>JAXGFM010000001.1:5002500-7502500 GCA_039880935.1 Streptanthus diversifolius
TCTAAAGGCACATGAGAAATGTGTGTCGTCTTGTAATATTTTTGTAAGAAAGAAAACCACACAGAATTGACTTGCTGGAGAAAACCAAATAAGGATGACAACAAAAATTTGAAGAATGATAAAGAATGCTCCAATTGTAAGAAAAACGAAGAGGACGTGAAGATGCACAAGACGTCATAGAGACATGATGGTGATCAATGGAAGACACCAAAGAGAAAAGGAGGCTGCTCACCTAAGAGAAACAAAGGGAGTAGAAGTTGGTTTTGAAAAGCAAACCGAAGAAAACGTAAAGAAGTTCACGCAAAAATTAGGTAATCAAGAGTACACCAAAAAGGTAATGAGAATAAAGCTCACCTGAGAGAATGTGAGTGGAAGAAGGTTGCATGAACAACTGACGAAGATGTGACGGAAGATCACATAGAAGACGTGATGAAGCTCACATGGAGAAAATTTGAAGGAGACAAAGAACAAATTGGCGGGAAAGAGGAATCCCAAGAGTTCCTATGTCAGAATGAGAAACAATTGACAAGAGTAAAAGGACTAACTTTATCAGGATAATGAAGAGAAGTCAAATGTTACAAATTCAGATTAGGTGGATATATCTTAGCAGACTTGTTTGAAGTCAAAAGTTATGATGAACTAAGAAGAAGGCTTACTGGAAGACTGAAACTCAATTAAGAGGGAGTCTTGGTCTTTAACCAAATTTATTTACGGATATATATTTTACTTATCTAAGATAGTTCAGGCAATTAATCACACATTTGTATCTACCAATTAAAATAGGTTCAAATTCTAAGTCGTGAAACTAGAATAAGCATTAAATACAATCTAGATGAGGATCTCTTTAGATTTATCCTAACAAATCAATTCCATCTAAAAATACATTTTCAACATTTTAATAACCTGAACCCTAAGAAACAAACTACTCAGACATATTGATTACAACAAATAAGATTGTATAAAAGAGATTAATGAAGAATAAAAGAGTTCACAAGGAGTATGGATTTGTCTCTCCAAAAGCTATCTAATCAATCTCTCTCTCTCAAAGCTTTAATGTAAAATAAGCATTCTTTTAAACAATGATTTTAAAATTCTATTTATATCCTAAAAACAAAAAATTATTTAATTGCAAATAAAAACTAATCATGCAATATGTGCAGTCACCGACAACAAAACCAAAAGTGGTCTCCCACTTGTTCTCTTCTCCAAAAATTCTTTCATGGCTTCAAAATGCTCTATAGTTTCCAAATAAACTCAAGGCGTACCTAAACCTGCAAAGATTTGAAAAGGATCAAAAAGTACCTAAAAGACTGTATACAAAACCTTTATCATGGTCAAAGATCTTGGAAAAACCATGCTATATCACCTTATTCATGATAGGAGCTCAGCCAAAGATACAAATGGACGTTGAGGATAGCTTAATCTCAAGAGGGCTAGTCTCTAAATTTCAGTGTTGTAGTGACATGCCAAAATAAAATGGTCTCTTGAGTCTTCCATCCTACCACACAATCAACAACCAGTCGCAATACTTAAACTCCAAGAAGCCATTCTAATCTTTTTGGAAGCATGTTGAGGGTACATAGCCACATGTTTAGAGCATGCTTTAAAAATGCTCATTTGAACCAAACATAAGTCACTACAAGAAAACAGAGAATTTACGATTAGATATGGCAACTATATAATTAGTCGCAGAACAGTGCCACTACTTCGCTATCAAATGGTGACTTCTTTATGACTCCAAAGGGTTAGTCGTAACTGAGTGACTATATTGCGACCAATGATAAAATTTGGGCATGTAATCGTAACTTAGCGACAAATGTACAACTACATGTCAATTGGTGGAAAATAGTCATAAAATAGTTGCTAATTTAGTGACTATTTTGCGATGCAATAAAAGTAACGAATACATGGCGACTAATGTACGACTCATTCGATGGATCGCTACGTAGTCGGATATCAATTGTAATATATGAGTGTAAGTCTCCATGTAGTCATCCTAAATGTCTATATAATCAAATCTCACTCATTTCTTATTTCGTTCATAGAAACAACAAAAAAAAAAATTAAGCAAAAAACACTGAGAAGTCTCTTTCTCATATTATGTCGGAAAATTACAATTATAGTAATTTTTTAGAGTGTATGTATAAGAGAATCAATGAAGTGACGGGAAATTTCTCAGAAGAGTTCAGAACAGGGTGGAGCTGTTCATGTCATTTTCAAATAGTCAGCCTCTAGCACATGATAATGCAGTAAGTTTTAGTGCCCTTGTAGTGTTTGCAAAAACGATAGATTTCTCTTGAGGACAAGAATTTTAAATCATCTTTTTTAGCAAATGATTTATGCCAGATTATTATGTTTTTATAAGAATGGATAAGAAATCAATATGGAATTAGGAACAATTTTTGTTGAGCTGACGTATATAAGTGGGAGTGTAAAAGTGGGTAATCTAGTATAAGATAGATATATGGATATGGTGAAAGATGCATTTTGTGATAACGTGAGTTTTGATGATAATTATCATCATGATGGTGGTCATCAGAATTTAGAAAAAACGATATTTAACCATTCAAAAAAATTCTACAACTTGTTAAAAGATGCAAAAAATTCATTATATAATGGTTGTCGTGAAGTTCACTCGCAGTTAACATTAGCTGCTCGAGTCATGCAAAATAACTAGTATACTGGTTCACATTATAAGACAGAAATTTTGATGTGCAATTTAAGTCTACCATATCAGACAATTGATGTTGGTATTAACAATTGTATGCTCTTATGGAAACAAGACGAAGAAGAAGACAAATATTTTTTTTTATGGTTCACGAAGATGAAAGCCCAAGGATGACCGCCATAGAACCAAAGTACCATATAGTCGTATGTGGTATCTACCTATTGCTAACAAATTGAAGAGAATATATCAGAGCCACAAGACTGCAGCGTGAATGAGATGACATACTGAGCACCAAGGAAAGTAAGGAGAATGTGTCATTCTTCTGATAGCGGCAGAGTGGAGATATTTAACCCCGTAATGTTTATTTTGGATTATATATAACGATGGGTTCAATCCATTTCGCATATCTCGTAATCATTTGTTGTGGCCTGTGATCTTGAATCTATATAATATCCCCCTGGTATGTGCATACAGAGTACCTGCTTCTTGCAATTCAAGATTATGTGCCAAATCATCCACGAGCGAGTCTCGATATCCTTCTCCAACCACTTATTGAGGAGTTCAAAAAATTTTGGTCTACTGGAGTTGATGCATACGATGTGTCCTTGCATCAAAATTTTTATCTAAAAGCAATGCTAATGTGGACGATAAGTGACTTTTCGGCATATGACATGTTATCACAATGGACAACCCATGGTAAATTGTCTTGTACAGTTTGCATGGAAAATACAAAATATTTTTATCTACCTAATGGAAGAAAGTCGTGTTGGTTTGATTGTCATTAATGATTTCTTCCTTATGGTCATCTTCTGAGGAGGAATAAAAAGACTTTCTGAAGGGAAAAGACTCGAGAGATTATCCACCTTAGTCTTTGACAGGTGAGTATGTTTATTGCGAGTGATTGGATGGTGTAAATCCACCAAAAACTAAAGATGTCGGTGAAGATGGTCACGAAAAGAAGATGCCAGACTATGGGAAGAAACACAAATGGCACAACAAAAACATATTTTGGGATATTTCATAATGGAGGGACCTCAATCTCCAATATAATATATAATACATACGGAAAATAATTTGTTGGACAACATCATGAATATGCTTATGAGTGTGAAGGGAAATCAAAAGACAACATCATGTCAAGGTTGGATTTAAAACAATTATGTTCTCGGCCACACTTACATATTCTCCTTTCCCAGCATTTACACTGATGGAAGCCAAAACAAGTTTATTGGAATGTGTGAAACATGCGGTTAAATTCTCTAATGTTTATTCGTCAGACTTAGTTAGTTGTGTTGATTTTGAGGACAGAAAGTTTTCAGGAATGAAGACTCATGACTGCCATTTATGGAGCGGCTACTTCCATTTATCTTTGCAGAACTCCCACTCTGAAACGTCCACATTACATTATCAAGTACTAATTACTTATAGTTCTATATATATGAAGATGCGACAAGTAAATATAATTATTTTATTAGTAATTAACATGATTCAGTTTAAATCCATTTAGGAATTGATTACCGATTACATGACGACTGAATTTTAAATAATTTAAACCAGAAAACGAAACCCAAAATTTGGCGATATTCAACCGGAGAAATCCAATCTATTTTTTGTTAGTTAATTCCTTGTTGCAATAAGTTAGTGAATACTTAGCAGCTAAGTTAAAAATGCCTTATTAAACCCGGAAAACCTAAAACCAAATTTTGGCGACATAAAACCCAAAAAAACAAATCTAATTTTTTGGTTTAATCTCTATAGTCACTAATTAGCGACTAAATAGTGATTGTTTTCAAACCAAACGTAAATTTTACTCGACTTATCCTCAATTTCAGTTTACCCTGAATCATTTAACTTAATTTTCAAAGGTTCATCCAATTTTTCTCTCATTCCTCTCAATCCTCGACGAATCGATCCTCTGAACCTCACTATTAGTTCCACTTCTATTTGTTTATTTCATCGATTCGTCTCTTAAATCTATCCTCCATCGATTCGTCTCCTGAATTGATCCTCATCAATTCATCTCTTGAATCTATCCTCTATTGATTTATCTATCAATCTCTTATCCATCGATTCATCTCTTCAATCTCTTCTTCATTGATTGCTCTTTCAATCTCTCCTCCATTGGTTTCTCATGCAATCTCTCATCCTAGATTAGTCTCTTGAGTTGCTCCTCCATTGATTTTTCTTTGAATATATCCATTATTGATTCCTCTCTTTGAATCTCGGCTCCATGATTTGCAACCATGCCTAAAGCTAAAAATGGATGAAAGATAGCAACCCTTAGCGACATTCTTAGACTCCTGGAAAAGACGAAGCTCTCTTCTAAGTCAGTACAACTTTACACTGGCGGGCCAAATTCTTCCGCCTCAAGAGCAACTTCATGTTCTCCCCTAACAGTCTAGATAAGAAGAAAAAGAAGTCCAAAACTATCCACCACCACAGGCACTATTCCAGAACTCTGTCAAACAACAACGAGAAAACCATGCCACTCTTTCATCACACAAAGTCCAGAATCATTCGACTCCATGGAAAGATGCTCTAGAGTCTCCACTTCAGAACTCTCATGTTCATAGTCATCCGTCTTCTCAGGGTAACAACTTCCACAACAACTCTGATTATGTTATGTGTTGCCGGAACTCCAAGCAGACTCGCTAAAGGCTCTCAATGTTCTGCATCCCGTGCCAGACCGTGATAAATTTGCAACTGTTCTCTCTCCCACACCGAAGCCAAACTCTACTTCGTATGCCTCTTTGATGCAAGAACCGAGGGGTGGGTTGTCTTTCACCGAGAAGCTCAGGTTGCTGGACAGAAATCGATGGAATTGAAGGGGTGGATCGAAGGGACCACACAAGCTATAGAAGGGGCTTATGATACTCCAAGAACTTCAACCAAAGAGGCTGAAGGACACGGCTGAAACCTGGGTAGGAGGCGGCGCGGATTTGAGACACTAGTCTTAGGGTTTTTGTCAAAATGCTTGTTATTTCATTAATGTGTAGACAAAATGTTTATATAATGCCTTATTACAACTTAGGCTAAACTACATGATGTTTAGCCTTACAACAATTAAAACAACACGTATTTTACTTATTGGCAATTAAAAATTGACTTAGGGCCCCAAATAGTCAACATGACTTATAAGCCCAAATAAATATTTAGTCTAGAAAATATAATATAGATAGGAAAAGCCCAATAATACTTAGGCTAAAAATCGATTAAAGACTAGTGAATGAAATGAAATTGTAAACAAGTCTTCACCGTCTTATGCACTAATAGTATTGCCTCATTAAAACCTTCTTCGGAAAACCCAGTGGGACAAAACTGAAGATAGGAAAAATAGTACAATTTCCTAGCACCACTTTTGGTGTCTCTACCAGATGGTAAAGGTAAAGACACTGGAGAAAGAAGAGTCTTCTAGAATGAACCTCCATGGCTCCTTGTCTAGCTGGAACGGGTCGGACATTCTCGGGCTGGTCGGGTCTTGGCATGCTGGTCCGGTCGCTGGCTGGTCGCCTAGTCAGTGGTTGGGTGGTCGGGACGAGGCACTTGGTCCGGGACTGGTCGTGATGAGGCTTGTATGGGTCGTCATGGTTCAGGTCGCTTATGGGCGGCTCGAAGTCTGGTCCGGTTCCACTCTCCAGTAGCATGTCGAGCTTGTCTCCTAACGCCTTCCTCTTGGACCGTGTGAGTGGTCCTGGTGGGATGACTGGTGCAGTGGCTGACTCGATGTCCTCATCATTCCTTCCCTCTTGGAGTGCTTTGGTCTCTAAAGCGAATTCCTCACCTGCATGAAACAACTCTAAGTCAAAAACATTAAACGTACTAGACACGTTATACTCACCTAAAAGTTCAAGCTGGTAGGCCTTGTCGTTGATTCTCCGAAGGACACAGAATGGACCATCTCCCCAGGGTGCAAGCTTGCTCTTCCGTCGTTGGGGAAATCTCTCTGGTCGCAGATGTAACCGAACCGAATCTCCCTCCTTAAAAACCATGTGTCTACGGCCTTTTTTGGCGTTCTTGACGTTCTGGATGTTCCGTTGCTCCAGATTTTCCTTGGTCTCTGCATGAAGACCGTTGATGTATTCCGCCTTTACTTCTCCCTCTAAGCTGATGGTGTCTCCCAATGGTATGGGTGTGAACTCGATAGGCGTGATCGGGTTGAAGCCGTAGACGACTTCAAATGGAGAACGCTTTGTGCCGGAGTGTGTAGCTCTGTTGTAAGCGAACTTGACATACGAAAGGCACTCCAACCAATTCTTCAAGTTCCTGCCGATTGTCGCTCTCAATGTCTGGGATAATGTCCGGTTGACAACCTCTGTCTGTCCGTCAGTCTGCGGATGGTATGCGGTGGAAAACAAGAGGTTGGTGCATAATTTGCGCCACAATGCTCGCCAAAAGTGGCTGAGGAACTTGGTATCGCGGTCGGATATGATCGTCCTGGGAATGTTGTGCAGTCGTACGATCTCTTTGAAGAACAGGTCGGCAGTCTGGCTTGCGTCATTGGTCTTGTTGCAAGCGATGAAGTGTGTCATCTTGGAAAATTGGTCAACCACTACGAAGATGGAAATGTTCTAATACAAAATTCATGGAAATGTTCGTCCATGGCGCAGATGGGACTGGTAATGGTTAGTAAGGACCCTGCGGATGCATCTTGGATTTAGCCCGTTTTCAGATAAGACACTTAGCGCAGTGTGCCTCTACATCTCGTCGCTGGTGGGGCCAGTAGAAGTGCTTCTTAAACATGCTTAAGGTCTTGTTAATGCTGAAATTGACCCATTAGACCTTCTTTGTGGGCCTCTCTCAAAATCAGCTATCGAATTGATCCTCTTGGAATGCAGAGTCGCTTGTTCTTAAACAGGAACCCGTCAAACTGGTAAAACTGGCTGTAGGTTCCCTTGCCGTGCTCCTGGTAGGCCTGAGTGAAGTCTGTGTTGTCAGCGTACAGCTTTTTGATCATTTCGAAACCCATAACTTTTGACTACATGACGGAAATCAAGTTGTATTTGCGGGATAAGACGTCAGCCACAATATTTTCTGCTCCCTTCTTGTACTTAATGACGTAGGGAAAGGTCTCGATATATTCCAACCAACGGGCATGTCTCTTCTTCAGCGTGGATTGTCCTTTAAAGTGCTGGAGTGTCTGATGGTCGGTGTGAATCACGCACTCCCGGGCAATGAGATAGTGCTGCCAAGTCTCGAAGGCATGGAATAAGGCATAAAGCTCCGTGTCGTAGGTCGGATAGTTAAGTGCAGTAGGCGACAGGCCTTCCGCTTTGGGTGAGGACGGCTCCGATCCCGATCCCTGAAGCATCACACTCGACCTCGAATGTCTGAGTGAACTCAGGCAGGACTAGGACGGGGGCGTGGGTGAGGCATTCCTTCAAAAGCTTAAAGGACTTATCTTGCTCAGGCCCCCAACGAAAGTCTTAGTTCTTCTTTATTGTCGAGGTCAATGGACCAGCTATCATGCTGAAATCTCGGACAAACCGTCGGTAGAAGCTAGCGAGTCCATGGAAGCTATGGACCTGGCTGGAGGTCGTCGGTGTGAGCCACTCCTGTATGGTCTTGATCTTCTCGTCGTCCACCCGAAGTCTCTGGAAACTCACGACGAATCCAAGAAAAACGACTTGGTCTGTGCAGAATGTACATTTCTTGAGATTTTTGTACAACTTCTCTCTCTGCAAGATGATAATCACAGCCTCCAGATGCTCCAGATGGTCTGTGTATGTCATATTGTAGACGAAAATATCGTCGAAGTAGACTACTATGAACTTGCCAATGAACGGTCGAAGGACTTTGTTCATAAGACGCATGAATGTACTTGGAGCGTTTGACAGGCCGAATGGTATTACTAGCCATTCATAAAGATCATGCTTGGTCTTGAACGCAGTCTTCCATTTGTCTCCTTCTCGCATCCTCACTTGATGATATCAGCTTTTAAGGTTAATTATTGAGAATACCGCAGCTCCGCTTAACTCGTCTAGCATGTCGTCCAGGTGCGGAATGGGGTGTCGGTACTTGATTGTAATGTTATTGATGGCGCAACAGTCGACGCACATCCTCCAGCTCCCGTCTTTCTTTTGTATTAGTAGGACCGGGATGGCACAGGGACTGAGGCTTTCTCGGATGTAACCTTGAGCCATGAGGCCCTGGACTTGTCGTTCTAATTCCTTAGCCTTCTTGGTGTTAACTCTCTATGCAGGACGGTTGGGCAACTGAGCTCCGGGAACAAAGTCGATGTGGTGCTCGATCCCTCGGATAGGTGGGAGACCGGCTGGTATTTCTTCCAGAAACAAGTCGGCATATTTATCTAGTAAGGCTCGGATCTCGACAGGTAATGGTGCCTCGGTGCTGAACATGTGGAGGCTCTCTCTGTAGAGCATCAAAACGAGCTGGATACCCTTGGTACGGGTGGCTTTCCGCATGTCTGCCACGTTTATTAAAAAGTTCTCCATACGGGCATGTTGATCTTTTGCCATCTTAGATTGTATTTCTTGAACGGCGTATCAAGACATTGGTGCTAGATTGTATCTACGCTTGTCATGGACAAATGAATAGAAGTTGGTCCGTCCGTTATGCGTAGTCTCTCGGTCAAATTGCCATGGTCGTCAGAGCAGAAGATGTCCAGCTGACATCGAGACGACATCACAGGGTGACCTGGTCTTGGTATATGCCGATGCTGAATGAGAACTTAACTTGATCCAAAATCTACAACTTCGTCTTGTTGTTCAGTCATCGTAGTTTATAGGGCTTAGGATGCTTGGTCACAGGCATCCTTGTTTTTCCACCATGTATTTGTTGGCGGCGTTGGTGCAGGACCCTCCGTCTATAATCAACGAGCACACTTTCCCAAGTATTGTACATTTGGAATGAAAAATGTGCTCTTTCTGTTCTTCTTCTTCTGGCTCGAATCTCGAGCTGAGAACTCGTCTGATCATGACCATCTCTTTGGAGTCGGCATACTCAATCTCCTCGTCGGATTGCTGATGGGTCAGAAATGCTGGCTCCTCTTGCTCGTCCTCGGATTCGTAGTCTCTTGATGCAGTGAGTACCATTTTCCGTTGAGTGAGACATTCTCGGGACATGTGGCCTCTTCCTTTATACTTGAAGCAGACGATCTCGCTGCTCCGCAGAGGCTGGGTCGTAGTTGTCGTGGTACTAGGCTGCTTTGAGGCGGCTGGGGCAGGTCTGGGAGCCGAACTGCTGACCACGGCTTTGCCCTTGAGACGCGGGTCAATGGGCTGGGTCGTTCGCTCGAATGGCTTGGAGCCGGTGCTCCAGGTGCTCTTGGGTCGAGAAGATGCGGCAAGTTTTTGTTTGTGGAACTTCTCTATCTGGACTGCTAGGTGGAACAACTCGCCTATGTCATTGTATGGCTGCAACTCGATCTTTCTGGCGATGGACTTATGCAAGCCATCGATGAATTGGGCCATCAGGCTTTCCTCGGACTCGTCCACATCGAGTCGGTTGCGGAGGTGATGGAATTCATCAAAATATTTGGACACGGTCTTACTGCCTTGGGTAAGGCGTCTGAATCGTCTCTGAAGCTCGCGGTGGAAGTAAGGTGGAACGTAGCGTCTCCTCATAATTTGGGTGAGTTTGACCCAGGAGGTCAAAGCACCCATCCGAGCTCTCCTGCGAGCTGTTAATTCTCGATCCCACCACGCCAGTGCGTGGAATTCACCAAGAATTTTGGCAAGTTTAGAGCATTATGAGCTGAACTTGAGATGTTGAGACCAAGCTCCATTGATCCCAAGGTCCTCAATGAAAGACGAGAGCAAGATAAGGTATTCAGACTTATGACACTCAATCCCAGCTACACTGACCTCACTAAGCACCTTCTCAGAGATGACAAGCTCCCTAGTCTTGAAGATGTGTGTGCCAAGGTCCAAAAAGAACAGTGATCACATGGTTTATTTGGTGGCAAAAGAGAACTCATCATGGAAAACAATGGGGTGTACAAACAAGAGGATAAAAACGCATGGATTTGTTATCACTGCAAGAAAAAAGGCCACACCAAAGATAAATGTTGGATACTTCATCCACATCTCAAGCCAAGCAAGTGGAATGACCAACCAAGAGCTCATCTATCTCAAGAAGCTATGATCAACCATAACAAAGGAGATGGTTCAAAATGGAGGTTTCCAAGCTCATGAAGAGGAGGCCACAGCTATGGTGTCCTCTCAGCATGAGTTTGTCAAGAAAACCATCTTGATGCACTCATTGAAGCCCTAAGGGAGAACTCTGGTAATGTGATTGGTAAATCTCTTCATGCTTCATTTAATACTACAACCATCTCTAAGCCATTGATTGTAGAATCAGTAGACTCTCATCACATGATTAAGGATTTAAACCGGCTGTAGGAAATGTTTTAATTGTAAATGAAACTAATGTTCAAATAAAA
Source organism: Streptanthus diversifolius (assembly GCA_039880935.1). NCBI lineage: Eukaryota > Viridiplantae > Streptophyta > Magnoliopsida > Brassicales > Brassicaceae > Streptanthus > Streptanthus diversifolius. The sequence continues at coordinate 5,013,570 of JAXGFM010000001.1, forward strand.
GGTATAGGGAATCTTTAATTGTTTGATAAGGAATCTAAAGCATTCTATATGCCTTCATTTACATCTAACTTGTTGTCTGTGAAGAAAAACACCACCGATTTGAATTGTCATGCTACCTTTGGGCCTAATGATTTTGTCTTTTAGGATATTAAGACACATAAGATTCTTGGAAAGGTTGTGACAAAGGATGATTTATATGTTCTCGAATACTTTACTCTAAACTCTTTAGTTTCTTGTTTTTCTAGCATAAATAATTCTGAAATTAAGGGTGATCTATGTCATTCTAGGCTTGGACATCCTCATTTTATAGCATTGGAATTAATTTTTCCTAGGATAAGTTTTAATAATGATATTTGTGAAGCTTGTATCCTTGGAAAACACTGCAAAACTGTATTCTCTAAGTTTATGATCATTGCTTTGAATTGGTTCATTCTGATGTGATGTATGGACATCATCATGTGTCTCTATAGAGAATCATAAGTATTTTGTCACTTTCATTGATAAAAAATCTAAATACACTTGGGTCACTTTACTGATTTATAAGGATAGAGTTCTAGAAGCATTCATTAATTTCCAAACCTATGTTACTAATCACTATAATGTTCATATAAAATGTCTCAGATCAGATAATATAGGAGAGTATACTAGTCAAGCATTAAAGCAACATCTCACCAAACATAGAATTGTGCATCAAACCATCTGTCCTTATACCCCATAACAAAATGGTGTAAAATGGTGTGGCTGAGAGAAAGAACAGACATTTGATGGAGGTTACTAGGTCCATGATGTTCCACATGCATGTTCCTAAGCGATTTTGGAGAGATGCTTTAGTAGCTGCATGCTACTTGATAAATAGAATCCCCACCAAAGTTCTGCAATATATCTCTCCATTCGAGGTACTCAATAAAACTAAACCTAATCTTAATCATTTGAGAGTGTTTGGATGTGTTGTTTTGTGCTAGTATCAGAAGAACAGAGAAATAAGCTATATGCCAAGAGAGCCAGGGCTATGTTCATCGGCTACTCTTCTACTCAGAAGGGTTATAAGTGTTATGATTCTAAAACAAGGAGAGTGTTAGTATCTCGGGATGTGAAATTTTTAGAGTCTAAAAGCTACTATGAAGGAGAAAATTGGTATGGTATCAAGGATGTAGCCTCAAACCCATATGATCATGCTGATAATCTAAAGAGACTCTTGAAAAGTTTTGGAATATCATCCCATGTAGAACATGACTCCACTTCAGATTCTTCATGAAAGGGGAGAATTAGAATCAGGAAATGACTTATCGGGTGGTCATGCTCAAGAGGATTCAGGAGATAATCCAAATACTTCTCATGGTGATGCAAGAGCCGACCAAGAGGATTCAGGAGCCACTCCAGATACTTCTCCTGGTGACTCATCAACTCCAAGTTCTAGCTCCTCCCAAGACATTGGCAATCAGAACCAAGAGGAATCTCCCATAGCTCTACGCAGAAGTACTAGACAGAAGTTCCCATCAAAATGGTATTGCCCATCTAACTCAAGTTGTATGCAATCTGGTTCATATTCCTCAAGAACATCAAGCCTTCGTGGGAATCTTAGATTAGGAACTAGTTCCAAAAACTTATGAAGAGGCTAAAGAACTGAAAGTTTAGAGAGATGCAGTGCAAGATGAGCGCCAAGCTATGGAAAAGAATCACACTTGGGATGAAGCTTATCTACCAAAGGGAAGACATTGTGATGCTGATTGGGCTGGAGATAGAAAGGACAGAAGGTCAACTACAGGTTACTACATATTCATTGGTGGAAACCTAGTAACTTAGAAAATGAAAAAGCAAAAAGTGGTTTCATGCTCAAGTGCCGAAGTAGAATATCGAACAATGAAGAAGCTAAAAACAGAATCTATATGGCTGAAGGTTCTTCTTCTAGACATGGGAATTGAGACCAAGATTCTCATCACTATACAATGCGTCAATCAAGCTGCAATCCACATTGCCTCAAATTCAGTCTTCCATGAAAGAACAAAACACATTGAGGTGGACTGCCACAAGGTGAGAGAAGCAGTTGAGAAAGGAATCATCATCTCGTGTTACATAAGAAGCTCGGATCAATTGGCTGACATCTTCACAAAGGCAGCAAGTCCTAATATTTGTAAGTTCATTCATTCAAAGCTTGGACTCACAAACATTTCATGTTCTTGATCTTCTTATCATGAGGTCCATACTATTTTTCCCTTAGAATGTTTTTGTCCCACTGAGTTTTGCATTCTATGGTTTTTAATGAGGTGGATTCTCATGGTATCTAAGTATAACCATTCAATCATGATTAAAGTTGAGGGAGAGTGTTGGAATGAGAAAACGATTGGATCGATGGATCAACAACGCTCGATCATTCCAAGTTGCTGCAATCGATCGATGAAACAAGTACAATCTTGGGTCGCGATATAATAATAAATCTGTAAAAAAAAGAACATGGTAAAAAAACTACCAACATCTACACAATTCTAAAACTGTAAAAGCCGTAAAGGCTATCGGGGTTTAAGGGAGAAAAGTTGGTTTAACTCATATTAATGTACAATGCAAAGAGAGTTTACTTCTTAGCTCAGAAGTTGACTCCTAATATTTGCTCATGCGCTCGTGCGAGGATCTTCAGGTAACTCATTTCATATCAAATAAATTGTCTGAATAAATAAAGCCAGTGAGGAAGTGAAGAAGAAATAGTTTGATGGCAAAATGTAAAAAGCGTAAATAGAATATACAACAGAGACTATAGCATTTGCCAAAGTGTGAAAAGCAATTATTTTTGTTCCACCGACCGCCTAAGATAACTGGATCTTAAAGCCCAAAGCTGCTTCCCAACAGCTTCCATGTCCGGTCGCTCTTTCCTTGTCGGAGCAGCACATTGAAAAGCCAAACTGAACATCTTCCTTAGTATCTTCTCGTCTATTCGATTCCTCGCGTTTGGATCCACCAATTCAAACACTTTGCCTTCATTGTATTTGTCGAATGCCTGTCAAGAAACAAACTCACCAGGATTTTGAAATTGCCGCAAATATATATTTAGTTAAAGAAGAAACTTTAAGTAGCTTACCCATCGAACCGTGATCCTCTCATCATGACGTCGTCTGGCCTCCACTGGACGACGGCCTGTGAGTATCTCCACAAGCAAAATCCCAAAAGAGTAAACATCGCTTTAGGCGGTAAGCTGGTAAGTCCTCATGTACTCCGGATCAAGATAACCAACTGTTCCTTTCACTTGTGTCAAAATGTGGGTCTGGTTGGTGTCAGACGGACAGCCTCTTGCAAACCCAAAGTCTGCTACTTTGGCTCTCATGCTATCCGTGTGGAGAATGTTGGAGGACTTTATATCACGGTGGATTATCTGTCTCTCTGACAGAAGAATAGTAAAATCTCAAATAAGAAAATATTTCCTTTTATGATATGGAAAACAATAATTTAAAGACAACATTTTCTACCTGCATAAGAATGGAGATAAGTCAATCTATGACAAACATCAATCACGATCTCCAACCTCTGATTGAAATTAAGAATGGTTCCACGAGCACCTGCAGTTACAAATGGGGAGAGCTTTATTGTCATTCATCATATGTCCTTATAGCTGCGACAAGTTCCAGAACATCTGAACAAGTTCTTACCATCTAAGTGATCCCGGAGTGTACGATTTCTGACATACTCGGTTATGATAAGTCGCTCGTCTCCTTTGTCAACATAACCCAGAAGTTTTACTAGGTTTCGATGGCCGATTTTAGACAAAAGATCAACTTCACTTTTGAATTCCTTTCGCAGATTCTCAAAGTGTTCCTGTATGAAAATTATAATTTAGTTCTCAAGTATATTTTTTGCTCATTACTTCAGACTGTGTCGTCATTAATGAGCCGTGTCTTAAAAAAAATCTACTTATAAAAGAAAACGTTCTAGATCTTTATCTCCACGATTAAAACCAGATAATAAATAGCCCCATTTGTTTCCTCTAGAATAGCTGCCTGAGATATTTCTAGTTCGAGTCCAAACCTTGGGGGGTCACAAAGCACCATTACACCCACAAAGACTAAACCTCATATAATAAGCGTGAGAACACGATGTCCTGCTCTGGTATCAGGGGACTCTATAAGTTCAATTAGTAGCTTCTGTTAACATTTGCTCTATTAATTACGAACACCACAGGACTCGATGGCATAAAGTACAATACAGATTTGATACCAACAAGAAAATTGTAACTGAAGAAAAATCAGGATACCTTTTTTGCTCGTTTAATGGCAACCACCTGGCCCTCCTCTAGCACGCCCTTGTAGACTATCCCAAATCCTCCTTTACCAATTTGATTCTCGAATGAGAAATTGTTGGTTGCTACAGAAATCTGACTCATGGTCAGATTCAAGGGTCCCATCCTACTAGCTCTTGGGGACATAGCATATCTAGATGGGCTTTGAGGTACCCGGGACGGACTTTGTGGTGCCCGGAATGAACTTGGTGGAATCAGAAGAAGGGCTCATCTCAAAAGAGGAAACGGTGCACTGTCATAGTATATATGAACCTCAATAAATAAAAGCTATATACTGCTCAATCTTTGGGATCTGACCAATGCAATTTACTGATCTCATACCACTAATAAGGTACTGAAAGTTGTTCCTTAAGCCAACGACTAAGTGCATAAACATCTATATGATGTAAAGGAGAAGGCGTCTACAACTCAACTGAAACTAGAAGTTGCAAGTAAAAAAATTCAACTCTTGTGAATATAAATGTGAGATACTTAGTCACCTGAGTTAGATTCCTTAGGTAGTACTTCGTGACTATTTTCTTTCCTCTCCTTATGGAAGCAAGGACAACAAATCCCCCAACAGAAGAGAAGAAACCCGCTTGCTGCTAAGCTGACTTTAACATGGCCATATTCACATTCACCCTCATTGTTTTCAGAAACTTCTACATATTTTATACCTATTTACAAAACAATTTTATAAATTAATCTATAAATTTATATTGCCAAGATCTCATATAAATACTGAAATAAATATTGATCTTAAAGTTTCAAATATACATGGATATTTGCAGCGGAATTACAAACAAACGAAAGCGAGGTTGTCAAGCACTCCAAGCGTCGTGCCTCTACCGGTATCCACACGCACACAAATTAGATCGTACGGGAAGCTAGTGTCGTCGAGTATGTGACAACGAACTATTCATTTTCACCTTATATTTTGGATTTGCTGGTTTTTTTTTGTTTCTCTCAAAGCACATCACCATGTCTATATATATATATATATATATATATATATATATATAAAACATGGAAATCCTTGAAGGCTAATGGGCCAAGCCCAAACCAAAATAATTACACTAATTATTCTTCACATGTATATGTTATCATATAACACATATATATAAGTTATAAATATAATATTATATATATATTATATGACTTATAGAACCCAAAATATTATTGATCTAATTTGCTTAGGTGTGTGATCCTGTAGAATCGTATATTATTAGTAATAGATTCTCAATCTATAGATTATAAGCGGTTTCTAGCAAAACATTATAATCACCTAATATTATACGATTGTCGAACCTCGACATTGCGACTTTAATAAAAGAAAGTACAAATGATTTCAGGACATTCCCAACAATCTCCCACTTGTTCTGGAATCATCTATTCTCATAATCCCTTTGTCTCTTATATCTCGATATCAGCATAAGGCAAGAAATGGTGTCATCATTATTAAGCTAGATCATGTTTATCGAACTCTGATTAATACTGACTTAACAAACAACTGACTTTCACCTCTTTTGAGCACGACCATGCATTTTCAGTATCAAATCTTCTATATGCCCAGAGATATTTATCTCCCGTTATATAGGAGGGACAAATCCCATCTTGTTCCATCTCTGTTCCTTACAGACTTCATAGAACAGCCAATCAATGTCTTTATAATCACCTTTTACAGCTGACGTTTGACAAGGTCAAAGTGAACCAATCCATGCGTAAGAAATCATGACGAACTCAGGTCAAAGGACTACACTCTATAGTCGTAATGAGAACCTCTTATGACACTCATATAACAAGCTTGTAGAGTTCTCATAGCGGGTCAGTCAGATCGTGTGTTCTCAAACACATATCTATGTGATTGACTTGATACAACATATCAATGACTTCATGAAACTTAGTCATCAGTCACCTCACATACTAGTCATTTTAAGTTACTAATATCCCAATTTTTAAAAACTTTGACTAGAGACATCAAGTCTTATACTTGATTTATAATTTATTTCATTTATCACTTACAGAGTTTCGTGATCAAGTCACATACTTGATGATCTATAAGAATGATATAAATTATTTTGGGACAATTATTTAACCATCCAATAATTAAATAAATCTGAAACAAATTTCATTAATTTTAAACATAAGCAAATGTATGTAAGCATGAACATCATATTATAAAAGAAAAACTCCCACTAGAATTAAGATTATATTTTTAATGCCCATAGCCGCAACATGACTCTCATGCTTAGGCCGTGGAAGGGGTTTTGTCAATGGATCAACAACATTTGTATCCGTTGAGACTCTGCTAATCTTCACATCTCCTCTATCAATAATCTCACGAATGAGATGATATCTCTTTTGAATGTGTTTGGATTTCTGGTGGGATCTAGGTTCTTTCGCATGTGCGATGGCTCCATTGTTGTCACAATAGAGATTTACTGGGCTAGAACTACTAGGAATCACACCTAGTTCTGTAATAAACTTTCGAATCCAAACAGCTTCTTTTGCTGCTTCAGAAGCGGCGATGTATTCAGCTTCGGTTGTAGAGTCTGCTACAGTGCTTTGCTTGGAACTCTTCCGGCTCACTACTCCTTTGTTAAGACAAAAGATAAAACCAGATTGTGATCGAAAGTCATCTTTGTCTGTCTGAAAGCTGGCATCGGTGTAACCACTCACAACAAGCTCATCATTTCCTCTATAGACCAAGAACTTATCTTTAGTATTTCTCAAATATTTAAGGATGTTCTTGACTGCTGTCTAGTGACTCTCACCTGGATCACATTGGTATCTACTTGTCATGGTTAAAGCACATATGATCTCATGGAGGACTCATGAAGAAACTTCGAAGATTTGTGTTCTGATTCTTTTTTTAATTCCGTTTCGGGAAAATTCGTATTATTTTTTTTTTTTTTTGCAATTTTTTCTTTTAGGTGAAGGCAACAACAACATGAAAAAAGGGGAAAATAAAAATAAACCTATAATCATTAAACCAGATTTGACTATTAAACCCCGCCAGACACTCACAAACCGAATGTTCCAAACTAGCTAAGTCACTCAATTTAACACATACTTTTCACGCCTTCATTCTTGAAAATCTATGCATTTCCATCTTTTAAAAAACATTAGATTACCAAGACCGTAATTACAAATTTAAAACCATTCGCATCGTTGAGACAGGAAAGTGTTTCATAAATATAAAAATAAAGCTGAGACGTCTCACTAGATAGAGCTTCTAGAAACGTCTCATCCTTCGTCTCTTCTTCTTTTTCTTCTTCTCAAACTGACTCTATTCCCTTTGCGCATACGACTTCTCTGTTTCTCCATCTAGTTCTAGTTTGAATCATAGCTTCCCCTCTGCGCTTCCACCTATGGATTTTATGTGCCTTCGCTTATGTTGATTTAGAGTTTGTTGCTGCCGCTTCTCTGTCCATCTGGGGGGTGTTTTTTTCGATCTGGATTCTCTGCTCTTGCGACGCTAGTGCAGCGGCTTTCTTGATTGATTTGGCTTCCTCCTTGCCTACGTCTTATTTAATTATGATTCTCGCAATTTTCGTTTCTGTGCTGTCCAATCACCGCTACGACGACGACTATGTCTCCAGTCAGGATGACAATCATTTGTCAATAACCTCACGGGGGAAACATTGTTTAGGATTGATCTTTCTGTTTAGCGAAATTAAGGATGATAGTGGAGCATACAACAAACTGCATTATCTATAATACATATGTGTAGCTACATGTGATTCTTGGGAATTATACTCTGCAATATATTTGAACTTTAGAATTTTCAGATTATTGAATTTCATATGATTTTTCTGTGTGCAGCTACGAGACGATCTACCAAAGACTTAGGGATCTTACAATTTCCACATCAAACAATATGAAAGCTCATGCATGGCACAACAAGTTGCTGTGGATGCTCTCATGGGAACACTCTCCCCTTAAATGCCTCAGGCTGACTCAAACCATGGCCTCCATGAAGCAAGCTTAGGTTCTTTAACTTTCACCATCTAGTATATAAATGATTCATTTGTGTGATTTCCATTGCTATTTGTGAATGATGGAAGAGACACATGTTTCTTCCTTTTGTAGTGCATCTTAAGTAAAGCCTTGTTTTCGAACAAGTTAACAATAGTTTTTAACTACTTAATTGAATCACCACACACCAGAAACTCACATTCAAGGCGAATGATCGTTTTGGAACTTTTACTTATATATTATAAATCATGCATGAATATCTGTTCCCTTTGGTATATAATTTTTTCTTCTTGTGGAGGATGTCTTTATATGTGTAAAATGTTTATATATAATACAGATTGTTTCTTCTTTCTTCTGTTATGAAAGTGCTTTAGAATAAAGAAACCAATGTGTACATCTCTCTCTCTCTTCGAAATGCAGACTGGTGATGGGAAATGCACATATAGTGGCAAAATCATGAAAGACATCTCTGTGAAACCCACCAAAGGATGCACAGTTTTATTCTGGATCATGGTTCGTTTCTTCAATCTCTTTCTCTTGATTGACATAGACATCAACTAAGTGAACTGCTTTGTGTTCAATTGTGATTTTGTGTTGATTTTAAGAGTTTGGAAAGCTACTTAGTTAAGATATTCTAAGAGTATCATCAAGTTTCACCATTGCAAAAGCAAGTTTTAAGAGTTTCTAATTAAATTTTATATAATAAATTAATAATATATTTAATACTAAAATATTAGTGTTGATACTAGAGTATTAAAGATGCTAATGCTCTTAAGTTTTTAGCCAATTTACTTTTACTTTTATTTCTTAAGAAAAATGGTATTGTGGGAGTTGGGAGTCTCAAATATCAATAGTTTAGCTCCACTTTTAATATATAACGGTTTAATCATTGTGGTCAAAGTTCCAGTTTTTTCTTTTAAAAAATTATCATTTAACTATAGATCAATTTGACGGACCTATTTCTATGGTCAGAACTGGGATTTGTATAACGAATTGGATAACAATACATATTTTGTGAATTTGATGATGATTTCAAATAAAAGCAACGACATCCTAATTTAAATAGTTTTTATATTGGATATTTGGATGGATACTGGTCATGGCTGTTCTCTTCTGTATAAGTTTCCGATGAGTTAAATAGATTCTCTAATTTAATCCTTCAAGGGTTCTAAGGTTTGTCGAGGGTTTATATGGGTTTTTCATTCATTTAGAAATGTAGATATCAGTGCAAAGAAAAAAATGATACTTCGTCATTCTCGTTTTGTTTAAAGATTTGTTATCATTATAGGACACATTAACTCATAAATCTAATAATTTAGGCATTTTGCTCATATGACACATATTAGGATTAAGTTTCACGATTTTAAGATCAATTTGCGGTTTTGATATTGCTAGGTTAATTAGAAAAAACTAGTTTATATAATGGGTTGGTTAGATTGAAAGTTTTTGTAGCCGTTCGATGATAAAAATCGTGTGGCTGAGATTAATTGTTGCTTTGTGGGGTGAGTGAAACATACCATGAATCTGCCATTGATATCTTAATTAATGAAGAGGATGGAGATAGAATGATGAATCTTGTTTTTCTTTTTAGTTCTTTTCTTTTTTTTTTCTTTTTTTTTCTTTCTCAACAAAGTTTTTATTTTTATGTTTTGCTTATTTTTTTATCCCTCTTATTTTTTGTTTGTCTTTTTTTTTTTTAATATTATATCCTAGTGGTTTTTACACCACATCCATTCATGTATGTGATCCAGCTAAAGTAGAGTTCCACTTAGGGTATTTTAAGGTGACCATAGGAGTGTCAGAGGTAATGACTTATGTACTGAAACTGTATCATTTGTTCCTGTCACCAAAATGCTACCGGTGAGATCCTAGGTGGGGAGGGACAAATGCAAAATGAACTATATATTTTTTTCAATACAAAACAAAACTCAGATGTAAATGATACACGTTAATCGAATTTTATGATTTTGTGAACAATAAAGATAGACAGAATGTGATGGATAATTATATATGAATGATGTGATACTGATGTTATGTTGTGGATATAAGTTGAATACTGAATTGATCATGAATGGATGAAAAATTATGGATGTTAAGTACATAAATAAGTAATAAACCTAATGAAATTATTATAATAAAAAATATTGAAGCTAAAAAATATTTAAATAAATATATTCCTTTGTAATATACTAAATGTGGTAGTTTGGATTTTGTAAATTCATTGTTTAATGAGATGAGTGAGAAACTCATAGCTCAGTTCAACAATTGCAATATTTGCATCTTTTAGGATGAACCAAAGGCACTTAAATACTTGCATCTTCATATTTCTCACATGTGTTTCCTTTTGATCATTTAAGTTTTTTATATTTTTTTCTGGATACATATTAAAAATTGAACTTCTTATAGATTTGTGATTCAATTTAGTATTTGAACTTCAAAGAATTTTTGATGTACAAAAGGTAAACTTATTTAACAATGAAAATTAACCATTTTTCTCATCCATGTGGATATATAAAAAGACAGTTAATTGTGTTGATCATTTGATTTTTTTCCATGTAAGTTGTACACAGTTTGTTCCCAAAATATATTTGTTCTAATTTGTTCCCAATATGTATCTCTTTTCAGCTTGCTTCCAATGTGAACCTTGATATCATAATAGACATAAAGAGATTAAATTTGATGGAGCTCTGGAAGGGCTGCCTCTCTTAAGATCACTTTAAGGAAATGAAATGGCGGTTCAGAGGCTAATTGATCTCTAAAAACGTAGATGGTCTTCTCCTTAGAGATGTGGAATGCTCTAAAGATGTAACGCTACTCCTAAGGCACATGTTCATCCCGCTTAGAGCCTATATATATCAAGGTTTATCACTCTACCTAAGTGATATTCAATGTTCGTCTGACGAACAGATAATGCAAGAAAAGGTACGTACCAGGATGTTATCAACGCCTCCAAACTCATAGCTGGTTCATCCTGGTTCAAATATAAGGTTCTGTAGCCCTTTGACAAATCTTAAGTGTTCCAAGAGATTGAACTGGACAAAAACAAGAGGTCTGATCAGTGCATAAGAATAAAATTTAATGAATCCAACTTGTTCAATCAAATTCTCAGGAGACTCTTTCTGAACTACAAGCGCTTCATCAAGCTTTCCTTCTCTTTTTTCCTTCTCTTTTAAACTTGATTTGGTTGAGATTATGCCCATACACAGCTTCTGATAAGTGCTCCTCTTGGCTCAGCTGATCAGATGAAATTTGTTTTTACAAGGAGTGGTCAGCACTGGTCCAATCTCAAGTTTATTCTCAGGTTCCTTTTCAGCTGTTTGTGAAGGTAACCTAGAAGGTTGTATATATGTCTTCTAGACCTTGTTTGACGAAGGCTCATGCACCAATTGGATCTTTTCCTTTTCCCCTGGTGGAGTCCTAGACCAACGCCCAACCAGGTCCAAAGCTCTGCTCTGTTTATGTAGACAATTTTAGATCAGGCGATTCTCACCTTTGCTTGTGGCGGAGATTGCTCCTGAACTGATTGTAGATCATAATTGTTAGGTCCTCCAATTGTTTTTTTTACTACGGATCATGGTCTGGATGGGTGTAACTTTCTCCCTTTTTGTTCGTTGTTTAGCATTTTCTCCATGGTTTCTTTTGTCCTCAAAAGAACACATGGCAGATCTGCTTGGTAGATGATGATTTGCAGTGAAACATAATGAGAATTTAAATGCTAACTTTCATGCGGCTATGATACCATTTACAATTTGATGCATCCTTGGAAGGGCTTGGAAATGATGTCTCTCCTAGGATTATTTGAAGGAAAGGAAGGGGTAGTTCATAGGCTAATTACTCTCTGAAAACATGGATGGTCTTCTCCTTATAGCTATGAAATGCTCTAAAGATGTGCCAGTACTCCTAAGGCATAAATTCACCCTGCTTAGAGCCTATGATGAATCAATGTAGATCACTCTACCTATGTGATCATCAATGTTTGTCTGCCAAACATATAAGGCAAGGAAAGACACGATCTGTGCTAAAACAAATATTTTTTTTTTTATTTCAATAATGGTTGCTTACAAAATATAAGTAAGAAACTCCTAAACTAGAAAATCCTAACTCCTAAACCAGAATTTTTAGTTCCTAGTTTTTCTAATTTAATTTAAATTGGTATATTTGGTTTAATTTCTTAACTCTAATAATATTTGGTTTAATTTAAGTAATTTAATTACAAACCATAAAAATATTAAACCAATAGGGTGGTTCACTTTTAGTCTTCTTTTCTTCTTGAGCCACGTCCATATCTACTTGTGAAAACTCATAGTGGTCGATTTTTCAGTTTATGTGCCAATAAGGACCTTGCTCAACCCACACATTCTTGGGTTCGCCCATAACATCTTCCTCTTGGGCCGTAGGTGTGACTTTCCTTAGAATGGATATTTCAGATGAATTGGGCTCAGTCGTACCTCCCTCTTCATCGCTTGTCCATTCAGTGAGCTCCGCATTGCTTATCTTTAACTCGTCCATGGTTGCACCAGGTTCAGAGTTGATCTTCAAATCTTTGAAGTTGAGGCTGATCAAGATCACACCAAAATTAAACTAATAAATGTTGGCAAAAAGTTGGAGAGTATGTATAATATACTAGGAATTGGTATTGTGAACACACTGTTATATAGTATAGTATGAACATGTTTTATATGGATAATGAAAGATTATGAGATTAAGAGATTTGCAGAATGAGAGATGAGAGATTAGAGAGATTTAGAGAGAATAATGATTTTATTAAGAGAATAAGAATAATAGTTTCTAAGTTACAATGAGAAGGGAGATAGATATTTATACTAATCTAGTCTAGGCTTGTTTGGATACAAGGATTACCTTATATATGAATGGCTACAAGGATAACATAACACTATAACACAAACAAGCCTTAGATACTTCCCTTTAAACTAAGTAACTCACTCCTATTATATAAATCATTAAAGGCTTTCTAATTTCATCATTTTGTCTTCATTCCAACACTCCCCCTCAAGCTTCTGACATGGACAATGTCTAAGCTTGCAACCATGAACCATTACCTCATTGAAAACCTAAAAAAGGAAAACCCATTTGGGACAAAACATTTTCTAGGGAAAAAAGAGTATAACACTCCATGTTGGGATAATTGGTGTGAAATGGTCATAAGACCAAGCCTTTGATAAATGGAGGCGCTATTCTTCAGAGTTGTTGCCTTGGTAAACACATCAGCTAGTTGATCCTCACTCCTTGTATAACAAGGCAAGATGATTCCCTTCCCAATGGCTTCCCTTACTTTGTGGTAGTCTACTTCTATATGCTTGGTCCTTTCATGGAACACAGAGTTGGAGACTATGTGTATAACAACCTGATTGTCACAATGGATGGTGATAGGTTCTTCATACTTCACGGCAAGATCCTCCAAAATTTGCCTCAGCCAAATGCATTCAGTTGTGAGCTTCCTCATTGCTCTATATTATGATTATTCACTAGAGCATGATACCACCTTTTGCTTCTTGGTTTTCCAAGTCACATGGTTCCCTCCTATGAAAATACAATAACCTATGATATTTCTCCTATCCTCCCTATCTCCTGCCCAATCTGCATCACAATAACCAACCACATTTGTGTTTTTATTGCAACCCATCCATATACCTTGTTCATGAGTGCCCTTTAGATATCTCAAAATTCGGTTTGCCATCTCCCAATGTCTCATCTTTGGCCTTTGCATGTGTTGAGATACCTGATTCACAGTAAAATATAAATCTGGTTTAGTGATAGTTAGATAAATAAGCTTACCAACCACTTTTCTATGGAGCTTAGGATCATGAAAATCAATTTCCTCCTCTAGCTCCCCCTTAGTTCCGATTTTATAATCTTCTTCTAAGGATGTTTTGGATGGTTTAGCTTCCATCATACATGTTAAGGTTAGTAAATCTACAACATATTTCATTTGAGATAAAAAAAGACTTTCCTTGAACCTACACACTTCAATTCCTAAGAAGTATTTAAGTTCTGCTAGATCCTTAATGTCAAAGACACTCTTCAAGTAATCTTTAGTAGATGCAATACCAACACTATCACTAATAGATATGATTATATCATCTACATAAATAAGAATTACTATAATACCTTCTTTGCTTTCTAGTGTAAAAAGAGTATGTTCAACTTCAGATCTTTTGAATCCTGTATCCATGAATGTTACACTTAGCTTGTGGTACTAAGCTCTTGGAGATTGTTTAAGGTCATAGATGGCATTCCTCAGTCTGAGAATGTTGCCGCTCCCTACCTCATCCTCTAGACCTGGTGGAAGTGACATGTATAACTCTTCTTCTAGTTCACTTTGCAAGAATGCATTCTTAATATCCATTTGCCATAACTCCCACTCAAGGTTAGTAGCAAGTGAAAGAACAACATTAACAGAATGAAGCTTAGCTACAGATGCAAAAATATCCCTATAATCCTCACCGTATGTCTGAGTAACACCTCTAGCCACCAACCTAGCTTTATATCTATCAATTTCACCATTGCTTTTGTATTTAATGGTAAAAATTCATTTAGAACTTACAACCCTTTTTCTTTTTGGTAAAGTAGCTGACGCATAGGTACCATTCATTTCCATGTCTTTTTTCTTAGCTAGAATAGCTTACCTCCATTCCTTCTTGGTCATAGCTTCCTCATATGTCTTTAGAATTTGCTCCTTATCAAGACTTGAAATGAAAGTAACATGATTAGTAGGTAAGTGAACAATATTACAAACTCCCTTATCATGATGAACCACAGCATTCCCATTGTAGAATACTGGTGATTTCCTTTGTCTAGTGCTCCTTCTTAGGACTGTAGGTGGAGCTTCTTTGATAGGATCCTCCTCTTCACTTAAAACTTCTATAGGAGTGGGCACTTCTCTTGATCTTTTAGAAGCTGAGACCAAAATTAATTTTTTTTCCTGCTGAGTCTTGCTGGACATGAGTAAATGTCTCTCCCCCATGTTCAAGAGGAGAAAGACCATGAGAACTGAAGATACCAGGTGGCTGATGGGTGAAAGGCCAAGTGGGTGTCGAAGGCCGTGGATCTGGTGGTGTGGCCGCAGCTGGCTGGTCGGAACTGGTCACGGCCGGAATAGGCTGAGCATGAGGAGCCGTGGCTAGGGGCTGCTGAGTAGGAGGGAATACTATACCAATTCTTTCCTAGAGCCTCCTTAAGTTCTCAGCTTGGTCTGATCTTGTTGTTGAGATGTCCTTAAATTGATCCCAAGTTCCTTCTTCATAGAAACCTTTGGATTCTTGGAACTTAACATCTCTGGATACCAAGACTCTTCTAGTCTCTGTATAATAACATTTGTATCTTTTCTGAGTAGAAGAATATCCAATGAACATAGTTTTGGTACTCTTTGCTTCCAGCTTGTTCCTTTGCTCCCTTGGAACTAATACAAAACAAACACAACCAAAAACTCTTAAGTGGTCAATATTGGGTTTAGTTTTGTTTAGTACCTCAAATGGAGACAAGTCATCTAGAACTTTTGTAGGACTCCTATTAATTAAGTAGTATGTATCTACAAGAGCATCCCCCAAAAATCTTTTGGGAACTTTCATGTGGAACATCATTGTTCTCACAACTTCCATCAAATGCCTATTCTTCCTTTCAGCCACTCCATTTTGTTGTGGGGTGTAAGGATATCTGGTTTGATGTTCAATGTCATGCTTGGCCAGGTGTTGTTGGAGTCTGGTGCTAGTGTATTCTTGATGTAAGAACCAAGGGTGGGCTGTCTTTCACCGAGAAGCTCAGGTTGCTGGACAGAAATCGATGGGAGTAAAGGGGTGGATCGAAGGGACCACACAAGCTGTGAAAGGTGCTTGTGATACTCCAAGAACTTCAACCAACAGGTTGAAGAACACAGCTGCTACCAAGGGTACTTGGTTGGCGGCGCCTAATAGGTCTAAGACAAAGACTTAGGTTTTTGTTTGTTTTAAAATGCTTGTTATTATTATTACTCCTAACTTAGGCTTATATAATGCCTTAAATCTAGAGCTTATAATTATTCAGATTACAACTGGGCCAATAACCCAAAAAGAACAATAACATAATTAAAATTGGGCTTAAGACCACAATTAACTAAAACATAAAATAACATATAAAAGATGGGTTTAAGGATTAAGTAAATAAAACTTAGAATAAGCATAGGTAGGGCCACGACCAGAATGATATTTTTGGCTGAGTTAGAGGACTTGTGAAGCATAGTAGTTGGTGAACAAGTCCTCCTCTTCATGCACACTAGAGGTGTTGCCTCGTTAAAACCTTCTTCGGAAAACCCAGTGGGACAAAACCGAAGATAAGGAAAAAGAGTACAATTCTCTAGCATGTCTTTAGGAATATGTAATTCCTTATATCTGGAAAGCTTGGGCATGAATAATTGTTGCCTTGAAACCTTCTTGAATGTTGAGAATGCCTCCAAATCGTGCACAAGTAGAAATGGTAAGAATGCAGATGGATTCAAATATGGTAAGTGAAAACAAGAGAGAATTTGCCTGATTCTCTGGATTATTGTGAATGTTAATATGATAGATGGCTCTCCTGAATCCTTAGATTCCTCTCTTGGTTGCCAAGTGTAGCTCTGAAGGCTACTAAACCGATCTGGTATAGCATTTCCCTTAAATGGAACCAAATAAACATGTTGTTGAATTTTAGTGATAAATTGGGCCTCCTTTGGATTCTTCTCGGTTTCTTTGGCTTGATGTAACCATGAGGGATCCATTAACATTCTCCAAGTGGTCAGATATCTAGATTGTGACTGAATTGGACTGTGCAGCTCGATCTTTGGCCCAATCGCGGATGGTACTCCGAAACCGGTTTGCCGACTTGTATTCTCTATAACTTCCAATTCAGAATATAGTTTGAAGTGATTCAAATTTTCCGTGACTCCTTGATGAGTTAAGATTCTGGGACAAGTCGTTTCGTGGCTTAACTCCTTCTGGTTGGGCCGATATGGTCCAAGGAAGACACCTATGTCTTTGGTGTGCTCAGATTGGTTCTCTCCAAGGGTTTTGGTCAGCTCCTTGGTGACTTCTCTATGTTCCTGAGTTGTTAGTGACATGATGTCATCATCAATTCTCCTCTATTATCTGTTCTAAATCATTTAATACTTGCATTGTATTGATTAGTAACATATGCTTGAAAATTTAAAAATGCATCAAATACTCTATCTTTAGAACTAAGCAAAGTAACCCAAGTATATTTGGATTTTTCATCAATAAAGGTCTCAAAATACTTATAGTTTTCCCTAGATGGAAATGAAGATGTACAAACATCAGAATGCACCAACTCAAAACAATTATCATAAGTTTGCATAGATTTTTCAAAAACTGTTTTGCAATGCTTTCCAAGTATACAAGAATCACACATATCCTTTGGCATTTTTAAACCAGAAAAATTAAGTTCAAGTGCTCTAAGATGAGGATGTCCTAATCTAGCATGCCAAAGATCAGAATCATTACTAAAGGAGCTAGCATGAAAAGCCGCTTCTAACCCACTAGTACTAGTCATGTCTTCAAGCACATACAAGTAATCTCTTGTGATTTCTTGTCCAAATCTTCTACTAGTCTTAATATCCTGAAAGTAGAAATCATTAGGACCAAATATAGCTTGACAATTTAAATCAGTAGTAGCTCTTTTAACTGAAAGTAAATTAGAAGTAAAAGAATGCATGTAAAAGGCTTTAGATTCTTTGTCAAATAACTTAAGTTTTTCTATGCCTTTAATTGGTATTTTAATTCCATTAGCAATGACAACATTACCTAAGACAGGTTCTTCATTCTCTAGTAAACCTAGATCACTAATCATATGATAAGAAGCACCAGAATCAACCACCAATGATTTAGAGACATTAGGAGTAAAAGAAGTACGAAAAGAATCATGAAAAGTTTTACCCAACACATTACCATCCTTTATTGCTTTGATAAGAGATTCTAAGTCTGATTTTTTCACAAATTCAGATGCTGGAGACATGGCACTAGTTGAGGCTGAGTGAAGAACTTAGCTGCTACACGTCTTTGAAGGAACCGTCACCAGGCCGTGAGCTTGCAATTGCGTGTGGCTGGCCGTGGGTTGCTGTGGCCGAGAGGCCTATCTTGGCTTCAGCTGATGATGGAATACCCAATACCCCTTCTTTGTATGGCCACTCCTCTTGCAATGGTCACATGTTTGTCTCAGCTTCCCAGATTCATTTGTTGGTGCTGATTTGAAGAATCTCTTGTGTGCAGCCACCAATTCAGCCTTGTTGCCAAATAAACCATGAGATCCTTGCTCCTTTTGGATTTGAGCACAAACATCTTCCAAGCTAGGAAGTTTATCAGACCTTAGAAAATGCTTAATAAGATTTGAGTAAGTAGTATTAAGAGTTAATAGTAACCCAAACACCTTATCCTGTTCTTTCCTTTCAAGGAGAACAATTGGGTCAATGGTGGCTGGTCTTAGCATCTCTAGCTCAGCCCACAATTGATGAGGCCCCAGACGTAGCCAACCGTACCTGCGACCCACGAGGACCGGACCCGGACGATACAGTACCTAGCGTACCAACAAGACCAGTGACCCGAGCACGCGCCAAAGCTTTAAGAACCAAGATCAACTGGTTTGTCGAGCAAAGACTTGAGGTTCTTCAACGGATTGCCGCGCCCGGACCAGGAACAGACCAAGACCCGGCCCATTGCCCCTTGGCCCCTTCTTGGGAGTTGCTTAGTCGACGAGTTGCCGACTCATGCATCCTTACCATCACCCCATGATAAGGATGCCAAAGACTACTCTTTTTTCCTATCTTCGATTTTGTCCCATTGGGTTTTCTTAGGAAGGTTTTAACGAGGCAACACCCTTAGTGTGCAATTCGATGAGGGCCTGATCATTCACAAGAGCCCACGGTTTTAAGTCACTTTCTTGTTTCTTTTTATTGTTCTAAGTATGGAACTTGGGCCGGCGCCAGCCCATAAGGCCCGCGGCCCAAGTCTTTAAAATCGCACTACTTGTTGTTTTTTTCTTTAAGTACTTGTTGTTTTGTTTCTAACTACATGTTGTTTTTGTAAAGGGTAAAACCCTGGGACTTAGGCATTATAAAAGCAAGTCATTGCATCAATAAAATTCAGACTTTACACAAGAATTTAAAAACCCTAGCACTACTTGTTACAATCGTAGCCGCATAGCCTTCTTAGCGCCTGGTAGCTTGCGACTTGAACCTCATCTGGGATCAAGTCCTCACTGGTGTATCGCGGTTCCCCGCCACACCCGCGTGGTCCAGCACGTTCCACTTCATCTTGCGCTAGCCGGTCGAGCCTCTCCCGTCCAACGCATCCATCCAGTCTTCGGTCGAGCCTCTCCTGAAGCCTGTCCCGCGTCCGCGTCCCAAAACCTCCATCAGGGTCTCCGCGTCCGTGCCCACATCATCTGGTATCAGAGCCCAAAAGCTCCTGACCCCGGTTGTTCCTATCCCCTTGCTATATCTTTTGTATTCGTTTTGTTCATTTGAAAACACCTGGCTTTGATTCGTTTGCTTTTCTAAACCTGCAAGGTTAAGAGGAGCCGGATTCAAGTCACCAAAAAAAAAATAGAGAAGAAGCCCCATTAGAACCGCTACCACAAATCCAACCCCAAACCGGTTTTATTCCTTTACTCTTTGAATCATTCATTTTATAGTTTTAAAAAAAAAAGAATATTGTTTGCTAGGACGTTTAGATTGCTTATATTCATTCAAAAAAAAAAAACAAAAAGAGAGTTTAGGTTGAGTAAAACAAACTAGGTCGAAAGGAAAAACCCACCTAGAGCACTGTTTTGTTTGAGAAATTGTGAGCCAAGGAGACTTGTTCTCACGCGTGTGGTTCCAGTTGTAGCCGCGTCCTTCTGTTTGGAGCAGCATAGAGCCGCGCGTCATAATACTCGTCTGACCTAGCCTAGATAGCTAGCCTTGTACCCGCGAGTCAGTCGTCCCCTTTTGTTGCCGTTTAGGTCAAGCCGCTTTGTGACCTTAGACTCGAGCCGCGCTTGTAGCGTTTAGGACGATAGGCGTACCTGTGTCAGTACCCTATTCAGCCGCATAGCTAGGTTGTTAGCCAAGCGGCCTCCCCATCGTTCGCTATTAGCGGCCTCTAGTTAGGTTTAGCAACCGCTTTACTCCTCACCATTTCCGTGTCTTAAGTTTGAATTTAGGAAAGTTTCCAGAAACCTTAGGACATCTTCCTTTCCGGTTTAGGTAGTTTTCCTTCAGCATTAAATTCGCTAGATCATTTCCATTTTAGGTTTAGGCAGTTTTCCTTAGCATAAACCGTCTAGGAATATTTCCCAAAACCTCCTTTAGGAAATTCCCATTTTTCGAATATTAGGCATATCTTAGACTTAAAAATTTTCCAAAATCATTTTAGGAAGGAATTAAGTCTAGAAAATTTCCTTTAGGATATTTTCTTTTCTAGTTTAGGCAAGTATCCATTTTAGGACAGTTTTTAGATTAGAAAAGTTTACATTTTAGGAAAGTTCCATTTTAGGACAATTTCAAGATTAGGAAAGTTTCCATTTTAGGAAAGTTTCCATTTTAGGAAAGTTCTATTTTAGGACAATTTCAAGATTAGGAAAGTTTCCGAAGTTCCATTTTAGGAAAGTTTTTAATTTAGGAATAATTATATTTTTGGAAAGTTTTATAAAAATTTTGTCTAGTAGTTCGGACGTCCCCGAACGTCTCCAAGGATCAACTGCAGTAATGCAGATGCTGAGCCAGATTACGGCTCAGATGAACACCCTTACGAGTCGTATGCAAAGACTGGAGTAACCCGGTCCTCCCCAACGACAAGACATCCCCGAGGCGTCACACCGCGGCAACGGAGGTTGTACCACGAGTGGACGGACCCACTACTACGGGCCATACACCCGTGACCCGCGAGAAGAGGATCCACCCGACGACCCGCCATACCTCACCCCTTATGACTGTGACCCACACTACAACGGAGCCCACGACCGACCGCCTCCCTACCAAGCCCCAGACGTCAAGCTTAACCCGCCATCGTTTGCCGGAAAGGTCGACCCCGAGGCTTATCTAGACTGGAAACGACGTATGGAGCTGATTTTCGACTACTACCGGTACGGAGATCTTCGGCGAGTAGCTCTTGCCACCACCCAGTTCACGGACCACACCCTGACTTGGTGGGACCGTGAAGTAGCTGAACGACGGAGGAGTCGATTCGGACCCCTCACCTCATGGGACGTGCTCACACATCTAATGCGGAAGCGCTACGTTCCGCCCCACTTCCACGAGAACTGCAGAGACGATTTAGACGACTCACCCAGGGCACTAAGTCGGTCAGTGAGTACTTCGACAAATTCGAGCACCTGAGAAATCGTCTCGAGATCACTGACTCCCCGGAGAGTCTCATGGTCCAATTTCTTGACGGGCTTCAAGAAAAGATCGCCCGGAAGGTCGAGAGACAGCCATACCACGACCTCGGAGAATTGTACCACCTAGCCAACCAGGTAGAACAAGCCAACAAGAAGAAAGCAGCAGGCTACCAGCAGCCCAAGCCCAACTGGCCCAAGCCGTACAACCGACCCCCTGGCCCTTCCTCCGACCTGTGCGCCACGACCCGACCACAAGACGTGGTCCGACCCGCTCCCGTACCAAGCCAGCCGGCCAAACCCACCGGAGCTGCACCCCGGAGCCGAGACATCACCTGTTTCAAGTGCAACGGGCGAGGACACATGACTCGAGATTGCCCAAACCAACGGGTAATGATCCTCACCCCGTCCGGAGAGTACGAATCCGCAGATGAAGGCGACGAGGAGCCTTTAGAAAAACCGGAGCAAGCAGAGGACGACATCGAGTATCCTGATTCCGGAGAGCTCTTGATGTTCCGACGAGTCGTCAACACCATAGATGGCCCTAACGAGATCGTCCAGCGTGAGAACATTTTCTATACCAAGTGCACTGTTAAGGGCAAGGTATGTTCTCTGATTATCGACGGAGGTTCCTGTACCAACGTCGCTAGTGAATATATGGTTGACAAGCTCGGTCTTGAGATGACTAAGCACCTGCGGCCCTACGGGCTTAGGTGGCTCAATGATAAGACCAAGATACACATAACCGAGCAGGTGACGGTGCCCTTTAGCGTAGGTCGTTACACCGATCAGGTCTTGTGCGACGTGGTCCCGATGCAAGCTGGACACCTCCTTCTTGGACATCCATGGCAGTTTGACAAGGAACCACGCACAATGCACGGACTAACCTATATTCCTTTGTTCACAACAAGCGCATGTTTAACTTAGCACCGCTCGCACCACAGCAAGTCCGGGATATACAGTTGCGGACGGATTCCACCAAAGGACCCCGGAAGGAAAATTTTCTGGTGAACTCCAGGGTCATCCGCAAAACCGTACGTAGGGACGATACCAACGCCGTCCTTATGATTTTTAAGGAGTCATTCCATGCCGAGAGCACAGATCCACAGCCCCTACCTGAAGTCGCCAAGCTTTTGGAGACTTACGCAGGCGTCTTTCCGGCAGATCCCACCTGGACTGCCGCCACTAAGAGGAATCGAGCACAACATCGATTTCATTCTGGGAGCTCAATTGCCTAACAGACCCGCCTACCGTGTCAACCCGGAGGAAGCTAAGGTTATGTCCAAGGTTATGTCCGAGAAAGCCTCAGTCCATGCGCCGTACCTGTCCTGCTCGTGCCAAAGAAAGACGGATCTTGGAGAATGTGTGTTGACTGCCGGGCAATCAACAACATCACCATCAAGTACCGGCACCCTATGCCATGACTAGACAATATGCTGGATGAGTTAAGCGGAGCCTCGATCTTCTCAAAGATCGATTTGAAGAGCGGATATCACCAGGTCCGCATGCGAGAAGGAAACGAGTGGAAGACGGCGTTCAAGACCAAGCAAGGTCTCTACGAGTGGCTCGTCATGCCATTTGGGCTATCCAACGCCCCGAGCACTTTCATGCGGATAATGAACCATGTTCTTAGGCCGTACATCAGTAAGTTTGTCGTAGTCTATTTTGACGACATCCTTGTTTATAGTGCCTCTTACGCCAATCAAGTCACTCATTTAGAGTTGGTCGTACACACACTTCAAGAGGAGAAGTTGTATGCCAATCTGAAGAAGTGTACGTTATGCACTGACCGGGTAGTCTTCCTAGGTTTTGTCGTGAGTTCTCAGGGCTTACAGGTAGACAAGAAGATCAAGGCCATACGAGAATGGCCCACGCCCACGAGTATCAGCCAAGTCCGGAGCTTCCATGGCTTGGCAAGCTTCTACCGACGGTTCGTCCGGGACTTGCAGCACCATCGCTAGTCCTTTGACCTCCATGATCAAGAAGGACCGGGCATTTAGCTGGGGACCCGAGCAGGAGAAAGCCTTCAACCTGCTAAAAAACCGGCTCACTCACGCCCCGGTCTTAGCCCTTCCAGACTTCCAGAAGACTTTCGAGGTGGAGTGCGACGCGTCTGGCTTCGGAATTAGAGCCGTCCTGACCCAAGGCGGCAAACTCGTTTCCTACTTCAGCGAAAAGTTAAGCGGAGCCGCCCTCAACTATCCTGCCTACGACAAGGAGCTGTATGCCTTGGTTTGAGCAATAGACACTTGGCAGCACTATCTTCTGGAACGGGAAAGCGTCATTCACACAGACCATCAGACGCTGCAACACTAACGAGGTCAGACCAAATTGAAGAGACGACACGCACGCTGGTTGGAGTTCATTGAGACCTTCCCTTACGTGATCAAATACAAGAAGGGAAAAGAGAATGTCGTCGCAGATGCACTATCCCGGAGACATTCCTTGATTTCGGTCATGGAAACCAAGGTCCTCAGGTTTGAGTTACTCAAGGGATTATACGCCCAAGACGACGACCTGAAGGAACTGGTACCCACTCACGGTTTTATTTGTTTGATGGGAGGCTATGTAGTCCGAAGGGTTCTATCCGGGAGTTGCTGTTGAGAGAAGCCCACGGAGGAGGTTTGATGGGCCACTTTGGCGTGGCCAAGACCTTGAGCCTACTCAAGGAGCATTTCTACTGGCCCCATCTTCGGCGAGACGTCGAGGCCCATTGCAGCCGCTGCTTGGTCTACAAACGGGCCAAGTCCAGAGTTCAACCCCACGGGTTATATCTTCCCTTACAATCTCTACTACTCCTTGGACTGATATTTCTATAGACTTTGTGTTAGGCTTGCCTATGATCAACCACAAAGATTCTATTTTCGTGGTAGTAGAAAGGTTCTCGAAGATGGCTCATTTCATCCCATGTGCCAAGACCAATGACGCCACACAGACTGCAAGTATCTTCGCTCGGGATATTGTACGATTGCATGGGATTCCCAGGACTATAGTGTCCGACCGAGACACTAAGTTCCTCAGACATTTTTGTCAAACTTTGTGGAAGAAGCTCGGCACAAAGCTGGTATTTTCGACGACCTGCCACCCACAGACGGACGGACAAACGAAAGTAGTGAACCAGACGCTGTCCACCCTCCTAAGGGCTATCACTGGTCGAGTGTCTATCGTTGGTCGAGTTCGCCTACAACCGAGCCGTCCACTCCGCGACCAAGAAGTCCCCGTTTGAGATCGTCTACGGTTTCAACCATTTATCGCCAATGGAGTTCACGCCCTTACCACCAGCCGAGATCGTTACTTTGGAAGGAGAAAGCAAGACTGAATACGTCAAGAAGCTGCATCAGAAGGTCAAGGAGAACCTAGAAAAGAAGACGGAATCTTATGCCCGGCAAGCCAACAAGGGGCGTAAGCAGACCCCCTTAAAAGAAGGCGATTGGGTCAGGCTGCACATGCGACCCGAAATGTTCCCTCAGAAACGCAAGGACAAGTTGGCACCCAGAGGAGACGGACCATTCCGAGTCCTAAAGAAGATCAACGACAACGCCTACCAACTCGAGTTACCAGGTGAGTTTAACATTTCTCCAACGTTTAGAATTATTTGATGCAGGTGAGGATGTTGTTTTGGAGACCAAATCACTTGAAGAGGGGAGGGATGATGAGGCCCCGGACGTAGCCAACGTACATGCGACCCACGAGGACCGGACCCAGACGATACAGTACCTAGCGTACCAACAGGACCAGTGACTCGAGCGCGCGCCAAAGCTTTAGGAACCAAGATCAACCGGTTTGTCGAGCAAAGACTTAAGGTTCTTCAACGGATTACTGTGCCCGGACCAGGAACAGACCAAGACCCGGCCCATTGCCCCTTGGCCCCTTCTTGGGAGTTGCTTAGTATACGAGTTGCCGACTCATGCATCCTTACCGTCACCCGGGATAAGGATGCCAAGGACGCGCTAAGGAATTGTACTCTTTTTCCTATCTTCGGTTTTGTCCCATTGGGTTTTCCGAGGAAGGTTTTAACGAGGCAACACCCTTAGTGTGCAATTCGACGAGGGTCTGATCATTCACAAGAACCCACGGTTTTAAGTCACTTTCTTGTTTCTTTTATTGTTCTAAGTATGAAACTTGGGCCGGCGCCAGCCCATAAGGCCCGTGGCCCAAGTCCTTAAAATCGCACTACTTGTTGTTTTTTCTTTAAGTACTTGTTGTTTTGTTTCTAACTACATGTTGTATTTGTAAAGGGTAAACCTGGGACTTAGGCATTATAAAAGCCAAGTCATTGCATCAATAAAATTCAGACTTTACACAAGAATTTAAAAACCCTAGCACTACTTGTTACAATCGTAGCCGCCTAGCCCTCTTAGAGCCTGGTAGCTTGCGACTTGAACCTCATCCGGGATCAAGTCCTCACTGGTGTATCGCGGTTCCCCTCCACACCCGCGTGGTCCAGCACATTCCACCTCATCTCGCGCTAGCCGGTCGAGCCTCTTCCATCCAGCGTGTCCATCCAGTCTTCGGTCGAGCCTCTCATGAAGCCTGTCCCGCGTCCGCGTCCCAGAACCTCCATCAGGGTCTCCCCGTCCGTGGCCACATCAACAATGCTCTGAATGAGCAATAATGCTTTGTGAATTCTGCATCATGCTGCCTTAATTCATTCAAAACCTTCTTTACTTCAAAATTTTTTAAAAAGTTAGTGGTGTTTCCATACACCGTTTGCAAAGTTTTCCAAAGATCCTTAGCATTTTCACAAAAGGAATAAGCCTCTAAAAGATCACTAGCAAGAGAATTTTGAAGTATAGAGAGTACCAACTGATCTTCTTGGTACCATTTGGCTTGATCAGCCACAGTCTCACTAACTTCAGCCACTTAATTTTCTTCAAGGTCATTTGTAGAAATGTGATTCCAAAGGCCTTTACCACCCAATGTGGTTTTCATAGTCCTAGACCACAAGAGGTAATTTTCTCCATGAAGAATGACTGGAGCTCTGAATGTAGTTTGAATATCCATGTGTTAGAAGGTGCAGCAGGTCGGTTTGATTTGGTCGAGACGGAACGTAGACAACTTGCCGGGACGAAGAGCGGCTGGGACGCGGCTGAGATGCCGTGTGATCCAAGTAATGTGATGATTTGTGTGGTCGAACTGGTCAGGTGTTATTGTCTGAATGCTGGTCAGGTGTGCTTGTCGGGACGTTAGAAGAATGGTCGGGTCTTGCTGGTCAGACGTGGTACCCGCTTGGTGGCAACCGGTCAGAACAAGAAATGTTGGTCGGGACGAATGCTGTTGGTCGGGTGCTTCGCAAGCGGAAGGCCGCGAGTATAATTCTCGCCAGGAGCTCCAAGTATGGGCTCCTTTCTTCAGCTTGGTAACACAGGCACGCCAACCAGAAAGGAGCAAGGACACGTACACGCCAAGACAGCTTGGGAACAGCTGGTCGGGACGAGTTCGGGACGTGTTCGCTTGTTCGTGTATCACGAACAGAGAACGGGAACTGCTGGACTCGAACACGGTATGCTGGACAGGACACTCAGACACGGACACATGTGGCGTGGAGCGGCTGTGCAGTCCAAGATCAGGCACGTGACCAAGAGTTTCCAAGAAGCTTGCAGTCCAAGCAAATTCCAACAACTTGAAACCAACCTCAACTACCTACAACAAATCTTAACCAACTCCTGCAACAAGATTCAACTAACTCCAACCACCTAATAACAGTTCTTATCTTTACCAAAAATTAAAAATATAGTCCAAATTTGAATTTTATTATTAAACCAATCCTAAAAATTTAAGGTTCCCTCCTTTTTCAACTTTCAAATATTAACAAGGAAATCAAGAAAAACAATCCTGAAGACTTAAACCTACCAGATTGAAACCAAATTTCGTGGAGACCCTCAAAACATACTTATTTAACTTTCCAGATTCAAATATTTAAAGAAAATTGAGAAAAGATTTGAATTTTATCACCAGATTCTTGTGAGGGGCGATTTTTGACGTCTCTGAGAAACACTTCAAGTACTTTCTTCAAACAAAATGTAGATTAGTTCTTCTTTATTTAAACAGAAACTTGACTCGAAGGGCTTGAGATTAGGATTCGGAAAAATGCGATTTGATGAAGATTCGACGACGGAATGACCTGGGAAACACGGAGGTTCGCGGCGGAGGCACTCGCGAAGGTCTGATACAAGAAAATTCGTAACTTTTGATTCCCTTGGTAAAATTATGCAACTTCCATTGTCGTGGCTTCAGAACTCGCCGAAGTACAATCACGAATAAGTAGATCATCAAAAGGAGCCGTGGTTTGGCCTGAATGTGTGTTTCAAGATGACAGTCAAAATAGGACTGAAAGGAGATTGTGAAGAAGATAATTTCATCTTGATTCAAGGATTGAATGATGAATTTTACCCAGATTTGATGTAACCTGGCTCTGATACAATGAAATATTATGAGATTAAAAGATTTTTAGAATGAGAGAATGAGAGATTAGAGAGATTTAGAGAGAAGAATGATTTTATTAAGAGAATGAGAATAATAGTTTCTAAGTTACAATGAGAAGGGAGATAGATATATTTATACTAATCTAGTATAGGCTTGTTTGGATACAAGGATTGCCTTATACATGAATGGCTACAAGGATAACATAACACTATAACACAAACAAACCTTAGACACTCCCCTTTAAACCAAGTAACTCACGTCTATTATAAGACTTTCTAATTTCATCATTTCTTCTTCATTCCAACAGATAAACTCTGATGAACATGTTTTGTGTGAACAAGCTCTGATGGACATGTTTAGTGTGGACAAACTCCGGTGGACATGTCTTGTGTCGACTTTCTTTCCATATCAAAGAACCTTAACCATCGGAAAACCTAATTTCATCATCATCTTTTTCTGTTTCGATTTTCTCCGGCGAAAGCTTGGATTTAATACTCTTCAAAATTCTTAGCACATCACTCTCTGATAACAGCCTCCACATCCCCAACGTAGTCTTCACCTCGATCGAGATCTTGTCGCCATCAAATCCTTTGCAGTCATTGGATAATGATACAGATATGGCGCTTTGTACACATGGAGGGGAAAATAAAGTTTTTTGAGAATAGTTAAGATTCAAATAACAGCTTACACGTGTATTAATCTCATTGACTATATTTATTCGGTAGTTAAAGAGCTGATATATAAAGCTCATAGTAACATATGACGAGATTATACAGAAAAAATACAATTCATCTTCTTCTTCATCTTGTAATTCCACAAGTTAACGTGATATCTTGTACTGGTCTTTGGTCTTTTTCCTTCACAATCCAATCTCATCAAGATCCTCTGTTTGTTTGATCGAACAACCAGCGGGGAATTTCAGGAAACACAACCATGCAACAGTGACATCAAAGTTTTCTTTCCTCAACATCAATGGTGGAGACTCGTTCGAAGGCGATCACGCAATGGAATCAACCTCCAATGATGGAACAAGAGGAGCAACAAAAAAATATTACGACCTTACAAAGTGAGTTTCACCAATTCAAGAATGAAATACGGGAAGTACTGAATACTTTGACCAACAAAAGAACAATGTGATTCAAGGGGAAACGTCTCAAACAACGGCGCATGAATTGCGAATTGGACGTCCCAATCAAGCTCATGCAGGAATTACACAATTTTCAAAGATCATATTTCCAAAATTTGTTGGTACTAACATACAAGAATGGCTTTTCAAGGTTGAGCAATTTTTTGAAATGGATGATACAGATGAAACTACAAAGGTGAAGTTGGCATCGATTCACTTTGATGGTGCTGCTGCTGCGACGTGGCATCGATCATTATGTCAATCTTTCTCCGGTAACAACATCTGCAAGAGTTGGAATAGTTACAAAGCAGAGTAAATAGGTTGTTTTAGCAAAGTCCTTGATAATCCGATTGCAGAATTAAAGAAACTGCAAGAAACTCACGGAATCATCGATTATCATGGTAAATTCGAATTGTTAAAAACAAGAGTGAACTTATCGGAAGAATACTTGGTCAGTCAATATCTAGCGGGACTGCGTTTGGATACACAAATGCATATTCAAATGTTCATGCCAAAAACTACAATAGACTGTTTAATGCTTGGGAAACTCTATGAACAAGCTCACCCAGTGAAATCTTTAGGATCATACACTGTCAATAATAGAGGAACCACAAACTTTCAAAAAGGGTTACTGCAATACCAGAAAGAGACAGAGGTGAAACCTAAGGATAAGGACAGGAAATGGTTAAGTAATGAAGAGATTGCAGACCGAAAAGCGAAAGGATAATGTATCTATTGTGATGAGAAGTACTCCAAATAACACTTCTTATCTCAACACAAGCGAAACCAACTCTACTTAATGGAGATAGAATATGGTGAATTGTGTGAGGAGGCAAACAATGAAGATGAACAAAAAGAACCAATGGTGATATTGCTAAAATTTTAGTTAATGCCGTCAGTGGGGTATCGGGTTCTGTGTTCTATATTTTGATTAATTCAGGATCTACCCACAACTTCATAGATGAAAAAACAGCTACCAGGTTAAATTGCAAAATCAAGGAACAAGGTTTAGCAAAGGTGACTGTTGCAGATGGTAACATGTTATGTATTAAGGGTCGTACATATAGACCAGTTTGGTTGGAAATTTCATGACCAGAAGTTTGAGACCGATTTGATGGTGATCACTCTAGGTTGTTGTGATATGGTGTTGGGCGTCCAATGGCTGGAATTCTTAGGACCCATCAAATGGAATTTCAAAATATTGAAATGCAGGTCAGATGGGAAAAAAATAAAGTTCAGCTCAAAGGATTACATCAAGGTTCAGTCAGATAGGTGAAGGCGAGTAAATTGGGAAAAGAAATTGAACATCAAGCTCAACTATCCATGATTTATGTGGAAGAGTGTGACATGGAGAAATCAGTGGAATGGTGTGAAGCAAAAGCGGGAATTAACATAAGGCATAAAAATGATGTTGTCGAGAGGATACTGCAGAAATATGCCTAGTTGTTTGAAGAGCCTTAAACTCTACCTCCATGTCGTATCAACCATGACCACATGATACCGTTGATGGAAGGTCCAAATCCTGTTAACCAACAATTCTATCGGTACGCTGTGCATCAAAAGAATGAGATAGATGAATTGGCTCGCAAGTTGTTGGTAAGCGGAACAATTCAGAAGAGTATAAGTCTGTATGCTTCACTTCTTATCTTAAGATGAACTTGGGAATTCTGCAATCTATTCCAAAATAGATTTGCGATCAGGATACCACCAGGTGAGGATGAAACCAAATGATATCCATAAGATGGTGATTAAAACGCATAATGGACACTATAATTATGGGGTCATGCCTTTTGGGTTAACAAACGCTCCTGCAACCCTTCAAAGGTTAATGAATGAAGTTTTTCAAAGTCTACTACGCAAGATTGTATTGGTGTTCTTCGAAGATATACTTGTGTATAGTATTTCCTTGGAAGATCATCTAAGGCATTTGAAAGAGGTCTTTAAACTGATAAAGGCAAACCCCTTGTTTGCAAAACGTAGCAAATGTGATTTTACGACAAGAAGAGTATAATACTTAAGACACTATATCGATAAAGATGGGATATCTACAGATCTCTCTAAAGTAAAAGCTGTCAATGAATGGGAAGTCCCTAAAACAGTAAAGCAGTTACGCGGGTTCTTAGGTTTAGCAGGTTATTATCGACGGTTCATCAAGGGTTTTGGCAGTGTTGCAAGACCATTAACGGATTTGACTAAGAAGGATATTTTCCATTGGTCTAAGGCAGCAGATACAACATTCCAAACCTTAAAGACAGCTCTATGTAAAGCGCCTGTGTTGGTTTTGCCGAAGTTTGACCAACCGTTTAAAATAGAGACAGATGCCAGTGTTGATGCAAAATGGATATCCAGTAGCTTATGTAAGTCGGCATTTGAAAGTAAGGAAACTTAACTTGCCGATTTATGAAAAGGAATTATTGGCAGTAATATTTGCAGTACAGAAATGGAGATATTATCTGTTAGCAGGAAAATTCATCATCAAAACTGACCAAAAAAGCCTTAAATACTTATTGGGACAACGACTCAACACACCAATCCAACAACAATGGTTACCTAAACTCCTTGAATTCGATTATGAAATTCAGTTTAGGCATGGGAAGGAAAATAAAGCAGCAGATGTTTTATCCCGTATGGATGGAACCGAAGTGTTGCAGATGGCGATCACTACAACTCAAATGGATCTGCTAAGTAGCATTAAAGATGCATATGCAGAGGATCCGTTATTGCAGACACTTATCAGTGAACTCCAACAAGACAAATCAGAGGTACGTTACTATACCTGGTCACAAGGAGTTTTAAGAAGAAAGAACAAGATTGTGGTACCTGCAGATAAAGATATCAGAAATAATATACTTGAGTAGTTGCATGGATCAAGTGTAGGTGGTCATTTGGGAAGAGATGTTACAGTACAGCAGGTTAATAGTATTTTCTTTTGGAAGGGGTTAGCCAGAGATGTCCAAGGATTTATCAGGAGTTGTGCAGTTTTTCAGCGCTGCAAAACAGATAATGCTGCATCACCGGGACTTTTGCAACCATTGCCAATTCCAGAGGCACTATGGACGTATATTTCTATGGATTTCATAGAAGGTCTTCCGGTGTTCTTTGGTAAAACGGTAATGTATGTGGTGGTTGACCGCTTAAGAAAGGCTTCCCAATTTATTTCCCTGAGTCATCTGTATACTGCTCTAAATGTTGCCCAAGCATTTTTAGACAATGTATACAAACTCCATGGATTGCCGCAAACAATCGTCAGCGACATGGATACCGTTTTCTTAAGCACCTTTTGGCAAGAGTTGTTGGCTATTCAGGGAGTTCAACTGAATATGTCTACAGCTTATCACCCTCAGAGTGACGGCCAAATAGAGGTGGTGAATAGATGCTTAGAAACGTACCTGAGATGTATGTGCAGTGACAAATCTCACTTATGGAGTAAATGGTTATCTTTGGCTGAATTCTGGTACATTACCAATTACCACACGACAACAATAATGACACCTTATGAAGTGGTTTATGGACAAACTCCACCAATCCATTTACCATATATTCTGAAAGATTATGATATTGAGAGATTCAGATATTTGTAGATTGAGAGAGAAAGAGATTAGAGAGATTAGAGAATGATTTTTATTGATATTTTAGAAAAATGAATTTCTTGCTTACAAAGGAATATAAAACATTAACTATTTATACTAAACTAGTCTAGGCTTTTTTGGATACTAAGATAACCTAATATATGTGTGCCTATAAGGATAACATATCATTAATTACAAACAAGTCTAAGCCACTCCCTTTGGACACATGGCACCTTCTTAGAATCTAAGGCACACATTCTTCATTTCCTCTTGATTTGTCTTCATTATTCTTCTTCATTCCAACACTCCCCTTCAAGCCTAAGTCATGGAGAATGACTATACTTGCAATCATGAAGCATCACCACATTAAAAACCTAAAGAAGGAAAACTCAATTGGGACAAAACCTTTTTAGGGGAAAAAAGTATAACACTCCATGATCAGGATCAGTGTTGAAGAATGTACATGAGACCAAGCCGTGAGTAGATAGAGCCGCCAGTCTTCAGTGTAGTAGCCTTGGTGAACACATCTGCTAATTGGTCTTCACTCCTTGTGTAGCAAGGTAAGATAATCCCATTTACAATAGCTTCCCTAACCTTATGGCAATCCACCTCAATATGCTTGGTTCTTTCATGAAACACAGAGTTAGATGCAATGTGTATAGCTGCTTGATTGTCATAATGGACAGTAATAGGAGACTACAAGCTCACACCAAGTATGTCAAGGAGGAGTTGCTTCAGCCAGATGCATTTTGTGGTAAGTTTCCTCATGGCCCTATATTCAGCTTCTGCACTAGAGCAAGATACAACATTCTGCTTCTTGGTCTTCCAAGTAACAAGATTGCCTCCTATGAAGGTGCAGTAGCCTGTTGTACTCCTCCTATCTTCTCTGTCTTCTGCACAATCTGCATCACAATAACCTACAACTTCTGTGTTCCCATTACAACCCATCCATATACCTTGTTCTTTAGTGTCTTTCAAGTATCTCAATATGTGCATGATCATTTCCCAATGTCTTATCTTTGGCTCTTGCATTTGTTGAGACATCTGATTCACAGCAAAACACAAGTCAGGTCTAGTGATGGGTAAATATATGAGCTTACCAACCACTTTTCTATACAACTTTGCATCATGGAACTCGCCATCTCCTAGGTCTCCCTCAGATTCTATCTTGTAACCTTCTTCTAGTGGTATCTTAGCTGGTTTATCTTCCATCATATCGGTAGAGGTTAGCAAGTCCACAATATATTTTCTCTGAGATAAGAAAAGACCTTCTTTGAACCTACACACTTCAATACCTAAGAAGTATTTAAGTTCACCTAGATCCTTAATATCAAAGAAACTCTTTAAATATGCTTTAGTAGAATCAATTCCTACTTTATCACTCCCTGATATGATTATGTCATCAATATAAATGAGTATAACCACAATACCTTCCTTACTTTGACGTGTAAAGAGAGTGTGTTCAACCTCTGACCTTTTGAAGCTTCTGTCCCTTAAGGTCACATTCAACTTATGATACCACGCTCTTGGAGATTGTTTTAAGCCATAGATAGCATTTCTTAACCTCAGTGTATTGCCGCCACCTACTTGATCTTCTAGACCTGGTGGTTGTGTCATGTACACTTCCTCTTCTAGCTCACCTTGTAAGAATGCATTCTTAACTTCCATTTGCCACAACTCCAAATCAAGGTTAGCAGCAAGAGATAAAAAAACATTAACTGAATGTAATTTATCCTCTGAAGCAAAGGTGATGCAAGAGTAGTGGTGGTGCAACTATTGGTCGAGAAGCTCGAGATCCCCATAAGCGGATTGGATGAACAGAATGGATCGAAAGGACTAAACAAGCTGCGAAAGATTTGTGATACACCAAGTTGTTCTTCTTGGTGAAGAAGAACAAGACAAGCTCTCCAATGGAGGAGGTGGCTGCCGTCAGAGATAAAGGAGTCTAGGGTTTATTTGCTTAAAAATCGTGTTGTCTTAGTTCTTATGTAAGTGATGAGGCTTATATAAACTTTTAGTTACAACTTAGGGTAAAAAACATGATGTTTAACCTATACAACAAGTAGTGTAAATAAAAACAACATGTAGTTCTCTTTGCTGGAAAATAGAAATGGGCTTAAGGCCAAATAACTTAGACATAATAAAAATGGGCTTAAGGTCTTAAACTTATACTTAGTCTAAATAAGAAAAAATGAGATAGATAAGCCTTAATGATGAAAAGGCCGATTTGACTTACTTGTGAAAGATTGCGGATTTGTGAACAAGTCTCAGTCTTCTTGCGTACTAAGAGTGTTGCCTCGTTAAAACCCTCTTCGGAAAAACCCAGTAGGACAAAACCGAAGATGGGAAAAATAGTACAATTTATTAGCATGTCTTTTATCTTTACCGAATAGTAATGGTAAAGACTCCAGAGGTAGAAGAATCTTCGAGTAGGAACCTCCAATGTTCCTTAGCTGACAAGAACGGGTCTTGATGGGCCTCTGGATCAATTAATGGGCTGGCCTCCTTGACTTTCTTGACATCAGCTCTCTCCATCAGCTGGTTGAACTTGTCTCCCAATGCTCGAGCCTTGTAACGCGTCAAAGGCCCTGGTGGTACTCGTGGTGCAGTAGCTGGTACGATGTCCCCATTATTCCCTCCCTCTTCAAGTGCTTTGGTCTCCATAGTAAACTCCTTCCCTGCATCAAATAAATCTAAGTCAGCAACATTAAATATAGTGGAAACGTTATACTCACCTGGAAGTTCTAGATGATAGGCGTTATCGTTGATTCGTCGTAGAAATCGGAATGGGCCATCTCCTCGCGGTGCTAGCTTGTTCTTTCTTCGTTGGGGAAACTGTTCTGGTCTAAGATGAAGCCAAACCCAATCTCCTTCCTTAAAAACCACATGTATCATGCCCTTGTTGGCGTGTTTGGCTGTCTGAGAGTTCTTCCGTTCTAAATTCTCCTTGACTTTCTGGTGTAGGCGCTTCACATACTCTGCCTTTGCTTCTCCCTCCAAGCTGAAAACATCTCCATTGGTATAGGTGCGAACTCAACAGGGGTACTGGGGTTGAATCCATAGACTATCTTGAAGGTTGTCTTCTTCGTCCTGGAATGTGCCGCTCTGTTGTAGTCGAACTCGACATAGGGAAGACATTCTAACCAATTCTTCAAGTTACGACCAATTGTAGCTCGCAGCATCTATGATAAGGTCCTTTTGACGACGTATGTCTGATCATCAGTCTATGGATGATACGCCGTAGAGAACAGTAAATCGGTGCCTAGTTTCCCCCATAGAACACACCAATAGTTACTAAGGAATTTGGTATCCCTGTCATACACAATTGTCCTCGGAATGCCGTGCAGGCGGACTATCTCCCTGAAGAACAAGTTCGCAGTTTGAATCGCATCGTTCATCTTGTTGCATGGTACGAAGTGTGTCATCTTAGAAAACCGATCAACCACGACTAAGATAGAGTCCTTGTGATTAACCTGCGGTAGACCTAGCACAAAATCCATTTAAATGTCTGTCCACGGAGATTATGGAACCGGTATTGGCATGTATGGACCTTGGGGATACATCTTAGACTTAGCCCTCTTGCAGACTAGACATTTCTCACAATGGGCTTCCACATCTCGACATTGACGAGACCAATAGTAGTGATCCTTAAGCATACTCAGTGTTTTGTCATCACCAAAGTGTCCCATCAAGCCGCCGCCGTGGGCCTCCCTCAGCAGAAGTTCACGAACTGATCCTTCGAGATTACAGAGTCGCTTGTCTTTGAAGAGAAATCAATCAAACAAGTAGAATCAACTGTAGTTGCCTTGACCATGTCCTTAAGCATACTCAGTGTTTTGTCATCACCAAAGTGTCCCATCATGCCGCCGCCGTGGGCCTCCTTCAGCAGAAGTTCACGAACTGATCCTTCGAGATTACAGAGTCGCTTGTCTTTGAAGAGAAATCAATCAAACAAGTAGAATCAACTGTAGTTGCCTTGACCATGTTCTCTGAAAGCTTCCTTAAAGTCCTGATCTTCAGCATAAAGTTCCTTGAGCATTTCAAATCCCATACCCTTTGACTCCATGACCGAAATAAGGTTGTATCTGCGGGACAAGGCATCAGCTACGACATTGTCTGCATCTTTCTTGTAATTGATAACGTAAGGAAACGTTTTAATAGACTCCAGCCATCAGGCATGTCTCTTCTTTAGCGACGTCTGATCCTTAAGGTGCTGAAGTGTTTGGTGGTCGGTATGTATGATGCACTCTCTTGAAAGCAGATAGTGTTGCCAAGTCTGCAAAGCTCGGACCAAAGCGTAAAGCTCTTTATCGTAGGTAGGATAATTTAAATCCGTTCCACTTAGTTTCTCACTGAAATAGGCGATTGGTTTTCCTCCCTGTGTTAGAACCGCTCAAATGCCTACTTCTGATGCATAACACTCGACTTCGAAGGTCTTACCATAATTCGGCAATATAAGAACAGGGGCGCGTGTGAGACTTCTGTTGATATGGTCCCCACTTGAACTCTTGGTTCTTCTTAATGGTCGATGTCAACGGACTGGTGATCGTATTGAAGTATCTTATAAATCGACGGTAGAAGCTAGCCAACCCATGAAAGCTCCGAGCTTGGCTGGCATTAGTCGGTGTAGGCCATTCCTGAATAGCTTTAATCTTTTTGTCGTCTACTTGAAGTCCCTGCAAGCTCACAAAAAATCCAAGGAAGATGACCTGATCTGTGCAGAACGTACACTTTTTAAGATTCGCATACAACTACTCTTTCTGAAGTGTCACGATTACTGTTTCCAACTGCTCCAAATGGTCTGAGTAAGTCGCACTGTAGACAAGGATATCGTCGAAGTAGACCACTACGAATTTGCCAAGGAAAGGCCGTAGAACCTGGTTCATGAGGAGCATGAAGGTACTTGGTGCATTGGATAGGCCGAATGGCTTTACCAACCACTGTCTTCCACTCATCTCCTTCTCGCATTCTGCTAAGTCTTGAACGTTGTATTCCACTCATCTTCTTCTCGCATTCTGACTTGATGATAACCACTCTTCAAATCAATTTTGGAGAATACAGAAGCTCTGCTTAGTTTGTCTAACATGTCGTCTAGTCGCATAATAGGGTGTCGATACTTAACAGTTATGTTGTTGATGGCTCGACAGTCGATGCACATCTGCCAGCTTCCATCCTTTTTTGGCATTAGTAGGACTGGAACTGCACAAGGGCTAAGGCTTTCCCTGACGTAGCCTTGAGCCATGGAGGTCTTGAACCTGTCGTTTTAGTTCTTTGGCTTCCTCCAGAGAAACTTTGTAGGCAGCTTTGTTCGACAATTGTGCTCCGAGAATATGGTTGATATGATGCTCAATGGCTCTAATGGGTGGCAATCCTGGGGGAATCTCGTCTGGGAATACATCAGAGTATCTCTCTAACAAAGACTGAACCTCCGTGGGTAGACTGTTGCCGGCGCCAGATGCGTTTTACCCCTCTCTGTAAAGCATAAGTACGATCTGAGTCCCCTTGTCTCTAACCGCCTTTCTCATATCTGCAACGTTGACGAGGAAGTTTTCATTCCGGGCATGCTGGTCCTTTGCCATCTTTGATTGCATTCCGTGCACATGTTGTGGCTGGTGAAGAGACACAAGCAAGAAACACTAACTAGAAACCTAACCCAAAAGGAACTTAAGCAAACAAACAAGCAACACACAAGATCCTTATGATATCCAAGTTTGGTGATGAAGGTGTTCTATGTGAATTTCTAAGGACCCTAGTTTGCTTTTAAACAACCTAAACAATTTTTTTTTGTTATTTTGTCTTAAAAAAATTATAAACAGCAAACAAGCAAATTTCTTCTACTTTTTTTTTTTAAAACAAAAATAAGAAAACAAAGAAAAGGAATGATAGAAACTGATTTTGTTTGTATTTATTTTCTGGTGTTTGTGGATGTGACTTGATTCCTCCTCCTTCTTACCGAGAACCTCAGGGGAATGATAAAGAAACACAATCAAAAGCCAAAAACTATTGCAACAAAAACAAAGGAAAAACCGCCATAAACAAAAGGATAGATTCAACCTGATGTTCAGGAGCTTTAAGCTCTGATACCAGATGAATTCAAGCACCTGCGCAACCGACTCGATGTAGACGAGTCCGAAGAGAGTCAAATGGCCCAATTCATCGATGGCTTGTACGAGTCTATCGCACGAAAGATTGAGATGCAGCCATACCATGATCTAGGAGAGTTGTTCCACCTAGCAGTCCAGATAGAGAAGTACCATAAACGAAAACTTGCTGCATCTTCTCGACCTAAGAGCACCTGGAGCACCGGCTCCAAGCCATTCAACCTGATCGTCCGACCACGGACCATCCAACCATGCCCCGACCGTCTTAAGTCCAGCCGACCCGATCCAACCGGACAAGGAGCCATGGGGGTTCCTTCTAGAAGATTTTTCTTCCTCCGGTGTCTTTACCATTACCATCTGGTAAAGACATCAAAAGTCGTGCTAGGAAATCGTACTTTTTTCCTATATTCGGTTTTGTCCCACTGGGTTTTTCGAATAAGGTTTTAATGAGGCAATACTCATTGTGCGCAAGACGGTGAACAACTTCACACCATTCATAAGTCACCACCGAATTCTAGCATAAGTGTTAATAGGATTTTTCTATCTCTAATTATATTTTCTAGACTAAGTATGTTATTGGGCTTTGGGAGTCATGTTGACTAATTAGGCCCAAGTCTAATTTAAATTGCCATTACATAAATTTTTTGCTGTTTTAATTCCTTGAGAGGTTAAACATCATGTTGTTTATTCTAAGTTGTAATAAGACATTATATAAGCCTCTTGCCTATTCATTAATAAGACAACAAGCATTTTTAGAACAAAAACAAAACCTAAGTCTTTGACAAGACCCTAGTAGGCGCCACCAAGCTTCCCCCTTGCAGCTGCCGTGTTCTTCAACCTGTTTGGTTGACGTTCTTGGAGTATCACAAGCCCCTTTCAAAGCTTGTTGGTCACTTTGGTCCACCCTTTCACTTCCATCTCTTCTGTCCAGTAATCTGAGCTTCTCGTTGAAAAGACAGCCACCCACGGTTCTTGTATCATCTGGTATTAGAGCTTAAAGCTCCTGCTCATCAGGTTGAATCTATCTTTGTTAGTTGTCGATTTTTCTTTGTTTTTGTTGCAATAGTTTTTGGCTTTTGATTGTGTTTCTTTCTCTTTCCCCTAAGGTTCTCGGTAAGAAGGAGGAGGAATCAAGTCACATACCACAAACACCAGAAAAAAAAATACAAAAAAATCAGGTTCTATCAATCCTTTCTTTGTTTTCTTGTAAGAAAAAAAAAGTAGAAAAAATTTGCTTGTTGTTGTTTAAATCTTTTTTTAAGACAAAAAAAGTGTTTAGGATTGTTTAAAATCAAATAAGGATTTTCAGAAACTCACCTAGAACACTTTCATCACAAACCTTGGATTCCATAAGGAGCTTGTGTGTTGCTTGCTTGCTTGCCTGCTTGTTTTCTTAGGTTCCTCCTTGGCTAGGTTTTTAGATAGTTGTTTGTTGCTTGTGTCCCTTGTCGAGTTAGGTAGTTGTTCCACCAACCGCTAGCTAGTTAGGTGTTGAGCTAGGTTTATTAGCCTTGTTCGTGTGTTGTGCTTGTGTGTCCAAAGTCGCGTCTAGGTTTCCCCTCGGCTCCTCCTTGTGTCCCGCGTGGCTATACCGCGTTTCCTAGCCCTAGCCTTCCCCACATTTGCTAGTCCTAGGTTCAAGTCGCTAGCCCTTAGCGTACTGCGTAGCTACCTAGCGTCCCGCATAGCCACTGGCCAGCCTGTCTCGTACCGCATCAACCCCTGTACCGCGCCAAGCGCTTATTCCATAGTGATCACGAAGGATCCCTAGCAACCCTCGTTAACCACCCTGCAGGTCAAGTCCCTAGTTGCATTAGGCGGCTAGGTTTGCCAAGTTTCCTAAGTGTCTAGATTCTTGCCTTAGATTTTAGGTAGTTTTCTTTTTCTTGATTAGGCATAAATTAATTAGATTCCATAATCTTTTGTAGGCTAGAAAATAGTTTAGAAAGTTTTCTAAAACCTCTTAGGTAGTTTTCCTAAGGTTTTTAGGTCATTAAAAGATTTCCTTTAAATTAGGATATTTTTCCTTTTAGGTATTATACAATAATTAGATTTTTTTTTGTTTTTTTTTTAGTCAATAAATTTTTAGGATCTTTTTCCATTTAGTTAGTTTCCTTTCTAGTTTTAGACAATAAATCTTTAGGATATGTTCCATTTATTTATATTTCCTTTTTAGATTTAGGTAATAATTGTTCTTAGGATATTTTCCTATTCTTTATTTCCTTTTCCGCACATAGTTACTTTCCTAATATTTTATAAGTAATAAAAAAGAAAATAAAAATCATATATGTGGAAATTTTTCATTTTTGCAAGTTTCCTTTTCGGGAAACTTTCAATTTCTCAACATTACATTTTCTTGGAAAAGGAAATATGTCAGGAAGTGATGAGTCGACATCGGGCCAGAACAGTCAAGCAATATTGCAGCTACTGCAAGCTTTGATAACTCATATGTCGACCATAGCGACGCGTCTCGAGCGTTTGGATCATGCTACGCCTCCACCAGGACCCGCGCCACCTCCTTATCCATATGACCAACCACATACGACACACAAAGGAATGGGTCGACATCAGTACTACGACGAGCCATGCCACCACCTCGACAGCCAATGCACTATCCCGAAGTGAAGATGAACTCGCCTTCCTTTTCGGGAAAAGTTGACCCTGAGGAGTACTTAGACTGGGAGAGAAGAATGGAGCCCATCTTTGAGTACTATAACTACGACGATCCCCGTAAAGTCGCCCTAGCAACGGTGCAGTTCACTGTCCACGCACTGGTGTGGTGGGATCGAGAAGTAACAGCTCGCAGGAGAGCTCAGATGGGTGCTTTGACCTCATGGGTCAAACTCAAACTCACCCAGATTATGAGGAGACGCTACATCCCATCCCACTTCCACTGCGAGCTTCAGAGATGATTCAGATGTCTTACCCAAGGCAGCAAGACGGTGTCCTAATATTTCGATGAATTCAAGCACCTCCGCAACCGACTCGATGTAGACGAGTCTGAAGAGAGTCAAATGGCCCAATTCATCGATGGCTTGTACGATTCCATCGCACGAAAGATTGAGATGCAGCCATACCATGATCTAGGAGAGTTGTTCCACCTAGCAGTCCAGATAGAGAAGTACCATAAATGAAAACTTGCTGCACCTTCTCGACCTAAGAACACCTGGACCACCGGCTCCAGGCCATTCGAGCGGACGACCCAGCCCATTGACCCGCGTCTCAAGGGCAAAGTCGTGGCCAGCGGTTCGGCTCCCAGGCCTGTCCCAGCCGCCCCAATGCCGACTAGTACACGACCACCACGACCCACCTCAGCGGAGCAGTGAGATCGTATGCTTCAAGTGTAAAGGAAGATGACACATGTCCCGAGAATGTCCCACTCAATGGACAATGGTACTCACTGCTTCAGGAAACTACGAATCCGAGGAAGAGCAAGAGGATCCAGCACTTCCGACCCATCAGCAATCCGACGAGGAGATTGAGTACGCCGACTCCAAAGAAATGCTCATGATCAGACGAGTTCTCAGCTTGAGATTCGAGCCCGAAGAGGAAGAACAATGAGAAAAAATTTTCCACTTAAAATGTACAATACTTGGGAAAGTGTGCTCGTTGATTATAGACGGAGGGTCCTGCACCAACGCTGTTAGCAAATACATGGTTGAGAAACTATGATTGCCTGTGACCAAGCATCATAAGCCTTATAAACTACGATGGCTGAACAACAAGACATAGTTATACATTTCAGACCAAGTTATAGTCTCATTCAGCAGTAGCAGATACCAGGACCATGTCACCTGTGATGTCGTCCCGATGTTAGCTGGACATCTTCTTCTAAGACGACCATGGCAATTTGACCGAGAGACTACACACAATGGACATACCAATTTTTATTCATTTGTCCACGATAAGCGTAGATACAACTTATCAATAATGTCTGCACATGCCGTTCACGAAATGCAATCTAAAATAGCGAATGATCAACATGCCCACAAGGAGAACTTTTTAATAAATGTAGCAGACATGAGGAAGGCCACCCGTACCAAGGGTCCCAGCTTATTTTCATGCTCTACAGAGAGAGCCTTCACACGTCCAGCACCGAGGCCCCCTTACCTGCCGAGGTCCAAGCCTTACTAGAGAAATATGCCGATGTGTTTCTGGAAGATATCCCAGTCGGCCTCCCACCTATCCAAGGGATTGAGCACCACATCAACTTTGTTCCCAAAGCTCAGCTTCCCAACCGTCCTCCATACAGAGTCAACCCCGAGGAGGCTAAAGAATTATAACGGCAAGTCCAGGATCTTATGGCTCAAGGTTACGTCTGAGAGAGCCTCATTCCCTGTGTCATCCCGGTCTTACTTGTACAAAAGAAGGACGGGAGCTGGAGGATGTGTGTTGACTGTCGCGCCATCAACAACATTACGATCAAGTACCGGCATCCCATTCCGCGTCTGGACGACATGCTAGACGAATTAAACGGAGCCGCAGTCTTCTCTAAAATTGATCTTAAAAGCGGATATCATCAATTCAGGATGTGAGAAGGAGACAAATGGAAGACTGCGTTCAAGTCCAAGAAGGGTCTTTATGAGTGGCTAGTAATGCCATTCGGCCTATCCAATGCCCCAAGTACATTCATGCGTCTTATGAACCAAGTCCTTTGACAGCTCATTGGCAAGTTCGTAGTAGTCTACTTCGACGATAATCTCGTCTATAGCACGACCTACACAGACCATCTGGAGCACCTAGACGCCGTGATTACCACCCTTCAGAGAGCAGTTGTACGCAAATCTCAAGAAATGTACATTCTGCACAGACCAAGTTGTTTTTCTTAGATTCGTCGTGAATTCCCAGGGACTCCGGGTGGACGACGAGAAGATCAAGGCCATACAGGAGTGGCCCACGACGACGACCGCCAGCCAGGTCTGTAGCTTCCATGGACTCGCGAGCTTCTACAGACGGTTTGTCGAGATTTCAGCACGATAGTTGGTCCATTGACCTTGACGATAAAGAAAAACCAAGACTTTCGTTGGGGACTCGAGCAGGAAAAGTCCTTCAAGCTGCTGAAGGTACGCCTCACCCACGCCCCAGTCCTAGTCCTGCCGGACTTCACTCAGACATCTGAGACCGAATGTGATGCTTCAGGGATCGGCATCACAGCCGTCCTCACCCAAGGCGGAAGACCTGTCGCCTACTTCAGCGAGAAGTTGAGTGGAAACAAAGGGTTGGAGCTTTAAGCAATTATCATTTTCCTTTAAACAATCATC
Organism: Streptanthus diversifolius; assembly: GCA_039880935.1. Lineage (NCBI taxonomy): Eukaryota > Viridiplantae > Streptophyta > Magnoliopsida > Brassicales > Brassicaceae > Streptanthus > Streptanthus diversifolius. The sequence continues at coordinate 5,057,648 of JAXGFM010000001.1, forward strand.
ATTTTCCTTTAAACATTCTAACCTACCTAACTACAAAGACTATAGGGAAATACTCACTAATATTCATGAATAGAGAAATTATATTGGTTGATGATTCACTAAACATTAGGTAACAAGAAAAATAAAGAATTAAAATTTTAAGTAACTTAATGAATATTAAAAACATATTGTGAAAGTAAACTATTGAATAAATTCTTAAGAAATATGGCTAAAGAAAAAAAAAGTAAAAGTTGCCCCTAGATAGGTAAAATATTAGAATTTTTATTTGTGGGCAACAAAAAGAAATTGGGGAAAATTGTAGACTGATGGCGCTGACTAGCCAGCCCAATTAAAAAGCCAAGTCGGCCCTTCCACAGGTTGGCAACTTGTTGTTCGCTCCATGCATCTTCCTTCCTTTTCTCCGGTCTTTCCTGACTCATTATCACATCTTCAGCCTTTATTCTTCTTTTTCTCCAGTTTCTACCAGTTATCACATCATCATCTGATAATGGAGAATGTATGCAAAATGCAAACCTAAAAATAATAGTACGCTGATGTGAGCTAAGGTGGTGGTGCAACTGTTGATCGAGAAACTCGAGACCTTCAGGAGCAAGGCGGATGGAATGGGTGGGTTGAAAGGACCACACAAGCTGCGGAAGACTTGTGATACACCAGGTTATTCTTCTTGGAACAAGAAGAATCGTGGGCAAGCTCTCCAAAGGAGTATGCAGCTGTCAAAGACAAAGGAGTCTAGGGTTTTGTTTCTTTAAAATTCGAGTTGTATTATGACTTGTAAGTAATGAGGCTTATATAGGCCTTGTGGTTACAACTTAGGGTAAACAACATGATGTTTACCCAAAACAACAATTAATGTAAATAAAAACAGCATGTAGTTCTTTTTGCTGTAGAAAACAATGGGCTTAAGACCTAATGACTTAAACATAAAAATATGGGCTGAAGGCCCTAAATTTATACTTAGTCTAAATAAGAGAGAAATGGGATAGATAAGCCTTGTAGAGGACTAAGGCCGAATTGACTAAGACTTGTGAAGGAGTCGGATTATGTGAACAAGTCTTCGTCGTCATGCGCACTAAGAGTGTTGCCTCATTAAAACCCTCTCCGGAAAACCCAGTGGGACAAAACCGAAGATAGGAAAAAGAGTACAATTTCCTAGCACGTCTTTTGGTGTCTTTACCGAATGGTGATGGTAAAGATACCGGAGGTGGAAGATTCTTCGAGCAGGAACCTCCAATGCTCCTTAGCTGAGACGAACGGATCCTGCTGATCTTCTGAGCCGTCTAGTGGCTCCTCATCCGTGAGCTCCTGGTCGTCTGCATGCTCCATTAGCTGGTTGAACTTGTCTCCTAAAGCTCGTACCCTGGAACGTGTCAAAGGTCCTGGTGGAACTCGTGGTACAGTCCGTGGTACGATGTCCTCATCATTCCCTCCCTCTTCAGGTGCTTTGGTCTCCAAAGCAAAATCGTCACCTGCATCAAATAACTCCAAGTCAGCAACATTAAACGTAGTGGAAACATTATACTCACCTGGAAGCTCCAGTTGGTATGCATTGTCGTTGATGCGCCGCAGGACTCGGAATGGGCCATCTCCACGTGGTGCTAGCTTGCTTTTGCGCCGTTGAGGAAAACGTTCGGGTCGTAGATGTAACCAGACCCAGTCTCCTTCTTTAAAGACCACGTGCCTTTTGCCCTTGTTGGCGTGTTTTGCTGTCTGGGAATTCCTCCGCTCCAGATTTTCTTTGACTTCCTGGTGCAAGCGCTTGACATATTCCGCTTTTTCTTCTCCCTCCAGGCTGACAACCTCTCGAAGTGGAATAGGGGCGAATTCAATAGGTGTAGTGGGGTTGAAGCCGTAGACGATCTCGAACGGTGTCTTCTTGGTGCCGGAATGGACTGCTCTGTTGTAGGCGAACTCAACATATGGAAGACACTCGAGCCAATTCTTCAGGTTACGACCAATTGTCGCACGCAACATCTGAGATAGGGTTCGGTTGACGACCTCGGTCTGACCATCCGTCTGTGGGTGATACGCCGTCGAGAATAGTAAACTGGTGCCAAGTTTCTTCCACAGAACCCGCCAGAAGTGACTGAGGAACTTGGTGTCTCTGGCGGACACAATGGTGCGCGGAATGCCGTGTAGACGGACGATCTCTCGGAAGAACAAATTCGCTGTCTGAATGGCGTCGTTCGTTTTGTTGCAGGGTATGAAGTGTGCCATCTTCGAAAAATGGTCGACGATGACGAGGATGGAATCCTTGTGATGGACTTGGGGTAAACCAAGGAAAAAATTCATGGAGATATCCGTCCAAGGAGATGACGGAACTGGAAGTGGTGTGTAAGGGCCTTGGGGATGCATCTTAGACTTAGTTCGTTTGCAGACTAGGCATTTCTCGCAATGGGCTTCCACATCTTGGCGTTGACATGGCCAGTAGAAGTGCTCCTTGAGCATGCTCAAGGTCTTGGCGACGCCAAAATGCCCCATCAATCCGCCTCCATGAGCCTCTCTGAGAAGGAGTTCGCGAACTGATCCTCCTGGAATGCAAAGACGCTTGTCCTTAAAGAGGAATCCGTCAAACAAGTAGAAGCGTGTGTACTTGCCCTGCCCATGTTCCTTGAAAGCTTCCTTGAAATCATGGTCTTCAGCATAAAGGTCCTTGAGCATTTCAAATCCCATAACCTTTGACTCCATGACCGAGATCAAGCTGTGTCGGCGTGATAGCGCATCTGCGACGACATTATCCGTACCCTTCTTGTACTTGATGACATACAGAAATGTCTCGATAAATTCCAGCCATCGGGCGTGTCTTTTCTTGAGGGTCGTCTGTCCTTTGAGGTGTTGAAGTGTTTGATGGTCCGTGTGTATAACGAATTCTCGAGAGAGCAAGTAATGCTACCAGGTCTGCAAGGCTCGGACCAATGCGTACAGTTCCTTATCGTACGTGGGGTAGTTGAGAGCTGCGCCGCTTAATTTTTCACTAAAGTAGGCAATTGGTTTTCCACCCTGTGTCAGGACTGCTCCAATGCCTACACCTGAAGCGTCGCACTCTACCTCGAAAGTCTTGTCGAAATTCGGTAATGTCAGGACAGGTGCTTGTGGGAGGCGCTCCTTTAACAGCTGAAACGACTTTTCTTGGTCAGGGCCCCACCGGAAATCCTGGTTCTTCTTGATGGTTGCAGTCAACGGGCTAGCGATCGTACTGAAGTCTCGTACGAATCGGCGATAGAAGCTTGCCAAGCCATGAAAACTCCGAACTTGGCTGGCATTGGTTGGCGTGGGCCATTCCTGGATGGCACGGATCTTTTCTTCGTCAACTCGAAGCCCTTGCGAGCTGACGACGAATCCAAGGAAGACGACCTGATCCATGCAGAAAGTACACTTCTTAAGGTTGGCGTAGAGCTGCTCCTTTTGAAGTGTCGTGATTACTGTCTCCAAATGCCCCAAGTGGTCGGAATAAGACGCACTCTAGACGAGTATGTCGTCAAAATATACCACGACGAATTTGCCTATGAATGGTCAAAGTACTTGGTTCATGAGATGCATGAAGGTGCTGGGTGCGTTGGATAGGCCGAAGGGCATCACTAACCACTCGTAGAGTCCTTGCTTGGTATTGAAAGCCGTCTTCCATTCATCACCTTCTCGCATGCGAACTTGATGATATCCGCTCTTGAGATCAATTTTTGAGAAGATAGATGCTCCGCTCAATTCATCTAACATGTCGTCAAGACGCAGGATTGGATGCCGTTATTTAACAGTGATGTTGTTTATGGCACGACAGTCGACGCACATTCGCCAACTTCCATCCTTCTTCGGCACAAGGAGGACGGGAACAGCACATGGACTAAGACTTTCTCTGACGTAGCCTTGAGCCATGAGATCCTGAACTTGTCGCTCAAGTTCTTTTGCTTCTTCTAGGGTAACTTTGTAGGCTGGTTTGTTTGGCAGCTGGGCTCCGGGAATGAGATCGATGTGATGCTCAATACCTCTGAGAGGTGGCAGCCCAGGCGGAATCTCGTCTGGGAAGACGTCCGAGTACTTGTCCAGGAGTGCCTGGACATCCGCAGGTAAGGGGGTGCTGGTGGCCTCGGATGCGCTCAAGACCTCCTGATAGAGCATGAGAACGAGCTGAGTGCCTGTGGTACTTGCCGCCTTCCTCATTTCTGCTACGTTGACGAGGAAGCTCTCTTTTCTGGCATGCTGATCCTTTGCCATTTTTGATTGCATGCCGTGCACTTCTTGAGGGGACATAGGTGCCAGGTTGTACCTATGTTTATCGTGGACGAAGGAGTAAAAGTTTGTGCGTCCATTATGAGTGGTCTCCTTATCGAACTGCCAGGGTCGTCCCAATAGGAGATGTCCAGCTGACATGGGAACGACGTCGCATAAAACTTGGTCCTGATATCGTCCGATGCTGAAAGAAACTCGGACCTGGTCGGAGATGTACAGCTCTGTCTTGTTGTTAAGCCAACGAAGTCTGTAGGGCTTTGGATGTTTCGTCACAGGTAATCCAAGCTTCTCTACCATGTACTTGCTAGCGGCATTAGTGCAGGAGCCGCCGTCAATGATCAGAGAACAGACTTTCCCGAGGATGGTACACTTTGAATGGAAAATGTTCTCGCGCTGCTCTATTTCCTCTTGATCTAGGCGTGAGCTGAGAACTCTCCTGATCATCAACATCTCGCCTGAGTCAGCGTACTCGACTTCCCCTTCAGACATAGGGTCTGTCGTGAATGGTTCCTCCTCTTGCTCGTCTGCGGAGTCGTAATCTCCGGAAGCAGTCAAGATCATGGTTCTCTTGTTGGGGCATTCACGAGACATATGCCCTCTACCCTTGCACTTAAAACACGTGATGGCACTGCTCTTCTGGGGTTGACCTGCGTTAGATGCCTGTGGAGCAGGTCTGGTAGCCGTCATGGGTGCCTTGGTAGGCACATTGCTATCCACGGCTCTTCCATTCTGCCGTGGGTCACTGGTGGAAGCAGTGCGGTCAAATGCCTTGGGGCCAGTACCCCAAGTACCCTTAGGTCGGATTGGCTCTGAAGACTTGCGCCGTTTGCTCTTCTCGATCTGAACGGCCAGATGGAAGAGCTCTCCAAGGTCGTGGTAGGGTTGCAGCTCGATTTTTCGTGCTATCGACTCATGTAGTCCGTCGATAAACTGAGCCATGAGGCTTTCCTCTGAGTCCTTCATTTCGAGCCTGTTCCGAAGATATTATTTTATTTTATTTTATTTATAAAAAAAGGAAAATAACACAAAGAAAATAAAAATTAAAGGAAAATTTCCTAAAATACACAAAAGGAAATAAAATAATATGGAAAATTTCCGAAGTCTAGAATGGAAACCTAAAAATATGGAAAATATTCTAATGATATATTTCCCTAACTAAGATATGGAAAAATTCTAAAAATTAAAGACTAGATATCTAGGAGAATAAAATCTAAATATCTCCTAATTCCTAAAAGGAAACTAAATATCTATCTACTAACTCCTAGAAAATTTCCTAAAACTAGCTAGACAGATTTCCTAAACTAATTATATTGCCGAAAAAAACTTAAGGAAACTAACTAAAACACTAAGGAAAACTTCCTAAAACTAAAAGTAATTGCCTAAACTTCCTAGAAACCCTAAGCTAAGAACCTAGACACTAGAATGAACCTAATCGATCCTATCTACACGCGGCTGGGCGGCTACGTGGGACGCAAGGGACAGGCTCGGCAAGGAGCGGTACGATGGCTAACTAGGGTGGTCGCGGGACAGTTGAAAGCTAGTGATCGGTGGGACGCGGTACTAAGGACAACCAGGCTAGCGAACTTGCATTCACGGTAAACCTAAAACGCGACCTAGGATGCTACTCGGTTTAGGACACGACCGGACACTAGAGGAATATACACGCGCGACGGGTAGGGGAACACACGCTAGATGCTCGCGGGACAGGTACTCGACACACACGGGACAAACACGACCTAGACCAACAACTACTCGGACTAAAAAACTAGACACACGTGGGTACACCTAGGACTAGACGCAGCTACTCACGGCTTGGACCTAAGGGTGCGGGACACACGCAGGACGAAGCTACATTAACCTAGACGCGACCTGGAGACACTAGACCGAAGGCGGCTCACGGCTTGGTACAAGACGCGAGCACAAAACCCCTAGACATAAAACACAAGCGGCTGGACAAGGAGACAGCCCTATGACTTGGCAACTAAGAGACCTAACAAGAACAATCGACACACAATTTCTTAAGGATTTCAGGTATGTGAAAGGTGTTCTATGTGTGTTACTAAAAATTTTCTGTTTGATTTTATACAACCTAAACAAAATATATTTTGTTTTTTTCTTTTCTTTAAAAAATTTATAGCAATATCAAACAATGAAACAAGCAAATTTTCTTATAAATTTTTTTTTTTTATAATATGAAACAAAAACAATGGAATGATAGAACCTGATTTTTTTGTATTTTTTTTTTGTGGATTGTTTGTGGTAGATGACTTGAATTTTCTCCTTCTTACCGAGAACCTCAAGGGGAAAGAGAAAAAAACAAAATCAAAAGCCCAAAAACTGTTGGATAAAACAACAACAAATCGCAAAAATAAACAAGGATATAATCAACCTGATGTTTAAGAGCTTTTTAGGCTCTGATACCAGATGATGTGAGCTAAGGTGGTGGTGCAACTGTTGATCGAGAAACTCGAGACATTCAGGAGCAAGGCAGATGGAATGGGTGGGTTGAAAGGACCACACAAGCTGCGGAAGACTTGTGATACACCAGGTTATTCTTCTTGGAACAAGAAGAATCGTGGGCAAGCTCTCCAAAGGAGTATGCAGCCGTCAAAGACAAAGGAGTCTAGGGTTTTGTTTCTTTAAAATTCGAGTTGTATTATGACTTGTAAGTAATGAGGCTTATATAGGCCTTGTGGTTACAACTTAGGGTAAACAACATGATGTTTACCAAAAACAACAAGTAATGTAAATAAAAACAGCATGTAGTTCTTTTTGCTGTAGAAAACAATGGGCTTAAGTTCTAATGACTTAAACATAAAAATATGGGCTGAAGGCCCTAAACTTATACTTAGTCTAAATAAGAGAAAAATGGGATAGATAAGCCTTGTAGAGGACTAAGGCCGAATTGACTAAGACTTGTGAAGGAGTCGGATTATGTGAACAAGTCTTCGTCGTCATGCGCACTAAGAGTGTTGCTTCATTAAAACCTTCTCCGGAAAACCCAGTGGGACAAAACCGAAGATAGGAAAAAGAGTACAATTTCCTAGAACGTCTTTTGGTGTCTTTACCGAATGGTGATGGTAAAGACACCGGAGGTGGAAGAGTCTTCGAGTAGGAACCTCCAATGCTCCTTAGCTGAGACGAACGGATCCTGCTGATCTTCTGAGCCGTCTGGTGGCTCCTCATCCGTGAGCTCCTGGTCGTCTGCATGCTCCATTAGCTGGTTGAACTTGTCTCCTAAAGCTCGTGCCCTGGAACGTGTCAAAGGTCCTGGTGGAACTCGTGGTACAGTCCGTGGTACGATGTCCTTATCATACGCGATTAAAATGAGGGAAATAGGATGCAAAATCTAGTTTAAATCCTAGAAAGTTTTGAGATATCATCATCGAGCAGAAGATGTAAGGGCCGAGGTACCAATATGGACGAGAAAGATTGATGAAAACAAGATGTCCACGATGCTTAAGATAAGGGCTCTTAAGATGGAGAATATTGATTTTCAAGAAAGGGAATGTGGAGCTTAAGAAGGAGAAAATGAAAGAATGAAAGATTTAGAGATTGAATGTAGAATAAAATCGCCAGATTGATGAGAGAATATAGAGAGAACTAATGTTTATTAGAAAACAAAGATTATGATTTCCATTTCTTACAAGTGAGGAGAGAGAGACCTATTTATATTAGCTTAGCCTAGGCTTGTTTGGCTATAAGAATATACTAGTACATGTTTGGTTACAAGGATAGCCTAACTTAAGTGACACACACTCTCATTTCCTTTGAACCTAGGCACCAAGGATCTCATAAAGCTCCTCTTGTCTCTTCTTCATTTCAACACTCCCCCTCAAGCTTAAGTCATGAAGAATGGCTAAGCTTGGATCATTAAGCATTACCTCATTAAAAACCTAAAGAAGAAAAACTCATTGGGACAAAACCTTTTCTAGGAAAATTATAACACTCCATGATAAGGATCAGTGCTGTGGAAGAGAAGTGAGTCCAAGTGTTGGGTAAATAGACTCGCCAACTTTGAGTGAAGTAGCTTTGGTGAACACATCAGGTAGTTGATCTGAGCTATTTGTGTAACAAGGTAGAATAACTATTTTCTCAATAGCTTTCTTTACTTTATGGCAATCGATCTCAATATGCTTGGTTCTCTCATGAAACACAGAGTTTGAAGCTATGTGTATTGCTGCTTGATTGTCACAATGTACTGTGATTGACGCCTCAATGCTTATTCCAAAGTCTTGTAATAGTTGCTTCAACTAGATGCATTCAGTGGTACGTTTTCTCATTGCTCTATACTCAGCCTCAACACTTGAGCATGAAACAACCTTCTGTTTCTTAGTCTTCCAAATGACTAAGTTCCCACCTATAAGTGTTCAATAACCGGTTGTGGACCCCCTGTCCTTTCTATCACCTGCCCAATCTGCATCACAATAGCCAACTACAAGTGTGTTTCCATTATTACCCATCCATATACCTTGATCATGTGTCCCTTTTAAGTATCTCAAGATCCTATGAATCATTTATCAATGTCTTTTCTTTGGGTCTTGCATATGCTTAGATAACCGATTGACTGAAAACACAAATCATGTCTAGTGATGGTTAAATTTATCAGCTTTCCTACAACCTCTATACAGCTTTGCTTCCTTAAACTCGCCATCTTCACTCTCCCCCTGAGATTCTACTTTGTAGCCTTCTTCTAATGGGATTTTGGCTGGCTTTGCTTCTAGCATTCCTGTAGATGTTAGTAAGTCCAATACATACTTTCTTTGTGAAAGAAATAGACCTTCCTTAAATCTGCACACTTCAATTCCTAAGAAGTATTTAAGTTCTCCTAGGTCTTTAATATCAAACACACTTTTTCAATACTCTTTAGTAGAAGATTCCTACTTTATCACTTCCAAATATGATTATATCATCAACATAAATGATAATAACAATGATCCCATTCTCACTCTGAATTGTAAATAGAGTGTGTTCTACTTTTGACCTTTTGAAGCCTATGTCCCTTAAGATTACATTCAGCTTATGGTACCAAGCTCTTGGAGATTGCTTTAAGCTATATATAGATTTCCTTAACTTCAATGTATTGCTGGTTCTCACTTGATCTTCTAGACCTGGTGGTGGTGTCATATACACTTCTTCTTCTAGTTGTCCTTGCAATAAGGCAATCTTAACATCTATTTGCCATAGTTCCCAATCCAGGTTAATAGCAAGTGTTAAAACAACATTAACAGAGTCGGTTGTGGAGCCTGATGTTCCTTTGTGATTCCAAAGCTTTCTAGAAGTCTTTTTAGGTTCTCAGCTTGGTCAGAAGTGTTGGAAGAGATATCTTAAAACTGATCCCAGGTTCCTTCTTCATTGAAAACTTTGGTTTCATGGAATTTAACATCTCTAGAAATAAGGACTCTTCTAGTCTCTGGATTAAATCATTTGTTGCCTTTTTGGGTTGATGAGTATCCAATAAACATTTCCTTGGTACTCTTGGCATCCAACTTGTTCCTTTGTTCACTTGGTACTAAAACAAAGAAAACACACCCAAATATTCTCAGATGTTCAATATTAGGCTTAGTTTGATTGAGTACCTCAAATGGAGACAAGTCATCTAGGACTTTAGTGGGTGTCCTTTTGATTAGATAACATGCAGTCATAAGTGCATCTCCCTATTTTAGCATATTTAGTCAGTCATTTTGCACATAATTTACATGAATAAATCTTTATATTTTATATTTTTAGGATGCATTTAAGTTCATTTGCATTAGACTCCTAGGATGTTTTCTAGTTTCCGATTTTCAGAAAATATCAAGCGAGAAAGAAACGTTTCGGAGTTTTTGAAGTCAAGGGCAATCAATCCAATGATTTGAAGACATCAGGACGCGTCAAGAAAAGATCAAGTTCAAAATCAATCAAAGTCTGTCTCCTCATAACTGGACCGATCGATCCGAAGGCAACATGATCGATCGATCTCTTCACAACCCAATCGATCGATCTCATCACAAAGCGATCGGTCGATCTTACACATGGCTACGGATTGCGAGAGTTTTCAAGACCGATCAAGAATTACCAAGAACGATCGAGTGAAGTTTGATCGATCGATATCCGTCTAGATCGATCGATCTACCTGGGCAAGATTTCCTACGACGAAATTTGGATCGATCGATCCTTCCACTGGATCGATCGATCTGAAGTTATTTCTATTTTTGGTTTTTCGTTTTATTTAAATAAATTAGGTTTTTTTTGAAAACCTATATATAGTTTTTGAGGAGAAAAACACCAGACACGTTTTATTGAGCCTCCAGAGAGAAAAGTGATCAGAGAACCCTAGTTTTTCATTCAGAGATCTATGGTGTTTAGTAAGAAGATTTCAATTTTATTTTCTTAAGGATTTTTGTATTAATCAATTTCTGCAATTCAATTATGCCTTTTTCATATTTCATTGCTTTTTCTGAAATTTCTGATATGTCTGAGTAGATCTTTAGATTCAATCATGGATAGTGATAGGTGATCGGAGGAATTGAGATCATGAGACGATATTCAAATCTAATTTTGTGCAATCTATCACTATTAGATAGTTTAATACCAAATTAGCTTCGGAAGAATTAATTTAGGGTTTGTCTAATTTATGCCTTGGAAAAGGAAGTGAATTCATAGGACAATCTAATGAGTGAATCTTGTGATTCTAGCCTGCGGAAGTAGTTGTCTAGATCATTAGATAGACAATGAGTCAGATGCCAAATGCATGTTTAGTTCTAGGGTTTGCAATGGGAATTGATCAAACTTGGTTCTAAGTATAGGGGTTTTTTACATGGGAATGTATTGATCTGTTCATAAACTCATTATTTTAGGATTTAAAACTTGCACAACTAGGATTTGGATTCATGCTCTGATCTCGCCTCTGTTCATTCTAGACCTAATCTATGGTTGGATTGCCTTTTTAATTAACAAATTCTTAGTTCATTACTTACTATTTAATCATTCGCTTTGCTATTATTTAATTACAACATTGCTTAGTTCCTTCCACCAAACTTTGAATCACGTAGCTTAGAATAGAAATCGTTACATCTATTGCGTTATAAGTCTTCCCTGAGGATCGATCCCGTTTATACTACAAGGAGCATACTGTGCACTTGCAGTTATACAATCAGGTAAACTCCTGAGATACTCTAAGTACTCTCAGGTGAAACTCGTGGAGATAAATAAATCTCTATCAAGTTTTTGGCGCCGTTGCCGGGGAAGCAATTTAGCCAATAGATTCACGAAATTATCTAAGACTAAGTCAATTACACTTGTTACATATTTCCTCGTGTCACTGATTTAGACTCGAGAATCTTCTTGTTTTGCAGGTTCATGAATTTGAGAAGCAAAGGTCAACAAAACTTGCAACCACTGATTCAAGAGATAAGACACTTTGAGAGAGAAAATCGTCTGAGAAGTTTAAGGGAGAGACTGGAACAATCTCCTAACCCGAGCATAGAAGATCACAGAGGAGAAGCTCAACACTTTCATCAGGAAGGACACCAAGGGCATGGGATAGGTGCATTGCCTATTCCACAAGTTGATGCGAGAGCTCCTCGCATGCGTATTGGAGCTTTCGATGAGCCTGGTGAAAGAACAATAAGTCTTGGCATTCCTACACCAACTGTTGCCAACAATAACTATGAACTCAAGACGAGTTTAATCAACATGGTGCAGGGGTCCAAATTCTATGGGCTACCCAGTGAAAACCCGCTACATCATCTGGATGATTTTGAGAGACTTTGCAGAACAGTCAAGATCAATGGTGTCCCTCAAGATGCAATCAAGATGATGCTGTTTCCATTCTCTTTGGGAGACAGAGCTGCTCAGTGGGAACATAATGTGCCATCAGAACTGGTCTCCACATGGGCTCTGTGCAAGAAAGAATTCACTAACAAGTTCTTTCCTAAGCAGAAGACAGCTAAGATCAGGAATGACATTACTACCTTCCGACAGGGATACAATGAGTCATTCTATGAAGCTTGGGACAGACTGAAAGGATACACAAGAGCATGCCCTCATCATGGAGTTGAGAAAGATGCACTCCTCGGAATCTTCCATGGAGGAGTTCATGAGAAATACAGAATAGCTCTTGATACAGCAAGCTATGGAAGTTTTGCTAATCTAGATGTGGATCAAGGAGAACAACTGATTGAGAACTTAGCACAAAGCAACCAGTGCTACAGTGAAGATTATGATCGATCATCTAGAGGAGTGAAACTCGAAGACCAGAAGCTCAAAGAGATCAATGAGAAGCTTGATAGGTTGGATAAGGTGTTGAACTTGAACCAAAGACAAGTCCACTTTTTGGATCAACAAGACACTTACCAACAGGACTATCAAGATCCCATGAATGATGCAGCAGAAGGGAACCCTGAGGAAGTGAGCTATGTAGGAAATCAAGGAAACTACAAACCATTCAACAACAACCTTTCCTACAGAAGCCAGAATGTGGAAAATCCACAGGATCAAGTCTACCCACCGATTCTGAAGCAGCCAGCACAAGGATACCAAAACCAGAATCAAGGGTACCAAGCAAAACAATCAACCCAGCAAGGTCAGAATAACTTCCAGCCTAGACCTTTCAATCAACAAGGTCAAGGGAATTTCCAGAGGAACAACTATGGGAATCAAGCGAGTTATCAAGGGCAAGTGATTAACCAACCTAGAGGATATTCAAATTTCGGCAATCAAGCATCCTCCAGTAATAACTATATGCCAAGACCACAGTTCAACAATTTCCAGCAGAGGGGAAACAGCTCAAATCAACCCCCTCAAGATGATGAAGTGAAAAATATGCTGAAGCAATTGTTGGAAGGGCAAGGAGGGACAAAAAAGGAGATTGCTGAGATGAAAGCTTGCTACAATGATTTGAACTCGAAATTTGAAGGACTCTCAACCCATGTGAAAGGTTTAGAGAACCAGATTGCTCAAGTAGCTTCATCTTCAGGAAGCAATGGAAAAGGGATCCTTCCAGGACATCCAGAACCGAATCCTAAGGAGTATTGCAAGGCAATAACACTTAGAAGTGGAAAAGAATTGAAGAATGATACAGTGACAACAAAGAAACCTGAACCAAACAACATGTTCGCTGAAATCGCAGGAGAGGAAGAAGTTAGTGAAAAAGATACAAAAGCTTCTAATGGTGAGGAAGACACTGCTGAGGGTGTCAAAGCTAACAAGGACACAACTACAGAAGACAAAATCGAGTTTGCTTTGCCATCCTATGAGCCCAAACTTCCATTTCCTGGACGATTTAAGAAACAGATACTTGACAAGCAGTTTGAAAAGTTCAAGAAGCTATTGGGAACAGTTCAAGTGACTATGCCATTGATGGACCTTGTTCTAGACTGTCCAATCTACAACAAGCTCCTAAAAGACATAGTCACCAAAAAGAAAGCTTTAGAGGAAGCCATGGTTCAGATCAACCATGAATGCAGTGCCATCATTCAGAACAATCTACCTAGGAAACTCAAGGATCCTGGAAGCTTTACACTTCCTTGTTCTATTGGACCTCTAAGTTTCGAAAAATGCCTTGTTGACTTGGGAGCTAGTGTCAGTCTGATGCCACTAACAGTGTCAAAGAAGTTAGGATTGACAGACTTCAAGAAGACCAGGATCTCTTTGGTACTTGCAGACAGATCTATCAGGTACCCAACTGGTATACTTGAAGATCTACCTCTGAAAGTAGGAGACTGCATAATTCCTACAGATTTTGTAGTATTGGAAATGGATGACGAACCAACAGACCCAATCATTCTTGGGCGTCCATTCCTAGCTACAGCAGGATCAATAATCGATGTGAAGAAAGGAATCATCGATCTGAACCTGGGATCTTCAGTGCTGAAATTTGACATACTTGAAGTCATGAAAAAGCCCACAATCGAAAAGAAAGTTTTCTACATAGAGATGCTCGAAGACATGGTTGAGGAGTATCTGGAAGAGCTTGCTGTTGAAGACCCTCTTCAATTAGCTCTCACAAAGGAATCTGCAAAGTCAGTAAATATCAACCAAGAAGCCAAACAGTATGAGCAAATCTTGGACTCACACAAACCGATGAAAGGAGACAGCAAATCTCAGTTGGATGAACCAGAAGCTAGCAATGGTAAGACTAGCAGCGAAAACGATTGGAGTGAAGAAAGTGCACCAAAACTAGAACTGAAACCACTACCACCAGGGCTAAGGTATGTTTTCCTTGGAACAAACTCAACCTACCCGGTGATTGTTAATGCCTCGCTGACTGATGATGAAATATCTATGTTAATGCATGAATTGAAAAAGTATAGGAAAGCACTAGGATACTCATTAGGAGATATCAAAGGAATTTCCCCATCACTTTGCATGCATAGAATTTAGTTAGAAGACGATTCTAAATCGTCAATAGAGCATCAGAGGAGATTAAACCCAAATTTGCAAGAAGTAGTGAAAAAAGAAATTTTGAAACTATTAGGTGCAGTGATCATTTATCCCATTTCTGATAGTAATTGGGTTTCACCTGTGCATGTAGTTCCTAAGAAAGGAGGAATCACAGTGATAAAAAACGAGAAAGATGAATTAATCTCAACAAGAACTGTAACAGGACATAGGATGTGCATAGATTATAGGAAGTTGAATGCATCAACTAGGAAAGACCATTTCCCATTGCCATTCATTGATCAAATGTTAGAAAGATTAGCGAACCATTCTTATTACTGCTTCCTAGATGGGTACTCTGGATTCTTTCAGATACCCATTCATCCTCAGGATCAGGAAAAGACGACATTCACCTGTCCTTATGGCACATTCGCTTACAGACGAATGCCATTTGGACTGTGTAACACTCCTGCAACTTTTCAGAGATGTGTAATGTCTATTTTCTCTGAGATGATTGAGGAAATAATGGAAGTGTTTATGGACGATTTTTCTGTATATGGTTCTTCGTTTTCCGCCTGTCTTTCGAATCTATGCAGGGTGCTTAAGCGATGCGAGGAGACAAATTTAGTTCTTAATTGGGAGAAATGCCACTTCATGGTGAAGGAAGGAATTGTGCTTGGGCACAAAATTTCAGAAGCTGGAATAGAGGTAGACAAAGCTAAGATTGATGTCATGACTAGACTCACGCCTCTGAAATCTGTCAAAGAAATCAGGAGCTTCCTAGGACATGCTGGATTCTATAGGAGGTTCATCAAAGACTTCTCCAGCATTGCGAGGCCACTCACAAGACTTCTGTGCAAGGATACGGAATTCACTTTTGATGAGGAGTGCATGGCAGCCTTCTTGACACTCAAGGAAGCTCTAACAAGTGCCCCAATAGTACAACCACCGAATTGGGACCTACCTTTCGAAGTGATGTGTGATGCGAGTGATTATGCTGTAGGAGCAGTTTTGGGACAAAAAGTAGACAAGAAGCTGAATGTCATCTACTATGCAAGCAGGACGCTTGATGATGCACAGACCAAGTATGCAACCACAGAAAAAGAGCTGCTGGCAATTGTGTATGCGTTTGAGAAGTTCAGAACATATCTGGTTGGGTCTAAAGTAATAGTGCACACAGATCATGCAGCCCTGAGACATTTACTGGCTAAGAAGGATGCAAAACCCAGGCTGCTGAGATGGATACTGCTTTTGCAAGAATTTGACTTGGAGATCAGAGACAAGAAAGGAATCGAAAATGGAGTTGCTGATCATCTTTCCAGGATGAAAATCCCAAATGCTCTGCCTATCAATGACTCATTACCAGAGGAGCAGATTCACACAATTCAAATGCTCCAGATTGTAGACAATGAGCTGAATTGTCTTCCTGAGACTAATGCTGTTGAACTGAGCCTTCCATGGTATACAGATTTGGTAAACTACCTGTCATGCGGAATTCCACCTCCTGACCTGCAAGGCTACAGCAAAAAGAAGTTCTTCCGAGATGTTCAGCAATACTTTTGGGATGAACCATATCTATACAAGCAATGCAGAGATCATCTTTTTCGAAGATGCATTCCAGAGGAAGAAGTAGAAGGAATTTTGACACATTGTCATAGTTCTGAATATGGAGGACATTTTGCTACCTTCAAGACAGTCCAAAAGATACTACAGGCAGGATTCTGGTGGCCTACGATGTTCAAAGATGCTCATGAGCACATTACCAAATGTGATGCATGTCAGCGAAAGGGTAATATGAGCAGGAGAAATGAAATGCCACAGAATCCAATTCTTGAAGTGGAAATATTTGATGTCTGGGGGATTGACTTCATGGGACCTTTCCCATCATCCTTCAACAACAAATACATCCTTGTGGCAGTTGACTATGTCTCAAAGTGGGTGGAAGCCGTTGCAAGTCCAACAAATGATGCAAAAGTGGTCATCAAACTCTTCAAACATACCATATTCCCAAGATTTGGAGTCCCAAGAGTAGTGATCAGCGATGGGGGCAGTCATTTCATTAACAAGATTTTCGAAAATTTGTTAAAGAAACATGGAGTTAAGCATAAAGTTGCAACACCCTACCATCCGCAGACATCAGGGCAGGTGGAAGTTTCGAACAGGCAAATCAAGGAAATACTTGAGAAAACTGTAGGAAGATCAAGAAAAGACTGGTCCACCAAACTTGATGATGCTCTGTGGACATACAGAACAGCCTACAAAACACCCATTGGTACCACTCCATTCAATCTGCTATATGGAAAAAGCTGTCACTTGCCAGTGGAATTGGAATACAAGGCACTTTGGGCTGTCAAATTACTCAACTTTGACATCAAAACAGCTTCAGAGAAACGTCTAGTGGATTTGGAGGAACTTGAAGAAACAAGACAATCAGCATACCAGAGTTCCAAAATCTACAAAGAGAAGACGAAAGCTTTCCATGACAAAAGAATCCTGCGACGAGAGTTTAAAGAAGGTGATCAAGTCCTACTCTTCAACTCTAGATTGAGACTCTTCCCAGGAAAGCTTAAATCGAGATGGTCTGGACCCTTCATTATCAAGGAAGTTAGGTCATATGGAGCAGTGGTTCTCTGGAATAAGTCTGGGGGAGAATTCACAGTCAACGGACAGAGATGCAAGCCCTATCTAGCAGCTGACGATAAAAGCGAGAATCTACAAGTTTCTCTCTCGGAACCTCCCACTGCATAATCTCTGACATCAGGTCGTCAAGCTTAGTGACGTTAAACAAGCGCTCTTGGGAGGCAACCCAAATTTCATTTTGTATATATTGCTATCTAAATTTCATCAAAGTTTTTGTTTTTCACTTTCCTAATCATGTTTTTACTTTCTTTCAGTGCACACTCAGATGACTAATCATGGATTCAAACGATCGATCGATCGGGTTGCACGATCGATCGATCCTGATCTTGATCGATTTTGCGGAGCATTCCAGGATCGATCTAATGTACAAAATCGATCGATCCCAACGAAGAACGAATTGCCGTATGGAATCCGATCGATCGTGCCATGAAAGATCGATCGATCTGGTAGAAACACGGATAACCGTGCACTTTGACGATCGACCAGACAGTAACGACACGACCGATCGAATGATTGATCTGGGAAAGCCGTGAACAAACTGGATCGATCGATCCAACTCTAGAACGATCGATCTCCACTCCTCCGTATACGTTCACGATCGATCGATCCCCCTGGCGATCGATCGATCGCAAACCAGGTAAGTAAACCGGTTATCAGTTACTTAAAATAAACCAAAAAAAAAAAAAAAAAATGATTTCAAAAACCCTACCCCACGACCACAAACCTTACAAACCCCACATTCTTCATCTTCTTCCCCAAAACCCACAAAAACACTCTAAAATTTCATACTCACATAACTCACTTGATTTCTCACCGATTTGAACACTTCTTGAGGCCTTTCCACTAGAATTTTTGTTCTCTACACGAATCTCTGCATATCTTTTTCGATCTACAAAGGTATGGCTCCAAATCTGCAACTTTTTAATTCGGTAGAAGGTTTACAATTTTCGAAGGAATCATTAGATTTAGTGAGTTATAGAGCAAATGGGATGTGATTGATTGTTGTTTAGGTCGATTAGGGCATTACCCATGTAAATTTTCGGAGATTTGGAACGAATTTAGAAAATCTGGGATTTAGGATTCGCGATAGGGTTTCAGATCGATCGATCGTTATTCGGATCGATCGATCCTGGTTTCTTACGGCTTATATCAAAACAAAATTTCGTATAGTTAGGGGATCGATCGATATATAAACGACCGATCGATCGACATTTTGCCGTGTTATCTTTGAATCGACCGATCGGTTGGAGATCGATCGATCGGCGTCGAGATCGACCATTGAACCACTTGATCGATCGATCCGGTACAGAGTGTCTAACAAATATTTTGTTTTCCGGTTTTGCAGACATGGCAAGAGGAGATCAGACGAGGAAGAAACGCGGTAAATCAGGAGCTTCTACATCAGCCCAGCCAGCAGAGGCAGAGGTCCCACCGACCACATCTTATCCATGGCCCCGTCCAGATAACACACCATTCTATCCGGACGATGAGCAGCACTGGCGGACAGAGGTTGTCCCGCACACGACGTTGCGGGAGATACAGAGGGACCTGCGGTTCCAGACCTACCGCTATGGAGAGGCATGGACGCACCACCATTGTACTTTTTACAATGGGCTGCTCAGGATTGAGATGGCGCCTACTCGTTTCGTCTGCGAGAGGACTTTGGAGAGGATGGGCATCCGAGAGGAAGTACGAGATATGCTGCAGAGGCTAGGACTGGACACCATCGCGTACCAGACCTACCCATTATTCCCGGAGTTGGTGCGCCAGTTCCTTGCCTCTGCAGAGCCGCGTTACCAGGACGGAGCGATACCAGCGGCCAGTGAGGGGACCCTATCATTCTTCTCCAGCGGGGTCCTCTACGAGACATCCCTCCGTGAGCTCTACGACATCTATGGGTTTGATAGAACCCAGGAGCTCTGTAGCTGGCCATCCGACTTCCCACAGGCTGTTGAGCTGTGGAACCTCATCGGTCCAGGGGGCTACGAGTCTAGGTCAGCGAAGCTGACCCACATCAGGAACCCGGTTGTACGGGTAGTGGCGAAGATCCTTGGCAACATCTTATTTGCCAAGTAGGAGTCTGGAGCAGTGAGGAAGGACGAGCTTATGCTTCTGCACTTTGGGCTACCTGATTCGGCCCATACCATCTACACCAGCCCACCTCCGACATCTTTGCGCACCAACCTCGGTGCTATCTTCGCGGAGAACCTGGTCTCCAAGAAAGCGCGTGGCCTCAACACTGTCAACAAGAAGGTTGAGCGCATTGGGAGTCTCCTCACTCCCCTGTTCATGCACCATGGCATCGATCTTAGCTCCACACCCAGCGAGCCAAGGATCGCGTTATTCGACGAGCAGTACTTCAGGAACAGCGGGATCCTGAAGCCTGGATACATCTACCAGTTTCAGGATCGCACGGGTGCTACACAGCTTTGCAAGCTGCCACTGCGAGACTTCACTGCCTTGAGCTCCAGGGCAAATCTGGAGTTCACCATCCCTCCTAAGCGTCTACACCAGCCCAGCACAGGGACACGCAGACGAGGTAGCTCATCTAGAGCATATGCCTCGCAGGCTCAGCAGGAGGAAGACCGAGTACCTGACTACTACCAGAGTCAGACCCAGGAGGCACAGGAAGAGTCATATGCACTACCACCCTACTCAGGGGAATATGACCTTCCACCATACTCTGCCGGCGCTACTGAGGCAGAGTTTCGCGCCTGGATGGTGGAGTCCCAGAGGAGGTCCCACTCGATGATGCGCAGGATTTGGGACGCGTTAGCTCGTACGAGATGCCCACCGCCACCATCTTGCTTTAGAGCCCCACGCACCAGGGAGACAGGGGAAGCCTCTGGAGCTGCAGACATTCCTGATGTTGCTGGACACAGGACAGGAGCAGACGCTGATGCCACAGAGTCAGATGAGGAGATTCGACTTCCGAGGAGGAGACGCAGACCTGGACAGAGCCGCAGCGTGAGCCCTGAAGATCATTGACTTTGTAACTTTTCTTCCTTTTCTTTTTACTTTTATCTTCATTTTTCATTTCTAGTACTTTTCTCTATTTTCGTTTTTATGTATCTTCCTTTGGTTTTATTTTTACACCGGGACAGTGTAAAATAAGTCTGGGGGAGGATATTTGTGTTGAACTAACCTTAGTTTTTATTGCATGCATCTCGTTATTCATTTAGTGTTGCATTCATATTTGCATAAGGAACCATGATGAAATTGCCTTATTATAGTCTATTGCTCATTTTGTTAGTTTAGTTGATAAGTTGGAATAATCTGGTGCATAATATACTAGCTGAAACATAAGATTGATCCATGCCTGGAACTTACGATTTTAGATCAATCTTAGTTAAAGAATGCATCATTTGAAACCATCTCTTATTTATTGGAATTTATATTTGACTTAGAATTATCAAGACTTTTGGATTTGAACTCATGGATTTCACATATACATACTTTGATGACTTTCATCTTTTTACCACTCTTTGTCATCTAAGTAGATTTACCACCTTAAGCCTAAGCGTCTGTTCAAACCATCCTTTATTAGTGAGTGTTTTAGGCCTTTTTCCGGAATGAACTTGGTAGAACGTGTTAGGTAGGAACCGACAAGATTAGCTTCTCATGTAGCTTTGGTTTATACTTCAGAAACCAATTAGGATTAGGTGGATACTTAAGTAGTGTTGGAAAGTTATTGATGGAATCATAGACAGAGGGTTAATAAAATGAAGAGATTAGGAGAGAATGGGATGAAATAAAAATTAGTGATTGTAAGTCTAGTAAAGGGTAAAAAAAAAAAAAAAAAAAAAAAAAAAAAAAAAAAAAAAAAACTTCTATAAAAACCCGCTAGACAGATTAGATTTAACCCCTCTCCTAAAACGCTAAGTTATAAGAAGCCCTTTCTGTTTGATCTTACAGATAAATATCTAAGGAATTGAGTTCTCATGGGTAGAGTAAAGTAATTTTAAGTATTGAGTCCTAGTTCGGTATAAGATTTCGATAAAAGGTATATTTCGGGTAGATGAGAATCTAGTCTTGTATGCACCTATTGGAGCTTACCTTTAGCATTCTTCTAAAGTTCATTCCATTTTTGAGAGATCCCAAAGTTTTGGCATTTATAACCTCATGGAAGAAGAGATTATTTTCATCTCTTAACCTTACCCTTAGCCAAATGAGTTCATTGAGATTGTCTAACATGATTCACGATTTTCTGTTTAATGAATGTTAAAAGAGTTGGTTGATCTTGGTGCATTGTATAGATTAGGTATGATTTGAAGCGGTTTGTGATGGGCATGGCTAAAATCTTTAAGTAAGCTGTTACACATTGCATTCGATAATTCTTGACTCTGATATTGAACATAATATTTGACTGATATGACTTGGCTCTGAGTTCCAGTAGGTTTGTCACTTTCCATATCCTAGTTATTTGCTTGGGGACAAGCAAAGAAACAAGTCTGGGGGAGTTGATAAACCCATATTTTAGCATATTTAGTCAGTCATTTTGCACATAATTTACATGAATAAATCTTTATATTTTATATTTTTAGGATGCATTTAAGTTCATTTGCATTAGACTCCTAGGATGTTTTCTAGTTTCCGATTTTCAGAAAATATCAAGCGAGAAAGAAACGTTTCGGAGTTTTTGAAGTCAAGGGCAATCAATCCAATGATTTGAAGACATCAGGACGCGTCAAGAAAAGATCAAGTTCAAAATCAATCAAAGTCTGTCTCCTCATAACTGGACCGATCGATCCGAAGGCAACATGATCGATCGATCTCTTCACAACCCGATCGATCGATCTCATCACAAAGCGATCGGTCGATCTTACACATGGCTACGGATTGCGAGAGTTTTCAAGACCGATCAAGAATTACCAAGAACGATCGAGTGAAGTTAGATCGATCGATATCCGTCTAGATCGATCGATCTACCTGTGCAAGATTTCCTACGACGAAATTTGGATCGATCGATCCTTCCACTGGATCGATCGATCCGAAGTTATTTCTATTTTTGGTTTTTCGTTTTATTTAAATAAATTAGGTTTTTTTTGAAAACCTATATATAGTTTTTGAGGAGAAAAACACCAGACACGTTTTATTGAGCCTCCAGAGAGAAAAGTGATCAGAGAACCCTAGTTTTTCATTCAGAGATCTATGGTGTTTAGTAAGAAGATTTCAATTTTATTTTCTTAAGGATTTTTGTATTAATCAATTTCTGCAATTCAATTATGCTTTTTTCATATTTCATTGCTTTTTCTGAAATTTCTGATATGTCTGAGTAGATCTTTAGATTCAATCATGGATAGGGATAGGTGATCGGAGGAATTGAGATCATGAGACGATATTCAAATCTAATTTTGTGCAATCTATCACTATTAGTAGTTTAATACCAAATTAGCTTCGGAAGAATTAATTTAGGGTTTGTCTAATTTATGCCTTGGAAAAGGAAGTGAATTCATAGGACAATCTAATTAGTGAATCTTGTGATTCTAGCCTGCGGAAGTAGTTGTCTAGATCATTAGATAGACAATGAGTCAGATGCCAAATGCATGTTTAGTTCTAGGGTTTGCAATGGGAATTGATCAAACTTGGTTCTAAGTATAGGGGTTTTTTACATGGGAATGTATTGATCTGTTCATAAACTCATTATTTTAGGATTTAAAACTTGCACAACTAGGATTTGGATTCATGCTCTGATCTCGCCTCTGTTCATTCTAGACCTAATCTATGGTTGGATTGCCTTTTTAATTAACAAATTCTTAGTTCATTACTTACTATTTAATCATTCGCTTTGCTATTATTTAATTACAACATTGCTTAGTTCCTTCCACCAAACTTTGAATCACGTAGCTTAGAATAGAAATCGTTACATCTATTGCGTTATAAGTCTTCCCTGAGGATCGATCCCGTTTATACTACAAGGAGCATACTGTGCACTTGCAGTTATACAATCGGGTAAACTCCTGAGATACTCTAAGTACTCTCAGGTGAAACTCGTGGAGATAAATAAATCTCTATCACTCCCCAAAACCTTTTGGGAACTTTCATGAGGAACATCATGGATCTCACTACTTCTATTAAATGTCTGTTCTTCCTTTCAGCTACTCCATTTTGTTGACGAGTATAGGGACAACTTGTTTGGTGTGTGATTCCATATTTTTGTAAATGTTCTTGAAACTTGTGGCTTGTATATTCACCTCCATTATTTGATATAAAACACTTTATCTTGGCATTGTATTGGTTAGTCACATAAGTTTGAAAATTTATAAAAGCTTCTAACACCCTATATTTAGATTTAATCAAGGTAACCCAAGTATATTTTGATTCTAAATCAATAAAGTAACAAAATACTTGTGATTTTCCCTAGATAAAATAAGAGAAGTCCAAACATCAGAGTGAATTAGATCAAAACAATGTTCTAGGTGTGTATAGATTTAGGAAAAAACAGTTTTACAATGCTTACCTAATATGCAAGATTCACACATATCATTTTCAAATTTTATGCTAGGCACTAACAATTCCAAAGTTCTAATGAGGATGTACTAATCTAGCATGTCATTGATCATCTAGCACACTACTATATACCCTAGCAACACACGATTTTGAAGTATCATTCAAGAGAAGATCTTCAAGCACATACAAATCATTCCTAGTAGTACATTTTCCAAGAATTCTTCTTGTATCAATATCCTGAAAAAAAATCATTAGGACCAAATATAACATGACAATTCAATTCAGTGACAGCTCTTTTTACAGATAATAGGTTAGATGTGAAAGATGGCATAGAGAATGTTTTGGATTCTTTATCAAACAACTTTAACTTTCCTATTTTTTTGATAGGTACTTTGGCGGTCTCTTCTGATTGTTTGTGTGTGGCGGTCTCGATGATCCAAGAAGTATATGTCATGATTTGGTTTACCAGATGATGATATGATAATTGTTGCACACGTAATGATGAACAACAAGAGTTTTAAGAAAGAAGGAATGATTAGATTGAAGAGATTAAAAATTATTCATGTAACTTGCTTTGATACCATGAAAGAATGAAAGATTTAGAGATTGAATGTAGAATGAAATCGCCAGAATTCAAGAGAGAATATAGAGAATAAAGAGAATGAATTTTTATTAGAAAACAAAGATTAAGATTTTCATTTCTTACAAGTGAGGGGAGAGAGACCTATTTATACTAGCTTAGTCTAGGCTTGTTTTGCTACAAGAATAGACTAATACATGTTTGGTTACAAAGATAGCCTAATTAAAGTGACACACACTCTCCTTCCCTTTGAACCTAGGCGCCAAGGATATCATAAAGCTCCTCTTGTCTCTTCTTCATTTCCACAGAAAATAGAGTTCAAGAAGGAGAAAGCCAAGCTCAAGAAGGATGGAGACCGAGCTGCCAACTTGGCTGCACGTCTGGACGAAACCAAGACCTGATTGCTAGGGGAGCTCGAGTCGTTAAAGTCTCAACTGTCCATAGAAAATGGCATGCACAGGACCAAGGTTAAAAAAGCGTACAACAAAGGAAGATGAGATGCGACAGACAAGTTCCATGGTCGCCTAGAGAAGACGGAATCGACAATCAAGAAAGTCTCCTCAATCAATGAATCAAAATCCTTCTACAATTATGTCAAAGGAAACCATAAGTTAATGGGGCTTTTAAAGAAAAATGATACTCCCATGCTGGAAGAAGAGAAGAGGAAGTTAGCTAACTGGGAAAAAAGTTCAATGGCTTGCAAGGTTTATTTTCGAAAGCCATCTCCGAGCTCAAAAGTTGCTTTGATTCTTCCTCGGGCTCTTTGGACTCTGCCCCCCCCCCCTCCTTCATTTGGTAATGTCTCGTTCGACAGCGTGGCTAAAGAGGCAGGGTCGTGGACTTTACGGGTACTAATGATGGTGTTGTGAGCATCGCTGAGATTGTGAGCAGGAAGACCTTAGAGGAGGATCACGCTTTGGACTCTTATTTTTAGTCTTATTATCATTATGCTTTTGTTGGGTCGTTTAATGACCTTTTAATGATTTTGGACGGGCTTGTCCCGTTGTTTATTTGATCATTTTACTCTATGCTTACAAATTTTATTTTTGTTCTTTTTCTAACTTGATTGATTTGATATGATCCACATTGTGTGCTGAGAGGCTCTTCAGTAGGTTCTAACAGATTAGCGTGCTAAATAGCATATATATTAGCTTTTAATGCTTCACTACCTAGTTTTAGGGTTTGCGGTGTTGGTTCACTTGGTTTTGGTAGACTTGTGTTGGAATATTTTTGGTTTTAGGGTTTGTGATGTTTTGCTTTATAATCCCATATTTCGACGTCAAAATATTTTTGGAGTCGCATGCTAGCTGGTAAGCGTAACATTATGTTTAATGAGATATTGTAGACCAGTATACCTAGAAGGTGCTTACTGGATTATAGAGTTTATTTTGAATTATAAAACTTAAAAAATTTCGACTTATATGCCCCTCTGAAAAGTAAACTTATTGAACATTGTCTAGAATATACCTTTCAGACATAAGACCAGAATTTGTCTTACCATAGAACATTTGCTATGCATAGAAGTAGAGGTTTTATCCCATGAGAATTATGAAATGTTGCATGTTGTCGTCAGCAGCAGACATAGGAAAATACGTAAAGGATATAAGGGGGGTGATTTTTGCAAATCGGGTAAAAAGGGCTGTGTTTTTTTCTTTGGAAATATTTAAGATGGAAGTGTGTTTGATAAACTGTTTGACAAAGATTCAAAAATGCTTTAAAATTAAAGTGTAGAAGTATAAGTATGTTTTCATATACACTCCTACTCCCCCCTCATTTTGGGATGGGGGACAGCTAAGCTCGTCATGAGATGAGTTGCTTACGTACCATAATTCTTGTGGATCAAGCCGTTTTAGTGGTATTATCGCTTCTGGTGTGTTGCGTTCCTGCTCCGAATAACTGGCTTGTCGTCCATGGTGACAACGTCTGATTGGACTAGTTTAGTGATTCGGTAAAGTTACTCCCAGTTAGCTCTTAGTTTCCCCAGCATTTCTTTCCGCTATTTTTTGAAAAACTTTTCGGAGGGCAAGATCCCTTTCACTGAATCTGCAATTCCAAACTTTAGATTTGTAGTACTTGGCCGTTGCTTGCTAATATTATTGAATTCAGATGAGGGCTTGGTCACACCTTTCATTGATCAAGTCGAGTTCAATGAAAAGCATTAGATGGTTTAAACCTTCCTGATTGTGGGAACAAAAATTCACCAAAATATATTTTAGAAAAGATAATCTCGATGATCTGAAATTCTTAAGGTAAACGAGATAAAATAAAATTAGAAAAGAATAAACTTTTTATTGATGAAGAATTTTATACAAAGTTTGAAGCAAAAGAATATACTGTCTAAGCTACTAAATTTTTGAGAGTTGAATGTCTAAAAACGTTGTACATTGATATCTTACATATACTCCACGATGTGGGACCTCATTCTATTTTTCTGTCTGCCGACTTAATAGAATCTTGGAAAAGTCGGCTCAGTCCGTTATGTTCCGCTTTGTCGGCTCGGCCCAAATTTATCTCTTACCTTTACCTTTGGTCTATTCATTAACCTGTCATGACTTTGGTTTAAAATCTTGACTCGGTTTTGTATTGATTCCTTGTAGTTTTTTGATAAATAAAACGTCGTGTATTCTTCATAAAATAGCAAGATGTTATAATACTAAGTCTCAAAGTAGACTTTGGAGGGAAGTGAACATATTTAATCGTTCAATCAGCTCGAAAAACTAATCAAATCAGTTCTGGATGATGGAGTACTCTTCGGCTCGGAATATGCATGGGACATCGTCAGCTCGGATAGTTCTTGCTGCAATGAGTCAAGAAACTTACTGACAGGAGATATGGATATGAGTGGTCATACAAATGCTGCTGAATTCCTTTGATTCACCTCTCTGATTTCTTTAGATATGACACACTAAAGGAATCAAATGATTTTGTTGGATATTACACACCAACAAAATGATCTAACTTAAAAGAGATTTTACTAAAAAGATAGATGAGTTCTACAGCCATGAAACACAAAAATATAAAGGGAAGAAGAGAGAAGTCTTGGATAGTCGTAGAACTTGGTGGTTGCGACTTTGACTTTATTGACCTCAGAATAAAATTGGCAATCAAATACCAACTCGATCTTTTGCTCCCATTCCATATATGCGGCTGGATCATTCATCCCATGAAAGGATGGAATCTTGAGCTTAAGACCGTTGAAATGGTCGTGAGGTGGTGGTCTGGGCTCGTTAACACGCCTTTGATGCTTAGGATAGTTGCGGCTTGAATCACTGCTATGGTAGAATCGGGAAGCGGCTTCATCACCATAGTATTCATGGCGTTCACGGCTTCTTCTTGTAGAGGGTGCACCATGTCTTCCTGGAACATGATCGCTCATTCCTGGACTTAGTTCTCGATGATCTTGCCTGGGCTGTTCTGGAAACAGCGCACGTCGTCGTTCCGGTCGATGTTCAGGGAGCAGCTGTTGAAGTTCCTCACGCACACTCTCACGCATACCAGTCCTTAACCCAGCTTGCATGTTTTGGAACCGGGCGTTCATCATCTGTTCCATGCGTGTTGTCAATTGTTCTATGATGCGGGTCTGGCGTGACGTCTCTTTGGATTCTTCTTCGGTACCTGCCATTGAAAACACAAAGATGTGGCCAGATCAAATGTTCTAAAACGAAATTCAACACAGATTTATCAAATGACTTTAAAACTTAAACGAAAATTTAAAAGGAAAAGGATAGAAGTTACTCAGCTTGTTGTGTTGCTCTGATACCACTTGATATGATCTTGGTCAAGATCACAAACCCAAAACCGGCACAATAAGGGAGTATGAGGGATAAGCCTTGCACAACAAGCGTGAGCTCAAGTTGAAGGGATGTGGAGCGATAGGTCGCACAAAGGCTGCGGAAGACCTTTGATTTACCGGACTTGATGAACCAAGGATATGACGCACCAAGGTTCAACAAGGGTTTCCTAGGCGGGCCCAAGGATATTACGCACCCAAGGGAGGGCCTAGGAGAAAGTAGATATGACGCACTACTCGGTGATCGAAACTCTTAAGAAAGAAAAGACTCTTTTTATTAAAATTTTCGATGATCACTACAAATGGCCAAGCCATCTATATATAGAGAAGGAAAAGGGAAAAGGTAGAAGGCTTGCATGTTCGGAACAAACTCCAAGAACATGCAAAGCCATGCAAGAAGGGAAGTAAAGGAGATAACTCCCAACTCCCATCTGCCAACTACTTTATTTAATGCAAAAGAGAATAAAGAAAATATAAAATGGGCCGGGCCGAAAATACTAAATTTAATCCAACAAAATGCTACGGGCCTTAAACAAAGGTTCATCCAAGATGTATATCCAAGCCTCATCAAAAACTTAGTGAGAAAAACCCAATGGGACAAAAAATTACTAAGGAAAAAGAGTACTAAGATATACAACTTTCCCCTTTACTTAATTCAAATAGCTTGTATTAAATTTAGCATACCAGCTTAGGTGGGTGCAGTCATGTCCATCCTTGATCTTGGTCGCATTTTGGTCTGGATGGTCTTTAGGTAACCTACTGGAACGTCCTCAAGCTTGCTGGTTTGGGACTTGGTCATGGGACCGAATGGTTTCTGGACGTCCATATGTCCAGCCTTGATCAGGATCATATCATAGAGAATCCCCAAGATTATGTTGAATATCCCTTGACCTTTTTGAAGCTGAGACTAAGATATCTGCTTCTGAATCCTCCTCTTGATCATGTCTAGGTTCCTGGCCCCCCTCATGATCAAGGTAAGGCACTTGATTGGATTGAAGCCGCGCCACGTCCCGGAGGTGAAGCCGCGCCTGTGACCTGGTTTGTGGCCGAGAGACCGGGGATGAGACCTTGGACGTGCTTGGATCAGATGATCCTAGAGCTGGAGCAGGCTTGGACGTGCTTGGATCATGTCTATGTTGCACTTGGATCGTGGACGTGCTTGGACTTGAACCGCGCCTCGGTGAACACGGCCCGGGCTGGGCTGGTCCTGGATTGGGCCGTGTCAATACAAAACCTGATTGTTCTGGAGCTGGTCCTGGCGCATGGTGATCTGGTCCTGAGCCAGGTGTTGGGGCCTTTCGAGAGACTATACCAATGCTTTCCAAGATCCTCCTTAGATTCTCAGCTTGGTCATGTTTTGTTGTTGAGATTTCCTTGAATTCTTTCCAAGTTCCGTCTTCATAAAATCATTTGGAGTCTTGGAATTTAACATCTCTGGATACTAGAACTCTTCTAGTTTCAGTATTGTAGCATTTGTATCCTTTTTGTGTATGGCCTTGGTGCTTTTTGGTTCCTGCTTGTTCCTAAGTTCTACAGGTACTAAAACAAAACAAACACACCCAAATACTCAGTGTTCAATATTAGGCTTAGTTTTATTTAATACCTCAAAGGAAGACAAATCATCTAGAACTTTTGTAGGAGTTCTATTGATTAATTAGCATGCAGCTACTAGAGTATCTCCCCAAAACCGTTTGGGGACCTTTGTGTGAAACATCATTATTCTCACAACTTCCATCAAATGTCTGTTTTTCCTCTCAGCTACTCCATTTTGTTGTGGAGTGTAAGAACAGCTTGTTTGATATTCATTGTGCTAGTATATTCTCCTCCATTATCTGTCCTAAAGCATTTAATCTTGGCATTGTATTGATTAGTAACAAAAGTTTAAAAATTAAGAAATGCATCAAATACCCTATCCTTAGAACTAAGCAATGTAACCCAAGTATATTTAGGTTTTTCATCAATAAAGGTCACAAAATATTTTTGGTTTTCTCTAGAAGGAAAAGGAGATGTCCAAACATCAGAATGCAGTAAATCAAAACAATTATCATAAGAATGAATTTATTTTTCAAAAAAAAATCTTACAATGTTTCCCAAGAATACATGATTCACACAAGTCATTTTGCAATTTCAATTCTGGGATGATTAATTATAATGTTCTAGGATGAGGATGACCTAATCTAGCATGCCAAAGCTCAGCTGAAACAGTAACATTAACACTATTAGCACACGGTTCTTATAAGGAATGTATAAACCAATCTTCAAGCACATAGAAGTCATTATTTGTTGTCCCTTGTCCAAATTTTCTAATTGTTTCAATATCCTGAAAATAGAACTCATTATGACCAAATATAGCTTGAAAATTAAGATCAGTAGTAGATCTCTTAATTGACAACAAATTAGATGTGAAAGATGGTAAACAAAAGGCTTTTGATTTTTTGTCAAACAATTTGAGCTTCCCAATTCCTTTAATTGGAACATTGACTCCATTAGCTATTACCACACTACCTAAGGCAGGTTCTAAGTTTTCTAGCAAAACTAAATCACTTATCATGTGATGTGAAGCTCTAGAATCAACAATCAAAGGTTTAGAAGGTATAGATGTTTAAAAGAAGCATGAAGTGATTTACCCAACACATTACCAGAGCTAAAGGCTTTGAAAAGAGCTTCCAAATCTGATTTCTTCACAAAATCAGATGAAGAGGCCAGATTGGCTGTCAATGTCGAAGCACTTGTATGTAATAGGTGGGAAGAGCTAGGGCCGCTTGTAGAAGAGGCTATGGACCTGTCAATGAACCGGCTTTGCTTCAACTCTGGATGAAGCACCCAACACTCCTTCTTTGTGTGGCTGGTTTTCTTGCAGTGGTCACACATGGTTCTCTTCTTCTTGGAATCAGCTGGCGCCTTGAAGAAGCTTTTGTGGGAAACCACCGGTTCTTCTTTATTTCCAAACAGCTGGAGACACCCTTGGTCCTTCTGAATCTTGGCACAGACATCCTCCAAACTAGGAAGCTTATCCTCCCTAAGAATGTGCTTAATCAAATCAACATAGTTAGTGTTGAAAGTCAAAAGTAATCCAAACACCTTATCTTGTTCTCTCCTTTCATGGAGAGTAATGGTATCAATTGTGGCAGGCCTTAGCATCTCTACCTCTGCCCATAATACTCTGAAAGATCCATAATGCTTTGTGCTCAGCATCCTCCTGTCTAAGATCATTCAAAGCTTTCTTGACCTCAAAAATTCTCATGAGGTTAGTAGTATTGCCATATACATTTTTCAAAATTTCCCAAAGATCTTTAGCATTCTCACAATATGAATATGCTTCTAAAAGAGATCCAACAAGGGAATTTTGAAGTATAGAAAGTACCATATGGTCTTCCTGAAACCATTTGTTGTGATCATCTTGATCATCTGAGTCATCCCCTTCAATGGCTATAACAGGCGCCTTTGTAATGTGAGTCCATAACCCTTTGCTACACAAGGTTGTCCTCAAGGTTCTAGACCATAGAAGATAATTCGTCCCATGAAGCATGATTGGGGCCTTTATGTTTGTCTGGAACTCCATTTGAATTTATCTAAAACCTGCACGAAAAATAGAAACAAACACTAGACCAGACCACACACGCGCCTGTCCAAACGGTTAGGTACCTAAGCGCGTTAACCGCCACCAACAACTTGCAACCGCCAATAACAACCTTCAACAGCCTAACAAACCTTGACCAACAACTTCTAACAATATTAAAAGTGTAGACTAGCAAAGGTTCTGTTAATAGAATTGCTAAAACAAATCTAATCCACTTTTACCTCAAAAAAAAAAAAAAAGATTTATAATATCAATCAAGAAAACCTTTCTTGAAGTCTAAACCTCTTTAGAATGCATTGAAAATTCTTGAGACCCTCCAAAAGATCCAAAACTAAGCTTTGATTGTCCAGGATGTGCAAAATATTGAGAAAAATTGAAGGTTTTAACATAAATAACATAAACAGGTCAAAACAGGACACATTGAGAAAGATTGATCAAGAAAGCTTCTAAACGTAAAAAGGGGCAAAGTGGACCTTCTGATTCATCAACTAGACTCGTTTTATTTTAGGTTAGGCTTTTGAATCACCTGACTTGATGAAGAATTGAAGGAGTAATGCTCGTTGCAAACTCGTTGTTTCGCGGCGAAGACGAACGCGACACCACCGGACTTGAACTTGGATAACTTTTGACTCAGGCCACCAAATTGAATGAAACCACCGTAGAAATCCTAGAACTCACCGGAGAATATCCTTGATGAAGAAAATGGCAAGAGATTTCGAGTTCTTGCCGGAAAGACTTGATCAAATTAAGAACCACCGCGACGGGTCTGGTTTCGAAGGTGTGAAGAATATTGTGTGAAGTATGAAAGAAGATTGCAGAATTTGGATACCAGTTTGATGTAACCTAGCTATGATACTATGAAAGGTTATGAGATTAAGAGATTCAGAGATTTGTAGATTGAGAGAGAGAGAGAGATTAGAGAGATTAGAGAGAAAAGTGAAAATGATTATTATTGAGATTTTTAAAAAATGAATTTCTTGCTTACAAAGGAAGTGAGAGATAGGTATTTATACTAATCTAATCTAGGCTTGTTTGGATACTAAAATAGCCTAATACATGTTTGGCTACAAGGATAATTATATAATCCGAAAAAGCCTAAGTTACTCTCCTTTGGACACATGGTGCCTACTAAGTGATCAAGGCACTCTTGCTTCATTTCTTCACTTTGTCTTCATCATTCTTCTTCATTCCAACACAAACTTCCCAAATTTTATCAGTGGAAACCGAGTGTTCGTGATGCATACCTCCAATATTCATACCACTCTACCCATGTTATTTATAATTCTTTGCTTTTATTAAGTGTGGTATCTGTTCCTTTTTCCGTTCTCAAGACATGATATATTGACAGGCCAAAGTGGAGGTGAATGACATAGTTATGTTTTATGAAAATTTCATCCTTGACTAAGAAGGAAAGCTCCAAGACTCCTTTAAGAAGATCAATGACCTTGAGCTGAATTAAAACGAGACAAAAAGCAGCCAGTTCAGACTTGGAGTGTTTGGAGCTTGCAAAGAGAGTCGAAGAAGAGTACCACAATGCGAAGAAAATGGTTGAAGCTAGTGATCAGAAGATTCAAGATTTTGGTTGCTGAATGTTATTCTATGCAGTCAAAACTGGAATCTGCTAATGGCAAGTATAAGGAGTTAACATTAAGGTATGACTTCTTTATCAAACTTTGGGATCATGATTTGAAGAAATCCACCCATAAAGCGCGGAAATAAGTCAAATGCCGAAGTCAAAAATTCTTCCAAGAGTTTTCAAATTTCATAGGGGCTGAAGCCACTTACTTCCAACACGCCGAGCTGAGAAGCAACAAGGTATTGATTGCTCAGCTCATGAGCGGTGATACTATTCTCGATGAAGAGTCCGAGAACGTGGAGGCTGAGTTGGTAAAACTACAAGTGGAGCTTGATGCTTTACCGAGTTCTGGTTTGAATTTAAAACAGTTCATGTCATGCTTTGTTGACTTTTGTCCTTTACATGACTCAGACCCTACTTTGACTCGGACTGATGCTCCTTCAGATGGTCAGTCTTCTCAAGATTCTGGTCGTACTCCAGTTTCTCAACCTGTTTTTCCAATAAAGTTTAATCAGTTTAATTCAAATTTTGATATGATATATGAGGAAAAGATGGCTGATCTTCACCTCCATGACTCCACCACCAAGGGAGGAAATTCGAAAGAGGACATCGCTGCTCGTAATAGTGCGATCCTAGAAAGGTCCAATAAAGATGCTAAGCGACCTGGACATGAAGAGGATCTTGATCAGATGGAGCTGGACCAGAACAAAGAAAACGTGGGCTTAAGGGGCTTCGAAATCTTGGAACAACCAAATCAACGTCGTATGGGCAAGTGAGAAAGAACTGGAGAAGCAGCCCATGGACGTGGATAAGCAGCTCATGGACGTGGAGGAGCAGCCCATGGACGTGGAGTTGGACCAGACCCAGAGAGGAGCAAATCAGGCGGCCCAAGAAACATAAGATCCAACCAATGCAGCCCCATAAGAAGACTCAAGCCAAGCGGCCCAAAACCAAGGAGTCATGGATGTGTGGCATGGCCCAATAACCAAATCCAGTTTCTTCCCACTTGTACAACGACCGACAAATTTTAGTAAAAAGATAAGCTTTCAAGCTTTTGTGTTCTTCTGTTGTGCTTTCTCTGTTCAGCCTATGAACATTGACCATCATCTCATGTAGGTGCTATAATATGAATCCCTTAACTGTAGACAGGCTGATCCCGAGTTTTGGAGATTCAAATCATCATTTTGGTCAGCCATAACCCTAAGGAGAAGTCCATCCACGTTTTTGGAGAGCTAGTAGCCTCCAATCCCATCTACACCCTCTTTCAAGTGATCCAGAGATTCATCACCTATCCATGGACGCACAAAGTTGTATCAGAGCCACTTGAAGGTTAGGGTTTGTGGAGACCATCTCAATTTCACTTCTATCATTCACAATTTTTATGGTTTTGTTTTGTCTTTCATCTTAAACACTTTCTTCTCTTTCTATCTTATTTAAGTTAGCTGAGACACTCCTGAATTATAAAGAAAACAAATAAAAGAATCATTCAAAAAAAAATCGATCTATAAAAAAAAAAAAAAAAGAGAAAGAAGCAGAGGAGAAATCCTGCTAGGAGTTGGTTAATCAGCTGACGAAAAAAAATCTTGCAATCTTTCTATATTAAGTTTCAGTAGGTTTAACTCTAGATCTTAGGTGATTTTGCTTTGATATATTCTGAACTTGTGGGAATAGCAAGAGGATTGAACACTGAGAGAACCAAAAAGAGAGATGATTTTCTAACATGTTTGTTTAAGATTGTTTCAGGGAATTCATGAGAGAAATTTGGTGGATCAGATTGTCCATCTTGATCAGTTCCAATATGAAGATATGATGGATGAGATCAACTGGAAGTTGCAACAAGATTTCAATAGGACTAACCATGCTAATGAGTTTCATGACTTTTCAATCTCTGCAGGCAGAAAAGCAAGAAGAGTTAACTCTTATCACCATCGTCGTCCTAGAGCAAAAGAGTACCTTAGTGAATCCATTGGGATTCCATCATTCCATGGGAAGATTGATCATGAAGCTTATTTGGAAGGGGAAGAAAATATGGAATGGGTGTTCAGTTGTTATCACTACACTGAGACAACGAAGATCAAACTTACAACAAGTGGATTCAGTGGTCATGCCATCCATTAGTGGGGTCAGACTGCATCCACAAGGAGGCACAATGGAGAATCTCAGATTGCTTCTTGGGTTGAGATGAAATTTTTTTATGAAGAAGAGGTTTGCTCCAAATTATGATCAATTTGGTTATGTGCAGGACAGACACCATAGGAGTTCACAAGAGAGGACTAATGGGAGTAGATCAGAGAGGTATAAGGCCGTGAAGATTAGCCAAGGGAGGAGACCAAGCTCACGCCCATCACCCATCCAGTGGACAAGCCAAGAACATCTGTGTTCAAAGGAGAAACCAGCCCTCCAACAACTAGAAATCAATCATTTTAGTCCTATCTGCAAAAGTAAGAAATAAAATTCAAATTTAAAAGATTTCTCTAATGAATCTTTTATATGAAATTACAGGAAGCAGATTCCTAAAATATTGTTTTTGGAGAATGCTGTGAGCAACAATGAAGAAAAGAAAGAAGTTTTTGAAACTTCATATTCTCCTAATAAGCCACGGTTTCCAGGAGGTTGTTTTGGACTGAAAATTTCTGAAATGACTCACTCACTGGTAAGTTTTTTCTACCATCTTCTCAAATTGATTCTATGCTTAAGGGAAAAGAGATTTGTAGAGAACTAAACATCTGTGAACCGGTGAGTCTGAGTAGCCTTGTCTTCTCTTCACAGAACATTGAGGAGGATATACCAGGAGAAGTACCCAAGAAATTACCCCCAGCCAGAGGCATGGAGATGTTGGAAGTTGCTAAGGACGCCAATGGAGTTAGAGGAAGAAGAGAGATGTATGGTCCATTTCCAAAATCGTTTAAAGGTAAGGAATCAATAGCTGAGGGTAAGTTTAACAAGGATACTTTCTCTGTTCCATCAGTTGGTGCATTAGATGAGAATTTTCTAGGTATTACTATTCTCAAACCGGTGCAACCGAGTATCAGAGAGTTTTCTTTGCATGATCATGAAGATAAGCTATCAGAGAAGACACCAAAGCGATTGTCATCGGACAGCAACTTGGCACCTACAACTAGTTGGGAGTTCAAGTCCTTCACTCCTTCTTCCATTGATGAAATTCGCCTCAAACTCTGTAAGGATATAAGTGTGACAAATTCTTTTATCTAGTTTTTTTGTGATTGTTACACCTGAAGAAGAGTAACAAATTGGTTTAGATAATGTGAAAGAACTTTGTGTTTTTTGGTTTATTTTTGATAAGATGATTCAATCATTTGATGCACCTAGGCTTAAAATGTTTTGTAGATCAAAATGTTCTTTGTTTGCTGAAACTGGGAGTTCTAAGTTTTCTTTGAGTCATAAGTTGAATAGGAGAACATTAGGATAGAAATCGATTGAAATTGATTTATATTTGAAGATTGATGAATATTTCTCTAATAAAATGTTGCATGACTTGAAATCAGTTAGAAAAGGCTGTGAAACTTTGTGTTGTGAATATTTTTGGGTTTTAAAACCTTGTGATATGAACCCTGCATTGAGTAAAAATGTTTTTGGAAGTTTTCTCAACCTGGAACACGAATTTACATTGCTAGAATGGTGGTCTAGGAAAATGCATGATCTATTTAAAGCTAAGAGAAGTTCTGAATTTGAATATATTGAGAGAGTTTCTAAGTTAGCACAATCCAATCTATTTGCTAGCAATAATATCTATTTGTTTGGTTTGTGTTAAAAAAAAAAGTTTTGTTTCAGTGAATGTTGTAATGTTATATTGATCTATAATATTGTCTTAGATGGTGATTCTAGGAACCTGAATCTTGTTCTTAAACCAAGGGAATTTGGTTGTCTATTTTTGTTGCACATTTGATGTAGTTTTTCTAATGTTTGAAAAGAAGCAGGATAGACAGGTTATTGATTTTGTTCTAAGAACAAGGAGAATTCAGGGCTGGACAAACAAGTTGATTATGGACCAAAGGAACACTTGTTTGCTCCTACTTGGCAACTGCCTTCAACATTCCAAGGTGATGACATTCTTGATCACACATCCAATGATTTTAACTTGATTTCTTTTGTTGCAGAATAATTGGATTTTAGGTCAAATCCTTTCAAAGGAGGAGGGGATGGTGCGATCCAAGAAAGGCCCAATGAAGATGCTAAACAGCATGGACATGAAGTGGATATTTATCAAATGGAGCTGGACCAGAACAAGGAAAATATGGGATTAAGAGGCTTGGAAAGCTGGGAACATCCCATCAATGTCGTGTGGGCAAGTGAAAAGGGGCTGGAGAAGCATCACATGGACATAGAGTTGGACCAAGCCCAGAGAGGAGCAAATCAGGCGGCCCAAGAAACAAAAGATCCAACCAATGCAGTCCAAGAAGAAAACTCAAGCCAAGCGGCCCAAACCCAGGAGTCATGGATGTGTGGCTTGACCCAATAACCAAATCCAGAGCTGAGATCCAAAGAAAGCCCATTCTACAAGTGGCTTAGGTCTGGCTAAGAAAGAAAAAGAAGCCTAAAGAGAGTAAACCAATTGGGCTGGTTTAATTGTTTTAATTTGTAATTAGATGACTTAAATTGAACCAAAACACTTAAACTAAACCAATTATTATTAGGGTTAGTAAGCTAAATCATTATGGTTTAGTAATTTAGTGTTTTCAACTTTGAAACGGCAGTTTCTTCCACATGCAGCGGCCGACGAATTTCAGTAAAAAGACAAGCTATCAAGCTTTTTTGTTCTTCCTTTGTGTTTTCTTTGTTCATCCTATGAACATTGACCATCACCTGGTGTAGGTGCTATAATCTGAATCCCTTAACTGTAGACCGGCTGATCCTGAGTTTTGGAGATTCAAATCATCCTTTTGGTGAGCCATAACCCTTTCGTTTTTGGAGAGCAAATAGCCTCCAATCCCATTGCCACCCTCATCCAGAGATTCATCACCTATACAGGGACGCACCAAGTAAAACCGAGGATTCTTGATGCAAGAACCGTGTGGTGGCTGTCTTTTCACCGAGAAGCACAGGTTGCTGGACAGAAGAGATGGAAGCGAAAGGTGGATCGATGGGACCACACAAGCTGTGAAAGGGCTTGTGATATTACAAGAACTTCAACCAAGGGATGGTTGAAGAACACGGCTGCTCTCCAAGGGACTTGGTGGCGGCGCCTAGGGTCTTATACAAGAAGCCTTAGGTTTTGTTTTGTTCTAAATTGTTTGTTATTTTATTAATGAATGGACCAAAGGCTTATATAATGCCTTGTTACAACTTAGGCTAAACAACATAATGTTTAGCCTCTTAAAGAATAAAAACAACAAGAAGTTCACTTAATGGTAAAATTAAAATGGACTTTGGGCCAAAGTAGCCAACATGACTCATAAGCTCAAATAACATACTTAGTCTAAAAATATAATTAAATATAGAAAGCCAAGTAAACAGTTAGGCTAGAAATCGGTAATGACTTGTGAATGGTGTGGATTTGTAAAAAAGTCTTCACCGTCTTGTACACTAAGAGTATTGCCTCATTAAAACCTTCTTCGGAAAACCCTGTGGGACAAAACCGAAGATAGGAAAAAAGTATAATTTCCTAGCACAACTTTTGGTGTCTCTACCGGATGGTAATGGTAAAGACATCTGACAAAGAAGAATCTTCGAGAAGGAACCTCCAATGTTCCTTGTCCGGCTTATATGGTTCGTTGGTCCTGGCACGGTCAGTTGGGCTGGTCCGGGTGATTGAATGAAGAAGAATGATGAAGACAAAACAAGAAGAAATAAAGAATGTGTGCCTTAGACCTATGTAGGCGCCATGTGTCCTAAGGAATGGCATAGGCTTGTTTTGATTAATGATATGTTATCCTTGTAGACAAATATGTATTAGGCTATCTTAGTATCCAAACAAGCCTAGACTAGTTTAGTATAATTAGTTAACTCTCTCTTTCTTTGTAAGTAAGAAATTCATTTTTCTAAAATCTCAATAATAATAATCATTCTTACTTTTCTCTCTAATCTCTCTCTCTCAATCTACAAATCTCTTAATCTCTTAATCTCATAATCTTTCATGGTATCAGTGCCAGGTTTCATCAATCTGGCACAAAAATTCCGCAAAATCTCCTCTCTTTCCTTACGATCTTCTCGCTCTTTCAAATCCAGTGAAGCCGCGGTCTAGTCGTGGTTTGATCGAGTTGTCCAGCAAGAACTTGAAATTTCTTGCCATTTTCTTCATCAAGAGTTTTTCTCCGATGAGTTCTGAGTATTACCCTGGTGGTTTCATTCATTTTGGTGGCCTGAGTCAAAAATTATCCACGGCCAAGTTCGGTGGTGTCGTGTTCAGCCTCGCCGCGAGACTATGGGTTTGCAACAAGCATATCTCCCTCAGTTATTCACAAAATCAGGTGATTCCAAAGCTTAAGCTCAAGTAAAACGAGTCTAGTTAATGAAACTGGAGGTCCTCTTTGCTCCTTTTTATTTTAGAAGCTTTCTTGATCGATATTTCTCATCGTGTGCAGATTTGGCCTATTTGGGGTATTAGTGTTAAAACCTTCAATTTTACTCAATCTTTTGCAAATATTGGATGGTCTAAACTTAGTTTAGGATTTTGTTGAAGGTCTCAAGAAATTTCATTTCATTCCAAATAGCTTTAGTCTTCAAGAAAGGTTATATTGATTGTTACTAGGAATCTGTTTTTTTTTTTTTTTTTTTGAGGCAAAAGTGGATTAGATTTTTCAAAAACAATTCTATTAACTGGATCTTTCATAGTTAGGCTTTTAAAATTGTTAAATT
The DNA here is from genome assembly GCA_039880935.1 of Streptanthus diversifolius. Taxonomy (NCBI): domain Eukaryota; kingdom Viridiplantae; phylum Streptophyta; class Magnoliopsida; order Brassicales; family Brassicaceae; genus Streptanthus; species Streptanthus diversifolius. The sequence goes on from JAXGFM010000001.1 coordinate 5,097,663, forward strand.
AGTTTAAACAAGGACTTTTAGGCTGTTGGAGGTTGTTACTAACAGTTGCGGGTAGTTGGCGGTTGTTAAAGTTGTTTGACGCGCCTTGGTTGCTTAGCTAGGATATGCGCGTGTGTACTCTTAAATTTTTTTTTGTAGGTTTTAGACAAAGCTTAATGGAGTATCAAACAAACATAAAGGCTCCTGTTATGCTGCATGGGACAAATTATCTCCTCTGGTCTTAAACCATGAGGACAACCTTGTGCAGCAAAGGGTTACAGACTCATATTACAAAGGCGCCTATTATAGCCTTTGAAGGGGATGACTCAGATGATCAAGATGATCACAACAAATGATTTCAGAAAGACCAGATGGTACTTTATATACTTCAAAACTCCCTTGCTGGATCTCTTTCAGAAGCATATTCATATTGTGAAAATGCTAAAGATCTTTGGGAAACTTTAAAAAAAGTATATGGCAATACTACTAACCTCATGAGAATTTTTGAGGTCAAGAAAGCTTTGAATGATCTTACACAAGAGGATGCTGAGTTCACAAAGCATTATGGATCCTTCAGAGCATTATGGGCAAAGCTAGAGATGCTAAGGCCTGCCACAATTGATCCCATTACTCTCTATGAAAGGAGAGAACAAGATAAGGTGTTTGGGTTACTTTTGACTTTGAACACTAACTATGTTGATTTGATTAAGCATATTCTTAGGGAAGACAAACTTACTAGTTTGGAGGATGTCTGTGCCAAGATTCAGAAGGAGCAAAGGTCTCTCCAGCTGTTTGGAAATAAAGATGAACTGGTGGTTGCCCACAAGAGCTTCATCAAGGCGCCAGCTGAGTCCAAGAAGAAGAGAACCGTGTGTGACCACTGCAAGAGAACCGTCCACACAGAGAAGGAGTGTTGGGTGCTTCATCCAGAGTTGAAGCCAAGCTGGTTCATTGACAGGTCCAAAGCTTCTTCTACAAGCAGCCCTAGTACACACAAGCGCATCCACTCTGACCACCAATCCGGTCCTTGCTCTTCATCTGAGTTTGTGAAAAAATCAGACTTGGAAGCTCTCTTCAAAGCCTTTAACTCTGGTAATGTGTTGGGTAAATCACTTAATGCTTCTTTTCAAACATCTATAGCTTCTAAACCTTTGATTGTTAATTTTGGAGCTTCTCATCACATGATTTTGTTAGAAAACTTAGAACCTGCCTTAGGTAGTGTGGTCATAGTTAATGGAATCAATGTGCCAATTAAAGGAATTGAGAAACTTAAATTGTTTGATAAAGAATCTAAAGCCTTTTATTTGTCATCCTTCATATATAACTTGTTGTCTATTAAGAGAGCTACTACAGATCTTAATTGTCAAGCTATATTTGGTCCTAATGATTTCTACTTTTAGGATATAGAAACAAGTAGGAAATTTGGACAAAGAACAACAAAGAATGACTTGTATGTGCTTAAAGATTTGTCCATTCATCCCTTACAAGAACAGTGTGCTAATAGTGTTAATATTGATGTTACAACTGAGCTTTGGCATGATAGATTAGGTCATCCTCATCCTGGAGCTTTAGAATTGATCATCCCTGGAATTAAATTGCAAAATGACTTGTGTGAATCATGTATTCTTGGAAAACATTGTAAGACTGTTTTTGAGATATCAATTCATTCATATGATAATTGTTTTGATTTATTGCATTTTGATGTTTGGACATCTCTATTTCTTTCTAGAGAAAACAAAAAATACTTTGTGACCTTTATTGATGAAAAATCTAAATATATTTGGGTTAAAATGCTTAGTTCTAAGGATAGAGTTTTTGATGATTTTCTTAATTGTCAGACATTTATTACTAATCAATACAATGCCAAGATTAAATACTTTAGAACAGATAATAGAGTGGAATATACTAGCACCAAATTTCAGCAATACATGACCAAGCATGGCATTGAACATCAAACAAGTTGTCCTTACACTCCACAACAAAATGGAGTAGCTGAGAGGAAAAACATACATTTGATGGAAGTTGTGAGAACAATGATGTTTTACACAAAAGTTCCCAAACGGTTTTGGGGAGATGCTCTATTAGCTGCATGTTACTTAATCAATAAAACTCCAACAAAAGTTCTAGATGATTTGTCTCCCTTTGAGGTATTAAACAAAACTAAGCTTAATATTGATCACTTAAGAGTATTTGGGTGTGATTGTTTTGTTTTAGTATCAGGAGAACTTAGGAACAACCTGGAACCAAAGAGCACCAAGGTCATGTTCATTGGGTATTCTCCTACACAAAAGGGATACAAATGTTACAATCCAGAGACTATAAGAGTCCTGGTATCCAAAGATTTTATATTCCAAGAATCCAAAGGATTCTATGAAGAAGGAACTTGGGAAGAATTCAAGGATATCTTAACAACAAGACATGGCCAAGCTGAGAGGAGGATCTTGGAAAGCATTGGTATATTCCCTACAAAGGTGCCAGCACCTAGCCCAGGACCAGCTCACTAGGCTCCAGGACCATCTCCAGAACAATTGGAGTCTGTCTTAGCACGGCCCGAACCAGGACCAGCCCAGCCCCAGCCGTGTTCACCCAGACGCGGTCCATGTCAAATCCGGGTGCAACCTAGCCACGACCTAGGCACGACCCAGGTCTATTCCAGGCGCGACCCAAGCATGTCCCAGCCTGCTCCAGCTCTTGGACCATCTGATCCAAGCACGTCCATGGTTCCATAGTCGGCCTCCCGGCCGCCAACCAGGTCGCAGGCACAGCTTCATTCTCGGGACGTGGTACCGCCTCCTTTTCAACCAGGCCACATACCTCCTCTTGGTCATGAGGGGGGCCAGGAACCTAGTCATGATTCAGAAGGAGATATCTTAGTCTCAGATTCACAAAGGCCAAGGGATATTCAACCTAATCGTGTGGATGCTCTAGAAGAAGAAGAGAAAGTACAAGGCAGAGATTCCCACCCAACTTCTACTACAACAACAATGCAATAATTCATCATGAACAGGGAGTGTGTAATCTAGTTCATATACCTGATTCTAATGTTTCATTTACTGTTAACCTTGATAAAGAGCAAATTCCAAAGACCTATGAGGAAACTATGGAGATAAAGGAGTGGAGAGAAGCAATTCAAGCTGAAAGACAAGCTATGGAGAAGAATCAAACTTATGCGCCAGCCACTCTTCCAAAAGGAAAAAGGCTGTAAGTTCTAAATGAATTTTTACCATTAAATATAAAAGCAATGGTTAGATAGATAGGTATAAAGCAAGGTTGGTGGCTATAGGATTCACACAAACTTATGGTGAAGATTATAGGGATACCTTTGCTCCTTTGGCTAAATTACATTCAGTTAATGTTGTGTTGTCTCTTGTTACTAATCCTGATTGAGAGTTATGGCAAATGAATGTTAAGAATGCATTCTTACAAGGTGAGCTAGAAGAGGAAGTATATATGACACCACCACCAGGTCTAGAGGATCAAGTAGGTGGCGGTAACACATTGAGACTAAGGAAGGCTATCTATGACTTAAAACAATCTCCAAGAGAGATGAATATAACCTTAAGGGACAGAGGCTTCAAAAGGTCATAAATTGAACACACTCTCTTTGCTGACTTATGTTTTGCTGTGAATCAGGTGTCTCAACATATGCAAGACCCAAAGATAAGGCATTGGGAAATGATCATGCGCATATAAAGATACTTGAAAGGCACTAAAGAACAAGGTATATGGATGGATTGTAATGGAAACACAGAAGTTGTAGGTTATTATTGGGCAGGAGACAGAGAAGATAGGAGAAACACAACCGGCTAATACACTTTCATAGGAGGTAATCTTATTACTTGGAAGACCAAGCAGCAGAAGGTTGTATCATGTTCTAGTGCAGAAGCTGAATATATGGCCATGAGGAAGCTTACACTGAATGCATCTGGTTGAAGTAACTCCTCTTTGACATACTTGGCGTGAGCTTGGAGTCTCCTGTCACTGTCCATTATGACAATCAAGCAGCTATACATATTGCATCTAACTCCGTGTTTCATGAAAGAACCAAGCATATTGAGGTGGATTGCCATAAGGTGAAGGAAGCTATTGGTAATGGGATTATCAGACCTTGTTACACAAGGAGTGAAGATTAATTAGCAGATGTGTTCACCAAGGCTACTACACTGAAGACTGGTGGCTCTATCTACCCACGGCATGATCTCATGTCCATTCCTCAACACTGATCCTGATCATGGAGTGTTATACTCTTTTTCCCTAGAAATGGTTTTTCCCAATTGGGTTTTCCTTCTTTAGGTTTTTAATGAGGTAATGCTTCATGGTTGCATGCTTAGCCATTCTCCATGACTTAAGCTTGAGGAGGAGTGTTGGAATGAAGAAGAATGATGAAGATAAAACAAGAAGAAATGAAGAATGTGTGCCTTAAACCTATGTAGACGCCATGTGTCCTAAGGGAGTGGCTTAGGCTTGTTTGTGATTAATGATATGTTATCCTTGTATTCGAACATGTATTAGGCTATATTAGTATCCAAACAATCCTAGACTAGTTTAGTATAAATAGTTAACTCTCTCTTCCTTTGTAAGTAAGAAATTCATTTTTCTAAAATATCAATAATAATCAGTCTTACTTTTCTCTCTAATTTCTCTCTCTCAATCTACAAATCTCTGAATCTCTTAATCTCATAATCTTTTACTTGGCACGGTCGGCGCTGGCACAGTCGGCTCGGTCGGTCTCTGTCCAGCTCCACTCTCCAATAGCATGCTGAGCTTGTCTCCTAAAGCCTTCCTCTTGGACCGTGTGAGAGGTCCTGGTGGGATGACTGGTGCAGTAGCTGGTACGATGTCCTCATTATTCTCTCCCTCTTGAAGTGCTTTGGTATACAAAGTGAACTCCTCACCTGCATCAAACAACTCTAAGTCAGAAATATTAAACGTACTAGACAAGTTATACTCACCTAGAAGTTTGAGCTGGTAGGCATTGTCATTGATTCTCCGTAGGACGCGGAATGGACCATTTCCCCAAGATATAAGCTTGCTTTTTTGTTGCTGGAGAAACCTCTCTGGTCGCAGATGTAGCCAAACCCAATCTCCCTCCTTGAACACCATGTGTCGGCGGCCCTTGTTGGCATTCTTTGTATTTTGGATGTTACGTTTCTCCATATTTGCCTTGGTCTCTTCATGCAGTCATTTGATATAGTCAGCCATTGCTTCTCCTTCTAGACTGATGGCGTCTCCCAAAGGAATGGGTGTAAACTCAATTAGAGTGGTAGGGTTGAAGCCGTAGACAACTTCAAATGGAAACCGCTTTGTTCCGGAGTGTAGCCCTGTTTTAGGCAAACTCGACATATTGAAGGCATTCCAACCAGTTCTTTAGATTCCTTCCAATCGTTGCTCTCAGCGTCTGTGATAAAGTCCTGTTGACCACCTCTGTCTGTCCGTCTGTCTGTGGATGATATGTGGTAGAAAACAAGAGATTAGTCCCTAGCTTGCGCCACAATGCTTGCCAAAAGTGAATGAGGTTCTTGGTGTCTATGTCTGACAAAATCATCGTGGGAATGTCGTGCATTCGTATTATCTCTTTGAAGAATAGGTCAGCGGTTTAGCTTGCGTCATTGGTCTTGTTACATGCGATGAAATGCACCATTTTGGAAAAACGGTCAACCACTACGAAGATGGAGTCCTTGTGGTTGATTTTTGGCAGTCCTACCACGAAGTACATGGAGATTTCTGTCCAGGGCGCAGAAGGAACTGGTAATGGTATGTGAGGACCTTGCGGATGCATCTTAGATTTAGCCCGTTTGCAAATCAGACACTTAGCACAGTGAGCCTCTATATCTCGTCGCTGGTGGGGCCAGTAGAAATGCTCCTTAAGCATCCTCAATATCTTGTCGATTCCGAAATGACCCATTAAACCTCCTCCGTGGACCTCTCTCAAAAGTAGCTCTTGAATCGATCCTCTCGGATTACAGAGACGCTTGTCCTTAAAAAGGAATCCGTCGAACAAGTAGAAGTTGCTGTAGGTTCCCTTTCCGTGCTCCCGGTAGGCCTCAGTAAAGTCGGGGTCTTCAGCATAAAACTCTTTGATCATCTCGAATCCCATAACCTTCAATTCCATCACGGAGATGAGACTGTATCTTCTAGATAAGGCGTCGGCCACAACATTGTATGTTCCCTTTTTGTACTTAATGACGTAGGGGAAGGTCTCGATATACTCCAGCCAACTAGCATGCCTCTTCTTAAGTGTTGATTGCCCTCTAAGATGTTGGAGTGTCTGATGGTCGGCGTGAATCACACACTCCCTGGCAAGTAGATAGTGCTGTTAAGTCTCTAAGGCTCGGACCAATTCGTAGAGCTCCTTGTCGCAGGTAGGATAGTTAAGAGCTGCTCAACTTAACTTCTCGCTGAAATATGAGACAGGTCTTCCGCCTTGAGTCAGGACTGCTCCTATGTCGATTCCTGAACTATCACATTCAATCTTGAATGTTTGGTTGAAGTCGGGCAGGACTTCGACTGGGGCATGGGTGAGGCACTCCTTTAACAGCTTAAAAGACTTGTCATGATCGGGTCCCCAACAAAATTTTTGGTTCTTCTTTACCGTAGAGGTCAATGGACCGGCGATCGTGCTGAAGTCTCAGATGAATCGTCTATCAAAGCTGGTGAGTCCGTGGAAGCTACATACTTGGCTGGCATTCGTCGGTGTTGGCACTCCTGAATGGCCTTGATTTTCTCGTCGTCCACTCGGAGTCCCTGTGAACTCGCGACGAATCCATGGAAAACGACTTGGTCTGTGCAAAATGTACATTTCTTGAGGTTTGCATACAACTGTTCTCTCCGGAGGGTGGTGATAACGGCCTCTAGTTGCTCCAAATGATCCGAGTAGGTCGTACTATAGACTAAAATGTTGTTGAAGTAGACTACTACAAAATTTCCAGTGAACGGTCGAAGGACTTGGTTTATAAGGCGCATGAATGTGCTTGGGGCGTTGGATAGGCCGAACGGCATAATTAGCCACTTATAAAGACCATGTTTGGTCTTCAACGCAGTCTTCCATTCATCGCTTTCTTGCATCCTGACTTGATTGTATCCACTTTTAAGGTCAATCTTGGAGAAGACCGCGGCTCCGCTTAATTCGTCTATTATGTCGTCCATGCATGAAATGGGGTGACGGTACTTGATCGTGATGTTGTTGATAGCGCGACAGTCGACGCACATTCTCCAGCCCCCATCCATCTTTGGCACAACTATGACCGGGACGGCACAGGGACTAAGGCTCTCTCTAACATAACCTTCAGCCATAAGATCCTGGATTTGCCGTTCTAGTTATTTAGCCTCTTCGGGGTTGACTCGGTATGCGGGCCAGTCAGGTAGTTGTGCTCCGGGAATGAAATCGAAGTGGTGCTTAATGTCTCGAATGGGTTGGAGGCCGGCTAGGATTTTGTCTGGGAACACGTCGGCATAGCTCTCTAACAGGGATTCGACTTGAGCAGGTAGGGTGGTCTTGGTGCTGGACGTGTGTAGGATCTCTCTGTAGAGCATCAGGACGAGTTTGGTACTGGTGCGGCCATGATTGTGTTAAAACCAAAAGATCGAGTTGAAGGTAGGTGGAATGGCGAATTAAGGAGGTTACTAACACTCCTTATGGCAGCGGTTGGTTTGATGAATGGATGGAGGCTACTAGCTCTCCTAAGATGGCGTGAATGATGAGGTTGGTTTTGATTCCACTAGCACAGGTTCACCCTGCAAAGAGCTATGGAATTTCACAGTAGATTACTCTACTCCTTAGTGAATTAGGATCAATGTTATTAGGCTGAACACAGAAAGTAAAAGGAAGCAAAAATGCTCTAATGTATTTTATAAATTTCGATGATGATTTTCTACAAGGGGGTGAATGCCTTTTTAAAGGCAGAAAATCCTAACAAGAATTATTCCACAAAAGGAATATTCTAATTAAATTACTCTAACAATAAAATCCTAACAAATTAACTCCTAAATCCATGCCAATCGATTTTTATTATCCTAATCTACTAATCTGATTTAAATTAAGTGATTTATTTACAAACCAATAAATTAAACCAATTGGTTGGTTTAATTTTAGACTCTTCTTTCCCTCCCAATTCGATTTTAAGTAAGGCATGAAGGGCTTTTCTTTTGGCTTTGCTCCTTGACCTTGTTAATGGACCAAGCCATAATTCTTCTTGGACTTGGACTTGGGCTTGACTCCTGGATCTTGTTATTGGGTCAAGTCCCAATGTTTTGTCTTCTTGGACTTGGACTTGGACCATTCCTTCTTCTCTTCCACTTTGTAGATGCTTGGGCCATAGGTCTTGTTTGGTTGGGTTTGGATCTTGGTCTGGGTCAGGGAATTGGTCGGGTCGGTCGGACGGGTCGAGGCCGGGTCGTGTTCCGTCCAGGTCGGGTCGGTCTTGTGCTTGGTTGCCGGCCTGGTCGGGTCACTGGTCGGGAGGGCTGGTCGGGCCGGGTTGCTGATCAAGTTGGCTGGGTTGGTTGCTATCACACACGGTCGGCCGGGTTGCTGTTCAGGCTGGCCGTGGTTCGTGGACAGTCCATGTCCCGCGCCGGTTCTGATTTATTCTTCTTATTCCTCTTCAGTTGCTTCCAAGTCCTCAGATGTTGTGAAAAGGTCCTGTTCATTCTAGGTCGCACCATCCCCTTCTCCTTTAAAAGGATTTGACCTCAAATCCAATTCATCTGTAATAAAAGGAATTAAGTCAGAGACATTAAATGTAGAAGTGATAGAATACTTACCTTGGAGGTCTATTTGATAGGCATTATTGTTGATTTTTCGTAGGACTGAAAATGGTCCATCTACTCTTGGCATTAATTTTGATTTTCTCTCGTTTGGAAATCTTTCCTTCCTTAGATGAATCCAAACGAGATCTCCAGGTTCTAGCACTAGTTCTTTTCGACCCTTGTTTTTCTTCTTGGTATACATCTTAGTCCTTTCGTCAATATTTTTCTTAACCTGTTCATGCAAAGTCTTAACAAACTCGGCTTTCTTTTGGCCATCAAGGTTAGTTTGTTCATTTAAAGGTAAAGCAAGTAAATCTAAAGGTGACAATGGATTGAATCCGTACACAATTTGAAAAGGAGTCATTTTTGTTGCTGAGTGGACTGATCTATTGTAGGCAAATTCAACATGGGGTAAACATTCCTCCCAAGTTTTAATGTTCTTTTTAATAATAGGCCTTAAAATGGTGGATAAGATTCTATTCACTAACTCTGTTTGACCATCAGTTTGTGGGTGACAAGTTGTGGAAAATAATAACTTAGTGCCTAACTTTCCCCAAAGGGTTATCCAGAAATGACTAAGGAATTTAGTATCCCTATATGACACAATTGTCTTAGGCATTCCATGTAACCTAACAACTTCCCTAAAGAACAAGTCAACCACTAAAACTGCATCATCTGTTTTATGACAAGGAATGAAGTGAGCCATTTTAGAAAACTTGTCAACCACCACAAAGATACTGTCCCTTCCTTTCCTAGTTCTAGGTAGTCTCAAAACAAAGTCCATGGAAATGTCAACCCAAGGATGATCAGATATAGGTAATGTAGTATACAAACCTGTGGACTGTACCTTGGATTTAGCTTGTTTCCACTCAACGCACTTTGAGCATATCCTTTCCACGTCCTTTTTCATGTTGGGCCAGTATAAGTGCTCTTGTATTGTAGCTATAGTCTTGGCGACACCAAAATATCCCATCAGACCTCCTCCATGTGCTTCCCTAACATATAATTCTATGATTGTCCCACATGGTAAACACAATTGATTGTCACGAAATAGGAATCCTTTGAACTGATAAAGTCGTCCCTGGGCATGAGTGTTAGTGTCCTTATACAACTCTTTAAAGTCAGGATCATTAGTGTAACAAGTTTTAAGATGCTCAAAACCTAATATTTTGGTTTCCATGGCAGATAAAAGAGCATACCTCCTTGAGAGGGCATCTGCCACAATGTTCTCCTTACCTTGTTAGTAATGAATGACATAAGGAAAAATTTCAATGAATTTCATCCATCTTGCATGCCTTTTATTTAACTTCTGTTGACCCTTGAGATGCTTAAGAGATTCATGATCTGTGTAAATTACAAACTCCTTAGGCCATAAATAATGTTGTCGTATCTGTAAAGCTCTTTGTCATAAGTAGGGTAGTTGAGAGTGCTCCTCCTAATTTCTCACTAAAAAGGTGATGGGTCTCCTTTCCTGCATCAATACAGCACCAATTCCAATTCTTGAAGCATCACATTCAATCTCAAAAGTTTTCGAAAAATCTGGCAACACAAGTAAAGGGGCATTAGTTAACTTCCCTTTCAGCAATTCGAATGCTTCTGCTTGTGCTGGTCCCCAAGTGAACCCCACGGTTTTCTTGATGACTTTTGTAAGTGGAGCTGCAATGGTACTGAAGTCTTTCACAAATCCTTTATAGAATCCAGCTAATCCGTGGAAACTACTTACTTCTCCTATGTTTTTAGGTGTGGGCCACTCCCTGATTGCCTTCACTTTCTCTTCATCTACCTGGATACCTTGAGAAGTAACAACAAAACCTAAAAAGACTAGGTTATCTGTTCCAAAAGAGCATTTCTTTCTGTTTGCATACAAGTTTTCCTTTCTTAAAGCATCTAGGACATGATTAAGGTGATCAAGGTGCTCTGTCATGTTCTTGCTGTAAATCAAAATATCATCAAAATAGACTACTACAAATTGTCCTATGAATGCCCTTAAAACATGATTCATTAATCTCATAAAGGTACTAGGTGCATTAGTGAGTCCAAAAGGCATAACTAACCATTCATACAACCCTAGTTTTGTTTTAAAAGCAGTTTTCCATTCATCCTCTTTTTTCATTCTAATCTGATGATAACCACTTTTTAAATCTATCTTAGAAAAGATGCAAGATCCATATAACTCATCAATCATATCATCTAAACGAGGAATAGGATGTCTGTACTTAACTGTAATGTTGTTTATGGCTCTGCAATCTACACACATGCGCCAGCTACCATCTTTCTTAGGTACAAGCAAAACAGGTACTGCACAAGTACTTAAGCTCTCGCGGATGTGTCCTTTCTCCAGGAGCTCATTGACCTGTCTTTGAAGCTCCTTCGTTTCCACTGGATTGGTCCTGTAAGCTGGTCTGTTTGGAAGAGTGGCGCCTGGAACAAAATCAATCTGATGTTCTATACCCCTGAAAGGAGGTAATCCTACTGGTTGGTCTTCTGGAAATACATCTATGTATTCTTGCAATAGAAACTCAATCTCTCTTGGTATTTCCGGAGTCAGGTTAGTACTACTAGCTAGAAATTCCTTGCAAACTAGTAACATCATAAATTGTTGCTCATTTAAAGCATGCTTAATCTCACTAGAAATAGCAAAAAGGCTGTGGTAACTTACATTGGTAGGATTTTGGACGTGAGTTACTTGTGTGAGGGCCTTTGCTTCTTCTCTCCTCTGTTTTAGCTGCATTTGATCTTGGTTAACCTCCTGGGGTGTGAGCGGAACAAGTGTGAGCTGTTTGCCTCTGTGTTTGAACGAGTGTCGGTTGGTGTACCCATCATGAATGGCTCGCTTGTCGTATTGTCATGGTCTTCCCAAAAGGATGTGGCTGGCTTCCATGGGCAACACATCACATATGATCTGATCCTGGTACTTCCCAATGCTTAAAGGTACTTCCACTTGTTCTGTCACTCTCGTTTCTCCCTCCTTATTAAGCCATTGTAGCTGATATGGTCTAGGATGTTTATGGGTGACCAAGTTGAGCCGGTTCACAAGTGTTTGGCTGGCCACGTTTGTACAGCTCCCTCCATCTATGATCAAGCTACACACCTTTTCCTGAACGAGGCATCGAGTATGAAACAAGTTCTCCCTTTGTTCTTGCATCTTAGGTTGTGCACTTAAGGTTCTCCTAGTAACCAATAATTGTCCTTGAACAGGGTAAGCTTCACTTTCTGTCTCTGAATGATCATCCTCTGATGTTAACTTTCCATTCTCTAGGATAAGCATAACCCTTTTGTTTGAACATTCATTTGCATAATGTCCAAATCCTTGACATCTGAAGCACTTGATGTTTCTGGTCCTTGTTGTAGGCGTCTGAGTTGCTGGTCTTTTGCCCTTATCTTCATGTGAAGGCGGCATAGTAGGTCCTTCCTTAGCCTTGGTTGGCGTCTTGAAAGATGAACCTCCCTGCCTATCATCTCTGTTGTAAGGCGGCTTAGAGGTTGAAACATATGGGTTTCTTGTATTGCTCCTTCTTTTGTTTTGTTGTTCAATAAGGATGGCCTTGTGGAGTAGTTCATCCATGTCTTCATACTCCTGTAACTCCAATCGATCCTGAATATCTCTGTTAAGTCCTCCTTGAAACCGTGCCATTGTAGCCTCCATAGTTTCATCTATTTCAGCCTTGATCATGAGACTCACCATCTCTTGGTGGTAGTCCTCCACACTCCTTGTTCCTTGGGTTAGTCTCCTCAATTTCTGATGTAAGTCTCTTCCATAATGGATTGGTACAAATCTCTTCCTCATCATGGTTTTCATTTCGTACCATGATGTAATCTGGGGCTCTCCATTGCGTCTTCTAGTGGTGGCAATTTGTTCCCACCAGTTGATATCATACCCATCAAATTTTATTTTTGCTATCTTCACCTTCTTTTCCTCAGAATAGTTCTGGCAACTGAAAACGATCTCAGTCTTCTTTTCCCATTCTAAGTAGGCATCTGGATCATTCTTTCCTGAAAAATGTGGAATTCGAAGCTTGAGTCCTCCTAAGTTGTTATCAGGTCTCGCCTCCTGGGGTTGGTATTGATCTCCACCTTCATCCGAGTATTCCTGGGGTTCCTCGTCATCTAACCTGGTTCCTTGCCTGGCTCTCACCCTTGTGCCTCTTCCAAAGCGCCCTCCTCCTCGGATTGGTCTTCCTCCACGAGCTGGTCTACCTGCAAAAGGATCAACTCCATAGAAAAACTCATTAGCTTGGTTACCTCTGTTTTCAAATGTAGCCTGAAGTCTCCTGGTTATCTCATCCATCATAGCCTACATCTGCAATGGGTCAAACCTATGAGGTCGTGTGGTTCCTTCTCCTCTAGGGGTTTCTTCTTTTGGATTCTCCATCCTTCCTGAAAAACGTAACAAACTGTTAGTTAAAACACTCTCTCTCACTTTTCTTGGTAATCCCTCAAAAGAACTTCCTCTTGTTATTCCCACAAGTTCAGAATAGATCAAAGCCCAATCACCTAAGATCTAGATCTATAACCTAATGTGATTAAGATAGAAAGATTGTAAGATTTTTTTTTCGTCAGCTGATTGACCTATTCCTAGCAGGGTTTCTCTTCTGCTATATACTTTTTAAAAAAAAAAAAAAAACATTTCGAGATTTTTTTTAAAAAAAATTTAGATCTTTTTGTAATTTAGGAAAGGCTCAGCTGACTTACAACAGATAGAAAAAAAGAATTTGTTTATGAAACTAAAAAAATGAAAAGAAATTGATGGTGGTTTTGAAATCAAAGTGATTTCACAAACCTTAACCTTCAAGAGGCTCTAATACCACTTGGTGCGGCCCCGGTTCTGTTAAAACCAAAAGATTGAGTTGAAGGTAGGTGGAATGGCGATTTGAGGAGGTTACTAACACTCCTTATGGCAGCGGTTGGTTTAATGAATGGATGGAGGCTACTAGCTCTCCTAAGATGGCGTGAATGATGAGGTCGGTTTTTATTCCACTAGCACAGGTTCACCTTGCAAAGAGCTATAGAATTTCACAGTATATTACTCTACTCCTTAGTGAATTAGGATCAATGTTTTTACGCTGAACAGAGAAAGCAAAAGGAATCAAAAATGCTCTAATGTATTTTATAAATTTCGATGATGATTTTCTACAAGGGGGTGAATGCCTTTTTAAAGGCAGAAAATCCTAACAAGAATTATCTCACAAAGGAATATTCTAATTAAATTACTCTAACAATATAATCCCAACTAATTAACTCCTAAATCCATGCCAATCGATTTTTATTATCCTAATCTACTAATCTAGTTTAAATTAAGTGATTTATTTACAAACCAATAAATTAAACCAATTGGTTGGTTTAATTTTAGACTCTTCTTTCCCTCCCAATTCGATATTAAGTAAGGCATGAAGGGCTTTTCTTTGGGCTTTGCTCCTTGAGCTTGTTAATGGACCAAGCCATAATTCTTCTTGGACTTGGACTTGGGCTTGACTCCTGGATATTGTTATTGGGCCAAGTCCCAATGCTTTGTCTTCTTGGACTTGGACTTGGGGCCATTCCTTCTTCTCTTCCACTTTGAAGATGCTTGGGCCATAGGTCTTGTTTGGTTGGGTTTGGATCTTGGTCTGGGTGAGGAATTGGTCGGGTCGGTCGGACGGGTCGAGGCCGGGTCGTGTTCCGTCCAGGTCGGGTCGTTATTGTGCTTGGTTGCCGGCCTAGTCGGGTCGCTGGTCGGGAGGGCTGGCCGGGCCGGGTTGCTGATCAAGTTGGCTGGGTTGGTTGCTATCACACGCGGTCGGCCCGGGTTGCTGTTCAGGCTGGCCGGGGTTGTGGACAGTCCATGTCCCGCGCCGGTTCTGATCCATTCTTCTTCTTCCTCTTCCGTTGATTCCAAGTCCTCGGATGTTGTGAAAAGGTCGCACCAGGTACCCTCGGTACGGGCGGCTTTCCTCATCTCTGCCACATTGATTAAAAAATTTTCTTTGCGGGCATGTTGGTTTTTCACCATCTTGGACTGCATTTCTTGAATGGCGTGTGGAGTCATTGGTGCCAAGTTATATATACGCTTATCGTGGACAAATGATTAGAAGTTGTTCCGTCTGTTATGCGTAGTCTCTCGGTCAAATTGCCACACACGGTTGTCCTAAGAGGAGATGTCCAGCTGACATCGGGACGACATCGCATGTGACCTGGTCCTGGTATCTGCTAATGATGAATGAGACTTTAACTTGATCTGAAATGTATAGCTCCGTCTTGTTTTTCAGGCATCGCAATTTATAAGGCTTAGGATGCTTGGTCACAGGCAATCCTAGCTTTTCCACCATGTATTTGCTCACAGCGTTGGTGCAAGACCCTCCGTCTATAATCAACGAGCACACTTTTCCAAAGACTGTACATTTGGAGTGGAAAATGTTTTCTCGCTGTTCTACTTGTTCCGGCTCAAATCTCGAGCTGAGAACTCGTCTGATCATGAGCATCTCTCCGGAGTCGGCGTACTTTATGTCTTTGTCAGACTGTTGATGGGTCGTAGGGGCTGCCTCCTCGTGCTCATCCTCGGACTCGTAGTCTCTTGTGGCAGTCAGTACCATTGTCCGTTGAGTGGAACATTCTTGTGACATGTGTCCTCTCCCTTTTCACTTGAAGTATATGATCTCGCTGCTCCACTAGGGCAAGGTCGGAGTAGTTGTGAAAGTGGTCAGCTTTGAGGTATTTGGCACGGCTCTGGGAGCCGGGCTGCTGACCACTACCTTTCCCTTGAGGTGTGGGTTGCTGGTAGGGGCCGTCCGTTCAATCGACTTGGAGCCGGTGTTCCATGTGCTTTTAGGCTTAGAAGGTGCAACTAATTTCCATTTATTGCATTTTTCCATCTGGACCGCTAAGTGTAATAGCTCGCCTAGATCATGGTAAGTGATGTGAACCTAGGGAGATTCACAACCCACGATCGGCAACAGGATTGTCTGGGGCGAGAGGTGAGCGGCAGGATGAGGTTTGTAAATGGCTGTGACTCAGGAAAAACGGATATGGAAGAGGGTTGATATGAAAAAGGGGAATTCTACACCAGGTTATGGTTACGGCCTGGGGAGATCGACTTGGAACAGGGAGGATATGACACACCACCTGGAACCAAGGGTTTTGTAAAAATGCCTAAGGATATTACACACCAAAGGGAGTTTCTACAAGACTTAGCCAATGACTAAACAATGATCGAATGATCTAAAATGCAAAGCAAATTCTTATTATAAAACTCGATAAAAAGCTTACAAGAGTGTTCTTAGTCAATTTAAATAGAAAAGGAGAACGGTAGTCAAGGGTGGTGGTCAAGGAGTCAGAACCATGCATGAAAAGCACAGACTTCAAACTCAAATTCTAATAAAGTTCATGCTACGGAGAGAAAGCAAGAAAACAATGGACCGGGCCTTAATCAATAGCAAAGTCCAATAATTAATTCAAGATGATATGGACCTTAAGTATTTGCACATCTGGAACCCTTTTCAAAGCCTCAGTAAAAAACCTTGGTGGCAAAACCCAAAGGGACAAAAACTAGCCAAAGGAAAAAAGCACTTAAAAAGGATCCCTTCACAAATACTTAATTCAAATAGCACGAATTAAATTGGTCAAACCTATAAGAGTGGAGGTTTGATTAAAGTCTTGACTAAGTAAAGTCTTGATCACTTGTTGAAGGGCCTTGGAACGCGTCCTAGTCAGTGGGCCGTCTAGGAGAACCATCGGGTACAAGTTGGATTTTGGGTCGAATGTGGTCGGGGTACGGTCGGGACGTGGTCGGGCTGGTCGAGGCATGGTCGGGCAGTGGTCGAGGTCTTGTCGAGGCACAGTCGGGGTCTGGTCGGGACTGGGTCGAGGCACGCTCGGGATCTGGTCAGGACTGGGTCGAGGCATGGTCACCATCTGGGTCATCCAGAACCTCATCCGAGACGAGGTCTTCGTTCGTGCTTGGGTCGTGTCCATCATCCTCAAATCCTGCTCTTCGTCCTTGGTCACATCATCCCCTCCCTCTTGAAGAGGATCTGTCCTCAAATATAAATCATCTGAAACATAAGGAAACAGGTCAGTATTATTAAAACTTGCATTAATTGGATACTTACCTTGCAAGTCCAGTTCATATGTGTTGTCATTGATACGCTTGGTAACGGTAAAAGGGCTGTCCATCCGAGGCAACAATTTGGAATGTCGTTCATTTGGAAAGCGTTCCTTTCTTAGATGGATCCAAACTTGATCCCCCTGGTTTGAAAACCAACTTCTTTTGGTTTCCATTAGCCTTTTACACATATTCTTGGTCTTGGCTTCTATATTGGATCGGGCTTCCTTATGCAAACCTTTTACCAGCTCAGCCTTCTGTTCTCCATCTAGGTCAGTTCTACACTTAAGGGTAAAGGCAATAAATCCAAAGGAGAAAGATGGTTAAATCCATAAACAACTTGAAAAAGGGAAAACTTAGAAGCATAATGCACTGAATGATTATATGCAAATTCTACATGTTGCAAAATTTCCTCCCATGCTTTTAGATTCTTTTTAACAAATGATCTTAATAACGATCCTAGTGTCCTATTAACTACTTCGGTCTGACCATCACTTTCAGGATGAGAAGTTGTTGAAAAGCAAAGTTTAGTACCAAGTTTAGACCACAAAGTCTTTCAAAAGTAGCTAAGAAATTGTATCTCTATCATATACAATCGACCAAGGCATGCCATAAAGTCTCACTATCTCCCTAAATAACAAGTTAGCAATATGAGATGCATCATCTGTCTTAGTGTATGCTATAAAATGAGATATTTTCGAATATCTATCTACCACAACAAATAGTGAATCTTTTCCGGTTCTAGTTCTAGGCTGGCCAAGAATAAAATCCATGGATAAATCAATCCAAGAGTGATAAGGAATGGACAAAGGGGTATACAAACCGTGTGGCTTAGTGGTAGACTTAGCCATTTTACAGGTAGGACATCTGTTACAAATGCGTTCCACATCTCTCCTTATCTGTGGCCAATAAAAATGATCCTTCAAAACGGCCAATGTCTTGGATATTCCAAAGTGACCCATAAGACTTCCTGAATGTGCTTCCCTGACAAAGAGCTCACGTAGGAAACATCCGGGAATGCACGACCGGTTTTCAAACTACAAGAGAATGATCACAAGACTCAAAGATTTTTCTATAGTCTGGGTCAGTAGCATACAATTCTTTAATAAGATCAAATTCCATTAATTTTACTTCAAGAGTGGACAAGAGAGCATACCTTTGGGACAGAGCGTCAACCACAAAATTTTCCTTATCTTTCTTGTATTTAATAATATAAGGAAATGTTTCTATGAATTCAATCCACTTGGTGTGACATCTATTGAGCTTTTATTGGCCTTTGAGGTGTTTCAAGGACTCATTATCGGTATGAATGATGAATTCCTTGGCCATAAGTAGTGTTGCCAGGTCTGAAGGGCGCAGACAAGAGCATAAAGCTCATTGTCATACGTAGGGTATTTAAGTGTGGCCCCACTGAGTTTTTCGCTAAAATAAGCCACTGACTTCCGGTCCTGCATGAGAATGGCTCCGATTCCTATACCTGAGACACCACACTCAACTTCAAAAACGTTAGCAAAATTAGGCAACACTAAAAGAGGTGCATTGGTCAGTTTTTTCTTAAGAGTCTGAAAGGCTTCTTCTTGTTCACACTCCCACTTAAAGCCAATCTTCTTTTTGATGATCTCAGTCAATGGGGCGGCCAAGGTACTAAAGTTTTGGATAAACTGCCTATAGAACCCTGCCAAGCCGTGAAAACTCCTAACTTCACTGACACTCTTGGGGCTAGGCCATTCACGAATTGCCTTGACCTTCTCTTCATCAACTCTTACTTCTACACTTATAACAAATCCTAAAAACACAAGGTTATCTGTACAAAAATTACACTTTTAAAAATTAGCAAATAACGTTTCTTTTCTTAGGGTTTCTGAACATGGTCTTCTAAAGACGTACTGTAAACCAAGATATCATCAAAGTAAACGACAACAAAGTGTCCTATGAATTTTTTAAGCACAGGGTTCATAAGTGTCATAAACGTGCTAGGTGCATTAGTTAAACCAAAGGGCATAAATAACCATTCATAAAGCCAATGTTTAGTTTTAAAACCGGTTTTCCACTCATCACTCTCCTTCATACGAATTTGGTGATAACCACTTTTCAAATCAACTTTTGAAAACACACTAGATCCATGCAATTCATCTAAAATGTCATCTAGCCTAGGAATTGTGTGACGATACTTTACCGTGATGTTATTAACCGCACGACAGTCAATACACATTCGCCATGTCCCATCTTCCTTTGGGACAAGAGGCACTGGCATGGCATAAGGGCTCATGCTCTCACGGATGTAACCTTTCTTCACCAGTTCATCCACTTGCCTTTGGAGCTCCTTGGTTTCGACAAGATTGGTACGATAGGCAGGACGATTTGGTAATGTGGCTCCAGGGAAGAAATCAATCTGATGTTCTATC
Source organism: Streptanthus diversifolius (assembly GCA_039880935.1). Classification (NCBI taxonomy): domain Eukaryota; kingdom Viridiplantae; phylum Streptophyta; class Magnoliopsida; order Brassicales; family Brassicaceae; genus Streptanthus; species Streptanthus diversifolius. Next base: position 5,116,872 of record JAXGFM010000001.1, read on the forward strand.
CCATGTATAGGAGGTAGGCCATCAGGGTGTTCTTCTGGAAAAATATCCTCATACTCCTGCAAAAGAACACGCACCTTGCTCGGAAGCTCTGGCTCTTGGTCAGTAACAGTTAGATAGTTTTCTTTAAAAATAAACATAAGGATAGGAGACTTCACAGTCAAGTTACGTTTAACCTCTCCAGGATTGATGAGAAAATTGGATTTTGATTTAGGCGTTTTAGCTTGTCCAAACTCCTTCTTTTGTTGCGTAAGATGTATCTGGTCTTGGTAGACTTCTTGGGGTGTCATAGGCACCAAGGTCACCTTACGGCCATTGAAAGTAAAGTGGTGTCGGTTAGTAAACCCGTCATGGGTAACTCTGCGGTCTGATTGCCAAGGCCTACCCAAGAGGATATGTCCAGCTTCCATTGGCTCATCACACTTGACCTCATCATGGTATTTTCCAATTTCAATTGGGACAATCACTTGGTGGGTGACACACAACTCACAAGTTTCATTTAGTCATTGTAAAGGATAAGGCTTTGGGTGCTTGCTCATCTCAATGCCTAATTTCTGCACCATAGTTTCACTAGCAACGTTAGTACAACTTCCACCGTCAATAATAAGACTACATACCTTCCCTTTGACTAGGCAATGAGAGTGAAACATATTTTCTCTCTGTTCTTGCTCATCTGGTTTAGGGTGTACACTAAGAGATCTCCGAGCCACCAAGATCTGTCCTGAAACCGGTGTCTCAACACATTCATCCGGTTCTGGTTCAAGTTCCGGGTCCAGTTCTTCTTCTTCATAGATCACACACTCGCCATTGTCTAAAAGAACCATGACCTTTTTGTTAATGCATTCGTTGGCATAGTGGCCAACTCCTTGACACTTGAAACACCGAATGTCTCGTGTCCTATTTGGTCGGTCAATAGCCTTTCCTTTGTCCACACGAGGATTATAGGGTTCAGGTCTGGATGCGGCTGGCCTAACATATACCGGCTTAGTTGGCTTATACTCGCGATTGTAGGACGGTTTGCTATTCCATGTACCTGCACCAAAACCTGAACGTAAGTTAGGTCTTCTTTTAATTTGAAGTTCAATGAGAATATCTTTGTGGAGCATTTCTTCAATGTCCACATAATGTTGCATTTTTAGTCTATCTCGGTTATCACAGTTCAATCCCATAAGGAACCGTGACATAGTGGCATCACGATCTTCTGTCACACAAGTCCTAATCAAGAGAGTTTCCATCTCTTGAAAATACTCATCTACGCTTCGATTGCCTGAGTCAATTGTCTCAACTTCATGTGGAGGTCACGGTGATAGTGGCTTGGTACAAATCGTCTGCGCATGATCCGCTTCAGCTCATCCCAAGTGTCAATGGGACGTTCACCATTTCGTCTCCTTGAAGTCACCATTTGATCCCACCAACTAAGGGCATAGTCATAAAACTATGTGACTGTAACATTAACCTTGTTAGATTCAGTATAGAATTAACAATTAAACACCAATTCTATCTTTTGCTCCCATTCCAAATAAGTTGTAAGGTCATTTTTGTCGAGGAAGGGAGGTATCTTCAACTTTAAGTTATTAAGTCCATCTTGATGAATAGGTGGTGGAAGGGGCTCATGGAAGCGTCTAGGCGGCCTAAAGTCTCCATATTAAGGTATCTCGTTCAGGAAGAATTGAGCTGCGGCCTCCTCATCAAAGTTATCTTGACGCACACTATCCCGTTGGCTTCCTCTGGATGAGATTGTGCCACGTCTGTCTGGAGTTTGTTCAGGTTGTTCATGTCGGGGTTGTAGGTTATGGAACAGCTCCCTTCATCGTTCTGGACGTTTTTCTGGTAAGAGGTACTGAATTTTCCACGCACGCCTTCACGCATGCCCTCACGCAAGCCAGTTTGAAGCGTGTTAAACTTGGCCTCCATGATTTGGGTCAGGCGGGTTGTGAGTGTCTCAATAAGTCGTGTGTGTTGTGACTCCTCCTGCTCCGAGTCTCCCATGGTGCCTGAAAGATATTAAAGCCATACGGCCAGTCAAAAGTTCACAAGGTACAACGGCTAAAGAATATACTCCAAAACAATCTTTTAAAAAATTTGAAAACATTTTGCTTCAAATTCAAACAGTTGACTAAACAACAAAGATCTAAGTTCAAACTGCAACAAAAACTTTTTAAGACACACCTTGTAAACAGAATGTCGAATGGAAGTTTAAAAGACACTAAAACAAATGGAAGCCGAATTGTATAAAACAAAATTTGCCAACACAATAATAGATTCAAGAGAGAACGAGTGAGGTTCAGAGCCTGTTGATGCTTTAATACCACTTGATGTGAACCTAGGGAGATTCACAACCCACGATCGGCAACATGATGGTCTTGGGCAAGAGGTGAGCGGAAGGATGAGGTTTGTAAATGGTCGTGACTCAGGAAAAACGGATATGGAAGAGGGTTGATATGAAAAAGAGGAATTCTACACCAGGTTATGGTTACGACCTGGGGAGATCGACTTGGAACAGGGAGGATATGACACACCACCTTGAACCAAGGGTTTTGTAGAAAGGCCTAAGGTTATTATACACCAAAGGGAGTTTCTACAAGAGTTAGCCAATGATCAAATAATCTAAAATGCAAAGCAAATTCTTATTAGAAAGCTCGATGAAAAACTTACAAGAGTGTTCTTGGCCTATTTAAATAGAAAAGGAAAACGGTGGTCAAGAAGTCAGACGCGTGCATGAATAGCACAGACTTCTATACACACCTTGACCACATTTACAAACAATTTCAAACTCAAAATATAATAAAGTTCACGCTAAGGAGGGAAAGCAAGAAAACAATGGGGGCCTTAATCAAGAGCAAAGTCCAATAATTAATTCAAGATGCTATGGGCCTGTATTTGCACATCTGAAACCATTTTCAAAGCCTCAGTAAAAAACCTTGGTGGCAAAACCCAATGGAAGAAAAACCAACCAAAGGAAAAAGAGCACTTAAAAAGGATCCGTTCATAAATACTTAATTCAAATAGCATGAATTAAATTGGTCAAACATATAATAGTGGAGGTTTGATTAAAGTCTTGACTAAGTAAAGTCTTGATCACTTGTTGAAGGGCCTTGGAACACGTCCTAGTCATTGGGCCGTCTGGGAGAACCATCAGATGCAAGTTGGATTCTGGGTCAAATGTGGCCGGGGTACGGTCGGGCCGTGGTCGAGGGCTGGTCAAGGCATGGTCGGGCAGTGGTCGAGGGCTGGTCGAGGCACCGTCGGGGTCTGGTCATGACTGGGTCAAGGCACAGTCGGGATCTGGTCGGGACGGGGTCCAGAACCTCATCCGGGACAATGTCTTCGTTCGTGCTTGGGTCGTATCCATCATCCATTGCGGTTGTACCGTTCGTGCTTCGGACGGGTTCCACGTCCATCTCGGTCATCCTCAAATCCTACTCTTCGTCCTTGTTCACATCAGTGAGGCTGTAGCTCGATCTTTCGGGCGACGGATTCGTGTAATCTGTCAATGAATTGGGCCATTAAGCTTTCTTCGGACTCGTCTACGTCAAGTCGATTGCGTATGTGCTCAAATTCATCGAAATATTCTGACACCGCCTTGTTGCCTTGGGTAAGGCATCTCAATCGTCTCTGAAGTTCACGGTGAAAATGAGCCGGGACATAGCATCTCCTCATGATCTGGGTGAGTTCGACCCATGAGGTCAAAGTACCCATCCGAGCTCTCCTGCGAGCTGTTACTTCACGATCCCACCATGCTAGTGCGTAATCAGTGAACTGAGCCGCTGCTAAGGCGACTCTACGGGGATCGTCATAGTTGTAGTACTCGAAGAGTAACTCCATCCTCCTCTCCCAGTCTAAGTACTCCTCGGGGTCAACCTTTCCTGAAAAGGAAGGCGGGTTCATCTTTACTTTGGGGTGGTGCATGGGCTGTCGAGGTGGTGGCATGGACTCGTCGTAGTACTGATGTCGGCCCATTCCCTGGTGGGCCGCCTCTTGTATGGATGGTTGGTACGGTGGTGTTGGGGGTGGCATGGGGCCTGGTGTAGGTGCAGGCTGCTCCAAGCGCTCGAGACGCGTCGATATTGTAGACAACTGGGCCGTCAAGGATTGCAGAAGCTGCATCATGGCTTGATTATTCAGACCCGACGTTGACTCGTCACTCCCTGACATATTTTTTTTCGAGAAAATAAAAATTTCGAAAAAATGGAAAGTTTCCCGGAAATGAAACTTACAGAAGTAGAAACTTTTCTTTTATGGGAAAGGTTCCACATATATTATTTTTATTTTATTATTTATTAAAAAGAAAAACTAACTAAATGCAAAAATAAGGAAAATAAAAAGGAAAAGGAAATTATCCTAAATAAAATATTGCTTAAATCTAAAAAGAAAACTATCCTAAACTAAAAGGAAATCTAATTAATGCCTAAGGTATAAAAGAAAAATTATCTTAAAAAAAAAAGAAATGTATTTAATGCCTAATTCCTTAAAAAAAACTATCCTAAACTAAAAGGAAAAATCTAATTAATGCCTAAAGGTTTTACGAAAACTTCCTAGGAGGTTTTTGGTAAACTTCCTAAACTAATTTCTAGCCTAAGGAAACATGGGAACTAATTAATTGTATGCCTACAATGTTTTTGTGAAAATTTTCTAAAAACCATATGCTATGAATCTAGACACTAAGAAATTTTTTCAGACCTAGCCGCCTATTGCAGACCCAAGGAACTTGATTTGCAGGTTGGCTCGGGGGCTAGAGAAGGGATGCTAAGGCACAGTGCGGACTGGAGGCGCTAGGCGCAGCTCGGTTCGAGGACCGGGGTATGCTAAGGACCTGGTGCGGGGTTCTTGAGCCTAAAGTCAATGGAATGGAACCTAAACTAACTAGGGGACGCGAGAACTAGACCTAAATGGAACCTAGGCCTCACACAACACACGCAAAGATTGGGGACCAAGGAACTAGCTCGGTGGGAACCTAGCTACGCGAAAACACAAGCGAGAAGGGTTTAAACCTAGACCTCACTTCAAACAAAGAATTTGGAGCTAAGGAACCAAGGGTCTAAGGCGCGGCTCGGGCCTAAACCTAGCAAGCAACATTCGCGTGTAGTTCCAATACTTGGGCACACGATTTCTCTAATTTGTTTTAAACAACCTAAACACTTTTTCTGTCTTAAAAACAAATTAACAAAAAGCAAGCAATCAAATTTCTTTTTTTTAATATCTAAAAAACAAAGACAAGGATTGATAGAACTTGATTTTTTTTTTTTGTATTTTGGTAGGAGACTTGTTTCCTTCACCTTCTTACAGAGAACCTCATGGAAAAAGAGAAAGAATCAAAATCAAAAGACAAAAAAAAATTGCAACAAAACAAAGAAAAATTGTTAAACAAACAAGGATAGAATCAACCTGATGTGCAGGAGTTTTAAGCTCTGATACCAGATGATGCAAGAACCGTGTGGTGGCTGTCTTTTCACCGAGAAGCTCAGGTTATTGGACAGAAGAGATGGAAGAGAAGGGTGGATCGATGGGACCACACAAGCTGTGAAAGGACTTGTGATACTCCAAGAACTTCAACCAAGGGATGGTTAAAGAACACGGCTGCTCTCCAAGGGACTTGGTGGTGGCGCTTAGGGTCTTAGACTAGAAGTCTTAGGTTTTGTTTTGTTCTAAATTGCTTATTATTTTATTATTGATTGGACCAAAAGCTTATATAATGCCTTGTTACAACTTAAGATAAACAACATGATGTTTAGCCTCTTAAAGAATAAAAACAACAAGAAGTTCACTTAATGGCAAAATTAAAATGGACTTTGGGGCTAAGTAGCCAACATGATTCATAAGCCCAAATAACATATTTAGTCTAGAAATATAATTAATGATAGAAAAGCCCAATAAAAAGTTAGGCTAGAAAATGGGTGATGACTTGTGAATAGTGTGGAGTTGTGAACAAGTCTTCACCGTCTTGCGCGTTATGAGTATTGTCTCATTAAAACCTTTTTCGGAATACCCAGTGGGACAAAAACGAAGATAGGAAAAAAGTAATATTTCCTAGCACGACTTTTGGTGTCTCTACCGGATGGTAATGGTAAAAACACCGGAGGAAGAAGAATCTTCGAGAAGGAACCTCCATTGTTCCTTGTCCGGATTGAATGGTTTGGTCGGTCCTGACACGATCGGTTCGGCACGGTCGGCTCGATCGGTCCCTGTCCAGCTCCACTCTCTAGTAGCATGCTGAGCTTGTCTCCTAAAACTTTCTTTTTGGACCGTGTGAGAGGTCTTGGTGGGATGACCGGTGCAGTAGCTGGAACGATATCCTCATCAGTTCTGCCCTAACTAGATCTACCAAAGAGATACTCGTGTATTATCGCTGAAACCGACCTGAATGTCAATAAGACTCCAACAGAGATAAACCAAGTGTGATTACGTTCACAATGTCCCACTTTATTCTTAGAACCATTTCTTTCTGTTATGCTTTTGTTTGCGCGAAGTGGATTTTTTAACTTCAAAATTTCATTTTACTTTTGATTTCTATTAAGGAGTTTTTATTTTTTACGCTTTAAATATCGGGTTTGCAAAGCCCAACGATAAAAATTATCATCGTCGTTTATGTTGAGAGAATAGATTGATCAAACATTTTGCAATTTGTATATGTAAAACTTAGTATGTCCTCGGACTCTCTAATGTGAGGGTTGAGCTACGCTTTTTCATGGTGCGACCTGTTAGTCTTTTGTTAGTGCCGACCGGGTCGCACATCTTGTGGGTTGGGCTTTCTTTTTGAAAAATTGTATTTTTTTATCAGACCGATTTGGGCCTTTAATACTCTAACGATTTAGCTTCCCTAGTGATAAAATTTCTTGTCGTTTACTTCTCCATGCACGCATCAAGCATTATTTTTTCCTCATTAATCACTTTCTTGAGCGCCAGAACAGTCTAATATGAGAGGTAAAGTAAGTTTAGGTGTGCATGATGGACTCACCATCTTTAATGCTCGAATTTTGCTATTTAAAAGTCTGTGAGAGTAGAGGATTTTCATCCATAGTCTTTTGCCGGTATATTTTCAACTTCTCTTTTCATTTCATCTTGCTCCATGGATTCCAACCTTCTTCGGCCGTTGCCAATCCTTTAAACGCTTCTCCTTCGTATCTGGTGACGGGGTTTGAGCCTTTGGGGGTACTGTTTACATTCTTCATCTTTTCTCTTAACAGGAGAGAGAGGGAAGAATCTAAAGAAAACCGAGTGTAGTGCTTAGCACTAATCTAAGATCGTAATATCCAAAAGATTTAGATAAACAATTTTTCCAAGTATAAAAAAAATATGGAAGAACAAGAAGAAAATACTTGAAAGATTTTGAGAGAGAAAAACTTATGATTAACACTCTTTAAAACTTTTTTTTATTTCTCTTGTTCAAACTCTCTTGTGTCTACAAATGAAAGAGTGAAGAGGTATTTTTAGCCTCCCAAAACATCTTTCAAACTACTTTAGATTATTTTACAAACCTCCTAACTATTTATTGCTCTCTAGAGTTTTCTACATAAATATATTACATTATTATCTTTTAGAATTCTATAGAATACTTAGAAAGGTGATGAACTCAATGATGTTTCTAAAGAATTTGTAGAAGTTGGACCTAATTTTTGGGTTTAGTCCAATAGTGAATAATTGGACTATATCCATAATTAACCTTGACCCAAAATCAGTTTAGTTTTAATACTCCCCCTTAAACTTGATTTTGTCAATCATCCCGAGCTTTGAACGAACTAGCTCGAACTGACCTTTTGGTAATGACTTGGTAAAGATATCTGCAACGTTGTCTTCACTTTGAACCTCCAAAGCTTCAATTGTTCCATCAAGTACTTTTTCTCGTATAAAGTGATGTTCCAACTCAATATGCTTTGTCCTTGCATGGAACACTGTATTATTAGCCAACTTGATAGCACTTTGATTATCTCCGTAGATGGGAACTGGCTTCTTTATTGGCTCGAACAAGTCTTCACGGAGTCTTCGAAGCCATACACACTCTTGAGCTGCGACTGTTGACACTTTAAACTCTGCTTCAGTAGTAGATAGTGACATGCACCATGAAATGCTTGTGTCTCCTCACAAGAACACATAGCCTGAAGTTGACTTTTGATCATCTAGATCTCCACCAAAGTCTGCATCTGTAAAACCATGGAGAGACACATTGGCATTGTACTTATACATCAGGCCCATGCCAAGAGTTGTTGTCACATACTTTAATATCTTCTTTGTTGCTTCTAGATGTGGCTTTTTTGGATAACTTCTTCAATGATCTTGGAGGAACTCAAACCTTCTTGGTCAACCAAGACTTGAGGTGGTCAATAGTAAGATGAAATTTCATCAAAAACAACATCACGAGACATAATGCACCTATGTGTCTCAGGATCCATACTCCTCCAACCTTTTCTTTGTTCATCATACCCAACAAAGATGCACTTCTTTGCATTTGCCTCCAATTTGGTTCTCTGAGAAATTACCACATGGACGTAGCAGATTGATCCAAATATCCTGAGATGCTTCACTGTTGGTTTCTTCCCATGAATCATCTCTTAAGGAGACTTCATATTATTTGGACTAAGTGGCATTCGGTTGATGACATATGTTGCACATCTCATACCTTCTTCCCATAAAGCTTTAGGCAAGTTCTTGTCATGTATCCAGCTTCTGCATGTCTCACTTATATGTCTGATCTTCCTTTCCGCTACTCCATTTTGCTGAGGTGTATGTGGACATATAAATTCTCTCTTTATTCCATGTTTTTGGCAAAATGAGAGAAATTCTTTTGACATAAACTTCCCTCCATTATCCGTCTTTAGAGTCTTTATCTTCCGACCTAACTCTCCTTCCACGGTGAAAGAATATGAGATTAAGAGATTTGTAAAAGAATGAGAGAATGAGAAATTAGAGAGATTAGAGAAGAATGATTGTATTAAGAAAAAAGAATAATAGTTTCTAAGTTACAAATGAGGAGAGAGATAGTTATTTATACTAATCTAGTCTAGGCTTGTTTGGATACAATAATTGTCTTATACATGAATGGCTACAAGGATAACATAATACTATAACACAAACAAGCATTAGACACTCCCCTTAGACTTAGACTACACATGCCTTTAATATAAGTGTTAAAGGTCTTCTACTTTCATAATTTCTTCTTCATTCCAACACTCCCCCTCAAGCTTAAGACATGAAGAATACCTAAGCTTGCAACCATGAAGCATTACCTCATTAAAAACCTAAAAAATGAAAACCGATTTGGGACAAAACCTTATCTAGGGAAAAAAAGTATAACACTCCATGTTGGGATCATTGTTGTGGAATGGTCATTGTTGGAATGAAGAAGAAATGATGAATTTAGAATGTCCCTTATGGCTATTAAAAGCCGTGAGATATGTGTGTTAGGGAGGAGTGTCTAAGGCTTGTTTGTGTTCTAGTATTATGTTATCCTTGTAGTCATTTATGTATAAGGCTATCCTTGTATCCAAACAAGCCTAGACTAGATTAGTATAAATACCTTACTCCCTTCACATTTTGTAATTAAGAATTCATAATTCTCATTCTCTTAATAAAATCATTATTTTCTTTAAGAGAATCTCTCATTCTCTCATTCTACAAATCTCTTAATCTCATAATCTTTCATGGTATCAGAGCAAGGTTGCATCAAATCTGGGTAAATTTCATCATTCATTCATTGATTCAAGAAGAATTCATCTTGTTCTTCATCTTCTTCTGGATCAATTTCGAACGTTATCTTGTAACTCATATTCCGGCCAAAACACGACACCTTTTGATAATCTGCTTTCACTGGATTGTACATCGGCGAGTTCTGAAGACACGCCAATTTGAATCGCATCATTTGACCCAGGGAATCAAAAGTTACAAATTTTCTTGCAAAGGACCTTTGCGAGTGCCTCCGCCGCGAACCTCCGTGTTTACCAGGTCATTCCGACGTCGATTCTTCATCAAATCGTGTTTTTCTAAATCCTAAACTGAAGCCCTTTGAGCCTAGTATCTTTGTAAAGAAAGCATAACTCAATTACATTAAGATTGAAGGATTTTCTTTAAGTTTTCTTCAGAGATGTCCAAAATCGTCCTTATCAAGATCCTGGTGATATAATTCTAATCATTTCTTAGTTTTCTTTACTTTTAGATTCTGGAAAATTAAATAAGTATCTTGTGAGGGTATCCACGAAATTTGGGTTCAATCTAATAGGTTTAAGTCTTCAAGATTGATTTTCTTGATTTCTTTATTAATCTTTGGAAGTTTAAAATTGAAATCTTGAAATTTAGGATTTGTTAATTCTTTTAAATCGAATTTTGATTTGATTCTTGATTGTTATTAATAGAAATAATCTGTTATTAGGTAGTTATAGGTAGTTAAAGTCTTGTTGCAAGAGTTGGTTAAGGGTTGTTGCAAGTAGTTAGAGGTTGTTGGGAGTTACTTGAATTGCAAGATTTTTTTTTTAATTTTCTTGCATATCACGCGCCTTCTTCTTGACTTGTACACTAGGTATTGTGTTGTTTTTCCTTGTGGTGCTTGCAAGTACACACGCTTGTGGTGCTTCCAGGTTGTTCTTGTGGTTGCAGGTGATATTCACGCTTGTGGATCAAAGTCGTGATTGGTGTACAAGGTAGTGTCGGGTGTTCTCGTCCCGACCAGCTTCTTTCGATCGAACAGCACGCGCCAGTTCTTGTCTCGCCTCTGGTCACGCTCCTGATTACGCCTCAGGTCACTGCCCTGGTCACGCGTGTACTCGCATCTTATTCGAGTGCAGCCAGTGTTCAAGTCCGAGTACAGCTTCACGTGAAGAAACAATCGATCACACTTGTCCCGACCAAGTCCGAGTCAAGGTGTTTGCTTATATATATGTATGTGTCGTAACCTTGTACCACACGGTTTTCAGTGTTATTGTCCGTGACCAAGCAGCTCCCGACCAGTGCCTTGTCCGTATACCCCGACCAGCTCACGCCTCGACCGCGGGACACAGTACCATTGCCCTGACCTTGTTCCAACCTGAATTGTCTTTCTCTACCTATTAAAATCTCTACTCTATCTCATGGAACTTCAAACAACATTCAGAGCTCCAGTCATACTCCATGGAGCAAATTATCTCTTGTGGTCTAGGACCATGAAAACCACATTAGGTGGTAAAGGTCTTTGGAACCACATTTCTACAAATGGTATTGAAGAAAATGAAGTGGCTGAAGTTAGTGAGGCTGTGGCTGCTCAAGCCAAATGGTACCAAGAAGACCAGTTGGTACTTTCTATACTTGAAAATTCTCTTGCTAGTGATCTTTTAGAAGCTTATTATTTTTGTGAAAATACAAAAGATCTTTGGGACACTTTGCAAAAGGTATATAGAAACACCACTAACCTTTTAAAAATTTTTGAAGTGAAGAAGGCTTTGAATGAGTTAAGGCAGGAGGATGTTGAATTCATAAAGCACTATGGCTCATTCAGAGCTTTGTGGGCTGAGCTAGAAATGCTAAGACCAGCCACCATTGACCCACTTGTTCTCCTTTAAAAGAAAGAACAAGATAAGGTGTTTGAGTAACTTTTAACACTTAATATTACTTACTCAGATCTTATTAAGCATATTCTCAGGTTTGATAAGCTTCCTAGCTTGGAGGATGTTTGTGCTCAAATTCAAAAGGAGCAAGGATCTCATGGATTATTTGGGAACAAGGCTGAATTGATAACTGCACACAAAAGCTTCTTCAAACCAGCAAATGATTCTAGGAAGAAGATACAAATTTGTGAACATTTCAAGAGGAATGATCATACAAAGAAGGAGTGCGGGGTACTCTATACTCATCTAAAGCCATCCTAGGCTTCACGGCCTTAGCAACCGACAGCCACGGCCAGTCAAGCTCACGGCCCTATGCCTTGAAAGGCGTGTGGAAGCAGCTCACTATCTCACTCAGCCTCCACTAGTACCATGTCACAAGCATCTGACTTTGTGACAAAATCAGACTTAGAAGCTCTTATCAAGGCTATAAAGGATAGCAATGTGATGGGTAAAACTTTTCATGCTTCTTTTCAAACTTTTTTTACTCCTAATGCTCCTAAATCTTTGGTGGTTGATTCTGGTGCTTCTCATCACATGATTAGTGATCTAGGATTGCTAGAAAATGTAGAACCTGCCCTAGGTAATGTTCTCATTGCTAATGAAATTAAAGTACCAATCAAAGGCATAGGAAAATTAAAGTTGTTTGATAAAGAATCAAAGGCATTTTACATGACTTCTTTTATTTCTAACTTGCTTTCAGTTAAAAGAGCTACTACTAATTAGATTGTCATGCTATATTTAGTCCTAATGATTTCTATTTTCAGGATATTGAAACTAGTAGAAGATTTGGACAGGGAACCACAAGAGATGACTTGTATGTGCTTGAAAACATGACTAGTACTAGTGAGTTAGAGGCGGCTTTTCAAACAAGTGCATTTAGTACTGATTCTGATATTTGGCATGCTAGATTAGGACATCCTCATCCTAGAGCTCTTGAATTAATTGTTCCTGGATTAAAAATGCCAAAGGAGTTGTGTGATTCTTGTATTCTTGGGAAGCATTGTAAAACAGTTTTTGAAAAATCTATGCATATTTATGATAATTGTTTTGAATTGGTGCATTCTGATGTTTGGACATCTCTATTTCTATCTAGAGAAAACCATAAGTATTGTGTGACATTTATTGATGAAAAGTCCAAATATACTTGGATTACTTTACTTAGATCTAAAGATAGAGTATTTGATGCATTTTTAAATTTTCAAGCATATGTTACTAATCAATACAATGCAAGTATTAAATGCTCAAATAATGGTGGAGAATACACTAACTCCAGACTTTTAGAACATTTAACCAAGCATGGCATTGAGCATCAAACCAGCTATCCTTACAATCTACAACAAAATGGAGTAGCTGAAAGGAAGAATAGGCATTTGATGGAAGTTGTGAGAACAATGATGTTCCACATGAAAGTATCCAAACGATTTTGGGGGGATGCACTTGTAGCTGCATGCTACTTGATTAATAGGACTCCTACAAAAGTCCTAGATGACATGTCTCTATTTGAGGTACTAAACAAAACTAGACCCAATATTGATCATTTGAGAGTTTTTGGTTGTGTTTGTTTTGTATTAGTTCCAAGGGAGCAAAGGAACAAGCTGGACCTAAAGAGTACAAAAGATATTTTCATTGGGTATTCTTCTACTCAGAAAGGATACAAATGTTATGACCCAGAGACTAGAAGAGTCTTGGTATCTAGAGATGTTAAGTTCCAAGAATAAAAAGGTTTCTATGAAGAAGGAACTTGGGATCAATTTAAGGACATCTCATCAACAAGATCCGACCAAGCTGAATACTTGAGGAAGCTTTTTGAAAGCATTGGCATAGTCTCTCCTCCTTCTCAGCACACGGTCAGCTCACCTCAGTCACCTGCACAACAAGCAGGCGGCCCTAGCTCAGTCGCATCTCCGGTGGAACCGCGGTCTTTCACCCCAGCAGGTCCATCTATTCCACGACAAACCCCTCTTTTCAGCTCTCCTGGTGTTCCTCCTCTTGAACATGGGCGGGAAAAGCATCTACTCATGTCCAACAAGACACAGCATGAGATGAATCAATCCTAATCTTAGCTTCCAAAAGATCAACAGATGTGTCCACTCTTGTTGAAGTCTTAGGTGAAGAAGAGGAACCTAATCAAGAAGCTCCACCTACAGTTTTAAGAAGGAGCACAAGACAAAGGAATCCACCAGTATTCTACAATGGGAATGTTGTGGTTCATCATGATCAGGAATTTTGTAATATTGCTCAATTACCTTCTAATCATGTCGCTTTTATTTCTAGTCTTGATAATGAGCAGATTCCAAAGACATATGAAGAAGCTATGTCCAAGAAGGAATGGAGGAAAGCTATTTTAGCTGAGAAACAAGTCATGGAAGGGAATGATACTTATGCTTCAGCTACTCTACCAAAAGGAAAAAGGGTTGTAAGTTCTAAATGGATTTTTACCATTAAATACAAAAGCAATGGTGAAATTGATAGATATAAAGCTAGGTTGGTGGTTAGGGGTTTTACTCAGACATATGGTGAGGATTATAGGGATACCTTTGCACCTGTAGCTACGCTTCATTCTGTTAATGTTGTTCTTTCACTTGCTACTAACCTTGAGTGGGAGTTATGGCAAATGGGTGTCAAAAATGCTTTCTTACAAGGTGAGCTAGAAGAAGAGGTATACATGTCACCACCACCTGGTCTAGAGGAGGAGGTTGGAAGCGGCAATACTCTCAGACTAAGGAAGGCTATCTATGGCCTTAAACAATCTCCAAGAGCTTGGTACCACAAGCTAAGTGTAACCTTAATGGACAGAGGCTTCAAAAGATCTGAAGTTGAACATACTCTTTTTACACTAAAGAGTAAGGAATGTATTGTGGTAATTCTTATCTATGTAGATGATATAATCATATCTGGTAGTGATAGTGTTGGTATTGCATCTACTAAAGATTACTTAAAGACTGTCTTTGATATTAAGGATTTAGGAGAACTTAAATACTTCTTGGGAATTGAAGTATGTCTCTGGGACAATGCGTCGGCTACAATATTGTCGTCTCCCTTTTTGTACTTGATTACTTAAGGAAATGGCTCGATGAACTCAAGCCAACGTGCGTGTCTCTTCTTTAGTGTGGTATGACCCTTGAGGTGTTGAAGGGACTGGTGATCCGTATGAATAACACACTCCCTAGCTAGCAAATAGTGTTGCCACGTCTCCAAGGCACGGACAAAAGCGTATTGTTCTTTTTCGTAGGTAGGGTAGTTGAGGGCGTCTCCGTTTAATTTCTCCCTAAAATAGGCGATCGGCCTGCCTTCTTGTGTCAAGAAGGCGCCGATGCCCACTCCTGAGGTGATGTAAGCGTAGTGGTGGTACAACTATTGGTCGAGAAGCTTGAGACCTCCAGAAGTGGATTGGATGAATAGAATGGATCGAAAGGACCACACAAGTTGCGGAAGATTTGTGATACACCGAGTTGTTCTTCTTGGTAAAGAAGAACGAGACAAGCCCCTCCAAGGAGGAGGTGACTGCCGTCAATGACAGAGAAGTCTACGTTTTATTTGCTTAAAAATTGTGTTGTCTTATTCCTTGCAAGTGATGAGGCTTATATAAGCCTTTAGTTACAACTTAGGGTAAACAACATGATGTTTTACCCAAACAACAAATAGTGTAAATAAAAATAACAAGTAGTTCTCTTTTCTGAAAAATAGAAATGGGTTTAAGGCCAAATAAGTTAGACATAATAAAAATGGGCTTAAGGCCTTAAACTTATACTTAGTCTAAATAAGAAAAAAATGATATAGATAAGCCATAATGATGGAAGGCAGGCCAAATTGACTTAGACTTGTGAAAGATTGCGGATTTGTGAACATGTCTCCTTCTTCTTGCGCACTAAGAGTGTTGTCACATTAAAACCCTCTTCGGAAAACCCAGTGGGACAAAACAAATATGGGAAAAAGAGTACAATTTCTTAGCACATCTTTTGGTGTCTTTACCGAATGGTGATGGTAAAGACACCGGAGGTAGAAGAATCTTCGAGTAGGAACCTCCAATGATCCTTTTCTGACACGAACTGGTCTTGGTGAGCCTCTGGGTCCACTAATGAACCGGATGGGCCTCCTTATCCTCCTGGTCGTCAGCTCTCTCCATTAGTTGGTAAAACTTGTCTCCCAATGCTTGAGCCTTTGAACGCGTCAAAGGCCCTGGTGGTACTCGCGGTGCAGTAGCTGGTACGATGTCCTCATCATTCCCTCCCTCTTCAGGTGCTTTGGTCTCCAAAGTGAAATCCTCCCCTGCATCAAACAATTCTAAGTCAGCAACATTAAATGTAGTGGAAATGTTATACTCACCTGGAAGTTCTAGTTGACAGGCATTGTCATTGATGCGACGAAGAACTCGGAATGGGCCATCTCCTCGCGGTGCTAGCTTCCTCTTTCTTCGTTGGGGAAACCGTTCTGGTCTCAGATGAAGCCAAAACCAATCTCTTTCCTTAAAAACCATGTGTCTTCAGCCCTTGTTGGCGTGTTTGGCTGTCTGAGAGTTTTTCCGTTCTAAATTCTCCTTGATTTCATGGTGTAGACGCTTCACATACTCTGCTTTTGCTTTTCATTCCAGGCTGACAACATCCCCCAGTGGTATAGGTTTGAAGCCATATACGATCTCGAAGGGTGGAATGTATGGCTCTGTTGTTGGTGAACTCGACATAGGGAAGACATTCTAACCAATTCTTAAAGTTACGACCAATTGTCGCCTGCAGCATCTGTGATAGGGTCCTGTTGACAACCTTTGTCTGACCATAGTCTGTGGATGATACGCCGTAGAAAACAGTAAATTGGTGCCTAGTTTCTTCCACAGACACGTCAAAAATGACTAAGAAATTTGGTGTCCCTGTCGGACACAATTGTCCTCGGAATGCCGTGCAGACAGACTATCTCTTGGAAGAACAAGTTTACTGTTTGAATTGCATCGTTCGTCTTGTTGCATGGTACGAAGTGTGCCATCTTAGAAAAACGATCAACCACAACTAGGATGGAGTCTTTGTGATTAACCTGCGGTAATCCTAGCACAAAATCCATTGAAATGTCTGTCCACGGCGATGATGGAACCGATAGTAGCATGTATGGACATTGGGGATGCATCTTAGACTTAGCCCTCTTGCAGACTAGACATTTCTCAGAATGAGCTTCCACATCTCGACGTTGAAGAGTCCAATAGAAGTGATCCTTGAGCATACTCAGTGTTTTGTCGACACCAAAGTTTCCCATTAAGCCGCCGCCGTGGGCCTCCCTCAGCAGAAGTTCTCGAAGTGATCCACCGGGAATGCAGAGGTGCTTGTCCTTAAAGAGAAATCCATCAAACAAGTAGAATCGACTGTATTTGCCTTGACCATGTTCTTTGAATGCTTCCTTAAATTTGTGGTCTTCAGCATAAAGTTCCTTGAGCATTTCAAAACCCATAACCTTTGACTCCATGACCGAAATAAGTTTGTATCTGCGGGACAATGCGTCAGCTACGACATTGTTTGCGCCCTTCTTGTACTTGATAACATAAGTAAATGTTTCAATAAACTCCAGCCATCAGGCATGTCTTTTCTTCAGCGTTGTCTGACCCTTAAGGTGTTAAGTGTCTGGTGGTCCGTATGTATGATGCATTCTCTCGAAAGCAGATAGTGTTGCCAAGTCTGCAAAGTTCGGACCAACGCGTAGAGCTCTTTGTCGTAGGTATGATAATTTAAAGTCGCTCCACTTAATCTTTCACTGAAATAGGTGATTGGTTTTCCGCCCTGTGTTAGGACTGCTCCAATGCCTACGCCTGAGACGTCACACTCGACTTCAAAAGTCTTATCAAAATTCGGCAATGTAAGAACAGGCGCGCGTGTGAGACGCTCTTTCAACAACTGAAATGACTTTTCTTGATCTGGTCCCCACTTGAACTCCTGGTTCTTCTTGATGGTCGATGTCAACGGACTGGCAATCGTACTGAAATCTCTTACAAATCGGAGTTAGAATTGTAGCCAACCCATGAAAACTCCGAACTTGACTGGCATTAGTCGGTGTAGGCCACTCCTGAATAACTTTAATCGTTTCATCGTCGACTCAAAGTCCCTGCGAGCTAACGACGAATCCAAGGAAGATAACCTGATATGGGCAAAAATTACACTTTTTAAGGTTCGCATACAACTGCTCTTTCTAAAGTGTCAAGATTACAGTTTCCATGTGCTCCAAATGATCTGAGTAAATCGCACTGTAGACAAGGATGTCGTCGAAGTATACCAGTACGAATTTCCCAATGAAAGGCCGGAGAACTTGGTTTATGAGGCGCATGAAGGTTCATGGTGCATTAGACTGGCCGAATGGCATTACCAACCACTCGTAGAGACCCTGCTTAGTCTTGAACGCTGTCTTCCACTCATCTCCATCTCGCATTCTGACCTGATGATAACCACTCTTCAAATCGATTTTGGAGAATACAGAAGCTCCGCTTAGTTCGTCTAACATGTCGTCTAGTCGCGGAATAGGATGCCGATACTTAACAGTTATTTTGTTGATGGCGCGACAGTCGACGCACATTCGCCAACTTTCATCCTTTTTTGGCACTAGTAGGACTGGAACTGCACAAGGGCTAAGGCTTTCCCTGACGTAGTCTTGAGCCATGAGGTCTTGAACCTGTCATTCTAGTTCTTTGGCTTCCTCTGAAGTAACTTTGTAGGCAACTTTGTTCGGCAATTGTGCTCCAGGAATAAGGTCGATATGATGTTCAATGCCTCTAATGGGTGGCAATCCTGGGGGGGATCTCGTCTGGGAATACATCAGAGTATCTCTCTAACAAGGACTGAACCTCCGCGGGTAGACTGTTGTTGCCGGCGCCAGATGCGTTTAACACCTCTCTGTAAATCATAAGAACGATCTGAGTCCCCTTGTTGATAACCGCCTTTCTCATATCTGCAATGTTGACGAGGTAGTTTTCTTTCCAGGCATGCTGGTCCTTTGCCATCTTTGATTGCATTTCGTGCACTTTTTGTGGCGACATAGGTGCCAGATTGTATCTACGCTTATCATGGATGAAAGAGTATAAGTTAGTTCGTCCATTATGTGTAGTCTCTTGGGATGACATTGGGATGACGTCACACAAAACTTGATCCTGATATCACCCTATACTGAATGAGACTAGGTCCTGATCGGAGATGTACAGTTCTGTCTTGTTGTTAAGCCATCTTAGTTTGTAGGGTTTCAGATGTTTGGTCACTGGTAGCCCAAGTTTTTCTACCATATACTTGCTAGCAGCATTGGTGCAGGAGCCACCGTCTATAATGAGAGAACACACCTTTCCAAGAATAGTGCATTTTGAATGGAAGATGTTTTCTCGCTGCTCAATCTCCTCTTGCTCTAATCTCGAGCTGAGAACTCGCCTGATCATTAACATTTCTCCCGAATCAGCGTATTATACTTCTCTGTCTAACATTTGACTAGCCGTGGGTGGGACCTCCTCTTGCTCGTCTTCTGATTCGTAATCTCCGGAAGCAGTCAAAACCATAGTCCTCTGGTTAGGGCATTCACGAGACATGTGCCCTCTTCCTTTACATTTGAAGCATGTAATGGCACTGCTTTTCTGCGGCTGGTTCGAAGTAGAAGTCAATGTGCTGGGCCTTGGTGCCGTCGTCGGGGCCTTAGGGCCCGAGTTATTGTCCACTGCCTTGCTCTTGAGCCGTGGATCACTAGTAGGGGCAGTTTTGTCAAATGGTTTGGAGCCAGCTATCCAAGTGCTCTTTGGTTTGCACGGCGCAGAGGATTTCCTTGTTGCACTTCTCTATCTGAACTGCTAGATGAAATAACTCGCCAAGATCGTGATAAGACTGTAGTTCGATCTTTCGTGCGATCGATTCATGCAAACCGTCGATAAACTGAGCCATAAAGCTTTTTTCCGAGTCATTAATCTCAAGCCTGTTCCGAAGGTGCTTGAAATCATCGAAGTATTCTGACAACGTTTTTCTGCCAATGGGGATTGTCTAGTTATAATATTCAAATAGTAACTCCATCCTCCTTTCCCAGTCTAAATATTCTTCGGGGTCTAGCTTTCCCGAAAAGGAAGGTGGGTTCAATTTGACGTCTGGATGAACAACTTGTTGTCTGAATGGTGACATTGGTTCTTCGTAGTATTGATTTCTTCCCATTCCACGGTGGGATGCCTATGGTCGATCATGTCGGTACTGAGGTACATGTGCGGCAGGTGCTGGTGTGGGCTGCTCCAATCGCTCAAGACGAGTCACTATGGTCGACATCTGGGCAGTCAATGATTGCAGCAGTTGCATCATGGCTTGACTGTTCTGTCCAGACGTGGACTCGTCACTCCCTGTCATATTTCCTTTCCCGAGAAAATGAAATTTTCGAAAATGGAAAGTTTCCGAAAAGGAAACATGCATAAGTGGAAACTTTCCTTGTATGGAAAGGTTCCACGAATATTATTTTTATTTTATTTTTTTTATTCTAATAAAAATAAGGAAAAGACCTGCAGAAGCGGATAGGATGAATATAATTGATCGAAAGGACCACACAAGTTGCGGAAGACTTGTGATACACCGAGTTGTTCTTTTTGGTAAAGAAGAACGAGACAAGCTCTCCAAGGAGGAGTGGCTGCTGTCAATGACAGAGAAGTCTAAGGTTTATTTGCTTAAAAATCGTGTTGTCTTATTCCTTGCAGGTGATGAGGCTTATATAGGCCTTTAGTTACAACTTAGGGTAAACAACATGATGTTTTACCCAAACAACAAATAGTGTAAATAAAAATAACAAGTAGTTCTCTTTTCTGAAAAATAGAAATGGGTTTAAGGCCAAATAAGTTAGACATAATAAAAATGGGCTTAAGGCCTTAAACTTATACTTAGTCTAAATAAGAAAAAAATGATATAGATAAGCCATAATGATGGAAGGCAGGCCAAATTGACTTAGACTTGTGAAAGATTGCGGATTTGTGAACAAGTCTCTCTCTTCTTGCGCACTAAGAGTGTTGTCTCATTAAAACCCTCTTCGGAAAACCCAGTGGGACAAAACCGAAGATGGGAAAAAGAGTACAATTTATTAGCACGTCTTTTGGTGTCTTTACCGAATGGTGATGGTAAAAACACCGGAGGTAGAAGAATCTTCGAGTAGGAACCTCCAATGATCCTTTACTGACATGAAAAGGTCTTGTTGGGCCTCTGGGTCCACTAATGAACCGGATGGGCCGGCCTCCTTATCCTCCTGGCCGTCAGCCCTCTCCATTAGTTGGTTGAACTTGTCTTTCAATGCTCGAGCCTTGGAACGCGTCAAAGGCCCAGGTGGTACTCGCGGTGCAGTAGCTGGTACGATGTCCTCATCATGAGGCGTCACACTCGACTTCAAAGGTCTTAGTGAAATCTTGCAGTGTAAGGACTGAGGAGTGTGTGAGACGCTCTTTCAATAGCTTGAATGACTTCTCTTGTTCCGGGCCCCATCTGAACTCCTGATTCTTCTTGATTGTAGACATCGAGGGGCTGGGGATTGTGCTGAAGTCTTGCACAAAGCGGCGGTATAAGCTAGCCAATCTGTGGAAGCTCCGGACCTGGCTGACGTTTGCTAGCGTGGGCCACTCCTGGATGGCTCGTATTTTCTCCTCGTCAATACTAAGTCCCTGTGAACTTACGACGAAACCTAAGAAAATTATTTGGTCGGTGCAGAAGGTACACATATTGAGGTTGGCATAAAGCTGTTCCTTCTGAAGTGTCAGGATCACGGCCTCTAGATGCTCAAGAATGTCATTAAAGTAGACGACCACAAATTTCCGATGAATGGCCTGAGGACGTGGTTTATCAGTCGCATGAAGGTGCTTGCGGCGTTAGACAGCCCGAAAGGCATCACGAGCCATTCATACAAGCCTTGCTTGGTTTTAAACGCGGTCTTCCATTCATCGTCTTCTCGCATTCGAACTTGATGGTATCCACTCTTAAGGTTGATCTTAGAAAAGATGACCGCTCCACTCAGCTCATCTAACATGTCGGGGTTCACGCGGTAGGCAGGTCGGTTCTGTAGTTAGGCTCCGGGGATGAAGACAATCTGGTGCTCGATCCTTCTGATTGGTGGTAGTCCTGGTGGGATCTTGTCTGGGAAGATGTCAGCGTACTTTTCTAATAGCGTCTTGACTTCCTTGGGAACATTGTCTGACTTGCGTCTCTTCGATCTGGACAGCTTTACGGACGTCTGCGACATTAATAAGTAATTTCTCCTTCCGAGCATGCTGGTCCTTGGCCATTTTAGTTTGCATATCTCGGACTTCTTGTGGTGATATTGGGGCTAAGTTAAACCAGCACTTGTCATGGACGAAGGAGTATAAGTTGGTCCGTACATTGTGTGTGCCTCCCAGTCGAACTGCCAGGACCGTCCCAAAAGAAGATGTCCAGGTGACAACAAGACTACGTCGCATAACACTTGATCTTGATATCTTCCAATGCTGAAAGACACTTTAACTGGTCGGGTGTGGGCGCGGGTTCCTCTGTCTCGCCTTTGTCTTCGCGGGTTCCTCGGACCAAAACGTCCTCGACGTCAGGCTGCAACCTCTCGATCCCACCATGCTAGAGCATGGTCCATAAACTGGGGCGTCTCTAGGGCTACTCGTCTCCGGTTGTCGTAGTTGTAATAGTTGAAGAGTAGTTCCATTCGTCTCTCCCTGTCGAGGAACTCTTCGGGGTCTAATTTTCCCAAAGGAAGGCGGGTTGAGCTTAACGTCGGGGTGATTAATTGGGTGGTGCCGGAACGGGTGTGGGTCTTCGGCCCGTGGTTCTCATCCGGGGCCATGGTTGGGCACCTCTGGCACGTCGGGCTGTCCAGGTGGTCGGGCAGGTTGCTCGAGGCGCTCCATGCGTGTAGCCATGGCTGTCATCTGAGCCGTCAAGTTTTGTAGTAGCTGCATCATGGCTTGGTTGTCTGCTCTTGACGAAGATCTTTCACTTCCTGACATAACTTTCCTTTTTCTCGGATTTCCAAAATTGAAAAGTTTTTGGAAAAGGAAAATTTCCAAAAATGGAAAGTTTTCGGAAAAAATAAAATTTCCAAAAATGGAAAGTTTTTCGGAAAAGGAAAATTTCCAAAAATGAAAAGTTTTTGGGAAAAGAAAAATTTCTTAAAAAGGGAAATTTCTTAAGTTTTTATTTATGCCTAAAATCTAACTAAACAAAAAGGAAAATTTCCTAAGGCTTATAAAAATTATGGAAACTTAACTTAATGGCTAAAACACTAAAAGGAAACTTGCTAGATAACTAGTTCCTAAAATGAAAAATATCCTAGTCCTAGAAACCAAAAAGGAAGATCGCCTTTTTGCTCCTACCTACCTAAAAGGAAGGATTCCTAATGTCTAGAATTCTAAGGAAAATTGCCTAATACTTAGAGGGGAAGGTTTCCTAGTTTTATGCAGGCGGTTCCTTGTGGTGCTGAACTCGCGGGAGGCACGGTCCAAGCTCCGTGTGGTGTAACGCTAGTCGCGGGTCAGTGGTGTGGGATGGCAGTGCGGTACGGGAGGGGGCTAGTCCTACGAGTCTTGTGGGAGGCTCGCGCTTGGACAACTCTCAGCTTTCGAGACCTAGACATAGACTCACGCAACCTAGGACGACTACAAACTAGCAAGAGGAGCTAAGGGACAGGAACAAGACTTAGACCTAGTAAGCGGCTGGACCTTCTAGACTAGGACGCGACTCGCACCAACGAGATCGACCCACACTTGTTAGGAAGAGAAACTCGATTTCTACCAAGCTAAACAAGCAAAGACTCAACCAAAAACTTCTACCAACACACGTGTGGCACTAGGGGAGCTAGTTCCACGATTTCTCAAGTGAGACAAGTGTTCTAGGTGTGTTTCTATTGATCTTAAATTTGTTTTAAACACCTTAACTCTTTTTATGGTTTTGTTTTTATGAAAAAAAATCAAACAAGACAACAAGCAACAATCTTTGTTTTTTTTTTTACTAAATAAAAGTTGAATAGTTAGGATAGACAAAACCTGATTTACTCTGGCTTTGTGGTGGTGGTTTCTATGGTGAATCTCCCCTTTTATGTGACTTTTCCTGCACATCTTTCCCTTGCAGAGAAGAAGAACAACTCAAAATAGGAAAACTTCAAAAAAAATGAAAAGAAAAAAAAAGTTCAAAGATAACAAGGATAGATTCAACCTAGTACTTAGGAGCTTTTCAGTTCTGATACCAGATGATACAAGCGTAGTGGCGGGGAATTCTTCAACCGAGAAACTCGAGGTTTAGGGACATAGCAAGATGGAGTAAGAGTGGATCAAAAGGACCACACAAGCTGCAGAAGACTTGTGATACACCAAGGTAGCTTCAACCTGGAGAGGAGGAAGCTCACGACAAGCTCACCAAGAGGAGAGGGAGGGGCCGATTTTTAGACAAGAGTCTTAGGGGTTGTTTTTCAGATTCAAGTTGTATTATTCATTGCAAGTAATAAGGCATACATAGGCCTTTAGTTTAAAACATAGGATAAACAACATGATGTTTCCCCAAAACAACAAGAAGTCTAAATAAAAACATCAAGAAGTCTTAAATAGACAAATGAGCCTAGGCCAAGACTTAAACAAGGGCCTTGGGCCTAGTGTAATTCGCCATTAACTAGGAACTGGTCTTAAGATCTTAATTCCACACTTTGTCTAAAAACAAGAAACAAGATAGATAAGCCCCATAGGGATAGGGCCGAAGTTGACTTGGGCCCGTGGAGGATGTTGGGCTTAATAACGGGCCTTGGTCGCCATGCGCATTAAAAGTGTTGCCTTATTAAAACCTTCTTCGGAAAAACCAGTGGGAAAAAACCGAAGGTAGGAAAAAGAGTAAAATGTCTTAGCACGGCTTTTGGTGCCTTCACCAGATGGTAATGGTGAAGACACCCGAGCTGGAAGAATCTTCGAGCAGGAACCTCCATGGTTCCGGATGGGCTGCGAACGGGCTGTGGTGAACTCGTCCGGGTAATGGCTTGCGGGACGGCTCAGATGGGTCGAGGAAGGCTTGGTCGTGGGCTGGTCCACGGGACGGCTCAGATGGGCCGTGAAAGGTCTGGTCGGGACCTGATCCGTGCTCGCCGACTCGCCTCGCAAGTTCAACGAACTTATGCTCCAATGCTCGGACCTTGGCTCGCGTCAAGGGTCCGGGTGGCACTTTTGGGACGGTATCGATCCGATGTCCTCATCAGGTGAGGAGGTATTTATAGCCTCCCAAAACATCTTACAAACTACTCTAGATTATTCTACAAACCTCCTAAATATTTATTGCTCTCTAAAGTTTTCTACATAAATATCTTTTAGAATTTTCTAGAATAGTTAGAAAGGTGATGAATTCAATGATTTTTCTTGATAAATTCTAGAAGTTAGACTTACTTTTTGGGTTTAGTGCAATAATGAATAATTAAACTATATCCATAATTAATCTTGACCCAAAATCAAGTTTAGTTTTAACAAAGAATACCTAGACTTCTTTGCGAAAGTTTAGCGGAAATCTTTAAACTTTGTTGTTCTGTTACGTGTTGGGGTCAAGTTTGATTATTGCATCGGATGGTTAGAATAACTTTATATTACATGTGTTTATTTCCTTAAAGAGAATTTTCAGAACCTTATGTCTAAAGCATGTTATCAAAATTCCACCGAATTAGGGTCATCCAGCTATTATGCAAATATTTGAAATTAGACGAAACATCTCCTGCATGAAGATACCACATTTCTTATTATGAATAGATACAATAAAAATATATCCAACATCTATAAAATTTATTGAAATATATGTTATAAAAAACAGAGAACTAAATACCATTTGCAAATCTTCATAAAATACATAAGATACACAAACTATTCTACATAAAATTCTGTGAAATACTGTTTTATTTTATTCTATTAGTTTATTTGTTTCTCCATAATAAACCATTATACATAAAATTCTATGAAATATTATCAAATACTTTCACTGAATGTGTATAAATTGCATTTTAAACTTCTACTTCATGTTTACTCATCTAATTTAGTTAAATATCATGTTATAGTTTTTATTATTTTTGAATGGTAAATGATTTTTTTTGTTAATATAATCTATTGATTTTATGGGATAATAGATTCAAACTTTATCATTATTCTACCTGATTTCTACATTCATTTTTTTAACGCAATACATTCACAAATGATTATGTAGCATGCATTTTATTTTAATTTTTAATTTTTATTTAATTTCTTTTTTTTTTTTTTAAAAGGAAAGTTTACGGAAGGAGGGTCGGGTGATTGGGGCCTTCTTTTGTGATCCGACCCGGGAATTGCCCTAACTTGCTCTCAAGCGAAGTGTTCCCCATCGAGAAAGACGAAACTGATATCAAACCCCCCCTCCTCATTTGATTCTGGAATCAAATCTGCGATGCAACCACTCACTGAAGAAGACTCCTCTTTGGTTCATCACGAGCGTACAAACTGTTCTATCCCTTCCGGTGATAATTCCGTATGGGCCGATGTATCGCCTCTCCTCTACGCCGCCTGCACTGGTTCTCTCTCTCTCTCTCTCTCTCTCTCTCTCTCTCTCTCTCTCTCTCCTTAAACTTCTCTGCTTGTTCTCTGACCAATCAGGGACCAGGGATGTTTATTAATCATGACTGTTTTAGAATCAGTGGCTGAAGATATGTAACAAATATGTATTCAATAGGTTCGTTGGCTTAGAACTTTGGATGATAATTATGCGCCTAGTTTTATGAGTTTGTATGTAAAATAATTTTTTTGCTGAATTAGAAAACTGTGCAAGTAAAATATAACTGACCTTAAAATAAAGTTGATGCAAGTTTTTTTTTCTGATTTTAATCTTCTTTTTTGCAGATCTTAATGAGGGTGAGCTCATTCATGGAGATAATTTCAATCTTTTTGCTGCCATGTCTGCATTGGAGGTTCTACACATTCTTTATGTGTTCTTTATTTCTATTATGGATAGTTTGAGTTACCATCTTTTCAATTGTAGATTACCAAAAATTGCTTATTGGCACTAAGTTACTATTTCTTAAATCTTGTCCTGGATCCAATACGCGGCTTAACATTCTTGGAGCTTATTATTTATGTAACTGCATATTTCAAAGTTCATTATGCAACCATAGTATCATAGAAAAATTCACATATTTCATTAAAGGAAAATTACATGTAGCATCTCTTAAGTTACCGTCCTTAGTTTGTTAAAGTATGTCTAAAATCTGCATCTATGTTCACATTAAGCTCGTGTGGTTGTCATAAATAATCTCAGAAGTGGTGTTTACTTGAATTTTAAACTCTTTTTCCATACTCTAACGGAGTACTTGCTTTGTAATAGATAATGGACCCAAAGATGGATTCCGGTATGGTGTCTGCATTTTATTCTATAGATGAAGCCATCGAAAATGGTTTTGCGCCGGTCCCTGTAAGCTCTGATAGGACTGTTAATGTGGAAAGCATCATCGACATTATGGACCATCTCCTGGTGTGCGAGGTAATCTCTGTTTAAGATGTGCTTAAATAATTAGTGAGTTGTAAGCTTTAGTTGTGAGTATACAACATGTCACAGTTTTCTTTTCCAGGTAGAATTTATTGTTTCTCATTCGACCATTATGATGTTGAGATCTATGTAGCTAATACCTCTGCTTTATCCATTTTTGTGTTGTTTTATAGAGTGTTACATGTACAAAGATGTTATCTGCTCTCTTGCTGATAAACTCTCCTCTTCTCTTTTGGCAGGCAACGTGGCACATGGGTCATTCATTGGCCCAAACTGTGTTTTCATGCATTTATGTTCTGAGGCCTGAGAGGACATCTTCTCAGGCTCTTTTGCATTCTTATTGTAGGGTCATACGAGCAACTTGCAGGGCAGTAGTTTCTGTTGTTTCGGATGCACGCACAAATGAAGTAATTAACCTTGATAAAACTTTTTCCCTTTCTTATTGTTGTTGTGTTACCATGCTAAAAAAATGGTTTAACTTCGTCCTCTATGTAGTTTTTTTCAGTAATGGTTTAGTCTGTGTTCGATGTTTACTAGTTGGATCTTTTTATATCTCCTACAAATTTATTTATGGCGTAATGATAACAATTTCTTACACATTTTGACATTTCGTAGTTGCCAGTATCCATAAGCTTATCTGAGTTGGAATATTAATGTTCCCAGTTTAATTTAGAAGCCATATTTCCCTGCTTGGACTTTCTTTTAACTCGATAAATGCCCCTGCTTTCATGAATATTTTTATACAAAATGATTCACCTGTCACCTACTTAATTATAGGAAGAGGATCTTCTTACCATGACTTATGGTCTTCCTTTTAATGGAGATGAAGATGCTAAGGGCTTGTCACTCCTAAATACAGTCGAAGAAACAATCTGTCGTCAGCTGCGTGCTTGTAAGGCCACATCATCAAAAAGGAGATCGTTAGAAGGTACTCTATTGCTTTGTATATCTTCCTTACTTATTTTACATGCACACACTTGTAGAATCAGGTACAAAGAAAGTATTCGTATGACAGGATTGAGGATGTCTTTTGTTACCTCTTTCCTTGATATATTGTTTACATGCATAATAGTTAGTTTGGATTTAGGGACAACATCATGAATTTTAATTCGATATTGTGAAACTGCTCTATCATATACCATCTTAAAACTATTCTCTCTAGCCTATATGATAGAGAGCTGTTGCACAATATCAAATTAAAATTCATGATGCTGTCTCTCAATCCAAACTAACTATTATACTTGTAAACAATTGAATATGTGAGTAAAGTCTGCTTAAAATTTCATTTTTTTGTCTTCCAAAGAAATCTAACATCTGTTGAATTATATGGTTCATTGTTACTGTTTCCTTTAAATAATGCAGAATTGGAACCTCTACAAACTAATCCCCATTTGGAGGAGGGTTTTTGCAAAGCTCTGTTATGCCGGATACGTTTCCGTAAGGTCTCATGCTTTATTTATTCTTTCTTTGGTAGATCATTAGATGTTACATTTTATTCGTTTTATTACTGCTTTTCTCAACTCTGGAGGTCTTGTTAACTGGTGGTAGATTTTACGAATCTGTTCCTTTTTTAAACTAAATATTCTGCTGTCCATCGAAGAACACAATTTAAATTGCTTACTTTGAAGAAGAAAAACTAGAATTGGCGGTTAAATTGAGCATTTGGTGTATTCTCCAGAGTTAAATCTGTCTGATTCACTATCTACATGGAGCGTTAGTATGATCAGTTTGCTTTTTCTTCAATCTAACCTCACGATGGGGAGTGGCAGACGGAATGAATATTTGTTTCTTTGTGTCATATGCTCCAAGTTTTGAAATTCGCAAGAATGAACTAGCCTAGCAGAGATTATACTTTAAAAAATTTGGCAGCTTTAGTTACCCTCACTTATTGGTAAAAAACTCGTTGAGTCGTGATGTATTTATAATTTCGTGCCCTAAGCCTTCTTTTTTCTTAGTAGCTATAATGGACTTGTGCCTTGCTAGTTGTTTTAACATTTACTCAATAATTTTCAGCATTTTCTACACACTCTTAATTGTATGAAACGACCACAAGGACGAGGCTTCGAATTGGCGAGGAAACACATAACATCATGCTTATCAGAGATAGATGCTGTTCTGGAGTCAACGGAATTTCTAAGATTAGATCTTGTGGAAGATGGCGAAAACGAGATAGAAGAAATGACAACTTCATCGGGTCGTCACCCAATTGGATTTGATCCTACTTTAAACAAAAGGTTATCAGCTCCAACCCCACCGCGTGCTATTAAGCTTCTTTCATGGAATAAGGTTGGGACTTCCAAATTTTCTATATATAAAATATATTATGAGAAAAAAGAGGCTAAGATAAGTTTTTGTTTCTAACATTTTTTTCAAATTTTATTCTCCAGGCTCTTGACTATTTTGTGAAACTTCTTCACAATCTGGATGAGATCTGTGCATTGTCATTAGAACCGGATTTGGATTTCGTCTTGCAATTTGTTATTCAGTTTCAAAAATCTCGTCCTGATTTGATTTCGAGGGCTCATCTTCAGGTGCCTTACTATAATTTAATATTAATTTCTTGTATTTATGTGCTTTTGCATACCCACATATCATATTTTCTTCTTGTTTTGTGTAATGGCTGTGATTGCATTGAAGATGATGATGTCTATCATGGAAGACATCTTCACATACATCCACTGGGTTGTGTTTGCATAGTGGAATATATTGCTTCTGTTTTTTCCCACCCTTTCCATGTTCTGCATTTATGTATTTTATCAGCACTCAGTTTCAGAGATGGCGTTGAGTGAGTTCTACTTTATGAATATGATAGAACTTTTCAATATTTCATATGGTAGAACTCTCAATATTTCTGAAAAGAGCAGTTGTACATACCTATAACCGATGGATTAAAAAATATCCAACATTATGTTTTCTACCTTTTTTCTAAGTGGACTGTCTTGTTCCACAGCTTCTCCTTGTGCAAGATGGGAAACTTTATGGCCGTGATACCTTTTTAGCTATTTGTGCCAGATCTGTTGCATTAGATGTCACAAAGGACCATGTCCTTCAAAAGAATGAGTACATTCTTCAACTTAATCAGGTAAAGATGGTATATCAAAAGATAACTTGTATGAGGTAGCTCTTTATTTATTCTTGCGAGGCACTTTGTTTACCGTCAGCATTGAAGACTTGGATTTTGGTTAATGATTTACTGCCCATGGATGGCCATTTTGAAACTTGGTAAAAGTATTAAAGGATTCACCATTTATTGTTTCTGTTCGATTTTTCGATATTTGCCTTTTAAGTCACAATAATCAGAGTATTTCAGCATGGTGGATTTAACTAATTTCCAATGATGAATAAGTTTTTTTTTTTAAAGAAATATAAATAGCTGTTTTTTGTAGAACTTTGATCAGAATGCCTGACCTTAATGTCTTTCTGGATCCGGAAAGACTTAAGAAATGGATAATTAAATAGTAAACTAACTATTTACCCAGAAAGCTCATTTAATCGTTTTGCGGTGCAGTTGATGATGAATCTGCTTAAAATACTCTGTGCTAATACCCCATGGCAGAGGCGTAAGCTTGGTAAAATTTTAAACGATTGGAGCATACTCCGTGTGCAGGTTATATACCGTTTATAATTTTGACATAGTTTAACGTTTTTGTCCCTAAATTGAACACTTATCGAATATCCTTTACTTAACTCTGGCTAGCTTACTCACCCTTAAGTTTTTCTTTTCATTATTCTGTTTTGGGCTTTGTGTCAGCATCCCATTCATTTATGGTTATTTATTTGTCAGATGGGGATTACTGTTAGCCAGGCGATGCAACAAGATACATCACGCAATCCAAAAAATGGGGTAGGTTTACTACCATCACTTTGCCTTGCAAATGACGGCAGGTCCATTTAATCAATCATTGTTTGAATCTAGTTGAAAGCTGTTTATCCATTGTGTCAAGCCGGTTGTCTAACTCCAACAACTTTTATCTTTCACCTGAAAATCTGTGATCTATTAAGAAGCAGAGAGGAAATGTTTTGTTAACATGCATCTGCGTACCTTTCAGGATAAGTCTCTACTCATTTTAAATCATATTTATGGTTGGTTAGAGGAGCAAATTAATTGGGTGGCCCTTCGCTTTCTCATGCTGGGGTTTGACCTAGAACTCTACTCTCCAAGTGAATATTGCATGGTATACTGGTACATGTATATAACGCTCTGGAAGCTGGCTGAAAGAGCACGTTTCAGGGTATTAATTATTGTTAACACTGGTAAGCGTCCATATATCCATTTGTTTTTGTATACTTGTGATTCTTTGAATCACCATCTGTACAGTAATTAATGCCTTTGTATAATCCACTTACGCGTCATCATCTGAATCAGAGGAACGGAAGGCAAAGAAGAATAAGGATTATCATAGGAATATGGCTCGGGAAGATCGGATTAGTCTATGGGTATTACTTCTCCAGTGTCAGACTTGCCTTGCACAAGGGCTCACGGTGGTGCGTTTTTTCCTTCAGTGTTCAGTGTCTGGCTTTCAAGCTTTTTCCATTGATTTTATATCAAGTGCTTTTTTTTCAACCTGACCAGACCTTGTGCGTTACCTATAGATGCTTTCAGCTTTGAGAAATCAAGGGATGTGTTTAAAGAGTCAAGGACCTTTTAATACCGAAAGTGAGGTAATAAGCATAACTCCTTTCCTTTTTGCATATTTTTGAGTTAAGGTGTAAGCATTTTAAACTCCTCTCATTTCCCTTGATGTGCAGAAATTTACTCAGCATTTTGAACTCCTCCAGAAGGCATCTCTTCCCGAATATGATGCATATGGATCATTCGCAGAATCCACATCTCATACTCGTCTCGACGTAAGTGATCTATACGACCACTTCTGTTTTGTGCTTAATCTCATTTACTGTCAAATGAATCACTACAACGCTAGTTTTGGTAATGAATGTGAAAAAGTGGTATCCATTACTTTTTAATGCAGTACCTTCCTGTGTATGCGTACTTCCGCGACGCACAAAAGATCGCTAAAGACATAAAGGTCGGTTTCGCCAAAGATGCTGATAAATTGGCTGAAGTCAGGGGATTAGAGCAAGTCGCGGAACACAATACTATTGCTGTGAACCTCATCAGTAGGGACTCTTCTCTTAAGGTGTCGTTTGAGTTCACCCACCATCCTTATTTCGCGACTGCTGTTGTCCGTAGATCTTGAAACTCTTTTGTTTATTCACTTTGTTGCCATCCAAATTCCAATTTTGGGATAGGCCCCATTAATTGTGCTTTTACGTTCCTCTTGCCTTCCATCACCCTTCATCCTATATTTTTAATTTATGATGTTTTTCTTGTAAAATTATTTTGTTTTTCGCAGAAGTTAAATTATTATAAACCTTCTTGCATCCTTTATTTGAGAAACTTCAGTAGCTTTTTAACATCCATGAAACATTTTCATCTTTTTCATGAGCTTTAAAATGTTTCTGTTGGAAGCAGTATTTACTAATCCCAAATGTTGTAAAAAAACAAACAATATATGTAATAGTTATTGAAAACAAACAATGTATGTTTTCTGCTTGTAGATGGTGGAGAAGTTCAGAGTATGTGGATGGCTGGTAAGGTGTTTAAGCTTGGTTGTTCAGAGAGGATAGCCGTTGTGGCTTCACTGGGTTTCTCTGATCAAGAATAGCGGAGAATCTCGTAAGAGGGTTTTTCTCATAGATCGGATTGTTCGTGCTTTTGTCATTTGGCGGTGGATTGAGTTGACATTCCTCTTTTCATTATACTCTAGGATCCGTTTTTGTATATTCTTTCTTTCTTTATCTTGCATACTAGAATCATTTATGATTACATTTGCATAACCATTGCATTATTAGATTATGGTGTGGAGAATTGGAAATTGGACCAAAGGAGAAGCAGAACTGCAAAAAGGTGCACAAACGAAGAAGGCGAGGTTCCAGTTGACGGTTACGAGTTACCAAGCTGGACTGATATAGCGGGACTACTTTTAGTTGAGAAGCTCGAGAGTTTCAGAAGCAGTCGAAATGGTAGAGATAGATCGTTAGGACCACACAGGTTGCTGAGTGATACACCAAGAAAATTTCAGCCTAGAAGGATCAAGCTCACAGCTAGCTCACCAAGGTAGAGCGGCGCTGAGATTAGAAAGAGTCTTATGATTTTCTTTTGTGTAAATTGTGTTGTTTTATCGAATAAAAAGTTTATCTAGGCCATGTTTATAATTTAAGACAAACAACATGATGTTTAATCCAAAACAACTAGTAGTGTAAAATAAAACAACATGAAGTCTAAATGACTAGAAATAAAAATATGCGTAGGCCAAGACTTAAGACATAAATACTTGGGCCAAAGCCTTAATTTCATACTTAGTCTAAATAAAACAAATAAAGAACAAGATATAATAACAACCATAGGGGGCAGAAACTGACTTAGACTCGTGAAAGGTGGTTGGTTTGTGAACGAGTATTGGTCGTCATGCACACTAAGAGTGTTGCCTCGTTAAAACCCTATCCGGAAAACCCAGTGGGACAAAACCAAAGATAGCAAAAGAGTACAATGTCTTAACAAGGCTTTTGGTGTCTTCACCGACGGTAATAATAAAGACACCGGAGGTAGAGGAATCTTTGAGCAGGAACCTCCATAGTTCCTTGTCCGACGTGAATGTGCCTTCATGGGCTGGTGCGTCGTCTGGTGGACCTTCGGGTTTAGAATTCTGGTTGCTTGCTCGTTCTGCCAGCTGATTGACTTGTTCCCAAGAGCTCGTGCCTTAGCACACGTTAATGGTTTGGACCCGGGGCGGTAGCTGGTCCGATGTCCCCATCATTCTCTCCCTCTTGAAGTGCTTTGGTCTACAAAGCGAACTCCTCACCTGCATCAAACAACTCTAAATCAGCAACATTGAATATTGTATAAACATTGTACTCACCCAGAAGCTCCAATTGGTAAGCGTTGTCGTAGATTCTTCTGAGAACTCGAAATGGGCCGTCTCCTCGCGGTGCGAGCTTGCTTTTCCTCCTTTGTGGAAATCGTTCAGGCCGTAGGTGAAACCAAACCAAATCGCCTTCTTTGAACAACACATGTCGTCTGCCTTGTTGGCCTTTTTGGTGTACTGACTAGTTCTATTCTCCAGATTTTTCTTGACTTCTAGTGTAGGTGCTTAACAAACCGGCTTTTGCTTCCCCGTCTAGGCTAACAGCGTCTCCTGGTGGTATTGGCGCGAACTCCATTAGGGGTTGTTGGACTGAAACCATAGACGACCTCAGATGGCGTCATATTTATTGCATAATGGGCGGCTCTGTCGTATGCAAACTCCACATATGGTAGACACTCAAGCCAATTCTTCAGGTTCCGACCAATCGTTGCTCTCAACATCGTGGATAAGGTCCTGTTGACCACTTCGGTCTGTGATGTAAGCATGACCGACCATAGTCATCGCCCGGACGCTGGACAAAACGACCAGCCGGATGAAGATGCGGACGAGGGACTTGTGCAGCTGGACTACGACATGGAGGTTGGCCCGGGGCGTGGCCAACATGACAAGCCGTCAGCACATGACCCGCCTACGTCCATGACTTCAACACCAAGGCATGTTCCAGCTGAAGCATCGACCAAGGATGGAACAAGGAGGATGACCCGGTCACCAACCTCAACCACGACCAAGGCATCAGGACATGACCCAACCCAGCCTTCACCTAATGATTCAACCAGCCTTGTCCCGGACCCATGGACTATCCCACTCGGTCCCATGACCCGCGCTCGGACCAAGGCTCTACAACAAACCATTGGGTTATTTCTGACCCATTCTTTGTCTAATAATGTATAAGTCCATTGATTTGGTTCATGGGCTTATGAGTTTGGGATTAGGGGCTCATTTTGTTCCCTTTTCCCATGTGAGGTTTTTCCCATTGGGTTTTTCTCACATGGGTTTTTGATGGGGCCTGATGGATTCTTAAAATGATCAAGCCCATAAGTTTATGAACTTACAATCCTTGGCATGGCCCGGCCCATCTCCTTGTAAACGTGTGGCTTCTTGCACTTGTGAAGTCTTAGGTTGACTGCTTGGTTTTCTGTGCCAAGCATGCACAATCTTTGACCATGCATTTCGAAATTTTGGTGTGTATAAGTGTAATGCCGTGGCCATTCATCTCCTTAATCGATTTTGTATTTTGAAAACTTTGTTGTGAAAACAAGTGATCAAATTCGGTTCCTCTCTTGCATTACATTCTAGTGTGTCATATCTAGTGTGTGTGCAGAAATCGTTGTTTAGATTTGGTGTGTCATATCCAAATCTGGCAAGCTTGATATCTCAAAGTTCATCATCCTTTGAGAGGTTATCAAATCGATCCATTGAGTGTTTCTCTTCATTCATCTCAAGCCGCCTTTCATAATTCATCATTCTCTTCCACTTCTCCCCGGAATCCGCTTACAACCTTCAATTTCTTCCCTTGCAAACCGTTCCATATAGCCAGAACCGCCCCTTATTGTCCATTGGAGCCGTGGCTTAACCCCCACTCCTTGTCTCTTTCCTTCCGCGCCTGACTTACCTGTTGGAGATCTTGGGTTCGTGTGTTCCTTCTCACTAGGACCACGTCAAGTGGTATCAGAGCATCCATCAGGTTGAGTCTTTCCTTAACCTTCACGTTTTTGTGTTATTTCATCATACATCTCTTGAACTTCACTTGTGTCCATTCATATTTCATTAGACCGTGTGAGATCTATTATTTTTGTGATCTTCCCTTGAACATTTGACTTGTTCAGTTGTTTCAATGGCAGGTGAGGAGTCAGAATCTGATGGGGAGTCCTCTCACACACGACTACTAGATGAACTTACTCAGCGGATGCACAACATGATGGAAGAGCGCTTTGCCTCCATGCAGGCTGGGCTGAGAGATAGCCTGCGTGATGATATCAGGCCAATCCTTCCAGAGCCAAGGCCAGACAGAAGGCGTGCCTTGTTCCAGGAGCCGGGTCTTCCACAACCTGATCCACCTCCTAGAGCATCCAACCATCATTCCGGTTCACAAAGACAACACATCAGGACGCCTGGCCTAAGGGAAGAGGTGTCTTCCATTAGGAATCCGGCTGACCAAAGCTTCCTTGGGGATGAGGCGGATGCACACTTCTACCCTAGTGACTATTCATGGCACAGCCTAAGGAGATCTAGGCGCATGCGTGAGCCTAGACTACCACCCCTTCAAGACAGCGTCAATAACTTGAAGTTGAAGATACCAGCCTTCCATGGGAAGAATGATCCCACTGTCTTCCTTGAATGGGAGCAGAAGATGGAGCTAGTTTTCAACTGCCAATACTTCTCTGAACTTAACAAAGTAAATGTGGCAGTGACTGAATTTTATGACTATGCTCTTAGCTGGTGGGACCAGATGGTGATCTCCAGGAGACGCAATGGGGAGCCGCCCATTGACAATTGGCAGGAGCTTAAGATGGTCATGAGAAGGCGTTTTGTTCCTTCCCATTTCCACCGTGATCTACACTTGAGGTTGAGGCAGCTAACCCAGGGCAGCCGTGGAGTAGAAGAGTATTTCCAGGAGATGGAAACCTTGTTGATCAGGGCAGGCGTGACTGAGGACCGTGAGGCTACTATGTCCCGGTTCTTGGGCGGCCTCAACAGGGACATCCAGGACCGCCTGGAACTTCAGCATTATGTGGAGCTTGAGGAGCTCCTACATAAGGCCATCTTGATTGAGCAACAGCTTAAGAGGAGAGTCACTAACCGTTCCCCTTATAATGCAGGTGCTTATGGCAGCAAAACCGGATTGGGACGGGACCTCAAACACACTAGATATGGGGAACCAAAGGCGGTTCCAACCAGACCCGAGTCAACTACAACTCACACCAAATGGGACAAGGGCAAGGCGCTTGAAAAGCCCACGCGTGCCAGGGACGTTAGGTGCTTTAAGTGCCAGGGACTTGGCCATTATGCCAACGAGTGTGTTAACAAGAAAGTGATGGTCCTTTTGGAGAATGGAGACGTTCAAACCGAGGATGAGGCGGATGATCAGGAGCCGGCTAGTGACCTATATGATGATGAGGTGGAAGAGCCGCCAGTTCAGGGACAGTTGTTGGTCACTAGATGTGCCCTAAGTGTCCAGACCAAGACCAAAGAGCCTGATCAAAGAGAAAACCTATTCCATTCCCGATGCCTTGTTAAAGGAAAGGTATGTAGTATGATTATAGACGGTGGGAGCTGTACTAATGTTGCTAGTGAGTCTATGGTCAGGAAACTAGGACTTGAGGAGCTGCCCCACCCAAAGCCATACCCACTCCAATGGCTGAATGACTCAGGCGAATTGAAGGTGACTCACCAAGTCAAGGTACCGGTTGAGATAGGCACATACAAGGATGAGATCATGTGCGACATTCTACCTATGGAGGCAAGCCATATCCTTCTAGGGAGACCATG
Organism: Streptanthus diversifolius; assembly: GCA_039880935.1. NCBI lineage: Eukaryota > Viridiplantae > Streptophyta > Magnoliopsida > Brassicales > Brassicaceae > Streptanthus > Streptanthus diversifolius. The sequence continues at coordinate 5,154,318 of JAXGFM010000001.1, forward strand.
GCAGTCTGACAGGAAGGTGACCCATGATGGCTACACCAACCGCCACCATTTCATCTTCCAAGGCCGTAAGACCACCTTGGTACCAATGACCCCACACGAGGTATATCTTGATCAATTACACCTACAGAAGCAAAAGAAAGAAGTTAGTAAGGATAAGGAACCTAAGTCTAAAACAAACTTCTATATTAAGGCTAGTGAGGTTAAAAGGAGTCTTAGTCTTAAGGTGCCAGTACTTATGCTTGTATACAAGGGGCATGCCCTTGTGACTACTAACTCTGAGCCGGCCGTCCCGAGCATCCTTAGTGATCTTTTGCAGGGCTTTCAGGATGTATTTCCAGAGGAGTGTCCAGACGGGTTACCACCCATTCGTGGGATAGAACACCAAATAGACTTGGTGCCAGGAGATTCCCTACCAAACCGGCCCGCTTATAGAACCAACCCCGTGGAGACCAAAGAGCTACAACGGCAGGTTGATGAGCTCATGGCCAAGGGCCATATCCGTGAGAGCATGAGCCCGTGTGCTGTGCCAGTCCTTCTAGTCCCTAAAAAGGATGGGACTTGGCGGATGTGTGTAGATTGTAGGGCAATTAATAATATTACGGTTAAGTATAGGCATCCCATTCCTAGGTTAGATGATATGTTAGATGAGCTTCATGGTTCTAAGGTATTTTCTAAGATAGATCTTAGAAGTGGGTATCATCAGATTAGGATGAAGGAAGGGGATGAGTGGAAAACCGCATTTAAGACTAAGCATGGATTATATGAGTGGTTAGTCATGCCCTTTGGTTTAACCAATGCCCCTAGTACCTTTATGAGGCTTATGAATCATGTGCTTAGGGAGTTTATAGGACATTTTGTGGTAGTATATTTTGATGACATTTTAGTATATAGTAAGACTTTGAACGATCATGTGCATCATCTTAGACTTGTATTAGATGTGCTTAGGAAAGAGAGACTATATGCTAACATGAAGAAATGCACCTTTGGTTCAGATAACATTGTCTTTTTAGGATTTGTTGTAAGTGCTGCAGGAGTACAGGTTGATGATGAGAAGGTCCGCGCCATTAGGGATTGGCCTAGCCCAAAGACCGTGGGGGAAGTTCGTAGCTTCCATGGGTTGGCCGGGTTTTACAGACGCTTTGTCAAGAACTTTAGCACCATAGCAGCACCCCTGACTGAAGTAATCAAGAAAGATGTGGGATTCAGATGGGGAAAGGAGCAGGAGGAGGCATTCCAGCTTCTTAAGGACAAGCTCACTAATGCGCCTTTGTTGGCTTTGCCTAACTTTTCTAACACCTTTGAGATTGAATGTGATGCATCAGGTGTTGGAATAGGAGCTGTTCTGATGCAGGACCGCAAGCCCATTGCATATTTCAGTGAGAAGCTTGGAGGCGCTACCTTGAATTACCCCACATATGATAAGGAACTCTATGCTTTGGTCCGGTCATTACAAACTTGGCAACATTATTTGTGGCCCAAGGAGTTTGTGATCCACACGGACCATGAATCACTCAAGCATTTGAGAAGTCAACACAAGCTCAATAAACGCCATGCCAAGTGGATGGAGTTCATAGAAACCTTCCCTTATGTCATAAAATACAAACAAGGCAAGGAGAATGTGGTAGCTGACGCCTTGTCCCGCAGGTATGCACTTTTATCTACCTTGGAAGTTAAAATTATGGGTTTTGAGCATATGAAGGAATTGTACTTGTCTGACCCAGACTATGGAGAAATCTATAAGTCTTGCCTTAAGAATCCTACAGGTCGCTTCCATATCCAGGACGGTTACTTGCTTTATGAGAACCGGTTGTGTGTGCCTTCATGCTCCATGAGGGAGTTGTTTGTCCATGAAGCCCACGCTGGTGGACTCATGGGACACTTTGGAGTGTCCAAGACATTGGCTGTAATGCGTGAGCATTTCTATTGGCCACACATGAGAAAGGACGTGGAGAGAGTGTGCAACCGATGTGTTAAGTGTAAACAGGCTAAGTCCACGACTCAGCCCAACGGTTTGTATCACCCTTTACCCATTCCAGAACACCCTTGGGTTGATTTGTCCATGGACTTTATTCTAGGATTGCCTAGAACTCGTAGTGGCAAGGATAGCATATTTGTAGTTGTGGATAGGTTCTCCAAGATGTCTCATTTCATTGCATGTAGGAAGACTGATGATGCATCTCATGTAGCAGGTTTGTTCTTTAAGGAGGTAGTGAGATTGCATGGCATGCCTAGGACTATAGTGTCTGATAGAGACACCAAATTTCTAAGTCATTTCTGGCGCACCTTATGGTCTAGGTTAGGTACTAAGTTATGTTTTTCTACTACATGCCATCCTGAGAGTGACGGTCAAACTGAAGTAGTTAATAGGACCTTAGGATCACTCTTGCGTGCCTTTGTTGGGAAAAACCTTAGGACTTGGGAAGACCATCTTCCACATGTAGAATTTGCATATAATCACTCGGTTCATTCAGCATCTAAGCATTCACCTTTTTATATTGTTTATGGCTTTAGTCCACTCTCACCTTTGGATCTAATGCCTTTACCTTTGAGTGAGTGTGCTAGCCCTGATGGGGAACAGAAGGCTCGTTTGATTAAGCAGATTCATGAGCAGGCTCGAGCCAACATTGAGGCCAAAACCAAGAAGTATGGCCAAGCGGTTGATAGGCATAGAAAGAAGCTTACCTTTAAGCCTGGAGACCAGGTTTGGATCTACCTACGCAAGGACCGGTTCCCTGAAGAAAGACGGTCCAAGCTAATGCCTAGGGTGGATGGCCCATTCACTATTGTCAAGCGCATCAATGACAACGCCTACCGGCTTGACTTGCAAGGTAAGTATAATGTGAGTCCTAGCTTCAATATTACTGATCTTATTCCTTTTTGTGCAGATGGTCCGGATTTGGGGTCAAATCCTCTTCAAGAGGGAGGGGATGATGTAAGCATGACCGACCATAGTCATCGCCCGGACGCTGGACAAAACGACCAGCCGGATGAAGATGCGGACGAGGGACTTGTGCAGCTGGACTACGACATGGAGGTTGGCCCGGGGCGTGGCCAACATGACAAGCCGTCAGCACATGACCCGCCTACGTCCATGACTTCAACACCAAGGCATGTTCCAGCTGAAGCATCGACCAAGGATGGAACAAGGAGGATGACCCGGTCACCAACCTCAACCACGACCAAGGCATCAGGACATGACCCAACCCAGCCTTCACCTAATGATTCAACCTGCCTTGTCCCGGACCCATGGACTATCCCACTCGGTCCCATGACCCGCGCTCGGACCAAGGCTCTACAACAAACCATTGGGTTATTTCTGACCCATTCTTTGTCTAATAATGTATAAGTCCATTGATTTGGTTCATGGGCTTATGAGTTTGGGATTAGGGGCTCATTTGGTTCCCTTTTCCCATGTGAGGTTTTTCCCATTGGGTTTTTCTCACATGGGTTTTTGATGGGGCCTGATGGATTCTTAAAATGATCAAGCCCATAAGTTTATGAACTTACAATCCTTGGCATGGCCCGGCCCATCTCCTTGTAAACGTGTGGCTTCTTGCACTTGTGAAGTCTTAGGTTGACTGCTTGGTTTTCTGTGCCAAGCATGCACAATCTTTGACCATGCATTTCGAAATTTTGGTGTGTATAAGTGTAATGCCGTGGCCATTCATCTCCTTAATCGATTTTGTATTTTGAAAACTTTGTTGTGAAAACAAGTGATCAAATTCGGTTCCTCTCTTGCATTACATTCTAGTGTGTCATATCTAGTGTGTGTGTAGAAATCCTTGTTTAGATTTGGTGTGTCATATCCAAATCTGGCAAGCTTGATATCTCAAAGTTCATCATCCTTTGAGAGGTTATCAAATCGATCCATTGAGTGTTTCTCTTCATTCATCTCAAGCCGCCTTTCATAATTCATCATTCTCTTCCACTTCTCCCCGGAATCCGCTTACAACCTTCAATTTCTTCCCTTGCAAACCGTTCCATATAGCCAGAGCCGCCCCTTATTGTCCATTGTCCATTGGAGCCGTGGCTTAACCCCCACTCCTTGTCTCTTTCCTTCCGCGCCTGACTTACCTGTTGGAGATCTTGGGTTCGTGTGTTCCTTCTCACTAGGACCACGTCAGTCTGTCCGTTCGTTTTGGGGTTATAGGCCATAGAAAACAACAGATTCGTCCCCAACTTTTGTCATAGCGCTCGCCAAAAATGACAGAAGAACTTGGTATCTTGGTCTGAAACAATCGTCCTCGGGATGCCGTGCAATCTGACTATCTCGCGAAAGAACAGGTCGGCAGTCTGGCTGGCGTCGTTGGTCATGTTGCATGTAGTCTTTGTGGTTGATTTATGGTAGTTCCAACAAAAAAGTCCATTGAGATGTCCGTCCATGGGGTCAAAGGAATCGGTAGCGGAATTTAAAGGCTTTGTGGATGCATCTTTGATTTGGCCTTCTTGCAGACTAGGCATCGTGCACAGTGGCCTCCACATCTCGGCGTTGGCGTTGCCAGTAGAAATGCTCCTTAAACATGGCCAATGTTTTATCGACACCAAAGTGTCTCATTAGACTGCATTTATGGGCCTCTCTTAGCAAAAAACTTGCGGATGGATCCTCGGGGTATGCAGAGCCGTTTTTCCTTGAATAAGAATCCGTCAAACATATAGAAACGGCCGTAGGTGCCTTTTTCGTGTTCTCTGAAAACCTCTTGGAAGTCTTTGTCTTACTGATAAAGATATTTGACCATCTCAAAACCCATAACCTTAGACTCCATCACTGAAATGAGGCTGTATCTCCGGGACAAGGTGTCAGCTACAACATTGTCGTCTCCTTTCTTGTACTTAATGACACAAGGAAACGTCTCAATAAACTCAAGCCAATGTGCATGTCGTTTCTTAAGCGTCGTCTGTCCCTTAAGATGTTGAAGGTTCTGGTGGTCCGTATGAATGACACACTCTATCAAGTAGGTAATGCTGCCACGTCTCTAAGGCTCAGACCAACGCATAGAGCTCTTTATCTATGCCGACCCCCGATGCGACACACTCGACCTTGAAGGTTTTGGAAAAATTCGGCAGGGTGAGTATTGGGGCATGTGTTAGGCGCTACTTCAGTAGGTTGAACAACTTGTCTTGTTCTGGATCCCATCTAAACTTCTGGTTCTTTTTGATCGTAGATGTCAAAGGGTTGGCGATCATACTGAAGTCTCGCACAAATAGGCGGTAAAACTAGCCAATCCGTGGAAGCTCCTGACTTGACTGGCGTTAACCGGTGTAGGCCATTACTGGATAGCACGTATCTTGTCTTTGTCCACTCGAAGTCCCTATGAACTCATGACGAAGCCTAGAAATACGAATTGGTCAGTGCATAAGGTACACTTCTTGAGGTTGGCGTATAGCTGTTTTTTCTGAAGTGTTAAGATCACGGTCTCCAGATGCTTCAGATAAGTTGCGTAAGTCATGCTGTAGACGAGGATGTCGTCAAAGTATAATACCATGAACGTTTTGATGAACGGCCTGAGAACATGGTTCATTAGACGCTTAAACGTGCTTGGGGCGTTATACATTTTGAAAGGCATCACGAACCACTCATATAAACCCTGCTTGGACTGAAATGCAGTCTTTCACTCATCGCCTTCTCGCATCCGAAATTGATGGTAACCGCTCTTCAAATTGATTTTGGAGAAGATGACCGCTCCACTAAGCTTATCTAGCATGTTGTACAGTCACGAAATGGTGTGCCGATAGTTGATGGTGATGTTGTTGATGACGTGGCAGTTGACGCACATCCTCCAGCTTCCGTCCTTTTTTGGCACAAGGAGGACTGGAATGGCATATGAGTTAAGGCTCTCTCTTACGTATCCCTGAGCCATTAGGTCCCGAACTCGCTTCTCTATTTCGGTAGCTTCCTCGGGATTTACTCGGTAAGCAGGTAGGTTCGGCAATTGGTCTCCCCGAATGAAATCAATATTGTGCTCAAACCCTCTGATTGGCGGTAGGCCGGTTGGGATCTCATCGAGGAATACGTCAGCTTTTTTTTCTAACAGCGTCTTGACCTAAGTAATCTGTCCTCTGCGCAGGATGCGCTTAATAACTCTCGGTGGATCATTAGGACTACTTGCGTATTCTCAGTATGGACATCTTTGCGGACGTTTGCGACATTGATGAGGAAGTTTTATTTCCGGTCATGCTAATCCTTTGCCATCTTAGATTTCATTTCGTGAAAATCCTGCGGCGACATTGGTGCTAAGTTGTATCGCCACTTGTCATGGACGAATGAGTTGAAGTTGGTCCGTCTGTTATGTGTGGTCTCTCAGTAGAATTGCCAAGGCCGTCGCAAAAGAAGATGTTCAGCTGACATCGAGACTACGTCACATAAACTTGATCCTGATATTGCCCTATACTGAAAGAAACCTTGACTTGGTCGGAGATGAACAGCTCGGTCTTGTTGTTGAGCCATCTGAGGAGTAAAGGCCGCGGGTGCTTGGTCACTTGTAGCCCAAGTTTCTTGACCATGTACTTTCTGGCAGCGTTGGTACAGGAGCCGCCATCGATAATCAAGGAACACACCTTCCTGAGTATAGTGCACTTGGAGTGAAAGATGTTTTTCCGCTGCTCAATCTCTTCCGGTTCTACTCGGTAGCTTAGAAACCATCTGATCATCAGAAGATCTCCAGAGTCATCATACTCTACCTCCTCGTCAGATTGGCTCCTTGCAGGCGCGACTTCTTTTGGCTTGTGACTCGTAATCTCTGGAAGCGGTCAATGCCATTGTCCTTTGTTCGGGCATTCTTATGACATATGTGTTCAGCCCTTGCATTTGAACAAGTAATTTCGCTACTTCTCTTCGGCTATTTTGTTGGGGTAAGTGCTGTGGGTCTCGGTGCGGCTGAGGTGGCTCTAGGGGTAGGTGCCTTGCCCTTGAACCGCTGATCGTTGTTGGTCACGGTCCGGTCTTATGGCTTGGAGCTATTTCTCCAGTTAGCCTTTGGTCTGGACGGTGCGAAGGCCTTGCGTTGATTGCTCTTCTCGATCTGTACTGCAAGATGGAACAACTCGCCAAGATCATTGATACGGTTGACGCTCGACCTTGTGCGCAATCGGTTCTTAAACTCCGTCAAAAAACTGAGCCATGAGGCTTTCCTCCAATTCATTTAATCTCCACTCGGTTCTAAAGATGTTCAAATTCATCAAAATACTCTCCCACTGTCTTGTTTCCTTGAGTAAGGCGACATAATCTATGCTGAAGCTGGCGGTGGAAATGTGGAGGAACATATCGTCTCTTCATTAAATGGGTTAGCTCGTCCCATGAAGTTAATGGACCAAAATGTACACGACGTCGAGCAGCTACCTCTCGATCCCACTATGCAAGTGCATGATCTGTAAATTGGGCCGTTACTAGGGCCACCTTTCTCGGATCGTCGTAGTGGTACTAGTCGAACAATAACTCCATCCGTCTTTCCCAATCCAGATATTCTTCAGGATCCAATTTTCTCGCAAAGGATGGTGGGTTGATCTTAACGTTTGGAAGGGCGGAATGTCTGTTGGTCCTCAGCTCGTTGATCTCGACCAATTCCCCGATTGGGTGCCTCTGGTATATCAGGTCGTCCAGGCAATTGTGCAGGTTGTTTGAGGCGCACAATGCTTGTAGCCATGATGTCATCTGAGCTGTCAGATTTTGCAGCAGCTGCATCATGGCTTGATTGTCCGGGTATGGTGATGATCCCTTGCTCCCTGACATAATTTTCCTTTTCCAGGACAAGGAAAATTCTGAAAATGGAAACTTATAGGAAAAGGAAAATTCCAAAAATGGAATGTTCCCAAATATGGAAACTTACAGAAAAAGGAAATTTACATGAACCAAAAAAAGGAAAAATCTATAAATGGAAACAAAATTCAAAATTTCTAATTATGCCTAAACAAATATATGGACTTAAAATGAAAAAAATCTTTAAGTCATAATTATGCCTAAACAAATATCTAGACTAAAAGGAAAAATTCCTAAAACTTATAAAATTTATGGAAATTCTAACTTAAGGCCTAAAACACTAAAGAAAATTAGATATCTATAACTCTAGACAGAAAGGAAAACTATTTATGAGGCTAGTCCAAGGAAGGAAACTGCCGAGTGCAGTCGCGGTTGGTGACCTAGATGCGGACGCAGGACTACCTAGATCGCAGACACTAGACCAAGGGCACGAACCACACAACCTGGATGCGACTCCATAAGAAACGACCTAAGCCTAGACTTGCAGACATTTGGCTTTCTAACCTAGGATGACTACTCGCAAAACACGCATAGACCTAGCCAGCAATCACGGTTAAGCCGCGACACACAAAAGTATATGGACGCGACTCGCACCAACGAGATCAACTAGCTACTCAAACGAAGAACAATAAACACTCAACAATCACACACGTGGAGCACAAGCAAGCCTAAACCCACGATTTCTCAAAGGGGAAACAAATGTTCTAGGTGAGTTTTCTATTGATCGTAAGTTTTTTTTGAAACAACCTAGCTTCTTTGCTTTCGCTTTTATAAAGGAAATCAAACAAGCACAATAGAACAAACATTCAAACTTCACATATATTTTTTTTGTATTTTAATTTGAAAATAAAAACAAAGACAAAGATTGATAGAACCTGAATTGTTTTGGTATTTTTTTTTTGGTTTTATGTGACGAGTCTGCGGCTCTTCACCTTGCTGAGAAGAAGAAGGAGAAAACAAATCAAAAGCAGAAAATTGAAAGAACAATAAAGAAAAAAAATCGGAAAACAGTAAAAGGGATAAACTCAACCTAATACTTAGGAGCTTTTGAGCTCTGATACCAGATGATACAAGCGTGTTAGCGGGGCTACTTTAAGTCGAGAAGCTCGAGACTTCCAGAAGAAGTCGAAATGGAAGAGATGGATCGTTAAGACTACACAAGTTGCGGAAGACTTGTGATACACCATGAAAACTTCAGCCTAGAAGGATGAAGCTCACAGCTAGCTCACCAAGGTAGAGAGTGATGGACAGAAAGGATGGAAGTGAAGGGTGGATCGAATGGGCCACACAAGCTGTGTAATGGGGTCATCCAAGCTACACCGACCAGATACTTGGAGGATGAAGGCCAGACCACCCCTTATGTGTCCCACCGCATTATGACCAGGAGCAGAGCCGCTCAGGGAGTCCAAGACCAGAGCACAGGAGATCATGCCCAAGGAAGCCAAGTGGAAGCCGCTCTAGCTCATGCATCCGGCCTTGGAGAGGAAGAGTATGTTGAAGGCAGGAACCGGCCTCCTGATCATGTTCAGCTGAGTGTTTCTGACCAAGACACTCATGCACACAGCCTTAGGGATAAGGTCTTGTGTGTCCTTACTATCCATGAGTAAGGGCACTTCTAAAGACCTTAGGTGATTAGGGTACTCTTTTCCTTTCTAAGTTTACCATAATGGGTTCTTGGAAAGGTTTTTAATGAGACCTGAAAATCTAAGGCATCAAGCCTAGTGTCCCATTGATTTATTGTGGATATGTCCCTTAAATCAGTTAGGCTTGATTTCTATCCTTAAGCACATGTTAGCCTTTGTATTTCTTTTAAGACTTAGTCTTTATTTTGGGGTTTTGAATGTTTTGTTGACCACGGTCAACTAGGTCTATGACTTAAGCATGTAGCCTATAAAAAGGCAAACTCACTCTCATTTCTAATCAGACAATTATGAACCCTAAACACAAGTCGGCCGTTTTGGTCTTTCTCCTTTCTCATTGTTGAGTGTGTCTCCAAGTGAGAGTGAGAGTTCCTTGAAGATTGAGTGTGTCTCTCTTCTTGGAAAGGCTGTATCCAAGCCAGACATAGCTTGGTGTGTTGCCTTCAAACCCCCTTTTCTAATCAAGTAAAAACCCTTCTTTCATTACTAGCCGCTTCACCATTTCACTCGGTAGCCACTGACCAACCGTCCGTACCGCCCCGCCGTTCGTCCTGCCGTTCGAGTTTCTACCCACAGGTCGTCCTTTGTCAGGCCCCACGGTCACAAGGCCGTCCTGCCGTTCGAGTCCTCGCCCGCAGGACACTCCTTGTTCGTCCCACCGGTCGTGTGTTCATCCGCTGCCTCGTCCTGCGTCCGTTAACCGCGACTTAACCCTCGTCCGTACGACTGAACTGCCTGCTCCTCACCATTCCAGAACCTCTCCGGCGACCTTACACGACCAGATGACTAAGGCTCGTAACATTTTGGTATCAGAGCCCAAGTTTCCTGAGAAAGGTTGTTTCTTTCCAACTTTTTCACTTAGGGTTTCAAATCTGCTCTAGGCGTTTGTTAGGATTTCTAGTAGTTTGCTTAGCACGGCTTATTTAGGGTTGGTTAGTTTTTGAATTTGGTAATCTGTGTTATTTGATTAGCTAGACTGCTTGTTGTTCTTTCCCTGTTTTCCAAATTCGCCATTGCTAAACCTAGGGAGGAAGAAGGAGTTTGGTGAGACAAGGTTGCTTTTTGGCAGACCTGGTCGGTGACTCACCGTGTGGTCCTCACCGGCTGATGTCACCTTGTCCACCCCTTTGACCAAGTTTGAATTTGAATGTTTCTTGTTATTTGGTTTGGCGGTTCATGTTGCTAGCACCTAGGAGTCGAATGTTGCTTGTTTAATTAGTCTAGAAGTTAGTTTAAGTTTAAAATTAAAGTTTAATTAGGTCATTAGTGATTAATCTAGATTAATTAACTTAAGTACTTTGACTTTGACCTATTGATTTTTCCTTGGCAGGTACCTTTTTAGCTAGATGGCTGATCCAGCTCTAGCAGAGATCCTCACCGGCCTCCAAGCTCAACTCCAGCAGCTGGGAGACCGTCTAGGCCAAGTAGAGCAGCCTCAACCCCAACCAGCACCGGCGCCTCCACCTCCACAACCAAGAGCGCCGCCACCCTCATGGCCTGAGCAAGACATGGAGGGATTGTCTGAAGAAGATGCCTTTCCACCTCATTTCAGACGGCCAAGGCACAGGGAGAGGAGGTTTCCTGAGGAGAGGGGACATCACCACCCACCTAGAGCCCACTCCCCACACCTCAAGCTCACGCCACCCACTTTTGCCGGCAAGGTTGATCCAGAAGCCTACTTGGATTGGGAGAGAAGAATGGATCATATCTTTGAGGTCTATGGGTTTGAAGAACCCAAGAAGGTGGCCTACGCAGCAGCCCAACTTACTGACCATGCCCTGTCCTGGTGGGATCAAGATTCCGCAAAGAGAAGGAGATCATGAAGTTCATGATGAAGGGAAGGTACATTCCACCTATGTACCACAGAGAGCTACAGAAGAAGTTCAGGAAGCTCAGCCAAGGTCAGAGAAGTGTAGAAGGGTATTTTGGAGAGTTTGAACACTTGAGAAACCGGCTTGGCCTGGAAGATACTGAAGAGACTCTCATGGCACAATTCCTAGATGGTCTTCAAGAGAAGATAGCCAGCAAGGTGGAGATGTACTCCTACAATGACCTCAATGAGCTATTGCACTTGTCTACCCAAGTTGAGAGCCAGCTTAAGAGGAAGACTAGAACCAGAGCCGTGGCCCACAGCCCATGGAGAGCCTCTGCCCAAAACACCAATCCGCAGGCTTCAAGCTCCCAGCCTGCCTTCCCTAGGCAATCCGACCGTGGCAAAACCATAGCTCAGGATGTGAGAGCCCCATACCAACCCAGGGAGACCATCCCCGCCCCACGGCCAGACAACAGACCTGCCTCCACTGGTCCCAAAACCAGGGACATTATGTGCTTCAAGTGCCGCGGCCGTGGACACTATGCTCGGGATTGTCCAAATCCTAGGGCCATGATCATCACAGCAACTGGTGACTATGAGTCTCAAGATGAGATGGAATCTCCTGAGGAAGCTGATGAAGAGGAGGAGGATGTGGCCTACCCTGAAGTGGGAGATCTCCTGGTCTCAAGAAGGGTCCTTAGCACCATCCAAGAGCCGGATGAGACAGCCCAACGGGAGAACATCTTCCACACACGCTGCATGGTTAATGGTAAAGTATGCTCACTTATAATTGATGGTGGATCTTGTGCTAATGTAGCTAGTACTTATATGGTTGAGAAGTTGAACTTGGTAGCTACTAAACATCCTAGACCTTATAGATTGAGATGGCTGAATGATAAAACCGAATTGAGAATTAGTGAACAGGTTAAGGTTTCATTTAGCATAGGCAAGTATGTTGATGAGGTTCTTTGCGATGTAGTACATATGCAAGCCACCCATATATTACTAGGCAGACCTTGGCAATTTGATAGGGAAATTGTGCATGATGGTAGGACAAATAAATATACTCTTATGCTTAATAAGAAACGGATTAGTTTAGCACCATTGTTGCCTGCCCAAGTTCATGAAATGCAAATTAAGCTAGCTAAGGAGAAATGCATGTCTAAAACCAATTTCTTGATTACACCTAGTGATGTTAGGCGATCTCTCTTTGATCCAACTTGTCAAGTTGTTTTGGTTGTTTATAAGGATGTGTTGAATTCTAGACATGCTAATGTGATCTTGCCAAGAGAAATCCGAGCTTTGCTTGACAGGTACAAGGATGTATTCCCTGAGGAGATACCAGCAGGCCTGCCGCCCTTGAGAGGCATAGAGCATCAGATAGACTTCATCCCTGGTGCCCAACTCCCCAACCGGCCTGCATACCGAGTCAATCCCGCGGAGGCAAAGGAGCTTGAAGCTCAGGTCATGGATCTGATGGCCAAGGGGTATGTAAGGGAGAGTCTAAGCCCTTGTGCCGTGCCTGTGCTCCTGGTGCCCAAGAAGGATGGTTCCTACAGGATGTGTGTTGATTGTAGAGCCATCAACAATATCACCATCAAATACCACCATCCCATTCCAAGGCTAGATGACATGTTGGATGAGTTGAGTGGAGCAACCATCTTCTCTAAGGTGGATTTGAAGAGTGGGTATCATCAAGTGAGGATGAGGGAAGGGGATGAGTGGAAGACCGCCTTCAAGACCAAGCATGGTCTGTATGAGTGGTTAGTCATGCCATTCGGCCTCTCCAATGCCCCAAGCACCTTCATGCGCCTCATGCACCATATCCTTAGACCCTTTATGGGAAAGTTCTTGGTAGTTTATTTTGATGATATTCTGATATATAGTTCTTACTTGACTGATCATGTGCTGTATTTAGAACAGGTCTTAGAAACTCTTAGGAAAGAACATATGTTTGCCAATTTGTCTAAATGCATCTTTTGCGCAGATGAGGTTGTTTTCCTTGGCTTTGTGGTTAGCTCACAGGGACTGAGAGTAGATGTGGAGAAAATAGAGGCCATCCTCAGCTGGCCTAGACCGACTTCAATCAGCCAAGTCAGAAGCTTCCATGGGCTGGCCAGCTTATATAGGCGCTTTGTGAAGGACTTCAGCACCTTGGCTGCACCCCTGACCTCCTTGATCAAGAAGAATACCGGCTTTGAATGGGGAGAGTTGCAAGAGCAAGCTTTCTTGGAGCTTAAGTATCAGCTGACCCATGCGCCCATTCTTGCCTTGCCCAACTTTGAGAAGACCTTTGAAGTGGAGTGTGATGCCTCAGGAGTAGGCATAGGGGCGGTGCTAACTCAAGGAGGAAGACCAGTGGCATATTTTAGCGAGAAGCTGACTGGAGCCACCCTGAACTACCCGGCCTATGACAAGGAGTTATATGCATTGGTCAGGGCAATGCAAACATGGCAGCACTACCTCTTGGCTAGGGAGTGTGTGATTCACACGGATCATGAGACTTTGCAGCATTTGAGGGGTCAGACCGTGTTGAAGAAGAGGCATGCTAGATGGTTGGAATTCATAGAGACTTTTCCCTATGTGATCAAATACAAGAAGGGAAAGGAGAATGTTGTAGCGGATGCCTTGTCCAGGAGGCATGCTTTGATCTCTACCATGGATGCTAAGGTTTTGGGGTTTGGACATTTGAAGACCTTATACCCAGAAGATCCAGACCTCAAGGCAGCCTATGAAGGACATGGAGCAGGAGCCTACACACGTTTCTTCATTCATGATAGGTTTCTCTTTAAAGATAGGCGCCTGTGCATTCCCCAAGGATCAATGAGGGAGTTGCTAGTGGAGGAGGCTCATGGAGGTGGTCTTATGGGACATTTTGGAGTGGAGAAGACTCTTAGTGTTCTTAAAGAACACTTCTACTGGCCAAAGATGAAGAAGATGGTAGCCAATCACTGTGATAGGTGCATCACTTGCAGGAGAGCCAAGTCAAGACTCCATCCTCACGGCCTGTTCATGCCCCTGCCTGTCCCTACTCTTCCATGGATAGACATCTCCATGGACTTTGTTCTGGGATTGCCCAAGATTCAATACAAGGACTCAGTGTTTGTAGTGGTGGAACGCTTCTCCAAGATGGCCCATTTCATTCCCTGCTCAAAGACCAATGATGCCTCTCAAACCGCCACATTGTTCTTTAGGGAGGTGGTGAGACTCCATGGCATTCCAAGAACTATTGTGTCTGACCGTGACACAAAGTTCCTGTCACACTTCTGGAGGACCCTATGGAAGAAGCTGGGTACCAAGCTGTTGTTCTCTACCACATGCCATCCTCAAACCGATGGACAGACTGAGGTGGTCAACCGCACCCTCGGAGCATTGCTGAGATCAACCGTGGGAAGACATTTGACTACTTGGGTGGAGAGCTTGCCATTGGTGGAATTTGCCTATAATTCAGCTAATCATTCAACTACAGGCATGTCACCCTTTGAAGCTGTGTATGGCCGCAACCCAGACACTCCCCTGACCTTGACACCCTTGCCACCAACCGAGACCATGGACCTTGAGGGAGAGGCCAAAGCCGCGGCCATGAAGAAGATTTTTGAACAAGTGCATGGCAACATTGAGAAGAGGAATGATCAGGTCCGATCTAGGATCAACAAGAAAAGGAAGCAGCTGGTGTTCCAACCAGGAGATTGGGTGTGGCTACACCTAAGGCCAGAGCGCTTCCCCAACAAGCGCAAGCACAAGCTAGACTTCAGAGGAGACGGCCCATTCCAAGTGGTGGAACGCATCAACGACAATGCCTACAGACTCAAGCTGCCAGGTGAGTACAATGTGTCCTCCTCATTTAATGTTTCTGATCTATCTCCTTTTGATGCACAGGATGTTGGTTCTTTGGAGACCAAATCACTTGAAGAGGGTGGGGATGATGGGGTCATCCAAGCTACACCGACCAGATACTTGGAGGATGAAGGCCAGACCACCCCTTATGTGTCCCACCGCATTATGACCAGGAGCAGAGCCGCTCAGGGAGTCCAAGACCAGAGCACAGGAGATCATGCCCAAGGAAGCCAAGAGGAAGCCGCTCTAGCTCATGCATCCGGCCTTGGAGAGGAAGAGGAGGTTGAAGGCAGGAACCGGCCTCCTGATCATGTTCAGCTGAGTGTTTCTGACCAAGACACTCATGCACACAGCCTTAGGGATAAGGTCTTGTGTGTCCTTACTATCCATGAGTAAGGGCACTTCTAAAGATCTTAGGTGATTAGGGTACTCTTTTCCTTTCTAAGTTTACCATAATGGGTTCTTGGAAAGGTTTTTAATGAAACCTGAAAATCTAAGGCATCAAGCCTAGTGTCCCATTGATTTATTGTGGATATGTCCCTTAAATCAATTAAGCTTGATTTCTATCCTTAGGCACATGTTAGCCTTTGTATTTCTTTTAAGACTTAGTCTTTATTTTGGGGTTTTGAATGTTTTGTTGACCACGGTCAACTAGGTCTATGACTTAAGCATGTAGCCTATAAAAAGGCAAACTCACTCTCATTTCTAATCAGACAATTATGAACCCTAAACACAAGTCGGCCGTTTTGGTCTTTCTCCTTTCTCATTGTTGAGTGTGTCTCCAAGTGAGAGTGAGAGTTCCTTGAAGATTGAGTGTGTCTCTCTTCTTGGAAAGGCTGTATCCAAGCCAGACATAGCTTGGTGTGTTGCCTTCAAACCCCCTTTTCTAATCAAGTAAAAACCCTTCTTTCATTACTAGCCGCTTCACCATTTCACTCGGTAGCCACTGACCAACCGTCCGTACCGCCCCGCCATTCGTCCTGCCGTTCAAGTTTCTACCCACAGGTCGTCCTTCGTCAGGCCCCACGGTCACAAGGCCGTCCTGCCGTTCGAGTCCTCGCCCGCAGGACACTCCTTGTTCGTCCCACCGGTCGTGTGTTCATCCGCTGCCTCGTCCTGCGTCCGTTAACCGCGACTTAACCCTCGTCCGTATGACCGAACTGCCTGCTCCTCACCATTCCAGAACCTCTCCGGCGACCTTACTCGACCAGATGACTAAGGCTCGTAACACTGTGAAAGGGGCTTGTGATACTACAAGAACATCAGCCAAACTAGACTTAAGGACACGGCAGAAGCAAGGGGAAACTTGGCGGCGCCTGGGTGTTTAAACACTAGTCTTAGATTTTTATCAAAATGCTTGTTATTTCATTAATGTGTAGACAAGAGGCTTATATAATTCCTTATTACAACTTAGGCTAAAGAACATGATGTTTAGCCTCTCATGGAATTAAAACAGCAAGTAGTTTACTTATTGGCAATTAAAATAGACTTTGGGTCTCAAATAGTCAACATGACTTATAAACCCAAATAAATACTTAGTCTAGAAATAGAATAAAAGATAGGAAAAACCCAATAAAACTTAGGCTAGAAATCGATGAGGACTTGTGAATGAGATGGAATTGTGAAAATGTCTTCACCGTCTTGCTCAGTAAGAGTATTGCCTCATTAAAACATTCTTCGGAAAACCCAGTGGGACAAAACCGAAGATAGGGAAAAGAGTACAATTTCCTAGCACGACTTTTGGTGTCTTTACCGGATGGCAATGGTAAAGACACCGGAGGAAGAAGAATCTTCTAGAAGGAACCTCCATGGCTCCTTGTTCAGATGAAACGGGTCGGCTGTACGTGGGTCGGTCGAGGCATGGTCGGATGGTCCGTGGTCGGATGTTTGGGACGACCGGGACAGTGCACTCGGTCCGTAGCTAGTCATGGTAGACTCGAGGTCCGGTCCGGTTCCACTCTCCAGTAGCATGCTGAGCTTGTCGCCTAGAGCTTTCCTCTTGGACCGTGTGAGAGGTCCTGGTGGAATGAGTGGTGCAGTAGCTGGCTGGATGTCCTCATCATTCCCTCCCTCTTGAAGTGTTTTGGTCTCCAAAGCAAACTCCTCACTTGCATCAAACAACTCTAAGTCAGAAACATTAAACGTACTAAACACGTTATAATAACCTGAAAACTTGATCTGGTAGGCGTTGTTGTTGATTCTCCGGATGACGCAGAATGGACCATGTCCCCGGGGTGCAAGCTTGCTCTTTCGTCGTTAGGGAAATCTCTCTGGTCGCAGATGTAACCAAACCCAATCTCCCTCCTTGAAAACCATGTGCCGGTGGCCCTTGTTGGCGTTATTGACGTTTTGGATGTTCCGTTGCTCCAGATTTTCCGTGGTCTCTGCATGAAGACACTTAATGTATTCCGCCTTTGCTTCTCCCTCTAATCTGATGGCGTCGCCCAGTGGTATGGGTGTGAACTCTATAGGCATGGTCGGGTTGAAGCCGTAGACGACTTCAAAGGGAGAACGCTTTGTGCCCGAGTGTGTGGCCCTGTTTTAAGCGAACTCGACATACGGAAGGCACTCAAACCAATTCTTCAAGTTTCTGCCAATTGTTGCTCGCAGTGTATGGGATAATATCCGGTTGACCACCTCTGTCTGTCTGTCAGTCTGCGGATGGTATGCTGTAGGAAACAAGAGGTTGGTTCCTAATTTGCGCCACAATGCTCGGCAGAAGTGGCTAAGGAACTTGGTGTCGCGGTCGACACAATCGTTCTGGGAATGATGTGCAGTCGTACAATCTCCTTGAAGAACAGGTCGACAGTCTGGCTTGCGTCATTGGTCTTGTTGCAAGCGATGAAATGCACCATCTTGGAAAATGGATCGACCACTACGAAAATGGATTTCTTGTGGTTGATTTTCGGCAGGCCTAGTATGAAGTCCATGGAGATGTCCGTCCAGGGCGCAGATGGGACTAGTAATGGCATGTAAGGACCTTGCGGATGCATCTTGGATTTAGCCCGTTTGCAGATAAGGCACTAAGCGCAGTGTGCCTCTACATCTCGTCGCTGGTGGGGCCTGTAATGCCCCGTTCCGTAGGACGACCGTACGGAACAGCCGCGGTCGAGAACGGGCAGTTGTGTTAGGACGTGTGGTCGTTCATCCGCAGGAAATTCAGGTTAGAAATGATGTGGCAATGATGTGGCATGGCATGATGATGGGGATTTCCACTTAGTCCACTTAATCTTTTTAATTTTTTTTAAGTAAGTAAAATTTGGTTTAAGTGGGACAGGTGTAGAGATTTAAGGGTATTAAGAGAATTAGTGGGACAGGTGTAAGGAATTAAGGCTGTTAATTTGTTTAGTGGGACAGCTGTCTGGTTTTAGTGGATTTAAGCTAATTAGTGGGGCAGGTGTCATGATTTAGTGAAATTAAGAGATTAAGTGGGACAGGTGTCAAGTTAAACCCATGCATTTTCACCTTATAAATACCCCCCTTGTTACCTTAATCCATGTTTAGAAATCTGAAGTTTAAAAGCTGTATACTAAGAGAGTTAGAGAGAGAAGTAGGCGCCTGGTGAGAGGCTGTGCAACCGTGAGGAGAGGAGGCCATCCGCGAGTGTTCTCAGGCCTGTCCGAGTGTTTAGGCTGTTCATCCGTGTTCTGTGAGTTGGTCTTTTATTTTCTTTTTAAGCAAGACAGTTGATCCGAGTTCGGTTAGGACGTTAGGATTGTGTGCATGATGCTTTGCGGTGCATTAATAATTTCTATTTTAATGTTGTGTTGTGATTTAGTGGATTGCATGCATGTCGAATTACAGTTGAATTTTGCGGTTATGCTTCATGATCAGTCGCATGCATGAATAATTATGATTAAGTTGTTGCGTTAGGTCCAAGGATGCCATTAGTAGAACCTTAGGTTGGTTTAGGTCTTATTTGATTGGCTGTACATGTTCTTGTTTGATTGTTGTGCAGTTGGTCAAATAATAGACCTAGACTGGACCGAGGGCGATACGAAGTGGTGTCTGGTTTAGGAAGTCGTTTGTGGTTATGTTGTGTTGGTCTATTCGAGAAGAGGTGACTCGAATATGACATGTCTTGTTAGTCGTGGTGTTGTTGTCCATGCGAGAAACGGTGACTCGTATGTGACTTGAGTTATGGGTTTAAGTTGTGGGAATTGTGACTTAGCTATTCCGTGTGCATGCGAGGGATGGCTTGCCACCATCCTGTGAGCGACTTGCCAGGCTAAAGCCCATCTTCGTAGGTGCCTGATAGCATGTAGCGACTAAGGACCTGACCGGGGCAGTGAGTACCGTCCATCTTCGTAGGTGCCTTGTAGCATGTGTGGCTAAGGACCTGACCGGGACGGGAAGGAATAGGCTAAGGTCACGGCGCGCATGTGTAGTTTAGAGTCAAGATTGGTTAAGCCGTCTGTGGAGTTATAAGTACATTGGTCTTAAACGTGATTGATCTTGTTTGAGTTCACTTGCATTATTGCGGGATGGGTTAGATAGTATTTTTCAACCAGCTCACTCAGCACTAGCTGACCGAACTCGTTCTTGCAGATAAAGGCAAGGTTGTGGAAGGAGGGCGGAACAGTCCAGTGTAGATTTGAAGACCCCTTAGTAGAAAGTATGTTTCTTTTGGACTTGTGTAAAATTTCATAGGAAGTATGACGCTTTCGCTAAGTATTGTAATCGGGTTTTGTAAGAACCTATGGAAGTATGTTTAATATATAAAATGGAGGTTTTCCGTATATGTTATTAAAGTCCTAGTTAAATTTTAAGTTCTGAATACCTAAGTCCCGGCCGGGCTAACCTCAACAAGGATGTCCGTTCTTGGTCACGTAACCTTGAATGAGATGGAGTTGATTTAATCGGGGTTCGGATCGTGTCTGTTCGGGCTTTCGGACTATATTCGGAAGAACGGTCGGACAGGGTTCGGGCCTATCGTAACACCTTCGGTCTAGTAGGATCGGGGGCGTTACAAGGTGGTATCAGAGCGTGTTACGATTTATAGGGACTTAACGGTTTTTGTAAAGAAAAGGTTTTTAGGAAGGGGTTTAGGAAACTGGCTGTCCGCCTATCCAGAACGAGTTCGTAACAAGTGTACTGTTTTGCAGATGCCACCGAGTAGGGATCTGAGGGGTAACCGTGGTTCGTATCAAGGGTCTGAAGCTGAAGAGTCAGTGGGGCATATACCTGGTGAAGAAGAGTTTGATGCACAGAATGGGCAAGGGCCGGAAGCAGACTCACTTGAACTGAGAGAGAGCAGCGCAGAGTCTAGAAACCAGGAACGTGGTAATCAACCCCATATGATGGAACAGCTGTGTAACCGTTTGATAGAAGGATTGGAGCGATTACGACAACCTCTATCAAATACCCCAAGTTACTTGGAAATTGTTACTGCCATGCGGAACCTGGGAACGGAAAAGTACAATGGAGGAACAGATCCATTTAAGGCGGATTCGTGGTTGAGGCGTCTAGAAAGTAACTTTAGCGCCACAAGATGCCCAGAAACATTCAAGAAGGATGTGGCCGTTTACTACCTAGACCAAGACGCGGCCAACTGGTGGGAGACCCGAGAACGACGACTTGAATATTTCCAAGCGCCAGATGAAGCATGGGTTCAATTTCGCACCGAGTTTTTGAAGAAATACTTTCCCGCGGAGGCACGGGACCGTCTAGAAACCCAATACGCACAGCTGACTCAGGGCGAGAGAAAAGTTCGTGACTACGAGGCAGAGTTTACTAGGCTTCGACGTTTTGCCAGATACGGGACTCACGACGAAGAAGCTACAATGCGGAAATTTCTCCATGGACTGCGTCCCGATCTATTCTGCAGACTTAGGACCGTAACGTGTCCGGATCTATCAACCCTGATCGAGATGGCCGTTAATATGGAGGAAGCTTTGATGGGTGAACGGAGATATTATGAAAGCATCGCTCAGAGGCAGGAAAGACCGAGGAGAGTAGAACAAGTACGAAGAGGGCGCTACGACCGACCTACCACTGGTAATACTAGACCAGTCCCAACTTGCTATCGATGCGGGCGGAGTGGTCATACTTCGAGTACTTGTGGGATTCCGACCATGAGACCACAAAACACTACGTGTTGGAATTGTGGAGAGATAGGACGTTACTCTGCACAGTGTCCTAAAAGACAGAACTTCCGGAGACCACCACCACCAGCAATCCAAGCAGGGCCAAAGCGTTTGGCTATCGGACCACCACCGGCTCAACAACAACAAGCAGGAAGGGTGTACGCGATTGATACGAACCAGGCTGGCCCTTCACGACCCTCTCCCCTGATAGCAGGTACGTTGGGCTAAATTCTGGGTAGTTGATCTCTTGAATGTGTGTTTAGGTTTAGGGTTTGGGTGGTTGAGCTCATGCTAATGGCACTCGGGTCGGGCTCGAGTTTTGAGAGATCGATCGTGCATGTTCTTGTTTGATTGTTGCACGGTTGGTCAATTTTAACTTGGGCTTAGACCAGGATGACATGGCAGAGTTAAAGATTGGTCGTGCATGTTCTTGTTTGATTGTTGCACGGTCAATCGAACCACCTTTGCCATAAGCCTAAAAAAAATGTTTAATTGTTAATGGATTGATGTTGCATGAGTAGATGAATGAATGAGTTATGATTGAATAGGAACCCTGCGAGTAGGTGGTAGCTTGGCCTTTGTTCTGTTCGACTCAGGCGCTACTCATAGTTTTGTCTCGCCTGAGGTAGTGCGGACCTTTGAGAGAACCTTTACCATAGTAGGAATAGATGTCCCTATTAGGACCCCAGGAACCCAAACCTTGAAAGCTGAAAATAAGATCTTAGATGTCCCCGTTAAGATCGACGAAGTGGAATTCCCAGCAGACCTACTGGTGACAGCATTGGATCGACACGAGGTAATTTTGGGGATGGACTGGTTGTCGCGTTACCAGGCTCAGTTAGATTGCGGTAAAGGAAAAATGCATCTCAGAAGGGAAGGAGGTGTGAGAATTCAGTTTCGGGGATTTGAGCCTAGTGCCAAGGCAATGTTCTTGTCGGCCTTGCGAATGGAACAAGAGTTACAAGAAGGAGAAGCGTATCTCGTAACCTTGATGGTAAGCGACGAGGGATTAACCCAGGAACCAGAGTTATCGGACATCCCAGTGGTCAGGGAGTTCGAGGATGTTTTCAAACCATTATAAGGTGTGCCGCCACCACGGCCCAACCCGTTTATGATCACGCTGGAACCCGGAGCGACTCCCATTGCTAAAGCACCGTACCGGATGGCACCAGCAGAGATGGCCGAATTAAAGAAGCAACTGGAAGATTTGATAGAAAAAGGATTTATCAGACCAAGTTCATCGTCATGGGGCGCACCAGTCTTGTTTGTCAAGAAGAAGGACGGGAGTATGAGGTTATGTATTGATTATCGGGGAATCAACAACATAACCATTAAGGACAAGTACCCTCTGCCAAGGATTGATGAATTATTAGACCAACTTCAAGGAGCCAAGGTATTTTCAAAGATCGATCTAGCCTCAGGATACCACCAGATACCTATCTCAGAAGCAGACATTCCGAAAACAGCTTTCCGCACACGGTATGGTCAATATGAATTCGTGGTGATGCCGTTTGGATTGACAAACGCCCCAGCTGCATTCATGCGACTCATGAATGAGGTCTTCCGAGAGTATTTAGATAACTTTGTCATCATTTTCATTGATGACATACTTATCTATTCCAAGAACGCGGAAGAACACGAGCAGCATCTACGATTAGTGTTGGGACGACTACGGGAACAACGATTGTTTGCCAAGTTCAGCAAGTGTAAGTTCTGGAGGAAAGAAATAGGATTCTTAGGTCATCGCGTATCGGAACATGGAGTATCTGTAGACCCGGAGAAGATCGCGGTGATTAAAGAATGGCCGCAACCAACTAATGCCTCGGAAATCAGAAGTTTCTTGGGCTTAGCTGGGTATTACAGGAAATTTGTCAAAAATTTCTCCTCCAAAGCCAAACCTCTAACCAGGCTGACTGGCAAGGGAGTTCAGTTCCAGTGGACTACGGAAACCGCCAAGGCGTTCGAGCAGTTAAAGGAAGCCTTGACGACTGCACCCATATTAGTATTACCTGAACCAAACCAACCATACTCCATCTACACCGATGCATCCCGGGTAGGGCTTGGTTGTGTACTAATGCAGAATGGTAAGGTTATAGCATATGCATCAAGGCAGCTTCGGAAGCACGAAGAGAATTATCCGACGCATGATTTGGAGTTGGCGGCAGTGGTGTTTGCTCTTAAGATATGGAGGTCATATTTGTATGGAGGAACGGTGCAAGTCTTTACGGATCACCAAAGTTTGAAGTACCTGTTCACGCAGCCGGATCTAAACCTACGACAAAGACGGTGGATGGAATTCATAGCGGATTACGATCTGAAGATTCAGTACCACCCTGGAAAAGCTAATGTAGTGGCTGATGCTCTGAGTAGGCGACAAGCTGATAAGAATGTTTCGAAAGATGTTGAGGCCTTGTCCAGTACGTTAAAAATGGTTCGCCTTGCAGTATTAGAAGGGGAAACCAGCCAACCCCTTGGAATTCAAGCCGTTAATCAGGCAAGCCTAATCCACCGCATCAGAGAAGCTCAAGAGGAGGACGTGGATTTGAAAAAGATCTTGGAGGAGATAAAGGCAAGTGATGAGAGGAATGATAAGGGGTACCATTTAGCAGAAGATGGGACCTTGTTGATGAATGGGAGGATTGCAGTACCGAAACAAGAAGAGTTAAAGAAGGAAATATTGAAAACTGCACATCAGTCTCTGCTAAGCATACATCCAGGAAGCACTAAGATGTACCGAGACATCAGACGATACTATCACTGGCCAGGAATGAAAAAGGCAGTAGCAAAATGGGTTGCTCAATGCCAAGTATGTCAGCAAGTCAAGGTTGAGCACCAAGTGCCGGGAGGACTATTACAGAGTTTACCAATCCCAGAGTGGAAATGGGAGGCAGTAGCGATGGACTTCATCACCGGCTTACCTATCGCACCAGGCCGAGGTAATGATGCCATCTGGGTCATCATGGATCGTCTAACCAAGTCAGCGCACTTTCTTCCGGTCAGGCTGAATGATCGTTTTGAGACACTAGCTCGGTTATATCTGAAGGAGATTGTGAAGTTACATGGTGTACCCGCAAACATCGTGTCAGATAGAGATCCAAGATTCACGGCACGGTTCTGGAGAGCTTTTCAGGATGCCTTGGGCACAGAATTACACATAAGTACGGCATTCCACCCTGAGACGGACGGACAGACTGAGAGGACCATCCGAACGATCGAGGACATGCTCCGGATGTGCATCCTTGATTGGGCTGGGACATGGGAACAGCATCTTCCGTTGGTTGAGTTCTCATACAACAACAGCTACCATTCAAGCATCGGGATGTCACCATACGAGGCTTTATATGGACGCCCGTGTCGCACGCCTATGTGTTGGGTGGAAGTAGGAGAAAGAAGAATGTTCGGTCAGGAGATTGTAGACGAGACCACAGAAAAGATCCGAACAGTTAAGCAGAACATGAAGAAAGCTCAAGATCGGCAAAAGAAATACGCAGATCAGCATCGAAGGGATTTGACATATTCAGTTGGCGATTGGGTCTACTTGAAGGTAGAAGCACAGAAAGGAAAGGATCGGTTTGGGAAAGTTGGAAAGCTAGCTACACGGTTTATAGGACCATACCGAATCGTTGGAAGAATTGGAGAGGTAGCTTATCGGCTAGATCTACCCACAGACATGGCATTACACCCGGTCTTTCACATTTCGATGCTGCGGAAACATGTCAGAGATCCAACTGAGATAGAACCGCAAAGAATCGAGGAGCTACGGCCAAACTTCACATATACGGAAGGTCCAATCAGAGTAGGAGAGAGACGGATCAAGAAGTTGAAGAACCGTGAGATTTCCCAAGTTCACGTTTTCTGGGGAAAGCAACACCGTATAATTACCACTTGGGAAGATGAAGACCGTTTTCGGGAAAGATATCCTGAGCTATTCACTTCTGGTACGGAAGGTTGATGTAAGAATTCGGGGACGAATTCCCATAAGGAGGGGAGAATGTAATGCCCCGTTCCGTAGGACGACCGTACGGAACAGCCGCGGTCGAGAACGGGCAGTTGTGTTAGGACGTGTGGTCGTTCATCCGCAGGAAATTCAGGTTAGAAATGATGTGGCAATGATGTGGCATGGCATGATGATGGAGATTTCCACTTAGTCCACTTAATCTTTTTAATTTTTTTTAAGTAAGTAAAATTTGGTTTAAGTGGGACAGGTGTAGAGATTTAAGGGTATTAAGAGAATTAGTGGGACAGGTGTAAGGAATTAAGGCTGTTAATTTGTTTAGTGGGACAGCTGTCTGGTTTTAGTGGATTTAAGCTAATTAGTGGGACAGATGTCATGATTTAGTGAAATTAAGAGATTAAGTGGGACAGGTGTCAAGTTAAACCCATGCATTTTCACCTTATAAATACCCCCCTTGTTACCTTAATCCATGTTTAGAAATCTGAAGTTTAAAAGCTGTATACTAAGAGAGTTAGAGAGAGAAGTAGGCGCCTGGTGAGAGGCTGTGCAACCGTGAGGAGAGGAGGCCATCCGCGAGTGTTCTCAGGCCTGTCCGAGTGTTTAGGCTGTTCATCCGTGTTCTGTGAGTTGGTCTTTTATTTTCTTTTTAAGCAAGACAGTTGATCCGAGTTCGGTTAGGACGTTAGGATTGTGTGCATGATGCTTTGCGGTGCATTAATAATTTCTATTTTAATGTTGTGTTGTGATTTAGTGGATTGCATGCATGTCGAATTACAGTTGAATTTTGCGGTTATGCTTCATGATCAGTCGCATGCATGAATAATTATGATTAAGTTGTTGCGTTAGGTCCAAGGATGCCATTAGTAGAACCTTAGGTTGGTTTAGGTCTTATTTGATTGGCTGTACATGTTCTTGTTTGATTGTTGTGCAGTTGGTCAAATAATAGACCTAGACTGGACCGAGGGCGATACGAAGTGGTGTCTGGTTTAGGAAGTCGTTTGTGGTTATGTTGTGTTGGTCTATTCGAGAAGAGGTGACTCGAATATGACATGTCTTGTTAGTCGTGGTGTTGTTGTCCATGCGAGAAACGGTGACTCGTATGTGACTTGAGTTATGGGTTTAAGTTGTGGGAATTGTGACTTAGCTATTCCGTGTGCATGCGAGGGATGGCTTGCCACCATCCTGTGAGCGACTTGCCAGGCTAAAGCCCATCTTCGTAGGTGCCTTATAGCATGTAGCGACTAAGGACCTGACCGGGGCAGTGAGTACCGTCCATCTTCGTAGGTGCCTTGTAGCATGTGTGGCTAAGGACCTGACCGGGACGGGAAGGAATAGGCTAAGGTCACGGCGCGCATGGGTAGTTTAGAGTCAAGATTGGTTAAGCCGTCTGTGGAGTTATAAGTACATTGGTCTTAAACGTGATTGATCTTGTTTGAGTTCACTTGCATTATTGCGGGATGGGTTAGATAGTATTTTTCAACCAGCTCACTCAGCACTAGCTGACCGAACTCGTTCTTGCAGATAAAGGCAAGGTTGTGGAAGGAGGGCGGAACTAGTATGTTTCTTTTGGACTTGTGTAAAATTTCATAGGAAGTATGACGCTTTCGCTAAGTATTGTAATCGGGTTTTGTAAGAACCTATGGAAGTATGTTTAATATATAAAATGGAGGTTTTCCGTATATGTTATTAAAGTCCTAGTTAAATTTTAAGTTCTGAATACCTAAGTCCCGGCCGGGCTAACCTCAACAAGGATGTCCGTTCTTGGTCACGTAACCTTGAATGAGATGGAGTTGATTTAATCGGGGTTCGGATCGTGTCTGTTCGGGCTTTCGGACTATATTCGGAAGAACGGTCGGACAGGGTTCGGGCCTATCGTAACACCTTCGGTCTAGTAGGATCGGGGGCGTTACAGGGCCAGTAGAAATGCTCCTTAAGCATGCTTAATGTCTTGTCAATGCCGAAATGACCCATTAGACCTCCTCCGTGGGTTTCTCTAAAAAGCAGCTCTCCTATCGATCCTCTCAGAATGCAGAGTCGCTTGTCATTAAAAAAGAACCCGTCAAACAGATAAAACCGGCTGTAGGTGCCCTTGCCGTATGGTTCTTATTTATCGTCGAGGTCAATGGACCAGCTATCGTGCACAAATCTTGGACAAACCGTCGGTAGAAGCTGGTGAGTCCGTGGAAGCTATGGACCTGGCTGGCGGTCGTCGGTGTGGGCCACTCTTGTATGGCCTTGATCTTCTCCTCGTCCACCCGGAGTCCCTGGGAACTCACGACGAATCCAAGAAAAATGACTTGGTCTGTGCAGAATGTACATTTGTTGAGGTTTGCATACAACTGCTCTCTATACAGGGTGGTAATCACGGTCTCTAGGTGCTCCAGATGGTCTGTGTAGGTCATGCTATAGACGAGAATATAGTCGAAGTAGACTACTATGAACTTGCCAATGAACGGTCGAAGGACTTGGTTCACAAGGCGCATGAATGTACTTGGGGCGTTGGACAGGCCGAATGGCGTTACTAGCCACTCATAAAGACCCTGTTTCGTCTTGAACGCAGTCTTCCATTCATCTCCTTCTCGCATCCTCACTTGATGATATCCGTTTTTAAGGTCAATTTTGGAGAAGACCGCGGCTCCGCTTAATTCGTCTAGCATGTCGTCCAGGCGCGGAATGGGGTGCCGGTACTTGATTGTAAAGTTGTTGATGGCGCGACAGTCGACACACATCCTCTAACTCCCGTCCTTCTTTGGTACTAGTAAGACCGGGACGACACATGGACTGAGACTTTCTCGGACATAATCTTGAGACATAAGATCCTGGACTTGTCGTTCTAATTCTTTAGCCTCCTCGGGGTTGACTCTGTATGTAGGACGGTTGGGAAGCTGAGCTCCGGGGACAAAGTCGATGTGGTGCTCAATCCCTCGGATAGGTGGGAGGCCGACTGGGATTTTTTCCGGAAACACTTCTGCATATTTATTTAGTAAGGCTTGGATCTCGGCAGGTAAGGGTGCCTCGGTGCTGGACGTGTGGAGGCTCTCTCTGTAGAGCATCAAAACGAACTGGGTACCCTTGGTACGGGTGGCTTTCCTCATGTCTGCCATATTTATCAGAAAGTTCTCTTTGCAGGCATGTTGATCTTTTGCCATTTTAGACTGCCTTTCTTAAATGGCATGTGCAGACATTGGTGCTAAGTTGTAATTATCGTGGACAAATGAGTAGAAGTTGGTCCGTCTGTTGTGCTTAGTCTGTGGGTCAAATTGCCATGGTCGTCCGAGAAGAAGATGTCCAGCTGACATCGGGACGACATCAAAGGTGACCTGGACCTGGTATCTGCTGATGCTGAATGAGACCTTAACTTGGTCTGAAATGTATAACCCCGTTTTGTTGTTCAGCCATCGTAGTTTATAGGGCTTAGGATGCTTGGTCACAGGCAATCCTAGTTTCTCCACCATTTATTTGCTAGCGGCGTTGAGCACACTTTCCCGAGTATTGTACATTTTGAGTGAAAAATCTTCTCTCGCTGTTCCCTAACATACATCCACGACATGAACAACCTGAACAATCTCCAGACAGGCGTGGCACAATCTCATCTAGAGGAAGCCAAAGGAATAGTGTGCACCAAGAGAACTTTGATGAGGAGGCCGCAGCTCAATTTTCCAGAATGAGATACCTGAATATGGAGACTTTAGGCAACCTAGACGCTTCCATGAGCCCCGTCCACCCCCGGTTCCACAAGATGGACTTAATAACTTGAAGCTGAAGATACCTCCCTTCCACGACAAAAATGACCCCACAGCTTACTTGGAATGGGATCAAAAGATAGAATTGGTGTTTAATTGTCAATTTTATACTGAATCTAACAAGGTTAATGTGGCGGTTACAGAGTTCTACGACTATGCCCTCAGTTGGTGGGATCAAATGGTGACTTCAAGGAGGTGAAATGGTAAACGTCCCATTGGCACTTGGTATGAGCTGAAGCGGATAATGCGCAGGCGGTTTGAACCAAGCCACTATCACCGTGACCTCCACATGAAGTTGAGACAATTGACCCAGGGCAATCGAAGCGTGGAGGAGTATTTTCAAGAGATGGAAACTCTTTTGATTAGGGCTTGTGTGACAGAAGATCGTAATGCCACTATGTCACAGTTCCTTATGGGATTGAGCCGTGATATCCAAGATAGATTAGAAATGCAACATTACGTGGATATTGAAGAAATGCTCCACAAAGCTATTCTCATTGAACTTCAAATTAAAAGAAGACCTAACTTACGCTCATGTTTTGGTGCAGGTGCATGGAATAGCAAGCCGTCCTACAATCGCGAGTATAAGTCTACTAAACCGGTGGACGTTAGACCAACCATCTCCAAACCAGAACCATACAATCCGCGTGTGGACAAAGGATAAGCTATTGACCGACCAAGTAGGACGCAGGACATTCGTTGTTTCAAGTGTCAAGGAGTTGGTCACTATGCCAACGAATGCATCAAAAAAAGGTCATGGTACTTTTGGACAATGGTGAATGCGTGACTGATGAAGAGGAAGAACTGGAGCCGAAACTTGATCCAGAATCGGATGAATGTGTTGAGACCTCGATTTCAGGACAGCTCTTGGTGGCTTGGAGGTCTCTTAGTGTCCACTCTAAACCAGATGAGCAAGAACAGAGGGAAAACCTGTTTCACTCCCGTTGCCTAGTCAAAGGAAAGGTTTGTAGTCTTATTATTGACTGTGGAAGTTGTACTAACGTTGCTAGTGAGATTATGGTGCAGAAATTAGGCTTTGAGATGAGCAAGCACCCGAAGCCTTATCCTTTACAATGGCTCAATGAAAATGGAGAGTTGAGTGTCACTCACCAAGTGATTGTCCCAATTGAAATTGGAAAATACTATGATGAGGTTAAGTGTGATGTCTTGCCAATGGAAGCTGGACATATCGTCTTGAGTAGGCCTTGGCAATCAGACCGCGTAGTTACCCATGATGGGTTTACTAACTGACATCATTTTACTTTTAATGGCCGAAAGGTTACCTTGGTGCCAATGTCACACCCCAAGAACTCTACCAAGACCAGTTACATCTTAGGCAACAAAAGAAGGAGATCGAACAAGCTAAAACGCCTAAATCAAATCCAATTTTATCATCAATCCTGGAAAGGTTAAACGTAGCTTGATTGTGAAGTCATCTATCTTTATGTTTATTTTTAAGAAAACTATCTAACTTTTACTGACTATGAGCCGGAGCTTCTGAGCAAGGTGCATGTTCTTTTGCAGGAGTATGAGGATGTCTTTCCAGAAGAGCACCCTGATGGCTTACCTCATATACGTGTGATAGAACATCATATTGATTTCTTCCCTGGAGCCACATTACCAAATCGACCTGCTTATCGTACAAATCCGTTCGAAACCAAGGAGCTCCAAAGACAAGTGGACGAACTGATGAAGAAAGGCTATATACGTGAGAGCATGAGCCCTTGTGTCTTGCCAGTGCTTCTTGTCCCAAAGAAGGATGGGACTTGGCGAATTTGTATTGACTGTCGTGCTGTTAATAACATCATGGTAAAGTATCGTCACCCAATTCCTAGGCTAGATGACATGTTAGATGAATTGCATGGATCTAGTGTGTTTTCAAAAATTGACTTGAAAAGTGGTAATCACCAAATTCGTATGAAGGAGAGTGATGAGTGGAAAACCGCTTTTAAAACTAAACATGGCCTTTATGAATGGTTAGTTGTGCCTTTCAGTTTAACTAATGCACCTAGTACTTTTATGAGAGTTATGAAACATTTGCTTAGAAAATTCATAGGACATTTTGTTGTTGTCTATTTTGATGATATCTTGGTTTATAGTAAGTCCTTAGAAGACCATGTTCAGCACTTGAAATTGGTCATGGAAACTCTAAGAAAAGAACAGTTATTTGCTAATCTTAAAAAAATGTACTTTTTTCACAGATAACCTTGTGTTTTTAGGATTTTTTATAAGTGCAGAAGGGATAAGAGTTGATGAGGAAAAGGTCAAGGCAATTCGTGAAACTTCAGTACCTTGGCCGCCCCCATTGACTGAGATCATCAAAAAGGAGGTTGGCTTTAAATGGGAGCGTGAACAAGAAGAAGCTTTTCAGACTCTTAAGGTAAAATTGACCAATGCACCTCTTTTGGTGTTACCTAATTTTGCTAATGTTTTTGAAGTTGAGTGTGATGCCTCAGGTATAGGAATTGGAGCCGTTCTCATGCAGGACCGGAAACCAATGGCTTATTTTAGTGAAAAACTCAGTGGGGCTACACTTAACTACCCAACGTATGACAAGGAGTGGATTGAATTCATAGAAACATTTACTTATGTTATTAAATACAAGAAATGTAAAGAAAATATTGTGGCTGACGCCTGTCCAGGAGGTATGTTCTCATGTCCACTATTGAAGTAAAATTAATGGCATTTGATCACATTAAAAATTTGTATGCCACTGACCAAGACTATGGAGAAATCTATGAGTCTTGCGATCATTCTCCTGTAGGTCATTTCTATAAGCAAGATGGATATCTCTTCTTTGAAAACCGGTTGTGCATTCCCGACTGTCCTTTACGTGAGTTCTTTGTCAGAAAAGCGCATTCTGGAGGTCTTATGGGTCACTTTGAAATATCCAAGACCTTGGCCGTTTTGAAGGATCATTTTTATTGGCCACGGATGATGAGAGACGTGGAACGCATTTGTAACCGATGCCTTACCTGTAAAATGGCTAAGTCGACGACTAAGCCACACGGTTTGTATACCCCTTGCCCATCCCTTATCACCTTTGGATTGATTTATCCATGGATTTTATTCTTGGCCTGCCTAGAACTAGAATCGGAAAGGATTCTATATTTGTTGTGGTAGATAGATTTTCAAAAATGTCTCATTTCATAGCATGCACTAAGACTGATGATGCATCTCATATTGCTAGCTTGTTCTTTAGGGAGAGAGTGAGACTTCATGGCATGCCTAGATTAATTGTATCTGACAGGGTTACAAAATGTCTTCGCTACTTTTGGAAGACCTTGTGGTCTAAACTTTGCTTTTCAACGACTTGTCACCCTGATAGTGATGGTCAGACCGAGGTAGTTAACAGAACACTAGGAGCATTATTGAGGTAATTTGTTAAAAAGAATCTAAAAGCATGGGAGGAAATTTTACCACATGTAGAATTTGCATATAATCACTCAGTGCATTCTTCTTCTAAGTTTTCCCCATTTCAAGTTGTTTATGGATTTAACCCTCTTTCTCCTTTGGATCTATTACCTTTGCCTTTAAGTGAAAGAACTAACTTAGATGGGGAGCAGAAGGCTGAGCTGGTAAAAAGATTGCATAAGGAAGCCCGAGCCAATATAGAAGCCAAAACCAAGAAATATGCGGAAAGGGCTAACAAAAACCGAAGAAAGCTGGTTTTCAAACCAGGAGATCAAGTTTGGATTCATCTCAGGAAAGAACACTTTCCACATGAAAGGCGGTCCAAATTGTTGCCTCGGATGGATGGTCCTTTCACTGTTACCAAGCGTATCAATGACAATGCATATGAGCTGGACTTGCACGGTAAGTATCCAATTAATACAAGTTTTAATATCACTGACTTGGTTCCTTATGTTTCAAATGATTTGGATTTAAGGACAAATCCTCTTCAAGAGGGAGGGGATGATGTGACCCATGGTGAAGAGGAGGCTTTAAGTATGACCCAGAACACGTCCGTCCCGGACGAGGGCACGACCGAGAACACGTCCGTCCTGGACGAAGACCTGGACGAAGGTATGACCAAAACGAACGAAAGCAAAGACGAAGACATGGTCGTGACGGGTGTTGGACGCGACTGTGGCCCGACCAATGACGAAGATCTGGAGGAGATTCGAGACGACCCGGATGGCGACCGTGCCACGACCAAGTCCTAACCTGGTCCTGACCGTGCCCCAATCCCGGCCCGATCAGACCCCGACCGTGCATCGACCATGTCCCGACCTGGCCCCGACCGTGCCTCGACACAGGCCTGACCAGACCTTGACCGTGCATCGACCATGCCCCAACCTGACCTCAACCGTGCCTCGACCAGACTTGACCCAGAACTAGATTTTGATATGATGTTTCTCCCAGACTTCCCCATGACTAGGACGCGTACCAAGGCTCTTCAACAAGTGGTCAAGACCTTGTTTAGTCAAGACCTTAATTAAAACTCTACTTCTATTGGTTTGAATAATTTAAGTCATGCTATTTGAATTAAGTATTTGTGAAGGGATCATTTTCAAGTGCTCTTTTTCATTTGGTTTGTTTTTGTCCCATTGTGTTTTGCCACAAAGGTTTTTACTGAGGCTTTGAAAAGGGTTTCAGATGTGCAAATACTTAAGGCCCATATCATCTTGGATTAAATTTGGACTTTGTTTCTAATTAAGGCCCGACCCATTTTCCATTTGTACTTAGGCGTGTATTACTTAGGACTTGTAATCTGAGTGTTTCAATTTTGGTCAAGGCGTGTGTTGAAGTTTGAGCTCATCATGCATGGCTCTGACTTCTTGACCACCACCCTTGACCACCGTCTTCCTTGTTCTTTTTATACTTGGCCGAGTTCTCTTTGTACTTTTTTTTTCTTTCATCGAGTTTTCTAATAAAAGTTTGCTTTGCACTTTAGATTATTCGATCATTGTTTAGTCTTTGGCTAACTCTTGTAGAAACCCCTCTGGTGTGTAATATCCTTAGGCCTTTATACATATCCTCCTTGTTCCAAGTCAATCTCCCCAGGCCATATCCATAACCTGGTGTAGAATTTCCCCTATTCCAATTCAACCATCATTCATATCCACCTTCCCTAGTGTCACAGCTACTTGAATTCCCCTTCTGCCGCTTTCTCCTTTTATTCCCGGACCACCCTGTTGCCGATCATGGGTTGTGAACCTCTTTAGGTTTACATCATGGGATGTATACTCATCTATGAATCATGTGTCGTCCTTAAAATGTCTTCCTTTAATTCATTTTTGGCCGACACTGTTATTCTCACGTTCATAAGTAAAGTACCATCTTCGGCTAAATGATATCCCTTATCATTTCTTCCTTCATTACACCGTAACTCCTCGATAATTCATTTCAGGGTCACATCCTCTCCTTGTTCTTCTCTGATCCGATTAATCAGTCCTGTCTGATTAACAGCTTGTACTCCGAGAAGTTGACTTTTCTCTTCTTCTAACACCGTGAGGGTCGCCATCTTATGTGCATCAGCCAAAGTTTTTATCTCCTTGGTCGCACTACTTTTGGCTCGACAACGACTTAATGTATCCGCAACAACGTTGGCCTTTCCCGAATGATATTGAATCCTCCAATCATAGTCTGCAAGGAATTTCATCCAATGTTGCTGTCTCAGATTCAAGTCTGGCTGGGTAAATAAGTATTTCAGACTCTGGTGATCCGTAAACATTTGCATGGTTTCACCATAGAGATATGAGCTCCAGATTTTTAAGGCAAATACTACCGCGGCCATTTCCAGGTCATGGGTCCGGTGACTTTAAGTTCACGCCAAGTATGTCTAGGAGGAGTTTCTTCAGCCAGATGCATTCTGTGGTAAGTTTTTTCATAGCCTTATATTCAACTTATGCACTAGAGCAAGATACCACCTTCTTCTTCTTGGTCTTCCAAGTAACAAGATTTCCTCCTATGAAAGTGCAGTAGCCGGTTGTACTCCTCCTTTCTTCTCTATCTCCTGCCCAATCTGCATCATAATAACTTATAACTTTTGTGTATCTATTATAACCTATCCATAAACCTTGTTCTTTATTGCCTTTCAAGTATCTCAATATGCGCATGATCATTTCCCAGTGCCTTATCTTTGGGTTTTGCATGTGTTGAGACACCTGATTCACATAAAAACACAAGTCAGGTCTAGTGATGATTAAATAAATGAGCTTACCAACCACTTTTCTATACAGTTTTCTATCATGGAACACGCCATCTCCGAGCTCCCTCTCAGGTTTTATCTTGTAACCTTCTTCTAGAGTTGTCAGCTGGTTTAGCTTCCATCATATCTGTAGAAGTTAGCAAGTCCACAATATATTTTCTCTGAGATAAGAAAAGACCTTCCTTAAACCTACACACTTCAATTCCTAAGAAGTATTTAAGTTCACATATATCCTTAATATCAAAGACACTCTTTAAATATGCTTTAGTAGAATCAATTCCTACTTTATCACTCCCTGATATGATTATGTCATCAACATAAATGAGTATAACCACAATACCTTTTACTTTGAAGTGCAAAGAGAGTGTGTTCAACTTCTGACATTTTGAAGTCTCTGTCTCTTAAGGTCACATTCAACTTATGATACCATGCTCTTGGAAATTGATTTAAGCCATAAATAGCCTTTCTTAATCTTAGTGTATTGCCACCACCTACTAGATCTTCTTGACCTGGTGGTGATGTGATGTATACTTCCTCTTCTAGTCACATTTTAAGAATGGATTATTAACATCCACTTGCCAAAACTCCCAATCAAGGTTAGCAGCAAGAAACAAAACAACATTAACTGAATGAAATTTAGCCACAGGAGCAAATGTATCCCTATAATCTTCACCATAGGTTTGTGTGAATCCTCTAGCCACCAACCTAGTTTTATACCTATCTACCTCACCATTGCTTTTATATTTAATGGTAAAAATCCATTTAGAACTTACAGCCTTTTTCCCTTTTGGATGATTGGCTGGCGCATATGGTTGATTCTTCTCCATGGCTTGTCTTTCATCTTGAATTGCTTCTCTCCATTCCTTTATCTACATAGCTTCCTCATAGGTCTTTAGGATCTGATCTTTATCTAGATTAACAGTATGCAACATGAGAATAAGGTACATGAACTAGATTACACACTCCCTGGTCATGATGAGCTACTGCAGTGTTTTTGAAGTATAAGTTGGTTGGAAATCTCTGCCTTGTACTTCTTCTAAGGACAACAGATGATTCCCCTTTCTCTCCTTCTTCTAAAGCATCCCCATGATTAGGTTGAGTATCCCTTGACCTTTTTGAAGCTGAGACCAAGATATCTGTTTTCTCCTCTTGATCATGTCTAGATACCACTGGTTCTTCCTTATTGCCAAACAGCTGAAGTGACCCTTACTCCTTCTGAATGTTGGCACATACATCCTCCAAACTAGGTTTTAGGTGATGGAAATTCGGATGGCAAAGAAATAGACGGTATGCAGGGCGCAGAATGGTGTAAAGGGAGAAAATACAAGGGTGGATCGAAAGGCTCTTAATAAAGGGGGTGAGAAGACCTTTGGTGCGTCGACTTGTTTCAAAAGGATATGACACACTGATTGGAACAAGGATCATTGGATCGGCTCAATGATATTACACCGAAAGAGATAATCCAAATAAGACTAGATATGGCATACTAGCCCAATGACCGAATTTAAATTAGTTTGCAACAAAACTTTCCCGATTCCTCTTTTCTGACGTGGGTCACATCATCCCTTTCCACTTTAGATGGATATGTCCTCAAATCCAAATCACCTGAAACATATGGAAGAAGATCAGTAATATTAAAACTAGAACTAATTGGATACTTACCTTGGAGATCCAATTGATATGCATTGTTGTTGATGCGTTTGATTATAGTAAATGGTCCATCCACCCTAGGCATTAGCTTTGATCGAAGTTCTGCATGAAATTGGTATTTCCTAAGATAAATCCAAACTTTGTCTCTTCGTTCGAAGATCACTTCGTTGCGGTTTTTGTTGGAAGCTTTAGCGTACAACTTGGTCTTTGCTTCAATGTTTTTGCAAGCATCTTCATGAATTATCTTGACTGCTTTTGCCTTTTGCTCTCCATCCATACTAGTTCTCACACTCAAAGGTAAAGGCATCAAATCCAGTGGTGAAATGGGATTAAAACCATATACAATCTGAAATGGGGAGTGTTGAAGTGAAGAAGAATCAAGTGAAGAGTGTGCGGAACCTAGGTACTTCTAGAGAAGGAGAGTGTTTGTCTAAAGAGTTAGGATATCCTTGTATCCAAACGTGTATTAGCCTATCCTTGTAACCAAACAAGCCTAGACTAGACTAGTATAAATAGGACTCTCTCTCCAAACTTGTAAGCAAGAAAGTATAATCAGATTTTCTAATAAAATTATTTTTCTCTCTAATCTCTCTTTACTCTCATTCTCTCAATCTCTAAATCTTTAAATCTCTCAAATCTCTTAATCTTTCAGGGAGTACTTAGATGAATTATGCCTAGCATGATTATAAGCTAATTAAACATGTGTTAAACTATCCTCCCAAGTTCTAAGATTTTTACCAACGAAAGCACGCAATAGTGATCCAAAGTCCTATCCTAGCTGATATGATCCTGGGAAGGCAAGATCATAACCCAGTCTCGACAACAAGCTGGACCAAGGAGATGGACTAAGGGATGCAGCGGATGTAAAGGATATGAAGCGGTTTGAAAGATAGACAAGCGATGATGAAAAGTGGATGAAAAGAAAGATGAGTGAAGGTATCAGATGTTAAGATAGGACGTTGGCAAATCCTATCAATCCGTCCTGAAATCCCAATTGGATATGACACACCAACCGGAAGAACAGGGGTTTCCTAAGCGGCTCAAGGATGTTACACACCAGGAGGAGGCTTAGGAGATAAATCAGATATGACACACTAATTTGGTGATCGAAATCCTTTAAGTTCATTAAAAGATTCGATGATCATACCATCGTACAAACGACTAGAAATAGGAAAACACAATGATAAACTAACGGTCAAAGACTTGCATGGAAAGCACAAGTTTCCATTCCATGCAAGACTTGACTTACACGGATTACTATACATAATTAATGAAAATTTTGAACAAACTTTCGAAACCTAAACCAAATAATCAATGGGCCGCGCATATGGGCCTAAAGAATTATTAGCAACAAGCCTTATGCAATTGGACATGTGAGAATACATTTGGGCCTCATCAAAAACCTCTTTTGGAAAAACTCATTGGGAAAAACACAAAAGAGGGAAAAAGAGTACAAAAATGTATTCTCTTCCCAATCACATAATTCAAATTGCACAAAGACTTAGCACCATACCCAAGCGATACTCAGCCAGCTTAGATGCGCCAAGGAATGCCCCAATGCGGTCTTGAAGAGCCTTGGTTCTGGCGCGGGTCAAAGGTCCTTCCGGGATGACCCATGGATCGATGGTCCTGATCGAGTCGGTCCATGGCCGAGTGAAGATCCGGTTGAGGTCAGATTTTGGTTGGGGCTGGGTCATGGCGGGCTGGTCGAGTGGTCGAGGTCGGGATCAGTCGAATGGTCAAGGGACGGGTCACGAACATGGTCGAGGACATGGTCGGGGGATGGTTCACGGACATGGTCGTCCGGAACCTCGTCCTGGTTCGTCCGCAGGTCGTGTCCAAGGTTTTTTCGTCATTCGTCCGATCGTCCGTCCTCACGGTCGTCCGTTCCATCCTGGATCATGTCATTCCCCCCCTTCTTGAGAAGGATTTGTACTCAAATCCTGACCATCTGCACAGAAAGGAATAAGGTCAGCAACATTGAAGCTAGAACTAATTGCATACTTACCTTGTAGATCCACGACGTAGGCATTGTCATTTAAACGTTTGGTAACGGTGAATGGGCCATCAACTCTAGGAAGGAGCTTGGAACGTCGTTCTGCAGGGAAGCGTTCCTTCCTGAGATGGATCCATACTTGGTCTCCCGGATGAAAGATAACTTCCTTACGGCCCTTGTTGGCCACTTTCTCATACTTCCTTGTTTTTGCCTCTATGTTGGCACGGGCTTCAGCATGTATCTTCTGGACCAGCTGGGCCTTTTGTTCTCCGTGTAAACTTTTTCTTTCACTCAAAGGTAAAGGAAGTAAATCCATGGGTGATAAAGGGTTAAAGCCATAAACAACTTGAAATGGAGAAAATTTTGAAGCGGAATGGACAGCATGATTATATGCAAACTCTACATGAGGTAAGCTATCTTCCCATGTCCTAATATTTTTCTTAACAAAGGTACGTAATAAAGATCCTAAGGTCCTATTTACCACTTCAGTCTGCCCATCACTTTCTGGATGACAAGTAGTTGAAAAACAAAGTTTGGTTCCTAGTTTGGCCCAAAAGGTTCTCCAAAAGTGACTTAAAAACTTGGTGTCTCTATCAGACACAATTGACCTATGCACACCATGCAAACGTACAACTTCCTTAAAGAAAAGATTAGCTATATGAGTGGCATCATCCGTTTTACTACAAGCCACAAAGTGAGACATCTTAGAGAATCTATCAACTATGACGAATATGGAATCCTTGCCATATCTAGTTCTAGGCAATCCTAAGATAAAATCCATTGACAAATCAGTCCAAGGGTGCTTAGGAATAGGAAGAGGTTGATACAAACCGTGTGGCTGAAATGCATCGGTTGCAAATTCGTTCAACCTCCTTTTTCATGTGTGGCCAAAAGAAATGTTCCCGCAGAATGGACAATGTTTTGGCAATGCCAAAATGCCCCATCAGCCCTCCAACAAGGACTTCTCGAATGAACAATTCCCTAAGAGAACACCTTGGCACACAAAGCCTATTCTCATAGAAAAGGAAGCCGTCTTGTTTGAAGTAATGCCCTGTGGAACACTTAGTACAAGACTTATAGATTTCTCCATAGTCAGGGTCAGTTGAGTACAATTCTTTAATGTGTTCCAAACCAAGTAATTTAACTTCTAACATAGAAAGAAGCACATACCTCCTAGATAAAGCGCCGGCCACAATATTTTCTTTTCCTTGTTTGTACTTTATTACATAAGGAAATGTTTCTATGAATTCCACCCACTTGGCATGGCGCTTGTTGAGTTTTTGTTGTCCTTTTAAATGTTTTAGGGACTCATGGTCCGTGTGGATGACAAACTCCTTGGGCCACAAGTAATGTTGCCAAGTTTGAAGCGCCCTCACCAAAGCATACAGCTTCTTATCATATGTTAGATAATTTAGAGTAGCACCTCCCAATTTTTCACTGAAATACGCAATGGGCTTGTGTTCCTGCATAAGAACAGCTCCAATACCTAGACCTAAGGCATCACACTCTATTTCGAAAGTGTTAGCAAAATTAGGAAGAGCAAGTAATGGTGCATGGGTTAGCTTATCTTTGAGTGTCTGGAAGGCTTGCTCCTGAGGCAGTTCCCACTTAAACCCCACATCCTTTTTGATAATTTTGGTCAACGGTGCGGAAATTGTGCTAAAGTCCTTAACAAACCTTCTGTAGAATCCGGCCAAGCCATGGAAACTACGGACATCACTCACACTCTTTGGTACAGGCCATTCTTGAATAGTCTTAACCTTTTCTTGGTCCGCACTAACTCCATCTGTACTGACCACAAAACCAAGAAAAACCACATTGTCCGAACCAAAGGTGCATTTATCCATGTTAGCAAACAACTTTTCCTTTCTAAGCACTTCTAAAACAGCCTGAACATGTTTAACATGATCATTTAGACTCTTACTATAGATCAAGATATCATCAAAGTAGACAACCACAAAGTGACCTATGAATTGTCTAAGCACATGATTCATCAGTCTCATAAAAGTGCTAGG
Source organism: Streptanthus diversifolius (assembly GCA_039880935.1). Lineage (NCBI taxonomy): Eukaryota > Viridiplantae > Streptophyta > Magnoliopsida > Brassicales > Brassicaceae > Streptanthus > Streptanthus diversifolius. Next base: position 5,194,960 of record JAXGFM010000001.1, read on the forward strand.
GGCGTTTGTAAGACCAAATGGCATAACAAGCCACTCATATAATTCTTGTTTTGTTTTAAAGGCCGTTTTCCATTCATCACCCTCTTTCATTCTAATTTGGTGATATCCACTCCTAAGATCTATTTTGGAAAACAACCTAGACCCATGAAGTTCATCAAGCATATCATCAAGTCTAGGGATAGGGTGACGATACCTGACGGTAATGTTGTTGATTGCTCTACAATCAACACACATCCGGTACTTACCATCCTTTTTAGGCACCAAAAGTACAGGGACAGCACACGGGCTTAGACTTTCACGGATATGTCCCTTTTGCATTAGCTCCTCTACCTGATTTTGGATTTCTTTTGTTTCAACCGGATTAGTCCTATAAGCAGGACGGTTTGGCAGAGCAGCTCCAGGCACTAGGTCTATCTGGTGTTCAATGCCTCGGATGGGAGGCAGGCCGGGAGGACACTCTTCAGGGAATACGTCTTGAAAATCCTGTAAAAGCTCAGCTAATTTGCTCGGTAGCACCGGCTGGGGGTTAGTAGAATGGAGGCAAGCCTCCTTAAAATGTAACAAGAATAATGGCCGGTGTTCATCTAAATTTTTATAAGCTCCACTAGCTTTAATAAAGAAATTAGTTTTGTTTTTAAGTTCTAGGGGCCGATCTTCTTGTTTCATTTTTTGCTTAAGATAAAGTTGATCTTTATATACTTCTTGAGGAGTCATAAGAATAAGGGTTACCTTACGGTTTTGATGAATGAAATGATGCTTGTTGGTATACCCATCATGAATGACCCTCCGGTCAGATTGCCAAGGCCTTCCAAGCAGGATGTGACCAGCTTCCATGGGAAGCACATCACACAAGACCTAGTCCTTATAACTGCCTATCTCAAGAGGCACTTTGACCTGTTGGGTCATGCGTAGTTCTCCTGCTTCTGTGAGCCATTGTAAAGGGTATGGACGCGGATGCTTGATAACTTCTAACCCAAGTTTCTTGACCATGCTTTCACTTGCCACGTTGGTGCAACTTCCGCCGTCAACTAAGAGGCCAAAAAATTTTCATTTGACAAAGCACCGAGAATGGAACAGATTTTCTCTTTGATCAGGATCCTTAGCTTTAGTCTGCACGCTTAGGGCACACCTAGTAACCAGCAATTGGCCTTGGACGGGAGGCTCCTCCACCTCGTCCCCGTATTGATCGTAGACCGGTTCTGGTTCATCTGCCTCATCCTCTGTTTGGACGTCCCCATTCTCCAAAAAGACCTTGACCTTCTTGTTTACACACTCATTGGCATAGTGTCCTAGGCCGTGACACTTCAAGCATTTTAGATCCCTTGCCCGAGTAGGCCTTTCGGTCGCCTTGCCCTTATCCAATTTATTGCCGAATGAATTAGGTTCCAGTCTGGAAGGAAAGGTTTTAGGTTCGGCTGGCCGCATGGGTTTGAACTCTCGGGGGTAAGGCGGTTTGGATCCATACGCTCCTGCACCAAAAGTAGAACGGTTAGTAGTTTTACGTTTAAGCTGTTGTTCTATCAGGATGGCCTTATAGAGAAGCTCCTCAAGCTCCACATAATGTTGTAGCTCCAAGCGGTCCTGAATATCCCGGTTGAGACCTCCTAAGAACCGTGACATTGTGGCTTCACGGTCCTCAGAAACTCCAGCTCGGATCAGTAAGGTCTCCATTTCTTGAAAATAGTCCTCCACACCACGGCTACCCTGAGTTAGTTGTCTTAGTCTTAGGTGGAGGTCACGATGAAAATGGGAGGGCACAAAGCGCCTGCTCATGACGTGTTTGAGTTCTTGCCATGTCTCAATTAAAGGCTCCCCATTGCGCCTTCTTGATATCACCGTTCGATTCCACCAGCTGAGAGCATAATCATAAAATTCAGTTACTGCTACGTTAACTTTATTGAAATCAGAAAGTATTGACAATTGAAAACTAATTCCATCTTTTGCTCCCATTCAAGGAAGGCAGTGGGATCATTTTTGCCGTAAAAGGCTGGGATCTTAATTTCAAGTTGTTGATGCTGTCTTGGAGTGGTGGTGGTCGTGGTTCACACACACGCCTAGGCCTCCTTAGACTATAATTTGAATAGTCACTTGGGTAAAAATGTGCTGCAGCTTCATCTCCAAGGAAGCTTTGGTCGGCTGGGTTTCTTATAGAAGAAACCTCTTCTCTTGGTCCAGGCGTTCTAGTACGTTGATCAGGGGTTCTGGCGTTTTATGTTGATGCCCTGATGTCTTGTGATTTGGGACGGGTTTGTTCTTGTTCCTGGAACAAAGCTCGTCGCCTATCTGGACGTGGTTCAGGAAGGATGTGCCTTAAATCCTCACGTAAGCCATCTCTCAATCCGGCTTGCATGGATTCTTCCATCATGTTATGCATTCGTAATGTAAGTTCATCCAACAAACGAGTGTGGTTTGATTCTCCTTATGATTCTGACTCTTCACCTGCCATGATTCACAAAGTATTGGCCAGATCAAACGGTTCCACAAGTAAGATCTAATGAAAATAAACACAAGACAAGGTTAAGGGTATAGCCTGTTGGTGCTCTGATACCACTTGATATGATCCCGGGAAGGCAAGATCATAACCCAGTCTCGACAACAAGCTGGACCAAGGAGATGGACTAAGGGATGCAGCGGATGTAAAGGATATGAAGCGGTTTGAAAGATAGACAAGCGATGATGAAAAGTGGATGAAAAGAAAGATGAGTGAAGGTATCGGATGTTAAGATAGGACGTTGGCAAATCCTATCAATCCGTCCTGAAATCCCAATTGGATATGACACACCAACTGGAAGAACAGGGGTTTCCTAAGCGGCTCAAGGATGTCACACACCAGGAGGAGGCTTAGGAGATAAATCAGATATGACACACTAATTTGGTGATCGAAATCCTTTAAGTTCAAAGAAGAAGTTTCATTAAATGATTCGATGATCATACCATCGTACAAACGACTAGAAATAGGAAAACACAATGATCAACTAACGGTCAAAGGCTTGCATGGAAAGCACAAGTTTTCATTCCATGCAAGACTTGTGAGAATACATTTGGGCCTCATCAAAAACCTCTTTTGGAAAAACCCATTGGGAAAAACCCAAAAGAGGGAAAAAGAGTACAAAATGTATTCTCTTCCCAATCACATAATTCAAATTGCACAAAGACTTAGCACCATACCCAAGCGATACTCAGCCAGCTTAGATGCCCCAAGGAATGCCCCAATGCGGTCTTGAAGAGCCTTGGTTCTGACGCGGGTCAAAGGTCCTTCCGGGATGACCCATGGATCGATGGTCCTGGTCAAGTCGGTCCATGGCCGAGTGAAGATCCGGTTGAGGTCAGACTTTGGTCGGGGCTGGGTCATGGCGGGGCTGGTCGAGTGGTCGAGGTCAGGATCAGTCGAATGGTCAAGGGACGGGTCACGAACATGGTCGAGGACATGGTCGAGGGATGGTTCACGGACATGGTCGTCCGGAACCTCGTCCTGGTTCGTCCGCAAGTCGTGTCCAAGGTTTTTTCGTCGTTCGTCCGATTGTCCGTCCTCACGGTCGTCCGTTTCATCCTGGATCATGTCACTAGCAAGGTTTCAACAACTTTTAATTACTGGATTATCATTAGTTGAGCAGTATAAGGCTGTTAAAGTTGTTGACTGGTAGATGTTAGCCAGTTGTTAGGCGGTTACACCTGCTTGAAGTTTGATAGACGCGCCACTTGAACACTAGTGTAGCGCGTGTTGTGCTTTCTTGGACTCTCCTTCTTCGCAGGCTACAAAACAAGTCTAATGGAGTTCCAAGCACACGTGAAGGCCCCTGTCATTGATGTGAGCCTGGACGCTAGACTGGATCAACTGGTAGATGGAACGGACGATGGCCAGGACGAGAAACTGGATGTGAGCCTGGACGCTAGACCGGGCCAACTGGTAGATGGAACGGACGATGGCCAGGACGAGAAGCCGGATGTGAGCCTGGACGCTAGCCCGGACCAACTGGTAGATGGAACGGACGATGTCCAGGACGAGAAGCCGGATGCAAACGAGAACAAGGGTCGTGCGTACCCGGACGAGTGCATGGAGGTTGGGCCAGGACGTGGCCAAGGACGCGAGCAAGGTTGAACGGACGACCAACCAGTGACCCAAGTGTCGACCAGGACTTCGACCGGTGCCTCGACCAGAGCCTCGACCCGCGCTTCGACCAGGTCTACAGCCCGCGTCGACCCAACGACCCGTCACTCGACCAACGCTTCGACCAGTCCTGTCCCGGCGTCATGGACCATCCCACCTAGTCCCATGACCCGATCCCGGACCAAGGCTCTCCAAGACTCTATTGGGTTATTCCTGACCCATTCTTTTTCTCATCTTTTCTAAGTCCATTTTAATTTGTCTTTGGGCTTATGTGATTGGGATTAAGGGTCCACTTGGTTCCCTTTTCCCATGTGACGTTTTTCCCAATGGCTTTTTCTCACATTGGTTTTTAATGGGGCCTGGTGCATCTTTAAAAGGATCAAGCCCATAAGGCCTTTGACATATTTTTGTGGCATTTCTTCACGGCCCGGCCCATCTTCTTGTAAGCGTGTTCATTTACTCGTTTGACCACTTTGTAATCTGCATGGTCTTTGTCTTGAATGCTTGGTTTTCTGTACCAATCATGCAAGTTACTTTGACCATTCAATTCGAATTCTTTTTGGGTGTATATCTCTTAAGTCGTGGCCATTGTAAAGGATCAATCGATTTTGAATAATAACTTTTCTCTCTATAAAGTGTTCTTGATCGATTCATCTCATTCTTGCAAACCCCTTTCTAGTGTGTAATATCTAGATTGCTAGTTTGTAAAATCCTTGTTTGCTAGTGGCCAATACATTATGAATCATGGCAGGTGAAGAGTCAGAATCAGAAGGAGAATCAAACCACACTCGTTTGTTGGATGAACTTACATTACGAATGCATAACATGATGGAAGAGCGGTTCATCTCCATGCAAGCCGGATTGAGAGATGGCTTACGTGAGGATTTAAGGCACATCCTTCCTGAACCACGACCGGATAGGCGACGAGCTTTGTTCCAGGAACAAGAACAACCCCGTCCGAACCACAAGACATCAGGGCATCAACACAAAACACCAGAACCCCTGATCAACGTACTAGAACGCCTGGACCAAGAGAAGAGGTTTCTTCTATAAGAAACCCAGCCGACCAAAGCTTCAGAGAATTGTGGTTAGAGCTAGAGATGCTTAGGCCTGCTACAATTGATCCAATCATTCTCCATGAAAGGAGGGAACAAGATAAGGTGTTTGGGCTTCTCTTGACTTTAAACACCAACTACACTAACTCTAGTAAGCACATTATGAGGGAGGACAAGCTACCTAGCTTAGAGGATGTCTGTGCTAAGATTCAGAATGAGCAAGGACCTCATGAGCTGTTTGGAAACAAAGAAGACATGGTGGTTGCCCACAAGAGCTTCTTCAAACAGACTGAATCAAAGAAGAAGAGGTCTGTATGTGATCACTGCAACAACAATGGTCACACCAAGAAGGAATACTGGGTGATTCATCCTGAGTTGAAGCCAAGCTGGTTCATTGACAGGTCCAAACCCTCTCAAGCAAACGACCCCAGCTCTTCTCACCTTGTTCATACAACCGCCTCTCTTATGTCATACAATCCGGTTCAAGGACACATGACCACAACTCCTCTTCTGACTCCTCCATCTGTGTTTGTCAAGAAATTATACTTTGAAGCTCTATTCAAATCCTTTAGCACTAGTAATGTGTTGGGTAAATCTCTTCATGCTTCTTTTCAAACTTATATAACTTTTAAACCTTTGATTGTTCATTCTAGACCTTCTCATCATATGATAAGTGATTTAGGTTTAATAGAAAACTTAGAACCTGCCTGAGGAAGTGTGGTGATAGCTAATGGACTCAATGTGCCAATTAAAGGAATTGGAAAGCTGATGAGGACATCGTCCCAGCTACTGCACCGGTCATCCCACCAGGACCCCCTCACACGGTCCAAGAGGAAGGCCTTAGGAGACAAACTCAACATGCTATTGGAGAGAAGAGCCAGACAGGAACTTGGACCGACCGCGCCAGAAACCGGACCGACCGACCCCGGTCCATGCAACCCCAAACCCTTCAAGCCGGACAAGGAACAATGGAGGTTCCTTCTCGAAGATTCTTCTTCCTCCACAGTCTATACCATTACCATCCGGTACAAACACCAAAAGTCGTGCTAGAAATTGTACTCTTTTTCCTATCTTCGGTTTTATCCCATTGGGTTTTCCGAAGAAGGTGTTAACGAGACAATACTCTTAGTGCGCAAGACGGTGAAGACTTGTTCACAACTCCACACCATTCACAAGTCACCACCGATTTTGCCTAAGTGTTTAACTGGGCTTTTCTATATATTTTTTTTATTTTAGACTAAGTATGTTATTTGGGCTTATAAGTCATGTTGGCTACTTAGGCCTAAAGTCCCTTTAAATTTTGCCATTAAGCACACTACTTGTTGTTATTATTTCTTAAGGGGCTAAACATCATGTTGATTAGCCTAAGTTGTAACAAGGCATTATATATGCCTTTTGACCATTCGTTAATGAAATAACAAGCAATTTATAATTAAAACAAAACTTAAGACTTCTTATCTAAGTCCCTAGGCACCGCCCCCAAGCTTCCTTTGAGAGCCAGCAGTGTTCTTCAACCTTCCATGGTTAAAGTTCTTGGAGTATCACAATCCCTCTCACAGCTTGTTTGGTCCGATCCATCCACCTCTTGCTTCCATCTCTTCTGTCCAGCAACCTGAGCTTCTCAGTGAAAGGACAGCCATCAAACGGTTATTACATCATTTGGTATCAGAGCATAAAGCTCCTGCTCATCAGGTTAAATCTATCCTTTTGTTATTTTGGCGATTTTTTTCTTCTTGTGTTGCAATTGTATTTGCTTTTGATTTTGTTACTTCTCTTTTTCCCTAAGGTTCTCGGTAAGAAGGTGAATGAATCAAGTCTCCTACCACAAAATACCCAAAAAACAGGTTCTATCAATCCTTTATCTTGTTTTTTTTTACTTATAAAAAAGAGTAAAGCTATTAGGTTGTTTGTTTCTTGTTAATCTTGACAAAAAGGGTGTTTAGGTTGTTTAAAAAAAATTAAACAAAATTGGGTTTTAGAAACTCACGTACAGCACTTGTCCATTACTAAAAATCGTGATGCCCAAGTTGCCTTGGTCTGCACGTGTGTCTTAGGTCAAGATTTTCTTCGTTCTTTGTTTGCTAGCTAGGTTCGAGCCGCACCTACCTCATGAAGCCTAGGATCCACACTTAGGTTCCTCCTTGAGTAGCTTAGTTACGTCCTTGAGTAGCTTCGGTTCTATCCTCTTTAGAGCTAGGAGAGTTCCTGCGCCTAGTGCTCTGTACCACCGCGCCCAGCTTAGTCCAAGCACGTGTGTGACCCGTACCGAGCTCAGTCCGCGTTTAGGTTCTAGGTCCTCCCATACCCTTCCCTCACATTCTCTAGATTCTAGGTTCCTCTGAGTTGTAGGTCAAGGTTTCCCTGTGTCTAGCCCGCGCCAGGAGAGTTCCTGCGCATAGTGCCCAGTCCGCCCGAGCCCTTAGGTCCCGGGTTGATGGAATAATGAAGAAATAATGAATTAAGAAAGCCTTTAATCCTTGTATAAAGGCGTGAGTTAACTAGGTCAAAGGGGAGCGTCTAAGGCTTGTTTGTGTTCTAGTGTTATGTTATCTTTGTAGTCATTCATGTATAAGTCAATCCTTGTATCCAAACAAACCTAGACTAGATTAGTATAAATAATTATCTTCATTCACATTTGTAACTTAGAAACTATTATTCTCATTCTCTTAATAAAATCATTATTCTCTCCAAATCTCTCTAATCTCTCATTTTCTCATTCTATAAATCACTTAATCTCATATTCTTTCATGGTATCAGAGCAAGGTTAAATCAAATCTGGGTAAATTTCATCAGTAAATCTTTAAATGAAGAAGAAATCATCTTCATTTCAGTCTGTTCTTCAGTTCTATTTCGTCCGTCATCTTGGATCACAAATTTCGGCCAAACCACGGCATATTTTGACAATCTGCTTTTTCTGGATTGTTCTTCGGCGAGTTATGAAGCCTCACCAATTGAAATTGCATCATTTGACTATGGAAATAAAAAGTTACCAATTTTCTTGCAACGGACCTCTGCGAGTGCCTACGCTGCGAACCTCCAAGTTCTTCTGATCATTTTGTCATCAAATCTTCATCAAATAGTGCTTTTACAAATCCTAATCTCAAGCCCCTCGAGCCTAGTTTCTTTTTAAAGAAAGCAAAACTAAATTCCCTTATGTTTTCAGGAAGTTATTAAAATTTTTCTCAAAGACGTCAGAAATCGCCTCTCATAAGAATCTGGTGATAAAATTCTAATCCTTTCTTAGTTTTATTTAAATCTTTGAATCTGCAAAGTTAGATAAATATCTTGTGAGGATCTCCACGAAATTTGGTTTCAATCTGACAGGTTTAAGTTTTCAAGATTGATTTTCTTGATTTCCTTATTAATCTTTGAAATTTTTAAAAAGAGGTAATCTTGAATTTTTTAGGTTTGGTTTATTAACATTCGAAATTTGTACTGAATCTTTATTGTGGGTAAAGATAAGGACTGTTATTAGTTAATCTTGTTGGTTAGAGTTGGTTAAATCTTGTTGCACGATTTGTTAAGGTTGGTTGGTTGTTAAAAGGTGGTTACAAGTCTGTTGGGTGATTAGTTTGTTGCGTGGCCTGCAAGTTCTTGGCGTGTCTGTGTCCTGCAATCCAGCCAGTTCACGCGCCTGAAGTTTCACGCCCCAGTCAGCACTGTCTCGTGTCCGTGTTTGAGTCCAGTGTGTTTTGGCCAAAGTTACCTGTCTGTGATACGCGAACACAAACACGCGAACACAAACACGCTAACACGCCTACACGCCAACACGTGATCACGTCCATTGTCCCGACCGGCCGTTCCCGCGTCCCGACCAACAGTCTGATTCAGCACACGCGGCCTGCTTCAAGCAACTTTCATTGTCCCGTGGCCTGCTTCGAGCCGCACACGTGACCAGCTCAACCACAAGATTCATCAAATTTCTTGGATCACACGCATAAGGTTCCATGTCCCAGCCGTTCCTCGTCCCGGCAAGCTGTCCTCGTCCCATCCCGACAACCTCAACCCGACCGGCTGCACATTCCGACCACCTTCTAACACATGGAAATTCAGGCTACATTCAGAGCTCCAGTTATTCTACATGGAGCAAATTACCTCTTCTGGTATAGGACCATGAAAACCACATTGGGTAGTAAAGGTATTTGGAATCACATTTCTACAAATGGCCTTGAAGAAAATGAAGTGGCTGAAGTTAGTGAGGTTGTGGCTGCTCAAGCCAAATGGTAACATTAAGACCAGTTGGTACTCTCTATACTTCAAAATTCTCTTGCTAGTGATCTCTTAGGGGCTTATTCCTTTTGTGAAAATGCTAAGGAACTTTGGGACACTTTGCAAAAGGTGTATTGAAACACCACTAACTTTTTAAGAATTTTTGAAGTGAAAAAGGCTTTGAATGAATTAAGGCAGGAGGATGCAGAATTCACAAAGCACTATGGCTCATTCAGAGCATTGTGGGCTGAGCTAGAGATGCTAAGGCAAGCCACCATTGACCCAATTGTTCTCCTTGAAAGGAAAAAACAAGATAAGGTGTTTAGGTTACTATTAATTCTTAATACTACTTACTCAGATCTTATTTAGCATATTCTCAGGTCTGATAATCTTCCTAGCTTGTAAGATGTTTGTGCTCAAATCCAAAAGGAGCAAGGATCTCATGGACTATTTGGCAACAAGGCTGAATTGGTGGCTGCACACATGAGCTTCTTCAAATCAGCAACAACAAATGAATCTAGGAAGAGAAGACAAACTTGTGACCATTGCAAAAGGAGTGACCATAAAGAAAGAGTGTTGGGTGCTCCATCCTGAGCTGAAGCCAAGCTGGGCTCCTCGGCCACAACAACCAACGGCCAGCCACACGCAACTGCAAGCTCACGACCATGGAAACCAACCGCTGGTTCCTTCCAAGGCGTGTAGCAGCTCATTTATTCATTCATCCTCAACTAGTGCCATGTCTCCAGCATCTGAATTTGTGACAAAATCAGACTTAGATTCTCTTATCAAAGCAATAAAGGATGGTAATGTGTTGGGTAAAACTTTTCATGCTTCTTTTCAAACTTCTTTTACTTTTAATGTATGTAAATCATTGGTGGTTGATTTTGGTACTTCTCACCATATGATTAGTGATCTAGGATTGCTAGAGAATGTAGAATTTGCCTTAGATAATGTTGTCATTGCTAATGGAATTAAAGTACAAATTAAAGGCATAGGAAAACTTAAGTTGTTTGATAAAGAATCTAAAGCCTTTTACATGCCTTCCTTTACTTCTAATTTTGCTTTTAGTTAAAAGAGCTACTAATGATTTAAATTGTCAAGCTATCTTTGGTCCTATTGATTTCTACTTTCAGGATATTGAGACTAGTATAAGACTTGGTCAAGGAAGCACAAGAGATGACTTGTATGTGCTTGAAGACATGACTAAAGCTAGTGGTTTAGAAGCGGTTTTTAATGCTGGCTCTTTTAGTAATGATTCTGATCTTTGGCATGCTAGATTAGGACTTCCTCATCCTAGAGCACTTGAATTGATTGTTCCTGGTTTAAAAATGCGAAAGGATATGTGTGATTCTTGTATACTTGGAAAGCATTGCAAAACAGTTTTTGAAAAATCTTTGCATACTTATGATATTTGTTTTGAGTAGGTGCATTCTGATGTTTGAACATCCCATTCCCATCTAGAGAAAACCATAAGTATTTTGTGACATTAATTGATGAAAAGTCCAAATATACTTGGGATACTTTGCTTAGTTCTAAAGATAGAGTATTTGATGCATTTTTAAAATTTCAAGCATATGTTTCAGCGGAACAGCAAGATCGTGTGTTTCAAATGCAAAGGAAGGAGACACATGTCCCAAGAACATCCCACTCAAAAGACGATGGTATTGACCATCTCAGGCGACTACGAGTTCGAGGATGAGCACGAGGAGGCAACCCTTACGGCCCATCAACAGTCTGACGAAGAGATAGAGTATAACGACTCCGGAGAGATGCTCATGATAAGATAAGTTCTCAGCTCGAGATTTGATTCAGAAGAGGTAGAGCATCGAGAAAACATTTTTCACTCCAAATGTACAATCCTTGGGAAAGTGTGTTCGTTGATTATAGACAGAGGGTACTGCACGAACGCCGCGAGCAAGTACGTGGTGGAAAACCTAAGATTGCATGTGACCAAGCATCCTAAGCCCTATAAACTGCGGTGGTTGAACAACAAGACGGAGTTATACATTTCTGATCAAGTTAAGGTCTCATTCAGCATTCGCAGATACCAAGACCAGGTCACCTGCGATGTCGTCCCGCTGTCAGCTGGACATCTCGTCCTAGGACGACCTTGGCAATCTGGTCAAGGGGGTGGTCGGAAAAAGGCGCGGAACGGTCGGGAAGAGCAGTCGATACGAACGGGTTCTTGGCGTGGACAGGCGGGTCACGGCTTAGGGGAGAAACAAGAACAAGCGGGCCGGTTGTGGGTCGTGAAAAACAAGCGGGGACACGAACAGTGGGGCGTCCTTGCGAATGAGGTTACGAACGGCCGGTCGAGGGCTTGGTCATGAATGCGAACGGCGGGTCAGGCAAAACGGACGAGGATACGAACGACCAGTCGAAGGTTCGGTAGTGAATGCGAACGGCGGGTGCGATGCGATGGAATGAGGACTGAACGAAAGGGGATTTGGAACGATTCAAAAAGGTGGATTGAGGGCAACACACCAGGCTTTGTCAGGCTTGGATACAACCTTTCTTGAAGAGAGATACACGCAATCTTCAAGGAACTCTCTTCCTTACTTGGAGACACACTCACACACAAGGAAGAATGGTAAGACCTAGGCGGCCGTGGACAAGGGTTTTGGGTTCTAAACTGCTTGCATAAAATGGAGAAGTGTTTGCCTTTTATAGGCTGCATATAACCTAGTTGACCACAAGACTCGTGGTCAACAAAACAACTAAACCCACATTAGACTAAGTCTTTAAACAAGTTATGAAATAAGACATAAAGACTAGACAAGTGCCTAAGATAGAATTAAGCCTAATTGATTTTAAATGGACATATCCACATTAAAACCAATGGGACACTAGGCTTGATGCCTTAGACTTTCAGGTCTCATTAAAAACCTTTCCAAGAACCCATTAGGGTAAACTTAGAAAGGAAAACAGTACCCTAATCATCTAAGGTCTTAGAGGGTGTCCTCACTCTAGGATAGTAAGGACACACAAGACCTTATCCCTAAGGCTGTGTGCATGGATGTTCTGGTCAGGAACACCCAGCTGATGATGGTTAAACCGCTGGTTGGTGTCTTCAATCTCCCCTTCTCCTCCTTGACCGTGTGCTCGGACTATGTTGACTCCAGCTTGATCCTCATAAGTTTGGTCCTGGTCTCGGCTCTTGTCTTGCACTCCTTGGGCAGCTCTGCTCCTTGTCATGATGCGGTGAGACACATATGGGGTTGCCTGGACCTCATCTTCCAAGTCCCGGGTTGGCGTAGCATGGATGACCCCATCAATAACGGACATACCAACTTCTACTCATTTGTCCACGACAAGCGTAGATACAACTTGACACCAATGTCTCCACACGCCGTTCAAGAAATACAATCCAAGATGGAGAAAGAACAACATGCCCGCAAAGAGAATTTCCTAATAAATGTGGCAGACATGAGGAAAGCCGCCTGTACTGAGGGCCCGTAACTCATCCTAATGCTCTACAGAGAGATACTAAACACGTCTGGCTCCAATACCACCCTACCTTCCGAGGTCCAAGCCCTGCTAGAGAGTTATGAAGACGTGTTTCCAGACGAGATCCCAGCCGGCCTCTCACTCATTCAAGGCATTGAGCATCACATCGATTTTATTCCCGGATCTCAACTACCTAACCGGTACGCATACCGAGTCAACCCCAAGGAGGCTAAAAAACAAGAACGACAAGTCCATGATCTTATGGCTCAAGGTTACATCAGAGAGAGTCTTAGTCCCTGTTCCTTCCTGGTCCTACTTGTGCCAAAGAAGGACGGGAGCTGGAGGATGTGCGTCGACCCGTTTTCCGTTCACAACTCCACACCATTCACAAGTCACCACCGATTTTGCCTAAGTGTTTAACTGGACTTTTCTATCCTTTATTTATATTTTAGACTAAGTATGTTATTTAGGCTTATAAATCATGTTGGCTACTTAGGCCCAAAATCCCTTTACATTTCGTCATTAAGCACACTACTTGTTGTTTTGATTTCTTAAGGTGCTAAACATCATGTTGTTTGTTCTAAGTTGTAACAAGGCATTATATAAGCCTTAGGATCATTCATTAATGAAATAACAAACAATTTAGAATCAAACAAAACGTAAGACTTCTTGTCGAAGTCCCTAGGTGCCGCCCCCAAGCTTCTATGGAGAGCCAGCCATGTTCTTCAACCTTTCTTGGTTGAAGTTCTTGGAGTATCACAAGCCCTTTCACAGCTTGTGTGGTCCCATCGATCCACCTATCGCTTCCATCTCTTCTGTCCAGCAACCTAAGCTTCTCGGTGAAAAGACAACCACTAAACGATTATTACATCAAAAGCTTAAACTGTTTGATAAAGAATCTAAAACCATTTATCTGTCATCCTTCACATCTAACTTGTTGTCTGTTAAAAGCTGAAACTAATCTTAGTTGTCAAGCCAATTTTGGTCCTAATAATTTCTACTTTCATGATATTGAAATAAGTAGGAAATTTGAACAATGAACAACAAAGAATGACTTGTATGTGCTTGAAGACTTGTTCATGCATTTCTCCTCTGAACCGTGTGTTAATAGTGTAGATATCAATGTAAAAGCCGATCTTTGGTATACCAGACTTGGTCATCCTCACCCTAGAGCTTTAGAATTAACAATCCCTGGAATAAAATTGCAAAATGAAATATGTGAAGCATGTATTCTAGGAAAAAATGTAAAATTGTGTTTGAGAAATCTAATCACATATATGAGTTATTTTGATTTGTTTTATTCTGATGTTTGGACCTCTCCCTTTCATTATAGAGAAAACCACAAGTACTTTGTTACTTTCATTAATGGAAAATATAAATAAACTTGGGTCACATTGCTTAGTTCAAAGGATAAGTTGTTAGATGCTTATATTATTTTTCAAACACATGTGACTAACCAATACAATGCCAAGATTAAGTTTTTTTTTTTATCAGATAATGGAGGGGAGTACACTAGCACCAAGTTCCAGCAACACTTACACAAGCATGACATCACATATCAAACAAGCTGTCCATACACTCCACAACAAAATAGAGTGCCTGAAAGGAAGGACAGACACTTGATGGAAGTGGTGAAGTACATAATGTTCCACAAGAAAGTCCCCAAACGTTTTTGGAGAGATGCTTTAGTAGTTGCATGCTACTTAATCAATAGAATTCCAACCAAAATTCTAGATGATTTGTCTCCATTTGAGGTATTAAACAAAACAAAGCCTAGTATTGAACATCTAAAAGTATTTGAGTGTGTTTTCATTGTTTTAGTACCAAAGAGTACCAAAGCTATGTTCATTGGATACTATACTACACAAAAGGGATACAAATGCTATATTCAGAGAGTGGAAGAGTCTTGGTAACCAGGGATGTCAAATTCCAAGAGTCAAAAGGCTTCTATGAAGAATGGACTTGGGAACAATAAAATACATCTCAACAAGCACACTTGAACAAGCTGAAAACATTGGCATAGTTCCTCCTAAGGCGCCAGCTCCTGTCCCGGTTCCTGCTCAACAAGCGTCCTGGCCTTGTCCAACAAGGCACAAACCACACTATCATCCTCGGCATGACCCAAGCTCTCCACGGCACGCACCAAGCACTTCGAGGCATGAACCGGCTCAAAACACTTCTGATTCACATGGTGTTCATCCTCTTTATCACGAGGTGGGAGAAACATCTACACATGATCAAGATGATTTAGAAGAAGAAATACTAGTTTCAACTTCAAAGAGACAAAGGAATATTCAACCTAATCTTGTACAAGCTTTTATAAAGAGAACAATACAACTCAAGAGCAACGGATGTTGTCCTTAGAAGAAGCACAAGACAGAGATTTCCACCCTAATTCTACTACAACAACAATGTTGTATTTCACCATGATCAAAGAGTATGTAATTTAGTTCATATACATGATTCTGATGTTGCATTTACTCTAATTCTTGATAAAGAGCAGATTCCATAAATCTATGAGGAAAAATGGCTGTAAAGGATTAAAGAGAAGTTGTTCAAGCTGAAAGTCAAGCTATGGAAAATAACCAAACTTATGCGCCAGCCACACTACCAAAAGGTAAAAAGGCTGTAAGTTCTAAATGAATATTCACCATTAAGTATAAAAGCAATCGTGAGATAAATAAATACAAATCTAGGTTGGTAGCTAGAGGATTTCACAGACTTATGGTGAACACTATAGAGATACTTTTGTTCTTGTAGCTAAATTGCACTTTGTTAATGTTGTATTAACACTTGCTGCTAACCTGGATTGGGAATTATGGCAAATAGATGTTAAGAATGTATTCGTGCAAGGTAAATTAGAAGAAGAGGTGTACATAACACCACCACCAGGTTTAGAAAATCAAGTTGGAACAGGCAACACACTGAGGCTAAGGAAAGCTATATATTGTTTAAAACAATCTAGTAGAGCTTGGTTGGTAAGGATGAGATCATTGTTAATCTCATTTATGTTGATCATTGTTATTCTATTTATGTTGATGATATAATCATCTCTGGAAGTGATAAAGCAAGTATATGGCTCTTGCTAATTAACTCCTCCAATTGCCTCTGAATCTCCTTAGTTTCAACAGGATTGGTTCTATACGCCGATCGGTTTGGCAAGGTGGCTCCAGGGACAATGTCTATTTAATGTTCAATTCCTCGCATGGGTGGAAGTTCACTAGGACATTCCTCTGGAAATACATCCTGGAACTCTTGCAATAACTAAGAAAACTTGCTTGGAAGCTCCGACTTAGGATTAAACAAATTAAGGTACAAATCCTTATAGACAATCCAAGTTTCTTTTAACTTCCCTAGCCTTAATATAAATATTTGTCTTAATTTTTGGAGTAGAAGTTTTACCTTTGGCCTTTTTCTGTTGTTTGAGTTGAAGCTGATCAAGATAAACCTCATGTGGACTCATTAGAATCAGGGTGGTCTTACGGCCTTTGTAGGTAAAGTAATGACGGTTGGTGTAGCCATCATGAGTAACTTTCCTATCAGATTGCCACGGCCTTCCCAATAGTATATGTGCCGCTTCCATAGGCAGTACATCACATAGTACTTCATCTTGGTACTTTCCAATAGACAAATGAGACGGTCACTTGGTGGGTTACACACAATTTGCCTGAGTCATTTAACCACTGAAGAAGATGCAGTTTAGGGTGCTTTTCCATAACTAACCACAACTTTTTTACCATTTCCTCACTGGCCACATTAGTGCAGCTGCCTCCATCAATGATTAAGCTACAAACTTTTCCTTTTACCAAGCAACGAGAGTGAAATAGATTCTCGCATTATTCCTGCTATCCGTTTTAGATTGTACACTGAGAGAACGCCTAGCCACCATAAGCTGTCCTTGAACTGGCTTCTCACCTCCATCATCAGAAAGAGACTCCTGGTATATTTTATCTTCTTCCTCCGTTTCCACCTCACCATTATCCATAAGCACCATAAACTTTTTACTGGTATATTCGCTGGCATAGTATCCTAGACCTTGACACTTAAACCATCCAATGTCTCAGTGTCTTGTTGGTCTTTCCACGGCTTTACCCTTATCCTGCTTGTTGTACAGTGGATTAACCTCGGTGCATGTAGTACTTGGTTTAACTTCAAATGGTCGGGCTTGTGGATACGAATGCTGGACCGGTCCCTTAGTGCTCACGGTTCCTGCACCATAAGAAGAATGTGAGTAAGGCCTTCACTTAATTGTTGTTCTATCAGCATGGCTTTATGCAACATTTCTCCTAAGTCAATATAATGCTGCATTTCAAGGCGATCCAGGATATCACGGTTCAAGCCTCCCAAGAACCGTGACATAGTAGCTTCCCTATCTTCAGTAACACTCGCACAAATCAGGAGAGCCTCCATCTACTGGAAATACTCCTCCACGCTACGGTTTCCATGTTGAAGTTGTCTTAGTCTCTGGTGCAAGTCTCGGTGGAAATGGCTCGGTAGAAACCGCCTTCTCATGATATACTTCAACTCATCCCACTTTTATATTGGATGTTCTCCGTTGCGCCTCCTGGATGTCACCATCTGGTCCCACCAACTGAGGGCATAGTCATAAAATTCAGCTACAACCACATTAACCTTATTATCTTCAGAATATAATTGACAATTAAAGACAAATTCGATCTTCTGCTCCCATTCAAGGTATGCAATCGGATCGTTCTTGACATAAAAAGGTGGTATCTTGAGTTTAAGGTTATGTAAATTTTCTAGATGGGGTAGTGGTGGTATAGGTTGATTAGCATGTCTGGGCCGCCTGTGTTGGCTACGGCTGGAACCTCCACTTTGATAAAAAAATTTTGCGGCTCAATCACTGAGCAGGTTTGGTTACTCCTGGCTTCCCCTAGATAAAACTCTTCCAAGGGATTCAGGAGTATGTTCGCGTGTTTGTCTTGGAAACTCAGGGGACAGAGCACGTCGGGGGTTAGGTTGCAGCTCATATGGAGGTGATAGTGGTGGAATGGGTTGGAACTGCCGTAATTCTTCATGAAGCCCTTCACGTAGGTCAGTCCTCATGGCGTTAAATTTGGCATTCATCATTTCATCCATGCGTGCCATGAAAGTTTCAATGAGTCGAGTGTGGTTGGATGAGGCTTCATCAGACTTGGCCATGGTACATGAAAGGTACCACTCACCAACACAAGTAAAAGGGTTCTAATAGCAACATAATTTTAAACCTTAAGGAAGATATCACCAAGATAGTTTAAACGATCTAAGAACTGTTTTAAATATTCAAACAATGATTCAACAAATTCAAGGAGTTACTTAGTCAACATAATACAAACGGTCATAATTTCAAAATCTAAAACAATAGGCAAACAATTCCAAGGAAGATTTAATGAAAACCAAAACGAATAAAGAAGGAAAGAAGAACTCTGCCTGGTGTGATGCTTTGATACCACTTGATGTGTTCCTATTGAGGAGCACAACCCAAGACCATACATTAGGGTGAGAAACAGTGGATTGTAATGGAGGTTTTAGGTGATGGAAATTCGGAAGGCAAAGAAATAGAAGGTAAACAGGGCGTGGAATGGTGAAAAGGGAGAAAAGACAAGGATTTATCGAAACACTCTTAACAAAGGGGGTGAGATGACCTTTGGTTTGCCGACCTGTTCCAAGAGGATATGAAACACCGACTGGCACAAGGATCTTCGGATCGGCTCAATGATATTACACGCAAAGAGAGAATCCAAATAAGACTAGATATGACACTCTAGCCCAATGACCGAAAATTCACTAACCAAAATGCACACGTTATGGGGAAAAAGATGTAAATGGGCTGGGCCAAAATTCACTAACCAAAATCCAAATAATTGTTATGGGCCTTAGACAAAAAATCATTAAGAATTTATACAGGCCTCATCAAAACCTTAGTGAGAAAAACCCGATAGAAAAAAACCTCACCAAAGGAAAAGAGTACTAAAATAAAATTCCTTCCCTTTTATCTAATTCAATTAGGTTGGATAAGGATTAGTAACCTGATTATGTCTTTGATGCTGGTGCCTGAGGTAGATAAGCTTCAACTGCTTGAATGAGATCCTTGGTCCTTGAACGTGTTAAAGGGCCAACAGGAATACCCCATGGTTGCTGAACAGTAGGCACATCGTTCCATCGCCAGACAAAATTGTAGTCTTGGTCGGGCCGTTGTCATGCCATGGACTGGGTTGGGTCGGTCCTATGGTCGATGTGCGGCCCATCCCTTTGGAAACGGTCTTGGCGCGTTCTTGGGTCAATCATCCGTGGGTCGTTACGAATCTCATCCGGGTCGTGATCTTTGGTAGTGCTTCGGTCGTGCTTGTTGTTTGTCACGGTCGTTCCATCGTTCGTCACGGTTGTGCTCTCGATCATTGTGGTCGTGCCATGGTCGTTCTCATCGTCTGTTCCGGTCAAGTCCAACGTTCTTGGTTCCTCTTCTTCCACCTGGGTCGCATCACTACCCTATCCTGCATCAACATATTGTAACATCTTAATCACACAAACACAAATCAATAACCAGACAAGCTAAACATGCATCTGTTAACCAAATCCAACAGAGTCTAAGCGTATGCTTCTACACAAGCAATACACCGCCTAGGACTACACGGTGCGCACACATCACACTATCATAACAAGCCATGATGTTGTGACTAGCTCACTTCCCCCAAGGTACCGTCGTGACTAGCTGGTCTGGACACTGGCTAGTCGCCTATTCTGTGGTCGGGTGGTCGGGACAACAGGAACGAGGCACTCGGTCCAGGACTGGTCGTGATGAGGCTGGTACGGGTCGGCATGGTCCAGGTCGCCATGGTCGGTCCGGAGCTGGTCATGATCGGCTAGAAGTCTGGTCTGGTTCCATTCTCCAGTAGCATGCCGAGCTTGTCTCCTAACGACTTCCTCCTGGACCGTGTGAGTGGTCCTGGTGGGATGACTGGTGTAGTGGCTGGCTCAATGTACTCATCAAAAGTTTTTCTTGATTATGACTAAGAAACTGTTTTTCTAGATATTTGTGGCAAAAGTGGATTTCTTTTTGAAAAAAAAACAACTTTATTAACATAATCTTTGCTAGTTAGGCTGTTAATATTGTTAGAAGTTGTTGAAAATATTGGTCAAGGACGGTTAGAGGCTGTTATATGTTGTTGCAAGTTGTTGGAGTTTTTTGTTTGCGGTTGTTGTTGGACGCGCCTTGCACACTAACCCATTGGACAGGCGCGTGTCTGGTCTAGTCTTGGTCTCTAGTTTTATTTTCTTGCAGGGTTAAATCAAGTCTAATGGAGTACCAGACCAACATCAAGGCTCCAGTGATTCTTCATGGGACAAATTACCTCTTATGGTCTAGAACCATGAGGAGAACCTTGTTTAGCAAGGGGTTATGGTCTCATGTTACAAAGCCGTCTGTCATAGCCATTGAAGGAGATTACTCAGATTATCAAGATGATCAAAACAAATGGTTCCAGGAAGACCAGATGGTACTTTATATTCTAAAAAATTCCCTAGTTGTATCTCTTTTAGAAGCATATTCATATTGTGAAAATGTTAAAGATCTTTGAGAAACTTTGAAAAATGTATATGGCAATACTACTAACCTCATGAGAATTTTTGAGGTCAAGAAATCTTTGAATGATATTAGACACGAGGATGCTTGTTTTGATTTAGTGCATTCTGAAGTTTGGACATCTCCCTTTCCTTCTAGAGAAAACCAAAAATATTTTGTGACCTTTATTGATGAAAAATGTAAATATACTTGGGTTACATTGCTTAGTTCTAAGGATAGGGTGTTTTATGCATTTTTAAATTTTCAAACGTTTGTTACTAATAAATACAATGCCAAGATTAAATGTTTTAGAACAGATAATGGAGGGGAATATACTAGCACCAAGTTTCAACAACAGTTGGCCAAACATGGCATTGAAAATCAAACAAGCTGTCCCTACACTCCTCAACAAAATGGAGTAGCTGAGAGGAAAAACAGATATTTGATGGAAGTTGTGAGAACCATGATGTTCCACAAGAAGGTTCCCAAACGTTTGTGGGGAGATGCTCTTGTGGCTGCATGTTACTTAATCAATAGAACTCCAACAAAAGTTCTAGATGATTTGTCTCCCTTTGAGGTATTAAACAAAACTAAACCTTATATTGATCACTTAAGAGTATTTGGGTGTGTTTGTTCAATTTTAGTACCAGGAGAGCTTAGGAACAAGCTAGAACCAAAGAGCACCAAGGCTATGTTCATTGGGTATCCTCCAACACAAAAAGGATTACAAATGCTACAATCCAGAGACTATAAGAGTTTTTGTATCCAGAGATGTTAAATTTCAAGAATCAAAAGGATTCTAAGAAGAAGGAACTTGGGAAGAATTCAAGGACATGTCAACAACAAGGTATGACAAAGCTGAAAATCTAAAAAGGATCTTGGAAAGCATAGGTATAGTCTCTCCACAAGCATCTGGCTCAGGGCCAGCTCACTAAGTACCAGGGCCAACTCACCAAGTACCAGGGCCAGTTCAAATGCTAGACTAGCTCGCCAAGCGACAGGGTCAGTTCTTCATTCGCCCGGCCCGGTTCACCAATCGTCCGGACGAGGACCAGCCGTAATCCAGGATTGACACCAGTTCAATCCAGGCGTGACACAGGCACGTCCATGGTCCATCCCCGGTACGATCCAAGCACACATCCCAACCTGCTGTTGGACCATCCGATCCTGGCACGTCCATGGTCCACCCTGATGGGGTCATCTATGCTACGCCAACCCGGTACTTGGAGGATGAGGTCCAGACAACCCCATATGTGTCTCACCGCATCATGACAAGGACAGAGCTGCCCAAGGATTGCAAGACAAGAGCCGTGACCAGGACCAAACTTATGAGGATCAAGCTGGAGTCAACATAATCCGAGCACACGGTCAAGGAGGAGAAGGGGAGATTGAAGACACCAGCCAGCCGTTTAACCATGATCAGCTGGGTGTTCCTGACCAGAACATCCATGCACACAGCCTTAGGGATAATGTCTTGTGTGTCCTTAATATGCTAGAGTGAGGACACCCTATAAGACCTTAGATGATTAGGGTACTCTTTTCCTTTCTAAGTTTACCATAATGGGTTCTTGGAAATATTTTTAATGAGACCTGAAAGTCTAAGGCATTAAGCCTAGTGTCCCATTGGTTTTAATGTGGATATGTCCATTTAAAATCAATTAGGCTTGATTTTATCTTAGGCACCTGTCTAGCCTTTATGTCTTATTTCATATCTTGTTTAAAGAGTTAGTCTAATGTGGGTTTTGTTGTTTTGTTGACCACGAGTCTTGTGGTCAACTAGGTCATGTGTAGCCTATAAAAGGCAAACACTTCTCCATTTTATGCAAGCAGTTTTTAGAACCCAAACACTATTCATGCGGCCGCTTAGGTCTCTCAAATCTTCCTTGTGTGAGTGTGTCTCCAAGTAAGGAAGAAAGTTTCTCTGAAGATCGAGTGTGTCTCTCTTCAAGGAAGGCTGAATCCAGGCCTGACATAGCTTGGTGTGTTGCCCTCAATCCATCATTCAAATCACCCCCGTAACTCATTCGTCTAGCCCCCGTTCTATCTCTCTCTTCATTCGCCGTTCGTAGCTGCGACCGCAGCCTCGTCCCACCGTTCGCCTCTGCGTTCGTGCGCTCGACCCGACGTTCGCGAGGCAAGACCGGGGCCTCGTCCTGTTGCTCGCATTCTCCCCCGTCCGAACCCTCGCACGTTCGTCCTCGCCACCGTTCACTCGTACGCCTGTTCAGTCGTCCCTCTTCACCTGTCCGTTTGGCCGTTCACCCGTCGCCTTCGACCGCACTAGCATACATCTGTTGTCCACTCTACCGTTCACCGTTCATCTCGTTCGTCCCGTTCGCTGAACCCAATAACCCTCCCATGGAAACCTCGGCTTGGCTCATATCATTATGGTATCTGAGCTCAAGTTCCTGCCAAGAAAAGGTTCAATCTTTCCATCCTTAAACTTTAGGGTTTTGAAAATTTTCAAGCGGTTGTTAGGGTTGTTGGCTTGCCTTTGAATCTATTGCTTAGATTTGTTAGTCTCCATGATTTAGGATGTCTAGGTTAGTTAATAAGAGCTAGTTGCATCTGTGTTAGTAATCGCCATTGTTGAAGCTTTGTTGTGGAAGAAGGATTTTGGTGTGGTCAAGGCCGCTTGTGACCAGGGTACTATTGTCCTTTGGTCGGGTGAGTCACTAGTGGTCCACACCGAGTGATGTCATGTTATCCCCTGCATGTTTAATTTTTGAATTCGAATTGGTTTTAGTTTTTGGCGGTTCTTAGATAGTATTTGTTCATGCCTCAAGTGTATTTAAGTTTAATCTTGTTTAGTTTAAAATTCAATTAAGTTTTGGTAAGGGTCATTAGTACTAATCCTAGATTAATTAATTTAAGAGTTGTTGACTAGTTGACTTTCTTGTTTGGCAAGGTACCTAGGCTAAGATGGCTGATCCAGCCTTAGCGGATATACTCACTAGTCTCCAGACCCAGCATCAGCAGTTAGGAGACCGGCTTGGCAGAGTGAAGCAACCTCAATCACAACCAGCTCAAGCGCCTCCACCACCACAACCGAGAGCACCTCCACCACTTTGGCCAGAACATGACATGGAGGGTCTGTCTGAGGAAGAAGCCTTCCCACCTCATTTCAGAAGGCCAAGACACAGAGAGAGGAGGTTTCCTGAAGAAAGGGGCCATCACCACCCACCTAGGGCTCACTCCCCACACCTCAAGATCACGCCTCCCACCTTTGCCGGCAAGGTAAACCCGGAAGCATATTTGGATTGGGAGAGAAGGATGGATCAAATCTTTGATGTCTATGGGTTTAAAGAACCCAAAAAAGGTGGCTTATGCAGCAGCTCAACTCACTGATCATGCCTTATCCTGGTGAGATCAAGACTCGGCCAAAAGAAAAAGGAGAGGAGAGGAGCCGGTTAGATCATGGGAGATCATGAAGTTCATGATGAAAGGAAAGTACATTCCACCCATGTACCACAGGGAGCTCCAGAAGAAGTTTAGGAAGCTCAGCCAGGGCCAAAGGAGTGTAGAAGAGTATTTTAGAGATGTTTGAACATCTGCGGAACCGGCTTGGATTAGAGGATGCCGAGGAGACTCTCATGGCTCAATTCTTGGATGGTCTTCAAGAGAAGATTGCTAGCAAGGTGGAAATATATTCCTACAATGATCTCAATGAGCTCCTACACCTGGCCACACAAGTGGAAAGTCAGCTCAAGAGAAAGACCCGGACCAGAGCAGTGATCAACAACCCATGTAGACCTACTGCCTTAGGTTCCAATCCGCAAGCATCTAGCTCCAGCCCGGCTTTCAACAGCCCATCTGACCGAGGCAAGGCTATAGCCCAGGAAGCAAGACCACCCTACAAGCCTAGGGAGACCATCTCTGCCCCAAGGCCTGAAGCTCGACCCGCCCCCACTGGACCTAAGACCCGAGACATCATGTGTTTCAAATGCCGGAGCCGTGGACACTATGCAAGGGATTGCCCCAACCCAAGGGCCATGATCATCACTCCAGCCGGTGATTATGAGTCTCAGGATGAGATGGAACCTTCTGAGGAAACTAAGGAAGCGGAGGATGAAGCAGCCTACCCTGAAGTAGGTGATCTTTTAGTCTCAAGGAGAGTTCTCAGCACCATACAAGAACCGGATGAAACAGCCCAAAGGGAGAACATTTTTCACTCCCGTTGCATGGTCAGTGGCAAGGTATGTTCCCTAATCATTGATGGTGGTTCATGTGCCAATGTGGCCAGTGCATAAATGGTTGAGAAACTGAATTTGACAGCCACCAAGCATCCTAGACCATACAGATTAAGGTGGTTGAATGATAGGACTGAATTGAAGATTAATGAGCAATTTAAAGTTTCTTTTAGCATAGGAAAGTATGTTGATGAGGTTCTTTGTGATGTAGTTTCTATGCAAGCCACTAATATCTTGTTAGGCAGACCTTGGCAATTTGATAGGGAAGTTATGCATGATGGTAGGACTACTAAGTACACATTAATGATGAACAAAAAGCGAATTAGTTTAGCTCCCTTACTGCCTGCCCAAGTCTATGAGATGCAAATTAAATTAGCTAAGGAAAAATGCATGCCTAAGACCAACTTCTTGATTACACCTAGTGATGTTAGGCGCTCTCTCTTTGATCCTACTTGTCAAATAGTTTTGATGGTTTATAAGGACTTGATGAACGTTGGACATACTAATGCGGTCTTGCCAAGGGAAATCCGAGCTCTTCTTGACAGGTACAAAGATGTCTTCCCAGAGGAGATACCAGTTGGCTTACCACCTTTGAGTGGCATTGAGCACCAGATCGATTTCATTCCTGGAGCACAACTTCCAAACCGGCCAGCTTACCGAGTCAATCCAACCGAAGCTAAGGAGCTTGAAGCTCAAGTCAGAGACCTCATGGCCAAGGGATATGTGAGGGAGAGTCTTAGCCCCTGTGCCGTCCCTGTGCTCCTTGTACCCAAGAAGGATGGCTCCTACAGGATGTGTGTGGATTGCCGAGCAATAAACAACATCACCATCAAATACCGCCATCCAATCCCAAGAATTAATGATATGGTGGATGAACTTAGTGGAGCAACATCTTTTCCAAGGTGTACTTAATGAGTGGATATCACCAAGTGGGGATGAGAGAAGGTGATGAGTGGAAGACAGCCTTCAAGACCAGGCATGGGTTGTATGAATGACTGGTCATGCCGTTTGGGTTCTCCAATGCCCCAAGCACATTCATGCACCTCATGCACCATATCCTTAGACCTTTCATGGGCAAGTTTTTAGTTGTTTACTTTGATGATATATTGATTTATAGCTCTTGCCTATCTGATCATGTGCTGCACTTAGAACAAGTCTTAGATACCCTTAGGAAAGAACATATGTTTGCAAATTTAGCTAAGTGTATCTTTTGCACAGAAGAAATTATTTTCCTTGGTTTTGTTGTTAGCTCACAGGGACTTATAGTGGACCTAGAGAAGATAGAAGCTATCCTTGGATGGCCCAGACCAACCTCCATCAGGAAGATCCGGAGTTTCCATGGATTAGCCAGTTTCTACCGGCGGTTTGTGAAAGATTTCAGCACTTTAGCTGCTCCCCTGACGTCTCTGATCAAGAAGAACACGGGTTTTGAATGGGGAGAGGTTCAGGAGAGGGCTTTCTTGGAGCTTAAATACCAGTTAACTCACGCTCCAATCCTTGCATTGCCAAACTTTGAGAAGACCTTTGAGGTGGAGTGTGATGCCTCAGGAGTAGGCATTGAAGCGGTTCTAACCCAAGGAGGACGACCAGTAGCTTATTTCAGTGAGAATCTGACTGGTGCTACATTGAACTACCCTACCTATGACAAGGAGTTGTACGCCTTGGTCAGGGCAATGCAGATTTGGCAACACTACTTGTTGGCCCGGGAGTGTGTGATCCACACGTATCATGAGAAATTGCAACACCTGAGGGGTCAGACCGTTCTGAATACATAGAAACATTCCCCTATGTGATTAAGTACAAGAAGGGGAAGGACAACGTGGTGGTGGATGCTTTGTTAAGGAGGCATGCCTTGATGGCAACAATGGATGCTAAGGTTCTTGGTTTTGAATACTTGAAGACTCTATACCCAGAAGATCATGAGCTTAAGAGTGCCTATGAGGAGCATGGGATAGGAGCTTACATTAAGTTCTTCCTCCACAATGGGTTCCTTTTCAAAGACAAAAGGTTGTGCATTCCTCAATGTTCAATGAGGGAGTTGCTTGTGAGAGAAGCTCACGGTGGTGGTTTTATTGGGCACTTTGGGATTGAGAAGAATTTGAGTGTCCTTAAGGAACACTTCTATTGGCCTAGGATGAAGAAGATGGTGACTACTCATTGTGATAGATGCATCACATGCAAGAAGCCCAAATCCAGACTCCAACCCCACGGGTTGTACTTGCCATTGCCGGTTCCCACACTACCATGGGTGGACATCTCTATGGACTTTTTCCTAGGATTGCCAAAGATCCAGCACAAGGATTCAGAATGGTAGACCGGTTCTCCAAGATGGCTCACTTCATTCCTTGCTCCAAGACCAATGATGCATCCCAAACCGCCACTTTGTTCTTTAGGGAAGTGGTGAGGCTCCATGGGATTCCAAGATCGATTGTATCTGACCGGGACACAAAATTTTTGTCCCACTTTTGGAGGACCTTATGGAAGAAACTTGGTACCAAGCTCCTACCTGCCGTCCCAAGACAGATGGACAGACTGAGGTGGTGAACCGCACCTAAGGAGCCTATTGAGATCAACCATTGGACGCCACTTGACGACTTGGGTAGAGAACCTTCCTTTGGTAGAGTTTTCCTACAACTCAGCCAAGCACTCCACAACCGGCATGTCCCCCTTTGAAGCTGTCTATGGCCGCAACCCAGACACACCCTTGAGCTTGGAACCATTGCCCCCAGCCGAGACCATGGAATTTGAAGGGGAAGCTAAAGCCGCGGCAATGAAGAAGATCTTTGAGCAAGTCCATGGAAGGATTGAGAAGAGGAATGACATATCAAGACAAGGATCAACAAGAAGAGGAAGCAGCTAGTGTTCCAGCCAGGAGATTGGGTGTGGTTGCACTTAAGACCAGAGCGTTTTCCCAACAAAAGGAAGCATAAGCTGGACTTCTGAGGAGATGGGCCGTTTCAAGTGGTGGAACGCATCAATGACAATGCCTACAGACTCAAGCTACCAGGTGAGTATAATGTGTCTTCTTCTTTCAATGTCTCTGATTTGTCCCCTTTTGATGTGCAGGATGTTGGTTCTTTGGAGACCAAAGCGCTTGAAGAGGGTGGGGATGATGGGGTCATCCATGCTACGCCAACCCGGTACTTGGAGGATGAGGTCCAGGCAACCCCATATGTGTCTCACCGCATCATGACAAGGAGCAGAGCTGCCCAAGGAGTGAAAGACAAGAGCCGGGACCAGCACTAAACTTATGAGGATCAAGCTGGAGTCAACATAATCCGAGCACACGGTCAAGGAGGAGAAGGGGAGATTGAAGACACCAGCCAGCCATTTAACCATGATCAGCTGGGTGTTCCTAACCAGAACATCCATTTCGAATTGGATTCATGTCTAAATTCCTTATGGTTTAAAAGTTATTCAACTTCTAAACCAGTAGATGCTCGGCTTGCCTTATTTGAAAGCTTATGGGTTCAACCACTTACAAACCAGAATGGCGACCAGGAGAGGAATATAATATTTCTGGAGAGATATCTTATCATCTAGTAGGGTCATCCATAATGTTAGAGGGCTTGGATTTGAGGACAAATCATTTTAAAGGAGGAGGAGATGGTGCGATCTCGATCAGCCTTAATTTTAAGATCAACAATGAATCAAGCAAACAAGACCATTTTCTCAACTATCTAGATATGATGGAGATTCTGGTAGTGCAAATTCTCAATTGGTTCATGATGAATCAAGAGATGGTCGAATTTTCCTTCTGTCGGACCGTAGTGAGCTAGTTCGACCACCCGAGCAACTTCAAGAGGCTACGCTTGTTTTTGATGATTTAAGGCACGTCTTAACTCATCCAAATACAAGGGATAAGGCCCAAAGGCCGAAGAAGACACCAAGGAAGAGTTGGGCCTATTCAAGGATGAGCCAAACAAGATGAGGGTTTAGCAGGGCCCATATTAGCCCATGAAGCTGAAGGATCGACCACCAT
This sequence comes from Streptanthus diversifolius, assembly GCA_039880935.1. NCBI lineage: Eukaryota > Viridiplantae > Streptophyta > Magnoliopsida > Brassicales > Brassicaceae > Streptanthus > Streptanthus diversifolius. Next base: position 5,223,512 of record JAXGFM010000001.1, read on the forward strand.
GGGCTCTTATAAATTGATATGGACGTGGCCCAAGTAGAAAATAAGTTTAAAAATAAATCAGCTTGTTTGTTTAATGTGTTTTTAGTTTGTAATTAATCATTTAAATTAAACCAGGTAGTTAGTTAGGATAAATTAGGCAAGATATATCATTCTGGTATATTCTTTTAGGATTAGATTAGACTAGATAGAATATTATATTCTAGGCATAATCTCGTTAGGATTTTCTGCTTATAAAAATGCATTCACCCCCCAATTATAAATGTACACACATGAATTCAAATAATAAAAACCTAGAGAACTTTTCTTGTTCTTCCTTTTTGCCTTCTCTGTTCAGCAGATGAACATTGATCCTTTTTCACACCAAGGGTAGTGTGATCTACTGTGATCGTTCGTGGCTCTATAGCAGGGTGAACCTGTGCCATCGGATTTTCAAAACATCTTTGAAGCAGCCCATAGCTCTGAAGAGAAGTTCATCGCCATCTTCATCATCTATTTCCCCATTTTCCTTTCATCAAGTGATCCTAGAAGAGTGCCATTCTAATGCCGTTCCAGGTAGGCCTAGCACGAAGTCCATAGCGATGTCGGTCCATGGTGCCGAAGGAACCGACAATGGCATGTAAGGACCTTGTGGATGCATCTTGGATTTAGCTCATTTTCACATAAGGCATTTAGCACAATGGGCCTCCACATCTTGACGTTGGTGAGGCCAGTAAAAATGGGGAAATAGATGAAGAAGTGTCCCATTAAACTTCCTCTGTGAGCCTCTCTCATAAGTAACTCTCGAATTGATCCTCTCGGAATGCTGAAACGCTTGTCCTCAAAAAGGAATCCGTAAAACAAATAGAAGTTACTATAAGCCCCCTTGTTGTTCTCCTGGTAGGCTTATGTGAAGTCGGCGTCCTCCGCGTACAATCCTTTGATCATCTTGAATCCCATATCTTTCGACTCCAACAGAAATAAGGCTGTCTCTTCTTGATAATGCATAAGCCACGATGTTGTCATTTCCCTTTCGACTCCAGAACAGAAATAAGGCTGTCTCTTCTCAATATATTCAAGCCACCGAGCATGCCTCCTCTTAAGTGTGGATTTCCCTATAAGATGTTAAAGTGCTTGATGGTCGATGTGAATCACACACTCCTTGGCAAGTAGATAGTGCTGCCAAGTCTCTAGGGCTCAGACTAATGCGTAGAACTTTGTATCAAAGGTAGGATAATTAAGAGTGGCTCGACTTAATTTTTCGCTCTAGTAGGCGACATGTCTTCCTCCTTGGATCAGGACTGCTCCTATGTTGATCCCTGAAGCACCACATTCTAACTCAAAATTGTGGTTAAAGTCGGGTAGAATTAGGACTGGGGCATGGGTGAGGCGCTCTTTTAAATGCTTAAATGACTTGTCCAGTTCTGGCCCCCATCGAAATTCCTGGTTCTTTTTAATTGTAGATGTCAACGGATCAGCGATCGTACTGAAATCTCTGACGAACCGAGGTTAGCAAGCTAGCGAGTCCATAGAAGCTCCAAACATGGCTTTCATTTATCGGTGTTGGCCAATTTTGAATGGCCTTGATCTTCTCGTCGCCACTCTGAGTCCCTGTGAACTCACGACAAATCCAAGGAAGACGACTTGGTCTGGGCAAAACGTACACCCCTTCAAATTTGTGTATAAATGCTCTTTATAGAGTGTGACGATGACTGTCTCTAGGTGCTCCAAAGTAAGTCATACTATACACTAGAATGTCGCCAAAGTAAACTACTACAAATTTACTAGATGAACGGTCAAAGGACTTGGTTCATAAGGTGCATGAAGGTGCTTGGGACGTTAGACAGGCCGAACAACATCACTAGCCACTCATAAAGACCCCGCTTGATCTTGAAGGCAGTCTTCCATTAATCTGCTTCTTGCATCCTGACTTGATGATTTCCACTTTTCTAATCAATCTTGGAGAAAATCTCGGTTCCGCTTAGCTCATCTACAAGTCATCCAGGTGCGGAATAGGGTGTCAGTACTGGATTGTAATGTTGTTAATAGTGTGACAATCGACGCACATGCTCCAACTCCCATTCTTGTTTGGAACATGTAGGACTAGAACGGAACAGGGACTAAGGCTTTCTCTAACATAGCCTTGAGCCATAAGATCCTGAACCTGCCTTTCTAGTTCTTTAACCTCCTCGGGGTTGACTCGATAGGCTGGTCGGTTAGGCTGTTGAGCTCCTGGGATGAAGTCAATGTGGTGCTCAATATCTTAATAGGTGAGAGGGCGACTGAGATCTCGTTTGGAAACACGTCTGAGTACTTCTTGAGCAAGGTCTGAACCTCGGCTGGGAAGCTGGTCTCGGCGCCGGATATGCTCAAAATATCTCTGTAGAACATCAGAACAAGTTGTGTGCCATCTGTGCAAGCTGCCTTTCTTATATCAGCAATGTTGATGAGGAAGTTCTCTTTGCGGGCATGTTGATCTTTTGCCATTTTAGATTGCATCTCACGCACATCGTGTAGGGACATTGGCGCTAAGAAAAGACCTTCCTTGTCATTTTAGCTGGTTTAGCTTCCATTATATTTGTAGAGGTTAGCAAGTCCACAATATATTTTCTCTGAGATAAGAAAAGACCTTCCTTGAACCTAAACACTTCAATTCCTAATAAGTATCTAAGTTCACCTAGATCCTTAATATCAAAGACACTCTTTAAATATGTTTTAGTATAATCAATTCCTACTTTATCACTCAATGATATGATTATGTCATCAACATAAATGAGTATAATCACAATACCTTCTTTACTTTGAAGTGTAAAGAGAGTGTGTTCAACTTCTGACCTTTTGAAGTCTCTGTCCCTTAAGGTCACATTCAGCTTATGGTACCAAGCTCTTGGAGATTGTTTTAAGCCATAGATAGCCTTCCTTAGTCTCAGTGTGTTACCACCACCTACTTGATCCTCTAGACCTTGTGGTGGTGTCATATACACTTCCTCTTCTACCTCACCTTGTAAGAATGCATTCTTAACATCCATTTGCCATAACTTCCAATAAATGTTAGTAGCAAGCGACAACACAACATTAACTGAATGTAATTTAGCCATAGGAGCAAAGGTATCCCTATAATCTTCACCATAAGTTTGTGTGAATCCTCTAGCCACCAACCTAGCTTTATACTTATCTTTCTCACCATTTCTTATATATTTAATAGTAAAAATTAATTTAGAACTTACAGCCTTTTTCCCTTTTGGATGAGTGGCTGGCGCATAGGTTTGATTCTTCTCCATAACTTGTCTTTCAACTTGAAATATTTCTCTCCACTCCTTTATTTCCATAGCTTCCTCATAGGTCTTTGGAATCTGTTCTTTATCAAGGCTAACAGTAAATGTAACATGAGAATCAGGTATATGAACTAGATTACACACTCCCTGGTCATGATGAACTACTGCATTGTTGTTTTAGTAGAAGTTGGGTGGGAATCTCTGCCTTGTACTTCTTCTAAGAACAACAAGTGATTCCCCTTTCTCTTCTTCTTCTAGAGCATCCACAAGATTATGTTGAATATCCCTTGGCCTTTTTGAAGCTGAGACTAAGATACCTCCTTCTAAATCCTCTTCTTGATCATGTATAGGTTCCTGGCCCCCCTCATGACCAAGAGGAGGTATGTGGCCTGGTTGAAGAGGAGGCCGTACCACGTCCCGGGAATGAAGCCGTGCCTGCGACCTGGTTCGCGGCTGGGAGGCCGGCGATGGTACCATGGACGTGCCTGGATCAGATGTGGCCACAGACTGGCCATGATCAGATGGTCCAAGAGCTGGAGCAGGCAGGGACATGCTTGGGTCACGCCTGTAATAGACCTGGTTCATGGATAGGTTGCGCTCGGATCAGACATGGACCGGGCCTGGGTAAACACGGCTCAGGCTGGGCTGGACCTGGTTCGGGCCGTGCCAAGACAGACTCCAATTGTTCAGGAGCTGGTCCTGGCGCTTGGTGAGCTGGTCCTGGGCCAGGTGCTGGCGCCTTTTGAGGGACTATTCAATGATTTCCAAGATCCTCCTTAGATTCTCAGCTTGGTTATGTCTTGTTTCTGAGATGTCCTTGAATTCTTCCCAAGTTCCTTCTTCATAGAATCCTTTGGATTCTTGGAATTTAACATCTCTGGATACCACGACTCTTCTAGTCTCTGGATTGTAACATTTGTATCCCTTTTATGTAGGAGAATACCCAATGAACATGGTCTTGATGCTCTTTGGTTCCAGCTTGTTCCTAAGTTCTCCTGGTACTAAAACAAAACAAACACACCCAAATACTCTTAAGTGATCAATATTAGGCTTAGTTTTGTTTAATACCTCAAAGGGAGACAAATCATGTAGAACTTTTGTTGGAGTTTTATTGATTAAGTAGCATGCAGCTACTAGAGCATCTCCCCAAAACCGTTTCGAAACCTTTGTGTGAAACATCATTGTTCTCACAACTTCCATCAAATGTCTGTTTTTCGTCTCAGCTACTCCATTTTGTTTTGGAGTGTAAGGACAACTTGTTTGATGTTCAATGCTATGCTTGGTCAAGTGTTGCTGAAACTTGGTGCTAGTATATTCCCCTCCATTATCTGGTCTAAAGCATTTAATCTTGGCATTGTATTGATTAGTAATAAATGTCTAAAAATTAAGAAAAGCATCAAAAACTCTATCCTTAGAACTAAGCAATGTAACCTAAGTATATTTAAATTTTTAATCAATAAAGGTCATAAATTAATTTTTGTTTTCTCTAGAAGGAAAGGGATATGTCCAAACATCAGAATGCACAAATCAAAACAATTATCATATGAACGAATTGATTTCTCAAAAACAGTCTTACAATGTTTACCAAGAATACGTTATTCACACAAGTCATTTTGCAATTTAATTCCAGTGATGATCAATTCTAAAGCTCTATGATGAGGATGACCTAATCTAACATTCCAATGCTCAGTTGTAACATCAATATTAACACTATTAGCACCCGGTTCTTGTAAGGGATGAATGGATAAATCTTCAAGCACATACAAGTCATTCTTTGTTGTTCCTTGACCAAATTTTCTACTTGTTTCAATATCCTGAAAGTAGAAATCATTAGGACCAAATATAGCTTGACAATTAAGATCTGTAGTAGCTCTATTAATAGACAACAAGTTAGATGTGAAGGATGACAAATAAAAGGCTTTAGTTTCTTTATCAACAATTTAAGTTTCCCAATTTCTTTAATTGGCACACTACCTAAGGCAGGTTGTAAGTTTTCTAACAAACCTAAATCACTTAACATGTGATGAGAAGCTCTAGAATCAACAATCAAAGGTTTATAAGCTATAAATGTTTGAAAAGAAGCATGAAGTGATTTACCCAACACATTATCAGAGCTAAAAGCTTTGAAGAGAGCTTCCAAGTCTGATTTCTTCACAAACTCAGATGAAAAGGAAAGGACCGGATTGGTGGTCAGAGTGGATGCGCTTGTGTGTACTAGGTTGGAGGTGCTAGGGCCGCTTGTAAAAGAAGCTTTGGAGCTGTCAATGAATCAACTTGGCTTCAACTCTGGATGAAGCACCCAGCACTCCTTCTTTGTGTGGCCGGTTCTCTTGCAGTGGTCACACACAGTTCTCTTCTTCGTAGACTCAGCTGGCGCCTTAAAAATTCTCCTGTGGGCAACCATCGGTTCTTCTTTATATCCAACCAGCTAGAGAGACCCTTACTCCTTCTGAACAATGGCACAGATATCCTTCAAACTAGGCAGCTTGTCCTCTCTAAGAATGTGCTTAATCAAATCAACTTAGTTAGTGTTCAAAGTAAAAAGTAACAAAAACACCTTATCTTGTTCTCTCCTTTCATGGAGAGTAATGAGATCAATTGTCGCAGGCCTTAGCATCTCTAGCTCTGCCCATAATGCTCTGAAGGATCCATAATGCTTTGTGAACTCAACATCCTCTTGTCTAAGATCATTCAAAGCTTTCTTGACCTCAAAAATTCTCATGAGGTTAGTAGTATTTCCATATGCATTTTTCAAAGTTTTCCAAAGATCTTTCGCAATTTCACAATATGAATATCCTTCTAAAAAAGATCCATAAAGGGAGTTTTAAAGTATAGAAAGTACCATCTGGTCTTCCTGAAACCAGTTGTTGTGATCATCTTGATCATCTGAGTCATCCCCTTCAATGGCTGTAATAGGCGCCATTGTAATATGAGTCCATAACCCGTTTCTGCACAAGGTTGTCCTCATGGTACTAGACCAGAGTAGATAATTCGTCCCATGCAGCATAATAGGAGCCTTTATGTTTGTCTGATACTCCATTATGCTTTGTCTAAAACCTACAAAAAAAAATTAAGACCAAGAAGGAACAAGTAAAGAGTATACATGCGCCTGTCCTAGGTGATTTGATGAAGAATTGAGGGAGATATGCTTGTTGAAAACCCGTGATTTTGCGGCGAGGCTGAACGCGACACCTCTGGACTTGGCCGTGGATAAATTTTGACTAAGGCCACTAAAATGAATGAAATCACCGGGGTAATATTCAAAACTCACCGGAGAACAACCCTGGGTGAAGAAAATGGCAAGAAATTTCAAGTTCTTTCCGGAAAACTCAATCAAACCTCGACCAGACTGCGGCTTCACTGGATTTGAAGGAGCAAGAAGATCGCGAGGAAAGAGAGGTGATTTTGCAAGATTGTTATGCCAGATTGATGAAATCTGGCTCTGATACCATGAAAGATTATGAGATTAAGAGATTCAGAGATTTGTAGATTGAGAGAGAGAGAGAGAGATTAGAGAGAAAAGTGAGAATGATTATTATTGAGATTTTAGAAAAATAAATTTTTTGCTTACAAAGGAAGAGAGAGTTAACTATTTATACTAAACTAGTCTAGGCTTGTTTGGATACTAAGATAGCCTAATACATGTTTGGCTACAAGGATAACAAATCATTAATCACAAACAAAGTTTATAGATTGATATAACCTAATTTTTTTGTGTATTTTGGTAGGAGACTTGTTTCCTTCACCTTCTTACCGAGAACTTCAGGGAAAAAGAGAAACAAACAAAAATCAAAAGCAAAACAAGTGCAACAAAAACAAGAAAAAAATTCGCCAAATAACAAAGATAGAAGAATCAACCTGATGAGCAGGAGCATTTAAGCTCTGATACCAGATGATCTAAGCGTAGTGGTGGAGCCACTATTGGTCGAGAAGCTCGAGACCTCCAGAAGCGGCTTGGATGAAGAGAATGGATCGAAAGGATCAGACAAGCTGTAGAAGACTTGTGATACACCGAGTTGTTCTTCTTGGTGAAGAAGAACGAGACAAGCTCTCTAATGGAGGATGTGGCTGCCCTCAGAGACAAAGGAGTCTAGGGTTTATTTTCTTAAAATCGTGTTGTCTTATTCCCTGCAAATGATGATGCTTATATAGTCTTTTGGTTACAACATAGGGTAAAAAACATAATGTTTAATCCAAAAAAACATGTAGTGTAAATAAAAAAACATATAGTTCACTTTGCTGGAAAATAAAAATGGGTTTAAGGCCAAATTAGTTAAACATAAAAAATGGGCTTAAGGCCTTAAACTTATACTTAGTCTAAATAAGAAAATAAATGAGATAGATAAACCTTAATGATGAAAAGGCCGACTTGACTTAGACTTGTGAAGGATTGCGGATTTGTGAACAAGTCTTCGTCTTCTTGCGCACTAAGAGTGTTGCCTCGTTAAAACCCTCTTCGGAAAACCCAGTGGGAGAAAACCGAAGACAGGAAAAAAAGTACAATTTCTTAGGACATATTTTGGTGTCTTTACCTAATGGTGATGGTAAAGACACCGGAGGTAGAAGAATCTTCGAGTAAGAACCTCCAATGTTCCTTATATGACACGAACGGGTCTTGATGGGCCTCTGCATCAACTAATGGGCCTGATGGGCTGGCCTCCTTGATATATTGGACGTCGGCTTTCTCAATCAGCTGGTTGAACTTTTCTCCCAATGCTCAAGCCTTGGAACAAGTCAAAGGCCCTGGTGGTACTCGTGGTGCATAAGCTGGTACGATGTCCTCATCACAACCAAGGAGCATAGAGATTCCACCGAAAGGTTGCGTAAGACACTTGAAAGACTTGTTAGAGAATTGTACTCTTTTTCCTACTCTTGGTTTTGTCCCAATGGGTTATACGAAAGAGGTTTTAACGAAGCAACACCTCTAATGAGCATGGCTAATAAGGATTGTTCCCAATCTCTCCTCATTCACAAGCCCACAAGGTCACAAGAGAACCAAACTGGATGTATCAAAGACATATGTGTCTTTCTTGGAGCATATCAACCAAACCAGGAGGATTTAATCTATGAATCAACCTGTTAAAGAAACCAGTGGTTACTAATTGAAGGATTCCTAACCAGGAGGAACCAAGTTGTAAACCAATTTGTTATGGAAACTTAATCCATTATAGGTGCACGTCGAGTTGGAATCATGTCAAAATAAATTATGGTTTAAAGTTTATTCAACTTCTAAAGCAGAATATCTTCGACTTTTCCTTATTTGGAAGCTCATGAGTTTAAGAAGCTTTAAACCTATACTTGGCGACCAGGAGAGATATTTAAGCATTCAGGAGACACATATAACCATCCAGAATATTCTTCAATCATCTTAACATGCACCAGCATAGAAAAGATCAGGCGGATCTGTTTGTGCTCACACTTTTCTTATATGATCGCGTTCACACTTGGTGCTGCCATAACTTTCCAATGGTTAGATATTCTTTACTTATGCTTTTTGGGAAACTTCTATGACGACCAGAATATTTCAGAGAAGCTCACCTATCCCCTTAACCCGTCCAGATACAAGACAACCTTTACTTTTCATATTAATGACTGATTTGCTCAATATTGTCCAAAACAGCTATTGTATTCAATTTTTTTATTTCTTTCTTGTTTTACACCTTCTATGACGTCATTGTATCCATGTAAGATCTCTTTATAAAGTTCATTTCATCCATTATACAAAGCACATTTAAATCAACTAAGTTTATAAACAAAAGATAATTATTTTCTTCTTCAAAGTGTGTCTATGAATTTATGTGTCTTTAGTTTCATTTGAGAGATTCATTTGATTCTTTAGATTATAGAGTTAGTTTTTTGTGTTATTAAAGAAAGTCTAGTTCTCCAAGGATTGAGAGAGTCAATCAGCCCACCGATTGAGAGAGTCAATCGCCCCTTTCACCCTCATCTTCACCATCTTCCATCTTTCGCAAGCACAAGCTTGGAATCATCTGATCATCAAGTGATCTTAGGACTGGAGTGATTCCATTCTTACATCAAACGCCGCGCCAGCGAACCTCCTTCAGTTTACCCTGCGACTGAGGTTACATCAGAGTGTCATCCGTATGTCGAGTTTGCCTACAATAGAGCTACACATTCTGGCACGAAGAGGTCCCCATTTGAAGTGGTCTATGGGTTCAACCCTTCCACTCCTATTGAGTTCACGCCAATTCCTTTGGGAGATGCCATCAGAATAGATGGAGAAGCAAAGGCCGAGTACATCAAGCGCCTTCATCAAGAGACCATGGCAAACATGGAGCAATGAAACATCCAGAATACTAAGAACACCAACAAGGGCCGACGACATGTAGTGTTTAAAGAGGCAGATTGGGTTTGGTTCCATCTACGACTAGAGAGGTTCCTACAGCGCATAAAGAGAAAGCTTGCACCCCGGGGAGATGGCCCATTCCAAGTCCCGAGGAGGATCAATGACAACAATACCTACCAGCTTGAGCTTCAAGGTTAGTATAATGTGTCTAGTATGTTTAATGTTTCTGACTTAGACTTGTTTGATGCAGGTGAGGAGTTCGCTTTGGATACCACAGCACTTCAACAGGGAGGGAATGATGAGAACATCATCCCAGCTACTGCACCAGTCATCCCACTAAGACCTCTAACTCGATATAAAGGCTTTAGGAGACAAGCTCAGCATGCTACTGGAGAGTGGAGCCTGTCAGGAAATCAGAAAAACCGCGCAAGATCCCTGACAGACCAATCCCAGTCCATACATAGTCGATCTCGACCCCTTTAAGTTGGACAAGGGACAATGGAGGTTCCTTCTCGAAGACTATTCTTCCTCCGTTGTCTTTACCATTACCATCCGGTAAGGACACCAAAAGTCGTGCTAGGAAATTCGGTTTATCCCATTGGATTTTCCGAAGAATTTTTTAACTAGACAATCCTCTTAGTGCGCAAGACGGTGAAGACTTGTGAATGGTGTGGTGCGCAAGACGGTGAAGACTTGTTCACGATTCCACACCATTCACAAGTCTCTACAAATTTATCTAAGTATTTATTTGGGCTTCCTATATTTCTATTTATATTTTATAAACTAAGTGGTGCGAGCAAGGAAGCACATGGAGACTCAACAGACAAGAAGAGAAAGGAGGAGGACGCTCATCAAGAAGAAACCCCTTCAATGATGCCAATAGGAGATGATCAAGGAGATAGCGTCAGAATTATGGATTGGACCAACAACAAGAGCAAGGAGTAAAGCACAAAAAAAGATCCTTCAAATTCTAATTGAAGACGTGGGAAAGGAAGAGAAAGAGGCTAAAATTAAACCAGCTTGTTGGTTTAATTTGTTTCTAGTCAATTACTCAAATTAAACCAGTAAGGTTAGAATTAGGAATAAACCTGGTTCATTAAAATTAAACCAGATAGGATAGAATTAGATAAGTATATATCATTCTGGTATATTCCTTTAGGATTAGATTAGGTTAGATTATATTAGATTAAGATTAAGTTAGATTAGATTTGATAGAATATGCTATTTTGGCATAATCTCTTTAGGTCTTTTTGCCTATAAAAAGGCATTCATCCCCCAATTGGAAGACACACAATTTTCTTATCAAAAGTATAATAGAAAGACTTTTTCTTCCTCTTTTGCTTTCTTTGTTCAGCACAAGAACATTGACTAATCACTAAAAGGGTAGAGTAATCTACTGTGATCTTCCATAGCTCTATAGCAGGGTGATCCTGTGCTAGTGGAATCAAACCCCTTCATCATTCACATCAATTGCCATCAATCACTTACCTACAAGGGAAGCTAGTAGCTCCCTTCCATTCAAATCATCAATCTGCTGCCTAAGGAGAGCTAATAGCCTCCTTCCATACCTCTTAATCATCATCCTACCTGCCTTCAAGTCGATCCTCAGGTTTAGAACAACCAGGGCCGCACCACTAAGTATATTATTTAGGATTACGAGTTGTGTTAATTGTTGGAATGAAGAAGAAACGATGAAGGAAGAAATGATGAAAGAAGGCCTTTCACACTTATTAAAGGTGTGTGTAGTCTAAGTCTAAGGGGAGTGTCTAAGTTTTGTTTGTGTTCTAGTATTATGTTATCCTTATAGCCATTCATATATAAGGCAATCCTTGTATCCAAACAATCCTAGACTAGACTAGTATAAATAACTATCTCTCTCCTCATTTGTAACTTAGAAACTAGTATTCTCATTTTCTTAATACAATTATTCTTCTCTAATCTTTCATTCTCTCATTTTCCAATTCTACAAATCTCTTAATCTCATATTAATTCATGGTATCAGATCCAGGTTACAACAATCTGGGTAAAATTCATCATTAAATCTTTGAATAAAGAAGAAATCATCTTCATCAGAATCTGTTTTCATTCCTATTTCATCCGTCAACTTTGATCGCCAATTCCGGCCAAACCACGGTAGATTTTGACAATCTGATTTTCCTGGAATGTTCTTTGGGGAGTTTTGAAGCCACGCCAATTGGATTGGCATCATTTGAACACGGGAAATAAAAGTTACGATTTTTCTTGCATCAGACCTCTGCGATTGCCTCCGCCGTGATTCTCAATGTTTCTCTGATCATTTTGTCGTCAAATCTTCACCAAATCGTGATTTTCCAAATTCTAAAATCAAGCCTATCGAGTCTAGTTTTTGTTTTAAAAAATAAGAACTCAATTCCTTTAAGTTTTGAAGGAATGTCTTGAAGTTTTTCCTCAAGACGTCAGAAATCGCCTTTCACAAGAATCTGGTGATAAATTTCTTATCCTTTCCCAGTTTTCTTTGAATCTTTCAAGTTAGATAAACATCTTGTTAGGGTCTCCACGAAGTTTGATTTCAATCAGAAGGTTTTAAGTCTTCAAGATTGATTTTCTTGATTCTTTTATCAAATTTTGAAATTCTAAAAAAATAAGGAAACTTGAATTTTTGGATTGGTTTATCTGTAAAATTCGATTTTTGTTAGTGAATTATCTTTGGTTGTGAAGATAAGGACTGTTAGAAGTTGATATTATTGGTTGGAGTTGGTTAATTTCTGTTGCAGGAGTTGGTTGGAATTAGTTGAAGGTGGTTAGGTAGTTAAGTGAGTTACACTTGTCGGCTCCTTGGCTCTTGGTACACGCGCTGAATCCTTGGACGAGTCTGGTGCTACTGCTTGAGGTCTCGTTTCCCATGCCCTGTGTCACGTGCTGCAAGGGTTGTTATCTGATTGCTGGCCACACATTGTACACGCGCCCGCAGCTTTGTCCCAACCAGCCATGTTGTGTTCCCATACGCATTGTACACTCGACCTCAGCTTTGTCCCGACCAGTCGTTCCGTGTTATCGTCCGTGTCCAAACAGGCCTGGTATCGAACACTCACACACGTACCCTGCCCAAGCCCACACGTACCCTGCCCAAGCCCACACGACCACTTTTGTCTTGAACTCGTGGCCTTCATACACGCTCTCCCGACCAGCTGTCCCGCGTCCCGACCAGCTGTCATGCGTCCCGACCAGCTCATCCCGACCAATGACAAGCGTCATCTAGATCAATTTTGAAGCATGAAAGTGCAAACCACATTCAGAGCATCTGTCATTCTACATGGAGCAAACTATCTCTTATGGTCTATGACCATGAAAACCATATTGGATGATAAAGGTCTTTGGAATCATATTTCATCCAATGGTCCTCCTGAAGAAAATAAAGTTGCTGAAATTAGTGAGGATGTGGCTGCTCAAGCCAAATGGTACCAACAAGACCAGTTGGTACTCTCTATACTTCAAAACTCTCTTGCTAGTGATCTCTTAGAGGCTTATTCATTTTGTGAGAATGCTAAGGAACTTTGTGACACTTTGCAAAAGGTGTATGGAAACACCACTAACCTCTTAAGAATATTTGAGGTGAAAAAGTCTTTGAATGAATTGAAACAGGAGGATGTAGAATTCACAAAGCACTCTGGCTCATTTAGATCATTGTTGGCTGAGCTAGAGATGCTAAGGCCAGCCACCATTGACCTAATTGTTCTCCTTGAAAGGAAAAAACAAGATAAGGTGTTTGTGTTACTATTAACTCTTAACACTACTAACTCAGATCTTATTTAGCATATTCTCAGGTCTGATAAGCTTCCTAGATTGGTAGATGTTTGTGCTCAAATCCAAAAGGAGCATGGATCCCATGGACTATTTGGCAACAAGGCATAATTGGTGGCTGCACAAAAGATTTTCTTCAAACCAACAACAACAAATGAATCTAGGAAGAAGAGACCAACTTGTTACCATTGCAAAAGGAGTGGCCATACAAAGAAGGAATGTTGGGTACTCCATCCTGAGCTAAAGCCAAGCTGGGCTCTTGAGAGACAACAATACACAGCCGGCCACACTCAGCTGCAAGCTGCCGGCCATGGTGTGTACCAGCTTCCAGCTTCTTCAAAGGCGTGTACCAGCTCCCATTATCACTCAGTCCCAACTAGTTCCATGTCTTCAGCATCTGAATTTGTGACAAAATCAGATCTAGAAGCTCTCCTCAAAGCAATTAAAAATGGTAATGTGTTGGGTAAAACTTTTCATGCTTCTTTTCAAACTTCTTTTACTCCTAATGCCTCTAAATCATTGGTTGTTAATTCTGGTGTTTCTCATCACATGATTAATGATCTAGGATTGCTAGAGAATATAGAACATGCCTTAGGTAATGTTTTCATTTCTAATGGAATTAAAGTACCAATTAAAGGCATAGGAAAGCTTAAGTTGTTTGATAAAGAATCTAAAGCCTTTTACATGCCATCTTTCACTTCTAATTTTGCTTTCAGTTAAAAGAGCTACTACTGATTTAAATTGTCAAGATATCTTTGGTCCTAATGATTTATATTTTCAGGATATTAAGACTAGTAGGAGATTTGTACAAGGAACTACAAGGAATGACTTGTATGTGCTTGAAGATATGACCAATGCAAGGGGGTTATAACCGGTTTCTAGTACTAGTTATGTTAGTGATGATTCTGATCTTTGGCATGCTAGATTAGGACATCCTCATCCTAGAGCACTAGAACTGATTGTTCATGGTTTAAAAATGCTAAAGGATATGTGTGATTCTTGTATACTTGGGAAACATTGCAAAACAGCTTTTGAGTTGGTGCATTTTGATGTTTGGACATCTCCATTATTATCTACAGAAAACCACGACTATTTTGCGACATTTATTGATGAAAAGTCCAAATATATTTGGGTCACTTTGCTTAGTTCTAAAGACAGAGTATTTGATGCATTTCTAAATTTTCAAGCATATGTTAACCAATACAATGCAAGTATTAAATACTTTAGAACATATAATGGAGGAGAATACACTAGCACCAGAATTCAACAACACTTGGCCAAGCATGGCATTGAACATCAAACCAGCTGTCCTTACACTCCACAACAAAATGGAGTGGCTGAAACGAAGAATAGGCATTTGGTGGAAGTTGTGAGAACAGTCATGTTCCACATGAAAGTTCCCAAAAGATTTTGGGGGATGCTCTTATAGCTGCATGCTACTTGATCAATAGGACTCCTACAAAAGTCCTAGATGACTTGTCTCAATTTGAGGTACTAAACAAAACTCAACCTAACATTGACAACTTAAGAGTTTTTGGTTGTATTTGTTTTGTATTAGTTCCATGAGAGCAAAGGAACAAGCTGAAACCAAAGAGTACCAAAGCTACGTTCATTCGGTATTCCTCTACCCAGAAAGGATAAAAATGCTATGATCCAGAGACTCGAAGAGTCTTAGTATCCATTGATGTCAAATGCCAAGAATCAAAAGGGTTCTATGAAGAATGAACTTGGGATCAATTCAAATACATCTCCACAACAAGATCAGACCAAGCTGAGAACTTTAGGAGACTCACGGAAAGCATTGGCATAGTCTCTACTCATCCTCAGCCCACGGTCACCTCGTATTAGCCACCTGCACAAGCGGCGCCAAGCCCTAGCACAGCCATGGCACTGGCACAGCCGGCTGGACCGCGGCCATCAACCCCAGCCAGTCCATCCAATCCGCGGCCTGATCTTTCCTTCAGCTCTCCTGGCCTTCCTCCTCTTGAACATGGGGGGGGGGGAGAAGCATCTACTCATGTCCAACAAGACTCAGCAGGAGATGAGTCAATTCTAGTCTCAGCCTCCAAAAGATCAAGAGATGTACCCACTCTTATTGAAGTTTTAGGTGAAGAGACGAGTTTATCAAAAAAGCTCCACCTACATTGTTACGAAGGAGCTCATGACAAAGGAATCCACCATTGTTCTACAATGGGAATGTTGTGGTTCATCATGATCAGGGAGTTTGTAATATTACTCACTTACCTACTAACCATGTTGCTTTCATTTTAAGTCTTGATAAAGAATAGATTCCAAAGACATATGAGGAAGCTATGACTAAGAAATAATGGAGGGAAGCTATCCTAGCTGAGAAAAAAGCCATGGAGAGGAATGATACATATGCTCCAACCACATTACCTAAAGGAAAAAGGGATGTAAGTTCTAAGTGGATTTTTACCATTAAATACAAAAGCAATGGTGATATTGATAGATATAAATCTAGGTTGGTGGCTAGAAGATTTACTCATACTTATGGTGAAGATTAGAGGGATACCTTTGCACCTGTAGCTAAGTTTCACTCTGTTAATGTTGTTCTTTCACTTGCTACTAACCTTGATTGGGAATTATGGCAAATGGATGTTAAGAATACATTCTTACAAGGTGAATTAGAAGAAAATGTATACATGTCACCTCCACCAGGTCTAGAGGAAGAGGTAGGAGCCGACAACATACTTAGACTAAGGAACGCCATCTATGGCCTTAAACAATCTCCAAGAGCTTGGTAACATAAGCTAAGTGTAACCTTGATGGATAGAGGCTTCAAAAAGATCTGAAGTTGAACATACTCTTTTTACACTAAAGAGTAAGGAAGGTATTGTGGTAATTCTCATTTATGTAGATGATATAATCATATCTGGTAGTGATAGTGTTGGTATTGCATCAACAAAAGAATATTTGAAGAGTGTCTTTGATATTAAGGATTTAGAAACACAAATGTGGTTGGTTATTGTGATGCAGATTGGGCAGGAGATAGGGAGGATAGAAGATGTACCACAGGCTATTGTACTTTCATAGGAGGGAACCTTGTGACTTGGAAAACCAAGAAGCAAAAGATGATGTCATGCTCTACTACAAAATCATAATATAGAGCCATGAGGAAGCTTACAACTAAATGCATTTGGCTGAAGCAACTTCTTGAGGATTTAGCCGTGAGTTGTGATGATCCTATCACCATCCATTGTGACAATCAGGCTGCTATACACATTGTCTCCAATTCTGTGTTTCATTGTCTCCTATCACCATCCATTGTGACAATCAGGCTGCTATAAGTAGACTGCCACAAAGTAAGAGAAACTATTGGAAAAGAATCATATTGTCTTCCTATACAAGGAGTGAGGATCAATTAGCTGATGTGTTCACCAAGGCAACAACTTTGAAGAATGGTGCCTCCATCTATCCAAGGCTTGGCCTTATGACCATTCCACAACAATGATCCTAACATTGAGTGTTATACACTTTTTCCCTAGAAAAGGTTTTGACCCAATTGGATTTTCCTTCTATAGGTTTTTAATGAGGTAATGCTTCATGGTTGTAAGCTTAGGCATACTCCATGAATTAAGGTTGAGGGGGAGTGATGTAATGAAGAAGAAATGATGAAGGAAGAAGGCCTTTAACACTTATTAAAGGCGTGTGTAGTCTAAGCCTAAGGGGAGTGTCTAACTTGTTTGTGTTCTATTATTATGTTATCATTATAGCCATTCATGTCTAAGGCAATCCCTGTATCCAAACAAGCCTAGACTAGAGTAGTATAAATAACTATCTATCTCCTCATTTGTAACTTAGAAACTATTATTCTCATTTATTTAATACAATCATTCTTTTCTAATCTCTCATTCTCTCATTCTCTAATTCTACAAATCTCTTAATCTCATATTCTTTTATGGTATCAGATCCAGGTTACAACAATCTGGGTAAAATTCATCATTAAATCTTTGAATCAAGAAGAAATCATCTTCATCACAATCTGTTTTTATTCCTATTTTGTCTGTCAAATTTGATCGCAAATATCAGCTAAATCACGGCAGATTTTGACAATCTGCTTTCCCTGGAATGTTCTTCAGCGAGTTCGGAAGCCACGCCAATTGGATTTGCATCATTTTACCACGGGAATCAAAAGTTACAATTTTTCTCGCATCGGACCTCCGCGATTGCCTTTGGCGCGAATCTCCGTGTTTCTCTGATCATTCCGTCATCAAATCTTCACCAAATCGTGATTTTCCAAATCCTAAAATCAAGACTATCGAGTCTAGTTTCTGTTTAAAGAAAGCAGAACTCAATTCCTTTACGTTTTGATGGAAGTTCTTGAAGTGTTTCCTCAAGACGTTTGAAATCTCCTTTCACAAGAATCTTGTTATAAAATTCTTATCATTTCTCAGTTTTTTTTGAATCTTTGAATCTTTAAAGTTAAATAAACATCTTGTTAGGGTCTCCACGTAGTTTGATTTCAATCAGAAGGGTTTAAGTCTTCAAGATTAATTTTCTTGATTCTTTTATCAAACTTTAAAATTTTGAGAAATGAGGGAAACTTGAACTTTTGGATTGGTTTATTTGAAAAATTCGATTTTTGTTAGTGAATCATCTTTGGTTATGAAGATAAGGACTGTTAGAAGTTGATCTAGTTGGTTGGAGTTGGTTAATTTTTTGTTGCAGGAGTTGGTTGGAATTAGTTGAAGGTGGTTAGGTAGTTAAGTAAGTTACACTTGTCGGCTCCTTGGGTCTTTGTACACGCGCTGAATCCTTGGACGAGTCTGGTGCTGCTGCTTGCGGTCCCGCATCCCATGACCTGTGTCACGTGCTGCAGGGGTTGTTATCTGATTGCTGGCCACGCAATGTACACGCGCCCGCAGCTTTGTCCCGACCAGCCGTGCCGTGTTCCCATACGCATTGTACACTAACCTTTAGCTTTGTCCCGACCAGCCGTTCCGTGTTCTCGTCCGTGTCCGAACAGGGCTGGTATCAACCACTCGCAGACGTACCCTGCCCAAGCCCACACGACCACTTTCGTCCTGAACCTGCGGCCTTCATACACGTTCTCCCGACCAGCTGTCCCACGTCCCGACCAGCTCATCCAGACCAACGACAAGCGTCATCTCGATCAATTTTGAAGCATGGAAGTGCAAACCAAATTCAGAGCATCTGTCATTCTACATGGAGAAAACTATCTCTTATGGTCTAGGACCATGAAAACCACATTGGGTGATAAAGGACTTTGGAATCATATTTCATCAAATGGTCTTGAAGAAAATGAAGTTGCTGAAGTTAGTGAGGTTGTGGCTGCTCAAGCCAAACGGTACCAAGAAGACCAGTTGGTACTCTCTATACTTCAAAACTCTCTTGCTAGTGATCTCTTAGAGGCTTATTCATTTTGTGAGAATGTTAAGCAACTTTGGGACACTTTGCAAAATGTGTATGGAAACAACAGTAACCTCTTAAGAATTTTTTAGGTGAAAAAGTCTTTGAATGAATTGAAACAGGAGGATGTAGAATTCACAAAGCAATATGGCTCATTTAGAGCATTGTGGGCTGCGCTAGAGATGCTAACGCCAGCCAACATTAACCCAATTGTTCTCTTTAAAAGGAGAGAACAAGATAAGGTGTTTGGGTTACTATTAACTCTTAACACTACTTACTCAGATCTTATTAAGCATATTCTCAGGTCTGATAAGCTTCCTAGCTTGGAAGATGTTTGTTCTCAGATCCAAAAGGAGCCAAGCTGGGCTCTTGAGAGACAACAGCACACAGCCGGCCACACTCAGCTGCAAGCTACCGGTCATGGTGTATACCAGCTTCCAGCTTCTTCAAAGGCGTGTACCAGCTCCCATTATCACTCAGCCCCAACTAGTTACATGTCTTCAGCATCTGAATTTGTGACAAAATCAGATCTAGAAGCTCTTCTCAAAGCAATTAAGGATGATAATGTGTTGGGTAAAACTTTTCATGCTTGTTTTCAACCTTCTTTTACTCCTAGTGCCTCTAAATCATTGGTTGTTGATTCTGGTGCTTCTCATCATATGATTAATGATCTAGGATTGCTAGAGAATATAGAACCTGCCTTAGGTAATTTATTCATTTCTAATGGAATTAAAGTACCAATTAAAGGCATAAGAAAGCTTAAGTTGTTTGATAAAGAATCTAAAGCCTTTTAAATGCCATCTTTCACTTCTAATTTTGCTTTCAGTTAAAAGAGCTACTACTGATTTAAATTGTCAAGATATCTTTGGTCCTAATGATTTATATTTTCAGGATATTGAAACTAGTAGGAGATTTGTACAAGGAACTACATGGAATGACTTGTATGTGCTTCAAGATATGACCAATGCAAGGGGGTTAGAACCGGTTGCTAGTACTAGTTCTTTTAGTGATGATTCTGATATTTAGCATGCTATATTAGGACATCCTCATCATAGAGCACTATAACTGATTGTTCCTGGTTTAAAAATGCCAAAGGATATATGTGATTCTTGTATACTTGGAAAATATTACAAAACAATTTATGAGAAATCTTTGCATGCTTATGATAATTGTTTTGAGTTGGTGCATTCTGATGTTTGGACATCTCCATTCCCATCTAGAGAAAACCATAAGTATTTTTGTGACATTTATTGATGAAAAGTCCAAATATACTTGGGTCACTTTGCTTAGTTCTAAAGATAGAGTATTTGATGCATTTTTAAATTTTCAAGCATATGTTACTAACCAATACAATACAAGTATTAAATGATTTAGAACAGATAATGGAGGAGAATACACTAGCACCAGACTTCAACAACACTTGGCCAAGCATGGCATTGAACATCAAACTAGTTGTACTTACACTCCACAACAAAATGGAGTGGCTGAAAGGAAGAATAGACATTTGATGGAAGTTGTGAGAACAATGGTGTTCCACATGAAAGTTCCCAAAAGATTTTAAGTGATGCTCTTGTAGCTGCATGCTATTTGATTAATAGGACTCCTACAAAAGTCCTAAATGAGTTGTCTCAATTTGAGGTATTAAACAAAACTCGACCTAAACTTTAAAGTTTTTGGTTGTGTTTGTTTTGTATTAATTCCATGAGAGCAAAGGAACAAGCTGAAAGCAAATAGTACCAAAGCTATGTTCATTGGGTATTCCTCTACCCAGAAAGGATAAAAATGCTATGATCCAGAGACTGGAAGAGTCTTCGTATCCAGAGATGTCAAATTCCAACAATCAAAAGGTTCTATGAAGAAGGAACTTGGGATCAATTCAAAGACATCCCCACAACAAAATCAGACCAAGCTGAGAACTTTAGGAGACTCTTGGAAATCATTGGCATAGTCTCTACTCATCCTCAGCCCACGGTCACCTCGTCTTAGCCACCTGCACAAGCGGTGCCAAGCCCTAGCATAGCCAAGGCACTGGCACAGCCGGCTGGACCGCTGCCATCCACCCCAGCCAGTCCATCCAATCCGCGGCCTGATCTTTCCTTCAACTTTCCTGGCCTTCCACCTCTTGAACATGGGGGAGGAGAAGCATCTACTCATGTCCAACAAGACTCAGCAGGAGATGAGTCAGTTCTAGTCTCAGCCTCCAAAAGATCAAGAGATGTGCTCACTATTATTGAAGTTTTAGGTGAAGAGGAAAAGCCTATAAAAAAGCTCCACCTACAGTGTTAAGAAGGAGCACAAGAAAACGGAATCCACCAGTGTTCTACAATGAGAATGTTTTGGTTCATCATGATCAAGGAGTTTGTAATATTGCTCACTTACCTACTAACCATGTTGCTTTCATTTTAAGTCTTGATAAGGAACAGATTCCAAAGACATATGAGGAAGCTATGACTAAGAAAGAATGGAGGGAAGCTATCCTAGCTGAGAAACAAGCCATGGAAAGGAATCGTACCTATGCTCCAACCACATTAACTAAAGGAAAAATGGATGTAAGTTCTAAGTGGATTTTTACCATTAAATACAAAAGCAATGGTGAAATTGATAGATATAAAGCTAGGTTGGTGGCTAGAGGATTTAGTCAGACTTATGGTGAAGATTATAGGGATACCTTTGTACCTGTAGCAAAGTTTCACTCTGTTATTGTTGTTCTTTCACTAGCTACTAATTTGATTGAGAATTATGACAAATGGATGTTAATAATGCATTCTTACAAGGTGAACTAGAAGAAGATGTATACATGTCACCTCCACCAGGTCTAGGGGATGAGGTAGGAGCCGGCAACATACTGAGCCTGAGGAAGGCCATCTATGGACTTAAACAATCTCCAAGAGCTTGGTATCACAAGCTAAGTATAACCTTGATGGATAGAAGCTTCAAAAGATCTGAAGTTGAACATACTCTTTTTACACTAAAGAGTAAGGAAGGTATTGTGGTAATTCTCATTTATGTAGATGATATAATCATATCTGGTAGTGATAGTGTTGGTATTGCATCTACAAAAGAATATTTGAAGAGTGTCTTTGATATTAAGGATTTAGGAGAACCTAAATACTTCTTAGGAATTGAAGTGTGTAGGTTCAAGGAAGGTCTCTTCTTATCTCAAAGAAAATATATTGTAGATTTACTAATCTCTAGAGGTATTATGGAAGCTAAACCAGCCAAAACACCATTAGAAGAAGATTATAAAATCGAAACTAAGGAGGAGCTAGAGGAGGAAATTGATTTTCTTGATCCTAAGCTCTATATAAAAGTGGTTGGTAAGCTTATTTATCTATCCATCACTAGACCAGATTTATGTTTTGCTGTGAATTAGGTATTTCAACACATGCAAGGTCCAAAGATGAGACATTGGGAGATGGCAAATCGAATTTTGAGATATCTAAAAGGCACTCATGAACAAGGTATATGGATGGGTTGCAATAGAAATACAAATGTGGTTGGTTATTGTGTTGCAGATTGGGCAGGAGATAGGGAGGATAAAAGAAGTACCACAGGCTATTGTACTTTCATAGGAGGGAACCTTGTGAATTAGAAAACCAAGAATCAAAAAGTGATGTCATACTCTAGTGCAGAATCAGTATATAGAGTCATGAGGAAGCTTACAACTGAATGCAATTGGCTGAAGCAACTCCTTGAGGATTTAGTCGTGAGTTGTGATGATCCTATCACCATCCATTGTGACAATCAGGCTGCTATACACATTGCTTCCAACTCTGTGTTTCATGAAAGGACCAAGAATATAGAAGTAGACTTCCACAAAGTAAGAGAAGCTATTGGGAAAGGAATCATCTTGCCTTGCTATACAAGGAGTAAGGATCAATTAGCTGATGTGTTCACCAAGGAAACAACTTTGAAGAATGGTAGCTCCATCTATCCAAGGCTTGGCCTTATGACCATTCCACAACAATGATCCCAACATGGAGTATTATACTCTTTTTCCTTAGAAAAAGTTTTGACCCAATTGGGTTATCCTTCTTTAAGTTTTTAATGAGGTAATGCTTCATGGTTGTAAACTTAGGCATTCTCCATGTCTTAAGCTTAAGGGAGAGTGATGGAATGAAGAAGAAATGATGAAGGAAGAAGTCCTTTAACACTTATTAAAGGCGTGTATAGTCTAAGTATAATCGGAGTGTTTAAGGCTTGTTTGTGTTCTAGTATTATGTTATCCTTGTAGCCTTTCATGTATAAGGCAATCCTTGTATCCAAACAAGCATAGACTAGATTAGTATAAATAACTATCTCTCTCCTTATTTGAACTTAGAAACTATTATTCTCATTTTCTTAATACAATCATTCTTCTCTAATCTCTCATTCTCTCATTATCTATTTCTATAAATCTCTTAATCTCATTTTTTTTCATTAATTACTTAAACCCAAAGTCTTTTTAAAAATTGCCACCAATAAATGGACATCTTGTTGTTTTATTTTTTAAAAGGGCTAAACATCATGTTGTTTAGCCTAAGTTTGTAACAAGGAATTATGTAAGCCTTTGAACCATTCATTAATAAAATAACAAGCAATTAAGAAATTAAAAAAACCTTAAAACTTTGTCTAAACCTATTGGTGCCGCCTCCAACCATCCTTGGTGAGCATTGCCGTGTTCTTCAGCCTCTTTGGTTTAAGTTCTTGGAGTATCATAAACCTCTTCCACAACTTGTATGTCCCTTCGATCCACCAGTTATTTCCCTCTCTTCTGTCCAGCAGCCTGAGCTTTTCGGTGAAACACAGCCCACCAACAATCGTACATCAAAAGAACGGATACAGAAAAGGGGCCGCAAAAAGAGAACTTCCTCGTGAACTCTCGGGTTATCCGCCATACAGTATGAAAAGGTGAACCCAAAATTGTCCTGATGGTCTTTAAGGATTTGTCTAGTGCAGAGATCATAGAGCTGCCACCACCACCAGATGTAGCCAAGATCTTGGAAACCTACGTAGACATTTTCTCTTCGGAGCTGCCGACCGGTTGCCACCTATTTGCGGAATCGAGCATTACATCGAGTTTGTTCCCGGAGCCCAACTACACAACTGATCCGCCTAATAAGTTAACCCCAAGGAGGCCAAGGAACTCGAACACCAAGTCCGTGCCCTAATAAACCAAGGCTATTCCGAGAGAGCCTCATCCTATGCGCCGCTCATCCCCTCCCCAATCTTTCAGGTGAGTTTGTCTTCGTGTCCAAGTAGCGTTGAAGTCGATGAAGTTGTTGTACCTCTGAATAATATTTTCTGGATTTATTTATTATTTATTTATGACGGATTTCTAGTGGTTATTTGAAATTAAATTATTTTGGGTTATTATTTTATAAAATATTTTGGATTATTTTGAGAATATTATTTTAATTATTATTTCTAAAGAATTTGGGTCATTTCAACTTAGTATCAGAGCCCAGGTTTGTCAAACCGGTGCTGACCAGGATAGGCAGTCCTGAGAAAATATTTTTAAGTGGTTTTTGGAAATGTATTCTTTTTTTTAAAAAAAACAAAGGGAACACCTCATCGACCTGCTTATCTATTCTTCCGTTTTGTTTTTAGAATTTTTCCTAAGGCAAAAAGAGTTAAGACTTTTGGTACATAAATTAATGAGACTTTTGAAGTTTACATTAATGTTCAGGTTGTAATTAATGAAGTTGAATTGCCTGGAGAGTTAGTCGAGATAAAGCTAAACAATTATGAAGTTATTCTTGGGATGGATTGGTTATCTAAGCATATGGTGTCTTTAGATTGTCATCGCACTAGAGTACTAATCCAGAGATAGGGTGGGAGGTTGGTTTCAAGGTGTTGGAGCTAGCATCGGTATTCTGCTTAAATTGATGATTCATGCAGAGGACATACTTGCTAAAGGTAATGAAACTTATCTGGCGACTATCTCTATAGTGGGGGAGGGATCAGAGCTGAATCTCAGCATGATTCCAGTAGTGTCAAGTTATGCAGATGTTTTTGAGCCTTTGCAGGGACCGCCACCGCCTAGAAGTGAGCCGTTCACAATTGAGTTGGAGCCTGGTACCACTCAAATATACAGAGCGCCTTATCGTTTAGTTCCCGCAGAAATGGAGGAGTTGAGGAAGCAGTTGGAGGATCTAACAGATAAGGGGTTTATTCGACCCAGTAACTTGCCTTGGGAAGCACCAGTTTTGTTTGTCAAGAAAAATGATGGCAGTTTTAGGTTGTACATCGATTATCGGGGTTTGAACAAGGTGACTATCAAGAATTGAAATAATATGAGATTAAGAGATTTATAGAATGAGAGAATGAGAGATTATAAAGATATAGAGAGAAGAGTGATTTTATTAAGAGAATGAGAATAATAGTTTCTAAGTTACAAATGTGAAGGGAGATAGTTATTTATACTAATCTAGTCTAGGCTTGTTTGGATACAAGGATTGCCTTATACATGAATCACTACAAGGATAACATAACACTAGAGCACAAACAAGCCTTAGACACTCCCCTTTGACCTAGATAACTCACGCCTTTATAGAAGAATTAAAGGTTTTCTTATTTCATCATTTCTTCTTCATTCCAACATTCCCCCTCAAGCTTAAGAAATGGAGAATGCCTAAGCTTGCAACCATGAAGCATTTATCATTAAAAGCCTAAAGAAGGAAAACCTAATTGGGACAAAACCTTTTCTACGGAAAAAGAGTATATCACTCCATGTTGGGATCATTGTTGTGGAATGGTCATAATGCCAAAGCTTGGATAGATGGAGGCGCCATTTTTCAGAGTTGTTTCCTTGGTGAACACATCAGCTAGTTGATCCTCACTCCTTGTATAGCAAGGCAAGATAATTCTTTCCCAATAGCTTCTCTTACTTTGTGGCATTCTACTTTTATATGTTTGGTCCTTACATGAAACACAGAGTTGGAGGCAATGTGTATAGCAGCCTGATTGTCACAATGAATGGTGATAGGTTCATCACACTACACGGCCAGATTCTCAAGAATTTGCCTCAGCCAAATGCATTCAGTTGTAAGCTTCCTCATGGCTCCATATTCTGATTTTGCACTAGAGCATGATACCACCTTTTGCTTCTTGGTTTTCCAAGTCACAAGGTTCCCTCTTATGAAAGTACAATAGCCTGTAGTACTTCTCCTATCCTCCCTATCTCCTGCCCAATATGCATCACAATAACCAACCACATTTGTGTTTCTATTGCAACCCATCCATATACCTTTTTCATGAGTGCCTTTTAGATATCTCAAAATTCGGTTTGCCATCTCCCAATGTCTCATTTTTGGATCTTGCATGTGTTGAGATACCTAATTCACAGCAAAACATAATTCTGTTCTAGTGATGGTTAGATAAATAAGCTTACCAACCACCTTCGTATAGAGCTTAGGATCATGAAAATCAATTTTCTCCTCTAACTCCCCCCTTAGTTCCGATTTTATAATCTTCTTCTAAGGGTGTTTTGGCTGATTTAGCTTCCATCATACCTGTAGCGGTTAGTAAATCTACAACATATTTCTTTTGAGATAAAAAGAGACATTCCTTGAACCTACACACTTCAATTCCTAAGAAGTATTTAAGTTATCCTAGACACTCTTTAAGTATTCTTTTGTAGATGCAATACCAACTCTATCATTACCAAATACCTTCCTTACTCTTTATTGAAAAAAAGGTATGTTCAACTTCAGATCTTTTGAAACCTTTAGCCATCAAGGTTACACTTAGCTTGTGGTACCAAGTTCTTCGAGATTGTTTAAGGCCATAGATGGCTTTCCTCAGCCTAAGTATGTTACCGCGCTCTAATTCCTCCTCTAGACCTGGTGAAGGTGTCATATATACCTCTTCTTCTAGTTCACCTTGTAAGAATGCATTCTTAACATCCATTTGCCATAACTCCCAAGATTCATCTCCTGTTGAGTCTTGTTGGAGATGAGTAGATGTCTCTCCCCCCATGTACAAGAGGAGGAAGGCCATGAAAACATAAAGAAGCTAGTAGATTTAAAGAAGCTCATGATCGTCAGAAGAGTTATGCTGATAAAAGAAGGAAGGATTTGGTTTTTGCAGTGGGAGACTCAGTATATTTGAAGATGAGAACCTTCAGAGGAGCTGACATCTACAGGAAACTGAAAAAGCTTAAGCCGAGGTTTATGAGACCATATGTTATCACAGAAAGGATTGGAGAAGTTGCTTACAAGCTTAAGCTCCTGACCAAGTTAGCCGATAATCACGATGTGTTCCATGTTTCAGTTCTCCGAAAAGTAGTTCAAGAACCTGAATTAATTTTGTCACAGCCACCAACGGATTTGGATCAGAATCTGAGAGCCCCGAGTTTAACGCGAGAGATCTTGCAGCGTTGTGAAAAAAGAAGATCAAGGAAAAAAGTGTGGATGGTTTTTGCCCGCTGGGAAAGAGACGGTATTAGTGAAGAGACTTGGGAACCTGAGCAGTTTATGCGGGAGGATTATCCAGAGTTGTTTGTTGAGTGTGCTGAAGAGGGAAAAAACTTGGGCTTAAATTTGGGGACGAATTTTCCTGTAGTGGGGGAGAATTGTAACATCCCAGCCCAAGGCCCGTGCGAAACTGAAGCCTAATTGCTTAACCCTAGGGCATCTCATCTTCCCGAAGTCTATAAAAGGAGAGGCAAAATCCCTTCTACCTCATACACTCAATTCCCAGCGAAGCTCTGCCAAATTTTGGACTCATCGCCGCCGCTACAGTCTCTGCCGTCGTCAGAAGCACCGTAACTCGCAGGAGTTGTTGTGGTGAGTTTTTCCATATTTGGTTATTCGATCGTAATTTTTTAATACGTGATGAGGACATCAAGTCACTAACAACCCAAGAGCATAGAGAAGTCACCAAGGAGCTGACCAAAACCCTTGGAGAGAACCAATCTTAGCACACCAAAGACATAGGTGTCTTCCTCTGATACTAAAAGGAACCTTCACTTGGCAGGTTACTTTCAGTTATCCTTAGTCATTCAGCCACTGAAGGGGATACGGCCTAGGATGCTTCATCTCGGTCAGGCCAAGTTTGCAGACCATGTATTTGCTGACGACATTAGTGCAGCTGCCTCCGTCTATGATCAGACTACAGATCTTCCCCTGTACCAAACATATGGTATGGAACAGATTTTCATGTTGCTCTTGTACATCCGGCTTAGCTTGGACAGTCATGGATTGCCTAGCAACCAATAATTCTCCATGGATTGGTCGCTCAATGCCTTCGTCGAAGGGAGTGTCGTTTTCTGATTCCTTGGTCTCCACCTCGCCATTACCCCTTAGGGTCATTACCTTCTTGTTGATACACTCATTGGCATAATGACCAAGTCCTTGATATTTGAAGCATCAGATATCACGGTTCCTAGCTGGGTGATCGATAGCTTTACCCTTTTCCAACGCACTTGTAGTAGGATGAGCATCTATTCGGGATGTGGAAGGGTTGGAGTCACGCTGGAAAACTGGCTTGAAGTGCCGGACATAAGCTGGTTTAGATGGCATGGATCCGGAACCAAAATTGTGTGGAAGTGATGGCTTCCTCTTGAGTTATTGTTCAATAAGCACGGCTTTATGGAGCATTTCCTCTAATTCCACGTAGTGCTGCAACTCTAAGCGGTCCTGGATGTCCTGATTTAGCCCTCCAAGGAACCGAGACATGGTGGCTTCTCTGTCTTTTGTGACACTTGCCTGGATAAGCAAAGTCTCCATCTCTTGAAAGTATTCTTCCACAGTAGGGTTTCCTTGGCTTAGATGTCTTACGCGCTGGTGTAGATCTCGATGAAAGTGGCTAGGTACAAACCGCTTCCTCATGATCATTTTCATCTCGTACCAAGTCTCCACTGGAAACTATCCATTTCTTCTTCGGGACGTAACAAGTTGATCCCACCAACTTAAGACATAGTCTTAGAATTCAATGGTGGCCACTTTAACCTTGTTAGCCTCTGTGTAATGATGACAATCGAAAACCAGCTCATTCTTTTGCTCCCACTCCAAATAAGTTGTTGGATCGTTCTTTCTATGGAAAGAAGGGATCTTGAGCTTAAAGGCAGTGAAATGATCGTGTGGAGGTGGTGGTGGCCTAGGCTCATACTCATGTCTTGGTCTCCGGTGATTGCTACGGACGGATCCACCACTTTGGTAGATTTTTTCAGCTGTTTCATCGCCATAGTATTCATGTCTTTCACAGCCTTCTCTAGTAGATGATATGGGCCGTCTGTCTTGAGTACGTCCGGGTCGTTCCTGCCTTGGTGGTTGTTCGGACTGTTCAGGTCATTCTCATTCTCCACGCGGGGCTGTTCGTTTTTGAGCAGTGACGTTCTTTAATATGGCTTCAAAAGCTTGGTATTTGATATCCAAAATCTGATGTAGGCGGGCAGTAAGAGCGTCCAATATGCGGTCTTATTGTGGAAGGGTTCGATGTGGTCGATGTGCATCTTCTTCTTTGGACTCCACCATGGTTTCCTGAAAAATGTTAAAGTACCAATTGGCTTGTTGTGTTCTTTGGAAACAAACAAGGATTAACAGATTAACGAAAATTGCATGAACATATTATAACGACTTAGAAAAATAAAATAAACAAGAAAATGATAGAAGTTACTTAGCTTGTTGTGTTGCTCTGATACCACTTGATGCGATCTCAGTGGAGATCACAACCCACAATCGATACAACAAGGAAGTACGGATGGAACGGGATAAGCCTTGTGTCCAAAATGGGTTTGGACCAAGGGATGTGGACAAAAAAAGAAACCGACAGAAGTTGCGGAAGACTTCTGTAAGCCGGAACTTGGGAAGTTTTGGATATGACGCACCGAAAATCCCCAAGGGTTTCTTAGATGGGCCCTAAGATATTACACACCTAGGGAGGATCTAAGAGAAGAAAAGTGACCAAAATTTTTAGAGAGAAAACACTCTTAGATTAAAAACTTTGATGAAAGGTACAAATGACAAATGAAGGATATATATAGAAGTGGGGAGGAGACAAGCTTGCATGCTTGGAACAACTTCCAATAACATGCAAGCTCATGCAAGAGATAAGAAATAAATCCTAACTCCCCAACAACCAACTACTAACAACACACTTTAAATGAAAAGACAAGGAAAGAAAATGGGTCGGGCCAAAATAAACAAATGGGTCAGAGAAAAGTGAATATTTGGGCATCATTAAAAACCTACTTGGTAAAATCCAATGAGAAAAAATCCAAGTAGGGAAAAAGAGCTCCCAAAAATTCACTTACCTAAGTGTTAAACTTCATTGGCCCGGATGAGAAAAATGAAGGATGATCTTGGACTTGGCATGATCAACGTGTTGATGGCCTTGAGCGATTCCTCCACTTGGCGTGATCAACGTGTTGATGGTCATTGGTCCGGTTGGTATTGTCCAAGTGGTTTCAGGCGTCTTCAGTCCTTCCTTAGGATCAAGGGATGGAGCATCAGTCTGGACGATGCTTGGGATGTCTAGCTGGTCTTGAGTCTGCTTTGGCTGGGTGTTGGAGTCGTCCACAGGGAGAACCTCCTCCAGGCTGGGCGTTTGTTCGCAGGATCATATCACAAGCTACATCCATACCATTCTAAAAGTATGGAAATACAAACTACATTCATATCTCCTGTCATTCTACATGGAGCAAACTTTCTCTTATGGTGTAGGACCATAAAAATCACATTAGGTGGTAAAGGCCATTGGAATCACATTTCAACCAATGTTCTTGAAGAAAATGAAGTTGCTTAAGTTAGTGAGGCTGTGGCTGCTAATGCCAAATGGTATCAAGAAGACCAGTTGGTACTCTCTATATTTCAAAATTCTCTTGCTAGTGATCTCTTAGAGGTTTATTCTTTTTGTGAGAATGCTAAAGAACTTTGGGACACTTTGCAAAAGGTGTATGGAAACACCACTAACCTCTTAAGAATCTTTGAGGTGAAAAAGGCTTTGAATGAATTGAAACAGGAGGATGTAGAATTCACAAAGCACTATGGCTCATTTATAGCATTGTGGGCTGAGCTAGAGATGCTAAGGCCAGCCACCTTTGACCCAATTGTTCTTCTTGAAAGGAAAGAACAAGATAATATGTTTGGGTTACTATTAACTCTTAACACTGCTTACTCGGATCTTATTAAGCATATTCTCAGATCTGATAAGCTTCCTAGCTTGGAAGATGTTTGTGCTCAAATCCAAAAGGAGCAAGGATCCCATGGTCTCTTTGGCAACAAGGCTGAATTGGTGGCTGCACACAAGAGTTTCTTCAAACCAACAACAAAAAATGAACCTAGGAAAAAGAGACCAATGTGTGATCATTTCAGGAGTGGCCATAAAAAGAAGAGATGTTGTGTACTCCATCGTGAGCTGAAGCCAAGCTGAGCTCCTCGGCCACAACAGCCCACAGCCGACCACACTCAGCTACAAGCTCCCGACCATGGCATGTACCAGCCTCCGCCTTCTTCAAAGGCGTGCACTATCTCCTTTCCTCACTCAGCCTAACTAGTTACATGTCTTAAGCATCTGAATTTGTGACAAAATCAGATCTAGAAGCTTTTATCAAAGCAATTAAGGATGGTAATGCATTGAGTAAAAACTTTTCATGCTTCTTTTCAAACTTCTTTTACTTCTAATGCTTCTAAATCATTAGTTGTTGATTCTGGTGCTTCTCATCATACAATTAGTGATCTAGGATTGCTGGAGAATATAGAACCTGCCTTAGGTAATGTTGTCATTGCTAATAGAATTAAGGTACCAATTAAAGGCATAGGAAAACTTAAGTTGTTTGATAAAGAATCTAAAGCCTTTTACATGCCTTCTTTTACTTCTAATTTGTTTTCAGTTAAAAGAGCTACTACTGATTTAAATTGTCAAGCTATCTTTTATCCTAATAATTACTACTTTCAGGATATTGAGACTAGTAGGAGATTTGGACAAGGAACTACAAGAGATGACTTGTATGTGCTTGAAGATATGAATAATGCAAGGGGGTTAGAAGCGGTTGCTAGTACTAGTTCTTTTAGTAGTGATTCTGATCTTTGGCATGCTAGATTAGGATATCCTCATCCTATAGCACTTGAACTGATTGTTCCTGGTATAAAAATGCCAAAGGATATGTGTGATTCTTGTATACTTGGAAAGCATTGCAAAACTGTTTTTGAGAAATCTTTGCAGTTTTGAGTTGGTGCATTCTGATGTCTGGACATCTTCATTTCCATCTAGAGAAAACCATAGGTATTTTGTGATATTTAATGATGAAAAATCCAAATATACTTAGGTCACTTTGCTTAGTTCTAAAGATAGAGTATTTGATGCATTTCTAAACTTTCAAGCATATGTTATTAACCTATAAAATGCAATTATTAAATGTTTTAGAACAGATAATGTAGGAGAATACGCTAGCACCAGACTTCAACAACACTTGGCCAAGCATTGCATTAAACATCAAACCAGCTGTTCTTACACTCCACAACAAAATGGAGTGGTTGAAATGAAGAATAGGCATTTAATGAAAGTTGTGAGAACATTGATGTTTCACATGAAAATTCCCAAAATATTTTGGGGATGCTCTTGTAGCTGCATTCTAGAATTAACATTGACAACTTAAGAGTTTTTGGTTGTGTTTGTTTTGTATTACTTCCAAGAGAGCAAAGAAACAAGCTGGAACCAAAGAGTACCAAAGCTATGCTCATTGGATATTCTACTACCCATAAATGATACAAATGCTATGATCCAGAGACTAGAAGAGTCTTAGTATCCAGAGATGTCAAATTCCAAGAATCAAAAGGGTTCATGAAGAAGGAACTTGGGTTCAATTCAAAGACATCTCTACAGCAAGATCAGACCAAGCTGAGAACTTGAGGAGACTCTTGGAGAGCATTGGCATAGTCTCTCCTCATCCTCAGTCCACGGTCACTTCAACTCAGCCACCTACACAAGCATCACCCGGCCCCGGCTCAGTCATGGCTCCGGCACAGCCGGTTCAGCCGCGGCCTTCCACCCCAGCCGGACCATCCTATCTGCGGCCTGATCTGCCCTCCAGCTCTCCTAGCCTTCCTCCTCTTGAACATGGGGGGGGGGAGAAGCATCTACTCATGTCCAACAAGACTAAGCAGGAGATGAATAAATTCTAGTCTCAGCTTCCAAAAGATCAAGAGATGTGCCTACTCTTATTGAAGTTTTAGGAGAAAAAGAGGAGTCTATTCAAAAAGCTTCACCTACAGTATTAAGGAGCACAAGACAAAGGAATCCACCAGTCTTCTACAATGGGAAAGCTGTGGTTAATTATGATCAGGAAGTTTGTAATATTGCCCACTTACCTACTAACCATGATGCATTTATTTCAAGTCTTAATAAGGAACAGATTCCAAAGACATATGAGGAAGCTATGACAAAGAAAGAATGGAGGGAAGCTATCCTAGCTTAGAAACAATCCATGGAAAAGAATGGTACCTATGCTCCAGCCACCTTACCTAAAGGAAAAAGCAATGGTGAAATTGATAGATATAAAGCTAGGTTGGTGACTAGAGATTTTACTCATACATATGGTGAAAATTATAAGGATACCTTTGCACCTGTAGCTAAGCTTCATTTTGTTAATGTTGTTCTTTCAATTGCTACAAACCTTGATTGGGAGTTATGACAAATGGATGTTAAAAATGCATTCTTACAAGGTGAATTAGAAGAAGAGGTATAGATGTCACCTCCACAAGGTTTAGAGGAAGAGGTAGGGGCCGGCAACATACTCAGGCTGAGGAAGGTCATCTATGGCCTTAAACAATCTCCAAGAGCTTGGTACCACAAGCTAAGTGTAACCTTGATGGATAGAGACTTCAAAAGATCTAAAGTTGAACATACTCTTTTTACACTAAAGAGTAAGGAAGGTATTGTGGTAATTCTCATGTATGTAGATGATATAATCATATCTGGTAGTGATAGTGTTGGTATTGTATGTACAAAAGAATACTTGAAGAGTATCTTTGATATTAAGAATCTAGGAGAACATAAATACTTCTTTGGAATTGAAGTGTGTAGGTTCAAGGAAGGTCTCTTCTTATCTCAAAGGAAATATGTTGTACATTTACTAACCTCTACAGGTATGATGGAAGCTAAACCAGCCAATACACCTTTAGAAGAAGATTATAAAATCGGAACAAAAAGGGGAGCTAGAGGAGGAAATTGAATTTCATGATCCTTAGCTCTATAGGAAAGTGGTTGGTAAGCTTACTTATCTAACCATCACTAGACCAGATTTATATTTTGCTGTTAATCAGGTATCTCAACACATGCAAGGTCCAAATATGAGATATTGGGAGATGGGAAACCGAATTTTGAGATATCTAAAAGGCACTCATGAACAAGGTATATGGATGGGTTGCAATAGAAACACAAAAGTGGTTGGTTATTGTGATGCAGATTGGGCAGGAGATAGGGAGGATAGAAGAAGTACCACAGGCTATTGTATTTTCTTAGGAGGAAACCTTGTGACTTGGAAAACCAAGAAGCAAAAGGTGGTGTCATGCTCTAGTACAGAATCATAATATAGAGCCATGAGGAAGCTTATAACTGAATGCATTTGGCTGAAGCAATTTCTTGAGGATCCAGCCGTGAGGTGTGATGAAAGGATCAAACATATAGAAGTAGACTGCCACAAAGTAAGAGAAGCTATTGGGAAAGGAATCATCTTACCTTGCTATACAAGGAGTGAGGATCAACTAACTGATGTGTTCACCAAGGCAACAACTTTAAAGAATAACACATCCATCTATACAAGCCTTGGCCTTATGACCATTCCACAACAATGATCCCAACATGGAGTGTTATACTGTTTTTCCCTAGATAAGGTTTTGTCCCAATTGGGTTTTCCTTCTTTAGGTTTTTAATGAGGTAATGCTTCATGGTTGAAAGCTTAGGCATTTCTATGTCTTAAGCTTGAGAGGGTGTGTTGGAATGAAGAAGAAATGATGAAAGAATAAGGCTTTTATACTTGATTAAAGGCGTGTGTAGTCTAAGTGTAAGGGGAGTGTCTAAGGCTTGTTTGTGTTCTAGTATTATGTTATCTTTGTAGCCATTCATGTATAAGACAATTCTTGTATCCAAACAAGCCTAGACTAGATTAGTATAAATAACTATCTCTCTCTTCATTTATAACTTAGAAAATATTATTCTCTTTTTCTTAATACAATCATTCTTCTCTAATCTCTCATTCTATCATTCTCTAATTCTACAAATCTCTGAATGTCATATTCTTTCACTTATAAACCAAGTCGTTTGACAGTTCATTGGAAAATTTGTAGTAGTCTACTTCGACGACATTCTAGTCTACAGTATGACTCACTCGGATCATTTGTAGCACCTAGAGACCGTCATCATCACACTCCAGAAAGAGCAGTTACGTAAACCTCAAGAAGTGTATGTTCTGCACAAACCTAGTCGTTTTCCTTAGGTTCGTCGTGAGTTCACAGGGACTCACAGTGGACGACGAGAAGATCAAGGCCATCTGGGAGTGGCCAACGCCGACGAATGCAAGAAAAGTCTGTAGCTTCCATGGACTCGCTAGCTTGTACTGACGATTCGTCCGGGACTTCAGTACGATCGCCTATCCGTTGACCTCTACGATTCTCAAGAACCAAAAATTTTGTTGTGGACCCAAACAGGACAAGTCATTTAAGCTGCTAAAGGAACGCCTCACCCATGCCCCAGTCCTAGTCCTGCCCGACTTTAACCAGACCTTTGAGGTCGAATGTGACGCTTCATGTATCAGTATAAGAGCAGTCTTGACCCAAGGGGAAGACCTGTCGCTTATTTCGGCGAGAATTAAGTGGAGCCGCTCTTAACTATCCTACCTACGATAAGGAGCTCTATGCATTGTTCCAAGCCCTAGAGACTGACAACACTACCTACTTGCCAAGCAGTGCGTGATTCACACCAACCATCAGACACTTCAGCATTTTATAAGGCAATCCACACTTAAGAAGAGGCACGCTCATTGGCTAGAATATATTGAGACCATCCCCTACGTCATTAAGTACAAAAAGGGAACAGACAACGTCGTGGCTGATGCCTTATCCAGAAGATACAGTCTCATCTCCGTTATGGAATCGAAAGTTATGGGATTCGAGATGATAAAAGAGCTGTATGCGGAGGACGCCGACTTCACTGAGGCCTACCAGGAGCACAAAAAGGGAGCCTACAGCAACTTATATTTGTTACTTTTTCAGAACAAGGGTTTCCGCATTCCAAGAGGATCGATTCAAGAGTTACTTCTGAGAGAGGCCCACAGAGGAGGTTTAATGGGAAATTTTGGAGTCGAGTAGACCATGAGCATGCTTAAGGAACATTTCTACTGGCCCCACCAGCGACTATGTGGAGGCTCATTTTGCTAAGTGCCTTATCTGCAATCGGGCTAAATATAAGATGCATCTGTAAGGTACATACATGTCTTTACCAGTTCTTTCTGCACCATGGGCAGACATCTCTATGGATTTCCTGCTAGGTCTGCCTAAAATCAATCACAAGGACTCCATCTTCGTCGTGGATGATCGTTTTTACAAGATGGCGTATTTCATCGCATGTAACTAAAAGAATATGAGATTAAGAGATTTGTATAATTAGAGAATAAGAGATTAGAGAGATTTAGAGAGAAGAATAATTTTATTAAGAGAATGAGAATAATAGTTTTCTAAGTTACAAATGAGGAGAGAGATAGTTATTTATTCTATAGTCTATGCTTGTTTGGACACAACGATTGCCTTATACATGAATGGCTACAAAGATATCATAATACTAAAATACAAACAAGCCTTAGACACTCCCCTTGGACTTAGACACACTCACGCCTTTATAACATTATTAAAGGCTTTCTTACTTCATAATTTCTTCTTGATTCCAACACTCCCCCTCAAGCTTAAGACATGAAAAATGCCTAAACTTGCAATCATGAAACATTATCTCATTAAAAATCTAAAGAAGGAAAACCTAATTGAGACAAAACCTTTTCTAGGGAAAAAGAGTATAACACTCCATGTTGGGATCATGGTTGTGGAATGGTCATAAGGTCAAGCCTTGGATAGATGGATGCACCATTCTTCAGAGTTATTGCATTGGTGAACACATCAGCTAGTTGATCCTCACTCCTTGTATAGCAAAGCAAGATAATTCCTTTCCAATAGTTTTTCTTACTTTATGGCAGTCTACTTCTATATGCTTGGTCCTTTCATGAAACACATAGTTGGAGGCAATGTGTATAGTAGCCTGATTTCTCACAATGGATGGTGATAGGTTCATTACACCTCATGGCTAACTCTTCCAAAATTTGCTTCAACCAAATGCATTCAGGTGTTAGCTTCCTATGGCTCTATATTCTGATTTTGCACTAGAGCATGACACCACCTTTTGCTTCTTGGTTTTCCAAGTCACAAGGTCCCCTCCTATGAAAGTACAATAGCATGTGGTGCTTCTCCTATCCTCCCTGTCTCCTGCCCAATATGCATCACGATAACCAACCACATTTGTGTTTCTATTGCAGCCCATTCATATACCTTGTTCATGAGTGGCTTTTAGGTATCTTAGAATTTGGTTTGCCATCTCCCAATGTCTCATCTTTGTACCTTGCATGTGTTGAGATACCTGATTCACAGCAAAACATAAATCTGGTCTAGTGATGGTTAAATAAATAAGCTTACCAACCACTTTCCTATAGAGCTTAGGATCATGAAAATCAATTTCCTCCTCTAGCTCCCCCTTAGTTCCAATTTTATAATGTTCTTCTAAGGTTGATTTGGCTGGTTTAGCTTCTATCATACCTATAGAATTTAGTAAATCTATGACATATTTTATTTGAGATAAGAAGAGACCTTCCTTGGACCTACACACTTTAATTCCTAAGAAGTATTTAAGTTCTCCTAAATCCTTAATATCAAAGACACTCTTCAAATATTCTTTTGTAGATGCCATACCAACACTATCACTACCAAATATGATTATATCATCTACATAAATGAGAATTACCACAATACCTTCCTTACTCTTTAGTGTAAAAAGAGTATGTTCAACTTCGGATCTTTTGAAACCTCTATCCATCAAGGTAACACTTAGTTTGTGATACCAAGTTCTTGGAGATTGTTTAAGGCCATAGATATTCTTCCTTAGCCTAAGTATGTAGCCACCTCCTACCTCCTCCTCTAGACATGGTGGAGGTGACATATATACCTCTTCTTCTAGTTTACCTTGTAAGAATGCATTCTTAACATCCATTTGCCATAACTCCCAATCAAGGTTAGTAGAAAGTGAAAGAAAAAAATTAACAGAATGAAGCTTAGCTACATGTGCAAAGGTATCCCTATAATCTTCACCATATGTCTAAGTAAAACATCTAACCACCAACCTAGCTTTATATTATCAGTTTCACCATTGCTTTTGTATTTAATGGTAAAAATCCACTTAGAACTTACAGCCCTCTTTCCTTTAGGTAAGGTTGCTGAAGCATAGGAGGTATCATTCCTTTTCATGGCTTGTTTCTCAGCTAGAATAGCTTCCTTCCATTCTTTCTTAGTTATAGTTTCCCCATATATCTTTGGAATCTGTTTCTTATCAAGACTAGAAATGAAAGCAACATGGTTAGTAGATAAGTGACCAATATTACAAACTCCCTGATCATGATGAACCACAGCATTCCCATTGTAGAACACTGGTGGGTTCCTTTATTTTGTGCTCTTTCTTAACACTGTAGGTGGAGATTCTTGATTAGGCTCCTCTTCTTCACAAAAAACTTCAATAAGAGTGGGCATTTCTCTTGATCTTTTGGAAGCTGAGACTATGATTGATTCATCTCCTGTTGAGTTTTGTTGGACATGAGTAGATGCTTCTCCCCCCCATGTTCAAGAGGAGGAAGGCCAGGAGAGCTGAAAGGAGATGCATTCCACGGCCTGGATGGTCCGGCCGGAGTGAAAGGCCGCAGTTCAGCCGTTTGCTCCGGAGGCGCGATTGAGCTGGGGGCGCCTGCTGCGTGTGCAGGTGACTGAGGTGAGCTGGCCGTGTGCTGAGAAGGAGGAGAGACTATGCCAATGCTTTCCAAGAGTCTCCTCAGGTTCTCAGCTTGATCTGATCTTGTTGTGGAAATGTCCTTGAATTGATCCCAAGTTTCGTCTTCATAGAAACCTTTGGATTCTTGGAATTTAACATCTCTGGAAACCACGACTCTTCTAGTCTCTGGATCATAACATTTGTATCCTTTCTGGGTAGAGGAATACCCAATGAACATAGCTTTGGTACTCTTTGGTTTCAGCTTGTTCCTTTGTTCCTTTGGAACTAATACAAAACAAGCACAACCAAACACTCTTAAGTAGTCATTGTTAGGTCTAGTTTTGTTGAGTACCTAAAATGAAGACAAGTCATCTAGGACTTTTGTATGAGTCATATTAATCAGGTAACATGCAGCTACAAGAGCATCCCCCAAAAATCTTTTGGGACTTTTGTATGCCTATTCTTCCTTTCAGCCACTCTATTTTGTTGTGGAGTATAAGGACAGCTGGTTTGATGTTCAATGCCATGGTTGGCCAAGTGTTGTTAAAGTCTGGTACTAGTGTATTCTCCTCCATTATCTGTTATAAAACATTAAATACTTGCATTGTATTGATTAGTAATATATGCTTAAAAATTTAGAAATGCATCAAATACTCTATCTTTAGAACTAAGCAAAGTATATTTGGACATTTCATCAATAAATGTCATAAAATATTTATGGTTTTCTCTAGATGGGAATGGAGATGTCCAAACATCAGAATGCACCAACTCAAAACAATTATCATAAGTATGTAAAGATTTCTCAAAAACAGTTTTGCAATGTTTTCAAATTATACAAGAATCACACATATCCTTTGGCTTTTTTAAACCAGGAACAATCAGTTCAAGTGCTCTAGGATGAGGATGTTCTAATTAAGCATGCCAAAGGTCAGAATCATTACTAAAGAAGTAGCATTAACATTCGCTTCTAGCCCACTAGCTTGAATCATATCTTCAAGCACATACAAGTCATCTCTTGTGGTTCCTTGTCCAAATCTTCTACTAGTCTCAATATCCTGAAAGTAGAAATCATTAGGACCAAACATAGCTTGACAATTTAAATCAGTAGTAACTCTTTTAATTGAAAGAAAATTAAAAATAAAAGAAGGCACGTAAAAGGTTTTAGATTCTTTATCAAACAACTTAAGTTTTTCTATGCCTTTATTTGGTACTTTAATTCCATTAGCAATGACAACATTACCTAAGGCAGGTTTTATATTCTCTAGCAATCCTAGATCACTAATCATATGGTGAAAAGCACCAGAATCAACAACCAATGATTTAGTGGCATTAGGAGTGAAAGAAGTTTGAAAAGAAGCATTAAAAGTTTTACCCAACACTTTACTATCCTTAATTGCTTTAATAAGAACTTCTAAATCTGATTTTGTCACAAAATCAGATGCTGAAGACATAGAACTAGTTGGAGCTGAGTGAAGATGGGAGATGGTACACGGTTTTGAAGGAACCGGCGGTTGGTACATGCCATTGTCGTGAGCTTGCAGTTGCGTCTGGCTGGCTGTGGGCTGTTGTTGCCGTGGAGCCCAGCTTGGCTTCAGCTCAAGATGGAGTACCCAAAACTCCTTCTTTGTATGGCCACTCCTTTTTCAATGGTCACAACTTTGTCTCCTCTTCCTAGATTCATTTGTTGTTGCTGATTTGAAGAAGCTCTTGTGTGCAGTTACCAATTCAGCCTTGTTGCCAAATAGTCCATGAGATCCTTGCTTCTTTTGGACTTGAGCACAAACATCTACCAAGCTAGGAAGCTTATCAGACATGAGAATATGCTTAATAAGATTTGAGTAAGTAGTATTAAGAGTTAATAGAAACCCAAACACCTTATCTTGTTCTTTCCTTTCAAGAAGAACAATTGGGTCAATAGTGGTTGGCCTTAGTATCTCTAGCTCAGCCCACAATGCTCTAAATGAGCCATAGTGCTTTGTAAATTCTGCATCCACCTGCTTCTATTCATTCAAATCTTTTTTCACCTCAAAAAATCTTAAGAGGTTAGTGGTGTTTCCATACACCTTTTGCAAAGTGTCCCAAAGTTCTTTAGAATTCTCACAAAAAGAATAAGCCTCTAAGAGATTACTAGCAAGAGAGTTTTGAAGTATAGAGAGTACCAACTGGTCTTCTTGATACCATTTGGCTTGAGCAGCCACAGCCTCACTAACTTCAGCCACTTCATTTTCTTCAAGACCATTTGTAGAAATGTGATTCCAAAGACCTTTACCACCCAATGTGGTTTTCATTGTCCTAGACCATAGGAGATAGTTTGCTCCATGTAAAATAACAGGAGCTCTGAATGTGGTTTGTACTTCCTTGAAATTTTTCATTGGTCAGAATGAGCTGGTCGGGTCGCTTGGGCCGCTGGACGGTTGGTCGGAACGAGAAACAGCTGGTTGCGTGAGCATGATAGGGTACGTGGTACGTGAGCAGGTGTTCGATACCAGGCGTGTTTGTGTAAGGGTGAGGTCAAGGACAGAGGGCACGGACAGCTGATCACGGGACACGGTCACGGGGCAAGAATGTTCGAAGTCCTGGAATGCCTGGTCGGACTAGGTGCGGGCGCGTGATCGCGTGGGACAGCACATGGAAAATCACTGAATACTGGTCTTGTGCAGCACACAGGAACCCAGACCGACCGACCCTGGTCCATGCGACCCCGACCCCTTCAAGCCGGACAAAGAACAATGGAGGTTCCTTCTCGAATACTCTTCTTCCTCCGGTCTCTTTACCATTACCAACCTATAAAGACACAAAAAGTCGTGCTAGGAAATTCTACTCTTTTTCCTATCTTCGGTTTTATCCCATTGGGGTTTCCGAAGAAGGTTTTAACGAGGCAATACTCTGAATGCGCAAGACGGTGAAGACTTGTTGACGACTCCACACCATTCACAAGTCACCACTGATTTGCCTAAGTGTTTAACTGGGCTTTCTATCCCTTTTATTTATGTTTTATATACTGTGTAGTATTTGGGCTTATGAGTTATGTTAATTACTTAAGCCCAAAGTCCTTTAAATTTCACCAACTAGTTGTTTTTATTTCTTAAACGCCTAAACATGGTGTTGTTTAGAGTAAGTTTTAACAAGGCATTATATAAGCCTTTGGACCATTCATTAATGAAAATAACAAGCAATTCAGAATTAAAATAAAAACCCTAAGACTTTGCCTAAGTCTCTATTGGCGCCGCCTCCAAGCCTTTCTTGGTGAGATTGTCGTGTTCTTCGGCCTTCCTAATTGAAGTTCTTGGAGTATAACAAGCCCTCTCACAGTGATGTGAGCATAGACGCTGGCCCGGACCAACCAGACGATGGAACGGACGCTGACCCGGACGAATGCAAGCATGAAGGCTAGGACGATCAACCGGACGCAGGCGTGGACAAAGAACTTGAGCATTCAGACGTGTGAATGGAGGTTTGCCCAGGACGTAAGCATGGACGGACGGACGAACAAGACGCACGGTCGGATGACCCGGAGGATGGACAGGATGGACCCCATTCGGCCCG
The DNA here is from genome assembly GCA_039880935.1 of Streptanthus diversifolius. Taxonomy (NCBI): domain Eukaryota; kingdom Viridiplantae; phylum Streptophyta; class Magnoliopsida; order Brassicales; family Brassicaceae; genus Streptanthus; species Streptanthus diversifolius. The sequence continues at coordinate 5,265,782 of JAXGFM010000001.1, forward strand.
CGTGCATGTTCTCGACCCATGGGACAATGAGGATGTTTGACCATCGACCCAAGCCGTGACCAAGGTCTCGACCCAACCTTCGACCAGGCCATTGACTCGCGCCTTGACCAAGGCCTTGATCCGCGCCTCGACCAGGGCTTCGACCAGCATCGACCCATCGAACCACCCTTCGACCAAGTCCTTGACCAGCCTTTTCCTGGAGCCATGGACCGTTCCACTTGGTTCCATGATTCGTTCTCGGACCAAGGCTCTTCAAAACTCAATTGGGTTATTCCTGACCCATTTCTTTTCTTATTCTTTCTATGTCCATTTTAATTATATCTTTGGGCTTATGTGATTGGGATTAAGGGTCCACTTGGTTCCCTTTTCCCATGTGAGGTTTTTCCCATTGGGTTTTTTCACAAGGGTTTTTAATGGGGCCTGGTGCATCTTTAAAGGATCAAGCCCATAAGGCGTTTGACACAATTTGATGGCATTTCTGTTTGGCCCGGCCCATTTCTGTTTGTCTAGTGTGTGTTTACACTGTTTTGACCACATAGAATTTTGCTTGGTCTTTCTCATTGATGCATGGTTGTTTGTGCCTTGCATGCATGAATCTTGACCATGCAAGTTTGAACTTCAGTTGGCGTGTATATCTTTTGGCCTTGGCTATTTTGTAACCTTAATCGATTTTTTAATAAAGAACTTTCTTTCTAAGTGTTCTTGATCGATTCATCTCTCTCTTACAAACCCTTTTCTAGTGTGTAATATCTAGATTGCTAGTTTGTAAAATCCTTGTTTGTATTCGGTGTGTCATATCCGAATCAAAGCAAGTTTGGTGATCCAGAGTTTCTCACCCCTTTGGAATCTCACCTTTCGATCCAATTTCCCATATTCATCACCATCCCATTCAATTTTCCATCGACCATCCATCATTCACCGTGCCAAAATCTCCATCTTAACCATTTCAAGACTTCTTCATTGGCTCACCCTGTTGCCGATCTTGGTTGTGTGTGTTCTTCCACACAAGGACCACGTCATGTGGTATCAGAGCTGACTTTAGGTTGAGCACTCTCCCTTCTCTTGTTTTCTTTGTTTATTATCTAAGAAACCATTGAAACTTATAAAGTGACCATTCATATTATGATAGATCGTCAGTAACCTTATAGGTTGTTCTTATTCCTGTGAACATTTGACTTGATTTAAGTGTTTACATGCCAGGGAACGACGAGGAGGAGTCTGAAGCAGTCTGGTTCCACCGAATGTTTGATGATCTAGCCACCAGACTTTACCGAACCATAGATGAACGGTTTCAAACCATTCAACTGGGTATCCGAGAAGGCATCCGTGAGGAGATCCATAGAGTCTTACCAGATGCCAGACAACCACGCCAAAGGAGCCCATTCCCTCCTAGATGCGTCCGTGGTCTCACGCCTGAACCACAGGGACATGCCTCTGATGCAGGAAGCTTAGGCCGCAGGACTTATGTTGGAGATGAAGGGGCAGCTCGGTTATATCAATCTAGAGGTTCAGATCATAGGGCACAAGGCCGATCAAGGCGTGACCATAGGGTTCCTAATCTACCTCCTCAGCCGGACCAGTGCAACAACCTCAAGCTGAAAATACCACCCTTCCACGGCCATAATGATCTTCTCTATCTTGACTGGGAAACCATAATAGAACTTGTATTTAATTGCCAATACTATAGTGAAACTAACAAGGTTAATTTGGCTGTTACATAGTTCTATGATTATGCATTAAGCTGGTGGGATCAAGTGGTAACTTCCAGGAGACACAATTGGGAGTATCCCATTGAAACATGGAAAGAACTCAGGTTCCTCATGCGAAGTCGCTTTGTTCCCAACCACTTCCACAGAGACTTGCATCAAAGACTAAGGCATCTACAGCAAGGCAACCGGAGTGTGGATGACTATTTTAAGGAGATGGAGATACTCCTGTATCTGGAAGACCGTGAGGCCACTATGTCCCGCTTCATGAGTGGGCTCAACCAGGAGATACAAGACCTCCTGGAGATGCAACACTATGTGGAACTGGAGGAGATGTTACACAAGGCTTTGCTTATAGAACAACAGCTTAAAAGAAAGACTAACACTCGGTCTTTTGGTGCAGGTACCGTAGGTCCCAGGTTAACATTCAATAAGGAGTTCAAACTCACTCGTACCTTTGAATCCAAGCCGGCCGTGTCTAGAGCAGCTTCCAATCCCTTCCCACCTAGACCGGCTAAGAACAAGGCCGAGGAACGACAAACCAGAACCAGGGAATTCGGTGTTTCAAGTGCCAAGGTCTAGGGCACTATGCAAATGAATGCACCAACAAGCGGACCATGATCATCATGGAGAATGGAGAGATCCAGTCTGAAGAAGAAGAGGACCCTGACCCCTTGACCGGTGAGGAAGAGGAACCACCCCTCTCCGATTAACTCCTTGTAGCCAGACGGTCCCTGAGTATCCAGTCTAAGGCAGTCTAAGGTATGCAGTTTAATAATTGATGGTGGTAGTTGTACTAATGTTGCTAGTGAGTCTATGGTCAGGAAACTAGGACTTGAGGAGCTACCACACCCAAAGCCATACCCCCTCCAGTGGCATAATGAAACAGTTGAATTGAAGGTGACCCATCAGGTCAAGGTGCCAATTGAAATAGGCAAGTAAAAGGACGAGGTCCTGTGTTATATATTTCCTATGGAAGCCAGCCACATACTCTTGGTAAAGACGTGGCAATCAGACAGAAAGGTGACCCATGATGGCTACACCAACCGCCACCACTTTACATTCAAAGGACGTAAGACCACCCTGATTCCCATGTCACCCCATGAGGTATACTTAGATCAATTACACCTTAAGAACCAAAGAAAGGAAGCTAGCAAGTCTAAGATGCCAAAATCTAAAACCAATTTTTATCTTAAGGCTAGTGAGATCAAGCGTAGCCTTCGTACTAAAACCCCAGTCCTTATGCTTATATATAAGGATCATGTGCTTGTGTCTACTAATCAAGAGCCGGTACTCCCGAGCATTTTGAAAGATCTTTTGCAGGGGTTCTAGGATGTGTTTCCAGAGGAGTGTCCCAACGGCTTACATCCCATTCATGGGATAGAACACCAGATTGATCTGGTCCCTAGAGCTACCTTACCTAACCAGCCAACCTATCGCAACAACCCCGTGGAGACCAAGGAATTACAAAGACAGGTTGATGAGCTCATTACCAAAGGACATATCCGTCAGAGCATGAGTCCATGTGTCGTGCCTGTCCTCCTTGTTCCTAAAAAGGATGGGACTTGGCGCATGTGTGGGCAATCAACAACATCACGATAAAATATTGCCATCCTATCCCTAGGTTAGATGACATGCTTGATGAACTCCATGGTTCTAAGATATTTTCTAAGATAGACCTTAAGAGTGGATATCACCAAATTAGAATGAAAGAGGGTGATGAGTGGAAAACCGCCTTTAAAACTAAGCATGGTTTATATGAATGGTTAGTCATGCCCTTTGGCCTAATCAATGCCCCTAGTATGTTTATGAAACTTATGAATCATGTGCTTAGGGAGTTTATAGGACATTTTGTGGTTGTGTACTTTGATGACATCCTAGTATATAGCAAAACCTTATATGACCATGTCCATCACCTTAAACTTGTTTTAGAAGTGCTTAGGAAGGAGAGGCTTTATGCTAATATGAAAAAGTGCACTTTTGGAACAGATAACATTGTTTTTCTAGGTTAGTGCTGCAGGTGTACAAGTGGATGAGGAGAAAGTCTGTGCCATCCGTGACTGGCCTAGTCCAAAGACCGTTGGGGACGTCTGCAGTTTCCACGGCCTAGCTGGATTTTACAGGCGTTTTGTCAAGGACTTTAGTACATTGGCCGCACCATTGACTTAAGTGATCAAGAAGGACGTAGGTTTTAAATGGGAGAAGGAGCAGGAGGAGGCGTTCCAGCTGCTCAAGGACAAGCTCACTAACGCACCTTTATTGACTTTGCCTAATTTTTCTAACACCTTTGAGATTGAGTGTGATGCCTTAGGTGTTATAATAGGAGCTGTCCTTATGCAACACCGCAAGCCCATAGCCTACTTCAATGAAAAGCTTGGAGGTACAACACTGAATTATCCAACATATGACAAGGAGTTGTATGCTCTTGTCCGTTCCTTGCAAATTTGGCAACATTACTTGTGGCCCAAGGAGTTTGTAATACACACGGACCATGATTCACTCAAGCACCTCAAGAGCCAACACAAGCTTAAAAAACGTCATGGTAAGTGGATGGAGTTCATAGAGACATTCCCATATGTCATAAAGTATAAGCAAGGCAAAGAGAATGTGGTAGCCGATGCCTTGTCACGCATGTATGCTCTCTTGTCTACTTTAGAAGTTAAGCTAATGGGATTTGAACATATGAAAGAATTGTATGACACTGACACAGACTATGGAAAAATCTATAAGTTTTGTCTTAAGAATCCCACAGGTCGATACTTTGTGCAAGATGGGTACCTGTTTTATGAAGACCGCCTATGTGTTCCATCTTGTTCCATGAGGGGAATTGTTTGTCCGTGAGGCCCATGCTGGTGGACTCATGGGACATTTTGGCGTGTTTAAAACATTGGCCGTGATGCGTGAACACTTCTACTGGCCGCACATGAGGAAATATGTGGAAAGGATATGCAGCCAGTGTGTTAAGTGCAAGCAGGCTAAGTCCACTACTCAGCCCAACGGTTTGTATCACCTCTTACCCATTCCGGAACATCCTTGGGTAGACTTGTCCATGGACTTTATATTAGGGTTGCCTAGGACACGTAATGGGAAGGATAATATTTTTGTTGTTGTTGATCGCTTTTCTAAAATGTCACATTTCATAGCATGTAGGACGACTAAAGATGCATTGCATATAACCAATCTATTCTTTAAGGAAATAGTTAGGTTGCATGGCATGCCTAAAAACATTGTGTCTGATAGGGACACTAAGTTTTTAAGTCATTTTTGGCATACCTTACGGTCTAAGTTAGGTACCAAATTATGTTTTTCTACTACATGCCATCCAAAGAGTGACGGCCAAACTGAAGTTGTCAATAGGACTTTAGATTCCCTATTGCGTGCATTTGTAGGAAAGAATCTTAGAACTTGGGAAGATCATTTGCCTCATGTAGAATTTGCATATAACCATTTGGTTCATTCAGCATCTAAGCATTCACCATTTCAGATTGTCTATGGCTTTAGTCCTATCTCACCTTTGGATCCAATGCCTTTACCTTTGAGTGAGTGTGCTAGTCTTGATGTAGAACAGAAGGCTCGTCTGGTTAAACAAATACATGAAAAGGTTCGAGCCATTATTGTGGCCAAAACCAAAAAGTATGGCCAAGCCTTTGACAAGCACCGGATGAAGCTTACATTCAAGCAAGGATACCAGGTTTGGATCTACCTACGCAAGGACCGGTTCCCTGAAGAATGTCGTTCCAAGCTGATGCCTAGAATGGATGGACCATTCACAGTGGTCAAACGCATCAATGACAACGCCTACCAGCTTGACTTGCAAAGTAAGTATTCTGTGAGCTCAAGTTTCAATATTGCTGACTTGATTCCTTTTTGTGCAGATGGACCGAATTTAAGGTCAAATCCTCTTCAAGGGGGAGGGGATGATGTGAGCATGGAGGCTGGCCCAGACCAACCGGATGATGGAACGGACGCTGACCCGGACAAATGCAAGCATGAAGGCCAGGACTATCAACTGGACGCAGGCGTGGACGAAGAACTTGAGCATTCGAATGTGTGCATAGAGGTTGGCCCAGGACGTAAGCATGGACGGACGGACAAACATGACGCACGATCGGATGACCCGGAGGATGGACAAGATGGACCTCGTTTGTCCTGTGTGCATGTGTCGACCCATGGGACGATGAGGACGTCCGACCATTGACCCAAGCCGTGACCAAGGTCTCGACCGAAGCTACGACCAGGCCATTGACCCGCGCCTCGACCAAGGCCTCGACCCGCGCCTCGACTAGGGCTTCGACCAGAATCGACCCGTCGACCCACCCTTCGACCAAGTCCTCGACCATCCTTGACCCGGAGCCATGGACCGTTCCACTTGGTCCCATGACCTGTTCCCGGACCAAGGCTCCTCAAAACTCAATTGGGTTATTCCTGACCCATTTCTTTTTTTATTCTTTCTAAGTCCATTTTAATTATGTCTTGGAGGTTATGTGATTGGGATTAGGGGTCCACTTGGTTCCCTTTTCCAATGGGAGGTTTTTCCCATTGGGTTTTTCTCACATGGGTTTTTAATGGGGCCTGGTGCATCTTTAAAAGGATCAAGCCCATAAGTCCTTTGACACAATTTGATGGCAGTTCTGTTTGGCCTGGCCCATTTCTCTTTGGCTGGCATGTGTTTACACGGTTTTGACCACATAGAATTTCGCTTGGTCTTTGTCATTAATACATGGTTGTTTGTGCCTTGCATGCATGAATCTTGACCATGCAAGTTTGAACTTCATTTGGCGTGTATATCTTTTGGCCTTGGCCGTTTTGTAACGTTAACCGATTTTTGAATAAAAACTTTATTTCTAAGTGTTCTTGATTGATTCATCTCTCTCTTACAAACCCCTTTCTAGTGTGTAGTATATATGCTAGTTTGTAAAATCCTTGTTTGGATTCGGTGTGTCATATCCGGATCAAAGCAAGTTTGGTGATCCAGAGTTTCTCACCCCTTTGGATTCTCACCTTTCAATCCAATTTCCCATCTTCATCACCATCCCATTCAATTTTCCATCGCTAATCCATCATTCACCGTGCCAAAACCTCCATCTTAACCATTTTAAGACTTCCGCATTGGCTCACCCTGTTGCCGATCTTGGTTGTGTGTGTTCTTCCACACAATGACCACGTCACACAGCTTGTGTGGTCCCATCGATCCACCACTAGCTTCCCTCTTTTATGTCTAGTAACCTGAGCTTCTCGGTGAAAACACAGCCCACCGACGATCATACATCAATTTTATTCTTTTTCCTATCTTCGGTTTTGTCCCATTGGGTTTTCCGAACAAGGTTTTAATGAGGTAACACATCTAGTGTGCATATGAGATTAGGACTTACCCACTTGCATCAGAACGCACCCAAGTCCCAATCGAGATGCATCTGTGTAGACTACATAAGGTGCATCGGGTTCTGGTAATGCCAAAACTGGAGCACTCGTAAGCATTTCCTTCAGCTTAACGAAACTAGTCTCACAGTCTGCTGACTATACAAACCAAACGTCCTTACCGGTCAGCTTGGTCATTGGCTGAGCCATGCTTGCAAAACCCTTAACAAACCGTCTATAATAGCTAGCCAATCCCAGAAAGCTCCGCACCTCTGAGGCATTCTCGGGTCTCGGCCATTCCGCAACAACCCTGATCTTTTGTGGGTCAACAGACACTCCTTGATCCGAGACTATATGACCCAAGAACCCAATTTCACTTTGCCAAAAGCTACACTTGTCGAGCTTAGCAAACAACTTCTGTTCTCGCAACTTATCCAAAACCGTTCTTAAGTGACCTTGATGCTCATCTTGGTTTTTCGAGTAAACCAGATCTATGAAGATGATCACAAATTCATCCAAGAAATCTCGGAAGACAGTGTTCATCAGCTTCATAAATGCAGTTGGTGCATTGGTCAATCCGAAAGGCATGACTACGAATTCGTAATGTCCATACCTTGTCCGAAAAGCCGTCTTTCGAACGTCTGACTCGGCTATTGGAATTTGATGATATCCCGAAGCCAGATCAATCTTGGAGAAACAAGTCGTCCCTTTGAGTTAGTCCAATAACTCGTCAATCCTTGGGAGCGGATACTTGTTCTTTACCGTAACTCGGTTCAATCCCCGATAGTCGATGCAAAGCCTAAAGCTTCCATCTTTCTTTTTAACGAACAGGACCGGTGCTCCCCAAGGTGAACTGCTCGGATGGATGAACCCTTTCTCCATCAATTCACCTAACTGTTTCTTTAAATTCACCCATTTTAGCTGGTGCCATTCGATAGGGAGCTTTTGATATCGGGGCGGTTCCAGGTTCCAATTCAATAGTGAATGGATCCGATCTTTCCGGTGGTGGTCCAACCAAGGCCTGGAACACATCACCGAAATCTTTTACTACCGGAATATCGTTAAGTCCTATGTCTGGCCCAACTTCTGATGCTGTGATTGTGGCAAAATACGCCTCACATCCTTTTTGGATCAATTGTTCTGCTTGAATCGCTGAAATGATCAAGTTTCCTGAAGTGGGTCGAATTCCCTGGTATTCCAGCGTTGAGTTCCCTCTCTCAAACCGGATTCTTCCTCGGTGACAATCTAAATGGGCCTTATGCTTTCCAAGCCAATCCATGCCCAATATCACCTCGTAAGTTTCCAATCCACAAATAACCAAGTCCTCTGGCATGTCCACACCGCATACCATTATTGGAACGTCAAGCACCCTTCCGAATGTTTACATGGCTTGACCGCCCGCCGCTCGGACAAGTCCGAGTTGGTCTCCAGATTCCTTATGGAACCCGCCTTTCCCAACAACTTTCGGGCTAACAAAACAATGTGTCGCCCCGGAATCAAACAGAACATGGGTCAGTATTACGCCCATAAGAATGGTCCCTACAATATCCCCTAAATTTCTAAGGACACAAGCAGACATCGAATTTACTTAGTAAGTGTTAGGAACTTACCAGTGATTGGACGAGAAGAGCTGCCTTCTATCGAATCCTCAGAAATCGAGAAGACTCGTGGTGTTCCACCAGTTGCATTCGCCGGTCTCTTAGCTGGTGGTGGTGGCGGCAGTCCTTCATTTGCCCGTTTCCCGGATGACTGCGCCAGCTTCGGACACTGAGACCTGAAATGTCCCGGCTCACGACAATGATGACACACCCGATCACCAAAGTTACGTCCCAATTCTCGCGCCCCAGAGTACCTCTCCGGACAGTCCCCAATTTTGTGGTTCAGACTGCCGCACCGGAAACACGCACCCGACATGGTCCTGCACTGACCAGAGTGTGTTTTCCCGCAACTTTGACATGCAGTTTGCACCGTCAATGTATTGTTGCTCCTGAGACTCTTGTCTGAGTTTCTCCTTTGGCTCGACCCGAATCTCAGTCTAGCGGAAGGTACCGTGGCCGCTTTCCATTCCATATCTGCTAGTTCCGCTTCCTCCCTTAGGCCCATTTCCATAAGAGCCGCTACCTCTACCAGCTCAGACATAGAGTCATATATCCGCACTTGGCACCGATTGCGGAGATTGACTCGAAGTCCCTACAAGAACCGACTTATCCTTGTCTGTTCATCCTCAAATTCGCGCCCCGCAAACTTCATGAGAGAGTTATACTCAATCTCATATTCGCGCACATTCATTTTTCCTTGGCGCAACTCGAGAAACACACGTTGACATTGGTCAAATACTTCCCTTGGAAAGTACTTAGTGCGGAATTCCTCACGGAACACAGTCCATGAACAATTTCTGCGCCTTGCCTCCACCGTGGTCCACCAAGTGTGCGCGTCACCTTCCAGATAGTGGACCGCGATGTCCTTCTTATACTGATCCGGACATCGAATGGCTGCAAAGTTCCGTTCGAGCCTCGATTGCCACTCATCTGCCTCGATCGGTTTTGCACCACCCGCGAAGTACTTTGTACCCAGCTTACACATATGATCAGCCATCGTAAGGTACGATGTGATCCTCAGCTCTGGCAATACCTCTTCATCCGCTGCCCCAGCAACCCGATTATTCACCGCAGGCGGTGGTATCACCGGTGCGGGTGCAACAGGCGCGGGTGCAGCAGGAACAGGTACCGCAGCCGTCATTCTTTCCAAGATCTGCCCCAACATCCCCATCAACTGTCCCAATTCGGTCTAGGGTGCAGCGGCTCCATTCGCAGGCACATTTGCCGCGTCGCCTTCATGACCATTGGTGGGGTTCGCACCATTCTCCCCTATGGCACGTTCCTCAGGCGCACCACCATTCCCAATCTGAGATCGAGTGTTCCTTACCATCTGCATCGATCACACAGTTTATTAAGTTAGCATACGACTAACTTATTTTTTTTTTTTTTTAGATATCACTTACCGCGAGACTGGCTGGAAAGGATGGCTTAACCCACTAACCCGTTTATGCTTAACACTGTCCTAGAATCGACCATGCTCTGATACCAAACTGAAGCGCCCTAACCCGGGAAAACTACCCCAGGTTAAAGGTTTCCTACCCGCGGTCGACCCAAACAACCACATTTAGTAAAAAATTCTTTATTCAGATTTTTACTTAAGTTTTTCTTAGCATTTTCAGATTCGATTCAGCGGAACAGTGCATAAACTTGTAATAGATTACTTATTATAAAAACCGAGGTTCTAGTACAACGATAAGTCTACCAATACATCTACTAGACCCAATTATTCTACAAAGCCACCATCCCTTCTTTCCAGCCTTCGTCTCGCGTTCTACCCACTGCGGTTACCTTCCCGAGTAATACCTAATCCTGCATCCATAAGGAGGCATAAACAACGAATTGCTTAGTGAGGCGGTCATCCCGTCTCACACAGCTATGGTCAAGTAATCGAAAACAAGTAATACAATCAATAAGTCAATCATGCAAATCAGGCCGATATACTTTCCTAACGTGATTCACCAACCACTGTTGGATCTCTCACAAGGACGAGTCACACAAGACTTTCATATTCACGCTTAACACATATATCAGGACAAAGACAAGTATATTAGATCAGACAGTCAAGCACTTATTGAATCTACTCACGCCAACGACCCTAGACCATAGCCACAGTCACGCACTCACCTTAGGATTTCGATGAACTGATGAAAATCCCACGTTCTGACACCTCTTGACGCAGATCGTCCAAGCCGCACAGACGCGCGTCACACAAACCTAGCGATTTACTCGGAACACATCGACCAAAACACTAAGTCTCTCGATGCTTATAGTGCAGAAAGGTAAAACTCTAAGGTTATCGATGCTTACCCGGATTTCCTTAACCGAATGAACCGCTATCGATGAATACTCAGGTAACTGGGCGCCTCTCGAACCTTTCTAGGATAATCGCTTATCTTCCTCGAACTTTCTTTCTTTCAGAGTTCTAATTTTCGTTTTTGCTCACGCAGGGAATTATGAGGCGACCTGCCTTCTTATTTATAAGGGAAGGCGGTTAGGATTTTCCTTGATCCACGGCCCCTCTTACCAACAACTTCGACCAAACCAATCCCCTTATCCGATGGGAATAATCCCTTATCCTTTGGGGATAATTCCCTATCCTTCGGGAATAATTCTCTATCCGCTGGGAATAATCCCTTATCCTTGGGGATAATTCCTTTTTCCTTTGGGAATAATCCCTTATCCGGTTGTTAGGATATTGCGAAATTTCCGGGAAGTCTGTTACAAGAATATTTCGAAACTTCCTTCCCATATATCTTCGCCCATAATCCCCGAAATTTCCTTTTTCCCTGCCCTTGCCAGTTTTGCCCTCGATCGCGGTCATTACATGTAGCCTATAAAAGGCAGACTCATTCTATTTTCTAAGGCAGACACTTATGAACTCTAAACCCAAACTCGGCCACTTGGTCTTTTCTCTCTTTCTCATTGTTGAGTGTGTCTCCAAGTGAGAGTGAGTGTTCCTTGAAGATTGAGTGTGTCTCTCTTCTTGGAAAGGCTGTATCCAAGCCAGAGATAGCTTGGTGTGTTGCCTTCAAACCCCTTTTCAAATCGAGTAAAAAAAAACCCCATCTTTCATCCTAGCCGCTCCACCGTTCCACATCGCTAGTCGCTGACCGAGCCCGTCCGTACCATCCAGCCGTTCGTCCGTTCAGTCGCAAAGGTCGTCCTGCCGTTCGAGTCCTCACCCGCGGACCACCCTTCGTTCGTCCTACCGGTCGCTTGTTCACCCACCATTCTCGTCCTTCGGCCGTAAGCCGCAACCTCACTCTCGCTCGTCCGACCGAGCCGCCCTTTCCATCACCGCTTCTGCACCCTTCCGGCTACCCTACACGACCAGATGGCTATGTGTCGTAACATTTTGGTATCAGAGCCCAAGTTTCCTGAAGAAAGGTTGTTTCTTTCCACCTTAGCACTTAGGGTTTTAACCTTGTTCTAGGCGTTTGTTAGGGTTTCTAGTAGCTTGCTTAGTACAGTTTGTTAGGGTTTGTTAGTGTGTGAATTTGGTTTTCGGTGATAGGTTGTTTAGCTGGTTTGCGTGAATTTGTTTCCTGAGTTTCAAATCACCATTGATGAACACCAAAGGAGGAAGAAGGAGTTAGGTGAGACCGGTTGTTTTTTTTTGGCAGTCCTGGTCGGTGACTCACCGTGTGGTCCTCACCGGCTGATGTCACTTTGTCCACCCCTTTGACCAGTTTAAATTTGAATGTTCTCTTGTTGTTGTTTTGGCGGTTTCTAGGATAATGCATGAGTTTCGAAAATGTGGAATGGTTAAGTAGTTTAGTGATTAGTTTAAAGTTTAAATTTAAGATTAACTAGGTCATTAGTGATTAATCTAGATTAAATAGCCTAAGTACTTTGACTTGTTGACTTTTTTTTTTTTCTTGCAGGAACCCCGTGAGCTAGATGGCTGATCCAGCTCTAGCAGAGATCCTCACCACCCTTCAAACTCAGCTCCAGCAGCTAGGAGACCGTCTGGGTCGAGTGGAGCATCCTCCCCCACAGCCAGAACCGGCACCTCCACCTCCACAACCAAGGGCGCCACCACCCTTATGGCCTGAGCAAGACATGGAAGGGTTGTCTGAAGAAGAGGCCTTCCCACCCCATTTCAGAAGGCCAAGGCACCGAGAAAGGAGGTTTCCTGAGGAGAGGGGACATCACCACCCACCTAGAGCCCACTCCCCACACCTCAAGCTCACGCCACCCACCTTTGCCGGCAAGGTTGACCCAGAAGCATACTTGGACTGGGAGAGAAGAATGGATCACATCTTTGAGGTCTATGGATTTGAAGAACCCAAGAAGGTGGCTTATGCAGCAGCCCAACTCACTGATCATGCCATGTCCTGGTGGGATCAAGACTCAGCCAAAAGAAGAAGAAGAGGAGAGGAACCGGTCAGATCATGGGAAATCATGAAGTTCATGATGAAGGGAAGGTACATTCCACCTATGTACCACAGGGAGCTACCGAAGAAGTTCAGGAAGCTCAGCCAAGGCCAGAGGAGTGTAGTGGAGTACTTTGGAGAGTTTGAACACCTGAGGAACCGGCTTGGTTTAGAAGATACTGAAGAGACTCTCATGGCACAATTCTTAGATGGTCTTCAAGAGAAGATTGCCAACAAGGTGGAGATGTATTCCTATAATGATCTCAATGAGTTATTGCATCTGTCCACCCAAGTTGAGAGTCAGCTCAAGAGGAAGACCAGGACCAGAGCAGTGGTCAACAACCCATGGAGAGCCTCTGCCCCAAACGCCAATCCGCAGGCTTCAAGTTCTCAACCAGCCTTCATGAGGCAATCAGACCGTGGCAAAGCTATAGCTCAGGATGTGAGAGCTCCATACAAACCCAGGGAGACCACCCCTGCCCCACGGCCAGACAACAGACCTGCCTTTACTGGTCCCAAAACCAGGGAAATTATGTGCTTCAAATGCCGCAGCCGTGGACACTATGCTCGAGATTGCCCAAATCCTAGAGCTATTATCATCACACCATCTGGTGATTATGAGTCTCAAGATGAGATGGAGCCCCCTTAGGAAGCTGATGAAGAGGAGGAGGATGTAGCCTATCCTGAAGTGGGAGATCTCCTGGTCTCAAGAAGGGTCCTTAGCATCATCCAAGAGCCGGATGAGACAGCCCAAAGGGAGAACATCTTCCACACACGCTGCATGGTCAATGGTAAAGTATGCTCTCTGATAATTGATGGTGGATCTTGTGCTAATGTAGCTAGTACTTACATGGTTGAGAAGTTAAACTTGGTAGCTACTAAACATCCTAGACCCTATAGATTGAGATGGCTGAATGATAAAACCCAATTGAGGATTAGTGAACAGGTTAAGGTTTCATTTAGCATAGGCAAGTATGTTGATGAGGTTCTTTGTGATGTAGTACCTATGCAAGCCACCCATATCTTGTTAGGCAGACCTTGGCAATTTGATAGGGAAGTTGTGCATGATGGTAGGACTAATAAGTACACCCTTATGCTTAATAAGAAACGGATTAGCTTAGCACCACTGTTGCCTGCTCAAGTTCATGAAATGCAAGTTAAGCTAGCTAAGGCGAAATGCATGTCTAAAACCAATTTCTTGATTACACCTAGTGATGTTAGGCGTTCTCTTTTTGATCCTACTTGTCAAGTTGTTTTGATTGTTTACAAGGATTTGATGAATTCTAGACATACTAATGTGGTCTTGCCAAGAGAAATCCGAGCTTTGCTTGACAGGTACAAGGATGTATTCCCTGAGGAGATACCAGCAGGCCTGCCACCCTTGAGAGGCATAGAGCATCAGATTGATTTCATCCCTGGTGCCCAACTTCCAAACCGGCCTGCATACCGAGTCAATCCCACGGAGGCAAAGGAGCTTGAAGCTCAGGTCAGAGATCTCATGGCCAAGGGATATGTGAGGGAGAGCCTTAGCCCATGTGCCGTGCCTGTGCTCCTAGTGCCCAAGAAGGATGGTTCCTACAGGATGTTTGTTGATTGTAGAGCCATCAACAACATCACCATCAAATACCGCCATCCAATCCCAAGGCTAGATGACATGTTGGATGAGCTGAGTGGAGCAACCATCTTCTCTAAGGTGGATTTGAAGAGTGGGTATCATTAAGTGAGGATGAGGGAAGGGGATGAGTGGAAGACCGCTTTCAAGACCAAGCATGGCTTGTATGAGTGGCTAGTCATGCCATTCGGTCTCTCCAATGCCCCAAGTACCTTCATGCGCCTCATGCACCATATCCTTAGACCCTTTATGGGCAAGTTTTTAGTGGTTTATTTTGATGACATTCTGATATATAGCTCTTGTTTGACTGATCATGTGTTGCATTTAGAACAAGTCTTAGAGACTCTTAGGAAAGAACACATGTTTGCCAATTTGTCTAAATGCATCTTTTGCACAGATGAGGTTGTTTTCCTTGGCTTTGTGGTTAGCTCACAGGGACTAAGAGTGGATGTGGAGAAGATAGAAGCCATACTTAGCTGGCCTAGACCGACTTCAATCAGCCAAGTCAGAAGCTTCCATGGGCTGGCCAGTTTCTATAGGCGTTTTGTGAAGGACTTCAGCACCTTGGCTGCACCACTGACCTCCTTGATTAAGAAGAACACCGGCTTTGAATGGGGAGAGTTGCAAGAGCGAGCCTTCCTGGAGCTTAAGTATCAGCTGACCCATGCGCCAATCCTTGCCCTGCCCAATTTCGAGAAAACCTTTGAAGTGGAGTGTGATGCCTCAGGAGTGGGCATAGGGGCGGTGCTAACTCAAGGAGGAAGACCAGTGGCCTATTTTAGTGAGAAGCTGACCGGTGCTACCTTGAACTACCCAGCTTATGACAAGGAGTTGTATGCACTGGTCAGGGCAATGCAAACATAGCAGCACTACCTCTTAGCTAGGGAGTGTGTGATCCACACAGATCATGAGACCTTGCAGCATCTGAGGGGTCAGACCGTGTTGAAGAAGAGGCATGCTAGATGGCTGGAGTTTATAGAGACTTTCCCTTATGTGATCAAATACAAGAAGGGAAAGGAGAATGTAGTGGCGGATGCTTTGTCAAGGAGGCATGCCTTGATTTCTACCATGGATGCTAAGGTTTTGGGGTTTGGACATTTGAAGACTTTGTACCCAGAAGACCCAGACCTCAAGGCAGCCTATGAAGGACATGGAACAGGAACCTACATGCGCTTCTTCATTCATGATGGGTTCCTTTTCAAGGACAGACGTTTGTGCATTCCCCAAGGATCAATGAGGGAATTGTTAGTAGAGGAAGCTCATGGAGGTGGCCTTATGGGACATTTTGGAGTGGAGAAGACCCTGAGTGTTCTTAAGGAACATTTCTACTGGCCAAAGATGAAGAAGATGGTAGCCACTCACTGTGACAGGTGCATCACTTGCAAGAGAGCCAAATCAAGACTCCACCCTCACGGCTTGTACATGCCCCTGCCTGTAACACCCCCGTCCCTAGTAGACCGGAGATGCTACGATAGGTCTGAATCTCATTCATCCGTTCTTCCGAACATAGTCCGAAAGCCCGAACTCACAAGATCCAAACCCCGATTGAGACTCCTTCTCGGTCGAGGTTTCTGAACCAAGACCGGATATCATAGTCGGGTATGCTCGGCCGAGACTTCAGAACATAAAATCTTAAAGGGAAAGAACAAGCTTACGATAAAACCGAAACAATACTTAATTAAAAATATCAAAGATTCTACAACCAATATCCAACGCATAACTAAATCCGAAAACAACAACCCGATCTAAAACCGATATAACGGTTGTAAGTACACATAAGTGTCGAAAAATCTTACAACCGGATACATACTCTAAGACAAGGGAAATGGGGGAGAAATCTACACCGGAACCGTCACGTCTTTCTTCCAACCAACTTGCGGGATCTGCAAGAATGAGTTCGGTCAGCTATATGCTGAGTGAGCGGATGTAAAATACATAATAAAAACTTAACCCCAACCCGATGAGCAAGCACACACAAAAACAATAAACATAAAGATCAGATGGAAGCAACCACACATAGTCCTACTCAAAACTAGGACTCAACAACTCATAGAACAAACACAAGTCTATACTCAACAGACAGCTTAATCAAGCTTACTCTAAACTACCCATGCGCGCCGTGACCTTAGCCTATTCCTTCCCGTCCCGGTCAGGTCTTTAGCCACACATGCTACAAGGCACCTACAAAGATGGACGGTACTCACTGCCCCGGTCAGGTCGTTAGTCGCTACATGCTATAAGGCACCTACGAAGATGGGCTTTAGCCTGGCAAGTCGCTCACAGGATGGTGGCAAGCCATCCCTCGCATGCACACGGAATAGCTAAGTCACAAATCCCCACAACTCAAGCCCATAACCCAAGTCATATGCGAGTCACCGTTTCTCGCATAGACCTTTAACACAACGTCTAACAAGACATGTCATATCCGAGTCACCTTTTCTCGAATAGACCTTTAACACAACATCAAACAACCGCCTAAACCAGACACCACTTCGTATCGCCCTCGGTTCAGTCTAGGTCTATTTATTTGACTAACTGCACAACAATCAAACAAGAACATGTACAGCCAATCAAATAAGACCTAAACCAAACCTAAGGTTCTACTAATGGCATCCTTAGACCTAACTCAACAACTCAATCAAACCAGTACATGCAAACATCTAATCAAACCATTAACATAGAACAAATGATCAAACATGCAACTTAAATGGTAACTCATCAATCCACACTCATAAAATCATACTTAAACATAATGCCATAAAATACTTCACAATAAATAATCATGCATCATGAAACGTAAACCTCCATTTTAACATGCATAATACTTTCATGAAACTTCTAAAATCCTTCTTAAACCAAACACTTAAGCATAAATGAAAAACTTTTGAAAACTTGCATGCATGAACTTTTTAAGAAAATACTTTGAAAACATACATAATAATACCCATAATAATTTTATAAAAATATTAAGCTTGGATTTTAAAATCCAAACTGATTGAAAATCATGCATGCAACCTTTGAAAACCAATTTTAAAAACCTTTGAAAACCGATTTGAAAACCTTTTGAAAACGAATTTGAAAACCTTTGAAAACGATTTGAAAACCTTTTTAAAATAAAACCAAACTCATTAACCACATTCTTGCAAAGGAGAAAAATCCAACTCACTAGGCAAAGCTCCTAAGGAACGGACTAGGCAGCTCACGGACAGCCTCTCCTTTTCCTCCCTAGCTCACGGCCAAGCTCCCTCTCCTCCTAGCTCACGGCTAAAGGCTCCTCTTTCTCTCTCTCTCTCTCTAGCGATTCTCTAACTTTCTCTCTAACTTTCTCTCTAACTTTCTACAGGTTGCAAAAGGATGGGAAATGGTTTAAGTGAGGCCAGGGTGTGGTATTTATAGCCAGGAGGTGAAGATAGTGGATTTTGCCAAGTGTGAACCATGCTGAATCAACCAATGCATGAAAACCACCATTTTTGCATGCAATTTGGAACTGCCAGCTGTCTGCCTCCACCCATGCAAGTTTATAATTTAATTAATCCATACTTAGTGGATTTTGACAGCTGTATACTCCACTGATGCATGCATGCAGAATTAATTAATTAAATTCTCTAAGTGGAATCCACATCAGCTGCGGTGAACGGACGGGTGCAGGACGGGCGTACGACTGTCAAGCGGACGGTCGGCTGGTCGACCGTGTAGTACGGGCTGCGGATGTACAAGCGTTCGTAACGGAATGGTCGTTTCATCCGACCTAAGGTACGGGGCATTACATTCTCCCCTCCTTATAGGAATTCGTCCCCGAATTCACTAACTCAACTCTTACTTCCTTGGTGCATAGCTCGGAATGCCTTCCAAAGGTTTGTTACTCGATGATTTATGTTCCGGAATCTTGAATTCGGAACCTTCCTTGGTTCCTCCAACTCTTAAATCAATCCTTCACTCCTTAAGTTTTTCCGTCCTTCGGTAGACTTGGAACTCCATCTGCGTGGACTGATTCTTCTTGGCAACAGCTTCGTAATTACTTTCATTACCATCATCACTAATCGTGTTACCACTTTGCAATACCTTCAATCCGGCCAAGGTTCATTTATTTGACCAACTGTGCAACAATCAAACAAGAACATGCACAGCTGACCAAATAGAACCCGAGCTAGATCTAGGGTATGCTAATGGTTCCACTAAACCGAGATTCAACCCTAACATCTCTTCCTGATTGCTCCGCCTAGATTGGTTATCAGACTCCAACGGCCTTGGTTAGCCACTAGTGATCATCCGTGGTTTATTGATGCTATATGTCTGGGATGTCCGTAATGGGTATTTCCGGAACGTCTGGCAGTTATCCATGCGTTCGTCCTGATCGTTCATCCGTCTGGTCTCCTGGTCTAGGCACCCCGATGCTCACATCAACTTCATCATAATTGATTGTCCATCTTGGTCATCTCCTGGTCTAGTCTTGCTCCCTTGCACCCATTTTCTTAACTTCCTTCATCTTTTTCTTCAGGCCATAGCTCACTTCGATCTTAACCATCACAATGCTTCCCCTACCGAACTTGGTCACTTACGACATCAACAACTCACACAGCTTCCTCAGCACACTTGGCAACAACCCGGGAAGGTTTAAAGGTTTTGGCTTTTAGGAACCCTAATTAGGCAGCTACTCACCGAAGGCTCCATCGAAGGATTCTCTATAGCTTGAGGCTACTAACTTAATGAAAGGGCAGCACACTTCACCATGACTAAGGAATCTGAGAACACCCTACATTTAACTTATAAACTAAGGCAACAAGGCTATAGGCTAGGCACGCCTAAAGCAACAACTCTAACAGCAACAGACCCGACTGAGCTATATTCATGCAATTCAGGTTCATGGCGAGGGTAATCCGATCTGTCGTGCAACAATCAAACAAGAACATGCACGACCGACTATTGACTCTATCATGACACCCAAATCTAAGTCCGAGTTAAATTCGATAGATCGTGCAACAATCAAACAAGAACATGCACGACCCATCTCCTAAAACTCAAACCCGACTTGAATGCTATTGATATGAATCAAAATACCCAAGCCTAGCTACCCAAACATGAAAACTTAAAGCAGGGCCTAAAACAACCTAGAAGTCTATACACTTAACCACTCAAACTTACTTACCACAAACCAATCCCACAAAAATGCAATTAACACACACAATGAGTCATGATCATGCACAAGCAAACACTGACTCAGTTATACCAACCAGTCTCAACCCAAGTCAAAGTCGATCAACCGTGCAACAATCAAACAAGAACATGCACGATTGACCTTCCAAAACTCAAACCTGACTTGATTAGTATAACATAAGCCAATCATCCAAACATATGCACTCCCAAAGGTTAAGCCCAACATACCAGAATTTGGGGTAAAGGACAGAAGGATGCAGACCGGTTGTATCTAATGGCGCTTTCTTCCTCTTGGTGGCCGTGGCAGACGCGAGCTCTGACCCCTCGGACAAATCCCATAATGGTGACCCATCTCCCCGCAAGTAGTACACATAATGATGGTGTGATCCATCATGAGAGTCCTACATGTGCCAATCTGATGGCCCTCAAATCCGCACCTCTCGCATATCAGGACCGGCTCCTTCGATCGTCCCATGGGTTGGTCATGAGTGTACGTCCGGGCTTGTTCCAAAGTGTTCAGGGACCTCATGCCTTGCTGCGCCCTCTCAACCTGCTCCGCGGCTAGTGTTCGCTCCACATTCTCCGCTACACGTACTAAGGTCGGCAGATCCATAATCGGTACCCTCTCTAGACGGATTCGCAGCTCAGGCCTCAAACCACTCAAGAATAGCTGTACCGCCCGATTTTCATCGTTCGGTTCGTAGCGAGTGATCTGTCGAAGTCGGTTAAACTCCGCCTCATACTCCCTCACGGTGCGTCCCAGCTGGGCCAACGAGTGGTACTGCTCCATTAGTCTTTCCCTGGCTTGAAGAGGGAAAAACTCCTGGTGAAACTCGCTGCAGAACTGTACCCAGGAGGCTTCAGGGTGGTTACTTATCTCGTTTTCCTTCTCCACTCTATACCACCAGTCTTCCGCGTCTTTCTCCAAGTAATATATCGCGACGTCTCTGCGGTATTCGTCCGGGCACTGTACTGCTTGCAGGTTCAGCTCCAGTCTCTGTAGCCATCCGTCTGCTTCCAAGGGATCTGTACTACCTGCGAATCTGTCCATCTCTAATATCCGCATCCGGAGCAGAATCTCATAGTAGCTTGGTCCAGTCCTTCCTTCTTGATTTGTGGAAGCATCATCTCCTTCCGTTAGTGCTGATGGTATTGCTACCTGAGCTGGGTCCTGTGAGGCAACCTGTCTGGGAGTATTGCGGATTTCCCCAACTGATTCTCGTCGAGGTTCATCAGATGATCTTTCCTCTGGATTTTCTTCTACGGGATCCTCTTCTACTGGGTCTCCCTCAGGGTCTATCTCAATTGAGTCTGTTTCTGCTAGGGCAGGATCCGTATCAGACGATATCACAATCAGCTCTGGCTCTTCTCTTGGCACTGGTCCTGGGCCACGATACAACCGTCTCAAACCTTGCCTCGTCCCTACCCTGTATGGATCCATCTGCAAAACAGAAACCTGTTACGAACTCATTAATGAAAGACGGACTTTCCAGTTTCCTAAACCCATTCCCAAAAAATTTTCTTTTTCGAAAAGCGCTTAAGTCCTAGTGACTCGAAAACCATGCTCTGATACCACCTTGTAACACCCCCGTCCCTAGTAGACCGGAGATGCTACGATAGGTCCGAATCTCATTCATCCGTTCTTCCGAACATAGTCCGAAAGCCCGAACTCACAAGATCCGAACCCCGATTGAGACTCCTTCTCGGTCGAGGTTTCTGAACCAAGACCGGATATCATAGTCGGGTATGCTCGGCCGAGACTTCAGAACATAAAATCTTAAAGGGAAAGAACAAGCTTACGATAAAACCAAAACAATACTTTATTAAAAATATCAAAGATTCTACAACCAATATCCAACGCATAACTAAATCCGAAAACAACAACCCGATCTAAAACCGATATAACTGTTGTAAGTACACATAAGTGTCGAAAAATCTTACAACCGGATACATACTCTAAGACAAGGGAAATGGGGGAGAAATCTACACCGGAACCGTCACGTCTTTCTTCCAACCAACTTGCGAGATCTGCAAGAATGAGTTCGGTCAGCTATATGCTGAGTGAGCGGATGTAAAATACATAATAAAAACATAACCCCAACCCGATGAGCAAGCACACACAAAAACAATAAAATAAAGATCAGATGGAAGCAACCACACATATTCCTACTCAAAACTAGGACTCAACAACTCATAGACCAAACACAAGTCTATACTCAACAGACAGCTTAATCAAGCTTACTCTAAACTACCCATGCGCGCCGTGACCTTAGCCTATTCCTTCCCGTCCCGGTCAGGTCCTTAGCCACACATGCTACAAGGCACCTACGAAGATGGACGGTACTCACTGCCCCGGTCAGGTCCTTAGTCGCTACATGCTATAAGGCACCTACGAAGATGGGCTTTAGCCTGGCAAGTCGCTCACAGGATGGTGGCAAGCCATCCCTCGCATGCACACGGAATAGCTAAGTCACAAATCCCCACAACTCAAACCCATAACCCAATTCATATGCGAGTCACCGTTTCTCGCATAGACCTTTAACACAACGTCTAACAAAGACATGTCATATCCGAGTCACCTTTTCTCGAATAGACCTTTAACACAACATCAAACAACCGCCTAAACCAGACACCACTTCGTATCGCCCTCGGTTCAGTCTAGGCCTATTTATTTGACTAACTGCACAACAATCAAACAAGAACATGTACAGCCAATAAAATAAGATCTAAACCAAACCTAAGGTTCTACTAATGGCATCCTTAGACCTAACTCAACAACTCAATCAAACCAGAACATGCAAACATCTAATCAAACCATTAACATAGAACAAATGATCAAACATGCAACTTAAATGGTAACTCATCAATCCACACTCATAAAATCATACTTAAACATAATGCCATAAAATACTTCACAATAAATAATCATGCATCATGAAACGTAAACCTCCATTTTAACATGCATAATACTTTCATGAAACTTCTAAAATCCTTCTTAAACCAAACACTTAAACATAAATGAAAAACCTTTGAAAACTTGCATGCATGAACTTTTTAAGAAAATACTTTGAAAACATACATAATAATACCCATAATAATTTTATAAAAATATTAAGCTTGGATTTTAAAATCCAAACTGATTGAAAATCATGCATGCAACCTTTGAAAACCAATTTTAAAAACCTTTGAAAACCGATTTGAAAACCTTTTGAAAACGAATTTGAAAACCTTTGAAAACGATTTGAAAACCTTTTTAAAATAAAACCGAACTCATTAACCACATTCTTGCAAAGGAGAAAAATCCAACTCACTGGGCAAAGCTCCTAAGGAACGGACTAGGCAGCTCACGGACAGCCTCTCCTTTTCCTCCCTAGCTCACGGCCAAGCTCCCTCTCCACCTAGCTCACGGCTAAAGGCTCCTCTTTCTCTCTCTCTCTCTCTAGCGATTCTCTAACTTTCTCTCTAACTTTCTACAGGTTGCAAAAGGATGGGAAATGGTTTAAGTGAGGCCAGGGTGTGGTATTTATAGCCAGGAGGTGAAGATAGTGGATTTTGCCAAGTGTGAACCATGCTGAATCAACCAATGCATGAAAATCACCATTTTTGCATGCAATTTGGAACTGCCAGCTGTCTGCCTCCACCCATGCAAGTTTATAATTTAATTAATCCATACGTAGTGGATTTTGACAGCTGTATACTCCACTGATGCATGCATGCAGAATTAATTAATTAAATTCTCTAAGTGGAATCCACATCAGCTGCGGTGCGGACGGGTGCAGGACGGGCGTACGGCTGTCAAGCGGACGGTCGGCTGGTCGACCGTGTAGTACGGGCTGCGGATGTACGAGCGTTCGTAACGGAATGGTCGTTTCATCCGACCTAAGGTACGGGGCATTACACTGCCAGTACCTACTCTTCCATGGGTAGACATCTCCATGGATTTTGTTCTGGGATTGCCCAAGATTCAACACAAGGACTCAGTGTTTGTAGTGGTGGACCGCTTCTCCAAGATGGCTCACTTCATCCCCTGCTCCAAGACCAATGATGCATCTCAGACCGCGACCTTGTTCTTTAGGGAGGTGGTGAGACTTCATGGCATCCCAAGAACCATTGTGTCTGACCGTGACACTAAGTTCTTATCTCACTTCTGGAGGACTTTGTGGAAGAAGCTGGGTACTAAGCTTCTATTCTCTACCACCTGCCACCCTCAAACAGATGGACAGACTGAGGTGGTCAACCGCACCTTAGGAGCACTCTTGAGATCAACCGTGGGACGACACTTAACAACATGGGTGGAGAGCTTACCCTTGGTGGAGTTTGCCTACAATTCAGCCAAGCATTCTACCACAGGCATGTCACCCTTTGAAGCCGTGTATGGTCGCAATCCAGACACCCCTCTAACCTTGACACCCTTGCCACCAACCGAGACCATGGACCTTGAAGGAGAGGCCAAAGCCGCGGCCATGAAGAAGATATTTGAGCAAGTGCACGGCAACATTGAGAAGAGGAATGACCAGGTCCGAACAAGGATCAACAAGAAGAGGAAGCAGCTGGTGTTCCAACCAGGAGACTGGGTGTGGTTACACCTAAGGCCAGAACGCTTCCCCAATAAGCGCAAGCACAAGCTAGACTTCAGAGGAGACGGCCTATTCCAAGTGGTGGAACGCATCAACGACAATGCCTACAGACTCAAGCTGCCAGGTGAGTACAATGTATCTTCATCATTTAATGTTTCTGATCTATCTCCCTTTGATGCACAGGATGTTGGCTCTTTGGAGACCAAAGAACTTGAAGAGGGTGGGGATGATGGGGTCATCCAAGCTACACCGACCAGATACTTGGAGGATGAAGACCAGACCACCCCTTATGTGTCCCACCGCATTATGACCAGGAGCAGAACCGCCCGAGGAGTCCAAGACAGGAGCAAAGGAGATCATGCCCAAGGAAGCCAAGTAGAAGCCGCCCTAGCCCATGCATCCGGCCTTGGAGAGGAAGACGAGATTGAAGACAGGAACCAGCCTCTTGATCATGTTCAGCTGAGTGTTTCTGACCAAGACACTCATGCACACAGCCTTAGGGATAAGGTCTTGTGTGTCCTTACTATCCAAGAGTAAGGGCACTTCTAAAGACCTTAGGTGATTAGGGTACTCTTTTCCTTTCTAAGTTTACCATAATGGGTTCTTGGAAAGGTTTTTAATGAGACTTGAAAATCTAAGGCATCAAGCCTAGTGTCCCATTGGTTTAATGTGGATATGTCCCTTTAAATCAATTAGGCTTGATTTTTATCCTAGGCAAATGTTTAGCCTTGCATTTCTTTAAAAGACTTAGTCATTTTGGGGTTGTTTAGTTTTGTTGACCACGGTCAACTAGGTCTTATGTGGTCTCAAGGTGTAGCCTATAAAAGGCAGACTCATTCTATTTTCTAAGGCAGACACTTATGAACCCTAAACCCAAACTCGGCCACTTGGTCTTTTCTCTCTTTCTCATTGTTGAGTGTGTCTCCAAGTGAGAGTGAGTGTTCCTTGAAGATTGAGTGTGTCTCTCTTCTTGGAAAGGCTGTATCCAAGCCAGAATTAGCTTGGTGTGTTGCCTTAAAACCCCTTTTCAAATCGAGTAAAAAAAACCCCATCTTTCATCCTAGCCGCTCCACCGTTCCACATCGCTAGTCGCTGACCGAGCCCGTCCGTACCATCCAGCCGTTCGTCCGTTCAGTCGCAAAGGTCGTCCTGCCGTTCGAGTCCTCACCCGCGGACCACCCTTCGTTCGTCCTACCGGTCGCTTGTTCACCCGCCATTCTCGTCCTTCGGCCGTAAGCCGCAACCTCACTCTCGCTCGTCCGACCGAGCCGCCCTTTCCATCACCGCTTCTGCACCCTTCCGGCTACCCTACACGACCAGATGGCTATGTGTCGTAACAAGTGAGCTGGTAGCAAATAAGACTAACTATCCCAATTCCAAAAATTCATATCATCAAGCAATCACAAGCAAGCATAAACGAGTATATAACATGCACAATCAAACCTAAAATCCAAGACTCATCCGCATGCTCAATCCCGAGCTACGACCCCAAATCTACCCTTGCGCACATGTTACCTTAGCTCACTTCCTTCCTGTTCTGGTGATTCCTTAGCCACCAAGGCTATAAGGATTTCACGAAGATGAACATATGCCCAACAAGTATGGCAAGTCATCCCTCGCATGCTCATGGAATTGCTAAGTCACCAGAATCCCCACATGCTAACCCGCATGATACTCAAACCCTTAACCCGCAATTTAACAAACATGCATAAACTGCAAAACCAACAACATGCATAACCCGCTAAACCATAACCTTAAAAATTAAGCATGATAACATAACTGCAACACTTAAAAAAACCATAACCGCAAATACCAACATCTGCATGCATGCTTAACATAACGCTAGCATAAAACTGAGAAAACAACACTTAACTAATATCACAGGCAATTACAAAAGAAAATAGCAAGCATGTAATAATGGGCATGTACCGCATTAAAACCATTTTCTAGCCTAACCAAACTCAAAGCCACTTTTTTGCTTAATAAAACCAAACTCACAGATTGAAGATCAGCCCCTAGATCACGGATCCTCCTAGCGGTTTCCTTCCTTCTTCCTACGCTCAGCTCCTAGCCATGGCAATAAGGTATTCTATCTTCTTTCTCGTGACTTGTTAGCTTAAGAAAAAGACATATGTTCTTACTTGTTAGATTAAGAAAAGACACCTGTTCCACCTAATGTACAAGAGAGAACTTCATGCAGAATTTAAATTTATAATGGCGCCCTTTTTACACCTCAGCGCTAAGTATGATCCACGTCAGACCCGGTTCTTCTTACGAAAAAATTGCTTCTCTCGGCCAAAACTACTTTCTGCAAACCATCGGGTTGCGTTTAGCTTGGATCAGCCTATTACATGGCACTCGTATCCTGTCTATCGCTCGGGTTCGTCCATCTCTCATGATGGGATCCCACAAAGTAGGATCACGCTCCAAGATTGGCACACCAAGGTAATAAAGCGAAAGACTAGATGAAAAGGTGGAATTTTTAAATGGAGTTGATTGAATGATTTGATCAAACGATAATGATGGATGAATGAAGGTTTTTTGGCGTGAATGATGGAATAAAATGGTATAGAGTATGGATCGATTTGGATCAGAACAAGGCGATGAAAAACCTCGTAATCCGGCTTAGCCCCAATTGGATATACGCATCAAAAGAGACCAAGGGTTTCTTATATGGAATTAGGATGAACACACCTAAAAGGATCTAAGAGAAATTCATATAAACACACTGAAATTGATCGAATACTTTGAGAATTCAAAGAGAAAGTTCATTCAAAAATTTAATAAAAAAGTACAAGGAGGATGACAAGGAGTTTTAATAGAACTAGAAATATTTGAATGTCATAAGTGGTCAAACTCACGAATGGAAGGCACTAAATACTAGGCTAGACTTATCATTCTTTAAAACAAGTCAAAACTCCTCTATTAGCCGGTTCAAGAAGATAGTTAAATCGGATTGGAGTCGGTTTATTTGAACCAGAAGGATAAACCAAAATTAATTTACAAGGCTACAAGGATTATGCATTCGGATATACAAGAATACCTTCAGGACTCATCTAAAACCTCATTTAGAAAAACCAAATTGGAAAAATCCAAATGAGGGAAAAAGAGCCTCAAAAGCTATTCTTTTCACAATTGCATAATTCAAGTAGCTAGAATTAAGTTCAGCATACCTTAAGAAGAAGAAATAGATGAATTCTGAATGAAAGCTCCAATATTGTCTTGAAGTGCCTTGGTTCGAGCACGAGTCAATGGACCAACTGGAATGGCCCATGTATCCAAATTGTGGGTCAGGTCAATCCATGGTCGAGTGTATATCTTGATCGAGTCGGGGTCGTCCGAAGATGAATTCTGGTCGAGGCTGGGCCGTCAGTGGTTGAGGCTGGATCGTCTGTGGTCGAGGCTGAGTCGTCTGTGGTTATTCATGGTCAAGGCTGGGTCGTTCGTGGTCTAGGCTGTGTCGTTCTTGGTCGAGGCTTCGATCGAACAGACCACGTCCTTGGGTCGATTGCGGGTCACCTTTCAGGTTGTCCGTATGGTTGACCTGGCCCTCCATCCGGTCGTGGTCATGGGTAGTACCTGGATCATGGCCTTGGGTAGTACAAAGGTCGTTCGGAAAATTTTTCTGATCGATTGGGCCAAACACGGTCACTTACTCTCAGATCATTCCATGGATCAGTGCTTGGATCCTTCATCCCAATGATCAGAATAAGCAGCACTTGGCATTGTAACGGTTACTTGGTTTGACATCTTACTTCACGACCCAACTAATATTAGCTTGCAATCGTACTGACGGGTTGTTCTGATCGATCAAAGGTACGGGTCATTAAAACGCTTCCCTCGACGACTACTATGGCGCCTTGATGCAGTTTCAGTTTGTTCCGACAACATTTGCTAATGAAACTGTGTAGCGAGAGAAGGAGCTCCACAATGATGTGCATTGTATATTCTCAAGCATAGGACATGGGAACTTGCCACTCCAGGCAAACCAGGATTTTGAGAACTTACTTACAACTTGCTTGCCTCCGTACAGTTGCACCTCCACCAAGCGGTACCAGAACAAGTTGCTGCTGGCTACATCGAATTCCTAGCAAGAGGAAGGACTTATTGGTTGTTGATTAGTAAAATCAGCAACATCTTCGGGCTTCAGCAAGAAAGAGACCTATAATTAACAAGTCTCAGGTTCCGAACCCTTGGTGATGTATGGCATATCATCTCTAACAAAGGTTACTAACGAGGCGTATGCCGATCCTCGTGCATCAGGCATCATGCCATACATTATATCCACAACATTTTGGTGACAACAGTGTTTTCAAATACAGGCGATGAGAGTGTCAGGGAAGATGAAATGTTGTGGCTAGCAAAAGGCATACAATACTATCTGAGGGAATGCAATGAAAATTTTCCAGTGGAAGGACATGGTTGTAATATGTGTGTGGCAGCAGTACTCATACACAGATTCATGAAAATGCGAGAAGAAGTGCTTTCAAATACCTAAGGCAACCAAATGGAGCTGAGTATGGGGGATCATCACCTCCGTCCTCTTGCGAGATAGAGTCCTTTTCATGGAGCAACCCATTTTCCACAACTCTGAATGAGGATGCTTTGACAAACTAGCAATCCTACTCCCACGCTAGCTTCTCACAAAATACAATGAGGGGAGAACGTGATCTTCTTCTCCCCACAGTCAGTTCCCCGACAAATAGAGCAATTAGAAGAAGAGTAAGCAACCCCATGAACTGAGTGCTATATTTTTGTGCCAAGGCACGTATCGTAACTATTCATGGTAGATCTTTGGTAAGGAATTATGCACTAAGTACTACCCAAAAGAAGTTTTTGAACGGTTTCAAGACGCATTCCAGGAGTTACGTCTAAGGAAAATGAGTGTGAGAGAGTATGAGATCGAGTATAATACTCTTATGAAGCTTGTTGGGCGCAAATTCAAATATGGGGAGACGAAAGTTAGTTGGTTCATATGTGGGCTTCGGATTAATCCCGTTTTTGCTCCCAAGTCTGCAAGTACAACATAATGGCCGACCTTATAGAGGTATCGGCCATAAGAAGTTGAGTTGCTGAACGTATGATAAAAGGGGTTTATTGCACCGTATGCTCGGTCTAGACACAATACGGGCCAAAGGAGAAATTGGGAGAAGATCCCAAGGACCGGCAAGTCCTTAGTGGTGCATGCCGCATGCCATAGTTGCGGGAAGGTACATTTGGGCCAGTGTAGCACCATTTCAGGTGCATGTTTCGGTGTGATAACCTAACCACAAGGTTGAAGATTGTTTGGAGAGGAACTCGAAGGTAAGAGATTTGGGTTGTAGTACTGGGGACCGGACTTGTCATTACTGTCAGGAGCAAGGGCACTTCAGGTCTCAGTGTCTTAAGTTGGTGCAGTCATCCAGGAAACAGGCAAATAAGGGACTGCCACCACCACCGCTACCGGAAAGGAGCATCACGATGGGTGGAACACCGCGGGTAGGAGACTGCAAGTATGTTCGATCTCCGAGGATGTTATTCTAGGAAGCTGCTCTCGTCCAATCTCTGGTAAATTCTTAAAACTTACTTAGTAATTACGTTGAATGGAATTGGTTGGTGCATGTTAGGTTCTTAGCGTTCTAGGTGAATGTTGCAGGGACCGTTTTTATGGATGGTGTACCAACCCATGTAATGTTTGATAGTTGGGCAACACATTGCTTGTTAATCGGAACATAAATGGGAAAGTCAGGTTCTTAAAAGAAAATGGGAATCATCTCGAAATGGTTGGAGCGGCTGGTGGCCAAGCCATGATGACTTACGGAAATGTCTTGGAACTCCTGGTGATGATCTATGGTAAGGAAATGCCGGCTGACTTGGTTATTTGTGGGGTGAAGTATTATAAAGTGATATTGGGCATGGATTGGCTGGAAATGCACAGTGCCTATCTAGACTGTCACCGAGGAAGAATTTGGTTCGAGAAGGTATTTGACCCAATTTCGGTAGTTAGATCAGTTTGGCGATTCAAGCGGAGCAATTGATCAAGAAAGGATATAACCCGTATTTGGCCACGATCACAACGTTGGATGTTTGGCCAGATACCGAACTTGGTGAGATTCCCATGGTAAAGGATTTTGGACATGTGTTCCAAGCATTGAATGGACCACCATCGGAGAGATCAGATCCGTTCACTATTGAACTCTAGCCTGGAACCGCTTTGTTGTCGAAAGCTCCTTATCAGATCGCACCGGCAGATATGACTCAGTTGAAGAAACAGTTAAGCAATCTGATGGATAAAGGATTCATGAATCCGAGCAGTTCACCGTAGGGTGCTCGATGGATAAAGGATTCACGATAGTTTCAGACTTTGTATCGATTATTGTGGGTTAAACCAGGTTACAGTAAAGACCAAGTACTTCCTGCCAAGGATTGTCGAGTTATTGGACCAACTCAAAGGGGCCACATGTTTCTCTAAGAATGATTTGCCTTTGGGAAACCATCAGATTTTGATAGCTGAGACGCATATTGGAAACACAGCCTTTCTTTATTAATTCTTTATCACGGGATTGTCGATGTGTAAGAACAAGGACGTGATATGTGTTATTGTGGATCACTTGACCAAATTAGCCTACTTTCTTACAGTGAACTTGAAGGATAATTTAGAGAAACTTGCGGAGTTGTATGTGAAAGAGATTGTTCGTTACATGGTGTACTTGCAAGTATAATATCAGACAAAGACTCTAAGTTTGTATCATTTGTATGTAGATAGTTTCATAAGAGATTCAGTACTAAGGTCCATATGAATACGGCTTATCACCCGAAAACTGATAGACAGTTCGAAAAGACGATTCAGAAAGTTGAGGATTTGTTGAGAGCGGCAATTTTAGAATGGGGCGGTAAGTGGGAAGATCACTTTCCTTTGGCCGAGTTTACTTACAATAATAGATATCATGCCCATATAGGGATGTCACCATACGAACAATTTTATGGATGACCATTCCAAACCCCGCTGTGTTGGACCAATTTTGGGAAAATGGTTTATCTTAAGACGGTCACTTACAAGAGAAAGGAAATGTTGTATCAGACAGAAAATTTAAGTCTGATGTACATGAATCCGAATAATAATCCAGAAAGCATCGAGCCAGTGGCCTATAAGTTAGAATTACCATCGGCTTTGAGCACATTTCACAATGTGTTTCATGTTTCAATGGTAAGGAAATGTATGAGTGACATACATAACGTGATAGTGGAACCACTGGCGGATTTACTGGAAAATCTGACGATTAAAGGGAGGCCAGTTTGATTTATGGGTAGACGAGTGAAAACAGACCGCAGGAAGAAGGTCAAAATGATCCAAGTCATTTGGGACTATGATGGTGATGTAGGATCCAAGCCTTAGATCTCACACGAACAACACACTTTGGAATGAAAGCTGGTTGTACAACTCTCTCTTTCAATTCTCCCTGATATTGATCAACACAATGAATGGAAACAATGGAACCTAGCGTAATGGTTGTGCAACTCTCTTAGGATATGGTTAAGAAATGGATGAGTATAGGAGGGGATTGAAGATGCCACAAGATTCTATGAAAAGAAACCTTGATAAGTCAGAAATGCTCTCAAGCTTGCTTCAAACAAACAATCAAAAGACTTTAATAGGATTTCTAAGGCCAACCTCAGTTTATCTATTTCATAAGTGTTAATAAATAAACTAGGCTGCAGTGGACTTCATAGGTGTCCTTGAGCAATACCCTTCTATGGGTCCTTGAAGCAGACTACAAACAAATGGAAAACCTTAATTCTACTAAAGAAAAGATTAAAAACTTAAATAAAACACAAATAAAAGGTTAGTCAAAGATATCAAATAAATGTGGGAGTTTGAATGCATACATGTGGCGACCTCTAGCTTGCAACATCTATCTTTTAAGGCTTCTAGTTGATTGTTGCTTTTGCGTGGCTTCTAAGGTTCTAAGTGCACCGTTTCACTAATAGGGAGAATGCTGAATATGGTAAGTTACTTATGGCTTAAAAGAAGTGGCAATTCCCTTAGCTGATCTACTACATGTCACCCTTTATCACCATGAGTTGCTTCTTGTTCTTGAGTTGTGTCTTGATATATTTGTACCTCTTCCTCTACTTGTTCAGATGGTTAAATGAACACATGGCTTCTCTTCATTTTTGTTGTGGTGATTAAGGTCTCCACGGCTTGATTGAAGTCCTCCCTGAGGTCTTTAGTTCAACACCGTGTCCTTTGTGACCGCCTCATGATAGGCACCGTGATGCTTGATTATTTATTCATCCTTCTGTCCTCATCCAATGGTGAAGAAGAGACCTGGGAACAGGAAACGGTAATGAAGAAATGTTTCATAAATAGTTTGATAAGGCCAAGAAGGAAATATTCATTTTGAGTGGGGGAGAATTGTAATGACCACATCCCGAGATCCTTGCTATGGTAAAATTGGGAGAAATATAAAGTTTCCCGAGGAACATGGAAATATTCCAAGAAATGGCCAAGAGGATCGGGAAAAGGGAAGTTTTCCTGAGAAATATAGAAATATTCCGACAAGTAACCAAAAAGAATTTGGAAAACTGGAAGATTTCTCGTACGGAAACAAGAATGTTCCCAAGGACATATGAGAATGTTACATAAATGGCCAGACTCAGAAAAATGAAATATTTCCCGAGGAAATATAGGAATGTTCCATAAATGGCCAGACTTGGAAAAATAGAATATCTCCCAAGGAAATATGGGATCATTTTTGAAGAAGAATGGGAACGTCCCAAAGAAAATGAGAATGTTCCCAAAGCAAAAATGGGAACGTCCCCAAGGAAATAGGAATGTTCCAGAAAAGAAATGGGAATATTCCGAAAAAATGGCTAAGGGACGGCCAACTCGATTTGGCATGGGAAAGAAAACCCTAGTCAAGCCTTAGCAGAAAAATAAGAACCCTTGCCATTTCCTAACCTTTTGCGAGACATCATCGAGCGAAATTAAGAACTCTAAAAGAATCAAAGGAACAAGACAGTTGGACGAGAATTTTCTGGTAAGCGTCGATGAACTTAGTGTTTTATCGATAATGATCCATAGGCATCGAGAGACTTAATATTAGGTCGATGTGGTTTTGAAGATCCATTAGGTTTGTATGACACGCATTAAGAGTAGCTCGGGCGATATGCGACAAGAGGTATTAGAAGTGAGATTTTCACTGGTTCACCAAGATCATATGGTGAGTACGTGATTATGGCTATGGTCTACGATCGTTGGTTAGCATAAATCAAATGAGTGCTTGATTGCTTGATCTAATATACATGTCTTTGTTTTAAGATATGTGTTATTTATGATTATTTGGAATTATTAGATTCGTTCGGGTGAGAGATCCAACTGTGGTTGATGAATAACGTTAGGAAAGTATATCACCATGAATTGCATGATTGACTGATTTATTATATTTCTTGTTTTGATTACTTGACCATGACAGAGTGAGATGGGACAACCACTTTCACTAAGCAATTCGTTGCTTATGCCTCCTTTATGAGCACATGACAAGAGTTTGTTCATTAAGGTAACTATAGTGGCTAATATAGGACGGGTGATCAAAGCTAGAAGGAAGGGATGGTTGATTGGGT
Organism: Streptanthus diversifolius; assembly: GCA_039880935.1. NCBI lineage: Eukaryota > Viridiplantae > Streptophyta > Magnoliopsida > Brassicales > Brassicaceae > Streptanthus > Streptanthus diversifolius. The sequence continues at coordinate 5,299,766 of JAXGFM010000001.1, forward strand.
AGTTGATACAGTCAAGTAGACTTAAACGATATAATATCTTATTAGTGGACTTATTGTTGTACTAGAACTTTGATTTTAATTCAAGTATTTTGTTTGCTCTTTTATGCACTGATTTCATTGAATCGAATATGGAAAATGCTAAGAATAATGTTAGTAAAATCCAGATTGATATATTGAAAAAGTGAAATTCTAGGTTAGGGTGTTTCACTTTCCTCAATGCTCTGAGTGCAGCTTTGACGCTGAGGCCACTGATCTTTGATACCACCGTCTTGAAACATTCCATGAAATTATTTAGGCTTTCATTTTAACCCTGGTGTAATGTCCACAGATCTGCGTCAGAAGTCTCACAGCTCATAAACATTGAGTATTGCCTAAGAAAAGCCATAGAGAGTTATCCAAAATTCTCGATGGAATCGCAATCTAGTCAGGAGAACAATTCTAATTGATATGATCCTAGACAACACTAAATTTTTTAGCATGAACCAAAACTTGAACCTGAAGGAACCAAGCTTGAAGCTGAGGATCTTGGAGTCATGGATGCTTTGCTTGCACCAGTTGGTCCCATGACCAGAGAAAGGGACATGAAGCTCAAGGAAACCATTGGAATACTACACAAGGACATCCAAGCCATGCCTCACTCACATATAAATTAAACCACACTGGTTTTGATTCAAGCCCAAGAATATCAGCAAATGGGCAAGTGATCCATTTATACTCTTTTTATTGTCTTTAGTTTTGTCCCAATGAGTTTTTGTTGTGTCATATCCAAAAAAAACATGTATGTTCTATAGTATGTCATATCCAACAAAGACATCCACAAATTTTGTGTGGCCATTGATATCCTCATCTCTTCTCGGTGATTTTCTTGACTCATTTTAGCAAGATCCATCTTATTCCTTAACCTAAAAGTGTCGATCTAGGGAAGATCTCATCAAGTGGTATCAGAGCACTATTTGTAGTTGAGTTTTCTAGTTTCCATCACTTTTGTCTGTTCATCTTCTGTTTATGTGAGAATCATAGAGCACCCTATGAAATTCTGTTTATGTGTTGTTGTTCATATTAATCTGGTCGATTTCAGTCTCTAATAAAGTCGTTGCAAAACCCATCACCATTTGTTTACCATTTGATCATCTGTTACCATTGGTTCATGATAGATTTGTGTAAATGTTTTGTTCATCAGAAACCTGCCGTTGTAACCTGTTGTTAGATTCATTTTCTGCAATCCGCATTCATAAGCTGACTCTTCATATTCTATCGATTCTTATATCAGACACTGAATTGTCAAAAAAACTCACTCTTATAAGGCATACCATTGAACAATGTTTGAGTTGTTAGTTGTTAGTAAAGAACTAGTGACTTGCGGCTGTGTTTAATCTGTTGCAGGGAAGGATGTCTGATCATGGAGAAGAGATCAACAACTATCAAAACAACAAGCTCCTGATTGAAGCGATCACAGTAAGAATAGAGAAAATGATGAACTCCAGAATCCATGCCTTGTGCCAAGAGCTATAACAGCCTGGTTTATAACAAGAGAGTGCACAACAGAGGAGAACTCAAAGGAGACGCAGAGAACACTAAGGATCCTCCAGATATGAAGCCACTGACAACTACTATGGACAAAGTGTTAGTTCATCTAATGATAGCCAGAGAAGGAGCAGGTGTGCAAGAGAAAACATAACACAAGATCATGACAACTTTGGTGGTATTAAGCTCAAAATTTCACTATTCATTGAGATTATGAACCAGATGCTTATTTGAAAAGATATAAGAAGATACAGTTGGTGTTTGATTGCCAATATTACACTGAGACCAATAAAGTGAACGTTTATGCAACAGAGTTTTATGACTATGCCCTTAACTTGTGGGATCAACTTGTAACCTTTAGAAGGTGTAATGCTGAGTATCCTATGGAGTTTTGGCTGGAAATGAGGACAGTGATGTAAAGATGTTTTCGAGTCATTATCACAGAGAGTTGCATCATAAGCTTAGAAGACTCACCCAAGAGAACCGAAGTGTAGAAGATTACTATTAAGAAACAGAAACTCTAATCATAAGCATGATGTTTCTAAAGATACAGAAGCAACAATGTCACGGTTTTTGGGAGGTTTGAACAGAGAGAGTTAAGACAGACTAGTGATACAACAGTATGTCGAGTTGGAATAGATGATCCACAAAGCAATTCTGATCGAATAACAACTTAAAGGAGTGTCCCATGACAAGGCTATGGAGCTGGAGTAGTTGCTGCTAAACCAAATTATCAATGAGATATCAAGCCCACATCACCAAAGATGAAGTCTAAGCCATTCTTATCCTATCAGGAAAAGGGCAAAGATGAGGTAACCGCGACTAAAACCTGTGACATCAAGAGTTTTAAGTGTCATGGGAAGGGATATTATGTCAATGATTGCTCCAACAAGAGAGTAACGATACTTATAGAGAATGAAAAAGTCGAGTATGAAGAAAAGAAAACAGAATCACAATCCTCTTCTGAAGAGTATGAGAAGCTATCATCTATGGGAAAAATTTTGGTAGCTAGAAGGTCATTCAACTTGCAATATAAGACAGAGTAGCAAGAGCAAAGAGAAAATCTTTCCCACACCTAATGCATTGTGATATTTTAGGATTTTACTTGTTTTTAGGATATGATTTAGTCTGTTTATGATGCATTTTAGGGTGTTTAGGACTGCATCTGGTGTACATATTGCAAAACAGGTGTTAGTGGGAGAATCTTCAAAGAAAAGGAAGCGCATAAAGAATATAGGAAAATCTCTTCAGAGGAAAAGAAGCATAGGAGAAGAAAATGAAGAAAATCAGTAGAGAAAAGGAAGATGTGAAGAAAAGAAAGAGGAAATCAGGAAAGAAGAAAAGAAAGGGGAAATCGGGAAAGAAGAAAAGAAAAAGGAAAAATATTCGGCGAAACGGTTTATCAAACCGTTGCGGAGTGACAACGACTTACCATAACCGATGAAGTGCTGCCAAACTAGGTCTAACCCCTTTTACCTTGCATATCTGTATAAATATCACTGTTGTGAGAGATCGAAGAAGAGATAGATCTCTCAAAAGAGAATACTCTAATAAAAAAAGAAAACTCCACTTAGTTTAGATTTTAGTTTATAGTTTTGATTTAGTAGTTTTAACTCTTCTCGTTTAATCTAATATTTGCACTACTTTACTTTCCGTATTTTAGTTTATTTGCAATTTAATTTACTTGCACTTTAGTTTTAGTTCACGTTTTTCTACTTCATTTTTATGTTCAACAAATCATCAAACCATATAATTATATTCTTTATAATGATTATCGAGTAGACTCTTTCAACCCTTCGGGTCTGGTAGGGAGGATGTTTTAAGAGAAAGAAACAAGGATTGTGTGAAGCTTTTATCTAATGATTCCAATGTGTCTTGAGATACTTAATGTCAGCTTGTGGTTATGCTCCAAGTTTGAATGATAAGGCACAAGCAATCCTTCATTGGATGGTTGTATACTTGAAGACTCTCAGCACGGGCGAGGTTCAAAACCTGCCACAACAACAGTTGATGATGGGTTACCGCACTACAAATAGTAAGAATAGAATTTTGTAGTGCGGTGGTTGTTAGCAGGTTCAAAACCTGCCACAACAACAGTTGTTGACCGGTGGTTGTTAGCCGGTTGTTAGGCGGTTGCACATGCTTGAAGTTTGATAAACGCGCCACTTGAACACTAGTATAGCGCGTGTTGGGCTTTCTTGGACTCTCCTTCTTTGCAGGCTATAAACGAGTCTAATGGGATCCAAGAACACGTGAAGGCCCCTGTCATACTTCAGGGAGTGAACTATCTCATCTGGTCAAGGACCATGAGGACAGCATTGTGCAGCAAAGGCTTGTGGAACCCTGTAACCAAAGCAGCAGTTCCAACTATTGATGTGGCTGCTTCAGACGATCAAGATGATCAAGCCAGTGGTTTCAGGAAGATTAGATGGTACTTTATATAATTCAAAACTCTCTTGCTGGTTCTCTCTTGGAAGCATATTCATATTGTGAGAATGTTAAACATCTTTGCCATACTTTATAAACAGTGTATGGAAACACTACTAACCTCATGAAAATTTTTGAGGTAAAAAGAGCTTTGAATGATCTTAGACAGGAGGATGTTGAGTTCACAAAGCACTATAGATCCTTCAGAGCTTTGTGGGCAGAGCTAGAGATACTTAAGCCTGCTACAATTGATCCAATCACTCTCCATTAAAGGAGGGAACAAGATAAGGTGTTTGGGCTGCTCTTGGCTTTAAACACGAACTACACTGACTTGATTAAGCACATTCTGAGGGAGGACAAGCTACCTATCTTAGAGGATGTCTGCGCTAAAATTCAGAAGGAGCAAGGATCTCATGAGCTCTTTGGAAACAAAGAAGTCATGGTGGTTGCCCACAAGAGCTTCTTCAAACCGACTCCAGCTGAATCCAAGAAGAAGAGGTCTGTGTGTGATCACTGCAAGAAAACCGGTCACACCAAGAAGGAATGCTGGGTGCTTCATCCTGATTTGAAGCTAAGCTGGTTCATTGACACATACCCTCTCTAGCAAACGGCCCCAGCTCTTCTCACATGTTGGAATGAAGAATAAATGATGAAATAAGAAAGCCTTTAATGGCTTGTATAAATGCGTGAGTTACTTAGGCCAAAGGAGAGTGTCTAAGGCTTGTTTGTGTTCTAGTGTTATGTTATCCTTGTAGTCATTCATGTATAAGGCAATCCTTGTATCAAAACAAGCCTAGACTAGATTAGTATAAATATCTAATCTCCCTTTCATTTGTAACTTAGAAAAATATTATTCTCATTCTTTTAATAAAATCATTATTCTCTCTAAATCTCTCATTCTCTCATTTTCTCATTCTACAAATCTCTTAATCTCATAATCTTTCATGGTATCAGAACCAGGTTGCATCAAATCTGGGTAAAATTCATCATTCAATCCTTGAATCAAGAAGAAATCATCTTCTCTACAATCTCCTTTTAGTTCTACTTCGACCGTCATCTTGAAACGCAAATTCCGGCCAAACCAAGGCTCCTTTTGACGATCTGATTTTTCTTGATTGTACTTCGGCGAGTTCTGAAGCCACGACAATTGGAATTGCATTATTTGACCAAGGGAATCAAATGTTATCTTGCATCGGACCATCGCGAGTGTTTCCGCCACGAACCTCCGTGTTTCCCAGGTAATTCTGTCGTTGAATCTTCATCAAATTGCGTTTTTCCAAATACTGAACTCAAGAACTTCGGGTCTAGTTTCTGTTTAAAGAAAGAAGAACTCAATTACATTTTGTGTGAAGGAAGTTCTTGAAGTTTTTCTCAGAGACGTCAAAAACCGCCCCTCACAAAATCTGGTGATAAAATTCTAATATTTTCTCAGTTTTCTTTAAATCTTTGAATCTGGAAGGTTAAATAAGTATCTTGTGAAGGTCTCCACGAAATTTGGTTTCAATCTGATGGTTTAAGTCTTCAAGATTGTTTTTCTTGATTTCCTTGTTAATCTTTGAAATTTAAAAAAGGAGGGAATCTTGAATTTTTTAGGATTGGTTTGATAATAAAATTCGAATTTGGATTATTTTTTTTTAATTTTTGGTAAATATAAGAACTGTTATTAGGTGGTTGGAGTTAGTTCAATCTTGTTGCAGGAGTTGGTTAAGTTTTGTTGTAGGTTGGTTACAAGTTGTTGGAATTTCCACGCCTCCAGTGTCCGTGTCCATGTGTCCAGTCCAGCATCCTGTGTCCGTGTTCAAGTCATCTGTGGCCATAGTTCATATGTCCGTAATACGCAAACTCAACATCGAACACAAGACCAACCGTTCAGACACTCGCGCCCGACCAAACAACTTTTGTGCGGTCATACTTGTCCCATGACCATGCCACGTTCAACGTACTACGTACCACGTTCCATCCAAATCGTGTCTCAACCAGCCGGTTTCTCAACCCGTGTACGTACCCGACCAGCCGGTGTCCCGACCAAATTTTGTCCCGACCAAATCTTGTCCCGACCAGTCAATTTCGACAAGTGTGCTGGTATCAGCCTCTAAAAAATGGATATTCAAGCTATATTCAGAGCTCCAGTCATTGTCCATGGAGCAAATTACCTCTTGTGGTCTAGGACCATGAAAACCATATTGGGTGGTAAAGGCCTTTGGAATCACATTTCTACAAATGGCCTTGAAGAAAATGAAGTGGCTGAAGTTAGTGAGGCTGTGGCTGCTCAAGCCAAATGGTACCAAGAAGACCAGTTGATACTCTCTATACTTCAAAATTCTCTTGCTAGTGATCTTTTAGCGGCTTATTCCTTTTGTGAAAATGCTAAGGAACTTTGGGACACTTTGCAAAAGTTGTATGGAAACACCACTAACCTTTTAAGAATTTTTGAAGTGAAGAAATCTTTGAATTAATTAAGGCAGTAGGATGCAGAATTCACAAAGCACTGTGGCTCAATCAGAGCATTGTGGGCTGAATTAGAGATGCTAAGGCCAGCCACCATTGACCCAATTGTTCTCCTTGAAAAGAAAGAACAAGATAAGGTGTTTGGGTTACTACTAACTCTTAATACTACTTACTCAGATCTTATTAAGCATATACTCAGGTCTGATAAGCTTCCTAGCTTTAAAGATGTTTGTACTCAAATCCAAAAGGAGCAAGGATCTCATGGATTATTTGTCAACAAGGCTGAATTGGTGGCTGCACATAAGAGCTTCTTCAAATCAGCAACAACAAATGAATCTAGGAAGAGGAGACAAACATGTAACCATTGCAAGAGGAGTGGCCATACAAAGAAGGAGTGCTGGATACTCCATCCTGAGCTGAAGCCAAGCTGGACTTCTCGGTCACAATAACCCACAGCCAGCCATACACAAATACAAGCTCACAGCCTTGTGACAGCTACTTCAAAGGCGTGTAGCACCTCAGTTCTTCACTCAGCCTCAACTAGTGCCATGTCTCCAGCATCTGAATTTGTGACAAAATCAGACTTAGAAGCTCTTATCAAAGCAATAAATGATGGTAATGTGTTGGATAAAACTTTTCATGCTTCTTTTCAAACTTCTTTTACTCATAATGTCTCTAAATCATTGGTGGTTGATTCTGGTGCTTCTCATCATATGATTAGTGATCTAGGATTGTTAGAGAATGTATAACCTGCCTTAGGTAATCTAAAGCCTTTTAAATGTCTTCTTTTACTTCCAATTTGCTTTCAGTTAAAATAACTACTACTGATTTAAATTGTCAAGCTATCTTTGGTCCTAATGATTTCTTCTTTCAGGATATTGAGACTAGTAGAAGATTTGGACAATGAACAACAAGAGATTACTTGTATGTGCTTGAAGACATGACTAGTGCTAGTGGGTTAGAAGCGGTTTTTCATGCTGGTTCATTTAGTACAGATTCTGATCTTTAACATGCTAGATTAGGACATCCTCATCCTAGAGCACTTGAACTGATTTTTCTTGGTTTAAAAATGTCAAAGGATATGTGTGATTCTTGTATACTTGGAAAGCATTGCAAAATAGTTTTTGAAAAATCTATGCATACTTATGAAAATTGTTTTGAGTTGGTGCATTCTGATGTTTCGACATCTCCATTCTCATCTAGAGAAAACCATAAGTATTTTGTCACATTTATTGATGAAAAATCCAAATATACTTGGGTTACTTTGCTTAGTTCTAAAGATAGAGTATTTGATGCATTTTTAAATTTTCAAGCATATGTTATTAATCAATACAATGCCAGTATTAAATGTTTTAGAATATATAATGGAGGAGAATACACTAGCACTAGACTCCAACAACTCCTGGCCAAGCATGACATTGAGCATCAAATGGAGTGGCTGAAAGGAAGAATAGGCATTTGATGGAAGTTGTGAGAACAATGATGTTCCACATGAAAGTTCCCAAAAGATTTTTGGGGGATGCTCTTGTAGCTGCATGCTACTTGATTAATAGGACTCCTACAAAAGTCCTAGATGACTTGTCTCCGTTTGAGGTACTAAACAAAACTAGATGCATTCTTGCAAGGTGAACCAGAAGAAGAGGTATACATGTCACCTCCACCAGGCCTAGAGGAGGAGGTAGGAAGCGGAAACATTCTTACGCTGAAGAAGGCCATTTATGGCCTTAAACAATCTCCAAGAGCTTGGTACCACAAGTTAAGTGTAACTTTGATGGATAGAAGCTTCAAAAGATCTGAAGTTGAACATACTCTTTTTACACTAAAAAGCAAGGAAGGTATTGTGGTAATTCTTATTTATGTAGATGATATAATCATATATGGTAGTGATAGTGTTGGTATTGCATCTACTAAATATTATTTGAAGAGTGTCTTTGATATTAAAGATCTAGCAGAACTTAATACTTCTTAGGAATTGAAGTGTGTAGGTTCACGGAAAGTCTATTTTTATCTCAAAGGAAATATGTTGTAGATTTACTAACTTCTACAGGTATGATGGAAGCTAAACCAGCCAAAACACCTTTAGAAGAAGATTATAAAATCGGAACTAAGGAGGAGCTAGATGAGAAAATTGATTTTCATGATCCTAAGCTTTATAGGAAATTGGTTGGTAAGCTTATTTATCTAACCATCAATAGACCAGATTTATGTTTTGTTGTGAATCAGGTATCTCAACACATGCAAGGTCCAAAGATGAGACATTGGGAGATGGCAAACCGAATTTTGAGATATCTAAAGGGAACTCATGAACAAGGTATATGGATGGGTTGCAATAAAAACATAAATGTGGTTAGTTATTGTGATGCAGACTGGGCAGGAGATAGGGAGGATAGGAGAAGTACCACATGCTATTGTACTTTCATATGAGGGAACCTTGTGACTTGGAAAACCAAGAAGCAAAAGGTGGTATCATGCTCTAGTGCAGAATCAGAATATAGAGCAATGAGGAAGCTTACAACTGAATGCATTTGGCTGAGGCAAATTTTGGAGGATCTTGTCGTGAAGTATGAAGAACCTATCACCATCCATTGTGACAATCAGGCTGCTATACATATAGCCTCCAACTCTGTGTTCCATGAAAGGACCAAACATATAGAAGTAGACTGCCAGAAAGTAAGAGAAGCTATTGGGAAGGGAATCATCTTCACTTGTTATACAAAGAGTGAGGATCAACTAGCTGATGTATTCACCAAGGCAACAACTTTGAAGAATGGCGCCTCCATATTTCCAAGGCTTTGCCTTATGACCATTCCACACAAATGATCCCAACATGGAGTGTTATACTCTTTATCCCTAGAAAAGGTTTTGTCCCAATTGGATTTTCCTTGTTTAGGCATTCACCATGTCTTAAGCTTGAGGGGTAGTGTTGGAATGAAGAAGAAATGAAGAAATAAGAAAGCATTTAATGGCTTATATAAATGTGTGAGTTACTTAGGCCAAAGGGGAGTGTCTAAGGCTTGTTTGTGTTCTAGTGTTATGTTATCCTTGTAGCCATTCATGTATAATACAATCCTTGTATCCAAACAAGCGTAGACTAGATTAGTATAAATATCTATATCCCTTCTCATTTGTAACTTAGAAAACTATTATTCTCATTCTGTTAATAAAATCATTATTCTCTCTAAATCTCCCATTCTCTCATTCTACAAATCTCTTAATCTCATAATCTTTCATCACCTTGTTCATACAGCCGCCTTTCCTATGTCTTACAATCCGGTTGAAGGACACATGACCACAACTACTCTTCTGACTTCTCCATCTGAGTTTGTCAAGAATTTAGACTTGGAAGCTTTCTTCAAAGCTTTAGCACTAGTAATGTGTTGGGTAAATCTCTTCATGGTTCTTTTAAAACTTTTATGGCTGCTAAACCTTTGATTGTTGATTATGGATCTTCTCATCATATGATAAGTGATCTAGGTTTAGTAGAAAACTTAGAATCTGCCTTAGGAAGTGTGGCGATAGCTAATGGAATCAATGTGCCAATTGAAGAAATTGGAAAGCTTAATTTGTATGATAAAGAATCTAAAGTCTTTTATATGCCATCCTTCACATCTAACTGATCTTAATTGTCAAGCTATCTTTGGTCCTAATGATTTCTACTTTCAGGATATTGAAACAAGTAGGAAATTTGGACAAGGAACAACAAAGAATGACTTGTATGTGCTTGAAGACTTGTCCATGCATTTCTCCTCTGAACCGTGTGCTAATAGTGTAGATATTAATGTCAAAGCTGATCTTTGGCATGCTAGACTTGGTCATCATCATCCTAGAGCGTTAGAGTTAACAATCCCTGAAATAAAATTGTAAAATGAAATATGTGAAGCATGTATTCTAGGAAAACATTGTAAAACTTTGTTTGAGAAATCTAATCACATCTATGAGCATTGTTTTGATTTGGTGCATTATGATGTTTGGACATCTCCCTTTCCTTCTAGAGAAAACCACAAGTACTCTATTACTTTCATTAAAAGTCTAAATGTACTTCGGTCACATTGTTTAGTTCAAAGGATAGGGTGTTAGATGTTTTTATCAATTTTCAAACACATATGACTAACCAATACAATGTCAAGATTAAGTGTTTTAGATCATATAATGAGTCATTTTGGTTACTTCCACATTACCCAATTTTTGAAAACCAAGCCAAAGTCCTTCATGTCATTACCATCCAAGATTCTTCAAATTCAAACTTAGTATAGTTTTCAAATTTTAGATTTTTTTTTGTTTCCGAGACTAGCCTTGGGAGTGTTTCCAAGGCTAGGCTCCTCTTTATATAGCCGAGTTATTGGACACTAGAGACTTATCTATTTTTTTCATAAAATCTCTGTTATGTTAGATCAAATCTCATTGGTATGTCATATCCAATAAAAACTTTTGTATTCTTTAGTTTGTCATATCAAAATGGTGAATCAAAACACATTAGCAATCTTTGTGTGATTCATATCCCCATCATTTTTCAGTGAGTTTCTTTACTCTTTACAGGAAGATCAATCTCATTTCAAAACCTAAGAGTACCGATCTTGGGAAGATCTCATTCATAATTCAAATCCTTTCAAGTACTCAACGAACAGAAGGCAGTAGCCAGTGTCTTCTTCCTCCTTCTTGAATTTTCCCTCTCCATTGTAATAGGAAAAGCTGTTATGTGACATTTGGATTGGAAGTCCCAACATAGGGTGAGACCTTGACTTTCGCCTTAATGGTTCGCACTGTGAATGATGCAGGGTGTTGAGTTACTGTAACTTCTCCGGTTTTCAAGTAAAACAAACAGAGGAATCAAGGTGGGATTGATTTGCGGATTGAAGAAGAATCAATACCAGCATAAGATTTGGAACTAATTGCAAAGAAAAGGAATTTAGAGAAGGAAGAAGAATTGTATTTCGATTAAAAAGTGTCTTGAATGTGTTTACAAAATGAGTCTATATACTCTGTTATACCTTGTTTCTCTTGTTCTGAATCCGTTAACAGATTAAAGATCCTTGCCGCGTGTCTTTCTATGATTGCTTCTTGTGACGACGAATGATAGTCCTCCACGTCCCTTACTCTTTTTCTGCATCAAACCTTCCCGCCGAAGAACCTTGACCCCAAGTTTAGAAATTTGGAAACCGCTGCAAGAGTTCGTAAAGATAGTCGCATATTGCTTCTTCTATTGGTTCTGCATTCCATTTGACGAGCACCATTATCGCCAGTTTGCCGCGTCGTTGTACAAATTTACGTTGCAGGATGGCATCAGGTTCTTTTATTAATGTATCTGCTACTTCGTCCGGTAATTCAAGTTTATAAGCTACCTCGCCACATGTATCCAACATTTTGTAGGGTCCATAATATTTAGGAGCCAATTTATGTTTAACTCGTAGCACCAGTAATTGTTGTCTATACGGTTTCAACTTGACATAAACCATATTACCCACTTTGAATTTTCGTTCAGACCTACTCCTTTTTTTCATTTGCTTCATTCGATGTTGAGCCCTCAACAAATGAAATTTTAAGATTTGTATCATCTGTTCTCGTTTCTGCAAACAGCGAGCAACGACCGCAACTTTCGATTTGCCAGGTAAATATGGTAAATGTATAGGTGGTGGCTGGCCATAAACGATCTCACACGGTGTTGTTGTCGTTGATGTATGGTAATTGGTGTTGTAACAGTACTCTGCAAGTGCAAGCCAATGACTCAAGTGTGGTTTATCACTGAACATACATATCAGGTTGGTTTTCAAACATTTATTAACTACCTCCATTTGTCCATCACTCTGTGGATGGTAGGCAGTTGACCTGTTCGAAGACACCCCTTGAAGAGCAAATAACTCTGTCCAAAATTTTCTCAAGAAAACAGCATCCCTGTCACTTATAATCGACTGTGGTAACCCATTAAGCTTGTAGTTGTTATCCAAAAAGGCTTGTTCTACGCTTAGGACATTGTAGGGGTGACTTAATGCTATGAAATGAGCTTAATTGCTCAGGCGATCGACAACAACGTAAATAACTGATTTGCCTTGAGAACGAGAAAGCCAGTCTATAAAATCCATTGAAATCTCATACCAAAATGTTTCCGGAATAGGTAACGGTTGTAATCCAGGTGAGGCTGCATTGTCATATTTACATCTCTGATAGACCTCACAGCTTATGATAAAATTATGCACATCTTTAGCTTGTAATTGTCTATCTTAATACTCAGTAGGTACTACAATCTTATTTTTTCTCCTCAAAAGTCCTTGCCCCCAATAGTGATGTTTGACTGAACCACTATCACACTGCAGACTGTCAATGGTTGCTTGTAATTGTCTATATTCTGCATACGCTTCTTTTATACTACTCAATAAATCCACTTGAATAGTATTAATGGCCATTTGGAGCACTTCAGCACCATCCATCATTGAAAGAGCATCAGCAACCTTATTTTCTGAACCTTGCTTGTAACGAATTTCATAGTCAAATTCAAGCAACTTGGGTAAACATTGTTGTTGTATATGAGTGTTAAACCTTTGTTCTAGCAAGTATTTGAGGCTCCTCTGATCTGTTTTAATGATAAACTTCCCATTTAGAAGATAATGCCTCCACTTTTGTACTGCAAATACCACTGCTAGCAACTCTTTCTCGTATATGAATAAATGCAGTTGCTTCCCTTTAAAATGACTGCTCACGTTTACTACAGGGTGACCGTTTTGCATAAAAAATGCTCCTATACCTTCCCCTGAGGCATCTGTTTCTACTTCAAATTGTTTATCAAATCTAGATAATGCTAGAACTGGAGCTTCACATAAAACCTTCTTCAACGCGTTGAAAGCCTTTTCTGCATTCTCATTCCATTCAAACCTGTTTTTCTTTGTCAGCTCGGTTAGTGGTTTTGCTATTCCCCTAAACCCTTTGATGAAGTGCCTGTAATACCCTGCTAAACCAAGGAAACCACGCGGCTGCTTCAAATTTACAAGGATTTTCCATTCTTACACTGCTTTGATCTTAGTAAGATCAGTAGCTATCCCCTCCTTTGATATAAAATGTCCCAAGTACTCCACTCTGTAGGTTGCAAACTCACATTTACTATGTTTCACAAACAACTTATTATTTTACATTAGTTCAAAGACCTCCTCCAAGTGGTTCCAATGCTCACTTAATGAGGAACTATATACTAAAATATCATCCAAAAACACGAGCACACTTTTCCTCAACATGCTCTTAAAAACATCATTCATTAATCCTTGGAAGGTATCTGGGGCATTAGTCAGCCCAAAAGGCATTACTATCTATTCATAATGCCCATTATACGTTTTGAATGTGGTTTTATGGATATCATTAGTCGTCATTCTGACCTGGTAATACCCTGCTCTTAGGTCTATTTTAGAGTAAACCTTTGATCCTCCTAATTCATCCATTAGATCTTCTATTAGAAGGATAGGGAACCTATCCTTGATGGTCAGACTATTCAGATGCCTGTAGTCTACGCACATTCTCCAATTACCATCTTTTTTCTTTACTAAGACAATGGGAGAAGGATAAGAACTAGAGCTTTTCTGTATTGTTCCATTGCTGATCAATTCTTGTACCAATTTCATTCTTCTTGTGCAGAGCATAGCTATAGGGCCTGAAATTAACCAGGTTTGCTCCATCTAAGAGGGGTATCTTATGATCATGAGTTTCCCTAAAGGTTCTATATCAGTTCATTGAGTTCCTTCTCATGTGATTGTCCACCGTTCCCCGTGATTTTGTTGCAGGTTATCAATGTTTCACTATTTACATCACGTTCCACATAAAGCATGGACAGCTGTGCTTGCTCCTAGACTTGTTTGCCCATTTTACTCGCCTTAATCTCCCTAATTGACCCTTGACGCATTCCTTTGAATACCACCTTCGTTGGACCCTATTTAAATTGTATTTTCAAAGTTTTGAAGTTCCATTTGATCGGCCCCTAGGACTCGAGCCACTGTATCCCTAATACCATGTCACAATCATTGAGTGTGATGACCATCAAATCCGTTTTAAATTTTTGATCGTGGAAGGTCCAACCAAAACGCTCAACTCCCTCTTTCACACTTAGCTTGCTACCATCAGCCACAGTTACTCTAGTCAACCCCTGATTCTTCACTGTGCTGCCTAGTCTTTCAGCCACCATTTTATCAAGAAAATTATGAGTTGAACCTGAATCTATCAGTACATAGATCACCGATCCTTCATGATGCCCTCTTATCTCACTGTATGATAATCATAAACCTCATTAACCACATTGACCAAAATTTTGGCTATATCCCCTGTCTCCTCTTCTGGATCCATCTCTTCATCAGATGTTGCAGGTTCTTCCTCACTCACACCTAGCAGGTAGAGCTGACTTCTTTTATGCTGTGACAAGAAATGTTCTTAGGTGTACTTTTCATCATATTAGATGCACAACCCTTAGACTTCATTTCCTCAATATCTTCATTACTCAGCCACTTCCTTCCTATATCAACATTCCTGAGTTCCGATTCTTTCTTATACTGAAGCAACCCTTTGTTGTGAGAGCTTATACCATGGTTACCGTACTGAGACGAGCCTGCTGTCTTGTTAGGATGTGCTTGTTCATAGAGTTTGCTTAACATGAGGCAGTCCATGATAGTTTTTGGTATAAACATCCTAATATGCATTTGAGTGTCTATTCTGAGACCCGCTAGGTATTGACTTACCAAGTATTCCTCAGCGAGGTTCACCCTTGTTTTAAGCAGCTCAAAATTTCCATGGTAATCGACAATTCCTTTGGTTACTTGCAAGTTCTTGAGTTCTACAATGGGATCATCAAAAACCTCACCAAACCTTCCCAACAGTTCTGCTTTGTAACTGTACCAGATTTTTCAAATGTTATTACCCGAGAAAGATTGGCATAAAGATCTATGCCAAGTTGCTGCTGCTCCTTTGAAATGTATGGAAGCCAACTTTACCTTGGTTTCCTATTCCGTACCATACATTTAAAGAACTGCTCCACCTTGAAGATCCATTCTTGGACATTGCTGCCTTCAAATCGAGGGAATAAAATCTTAGCTAGACGAGTAATGCCTGCATATGCAAGTTGTAAAAGACCATTGTGCGAGTCTTGTGTACAAGATTGAGATATATCTCCTAGATTTCCACGATTAGGATTCGGGTTCACCATCAACGCCTTCATGACATCAATCATTTCAGTCTTGAATTCGTGGAATTCGTTCTACAGATAAGAGAGAGCCGTCTGTTGTTCTTCGTGCTCTTTTGACAAAGTTTGAGATCGAATAGCGGCTGATTTGGAACGCATTTCTGCCATTGATATCCGAGGAAAGATTGCTCTGATAACACTGATGCAGAGTTGTGAGTTACTGCAACTTCTACGGTTGTTCAAGCAAAACAAACAGAGAAATCAAGGTGTGATTGATTCGCTGATTGAAGAAGAATCAAGACCATCACAAGATTTGGATACTAATTGCAAAGAAAAGAAATTTAGAGAAGGAATAAGAGCTGTATTTCAATTAAAAAGCGTCTTAAATGTGTTTACAAAATGAGTTTATATACTCTGTTATACCCTGTTTCTCTTGTTTTTAATCCTTTAATAAATTAATGATCCTTGCCACGTGTCTTTCTATGATTGCTTCTTGTGACGAGGAGTGATAGTCCTCCACGTCCCTTACTCTTTTTCTGCATCAGTGAACGGAGTCTTCTGGGATTCCTAGAGAACGCGTTCTTTCTCGTGGAGTAAGTTTCTTCCTTTCTCTCTTAGTCGATCAGGTGCTCATTAGTCCACATATGTTAGTTTTTCCAGTGCTCTTGGTGAAGGTCCTATTCCGTTGCGGTTTTTAAATGTGGCAAAAGAACTGATTGGATCAAGCTTATTTGATTGATAAGAAACTTCAATGTACAAATGCTCTATTTATAGAGTCTTATTACAAACTTAAAATAACAAACATCCGACAAAACCTCAACATAAACTACACACACTTAACTTGTTCAGCTTCCGAGTTTAACGTCAACAACCTCTGAAGCTTACGACTTATTCTCCCACGTGCAAGTATCCTCTGCAACGTCCCTTTATTCTAGCATTGATCCTTAAGACTCGGTGATTGCTGCATTACCACTGCAGAGCCTGCAACATTCCTTCCCCCAAGCTTAATTGTCTTCGACATTTGAGCTTGCACCGAGCTCTTGAACTCCAAGCAAACACCTCATTCGTTAAAACACCTCTAATCTTAATGGTTTGGTAAAAACATCTGCAATTTGATCTTGTGTGCCGCAATGAACCAAAACCACTTCTTCTTCCTTTACAAGATCACGAAGAAAATGGAATCTAACCTTGATGTGCTTAGTACGTCCATGAAACACTGGATTTCTTGACAGCTTGATCGAGGAGCTATTGTCACAGTAAATGGACAGACACTTCACTTCTGTTTGTTAAATGAACCCGATCAGATTCTTCAACCATAGACTCTGTGTTGCACAAACAGATGCTGCCACATATTCGGCTTTTGTTGATGATAAAGTGACTATTGGCTGCTTTTTCGAACACCACGCGATTGCAGCTCCGCTCATGAGAAAAGCATATCCTGATGTACTTTTCCCACTATCTGCATCTCCTGCAAAATCGGAGTCTGTATAAGCCGTGAGGCTGCCTTCCCCGTCATCTTTATACATCAAGTCCATCTTGTATGTCCCTTTAACATATCTGAGTACTCTCTTTACAGCGAGCAGATGTGTTGTTCTTGGTTGCTCCATGAACCTGCTTAGAAAACACACTGCAAACATAAGATGAGGCCTAGTTGCAGTGAGGTACATTAGGCTCCCGATCATCTGTTGGTATAATGATGCGTCAGCAAGCTCTCCTTCCATCTCTTTAGAAAGTTTAGTTCCCGGAACTATAGGATTCTTGACAGGATTGCAACTTTCCATATCAAATCTTGCGAGCAACTCCATTGCATACTTCTTTTGGCACAGAAAGATTACCTTGTCATTTTGATCCACTTCTACTCCAAGAAAATATCGCATACGACCCATATCAGACATTTCAATCTCATGTTTCATAGACCTCTTGAAAGCTTCACACATACTCAAATCACTTCCCATAAAGATCAAGTCGTCTACATAGACGCTTACTATGAGGATTCTTCCTTCTTCCTCAGCCTTTAAGAACAATGTGTGTTCATAGTCGCATTTGATGAACTTTTCTCTTTCAAAGTATTCTTCAAGCCGTCTATACCAGGCTCTTGGAGCTTGTTTGAGCCCACAGAGTGCTTTGTTAAGCCTGTAGACCTTGTGTTCCTCTCCTTTCTTCTTGTAGCCTTCAGATTGATCGACAAAGACAGTTTCCTTCAAGACTCCATAAAGGAAAGCACTCTTAACGTCAAACTGATATATTATCCACTTTCGTTTAACTGCCTCTGCTACTAAGAGTCTGATGGTATCCCACCTTGCCACAGGTGCAAACACCTCGTCATAATCCACTCCGTGCACTTGAGAATACCCTTTTGCCACGAGCCTTGCTTTCAGTTTACTCACTTCTCCTCTTTCATTAAACTTAGTTTTGAACACCCACTTGACTCCAATTCGTTTAGCATTCTCAGGTAGATCCACCAGATTCCAAGTGCCATTTTTCTCTATAGATTCTAGGTCAGCCTTCATAGCTTCTTTCCAACCTTCTTCTCTGGCTTCTTCCCAATAAGTGAGAGGATCCTCATGCGCATCGTTTAGAAGCAAACACTGCGTATCCTCTGTTTCATCAACTTTCTCTCCACTTACATAGTCTTGGAGGTATCTCGGTGGAGCTCTTCTTCTAGCTCCTACTCCCAAATCTCTTTGTTGTGCTTCTTCATTTGTTGTTTCAGAAATTTTTGCAACATCAGCTTCCCTTTCTGAGTTCTCTGCTTCTGCTTCTTCTTCCTCAATGACCAGTTCTTTGCTGTTCTCTTCCTCATGACTCTGTTCCCATTCCCATTTCAGATCTTCATCAAATACTGCATCTCTTGAGACAATGATTTGATTCTTGACTGGATCGTATAGCTTATATGCTTTAGATCCCTCACTCAACCCCAAGGAAACACACTTTTGCCCACGATCATCTAGCTTCTGTCTCTTTTGGCTCGGTACATGCGCAAAGCTCACACAACCAAACACCTTCAGATGTCCAATATTTGGTTTCTTTCCAGTCCATCTTTCTTGCGGCGTCATCTCCTTCACAGCTGAGGTGGGACAGCTATTCAGAATGTGGTTGGTCCAAAGTACTGCCTCACCCCAGAAGCGTTTTGGCAGTCCCTTCTCGATCAGCATACACCTTACTGTATTCAAAAGTGTTCTGTTCTTTTGCTCTGCAACCCCGTTCTGTTGCGGAGTGAAGGCTGAAGTCACTTGCCTCCTTATTCCATGAAACGTACAAAAATCTTTGAATTCTTTGGAAGTGAATTCACCACCACGATCACTTCTTAATCCTTTGATCTTCAGGCTTGTCTCGTTTTCAATCATTGTCTTGAAATTCTTGAAATGAGTTAATGTCTCATCCTTAGTAGCAAGCAGATACACCCAAGTCTTCCTACTAAAATCATCAGTGATCGTCATTACATACCTCTTTCCTCCTGAGGTATATGGTGAGATTGGACCACATAGATCCGTATGCAATAGTTATAATCTTTCTGTTGCTCTCCATTTTGCTGCCTTTGGAAAGCTTTCACGATGTTGTTTTCCTTTCAGGCATACTTGACAGAGCCTTTCGACTTTCTCAATTTCCGGCAGTCCCTCCACCATTTTCTTTTTGGATATGATTTGGAGACTCTGATAGTTTAAGTGTCCAAAACGCATGTGCCATAAGTCGGACTCTCCTTCTACAGCTTGTAAACATGCTTCCAATGGCGGTTCTGCCTGTAATGCAAACATTCTGTTCACGGTCATTGATGTTTGCATAATTAAGCCCCATTCCTCATGATAGATTTTGCAGCTTCCATTCTTGATAAGAATTGCCAGCTTTCTTTCTTGCAGCTGCCCAAGACTGAGTAGACTGGTTCTGAGTTCAGGAACATAGTAGACATTTGGAATAATATGGCTTCTTCATTGCAGAACAATCTTGATGATTCCTTGTCCTGCAACCTGCATCTTGGTGTTATTCTTGAGTTTTACCATGTGCATCTGACGTTCTTCTAAGTCATTGAACCAGCTACGATCACCCGTCATGTAATTTGAGCAACCAGAGTCCAAGAACCAGACATGATCCTTGTGTAAGCCTCGATCTTCTATGAACGCCATTAATAGCAGTTCTTCTTTCTCTTCCAACTCGGCATAGTTGGCTTTGTTGTCCGAAGTAGGACACTCAGATTAGTAGTGTCCAAGCTTGTGACACTTAAAACATTCCACCATAGCTCGGCTACTCCTTCCTCGACCTCGTCCTCCTTTGTAACCTCCTCCTCTTACATGTGCCCTTCCTCTGTTTTCGTAAGATACCTTCACCACTTGTTTTTCTTACTCCTCTCCTCTCATTCGTTGTTCTTGAACTAAGAGGCTGCTCTGAAACTCATCAATAGAACATACCACATAATTGAATTTTGTGGTTAAAGATCTCAAGATCTTTTCAGAGATAGTATGCTCTTGAAGTATCTCGCCATTGGTTCGCATCTTTTTTGCAATGGACAGAGTTCTTGCAAAGAATCCATTGATGGTTTCTCCTTCTGGCATTTGGAGCAATTTATAATCCTTTCTCAAGGCTTGTAGCTGCGCTCTCTTCACCTTAGAGGAACCTTCGAACTTCTGCTGCATTCTCTCCTATATTTGTTTGCTGGTGTCTGTGTTAAGTATCGTGTCTATAACCTCTCTATCTATTGATTGATAGAGAAAGTTCTTTAGTTTACGATCCCTAAGCACTTGATCATCGAACTTCTTCTGCTCTTCTACGGAATGTGAGGCTCTTTCTCGTTTGTCGATTCCCTCTTCAATGAGATCTCAATTTTTTTTGGAGCGAATAAAGTTTTCCATCAGTCTAGCCCAATGATCGTAATGACCATCGAACTTCGGAATCAGAGGAGAAACAAAGCCTTTCGCACTCTCCTTTCACTCTTTGAACTCTGTTTTTTCTTTTTCGTTCTGATACCAAATGTTAAATATGGCAAAAGAACTTATTGGATCAAGCTTATTTGATTGATAAGAAACTTCAACGTACAAAGGCTCTATTTATAGAGTCTTATTACAAACTTAAAATAACAATCATCCGACAAAACCTCAACATAAACTACACACTTGACTTGTTCAGCTTCCGAGTTTAACGTCAACAACCTCTGAAGCTTACGACTTATTCTCCCACGTGCAAGTATCCTCTGCAACGTCCCTTTATTCTAGCATTGATCCTTAAGACTCGGTGATTGCTGCATTACCACTGCAGAGCCTGCAACAGCTGTTTCTTCCTCTAGTAGATGCGTGCAGCGGAGTCTCTTATGTTGCAACTCAAGCGGTGTTAATGGTCCTATGTCGGCTCTGTTTGGTTTTTTTTCGCCGGGTCCGTCTCTTTCACGATGGATTTCTTCTTCTCTCACCGGAGTTTCTTACGGCGGTGACTCTTGCAACGGCGGCAGTCTTCTATCGGTTTAGCTTGGGTTTCTTTTCCGTTTACCAACTTTCTCTGGTTTTATTTTTGGTTTGGTTTAGTCTTTCTATTTTATTATCGATTTAGATTACTTAATCAGGTCCAGTTCTGAAATTGTTGGCTTGGGCTGGTTATGCTGGAATAAACAAAAGCCCAAAAAATTTAAATCATGAAATTTTTTTAGAAAAATAATAAATAAATATCCCCAAATCACAACCTCAGAAAAAGAGGTTTATTTATCTACAAGAAGAAAAAGCAGTGGATCATAAACCATGTTATTCTATAAGATATCACCGAATGCCAGTGGATTTAGAGGAAGAATCTTAGCCATTAAATCAAGCATAGCAACTCAGGTGTATCGCATCTGACAAAAACCCCAATTAATTAGTTATCCATCTGTCTTCTGGAGTTAACGACAATTCACTGATCGCTGGCACTTAGTTTTGGTAGTAGGAACAATGCCTGTGAGAGATAATTTTTAAAAAGTTAAATTCCTCTATATAGTTTATTCATACAATATAATGTATCCACATATTTTTCTTATTAAATTATATATTTAACTTATTGATTTTATAATTTGGTAAAGTACTAAAGGATACAATATAGCGACTTCTAAAACCATTATTCCTATATTCCCTTATTATTTGTCATTAACGGGTTGAGGAGAGACATGATAAGATTCATAAGTTAATTCTTTTTTGAAATTTAGTTATTTTGATATTTGTGAAATTAATGTTGATATCCAATGATTTCGGATTATCAAATTGATTATTTTCCTTATGTATATGATTGTTGGTATATTTGGTTTTGATATTTGAAAGTGTGTTAGAAAAAACAGGAGATTAGTAACCTAAATAAAAAAGTTATAAATTGTAAATGTGTTAACAAAGGTCAAATTTTTTGTAAAGAATAAAATTTACAAGTGTAAGTGAAGCATTTACTATTTCAACGAAAAAAACGAGGCAGAAAATATTTACAGAAAATTGTTCATACAAAATTTTAAATAACTTAATAAAAAAAGTAAAACAATTTTAAACTTCAAAATATCATTGGCAACTGCCCCCCAAATCCAACTAATCAGAAAAAACTACATCACCCATTGGCTGAAAATTCCGAAAGTGTCTTGTAATCTAAATCAAAAGATCAAAAACTAGATGCACTTGTTGTAACAAAAACACTTTTTTGAAGAGATTTAAACATTGGATTCAAAATATAAAAAATATTAATCCTTTTGACAGGGCTTTATCAAATATTATATTTTATATGACCTTTTTACTCTCCCAAGGATATAGTAATGCACTTGTAGTTTGGTTTTAACAATTTAAAAAAAGGTTCTAGAGGAAAAGAACGTGAGGACCCAAACCGAGAATACACTAGCACGGTCTATTACAGATTTCACTTTAAATGAACGCTATTTATAAAATAATTTCACAGTACTGCTGGTAGTTTGATTCGTGGTTGGCCTGAATAGATCCTGGTTGATTCAGACCTGATGACCTGAAAGTTATTTTGATTCGATGTATAGATCGAATGTAAAAAAGCATTGATTATAAAGAGTGAGTTGATGTTTATAAAACTAGATAAACCATTAATCTTTTTTGGTTTATTATAGAACATAATAGCTGAGCAAAATCAGAAAAATAATAAAATGTAATTCTTCAAATATTCACATTTTATAGAAATTTTGAAACTTATGTAAAAACTTTTTATAGTAACACCTCATAATACTTTAAACCTCTATAATATTTTAGCGGTAAAATAAACTTTTAAACTAAAAATATTTAAACATTAAACATTTAAACTAATTTGAGTACGCATTATTAGAATATGTAAAATTTCTTTATTTTAATTAAAATTAACTTTAACTAATATTTTCTGTTTTATATAATTAATTTTAAAAAAAAAAATTAAAAATAGAAACGTACATACATTCGAACTTTATACAGTCCCCAGTCGTTATCCTTCTCCCATCTTGCTAATTTAATTCACTACAATTACTTCTACTTAAACACACATACTTTTTATATATATTATTTAGCAGAAATCAAGATTTTTCAGTAATTAAACTGAAGTTACCTTTGATTAAGAGCCGTGAAAAAATGAGGGGACATGTGACGATATATAGCGATAGGTCATCAAGTGAATCTTGTATTTTTATGATAATTGCCAACCATGCTTATTTTGGGGCTTCTCTTCTTATTGCAAAAGTAGCCCCTATGTTCACGTGAACCCTTCTTCCCATTATTGCCCTATATATTCGAAGACCCATTCTTATCTTTCCTCCATCCACTCTTCACAACATGGAGTCATCCAAACACTCATCTCTTTCTCTCTGTTTTTTTCTCATTTGCATTATCTATTTTCCCCAACATTCCTTCTCATGCGGCTCCTGCAACCCCAGGAAGGGTGGAAAACCTTCCATTAAACCTCCTGTCACTGTTCCTAAGTTACCCGTTCCTCCGGTGACTGTTCCCAAGCTACCCGTTCCTCCAGTGACTGTCCCTAAGCTACGTGTCCCTCCTGTAGCAGTCCCAAAGATTCCAGTTCCTCCGGTGACGGTTCCGAAGCTTCCAGTTCCTCCGGTAACTGTTCCTAAGCTACCTGTTCCTCCAGTTACCTTACCTAAACTTCCAGTTCCTCCGGTGACCATTCCTAAGCTACCTGTTCCTCCTGTGACCGTCCCACAGCTACCCGTTCCTCCCGTTACCGTCCCTGAACTACCACTTCCTCCGGTGGATGGGTTACCCATACCTCCGGTGGGTGGGCTACCCACCTTGCCACTGCCACCATTGCCGATTGTGGGTCCTCTTCTTCCACCAGGAACAAACCCACCTGCCACTGGAGGAAAAGATTGCCCTCCACCCCCAGGTAGCCATAAGCCACCATCAGGCAGTGGGGAGCCGACATGTCCAATCGACACTCTAAAGGTGGGGGCGTGCGTGGAGTTGTTGGGAGGTTTAGTGAAGATAGGGCTTGGAGACCCAGCTGTTAACAAATGCTGTCCGCTACTTAAAGGCCTCGTCGAAGTTGAAGCAGCCGCTTGTCTTTGCACTACACTCAAGCTTAAAGCTCTTAACCTTAAGCTTTACGTACCAGTTGCTCTTCAGCTTCTTCTTACCTGTGGCAAAAACCCACCTCCGGGTTACAATTGTTCCATCTGAATATTTCAGTCGAGTTAAAGGGTATGCTATTTTCTCTTTCCTTTAAATTAAAACTTGAATATTCTTTAAGAAACTTATATATTACCCAAACGTGCATGCAAAATGTTGGGGTACTATATAACTAGATACATATATGGACACTTGGATCAGCAATTGTGTACAATAGTATAATTCCATCACGTTTATTTTGTCTTTCGGTTACGCAGGTAATTTGGAGAAAAATGTGATAAGAGAATGGCAGAGCACCGATTTTTCCTTTCACGTACATCAATCAAGTCAAATCCTTTCGCGTTGATTCTTTTCCTTCTGCTTGTATCAGTAATTAATCCGTGATTTTAAGTGTAATGATTCTTCTCTTGTATTAAAGTATGATTTGAAAAAAAATTTCTCTTAGTTATGAATGAATTGAGCTGTGTGAAAACTAAGAGTAAAATAAAAAGGTAAAATTTTGAATCTCTTCGACAAATTATATCTATACTATACTATATAAAAGTTGAGGATATAAGTTATCGAAAATGTATACATATATGATTTTAAATAATCAATCAAAATATTTTAAATCATCATCATTATTTTTTTTTAAATGTTAAATTTTCTAAAAAATCATACATTTCCACAATAAAATGGAATTCAATATTAAGAAAATAAACTATCAAAAGAAAAAAAAATCTATATAAAAAGAAATTAACTTATACATTGTGAAAATAAAGAAATCAACTTGATAACTAAGTTTCCTCTTTGAATAATGAAAACCAAAAAATTAACTAAAAATATAATTAGGTCACAAAATAGAATGAAAATGTAAAAAAAAGACAGATAAAATAACCAAAAAAATTTCATTAAAAAAAAAATAACAACAAAAAATACAAAAGTTTCCCAAAATATCTAAAAACATACAAAAAAACTCAAGCTAAACTAATAAAAAAGTCTAAGAATTGGATTAACTTGAAATTAGTCTAAAATGATAAAAATTTCAAGATTTCCAAAAATTGATCTTTCAAAATAAATAGAAATAAATGTTAAAAAGTTAAATAAAAAAAAATCATCTTAAAAAATAGAATTTACATAAAATTTAGTCAAGAATTTTTTTTTCTGAAGTATTGATATCAAATATAAAAACTATCTAAATATACAATAGGTTACATGAGTTGCTAAAAAACAAAAATTCTTTAAATGATACAAAAACTTACTAAAACAAATGACTAATTTTTATTTTTATCTTTCGGCCCAACTATTTTCTTCTTAGCTTTCACCGAGCATACACAATATTTTATTAAAAGAAATACTTATTAGAGTCATCCACTTATGGGAAATACAAAATGTTAAGTAATTTACTTATGAGTCTTAAATTGCTTCTTATTGATCGATATGTACAAAAAAAAAATCTATTTACTCATCACAAATTAAATATTCAATAGAAATAATTATTCAAACACTCTATAATTTATATGTAATTACTCAAATGTAATTCACTTTTGTTTGTAAAAAAAAAACAGTGTGAAAAGTCACAAATAATAATCTGACTCCCTTCATCTTCTTTCACTTCATTTTGTTATTTTTCAAGAATTATAATCTAATCTTTTCGTTTTCTCTATAAAAAAATCTTCTCCTTTTTCGTTGTGAAACACTTTGCTTTAGTCGTCTTCTCGTCTTCATCTTTTTGCTCATGTCTTGGTAAATATTCTTCTTCTTCTAATTCTTTTTCGTCGCAAAATTATTCAAATACTATTCAGAAATTAATCTTCTTTGCTGCAGATCCTTCGTCTTCTACGATTTTCTTATCTTGTTTCTTAAGACGTTCATCTTTATATTCGGAGGTATTGTTGTTGTTTCTATAGTTGTTTTTGTAATTCTGGATTCTTTATTTTCCATAATACCAAAAGTATAGACTGAGCTTGGGATCTCTTGGTGGACCTCGTATTTTAGTCAGTTACATCTTCAAAGATCTATGGTATAATATTTTGGGTTTCACATTTTTTGTGCAATTCTATCTAGTTCTATTGATCTGTAGTGGATTAAATGTGTTTACCAGACTTAGTAAACCTTGAACTAAGTTTTTCAGACTAAGATCTGCCAGACCTTGTGGACTTTGTTAAGTCTATGATACTTTTGTAAAGCGTGGTGGAGTTATGTGTTGACTTTGTTTGTTTTTTTCCACAGCTATGGTGGAGGAGCATAAATACCCTCAGAATATTTTACCAAGAGGAAAAGAGGTTGTGATAAACAAATTCCTCAACCACTATTGCATGTTGAAGAAAATTGTAGAAATAAGGGATCAAATTGTTGAGGATGTGTAGGATGACATAGAGTGGAACTCTCAGATTTATTTTGAAGTTAGCTAGGGAAGATTTCACATTTGCAGGCAAACATTTGCAATACCTGTTGGCAAAAATGCTTCATATATCTAAGAAATCTGAGCTATGGGTGTTGCCTGATGTACAACCTGTAAGATTTTCGCTGCATGAGTTCTAACATATTACTTATCTCAACTGCAGAATGCGTGATCCTAGAGATGGAGACTTCGTAAAACGAGATTTATGGAGAGAAATGGGTTTGTCAGCGATGGTCCGTTGTGGACTGATTTAGCAGCAGTTTTAAGAAGATACAAGGATTGGTCACTTGAAAAAAGAAACATGGTCGGGCTTCTGGTGGTGCTTCATGTAGCTATCTTCGGACTGCACCCTCATAGTGGTGATGTAAGACTCGGAATCCACCTTGCCTTAAACACAAGAATTTAGGGACTAAGGCTGAAGCAAAGGAAGAGTGTTGGTAGAGAAGAGGGTGAAAGGGGCAATTGACTTTCTCAATCGGTGAGCTGATTGACTCTCTCAATCCTTGGAGAACTAGACTTGCTTGAATCACACAAACAAACCTAACTCTATAATCTAAAGAATCAAATGAATCTCTCAAATGAAACTAAAGACAAATATATTCAAAGACACACTTTGAAAAATAAAAGAATTCTCTTTTGTTTATAAACTAAGTTGATTGAACGGTGATTTGTACAGTTGACGAAATGAGCTTTATATAGAGCTCTTACAGGGATACAATAACGTCCTAGGAGGTGTAAAACAAGAGAGAAATAAAAAAATTGAATACAATAGATGTTTTGGACAATATTGAGCAAATCAGTCATTAATACGGAAAGTGAAGCTTCTCTTGTATCTGGACAGCTTAAGGAAAAATGTGAGTTTCTATGGAATATTAGGGCATAATAGAAGTTTCTGAAAAAGCATAACTAAAGAGTATCTAAACGTTGGAAAGTTATGGCACCAAGTGTGAACGCGACTATATAAGAAAAGTGTGAGTACAAAGAGATTCGCCTGATCTTGTGTATGCTAATGCATGGAAAGATAATAAATGGCCCTTTTGGATGGTTTGATGTTTCTCATGAAAGATTAGATATCTATCCTGGTCGCCAAGAGTGAGTTTGAAGCTTCTTAAATCCGTGAGCTTCCAAATAAGGCAAGTCGGATATCTCCTGGTTTAGAAATTGAATAACTTTTAAACCATAATTGATTTCGGCATAATATTAGTTCTCCTTGCGCCTATGATGGGTTAAATTCCACAACAAGTTTGTTTAAAACTTGGTTCTTTCTGTTTCAATTGAAATCCTTCAATTTGTAGTCTCTGGTCTCCTTCCTATTCTTTGGAAAACCTCTGTATTGAAATTTGAATATCTTCTTTATGCTGAAATATTTTGAACCAATTATTATTTTACAAGATACTTTGGTGAGTTTAGTTTCTGTAACAGGTTGATTGGTAGCTTAACTCCTCCTGGTTTGGTTGATATGCTCCAACAAAGATACATATTTTTTTGATACGTCCAGTTTGGGTCTCTTGTGTCCTTGGGGGCTTGTGAATGAAGAAATATTGGGAAAAAAACTTTTTCCATGCACATTAGAGGTGTTTCCTCGTTATAACCTCTTTCAGAAAACTCAGTGAGACAAAACCGGGAGTAGGAAAAAGAGTACAATTCTCTAAAATGTCTTTTAAGTGTCTTAGGCAACCTTTCGTTGGAATCTCCATGCTTCTTGGTTGGTATTGACTTTATGTCCTCACCAAGTTGGCTCTCCGTCTATCATGCAAACGGTTCATGGATACAGAAAGATTTGAGAGGCTTCCGTGGGGCAGAGTAGCATTCGAGGCATTGATCTCTTCGTTACTGCTGTGTTCCTAAGGAGGAGCACAACCCAAGACAACACACAAGGGTGAGAGAAAGCGGAATTGAAATGTGGTTTCTGGTAAAAGGAAACAAATGGGATAGGAATGGGATGATAGTGATTCGCTGGAAAGGTAGATTGATGGGAAAAGATGATTGGTGGATCGTTTGGCTCTTAACAAAGTCGATGAGAGTCCTTTGGTGCACTGACTTGTTTTAAAAGGATATGACACACCGTTTGAATCAAGGTTCTTCTTAATCAGCCCAATGATATTACACTCAAAGAGAGAACCCAGAATAGATTAGATAAGACACACTAATCTGTATGACCGAATTTAACTAGAGTTTGCAAGAAAACGTTTATAAGAAAAATTCGATGGAAAAAGAGTACAACTTTGGCCAGAGCTGAGTTTATAAAGAGTAGAAAGGGAGAAACAAAGAGACCACTCGGTGGTAAAAGTTGGGTTTGCATGCATGGCACAATTTCCAAGGCATGCTAGACCAAGACCATTACAAATTACAAAGTAGTCAATGAAATTAATTGCACACGCCAAAGAATGTGAGAAAGAAATGGGCCGGGTCAAATCGACTAATTAAAATCCAAATAAAAAATTGCTATGGGCCTTAAACAAAAGAGTACCATGTTGAATACTCTTCCCTATCTAATTCCAATAGCTTGGATAAGGATTAACAAACAGGGGTTAGGCTTTGATATAGACGTCTGGAGTAGAATAGCTTCAATAGCTTGCTTAAGGTCTTTGGTCCAGGAACAAGTCAAAGGACCCATGGGAATGGTCCATGGTTTCTGGGTAGTAGACGTGTTGTTCCATGGTCGGACATAGGTGAGGTCCTGGTCGGGTCGTAGTCGAGCCATGAACCTGGTCGGGTCAGTCCTTAGGTCGGGGAACGGGCCAGCTCTTTGGGAAATGTACAAGGTACCTTGTTCCTGGCACGTACTTGGGTCGATTGTCAGCGAGTCATCCTGTTGTTCGTTCGGAACCTCCCTTTGGTCCAGGGGCTTTGGTCGTGGCGGTGTCTGTGGGGTCATCTGTCTGGGTCATGTCACGTTCGTGCCAATCGATCCTCAGGTCGTCCTTCATCATCCTTGGTCCTTCTTCATGGACCTGGGTTACATCATCCCCTCCCTCTTGAGAAAGATTTGTCCTAAAATCCAAGCCATCTGAAACATAAGGAAGGAGATCAGTAATATTAAAACTTGAACTAATTGGATACTTACCTTGGAGATCCAATTGATATGCATTTTTGTTGATGTGTTTAACCACCGTAAATGGACCGTCCACCATAGGCATCAATTTTGATCGACGTTCGAAAGGGAATCGACTTTCCTAAGATAAATCCACACTTTATCTCCTGGTTCAAAGATCAATTCTTTGTGGTTTTTGTTAGAGGCTTTAGCATAAAGCTTGGTCTTAGCTTCGATGTTTTTATGAGCATCCTCATGAATCCTTTCACCGCTTTCACCTTCTGTTCTTTATCCATCCTAGATCTCACACTCAAAGGTAAAGGCTTCAAACCCAGTGCCGAAACAGGATTAAAACCATTAACAATCTGAAATGGAGAATACTTAGATGCAGTATGCTTGGCATGATTATAAGCGAATTCAATATGTGGTAAACTATCCTCCCAAGTCCTAAGATTTTTACCAATTAATGCACGTAATAGCGAACCCAAAAAACTACTTACTACCTCAGTTTATCATTACTCTCCGGATGACATGTGGTAGAGAAATATAACTTGGTTCCTCACTTAGACCAGAGAGTTCTCCTAAAATGGCTAAGAAACTTTGTGTCTCTATCAGACACAATACCCCTAGTCATACCATGTAAACAAACTACTTCCCTAAAGAAAAGATTGGCAACATGCAATGCATCATCCAATATATGACAAGCTATAATAAGTGACATCATAGAGAATCGGTCTACAGCCACAAAAATAGAATCCTTGTCGTTTCTAGTTCTAGGTAGTTCTAAAATAAAGTCTATAGATAAATCCAGCCATGGCTGTTCAGGGATAGGAAGAGGGTGATACAAACCGTGTGGCTGAGTTGTGGACTTAGCCATTTTGCAGGTAAAAGATCGGTTGCACAAGCGTATCACATCGTTTTTCATATGCAGCCAGTGAAAGTGTTCACGCATCATGACCAAAGTCTTTATAACTCCAAAGGGGCCCATAAGACCACCAGCATGTGCTTCCTTTAAAAACAATTCTCTAAGGGACATCTTGGAACACAAAGTCTATTCTCGTAAAAAAGAAAACCATCTTGCCGGTAGTAGTGCCCTGTAGGAGTCTTGTCACAGGACTGATAGATATCACCATAGTCCGGGTCAGTAGCATAAAGTTGTTTTATATGTTCAATACCCAATAACGTAACTTCTTATGTTGAAAGTAATGCGTACCTTCGAGACAACGCATCGACCACAATGTTGTCCTTGCCTTGTTTATATTTTATAACGTATGGAAATGTTTCTATAAATTAAACCCACTTGGCATGGCGTTTATTAAGATTGTGCTGTCCTCTTAGATGCTTCAACGACTCATGGTCCGTGTGAATAACAAATTCTTTGGGCCAGAGATAATGCTGCCATGTTTGAAGGACACGCACCAAGGCATAAAGTTCCTTGTCATAAGTTGGGTAGTTGAGCGTCATTCCTCAAAGTTTTTTACTAAAATAAGCAATAAGCCGCTTCACCTGCATTAAGACGACTTTTATGCCAATGCGTGAAGCGTCACACTCAATTTCAAAAGTGTTAGAAAAATTTGGTAAGCATAAAAGAGGAGCATGAGTAAGCTTATCCTTTAGAATCTGAAAGGCATCTTCTAGAGCCTTTTCCCAATTAAATCCCACTTCTTTCTTGATGACTTTCGTGAGTGGTGAGGCTATTGTACTAAAGTCCTTGACAAAACGCTTATAGAATCTGGCTATTCCATGTAAACTTCGGACTTTCCCAACGGTTTTAGGAGTAGGCTAGTCCTGGATTGCTTTAACCTTCTCCTTGTCCACGCTTACTCCATTTTCACTCACCACAAAATCTAGAAAAACCACATTATCCTAACAAAAAATACATTTGTCTATATTGGCAAATAAGCGCTCCTTCCTAAGTACCTCTAGCACAGCCTGAACATGCTTAATATGATCTTTTAGGTCTTTACTATAAAATAAATGTCATCAAAATACACAACAAAAAGTGTCCTATAAATTCCCTAAGTACATGATACATGAAAGTACAATAGCCAGTGGTACTTCTCCTATCCTCCCTATCTCCTGCCCAATCTGCATCACAATAACCAACCACATTTGTATTTTTATTGCAACCCATCCATATACCTTGTTCATGTGTGCCCTTTAGATATCTCAAAATCAGCATAGCCATCTCCCTGTCTCATCTTTGGACTTTGGATGTGTTGAGATACCTGATTCACAACAAAACATAAATCTGGTCCTGTGATGGTTAGATAAATAAGCTTACCAACCACTTTCATATAGAGCTTAGGATCATGAAAATCAATTTCCTCTTCTAGCTCCCCCTTTGTTGCGATTTTATAATCTTTTTCTAAGGGTGTTTTAGCTGGTTTAGCTTCCATCATACCTGTAGAAGTTAGTAAATCTACAACATACTTCCTTTGAGATAAAAAAGACCTTCCTTGAACCTACACACTTCAATTCCTAAGAAGTATTTAAGTTCTCCTAGGTCCTTAATATCAAAGACACTCTTTAAGTAATCTTTAGTAGATGCAATACCAACACTATCACTACCAGATATGATTATATCATCAACATAAATAAGAATTACCACAATACTTTTATTGATTTTAAGTGTAAAAAGAGTATATTCAACTTCAGATCTTTTGAAGCCTCTATCCGTTAATCTTACACTTAACTTGTGGTATCAAGCTCTTGGAGATTGTTTAAGGCCATAGATAGCCTTCCTCAGCCTGAGAGTATTGTCGCTTCCAACCTCCTCCTCTAGACCTGGTGGTGGTGACATGTATACCTCTGTTTCTAGCTCACCTTGTAAGAAAGCATTCTTGACATCCATTTGCCATAACTCCCACTCAAGATTAGTAGCAAGTGAAAGAAAAATATTAACAGAATGAAGCTTAGCTACAAGTGCAAAGGTATCCCTATAATCTTCACCATATGTCTGAGTAAAACCCCTAGCCACCAACCTAGCTTTATTTCTATCAATTTCACCATTGCTTTTGTATTTAATGGTAAAAATCCATTTAGAACTTACAGCCCTTTTTCCTTTTGGTAGAATAGCTGAAACATAAGTACCATTCCTTTCCATGGCTTGTTTCTCAGCTAGAATAGCTTTCCTCCATTCCTTCTTGGCCATAGCTTCTTCATATGCCTTTGGAATCTGCTCCTTATCAAGACTAGAAATGAAAGCAACATGATTAGTAGGTAAGTGAGCAATATTACAAACTCCCTGATCATGATGAATAACAACATTCCCATTGTAGAACACTGGTGGTTTCCTTTTTCTTGTACTCCTTCTTAGGACATTAGGTGGAGCCTTTTGAATAGGATCCTCCTCTTCACCTAAAACTTCAATAGGAGTAGGCACTTCTCTTGATCTTTTGGAAGCTGAGACCAAAATTGATTCTTCTCCTACTGAGTCTTGTTGGACATGAGTATATGTCTCCCCACCCATGTTCAAGAGGAGGAAGGCCAGGAGAACTGAAGGCACCAGACTGCGGTTGGTAGGACTGGTCAGATGGTGTAGATGGCCGCGGATCAGATGGTGTGTTCACGGCAGGTTGGCTAGGATCGGTCATGACTGGAACGAGTGGTGCTTGAGGATCCGTGGCTGAAGACTTCTGATCCTGAGGGGATACAATCCCAATGCTTTCCAAGAGCCTCCTCAAGTACTCAACTTGGTCTGATCTTGTTGATGAGATGTCCTTAAATTGGTCCCAAGTTTCTTCTTCATAGAAACTTTTTTCTTCTTGGAACTTAACATCTCTGGATACCAAGACTCTTCTAGTCTCTGGGTCATAACATTTGTATCCTTTCTGAGTAGAAGAATACCTAATGAACATAGCTTTGGTACTCTTTGGGTCCAGCTTGTTTCTTTACTCCCTTGGAACAAATACAAAACAAACACAACCAAAAACTCTC
The DNA here is from genome assembly GCA_039880935.1 of Streptanthus diversifolius. Taxonomy (NCBI): domain Eukaryota; kingdom Viridiplantae; phylum Streptophyta; class Magnoliopsida; order Brassicales; family Brassicaceae; genus Streptanthus; species Streptanthus diversifolius. Next base: position 5,333,224 of record JAXGFM010000001.1, read on the forward strand.
AAATGATTAATATTAGGTCTAGTTTTGTTTAGTACCTCAAATGGAGAAAAGTCATCTGGAACTTTTGTAGGAGTCCTATTAATCAAGTAGCATGCAGCTGCAAGAGCATCCCCCCCCAAAATCTCTTGGGTACTTTCATGTAGAACATCATTATTCTCACAACTTCCATCAAATGCCTATTCTTCTTTTCAGCCACTCCATTTTGTTGTGGAGTATAAGGACAGCTGGTTTGATGCTCAATGCCATGTTTGGCTAAATGTTCTTGAAGTCTGGTGCTAGTGCATTATCTGTTCTAAAGCATTTAATACTTGCATTGTATTGATTAGTAACATATGCTTGAAAATTTAAAAATGCATCAAATACTCTATCTTTAGAGCTAAGTAAAGTAACCCAAGTATATTTGGACTTTTCATCATTAAATGTCACAAAATACTTATGGTTTTTTATAGATGGGAATGGAGATGTCCAAACATCAGAATGCACCAATTCAAAACAATTATCATAAGTATGCATAGCTTTTTCAAAAACTGTTTTACAATGCTTTCCAAGTATACAAGAATCACACACATCATTTGGCATTTTCAAACAAGGAACAATCAATTCAAGTGCTCTAGGATGAGGATGTCCTAATCTAGCATGCCAAAGATCAGAATCAGTACTAAATGCACTAGCTTGAAAAACCGCCTCTAACTCACTAATACTATTCATGTTTTCAAGCACATACAAGTCATCTCTTGTGGTTCCTTGTCCAAATCTTCTACTAGTATCAATATCCTGAAAATAGAAATCATTAGGACCAAATATAGCTTGATAATTTAAATCAGTAGTAGCTCTTTTAACTGAAAGCAAATTAGAAGTAAAGGAAGGTATGTAAAAGGCTTTAGATTCTTTATCAAACAACTTCAATTTTCCTATGCCTTTGATTGGTACTTTAATTCCATTAGCAATGAGAACATTACCTAGGGCAGGTTCTACATTTTCTAGTAATTCTAGATCACTAATCATGTGATGAGAAGCACCAGAATCAACCACCAAAGATTTAAGAGCATTAGGAGTAAAAGAAGTTTGAAAAGAAGCATGAAAAGTTTTACCCATCACATTGCTATCCTTTATTGTCTTGATAAGAGCTTCTAAGTTTGATTATGTCACAAATTCAGATGCTGGAGACATGGTACTAGTGGAAGCTGAGTGAAGAAATGAGCTGCTACCACAAGCCTTTGAAGGCACAGTCATAGGGCCATGAGCTTGAGTGAGGCTGGCCGTGGGTTGCTGTGGCCGTGAGGCCCATGTTGGCTTCAGCTGAGAATGGAGTACCCAACACTCCTTCTTTGTACGGGCGCGCGGTCACGCCTGGTCTGGTCTGATCTTGTCCTTGGTCCTTTTGTTCTGTGATCTTGAAAGATGGTCAAGCGCCTGATCCTTCGTATGGTCCAAGAAACTAGCTAATGAACTGGTCACAAGCTGATCAAGAAAGCTTGCCACGAACCGGTCACGAGCTAAGGAACCGGTCACAAACTATCGTCCCACCGGGTGTGCTACGAACTGGCCACGTGATCAACTCGTATACTGGACCACGTACTGGAACAAGAAGGCTTGCCGACGTGAACTGGGACTCGAACTGAAATTGGTACAAGACAGGCTTGGACGCCTGGTCGGGACAAGAGAGCCTGGTCGGAACAGGAAAAGAAGAATGCGAGTAACACTCGAGTACACTCGAACTGGACACTCGAATTGCTACCACCTGCATGAACTACCCACCACCAGCATGTACTGGAAAAGAAGGCCTCGTGTACCACGCGTGTACAAGCTGAAGAATGTGGGCGCGTGTTGTGCAAGAAACCTCCCAAGAACTTGCAGTTCAAGTAACTCGCAAAAGCTTATAACAAACTTTAACCACCTGCAACAGATTTTAACCAACTCTTGCAACAAGAATTTAACAAACTACAACTACCTAATAACAGTTCTTATCTATTATTAACAAACAAATTCTATTAAAATTCGAATTATGAATTGAAACAATCCTAAATTTCAAGATTCCAATTTTTAAACTTCCAAAAATTAACAAGGAAATCAAGAAAATGAATCTTGAAGTCTTAAACCTATTAGATTGAACCCAAATTTTGTGGAGATCCTTATTTAACTTTCCAGATTCAAATAATTAAAGAAAAATTAGAAAATATTAGAATTTTATCACCAGGATCTTGTTATGGGCGATTTTGGACGTCTCTTAGGAAAACTTCAAGAACATCCTTCAAACTAAATGGAACCGAGTTCTTATTTCTTTAAAAAGAAACTAGACTCGAAGGGATTGAGTTTAGAATTTATAAAAACGCGATTTGATGAAAAATAGACGTTGGAATGACTTGGGAAACACAGAGGATCGCAGCGGAGGCCCTCGCAGAGGTCCGTTGCAAGAAAATTCTTAACTTTTGATTCCCTGGGTCAAATGATGCAATTCAAATTGTCGTAGCTTCAGAACTCGCTGGTGTACAATCTAGGGAAAGCAGATTGTTAAAAGGAGTCGTGGTTTGACCGAAATTTGAGTTACAAGATGACGTTCAAAATCGAACAAGAAGAAGATGGAGAAGATGATTTCTTCTTGAATCAATGAATGAATGATGAAATTTTCCCAGATTTGATGCAATCTGGCTCTGATACCATGAAAAATTATGAGATTAAGAGATTTGTATAATTTGAGAATGAGAGATTACAGAGAATTAGAGAAAAGAATGATTTTATTAAGAGAATGAGAATTATGATTTCTTAGTTACAAAATGTGAAGGGAGAGAGATATTTATACTAATCTAGTCTAGGCTTGTTTGGATACAAGGATTGTCTTATACATGAATGGCTACAAGGATAACATAATACTAGAACACAAACAAGCCTTAGACACTCTCCCTTAACCATTATAACACACGACTATTATAAGAGCCATAAATGGTATTCTAAATTCATCATTTCTTCTTCATTCCAACAAATCAAGTTAGGATTCTTTATAAACAATCAAAAGAACCAGTTGCTTATCGTCCAAGTTTCTTTTTACATCTCCAGCTTTAATATTAAAGTTTGTCTTAGGTTTTGGAGTAGACGACTTACATGTGGTCTTTTTCTGTTGTTTAAGTTGAAGTTGGTCGAGGTAAACTTCATGTGGACTCATTGGGATCAAAGTGGTCTTACGGCCCTTGTAAGTAAAGTAATGGCGGTTGGTGTAGTCATCGTGAGTGACTCTCCTATCAGATTGCCACGGTCATCCCAAAAGTATGTGTCATGCTTCCATAGGTAACACATCACAAAGTACCTCATCTTGGTACTTGCCAATGGATAATGGGACAGTCACTTGATGAGTCACACATAGTTCTCTCGAATCGTTCAGCCATTGAAGTGGATAAGGCTTATGATACTTCTCCATTATTAATCCCAAATTCTTCACCATTTCCTCACTGACCACGTTGGTGGAACTGCCACCATCAATAATTAAGCTTCAAAATTTTTCCTTTATCAAACAACAGGAATGGAACAGATTCTCGTGTTTCTCTTGTTCATCGGTTTTGGATTGGACACTGAGAGAGCGCCTAGCTACCACTAGCTGTCCTTGAACTGGCTTCTCAGCTCCATCATCAGAAGACTGATCCTGGTCTAAATCCTCTTCTTCCTCCGTTTCCACATCACCATTCTCCATAAGTACCATCACATTTCTATTAGTTCACTCATTGGCATAATGTCATAGGCCTTGACACTTAAAGCACCTAATGTCACGGTGTCTTATTGGCCTCTCCAAAGCTTTGCCCTTGTCCTTCTTGTTGTAGACTGGGTTAGCCTCCGCGCGTGTATTAGATGGTTTAACCTCTATGGGTTGGGTCGGTGGATACAGACGCTGAATTGGTCCTTTGGCACTAGCGGTTCCTGCACCATAAGAAGAACGTGAGTAAGGCCTTTGTTTTAGCTGTTTTTATATTAAAATGGATTTATGCAACATTTCCTCCGAATCAATATAATGTTGCATTTCAATGCGATCCTGGATATCACAGTTTAATCCTCCCAAGAACAGTGACATAGTAGCCTCCCTGTCTTCACTCACACTAGCTCGAATAAGAGGGTCTCCATCTCCTGTAAATATTCTTCCACGCTATGGCTTCCCTGGTTGAGTTATCTTAGACACTGGTGCAAGTCACGGTGAAAACGACTCCGAACAAACCGCCTTCGCTTGACATGTTTCAACTCATCCCAAGTCTCTATTGGATATTCGCCATTGCGCCTCCTAGACGTCACCATCTGGTCCCACCAACTGAGAGCATAATCATAAAATTCAGTTATGGCCACATTAACCTTATTAAGTTCAGAGTAATATTGACAATGAAAGACAAGCTTAATCTTTTGCTCCCATTCAAGGTAAGCAGTTGGGTCGTTTTTTTCATAGAAGGGTGGGATCTTGAGTTTGAGGTTACTAAGATTGTCTAGATGGTGTGGCTGCGGTCTAGGCTGATTAACATGTCCGGGACGCCTTTGTTGACTACGGTCTGAGCCTCCACTTTGATAAAATAGATCTGTTGTTTCATCACTGAACATGTTTGGTTGTTCACGGCTTCCCTAGATGAAACACAACCATGGGGCTCATGGGATCGTTGACGTGCTTGTCTCGGAAGGTCTGGTGATGTAAGCATAGTGGTGGAACTACTATCAGTCGAGAATCTTGAGACCTCCAGAAGCGTATTGGATGGAAGATAATGGATCGAAAGGACCACACAAACTGCAGAAGGCTTGTGATACACCAAAAGACATCCTTTCTTGAAGAAATCATTCAGAAACAAGAACAATTTGTTGCTCGAGGCAGCATCCATCAGAGTTCTAAGAAAAACTAGGGTTTTCGTTTTTAGGTTTTTAACTTGTCTAATTAATTCAATGAAAGCACTTAGGCTTTTATAGTGCCTTAAATCTTACAGCAATCGACCATTAGATCAAACAACAAGAAGTTTAAAAATAAACAACAAGAACTTTAAGAAATAGCCCACTGTCCAAAAAAACGTGTTGGAATGAAGAAAAATGATGAAGAAAATTCAAGAGAAAATGAAGAATGCGTGCTTTTGTGTTTAAGTAGGCGCCATGTGTCCAAAGGGTGTGGCTTAGGCTTGTTTGTGATTAATGATACGTTATCCTTGTAACCAAAAATGTATTAGGCTATCTTAGTATCCAAACAAGCCTAGACTATTTTATTATAAATAGTTAACTCTCTCTTCCTTTGTAAGGAAGAAATTTATTTTTCTAAAATGTCAATAATAATCATTCTTACTTTTTTCTCTAATATCTCTAATCTCTCTCACTCTCAATCTAAAAATCTCCGAATCTCTTAATCTCATAATCTTACATAGTATCAGAGCCAGGTTACATCAATCTGGCATAAGAATCCTGCAAATATTCTTCAATCTTCACACAATTTCTTAGCACCTTCGAAACTAGACCCATCGCGGTGGTTCAATGTTTGATCGATCTTTCTGGCAAGAACTCAAAATTTCTTGCCAGTTTCTTCATCTAGGATTTTTCTCTGGTGAGTTCTAAGGATTTCCCTTGTGATTTCACTCAATTTGGTGGCCTGAGTCAAAAGTTGTCCACGTCTAAGTCTGGTGGTGTCGCGGTTAGCATCGCCGTGGGATCACAAGATTGTATCAATCATATATCCTTCAATTCTTCATCAAATCAGGTTATTCCAAAGCCTAAACTCAATTAAAACAAGTCTAGTTGATGAATCAGGAGGTCCGCTTTGCCCCTTTGTACATTTTGAAGCTTTCTTTATCAATCTTTCTCAGTGTGTCCAAGTTTGACTTGTTTGTAAACATGATTTTTTTCTTAATCTTTTTCAAATCTTGGACGATCAGAACTTAGTTTAGGATTTTGTGAAAGGTTTCAAGAAGTTTCACTTTATTTTAAAGAGTTTTATTCTTCAAGAAAGGTTTTCTTGATTATGACTAAGAATTTGTTTTCTAGATATTTGTGGCAAAAGTGGATTTTTTTTAAAAAAGCAACTTTATTAACAGAATCTTTGCAAGTTAGACTGTTAATATTGTTAGAATTTGTTGGTAATATTGGTCAAGGATGGTTAGAGGTTGTTATAGGCTGTTGCAAGTTGTTGGAATTTATTGTTGGCGGTTGTTGTTGGACGCGCCTTGCACACTAACCCTTTTGGACAGGCGTGTGTCTGGTCTAGTCTTGGTCTCTGGTTTTATTTTCTTGCAGGGTTAAATCAAGTCTAGCGGAGTACCAGACCAACATCAAGGCTCCAGTGATTCTTCATGGGACAAATTACCTCCTATGGTTTAGAACCATGAGGACTACCTTGGGTAGCAAGGGGTTATGGTCTCATGTTACAAAGACGCCTATCATGGCCTACGAAGGAGATGACTCAGATGATCAAAACAAATGGATCCAGGAAGACCAGATAGTACTTTCTATTCTACAAAATTCCCTAGCTGGATTTCTTTTAGAAGCATATTCATATTGTGAAAATGCTAAAGATCTTTGGGAAACTTTGAAAAATGTATATGGCAATACTACTAACCTCATGAGAATTTTTGAGGTCAAGAAAATTTTGAATGATCTTAGCCAGGAGGATGATGAGTTCACAAAGCATTATGGATCTTTCAGAGCATTATGGGCAGAGCTAGAAATGCTAAGGCCTGCCACAATTGATCCTATTAATCTCCATGAAAGGAGAGAACAAGATAAGGTGTTTGGGTTACTTTTGACTTTGAACACTAACTATGTTGATTTGATTAAGCACATTCTTAGGAAAGACAAGCTACCTAGTTTGGAGGATGTTTCTGCCAAGATTCAGAAGGATCAAGGGTCACTTCAGCTGTTTGGCAATAAAGAATAACCGGTGGTTGCCCACAAGAGCTTCTTCAAGGCGCCAGCTGAATCCAAGAAGAAGAGAACTGTGTGTGACCACTTCAAGCGAACCGGCCACACAAGGAAGTGTTGGGTGCTTCATCCAGAATTGAAGCCAAGCTGGTTCATTGACAGGTCCAAAGCCTCTTCTACAAGCGGCCTTTGCTCCTCCCACTTAGTACATACAAGCGCTTCTACATTGACAGCCAATCCGGTCTCTTCATATGAATTTGTGAAGAAATCAGACTTGGAAGCTCTCTTCAAAGCCTTTAGCTCTAGTAATGTGTTGGATAAATCTTTTCATGCTTCTTTTCCAACATCTATAGCTATTAAATCTTTGATTTTTGATTCTGGAGCTTCCCATCACATGATAAGTGATTTAGATTTGTTAGAAAACTTAGAACCTGCCTAGGTAGTGTGATAATAGCTAATGGAATCAATGTTCCAATTAAAAGAATTGGGAAGCTTAAGTTATTTGACAAAGAATCTAAAGCCTTTTACTTGCCATCTTTTACATCTAATTTGTTGTCTATTAAGAGAGCCACTACTGACCTGAATTGTCAAGCCCTATTTGGTCCTAATGAGTTATATTTTCAGGATATTGAAACAAGTAGGAAATTTGGACCGTGTGCTAATAGTGTGAATATTAATGTTTCAGCTGATCTTTGGCATGCTAGATTATGCCATCCTCATCCTAAAGCTTTATAACTAATCATCATTGGATTAAAATTGCAAAATGACTTGTGTGAATCATGTATTCTTGGGAAACATTGTAAGACTGTTTTTGAAAAATCATTTCATTCCTATGATAATTGTTTTGATTTAGTGCATTCTGATGTTTGAACATCTCTCTTTCCTTCTAGAGAAAACCAAAAGTATTTTGTAACCTTTATTGATGAAAAAACTAAATATACTTGGGTTACATTGCTTAGTTCTAAGGATAGGGTGTTTGATGTGTTTCTGAATTTTCAAACTTTTGTTATTAATCAACACAATGCCAAGATTAAATGTTTTAGGACAGATAATGTAGGGGAATATACTAGCACCAAGTTTCAACAACACTTGGCCAAGCATGGCATTGAAAATCAAACAAGCTGTCTATACATTCCACAACAAAATGGAGTAGCTGACAGGAAAAACAGACATTTGATGGAAGTTGTGAGAACAATGATGTTCTACAAGAAGGTTCCCAAACGGTTTTGGAGAGATGCTCTAGTGGCTGCATGCTACTTAATCAATAGAACTCCAACAAAAGTTCTAGATGATTTGTCTCCCTTTGAGGTATTAAACAAAACTAAGCCTAATATTGAATACTTAAGAGTATTTGGGTGTGTTTGTTTTTTTTAGTACCAGGAGACATAGGAACAAGCAGGAACCAAAGAGCATCAAGGCCATGTTCATTGGGTATTCTCCTAAAAAAAGGGATATAAATGTTACAATCCAGAGACTAGAAGAGTCCTTGTATCCATAGATGTAAAATTTCAAGAAACCAAAGGGTTCTGTGAAGAAGGAACTTGGGAAGAATACAAGGACATCTCTACAACAAGACATGATCAAGCTGAAATCTAAGAAGGATATTGGAAAGCATAGTTATAGTCTCCCCTCAGGCTTCTATCCCAGGGCCAGCTCCCCAAACATCAGGGCCAGTTTGTCAAACCATCAAACAAGGAACGGCCCAAGCCCCGTCATGTTCGCCATGGTACGACCAAGGCCCGACCACGGAACGGTACAGTCCTGACCTAGGCACGTCCCTGGTCCAACCCAGCCACGAGCCAGGCTCGTCCCAGGCCCAACCAAGGCATGATCCAGGCACGTTCCCACAACCTCTCGGTCTATATGATCCAGGCACGCCCAAGGTTCCATCTTCAGCCTCTTGGCCATGGACCAGGTCACAAGCGCGGCTCCAGCTCCGGGACGTGGAACTGCCTTCTCTTCAATCAGGACAAGAGCCTCCCCTTGATCATGAGGGGGGCCAGATACCTAGATATGATCCAGAGGAGGAAGCAGATATATTGGTCTCCGCTTCAAAGAGGTCAAGGGATACTCAACCTAATCTTGGGGATGCTTTAGAAGAAAGAGAGAAAGGGGAATCATCTGTTGTCCTTAGAAGAAGTACAAGACAGAGATTTCCACCCAGCTTCTACTTCAAAAACAAAGCAATAGCTCATCATGATCAGAGAGTGTGTAATCTAGTTCATGTACCTGATTCTCATGTTGCATTTACTGTTAATCTTGATAAATAGCAGATTCCAAAGACCTATGAGGAAGCTATGGAGATAAAAGAATGGAGAGAAGCAATTCAAGCTGAAAGACAAGCCATGGAGAAGAATTAAACATATGCGCCAGCCACTCTTCCAAAAGGGAATAAGGCTGTAAGTTCTAAATGGATTTTTACCATTATATATAAAAGCAATGGTGAGACAGATAGGTATAAAGCTAGGTTGGTGGCTAGAGAATTCACACAAACCTATGGTGAAGATTATAGGGATACTTTTGCTACTGTGGCTAAATTACATTCAGTTAATGTTTTTTTGTCTCTTGCTGCTAACCTTGATTGGGAGTTGTGGCAAATGGATGTTAAGAATGCATTCTTACAAGGTGAGCTAGAAGAGGAATACATGACACCACCACCAGGTCTAGAAGATCAAGTGGGTGGCGGAAATTCACTGAGCTAAACCAACTAAGATACCTCTAGAAGAAGGTTACAAGATAGAACCTGAGGGGGAGCTTGGAGATTGTGTGTTCCATGATACAAAACTGTATAGAAAAGTGGTTGATAAGCTCATTTATTTAACCATCACTAGACCTAACCTGTGTTTTGCTGTGAATCAGGTGTCTTAACACATGCAAAACCCAAAGATAAGATATTGGGAAATGATCATGCCAATATAAATATACTTGAAAGGCACTACAGAACAAGGTATATGGATGGATTGTAATGGAAATATAGAAGCTGTAGATTATTGTGATGCAGATTGGGCAGGAGATAGAGGAGATAGGAGGAGTACAACCGGCTACTGCACCTTCATAGGAAGAAATCTTATTACTGGAACACCAACAAGAAGAAGGTGGTATCTTGCTCTAGTGCAGAAGCTGAATATAGGGCCATGAGGAAATTTACCACAGAATGCATCTGACTGAAGCAACTCCTCCTAGACATACTTGGCGTGAACTTGGAGTCACCTATCACTGTCCATTATGACAATCAAGTAGCTATATATGTGTTTCATGAAAGAACCAAGCATATTGAGGTGGATTGGCATAAGGTGAGGGAAGCTATTGTAAATGGGATTATCTTACCTTGCTACCCAAGGAGTGAAGACCAATTAGCAGATGTGTTCACCAAGGCTACTACCTTGAAGACTGGCGGCTCTATCTACCTACGGCTTGGTCTCATGTCCATTCCTCAACACTGATTCTGGTCATGAAGTGTTATACCTTTTTTTTACCTAAGATAGGTTTTGTCCCAATTGGGTTTTCCCTCTTTAGGTTTTTAATAAGGTAATGCTTCATGGTTGAAAGCTTAGCCATTCTCCATGACTTAAGCTTGAGGGGGAGTGTTGGAATGAACAAGAATGATGAAGACAATTCAAGAGAAAATGAAGAATGTGTGCCTTTGTGTTTAAGTAGGCGCCATGTGTCCAAAGGGAGTGGCTTAGGTTTGTTTGTGATTAATGATATGTTATCCTTGTAACCAAACATGTATTAGGCTATCTTAGTATCCAAACAAGCCTAGACTAGTTTAGTATAAATAGTTAACTCTCTCTTCCTTTGAAAGGAAGAAATTTATTTTTCTAAAATCTCAATAATAATCATTCTCACTTTTCTCTCTAATCTCTCTAATCTCTCTCTCTCAATCTACAAATCTCTGAATCTCTTAATCTCATAATCTTAAAAACGGGCCTATGCTAAAAAAATAAGGAAAAGGCTGAATACAAAAGTAAAACAGATAGAGCCGGTTTTAGGACTTGTGAATGATGGTCTTTGTAAACAAGTCATAATCCCAAATGCACACTAGATGTGTTGCCTCATTAAAACCTCCTTCGGAAAACCCATTGGAACAAAACCGAAGATAGAAAAATGAGTATAATTGATGTGATCCTTAGAACAAGGACCACAACCTAGTCTCGGCAACAAGCTGAACCGGTGGAGGAAAGGTGGATTATGCAGTGTATGAAAAGGGAAATATGGAGGTTTCTAGTGAAGGCGCCTAAGTGGTGGTAAAGGAATGATTACAATGAAAGGGAATTATGGAATGGATCGGATGAACAAGTTAAGAAGGTGGTGGTTCTTATCAATCCGGCTTGCTTTTCAATTGGATATGACACACCAAATGAAGAAGCAGGGATTTCCTAAGTGGCTTAAGGATATTACTCACCAAGAGGAGGCTTAGAAGGGAATCAGATATAACACACTGATTTTTGATTGAAAACTCTCAATATCAAAGGAAAACTTTTATTAAGAAAATTCGATGAGAGAAAAGATTACAAGGGTGGCCATGACCATGTTTAAATAGAAGTGAAATCTAGGCATCTACATGAGGTCAAAAGCTTGCATGGAAGGCACATAATTCCCACACCATGCATTACTTGACCACACGGTCTACATAGGCATTTATCGAAGTTTGAACAACAATTTGCCAAAGATGACCAGAAACAAAATCTGGGCCATAAAATGGGCCAAAATATTTTTTCTGCTAAGGGCCTTATGCAATTGGACATATAAGAATGCATTTGGACGTCATTAAACACCTCTCTTGGAAAAACCCATTGGGAAAAATCCAAGAGAGGGAAAAAGACTACAAAAATGCATTCTTTTCCCAATCACATAATTCAATTAGCACAAATTCTTAATACCATACCCAAAAGAGATGAATCTGGCTTGGATGATCTGATGAACACCCCAATATGGTCTTGAAGTGCTTTTGTTATGGCGAAGGTAAAAGACCCCACTAGAATGGTCCATGGGTCCACATCTCTAGCTGGGTCAGTCCATGGTCGAATATAGGTCTTGGCCGTTGGCAAAGAGGGTCCTTGGTTGTTGACGTGATCATGGTCAGGCTGCTGGGACAGACGAGGGCTGGGTCGCGGTTGCGGTCAAGCTGGGTCTTTGGCACTATTGGGTGTCGGGTCACTGGCATGGTCGAGAGCCTGGTTGCTGGTACGGTCGAGAGCCGGGTTGCTGGTACGGTCGGATATGTCCTCATGTTCGTCCCGAACCTCGACATGGGTCGTTTGTGGGTCATGGCCGCGGTCGTTCCTTCGTTCGTTTGGACGATCATCCGATCCGTCCTCACGGTCGTCCTGTCGTCCGTCCTGGGTCACAACATTCCCTCCCTCTTGAATAGGATTTGTCCTCAATTCCTGATTATCTGCACAAAAAGGGATAAGGTCAACAACATTAAAACTGGAACTAATAGGATACTTTCCTTGAAGGTCCAATATGTAGGTGTTGCCATTTAAACGCTTGACAATAGTGAATGGGCCATTAACTCTTGGAATCAACTTTGAACGTCTTTTAACAGGGAACCATTCCTTTCTAAGGTGTATCCACACTTGGTCTCCTGGTTGAAAGACAACTCTCTTACGGCCATTATTAGCTGCCTTCTCATACAGTTTCGTTTTGGCCTCTATGTTTGTGCGGGCCTCGACATGAATCTTCTTGACCAACTTAGCCTTTTGTTTAGCATCTAGACTTATCCTTTCACACAAAGGTAGAGGTAATAAATCCATGGGAGATAAAGGATTAAAGCCATATATGAAAAATGGACAGCATGATTATATGCAAATTCTACATTTGGTAGACTATCTTCCCATGTTCTAATGTTTTTCTTAACAAAGGTACGCCAAAGGGATCATAAAATTTATTCACTACTTCAGTTTCCCCATCACTTTCTGGGTGACAAGTAGTTGAGAAACAAAGTTTAGTTCATAGTTTTGCCCAAAATGTTCCCCAAAAATGAATTAAAATTTTTGTATCTCTATCAGACACAATTGACCTTGGCATACCATGCAGACACACATCCTCCATAAAGAACAGATTAACTATATGAGATGCATCATCAGTTTTAGAGAATCGGTCAACTTCCACAAATATTGAGTCTTTGCCATTTTTCGTCCTAGGTAAACCTAAAATAAAATCCATGGACAGATCTACCCAAGGATGCTTACGAATAGGGAGATGGTGATTCAAACCATGTGGCTGAGATGTTGAGTTAGCCATGTTACATGTGGCACAACGGTTAGAAATACGTTCAAAATCCTTTTTCATATGTGTCCAGTAGAAATGTTCTCGCATTATGGACAAGGTTTTGGCAATACCAAAATGTCTCATAAGTCCTCCAACATGGGCTTCTCGTATGAACAACTCTCTTAGAGAACACCTTGGCACACATAACCGTTTCTCATAGAAAAGATAGCCATCTTGTTCAAAATAATTACATGTGGAACACTTAGTACAAGACTTATAGATCTCTCCATAGTCAGGGTCAGTAGGTTACAATTCCTTAATGTGTTCCAAAGCTAGTAATTTGACTTCCAAAGTAGAAAGAAGCACATACCTTCTAGACAAAGCGTCTGCCACAATGTTTTATTTTCCTTGCTTATACTTTATCACATAAGAAAATATTTCTATAAATTCCACCCACTTGGCATGGCGCTTATTTAGTTTTTACTGGCCCTTCAGATGCTTCAGGGACTCATGGTCTGTGTGGATGAAAAATTATTTGGGCCAGAGGTAATGTTGCCATGTTTGAAGAGCTCTCACCAGAGCATATAGTTCTTTGTCGTATGTGAGATAATTTAGAGTAGCACCTCCCAATTTTTCACTAAAATACGCAATAGGCTTTTGTTCCTGCATAAATACAGCACCAATGCCTATGCCAGAGGCATCGCATTCTATCTCGAAAGTGTTAGAAAAATTAGGAAGAACAAGTAAGAATGCATAGGTAAGCTTATCTTTGAGTGTTTGGAAGGCTTGCTCCTGTGTTTGTTCCCACTTAAACCCCACTTCCTTTTTGATGATTTCTGTTAAGGATGCGGCAATGGTACTTAAGTCTTTTACAAATCGTCGGTAAAAACCAGCCAATCCGTGGAAGCTACGGACCTCATTCACGTTCTTGGGTACGAGCCAATCTTGAATTGCCTTTACCTTTTCTTTGTCCACACTAACTCCTTCTGCACTCATAACAAAACCTAGATATACAACGTTATCTGAACAAAAAGAACATTTTTCTAGGTTAGCAAACAACCGTTCCTTCCTTAACACTTCTAAGACCATTCTAAAATGCTTCACATGATCATCCAGGCTCTTCCTATAAATTAATATATCATCAAAGTATACTACGACAAAATGACCTATATAATCCCTAAGAATATGATTCATTAACCTCATAAACTTTCATAGAGCCTTTGCTTAGTTTTAAAGGAGGTTTTCCACTCATGGCCCTCCTTCATGCGAATTTGATGGTAGCCACTCCTGAGGTCTATCTTTGAGAATAGACTGGCACCATGAAGATCATCCAACATATCATCAAGCCTTAGTATAGGATGTCTGTATTTGACCGTAATGTTGTTGATTGCCCTGCAATCAACACATATTCTCCATTTCCAATCCTTCTTTGGAACTAAGAGTACATGTACTGCACATGGACTAAGACTTTCCAGGATATGTCCCTTGCGCATGAGTTCCTCTACCTGCCTTTGGAGTTTCTTGGTTTCAGTGGGATTGGTCCTATAGGCGGAACGGTTGGGTAAGACAGCGCCTGGGACAAAATCAATCTGATGCACTATCCCACGGATAGGAGGCAATCCTTATGGGCATTCTTCTGGGAAGAAATCCTGAAACTCCTGTAAGACATTGTCAAGGCTGCTCGGTATCTCCGACTTAAGGTTAGTAGCAGACAAGAAATATTTTTTATAGACAATCATGATAATAGGTTGCTTGTGATCCAAGTTCTTTTGTACTTCACTGTCCTTGATAAAGAAATTAACCTTAGACTTACCTTCCTTCTTTTTCTGTTGTTTAAGGTGTAGCTGATCTAAGTAAACCTCATGTGGAGTCATATGGACTAATGTTATCTTACGGCCATTAAAGGTGAAGTGATGCCGGTTTGTGAAGCCATCGTGGGTCACTTTGCGATCTGACTGCTAAGGCCTTCCAAGTAGGATGTGGCCGGCTTCTATAGGCAAAACATCACACAAGACTTCATCTTTGTAGTTTTCAATTTCTAAGGGCACAATCACCTGATGAGTTACTCGCTGCTCTCCAGGCTCATTTAACCATTGCAAAGGATACGACTTTGGGTGTTTAGTCTTCTCAAACCCTAGTTTCTGCACCATAGTCTCACTATCCACATTAGTACAGCTTCCCCCATCTATAATCAGACTATATACCTTGTTTTTAACAACGCATCTGGTGTGAAACAAGTTTTCCCTTTGCTCAGGCCCATCTTTCTTGGATTGAACGCTTATAGAACGTCTGGCCACTAAGAGCTGTCCAGGGACAGGCGGTTCAAATCCATCTTCCGGCTCCGTTTCATTCTTGAGGGCTATTTCCTCCTCATCATCACTTTGTACCTCCCCATTGTCAAGGACTATCATGATCTTCTTATTGACGCATTCATTTGCATAGTGTCCAAAACCCTGACACTTAAAGCATCTAATCTCCGGGTGGGACGATCTACGGCTTTCCCTTTGTCCATCCGGTTGAAATGCGGATTGTTTAAGGCCTTTGAGGTTGTTGGTGTAAAGTCACTTGGGCGGCTTGGTTTGAATTCACGTGGATAAGATTGCTTGCTTCCCAAGGAACTTAGAACATGATAAGATCACAAGTTAGGCTTCCTTTTTAATTGTTGTTCTATAAGAATGGCCTTATGCAACATCTCCTCAAGATCCACATAGTGCTGCATTTCCTGCCGGTCCTGTATGTCTTGGTTGAGACCACCCAAGAAACGTGACATGGTTGCCTCTCAATCCTCAGTAACTCCATCCCTTATCAACAAGGTCTTCATCTCCTGAAAGTAGTCTTGCACACAATGGCTGCCTTGAGTGAGTTGCCTCAATCGTTGGTGAAGATCTCTATGGAAATTACTTGGTACATAACGTTTTCGCATGATGGCCTTAAGCTCTTGTCAAGTCTCAATAGGGTACTCTCAATTTCGCCATCTTAAGGTCACCATCTGGTCACACCAGCTTAAAGAATAGTCATAAAACTCTGTCACAACAACATTCACCTTGTTAGTTTCAGCATAATATTTGCAATTGAAAACTAGCTCAATCTTTGGTTCCCATTCCAAATAGGCAGTGGGATCGCTTTTGCCATGGAATGGTGGTATCTTAAGTTTGATGTGATTGATGTTGTCCTGCTGGTAAGGTGCTGGTCGGTGGTCACGCCTGGGTCTGGCCGTGGTATTGTGTTCTGACCCTCTACTTTGGTAGAACCCAGCCGCGGCCTCATCACCATAATAGCTGTGGCGTCCAAGACTCCCCACAACCGACGCCTCATCATGCCTCTCAGGGGTATGCTCACGCCGGTCATATGATGAAACACGCCGATTTGGCCTTGGTATCTCAGGGAAAGGGACTCGCCGTCTGTCAGGTCTAGGCTCTGGTATTAAGCGCCTGATGTCCTCTAACAACCCATCTCGCAATCCAGCCTACATGGAGGTGAATCAGGCATCCATCATCTGGTTCATTCGTGTGGTGAGTGTTTCCACCAAGGGGTATGGTTAGACTCTTCTTCTTCTGAGTCGACCATGGTATTTGAAATGAAAGCAACGACAACTGACCAATCAAATGTTCCCAAGATCACGGCAAAAACGAAAAGACTCCAATTCTACTTTAAAATTTTCAAACAAACAACTTTAATTAAGATTCAAACAACTTTTAAAAATAACCAAGTCTATGTCAAACAGCAATCAAAAATATTTTAAAACAGACTTTGAAACCAAAGATTCATATGGAAGTATAAAAGTCATAAAAGGTTTTGAAACTGATTTCTAAAATTTGGTCAACAAAATTTTAGATTCAAAAGAAAGAGTGAAGAACACAGCCTGTTGATATTCTGATACCACTTGATGTGATCCTTAGAAGAAGGACCAAAACCCAATCTCGGCAACAAGCTGAACCGGTGGAGGTTGCAGCCGATGAAAAGGAAAAGATGGAGGTTTCTAGTGAAGGTGCCTAAGTGGTGGTATAGGAATGATTACAACGAAAGGGAATTATGGAATGGATCGGATGAACAAGATAAGAAGCTGGTGGTTCTTATCAATCCGACATGTTCTTCAATTGGATATGACACACCAAATGAAGAAGCAGGGATTTCCTAAGCGGCTCAAGGATATTACTCACAAAGAGGATACTTAGAAGGGAATCAGATATAACACACTGATTTATG
Source organism: Streptanthus diversifolius (assembly GCA_039880935.1). Classification (NCBI taxonomy): domain Eukaryota; kingdom Viridiplantae; phylum Streptophyta; class Magnoliopsida; order Brassicales; family Brassicaceae; genus Streptanthus; species Streptanthus diversifolius. The sequence continues at coordinate 5,350,501 of JAXGFM010000001.1, forward strand.
ATCTAAAACTCTCAATATCAAAGGAAAACTTTTATTAAGAAAATTCGATGAGAGAAAAGATTACATGGGTGGCCATGGCCATGTTTAAATAGAAAAGAAATGTAGGCATCTGCATGAGGTCAAAAGCTTGCATGGAAGGCACAGAATTCCCATGCCATGTATGACTTGACCACACGGTCTACAAAAGCATTTATTATGAAGTTTAAACAACAATTCACCAAAGATGACAAGAAACAAAGTCTGGGCCATAAAATGGGCCAAAAGAATTTATCTGCTAAGTGCCTTATCCAATTGGACAAGTAACAATGCATATGGGCTTCATTAAAAACCTCTATTGGAAAAACCCATTAGGAAAAACTAAAGAGAGGGAAAAAGAGTACAAAAATGCATTCTTTTCCTAATCACACAATTCAGTTATCATAAATTCTTAATACCATACCCAAAAGAGATGAATCCGGCTTGGATAATTTTATGAACACCCCAATATGGTCTTGAAGTGCTTTGGTTCTGGCACGGGTCAAAGGCCCCAGTGGAACGGTCCAAGGGTCCACATCTCTAGCTGGGTCAGTCCATGGCCAGATAGGTCTTGGCGGTTGTCAAAGGGGGTCCTTGGTTGTTGACGTGATCATGGTTATGCTGCTTGGACAGACGAGTGCTGGGTCGCGGTCAAGCTGGGTCGTTGGCACGGTCGGGTGCCATATCACTGGCATGGTCGAGAGCCGGGTTGCTGGTACGATCGAGAGACAGATCACTGGTATGGTCGTGTACATCCTCATGTTTGTCTGGAACCTCGACCTGGGTCGTTCGTGGGTCATGACCGTGGTCGTTTCTTTGTTCGTCCGGACGATCATCTGTTCTGTCCTCACGGTCGTCCTGTCATCCGTCCTGAGTCACGTCAAAAATTCTCTAACATGACTTTGTGTCTTTACTCAATGCTCTTTGGATGGTGGTGACTGGATGTCCACATCATACTCAACCACTTTAAATGTTTCAACCTTGAAACTAGATAATCTTTTAGTAGGTAAGATAGGATTACTCCTCTACTTTGGACTGGTTTGACGTTTTCTTCTTTATCCCAATCAACTTCTGATGAATTGTATCCGCTTGATCTATCTTCATTCTCCATTGCTCCTTTTTTGTACCTTGCACGTTAATAAAAAGAAGATGTATTAAATCAAGGTCTATCACAAAAGAAAATTTAGCAAAAGACAAATCAAATAGAAAAGACAATCTCTTGATTTTCAAACTAATAAGTGCCTTGCATAATCTGACAGAAAATGCTTTCCTTTTACAAAATGACCAAATATACAAAACTTTCTTATCAGATTTTTTTTTATTTAATAACTAAAATATTATTTAGGAAAACTCTCGAAAATGCAAACAAAATGGAAATAACACAATTCAGCAATAAATATTAGCAAAATGGAAATTTTCTTTTTATTTTAGAAAGGTAAAAAAATTAGCAATAAAATATATATGGCTGAAACAAATTTTAAAATTTCAAAAATGACATTATGTTTTATTTTAGTTTTTATGGTTTATGAATAAAAACAAAAAAAGAACAAAAGAAATCAAACAAATAGAAAAAAACTTTTATTTTTTTAGATTTTCGATTTATAGAATTAAAAAAACTAGAAAAACAAAATCAAACAAAATATTTTTTTTCTTATGTTTTTTTTTAAAATGATGATGCCATACAAGATTCATAACTTTGTTAAAACACACAAAATCAAGACGCAAATGATCAACCAATAAACCAACAAAACTAAACAGAGTTCGATAATGCAAATTTTTATATGATTTTCTAGGTTTAGAAAGATCTAAAACAAAAAAACAACACAGCGAATGAAAACAAGCAATGTGGAATAAAGATAGACAAGGTTGGATTGATACAACCTTGGAGATAGGAGTTTTTCAGCTCTGATACCAGATGATGTAAGCGTAGGGGTGGAGCTACTATCAGTCTCGAGACCTCCATAAGCGAATTGGATGGAAAAGAATGGATTGAAAGGACCACACAAGCTGCAGAAGGCTTGTGATACACCAAATGACGTCCTGTCTTGAAGAAATCATTTAAGAACGAGGACAATTTGGTTGCTCGAGGCAGCATCCATCAGAGCTCTAAGAAAAACTAGGGTTTTTGTTTTTAGGTTTTTAACTTGTCTAATTAATTCAATGAAAGTACTTAGGCTTTTATAGTGCCTCAAATCTTACAGCAATCGACCATTAGGTTAGACAACAAAAAGTTTTAAAATAAATAACAAGAAGTTTAAGAAATAGCCCACAGCCCAAAACAGACGGGCCTATGCTAAAAATAAGAAAAAAAGGCTGAATCCAAAAGCAAAAGAGATAGAGCCGGTTTTAGAACTTGTGAAAGATGGGCTTTTTGGATCGCTTATGCATCAAGATAACTAAGGAAACACGAAGCGAATTACCCAACCCATGACTTAGAGATGGCGGCTGTGGTATTTGCTTTAAAGATCTGGAGATCTTATCTTTACGGTGCAAAAGTTCAGATCTTTACGGATCACAAGAGTTTGAAGTATATCTTCAGTCAGTCTGAACTAAACCTTCGGCAAAGGAGATGGATGGAACTTGTGGCCGATTATGACTTGACCATTGACTATCATCCGGGAAAGGCCAACTCGGTTGCAGATGCACTAAGTCGAAAGAAAGTGGTCAAGGATGTTGTAAGAGACATGGAAGGTCTGGTCAGTATGATAAGCACTTTGCGCCTTACCGCATTAACGGATGATGTGGAACCGTTGGGCTTAGGTGCTGCCGACCATGCGGATCTGTTAACCCGCGTTCGGCTAGCCCAGGATACTGACGAGAAACTTAAAGAGGCAGCAAGGAACGAGAACAATGAGTATCATATATCGAATAATGGTACGATATTGGTGAATGGTCGGGTGTGTGTTCCCAAAGATCAGCAGTTGCGTGAGGAAATTCTTAAAGAGGCACATCAGTCCAAATTCTCCATTCACCCAGGAGCGACTAAAATGTATCGAGACTTAAAACGATACTATCACTTGGTTGGAATGAAACGGGATGTAGCCAAATGGGTGGCTGGGTGTCATAGATGCCAAAGGGTCAAAGTCGAACATCAAGTTCCGGCTGGGTTAATGCAGAGATTACCCATCCCCGAATGGAAGTGGGATTTGATCACGATGGACTTTGTTACCGGATTGCCGATGTGCGATAAGAAGGATGCGATTTGGGTCATTGTGGACCGTTTGACCAAATCCGCTCACTTCCTCGCAGTTAATCGGAAAGATGGTTCAGAGAAACTTGCGGAGTTGTACATAAAAGAGATCGTTCGGTTACATGGAGTTCCTGCGAGTATAATATCAGATCGGGATTCTAAGTTTGCGTCGGCGGTCTGGAAGTCATTGCATAAGCGGCTTGGGACTAAGGTCAACCTGAGCACGGCTTATCACCCGCAGACGGATGGTCAATTGGAACGAACGATCCAGACACTTGAGGATTTGTTGAGAGCGGCTATCTTAGACTGGGGCGGTAAGTGGGAACAGTACTTACCATTGGCCGAGTTTGCATACAACAATAGCTATCAGACTAGCATTGGAATGTCTCCGTATGAGGCATTGTATGGACGGCCTTGCCGAACCCCGCTATGTTGGACTGAAGTGGGGGAGCGAAGCATTTATGGACCAGACTTAGTTGATATGACGACTGAGAAAATCAGGATTTTACAGATTAAAATTAAGGAAGCTCAGGATCGACAAAAGAGTTATGCAGACAAACGTCGAAGGGAATTAGAATTCGAAGTTGGGGAAATGGTATATCTTAAGACGGTCACCTATAAGGGAAAAGAAAGAACGAATCAGACCGCAAAATTAAGTCCGAGATATATGGGTCCGTATCAGATTCTTGAACGGATCGGACCGGTAGCATATAGATTGGAATTACCACAAGTCTTAAGTGCATTCCACAATGTGTTCCACGTTTCTATGCTAAGGAAGTGCATAAGTGATAGACATAACGTGATAGTGGAACCACCAGCAGATTTACAGGAAAATCTGACTGTGGAAGGAAGGCCAGTTCGAATCGTGGGAAGGAGAGTTAAGACAGATCGCAAGAAGAAAACCAAAATGATTCAGGTCGTTTGGGATTGTGATGGAGAAGAAGAAATCACGTGGGAACCTGAAGTCATTATGAAGGACAAGTTTCCCAAATGGTTCGACAAACAAGCGGTCGAGACATCTAAGTCCAAAAAGACTAAGTCCTAGATTCGAGGACGAATCTACCTAAGTGGGGGAGAATTGTAATGACCGCGATCGAGGGCAAAACTGGCAAGGGCGGGGAAAAAGGAAATTCCGGGGATTATGGGCGAAGATATATGGGAAGGAAGTTTCGAAATATCCTTGTAACAGACTTCCCGGAAATTTCGCAATATCCTAACAACCGGATAAGGGATTATTCCCAAAGGAAAAAGGAATTATCCCCAAGGATAAGGGATTATTCCCAGCGGATAGAGAATTATTCCCGAAGGATAGGGAATTATCCCCAAAGGATAAGGGATTATTCCCAGCGGATAAGGGGATTGGGTTGGTCGAAGTTGTTGGTAACAACTTCCGAGATTTTCGCGCTAAATCCCAACTGCTTTTCGAAAATCATGCTGATATCCTAACAAACAGATGGGATATTCGAAGGGATAAGAGGGGCCGTGGATAAAGGAAAATCCTAACCGCCTTCCCTTATAAATAAGAAGGCAGGTCGCCTCATAATTCCCTGCGTGAGCAAAAACGAAAATTAGAACTCTGAAAGAAAGAAAGTTCGAGGAAGATAAGCGATTATCCTAGAAAGGTTCGAGAGGCGCCCAGTTACCTGAGTATTCATCGATAGCGGTTCATTCGGTTAAGGAAATCCGGGTAAGCATCGATAAACTTAGAGTTTTACCTTTCTGGACTATAAGCATCGAGAGACTTAGTGTTTTGGTCGATGTGTTCCGAGTAAATCGCTAGGTTTGTGTGACGCGCGTCGGTGCGGCTTGGACGATCTGCGTCAAGAGGTGTCAGAACGTGGGATTCATCAGTTCATCGAAATCCTAAGGTGAGTGCGTGACTGTGGCTATGGTCTAGGGTCGTTGGCGTGAGTAGATTCAATAAGTGCTTGACTGTCTGATCTAATATACTTGTCCTTATCCTGATATATGTGTTAAGCGTGAATATGAGAGTCTTGGGTGACTCGTCCTGGTGAGAGATCCAACAGTGGTTGGTGAATCACGTTAGGAAAGTATATCGGCCTGATTTGCATGATTGACTTATTGATTGTATTACTTGTTTTCGATTACTTGACCATAGCTGTGTGAGACGGGATGACCGCCTCACTAAGCAATTCGTTGCTTATGCCTCATGGATGCAGGATTAGGTATTACTCGGGAAGGTAACCGCAGTGGCTAGAACGCGAGACGAAGGCTGGAAAGAAGGGATGGTGGCTTTGTAGAATAATTGGGTCTAGTAGATGTATTGGTAGACTTATCGTTGTACTAGAACCTCGGTTTTTATAATAAGTAATCTATTACACGTTTATGCACTGTTCCGCTGAATCGAATCTGAAAATGCTAAGAAAAACTTAAGTAAAAATCTGAATCAAGAATTTTTTACTAAGTGTGGTTGTTTGGGTCGACCGCGGGTAGGAAACCTTTAACCTGGGGTAGTTTTCCCGGGTTAGGGCGCTTCACTAAGTCTTTTAAAGAAATGCAAGGCTAAACATTTGCCTAGGATAAAAATCAAGCCTAATTGATTTAAAGGGACATATCCACATTAAACCAATGGGACACTAGGCTTGATGCCTTAGATTTTCAGGTCTCATTAAAAACCTTTCCAAGAACCCATTATGGTAAACTTAGAAAGGAAAAGAGTACCCTAATCACCTAAGGTCTTTAGAAGTGCCCTTACTCTTGGATAGTAAGGACACACAAGACCTTATCCCTAAGGCTGTGTGCATGAGTGTCTTGGTCAGAAACACTAAGCTGAACATGATCAAGAGGCTGGTTCCTGTCTTCAATCTCCTCTTCCTCTCCAAGGCCGGATGCATGGGCTAGGGCGGCTTCTACTTGGCTTCCTTGGGCATGATCTCATTTGCTCCTGTCTTGGACTCCTTGGGCGGTTCTGCTCCTGGTCATAATGCGGTGGAACACATAAGGGGTGATCTGGTCTTCATCCTCCAAGTATCTGGTCGGTGTAGCTTGGATGACCCCATCATCACTCATTATTAAAACCGAACTCGTTCTTGCAGATAAGAGCAAGACTGCGGGAGGAAGACGCGACCAGCCTGTGTAGATTATCAACCCCCTTGTTTTAAAGTAGGCTTTCGGTTCTACCTATTTACGCTTTTGTGACCTATTATTATTATCTTTTTGGGTAAAGTAATTTGTATAGCGGTTTATGGATTATGTAAATGGTTGGATGATTATGTTATGAAGGATGTTTTTTGGGGTAAAGTGTACTTGTTATGCATGTTAGAAATTTTAATCGGTTTTTAAGTTATGCATGTTTAAGTACCCTGTCGGGCAATTCGATGATGATTTCAATTCTTGGTTTAGGAACCTCGAACTGAAGGAGTTGAACTTAAGGGTACGGATCTTAGTTCTTTGGGCTTTCATAATGTACTCGGAAAAACGATTGGTTGGGATTCAGGCCTATCGTAACGTCCTATGAACTAGGTGGATTGGGGTCGTTACAAGGTGGTTGCAGAGAATGTTTTCGATGCATTTGGGAATTAACGGTTTTTAGAAAAGTTTTAAAGGGGGCTTAGGAAACCGTTTGTCCGTCTTCCCTAACGAGTTCATAACTGTGTTCTATTTTGTTGATGCCACTAAGAAGGGTCATGAGGGATACTGGCCGTTCGTATTTAAGTCTGGGACGAGATTCGCCGCCTGAAGCGGGACCATCCATAGTGATTTTTGATGGTTTGTGCATGGATGAATCAGTAGGACAGACATCAGGCCATGACGAGTTTGATACACAACATGCTCAGGAACCGGAGCCGATTTCTCCCGAGTTGATGGAGAGTGACGCCAAGTCTAGTAACTGGGAAATGGTTAACTGCCCGAACCCTTTTGAGAATGTGCGAGCGGTTAATTGAGAGGCTAGAGTGACCAAGGCCGTAAGCCCTAATCTTTCTTAGTTTCTCAAAATTGTTATCACAATACGAAACTTGGGCACAGAAAGTAAAGTGGATGTACGGATACATTCAAGGCAGATTCGTGGCTAAGGCGCTTGGAGAGCAACTTCAGTGCAACGAGGTGTCCAGAAGCGTTTAAGAGAGACATAGCCATGTACTATCTAGATCAAGATGCAGCCAATTTGTGGGAGACGCTAGCAAGGCGACTCGGGTATTGCCACACTCCCGAGTACGCATGGGTTCAGTTCAGACAGAGTTCTTAAAGATGCATTTCCTGATGGAAGCCCGAGACCGTTTGGAAACATATTACATGCAGATGACTCATGGAGACCGTAGTGTATGGGATTACGAAGCCTAGTTCACTAGACTGTGCCATTATTCCCGATATGGAGCGCATGATGAGATGGCACCGCGAGGAAGTTCCTTCACGGTCTGCGTATGGGCCTATTTTGTAGGCTAAGGACGGGGCCATACTCAGATCTACCTACTTGGTAGAGATGGCCGTCAACATAGAAGAGGCCTTGACTGGAGAGAAGAAATATATCTAGAGTATCATGCAGAAACAGAGTCGGCGCGTAAAGGTCGTCATGACCAACCGATAGGAGAACAGGACAGTTCCGACCTGTTATAATTGTGGGCGCAAGGGTCATACAGTGGCCGACTGTGTAGCGCCATCCATGGGGTGAAGACGTGACCTGCTGGTCTTGTAGAGAAACTGGACACTTCTCCAACCGTTGCCCTAAGGGACAAACCTCACGTAGACCACAGTCTCAGGCTACTCAGGCAGTACTGAAGAGAATAGCTATTGGACCGACTCATACACTATAGGAGCACGCGGGAGCAGGACGAGTATATGCGCTGGATACAAACGCGGCCCCTTCACGTCCTTCTCAGCCGATCGCATATATGTTGGGGCTAAACTTGGGTGTTTTAATTTCTATGTGTGCATGATTTGAAAGGGTTGCTTGATTTCTTGTGATTGATTAGATAAGTAAGTTGGATTATTGATGGATTAAGAACCTTGCGAGTAGGAGGTAGCCTTGTCCAAGTTTTGTTCGACTTGTGTGCTATTCATAGCTTTGAGTCATCCAAGGTGGTTTGGAGTTTCTAAGGAACCTTTACCATAATAAAGGTAGATATTTCCATTAGGACACTCAGAACTCAGACCCTGAAAGTTGTGAGTAGGATCCTAGATGTTCCCGTTGAGATTAGTAAAACCGAGTTTCCAGCAGATCTGTTAGTAACAACTTTGGACCAGCACGAGGTGATTCTCGGAATGGATCCATTGACACGTTATCAAGCTCATATGGATTGTGGGAAAGGCAAAATTCAGCTTATGAAGAAAGTTTGTTCGAGGATTCAGTTTTGTGGATTTCGGCAAAGTGCAGGAATGATGTTTCTATCGGCCTTAACAGCGAAACATGAACTACAAATTAGTGAAGTTTACTTAGTGACTCTCACATTAAGCAGTAACGGATTGACAGGAGAACAGAGTTATCCAAAATTCCAGTGGTTTGAGAGTTCAAAAATGTGTTTAAGCTGCTGGAAGAAGTACCACCGCCAAGGTCCAATCCGTTCACGATGGCTTGAGCTAAAGAAGCTATTAAATCGAGAAGGGCTTCATCAGACAAATTTCATCGTCTTGGGGAGCGCCGGTTTTGTTTGTTAAAAAGAAGTAGAGGAGTATGTGGTTATACATTGATTACCGGGGAATCAATAACAAAACATAAAGGATAAGTATCCACTCCCAAGAATCGATGAGCTTCTAGATCAGTTTCAAGGAGCCAACGTCTTTTATAAGATAAACTTAGCTTCAGGTTATCATCAGATATCTATTACGGAAGAAGACATTCCAAAGATCGCATTCTGCACTAGGTATGTACAAATAGTTTGTACTGATGCCTTTCGGACTTACGAATGCTCCAGCCGTTTTCATGAGATAAATGAACAAGGTGTGCAGAGAATATCTAGACGAGTTTGTTATCATCTTCATTGATGACATACTCATCTACTCGAAGAGCGCGGAGGAACATGAGAAGCATTTGCGGTTATTATTGTGCAGACTTTGAGAACATAAGTATTCATGAAGTTTAGAAAATGTAAGTTCTGGAGAAAAGAAATAGGATTCCTAGGCAATAGAGTATCAGAGCATGAAGTGTCCACAGACACAAAGAAGATTGCTCTAATTAAGGATTAGCTGCAACCGACTACTGCCATGGAGGTTCGAAGTTTCCTAGGGTTGGCCAGTTACTATAGAAAGTTCGTCAAGAACTTTGCCTCCAGGGCCAAACTTATGACCCGTTGGACTGGCAAGTGTGTTCAATTCTAGTGGACAGTGGAACCCGCTAATGTGTTTGAGCAACTCAAGGAGGCCTTGATAACCACACCTATATTAGTTTAACTCGAGGCATACCAGTCATTCTCCATCTATACAGATGCATCCTGAATAGGACTCGGTTGTGTATTGAAGCATAAGGAGAATTATCCGACCCATGACATGGAAATGGCCACAGTAGTGTTTACCTTGAAGATCTTGATATCTTATCACTACGAGTGAAACGGTGTAGTCTTTATGGATCACCAGAGCCTGAAGTATCTATTCATGTAACCGGTATGAATCTAAGGCAAAGGCGTTGGATATAGTTCATATCGAATTATGATCTAAAGATCCAATATCATCCGAGAAAGGCCAATGTGGTGGCTGATGCTTTAAGTAGACGCCAAGATACTAGGAGTGATGTGAAAGACATAGGGTATATGTCTAGTATGCTCAAGGAAGTTCGTCTTACGATAATGGAAGGAGAGACGAGCCAACCTCTTGGAGTTCAGGCCGTGAACCAAGACATTTTGATTAACCGCATTAGAGACACCCAAGGAGAAGATGTGGACTTGAAAAAGATCATTGATGAGCTATCAAGGAATGAAGGAAGGAATTATAAGGGTTATCATTTGGCAGAAGATGGGACGTTACTTATGAACAGGAGGATAATGGTTCCAGCCAAAAAGAAACTAAGAGAAGAGATATTGAGGACAGCACATCAGTCTCTATTGAGCATTCATCCAGGGAGTACCAAGGTGTACCAATACATAAGACGTTATGACCACTATATTAAGAAGTGAGTAGCGAGATGGGTGGAACAGTGTCAAGTGTGTCAACAAGTTAAGGTCAAGAATCAGGTATCGGGAGGTCTGTTGCAAAGTTTATCATTTTCGGAAAGGAAGTGGGAAGCAGTGGCCATGGACTTCATTACAGGATTACCTATAGCACCGGGTCGAGGTAACGATGCTGTTTGGATAATAATGGATTGTTTGACTAAGTCCGCCCATTTTCTTCTAATTAAGTTAGGAGATCGGTTTGTGACATTGACTAAACTATATCTGAATGAGATTGTGATACTGCACGGGGTGCCAGCAAGCATAATATCAGATAGAGACCTGAGATTTACCACACGTTTTTGGAAAGCTTTTCAGGATTCCTACGGAACAGAAATACATATCAGTATGGCTTTTCATCCCGAGGTTGACGACGAGACGGAGAGGACAAACCGAACAATCCGAACAATCGAGTACATGCTCCGAATGTGCATCTTCGATTGGCCTAGAAAATGGGAATAACACTTATCCTTAGTGGAATTCTCCTATAACAATAACTATCACTCGAGTATTGGGATGTCGCCTTATGAGGCCTTATACGGTCGTCTTTGTCGCACACCCATGTGCGAGGTGGAAGCGGGAGAAAGAAGGATGTTTGGGCAGAATATCGTGAATGAGACCAAGAACAAGATCAGGATGGTCAGATAGAACATGAGGAAAGGTAAAGACCGACAGAAGAAGTACGTGGATCAGCACCGACGAGAATTAGTCTTTACAGTAGGAGATTGGGTATACTTGAAGGTAGAAGCGCCGAAAAGAAAGGATCGCTTCAGAAAGTTCGGAAAATTTGCCATATGGTTCACTGGACCGTACAAGATTATTAGAAGAGTTTGGGAGTTGGCTTATCACTTGGAGCTACGATCGGACATGGTGTTACATCCAGTTTTCCATGTCTCGATCGTTCGAAAGCATATCCGGGATTCAGCCGAAGTAGAACCACAAAGGATTAAGGAGTTGCGGTCAAACCTCACGTATCCGGAAAGTCTGATCCAGATAGGAGAAAGGTGCATCAAGAAGTTGAAAATCCGAGAGATTTCCCAAGTCCAAGTCTTTTGGGGAAAGTAACATAGGATTGTGGTCACTTGGGATGACAATGATCGATTTTGAACAGAATACCCCGTGTTATTCACCGAAAGTGTGACAGAAAGAGCTTGAGAATTCGGGGATGAATTCTTATAACGAGCGATAGACAGGATCCGAGCGCCAAGCGATAGGCTGATCCAAGCTAAATGCAACCCAATGGTTCGCAGGAAGTAGTTTTGGTCGAGAGAACCGATTTTGTCGTTAGAAGAACAAGGTCTAACGTGGATCCCACTTAGCGTTGAGGTGTTAAACGGGCGCCATTGTGCATTCCAGTTATGCATAAAGTTCTCTCAGGTACATTAAGTGCGACAGGTGTCTTTTTTTTAAGCCAACAAGTCAGGAGCAAAGTGACAGTGGTTTATGGTGTTGTTTAATTTAGTGGTAGAAGTGTTCAATTTAAACCATGTATTACCCATCTATAAATACCCCTTATGCCATTTCAGTTCAGTTTAGAAAAGAAAATAAAAACCATCAGAAAACTTAAGAGAAGCCGTAAGAAAGAGAGAGAAAGAAGAGAGAATACCTTGTTGTCGTGGCTAGGAGCTGAGCGTAGGAAGAAGGAAGGAAACTGCTAGGAGAATCCATGATCAAGGGGCTGATCTTCAATCTGTGAGTTTTGTTTTATTAAGCAAGAACGTCGCTTTGAGTTTGGTTAGGCTAGAAAATGGTTTTAATGCGGTGCATGTCCATGATTATATGCTTGCTTGTTCTTTGTGTGATTGCATGCAGTTTTAGTTAAGTGTTGTTTTCTCGGTTTTACGCTAGCGTTATGTTAAGCATGTATCCAGTTATTGGTATTTGCGGTTATGGTTATTTTAAGTGTTGCGGTTTTGCTATCATGTTTGATTGTTAAAGTTGTTGTTTAGTGCTTTATGCATGTTGTTGGTTTTACGGTTTATGCATGTTTCTTAAGTTGCGGGTTAAGGGTTTAAAAATCATGTGGATTAGCATGTGGGAATTCTGGTGGCTAACTGATGCAATCCAGGACGCTACCAACAACCTTGGAGTGGACGAGGACGACCGCATGAACGAACGTACGTATGGACATACGATGGAGGTTCCAGACGAAAGAAAGGACGACCCAAAGTACAGCCCGCGTTCGTGCCACGACCATGCCATCGACCGCTCTCGACCAGCCCCGGTTTGTGCCTCGACCGCACCACCAATCCGCGTCCGACCGGCCTCGATCAACATGAAGACCAAGAGCTCGTCAAGGACCAGGCCCAAGACTTGGAGCGCACCAACCCGACTCTTTCAAAAACCCGAACTGGTCTGGACCAGTTACCGACCAAGACACAGGATCCTTGGACCATCTCAACCGGTCCAATGACACGATCAAAGATTAAGGCGCTTCAACAAAATATTGGTGCCTACATGGATCAAGCTTTGCTAGACCCAAATCAATCAAAGATGGTAATTTTGGTCCAAAGTTATTTGAATTAATTTTTTGGGAAAAGTGCTTATCTTGGTGCTCTTTTCCTTGGTGGGTTTTTGTCTCAAAGTGTTTTTCTCACCAAGGTTCTTAATAAGGCCTGGATAAACACTTGTATGTCCATTAACTTAAGGCCCATAACTTTTTGGATGAAAATTTTAATTCACATTTGGCCTGGCCCATTTCTCCTACGTAGGCGTGTGCTTTTTATTTTATTTGACCTCCTAGAAAATTGTCTGGTCTTTGGTCTTGCATGTCTTGGTTTTCTGTGCCAATCATGCAAGCTATTTGACTAATCTTTTTAAATCTTCTTGGCTTGTTTATTTAAACCCGGCCTTGGCCATTTGAAATCCTTTATCAAATTTTCGCCAAATGTTTTATTAAGTACTCTTAAATTTTTGATCATTTTGCAAGTAAGGAGTAATATCTGCTTGTCTTGTGAGTTCCCTTTCTGGTGCGTAATATCCAGATTGCTAAGCTCACAAAATCCTTCTTTGGGCCGGTGTGTCATATCATGCCTAAAGGAGTTGGGTTGTTCAAGGCGTATCCACGGTGTTGATCTTATCCCATTCGCACCATTGTTTCTTCCATCGACTGCTCCACCTCATTTCTTTCCCCTATACCATCTTATCCTAATCCGCCATTCACTCTTGTTTCAAATACCCATTCTTCTTCCGCTTGATCATTTAGTGCACCCCATCCTGTTGGCCGATCTTGGACGAGTGTCTCCCTATCACTAAGGGTCATGTCAAGTGGTATCATAGCGACCAACAGGCTGTGCCCCATCCCTCTTTATCTTTTTGTTAATTTTTGTTTGCATTCAAAATTTTAGAACTTTGTTTTTAAAAGTTGCTTGTGTCCATTTAACTTCCAATTTGAATTTGATTTATAAGAGTTTCTTGTGTTGTAATTCGGATTTGATTTTTATTTCATATTGTTGTTTTCTTCAATTTGTGTGTTTGAAGAAGGCGATTTATTCTAAAACTCTTGGTTTTGGAAGTTTATAATTAATTTGGCCGTTTGTTATAGTATTGTTCCAACCGTTCCTGTGAACTTTTAACTGGCCGGTTGTTTTGTTTATATTTTTCAGGTACAATGGGCGATTCAGAAGAGGAGGAACCAAACCATGCTCGCATGGTGGAAACACTTACAACTCGGATGAACCAGATGATGGACGCTCGGTTCATCTCCATGCAGGCCGAATTGCATGATGGGCTGATAGAGGACATAAGGCGCCTAATACCCAAGCATAGACTCGACCGTCGGCGTGCCCTCTTCCCTGAACAGCCAAGGCAGGACAGGCGTGTCTCATCCTCTGATCGGCATGACCATACTCCTAAAAGGCAAGATCAAGCTTCGGTTTTGGGGAGCCTTGGACGCCATAACTACTATGGTGATGACGTCGTGGCTAGGTTCTATCAAAGTGGAGGATCAGAAGATAATACCCCGGCCAGACCCAGGCGTACCCGTGACCACCGACCGCCACCAAACCAATAGGACAACATCAACCATCTCAAACTTAAAATTCCACCATTTCATGGCATAAGCGATCCTACTACCTATTTGGAATAAGAACATAAAATAGAATTAGTCTTTAACTGTCAATATTACTTTGAGATTAATAAAGTTAATGTGGCAGTGACTGAGTTTTATAATTATGCTCTCAGCTGGTGGGACCAGATGGTGGAAAGTCGGTTCTAATGTTGGTCTATAAGGGAGCTGGTTTCATGTTAACTAACTAAAAGCCAGAGTTTCTGAGCGTTTGGGCTAACCTTTTGCAAGAATATCAGGACTTGTTTCCTGAGGAGTGTCCGGACAGCCTGTCTGTGGCATAGAACTCCAACTCAAACGAAAACAAATATATTATACAGTGGAACTCGTGTGTTGGACGCGCTTGCGTACACGATATTGAGCGAGATTGACATCATCTCGGGTATAAATGTGCTTAACCCTAAATGGAAATTTCTATCCTCAGGTCCTGCTTTCAGGTGTAGGCCTGGTCCAGATATCCTAAGGCCCCAAACGAAAACAAAATATATTATAGCCCACTAGTTCATGTTATTTTTCAAAATCAAAATAAATCTGGTGGGAGGAAGGACATTCTCCACCTGATTTATCATTTGAAGAACACTATAATTATTTAAACAACATATATACAGGTGATGGTATATATGAATGGAATATTGATGGTCGTTCAGAATACAAAATAATGAATCTAATTCAAGAAATGGATATGACTGCTATAGCCTATAAAGCTAAAGGAAATACTGATAGACAAGCATATGTATTATTAATAAATAGATTTAATGGAGCATTAAAATATTGGTGAGATAATTCATTAGACTCAATTACACAAGATTCAATTATTAATCACGTTGAAACAACAAGGGTAGAAAATGATGATGGCTTTTATGAAGAACAAGAAAAAGAAAATTCTGTAAAGTATAAATTCATACTATAACTATGCATTTTATATGAAATCCAACAGAATAATTTGAAAGTAAAAAAAAATTATAATAACAAATTTAAGATGTCCAATGTTAGGTGATTTTAAATGGTATAAAGATATATTTATAACTAATATATTTCAAAGAAAAGACTGAAATCAACCTTTCTGGAAATAACGGTTTATCTTACCGTCCTTCTTTGCAGAAAGAGTAATCACTAAATTAAAAGATTATTCTGGTGAGCAACCAATCCCCTGGAATACAATTACATATGGTCAATTATTTGTATTTGTAAAAAAGAAAGATTATCAATATGTCAAGAGTAAAAAGATAAAAACCAAAATGATAGATTTAAATTTAAATTAATCATGGGTTCATTACGTGAACAATATGGTTATAATAAACTTAATCCACCTTCTAGAATGAAACAAATACAATTTAGAAAAAGAAAAACATAGACACTATGACCAACAACCAAATAATAAATATTATTCAAAAAAAACACAAAAACATAAATCATAACAAAAATAATATGCTGGAATTGTAAAAGACCAGGTCATACTTCTAAAGAATGTAGAATGAAAAAGAAAATAAATGAAATATTCCAAGATCAACCTGATATACAAGAAAAATTAACGAAACTATTAATATGAGAATCAAAATCATCTAGTGAATCTGAAAATAATTATTTAATAAACGAAGTTGAAAATTCAAGTAATTCCTCTGCAGAATCACAAGAACTATCTGACAATTTATGAAATTGTAAAAAAGTTAATGTTATAACTAAAGATAGCAATAAAAAAATTTTATTAGACATAATACATAAAATAGATAATTCAGAAGTTAAAAAGGAATATTTATTAAATTTAAAAATATAGTATATCAAGAAAATCAACTACAAAATCCACAACCTTTTAGTCTAAATAAAATACTTGAAAAATATCCAACCCAAAGTTTATTTAAACAAGTAACTATAGGAGAACTACAAAATGAATTTAAACAATTAAAAACACAAATTAAAGAATTACAACTAGTAGTTAACCAACATGAATTAAACCAATTAAAAAATAGACGCTAGATTAAAACATGTAGAATCAAAAAATTCTCAAGCCTCAACAAGTAATCAAATATCAGAAGAAGATAAAAATTACAATCAAAATATTAATAAGATAAATTATCAGAAATGGTAGACTAATATAACATTACATATAGGACATAATTTTCAAATAAACACAATACCCTTAATAGATTCATGAGCAGATTATAACTGCATCCGATAAAGTTTGATACCAACTAAATATTATGAAAAAACAACTGAACGCTTAAGTGGTGCTAACGGAAGTAATTTAAAAGTACAATATAAATTACCTAGTGCAAAAATATGTAATCAAGGATATTGTTTTAAAAATAAGTTTATATTAGTTAAAAACTTAACTCAAGAAGTAATATTAGGAACCTCTTTTCTTACTCAAATATATTTATTTAAAGTAACTGAGTTATGTATTATAACAGAAGTAGTAGGAACAAAATTATCATTTAAATTCCTATCACCCATGAAGTCAAAAGAAATATTGTATCTTCAACAAATATCAACATATTCAATACATGCAAGATGAAATAACCTACCAAAAAATAGTAGAACAACTTAAAACATCTTGTACACAAGATAAAATAAAACCAATAGAAAATAATTTGTTAATTCAAGTATGTTCAGATTTACCAAATGCATTTTGGGAAAGAAAACAATATTGTGTTCAACTCCCATATGAATTTTTTTTAATGAAAAACATATAACAACAGCACGACCTATTCAAATGAATAAAGAATTATTAGAACATTGTAAGCAAGAAATAAATGATCAATTTAAAGAAAAAACTCATTAGACCTTCCAAATCTCTATGGAGCTGTCCGGCTTTTTATGTTAATAATCAAGCTGAAAAAAACAAGGAGTATCACAACTAGTAATCAACTATAAACCTCTTAACGATGTTTTACAATGGATTAGATATTCGATACCTAATAAAAGAGATTTATTAAAAATATTTTATATTATTCAAAATTCTACTCAGATTTGATATGAAAAGTGGATTAGATATCCAAATTGATGAACAAGATATATATAAAACAGCATTCACCGTCCCGTTTAGACATTATGAATGAAACGTGATGCCATTTGGACTTAAAAATGTACCATCATAATTTCAACACATAATGAATGATATATTTAATAATTATTCAAAATTATTAAAAATAATTTGTTTATATTGATGATGTACTTGTATATTCAAACTCAATAGATCAGCACATAAACCATTTATATAGATTTTTAAATATAATTAAAAACATGGATTAGTAATCTTTGCTAAAAATATGTCATTATTCCAGACTAAAATTCGATTCTTAGGTCATAATATATATCAATGAACAATTACGCCAATAGCAAGATCTATAGACTTTGCTGATAAATTCCTAGAAGAATTAAAATAAAAATCACAATTACAAAGGTTCTAAGGATGTCTCAATTATGTTTCTGATTTTCTATCAAACCTTAGAAAAACTTTTCAACCTTTATTTCAACGATTACAAAAAAATCATAAACCTTGGTCAAGTATCCATACTAATTTAGTGCGCCAAATTAAACAAAAAGTCAAAATTTTACCATGTTTGTCAATCCCAAACCCTGAAGCTAATATGATAGTAGAAACTAATGCCTCTGAAATAGGTTATGGAGGCATACTAAAGCAAAAACTTCCACAAACCACTCAAGAGTCTATAATTAGATTCTATTCCGGTGTCTGGTCAGGTCCAGAAAAAAATTATTCTACGGTTAAAGAAGTTTTTTCTACAATTGATTGCATTACAAAATTCCAAGATGATTTAATAAACAAATTTTTTTTATTACGTGTTGATTGTAAATCAGCAAAAAAAAATTTTACAAAAAGATTTCAAAAATTTAGTTCCAAAGCAAATTTTTGCTAGATGGCAAGCTATTTTATGAGTTTTCGATTTTGATATTCAATTCATTAAAGGAGAAAATAATTATTTACCTGATTTTCTAGCAAGAGGATATTTACAGGGAAAATCAACTGATATTCAACAAAATATTCAAGATGAGTGAATCAAGCAAAAAATCAATGACCACATCAGACTGTATCAAGACTCAGCCACATCTTCAAGGCAAATCTCTCACTATCCAAAACCATTTCTCAGCTCTTGCTGAATTTCCACTATTATCCTATTGAAGAGCAGTACCAGCTGACAAAGGTCAATCTTCCACAACTAACAAAAATCCTTCCCAACAAACTACTCAAAAGTCAACCTACTATTCTAAGCCACAAAAAAACACCTCATGACTACCCAATACACCAAAACAGTTTCACTAAAAGAACTCCAGACCTTTATCAAAAGAGTTTTCTATGATGATAGCCTGTACCCAACATATAACATTAACAAGAATTGTATCTTCTATGAGTATATTCTAGTAGACTTTAAGTCAGTCAAAATTACTCATAATCCCGATAAAACCAACCTAAGACCTAGGATTTATCCATCACCATACCACTTGTTAGAATGAGAGATTTAGATTCACCATTGGAGAATAGAGAGAGTTTTAGAGACAACAGAATGAAAGAAAGGATTTTTATTAATAATGAAAGAATTATTCTTCTTGCTTACAAATGAAGAGTACATGTGTTTATATAGAGAATTTACAATCCTTGTATCCAAACACACTCTATTAGGCACCACTAATGCCTGTTTAGCTACAGGTTTAGAAGCTCCTTCATACTCTTCCTTTTGTTTAGAGTATCTACCACACTTCATACTCTCTCTTTGTCTTAGAGTATCTACTTCTTTTCTTCTTCATTTCAACACTCCCCCTCAAGTTTAAGCATGGGTGAATGGTTGAACTTGCAAAGATGAAGAGACTTTCCTCCTTCTTCTCTTCACTCCCTTTCAAGCTTGATTTTTAATGTTCATAGAAACCAAGCTTCGAACGTTAAAGAACTTCCTCATTAAAAACCTTACTTAGTATGAAAAACCCTTTGGGACAAAACCAATACTAAGGGAAAAAGAGTGAAGTCTTCTTAGCTTAGGGATTGGCCATTGAATCTGTGAGATTTTTTCCACCATAGTTAGCTTTATAGATCCTTGAACAAGACCTTGTTGATTATCCCTTGTTAATGGCTGCCTTGAAGCTTCTTCTAAGTTTGATCCCATTTTGCACATAGACATATACATGCATGTATCATTTCTCACAAGATAAACCAATGCATTATAATGTAAGAATGATTTTAACTTCTCTTTTATAAGAGTGGATGGCGATTTGGATGATATGATCTAGACCAGTCTGGTTTTCTAAGAACTTCACATTAAGGTCTTTGGATTCATCATGATCACATGGTTCTCTTCTGGATTCATCATGATCACATGGTTCTCTTCCCTTATATGTTTTGAATTTCCCTTTGACCAGCTTCATTTTGCTTCACCTTCTACTTTCAATAAGCCTAACTCAAGAGAATAAGATCGTAGAATTAAGCTTGAGTAGAGTGAGCAAACTTGTCTCCTAATTCACTATCCACCATGCTTCCACTAATTGATGTAGGGTAAGTCATGCTTATGACTGTTTTTATCACTTCTTGATCTAAAACATCATAGCAACTCAAAAATAAAGATTAGTATTCTAGAACTTGAATAAGATCAAGTCTGGTATCTAGTATAATATCTAGCCAAATTCTCAACCTAAAATCATAGAGTTAAAGAACTTATCTTAGATAGAAACTTTGATGAGAGAATTAGGCTGAGCAACACACTTCTTGTGCTCACTTAGTTTTCGCAGACAGCTTGGAAGCCTTTGAATGTGCCAGACAACTATTTGAATGATTTTCCTTTGGATGCTCATTTTATTTCCCCCCCACAAGCTTGACACTAGGATTAAGAGTCAAGTTTGGAAGAATGAGCATTCATAAATTGTTTTCATATGTACTCTTTGACATAATCTCTTGATCTTCTTTATCCTTTAAACATAAAGAAGAAGATTGTATGTATTTGGTAGAATAGAAAATGTCTTGAGAATTAAGAGATTTGAAGTATTGAAGAATATGAGATTTGGAGATTAAAAGTACCAGATTTTAAGTAGAATAGATGAGATTGATGAAGAATTAATGTGAGAGAATTATGATAAATCTCAAGGTGATTTTTGGATTCAACTAGGTTCTAAATGCAATGCATAGTCTTCCTAGGTTCTCTTTCATCCTATGAACATTTCTAGATGAGAAATTTAATCAATCAAGGAATAAGTAAAAGGTTTGGAGATAGCCTTTGCAAAGACTTTGATATTAAACTTTGTGAGTATTTCTCCTTTGTGATTGATTATGATCTGAAC
Source organism: Streptanthus diversifolius (assembly GCA_039880935.1). Taxonomy (NCBI): domain Eukaryota; kingdom Viridiplantae; phylum Streptophyta; class Magnoliopsida; order Brassicales; family Brassicaceae; genus Streptanthus; species Streptanthus diversifolius. The sequence goes on from JAXGFM010000001.1 coordinate 5,371,148, forward strand.
TTGCAGCATGTGTGCTCTGTTGATTTTCACTTCAAGCACACACCAAAGGACACCTTAATCCTTGGTGGCAATTGGTTTTAACTTCTTTTCCATGTTAGAATGAGAGATTTAGATTCAACATTGGAGAATAGAGGGAGTTTTTGATGAGGATATCGTACCAGCTACTGCACCACGAGTACCACCAGGACCTCTGACGTGTTCCAAGGCTCGAGCATTGGGAGACAAGTTCAACCAGCTAATGGAGATTGCATACGTCCAGGAGATCAAGGAGGACGGCCCATACGGCCCACTAGTTGGTCCAGAAGACCATCAAGATATGTTCGTGTCAGCTAAGGAACATTGGAGGTTCCTACTCGAAGATTCTTCTACCTCCGGTGTCTTTATCATCACCATTCGGTAAAGACACCAAAAGACGTATTAAGCAATTGTACTCTTTTTCCCATCTTTGGTTTTGTCCCACTGAGTTTTCCGAAGAGGGTTTTAATGAGGCAACACTCTTAGTGCGCAAGAAGACGAAGACTTGTTCACAAATCCACAATCCTTCACAAGTCTTAGTCAATTCGGCCTGCCTTCATCATTAAGGCTTATATATCTCATTTCTTTATTATTTAGAATAAGTATAAGTTTAAGGCCTTAAGCCCATTACTATTTTTCAGCAAAAAGAACTACATGTTGTTTTTATTTACACTACTTGTTGTTTGGGTTAAACATCATGTTGTTTACCCTAAGTTATAACTAAAAGGCCTATATAAGCCTCATCACTTGCAAGTAATAAGACAACTCGAATTTTTAAGCAAATAACCCTAGACAACTTGTCAACTGAGGGCTGCCTCTCTCCCTTGGAGAAGCTTGTCTCGTTCTTCTTGTGCCAAGAAGAACAACTCGGTATATCACAAGTCTTCCGCAGCTTGTGTGGTCCTTTCGATCCATTCTATTCATCCAACTCGCTTCTGGAGGTTTCGAGCTTCTCGACCAATAGTTGCACCAACACTACGCTTGCATCAGTTTTAGAGAAAAGAGAAGAGAGAAAGGATTTTTATTAATAATGAAATAATTAATCTTCTTGCTTACAAATGAAGAGTACAAGTGTTTATATAGAGAGTTTACAATCCTTGTGTCCAAACACACTCTATTAGGCACAACTAATGCCTGTTTGGCTACAGGTTTAGAAGCTCCTTCATACTCTTCCTTTGGTTTAGAGTATCTACCACAATTCATACTCCTCAAGACTACCCAATACACCAAAATAATTTCACGAAAAGAACTCCAGAACTTTACCAAGAGAGTTTTGTATGATGATAGCCTGTACCGAACATATAACCTTATCAAGAATCATACCTTCTATGAGTATATTCTAGTAGACTCTAAGTCATTCGAAATAACTCATTATCTCGATAAAACTAACCCTAACCTCATCTCATACTCCACCTTTAAAATCATTAGATTTAGCTCTATCCAAGACCTAGGATTTATCCATCACCATACCAAAAAACTATTTTCAACCCCTGGCTACCATATCCAAGGCTATACATATATCGACTACCAAAATGCCTTTTTTCATACCTTTTACCATAGACCTTATGACCACTCCTGGTATATATCCTTTGACCACAATTACCCAAAATCAGTCCCAGGCTGGTTCAACGAATGGTGCAATGGTTCGGACCTTTCGACCCAATTTACCCAGATACAGTTCTCAAAAGTTTTCTCCCTAACTACCAAAAACATTTACCAGATATGCCTAAAATCTCTTTCCATATCGACATGGGCATCCCTTGGATTTGTTCATGGCATTTTAACCATGCACTTCATTTACCAGATATGCCATATTCTCTTATCCGAGAATGCCATATTAAATGGTGAGATAAGTACAACCTTAACCGAAGTTCTTTAACCAACATTCAACACTTTTTTTAAAACCCATAATCAAATACATTCAGATATAAAAGTCATTTCAAAATCGATCCCATTGATCACACCAGACCACCTTAGTCAAAAATTCATACCACAACATTCACCACCAAAAACAGCTAAGCACACTCCTCAATCCAGCCCAGCTCATTCAACAACTTTTTCAACTTCCAAACGATCACAGATAAAAAGACATACTCCAAAAAATCCTCGCATTAATTCAACAACAGATGGACTCTTTTGATGTCGAGGATATTATGCAAGATGATCCATTCGTCGGTCCGCTAAGCCAAGATCAATAAAAAGGGTATTACTGATGTTTATTTTTGTATTTTAATCAAAGTATATTCTAATAGACTCTATATATTATTAATATTTGTATTAATCCTTGTATTATTTTACTTATTGTACTAGTTTCATATTTTACATGTTTGTATTTTAAAATAATCTACAGAGTATAAAAATGTATTATATTTTGTATTATACTTTCTATTATACTTTGTATTACCTACAAAGACAGGAAGCATCAAAACAAGACCCACTCAAATTGACAAGTTTGGCATTTTTTGAAGACAAGAAGTATCAAAAGAGGACCTACTCAAAGACTAAGGCCAAAAACATGTCACAAAACTACAACTCCTACACAGCAATTCCAATTACATTTCATGCAGTAAGTACTGAGGCCAAGAACGTGTCATAAAACTACAACTCCTACTGAGCAAGTCCAATTAAATTTCATGCAGCAAGTACTCCCTCCTTAGTATAAATACTCCTTTAGGATTCACAAGAAAGGGAAAAATAAGTTTTCAGCAAACAATTCTCTCTTTCAGAAAACACTTCTCTCTCCAAGTTTTAAATTTATAATCCAGTTTTAATATCTTATTTTGATTAAATCTTGTATTTCCATAAATATCAATAAAAATCAAAGTATTACTCATTTCCACAGTTTATTTTTATAAAACCTTAGATTATTTAAAAATACAAACAAGTAAAATATGAAACTATACAATAAGTAAAATAATACAAAGATTAATAATATATAGAGTGTAAATATGTATTATACTTTGTATTATCTACAGAGAAAAGAAGCATCAAAACAAGACTCACTCAAATTGACAAGCTTGACATTTTTTGAAGGCAAGAAGTATCAAATGAGGACCTACTCAAAGACTAAGGCCAAGAACATGTCACAAAACTACAACTCCTACTCTGCAATTCCAATTACATTTCATGCAGCAAGTACTCAGGCCAAGAACATGTCACAAAACTACAACTCCTACTCAGCAAGTCCAATTAAATTTCATGCAGCAAGTACTCCCTCCTTAGTATAAATACCCCTTTAAGATTCACAAGAAGGGGAGGAATAAGTTTTCAGAAAACATTTCTCCCTTTCCGAAAATATTTCTTTCTCCAAGTTTTAAATTTGTAATCCAGTTTTAATATTTTATTTTAATATCTTATTTTGATTAAATTTTGTATTTCCATAAATATCAATAAAAGTCAAAGTATTACTCATTTCCACAGTTTATTTTTATAAAACCTTCAATATTATCAAAATAAGTTTATCTATAAAAATATCCAAAACAAATCCAAAAAATAAAGAAATAATGGTATCAGAGCCAAATTTTGTTTTCAGTTGATGTATTCTCTACAAAAAGTTTTATAAAAAAGGGTTTTGTTTTCAAACTAGTTTAAGCTTCAGTTAGGTTCCAACCCTTCTCTCGAAGCACAGTCACTGTAGGTGTTCCAGGAAGCAAGTCCTAGAGTCAGGCCGTAAGACCGTTGGCAAGCCACAGTAGTGCCAAAGAAGAAACTGGTTAGTATATCTAACTTAAAGTTTAAATTTAGTATGAAATCATGGTGTCGTCTTTCAGAAAATTCTTTAAATTTAAACATGCAGCAACTACATCTTATAATACAATTAATTCAAGAGAAAAATTATGTAAAAAATAACTTCTTTTAACAATGAAATATCAAAAAATCAATTACCCCATATTAATCCAGAAAATGTATATTGAATTAGTACTTTTGATTTTAAAACAGCTTATGCAATAAAAGAACATGAACAAGCCCTATCTTTACAAAATGAATTTGAAGAAATAAAACTATTATATTCAATTGCTCTAGATAAATATAAAAAAAGAATTTAATTATATTCACTTTGGGCTTATTCAAATAGCAATTAAACCACTATCAAGAAATGGTATTGATTAACCAATATTAATGCTATTAAGAGATAGAACTTTATTAAAATTTGAAGATTCGCTCTTAGGAGCATTACAATCAAATTTATGTAATGGAGAAATTTACTTTAGTTGTGCACCTAATTTTCAAGTAAGTTTACATGATCCAACAATACTCAACACATTAGTATGAAATGTTCATTTACCACAAATAAAAATTTAAAATGAAAGTCATGGATATTTATTACTTTATCAAATTTACTTTAAACAATCAACATCAGAATTTAATCCTAGATGTTTATTACAAGATTCTAAAGGAGAAACTAAAATATTATCTTTACCTTTACCTCATTTAGAGAATTACTGAATTACTGAAATATTACTGAACAAAATGATGAAAATGATGAAGCTTTGTGTTATCTAGTGAATTACAAAAATGATGAAAATAGTGATAAAAACTCAATAGAACAAAACTAAAATATTATCTTGTATCTCCTGGTTGAGCCCACTCATGAAGCGGGACATAGTGGCCTCACGGTGTTCAGTCACACCAGCCCGGATCAGGAGCATCTCCATTTCCTTAAAATAGTCATCTACACTCCGGTTGCCTTGATGTAGATGCCTTAGTCTTTGATGCAAGTCTCTGTGGAAGTGGTTGGGAACAAAGCGCCTTCGCATGAGGAACTTGAGTTCTTCCCATGTTTCAATGGGATATTTCCCATTACGTCTCCTGAAAGTTACCACTTGATCCCACCAGCTTAATGCGTAATCATAAAACTCTGTATCAGCCAAATTCACCTTGTTAGTTGCACTATAATATTGGCAATTAAATACAAGTTCTATTTTGGTTTCCCAGTCAAGATAGAGAATGGGATCATTATGGCCGTGGAAGGGTGGTATTTTCAGCTTGAGGTTGTTGCACTGGTCTGGCTGAGGAGGTAGATTGGGAACCCTATGGTGACGCCTTGTTCGGCCTTGTGCACTATGATCTGAACCTCCGGATTGATAGAACCAAGCCGCCCCTTCATCTCCAACATAAGTCCTGCGGCCCAAGCTTCCTGCGTAAGAGGCATGTCCTTGTGGTTCAGGCGTGAGACCACAGACGCGTCTAGGAGGGAATGGGTTCCTTTGGCATGGTTGTCTCCCATCTGGTAAGACTCTATTGATCTCCTCGCGGATGATTCACAGAACCTTTACCTCAATTAAGATTTAAACTATTTGAAGAAAATGCTATTAAGATAAAAACTATTTCAAGAATTACTGAACAAAATAAAAATATTATTTTGAATATTAAACAAGACAACTCAATTAAATTTAAAGCACCTAGCATAACCAGAACAAAATATCTATCCCACATCACCTACACAATCAGATTTTAAATATATAAATGTAATAAATAAAGACTTCAAAATTAATAAACAATATATTTAAAAAGAATTTTATTCAATAGAAAATAAAGAAAAAAGAAAATGGTATTTCAAGACCTTTTCTAAAGAACAAATAACTAATTTTAGAGAAATCTGGTATGAAATTATGATAACAAAATAAATAACTATTCCATTTTTTATATGGTTTGAAACTTACTCCACTAAACATAATATTGATTATCCATTTAAGTCTATAAATACAAGTTCATCTTTAAGTCAAATATGAGAACAACTAGATGGTAACAAAGTTAAATCAATTCATCCACCTTTAAAAGATTTTAAAATAAACATGTTCAATCAGCAAATTATTGCCAATCCATTTAAAACAGGAGATAATAAAGAAGATAAAGAAAGAACCAATAGTTGTAAATGATATTAAACCCATATACCAACAATACAATTTCCAAACAGGTGGATCATATAGATAATAAGTTAAACCTCAAAGAATCCAAAGGTATAGATAAATATAATCAAAATATTCAGCATCCATTTTCAGCTACTTCTACACCAATATTTAAACCTATAACTAGACAAGATAAATTTCCAGAAAATGAAAATTTAAAATTTATAGCATCAAGATTAGATAAACTAGATAAAGGTAAGGGAATAAACAATATAGATGAAAATGATAACAAATCTATACAGTCATCTACACAATCAGAAATTGATATTCAAGAAATAAATAGGATTAAAAATAGAATAATAAAATATAATAAACCCTATTACAAAAGACATTATCCGCCTGATTTATTATTTGAAGAACATCATAATTATTCAAACAACATATATACAGGTGATGATATATATGAATGGAATATTGATGGTCGTTCAGAATACAAAATAATGAATCTAATTCAAGAAATGGGTATGGCTGCTATAGCCTATAAAGTTAAAGGAAATACTGATAGACAAGCATGTGTATTATTAATAACTGGATTTAATGGAGCATTAAAATGTTGGTGGGATAATTCATTAGACTCAATTACACAAGATTCAATTATTAATCACAATAAAACAATTAGAGTAGAAAATGATGATTGCTTTTATGAAGAACAAGAAAAACAAGATGCTGTAGAAGTATTAATTCATACTATAACTATGCATTTTATTGGAAATCCAACAGAAGAATTTGATGGTAAAAAAAAATATATTAACAAATTTGAGATGTCCAACGTTAGGTGATTTTAAATAGTATAAAGATATATTTATAACTATATATATTTCAAAGACAAGACTGTAATCAACCTTTCTGGAAAAAACAATTTATCTCAGGATTACCTTCCTTCTTTGCAGAAAGAGTAAACAATAAATTAAAAGATTATTCTGGTGGGCAATCAATCTCCTTGAATACAATTACATATGGTCAGTTATTTGTATTTGTAAAAAAGAAAGATTATCAATATGTCAAGAGTAAAAGGATAAAAAACAAAATGATAGATTTAAATTTAAATTAATCATGGGTTCATTCTGTGAACAATATGGTTATAGTAAACTTAATCCACCTTCTAGAATGAAAAAAATACAATTTAGAAAAAGAAAACTACATAAAAAATATTATAAACATAGACACTATGACCAACAACCAAATAATAAATATTATTCAAAAAAAAACACAAAAACATAAACCATAACAAAAATAATATGCTGGAATTGTAAAAGACCAGGTCATACTTCTAAAGAATGTACAATGAAAAAGAAAATAAATAAAATATTCCAAGATCAACCTAATATAAAAGAAAAATTAACGAAACTATTAATATCATAATCAAAATCATCTAGTGAATCTGAAAGTAATTATTTAATAAACGAAGTTGAAAATTTAAGTAATTCCTCTACAGAATCACAAGAACTACCTGACAATTTATACAATTGTAAAACAATTAATGTTATAACTAAAGATAGCGATAAGTTTTTTTTATTAGAAATAATAGATAAAATAGATAATTCAGAAGTTAAAAAGGAATATTTATTAAAGTTAAAATATATTATATCAATAAAATCAATTACAAAATCCACAACCCTTTAGTCTAAATAAAATACTTGAAAAATATCCAAACCAAAGGATATTGTTTTAAAAATCAGTTTATATTAGTTAAAAACTTAACTCAAGAAGTAATATTAGGAACCTCTTTTCTTACTCAAATATATCCATTTAAAGTAACTGAGTTAGGTATTATAACAGAAGTAGTAGGAACAAAATTATCATTTAAATTCCTATCACCCATGAAGTCAAAAGAAATATTGTATCTTCAACAAATATCAACATATTCAATACATGCAAGATAAAATAACCTACCAAAAAATAGAAGAACAACTTAAAGCATCTCGTATACATGATTAAAATAAAATCAATAGAAAATGATTTGTTAAATCAAGTATGTTCAGATTTACCAAATGCATTTTGAGAAAGAAAATAATATTATGTTCAACTCCCATATGAAAAAGATTTTAATGAAAAACATATACCAACTAAAGCACGACTAATTAATAAAGAATTATTAGAACATTGTAACAAGAAAGTGTATATTTTTTATTCATTTGAATAGGTCGTGTTTAGTTGTTATATGTTTTTAATTAAAATCTTTTTCATATGGGAGTTGAACACAATATTATTTTCTTTCGCAAAATGCTATTGGTAAATCTGAACATACTTGATTTAACAAATTATTTTCTATTGATTTTATTTTATCTTGTATACGAGATGTTTTAAGTTGTTCTTCTAGTATTTTGGTAGGTTATTATTGTTTTTTATTGTATTTTTGTTGAATATACAATATTACTTTTGACTTCATGGGTGATAATAATTTAAATGATATTTTTTTTCTTACTACTTCTGTTATAATACCTAACTCAATTACTTTAAATGGATATATTTGAGTAAGAAAAGGGGTTCCTAATATTACTTCTTGAGTTAAGTTTTTAACTAAGATAAACTGATTTTTAAAGCAATATCCTTGATTTCATATTTTTGCACTAGGTAATTTATATTGTACTTTTAAATTATTTCAGTTAGCACCACTTAAGCGTTCAGTTATTTTTCATAATATTTAGTTGGTATTAAACCTTATCGGATGCAGTTATAATCTGCTCCTGAATCTATTAAGGGTATTGTGTTTATTTGAAAATTATGTCCTATATGTAATGTTATATTAGTGTACCATTTCTGATAATTTATCTTATTAATATTTTGAATGTAATTATTATCTTCTTCTGATATTTGATTACTTGTTGAGGCTTGAGAATTATTTGATTCTACAAGTTTTAATCAAGCGTATATTTGTAATTGGTTTAATTTATGTTGGTTAACTGCTAGTTGTAATTCTTTAATTTGTATTTTTAATTGTTTAACTTCATTTTGTAGCTCTCCTTTAGTCACTTGTTTAAATAAACTTTGGGTTGGATATTTTTCAAGTCATTTATTTAAACTAAAGGGTAGTGGATTTTGTAATTGATTTTCTTGACATACTATATTTTTAATTTTATAAATATTCCTTTTAACTTTTGAATTACCTTATTTTATCTATTATGTCTAATAAAAATTGTTTATAGCTATCTTTAGTTATAACATTAATTTTTTACAATTGCATAAATTGTCAGATAGTTATTGTGATTCTGTAGAGGAATTACTTGAATTTTCAACTTCGTTTATTGAATAATTACTTTCAGGTTCACTATATGATTCTGATTCTGATATTAATAGTTTTGTTAATTTTTCTTGTATATCAGGTTGATCTTGGAATATTTCATTTATTTATTTTTCATTCTAAATTCTTTAGAAGTATGACCTGGTCTTTTACAATTCCAGCATTGTTTTTTTTGGTTTATCATTTTGTGTTTTTTTTGAATAATTTTTATTTTTTGAGTAATATTTATTATTTGGTTGTTGGTCATAATATTTATGTTTATGATATTTTTATGTAATTTTCTTTGTCTAAATTGTATTTGTTTCATTCTAGAAGGTGGATTAAGTTTATTATAACCATATTATTCACATAATGAACTCATGGATAATTTAAATTTAAATCTATCATTTTGTTTTTTTATCATTTTTCTCTTGACATATTGATAATCCTTCCATTTTTACAAATACAAATAATTGACCATATGTAATTGTATTCCAGGGGATTGGTTGCCCACCAGAATAATCTTTTAATTTATTGATTACTTTTTCTGCGAAGAAGGACAATAGTCTTGAGATAAACTGTTCTTTCCAGAAAGATTCATTACAATCTTGTCTTTGAAATATATTAGTTATAAATATATATTTATACCATTTAAAATCACCTAACATTGGACATCTTAAATTTGTTAATATAATTTCTTACTTTCTAATTCTTCTGTAGAATTTCCTATAAAATACATAGTTATAGTATTAATTAATACTTTTACAGCATTTGGTTTTTCTTGTTCTTCATAAAAGCCATCATCATTTTCTACTCTTATTGTTTCAATGTGATTAATAATTTAATCTTGTGTTATTGAGTCTAATGAATTATCCCACTAATATTTTAATGCTCCACTAAATCAAGTTATTAATAATACACATGCTTGTCTATCAGTATTTCCTTTAGCTTTATAGGCTATAGCAGCCATACCCATTTCTTGAATTAGATTCATTATTTCGTATTCTGAACGACCATCAATATTCCATTCATATATGCCATAACCTGTATATATGTTGTTTGAATAATTATGGTGTTCTTCAAATAATAAATCAGGTGGAAAATGTCTTTTGTAATAGGGTTTATTAGATTTCATTATTCTATTTTAATCCTATTTATTTTTTGAATATCAATTTCTAACTGTGTAGATGATTGTATAGATTCGTTATCATTTTCGTCTATATTGTTTATTCCCTTACCTTTATCTAATTTGTCTAATCTTGATGCTATAGATTTTAAAATTTCATTTTCTGGAATTTAACTTGTCTAGTTATAGGCTGAAATATTGTTGCAGAAGTAGGTGAAAACGGATGCTGAATATTTTGATTATATTCATCTATACCTTTGGATTCGTTGAGGTTTAATTTATTATCTATATAATTTACCTGTTTGGAAATTGTATATAATAGTTGGCTTTGAAAATTATTTGTTGGTATATGGGTTTAATATCATTTACAACTATTGGTTCTTTATCTTCTCTATTAGCTCCTGTTTTAAAAGGAATGACCATAATTTGCCGATTGAACGTGTTTATTTTTAAATCTTTTAAAGGTGCATGAATTGATTTAACTTTGTTACCATCTAGTTGTTCCCATATTTGACTTAAAGATGAACTTGTATTTATATATTTAAATGGATAATCAATATTATGTTCATTGGAGTAAGATTCAAACCATATAAAAATTTGAATAGTTATTTCTTTTGTTATCATAATTTCATACCAAATATCTATAAAATTAGTTGTTTGTTCTTTAGAAAAGGTTTTGAATTATCATTTTTTCATTTTCTATTGAATAAAAGTCTTTTTAATATATTGTTTATTAGTTTTGAAGTCTTTATTTTTTACATTTATTGATTTAAAATTTGAGTACTCTCTATCCTAAAGGGGTTTTTGAGTAGCTCCTCTTTTGATACTTCTTGTTTTCAAAAAATGTCAAGCTTGTCAATTTGAGTGGGTCTTGTTTTGATGATTCCTGTCTTTGTAGATGATACAAACTATAATACAAAGTATAATACATATCTATATTCTATAGATTATTTAAAAATACAAACAAGTAAAATATGAAACTAGTACAATAAGTAATATAATACAAAGATTAATAGTATACAGAGTCTGCTAGAATATACTTTGATTAAAAAACAAAATAAACATCACTAATACCCTTTTTATTGATCTTGGCTTAGCGGACCGCAGAATGGATCATCTTGCATAATATCCTCGTCATCAGAAGAGTCCATCTACAATGGGAATGCTGTGGTTCATCATGATCAGGGAGTTTGTAATATTGCTCACTTACCTGCTAATCATGTTGCTTTCATTATAAGTCTTGATAAGGAGCAGATTCCAAAGACATATGAGGAAGCTATGACCAAGAAGGAATGTAGGGAAGCTATTCTAGCTGAGAAACAATCCATTGAAAAGAATGGTATTTATGCTTCAACTACATTACCAAAAGGAAAAAGGGCTATAAAGCTAGGTTGGTGGCTAGAGGTTGATAGATATAAAGCTAGGTTGGTGGCTAGAGGTTTTACTCAGACATATGGTGAGGATTATAGGAATACCTTTGCACATGTAGCTAAGATTCATTCTGTTAATGGATGTTAAGAATGCATTCTTGCAAGGTGAACTAGGGAGTGGCAACATTCTCAGACTGAGGAAGGACATCTATGGCCTTAAACAATCTCCAAGAGTCTGGTACCACAAGCTAAGTTTAACATTGATGGATAGAGGATTCAAAAGATATGAAGTTGAACATACTCTTTTTACACTAAAAAGCAAGGAAGGTATTGTGGTAATTCTTATTTATGTAGATGATATAATCATATCTGGTAGTGATAGTGTTGGTATTGCATCTACTAAAGATTACTTGAAAAGTGTCTTTGATATTAAGGATCTAGGAGAACTTAAATACTTCTTAGGAATTGAAGTGTGTAGGTTCAAGGAAGGTCTCTTTTTATCTCAAAGGAAATATGTTGTAGATTTACTAACCTCTATAGGTATGATGGAAGCTAAACCAGCCAAAACACCCTTAGAAGAAGATTATAAAATCGGAACTAAGGGGGAGCTAGAGGTGGAAATTGATTTTCATGATCCTAAGCTCTACAGGAAAGTGGTTGGTAAGCTTATTTAGCTAACCATCAGTAGACCAGATTTATGTTTTGCTGTGAATCAGGTATCTCAACATATGCAAGGGCCAAAGATGAGATATTGGGAAATGGCACACCGAATTTTGAGATATCTAAAAGGCACTCATGAACAAGGTATATGGATGGGTTGCAATAAAAAAATAAATGTGGTTGGTTATTGTGATGCAGATTGGGCAGGAGATAGGGAGGATAGGAGAAGTACCACAGGCTATTGTACTTTGTGACTTAAAAAACCAAGAAGCAAAAGGTGGTATCATGCTCTAGTGCTGAATCAGAATATAGAGCAATGAAGAAGCTCACAACTGAATGCATTTGGATGAGGAAAATTTTGGAGGATCTTGCCGTGAAGTATGAAGAACCTATCACCATCCATTGTGACAATCAGGCTGCTATACACATAGCATCCAACTCTGTGTTCCATGAAAGGACCAAGCATATAGAAGTAAACTGCCATAAAGTAAGAGAAGCCATTGGGAAGGGAATCATATTGCCTTGTTATACAAGGAGAGAGGATCAACTAGCTGATGTGTTCACCAAGGCAACAACTCTGAAGAATGGCGCCTCTATCTATCCAAGGGTTGGCCTATGACCATTCCACACCAATGATCCCAATATGGAGTGTTATACTTTTTTCCCTAGAAAAGATTTTGTCCCAAATGGGTTTTCCTTCTTTAGGTTTTTAATGGGGTAATGCTTTGCAAGCTTAGATATTCTCCATGTCTTAAGTTTAAGGGGGAGTGTTGGAATAAAGAATAAATGATGAAATTAGAAAGTATAATAGGCGTGAGTTACTTGGTTTAAAGGGCAGTGTCTAAAGCTTGTTTGTGTTCTAGTGTTATGTTATCCTTGTAGCCATTCATGTATAAGGCTATCTTTGTATCCAAACAAGCCTAGACTAGATTAATATAAATATCTATCTCCCTTCTGATTTTGTAACTTAGAAACTATTATTCTCATTCTCTTAATAAAATCATTCTTCTTTAAATCTCTCTAAACTCTCATTCTCTCATTCTACAAATCTCTTAAATTCATAATCTTTCATCTGACAGGTTTAAGACTTCAAGATTGATTTTCTTGATTTCCTTATTAATCTTTGAAATTTTTTTTTTTTAGGTAAAGTCATGAATTTGTTAGGTTTGGTTTATTAAAATTCGAAATTTATATTGAATCTTTATTGTTGGTAGAGATAAGGATTGTTATTAGTTAATCTTGTTGGTTGGAGTTGTTAAAGTTTGTTGCATGAATTGGTTGAAGCTAGTTAAAGGAGGTTAGGTAGTTATCTTGGTTGGCAAGCAAACTCACTTGGCTGTGGTAGGAAGGGTTGAACACGCGCCTAGGTGGTATCACTTGGCCTTCCTGTGTGCTGCACTTGTCCCTGTTCTACCCTCGTGTCCTTGGTGTCCCTGGGTGCCGCTCAAGATGATGATGACATCGAGCCAGCCATTGCACCAGTCATTCCACTTGGACCACTCACACGGTCCAAGAGGAAGGCGTTAGGAGACAAGCTCGGCATGCTACTGGAGAGTGGAAACGGACCAGACTTCGAGCCGCCCATGACCAGCCCCGGACCGACCCCTGCCAGCCGCCTCAAGACCAGTCCCCGAGCTCACACCTCGCCACTGTCGTCCCGACCACCCGACCAGCCAGCGTCCAGATCAGCAAGCCAGGGCCCGTTCCAGCTAGACAAGGAGCCATGGAGGTTCCTTCAAGAAGACTCTTCCTCCTCCGTTGTCTTTACCATTACTATACGGTAGAGACACCAAAAGTCGTGCTAGGAAATTGTATTCTTTTTCCTATATTCGGTTTTATCCCACTAGGTTTTCCGAAGAAGGTTTTAAAGAGGCAATACTCTTAGTGCGCAAGACGGTGAAGACTTGTTCACAATTCCATCTCATTCACAAGTCTTCTTGCGAATTCTAGCCTAAGTATTATTGGGCTTTTCTATCTTATTTCTATTCTTTTTAGACTAAGTGTTTAAATGGGTTTAATTCATGTTGACTAATTAGGGCTCACTTTCTATTTAGTTGCCAATAAGTGAACTACATGTTGTTTTAATTCTTGTAAGGCTAAATGCCTTGTAGTTTAGCCTAAGTTGTAAAAAGGCACTATATAAGCCTTTTGTCTACACTTTAATGAAATAACAAGCATTTTGAAAAAACCAAAAAGACTAGTGTCTAAACCCTAAACAGCCGCAAGCAAGCCTCCCCTTTGCTGCAGCCGTGTGCTTCAACCAAGCCTGGTTGAAGTTCTTGGAGTATCACAAGCCCTTTCACAGCTTGTGTAGTCCCTTCGATCAACCCCTCCTTCCCATCGATATCTGTCTAGCAACCTGAGCTTCTCGGTGAAAGACAGCCCACCCTTGGTTCTTACATCATCTGGTATCAGAGCTTAAAGCTCCTGCTCATCATGTTGATTCTATCCTTTTGTTTTTGGTGATTTTCCCTTTGTTTTGTGCAATAGTTTTTGGCTTTTGATTATGTTTCTTTCTCTTTCCCCTGAGGTTCTCGGTAAGAAGGAGAGGAATCAAGTCACCTACCACAAACATCCTACAAAAGAAAAAAAAATCAGGTTCTATCATTCCTTGTTCTTATTTTTTTTTATAATTCAAAAAAAAAAAAGGAAATTTGTTTGTTTTATTGCTTGTTTGTTGCTAGAAATTTTTTTTAAGACAAAAAAAAATATATTGTTTAGGTTGTTTAAAATAAACGAAGTTTCTTAGAAACTCACCTATAAGACCTTCATCATCAAACTTGGAATCCATAAGGATATTGTGTGTTGCTTGTTTGTTAGCTTAGGTCTCAAGGTTAGGTTCTATTTGGTTCTTGTCACTAGCTAGCTAGGTGACCACCGTGTATCCCCGTGTGTTGTGTCTAGCTCCTAAGTTCTCCTTGGTTGTCTGCGTCGAGTCCCAGTTTCAGTCAGTCTGCGTCCTTAGCACACCCGTCCCGCGTTAGGGTCTGTCCTTACCCGAGTTGAGTCTAGGTTAGGTCAGCTCGCGACTACACACTTAGCATCCCGGTCGCGAGTCCCTGTCCCGACCCTTTTCCCTCATTAGGTTTAGCTTACCAGCCTGAGACCAGTCATAGTTCGCGTCCCACCTCGCTAGCACTAAACCGTCCCGCGTCCAGCCTAGGTTAGCCAGCGCCTTACCGCGACTTGTCCCTAGCTTGCCGTGTAGCCGCACCGTGACCTGCACCCTGCCTGTGTGTAGTTTAGGTTTTCCGCGAGCATAGTCTTCTTCCTTGGCGGCTAGGTTCATTCCAGTGTCCAGATTCTTAGTTTTTAGTTTTTAGGAAGTTTTCCATAGCATTTAGATAGCATATTAGATAGTTTCCATAAGTTTATAGTCTAGGATTTAGTTTAGGAAGTTTTCTAGATTGTCTTAGGTAGTTTTCCAAATTTTAATAGACATTAAATTAGTTTTCCTTCTTAGTTTTAGGAAGTTAACATTTAGGAGATAGACATTAATTAATTTTTCCTTTTCAGTTTTTAGGAAAATTCCTTTTAGGAAATAGGATATAAGTTCTTTTAGTATAGTTTCCATTTTTCTTAAATTAGACCATATTTTTTAGGATATTTTCCATTATTAAATTTCCTTTTCTAGATTTAGGAAATTTTTCTTTTCTTTAGTGTTTCTTTAGTGTTTCTTTTTTTTCCTGTTTATTAGTTTCTTTTTTTTTTATAAACCATAAAAAAAAATTATATAATCTTTGGGAATTTTTCCTTTAAGGAAAGTTTCTATATTCTGCAAGTTTCCTTTTTGGAAAATTTTCCATTTTTAAAAATTTATTCTTGGAAAAGGAAATATGTCAGGGAATGACGAGTCCACGTCTGGGCAGCCCAATCAGACAATGATGCAGCTGTTGCAAACATTGACTGCCCAGATGTCAACCTTCACGACTCGCCTCGAGCGTGTAGAGCAGCCCGCGCCAGCACCTGCCGCACCACCCTATCACCACGACCGATCACCCTTGGGTCAGCATCATTACTACAACGATCCTCCACCACCACCTCGTCCACCAGTACACTATCCAAAGGTTAAGATGAACCCACCTCCTTTTTCGAGAAAACTTGATCCAGAAGAGTACTTAGACTGAGAGAGACGAATGGAGCTTCTTTTTTAGTACTACAACTACGACGATCCCCGCAAAGTCACCCTAGCAATGACATAATTCACTGACCACGCACTGGCGTGGTGGGATCGAGAAGTCACCGCTCGCAGGATAGCCCGGATGGATCTTTTGATCTCATGGGTCGAACTTACCCAGATCATGAGACAACGCTACGTCCCGCCCCACTTCCACCGCGAACTTCAACGACGTTTCCGGCGTCTTACACAAGGAAGCAAGACGGTGACCGAATACTTTGATGAATTCGAGCATCTACGCAACCGACTCGATGTAGACGAGTCCAAGGAGAGCATTATGGCCCAGTTCATCTTGCACGAGTCCATTGCAAGAAAGATAGAATTGCAGCCAAATCACGACCTAGACGAGTTATTCCACTTAGCAGTCCAGATCGAGAAGTGCCATAAGCGTAAACTTGGAACACTGGGTCAAAGCCATTCGAGAGGACGACTCAACCTATTGATCCACGACTTAAAGGCAAAGCCGTGGCCAACAGCTAAGCCCCCAGACCGGCTCCATCAGCCCCAAAACCGTCCAGTACCACGACCCCTACCCAGCCTCAGTGGAGCAGCGAGATCGTCTGCTTCAAATGTAAAGGCAGAGGACTCATGTCTCGGGAATGTCCCACTCAACGGACAATGGTACTCACTGCTTCCGGAGACTATGAATCTGAAGACGAACAAGAGGAGCCAGCATTTTCGACCCACCACCAGTCTGACGAGGAAATTAAGTATGCAGATTCCGGAGAAATGCTCATGATCCAACGCGTTCTCAGCTCGAGATTCAAGCCAGAAGAAGAAGAGCAGCGAGGGAATATTTTCCACTCTAAATGCACAATACATGGGAAATTGTGCTCGTTGATCATCGACGGAGGGTCCTGCACCAACGCTGCCAGTAAATACATGGTGGAGAAGCTGGGATTGCCTGTGACCAAGCATCCCAAACCCTACAAGGTCCGCTGGCTGAACAACAAGACGGAGTTGTACATCTTAGACCAAGTTAAGGTCTCTTTCAGCATCAGCAGATACTAGGACCAGGTCACATGTGATGTCGTCCTGATGTCAGCTGGACATCTTCTGCTCGGACGACCTTGGTAATTTGACCGAGATACTACGCATAACGGACGAACAAACTTCTATTCTTTCGTAGATACAACCTCACACCAATGTCTGCACACGCCGTTCAAGAGATGCAATCAAAGATGCTGAAAGATCAACACGCCTGAAAGGAGAACTTCTTAATAAATGTGGCAAACATGCGGAAAGCCACTTGCACCCAAGGCACTCACGTCGTATTAATGCTCTACAGAGAGAGCCTCCACACGACTAGCACCGAGTCATCATTGCCTGCCGAGATCCATGCCCTGCTAGACAAGTATGCCGACGTCTTTCCAGACGAAATTCCAGCCGGCCTCCCACCTATCCGAGGGATCGAGCATCACATCAACTTTGTTCCCAGAGCTCAGTTACCCAACCGTCCTGCCTACAGAGTTAACCCCGAGGAGGCTAAGGAGTTAGAACGACAAGTCCAAGACCTTATGGCTTAAGGCTACGTTCAAGAAAGCCTCAGCCCTTGTACTGTTTCGGTTCTTCTAGTACCCAAGAAGGACGGAAGCTGGAGGATGTGCGTAGACTGCCGCGCATCAACATCATCACAATCAAGTACCGGCACCCCATTCCACGCCTGGACGACATGCTAGACGAGCTCAGCGGAGCCGCAGTCTTCTCCAAGATTGACCTGAAAAGCGGATATCATCAAGTAAGGATGCGCGAAGAGGATGAATGGAAGACTGCATTCAAGACCAAGCAAAAATGAGCCATCTTCGAAAACCTGTCTACCACTACAAAAATGGAGTCTTTGTGGTTGATCTTAGGCAAGCCTAGCACAAAG
The DNA here is from genome assembly GCA_039880935.1 of Streptanthus diversifolius. Classification (NCBI taxonomy): domain Eukaryota; kingdom Viridiplantae; phylum Streptophyta; class Magnoliopsida; order Brassicales; family Brassicaceae; genus Streptanthus; species Streptanthus diversifolius. Next base: position 5,389,495 of record JAXGFM010000001.1, read on the forward strand.
TCCATAGAAATGTCAGTCCAAGGAGTAGTAGGAATAGGTAGAGGAAGATATAACCCGTGTGGGTGAACTCTGGACTTGGTCCCTTTGCAGACTAAACAGAGACTGCAATGAGCCTCAACATCTCGCCTCATGTGGGGCCAGTAGAAATGTTCCTTGAGTAAACTCAAAGTGACCCATCAAGCCTCCTCCGTGGGCTTCTTTCAGTAGCAGCTCCCGGGTCGAACCCTTTGGGATACAAAGCCTCCGATCTCTGAAAAAGGAACCCATCAAACAAATAGAACCGTGAGTGGGTACCAGTTCCGGCGTGATGGAAGGCTTCCTTCAAGTCGTCGTCTTGGGCGTATAACTCCTTGAGTAGCTCGAACCCGAGGACCTTGGCTTCCATGACCGAAATCAGGGAATGTCTCCGGGACAGAGCATCTGCGACGACATTCTCTTTCCCCTTATTGTACTTGATTACGTAGGGGAAAGTCTTAATGAACTCCAGCCAGCGGGCTTGTCGTCTCTTCAGTTTCGTCTGACCTCGTAGGTGTTGCAGCGTCTGATGGTCCATGTGGATAACGCATTCTCAGGCCAGAAGATAGTGCTGCCAGGTATCTGTTACTCGAACCAAGGCATACAGCTCCTTGTCGTAAGCGGGATAGTTGAGGGAGGCTCCGCTCAGCTTCTCGCTGAAGTAGGCAGTGGGTTTGGCGCCTTGGGTCAGTACGGCTCCGATTCCGACGCCAGACGCGTCGCACTCCACCTCGAAAGTCTTCAGGAAATCCGGCAGGGCTAAGACCGGAGCGTGAGTGAGCCGGTCTTTGAGCAGGTTGAAGGCTTTCTCCTGCTCGGGTCCCCAGCTGAATGCTCGGTCCTTCTTGATCACGGAGTTCAAAGGACTGGCAATGGTGCTGAAGTCTCGGACGAACCGTCTGTAGAAGCTTGCCAAGCCGTGGAAGCTCCGGACTTGGCTGATACTCGTGGACGTGGGCCATTCTCGTATGGCGTTTATCTTCTCCTCGTCTACCTGTAAGCCTTGAGAACTCACGACAAAGCCTAGGAAGACTACCCGGTCGGTGCAGAACGTACACTTCTTCAGATTGGCATACAACTTCTCCTCTTGAAGTGTGCGTATAACCAACTCCAAATGGGTTACGTGTCGGCGTAAGAGGCACTGTAAACAAGAATATCGTCAAAGTAGACTACGACAAAATTACTTATGTACGGCCTAAGGACATGGTTCATTAGACGCATGAACGTGCTCGGGGCGTTAGAAAGCCCAAACGGCATTACGAGCCACTCGTATAGACCTTGCTTGGTCTTGAATGCCGTCTTCCATTCGTCTCCTTCTCGCATGCGGACTTGGTGATATCCGCTCTTCAGGTCGATCTTCGAAAAGATTGAAACTCCGCTTACGCACATCCTCCACGAACCATCTTTCTTTGGTACGAGCAGAACAGGTACAGCACAGGGACTGAGGCTTTCTCGTACATAGCCTTGGTCCATGAGTTCCCGAACTTGACGTTCGAGCTCCTTAGCTTCCTCTGGGTTAACACGGTAGGCGGGTCGGTTGGGCAGTTGAGCTCCCGGGATGAAATCGATGTTGTGCTCGATCCCTCTAAGTGGCGGTAGTCAAGGTGGGATCTCTGCTGGGAAGACGCCGGCGTAAGTCTCCAAGAGCTTGGTGACTTCAAGCGGGGGCGGCAGATCCGTACTTTCGGTGTGAAGTGACTCCTTAAAGATCATAAGGACGACGCTAGTATCGTCCCTACTTACTACCTTGCGGATGACTCGGGAGTTCACGAGAAAGTTCTCCTTTCGGGATCCTTTGGTGGAATCCGTCCTCAGTTGTATGTCCCGTACTTGCTGAGGTGCGAGCTGTGCTAAGTTAAACCTGTGCTTGTTGTGAACAAAGGAGTACAGGTTAGTCCGCCCATTGTGCGTGGTTTTCCTGTCAAACTGCCATGGACGTCTCAGAAGGAGGTGACCAGCTTGCATCGGGACCACGTCGCATAATACCTGATCAGAGTAACGGCCTATACTAAAGGGGACCATCAGCTGATCGGATATGCGTATCTCGGTCTTGTCATTGAGCCATCGCAACCCATACGGGCGTGGGTGCTTGGTCCTCTCAAGACCGATCTTGTCAACCATGTATTGACTGGCGACGTTGGTACATGAACCACCGTTTATGATCAGAGAACATACATTGCCTTTTACGGTGCACTTGGTATAAAAGATGTTCTCTCTCTGCGCTGTCTCTTCGGGTCCGGCTATAGAGTTCAGGACGCGACGGAACATTAAGAGCTCTCCGGAATCCGGGTATTCAATGTCGTCCTCGTGCTGGTCGATCTGGACGTCTTGTTGCTCGTCCTCCTCTTCATCTGCGGACTCGTACTCGCCGGACGGCGTTAAGATCATAACTCGCTGGTTCGGACAGTCGCGAGCCATGTGTCCTCGCCCGTTACACTTGAAGCACGTGATGTCTCGGCTCCTGGTTGTACCACCGGTGGGCTTGGCCGGCTATATGGGTCCTGGCGCGGGTTGGGTTGTGTCTCGTGTTCGGGTCGCGGCGCGCGGGTCGGGAGTAGGGCCAGGGGGTCGGTTGTACGGTTTGGGCCAGTTGGTTTTGGGCCGTTGGTAGCCTGCTGCCTTTCTCTTGTTGGCTTGTTCCACTTGGTTGGCTAGGTGATATAACTCTCCGAGGTCGTGGTATTGCTGTCGCTCGACCTTCCGAGCGATCTTTTCTTGGAGCCCATCAAGGAACTGAGCCATGAGACTCTCCAGGGAGTCAGTTATCTCGAGACGGTTCCGCAGATGCTCGAACTCGTCGAAATACTCACTGACCGTCTTAGTGCCCTGGGTGAGTCGTCTAAATCACCTTTGTAGTTCTCGGTGGAAATGGGGCGGAACATAGCGCTTCCGCATTAGATGCGTAAGCTCGTCCCATGAGGTCAGTGGTCAGAAACGACTCCTTCCTCGTTCAGCGACTTCGCGGTCCCACCAGGTCAGGGCGTGGTCCGTGAACTGGGCGGTGGCAAGGGCTACTCGCCTGGGATCTCCGTACCGGTAGTAGTCGAAGATCAGCTCCATACGTCGTTCCCAGTCTAAGTATACTTCTGGGTCGACCTTTCCGGCAAAAGATAGCGGGTTTAGCTTGACGTCGTGGGCTTGGTACGGGGGTGGTCTATCGTGTGCTATATCGTAGCGGGGCTCGCGGTTATAAGGGGTGCGGTAAGGCGGGTCGTCGGGTGGTTCTTCTTCTCGGGGATCACGGGTGTATGGACCGTAGTAGTGGGTCCGTCCGTTTGTGATGGCTCCTCCATTGCGGTGGGACGCCTCGGGGACGTCCGGTCGATGGGGAGGACCTGGTTGCTCCAGTCGTTCCATGCGACTTGTGAGCATGTTCATCTGAGCCGTAATCTGGCTCAGCATCTGCATTACTGTAGCTGATCCTTGGGGACGTTCGGGAACGTCTGAACTACTAGACATCTAAATATATAGAAACTTTCCAAAGAAAATAGAATTTTCCTAAAATGGAAACTTTCCTAATCTATAAAATTTCCTAAAATGTAAACTTTCCTAAAATGGAAACTTTCCTAATCTAAAAACTTTCCTAAAATGGAAACTTTCCTAAATTGGAACTTTCTTAAACTAGAATTTGGTAACTATCCTAATTTGGATACTTGCCTAAACTAGAAAAGGAAATATCCTGAAGGAAATATTCTAGACTTAAATTCTTTCCTAAAATGGTTTTGGAAATCTTCTAAGTCCAAGATTTACCTAATATCTGAATTAATGGTCTTTCCTAAACAAAAGTGGAAATATTCCTAAACGTTTAAGGCCAGACTAAATCGAATGGGAATATTGCCTTAACGGTTTCCGGAAACTATCCTAATTGGCTTAAGGTCACCTTAATGTCGTAGATTCAGTCTAGATACAAGGCTGCTAACCTAGAGCTCGCAGCTACCTAGGGTTTCGCCTAAGATGCTAAGCGGCTGATGTAGACCAAAGAAGCTAGGCGTGGTTACACGCGGCGGCTAACGGGAATCGCTAAGCGTCCTAACGCGGGCCGGTCGCGAGTGGATGTTCAAGGGTGAGTGGCTGCTCATGGGTTGCGCTAGGGTAGCTACGCTGAGTTTGGCTACGCGCGGTATCCTAATGACCTTAGGCTGCTAGCGGATGGGACCATAACTAATCACGCGGTTTAGGAAGCGTACTACTGGGAGGTTATTGGACCTACGGTGGTCTCGCGTATGTTCTAAGTGACTAAGACAAGCACACAAAATCCTAACCTATCACACGCGTGAAACAAGAGTCCTTGGTTCTCGATTTCTTCAAGCAATTCAACAGGTGTTCTAGGTGAGTATCTCTTGTACCTAAACCGTTTTTATGCAACCTAATATCTTCTTCTCCTTTTTTTTTTTCTTTTTTGAATGAAGGCAATCAATCTAGCAACCTAATCAAACAAGCAATTCTCTTTTTTTTTTTTTTTTTGAATTAAACGACAAGAGTATAAAGAGTAAAAGGGATGAAACCGGTTTGGGATTGGAGTTGTGGTAGTGGTTCTAATGAAACGTTTCTTTCTTTCTCCTTTTTTTTTTATATATAGCTTGAATCCGGCTTTTCTTCACCTCGCAGGGTACAAGGAAAACGAATCAAGGCTGGTTGTGGTAATGATCAAAACAAATGAAAACAACAGATAAAAAGGGATAGGATCAACCGGGGAGTAGGAACCACTTGGGCTCTGATACCAGATGATGTGGGCACAAACGCGTGAGGGAACTAGGGGAGGTTCCTTGGGACGCGGACGCAAGGACGGCTACGAGAGAGACTCGATCGGAACCGCGGGGTGGGGTGCTAGCTCAGGAGAGACTCGACCAAGCTGAACACGTGAGGTGGGACGGGGAGCGAAGTGGACCACACGGCCTGCGGAAGGTCCGTGATACACCAGGATGACTTGAACCAGGCTTGGTTAAAGTCGGCGGCTACCAAGCTTTAGGGAGCAAGGCGGCGATTTGAAGTAACTTAGAAGTAGATTTATTTTTCTTGTGTAATGTCTGATTATTATTAATGAAAGGACTTGGCTTATATAATGCCTAAGTCTTAGGGTTTTACCCTTACAAACAACATGTAGTTTTAAATCAAAAAAACAACAAGAAGTTTTAATAAAACTACAAGACAACCTAATGGCTTGGGCCGCGGGCCATAAGGGCTGGTCGCGGGCCCAAGTTCTATACTTAGACAAAAATGACTTAAAAACCGTGGGCTCTTGTGAATGGTCAGGCCCTCGTCAAATTACACACTAAGGGTGTTGCCTCATTAAAACCTTCCTCGGAAAACCCATTGGGACAAAACCGAAGATAGGAAAAAGAGTACAATTCCTTAGCGCGTCTTTGGGCATCCTTATCCCGGGGAGATGGTAAGGATGCATGAATCGGCAGCTCGTCGACTAAGAAACTCCCAAGAAGGGGCCAAGGGGCAATGGGCCGGGTCTTGGTCTGTTCCTGGTCCAGACACGGCAATCCTCTGGAGAACCTCAAGTCTCCTCTTGACAAATCGGTTGATCTTCGTGGCCAATGCCTTAGACCTCGATCGTGTCATAGGTCCGGCTGGTACATCAGGAACTGCTTCGTCCGGGTCCGGTCCAGCTGGGTCATCCGCTTGTTCGACAATGCGATCGGCGCGTTCCGGGGCCTCATCAGTACATCGAGACTTTTCCATACGTCATCAAGTATAAGAAAGGAACGGACAAAGTTGTCGCTGATGCCTTATCTCGTCGATACAGTATGAATTCAGTCATGGAGGCAAAAGTTATGGGCTTCGAGATGATCAAAGATCTGTACGCTGACGATGCAGATTTCTCTCAGGCTTACCTAGAGCACGGCAAGGGCAACTATAGCCGCTTCTTTCTTCACGACGGATTCCTCTTTAAAGACAAAGGCCTTTACATTCCGAGAGGATCGATTCGAGATCTGCTTCTCAGAGAGGCCCACGGTAGAGGTCTCATGGGTCACTACGGCATTGACAAGACCTTAAGCATGCTTAAGGAACATTTATATTGGCCCCATCAGCGACGAGATGTAGAGGCACACTGCACCAGATGTCTTATCTGCAAGAGGGCTAAATCAAAGATGCATCCGAAAGGCCCTTACATGCCATTACCAGTCCCATCCGAGCCCTGGACAGACATTTCCATGGACTTCATCTTAGGCCTGCCGAAGATCAACCACAAGGACTCCATCTTCGTAGTGGTCGACAGATTTTCCAAGATGACACATTTCATCGCTTGCAACAAGACCAATGACCAAGCCAGATCGCCGACCTGTTCTTTAAGGAAATAGTACGACTTCACGACATTCCCTGAACGATCGTATATGACCGTGACACCAAGTTCCTGAGCCACTGGCGAGCATTGTGGCAAAAATTGGGCACCAACCTCATGTTCTCCACCGCATACCATCCGCAGACTGACTGACAGACCGAGGTTGTCAACCGCACATTGTCCCAGACCTTGAGGGCAACAATTAGCCGCAACTTGAAGAATTGGCTGGAGTGCCTTCTGTATGTCGAGTTCGCTTACAACAGGGCTACACACTCCGACACGAAGCATTCCCCATTTGAAGTTGTCTACGGTTTCAACCCGACCACTCCTATCGAGTTCACACCCATACCATTGGGAGACGCCATCAGCTTGGAGGGAGAAGCAAAAGCGGACTACATCAAGCGACTTCATGAAGATAGCAAGGCAAATCTGGAACAACGAAACATCCAGAACGTCAAGAACGCCAAAAAAAGGCTGCAGGCACATGGTTTTCAACGAGGGAGATTGGGTTTGGCTACATCTGCGACCGGAGCGATTTCCCCAATGACGAAAGAGCAAGCTTGCACCCCAGGGAGATGGCCCATTCCTTGTCCCTCGGAAAATCAATGACAACGCCTACCAGCTCGAACTTCCAGGTGAGTATAATGTGTCTAGTACGTTCAATGTGTCTGACTTAGAGTTGTTTGATGCAGGTGATGACTTCGATTTGGAGGCCAAATCAATTCAAGAGGGAGGGAATGATGAGGACATCGAGCCAGCCATTGCACCAGTCATTCCACCTGGACCACACGGTCCAAGAGGAAGGCGTTAGGAAACAAGCTCGGCATGCTACTAGAGAGTGGAAACGGACCAGACTTCGAGCCGCCCATGACCAGCCCTGGACCGACCCATTCCAACCGCCTCACGACCAGTCCCAGAGCTCACGCCTCGCCACGGTCGTCCCAACCACCCGAACAGCCAGCATCCGGATCAGCAAGCCAGTGCCCCTTCCAGCTAGACAAGGAGCCATGAAGGTTCCTTCTAGAAGACTTTTCCTCATCTGGTGTCTTTACCACTACCATCTGGTAGAGACACCAAAATTCGTGTTAGGAAATTATACTCTTTTTCCTATCTTTGGTTTTATCCCATTGGGTTTTTCGAAGATGGTTTTAATAAGGCAATACTCTTAGTGCACAAGACGGTGAAAACTTGTTCACAATTCCATCTCATGCACAAGTATTTCTACGAATTCTAGCCTAAGTATTATTGGGCTTTTCTATCTTATTTCTATTCTTTTTAGACTAAGTGTTTAAATGGGTTTAAGTCATGTTGACTAATTAGGGCCCATTTTCTATTTAGTTGCCAATAAGTGAACTACATGTTGTTTTAATTCTTGTAAGGTTAAATGCTTGTAGTTTAGCCTAAGTTGTAACATGGCATTATATAAGTCTTTTGTCTACACTTTAATGAAATAACAAGCATTTTGACAAAACAAAAAAGACTAGTGTCTAAACCTTAAACAGCCTCCAGCAAGCCTCCTCTTTGCTGCAGCCGTGTGCTTCAACCAAGCCTGGTTGAAGTTCTTGGAGTATCACAAGCCCTTTCACAACTTGTGTGGTCCCTTCGATCCACCCCTTTCTTCCCATCGATTTCTGTCCAGCAACCTGAGCTTCTTGGTGGAAGACAGCCCACCCTTGGTTCTTACATCACAAGACCAGCATTCCGTGATTCCAGAGTGCTGCCCCAACCGATCACGCGGCTTCCAAGCTCTGGACATTCTTTTCCCGTGACCGTGTCCCATGCCTCTGTTCGTGCTCTCTGTTCGTCCAGTGACCGTGTCCAGCGATAGGCACATCTGGCATTGACCACCTACCACGTACCACAAACACTACCAACCTCACAACCAGCACGTACCATTGTCCCGACCAGCTGGTTTCTCAACCCGTGTACGCGCCCAACAAATGGACTAAACGCGTCCCGACCAACTGTCAAGTGTCCCGACCAGCCCATTCCGACAAGCCTGCTCAGCCTTTTAAACATGGATATTCAAGCTACATTCAGAGCTCCAGTCATCCTCCATGGAGCAAATTACCTCACTGCCCCGGTCAGGTCCTTAGTCGCTACATGCTATAAGGCACCTACGAAGATGGGCTTTAGCCTGGCAAGTCGCTCACAGGATGGTGGCAAGCCATCCCTCGCATGCACACGGAATAGCTAAGTCACAAATCCCCACAACTCAAACCCATAACTCAAGTCACATACGAGTCACCGTCTCTCGCATGGACAACAACACAACGACTAACAAGACATGTCATATTCGAGTCACCTCTTCTCGAATAGACCAACACAACATAACCACAAACGTCCTCCTAAACCAGACACCACTTCGTATCGCCCTCGGTCCAGTCTAGGCCTATTATTTGACCAACTGCACAACAATCAAATAAGAACATGTACAGCCAATCAAATAAGACCTAAACCAAACTAAGGTTCTACTAATGGCATCCTTGGACCTAACGCAACAACTCAATCAAACAAGAACATGCAAACATCTAATCAAACCATTAATATAGAACAAATGATCAAACATGCAACTTAATTGGTAACTCATCAATCCAAGCTCATAAAATCATACTTAAACACAATGCCATACAATACTTCACAATAAATAATCATGCATCATGAAACGTAAACCTCCATTTTAACATGCATAATACTTTCATGAAACTTCTAAAATCCTTCTTAAACCAAACACTTAAACATAAATGAAAAACCTTTGAAAACTTGCATGCATGAACTTTTTAAGAAAATACTTTGAAAACATACATAATAATACCCATAATAATTTTTATAAAAATATTAAGCTTGGATTTTAAAATCCAAACTGATTGAAAACCATGCATGCAACCTTTGAAAACCAATTTTAAAAACCTTTGAAAACCGATTTGAAAACCTTTTGAAAACGAATTTGAAAACCTTTGAAAACGATTTGAAAACCTTTTTAAAATAAAACCGAACTCATTAACCACATTCTTGCAAAGGAGAAAAATCCAACTCACTGGGCAAAACTCCTAAGGAACGGACTAGGCAGCTCACGGACAGCCTCTTCTCTTCCTCCCTAGCTCACGGCCAAGCTCCCTCTCCTCCTAGCTCACGGCTAAAGACTCCTCTTTCTCTCTCTCTCTCTCTAGCGATTCTCTAACTTTCTCTCTAACTTTCTACAGGTTGCAAATGGATGGGAAATGGTTTAAGTGAGGCCAGGGAGTGGTATTTATAGCCAGGAGGTGAAGATAGTGGATTTTGCCAAGTGTGAACCATGCTGAATCAACCAATGCATGAAAACCACCATTTTTGCATGCAATTTGGAACTGCCAGCTGTCTGCCTCCACTCATGCAAATTTATAAATTAATTAATCCATACTTAGTGGATTTTGACAGCTGTATACTCCACTGATGCATGCATGCAGGATTAATTAATTAATTCACCAAGTGGAATCCACATCAGCCGCGGGTGAACGGACGGGTGCAGGACGGCGTACGGCTGGTCACGCGGACGGTTGGCTGGTCGACCGTGCGATATGAACTGACGGACGTATGGGCGGCTGTACGGAATGGGCGTTCTGGTCGTCCTAAGGTACGGTTATAGGAATTCGTCCCCGAATTCACAACTCAACTCTTACTTCCTTGACGCATAGCTCGGAATGCCGCTCAAAGGTTTGATACTCGATGATCTGTATTCCGGAATCTTGAATTTGGAAACCTTCCTTGGTTCCTCCAACTCTTAAATCAATCCTTCATTCCTTAAGTTTTTCCGTCCTTCGGTAGACTTGGAACCCCATCTGCGTGGACTGGTTCTTCTTGGCAACAGCTTCGTAATTACTTTCATTACCATCATCACTAATCGTGTTACCACTTTGCAATACCTTCAATCCGGCCAAGGTTCATTTATTTGACCAACTGTGCAACAATCAAACAAGAACATGCACAGCTGACCAAATAGAACCCGAGCTAGATCTAGGGTATGCTAATGGTTCCACTAAACCGAGATTCAACCATAACATCTCTTTCTGATTGCTCCGCCTAGATTGGTTATTAGACTCCAATGGCCTTGGTCAGCCACTAGTGATCATCCGTGGTTTATTCATGCTATACGTCTGGGATGTCCGTGATGGGTATTTCCGGATCGTCTGGCAATTATCCATGCGTTCGTCCTGATCGTTCATCCGTCTGGTCTTCTGGTCTGGGCACCCCGATGCTCACATCAAATTCATCATGATTGATTGTCCATCTTGGTCATCCCCTGGTCTAGTCTTGCTCGCTTGCACCCATTTTCTTAACTTCCTTCATCTTTTTCTTCAGGCCATAGCTCACTTCGATCTTAACCATCACAATGCTTCCCCTACCGAACTTGGTCACTTACGACAGCAATAACTTACACAGCTTCCTCAGCACACTTGGCAACAACCCGGGAAGGTTTAAAGGGTTTGGCTTTTAGGAACCCTAATTAGGCAGCTACTCACCGAAGGCTCCATCAAAGGATTCTCTATAACTTGAGGCTACTAACTTAATGGAAGGGCAACACACTTCACCATGACTAAGGAATCTGAGAACACCCTACATTTAACTTATAAACTAAGGCAACAAGGCTATAGGCTAGGCACGCCTAAAGCAACAACTCTAACAGCAACAGACCCGACTGAGCTATATTCATGCAATTAAGGTTCATGGCGAGGGTAATCCGATCTGTCGTGCAACAATCAAACAAGAACATGCACGACCGACTATTGACTCTATCATGACACCCAAATCTAAGTCCGAGTTAAATTCGATAGATCGTGCAACAATCAAACAAGAACATGCACGACCCATCTCCTAAAACTCAAACCCGACTTGAATGCTATTGATATGAATCAAAATACCCAAGCCTAGCTACCCCAAACATGAAAACTTAAAGCAGGGCCTAAAACAACCTAGAAGTCTATACACTTAACCACTCAAACTTACTTACCACAAACCAATCCCACAAAAATGCAATTAACACACACAATGAGTCATGATCATGCACTAGCAAACACTGACTCAGTTATACCAACCAGTCTCAGCCCAAGTCAAGATCGATCAACCGTGCAACAATCAAACAAGAACATGCACGATTGACCTTCCAAAACTCAAACCTGACTTGATTAGTATAACATAAGCCAATCATCCCAACGTATGCACTCCCAAAGGTTAAGCCCAACATACCAGAATTTGGGGTAAAGGACAGAAGGATGCAGACCGGTTGTATCTAATGGCGCATTCTTACTCTCGGTGGCCGTGGCGGACGCGAGCTCTGACCCCTCGGACAAATTCCATAATGGTGACCCATCTCCCCGCAAGTAGTACACATAATGATGGTGTGATCCATCATGAGAGTCCTACATGTGCCAATCTGATGGCCCTCAAATCCGCACCTCTCGCATATCAGGACCGGCTCCTCCGATCGTCCCATGGAACAGTCAGGTGTGTACGTCCGGGCTTGTTCCAAAGTGTTCAGGGACCTCATGCCTTGCTGCGCCCTCTCAACCTGCTCCGCGGCTAGTGTTCGCTCCACATTCTCCGCTACACGTACTAAGGTCGGCAGATCCATAATCGGTACGCTCTCTAGACGGATTCGCAGCTCAGGCCTCAAACCACTCAAGAACAACTGTACTGTCCGATTTTCATCGTTCGGTTTGTAGCGGGTGATCTGTCGAAGTCGGTTAAACTCTGCCTCATACTCCCTCACGGTGCGTCCCAGCTGGGCCAACGAATGGTACTGATCCATTAGTCTTTCCCTGGCTTGAAGAGGGAAAAACTCATGGTGAAACTCGCTGCAGAACTGTACCCAGGAGGCTTCAGGGTGGTTACTTATCTCGTTTTCCTTCTCCACTCTATACCACCAGTCTTCCGCGTCCTTCTCCAAGTAATATATCGCGACGTCTCTGCGATATTCGTCCGGGCACTGCACTGCTTGCAGGTTCAGCTTCAGTCTGTCTGCTTCCAAGGGATCTGTACTACCTGCGGATCTGTCCATCTCTAACATCTGCATCCGTAGCAGAATCTCATAGTAGCTTGGTCCAGTCCTTCCTTCTTGGTTTGTGGAAGCATCATCTCCTTCCGTTAGTGCTGATGGTATTGCTACCTGAGCTGGGTCCTGTGAGGCAACCTGTCTGGGAGTATTGCGGATTTCCCCAACTGATTCTCGTCGAGGTTCATCAGATGATCTTTCCTCTGGATTTTCTTCTACGGGATCCTCTTCTACTGGGTTTCCCTCAGGGTCTATCTCAATTGAGTCTGTCTCTGCTAGGGCAGGCTCCGTATCAGATGACATCACAATCAGCTATGGCTATTCTCTTGGCACTGGTCTTGGGCCACGATACAACCGTCTCAAACCTTGCCTCGTCCCTACCCTGTATGGATCCATCTGCAAAACAGAAACTTATTACGAACTCATTAATGAAAGACGGACGTTCCAGTTTCCTAAACCCCATTCCGAAAAATTTTCTTTTTCGAAAAGCGCTTAAGTCCTAGTGACTAGAAACCTTGCTCTGATACCACCTTGTAACACCCCCGTCCCTAGTAGACTAGAGATGCTACGATAGGTCCGAATCCCACTCGTCCGTTCTTTCGAACATAGTCCGAAAGCCCGAACTCACAAGATCCGAACCCCAATTAAGACTCCTTCACGGTCGAGGTTTCTGAACCAAGACCGGATATCATGGTCGGGTATGCTCGGCCTAGACTTCAGAACATAAAATCTTAAAAGGAAAGAACGAGCTTACGATAAAACCGAAACAAATACTTAATTAAAAATCTCAAAGGTTCTACAACCAAGATCCAACACATAACTAATCCGAAAACAACAACCCGACCTAAAGCCGATATAACGGTTGTAAGTACACATATGTGTCGAAAAATCTTACAACCGGATACATACTCTAAGACAAGGGAAATGGGGGAGAAATCTACACCGGAACCGTCACCCCTTTCTTCCAACCAACTTGCGGCATCTGCAAGAATGAGTTCGGTCAGCTATATGCTGAGTGAGCGGATGTAAAATACATAATAAAAACTTAACCCCAACCCGATGAGCAAGCACACACAAACAATAAACATAACGATCAGATGGAAGCAACCACACATAGTCCTACTCAACACTAGGACTCAACGACTCCTAGACCAAACACAAGTCTATACTCAACAGACAGCTTAACCAAGCTTACTCTAATCTACCCATGCGCGCCATGACCTTAGCCTATTCCTTCCCGTCCCGGTCAGGTCCTTAGCCACACATGCTACAAGGCACCTACGAAGATGGACGGTACTCACTGCCCCGGTCAGGTCCTTAGTCGCTACATGCTATAAGGCACCTACGAAGATGGGCTTTAGCCTGGCAAGTCGCTCACAGGATGGTGGCAAGCCATCCCTCGCATGCACACGGAATAGCTAAGTCACAAATCCCCACAACTCAAACCCATAACTCAAGTCACATACGAGTCACCGTCTCTCGCATGGACAACAACACAACGACTAACAAGACATGTCATATTCGAGTCACCTCTTATCGAATAGACCAACACAACATAACCACAAACGTCCTCCTAAACAAGACACCATTTCGTATCGCCCTCGGTCCAGTCTAGGCCCATTATTTGACCAACTGCACAACAATCAAACAAGAACATGTACAGCCAATCAAATAAGACGTAAACCAACCTAAGGTTCTACTAATGGCATCCTTGGACCTAACGCAACAACTCAATCAAACAAGAACATGCAAACATCTAATCAAACCATTGATATAGAACAAATGATCAAACATGCAACTTAATTGGTAAACATAAATGAAAAACCTTTGAAAACTTGCATGCATGAACTTTTTAAGAAAATACTTTGAAAACATACATAATAATACCCATAATAATTTTTATAAAAATATTAAGCTTGGATTATAAAATCCAAACTGATTGAAAACCATGCATGCAACCTTTGAAAACCAATTTTAAAAACCTTTGAAAACCGATTTGAAAACCTTTTGAAAACGAATTTGAAAACCTTTGAAAACGATTTGAAAACCTTTTTAAAATAAAACCGAACTCATTAACCACATTCTTGCAAAGGCGAAAAATCCAACTCACTGGGCAAAGCTCCTAAGGAACGGACTAGGCAGCTCACGGACAGCCTCTCCTCTTCCTCCCTAGCTCACGGCCAAGCTCCCTCTCCTCCTAGCTCACGGCTAAAGACTCCTCTTTCTCTCTCTCTCTCTTTAGCGATTCTCTAACTTTCTCTCTAACTTTCTACAGGTTGCAAATGGATGGGAAATGGTTTAAGTGAGGCCAGGGAGTGGTATTTATAGCCAGGAGGTGAAGATAGTGGATTTTGCCAAGTGTGAACCATGCTGAATCAACCAATGCATGAAAACCACCATTTTTTCATGCAATTTGGAACTGCCAGCTGTCTGCCTCCACTCATGCAAGTTTATAAATTAATTAATCCATACTTAGTGGATTTTGACAGCTGTATACTCCACTGATGCATGCATGCAGGATTAATTAATTAATTCACCAAGTGGAATCCACATCAGCCGCGGGTGAACGGACGGGTGCAGGACGGCGTACGGCTGGTCACGCGGACGGTTGGCTGGTCGACCGTGCGGTATGAACTGACGGACGTATGGGCGGCTGTACGGAATGGGCGTTCTGGTCGTCCTAAGGTACGGGGCATTACAACGAGTCTTATGGTCAACTACGTCATGTGTAGCCTATAAAAGGCAAACACTTCTCCATTTTATGCAACCAGTTTAGAACCCAAAACCTTTGTCCACGGCCGCCTAGGTCTTTCGAATCTTCCTTGTGTGTGAGTGTGTCTCCAAGTAAGGAAGAGAGTTCCTTGAAGATTGAGTGTGTCTCTCTTCAAGGAAGGCTGTATCCAAGCCTGACATAGCTTGGTGTGTTGCCCTCAATCCACCTTTTCAAATTGTTCCAAATCCCATTTTGTTCAGCCCTCGTTCCATCGCATCACACCCGCCGTTCGTATTCACGTCCAAACCCTCGACCGGCCGTTCGTAACCTCACTCGCAAAGACGTCCCACTGTTCGTGTCCCCGCTTGTTTTCACGACCCACAACCGGCCCGCTTGTTCTTGCTTCTCCCCTAAGCCGTGACCCATTTGTCCACACCAAGAACCCGTCCGTATCGACTGCTCTTCCCGACCATGCCACGCCTTCTTCTGACCACCCCCTTGACCAGATGGCCTGGTTCATATCAGACAAGGAGCCATGTAGGTTCCTTCTAGAAGACTCTCCTTCCTCCGGTGTCTTTACCATTACCATCCGGTAGAGACACCAAAAGTCGTGCTAGAAAATAATACTCTTTTTCCTATCTTCTGTTTTGTCCCACTAGGTTTTCCGAAGAAGGTTTTAATGAGGGAATACTCTTAGTGCGCAAGACGGTGAAGACTTGTTCACAATTACATTTCATTCCTACAATCGATTTCTAGCCTACATATTATTGGAATTTTCCTATCTTTTTTTTCTATTTTCTAGAATAAGTATTTATTTGGGCTTATAAGTCATGTTGACTATTTGGGGCCCAAAGTATATTCTTAATTGCCAATAAGTAAACTACATGTTGTTTTAATTCTTGTATGGCTAAACATCATGTAGTTTAGCCTAAGTTGTAATACGGAATTATATAAGCCTTTTGTCAACACATTAATGAAATAACAAGCATTTTGACAAAACCTAAGACTAGTGTCTAAACAAACCAGGCGCCGCCAAGCTTCCCCTTTCAGATGTCGTGTGCTTCAGCATAGTTTGGCTGAAGTTCTTGGAGTATCACAAACCACTTTCATAGCTTGTGTGGTCCTCTCGATCCACCATTCTTTCCATCCTTTTCTGTCCAGCAACCTGAGCTTCTCGGTGAAAGATAGCCCACCCCTCGGTTCTTGCATCATCTGGTATCAAAGCTTAAAGGGGAGTTGACCAATGCACCATTACTTGTACTTCCCAACATTGATAAAACTTTTGAGATTGAATGTGATACCTCAAGAATTGGTATTAGTGCTGTTTTAATGCAGGATAGGAAACCCATAGCATTCTTTAGTGAAAAACTCGGAGGAGCCACTTTGAACTATCCCACATATGATAAATAATTGTATGCCTTGGTGAGAGCTCTCCAAACTTGCCATCATTATTTGTGGCCTAAAGAGTTTGTGATTCATACAAATCATTAATCTCTCAAGCACCTTAAAGGTCAACAGAAGTTGAACAAGAGACATGCAAGATGGGTTGAGTACATAGAGACTTTTCCATATGTGATTTGCTATAAACAAGGAAAGGAGAATGTAGTACAGATGCGTTGTCCAGGAGGTACATTTTTTTGTCAACCATGGAGACAAAACTTCTAGGATTTCAAAGTCTTAAATCCTGCTATGATAACGATCCAGACTTTGGAGATGTCTATAAGGTAACCAAAACTCACTACAGGTAAGTTCTACCAATTTCAGGGTTTCTATTTTATGAAAATTGTTTATGCTTACCATGTGCAACTTTACGAGAAATGTATGTGAGGGAAGCTCATGGAGGAGGTTTAATGTGATACTTTGGTGTCGCCAAGACTTTGAATACCTTGCAGGAACATTTTTATTGGCCTGGTATGAAGAAGGACGTGGCAAAAATATGTTCTAGATGTGTGAAGTGCAAGCAAGCCAAATCAGGAGTTCAAGCTACAAGTTTGTATACGCCGTTACCCATTTCTGACCACCATTGGATATATATTTCCATGGATTTTGTTTTAGGTTTGCCTAGGAATAGAAGGGTTAGAGACAGTATCTTTGTTGTGGTTGATAGATTTTCTAAAATGGCCCATTTTATACCTTGTCACAAAACAGATGACGCTGTAATGGTGGCTGACCTGTTCTTTAAAGAAGTCATTAGGTTGCATGGAATGCCTAGAACAATTATGTCAGATAGAGATTCAAAGTTTTTTAGTCATTTCTGGAAAACTCTGTGGGGCAAATTAGGAACCAAGTTGTTGTTTTCAACCACATGTCACCCTCAAACTGATGGTCAAACAAAAACAGTCAATCGAACCCTGTCTACAATCTTACGTGCAATTGTTAAAAAGAATATTAGAACTTGGGAAGACTGTTTGCCTCATGTAGAATTTGCTTATAATAGGGCTGTGCATTCCAGTACACGATTTATACCTTTTCAGATTGTTTATAGGTTCAATCCATTATCTCCTTTGGATTTATTAGCATTCCCCATTAAAGAACAGACTAATCTTGTTGGCAAGGCAAAGGCGGAGTTTGTCAAAATCTTTGCATGAGCAGGTTAGACATAATATTGAAAGAAAGACAGACGAGTATGCCAAGTATAAAAACAAATGAAGAAGAGAGCTTATACTGAAACCTGGTGACTTGGTTTGGATCCATTTACGAAAGGATAGATTTCCTCACGAACGAAAATCAAAGCTTTTACCTAGGACATATGGACCATTCAAAGTGCTCAAACGAATCAACAACAATGCATACCAGATTGACCTCCAAGGTAAGTATACTATCAGTTCCACTTTTAATGTTTCTGACTTAATTCTTTATGTTGCAGATGAACTGGATTTGAGGTCAGATCCTTTTAAAGGAGGAGGGGATGGAGTGATCCAGGACTGCCCTAACTTGAATTCGGAAGATTGGGTCGAGGAGGAGTCAAGTGCAAAAGAAGGAAGCATTGAGGAAAAACAACTGGACCCGACCAAAGATCCTGTCAGTGGAACGACCAGCCTGACCAAGGACTCCACTCGTGGTACGATCAGTCCGATCGAGAAACCCACCCGTGGTACGATCAGCCCGACCGAGAGTTCCCTCCGTGGTAAGACCAACCTGACCAAGAATCCCGTCCGTGGAACGAATAACATTGGTCCGGGTTCTGACCCCGGTACAGCCGGTGACCATGACCCGGCCAGCACGAGCCGAAGCCCACTCGCCAACATAGGAGGCCCGCGCTACGAAGAACCTGGCCCGCACCAAAATCACTACCTGTCCGGTCCACTTGGTCCATACCACGTCCGACCCAGCCCATACGACCAACAAGATCCATCCCACGACCAAGACATGGAACTCCAGCACCCAGCTCACAGCCCGTCTGGCCGGCTAGACCCATGTTGCCTTCGACCCGACCCGCACGGTCTGACCCTCGACCAGCACCCAGCTCACAGCCCGTCCGGCTCGCTCGACCCATGTCGCCTTTGACTCGACCCACACGGTCTGACCCGCGACCAGGACATGGAACCTGCCTTGGGACTCAAGGATCTTGAGTTGTCCCATGAGGAAGGAGAACCATTTCAGTTATGGCAGGGCCCAATGACTAGATCCAGGACTAAGGCCCAATAGGAGAGATTTCTACAATTGATCCAAGTAACAGCCCAACAAGAAGAGCATGAAGGCCAAAGATTAGATTATTGTTTTAATTATTTTGGGATATTATAATTATTAGTTTAGGCCAAAATTTATATGCAGTTAAATTAAACAAAGTAAACCAGTCAAATTAGCAATTAGGGAATTAAACCAATCTGGTTTAATTAGATTAGGGATTTCTTTAGATAAGGATTACATTTGTGTATAAATTAAGGCCTAGTGGCCGCCTAGTAGGTATCCAACGAATTACATTTGTGTATAAATTTTTCTTGAGTTTCCCTTGCTTTCCCTGTTCAGCACAAGAACAGAATCTTCACTTAAAGTTTAGAGAAATCTAAAGTGACCATCCTTAAACATAAACAGGGTGAACCTGTGATAAGGAGAATCATTCACCTGCTGGATCAAAACTCCATCAATCCAAATCAAATCCATCTAGGAGAATTGGAGAGCTAGTAGCCTCCATCCTCCTTCACGCCGCCGAATCCAACAACCTAGGGAGCTAGTAGCCTCTAGGGATCAGATCACCCTTTTTTCAAGAGATCCAGATGTTGAATCATAACCAGGACCATTCCAGCTTATTCTTGGAGGTAAATGTTTTCTAAATGAGTTAAATCTTAATAATATTTTTGCATCATTTTTTTCAGTAATTCTTGAAATAGTTTTTTGTTCAAAATTTCTAAGAGGTTGTATAATTTCTATTTTCCATTGATCGGAAATAGTTATTTTATCCATTTTAATTGTTGAGGTGCATAAGTGGCTGTTGGTGTATCTTTATTATGAACCGATAATATTTTAGTTTCTCCTTTAGAATCTTGTAATAAACATCTAGGATTAAATTATGATGTTGATTGTTTAAAGTAAATTCGATAAAGTAATATCCATGTCTTTCATTTTGAAATTTTATTTCTGGTAACTGAACCTTTAATACTAATGTGTTGAGTATTGTTGGATCATGTAAACTTACTTGAAAATTAAATGCATAATCAAAACAAATTGATCCATTACATAAATTTGATTGTACTGCTCCTAAGAGCGAATCTTCAAATTTTAATAAAGTTTTATCTCTTAATAGCATTAATATTGGTGAATCAATACCAGTTCTTGATAGTGGTTTAATTTCTATATGAACAAGTCCAAAGTGAATATAATTAAATCCTTTTTTATTTTTATCTAGAGCAATTGAAGATAATTGTTTTATTTCTTCAAATTCATTTTGTAAAGATATGGTTTGTTCATGTTGTTTTATTGCATAAGCTGTTTTAAAAGCAAAAGTACCAATTAGATATATATTTTCTGGATTAATATGGGGTAATTGATTTTTTGATATTTCATGGTTAACAAAATTATTTTTGACATAATTTCTCTTGAATTAATTGTATTATAAGATGCAGTTGATGCATGTTTAGATTTATAGAATTTTCTAAAAGACGACGCCATGATTTCATACTAAGTTAAAACTTTAAGCTAGATATACTAAATAGTTTCTTCTATGGCACTACTATGGCTTGCCAACGGTCTTACGTCCTGACTCTAGGACTTGCTGCCTGGAACACCTACAGTGACTTTGATTCGGGAGAATGGTTGAAACCTAACTGAAGCTTAAAATAGTTTGAAAGCAAAACCCCTTTTTTATATAAATTTTTTTGATGAGAATACATCAGTTCAAAACATAATTTGGCTCTGTTACCATTATTTCTTTATATTTTGGATTTGTTTTAGATATTTTGATACATAAACTTATTTTAATAATATTGAAGATTTTATAAAAATAAACTGTGGAAATGAGTAATACTTTGATTTTTATTGATATTTATGGAAATACAAGATTTAATCAAAATAAGATATTAAAACTTGATTACAAATTTAAAACTCGGAGAGAGAAGTGTTTTCTGAAAGAGAGAAATGTTTGCTGAAAACTTATTATTCCCTTTCATGTGAATCCTAAAGGGGTATTTATACTAAAGAGACAGTACTTGCTGCATGAAATTTAATTGGACTTGCTGAGTAGGAATTCTAGTTTTGTGACACGTTCTTGGCCTGAGTACTTGTTGCATGAAATGTAATTGAAATTGCTGAGTAGGAGTTGTAATTTTGTGACATTTTCTTGGCCTTAAAATTTGAATAGGTCCTCTTTTGAGTAGAAACAATCCCGAGATAAACCGTTTAGGATTTTGTGTTTTTTGTGAAGGATTTTGTGTTTTTGTGAATAAATTTTTTTTTTTGAATAATATTTATTATTTTGTTATTTTTATGTAATTTTCTTTGTCTAAACTGTATTTGTTTCATTCTAGAAGGTGGATTAAGTTTATTATAACCATATTATTCATAGAATGAACCCATGGTTAATATAAATTTAAATCTATAATTTGTTTTTTATCCTTTTGCTCTTGATATATTGATAATCCTTATTTGTTTACAAATGCAAATAATTGACCAGATATATTGTATTCCAGGGTATTGGTTGCCCACCAGAATAATCTTTTAATTTATTGATTACTCTTTCTGCGAAGAATCATCATTTGCACAAACAAGAAAAACCTCTCACTATCCAAAATCATTTCTCAGCTCTTGCTGAATTTCCACCACTATCCTATTCAAGAGCAGTAACAACCGACAAAGGTTAATCTTCCACAACTACCAAAAATCTTTTCCAGCAAACTACTCAAAAGTAAACCTACTATTCTAAGCCACAAAAGCAACACCTCATGACTACCCAATACACCAAAACAATTTCACTAAAAGTACTCCAGACCTTTACAAAGAGAGTTTTCTATGATGATAGCCTGTACCGAACAGATAACCTTAACAAGAATCGTACCTTCTATGAGTATATTCTAGTAGACTCTAAGTCAGTCGAAATAACTCATTATCTCGATAAAACCAACCCTAACCTCATCTCATACTCCACCTTCAAAATCCTTAAAATCAGTTCTATACAAGACCTAGGATTTATCCATTACCATACTACAAAACCATTTTCAACCCCTGGCTACCATATTCAAGGCAATACATATATCGACTACCAAAATGTCTTTTTCCGTACCTTTTACCTTAGACCGTATGATCACTCCTGGTTTATATCCTTTGACCACAATTGCCCAAAATCAGTCCCAGGTTGGTTCAACGATGGTGGCACTGGTTCGGACCTTCCGACCCAATTTACCCAGATTCAGTTCTCAAAAGTTGTAGTTTTCCAAAATTATAATTCATGCAGCAAGTAATCAGGACAAGAACGTGTCACAAAACTACAACTCCTGATTTTGAGAACTGTATCTGGGTAAATTGGGTCGAAACGTCCGAACCAGTGTCACCATTCGTTGAACCAGCCTAGGACTGATGTTGGGCAATTGTGGGCAAAGGATATAAAACAATAGTGGTCATAAGGTCTAAGGTAATAGGTACGGAAAAAGGCATTTTGGTAGTCGATATATGTATAGCCTTGGATATGGTAGCCAAGGGTTGAAAATGGTTTTGTGGTATGGTGATGGATAAATCCTAGGTCTTGGATAGAGACGATTTTAAGGATTTTGAAGATGGAGTATGAGATGAGGTTAGAGTTGGTTTTATCGGGATAATGAGTAATTTCGACTGACTTAGAGTCTACTAGAAAATACTCATAGAAGGTACGATTCTTGTTAAGGTTATCTGTTGGGTACAAGCTATCATCATAGGAAAATCTCTTGGTAAAGGTCTGGAGTACTTTTAGTGAAATTGTTTTGGTGTATTGGGTAGTCATGAGGTGTTGCTTTTGTGGCTTAGAATAGTAGGTTGACTTTTGAGTAGTTTTTTGGGAAGGATTTTTGGTGTTGTGGAAGATTGACCTTTGTTGGTTGTTACTGCTCTTGAATAGGATAGTGATGGAAAATCAGCAAGAGCTCAGAAATGGTTTTGGATAGTGAGATGTTTGCCTTGATATAGTCTGATGCAGTCATTGTTTTTTTGCTTGATTCATTCATCTTGAATATTTTGTTGAATAGCAATTGATTTTCCCTGTAAATATTCTCTTGTTAGAAAATCAGGTAAAGAACTATTTTCTCCTTTAATGTATTGAATATCAAAATCGAAAACTAATAAAATAGCTTGCTATCTAGGAAAAATTTGCTTTGAATCTAAATTTTTGACATCTTTTTGTAAAATTTATTTTGCTGATTTACAATCAACACGTAATAAAAATTTATTGTTTATTAAATCATGATGGAATTTTGTAATGCAATTACCTATAGAATGGACATCGAGCCAGCCACTGCACCAGTCATCCCACCAGGACCACTCACACGGTCCAAGAGGAAGGAGTTAGGAGACAAGCTCAGCATGCTACTGGAGAGTGGAACCGGACCAGACTTCGAGCAGCCCATGACCAGCTCCGGACCAACTATGGCGACCTTGATGTGAGCTAAGGTGGTGGTGCAACTGCTGATCGAGAAGCTCGAGACCTTCAGTAGCAAAGCGATGGAATGGGGTGGATTGAAAGGACCACACAAGCTGCGGAAGACTTGTGATACACCAGGGTGATTCTTCTTGGCACAAGAAGAAATCGTGGACACTTCTCAATGAGAGGCAGCCGTCAGTTTGACAAGAGTCTAGGGTTTTGTTTGTTCAAAAATCGTGTTGTATTTCTCATTCTAAGTGATGAGGCTTATATAAGCCTTATGGTTACAACTTAGGGTAAACAACATGATGTTTCCCCAAAACAACAAGTAGTGCAAAATAAAACAGCATGTAGTTCTTTTTGCTGTATAAAATAAAAGGCTTAAGTCCTAATGACTTATCCATAAAATATGGGCTGAAGGCCCTAAACTTATACTTAGTCTACAAAAGAAAGAAATAAGATAGATAAGCCTTATATAGGAGTAAAGGCCGAATTTGACTAAGACTTGTGAAGGTGTCGGATTGTGTGAACAAGTCTTTGTCGTCTTGCGCACTAAGAGTGTTGCCTCATTAAAACCTTCTTCGGAAAACCCAGTGGGACAAAACCGAAGATAGGAAAAAGAGTACAATTTCTTAGTACGTCTTTTGGTGTCTTTACCGAATGGTAATGGTAAAGACACCGGAGGTGGAAGAGTCTTCAAGCAGGAACCTCCAATGCTCCCTAGCTGAAGTGAACGGGTCCGGCTGGTCTTCTGAGCCGTCTGGCGGCTCCTCATCCGTGAGCTCCTGGTCGTCTGTGTGTTCCATGAGCTGGTTGAACTTGTCTCCTAATGCTCGTGCTCTGGCTCGTGTCAAAGGCCCTGGTGGAACTCGTGGTATAGCTTGTGGTACGATGTCCTCATCATTCCCTCCCTCTTCAGGTGCTTTGGTCTCCAAAGCAAAGTCGTCACCTGCATCAAAGAACTCCAAGTCAGCAACATTAAACGTAGTAGAAACATTATACTCACCTGGAAGCTCCAGTTGGTAGGCGTTGTCGTTGATTCGTCGCAGGACTCGGAATGGGCCATCTCCACGTGGTGCTAGCTTGCTCTTGCGCCGTTGGGGAAAACGTTCGGGTCGTAGATGTAACCAAACCCAATCTCCTTCTTTGAAGACCACGTGCCTCCTTCCTTTGTTGGCGTGTTTTGCTGTCTGAGCATTCCGTCGTTCCAGATTTTCCTTGACTTCCTGGTGTAAGCGCTTGACATATTCTGCCTTCTCCTCGCCTTCTAAGCTGACGACCTCACCAAGTGGAATAGGGGCGAATTCGATTGGTGTGGTGGGGTTGAAGCCGTAGACAATCTCAAATGGTGTCCTCTTGGTGCCGGAATGAACTGCTCTGTTGTATGCGAACTCAACATAAGGGAGACACTCGAGCCAATTCTTCAGGTTGCGACCAATCGTCGCACGCAACATCTGGGAAAGGGTTCGGTTGACGACTTCGGTCTGACCGTCCGTCTGTGGATGATACGCCGTGGAGAAGAGTAGACTGGTGCCAAGTTTCTTCCACAGAACCCGCCAGAAGTGACTGAGAAATTTAGTGTCTCTGTCAGACACAATGGTGCGCGGAATGCCATGTAGACGAACGATCTCTCGGAAGAACAGATTCGCTGTCTGAATCGCGTCGTTCGTCTTGTTGCAGGGAATGAAGTGCGCCATTTTGGAGAAGCGGTCGACGACGACGAGGATGGAGTCCTTGTGATGGACTTGAGGTAATCCCAAGACGAAATCCATGGAGATATCCGTCCAAGGAGACGACGGAACTGGAAGTGGCGTGTAGGGTCCTTGAGGATGCATCTTGGACTTCGAACGTTTGCAGATAAGGCATTTTTCGCAATGGGCTTCCACATCTCGGCGTTGACGTGGCCAGTAGAAGTGTTCCTTGAGCATGCTCAAGGTCTTGGCAACGCCAAAGTGCCCCATCAATCCGCCTCCATGAGCTTCTCTGAGTAGAAGTTCGCGCACTGAACCGCCTGGGATACAAAGACGCTTGTCCTTGAAGAGAAACCCGTCAAACAGGTAGAAGCGGGTGTATTTGCCCTGTCCGTGATCTGTGAAGGCCTCCTTGAAGTCGTGGTCTTCAGCATAAAGGTCCTTGAGCATTTCGAATCCCATGACCTTTGATTCCATGACCGAAATCAAGCTGTGCCTCCGGGAAAGTGCATCTGCGACGACATTGTCCGTACCCTTCTTATACTTGATGACATACGGAAATGTCTCGATAAACTCCAGCCACCGAGCGTGTCTCTTCTTTAAGGTCGTCTGCCCTTTGAGGTGTTGGAGTGTCTGATGGTCCGTGTGTATAACGCATTCTCGCGAGAGCAAGTAATGCTGCCATGTCTGTAGTGCTCGGACCAAAGCGTACAATTCCTTATCGTACGTGGGATAGTTGAGAGCTGCGCCGCTTAGCTTCTCACTAAAGTAGGCGATTGGTTTTCCACCCTGTGTCAGGACTGCTCCAATGCCTACACCTGAAGCGTCGCACTCTACCTCGAAAGTCTTGTCGAAGTTCGGTAATGTCAGCACAGGTGCTTGCGTGAGTCGTTCCTTTAGCAGCTGAAACGACTTTTCCTGTTCTGGGCCCCATCTGAAGTCTTGGTTCTTCTTGATAGTCGCTGTCAAGGGGCTGGCGATCGTACTGAAGTCACGTACAAATCGGCGATAGAAGCTCGCCAAGCCATGAAAACTCCGGACTTGGCTGGCGTTGGTTGGCGTGGGCCACTCTTGAATGGCACGGATCTTCTCTTCGTCTACTCGAAGACCTTGTGAGCTGACGACGAACCCAAGGAAGACGACTTGATCCGTACAGAAGGTGCACTTCTTAAGGTTGGCGTAGAGCTGCTCCTTTTGTAGTGTCGTGATCACTGTCTCCAGGTGCTCCAAGTGGTCGGAATAGGAGGCACTGTAGACGAGTATGTCGTCAAAATAGACCACGACGAATTTCCCTATGAATGGCCGAAGGATTTGGTTCATGAGGCGCATGAAAGTGCTGGGTGCGTTGGACAGACCGAAAGGCATAACCAACCACTCGTATAGGCCTTGCTTGGTCTTGAAGGCCGTTTTCCATTCATCGCCTTCTCGCATGCGAACTTGATGGTATCCGCTCTTGAGATCGATCTTCGAGAAAATGGATGCTCCGCTTAATTCATCGAGCATGTCGTCGAGTCGCGGAATGGGATGCCGGTATTTCACGGTGATGTTGTTAATTGCTCGACAGTCGACACACATTCGCCAACTTCCATCCTTCTTTGGCACGAGGAGGACGGGAACGGCGCAGGGGCTAAGGCTTTCTCTTACGTAGCCTTGAGCCATGAGATCCTGAACTTGTCGCTCAAGTTCTTTTGCTTCTTCGGGTGTAACTTTATAGGCGGGCTTGTTTGGCAACTGAGCTCCGGGAATTAGGTCGATGTGATGCTCAATGCCTCTGAGAGGGGGTAGCCCTGGTGGAATCTCGTCTGGAAAGACGTCCGAGTATTTGTCCAGGAGTGCCTGGACATCCGCGGGTAACGGAGTGCTGGGGGCCTCGGATGCGCTCAAGGCCTCTTGATAGAGCATGAGGACGAGCTGGGTGCCTGAGGTGCTTGCAGCCTTCCTCATGTCTGCGACGTTTACGAGGAAGTTCTCCTTTCTAGCATGCTGATCCTTCGCCATCTTGGATTGCATGCCGTGGACTTCTTGAGGTGACATAGGTGCTAGGTTGTACCTACGCTTGTCGTGGACAAAGGAGTAGAAGTTTGTGCGACCGTTGTGGGTGGTCTCTTTATCAAATTGCCAGGGTCGCCCCAAAAGAAGTTGTCCAGCTGACATGGGAACGACGTCGCACAATACTTGATCTTGATATCGTCCAATGCTGAAGGAAACTCGGACCTGGTCGGAGATGTACAGCTCCGTCTTGTTGTTGAGCCAACGAAGTCTGTAGGGCTTGGGGTGCTTTGTCACGGGCAAGCCAAGCTTCTCGACCATGTACTTGCTGGCGGCGTTGGTGCAGGAGCCGCCGTCGATGATCAGTGAGCAGACCTTTCCGAGAATAGTACACTTTGAGTGGAAGATGTTCTCACGCTGCTCGATTTCTTCTTGATCCAGGCGTGAGCTGAGAACTCTCCGGATCATTAACATCTCTCCTGAGTCGGCGTATTCGACCTCCCCTTCTGACATGGGGTCCGTCGTGAGAGGATACTCGTCTTGCTCGTCTGCGGAGTCGTAGTCTCCGGAAGCGGTCAGGACCATGGTGCGTTGGTTAGGGCATTCACGAGACATATGCCCTCTCCCTTTGCACTTGAAACACGTGATTGCACTGCTCTTCTGGGGTTGACCTGCGTTGGTCGCCGGTGGGGTCGGTCGAGGGGTGGTCGCTGGTGCCTTGGTAGGCACGGCATTGTCGAGGCTCCTTCCTCGTGGTCGCGGGTCGCTGGTAGAGGCAGTGCGGTCAAACGCCTTAGGGCTAGTTCCCCAGGCATTTCTAGGTCGGAGTGGCGCGGAAGATTTGCGCCGGTTGCTCTTTTCGATCTGAACGGCCAAGTGGAAGAGCTCTCCAAGGTCGTGGTAGGGTTGCAGCTCGATCTTACGGGCTATCGACTCGTGTAGCCCGTCAATAAACTGAGCCATAAGACTCTCTTCTGAGTCCTCCATCTCGAGTCTGTTTCGGAGATGTTCGAACTCGTCGAAGTATTCAGGTACCGACTTGCTGCCTTGGGTAAGGCGTCTAAATCGTCGCTGCAGCTCTCGGTGGAAATGAGGTGGTACGTATCGTCGCCTCATTATCTGAGTCAACTCGTACCATGTCGTAGGAACTCCCATTCTCGCTCGTCGGCGGGTGGCTAGCTCGCGATCCCACCATGCCAGTGCATGGTCGGTGAACTGGGCTGTCGCTAAGGTGACCTTGCGTTCCTCATCGTGATGGTAGTAGTCGTGGATCAGCTCCATCCGTCGTTCCCAGTCTAAATACTCCTCGGGGTCTAACTTTCCCGCAAATGGAGGTGGGTTAAGCTTGATGTCGTGAGCGGCTGGGTGCCTATGTGCCGGCGGTGGTGGAGGCTCGTCGTAATAGGGGTCTCTGCCTAGACCACGGTGAGACGCCTCTGGTCGGTCGAAGTGGGGCGGATGGGGTTCTTGCCGGTGGCGTGTGTGGGTGGGACGAACCGGCTCTTCCAGACGATCTATCCGAGTCGTCACAGTGTTCAGCTGAGCCGTGATGGCGTGCAGCATCTGCATGATTGTGGGGTCGGATTGACCAGGCGGGGATTCATCTCTTCCTGTCATATTTCCTTTTCTGAGAAAAGGAAATTTCAAGAAAAGGAAAGTTTCCTTTTCGGGAAACTTGCAGAATTTGGAAACCTTCCTTATTTAGAAAGTTTCCAAAAATAATATTTTTATTTTTATTTTTATATGACAAAGAAAAATAAGACTAAAGTAAAATTTCCTAAAATACAAAAGACAACCTAGATTATGGAAAATATCTAAAATTTTAATGCAAACTATCTAGGTGAATAAAAAGATCTATAAATTTTCCTAATTCTAAAAAGGAAACTAAAATATCTATCTATTAAGCTCTAAGAAAAATTCCTAAAACTTTCTAGGCAGATTTCCAAAATTATACTAATGCCTAAACCTTTTTAGGAAAATATCTAATAAATCTAGGATACTAAGGGGAAAACTTCCTAAACTATCTAGGAGACCCTAGACTACCTAGAAACCCTAATGCTCACGACCTAAACGGCTGGGACAGGAGGGTGGTCGCGTGGCTTGCTGCTGGTCGTGACTGTACCCTAGGCGGCTAACGACCTAGACTCGCGGAAGGGACGTGAACTACCTATGGTGCGGGGCTAAGGTCGAGACACGGCTGTGCGGCGGTGACTAACGAAGAACAGGACGCGGCACCCTACACGATCTGAAGGACTTGACCTAGAACGCGGCTACAAGACCTAAACCTAAAGACACAAGGCAACCGAGACCTAGATGCACGGCTTGGGTACAGGACGCGGTACACTAGCTACACGGGAAGGCCACAGAACGCACACACGCTAAATCCTAAGCGCTAAGGAAACTAAAG
This sequence comes from Streptanthus diversifolius, assembly GCA_039880935.1. Classification (NCBI taxonomy): domain Eukaryota; kingdom Viridiplantae; phylum Streptophyta; class Magnoliopsida; order Brassicales; family Brassicaceae; genus Streptanthus; species Streptanthus diversifolius. Next base: position 5,418,671 of record JAXGFM010000001.1, read on the forward strand.
ATTAAGGAAACTCACGCTAGGACTTGGCGCAACCAAGAACTAAGCCTAGAACGCTAGGACACGCTAGGACACAAGCGACTAAACGAAAGCGACTCAAGGCTAGACACTAGAGGAAACACTCCCGGGACAGGACAGCTAGCGAAACGGGACAGGCGGCTCGCGGCTTGGGTACAAGACGCGAGTATTGAACTCCTAGACCTAGGACACACAAGCGGCTAACAAGCAAGGGGGCAAGAACCTAGACCTAAGACTTGACAACTAAGAAACCTAACAGGAACAATCAGCACACAACTTCTTAAGGAATTTCAGGTATGGTGAAAGTGTTCTAGGTGAGTTTCTAAGAACCCTAGTTGATTTTAAACAACCTAAACAAGATATAATTTTGTTTTTTTTTTTTTTTTTTATAAAATTTGAAACAAAGCAATGGAAAGATAGAACCTGATTTTTTTTTTTTTTTTTGTATGGATTGTTTGTAGTAGATGAATTGAATCTTCTCCTTCTTACCGAGAACCTCAAGGGGAAAGAGAAAGGAACAAAATCAAAAGCCACAAACTTCAAAACAAGACAATAACAAATCGCAAGTTAAGAGATGAACAAGGATAGAATCAACCTGATGTCTAAAGAGCTTTTAGGCTCTGATACCAGATGATGTGAGCTAAGGTGGTGGTGCAACTGCTGATCGAGAAGCTCGAGACCTTCAGTAGCAAAGCGATGGAATGGGGTGGATTGAAAGGACCACACAAGCTGCGGAAGACTTGTGATACACCAGGGTGATTCTTCTTGGCACAAGAAGAAATCGTGGACACTTCTCAATGAGAGGCAGCCGTCAGTTTGACAAGAGTCTAGGGTTTTGTTTGTTCAAAAATCGTGTTGTATTTCTCATTCTAAGTGATGAGGCTTATATAAGCCTTATGGTTACAACTTAGGGTAAACAACATGATGTTTCCCCAAAACAACAAGTAGTGCAAAATAAAACAGCATGTAGTTCTTTTTGCTGTATAAAATAAAAGGCTTAAGTCCTAATGACTTATCCATAAAATATGGGCTGAAGGCCCTAAACTTATACTTAGTCTACAAAAGAAAGAAATAAGATAGATAAGCCTTATATAGGAGTAAAGGCCGAATTTGACTAAGACTTGTGAAGGTGTCGGATTGTGTGAACAAGTCTTTGTCGTCTTGCGCACTAAGAGTGTTGCCTCATTAAAACCTTCTTCGGAAAACCCAGTGGGACAAAACCGAAGATAGGAAAAAGAGTACAATTTCTTAGTACGTCTTTTGGTGTCTTTACCGAATGGTAATGGTAAAGACACCGGAGGTGGAAGAGTCTTCAAGCAGGAACCTCCAATGCTCCCTAGCTGAAGTGAACGGGTCCGGCTGGTCTTCTGAGCCGTCTGGCGGCTCCTCATCCGTGAGCTCCTGGTCGTCTGTGTGTTCCATGAGCTGGTTGAACTTGTCTCCTAATGCTCGTGCTCTGGCTCGTGTCAAAGGCCCTGGTGGAACTCGTGGTATAGCTTGTGGTACGATGTCCTCATCAGACCTGGACCATGCCGACCCGTACAAGCCTCATCACGACCAGTCCCAGACCAAGTGCATCGTCCCGGTCGTCCCGACCACCCGACCACAGACTAGGCGACCAGCCAGCGACCGGACCAGCATGCCAAGACCCGACCAGCCCGAGAATGTCCGACCTATTCCAACTGGACAATGATGGGGTCATCCATGCTACGCCAACCCGGTACTTGGAGGATGAGGTCCAGACAACCCCATATGTGTCTCAGCACATCATGACCAGGAGCAGAGCTGTCCAAGGAGTGCAAGACAGGAACCGGGACCAGGACGAAACTTATGAGGATCAAGCTGGAGTCAACATAGTCCGAGCACACGGTCAAGGAGGAGAAGGGGAGATTGAAGACACCAACAAGCCGTTTAACCATCATCATCTGGGTGTTCCTGACCAGAACATCCATGCACAGAGCCTTAGGGATAAGGTCTTGTGTGTCCTTACTATCCTAGAATGAGGACACCCTCTAAGACCTTAGATGATTAGGGTACTCTTTTCCTTTCTAAGTTTACCATAATGGGTTCTTGGAAAGGTTTTTAATGAGACATGAAAGTCTAAGGCATCAAGCCTAGTGTCCCATTGGTTTTAATGTGGATATGTCCATTTAAAATCAATTAGGCTTGATTCTATCTTAGGCACTTGTCTAGCCTTTATGTCTTACTTCATAACTTGTTTAATGTCTTACTTCATAACTTGTTTAAAGACTTAGTCTAATATGGGTTTAGGTGTTTTGTTGACCACGAGTCTTGTGGTCAACTAGATCATGTGTAGCCTATAAAAGGCAAACACTTCTCCATTTTATGCAACCAGTTTAGAACCCAAAACCCTTGTCCACGGCCGCCTAGGTCTTTCCAATCTTCCTTGTGTGTGAGTGTGTCTCCAAGTAAGGAAGAGAGTTCCTTGAAGATTGAGTGTGCCTCTCTTCAAGGAAGGCTGTATCCAAGCCTGACATAGCTTGGTGTGTTGCCTCAATCCACCTTTTCAAATTGTTCCAAATCCCCTTTTGTTCAGCCCTCGTTCCATCGTATCACACCCGCCGTTCGCATTCACGTTCAAACCTTCGACCGGCCGTTCGTAACCTCACTCTCAAAGACGCCCCACTGTTCGTGTCCCCGCTTATTTTCACGACCCACAACCGGCCCGCTTGTTCTTGCTTCTCCCCTAAGCCGTGACCCGTTTGTCCACACCAAGAACCCGTCTGTATCGACTGCTCTTCCCGACCGTACCGCGCCTTCTTCTGACCACCCCCTTGACCAGATGGCCTGGCTCATATCATTTTGGTATCAGAGCTCAAGTTCCTGCCAAGAAAAGGTTGCATCTTTCCATTTCCTCACCTTAGGGTTTTGAAAATTTTTAAGCTTTTGTTAGGGTTTGTAGCTTGCTGTTGAATCTAATGTTTAGGGTTGATAAATTCTTTGAGTTTGGAAGTTTTAGATTAGTTGTCTAGTCTGGTTATCTCTTAGGTTGCATTCGCCATTGTTAGTTCTTTGGGGAAGAAGGAGTTTGGTGTGGTCAAGGTCGCTTTTGACCAAGGTACTATCCTTTGGTCGGGTGAGTCACTAGTGGTCCACACCGAGTGATGTCATGATGTCCCCTGCAAGTTTGATTTTTGAATTCAAATGGATTTGGTATTGGCGGTTCTTAATTAGCAATTGTTCTGTCTAAGGTTTGATTAAGTTTCTTGTTTAGTTTAAATTTTAAGTTAAGTTTTAATAAGCATCATTAGCGTTAAACTTAGGTCACTAGCTTAAGTACCGTTGACTAGTTGACTTTCTTGTTTTGCAAGGTACCTAAGCTAAGATGGCTGATCCAGCATTAGCAGAAATATTCACTAGTCTCCAGACTCAGCTTTAGCAGTTAGGAGACCGGCTTGGTCGAGTGGAGCAGCCTCAACAACAACGTGCCCAAGCGCCACCACCACCACAACCGAGAGCACCTCCACCACCTTGGCCGGAGTGAGACATGGAGGGCCTATCCGAGGAAGAAGCCTTCCCTCCCCACTTCAGAAGGCCAAGACACATATAGAGGAGGTTTCCTTAAGAAAGGGGCCATCACCACCCACCTAGAGCTCACTCTCCACACCTCAAGATCACGCCTCCCACCTTTGCCGGCAAGGTAGACCCGAAAGCATACTTGGATTGGGAGAGAAGGATGGATCACATCTTTGATGTCTATGGGTTTTAAGAACCCAAGAAGGTGGCTTATGCAGCAGCTCAACTCACTGATCATGCCTTATCCTGGTGGGATCAAGACTCAGCCAAAAGAAGAAGGAGAGGAGAAGAGCCGGTTAGATCATGGGAGATCATGAAGTTCATGATGAAAGGAAGATACATTCCACCCATGTACCACAGGGAGCTTCAGAAGAAGTTTAGAAAGCTCAGCCAAGGCCAAAGGAGTGTAGAAGAGTATTTTGGAGAGTTTGAACATCTGAGGAACCGGCTTGGATTAGAAGATGCCGAGGAGACTCTCATGGCCTAATTCTTGGATGGTCTTCAAGAGAACATTGCTAGCAAGGTGGAGATGTACTCGTACAGTGATCTCAATGAGCTACTACACCTAGCCACATAAGTGGAGGGTCAGCTCAAGTGAAAGACCCGGACCAGGGCCGTGATCAATAACCCTTGGAGACCTACTGCCTCAGGTTCCAATCCGCAAGCATCTAGCTCCAATGCGGCCTTCAACAGGCAATCTGACCGAGGCAAGGCTGTAGCACATGAAACACGACCACCCTACAAGCCTAGGGAGACCACCCCTGCCCCAAGGCCTGAAGTTCGACCCGCCCCCACTGGACCTAAGACCCGAGACATCATGTGTTTCAAATGCCGGGGCTGCGGGCACTATGCAAGGGATTGCCCTAATCCAAGGGAAATGATCATCACTCCAGCCGGTGAAAATGAGTCTCAGGACGAGATGGAGCCTTCTGAGGAGGCTGATGAAGAGGAGGATGACGTAGCCTACCCTGAAGTGGGTGATCTCTTAGTCTCAAGGAGAGTTCTCAGCACCATACAAGAACCGGAAGAGACAGGCCAAAGGGAGAATATCTTTCACACTCGTTGCATGGTAAGTGGCAAGGTATGTTCTTTAATCATTGATGGTGGGTCATGTGCCAATGTGGCCAGTGCATACATGGTTGAGAAACTAAATTTAACAGCCACTAAGTATCCTAGACCATATAGATTAAGGTGGTTGAATGATAGGACTGAATTGAAGATTAATGAGCAAGTTAAGGTTTCCTTTAGCATAGGCAAATATGTTGATGAGGTTCTTTGTGATGTAGTTCCTATGAAAGCCACTCATATCTTGTTAGGCAGACCTTGGCAATTTGATAGGGAAGTTGTACATGATGGTAGGACCAATAAGTACACATTTATGATGAATAAAAAGCGAATAAGTTTAGCTCCATTATTGCCTGCCAAAGTCCATGAGATGCAAATTAAATTAGCTAAGGAAAAATGTATGACTAAGACCAATTTCTTGATTGCACCTAGTGATGTTAGGCGCTCACTCTTTGATCCTACTTGTCAAGTAGTTTTGATGGTTTATAAGGACTTGTTAAATGTTGGACATACTAATGCGGTCTTGCCAAGGGAAATCCGAGTTCTTCTTGACAGGTACAAGAATGTCTTCCCAGAGGAGATACCAGCTGGCTTACTTCATAACTTGTTTAAAGACTTAGTCTAATATGGGTTTAGTTGTTTTGTTGACCATGAGTCTTGTGGTCAACTACGTCATGTGTAGCCTATAAAAGGCAAACACTTCTCCATTTTATGCAACCAGTTTAGAACCCAAAACCCTTGTCCACGGCCGCCTAGGTCTTTCCAATCTTCCTTGTGTGTGAGTGTGTCTCCAAGTAAGGAAGAGAGTTCCTTGAAGATTGAGTGTGTCTCTCTTCAAGGAAGGCTGTATCCAAGCCTGACATAGCTTGGTGTGTTGCCCTCAATCCACCTTTTCAATTGTTCCAAATCCCATTTTGTTCAGCCCTCGTTCCATCGCATCACACCCGCCGTTCGTATTCACGTCCAAACCCTCGACCGGCCGTTCGTAACCTCACTCGCAAAGACGTCCCACTGTTCGTGTCCCCGCTTGTTTTCACGACCCACAACCGGCCCGCTTGTTCTTGCTTCTCCCCTAAGCCATGACCCATTTGTCCACACTAAGAACCCGTCCGTATCGACTGCTCTTCCCGACCGTACCACGCCTTCTTCCGACCACCCCCTTGACCAGATGGCCTGGTTCATATCAGACAAGGAGCCATGTAGGTTCCTTCTAGAAGACTCTCCTTCCTCCGGTGTCTTTACCATTACCATCCGGTAGAGACACCAAAAGTCGTGCTAGAAAATAATACTCTTTTTCCTATCTTCGGTTTTGTCCCACTAGGTTTTCCGAAGAAGGTTTTAATGAGGCAATACTCTTAGTGCGCAAGACGGTGAAGACTTGTTCACAATTACATTTCATTCCTACAATCGATTTCTAGCCTACATATTATTGGAATTTTCCTATCTTTTTTTTCTATTTTCTAGAATAAGTATTTATTTGGGCTTATAAGTCATGTTGACTATTTGGGGCCCAATGTATATTCTTAATTGCCAATAAGTAAACTACATGTTGTTTTAATTCTTGTATGCCTAAACATCATGTAGTTTAGCCTAAGTTGTAATAAGGAATTATATAAGCCTTTTGTCAACACATTAATGAAATAACAAGCATTTTGACAAAACCTAAGACTAGTGTCTAAACAAACCAGGCGCTGCCAAGCTTCCCCTTGCAGCTGTCGTGTGCTTCAGCATAGTTTGGCTGAAGTTCTTGGAGTATCACAAACCCCTTTCATAGCTTTTGTGGTCCTCTCGATCCACCCTTCTTTCCATCGTTTTCTGTCCAGCAACCTGAGCTTCTCGGTGAAAGACAGCCCACCCCTCGGTTCTTGCATCATCTGGTATCAAAGCTTAAAGGGGAGTTGACCAATGCACCATTACTTGTACTTCCCAACATTGATAAAACTTTTGAGATTGAATGTGATACCTCAAGAATTGGTACTAGTGCTGTTTTAATGCAGGATAGGAAACCCATAGCATTCTTTAGTGAAAAACTCGAAGGAGCCACTTTGAACTATCCCACATATGATAAATAATTGTATGCCTTGGTGAGAGCTCTCCAAACTTGCCATCATTATTTGTGGCGTAAAGAGTTTGTGATTCATACAAATCATTAATCTCTCAAGCACCTTAAAGGTCAACAGAAGTTGAACAAGAGACATGCAAGATGGGTTGAGTACATAGATACTTTTCCATATGTGATTTGCTATAAACAAGGAAAGGAGAATGTAGTATCAGATGCGTTGTCCAGGAGGTACATTTTTTTGTCAACCATGGAGACAAAACTTCTAGGATTTCAAAGTCTTAAATCCTGCTATGATAACAATCCAGACTTTGGAGATGTCTATAAGGTAACCAAAACTTACACTACAGGTAAGTTCTACCAATTTCAGGGTTTCTATTTTATGAAAATTGTTTATGCTTACCATGTGCAACTTTACGAGAAATGTATGTGAGGGAAGCTCATGGAGGAGGTTTAATGTGATACTTTGGTGTCGCCAAGACTTTGAATACCTTGCAGGAACATTTTTATTGGCCTGGTATGAAGAAGGACGTGGCAAAAATATGTTCTAGATGTGTGAAGTGCAAGCAAGCCAAATCAGGAGTTCAAGCTACAGGTTTGTATACGCCGTTACCCATTTCTGACCACCATTGGATATATATTTCCATGGATTTTGTTTTAGGTTTGCCTAGGAATAGAAGGGTTAGAGACAGTATCTTTGTTGTGGTTGATAGATTTTCTAAAATGGCCCATTTCATACCTTGTCACAAAACAGATGACGCTGTAATGGTGGCTGACCTGTTCTTTAAAGAAGTCATTAGGTTGCATGGAATGCCTAGAAAAATTATGTCAGATAGAGATTCAAAGTTTTTTAGTCATTTCTGGAAAACTCTGTGGGGCAAATTAGGAACCAAGTTGTTGTTTTCAACCACATGTCACCCTCAAACTGATGGTCAAACAAAAACAGTCAATGGAACCCTGTCTACAATCTTACGTGCAATTGTTAAAAAGAATATTAGAACTTGGGAAGACTGTTTGCCTCATGTAGAATTTGCTTATAATAGGGCTGTGCATTCCAATACACGATTTATACCTTTTCAGATTGTTTATAGGTTTAATCCATTATCTCCTTTGGATTTATTAGCATTGCCCATTAAAGAACAGACTAATCTTGTTGGCAAGGCAAAGGCGGAGTTTGTCAAAATCTTTGCATGAGCAGGTTAGACGTAATATTAAAAGAAAGACAGACGAGTATGCCAAGTATAAAAACAAATGAAGAAGAGAGCTTATACTGAAACCTGGTGACTTGGTTTGGATCCATTTACGAAAGGATAGATTTCCTCACGAACGAAAATCAAAGCTTTTACCTAGGACATATGGACCATTCAAAGTGCTCAAACGAATCAACAACAATGCATACCAGATTGACCTCCAAGGTAAGTATACTATCAGTTCCACTTTTAATGTTTCTGACTTAATTTTTTATGTTGCAGATGAACTGGATTTGAGGTCAAATCCTTTTAAAGGAGGAGGGGATGGAGTGATCCAGGACTGCCCTAACTTGAATTCGGAAGATTGGGTCGAGGAGGAGTCAAGTGCAGAAGAAGGAAGCATTGAGGAAAAAGGACTGGACCCGACCAAAGATCCTGTCAGTGGAACGACCAGCCTGACCAAGGACTCCACTCGTGGTACGATCAGTCCGATCGAGAAACCCACCCGTGGTACGATCAGCCCGACCGAGAGTTCCCTCCGTGGTAAGACCAACCGGACCAAGAATCCCTTCGGTGGAACGAATAACATTGGTCCGGGTTCTGACCCCGGTACAGCCGGTGACCATGACCCGGCCAGCACGAGCCGAAGCCCACTCGCCAACATAGGAGGCCCGCGCTACGAAGAACCTGGCCCGCACCAAAATCACTACCTGTCCGGTCCACTTGGTCCATACCAAGTCCGACCCGGCCCATACGACGAACAAGATCCATCCCACGACCAAGACATGGAACTCCAGCACCCAGTTCACACCCCGTCTGGCCGGCTAGACCCATGTTGCCTTCGACCCGACCCGCACGGTCTGACCCACGACCAGCACCTAGCTTACAGCCCGTCCGGCCCGCTCGACCCATGTCGCCTTCGACTCGACCCACACGGTCTGACCCGCGACCAGGACATGGAACCTGCCTTGGGACTCAAGGATCTTGAGTTGTCCCATGAGGAAGGAGAACCATTTCAGTTATGGCAGGGCCCAATGACTAGATCCAGGACTAAGGCTCAATAGGAGAGATTTCTACAATTGATCCAAGGAACAGCCCAACAAGAAGAGCATGAAGGCCAAAGATTAGATTATTGTTTTAATTATTTTGGGATATTATAATTATTAGTTTAGGCCCAAATTTATATGTAGTTAAATTAAACAAAGTAAACCAGTCAAATTAGCAATTAGGGAATTAAACCAATCTGGTTTTAATTAGATTAGGGATTTTTTTAGATAAGGATTACATTTGTATATAAATTAAGGCCTAGTGGCCGCCTAGTAGGTATCCAACGAATTACATTTGTGTATAAATTTTTCTTGAGTTTCCCTTGCTTTCTCTGTTCAGCACAAGAACAGAATTTTCACTTAAAGTTTAGAGAAATCTAAAGTGACCATCCTTAAACATAAACAGGGTGAACCTGTGATAAGGAGAATCATTCACCTGCTGGATCAAAACTCCATCAATCCAAATCAAATCCATCTAGGAGAATTGGAGAGCTAGTAGCCTCCATCCTCCTTCACGCCGCCGAATCCATCAACCTAGGGAGCTAGTAGCCTCTAGGGATCAGATCACCCTTTTTTCAAGAGATCCAGATGTTGAATCATAACCAGGACCATTCCAGCTTATTCTTGGAGGTAAAGGTTCTCTAAATGAGTTAAATCTTAATAATATTTTTGCATCATTTTTTTTAGTAATTCTTGAAATAGTTTTTTGTTCAAAATTTCTAAGAGGTTGTATAATTTCTATTTTTCATTGATCGGAAATAGTTATTTTATCCATTTTAATTGTTTAGGTGCATAAGTGGCTGTTGGTGTATCTTTATTATGAACCGATAATATTTTAGTTTCTCCTTTAGAATCTTGTAATAAACATCTAGGATTAAATTATGATGTTGATTGTTTAAAGTAAATTCGATAAAGTAATATCCATGTCTTTCATTTTGAAATTTTATTTCTGGTAACTGAACCTTTAATACTAATGTGTTGAGTATTGTTGGATCATGTAAACTTACTTGAAAATTAAATGCATAATCAAAACAAATTGATCCATTACATAAATTTGATTGTACTGCTCCTAAGAGCGAATCTTCAAATTTTAATAAAGTTTTATCTCTTAATAGCATTAATATTGGTGAATCAATACCAGTTCTTGATAGTGGTTTAATTTCTATATGAACAAGTCTAAAGTGAATATAATTAAATCCTTTTTATTTTTATCTAGAGCAATTGAAGATAATTGTTTTATTTCTTCAAATTCATTTTGTAAAGATATGGTTTGTTCATGTTGTTTTATTGCATAAGCTGTTTTAAAAGCAAAAGTACCAATTAGATATATATTTTCTGGATTAATATGGGGTAATTGATTTTTTGATATTTCATGGTTAACAAAATTATTTTTGACATAATTTCTCTTGAATTAATTGTATTATAAGATGCAGTTGATGCATGTTTAGATTTATAGAATTTTCTAAAAGACGACGCCATGATTTCATACTAAGTTAAAACTTTAAGCTAGATATACTAACTAGTTTCTTCTATGGCACTACTATGGCTTGCCAACGGTCTTACGTCCTGACTCTAGGACTTGCTGCCTGGAACACCTACAGTGACTTTGATTCGGGAGAATGGTTGAAACCTAACTGAAGCTTAAAATAGTTTGAAAGCAAAACCCCTTTTTTATATAAATTTTTTTGATGAGAATACATCAGTTCAAAACATAATTTGGCTCTGTTACCATTATTTCTTTATATTTTGGATTTGTTTTAGATATTTTGATACATAAACTTATTTTAATAATATTGAAGATTTTATAAAAATAAACTGTGGAAATGAGTAATACTTTGATTTTTATTGATATTTATGGAAATACAAGATTTAATCAAAATAAGATTTTAAAACTTGATTACAAATTTAAAACTCGGAGAGAGAAGTGTTTTCTGAAAGAGAGAAATGTTTGCTGAAAACTTATTATTCCCTTTCATGTGAATCCTAAAGGGGTATTTATACTAAAGAGACAGTACTTGCTGCATGAAATTTAATTGGACTTGCTGAGTAGGAATTATAGTTTTGTGACACGTTCTTGGCCTGAGTACTTGTTGCATGAAATGTAATTGAAATTGCTGAGTAGGAGTTGTAATTTTGTGACATTTTCTTGGCCTTAAAATTTGAGTAGGTCCTCTTTTAAGTAGAAACAATCCCGAGATAAACCGTTTAGTATTTTGTGTTTTTTGTGAAGGATTTTGTGTTTTTGTGAATAATTTTTTTTTTTGAATAATATTTATTATTTTGTAATTTTTATGTAATTTTCTTTGTCTAAATTGTATTTGTTTCATTCTAGAAGGTGGATTAAGTTTATTATAACCATATTATTCATAGAATGAACCCATGGTTAATATAAATTTAAATCTATAATTTTGTTTTTTATCCTTTTGCTCTTGATATATTGATAATCCTTCTTTGTTTACAAATGCAAATAATTGACCATATGTATTGTATTCCAGGGTATTGGTTGCCCACCAGAATAATCTTTTAATTTATTGATTACTCTTTCTGCGAAGAATCATCATTTGCACAAACAAGAAAAACCTCTCACTATCCAAAATCATTTCTCAGATCTTGCTGAATTTCCACCACTATCCTATTCAAGAGCAGTAACAACCGACAAAGGTTAATCTTCCACAACTACCAAAAATCTTTTCCAGCAAACTACTCAAAACTAAACCTACTATTCTAAGCCACAAAAGCAACACCTCATGACTACCCAATACACCAAAACAATTTCACTAAAAGTACTCCAGACCTTTACAAAGAGAGTTTTCTATGATGATAGCCTGTACCGAACAGATAACCTTAACAAGAATCGTACCTTCTATGAGTATATTCTAGTAGACTCTAAGTCAGTCGAAATAACTCATTATCTCGATAAAACCAACCCTAACCTCATTTCATACTCCACCATCAAAATCCTTAAAATCAGTTTTATACAAGACCTAGGATTTATCCATTACCATACTACAAAACCATTTTCAACCCCTGGCTACCATATTCAAGGCTATACATATATCGACTACCAAAATGCCTTTTTCCGTACCTTTTACCTTAGACCGTATGATCACTCCTGGTTTATATCCTTTGACCACAATTGCCCAAAATCAGTCCCAGGTTGGTTCAACGATGGTGGCACTGGTTCGGACCTTCCGACCCAATTTACCCAGATTCAGTTCTCAAAAGTTGTAGTTTTCCAAAATTATAATTCATGCAGCAAGTAATCAGGACAAGAACATGTCACAAAACTACAACTCCTGATTTTGAGAACTGTATCTGGGTAAATTGGGTCGAAAGGTCCGAACCAGTGTCACCATTCGTTGAACCAGCCTAGGACTGATGTTGGGCAATTGTGGTCAAAGGATATAAAACAATAGTGGTCATAAGGTCTAAGGTAATAGGTACGGAAAAAGGCATTTTGGTAGTCGATATATGTATAGCCTTGGATATGGTAGCCAAGGGTTGAAAATGGTTTTGTGGTATGGTGATGGATAAATCCTAGGTCTTGGATAGAGACGATTTTAAGGATTTTGAAGATGGAGTATGAGATGAGGTTAGGGTTGGTTTTATCGGGATAATGAGTAATTTCGACTGACTTAGAGTCTACTAGAAAATACTCATAGAAGGTACGATTCTTGTTAAGGTTATCTGTTGGGTACAAGCTATCATCATAGGAAAATATCTTGGTAAAGGTCTGGAGTACTTTTAGTGAAATTGTTTTGGTGTATTGGGTAGTCATGAGGTGTTGCTTTTGTGGCTTAGAATAGTAGGTTGACTTTTGAGTAGTTTTTTGGGAAGGATTTTTGGTGTTGTGGAAGATTGACCTTTGTTGGTTGTTACTGCTATTGAATAGGATAGTGATGGAAAATCAGCAAGAGCTCAGAAATGGTTTTGGATAGTGAGATGTTTGCCTTGATATAGTCTGATGCGGTCATTGTTTTTTTGCTTGATTCATTCATCTTGAATATTTTGTTGAATAGCAATTGATTTTCCCTGTAAATATTCTCTTGTTAGAAAATCAGGTAAAGAACTATTTTCTCCTTTAATGTATTGAATATCAAAATCGAAAACTAATAAAATAGCTTGCTATCTAGGAAAAATTTGCTTTGAAACAAAATTTTTGACATCTTTTTGTAAAATTTATTTTGCTGATTTACAATCAACACGTAATAAAAATTTATTGTTTATTAAATCATCTTGGAATTTTGTAATGCAATTACCTATAGAATGGACATCGAGCCAGCCACTGTACCAGTCATCCCACCAGGACCACTCACACGGTCCAAGAGGAAGGAGTTAGGAGACAAGCTCAGCATGCTACTGGAGAGTGGAACCGGACCAGACTTCGAGCAGCCCATGACCAGCTCCGGACCGACTATGGCGACCTGGACCATGCCGACCCGTACAAGCCTCATCACGACCAGTCCCAGACCAAGTGCATCGTCCCGGTCGTCCCGACCACCCGACCAGAGACTAGGCGACCAGCCAGCGACCGAACCAGCATGCCAAGACCCGACCAGCCCGAGAATGTCCGACCTATTCCAACTAGACAATGATGGGGTCATCCATGCTACGTCAACCCGGTACTTGGAGGATGAGGTCCAGGCAACCCCATATGTGTCTCACCGCATCATGACCAGGAGCAAAGCTGTCCAAGGAGTGCAAGACAGGAGCCGGGACCAGGACCAAACTTATGAGGATCAAGCTGGAGTCAATATAGTCCGAGCACACGGTCAAAGAGGAGAAGGGGAGATTGAAGACACCAACAAGCCGTTTAACCATCATCATCTGGGTGTTCCTGACCAGAACATCCATGCACACAGCCTTAGGGATAAGGTCTTGTGTGTCCTTACTATCGTAGAATGAGGACACCCTCTAACACCTTAGATGATTAGGGTACTCTTTTCCTTTCTAAGTTTACCATAATGGGTTCTTGGAAAGGTTTTTAATGAGACATGAAAGTCTAAGGCATCAAGCCTAGTGTCCCATTGGTTTTAATGTGGATATGTCCATTTAAAATCAATTAGGCTTGATTCTATCTTAGGCACTTGTCTAGCCTTTATGTCTTACTTCATAACTTGTTTAATGTCTTACTTCATAACTTGTTTAAAGACTTAGTCTAATATGGGTTTAGGTGTTTTGTTGACCACGAGTCTTGTGGTCAACTAGGTCATGTGTAGCCTATAAAAGGCAAACACTTCTCCATTTTATGCAACCAGTTTAGAACCCAAAACCCTTGTCCACGGCCGCCTAGGTCTTTCCAATCTTCCTTGTGTGTGAGTGTGTCTCCAAGTAAGGAAGAGAGTTCCTTGAAGATTGAGTGTGCCTCTCTTCAAGGAAGGCTGTATGCAAGCCTGACATAGCTTGGTGTGTTGCCTCAATCCACCTTTTCAAATTGTTCCAAATCCCCTTTTTTCAGCCCTCGTTCCATCGCATCACACCCGCCGTTCGCATTCACGTTCAAACCCTCGACCGGCCGTTCGTAACCTCACTCTCAAAGACGCCCCACTGTTCGTGTCCCCGCTTATTTTCACGACCCACAACCGGCCCGCTTGTTCTTGCTTCTCCCCTAAGCCGTGACCCGTTTGTCCACACCAAGAACCCGTCTGTATCGACTGCTCTTCCCGACCGTACCGCGCCTTCTTCCGACCACCCCCTTGACCAGATGGCCTGGCTCATATCATTTTGGTATCAGAGCTCAAGTTCCTGCCAAGAAAAGGTTGCATCTTTCCATTTCCTCACCTTAGGGTTTTGAAAATTTTTAAGCTTTTGTTAGGGTTTGTAGCTTGCTGTTGAATCTAATGTTTAGGGTTGATAAATTCTGTGAGTTTGGAAGTTTTAGATTAGTTGTCTAGTCTGGTTATCTCTTAGGTTGCATTCGCCATTGTTAGTTCTTTGGGGAAGAAGGAGTTTGGTGTGGTCAAGGCCGCTTTTGACCAAGGTACTATCCTTTGGTCGGGTGAGTCACTAGTGGTCCACACCGAGTGATGTCATGTTGTCCCCTGCAAGTTTGATTTTTGAATTCAAATGGATTTGGTATTGGCGGTTCTTAATTAGCAATTGTTCTGTCTAAGGTTTGATTAAGTTTCTTGTTTAGTTTAAATTTTAAGTTAAGTTTTAATAAGCATCATTAGCGTTAAACTTAGGTCACTAGCTTAAGTACCGTTGACTAGTTGACTTTCTTGTTTTGCAAGGTACCTAAGCTAAGATGGCTGATCCAGCATTAGCAGAAATACTCACTAGTCTCCAGACTCAGCTTCAGCAGTTAGGAGACCGGCTTGGTCGAGTGGAGCAGCCTCAACCACAACGTGCCCAAGCGCCACCACCACCACAACCGAGAGCACCTCCACCACCTTGGCCGGAGCGAGACATGGAGGGCCTATCCGAGGAAGAAGCCTTCCCTCCCCACTTCAGAAGGCCAAGACACATATAGAGGAGGTTTCCTGAAGAAAGGGGCCATCACCACCCACCTAGAGCTCACTCTCCACACCTCAAGATCACGCCTCCCACCTTTGCCGGCAAGGTAGACCCGAAAGCATACTTGGATTGGGAGAGAAGGATGGATCACATCTTTGATGTCTATGGGTTTGAAGAACCCAAGAAGGTGGCTTATGCAGCAGCTCAACTCACTGATCATGCCTTATCCTGGTGGGATCAAGACTCAGCCAAAAGAAGAAGGAGAGAGGAAGAACCGGTTAGATCATGGGAGATTATGAAGTTCATGATGAAAGGAAGATACATTCCACCCATGTACCATAGGGAGCTTCAGAAGAAGTTTAGAAAGCTCAGCCAAGGCCAAAGGAGTGTAGAAGAGTATTTTGGAGAGTTTGAACATCTGAGGAACCGGCTTGGATTAGAAGATGCCGAGGAGACTCTCATGGCCTAATTCTTGGATGGTCTTCAAGAGAACATTGCTAGCAAGGTGGAGATGTACTCTTACAGTGATCTCAATGAGCTACTACACCTAGCCACATAAATGGAGGGTCAGCTCAAGAGAAAGACCCGGACAAGGGCCGTGATCAACAACCCTTGGAGACCTACTGCCTCAGGTTCCAATCCGCAAGCATCTAGCTCCAATGCGGCCTTCAACAGGCAATCTGACAGAGGCAAGGCTGTAGCACATGAAACACGACCACCCTACAAGCCTAGGGAGACCACCCCTGCCCCAAAGCCTGAAGTTCGACCCGCCCCCACTGGACCTAAGACCCGAGACATCATGTGTTTCAAATGCCGGGGCTGCGGGCACTATGCAAGGGATTGCCCTAATCCAAGGGCAATGATCATCACTCCAGCCGGTGAAAATGAGTCTCAGGACGAGATGGAGCCTTCTGAGGAGGCTGATGAAGAGGAGGATGAAGTAGCCTACCCTGAAGTGGGTGATCTCTTAGTCTCAAGGAGAGTTCTCAGCACCATACAAGAACCGGATGAGACAGCCCAAAGGGAGAATATCTTTCACACTCGTTGCATGGTAAGTGGCAAGGTATGTTCTTTAATCATTGATGGTGGCTCATGTGCCAATGTGGCCAGTGCATACATGGTTGAGAAACTAAATTTGACAGCCACTAAGCATCCTAGACCATATAGATTAAGGTGGTTGAATGATAGGACTGAATTGAAGATTAATGAGCAAGTTAAGGTTTCCTTTAGCATAGGCAAATATGTTGATGAGGTTCTTTGTGATGTAGTTCCTATGAAAGCCACTCATATCTTGTTAGGCAGACCTTGGCAATTTGATAGGGAAGTTGTGCATGATGGTAGGACCAATAAGTACACATTAATGATGAATAAAAAGCGAATAAGTTTAGCTCCATTATTGCCTGCCCAAGTCCATGAGATACAAATTAAATTAGCTAAGGAGAAATGTATGACTAAGACCAATTTCTTGATTGCACCAAGTGATGTTAGGCGCTCACTCTTTGATCCTACTAGTCAAGTAGTTTTGATGGTTTATAAGGACTTGTTAAATGTTGGACATACTAATGCGGTCTTGCCAAGGGAAATCCGAGTTCTTCTTGACAGGTACAAGGATGTCTTCCCAGAGGAGATACCAGCTGGCTTACTTCATAACTTGTTTAAAGACTTAGTCTAATATGGGTTTAGTTGTTTTGTTGACCACGAGTCTTGTGGTCAACTAAGTCATGTGTAGCCTATAAAAGGCAAACACTTCTCCATTTTATGCAACCAGTTTAGAACCCAAAACCCTTGTCCACGGCCGCCTAGGTCTTTCCAATCTTCCTTGTGTGTGAGTGTGTCTCCAAGTAAGGAAGAGAGTTCCTTGAAGATTTAGTGTGTCTCTCTTCAAGGAAGGCTGTATCCAAGCCTGACATAGCTTGGTGTGTTGCCCTCAATCCACCTTTTCAAATTGCTCCAAATCCCATTTTGTTCAGCCCTCGTTCCATCGCATCACACCCGCCGTTCGTATTCACGTCCAAACCCTCGACCGGCCGTTCGTAACCTCACTAGCAAAGACGTCCCACTGTTCGTGTCCCCGCTTGTTTTCACGACCCACAACCGGCCCGCTTGTTCTTGCTTCTCCCCTAAGCTGTGACCCATTTGTCCACACCAAGAACCCGTCCGTATCGACTGCTCTTCCCGACCGTACCACGCCTTCTTCCGACCACCCCCTTGACCAGATGGCCTGGTTCATATCAGACAAGGAGCCATGTAGGTTCCTTCTAGAAGACTCTCCTTCCTCCGGTGTCTTTACCATTACCATCCGGTAGAGACACCAAAAGTCGTGCTAGAAAATAATACTCTTTTTCCTATCTTCGGTTTTGTCCCACTAGGTTTTCCGAAGAAGGTTTTAATGAGGCAATACTCTTAGTGCGCAAGACGGTGAAGACATGTTCAAAATTACATTTCATTCCTACAATCGATTTTTAGCCTACATATTATTGGAATTTTCCTATCTTTTTTTTTTTATTTTCTAGAATAAGTATTTATTTGGGCTTATAAGTCATGTTGACTATTTGGGGCCCAAAGTATATTCTTAATTGCCAATAAGTAAACTACATGTTGTTTTAATTCTTGTATGGCTAAACATCATGTAGTTTAGCCTAAGTTGTAATAAGGAATTATATAAGCCTTTTGTCAACACATTAATGAAATAACAAGCATTTTGACAAAACCTAAGACTAGTGTCTAAACAAACCAGGCACCGCCAAGCTTCCCCTTGCAGCTGTCGTGTGCTTCAGCATAGTTTGGCTGAAGTTCTTGGAGTATCACAAACCCCTTTCATAGCTTGTGTGGTCCTCTCGATCCACCCTTCTTTCCATCGTTTTCTGTCCAGCAACCAGAGCTTCTCTGTGAAAGACAGCCCACCCCTCGGTTCTTGCATCATCTGGTATCAAAGCTTAAAGGGGAGTTGACCAATGCACCATTACTTGTACTTCCCAACATTGATAAAACTTTTGAGATTGAATGTGATGCCTCAAGAATTGGTATTAGTGCTGTTTTAATGCAGGATAGGAAACCCATAGCATTCTTTATTGAAAAACTCGGAGGAGCCACGTTGAACTATCCCACATATGATAAATAATTGTATGCCTTGGTGAGAGCTCTCCAAACTTGCCAACATTATTTGTGGCCTAAAGAGTTTGTGATTCATACAAATCATTAATCTCTCAAGCACCTTAAAGGTTAACAGAAGTTGAACAAGAGACATGCAAGATGGGTTGAGTACATAGAGACTTTTCCATATGTGATTTGCTATAAACAAGGAAAGGAGAATGTAGTAGCAGATGCGTTGTCCAGGAGGTACATTTTTTTGTCAACCATGGAGACAAAACTTCTAGGATTTCAAAGTCTTAAATCCTGCTATGATAACGATCCAGACTTTGGAGATGTCTATAAGGTAACCAAAACTCACACTACAGGTAAGTTCTACCAATTTCAGGGTGTCTATTTTATGAAAATTGTTTATGCTTACCATGTGCAACTTTACGAGAAATATATGTGAGGGAAGCTCATGGAGGAGGTTTAATGGGACACTTTGGTGTCGCCAAGACTTTGAATACCTTGCAGGAACATTTTTATTGGCCTAGTATGAAGAAGGACGTGCCAAAAATATGTTTTAGATGTGTGAAGTGCAAGCAAGCCAAATCAGGAGTTCAAGATACAGGTTTGTATACGCCGTTACCCATTTCTGACCACCATTGGATATATATTTCCATGGATTTTGTTTTAGGTTTGCCTAGGAATAGAAGGGTTAGAGACAGTATCTTTGTTGTGGTTGATAGATTTTTTAAAATGGCCCATTTCATACCTTGTCACAAAACAGATGACGCTGTAATGGTGGCTGACCTGTTCTTTAAAGAAGTCATTAGGTTGCATGGAATGCCTAGAACAATTATGTCAGATAGAGATTCAAAGTTTTTAGTCATTTCTGGAAAACTCTGTGGAACAAATTAGGAACCAAGTTGTTGTTTTCAACCACATGTCACCCTCAAACTGATGGTCAAACAAAAACAGTCAATCGAACCCTGTCTACAATCTTACGTGCAATTGTTAAAAAGAATATTAGAACTTGGGAAGACTGTTTGCCTCATGTAGAATTTGCTTATAATAGGGCTGTGCATTCCAGTACACGATTTACACCTTTTCAGATTGTTTATAGGTTCAATACATTATCTCCTTTGAATTTATTAGCATTGCCCATTAAAGAACAGACTAATCTTGTTGGCAAGGCAAAGGCGGAGTTTGTCAAAATCTTTGCATGAGCAGGTTAGACGTAATATTGAAAGAAAGACAGACGAGTATGCCAAGTATAAAAACAAATGAAGAAGAGAGCTTATACTGAAACCTGGTGACTTGGTTTGGATCCATTTACGAAAGGATAGATTTCCTCACGAACGAAAATCAAAGCTTTTACCTAGGACATATCATTCAAAGTGCTCAAACGAATCAACAACAATGCATACCAGATTGACCTCCAAGGTAAGTATACTATCAGTTCCACTTTTAATGTTTCTGACTTAATTCCTTATGTTGCAGATGAACTGGATTTGAGGTCAAATCCTTTTAAAGCAGGAAGGGATAGAGTGATCCAGGACTGCCCTAGCTTGAATTCGGAAGATTGGGTCGAGGAGGAGTCAAGTGCAGAAGAAGGAAGCATTGAGGAAAAAGGACTGGACCCGACCAAAGATCCTGTCAATCCAACCAAAGCTAAGGAGCTTGAAGCTCAAGTCAGAGACCTCATGGCCAAGGGATATGTGAGGGAGAGTCTTAGCCCCTGAGCTGTGCATGTGCTCCTTGTGCCCAAGAAGGATGACTTCTACAGGATGTGTGTGGATTGTCGAGCAATCAACAATATCACCATCAAATACCGCCACCCAATCCCAAGACTTGATGATATGTTGGATGAACTCAGTGGAGCAACAATCTTTTCCAAGGTGGACTTGAAGAGTGGATACCACCAAGTGAGGATGAGAGAAGGTGATGAGTGGAAGACAGCCTTCAAGACCAAGCATGGGTTGTATGAATGGCTAGTCATGCCGTTTGGGCTCTCCAATGCCCCAAGCACATTCATGCGCCTCATGCACCATATCCTTAGACCTTTCATGGGCAAATTTTTAGTTGTTTACTTTGATGATATACTGATTTATAGCTCTTGCCTATCTGATCATGTGCTGCACTTAGAACAAGTCTTAGATACCCTTAAGAAAGAACATATGTTTGCAAATCTAGCTAAGTGTATCTTTTGCACAGAAGAAGTTGTTTTCCTTGGTTTTGTTGTCAGCTCACAGGGACTTAGAGTGGACTTAGAGAAGATAGAAGCTATCCTTGGCTGGCCCAGACCAATCTCCATCAGCCAGGTCCGGAGTTTCCATGGATTAGCCTGTTTCTACCGGCATTTTGTGAAGGATTTCAGCACTTTAGCTGCTCCCCTGACGTCTCTGATCAAGAAAAACACTGGTTTTAATGGGGAGAGGTTCAGGAGAGGGCCTTCTTGGAGCTCAAATACCAGCTAACTCACACTCCAATCCTTGCCTTGCCAAACTTTGAGAAGACCTTTGAGGTGGAGTGTGATGCCTCAGGAGTAGGCATTGGAGCGGTTCTAACCCAAGGAGGACGACCAATAGCTTATTTCAATGAAAAGCTGACTGGTGCTACATTGAACTACCCTACCTATGACAAGGAGTTGTATGCCTTGGTCAGGGCAATGCAGACTTGGCAACACTACTTGTTAGCCCGGGAGTGTGTGATCCACATGGATCATGAGACCTTGCAACACCTGAGGGGTCAGACCGTTCTGAAGAAGAGGCATGCTAGATGGTTGGAATACATAGAAAAATTCCCCTATGTGATTAAGTACAAGAAGGGGAAGGATAACATGGTGGCGGATGCTTTGTCTAGGAGGCATGCCTTGATGACAACAATGGATGCTAAAGTTCTTGGTTTTGAATACTTGAAGACTCTATACCCAGAAGATCATGAGCTTAAGACTGCCTATGAGGAGCATAGGACATGAGCTTACACTAAGTTCTTCCTCCACAATGGGTTCCTTTTCTAAGACAAAAGGTTGTGCATTCCTCAATGTTCAATGAGGGAGTTGCTTGTGGGAGAAGCTCACGGTGGTGGTCTTATGGGGCACTTTGGGATTGAGAAGACTTTCAGTGTCCTTAAAGAACACTTCTATTGACCTAGGATGAAGAAGATGGTGACTACTCATTGTGATAGATGCATCACATGCAAGAAGGCCAAATCCAGACTCAAACCCCACGGTTTGTACTTGCCATTGCCGGTTCCCACACTACCATGGGTGGACATATCTATGGACTTTGTCCTAGGATTGCCAAAGATCCAGCAAAAAGATTCAGTATTTTTAGTGGTAGACCGGTTCTCCAAGATGGCTCACTTCATTCCTTGCTCCAAGACCAATGATGCATCCCAAACCGCCACTTTGTTCTTTAGGGATGTGGTGAGGCTCCATGGGATTCCAAGATCGATTGTATCAGACCGGGACACAAAATTTTTGTCCCACTTTTGGAGGACCTTATGGAAGAAGCTTGGTACCAAGCTTCTGTTTTCTACTACCTGCCATCCCCAGACAGATGGACAGACTGAGGTGGTGAACGCACCCTAGGAGCCCTATTGAGATCAACCATTGGACGCCACTTGACGACTTGGGTGGAGAGTCTTCCTTTGGTAGAGTTTGCCTACAACTTAGCCAAGCACTCTACAACCGGCATGTCCCCCTTTGAAGCTGTCTATGGCCGCAGCCCAGACACAACCCTGAGTTTGGCACCATTGCCCCCAGCCGAGACCATGGACCTTGAAAGGGAAGCTAAAGCCGCGGCAATGAAGAAGTTCTTTGAGCTAGTCTATGAAAATTTTGAGAAGAGGATTGACCAGATCAAGAGAAGGATCAACAAGAAGAGGAAGCAGCTAGTGTTCCAGCCAGGAGATTGGATGTGGTTGCACTTAAGACCAGAGCGTTTTCCCAACAAAAGGAAGCATAAGCTGGACTTCCGAGGAGATAGGCCGTTTCAAGTGGTGGAACGCATCAATGACAATGCCTACAGACTCAAGCTACCAGGTGAGTATAATGTGTCTTCTTCTTTCAATGTCTCTGATTTGTGCCCTTTTGAAGAGGGTGGGGATGATGGGGTCATCCATGCTACGCCAACCCGGTACTTGGAGGATGAGGTCCAGGCAACCCCATATGTTTCTCACCGCATCATGACCAGGAGCAGAGCTTCCCAAAGAATGCAAGACAGGAGCCGGGACCAGGACCAAACTTATGAGGATCAAGCTGGAGTCAACATAGTCCGAGCACACGGTCAAGGAGGAGAAGGGGAGATTGAAGACACCAGCCAGCCGTTTAACCATCATCATCTGGGTGTTCCTGACCAGAACATCCATGCACACAGCCTTAGAGATAAGGTCTTGTGTGTCCTTACTATCCTAGAGTGAGGACACCCTCTAAGACCTTAGATGATAGGGTACTCTTTTCCTTTCTAAGTTTACCATAATGGGTTCTTGGAAAGGTTTTTAATGAGACCTGAAAGTCTAATGCATCAAGCCTAGTGTCCCATTGGTTTTAATGTGGATATGTCCATTTAAAATCAATTAGGCTTGATTCTATCTTAGGCACTTGTCTAGCCTTTATGTCTTACTTCGTAACTTGTTTAAAGACTTTCCAATCTTCCTTGTGTGTGAGTGTGTCTCCAAGTAAGGAAGAGAGTTCCTTGAAGATTAAGTGTGTCTCTCTTCAAGGAAGGCTGTATCCATGCCTGATATAGCTTGGTGTGTTGCCCTCAATCCACCTTTTCAAATTGTTCCAAATCCCCTTTTGTTCAGCCCTCGTTCCATCGCATCACACCCGCCGTTCGTATTCACGTCCAAACCCTCGACCGGCCGTTCGTAACCTCACTCGCAAAGACGTCCCAGTGTTCGTGTCCCCGCTTGTTTTCACGACCCACAACCGGCCCGCTTGTTCGTGCTTCTCCCCTAAGCCGTGACCCGTTTGTCCACACCAAGAACCCGTCCGTATCGACTGCTCTTCCCGACCGTACCACGCCTTCTTCCGACCACCCCCTTGACCAGATGACCTGATTCATACCAGACAAGGAGCCATGTAGGTTCTTTCTAGAAGACTCTCCTTCCTCCGGTGTTTTTACCATTACCATCCGGTAGAGACACCAAAAGTCGTGCTAGAAAATAATACTCTTTTTCCTATTTTTGGTTTTGTCCCACTGGGTTTTCCGAAGAAGGTTTTAATGAGGCAATACTCTTAGTGCGCAAGACGGTGAAGACTTGTTCACAATTCCATTTCATTCCTACAATCGATTTATAGCGTACATATTATTGGAATTTTCCTATCTTTTTTTCTATTTTCTAGAATAAGTATTTATTTGGGCTTATCAGTCATGTTGACTATTTAGGGCCCAAAGTATATTCTTAATTGCCAATAAATAAACTACATGTTATTTTAATTCTTGTATGGCTAAACATCATGTAGTTTAGCCTAAGTTGTAATAAGGAATTATATAAGCCTTTTGTCAACACATTAATGAAATAACAAGCATTTTGACAAAATCTAAGACTAGTGTCTAAACAAACCAGTCGCCGCCAAGCTTCCCCTTGCAGCTGTCGTGCTTCAGCATAGTTTGGCTGAAGTTCTTGATGTATCACAAACCCCTTTCATAGCTTGTGTGGTCCTCTCGATCGACCCTTCTTTCCATCGTTTTCTGTCCAGCAACCTGAGCTTCTCGGTGAAAGACAGCCCACCCCTCGGTTCTTGCATCATCTGGTATCGAAGCTTAAAGCTCCTGCATCTGGTTGAATCTATCCTTTTGTTTTTGGCGATTTTTCCTTTGTTTTGTTGCAATAGTTTTTGGCTTTAAAATGTGTTTATTTCTCTTTCCCCTGAGGTTCTCGGTAAGAAGGAGAGGAATCAACTCACATACCACAAGCACCAGAAAAAAAAAATACAAAAAATCAGGTTCTACCATTCCTTGTTTTTGTTCTCTTATTTTTAAAAAATAAATAGAAGAATTTGCTTGTTTGGTGTTAAAAATTTTTTAAGACAAATAACAAAATAAAAAAATATTGTTTAGGTTGTTAAAATCAACCTAGAACACCAGTCCCAATTTTTGAAGAAATTGTGAGCCAAGGTTTCTTGGACTATACGTGTGTGGCAGTTAGGGTTTTCGTGTGTTGTGTGTGCTTCTTGTTTAGGGTTCGCGTCTTAGCTCCTTAGGTTAGCACATAGTGTCTATGTCCTTGCCTGATTCAAGTTCTAGGTAGACTTGTGCCTGGTGTGGTCTTGCGTACATTAGGTCTAGGTTAGGCGACCCACACTTAGCGTACTGTGTGTGTTCAATCATCTCGCGTGTGTTGTTCCCACCCCGTGTGTGTAGTTTAGGCAGCACACGTCTCGCGTTCCATCTAGGCTCCATCTTGTCCCACTTTTGGTTCAGCCTAGGACCCTATCCCGCCTAGTTTAGCCCGCATACCACCTTAGTTCCTGAGTCCCCTAGCTAGAGCTACCGTGCGTTCCTTGGTTTCCCGAGTGACCAGTACCGTGTATCGCGTCCTGCAGACCCACTCGTATCACATCCTGTCCCCTAGCGTTCCTAGACCGTCCGCAACTTGTGTGCTACCCTAGCTCCCCTCTAGCAACCTGTGCACCAGCCTGCAGTCCGACCCCTTAGGCAGCTAGATGTGCTTAGTTCCCCTTAGTGTCTAGATTCTTTGTTCTTAGTTTTAGGAAATTTTCCCCTAGCAATTAGGCAGTAGATTAATTAATTTTCATAGTTTTCTAGGCTAGAAAATAGTTTAGGAAGTTTTTTAGATTCTCTTATATAGTTTTCCTAATTTTTATTAGGACATTAATAGTTTTCCTTTTAGTTTTAGGTAGTTTTCCTTTTAGGAAAATAGACTTAATTAGTTTTCCTTTTAATTTAAGGTAGTTTCCATTTAAGAATTAGACAATAATTAGAATTTTCTCCTTGCATAGTATAGTTTCCTTTTTATTCAGATAGGCAATAAATTTTTAGGATATCTTCTTTTTAATTAGTTTTCCTTATTAGTTTTAGGCAATAATTAACCTTTAGAATATTTCTCTTTTTCTTGTATTTCATTTTCTTTGTTCCCTTTATTGCATAATTTTTAGTTTCCTATTCTTTATAAATAATAAAAACAAAATAAATATCATATCTGTGGAAATTTTCCATTTAAGGAAAGTTTCCATATTTGTAAGTTTCCTTTCCGGAAAACTTTCCTTTTCTCAAATTTCCTTTTCTCGAAAAAGGAAATATGTCAGGGAGTGACGAGTCAACATCAGGGCAAAACGGTCAAGCAATATTTCAGCTCTTACAAGCTTTGACGACCCAGATGATGACTCTAGCGACGCGTCTCGAGCGTCCGGAACATCATACGCCTCCACACGACCAACCACCTATGGGTCGACATTAGTACTACGACGAGCCCATGCCACCACCTCGACAACCAATGCACTATCTCGACTATGATGATGCCCGTAAAGTTGCCCTAGTAAAAGCGCAATTCACTGACCACACACTGGCGTGTTGGGATCGAGAATTAACAGCTCGCAGGAGAGTTCAGATGGGTGCTTTGGCCTCCTGAGTCAAACTCACCCAGATTATGAGGAGACGCTACGTCCCACCTCACTTCCACCGCGAGCTTCAGCGATGTTTCCGACGCCTTACCAAAGGCAGCAAGATGGTGTCCGAATATTTCGATGAATACGAGCACCTCCGCAACCGACTCGATGTAGATGAGTCTGAGGAGAGCTTAATGGCCCAGTTCATCGACGGCTTGCACGAGTCCATCGCCAGAAAGATCGAGTTGCAGCCATACCACGACCTAGGCGAGTTGTTCCACCTAGCAGTCCAGATAGAGAAGTGCCATAAACGTAAACTTGCCGCACCTTCTCGACCTAAGAGCACCTGGAGCACCGCCTCCAAGATCTTCGAGCGGACAGCCCATCCCATTGACCCACAACACATGGGCAAAGCAGTGGCCAGCATTTCCTGCACCAGCCGCCCCAAGGCAGCCTAGTACCACGACCACGACCCAGCCTCAGCGGAGCAGCGAGATCATATGCTTCAAGTGTAAAAGCAGACAACACATTTACCACGAATGTCCCACACAACTAACAATGGTACTCACTGCTACCGGCGATTACGAATCCAAAGACGAGCAAGAGGAACCAGCATTTCCGACGCATGAGCAATCCGACGAGGAGATTGAATACGCCGACTCCGGAGAGATGCTCATGATCAGACGAGTTCTCATCTCGAGATTCGAGTCAGAAGAACAAGAACAGAGAGAGAACATTTTCTATTCCAAATGTAAAATACTTGGGAAAGTGTGCTCGTTGATTATGGACAGAGGGTCCAACACCAATGCCGCCAGCAATTACATGGTGGAGAAACTAGGATTTCTTGTGACCAAGCCTCATAAGCCCTATAAACTACGATGACTGAACAACAAGACAGAGTTGTACATTTCGGACCAACTTAAGGTCTCATTCAGCATCGGAAGATACCAAGATCAGGTCACCTGTTATATCGTCCCGATGTCATCTGGACATTTTCTGCTTGGAAGACCAAGGCAATTTGACTGAGAGACTACACACAACGGACGGACCAACTTCTATTCATTTGTCCACGACAAGCGTAGATACAACCTAGAACCATTGTCTGCACACGCCGTTCAAGAAATGCAATCTATGATGGCGAAAGATCAACATGCCCGTAAGGAGAACTTTTTAATAAACGTGGCAGACATGCGGAAAGCCACCCGTACCAAGGGTACCCAGCTCGTTTTGATGCTCTACAGAGAGAGCCTCCACACGTCCAGAACCGAGGCACCATTACCTGCCGAGATCCGAGCCTTACTAGATAAATATGCCGACGTGTTTCCGGAAAAAATCCCAGCCGGCCTCACACCTATCCGAGGGATCGAACACCACATCGACTTTGTTCCCAAAGCTCATTTTCCCAACCGTCCTGCATACAGAGTCAACCCCGAGGAGGCTAAGGAATTAGAACGACAAGTCCAGGACCTCATGGCTCAAGGTTACGTCCGAGAGAGCCTCAGTCCCTGTTTCGTCCTGGTCCTACTAGTACCAAAGAAGGACGGAAGCTGGAGGATGTGCGTCGATTGTCTCGCCATCAACAACATTACAATCAAGTACCGGCACCCCATTTTGCGCCTGGATGACATCCTAGACGAATTATGCTGAACCGCGCTCTTCTCAAAAATTGACCTTAAAAACGGATATCATCAAGTAAGGATGCGAGAAGGAGACGAATGGAAGACTGTGTTCAAGACCAAACAGGATCTTTATGAGTGGCTAGTAATGCCATTTGGCCTGTCAAATGCTCCAAGTACATTCATGCGCCTTATGAACGAAGTCTTTCGACCGTTCATTGGCAAGTTCATAGTAGTGTACTTCGACGCTATTCCCGTCTACAGCACACCTACATTGGAGAGATAGCAGTTCTACGCAAATCTCAAGAAATGTACATTCTGCATAGACCAAGTTGTTTTTCTTGGATTCGTCGTGAGTTCCCAAGGACTCGGGGTGGACGACGAGAAGATCAAGGCCATACAGGAGTGGCCCACACCGACGACCGCCAGCTAGGTCCGTAGCTTCCACGGACTTGCCAGCTTCTACCGACGGTTCGTTCGAGATTTCAACATGATAGCTGGTCCATTGACCTCGACAATAAAGAAGAACCAAGACTTTCGTTGGGGGCCCGAGCAAGATAAGTCCTTTAAGCTTCTGAAGGAACGCCTCACCCACGCCCCAGTCCTAGTCCTGCCAAACTTCACTCAGAAATTCGAGGTCGAGTGTGATGCTTCAGGGATCGACATTGGAGCCGTCCTCACCCAAGGCGGAAGGCTTGTCGCCTACTTCAGCGAGAAGTTAAGTGGAGCTGTACTTAACTATCCGACCAAAACAAGGAGCTTTATGCCTTAGTCAGCGCCTTATAGACTTGGCAGCACTATCTCCTTACCCGAGAGTGCGTGATTCACATCGACCATCAGTCACTCCAGCACCTCAGAGGACAATCCACGCTGAAGAAGAGACATGCCCTTTGGTTGGAATATATCGAGACCTTTCCCTACGTTATTAAGTACAAGAAGGGAACAGACAACGTTGTGGCTGACGCCTTATCCCGCATATACAGTTTTATTTCCGTCACAGAGTCAAAAGTTATGGGTTTTGAAATGATCAAGGAGCTGTACGCTGACGACGCAGAATTCACTCAGTTCTACCAGGAACAAGGAAAGAGCACTTACAGCTGATTTTACCTGTTTGACGGGTTTCTTTTTAAGGACAAGCGACTCTGCATTCCGAGAGGATCAATTCAAGAGCTGCTTTTAAAAGAGGCCCACGGAGGAGGTCTAATAGATCATTTCAGCAATGACAAGACCTTAAGCATGCATAAGAAGCACTTCTTCTGGCCCCAACAGCGACGAGATGTAGAGGCACACTGCGCTAAGTGCCTTATCTGCAAACGGGCTAAATCCAAGATGCATTCGCAAGGTCCTTACATGCCAATACCAGTCCCATATGCGCCATGGATGGACATTTCCATGGATTTCGTATTAGGCCTGCCAAAAATCAACCACAAGGACTCCATCTTTGTAGTGGTCAACCAATTTTCCAAGAAGGCACATTTTATCGCTTGCAACAAGACCAATGACGCAAACCAGACTTCTGACCTGTTCTTCAAGGAGATCGTACGATTGCACGACATTCCTAGGACGATCATATCCGACCGCGACACCAAATTCCTCAGCCACTTCTGCGAGCATTGTGGCGCAAATGAAGCACCAACCTCTTGTTTTCCACCGCATACCATCCGCAGACTGACGGACAGACAGGTTGTCAACCGGACATTGTCCCAGACATTGAGAGCGATAATTGGCACAAACATGAAGAATTGGTTGGAGTGTCTTCTGTATGTCGAGTTCGCGTACAACAGAGCTACACACTCAGACACGAAGGGTTTTCCATTTGAAGTCGTCTACGGCTTTAACCCGACCACGCCTATTGAGTTCACACCCACACCATTGGGAGACGTCATCAGCTTAGAGGGAGAAGCAAAGGCGGAATACATCAAGCGTCTTCATGCAGAGACCAAGGCAAATCTGGAGCAACAGAACATACAGAACGTCAAGAACGCCAACAAAGGCCGCAGGCACATAGTTTTCAAGGAGGGAGATTGGGTTTGGTTACATCTGCGACCAGAGAGATTTCCCCATCAACGAAAGAGCAAGCTTACACCCCGGGGAGATGGTCCATTCCGCGTCCTTCTAAGAATCAACGACAACGCCTACCAGCTCGAACTTCCAGGTGAGTATAACTTGTCTAGTACGTTTATTATTTCTGACTTTGTTTGATGCAGGTGAAGAGTTCGCTTTCAAGACCAAAGCACTTCAAGATGGAGGGAATGATGAGGACATCGAGCCAGCCATTGCACCAGTCTTCCCACCAGGACCACTCACACGGTCCAAGAGAAAGGCGTTAGGAGACAAGCTTGGCATGCTACTGGAGAGTGGAACTGGACCAGACTTCGAGCCGCCCATGACCAGCTCCGGACCTACCTTGGCGACCTGAACCATGTCGACCCGTACAAGCCTCATCACGACCAGTCCCGGACCAAGTGCCTCGTCCCGGTTGTCCCGACCACCCGACCACGGACTAGGCGACCAGCCAGCGACCGGACAAGCATGCTAGGACCCAACCAGCCCGTGAACGTCTGACCCGTTCCAGCTAGATAAGGAGCCATGGAGGTTCCTTCTAGAAGTCTCTCCTTCCTCCAGTGTCTTTACCATTACCGTCCGGTAGACACATCAAAAGTTGTGCTAGGAAATTATAGTCTTTTTCCTATCTTCGGTTTGTCCCTCTGGGTTTTCCAAAGAAGGTTTTATTGAGGCAATACTCTTAGTGCGCAAGACGGTGAAGACTTGTTCACAATTCCATTTCATTCACAAGTTTTCAATTGATTTCTAGCCTAAGTATTATTGGGCTTTTCCTATCTTTATTCTATTTTCTAGACTAAGTATTTATTTGGGCTTATAAGTCATGTTGAATATTTGGGGCCCAAAGTCTATTTTTAATTGCTAATAACTAAACTACGTGTTGTTTTAATTCTTGTAAGGCTAAACATCATTTAGTTTAGCATAAGTTGTAATAAAGCATTATATAAGCATTTTGTCTACATATTAATGAAATAACAAGCATTTTGACAAAACCTAAGACTAGTGTCTAAACAAACCAGGCGCCGCCAAGCTTTCCCTTGCAGCTGTCGTGTGCTTCAGCCTAGTTTGAATGAAGTTCTTGGACTATCACAAGCCCCTTTCATAGCTTGTGTTGTCCTCTCGATCCACCCCTTCTTTCCACCGTTTTCTGTCCAGCAAACTGAGATTCTTGATGAAAGACAGCCCACCCCTTGGTTCTTGCATTCACTCTTAAGTGGTTTGTGGAGGTTTTTGCTTTTGTATGCCTCCATAACCTATTTCAGAGGCATCGGTTTCTACTATCATATCAGCTTCAGGGATTAGGATTGACAAACACAGTAAAGTTTTGACTTTTTGTTTAATTTGGCGCATTAAATTAGTATGGGTAATTGACCAAGGTTTAGAATTTTTTTGCAATCGTTGGAATAAAGGTTGAATAGCTTTTCTAAGGTTTGGTAGAAAATCAGAAACATAATTGAGACATCCTAAGAACCTTTGTGATTGTGATTTTTCTTTTAATTCTTTTAGGAATTTATCAGCAAATTCTATAGATTTCGCTATTGGCGTAATTGTTCCTTGATATATGTTATGACCTAAGAATCGAATTTTAGTCTGGAATAATGACATCTTTTTAGCAGAGATTACTAATCCATATTTTTTAATTATATTTAAAAAAATATATAAATGGTTTATGTGCTGATCTATTGAGTTTGAATATACAAGTACATCATCAATATAAACAATTTATTAAATATATCAATCATTATGTGTTGTAATTCTGATGGGGCATTTTTAAGTCCAAATGGCATCACGTTTCATTCATAATGTCGAAACGGGACGTTGAATGCTGTTTTAGATCTATCTTGTTCATCAATTTGGATTTGCAAGAATCCACTTTTCATATCAAATTTTGAGTAGTTTTTTTCATATCGGATATCTAATCCATCGTAAAACATCGTTAAGAGGTTTATAGTTGATTACTAGTCGTGGTAGTTGAACACAATATGTTTTCTTTCCCAAAATGCATTTGGTAAATCTGAACATACTTGATTTAACAAATCATTTTCTATTGATTTTATTTTATCTTGTATACGAGATGTTTTAAGTTGTTCTTCTATTTTTTGGTAGGTTCTTTCATCTTGCAGGTATTGAATATGTTGATATTTGTTGTTTATAAAGTTTATTGTTTCTTATTGTATTTTGTTGAAGATATAATATTTGTTTTGACTTCATGGGTTATAGGAAGTTAATTGATAATTTTGTTCCTACTACTTCTGTTATAATACCTAATTCAGTTACTTTAAATGGATATATTTGAGTTAGAAAAGTGGTTCCTAATATTACTTCTTGAGTTAAGTTTTTAACTAAGATAAACTAATTTTTAAAGCAATATTCTTGATTACATATTTTTGCACTAGGTAATTGGTATTAAACCTTATCGGATGCAGTTTTAATCTGCTCCTGAATCTATTAAGGCTATTGTGTTTATTTGAAAATTGTGTCCTATATGTAATGTAATATTAGTGTACCATTTCTGAAAATTTATCTTATTAATATTTTGAATGTAATTATTATATTCTTCTGATATTTGATTACTTGTTGAGGCTTGAGAATTTTTTGGTTCTACAAGTTTTAATCTAGCGTCTATTTGTAATTGGTTTAATTCATGTTGGTTAACTACTAGTTGTAATTCTTTAATGTGTGTTTTTAATTGTTTAACTTCATTTTCTAGCTCTCCTGTAGTTACTTGTTTAAATAAACTTTGGGTTGAATATTTTTCAAGTATTTTATTTAGACTAAAGGGTTGTGGATTTGTAATTGATTTTCTTGATATACTATATTTTTTAATTTCAATAAATATTCCTTTTAAATTCTGAATTATCTATTTTATCTATTATGTCTAATAAAAATTGTTATCGATATCTTTAGTTATAACATTAATGGTTTTACAATTGCATAAATTGTTAGATAGTTCTTGTGATTCTGTAGAGGAATTATTTGAATTTTTAACTTCATTTATTGAATAATTACTTTCAGATTTACTAGATGATTATGATTCTGATATTAATAGTTTCGTTATTTTTTCTTGTATATCAGGTTGATCTTGAAATATTTCATTTATTTTATTTTCATTCTACTTTGTTTAGAAGTATGACCTGATCTTTTACAATTCCAACATAAATTTTTTGTTTTGGTTTATGATTTTGTGTTTTGTTTTGAATAATTTTTTTGAATAATATTTATTCTTTGGTGGATTAAGTTTATTATTTGTCTAAATTGTATTTGTTTCATTCTAGAAGGTGGATTAAGTTTATTATAACCATATTGTTCACATAATGAACTCATGGTTAATTTAAATTTAAATCTATCATTTCGTTTTTTATCTTTTTTCCTCTTGACATATTGATAATCCTTTCTTTTTTACAAATGCAAATAATTGACCATACGTAATTGTATTCCAGGGGATTAGTTTCCCACCCGAATAATCTTTTAATTTATTGAATAGTCTTTCTGCGAAGAAGAACAATAATTATGAGATAAACCGTTCTTTCCAAAAAAGGTTGATTAAAATCTTTTCTTTGAAATGTATTAGTTATAAATATATCTTTATACCATTTAAAATCACCTATCGTTAGACATCTTAAATTTGTTAATATATTTTTTTTACTATCTAATTCTTCTGTTGGATTTCCTATAAAATGCATAGTTATAGTATGAATTAATACTTCTACAGTATTTTGTTTTTCTAGTTTTTCATAAAAGCCATCATCATTTTCTACTCTTATTGTTTCAGTGTGATTAATAATTGAATCTTCTGTAATTGAGTCTAATGAATTATCCGACCAATATTTTAATTCTTCATTAAATCCAGTTATTGATAATACACATGCTTGCCTATCAATATTTCCTTTAACTTTATAGGCTATAGCAGCCATATCCATTTCTTTAATTAAATTAAATATTTCATATTCTGAACGACCATCAATATTCCGTTCATATATACCATCACCTGTATATATGTTGTTTGAATAATTATGCTGTTTTTTTAATATAAATCAGGTGGAGAATGTCTTTTGTAATAGGGTTTATTAGATTTCATTATTCTATTTTTAATCCTATTTATTTCTTGAATATCAATTTCTGATTGTGTAGATGATTGTATAGATTCGTTATTATTTTTCGTCTGTATTGTTTATTCCCTTACCTTTATATAATTTGTCTAGTCTTGATGCTTCAGATTTTAAAATTTAATTTTCTGGAAATTTAACTTGTCTAGTTATAGATTTAAATATTGGTGTAGAAGTAGATGAAAACAGATGCTGAATATTTTGATTATATTGATCTAAACCTTTGGATTCGTTGAGGTTTAATTTATTATCTATATGATCTACTTGTTTGGAAATTGTATATATTAGTTGGTTTTGAAAATTATTTTGTTGGTATATGTGTTTAATATCATTTACAACTATTGGTTCATTATCTTCTCTATTAGCTCCTCTTTTAAAAGGAATGGCAATAATTTGCCAATTGAATGTGTTTATTTTTAAATTCTTTAAAGGTGGATGGATTTATTTAACTTTGTTACCATCTAGTTGTTCCCATATTTGACTTAAAGATGAACTTGTATTTATAGACTTAAATGGATAATCAATATTATGTTCAGTGGAGTAAGATTAAAACCATATAAAAGATGGAATAGTTATTTCTTTTGTTATCATAATTTTATACCAAATTTCTCTAAAATTAGTTTTTTGTTCTTTAGAAAAGGTTTTGAAATACCATTTTATTTTTCTTTCATTTTTTATTGAATAAAAGTCTTTTTAATATATTGTTTACTAATTTCGAATTCTTTATTTATCGCATTTATAGATTTAAAATCTGATTGTGTAGGTGATGTGGGATACATATTTTGTTCTGGTTCTGCTATAAGTGCTTTAAATTTAATTGAGTTGTCTTGTTTAATATTTTGGTTTACACTTTATGTTTCTGAATCTGCACTAGATTGACCAGTACGATATTCCGAAAATGAAGCTCTTGAGTGATAAGAGCTTATTCTTGGAGGTAAAGGTTCTCTAAATGAGTTAAATCTTAATAATATTTTTCCATCATTTTGTTCAGTAATTCTTGAAATAGTTTTTTGTTCAAAATTTTTAGGAGGTTGTATAATTTCTATTTTCCATTGATCCGGAATATCTTTGTGGCTGTTGGTGTATCTTTACTATGAACCGATAATATTATAGTTTATACTTTAGAATCTTATAATAAACATCTAGGATTAAATTCTGGTGTTGATTGTTTAAAGTAAATTCGATAAAGTAATAATATCCATGTCTTTCATTTTGAAATTTTATTTTTGGTAAATGAACATTTAATACTAATGTGTTGAGTATTTTTGGATCATGTAAAGTTACTTGAAAATTAGATGCACAATTCGAAATTGAGTGTGACGCTTCAGGTATAGGGATTGGTGCGGTGCTAATGAAAGATAGTAGGCCAATCGCTTACATAAGTGAAAAGTTAGGAGGAGCTACATTGAATTACCCCACGTACAACTAAAAATTATATGCATTGGTGCGAGCTCTCCAAACTTGGCAACACTACTTATGGCCAAACGAATTTGTGATTCACACTGATCACGAGTCCCTTAAACACCTCAAATGCCAACAAAAGCTAAATAAGCGTCATGCCAAATGGATGGAGTTCATTGAAACATTTCTATACATGTTCAAATATAAACAAGGGAAGGAGAATGTTGTGGCCGACGCTCTTTCTCGCATGTACACATTACTATCTACTTTGGAAGTTAAGCTTATTGGTTTTGATCATATTAATGAACTATATAAGACTGACCATGACTATGGAGAAATCTATAAGTCATGTTCTAAGATTCTTGTAGGTCATTACTTCCAACAAGATGGCTTCCCCTTTTATGAGAACATATTATGTGTTCCAAATTGTTCTTTGCGTGAGTTATTTGTTTGAGAAGCACATTCAGGTGGACTCATGGGGCATTTTGGAATAGCTAAGACGATGGCCACCATGAGAGAGCATTCCCATTGGCCACATATGAAAAGGGACATTGAAAAAATCTGCCAACGGTGTAGATCGTTTTTTAAAAAATGTCACATTTTATTGCATGTAAAAAATCTGATGATGCTTTGTATGTTGCCAATCTTTTCTTTAGAGAGATTATTCGTTTACATGGCATGCCTAGGTCCATAGTATCTGATAAAGATACTAAGTTCTTAAGTCATTTTTGGAGGACCCTTTTGTCTAAGTTAAGGACTAAGCTTTGTTTTTCTACTACTTGTCATCTTGAAAGTGACAGTCAGACTGAAGTGGTTAATAGGACCTTAGGATCTCTCTTACTATCGTTTGTTGGGAAAAACCTTATCATTTGCCACATATAATCATGATATCCATTCTACATCTAAATATCATCATTTGACTTTTTTATGAGTTTAATCCTATTTCTCCAATGGATCTAATGACTTTACCGATGAGTGAACGTGCTAGTATTGATGGTGAGCATAAGTCGCAGATGGCGAAACAGATTCATGAAAAAGCTAGAATCAACATTGAGGCCAAGACAAAGCACTGTGCTAAGATCTCTGACAAGCGTCGGAAGAAGGTTGTGTTCTAACCTGGTGATCAAGTCTGGATCTATTTGCGCAAGGACAGGTTCTCTATGGAACGACATTCCAAGTTGATGCTGAGAGTTGATAGACCATTCACGGTTGTGAGACGCATCAACGACAATGCCTACGACTTGAATCTTCAAGGTAAGTATTCAGTAAGTTATAGTTTTAATGTTTTTGACTTAATTACTTTTTGTATAGATTTGTCGATGAAAAAGCTAGAATCAACATTGAGGAAAAATTCTCTTCATGAGGGAGGGGATGATGTGATCCAGGATGCTACCAACGACCTTGGATCGGATGAGGACGACCACATGAACGAACGTATGTATGGACGTAGGTTCTAGACGAACGGATGGACAACCCAAAGAATGGCCCGTGTTTGTGCCATGACCATGCCAATGACCCACTCTCGACCAGCCTCTGTCCGTGCCTCGACCGCGCCACCAATATGCGTCCGATCGGCCTCGACCAACATGAAGACCAGGAGCTCTTCAGGGACCAAGAATCGGCCCAAGGCTTGGAGTACACCAACCCGGCTCTTTCAAAACCCAAATCGGCCCGGACCAGCTAGCGACCAGACACAAGATCCTTGGACCATCTCAACCGGTCCAATGACACGATCAAAGACTAAAGCGTTTCAACAAATTATTGGCACCTACATGGATCAAGCTTTGGCAGATCCAAATCAATCAAAGATGTAAATTTTGGTCCAAAGTTATTTGAATTAAGTTTTTGGGAAAAGTGCTTATCTTGGTGTTCTTTTCCTTAGTGGGGTTTTTATCCCAATGGGTTTTTCTCACCAAGGTTTTTAATGATGCCTGGTCAGGCCCATTTCTCCTACTTAGGCGTGTGCTTTTAATTTCATTTGACCGCCTAGAAAAATGTCTGGTCTTTGGTCTTGCATATCTTGGTTTTCTGTGTCAATCATGCAAGCTATTTGACCAATATTTTTGAATATTTTTGGCTTGTTTATTTAAACCCGGCCTTTGCCATTTGTAATCCTTTATCGATTTTTTGCCAAAGTTTCTTATTAAGAACTCTTAAATTTTCGATCATTTTGCAAGTAGTGAGTAATATCTGCTTGTCTTGTGAGTTCCCTTTTTGGTGCGTACTATCCAGATTGTTAATCTAAAAAAAACCTTCTTTGGGCCAGTGTGTCATATCCTGCCTAAAGGAGTTGGGTTGTTCAAGGCGTATCCACGACCTTGATCTTATCCCATTCGCTCCACCTCATTTCTTTCCCCTTTGCCATCTTATCCTAATCTGCCATTCACTCTTGTTTCAAATACCAATTCTTCTTCTGCTCGATCATTCTGCACACCCCATCCTGTTGGTCGATCTTGGACGAATGTCTCCCTTTCACTAAGGGTCACGTCACTAAGGAATCACCGGAACGAGAAGGAAGTGAGATAAGGTCACATGCGCGCAAGGGTATACTAGGGGTCATAGCCCAGGATTAAGCATGTGGATGAGTCTTGGATTATAAGTTTGATTGTGCAAGTTTTATACTCGGTTATGCTTGCTTGGGATTGCTTGATGATATGAATTTGCAGGATTGGGGTAGTTAGTCTGATTTTCTACCAGATCACTCAGCACTATGTGCTGACCGTACTCGTTCTTGCAGGAGCAAGACTGCGGGAGAAAGACGCGACCAAATAGTGTAGATTGTCAACCCCAATTTTTTTTTAAGTTTGCGGTTCCATCTATTTATGCTTTCGTGACCTATTATAGTTATCTTTTTGGGTTTAGTACTTTGTATATCGGTTTATGGATTATGTAAATGGTTGGATGATTATGTTATAAAGGATGTTTTTGGTGTAAAGTATACTTGTTATGCATGTTAGAAATTTTAATCTGTTTTTAAGTTATGCATGCTTATGTTCCCGACCGGGTAATTTGACGATGATTTCAATTCTTTATTTAGGACCCTCGAACTGAAGAAGTTGAACTTTGGAGTACGGATCTTGGATGTTTGGGCTTTCAGAATGTATTTGGAAGAACATATCGTTGGGATTTAGACCTATCTTAATGTCCTCTGGTCTAGGTGGATCGGGATAATTACAGGCGTGATGCATACGCTCTGTTGTGCCTATGTTCCCTTCATTTGAGCTATCTACTAGACACAGCATTGGTGTGTATAGTGGTGCACCTTGTGAACACTCTTACTCCTTCCAAGGAAATCCTCCTGAACTCTCTCCCCTTGACCAAAAGGGAAGTCTACACACTAGTGTTCATGAGGGAGAATGTCATATTAATTGATGAAGACCCTCTCATTACTTAACAGTTTTTGAAAATGCACCCTATATGATCCTAATATGCAAGAATGCAAGAAAAAGCGCCCTACAAACCGTTCTTAAACTAAGAAGAAGTCGAGACATCAACTCCCCCGGATTTACCATTTGCTTAACATCAAGCAAATTAAAGGAGGCCCAAAGTAGTGATTATCTTATTTTAAAAACTAATTCAAAAAAATGCAAGTCCCCAAATGTTCACCCTATGTAATTTCAAGGTTTTACACCTTCGTACTTTACCATAACCATCTTTTCTCAACAATCTATGGAATTAGGTCAATCAAATCAAAACAATCTCCTACATTTATTAACAGATAGATGGTGTTTACTCCTAGGGAAACTTTGCTAATATCTTTAGGTGGTTGACTCTCAGAAAAAAGGTATGTGCATCATCATGCAAAATATGTTAAGCAAGGAACAACTCATGCATACCAGAAACTCACCTCTACTTCTCCCCTTTTTCTGGTTTGTTTCTACCCTTATTCATACCCTTGTATTATATTCTTGCCAAGGGAGATCAAAGGGAGATCCAAGTTCTTCTTGACAGGTACAAGGATGTCTTTTTCCAGAGGAGATACCAGCCGGTTTACCCCCTTTAAGAGGCATTGAGCACCAGATTGATTTCATCCCTGGAGCACAACTTCCAAACCGGCCAGCTTACCTAGTCAACCCTGAAGAAGCTAAGGAGCTTGAGGCTCAAGTCATGGACCTTATGACCAAGGGATATGTGAGGGAGAGTCTCAGCCCATGTGCCGTGCCTGTGCTCGTTGTGACCAAAAAGGATGGCTCCTATAGGATGTGTGTGGATTGTCGTGCCATAAGCAACATCACCATCAAATACCGCCATCCAATCCCAAGACTAGATGATATGTTGGATGAACTCAGTGGAGCAACCATCTTTTCCAAGGTGGATTTGAAGATTGGATATCATCAAGTGAGGATGAGAGAAGGTGATGAGTGGAAGACAACATTCAAGACCAAGCATGGGTTGTATGAATGGCTGGTCATGCCGTTTGGGCCCTCCAATGCCCCAAACACATTCATGCGTCTCATGCACCATATCCTTAGACCTTTCATGGGCAAGTTTCTAGTTGTCTACTTTGATGATATACTGATTTATAGCTCCTGCCTATCTGATCATGTGCTGCACTTAGAACAAGTATTAGACACCCTTAGGAAAGAACATATGTTTGCTAATCTAGCTAAGTGTATCTTTTGCACAGAAGAAGTTGTTTTCCTTGGTTTTGTTGTTAGCTCACAGGGACATGGAGTGGATTTGGAGAAGATAGAAGCTATCCTTAGCTGGCCCAGACCCACCTCCATCAGCCAGGTCCGGAGTTTCCATGGATGAGCCAGTTTCTACCGGCGGTTTGTAAAGGATTTCAGCACCCTAGCTGCACCATTGACATCTCTGATCAAGAAGAGTACCGGTTTTGAATGGGGAGAGGCTCAGGAAAGGGCCTTCTTGGAGCTTAAGTATCAGCTGACTCACGCACCCATCCTTGCACTGCCTAACTTTGAGAAGACTTTTGAGGTGGAGTGTGATGCCTCAGGAGTAGGCATTGGAGCGGTTCTGACACAAGGAGGAAGGCCAATAGCTTATTTCAGTGAGAAGCTGACTGGTGCTACATTGAATTACCCAACCTATGACAAGGAGTTGTATGCCTTGGTCAGGGCAATGCAGACATGGCAACAATACTTGTTGGCCCGGGAGTGTGTGATCCACACGGATCATGAAATCTTGCAGCATCTAAGGGGTCAGACCGTTCTGAAGAAGAGGCATGCTAGATGGTTGGAATAAATAGAAACATTCCCTTATGTGATTAAGGGAAAGAAGGGGAAGGACAATGTAGTAGCAGACGCATTGTGAAGGAGGCATGCCTTGATAGCAACCATGGATGCTAAGGTTCTTGGGTTTGAATACTTGAAGACTTTGTACCCAGAAGATCATGAGCTTAGGACCGCCTATGAGGAGCATGGGACAGGAGCATACACTAAGTTTTTCCTCCACAATGGGTTCCTTTTCAAAGATAAGAGATTGTGCATTCCTCAATATTCAATGAGGCAGTTGCTTGTGGAAGAAGCTCACGGTGGTGGTCTTATGGGGCACTTTGGAATTGAGAAGACTCTGACTGTCCTTAAGGAACACTTTTATTGGCCTAAGATGAAGAAGATGGTGACTACTCATTGTGATAGATGCATCACATGCAAGAAGGCCAAATCTAGACTCCAACCTCACGGTTTATATTTGCCATTGCCGGTTCCCACACTAACCTGGGTGGACATCTCTATGGACTTTTTCCTAGGATTGCCAAATATTCAGCATAAGGACTCAGTGTTTGTGGTGGTAAACCGGTTCTCCAAGATGGCTCACTTCATTTCCTGCTCCAAGACTAATGATGCATCCCAAGCCGCAACCTTATTCTTTAGGGAGGTGGTGAGGCTCCATGGCATTCCAAGATCTATTGTGTCTGACCGGGACACAAAATTCTTGGCCCACTTCTGGAGGACCTTATGGAAGAAGCTTGGCACCAAGCTCTTGTTTTCTACTACTTGCCACCCTCCGACGGATGGACAGACTGAGGTGGTGAACCGCACCTTAGCGGCCCTCTTGAGATCAACCATTGGACGCCATTTGACAACTTGGGTGGAGAGCCTTCCTTTGGTAGAGTTTGCCTACAATTCAGCCAAGCATTCCACAACCGGCATGTCCCCCTTTGAAGCTGTCTATGGTCGCAACCCAGACAAACCCTTGAGCTTGGCACCCTTGCCTCCAGCCGAAACCATGGACCTTGAAGGAGAAGCTAAAGCCGCGGTAATAAAGAAGATCTTTGAGCAAGTCCATGGACGGATTGAGAAGAGGAATGACCAGATCAAGACAAGGATCAACAAGAACAGGAAGCAGCTAGTGTTCCAGGCAGGAGATTGGGTGTGGTTACACCTAAGACCAGAGTGTTTTCCTAACAAAAGGAAGCATAAGCTGGATTTCCAAGGAGATGGGCCGTTTTAAGTGGTGGAACGCATCAATGACAATGCCTACAGGCTCAAGCTACCAGGTGAGTATAATGTATCTTCTTCATTCAATGTCTCTGATTTGTCCCCTTTTGATGTGCAGGATGTTGGCTCTTTGGAGACCAAAGCACTTGAAGAAGGAGGGGATGATGGGGTCATCCAAGCTACACCAACCCGGTACTTGGAGGATGAAGTCCAGGCAACCTCTTATGAGTCTTACCGCATCATGACAAGGAGTAGAGCTTCCCAAGGAGTGCAAGGACAGGAGCCGGGACCAGGACCAAACTCGTGAAGATCAAGCCAGAGTCAACCTAGTCTTA
Source organism: Streptanthus diversifolius (assembly GCA_039880935.1). Classification (NCBI taxonomy): domain Eukaryota; kingdom Viridiplantae; phylum Streptophyta; class Magnoliopsida; order Brassicales; family Brassicaceae; genus Streptanthus; species Streptanthus diversifolius. The sequence goes on from JAXGFM010000001.1 coordinate 5,460,613, forward strand.
GCACACGGCCGAGGAGAAGAAGGGGAGACTGAAGACACCAGCCAGCCTTTTTCCATTGATCAGCTGGGTGTTCCTGACCATGACATCCAGGCACACAGCCTTAGGGATAAGGTCTTGTGTGTCCTTACTATCATTGAGTGAGGACACCCCTTAAGACCTTAGATGATTAAGGTACTCTTTTCCTTTCTAAGTTTATCATAATGGGTTCTTGGAAAGGTTTTTAATGAGACCTGAAAGTCTAAGGCATCAAGCCTAGTGTCCCATTGGTTTTAATGTGGATATGTCCATTTAAAATCAATTAGGCTTGATTCTATCTTAGGCACTTGTTTAGCCTTTTATGTTTAGTCTTATAACTTGTTTAAAAGACTTAGTCTAATCTGGGTTTAGGTATTTTGTTGACCGCGAGTCTTGTGGTCAACTAGTTCATGTGTAGCCTATAAAAGGCAAAACCTTTCCTCATTTTATGCAGACAATTTTAGAATCTAAATCCTTTTCAAACGGACGCCTAGGTGAGTTTGTCTCCAAGAAAGTAAGAGAGTTCCTTTGAAGATTGAGTGTGTCTCTCTTCAAGGAAGGCTGTATCCAAGTCTGCCACAGCTTGGTGTGTTGCCCTCGTCCCACCCTTCAAATCGCTTCTAAAGTCCTTCCGTACCACCCACGCTTCCATCGCCATCATCCGCCTGTTCGTCCGAGCCAACGACCGGTTGTTCGCCTTCACGTCCGTGACAACGTCCCGCCATTCGAGTCCCGGTCCGCCAGGTCGTACGCCGTTCGAAGTTGCAACCGTAACCTCGTCCAGTCGTTCGAGCCTTCGTCCGCAAAACCCTACACCGTTCACATCCATGACCGCGACCCTCGTCTTGTCGTCCGTGTCTCGACCGAAGTCTAGTCCCTCGTTCGCCTTCCCGTCCCACAACCTGCTGCTCGCTCGCATCCAAGTTCCGAGGCCACGACCCAATCGTCCTTGTAGTCGCGACCGTCCGTACGGCCGCCTTCCGACCGTGTCATTGCTCAACTGACCAACCCCTTGACTCAATGGCTTGGCTCATATCATTTATAGATGACATACTCATTTATTCAAAGAATGCGAAAGAGCATGAAAGGCATTTATGGCTAGTATTAGACGGGCTAAGGGAACATTAGTTATTTGCAAAGTTCAGCAAATGTAAGTTTTGGAGAAAGAAAATTGGATTATTGGGTCATCAGGTTTCTAAGCAAAGAGTATCAGCAGACCAAGAGAAAGTTGCCGTGGTTTAAGACTGGCCACAGCCGACAATTGTCACTGAAGTCCGGAGTTTTCTAGGACTGGCCATATACTATTTGATGTTTGTTAAAAACTTTGCTTCGAAAGCCAAGTTATTGACCCGATTGACCGGAAATGGTGTTGAGTTTCAATGGGACACCATAATTGCAAAGGCATTTGAACAGTTAATGAACCATTAATGACTGCATCCATACTTGTTGTACCCGAGCCACATCAACCATTCCCGGTGTATACCGATGCGTCCAGAATGACACCTGGATGTGTACTGATGCAGAATTACAAAGTGATTGCATATGTTTCAAGAAACTTGTGGAGGTAAGAGGAAAATCATCCCTCATATGATTTGGAGAAGGCCGCGGTAGTGTTTGCCTTTAAAATTTAGAGAACCTATTCCTACGATGAAACAGTTCAAGTATACACAGACCATCAAAGCCTTAAGTACCTATTCACACAGCCAGAACGAATCCTAAGATAGCATTGATGGATGGAGTTCATAGCTGACTAGGATACAAAGATTCAGTATCATCCGGGAAAGGCCAATGTAGTTGCCGATGCTCTAAATCATCGCTGAACAAGGAGAAGTGCAACAAAGGATGTGGAAGCTTTGTCTAGTGCATTTAAGATGGTATGTATTACGATTTTGGAGGGTGAAACTAGTGAGCCTTTGGTACTCCAGGCCGTGAATCAAGCAGAATTTATTCAACGTATTAAGGAAGAGCAAAGTGAGGATGTGAATCTGATGAAAGATCATATAGGAGTCAAGGGAAAATGAAGGAATAAGTAATAAGAAACAACACTTGGCAGAGGACGATACTTTAATTTTGAATGGAAGGATCACCATGTGTGCCAGGAAAGAATTAAGAAAAGAAATCTTAAGGACAACATATCATTCCTTGTTAAGTATACATCCCGGGTAGCACAAAGATGTATCAGGATATTTGACAATATTACCATTGGCCAGAAATAAAGAAATCCGCTGCAAGTTGGTTTGCACAATAAAAAAATTGTCAACAAGTGAAAGTCGAGTATCAAGTAAAAGGAGAACTGCTTCAAAGGCTACAGGTTCCAGAATGGAAATGGGAAGACATTGCAGTTTACTTCATTACTGGATTACCCACTGCACATGGATGAGGTAATGATGTTATATGGGTAATAGTGGATCTATTAACTAAGTCCACACATCTTCTTCCAAGATCGGTTCGAGACTTTGGCCAACTTGTACCTGAGGGAAATCATTCGGTTACATGGAGTACCCGAGAACATAGTATTGACCAAGAACCGAGATTCACCACAAGGTTTTTGATACGTTCATGGAAAAGTTGAAACCTAAGGAGCATTGATGTGTTCCTATGGAGGAGCACTTCCCAAGACCAAAGACTAGGTTGAGTAACAGCGGATTTGCAATGAGGTTTATGGTAGTAGGGACGAACGGTAAGAATATGGTTGAAGGTGAATGCAGGTAGTGAGTTAGATGGGAACAAGGTAAGCGATGGATCGAAAGGCTTTTAACAAGGGAGATGGAAGTCCCTTGATGCGCTGGCTTGTTCCAAAGGATGTGACACACCATTAAAACAAGGTTGTTCTGGATCGGCTCAATGATATAACACAAAGAGAGAACCCATAATAGATTAGATATGACACACTAATCTTAAAGACCGAATATGACAATAGTTTGCAATAAACTTTTATAAGAACAAATTTGATGGGGGAAAAAGTAAATCATTGGCCAGGACCGAGTTTTTATAAGAGGAGGGAGTGAAAGATGAAGAAACCACGTGGTCGTTAAAGCTTGGCCTGCATGCATGGCACAGTTTCCAAAGCATGCAAGACCAAGACTTTTACAAAAAAAAAAAAACAAGTGGTCAAAGATTTTAATGCACATGCCAAAGATGGTGAGAAAGAAATGGGTCAGGCCAAATTTGAAAGAATATGAGATTAAAAGATTTGTAGAATTAGAGAATGAGAGAAAGAGAGATTAGGGAAGAATGATTGTATTAAAAAAATGAGAATAATAGTTTCTAAGTTACAAATGAGGAGAGAGATAGCTATTTATACTAATCAGTCTAGGCTTGTTTGGATACAAGAATTGCTTATACATGAATGGCTACAAGGATAACATAATACTAAAACACAAACAGGCCTTAGACACTCCATTTAGACTTAGACCACACGCCTTTAATACTAGAGTTAAAGGCCTTTTTCCTTCATCATTTCTTCTTCATTCCAACACTCCCCCTCAAGCTTAAGACATGGAGAATGCATAAGCTTGCAACCATGAAGCACTATCTCACTAAAAACCTAAAGAAGGAAAACCCAATTGGAACAAAACATTTTCTAGGGAAAAAGAGAATAACACTCCATGTTGAGATAATTGTTGTAGAATGGTCATAAGGCCAAGCCTTGGATAGATGGAGGCGCCATTCTTCAAAGTTGTTGCCTTAGTGAACACATCAGCTAGTTGATCCTCACTCCTTGTATAGAAAAGCAAGATGATTCCTTTTTCAATAGCTTATCTTACTTTATGGCAGTCTACTTCTATATGATTGGTCCTTTCATGAAACTCAGAGTTGGAGGCAATGTGTATAGAAGCCTGATTGTCACAATGGATGGTGATAGGATCATCAAAGCTCAAGACTAAGTCCTCAAGGAATTGCTTCAGCCAAATGCATTCAGTTGAAAGTTTCCCATGGCTCTATATTTTGATTCTCCACTAGAGCATGACACCACGTTTTGCTTCTTGGTTGTCCAAGTCACAAGGTTCGCTCCTATGAAAGTAAGATATCCTCTGGTACTTCTTCTATCTTCCATATCTCCTTCCCAATCTGCATCACAATAAACAACCACATTTGTGTTTCTATTGCAACTCATCCATATACCTTGTTCATGAGTGCCTTTTAGATATCTAAAAATTCAATTTGCCATCTCCCAATGTTTCATATTTGGACCTTTCATGTGTGTGAGATACCTGATTCACATAAAAATAGAAATTTGGTCTAGTAATGCTTAGATAAATAAGCTTACCAACCACTTCCTATAGAGCTTAGGATCATGAAAATCAATTTCCTCCTCAAGCTCCCCCTTAGTTCTGATTTTATAATCTTCTTCTAAGGGGTGTTTTGGCTGGTTTAGCTTCCATCATACCTATAGAGGTTAGTAAATCTACAACATATTTTCTTTGAGATAAGAAGAGACCTTTCTTGAACCTACAAACTTCAATTCCTAAGATGTATTTAACTTCTCCTAAATCCTTAATATCAAAGACACTCTTTAAATATTCGTATGTAGATGCAATACCAACACTATCACTACCATATATGATTATATCATCTTCATAAATGAGAATTACCACAATAACTTCCTTACTCTTTAGTGTCAAAAGAGTATGTTCAACTTTAACTCTTTTGAAGCCTCTATCCATCAAGGTTACACTTAACTTGTGGTACCAAGCTCTTGGAAATTGTATAAGGCCATAGATGGCCTTCCTCAGTCTAAGTATGTTGCCGGCTCCTACCTCATCCTCTACATCTTGTAAGAATGCATTCTTAACATCCATTTGCCATAATTCCCAATCAAGGTTAGTAGCAAGTGAAAGAACAACATTAACAGAATGAAGCTTGAGCTACAGGTGCAAAGGTATCCCTATAATCTTCACCATAAGTCTGAGTAAATCCTCTAGCCACCAACCTATCTTTATATCTAGCCACCAACCTAGTCTTAGAACTTACACCCCTTTTTCCTTTAGGTAAAGTGGCTGGAGCATAGGTACCATTCCTTTCCATGGCTTGTTTCTCAGCTAGGATAGCTTCCCTCCATTCTTTCTTAGTCATAGCTTTTTCATATGTCTTTGGAATCTGTTCCTTATCAAGACTTGAAATGAATGCAACATGGTTAGTAGGTAAGTGAGCAATATTATAAACTCTCTGATCATGATGAACCACAGCATTCCCATTGTAGAAAACTGGTGGATTCCTTTGTCTTGTGCTCCTTCTTAACAATGTAGGTGGAGCTTCTTGAATAGGCTCCTCTTATTCACCTAAAACTTCAATAAGAGTGGGCACATCTCTTGATCTTTTAGAAGCTGAGACTAGAATTGGTTCATCTCCTGCTGAGTCTTGTTGGACATGAGTAGATGCTTCTCCCCCCCATGTTCAAGAAGAGGAACGCCAGGAGAGCTGAAGGGAAGACCAGGCCGCGGATTGGAAGGACCGGATGGGGTGGATGGCCAAGTCCCAGCCGGCCGTGCCGGTGCCGTGGCTGTGCTGGGGCTTGGCGCCGCTGGTACAGGCTGAGGAGCAGTGACCGTGGGCTGAGAAGGAGGAGAAACTATTCCAATGCTCTCCAAGAGCCTCCTCAATTTCTCAGCCTGATCTTGTTGTAGAGATGTCTTTGAATTGATCCCAAGTTCATTCTTCATAGAAATCCTTTGATTCTTGGAATTTGACATCTCTGGATAGTAAGACTTTTCTAGTCTCTGGATCATAACATTTGTATCCTTTTTGGGTGGAGGAATACCCAATGAACATAGCTTTGGTACTCTTTGGTTCCAGCTTGTTCCTTTGCTCTTTTGGAACTAATACAAAACAAACACAACCAAAAACTCTTAAGTGGTCAATGTTAGGTCTAATTTTTTTTTAGTAACTCAAATGGAGACAACTCATCTATGACTTTTTTAGGAGTCCTATTAATCAAGTAGCATGCAGCTACAAGAGCATCAAATATCTATGCATCAAATACTCTATCTTTAGAACTAAGCTAAGTGACCCAAGTATATTTGGACTTTTCGTCAATAAATGTCATAAAATACTTGTGGTTTTATCTAGATGGGAATGGAGATGTCCAAACATCAGAATGGACCAACTCAAAACAATTATCATAAGTATGCAAAGATTTCTCAATAACAATTTTGCAATGTTTCCCAAGTATACAAGAATCACACATATCCTTTGACATTTTTAAACCAGGAACAATTAGTTCTAGTGCTCTAGGATGAGGATGTCCTAATCTAGCATGCCAAAGATCATAATCATCGGCATGAAAAGATCTTGGAAAACATTGTTGCAAGATGACAAACGCAAAGGGGTTAGAACCGGTTGCTAGTTCTAGCTCTTTTAGTTGTCCAAACTTCGTACTAGTCTCAATATCCTGAAAGTAGAAATCATTAGGAGCAAAGATAGCTTGACAATTTAAATCAGTAGTAGCTCTTTTAACTAAAACCAAAATAGAAGTAAAAGATGCCATGTAAAAGTATTTAGATTCTTTATCAAACAACTTAAGTTTTCCTATGCCTTTATTTGGTACTTTAATTCCATTAGCAATGACAACATTACCAAATGCAGGTTCTATATTCTCTAGTAATCCTAGATCAGTAATCATATGATGAAAAACACAAGAATCAACAACTAATGATTTAGAGGCATTAGGAGTAAAAGAAGTTTAAAAAGAAGCATGAAAAGTTTTACCCAAAACATTACCATCCTTAATTGCTTTGAGAAGAGATTCTAGATCTGATTTTGTCACAAATTCAGATGCTGAAGACATGGAAATAATTGGGGCTGAGTGACAATGGGAGCTGGTACACGCCTTTGAAGAAGCTGGGAGCTGGTACACGCCATGGCCAGCAGCTTGCAGCTGAGTGTGGCCGGATGTGTGATGTTGTCTCTCAAGAGCCCAGATTGGTATCAGCTCAGGATAGTGTACCGAACACTCATTCTTTGTATGGTCACTCCTTTTGTAATGGTCACAAGTTAGTCTCTTCTTCCTAGGTTCATTTGTTGTTGTTGATTTGAAGAAACTCTTGTGTGCAGCCACCAATTCAACCTTGTTGCCAAAGAGTCCATGGGATCCTTGCTCTTTTTGGATTTGAGCTCAAACATCTTTCAAGCTAGGAAGCTTATCAGACCTTAGAATATGCTTAATAAGATCTGAGTAAGTTGTGTTAAGAGTTAATAGTAACCAAAACACCTTATCTTGTTCTTTCCTTTCTATGAGAACAATTGGGTCAATTTTGGCTGGCTTTAGCATCTATAGCTCAGCCCACAATGCTCTGAATGAGCATAGTGTTTTGTGAATTATGTATCCTCCTGCTTCAATTCATTCAAAGGCTTTTTCACCTCAAAAATTCTTAAGAGCTTAGTGGTGTTTCCATGCAACTTTTGCAAAGTGTCCCAAAGTTCCTTAGCATTCTCACAAAATAAATAAGCCTCTAAGAGATCACTAGCAAGGGAGTTTTGAAGTATAGAGAGTACCAACTGGTCTTCTTGATACCATTTTTCTTGAGCAGCCACAACATCACTAACTTCAGCAACTTCATTTTCTTCAAGACCATTGGTTGAAATATGATTCCAAAGGCATTTACCACCCAATGTGGTTTTCATGGTCCTATACCATAAGAGATAGTTTGCTCCATGTAGAATGACAGGAGCTCTGAATGTGGTTTTTATTTCCATACTTTTAAAATGGTCTGGATGTAGCTTGTTGGGATAAAGCTGGTCGGGATGAGCTGGTCGGGATGCGGGACAGCTGGTCGGGACACGAGACAGCTGGTCGAGATAGGGTACTCAGGCCGTGGGTTCGGAATGAACATGGTCGTGTGTGCAGCTTGTCTGGTCGGACACAGGACAGTGCAAGAACACAGGACAGTGAGGAAGGCGGACACATATGTGAGCAGTGGAAAGGTGATCGCGTGGCGTAGTCTTGGGCGCGTATGTGGGATGTGTTCGGACAAGGTACCAGGAGTGCTGGTCTGGAGCAGGGACATGCAGTGGAGTCACCAACACACGGGATAACCAGCACACAGTGGAGTCACCAAGGATATTGGCGAGTGTGACTTCTTTACCAACCAGGCCAAAAACAACCTAACCCCCTTCAACCAACTTCAACCAACTCCTGCAACAGAATTTAACCAACTCCAACTAAAAAGATCAACTTCTAACTGTCCTTATCTTCACAACCAATGATAATCCAGTAACAAATATCAAATTTTACTAATATATCAATCCATAAATCAAGTTTCCCTCCTTTTTCAGAATTTTAAAGTTTGATAAGGAAATCAAGAAAATCAATCTTAAAGACTTAAACCCTTCTGATGGAAACCAAACTTCGTGGAGACCCTCACAAGATACTTATCTAACTTTCTAGATTCAAAGATTTGAATAAAACTGAGAAAGGATAAGAATTTTATCAACATATTCTTGTGAGAGGCGATTTCTGATGTCTTGAGTAACAATTTCATGAACTTCCTTCAAACATAGGATAATTGAGTCTGCTTTCTTTAAAAAGAAACTAGACTCGATGTAGTTGATTTTAGGATTTGGAAAATCACGATTTGGTGAAGATTTGACAACAGAATACTCAGAAAAACACGTAGGTTCGCAGCGGAGGCAATCGCGGAGATCTGAAACAAGAAAAATAGTATCTTTTGATTCCCTTGGTCACATGATGCAAATACAATTAGCGTGGCTTCAGAACTCGCCGAAGAACAATCCAGAAAAAACATATCATCAAAAGCTGTCGTGGTTTGACCGGAATTTATGATCAAAATTGACGGACGAAATAGGAATGAAAACAGATTGTGATGAAGATGATTTCTTCTTGATTCAAAGAGTTAATGATAAATTTTACCCAGATTGTTGTAACCTAGCTCTGATACCATGAAAGAATATGAGATTAAGAGATTTGTATTAGGAAAATAAGAATAATAATTTCTAAGTTACAAATAAGGAGAGAGATAACTATTTATACTAATCTAGTCTAGGCTTGTTTGGATACAAAGATTGCCTTATACATGAATGGCTACAAGGATAACATAATACTAAAACACAAACAAGCCTTAGACACTCCCCTTAGACTTAGACCACACGTCGTTAATACTAAAGTTAAAGGCTTTATTCCTTCATCATTTCTTCTTCATTCCAACAAAATTAACTAATCCATAATCCAAAAAATTGCTATGTGCCTAAGACAAAAAATCATCAAGAATTCATCCACGCCTCATCAAAACCTTAGTGAAAAAAACCCAATGAGAAAAAGCTCACCATGGGAAAAGAGTACCATGAGAAAATCCTTCCATTTCATATAATTCAAATAGCTTGGATAAGGATTAGTAAACCTGGTTTAGTCTTTGATGCAGGCGTGTGAAGAAGAAGAGCTTCAAAGGCTTACTTGAGATCCTTTGATGCGAGCCTGGAACATGAGCCGATCGATCGCGTGGAACGTGGCATGGACGCTGGCCCTGATCAACCGGACGATCATATGGAACATGGCCTGGACGCTGACTTCGAGCACCCGAACGTTCACATGGAGGTTGGCCTTGACCGTGGGCCTGAACTTGGCCTTGTCTGTTACCACGAGGACGGCTTCGACCAAGACCCCAGCGCCTTGACCCGTTCTTCGACCAGTATCGACCATGTCTGTAACCCGCTCCCAACCGGCCACGTCCGTGACTCGACCAAGACTCCGACTGGCGCCTCGACCAGGTCTTCGACCCATACCTTGACCAGGGCTTTGACCCGCGACTTGACCAGCCTCGACCAGAAGACCGGCGCCTCGACAAACACTTCGACCCGCCCCCGACCAGCCTTGTTCCAGAGCCATGGACTGTTCCACATGGTCCCATGACCCGTTCTCAGACCAAGGCCCTACAAGACTCCATTGGGTTATTCCTAACCCAATTCTCTTCTCATTATGTCTAAGTCTAATTCATTTTGTTATTGGGATTATGAGTTTGAGATTAAGGGTTCACTTGGTTCCTTTTTCCCATGTGAAGTTTTTTCCCTTTGAGTTTTATTCACATGGTTTTTAATGGGGCCTGGTGCATTTTTAATATGATCAAGCCCATAAGGCGTTTGACTTAATTTGGTGGCATTTCTTATTGGCCCAGCCCATTCCCTTGCTTTAGACGTGTGTTATAATTTGTTATGACCGCCTTGTATTTCTGAATGGTGTTTTCTTTGAATGCTTGGTTGTTTGTGCCAATCATGCAAAACATCTTGACCATGCAAGTTTGAATCCTTGGCATGACTATTTGTATCTGGCCTTGTCCATTTTGTAAACTTCAATCGAATTTCTAATAAGAAAACTTCCTTTTCAAATTGTTCTTGTTCGATTCAAACTCTTGCAAACCCCTTTCTATTGAGTAGTATCTAGATTGCTAGTTTGTAAAATCCTTGCCTAGAATCGGTGTGTCATATCCGGTTTAGAAGCAAGCTTGGTGATCCAAAATACATCGTCAATTTGGAATCTCACCATCGTTCCATTTATCACACCAACCGCACCATTCATTTGATCATCTGTTTTTCAACCTCAACCAACTGTTTAAAGTCTTCTGCCTTGGCTCACCCTGTTTCCCGGTGTTGACCGCGTGTTCTTCCTGGTGAAGACCACGTCAAGTGGTATCAGAGGATCAACAGGCTGAGTACTTTAACCCTTTCACTCTTCTTTGTTTATTTATTGAGAAACATCCGATTTCATTTAAGTGACCATTCACATTCTGTGAAGCCGTGATCAATTTCTTAGTGTGTTATTGTTTTATGAACATTTGACTTGCCTAGATTGTTTACATGGCAGGTAGTGATAAAGAGGAGTGTGAGGCAGCCCGGTTCACCAAGATGTTTGAAGATTTAGCCACCAGACTTAACCGGATCATAGAGGAGCGGTTTCAAACCATCTAACTTGGCATCCGTGATGGTATTCGTGAGGAGATCCATAGATTCATGCTAGAAGGAAGGCAACAGCGCCAAAGGAACCCCTTAAAACACCCCCTAGACGTGTTTGTGGTCTCACACCTGAACCACAAGGCCACGCTTCTGAAGTAGGAAGCTTGGGCCGTAGAATCTATGTTGGTGATGAATGAGCGGCTCGGTTCTATGAGTCAGGTAGTTCAGACCACAGTGCCCATGGCAGACCAAGGCGCCACCGTGACCCAAGGGTTCCCAACCTACCCCCTCAGCCGGACCAGTGCAACAACCTCAAACTCAAAATACCCAACTTACATGGCCACAATGATACCATTCTCTATCCTGATTGGGAAACCAAGATAGAACTTGTTTTTAATTGTCAATACTATAGTAAAACTAACAACGTTACTGTTGCTGTGACAGAGTTTTATGATTATGCCTTGAGTTAGTGGGATCAAGTAGTGACATCTAGAAGACGCAGTGGAGAATATCCCAATTAAACATGGGATTAATTAATGTTCTCATGCGAAGGAGATTTGTGCCTAACCACTTTCACATGGATTGCATCAAAGGCTGAGGCATCCTCAGCAAGGCAACCGGAGTGTGGATGACTACTTCAAGGAGATGGAGATGCTCTTGATTAGAGCTGGTCTCACAGAGGACCGTGGAGCCACTATGTCCCGCTTCATGAGTGGCCTCAACCAGGAGATTCAAGATAGACTAGAAATGTAACATTATGTTGAACTAGAAGAAATGTTGCATAAGGCTCTACTTAATGAACAACAACTTAAAAGAAGGACTAATACTCGTTCTTTTGGTGTAGGTACCGTAAGTCCCAAGCTAACCTTCAAAAAGGAGTTCAAACCAACTTGTGCTTTTGATACTAAGCCGTCCACGGCTAGGGATGCTTCCAATAGTTACATACCTATACCGGATAAGAGCAAGGCCGAGGATCGACCAACAAGGACTAGGGACATTTGTTGTTTCAAATGCCAAGGCTTAGGCCACTATGATAATGAGTGCACCAACAAGCGGAAAATGATACTCATAGAGAATGGGGAGATCCAGTCCGAGGAAAAGGAGAGTTCTGACCCCCTGACCGGTGGTGAAGAAGAACCACCAGTCACTGGCCAACTCCTTGTGGCCAGACGGTCCTAAGTTTTCAGTCTAAAGCTGATGACCCAGAGCAAAGGGAGAATCTCTTTCATTCCCGCTGCTTGATTAAGGGCAAGGTATGTAGTTTGATTATTGATGGTGGTAGTTGTAATAATGTAGCTAGTGAGTTTATGGTCAGGAAATTAGGACTTAAAGAACTGCCACATCCAAAGTCGTACCCACTACAATGGCTCAGTGACTCAAGAGAATTGAGAGTGACTCATGAAGTTAAGGTTCCTATAGAAATTGGCAAGTATATATATGAGGTTCTATGTGACATTTTTCCCATGAAAGCCAGCCATATACTTTTAGGGAGACCGGGGCAGTCTGAAAGGAAGGTGACCCATGATGGCTTCACCAACCGCCAACACTTCACCTTTAAATGCCATAAAACCACTCTCATCCCTATGACCCCCCATGAGGTATATCTTGATCAATTGCACCTTAAGAACCAAAAGAAGGAAACCGGTAAACCTAAGACACCTAAAGCTAAAACCAACTTCTATCTTAAGCATAGTGAAGTTAAGCGCAGCCTGAGTAGTAGAAACCCAATCCTTATACTTATATATAGGGAACATGTGCTTACTTCTACTAACCCTGAACCGGTCCTCCCGAGCAGATAGAGTGATCTTTTGCAGGCATTCCAGGAAGTGTTTCCGGAGGAGTGTCCCAATGGCCTACCGCCGGTACGTGGGATAAAGCACCAGATTGATCAGGTCTCCGGAGCTACCTTACCAAACCGGCCTGCTTACCGCACCAATCCCGTGGAGACCAAGGAGCTTCAAAGAGAGGTTGATGAGCTCATGACCAAAGGACACATTCGTGAGAGCATGAGCCCATGTGACGTGTCGTCCTCCTTGTTCCTAAAAAGGATGGGACTTGGCGCATGTGTATTGCTTGCACGACAATCAACAACTTCACGGTAAAGTATCGCCATCCTATCCCTAGGTTAGGTGATATGTTAGATGAGTTGCATGGTTTTAGTTTGTTTTATAAGATAGATCTTAAAAGTGGCTATCACCAAATCCGGATGAAGGACATTTTGTAGTTGTTTACTTTGATGATATCCTAGTGTATAGCAAGAACCTAGATGATCATGTCAATCATTTGGAAGTGCTTAGAAAGGAAAAGTTGTATGCTAACATGAAGAAAAACACTTTTTGTACAGATAACATTGTTTTCCTAGGCTTTGTAGTGAGTGCTGCAGGTGTAAGAGTTGATGAAGAGAAGATCTGTGCCATCCGTGACTGGCCCAGTCCAAAGACCGTGGGAGAAGTTTGAGCTTTCATGGCCTGGCCAGGTTTTATAGGCGCTTTGTCAAGGACTTTAGCACCCTGGCTGCACCATTGACTGATGTGATCAAGAAAGATGTGGGCTTTAAATGGGAGAAGGAACAGGAAGAAGCATTCCAAACACTTAAGGACAGACTCACTCATGCTACACTGTTAGCCTTACCCAATTTTTCTAACACCTTTGAAAGTGAGTGTGATGCTTCAGGTGTTGGAATAGGAGCTGTCCTCATGCAAGACCGCAAGCCAATAGCTTATTTCAGTGAAAAACTTGGAGGTGCCACCCTGAATTATCCAACAATTGACAGAGTTGTATGCTCTTGTCCGTTCCTTGCAAACTTGACAACATTACTTGTGGCCAAAAGAGCTTGTCATACATACGGACCATGAGTCACTCAAGCACCTCAAGAGCCAACACAAGCTGAAAAAACAACATGCTAAGTAGATGAAGTTCATAGAGACATTTCCATATGTCATAAAGTACAAGCAATGCAAAGAAAATGTGGAATCTCACCAATCGTTCCATTTGGAATCTCACCAATTGTTCCATTCATCACACCAACCACACCATTCATTTGATCATTCGTTTTCCAACCTCAACCAACCGTTTCAAGTCTTCCGCCTTGGCTCACCCTGTTGCCTTGTCTTGGCCCCATGTTTTTCCTAGTGAAGACCATGTAATCCTTGTTCCTTGACCGTGTCAAAGAACCCACGTGAATGGTCTATGTTCTTGAGTAGCATACGCGTCATTCCATGGTCAAACGTAAGTGAGATCCTAATTGTAGTGCAGACAAACTCCTAGAGAACGGTCTAAGGTTCCTTGGTCCTGGCACGCTCTTGGATTGATTGTCCGTGGGTTGTTTAGAACCTCCTTTGGGTCGAGATGGTTGGTCGTTCCACAGTCGTGCCCTTTGTCTGTCCCGGTTGTGCTACGGTCGTGCCTATCACATGTCTCGGTCGTGCTATGGTTGTGCTCATCGTCCGTTCCGGTCATATCCAATGTCCTTGGTTCCTCTTCTTCGACCTGGGTCACATTGAGCATGCTGCTGAGGAGAAAGGACCATAAGAGGAGCTTGAACCTAAAAACAAGACAAGAACCAAAGAAACAAGTTTGAATGACTCTTCATATCCTTTTTGGCGTGTTTTGGGAATGGGTTTGGGCTTTGCTCAAGTCTTGATTGAAGAATGTAACTCTTGAATGTAGTATGGGCCTTAGAAAATGTCCCCAAAGACATTGATCCATCGTGAGCTAGCAAGCATGTCAAGACTGAAGGCCTCTCTTCTTTCTCCTCCAAGCCCAAGTGATCTTCAACTGAAAGAAGCAATGAGTTCAAGGCCTTAGAAAACTTCTTGGTTCATGACCTTGTCATTGGACCGATTTGATCTAGTAGTGCCTATTTTGTTTCAAGAAATGATGAGGAAATATGCAGCATGACTAACCCGAACAAACCTGTTCGAGCTGAAACCGTTCCGACCGTGCCCAAAAGACCTATGACCCAAGCGAGAGGTAAGGCACTAGGACACAAGTTCAACCAGTTCTTCGATTGCGCCATTTAGGTTCTCCCAGAAAACCAATAATCCCCGCCAGAACCAGCCCATGGATCGCGGCCCAACCATGGAACCTGCTTAGCCACCTGACCACGGATGCTGGTGTATTTACCATCACTCAAGGTTAGAGACACCAAAAGACATGCTAAAGAATTGTACTTTTTTTCTTGTATTCAGTTTTATCCCAATGGGTTTTCCGGAGATGGTTTTAACGAAGCTATACCCTTAATGTGCATTCAGACCTGGACTTGTTCACTACTCGGACATCTTTCACATATCCAGACCAATCCTATCTTATTGGCCTTATGCCTTTCCTTTATAATATTAGGCCAACGCTAATTGTTTAAGGCCCACAACACTAGTTTCCATTTTTAAAATTCTTTATGTATTCTTATTTCCTACACGCCTTGTAATTTATTTTACACATCTTGAAGTTTGACCTAAGGGTCGAAACCCTAGACTTATGGCCCATAAAAGCCTAAGTCTCCCCATTATTTTAATAAGAAAATTCAAAAATAAAAACCCTACTTCTTAACTATATGCATACGACTGATGCCTCAGCAAGATTCTTGGCCCGAGTTCTTGAAAGCTTCCTCTTTCAAGTCATACACTTTTAGTGTATCATGATCCCCTTCATAACTCGTGTGGTCCAACTTATTCCACCCGCGCCTTCAGTGATCGAGTCTCTCTCCCTGAAGAGGCAGCCTCACCCCGTCTTTCTTGTTGCTTTTTGAGATTAAGTCTCTCTCCCGACCAGCCCACCCTGCCGGAAGTAACCTCACGGACGTCCTACAGGTCCATGCATGTATCAAGAAAGACTTCAGCTTCAAAGTTAGGTTCAAGCTCCTCTTCTGGTCCTTTCTCCTCAGCAACATGCTCCTCAAGTTCGAACTCTTTCATGTTCATATCTGTTTTGGCGATCATTTCAGAATGCATTTGGAACCAAACTACACATTAGTACAGCCTTTCACCCCGAGACTGATGGCCAAACAGAACAGACCATAAGGACAATTAAAGATATGCTCCGAATGTACATTTTGGATTGGGCCATAACATGGGAGAAACACTTACCATTGGTGGAGTTCTCTTACAATAATAGTTACCATACAAGTATTGGAATATCACCTTATGAAGCCTTATATGGGCATTTATGCCAAACACATGTATTCTGGACCAATGTAATGAAAGAAGAATGTTCGGGTGAGAATTAGTGGACGAAACCATCGAAAAAATTAAAATGGTACATTAGAACATGAAGAAAGCTTAGGACTATCAAAAGAAGTATGCAGACCTACACAAAAGAGAAGTAGTATTTGCGGTTGGAGAATGAGTATACTTGAAACTGGAAGCACAGAAGGGTAAAAACTGTTATGGAAATGTAAAACGAACTAGCCACTAAATTTATTGGACTGTACCAGATTGTGGGAAGAGTTGGCCAGTTATCTTATGGCATGGAACTTCCATCGGACATGACCTTGTATCCAGTATTCCATGGTTTTATGTTATAGAAGCATATAAGGGATATGTCCGAAAAAAAGCCCAAGAGAATTGAGGAACTACGTCCCAACCTTCCTTATTATGAAGGACCCATTCAGATAGGTTACCATCGTGTCAAGAAATAAAAGAACCGAGGGATTCCACAAGTACAAGTTTTTTGGGGGAAACAATATCATATTGTCGAAACTTGGGAAGATGAGGAATGGTTTAAAAAGTAATACCCTGGATTATTCACCAATGAAGCCTGAGAATTCGGACGAATTCTATTAAGGAGGGAGAATGTAGTGACCCGCACCTTAGGACGGACTGGGACCGTCCGACCATTTGGGAAAAACTCGTACGTTCTTGACCGTACTTGAGATTGGGTTGGGAACATCAGACAATACATTACAAAGACCTTTGGCCGGGTCCGGAGGTCGTTGGTCTGAGAAAAACATGTCCTAATGTCTGATATACGTAGCAACCGTCCGCACCAGTCAAAGGCCAAGAGAGTTGTTGTTGCGTGGTCGGTAGGTGGTTGGATGATGCACCAGCCTGCCTGCTTGGTTGGATGACTCACCAACCTGGCTGCCTGATTCATCTGTGATGACCATGACTCACCTGCCTGGCTGTCTGCTTCATCCACGACAGTCCATGATTCACCTGCCTGGCTGTCTGCTTCACCCACAAATTTACGTGATTCACCTGTGTGGCTGCCTGTTTCATCACAGACTAATTTGGAAAACCTTAACACATATCTGGCAGTGTTCCTGCTTCATGCCCATTGCCCGCCCTATAAATAGCCCAAAACGCTAGCTTAAGAAATGTTTTAAAAAACAGATTGCTAAGGCTATTTATGTGCGACTGTAGACAAAGATTGATACATCCATGAGTGCTAAGTGATCTAGTCTGATCAAGCTTTGAACTGACCTAAGCAAGTGTCGAGATGCCTTTGTACGTTGACCGTCCGTGGGGGAAAGCCACCGGACAATAGCCTGTGAGTTGGTTTCATTTATTATTATACAAGAATTGTTGAACCGAGTTCGAGATAGGATGGGATTTGATCGTATATTTCTTAGGTTGCTTAAACATTCTCTTGTGTGAATTATACTCAATATATAGTGATGCATGTTCGTTTCTCGTGATAAATTTTTTACTGATGGTGTGATTCTAGGGAATGTGTGGCTATGAGTGATAATATGGTATAGATCGAGTACTCGGTTATGTTGCATATAGGTTTTATGCGGATTTATATCATGGGTTATTTATATTGTTAAGTAACTTAGTTATTCCCGGTAAAAGCATGCGAGGAGTGTTAATGTAATGACCGCGATCAAGGACAAAACTGGCAAGGGCGGGAAAAAATGAAATTTTGGGGAAAATGGGCGAAAATATCTGGAAAGAAAGGATATATATATCCTTGTAACAGATTTTCCAAAAATTCCGCAATATCCTAACAACTGGATAAGGGATTTTTCCCAAAGGGTAAGAAATTATCCTCACCGAATAAGGGACTATTTCCAGCGGATGAGGAATTATTCCCGAAGGATAAGGGATTATTCCCAGCGGATAAGGGGATTGGTTGGTCGAGTTGTTGGTAACAACTTCCGTGATTCTCGCGCTAATTCCCAATTGCTTCGAAATCATGTTGATATCCTATCAAACAGATGGATATTCGAAGGGATAAGAGGGGCCGCGGATAAAGGAAAATCCTAACTGCCTTCTCTTATAAATAAGAAGGCAGGTCGCCTCATTATTCCCTGCGTGAGTAAAACGAAAATTAGAACTCTGAAATGAAGAAAGTTCGAGGAAGATAAGCGATTATCCTAGAAAGGTTCGAGAGGAGCCCATTTACCTGAGTAATCATCGATAGCGGTTCGTTCGATTAAGGAATATCCGGGTAAGCATCGATAAACTCAGAGTTTTACCTTTCTGGACTATATGCATCGAGAGACTTAGTGTTTGGTCGATGTGTTCCGAGTAAATCGCTAGGTTTGTCTGACGTCGTCGGTGCAGCTTGGATGATCTGCGTCAAGAGGTGTCAGAACGTGGGATTTTCATCAGTTCATCGAAATCCTAAGGTGAGTGCGTGACTGTGGCTATGGTCTAGGGTCGTCGGCTTAAGTGGATTCAATAAGTGCTTGACTGTCTGATCTAATATACTTGTCCTTGTCCTGTTATATGTGTTAAGCGTGAATATGAGAGTCTTGTGTGACTCATCCTGGTGAGAGATCCAACAGTGGTTGGTGAATCACGTCTAGGAAAGTATATCGGCCTGATTTGCATGATTGACTTATTTATTGTATTGCTTGTTTTCGATTACTTGACCATAGTTGTGTGAGATGGGATGACCGCCTCACTAAGAAATTGCTTATGCCTCCTTATGGATGCAGGGTTAGATAATCGGGAAGGTAACCGCAGTGGCTAGAACGCGAGACGAAGGCTGGAAGGAAGGGATGGTGGCTTAGTGAAATACGTGGGTCTAGTAACTTAAACGATGTATTAGCTTATTAGTAGACTTATCATTGTACTAGAACCTCGGTTTTTATAATAAGTAATCTATTGCATCTTTATGCACTGCTCCGCTAAATCGAATTTGAAAATGCTAAGAAAAAGTTAAGTAAAAATCTGAATCAAGAAATTTTACTAAGTGCGGTTGGTTAGTTCGACCGCGGGTAGGAAACCTTTAACCTGGGAAACCTTTAGGGCCCTTCAGTTTAGTATCAGAGCATGGTCGATTCTAGGACAGTGTTAAGCATAAACGGGTTAGTGGGTTAAGCCATCCTTTCCAGCCAGTCTCGCGGTAAGTGGTATTTAGAGAATAAGTTAGTGTTATGCTAACTTAATAAACTGTATGATTATTGCAGATGGTAAGAAACACTCGATCTCAAATAGGGAATAGGGGTGCGCCAGAGGAACGCACCACAGCTGGGGATGGTGCAAACCCCAACAATGGTCACGAAGGTGACGCGGCAAATGTGCCTGGGAATGAAGCCGCTGCACCTCAGAGCGAATTGGGCCAGTTGATGGGGATGTTGGCGCAAATTTTAGAAAGATTGACGGCTGCTGTACCTGTTCCTGCGGGACCTGTGCCTGTTGCACCCGCGCCAGTGATACCACCGCCTGCGGTAAATGAGCGGGTAGCCGCGGCAGCGGATGAGGAGATATTGCCAGAACCGAGGATCACATCGTACCTTACGATTTCTGTTCACATGCGTAAGCTGGGTACAAAGTACTTTGCGGGTGGTGCAAAACTGATCGAGGCAGATGAGTGGCAATAGAGACTCGAACGGAACTTTGCGGCTATACGATGTCCAGATCAGTAAAACAAGGACATTGCGGTTCATTATCTTGAAGGTGACGTGCATACTTGGTGGACCACGGTTGACCAATGTCAGCGTGCGTTTCTCGAATTGCGCCAAGGATCAATGAGTGTGCGTGAGTATGAGACTGAGTATAACTCTCTCATGAAGTTTGCGGGGCGCGAATTTGAGGATGAACAGATGCGGATAAGTCGGTTTTTGTGGGGGCTTTGAGTCAATCTCCGCAATCGCTGCCAAGTTCGGAGATACGACTCCATGTCCGAGCTGGTAGAGATAGCTGCCCTTATGGAAGTGGGCCTGAAGCAGGAAGCGGAGCTAGTGAACATGGAATGGAAAGCGACCACGGTACCTCCTGCTAGGCTGAGACTCGGTTCGAGCCAAAGGAAGAATTTGGACAAGAGTCTCAGGAGAAACAAGACAATGATGGTGCAAGTTGCATGTCAATGTTGCGGGAAAACACACTCTGGTCAGTGCAGGACCATTTCTGGTGTGTATTTCCGGTGTGGCAGTCTGAACCATAAGATTGGGGACTGACCGGAGAGGTACTCTGGGGCACGAGAGTTGGGACGTAATTTTGGGGATCGGGTATGACATCATTGCCGTGAGCCGGGACACTTCAGGTCTTAGTGTCCGAAGCTGGCGCAGTCATCCGGCAAACAGGCAAATGAGGGACTGCTGCCACCACCACAAGCTAAGAGACCGGCCAATACAACTGGTGGAACACCACGGGTCTTCTCGATTTTGGAGGATGCGATAAAAATAAGCTCTTCTCGTCCGATCACTGGTAAGTTCTTAACACTTACTAAGTAAATAAGATGTTTGCTTGTGTCCTTAGCGTTTTAGAGGATATTGTAGGGACCATTCTTATGGGTGGAATACCGACCCACGTTCTATTTGATTCCAGGGCGACACATTGTTTTGTTAGCCCAGAAATGATTGGGAAATGTGGGTTCCATAAGGAACCTGGAGACCAACTCGGACTCGTCCGAGCGGCAGGCGGTCAAGCTATGAACACCTTCGGAAGGGTGCTTGACGTTCCGATAATGGTATGCGGTGTGGACATGCCAGCTGACCTGGTCATATGCGGAGTGAAAACTTACGAGGTGATATTGGGCATGGATTGGCTTGGAAAGCACAAGACCCATTTGGATTGTCACCGAGGGAGAATTCGGTTTGACAGGGGAAACACGACGCTAGAATACCAGGGAATTCGACCCACTTCAGGAAGCTTGATCATTTCAGCGATTCAAGCTGAACAATTGATCGAAAAAGGATGCGAGACGTATTTGGCCACGATCACAACGTCAGAAGTTGGGCCAGATATGGGGCTTAAATAGATTCCAATAGTAAAGGATTTCGGCGATGTGTTCCAGGCTTTGGTTGGACCACCACCGGAAAGGTCGGACCCATTCAGTATAGAATTGGAACCTGGAACTGCCCCGATATCAAGAGCTCCCTATCGGATGGCACCAGATGAAATGGCCGAATTAAAGAAACAATTAGGTGAACTAATGGAGAAAGGATTCATCCGTCCGAGCAGTTCACCATGGGGAGCGCCGGTTCTGCTCGTTAAAAAGAAGGATGGAAGCTTTAGGCTTTGCATCGACTACCGTGGGTTCAACCGAGTTATGGTAAAGAACAAGTATCCACTCCCGCGGATTGACGAGTTGTTGGACCAACTGATGTGGGCACGGACGCGTGAGGGAACTAGGGGAGGTTCCTTGGGACAGGGACGCAAGGACGGCTACGAGAGGGACTCGATCAGAACCGCGGGGTGGGGTGCTAGCTCAGGAGAGACTCGACCAAGCTGAACACGTGAGGTGGGACAGGGAGCGAAGTGGACCACACGGCTTGCGGAAGGGCCGTGATACACCAGGATGACTTGAACCAGGCTTGGTTCAAGTCGGTGGCTACCAAGCTTTAGGGAGCAAGGCGGCGATTTGAAGTAACTTAGAAGTAGGTTTATTTTTCTTGTGTAATGTCTGATTTTTATTAATGAAAGGACTTGGCTTATATAATGCCTAAGTCTTAGGGTTTTATCCTTACAAACAACATGTAGTTTTAAATCAAAAAAACAACAAGAAGTTTTAATAAAACTACAAGACAACCTAATGGCTTGGGCCGCAGGCCATAAGGGCTGGTCGCGGGCCCAAGTTCTATACTTAGACAAAAATGACTTAAAAACCGTGGGCTCTTGTGAATGGTCAGGCCCTCGTCAAATTGCACACTAAGGGTGTTGCCTCGTTAAAACCTTCCTCGGAAAACCCATTGGGACAAAACCGAAGATAGGAAAAAGAGTACAATTCCTTAGCGCGTCTTTGGGCATCCTTATCCCGGGGAGATGGTAAGAATGCATGAATCGTCAGCTCGTCGACTAAGCAACTCCCAAGAAGGGGCCAAGGGGCAATGGGCCGGGTCTTGGTCTGTTCCTGGTCCGAACACGGTAATCCTCTGGAGAACCTCAAGTCTCCTCTCGACAAATCGGTTGATCTTCGTGGCCAATGCCTTAGCCCTCGATCGTGTCATAGGTCCGGCTGGTACATCAGGAACTGCTTCGTCCGGGTCCGGTCCAGCTGGGTCGTCCGCTTGTTCGACAATGCGATCGGCGCGTTCCGGGGCCTCATCACCAACTCAAAGGGGCGACTTGTTTTTCTAAGATCGATCTGGCTTCGGGATATCATCAAATTCCGATTGCCGAGTCAGACATTCAAAAGACGGCTTTTCGGAAAAGGTATGGATATTACTAGTTCGTTCGTAGTCATGCCTTTCAGATTGACCAATGCACCGACTGCATTTATGAAATGAACACTGTTTTCCGAGATTTCTTGGATGAATTTGTGATCATTTTCATAGATGATATTTTGGTTTACTCGAAAAACCAAGAGGAGCATCAAGGTCACTTAAGAACGGTTTTAACTAAGTTGCGGGAACAGAAGTTGTTTGCCAAACTCAGCAAGTGCAGCTTTTGGCAGAAGGAAATTGGATTCTTAGGTCATATAGTCTTGGACCAAGGAGTGTCTGTTGACCCGGAAAAGATCAAGGTTGTTGCGGAATGGCCGAGGCCCGAGAATGCCTTAGAAGTGCGAAGCTTTCTGGGTTTGGCCAGCTATTATAGACGGTTCGTTAAAGGCTTTGCAAGCATGGCTCAGCCAAGGACCAAGCTGACCGGTAAGGACGTTCGGTTTGTATGGTCACCAGACTGTGAGACGAGTTTTGCTAAGCTAAAGAAAATGCTTACGAGTTCTCCAGTTTTGGCGTTACCAGAACCTGATGAACCGTATGTAGTCTACACAGATGCATCCCGATTGGGACTAGGGTGCATTTTGATGCAAGTGGGTAAGGTCATCGCCTATGCATCGAGACAACTAAGGAAACACGAAATGTATTACCCAACCCATGACTTAGAGATGGCGGCTGTGGTATTTGCTTTAAAGATCTGGAGATCGTACTTTTATGGAGGAAAAGTTCAGATCTTTACGGATCACAAGAGTTTGAAGTATATCTTCACTCAATCTGAACTAAACCTTCTGCAAAGGAGATGGATGGAGCTTGTGGCCGATTATGATTTGACCATTAATTACCATCCGGGAAAGGCCAACTCTGTTGCAGATGCACTAAGTCGAAAGAAAGTAGTCAAGGACGCTACAAAAGACATAGAAGGTCTGGTCAGTATGATAAGCACCTTGCGCCTTACCGCTTTGACGGATGATGTGGAACCGTTGGGCTTAGGTGCTGCTGACCATGAAGATTTGTTAACTCGCGTTCGGCTAACTCAGGATGCTGACGAGAAACTTAATGAGGCATCAAGAAACGAGAATACCGAGTATCAGATATCAAATAATGGGACGATATTGGTGAATGGTCGAGTGTGTGTCCCAAAGGATCAGCAGTTGCGTGAGGAAATTCTTAAAGAAGCACATCAGTCCAAATTTTCCATTCACCCAGGAGCGACTAAAATGTATCGAGACTTAAAACGATATTATCATTGGGTTGAAATGAAACGAGACGTGTCCAAATGGTGCCTGGTTGTCATACATGTCAAAGGGTTAAAGCCGAACATCAAGTTCCGGCTGGGTTAATGCAGAGATTACCCATCCCCGAATGGTAGTGGGATTTGATCACGATGGACTTTGTTACCGGACTGCCTATGTGTGATAAGAAAGATGCGATTTAGGTCATTGTGGACCGTTTGACCAAATCTGCCCATTTACTCGCAGTTAATCGGAAGGATGGTTCGGAGAAACTTGCGGAGTTATACATAAAAGAGATTGTTCGATTACATGGAGTCCCTGCTCGTATAATATCAGATCACTCTAAGTTTTCGTCGGCGGTTTGGAAGTCATTACATAAGCGGTTTGGGACTAAGGTCAACCTGAGCACGGCTTATCACCCGCAGACGGATGGACAATCGGAACGGACGATCCAGACACTTGAGGATTTGTTGAGAGCAGCTGTCTTAGACTGGGGCGGTAAGTGGGAACAACACTTACCATTGGCCAAGTTTGGATATAACAATAGCTATCAGGCTAGCATCGGAATGTCGCCGTATGAGGCATTGTATGGACGGCCTTGCCGAACCCCTCTATGTTGGACCAAAATGGGGGAGCGGAGCATTTATGGGCCAGACTTGGTTGATAGAACGACTGAGAAAATCAGGATTTTACAAATTAAGATTAAGGAAGCTCAGGACCGACAAAAGAGTTATGCAGACAAACGTCGAAGCGAGTTAGAATTCGAAGTTGGGGAAATGGTTTATCTTAAGATAGTCACCTATAAGGGAAAGGAAAGAACAAATCAGACCGCAAAGTTAAGTTCGAGATATATGGGTCCATATAAGATTTTGGAACGGATCGAACCAGTGGCATATAGATTGGAATTACCACCGGTCTTAAGTACATTCCACAATGTGTTCCACGTTTCTATGCTAAGGAAGTGCATAAATGATAGACATAATATGATAATGGAACAACCAGCAGATTTACAGGAATATCTGACTGTGAAAGGAAGGCCAATTCGAATCGTGGGAAGAAGAGTTAAGACAGACCGCCGGAAGAAAACCCAAATGATTCAGGTCATTTTGGATTGTGATGGGGAAAAAGAAATCACGTGGGAACCTGAAGTCATCATGAAGGAAAAGTTTCCCAAATGGTTTGACAAACAAGCGGTCGAGACTTCTAAGGCCAAAAAGACTAAGGCCTAGATTCGAGGACGAATCTACCCAAGTGGGGGAGAATTGTAATGACCGCGATCGAGGGCAAAACTGGTAAGGGCGAGGAAAAATGAAAATTTGGGGAAAATTGGCGAAGATATCTGGGAAGGAAGGATATATATATCCTTGTAACAGATTTCCCGGAAATTCTGCAATATCCTATTAACTAGATAAGGGATTATTCCCAAAGGGTAAGGAATTATCCCCACCGAATAAGGGATTATTCCTAGGGGATGAAGAATTATTCCCGAAGGATAAGGGATTATTCCCAGCGGATAAGGCGATTGGTTGGTCGAGTTGTTAGTAATAACTTCCGAGATTCTCGCGCTAAATCCCAACTGCTTCAAAATCATGCTGATATCCTATCAAACAGATGGATATTCGAAGGGATAAGAGGGGCCGCGGATAAAGGAAAATCCTAACCGCCTTCTCTTATAAATAAGAAGGCAGGTCGCCTCATAATTCTCTGCGTGAGTTAAACAAAAATTAGAACTCTAAAAGAAACAAAGTTCAAGGAAGATAAGCGATTATCCTAGAAAGGTTCGAGAGGCGCCCAGTTACCTGTGTAATCATCGATAGCGGTTCGTTCGGTTAAGAAATATCCGGGTAAGCATCGATAAACTCAGAGTTTTACCTTTCTGGACTATAAGCATCGAAAGACTTAATGTTTGATCGATGTGTTCCGAGTAAATCGCTAGGTTTGTGTGACGCGCGTCGGTGCAGCTTGGACGATCTGCGTCAAGAGGTGTCAGAACGTGGGATTTTCATCAGTTCATCGAAATCCTAAGGTGAGTGCGTGACTGTGGCTATGGTCTAGGGTCGTTGGCTTGAGTGGATTCAATAAGTGCTTGACTGTCTGATATAATATACTTGTCCTTGTCCTAATATATGTGTTAAGCGTGAATATGAGAGTCTTGTGTGACTCATCCTGGTGAGAGATCCAACAGTGGTTGGTGAATCACGTCTAGGAAAGTATATCGGCCTGATTTGCATGATTGATTTATTGATTGTATTGCTTGTTTTCGATTACTTGACCATAGCTGTGTGAGACGGAATTACCACCTCACTAAGCAATTCGTTGCTTATGCCTCCTTATGGATGCAGGGTTAGATAATACTCGGGAAGGTAACCGCAGTGGGTAGAACGCAAGACGAAGGCTGGAAGGAAGGGATGGTGGCTTAGTGAAATAAGTGGATCTAGTAACTTAAACGATGTATTAGCTTATTAGTAGACTTATCGTTGTACTAGAACCTTGATTTTTATAATAAGTAATCTATTGCACGTTTATGCACTGCTCTGCTGAATCGAATTTGAAAATGCTAATAAAAACTTAAGTAAAAATCTGAATCACGAAATTTTACTAAGTGTGGTTGGTTGGTTCGACCGCGGGTAGGAAACCTTTAACCTGGGGTAGTTTTCCCGGGTTAGGGCGCTTCAGTTAGCTCCCATCCGAATGACTTGATACGCGTTAAAGTATGCAAAGGTTTGGCTTGCCACCAACCTGTGACGCACTTGTGAGGGTGAACCGCGCCAGGTTACCAAGTTGTACGTCTATTGGTTCTTATAGCCTTTGTGGTTAGGGATGAACGGTACAAAAAGGGTAAGCTAGCAAAGGTCACAACATTATGCTTGGGTAGAAGCATGATTAGTCCGCACGGGGTAATTGTATGATGTGCATTGCTCAGATTAGAGCATGCGCACAGTCTATGTGGTAAATTTGTTTTATGGATGCATGTTTTAATTACTTGGTTAATGCTTTGCTTGATTGCGTGAATATTCATGGAATTTATGTTTGTTGCGGGATTGGGTACTTAGTCTTGATTTCCAGTTCACTCAGCAAATTTATTGCTGACCCGAACTAATTTATGCAGGCAATGGCAAGTTAGTGGATGGAAGACATGACGCTTAGCCAGTATAGTTTGTAACTACCCTTTTTATAAAACGTATGTTTTATTGTACTTATCTTTTGCGGAAACTTAACGATATTTTGTAAAACGCTTAAGTATGTTAGTTTGTAACTATGTAAACAACTTTTGGTTGATTATGTTATAAAGGAAATTTTATGAAAATTTTTAAGTTATGCATGATATCTTAGAGAGGTTGGGTAATATATGTTAAGCCCCGGCCAGGCCAAACAAACGATGAATTTCTTTTTCGGGTAAGGAACCTCAAACGTGGACGAGTTGGTTCGGTGCTTGATTTATTCACTCGGACTTTCAGAAAGTGTTCGACAGTTTGGATGGACAATGATCGTGCCAAAAGTAGCATCTTCCATTATAGGGAGATCGGGGGTGTTACTGGTATTCGGTTTTGAAAAGAAGGTTAGAAAAACTTCACAAAAACCAAATAAAATCCACGAGAAATACATATCAAACACCTAAGAGAAAAAATTAAACAACTCATTAACAGTTCAAGTTCATGAGATTGCTTTGATAAGATGAGCTAATCCCAAAACTTGTAAGTCTTTCAACCGTGAGAAGTCCAGCTATGGTGTTTCCAAAATAAAGTGATACATTAGAACCTAAACTAAACATCCTACGGCTTGAGTACTAATACAACCTATACTAACATAAATATATATTTTCTTATATGCATATGAATGAATGTAAAAGAAAACAAACTCAAAAAAAGAAAAATATGTTAGCAACTAGTAACCTCCCCCATACTTATTTCACACTGTCTTGGTGGGAACAAGTGTAAGAGAAGGAAGTAATATTTAAATGAAAATTCTAAACTAACAAGCTTATGTATATAAAATGGGTGCAGAAGAGGTATCTAGTTTGTGTCTGACGGGGACTGATCAGCTTCGGAGAATAAGGCGGAGGGATTACCTGTCCTAGAGGACTTTGACGCCTTTTGTTTTCTCAAGGAGCAGCAATAGCTGCCGGTAGTGATGCGAGAAAGTCGCATGTTATTCTCTGTTTGCTGACATGGTATAGGAGTGGTAGGGTCTGTAACGCCCCCGATCCTCCTAGACCGGAATACGCTACGATGACACGATCCCCATCAATCCAAACTTCCGAAGATATTCTGATGTAGGAACGTTAGTGGACTGTCATTCACCGATAAACTAAGGCGGCTGGACAAAAGAGAGGGGAAGCGAATGGGGTGGATCGAAGGGACCACACAAGTTGTTGAAGGGCTTGTGATACTCCAAGAACTTCAACCAAAAGAGGCTGAAGAACACGATATGGCTCACCAAGGAAGTATGGGGCGGCGCCAATGTGGACTTATACAAAGTGTTAGGGTTTTGTTTTAACTTAATTGCTTGATATTTTATTAGTTAATGGTCTAAAGGCTTATATAATGCCTTGTTACAACTTACGATAAACAACATGATGTTAAACTCCTTAAAAACTAAAAACAACAAGAAGTCTACTAACTTTGGGCTTAAGTAGCTAACATAACTCATAAACCTAAATAATGTACTTAGTCTATAAAAACATAAATAGAAGGATAGAAGCCCAAATCAACACTTAGGCGAATGTTGCGCACCAAGAGTATTGCTTCACTAAAGCCTTCTTCGGAAAACACAATGGCATAAAACCGGAGATAGGAAAAAAGAGTACAAGCACGACTTTTGGTGTGCTTAGCGGATGGTAATGGTAAAGATACTGGAGGAAGAAGAATCTTCGAGAAAGAACCTTGATTGTTCCTTATCCGACATGAACTGGTCATGGTCAACCATGCATTGACCGGGGTTGGTCGGTCGAAGTTCTGGCACGGTCGGTCTGAGATCCTGATGGGCTCCACTCTCTAGTAGCATGCTGAGCTTTTCTCCTAAAACCTTTCTCTTGGATCGTGTGAGAGGTCCTAGTGGGATGACCAGTGTAGTAGCTGGGATGATGTCCTCATCATTCCCTCCCTCTTGAAGTGCTTTGGTCTCCAAAGCAAACTCCTTACTTGCATTAAATAAATTTAACTCAGAGACATTAATCGTACTAGACACATTATACTCACATGGAACCTCAAGCTGGTAGCCGTTGTCGTTAATACTCCTTAGGACTCGGAATGGGCCGTCTCTCGGGGTGCAAACTTGCTCTTTTGGCGCTGAGGGAGCCTCTCTGGTCGCAGATGTTTCCAAACCAAGTCTCCCCTCTTTAAACACTACATGTCGTCGGCCCTTATTGGTGTTCTTAGTGTTCTGGATGTTTTGTTACACCAAATTTGCCTTGGCCTCTTCATGTAGGCGCTTGATATACTCGGCCTTTGCTTCTCCATCTAGGCTGATGGCATCTCCCAAAGGAATCGGCGTGAACTCAATAAGTGTGGAAGAGTTGAAGCCGTAGACCAGTTCAAATGGGGACCGTTTCTTGCCAGAGTGTGTAGCTCGGTTGTATGAAAACTCAACATACGAGAGAGTCCAACTGTTACTCGCAGCATCTGTGAGAGAGTCCTGTTGACCACCTCCGTCTTTCCATCGGTCTATGGATGATATGCAGTAGAAAACAAGAGGTTGGTCCCTAACTTGCGCCACAATGCTCGCTAAAAGGGACTGAGGAACTTGGTGTCTCTATCTGATACAATCGTCCTGGGAATGCCATGCCGTCATACTATTTCCTTGAAAAACAGGTCGGCAGTCTGGCTGACGTCATTCGTCTTTTTACCATCTTGGAAAAACGATCAAACACGACGAAGATGGAGTCCTTGTGATTGATTTTAGGCAGGAGTAGCACGAAGTCCATAAAGATGTCGGTCCATGGTGCATAAACAACTGTTAATGACATGTAAGGACCTTGCGGATGTATCCTGTATTTAGCTTGTTTGCAGATAAGGCATTTAGCACAATGGGACTCCATATCCCGACGTTGGTGAGGCCAGTAGAAATGCTCCTTAAGAATGCTCAACGTCTTGTCGACTCCGAAGTGTGTTGGAATGAAGAAGAAATGATGAATTTAGAAAGCCCTTGAAGCTGTCTATAAAAGTCGTGTGTTAAATAGTCAATGGAGAGTATCTAAGGCTTGTTTGTGTTCTAGAGTTATCTTATCCTTTTAGCCATTCATATATAAGGCAATCCTTGTATCCAAATAAGCCTAGACTAGATTAGTATAAATATATCTCTCCTTTCTCATTTGTAACTTATAAACTATTATTCTCATTCTCTTAATAAAATCATTCTTCTCTCTAAATCTCTCATTCTCTCATTTTACAAATCTCTTAATCTCATAATATTTCATGGTATCAGAGCCAGGTTGCATCAAATCTGGGTAAAACTCATCATTCATTCATTGAATCAAGAAGAAAATATCTTTTTCTCAATTTCTTTCTAGTTCTATTTCAACCATCATCTTGAAACTCAAATTCTGGCCAAACCACAACTCCTTTTGACGATCTGCTTTCTTCTGAAGCCACTCCAATTGTAATTGCATCATTTTACCTAGGGAATCAAAACTTACCAGTTTTCTTGCATCGGACCTCCGCGAGTGTCTCCGCCGCGAACCTCCGTGTTTCCCAGGTCATTCCGATGTCGATTCTTCATCAAATTGCGTTTTTCTAAATCCTAAACTCAAGCCATTCGAGTCTAGTTTCTGTTTAAAGAAAGAAGAACTCAACTCCATTTAGTCTTAAGGAAGTTCTTGAAGTTTTCCTCAGAGACGTCCAAAATCGCCCCTAACTTGCTCGTCTCGCAAGGTGGTTGAACTTGTTCTCCAAGGCTCGGGCCTTGGCTCTCTTCAATGGTTCGGGTGGGACTTCTGGGGTGGCAGTCGGTCCTATTTCCTCATTATTCCCTCCCTCTTGATAAGCATTAGTCTCCAAAGAAAACTCCTCGTCTGCATCAAATAACTCTAAATCAGCAACATTGAAAGTAGTAAACACATTGAACTCACCGGGAAGATCCAGCAGGTAGGCGTTGTCGTTGATTCATCGGAGCAATCTGAATGGGCCGTCTCCTCGGGGTGTAAGCTTGCTTTTCTGTTTCTGGGAAATTGTTCAGGGCATATGTGAAGCCAAACCCAGTCGCCTTCTTCAAACACCACGTTCCTGTGTCCTTGTTGGCGTGCTTCGTATATTGTTATATGCGCTTCTCTAGGTTGGATTTGACCTTCTGATGCAGTCTTTTCATGTATTCTGCCTTGGCTTTGCCATCCATGCTAATGGCATCTCCAGGGGATAGTGTTGTGAACTCCATGGGTGTGGGCGGATTGAAGCAGTACACGATCTCAAACGGGGTCGTCTGAGTCGCGGAATGGACGGAACGATTGTAAGCGAACTCCACGTAAGGAAAACACTTGTAGATTAAGAGATTTAGAGATTTGTAGATTGAGAGAGAGAGATTAGAAAGAAAAGTAAGAATGATTATTATTGAGATTTTAGAAAAATGAATTTCTTGCTTACAAAAGAAGACATAGATAGCTATTTATACTAATCTAGTCTAGGTTTGTTTGGATACTAAGATAACCTAATACTTGTTTGGCTACAAGGATAACATATCATTAATCACCAAGAAGCCTAAGCCACTCTCTTTGGACACATGGCGTTTACTTAGAGTCTAAGGCACATTTTATTCATTTCTTCTGTTTGTCTTCATCATTCTTCTTCATTCTAACAATCTCCCTCAAGCTTAAGTCATGGAGAATGTCTAAGTTTGCAACCATGAAGGATTACCTCATTAAAAACTAAAGAAGGAAAACCCAATTGGGACAAAACATTTTCTAGGAAAAAAGAGTATAACACTACATGATGAGGATCAGTGTTGTGGAATGGACATGAGGCCAAGCCTTGGATAGATAGAGCCGCCAGTCTTCAGTGTAGTAGCCTTGGTGAACACATCTGTTAGTTGATCGTCACTCCTTGTGTAGCAAGGTAAGATGATTCAATTTCCAATAGCTTATGTCACCTTATGGCAATCTATCTCAATATGCTTGGTTCTTTAATGGAACACTGAGTTGGAGGCAATATGTATGGATGCTTGATTGTCACAATGGACAAACATAGGAGACTTCAAGCTCACGTCAAGAATGTCAAAGAGTAGTTGCTTCAGCCAGATGAAATCTTTAGTCAGCTTCCTCATAGCCCTATATTCAGCTTCTACACTAGAGCAAGATACAACCATTTACTTCTTAGTCTTCCAAGTCACAAGATTACCTCATATGAAGGTGCAGTAGCCGGTTGTGCTTCTCCTATCTTCTCTGTCTCCTGTCCTATCGGCATCACAATAACCTACAACCTCTATGTTTCCATTACAACCCATCCATATACCTTGTTCTTTATTGCCTTTCAAGTATCTCAATATGCGCATGATCATATCCCAATGCCTTATCTTTTGGTCTTGCATATGTTGAGAAACCTGATTCACAGCAAAACATAAGTCAAGTCTAGTGATAGTTAATTATATGAGCTTACCAACCACTTTTCTATACAGCTTTGTGATGTGGGCCACGTACACAAGAGGAACCAATGGAGGTTGCTAGTGCGGATGCGGGGACCGGTTCCAGGGGAGAGACTCGACCGCGGAAGTGGAAGAAGGCACAGACCGAGAGAGACTCGACCGATCAGCGCGTTAGGGATGGGGACGTGAGCTGGACCACACGGACTATGGGCTGTCCATGATACACCAAGGCAGACTTATAGCCGGAGGCTGTAAGTCTTAGAACCGGGCTAGTGAACTCGGCGGCACCGAGTTTAGAGAACAATAGGGTTTTTAAGTTTCTTGTCAAGTCAGAATTTTATTAATGAAATGACTTGGCTTATATAAGGCCTAAGTCTTAGGGATTTGCCCTTACAGAAAAACAACAAGTAGTTTAAAATAAAACAACAAGAAATTTAAAACAAAACAACATGTAGTCTAAATAGCTGTCTTGGGCCGCAGGCCCTAGTGGCCTTGGCACGGGCCCAAATTTTATACTTAGAAAAATAAAGAGACATAACAAAAAATGGCTTGAGCCGTGGGCTTCTG
Source organism: Streptanthus diversifolius (assembly GCA_039880935.1). NCBI lineage: Eukaryota > Viridiplantae > Streptophyta > Magnoliopsida > Brassicales > Brassicaceae > Streptanthus > Streptanthus diversifolius. The sequence continues at coordinate 5,493,448 of JAXGFM010000001.1, forward strand.
GAAGTGATCAAGCCCAAGTCCGAGTGCACACTAAGGGTGTTGCCTCGTTAAAACCTCCTTCGGAAAACCCAATGGGACAAAACCGAAGGTAGGCAAAAGAGTACAATTCCTTAGTGCGTCTTTCGCGTCCTTAGCCCGGGGTGATGGTAAGGACCCTTAAGTCGGAAGTCCAACGACTAAGCAGCTCCCAAGGTTGGGCCGTGGTGTTGAGGCCTGATCCTGATTCCGGTCCAGGCATAGACTCATGGTGCCGTGGAAGAACCTCAATGCGGCGTTCGACGTAGAGTTTGATTCTGGTCCCTAACGAATTAGCCCTTGATCGCGTCATGGGCCCGGTCAGTACGACTGGAATGGCTTCGTCCGAGTTGCTCGGGTAGATTGCTGGGTCGGGAAGGCAGTCGGTACTGTCCGGGGCCTCATCATTCCTCCCCTCTTCAAGTGATTTGGTCTCTAAAACAGAATCCTCACCTGCGTCAAACAACTCTAAGTCAGAAACATTGAATATTGGAGAAATGTTAAACTCACCTGGTAGTTCGAGTTGGTAGGCGTTGTCGTTGATCTTCTTTGAGACTCGGAATGGACTGTCTTCTCTTGGCGTTAGTTTGTCGTTGCGCTTCTGTGGGAACCTCTCGTATCACATATGCAGCCAAACCCAGTCGCCTTCCTTCAAAGTAGTGTACTTACGCCCTTTGTTGGCTTGCTTGGCGTATGACTCTGTCTTCGTCTCTAGCTCCTTGATCTTCCGGTGCAGCTTCTTGACGTAGTCGGCCTTGCTCTCTCCTTCCAGGCTCACGATCTCAGCTGGTGGTAAAGGCGTGAACTCCATCAGGGACAAGGGATTGAAACCGTAGACAATCTCGAATGGGGACTTCTTGGTCGCGGAATTGATGGCTCGGTAGTAGGCGAACTCGACCAGAGTTAGGCACTCGAGAAGTGTGGACAGCATCCGGTTCACCAGTTCGGGTTGTCCGTTAGTCTGCGGATGGCAAGTCGTGGAAAACACCAGCTTGGTTCCGAGCTTCTTCCATAAGGTCTGCCAGAAATGGCTGAGGAATTTGGTGTCTCGGTCGGAAACAATGTTCATGGAGATCCCATGTAAACGTACGATCTCCCTAAAGAACAGATTGCAGTCTGCGTAGCATCGTTGGTCTTGGCACAGGGAATAAAATGAGCCATTTTCCAGAACCTGTCTACTACAACGAAAATGGAATCTTTGTGGTTGATCTTAGACAAGCCTATCACAATGTCCATAGAAATATCAGTCCAGGGAGTAGTAGGAATAGGTAAATGAAGATATAACCAGAGGGGATGAACTCCAGACTGGCCCGTTTGCAGACCAAGCAACGACTGCAATGGGCCTTGACGTCTCGTCAAAGATGTGGCCAGTAGAAGTGCTCCTTGTGTAGGCTGAGGGTCTTAGCCACGCCGAAATGTCCCACAAAGCCTCCTCCGTGGTCTTCTCTTAATAGTAACTCCCGGGTCGATCCTTTAGGAATGCATAGTCTTCAGTCCCTGAAAAGGAACCCATCAAACAGATAGAAACGTGAGTGGGTACCAGTGCCTGCGTTTTGGAGGGACTCCTTGAAGTCGTCGTCGTCCGCGTATAAGTCCTTGAGTAGTTCGAAGCCGAAGACTTTGGCTTCCATGACCGAGATCAGGGAATGTCTTTGGGATAGGGTATCGGCGAGGACAATTTCCTTCCCCTTCTTGTACTTGATCACGTAGGGGAACGTCTCGATGAATTCCAGCCAGCGTGCAAGTCGTCTTTTTAGCTTGGTCTGACCTCTAAAATGCTACAACGTCTGATGGTCGGTGTGGATGACGCATTCTCGAGCCAGAAGATAATGTGTCCAGATGTCTATTGCTCGAACTAGTGCATACAGCTCCTGGTCGTTGGCAGGGTAATTGAGTGCGGCTCCGCTTAACTTCTCACTAATGTAGGCTACAGGCTTCTCTCCTTGAGTTAGGACGGCTCCAATTCCACTCTCAGATATATCGTATTCCACTTCAAAGGTCTTCTGGAAGTCGGGTAGAGATAGGACCGGGCGTGGGTGAGCTGGTCTTTGAGCAGGTCAAAGGCTTTCTCTTGCTCGGGTCCTCAGCTGAATGCCCAATCCTTCTTGATGACGCAGGTCAGAGGGCTGGCAATCGTGCTGAAATCCCTGACGAACCTACGTTAGAAGCTGGTCAAGCCATGGAAGCTCCTGACTTGGCTGATGCTAGTCGGCGTGGGCCAATCTCGTATGGCCTTTATTTTCTCCTCGTCTACCGATAGGTCCTGTAAACTTACGACAAAACCTAGGAAGACTACTCGGTCAGTACAGAACGTACACTTCTTTAGATTGGCATATAACTTCTCCTCTTGAAGCGTACGTATGACCAACTCTAAGTGGGTGACGTAATCGGCGTCAGACGAACTATAGACCAAAATATCGTCAAAATAAACGACCACAAACTTACTGATATACGGTCTAAGAACATGGTTCATTAGCCGTATGAAAGTTCTCGGGGCGTTGGAGAGACCGAATGGCATGACGAGCCACTCGTAGAGGCCTTGCTTGGTCTTGAATGCCATTTTGCACTTGTCTCCTTCTTGCATACGGACTTGGTAATATCCGCTCTTCAGATCGATCTTTGAGAAGATCGAGGCTCCGCTTAGCTCGTCTAGCATATCATCTAGCCGTGGTATAAGGTGCCGGTACTTGATGGTGATGTTGTTGATGGATCGACAGCAACGCACATCCTCCACGATCCGTCTTTCTTCGGCACGAGTAGTACATGAATGGTGCAGGGACTGAGGCTTTCTCGGACATTGCCTTGGCCCATGAGCTCTCGTACTTGGCGTTCGAGCTCCTTAGCTTCCTCTGGGTTGACGTGGTAGGCGGGACGGTTGGGTAATTAAATTGTTGGGATGTAATCGATATTGTGCTCAATTCTTCTAAGAGGCGGCAATCCAGATGAGATTTCGGCGGGGAAGACGCCTGCGTAGGTCTCCAAGAACTTGGCGACTTGGGTGGGGGTGGCGGCTCGGTGCTATCTGCATGGAAGGACTCCTAAAAGATCATAAGGACGACGTTTGTAACGTCCCTACTTACTGCCTTACGAATGACCCTGGAGTTCTTGAGGAAATTCTCCTTTCGGGGTCCTTTGGCAGAATTCGTTCTCAGCTGGATCTCTCGGACTTGCTGCGGGGCAAGTGGTGTTAGATTATACATTCGCTTGTTGTGAACAAAAGAATGCAGGTTAGTCCGCCCATTGTGTGTTGTTTCCATATTAAACTGCGATGAACGTCCTAAAAGGAGGTGACCAGCTTGCATCGGGACCATGTCGCATAAGACCTGATCGGTGTAACGGCCTACACTAAAAGGAACCGTCAACTGGTCAGTTATGCATATCTCGGTCTTGTCATTGAGCCACCTAAGCCCGTAGGGCCGCGGGTGCTTGGTTCTCTCGAGACCAAGCTTGTCAACCATGTATTCACTGGCGACGTTGGTACAAGAACCTCTGTCGATAATCAGAGAACATACCTTGCCCTTTACGGTGCACTTGGTATAGAAGATGTTCTCACGCTGGGCGATCTCGTCAGGACCAGCTATGGTGTTGAGGACTCGTTGGAACATCAGGAGTTCTCCGGAGTCAGGGTACTCGATGTCGTCCTCTGCTTGTTCAGGATCCTCCGAAGGCTCTTCTTCGCCTTCGTCTGCGGATTCTTACTCTCCGGATGGGGTTAGAATCATCACCCGTTGGTTTGGACAATCTCGAGCCATGTGTCCTCGCCCATTGCATTTGAAATAGGTAATGTATTGACTCCTGGGGGCGGCTCCGGTGGGCTTGCTCGGCTGTCCTGGTCCGGAAGCAGGTCGGGACGCGTCTCGGGGTTGGGTCATGGCACGCGGTCGGGGCTGGGGCCAGGGGGCCGGTTGTACGGCTTGGCCAGTTGGTCTTGGCCGTAGGTAGCCAGATGCTTTCCTCTTATTAGCTTGTTCCACTTGGTTGGTCAAGTTGTATAATTATCCGAGGTCGTGGTACGGTTGTCTCTCGACCTTCCGAGCGATCTTTTCTTCGAGCCCATCAAGAAATTGGGCCATAAGACTCTCCTGGGAGTCCGTGATCTCGAGACAGTTTCTCAGGTGCTCAAACTCGTCGAAGATATTTGCTGACCATCTTGGTGCCTTAGGTGTGTCGTCTAAAACGTCTCTGCAGCTCTAGATGGAAATGGGGCGGAACGTAACGCTTTCGCATTAGGTGTGTGAGCTCGTCCCATAAGGTGAGGGGTACGAATCAGCTTAGATGTCGTTTGGCGACTTCATGGTCCCACCAAGTAAGGCATGGTCTGTGAACTGAGCTGTCCCCAAGGCTACGAGTCTTGGGTCCTCGTATCGGTAATAGTCAAACAGGACCTCCATCTGTCGTTACCTGTCCAGGTAAGCCTCTGAATCGACCTTTCCGACAAAGGATGGGGGGTTAAGTTTCACGTCTGGGGGTTGGTAGGGAGGTGGTCAGTCGGGTGCTCCGGGTCGCGGTCGTAGCGATAGGCATGACCGGTACGGGGCCGAAGGTTGGGTGGTTCGTCGTCGTGCGTGTCGTGGATGTAAGGACCGAAGTAGTGGGTTCGGTCCGTCCATTTGTTGTAGTTCCTTTGTTTCTTCCGTCACCGCAATGGGAGGCCTCTGGGATGTCTGGTTGTCGGGGAGGACCGGGTTGCTTCAACCGTTTTATACGGTTTGCAAGAGTGTCCATTTGAGCCGTGATCTGGCTCAACATCTGCATTACTGCAGTCGAATCTTGGGGACGTTCTGATCCGTCCAAACCACTAGAATTGGTTTTATAGAAAACTTCCATAAAATAGGCTTTCCTAAAATAGAAATTTTTCTAAAATAGAAACTTTCCTAAACTAAAAACCTTCCTAAAATGAAAACTTTCCTAATCTAGAATTGGAAACTATCCTAATTTGGATACTTGCCTAAACTTGAAATGGAAAAGTCCTAAATGGATTAAGGAAATTCTCTAGACTTAAATTACTTCCTAAATTGGTTTTGGAAATTTTCCTACATTTTTATGTGAATCTAGGCCTAGAGATATTGCCAAAAACCTGATTTGGAAAATTTTATGAAGAAAGATTGCTGCCTAGTTCTAAAATGGGAAAATTCCTAAACAGATTTCGGAAATATTCCTAGACGGCGATACAGATGATGTGGGCCACAAAATGAGGGGATAGGCACAACCAGTTAGTAGGAGCTTGTAGGCTCTGATACACATGATGTGGGCCAGAGACACAAAAGGAACCAATGGATGTTGCTAGTGCGGACGCAGGGACCAGTTCCAAGGGAGAGGCTCGACCGCGGAAGTGGAAGAAGGCACAGACCGAGAGAGGCCCGACCGATCAGCGCGTAAGGGACGGGGACGTGAGCTGGACCACACCGACTATGGGCTGTATGTGATACACCAAGGTAGACTTAAAGCCGGCGACTGAAAGTCTTGGAACCGGGCTAGTGAACTAGGCGGCACAGAGTTTAGAGAACAATAGTGTTTTTAAGTTTTTTTCAAGTCTGAATTTTATTAATGAAATGACTTGGCTTATATAAGTCCTAAGTTTTAGGGTTTTGCCCTTACAGAAAAACAACAGGTAGTTTAAAATAAAAAACAAGAACTTTAAAACAAAACAACATGTAGTCTAGATAGTTGTCTTGGGCTACGGGCCCTAATGGCCTTGGCACATGGCCGAATTCTATACTTAGAAAAATAAAAAGACATAATAAAAAATGGCTTGAGCCGTGGGCTTCTGGAAGTGATCAAGCCCAAGTCTGAATGCATAATAAGGGTGTTGCCTCGTTAAAACCTCATTCGAAAAACCCAATGGGACAAAACCGAAGGTAGGGAAAAGAGTACAATTTCTTAGTACGTCTTTGGCGTCCTTAGCCCAGGGTGATGGAAAGGACGCTTGAGTCGGAAGTCCGGCGACTAAGACATAGACTCGTGGTGCCGTGGTGTTGAGGCCTGATCATGGGTCTGGTCCATGCATAGACTTGTGGTGCCGTGAAAGAAACTCAATTCGGCGTTCGACGTAGCGATTGATTCTGGTCCCTAACGCCTTAGCCCTTGATCGTATCATGGGCCCGGTTAGCACGACTGGAACGGTTTCGTCCGGGTCCGGGTTGCTTGGGTCGATTGATGGGTCGGGAAGGCAGTCAGTACGGTCCGGGGCCTCATCACTTTATATCATGGAACTCGTCATTTCCTAGTTCCCCCTTAAGTTCTACCTTGTAACGTTCTTCTAATGGTGTCTTAGCTGCTTTAGCTTCCATCATACCTGTAGAGGTTAGTAAGTCCACCATATTTTCTCTAAGATAAGGAGAGACCTTCCTTGAACCTACACACTTCAATTCCTAAGAAGTATTTATGTTCACCTAGTTCCTTAATATCAAAGACACTTTTTAAATAAGCTTTAGTAAAATCAATGCCTACTTTATCACTCCCTGATATGATTATGTCATCCACATAAATGAGTATAACCACAATACCTTCCTTACTCTGAAGTGTAAAGAGTGTGTGTTCAACTTCTAAAGTTTTGAAGCCTCTGTCCCTTACGATCACATTCAGCTTATGATACCAAGCTCTTGGAGATTGTTTTAAGTCATAAATAGCCTTTCTTAACCTCAGTGTATTGTCGCCACCTACTTAATCTTCTAGATCTAGTGGTGGTGTCATGTACATTTCCTCTTCTAGCTCACCTTGTATGAATGCATTCTTAAAATACATTTGCCATAACTTCCAATCAAGATTAGAAGCAAGAGACAAAACAACATTAACCAAATGTTATTTAGCCACAGGAGCAAAGGTATCCCTATAATTTTCACGATAAGTTTGTTAAAATCCTCTAGCCACCAACCTATCTTTATACCGATCTATCTCACCATTACTATTATATTTAATAGTGAAGATCCATTTAAACTTACAGTATTTTTCCCTTTTGGAAGAGTGGCTGGCACATAGGTTTGATTTTCCATAGCTTGTCTTTCAGCTTGAATTGATTCTTTTATCTCCATAGCTTTCTCATAGGTATTTGGAATCTGCTCTTTATCAAGGCTAACAGTAAATGCAATATGAGAATCAGGTATATGAACTAGATTACACACTCTCTGATCATGATGAACTATTACATTGTTGTTGTAGTAGAAATTGGGTGAGAATCTATGTCTTGTACTTCTTCTAAGAATAACAGCTGGTTCCCATTTTTCTTCTCCTTCTAGAGCATCCACAAAGTTAGGTTGAATGTCCCTTGGCCTTATAGAAGCTGAGACTAAGATGTATCCTTCTGAATCCTCCTCTTGATCTTGTCTAGAAACCTGGCACCCCTCAGGACCAAAAGGAGGTGACTGGCCGTGTTGAAGACCGCGTCGGGGTTGGTGACGACACTTCCCGCGCCTGTGATCTTTTTCGAGGCCGGGAGGAGGATAGATCCACAGATAAATCTGATGAAGATGGAGCCATGAAAGGAGCAGGAGGTGGTGCTTCCTCCATCTAGAGCAGGCCTACATTTGGAGCAGATGAGGTCGAGCCCAGTTCTTGCCGAGATACCATTGGTGTGAGGTCATGCCTGGGTTGTACAAGGGTCGTGCCTGGGTAGGACCTGGGTCATGCATTGGTAAACTTGTCACGGGTGTTGGAATGAAGAAGAAATGATGAATTTATGAAAGCCTTCATTTCTAGATAAATGGCGATTTATATGTATGTAAAAGGGAGAGTCTAAGGCTTGTTTGTATTATAGAATTATGTTATCCTTGTAAGCCTTTTGTGTATAAGGCTATCCTTGTATCCAAACAAGCCTAGACTAGATTAGTATAAATACTTTACTCCCTTCACATTTTGTAAGTAAGAATTCATAATTCTCATTCTCTAATAAAATCATTATTTTCTCTTATTCTCTAATTCTCTCTAATCTCTCAATCTCTCATTCTCTCATTCTACAAATCTCTAAATCTCATATTCTTTCATGGTATCAGAGCCAGGTTACATCAAATCTGGAAAATTTTCATTAATTCAACAAGAATCCATCTTGTTCTTCATCTGTTTCTGGATAAATTTCGAACGTCATCTTGTAAATCAAATTGCGATCAATCCACGACTCCATAGACACCAAAATCGCATCATTTGGTTCAGGGAATCAAAAGATACGAATTTTCTTCTAAGAGGTGTTCGTGATCGCGTTCGTTTCGTACCCCTACATTCCCCAGGTCATATCTTCGTAAATTTTTCATCAAATCGTGATTTTCAAAAGCCTAAACTCAAGCCCCGTGAGTCTAGTTTCTGTTTAAAGAAATCAGAACTCGTTTTCATTGAGTTTAAAGGGTTTTCTTGAAGTGTTCTTGAGAGTCGTCCGAATTCATCTGTATCAAGATCCTTGTGATATATCTCTAATTCTTTCTTAGTTTTCTTTAAAATTCTTGAACTGGAAAGTTTAATTAGTATCTTGTGAGGATTTTCACGAAATTTCAAGTCAATCAGAATAGTTTTAGTATTCAAGATTGATTTTCTTGAATTCCTTGTTCAGTTTAGTTAATCTTGGAATTGTATTAATTGAATTTCTTGAGAAATAAATTGATTCTAAACAATTATTTCGAATTTGATTGATTAAATCTGGTTAAGATTGACTGTTAAGTTGTTTTAATCTGTTCATATCTTGTTGTAAGTGTTGGATAAAATCAGTTAGGTTGTTGGTAGTTACTTGAACTGCAAGTTGTTGGTTTCTTGCTTCACACTTAATTCTGTGGATAGCTCTTTCCCTTGCCTCCCTTCTTGTATAGTAAGCTGTATCTTGCAGATATAGACTTGTGTGATTAGCGTTGTATCCGAGTGTCCCGACCACAGAGCTATCACGTCTGGTATCAAAACAAGCGAGTGTCCCGACCAAGTCATTAGCAAGTGTGACCACGTCCCGACCAACCAACTTCCAGCTGAACTCTTGACCAAGCAACCTGGTGAACAGAAGCCGTGACCAAGAGACCTGAGCGTGACCAGAAAGAAGCCGTTCACGCCCAACCCAACCCAACTAGCGTGACCAGCATCTTATTCTCGCCTAGCCGGCTCCACTCTGGTATCACGATTTTTTTTTTCTCTGATTTACTGACCTATATTGCCTTTTAAGTATGGAAATTCAGGCATCCCTTAGAGCTCCAGTCATTCTACATGGAGCAAATTATCTCTTATGGTCTAGGACCATGAAAACCACATTGGGTGGTAAAGGTCTTTGGAATCATATTGCCACAAATGGCATTGAAGACAATGAAGTGGCTGAAGTGAGTGATGCAGCTCAAGCCAAATGGTACCAAGAAGATCAGTTGGTACTTTCTATTTTACAAAATTCTCTTGCTAGTGATCTTTTAGAAGCTTATTCTTTTTGTGAAAATGCAAAAGATCTATGGGACACTTTGCTTAAGGTGTATGGAAACACCACTAACCTTTTGAGAATTTTTGAAGTAAAGAAGGCTTTGAATGAATTAAGGCAGGAGGATGCTGAATTCACAAAGCACTATGGCTCATTCAGAGCTTTGTGGGCTGAGCTAGAAATGCTAAGGCCAGCCACTATTGAACCACTTGTACTCCTTGAAAGAAAGGAACAAGATAAGGTGTTTGGGTTACTTTTAACTCTTAATTCTACTTACTCAGATCTTATTAAGCATATTCTCAGGTCTGATAAGTTGCCTAGCTTGGAGGAAGTGTGTGCTCAAGTTCAAAAGGAGCAAGGATCACATGGATTGTTTGGCAACAAAGCTGAACTAGTAGCTGCTCACAAAAGTTTCTTCAAGCCAACAAATGCTTCTAGGAAGAGGAGGCAATTTTGTGATCATTGCAAGAAGGATGGTCATGCAAAGAAGGATTGTTGGGAACTCCACCCTCATCTGAGGCCATCATGGGCTTCACGCCCTGCACTGCATCCGGCCATGCCCTCGGCCAGGCAAGCTCACGGTGTTGGGTCATCAAGGGCAGTTGGAAGCAGCGGTTCACTTCCTGTCTCAGCTTCCACTAATACCATGCCACAAGCATCCGAATTTGTGACAAGATCAGACTTAGAAGCCCTTATCAAGGCACTAAAGGATAGCAATGTGATGGGTAAAACTTTTCATGCTTCTTTTCAAACTCTTTTTACTTCTAATGCTCCTAAATCTTTGGTTGTTGATTCTGGTGCTTCTCATCACATGATTAGTGATTTAGAATTGCTAGAAAATGTAGAACCTGCCTTAGGGAATGTTCTTATTGCTAATGGAATCAAAGTACCAATTAAAGGCATAGGAAAATTGAAGTTGTTTGATAAAGAATCTAAAGCATTTTATATGACATCTTTTACATCTAACTTGCTATCTGTTAAAAGAGCTACTACTGATCTCAATTGTCATGCAATTTTTGGTCCTAATGATTTCTATTTTCAGGATATTGAAACTAGGAGATGTTTTGGACAAGGAACCACAAAAGATGATTTGTATGTTCTTGACAACATGAATAATATTAGTACATTGGAATCGGCTCTTCAGGCTAGGTCATTTAGTTCTGATTCTGATTTGTGGCATGCTAGATTAGGACATCCTCATCCAAGAGCACTTGACTTACTTGTTCCTGGTTTACAAATGCCAAAAGAGTTGTGTGATTCTTGTATTCTTGGGAAACATTGTAAAACAGTTTTTGAAAAATCTATGCATACATATGAAAATTGTTTTGAATTGGTTCATTCTGATGTTTGGACATCTCCATTTCCATCTAGAGAAAACCATAAATATTTTGTGACATTTATTGATGAAAAGTCTAAATATACATGGGTCACATTACTTAGTTCTAAAGATAGAGTATATGATGCATTTTTAAACTTTCAAGCATATGTTACTAATCAATACAATGCTAGAATTAAATGCTTTAGAACAGATAATGGAGGAGAATACACTAGTACCAGACTTCAAGAACATCTAGCTAAACATGGCATTGAACATCAGACAAGCTGTCCTTACACTCCACAACAAAATGGAGTAGCTGAAAGGAAGAATAGACATTTAATGGAAGTTGTGAGAACAATGATGTTCCACATGAAAGTACCTAAACGATTTTGGGGAGATGCCCTTGTAGCTGCATGCTACTTGATTAATAGGACTCCTACAAAAGTCCTAGATGACCTGTCTCCATTTGAGGTACTAAACAAAACTAGACCTAATATTGATCACTTAAGAGTTTTTGGTTGTGTTTGTTTTGTATTAGTTCCAAGGGAGCAAAGGAACAAGCTGGAACCAAAGAGTACCAAAGCTATGTTCATTGGATATTCATCCACACAAAAAGGGTACAAATGTTATGACCCAGAGACTAGAAGAGTCTTGGTGTCTAGAGATGTCAAGTTCCAAGAAGAAAAAGATTTTTTTGAAGAGGGAACTTGGGAACAATTTAAAGACATCTCATCAACAAGAACTGATCAAGCTGAATACTTGAGAAAACTCTTGGAAAGTATTGGAATAAGAGGTGGTCAGCACACAGTCTCATCACCTGCCCCAGTTGCAAGTAGCCGTGGACCCGTGGTTCAGCCTGGTCCACAAGACCGTTCAAGCCCCGCTTCCGGTCCATCTTGCCCAGCCGCATCAGGCCCTTCCGGTCCATCTAGTCCAGCCGCATCTGATCCTTCCGGTTTGTCTCGGCCATCATCCTTTCCTGGTTCTCCTGGGCTTCCTCCTCTTGAACATGGGGGGGGAGAAACCTCTACTCATGTCCAACAAGACTCAGCAGGAGAGGATTCCATTCTAGCTTCCGCTTCCAAAAGATCTAGACCTACTCTCATTGAAGTTTTGAGTGAAGAAGAGGAGGCTCCACCTACAGTGTTAAGGAGAAGCACAAGACAAAGAAATCCACCAGTTTTCTACAATGGAAATGTTGTAGTTCATCATGACCAGGGAGTTTGTAATATTGCACACCTACCTTCTACTTATGTTGCTTTTATTTCTAGTCTTGACAATGAGCAGATTCCAAAGACATATGAAGAAGCTATGTCTATAAAGGAATGGAGGGAAGCTATCTCAGCTGAGAAACAAGCTATGGAGAGGAATGGTACATATGCTTCAGCCACTTTACCAAAAGGAAAGAAGGCTGTAAGTTCTAAATGGATTTTTACCATTAAATACAAAAGCAATGGTGAAATTGATAGATATAAAGCTAGGTTGGTAGCTAGGGGTTTTACTCAGACATATGGTGAGGATTATAGGGATACATTTGCTCCTGTTGCTAAGCTACATTCTGTCAATGTTGTGCTTACTGTTGCTACTAATCTTGAGTGGGAATTGTGGCAAATGGATGTCAAGAATGCTTTCTTACAAGGTGAACTAGAAGAAGAGGTTTACATGTCACCTCCACCTGGCCTAGAAGATGAGGTTGGAAGCGGTAATATACTGAGGTTAAGGAAGGCTATTTATGGTCTTAAACAATCTCCAAGAGCTTGGTACCACAAGCTAAGTGTAACCTTAATGGATAAAGGTTTTAAAAGATCTGAAGTGGAACATACTCTTTTCACATTAAAAGGTAAGGAAGGTATTGTGGTAATCCTTATCTATGTAGATGATATAATCATATCTGGTAATGATAGTGTTGGTATTGCATCTACTAAAGATTACTTAAAGAGTGTCTTTGATATAAAGGATTTAGGAGAACTTAAATACTTCTTAGGAATTGAAGTATGTAGGTTTAAGGAAGGTCTCTTTCTCTCTCAAAGGAAGTATATTGTAGATTTACTAACATCCACAGGTATGATGGAAGCTAAGCCAGCCAAAACACCCTTAGAGGAAGGCTACAAAATCGCAACTAAGGGGGAGCTAGTTGAAGAAATTGATTTTAATGATCCTAAGCTCTATAGGAAAGTGGTTGGTAAGCTTATTTATTTAACCATCACTAGACCAGATTTATGTTTTGCTGTGAATCAGGTATCACAACACATGCAAGGACCAAAGATGAGACATTGGGAGATGGCCATGCGAATTCTAAGATACTTAAAAGGCACACATGAACAAGGTATATGGATGGGTAACAATAAAAACACAAATGTGGTTGGTTATTGTGATGCAGATTGGGCAGGAGATAGGGAAGATAGGAGAAGTACTACTGGATATTGTACTTTCATAGGTGGAAACCTTGTGACTTGGAAAACCAAGAAGCAAAAGGTGGTTTCATGTTCTAGTGCAGAATCAGAGTATAGAGCAATGAGGAAGCTCACTACTGAATGCATCTGGCTGAAACAAATTTTGGGTGACTTAGCCGTGGAGTGTGAGGAACCTATCACCATTCATTGTGATAATCAAGCTGCCATTCACATAGCCTCCAATTCAGTGTTTCATGAGAGGACCAAGCATATAGAAGTGGACTGCCACAAAGTTAGAGAAGCTATTGGGAAAGGTATCATTTTACCTTGCTATACAAGGAGTGAGGACCAACTAGCTGATGTATTTACCAAGGCAACATCTCTTAAAACTGGCGCCTCAATCTATCCAAGACTTGGCCTCATGACCATTCCACACCAATGATCCCAACATGGAGTGTTATACTCTTTTTCCCTAGAAAAGGTTTTGTCCCAATTGGGTTTTCCTTCTCTAGGTTTTTAATGAGGTAATGCTTCATGGTTGCAAGCTTAAACATCTTATGTCTTAAGCTTGAGGGGGAGTGTTGGAATGAAGAAGAAATGATGAATTTATGAAATCCTTCATTTCTAGATAAATGGCGATTTATATGTATGTAAAAGGGAGAGTCTAAGGCTTGTTTGTATTATAGAATTATGTTATCCTTGTAAGCCATTATGTATAAGGCTATCCTTGTATCCAAACAAGCCTAGACTAGATTAGTATAAATACTTTACTCCCTTCACATTTTGTATGTAAGAATTCATAATTCTCATTCTCTAATAAAATCATTCTTTTCTCTTATTCTCTAATTCTGTCTAATCTCTCAATCTCTCATTCTCTCATTCTACAAATCTCTAAATCTCATATTCTTTCAACGGGCTGCACCAATCCTGGTACGGGCCGTGACAGTGTAGGATTGGATTCTTCTTGAGCCGGTTCTGGTGCTTGGTGAGGAGGAACTGTGCCAGGTGGCTTAGGAGAGACTATCCCAATGCTTTCAAGATCCTTCTTAGATTCTCAGCTTGGTCATGTCTTGTTGTTGAGAGGTCCTTGACTTCTTCTCAAGTTCCTTCTTCATAGAATCCTTTGGATTCTTGGAATTTAACATCTTTGTATACTAGGACTCTTCTAGTTTCTGGATTGTAGCATTTGTATCCTTTTTGTGTAGGAGAATATCCAATGAACATGGCCTTGGTGCTCTTTGGTTCCAGCTTTTTCCTAAGTTCTTCTGGTACTGAAACAAAATAAACACACTCAAATACTTTTAAGAGTTCAATATTAGGCTTAGTTTTGTTTAACACCTCAAAAGGAGACAAATCATCTATAATTTTTGTTGGAGTTCTATTGATTAAGTAGCATGCAACTACTAGAGCATCTCCCTAAAACCGTTTTGGGGACTTCTCACAACTTCCATCAAATGCCTGTTTTTCCTCTCAGCTACTCCATTTTGTTGTGGAGTGTAGGGACAGCTTGTTTGATGTTCAATGTCATGTTTGGCCAAATGTTGCTGAAACTTGGTGCTAGTATCTGTTCTAAAGCATTTAATCTTGGCATTGTATTGATTAGTAACAAATGTATGTAAATTAAGAAATGCATCAAACACCATATCCTTAGAACTAAGCAATGTAACCCAAGTATATTTAGATTTTTCATCAATAAAAGTCACAAAATATTTTTGGTTTTCTCTAGAATGAAAGGGAGATGTCCAAACATCAGAATGCACCAAATCAAAACAATTATTATATAAATGAATTGATTTCTCAAAAACAATCTTACAATATTTCCCAAGAATGCATGATTCACACAAATCATTTCGTAATTTAGTTCCAGGGATTATCAATTCTACAGCTCTAGGATGAAGATGTCCTAATCTAGCATGCCAAAGCTCAGCTGTAACATTGACATTTACATTATTAGAACACGGTTCTTGAAAGGGATGCATGGACGAATCTTCAAGCACAAACAAGTCATTCTTTGTTGTTCCTTGTCCAAATTTCCTACTTGTTTCAATATCCTGAAAGTAGAAATCAATAGGACCAAATATAGCTTGACAATTAAGATCTGTAGTAGCTGTCTTAATAGACAATAAGTTAGACGTGAAAGATGGCAAATAAAAAGCTTTAGATTCTTTATCAAACAATTTAAACTTCTCAATTCCTTTAATTGGCACATTGATTCCATTAGCTGTTACCACACTACCTAAGGCAGGTTCTAAGTTTTCTAGCAAACCTAAATCACTTATCATGTGATGAGAAGTTCCAAAATCAACAATCAAAGGTTTAAAAGCTATAGATGTTTGAAAAGAAGCATGAAGTGATTTACCCAACACATTACCAGAGCTAAAGGCTTTGAAGAGAGCTTCCAAGTCTGATTTCTTCACAAACTAAGATAGAGCATGAACCGGATTGTTGACCAATGTAGAGGTAGTTGTGTGTACCAGGTTGAAGGAGTTAGTGGCGCTTGTTGATGAAGTTTTGGACCTGTCAATGAACCAGCTTGGCTTCAACTCAGGATGAAGCACCCAGCACTCCATCTTGGTGTGATCGGTTCTCTTTGCAGTGATCACACACAGTTCTCTTCTTCTTGGATTCAGCTGGCGCCTTGAAGAAGCTCTTGTGGGCAACCACCGGCTCCTCCTTGTTCCCAAACAGCTGGAGAGACCCTTGCTCCTTATGAATCTTAGCACATACATCCTCTAAATTAGGAAGCTTGTCCTCCCTAAGAATGTGCTTAACCAAATCAATATAGTTAGTTTTCAAAGTCAAAAGTAACCCTAACACCTTATCTTGTTCTCTCTTTTCATGGAGAGTATTGGGATCAATTGTGGCAGGCCTTAGCATCTATAGCTCTGCCCATAATTCTCTAAAGGATCCATAAGGCTTTGTGAACTCAACATCATCCTGTCTAACATCATTCAAAGCTTTATTTACCTCAAAAAATTTCATGAGGTTAGTAGTATTGTCATATTCACAATATGAATATGTTTCTAAGAGAGATCCAGCTAGGGAATTTTGGAGTATAGAAAAGTACCATCTGGTCTTCCTGAAACAATTTGTTTTGATCATCTTGATCCTCAGAGTCTTCCCATTCAATGGCTAGAACATGTGCATTTGTTATATTGCTCCATAAGCCTTTGCTACACAAGGTGGTCCTTATGGTTCTT
Organism: Streptanthus diversifolius; assembly: GCA_039880935.1. Taxonomy (NCBI): domain Eukaryota; kingdom Viridiplantae; phylum Streptophyta; class Magnoliopsida; order Brassicales; family Brassicaceae; genus Streptanthus; species Streptanthus diversifolius. The sequence continues at coordinate 5,509,744 of JAXGFM010000001.1, forward strand.
GACCAGAGTAAGTAATTTGTCCCTTGATGCAAAACAGGGGCTTTCAAATGCGCTTGGAACTCCATCAGACCTGATCTATAACCTGTAAGACAGAAGACTCCAAGAACACAACACACGCGCTATACTGAGAAAGAATTTGAAAAAAGTGTAAACGCCACACAACCACTGGTCAACAACTTACAGACGTCTACTGATTAACTAACAAAGATCAAGTGAACAACAGTTGCTAAAACTGTCTAACCAAGTCAACAACAACCTTTCCCGCGTATTTTTTTTAAAAAATCAATATTTTAACAATATTCAAGAAAGCCTTTCTTGAAGTCTAAAACTCTTTGGAATGAGATGAAACTTCTTGAGACCCTCCAAAAGATCCTATAATAAGTTTTGATTGTCCAATATTTGAAAAAGTTTAAGAAAGATTGAACGTTTTAACACAAATACCACAAATAGGTCAAATCTCGACTCGTTGAAGAATATTGATCAAGAAAGCTTCTACACGCTAAAATATGCAAATAGGACGTCCTGATTCATCAACTAGGTTCGTTTTACTTGAGATTAGGCTTTGGAATCACTTGATCTGATAAAGAATTGAGGAAGATATGCTCGTTGCAAACCCGTAGTCTCGCGGCAAAGATGATCGCAACACCACCGTATGAGGACTTAGATAACTTTTGGAGGAAACCACCGGGGAAATACTCAAAACACACCGGCGAAATTCCCTTGAAGAATAAAATGACAAGAAATTTTGAGTAATTTCCAGAGAACCTGATGAACACATGATGGTCTCACTGCAGACCTGTTTTTGAAGCTGCGTGAAGATCGTGTGCAAGAAGATATGATTCTGCGGAATTTTATGCCAGATTAATGTAACCTGGCTCTGATACAATGAAAGTTTATGAGAATAAGAGATTTAGAGATTTGTAGATTAAGACAGAGAGAGAGAGAGAGAAAAAGAGAGAGAGAGAGAGAGAGAGAGAGAAAGAGAGAGAGAGATTAGGGAGAAAAGTAAGAATGATTATTATTGAGATTTTAGAAAAATGAATTTCTTGCTTAGAAAGGAAGAGAAAGATAGCTATTTATACTAATCTATTCTAGGCTTGTTTGGATACTAATATAGCCTAATACATGTTTGACTACAAGGATAACATATCATTAATCACAAACAAGCCTAAGCCACTCCCTTTGGACACATGGCTCCTACTTAGAGTCTAAGGAACACTTTCTTCATTTCTTCTCTTTGTCTTCATCATTCTTCTTCATTCCAATAGTAAACGGTTAAGAACAAAAAGTTCATCCTCAGCTTCCTCCACAGTGCTCGCCAAAAATGACTAAGGAACTTGGTATCTCGGTCCAAGACAATCGTCCTCAGTATGATCACTTCCCAGAAGAATATGTATGCTGTCTTGCTGGTGTTGTTGGTCTTGCTGCATGGGATGAAGTATGCCATCTTGGAGAAACGGTCGACCACGTCGAGGACAAAGTCTTTGTGTTTTATTTTTGGTAGTCCCAATACAAAATACATCGAGATATATGTCCAGGGGGTAGAAGGGATCGGTAGACGCATGTAGAGACCTTGCGGATGCATCTTGTACTTGGCTCGTTTACAAACTAGAAACCTGGCACAGTGGGCCTTGACATCTCGGCGTTGATGAGGTCAGTATAAGTGTTCCTTAAGCATGGCTAGTGTCTTGCTGAACAGATCCTCCGAGAATGCAGAGCTGCTTCTCCTTGAAGAAGAATCTGTCAAATAGGTACAACTGTCCTAAGGGACCTGTCCCGTGTTCCTGGAAGGCTTCCTTGAAATCCTTGTCATCCGTATACAGTTCTTTGATCATCTCAGAACCCATAACCTTGGACTCCATAACCAAGATGAGTCTGTGTCGTCAGAAAATGCGTCGCCAACAACATTTTCGTCTCCTTTTTTGTACTTAATGACATAAGGAAACGTTTCGATGAACTCAAGCCAACGTGCATGTCTCTTCTTCAGTGCTGTCTGGTCCTTGAGATGCTATGCATCTCAAGAACTAATCCTCAGTCCCTAGCTCATTACCGAGCATAAACCAAACAAGCTATCAACCTATATAGTTCATCGCAAGAATCACACAAGCAATTCCGAAAATTAATCACACATAATGTTCATCAAGTATGCACCAATCATAACCAATCATAAGCTTATCCAAACTCAAGCAACGTTCTTTCTTTAAAGATAAATAAATCAACTCACGATCATGCTATAATACTTAGATAAACGCTAGCATGCATATAAACCCCATCCTAAACAGAACTCAGAATCAACGTTTCTTGCTTACTAAATAAAGAACCAACTCACATCCATGCAATATCGTAGATCAAGCATCAAGCATGCAACAACAGTTCATGATATCCATAATCACACATATATTCTTAACCTAAACCTAATCTGAACACAAAACAGCAATCTTGCTTAAACATGCATAAATCCAACTCACAGTTTTGTGGGTTTTTCTCACGGATGGTCGACGGTTACTCGGGTCGGTCACAGGTGCTCACGGTCGTACCACAAACTTAGCGCGTTCTAACCACTATCGTACGAAAGTAGCCTATAAATTTCTTAAACGAAAATTTGCTGTGTCAGAACTTTCTGAAACTACTTTGTGGACTATATCTTGGTTTTATAGGTTTGAACCAGGCTATCACACAGGCTGCTGCTTGGCACGTTCACAACAACTTAGGTGTGAAGCAGGTGGTTGTGTGTAACCAGCACATACACATGTGTGACAGCCACCTGTTAACCCAACGCAAGCAGATGGCTGCATGTCACGAGCACACACACATGTGTGATAGCTAGCAGGTGAGTCACCAAGCATAACATGGACCAAGCACGACGTGTACCAAGCCTGACGTGGACCAAGAACGAGGTGTACCAAGCACAGCGTAAACAAGGCACGACGTGGATTAAGCATGACGTGGACCAAGCACGACGTAAACCAAACATGACGTGGACCAAGCACGACGTGGATCAAGCACGACCTGGACCAAGCATGACGAGAACCAAGCACGACGTGGAACAAGCAGGACGTGTACCATGCAGGTGAGTCACTCGACCACACACTGCCTGCGCTGCCTCGGCTCTCGACCATGGGTCGTCTTTCTCGGATACTACCTTCCTGCTCGACCACAGGACTGTCTGCTAGACCATAATTGATGCGGATGGTCCATAAACATACTGACCAACATACATACAAACAGTCGAATGGACGGTCTAAATCCAGCCTAAGATGCGGGTCATTTGTCCCCCCCTTATATGAATTCATCCTAAATTCTCAGGTGTCTCTTTCGGCTTCATCCGTAAATAACTTGATGTACTTTTTCTGGAATTCTTTTTCTTCTTCCAAGTTACAACAATCTGATGTTGCTTCCCCCAAAAGACTTGGACTTGTGCCATCTCTCGGTTTTTATACTTCTTACTGCGGGGTTCTCCTATTCGGATTGGTCCATCGGAATCGATGATATTTTTCCTCAAGTCCTCTATTCTTTTTGGTTCTACTTTGGTCGGATCCCTGATATGGTTTTCTAGCATCGATACATGGAATACTGGACGTAGAGCCATGTCCGAAGGAAGTTCCAAACAGTAAGCTAATTTGCCAGGCAATCAACAACATTACAGTAAAGTATCACCATCGAATACCTCGTTTAGATGACATGTTAGATGAATTATATGGGACATGCATGTTTACTAAGATATACCTTAGGGGTGGTTATCATCAGATACGCATAAAAGAAAGAGATGAATGGAAAACTGCATTTAAAAATAAGCATGGATTATATGAGTGGCTTGTAATGCAATTTGGGCTTACTAATGCACCTAGTACATTCATGAGTCATTCTTAGGGAATTTATTGGACAATTTGTTGTAGTTTATTTTGATGATATCCTCATATACAACAAGTCATTAAAAGAGCATGTTAAACATGTTCAGGCTGTTTTAGAAATCCTTAGGAAAGAGCGTTTATTTGCTAACCTGGAGAAATGTACTTTTTGTACAGATAATGTGTTTTTCCTAGAAATTGTGGTCAGTGCAGAAGGTGTACGAGTGGATGAAGAGAAGGTGAAGGCAATTCGTGAGTGGCTTACTCCTAAGATCGTGAGTGCGGTCCAAAGTTTTCATGGTCTAGCTGGGTTCTACCGACGGTTCGTCCAAAACTTCAGTACCATTGCTGCGCCACTGATCAAGATAATAAAGAAAGAAGTGGGATACAAGTGGGAAGCCGCTCAATAATAAGCCTTTCAGATGCTTAAAGACAAGCTTACTCACGCTCCTTTGTTAATGTTGCCTAATTTTGCTAACACTTTTAAAATTGAGTGTGACGCTTCAGGTTAAGAAATTGGTGTTGTGTTCATGCAAGAGAGGAGGCCAATTGCCTACTTGAGTGAAAAATTAGGAGGAGCTACTTTGAATTACCCCACGTACGACAAGGAGTTATATGCTTTGGTGCTAGCTCTCCAAACATGGCAACACTACTTATAGCCAAAAGAGTTTGTGATTCAAACTGATCACGAGTCTCTTAAACACCTCAAGAGTCTCTTAAACACCTCAAGAGCCCACAGCTAAACAAGCGTCATGCAAAATGGATGGATTTCATTGAAACATTCCTATACATGATCAAGTATAAACAAGGGAAAGAGAATGTTGTAGCCGACGCTCTTTCCCACAGGTACACTTTAATATCTGCTTTGGAAGTTAAGCGTATGGGTTTTGATCATTTTAAGGAACTGTATAAACCTGTTCCAGACTATGGAGAAATCTATAAGTCATGTTCTAAGATTTCTGTAGGTCATTACTTCCAACAAGATGGCTTTCTCTTTTATGATAATAGGCTATGTGTTCTAAATTGTTCATTGTATGAGTTATTTGTTAGAGAAGCGCATTCAAGAGGACTCATGGGGAATTTTGGAATAGCTAAGACGATGGCCATCATAAGAGAACATTTCCATTGGTCACACATGAAAAGAGACGTTGAAAGAATCTGCCAACGGTGTGCGTAATGTAAAATGGGTAAGTCTACGACTCAGCCTAACATCCTTGGGTACATTTGTCGATGGATTTCCTTTTAGGGCTGCCTAGGATTCGTAATTGTAACAATAGTATTTTTTTTGGTAGTAAATTGTTTTCAAAAATGTCACATTTTATTGCATGAATGACAGTCAGATTACAACAGGAACTAAGCTTTGTTTTTCTACAAACTGTCATCCTGAGAGTGACGGTCAGATTTGTTGGAATGAAGAAGTGATGAAAATATGAATGTCTTTAATTTTTATTAAATGGCGAATTATATCTGTGTAAAAGGGAGTGTCTAAGGCTTGTTTGTATTATAGAATTATGTTATCCTTGTAGCCATTTATGTATAAGGCTATCCTTGTATCCAAACAAGCCTAGGCTCTCTAATCTCTCATTCTCTCATTCTACAAATCTCTTAATCTCATATTCTTTCATGGTATTAGAGCCAGGTTGCATCAAATCTGGATAAATTTCTTCATTCTTTCATTGATTCAACAAGAATCCATCTTGTTCTTCATCAATTTCTGGATCAATTTCGAACGTCATCTTGTAATTCAAATTCCGGCCAAACCACGACTCCTTTTGTCGATCTGCTTTCTCTGGATTGTGTATCGGCGAGTTCTGAATCCACGGCCGTTTGAATAGCATCATCTTACCCAGGGAATCAAAAGTTACGAATTTCTTGCAAAGGTGTTTCGCAACCATGTCCGTCGTGAACCCCTGCATTTCCCAGGTCACCACAACGTCAATTATTCTTCAAATCGTGATCTTCAAAAGCCTAATCTCAAACTCTTCGAGTTTAGTTTCTGTTTAAAGAAAGCATAACTCAATTCCATTGAGTTTGAAGGATTTTCTTGAAGATTTTCTCAGAGACGTCCCAAATCACCTGTGTCAAGATCCTGGTGATATAATTCTAATTCTTTCTCAGTTTTCTTTAATTTTTTTTTATCCTGGTGATATGAGTGTCTTGTGAGGGTCTCTAAGAAATTTTAGGTCAATCCAATAGGTTTAAGGCTCCAAGATTGATTTTCTTGAATTCCTTGTTCAGCTTGTGAAAAGTTTTAAAATTGATTTCTTGTATTTTTGAATTGATTTTAATTGATAGAATTCGAATTTGGTTGTTAATTCTTGATAAGGTCGAATTTTGGTTGTTTTTAATCTGTTATAATTCTTGTTACTTGAGTTGTTAGAATTGGTTACAAGTTGTTATAGGTAGTTATAGGTTGTTAAAGCTTTCTTGATTTACAAGAAACTTTATTTTTCTTGCTGGTCACTCATATAATCAAGATTTATTTTACACACACTCGATTTATTTCCTGTCTTGCACATAATCCTTTGTTTTTGCAAGTTGTAGTGTGTACTTGTGCAGAAATCGTGATACATTGTCCCGACCAAGCAAGCCCAGTTCGGACAAGTCTCGCATCCTCGCATCCGTGCATTCTCGCAACCTCGTGTCCTCGCATTCTCCCGTGCATTCTAGCTCCTGGACGAGACATGGTACAGGGACGCCAAGAGACTCAGGACATGCGAACACAGCACGACCAGAATTGAGACAAATCGATCAAGCGACGAAGCAACCAAGCGACCAAGCGACCAAGTGACCAAGCGACCAAGCGACCCTAGTGACCAATACAACCAATCATGGAGATTCAAACATTTCTTAGAGCTCCAGTTATTCTACATGGAGTAAATTATCTCTTGTGGTCTAGGACCATGAAAACCACATTAGGTGGTAAAGGACTTTGGAACCACATTGCCACTAATGGCATTGAAGACAATGAAGTGGCTGAAGTGAGTGATGCCGCTCAAGCCAAATGGTACAAAGAAGATCAGTTGGTACTTTCTATACTACAAAATTCTCTTGCTAGTGATCTTTTAGAAGCTTATTCCTTTTGTGAAAATGCAAAAGATCTTTGGGACATTTTGCTTAAGGTGTATGGAAACACCACTAACCTTTTGAGAATTTTTGAAGTGAAGAAGGCTTTGAATGAATTAAGACAGGAGGATGCTGAATTCACAAATCACTATGGCTCATTCAGAGCTTTGTGGGCTGAGCTAGAAATGCTAAGGCCAGCCACTACTGAACCACTTGTTCTCCTTGAGAGGAAAGAACAAGATAAGGTGTTTGGGTTACTTTTAACTCTTAATTCTACTTACTCAGATCTTATTAAGCATATTCTCAGGTCTGATAAGTTACCTAGCTTGGAGGAAGTGTGTGCTCAAATTCAAAAGGAGCAAGGATCACAAGGATTGTTTGGCAACAAAGCTGAACTAGTAGCTGCTCACAAAAGTTTCTTCAGACCAGCAAGTGATTCTAGGAAGAGGAGGCAATTTTGTGATCATTGCAAGAGGAATGGTCATGCCAAGAAGGATTGCTGGGTACCTCACCCTCACCAGAAGCCTTCTTGGGCATCACGACATCAACAACAATTGGCCATGCCCTCGGCCAGCCAAGCTTACGGCATGGTGTCATCCAAGGCGGTTGTAAGCAGTGGTCCACTCTCTCATTCAGCCTCCACCAGTATCATGTCACAAGCATCAGATTTTGTGACAAAATCAGACTTGGAAGCTCTCATTAAGGCAATAAAGGAGAGCAATGTGATGGGTAAAACTTTTCATGCTTCTTTTCAAACTACTTATACATAAAATGCTCCTAAATCATTGGTGGTTGACTCTGGTGCTTCTCATCACATGATTAGTGATTTAGAATTACTTGAGAATGTAGAACCTGCCCTAGGGAATGTTCTTATTGCTAATGGAATTAAAGTACCAATCAAAGGCATAGGAAAATTGAAATTATTTGATAAAGAATCTAAAGCATTTTATATGCCTTCTTTTATCTCAAACTTCCTCTCAGTTAAAAGACTACTAATGACTTGAATTGTCATGCTATATTTGGTCCTAATGATTTCTATTTTCAGGATATTGAAACTAGAAGATGCTTTGGACAAGGAACCACAAAAGATTACTTGTATGTACTTGATAATATGACTAGTGGTAGTGAATTGGAATCGGCTTTTCAGGCTAATACATTTAGTATTGATTCTGATTTGTGGCATGCTAGACTAGGACATCCTCATCCAAGAGCTCTTGAATTAATTGTGTCTGGTTTGAAAATGCCTTAAGAGTTGTGTGATTCTTGTATTCTTGGAAAACATTGTAGAACAGTTTTTGAAAAATCAATGCATAAATATGAAAATTGTTTTGAATTAGTGTATTCTGATGTTTGGACATCTCCATATCCATCTAGAGAAAACCATAAATATTTTGTGACATTTATTGATGAAAAGTGCAAATATACATGAGTAACTTTACTTAGTTCTAAAGATATGGTTTATGATGTATTTTAAAACTTTCAAGCATATGTTACTAACCAATACAATGCAAGAATTAAATGCTTTAGAACAGATAATGGAGGGGAATACACTAGTACTAGACTTCAGGAACATCTAGCTAAGCATGGCATTGAGAATCAGACAAGCTGTCCTTACACTCCACAGCAAAATGGAGTAGCTGAAAGGAAGAACAGACACTTAATGGAGGTTGTGAGAACTATGATGTTCCACATGAAGGTACCTAAACGGTTTTGGGGGGATGCACTTGTAGCAGCATGCTACTTAATCAACAGGACACCTACAAAAGTCCTTGATGACCTATCCCCATTTGAGATATTAAACAAAACTACACCCACTATTGATCATTTGAAAGTTTTTGGTGTGTTTGTTTTGTGTTAATACCAAGGGAGTAAAGGTACAAGCTTGAACCAAAGAGTGTCAAGGCTATGTTCATTGGGTATTCATCTATTCAGAAAGGATATAAATGTTATGACCCAGAGACTAGAAGAGTCTTGGTGTCTAGAGATGTAAAGTTCCAAGAAGAAAAAGGTTTTTATGAAGAAGGAACTTGGGAGCAATTTAAAGACATCTCATCAACAAGAACAAACCAAGCTGAATACCTGAGGAAACTCTTGGAAAGTATTGGAATAGGAGGTGGTCAGCACACAGCCTCATCACCTCTGTCACCTGCCCCAGTAGCAAGTAGTCGCAGAACCTCAGTCCCGGCCGATCCACAAGCCTGCCCTGGCCCCGGCCCTTCCGGCTCAGCTGGTACATCCGGTCCAGCCGCATCATCTCGGCCTTCCTCATCCCTTGATTCTCCTGGTCTTCTTGCTCTTGAACATGGGGGGGAGAAGCTTTTACTCATGTCCAACAAGACTCAGCAAGGAGATGATTCCATTCTAGTCTCAGCTTCCAAAAGATCAAGACCTACTCTTATTGAAGTTTTGAGTGAAGAAGAGGAATCTAATCAAGAAGCTCCACCTACAGTTTTAAGGAGCACAAGACAAAGAAATCCACCAGCTTTCTACAATGGAAATGTTATGGGTTATCATGACCAGGGAGTTTGTAATATTGCACACTTACCTTCTAATCATGTTGCTTTTGTTTCTAGACTTGATAATGAGCAGATTCCAAAGACATATGAAGAAGCTATGTCTAAAAAGGAATGGAGGGAAGCTATCTCAGCTGAGAAACAAGCTATGGAGAGGAATGGTACATATGCTTCAGCTATTTTAACAAAAGGAAAGAAGGCTGTAAGTTCTAAATGGATCTTTACCATTAAATACAAAAGCAATTGTGAAATTGATAGATATAAAGCTTGGTTGATAGCTAGGGGTTTTACTCAGACATATGGTGAGGATTATTGGGATACATTTGCTCTTGTAGCTAAGCTTCATTCTGTCAATGTTGTGCTTACTGTTGCTACTAATCTTGAGTGGGAGTTGTGGTAAATGGATGTCAAGAATGCTTTCTTGCAAGGTGAACTAGAAGAAGAGGTTTACATGTCACCACCACTTGGCCTAGAAGATGAAGTTGAAAGTGGTAATATCCTAAGGCTAAGGAAGGCTATTTATGGCCTTAAACAATCTCCAAGAGCTTGGTACCACAAACTAAGTGTAACCTTAATGGATAAAGGCTTCAAAAGATCTGAAGTGGAACATACTCTTTTCACATTAAAGATTAAGGAAGGTATTGTGGTAATTCTTATCTATGTAGATGATATAATCATATCTGGTAGTGATAGTGTTGGTATTGCATCTACTAAAGATTACTTAAAGAGTGTCTTTGATATAAAGTATTTAGGAGAACTTAAATACTTCTTAGGAATTAAAGTATGTAGGTTTTAGGAAGGTCTTTTTTTCTCTCAAAGGAAGTATGTTGTAGATCTACTAACATCCACAAGTATGATGGAAGCTAAGCCAGCCAAAACACCCTTAGAAGAAGACTATAAAATCGCAACTAAGGGAGAGTTAGAGGAGGAAATTGATTTTCATGATCTTAAGCTCTATAGGAAAGTGGTTGGTAAGCTTATTTATTTAACCATCACAAGACCAGATTTATGTTTTGATGTTAATCAGGTATCTCAACACATGCAAGGGCCAAAGATGAGGCATTGGGACATGGCCATGCGAATTCTAAGATATCTCTAAGGCACACATGAACAAGGTATTTGGATGGGTAATAATAAAAACACAAATGTGGTTGGTTATTGTGATGCAGATTGGACAGGAGATAGGGAAGATAAGAGAAGTACTACTGGTTATTGTACTTTCATAGGTGGAAACCTTGTGACTTAGAAAACCAAGAAGCAAAAGGTGGTTTCATGCTCTAGTGCAGAATCAGAGTATAGAGCAATGAGGAAGCTCACTACTGAATGCATCTGGCTGAAACAAATATTGGAAGACTTAGCCGTGAGATGTGAGGAGCCTATCACCATCCATTGTGACAATCAGGCTGCCATACACATAGCCTCCAATTGATTGTTTCATGAAAGGACTAAGAACATAGAAGTGGACTGCCACAAAGTAAGAGAAGCTATTGGGAAAGGTATCATCTTACCTTGCTATACAAGAAGTGAGGACCAACTAGCTGATATATTCACCAAGGCAACATCTCTGAAAATTGACACATCAATCTACCCAAGACTTGGCCTCATGTCCATTCCATACCAATGATCCCAACACGGAGTGTTATATTCTTATTCCCTAGAAAAGGTTTTGTCCCAATTGGGTTTTCCTTCTCTAGGTTTTTAATAAGGTAATACTTCATGGTTGCAAGCTTAAGCATTTTTATGTCTTATGCTTGAGGGGAAGTGTTGGAATGAAGAAGAAGTGATGAAAATATGGATGTCTTTAATTCTTATTAAATGGCGAATTATATCTGTGTAAAAGGGAGTATCTAAGGCTTGTTTGTATTATAGAATTATGTTATCCTTGTAACCATTTATGTATAAGGCTATCCTTGTATCCAAATAAGCCTAGACTAGATTAGTATAAATACCTTAGTCCCTTCACATTTTGTAAGTAAGAATTCATAATTCTCATTTTCTAATAAATCATTCTTTTCTCTAATTCTCTAATTATCTCTAATCTCTCATTCTCTCATTCTACAAATCTCTGAATCTCATATTCTTTCAAGATTAAAGTAGTCTATAGGACCTTAGGATCCCTCTTACGATATTTTGTTGGAAAGAATGTTAGGACTTGGGAGGATCATTTTCCAGATGTTGAATTTTTATATAATCATGTTGTCCATTCTGCATCTAAATATTTACCATTTCAAATTGTTTATGGGTGTAAACATATTTCTCCAATGTATCTAATGCCTTTACCTATGAGTGAACGTGCTAGTATTGATGGTGAGCAAAAGGCGCATATAGTCAAACAGATTCATGAAAAGGCTAGAATAAATATTGAGGCCAAGACAAAGCAGTATGCTAAGATGTCAGACAAGCGTTGGAAAAAGGTTGTGTTCCAACCCGGTGATCAAGTCTGTATCTATTTGCACAAGGACAGGTTCCCTATAGAACGACATTCCAAGTTGATGCCGAGAGTTGATGGACCATTCACGTTCGTGAGACGCAATGACAATACCTACAAATTGGATCTTCAAGGTAAGTATTTAGTAAGTTCTAATTTTAATGTTTCTGACTTACTTCCTTTCTATGCAGATAATTAAGATTTGAGGAAAAATCCTCTTCAAGAGGAAGGGGATGATGTTATTCAGGACGCTAAGGATAACCTTGGTTCGTACAAGGACGACCGCACGAACGAACGAACAGACGGACATATGATGGAGGTTCCAAACGGACGGAATAACGGTCCGTTTTTGTGACACGATCGTGCCATCGACCCGCTCTCGACCAGCCCTGGTCCATGACACGACCGTGCCAACCCTAAGGCTGTGTGCATGGATGTCCTGGTCAGGAAAATCCAGCTGATCAATGTCAAATGGCTGGCTGATGACTTATGTCTCCCTTTCTTCTCCTCGGCCATGTGCTTGGGCTAGGCTGGTTCTGCTTCAACTCCATGAGCTTGGTCTTGGTCTCGGCCTTCTTCTTGCATTCCTTGGGTAGTTATCCTCCTGGTCATGATGCGGTGAGAGACATATGGGGTTGCTTGAACCTCATCCTTCAAGTACCAAGTTGGTGTGGCTTGGATGACCCCATCATCCCCACCCTCTTCAAGTGCATTGGTCTCCAAAGACCCAACGCCCTGCACATTAAAAGGAGATAAGTCAGACACATTGAATGAGGAAGACACGTTATACTCACCTGGTAGTTTGAGCCTGTAGGTATTGTCATTGATGCGTTCCACCTCTTGGAATGGTCCATCTCTCCAGAAATCCAACTTGTGCTTCGTTTTGTTGGGGAAGCGCTCTGGCCTTAGGTATTGCCACACCCAATCTCCTGTTTGGAACACAAGCTGCTTCCTCTTCTTGTTGATCATGGTCTTGATCTGATAATTCCTCTTCTCAATCCTTCCATGTACTTGCTCAAAGATCTTCTTCATTGCCACTACTTTAGTTTTTCCTTCAAGGTCCATGGTCTCATCTGGAGGCAATGGTGCCAAGCTCAAAGTTGTGTCTGGATTGCGGCCATAGACAGCTTCAAAGGGTGACATGCTGGTTGTGGAGTGCCTGGCTGAGTTGTAAGTGAATTCCACTAGAGGAAGGCTCTCTACCTAAGTGGTCAAATAGCGCCCAATGGTCGATCTCAAGAGAGCTCCTAACGTGCGGTTCACCACCTCAGTTTGCCCATCCGTCTGAGGGTGGCAAGTAGTGGAGAACAATAACTTGGTGCCAAGCTGCTTCCACAAGGTTCTCCAGATGTGGGACAAGAACTTTTTGTCCCGGTCTGACACAATAGACCTTGGGATACCATGGAGCCGCACTACCTCTCTAAAGAATAGGGTTGCGATTTGTGATGCATCATTAGTCTTGGAGCAGGGGATGAAATGAGCAATCTTGGAGAACCGGTCTACCACCACAAACACTGAGTCTTTGTGTTCAATCTTGGGCAGTCCTAAAAAAAATCCATGGAGATGTCCACCCATGGCAATGTTGGAACCGGTAGAGGTAGGTAGAGACAATGAGGCTAGAGTCTAGACTTGGCCTTCTTGCAAGTGATGCATCTATCACTGTGAGTTGTCACCATCTTCTTCATCTTAGGCAAGTAGAAATGCTCCTTAAGGACACTCAGAGTCTTCTCAATCCCAAAGTGACCCATAAGGCCACCATCATGAGCTTCATCCACAAGTAACTCCCTCATTGAGCATTGAGGAATGCATAGTCTCTTGTCCTTGAAGAGGAACCCATTATGGAGGAAGAACTTGGTGTAGGCTCCTGTTCCATGCTCCTCATAGGCTGCCTTTAGATCATGATCATCCGTATACAAATTCTTCAAGTATTCAAATCCAAGAACCTTAGCATCCATGGCTGCTATCAAGGCATGCCTCCTTGACAAAGCATCTGCTACTACATTGTCCTTCCCCTTTTTATACTTGATCACATATGGAAATGTCTTTATATACTCCAACCATCTTGCATGTCTCTTCTTCAGCACGGTCTGACCTCTGAGGTGTTACAAAGTCTCATGATCCGTGTGGATTACACACTCCCGGGCCAGCAATTAGTGCTGCCATGTTTGCAAAGCCCTGACCAAGGCATACAATTCCTTGTCATAAGTTGGGTAGTTCAGTGTGGCACCGGTCAGCTTCTCACTGAAATAGGCTATTGGCCTCCCTCCTTTAGTTAGAACCGCTCCAATGCCCACTCCCGAGGCATCACACTACACTTCAAAGGTCTTCTCAAAGTTGGGCAAGGCTAGGATGGGGCGTGAGTCAGCTGGTACTTTAGCTCCAAGAAAGCCCTTTCTTGAACTTCTCCCCATTCAAATCCGGTGCTCTTCTTGAAAGAATATGAGATTAAGAGATTTGTAGAATGAAAGAATGAGAGATTAGAGAGAATTAGAGAATTAGAGAAAAGAATGATTTATTAGAAAAATGAGAATTATGAATTCTTACTTACAAAATGTGAAAGGAGTAAGGTATTTTTACTAATATAGTCTAGGCTTGTTTGGATACAAGGATAGCCTTATACATAAATTTCTACAAGGATAACATAATCTAGAATACAAACAAGCCTTAGACACTCCCTTTGACATAAAAATAAAACGCCATTTAATATGCATTTAAGGCTTCCATACTTCATCATTTCTTCTTCATTCCAACACTCCCCCTCAAGCTTAAGATGTGGAGAATACTTAAGCTTGCAACCATGAAGGATTACCTCATTAAAAACCTAGAGAAGGAAAACTCAATTGTGACAAAACCTTTTCTAGGGAAAAAGAGTATAACACTCCATGTTGGGATCATTGGTGTGGAATGGTCATGAGGCCAAGTCTTGGATAGATAAAGACGCCAATTTTAAGAGATGTGGCCTTTGTGAAAACATCAGCTAGTTGGTCCTCACTCCTTGTATAGCAAGGTAAGATGATACCTTTCCCAATAGCCTCTCTTACTTTGTGGCAGTCCATTTCTATATGCTTGGTCCTTTCATGAAACACTGAGTTGGAGGCTATATGTATGGCAGCCTGATTGTCACAGTGAATGGTGATTGGATCCTCACACTTCACGGTTAGGTCTTCCAGGAGTTGCTTCAGCCAGATGCATTCAGTTGTGAGCTTCCTCATTGCTCTATATTCTGATTCTGCACTACAGCATGAAACCACCTTTTGCTTCTTGGTTTTCCAAGTCACAAGGTTTCCTCCTATGAAAGTACAATAGCCTGTGGTATTTTTCCTATCTTTCCTATCTCCTGCCCAATCTGCATCACAATAACCAACCACATTTGTGTTTTTATTGTTACCCATCCATATACCTTGTTCATGTGTGCCCTTTAGGTATCTTAGAACTCGCATGGCCATCTCCCAATGTCTCATCTTTGTTCCTTGCATGTGTTGTGATACCTGATTCACAGCAAAACATAAATCTGGTCTAGTGATGGTTAAATAAATAAGTTTACCAACCACTTTCCTATAGAGCTTAAGATCATGAAAATCAATTTCCTCCTCTAGCTCCCCCTTAGTTGCGATTTTATAGTCTTCTTCTAAGGGTGTTGAGGCTGGCTTAGCTTCCATCATACCTGTGGATGTTAGTAGATCTGCAATATACTTCCTTTGAGAAAGAAAGAGACCTTCCTTAAACCTACATACTTCAATTTCTAAGAAGTGTTTAAGTTCTCCTAAATCCTTTATATCAAAGACACTCTTTAAGTAATCTTTAGTATAAGCAATACCAACACTATCACTACCAGATATGATTATATCATCTACATAGATAAGAATTACCACAATAGCTTCCTTACTCTTTAATGTGAAAAGAGTATGTTCCACTTCAGATCTTTTGAAGCCTTTATCCATTAAGTGTGCAATATTACAAACTCCCTGGTCATGATGAACCACAATATTTCCATTGTAAAAAACTGGTGGATTTCTTTGTCTTGTGCTCCTTCTTAAAACTGTAGGTGGAGCTTCTTGATTAGATTCCTCTTCTTCACTCAAAACTTCAATAAGAGTAGGTATTGATCTTTTGGAAGCTGAGACTTTAATGGAATGATCTCCTGCTGAGTCTTGTTGGACATAAGTAGAAGCTTCTCCCCCCCCCCATGTTCAAGAGGAGGAAGGGCAAGAGAATCAAGGGATGAGGAAGGACCGGATGCGCCTGGGCCGGATGGACCAGCTGAGCCGGTAGGGCCGGGGCCGGGACAATCATGTGGATCGGCCGGGACTGAGTTGCCGCGACTATGTGATACTGGGGCAGGTGGCTGAGGTGATGAGACTGTGTGCTGGCCATCCCCTATTCCAATAGTTTCCAAGAGTTTCCTCAAGTATTCAGCTTGATCTGTTCTTGTTGAAGCGATGTCTTTAAATTGCTCACAAGTTCCTTCTTCATAAAAACCTTTTTCTTCTTGGAACTTTACATCTCTAGACACCAAGACTCTTCTAGTATCTGGGTTAAAACATTTGTACCCTTTCTGAGTAGATGAATATCCAATGAACATAGCTTTGGTACACTTTGGTTCCAGCTTGTTCCTTTGCTCCCTTGGAACTAATACAAAACAACCACAACCAAAAACTCTTAAGTGATCAATAGTAATTCTAGTTTTGTTTAATACCTCAAATGGATACAGGTCATCTAGGACTTTTGTAGGAGTCCTATTAATCAAGTAGCATGCAGCTACAAGGGCATCCCCCAAAAAACGTTTGGGTACTTTCATGTGGAACATCATTGTTCTCACAACTTCCATTAAATGTCTATTTTTCCTTTCAGCTACTCCATTTTGTTGTGGAGTGTAAGGAAAGCTTGTCTGGTGCTCAATGCCATGTTTAGCTAGATGTTCCTGAAGTCTGGTACTAGTGTATTCTCCTCCATTATCTGTTCTAAAGCATTTAATTCTTGCATTGTATTGGTTAGTAACATATGCTTGAAAGTTTAGAAATGCATCATAAACCCTATCTTTAGAACTAAGTAAAATAACCCATGTATATTTGGACTTTTCATCAATAAATGTCACAAAATATTTATTGTTTTCTCTAGATCGAAATGGAGATGTCCAAACATCAGAATGCACCAATTCAAAACAATTTTCATATTTATGCATAGATTTTTCAAAAACTGTTTTACAATGTTTCCCAAGAATACAAGCATCACACAACTCTTTAGGTATTTTCAAACCAGGCACAATTAATTCAAGTGCTCTTTGATGAGGATGTCCTAGTCTAGCATGCGACAAATCAGAATCAGAACTAAATATATTGGCCTGAAAAGCCGATTCCAATTCACTAATACTAGCCTTATTATCAAGCACATACAAGTCATCTTTTGTGGTTCCTTGTCCAAAACATTTTCTAGTTTCAATATCCTGAAAATAAAAATCATTAGGACCAAATATTGCATGACAATTCAGATCAGTAGTATCTCTTTTAACTGAGAGCAAGTTAGAGGTAAAAGAGGGCATATAAAATGCTTTAGATTCTTTATCAAACAACTTCAATTTTCCGATGCCTTTGATTGGTACTTTAATTCCATTAGCAATAAGAACATTACCTAAGGCAGGTTCTACATTCTCTAGCAATTCTAAATCACTAATCATGTGATGAGAAGCACCAGAATCAACCACCAAAGATTTAGGAGCATGAGAAGTAAAAAAAGTTTGAAAAGAAGCATGAAAAGTTTTACCCATCACATTGCTATCTTTGATTGCTTTGATAAGAGCTTCCAAGTCTGATTTTGTCACAAATTCTGATGCTTGTGACATGGTAGTATTGGAGGCTGAGAGGGGAAGTGAACCGCTGCTACCAACCGCCCTTGATGACCCAATGCCGTGAGCTTGGCTTGCGCTGGTCATGGCCGTGGGTTGTTGTGGCCGTGAGGCCCATGATGGTTTCAGATGAGGATGAAGTACCCAGCAATCCTTCTTTGCATGGCCATTTCTCTTGCAATGGTCACAAAATTGTCTCCTCTTCCTAGAATCATTTGGTGGTTTGAAGAAACTCTTGTGAGCAGCAACCAATTCAACTTTGTTGCCAAACAATCAATGTGATCCTTGCTCCTTTTGTATTTGAACACAAACTTCCTCCAAGCTAGGCAACTTATCAGACCTGAGAATATGCTTAATAAGATCTGAGTAAGTAGAATTAAGTGTTAAAAATAATCCAAACACCTTATCTTGTTCTTTCCTTTCAAGAAGAACAAGTGGTTCAATGGTGGCTGGCCTTAGCATTTCTAGCTCAGCCCACAAAGCTCTGAATGTGCCATAGTATTTTGTGAATTCAGCATCCTCCTGCCTTAAATCATTCAAAGCCTTTTTCACTTCAAAAATTCTCAAAAGGTTAGTGGTGTTTCCATACACCTTAAGCAAAGTGTTCCAAATATCTTTTGCATTTTAACAAAAAGAATAAGCTTCTAAAAGATCACTAGCAAGAGAATTTTGTATTATAGAAAGTACCAACTGATCTTCTTGGTACCATTTGGCTTGAGCTGCATCACTCACTTCAGCCACTTCATTGTCTTCAATGCCATTTGTGTCAATGTGGTTCCAAAGGCCTTTATCACCTAATGTGGTTTTCATGGTCCTAGACCACAAAAGATAATTTGCTCCATGTAGAATGACTGGAGCTCTAAGTGATGTTTGAATCTCCATGCCTTTTAGAATCGAATGCAGACCGTAAGTACTGGTCGGGACAGAAGACTGGTTGGAACGAGAGTTGGTCGGGTCAGCCTGCCGAGGCTAGATATGGGCGAGTTGATCTGGTCACAGGAGAAGTCCGTAGGAGGCCACTGTACACGGTCTAAGGACGTATAACGATGTTGTGTGCTGGTCGGGACGAGTCTTGTCGGAATGATCCCTTGGCCGGGTCGCAAAGTTCGTTGTGTGAGGTCCAAGGATCAGGTACGTGAGCTTGATTCACGAACAGGACGGGACAGGAACACGAGCAGGAATACAAAGTTACACGGGTCTGGACAAGGTCACGGCTGATCGGAATGAGTACGAGTAGACACCAAGACAGTATCTCAGGTGGTCGGGACGAGCACAATTGTAAAACCGTGACACAAGAAGATAGCCGTGGCACAATCTTGAACAACTCCAACACCTGCACACGGAAACAGCAAAGAATACAAAAGAGAGGCAGCCGTGGTGAGAGTGACCAGGCGCATGAAGTGATTCCAACAACATACTTGTACTTCAAGCAAGTGCAACAACTTGTAACTAACCTCAACAACCTACAACAACTTTTAAACAACTCCTGCAACAGACAAAATTAACTAGCTCCAACCACCTAATACCAGAACAATCTTATCTTTTTACTAACACTAGGAATCAATCAAAAAAAAAAAATCGAATTTTATTTTATCTAGTATATCCTAAACAATTCAAGATTTCACTTTCTTAACTTCTAAAGATTGACAAAATAATCAAGAAAATCAATAAAGAAATCTTAAACCTATCAGATTGAAGTTAAATTTGGAGGAGACCTTAAAAGATACTTATTAAACTTTCCGGAATCAAATCTTTACAGAAAACTAAGAAAAGTTTAGAATTATATCACCAGGATCTTGATATAGGTGAATGGAATTGAGTTCTGCTTTCTTTAACCAGAAACTAGACTCGAAGAGCTTGAGTTTAGGATTTTGAAAATCTCGATTTGAAGAAGAATCAACGTCGTGGTTGTTGGAATGAAGAAGAAGTGATGAATTTATGAAAGTCTTTATTCCTAGTTAAATGGCGATTATTTGTATGTAAAAGGGAGAGTCTAAGGCTTGTTTGTATTATAGAATTATGTTATCCTTGTAAGCCATTATGTATAAGGCTATCCTTGTATCCAAACAAGCCTAGACTAGGTTAGTATAAATACCTTACTCCCTTCACATTTTGTAAGTAAGAATTCATAATTCTCATTTTCTAATAAAATCATTCTTCTCTCTAATTCTCTAATTCTCTCTAATCTCTCATTCTCTCATTCTCTCATTCTATAAATCTCTCAATCTCATAATCTTTCATGGTATCAGAGCCAGGTTGCATCAAATCTGGGAAAATCTCATCATTCTTTCATTGATTCAACAAGAATTCATCTTGTTCTTCATCTATTTCTGGATCTTTTTCGAACGTTATCTTGCAAATCAAATTGCGATCAATCCACGACTCCAATTGACGATCGGCTTTCTCTGGAGTGTGTAGCGGCAAATTCCAAATCCACAGCCACCGAATTCGCATCTTTTGGCCCAGGGAATCAAAAGTTACGAATTTTCTTCCAAGAGGTGTTCGTGATCTCGTTCGTTTTGAACCTCTACATTCTCCAGGTCATCTCGACGTCAAATTTCCTTCAAATCGTGATTTTCAAAAGCGAAAACTCAAGCTCCTTGAGTCTAGTTTCTGTTTAAATAAAGCAGAACTCGATTCCATTAAGTTTAAAGGGTTTTCTTGAAGCTTTCCTCAAAGACGTCTGAATTCAACTGTATCAAGACCCTGGTGATATAACTCTAATTCTTTCTCAGTTTTCTTTAATTTTTTGAATCTGGAAAGTTTAATTAGTGTCTTGAGAAGTTGTTTACGAATTTTCAGATCAATCAAATAGGTTTAAGGTGTCAAGGTTGATTTTCTTGAATTCCTTGTTCAGTTTTTGTTAATATTTGAAAAATCTTAATTTGATTTCTTGATAACTAAAACTGATTCAAGGCAATAAATTCGAATTTGATTGTTACAATTGGATAAGATTGGTTATTAGTTTGTCTGGTAGTTAGTTTTAGGTTGTTAAAATCTTGTTGCTAGAATTGGTTAAGGATTGGTTGAGAGTTGTTACAAGATATTTTTTTTCTCTTCTTTCTTGCATATCACGCCATCTCTCTTGTTATTGTGGAATTGGGTTGAATTCTTATGGTACTTCCAAGTTGTTTGTGTTTTCAGGTGGCTGCAGTGATTGGTGTACACGTTGATTGGGAGTTCGATCCGATCCGACCAGTTTACTTCTTGTCCCGACCAGTCTCTGTTTCATGTCCGGACGAACCACTGCACAATCTCATACCCGGCGTATTCTGGCGTGGTTGTACCAGCGGCTTCGAACACTTTGCATCTCGTACCTGATCCATTTAACCAACGTACCACGTACCTCGTCCCGTTCAGCCCGCATACCGCGTCCCTTGTACTCGTTCAGCGACAAAGTTCAAAACTCGACCAAGTTCACACTCGACCAATCTCCTGTCCCGTGTACCTATCTTGACCAACAAGCATGGAGATTCAAACTTCTCTTAGAGCTCCAGTCATTCTTCATGGGGCAAATTATCTCCTATGGTCTAGGACCATGAAAACCACATTAGGTGGTAAAGGCCTTTGGGACCACATTGCCACAAATGGCATCAATGACAATGAAGTGTCTGAAGTGAGTGCTGCAGCTCAAGCCAAATGGTACCAAGAAGATCAGTTGGTACTTTCTATATTACAAAATTCTCTTTCTAGTGATCTTTTAGAAGCTTATTCTTTTTGTGAAAATGCAAAAGATCTTTGGGACTTTTTACTTAAGGTGTATGGAAATACTACTAACCTTTTGAGAATTTTTGAAGTTAAGAAAGCTTTGAATGAACTAAGGCAGGAGGATGCTGAATTCACAAAGCACTAGGCTCATTCAGAGCTTTGTGGGCTGAGCTAGAAATGCTAAGGCCAGCCACTATAGAACCACTTGTACTCCTTGAAAGAAAGGAACAAGATAAGGTGTTTGGGTTACTTTTAACTCTTAATTCTACTTACTCAGATCTTATTAAGCATATTCTCAGGTCTGATAAGTTGCCTAGCTTGGAGGAAGTGTGTGCTCAAATTCAAAAGGAGCAAGGATCACATGGACTGTTTGGGAACAAAGCTGAACTAGTAGCTGCTCACAAAAGTTTCTTCAGGCCAGCAAGTGATTCTAGGAAGAGGAGGCAATTTTGTGATCATTGCAAGAAGGAGGGCCATGCAAGGAAGGGTTGCTGGGTACTTCACCCACACCTGAAGCCATCCTGGGCATCACGTCCTCAACAGCAACCGGCTAGCCACCCTCACGGCCTTCTGTCATCCAATGCGGTTGTATGTAGCGGTCCTTCATCTCATTCAGCCTCCACCAGTATCATGTCACAAGCATCAGATTTTGTGACAAAATCAGACTTGGAAGCTCTCATTAAGGCAATAAAAGAGAGCAATGTGATGGGTAAAACTTTTCATGCTTCTTTTCAAACTTGTTTTACTTCTAATGCTCCTAAATCTTTGGTGGTTGATTCTGGTGCTTCTCATCACATGATTAGTGATTTAGAATTGCTAGAGAATGTAGAACCTGCCTTAGGTAATGTGCTGATTGCTAATGGAGTTAAAGTACCAATCAAAGGCATAGGAAAATTGAAGTTGTTTGATAAAGAATCTAATTTGCTTTCAGTCAAAAGAGCTACTACTGATCTGAATTGTCATGCAATATTTGGTCCTAATGATTTCTATTTTCAGGATATTGAAACTAGAAGATGTTTTGGAAAAGGAACAACAAAGGATGACTTGTATGCACTTGATAATATGGCTAGTATTGGTGAATTGGAATCGGCTTTTCAGGCCAATGCATTTAGTTCTGATTCTGATTTGTGGCATGCTAGACTAGGACATCCTCATCCAAGAGCACTTGAGTTAATTGTACCTGGTTTAAAATTGCCTAAAGAGTTGTGTGATGCTAGCATCCTTGGGAAACATTGTAAAACAGTTTTTGAAAAATCTATGCATAAATATGAAAATTGTTTTGAATTGGTACATTCTGATGTCTGGACATCTCCATTTCCATCTAGAGAAAACCATAAATATTTTGTGACATTTATTGATGAAAAATCCAAATATACATGGGTTACATTGCTTAGTTCTAAAGATAGGGTTTTTTTTTTTTTTTTTTTTTTTTTTTTTTTTTTTGACAACAAAGATAGGGTTTATGATGCATTTCTAAACTTTCAAGCATATGTTACTAACCAATACAATGCAATAATTAAATGCTTTAGAACAGATAATGGAGGAGAATACACTAGTACAAGACTTCAAGAACATCTAGCTAAACATGGCATTGAACATCAGACAAGCTGTCCTTACACTCCACAACAAAATGGAGTAGCTGAAAGGAAGAATAGACATTTAATGGAAGTTGTGAGAACAATGATGTTCCACATGAAAGTACCTAAACGATTTTGGGGAGATGCCCTTGTAGCTGCATGCTACTTGATTAATAGGACTCCTACAAAAATACTAGATGATCTGTCTCCATTTGAGGTACTCAACAAAACTAGACCTACTATTGATCACTTAGTTTTTGGTTGTGTTTGTTTTGTATTAGTTCCAAGGGAGCAAAGGAACAAGCTGGAACCAAAGAGTACCAAAGCTATGTTCATTGGATATTCATCTACTCAAAAAGGGTACAAATGTTATGACCCAGAGACTAGAAGAGTCTTGGTGTCTAGAGATGTAAAGTTCCAGGAAGAAAAAGGTTTTTATGGAGAAGGAACTTGGGAGGATTTTAAAAACATCTCATCAACAAGAACAGATCAAGCTGAATACTTGAGGCAGCTCTTGGAAAGTATTGGAATAGGGGGTGGCCAGCAAACAGCTTCATCACGCCAGCCACCGGCTCCAGCAGCCCAAAGCCGTGGCTCCTCAGACCCGGCCAATCCACATGCCTGCTCGGATCCCGGCCCTTCCGGCTCGGCGGATGCACCCAGACCAGCCGCGTCTTCTTGGCCTCTGTCTCGACCAACATCCCTTGGTTCTCCTGGGCTTCCTCCTCTTGAACATGGGGGGGGGGAGAAGCATCTACTCATGTCCAACAAGACTCAGCTGGAGATGATTCCATTCTAGCTTCAGCTTCCAAAAGAACAAGACCTACTCTCATTGAAGTTTTGAGTGAAGAAGAAGAGGAGGCTCAACCTACTGTTTTAAGGAGGAGCACAAGACAAAGAAATCCACCAGTCTTCTACAATGGAAATACTGTAGTTCATCATGACCAGGGAGTTTGTAATATTGCATACTTACCTTCTACTCATGTTGCTTTTATTTCTAGTCTTGACAATGAGCAGATCCCAAAGACATATGAAGAAGCTATGTCTATAAAGGAATGGAGGGAAGCTATCTTAGCTGAGAAACAAGCCATGGAGAGGAATGGTACATATGCTTCAGCCACTTTACCAAAAGGGAAGAAGGCTGTAAGTTCTAAGTGGATTTTTACCATTAAATACAAAAGCAATGGTGAAATTGATAGATATAAAGCTAGGTTGGTAGCTAGGGGTTTTACTCAGACTTATGGTGAGGATTATATGGATACATTTGCTCCTGTTGCTAAGCTACATTCTGTCAATGTTGTGCTTACTGTTGCTACTAATCTTGAGTGGGAATTGTGGCAAATGGATGTCAAGAATGCTTTCTTGCAAGGTGAACTAGAAGAAGAAGTTTACATGTCACCTCCACCTGGCCTAGAAGATGAGATAGGAAGCGGCAATATCCTAAGGCTAAGAAAGGCTATTTATGGCCTTAAGCAATCTCCAAGAGCATGGTACCACAAATTAAGTGTTACTTTAATGGATAAAGGCTTCAAAAAGTCTGAAGTGGAACATACCCTTTTTACATTAAAGAGTAAGGAAGGTATCATAGTAATTCTTATCTATGTAGATGATATAATCATATCTGGTAGTTATAGTGTTGGTATTTCATCTACTAAAAATTACTTAAAAAGTGTCTTTGACATAAAGGATTTAGGAGAACTTAAATACTTCTTAGGAATTGAAGTATGTAGGTTTAAGGAAGGTCTCTTTCTTTCTCAAAGAAAATATGTTGTAGATCTACTAACATCCACAGGTATGATGGAAGCTAAGCCAGCTAAAACACCCTTAGAAGAAGATTATAAAATCGCAACTAAGGGGGAGTTAGAGAAGGAAATTGATTTTTATGATCCTAAGCTCTATAGGAAAGTGGTTGGTAAGCTTATTTATTTTACCATCACAAGACCAGATTTATGTTTTGCTGTGAATCAGGTATCTCAACACATGCAAGGGCCAAAGATGAGGCATTGGGACATGGCCATGCGGATTCTAAGATATCTCAAAGGCACACATGAACAAGGTATTTGGATGGGTAATAATAAAAACACAAATGTGGTTGGTTATTTGATGCAGATTGGGCAGGAGATAGGGAAGATAGGAGAAGTACTACAGGCTATTGTACTTTCATAGGAGGAAACCTTGTGACTTGGAAAACCAAGAAACAAAAGGTGGTTTCATGCTCTAGTGCAGAATCAGAGTATAGAGCAATGAGGAAGCTCACTACTGAATGCATCTGGCTGAAACAAATTTTGAATGACTTAGCCGTGGAGTGTGAAGAGCCTATCACCATTCATTGTGACAATCAAGCTGCCATTCACATAGCCTCCAATTCAGTGTTTCATGAAAGGACCAAGCATATAGAAGTGGACTGCCACAAAGTAAGAGAAGCTATTGGGAAAGGTATCATTTTACCTTGCTATACAAGGAGTGAGGACCAACTAGCTGATGTATTTACCAAGGCAACATCTCTTAAAACTGGCACCTCTATCTACCCAAGACTTGGCCTCATGACCATTCCACACCAATGATCCCAACATGGAGTGTTATACTCTTTTTCCCTAGAAAAGGTTTTGTCCCAATTGGGTTTTCCTTCTTTAGGTTTTTAATGAGGTAATACTTCATGGTTGCAAGCTTAAAACATCTTATGTCTTAAGCTTGAGAGGGAGTGTTGGAATGAAGAAGAAGTGATGAATTTATGAAAGTCTTTATTCCTAGTTAAATGGCGATTATTTGTATGTAAAAGGGAGAGTCTAAGGCTTGTTTATATTATAGAATTATGTTATCCTTGTAAGCCATTTATGTATAAGGCTATCCTTGTATCCAAACAAGCCTAGACTAGGTTAGTATAAATACCTTACTCCCTTCACATTTTGTAAGTAAGAATTCATAATTCTTATTTTCTAATAAAATCATTCTTCTCTCTAATTCTCTAATTCTCTCTAATCTCTCATTCTCTCATTCTCTCATTCTATAAATCTCTCAATCTCATAATCTTTCAGTGGTGACCTGGGAAATGCAGGGGTTCGCGACGGACGTGATTGCGAAGCACCTTTGAAAGAAAATTCGTAACTTTTGATTTCCTGGGCCAAATGATGCGATTCAAACGGCCGTAGATTCAGAACTCGCCGGTGCACAATCCAGAGAAAGCAGATCGACAAAAAGAGTCGTGGTTTGGCCGTAATTAGAATTCCAAGATTACGTTCGAAATTGATCCAGAAATTGATGAAGAACAAGATGGATTCTTGTTGAATCACTGAAAGAATGAAGAAATTTACCCAGATTTGATGCAACCTGGATCTGATACCATGAAAGAATATGAGATTAAGAGATTTGTAGAATGAGAGAATCAGATATTAGAGAGAATTAGAGAATTAGAGAAAAAATGATTTATTAGAAAAATGAGAATTATGAATTCTCACTTACAAAATATGAAAAGAGTAAGGTATTTATACTAATCTAATCTAGGCTTGTTTGGATACAAGGGTAGCCTTATACATAAATGTTTACAAGGATAAATAATCTAGAATACAAACAAGCCTTAGACACTCCCTTTGACATAAAAATAAATCGCCATTTAATATGCATTAAAGGCTTCCATACTTCATTATTTCTTCTTCATTCCAACACTTCTTGATCAAAAATGTTAATGGCGCGGCTATAGTGCTGAAATCCTTCATGAACCGCCAGTAGAAGCTGGCTAGTCCATGCAAGCTCCGGACCTGGCTGATGGAGGTTGGTCTTGGGCAGCTGAGTATAGCTTCTATCTTCTCTAGATCCACCCTAAGGCCCTGTGAGCAAACAACAAAACCAAGGACAACAACTTCTTTTGTGCAAAAGATGCACTTAGTTTAGTTAGCAAACATATGTTCTTTCCTATGAGTTTCTAGTACTTGTTCCAAGTGCAGCACATGATCAGATAGGAAAGAACTATAAATCAATATATCATCAAAATAAACAACTAATAACTTTCCGATGAAGGGTCTAAGGATATGATGCATGAGACGCATGAAGGTGCTTGGGGCATTGGAGAGCCCAAACGGTATGACCAGCCACTCGTACAAGCCATGCTTGGTCTTGAAGGCTGTCTTCCACTCATCACCTTCTCTCATCCTTACTTGGTGATATCCACTCTTCAAATTCACCTTGAAAAAGATGGTTGCTCCACTGAGTTCATCCAGCATGTCATCTAGTCTTGGAATTGGATGGCGGTATTTGATGGTAATGTTGTTTATGGCTCGGCAGTCAACACACATCCTATAGGAGCCATCCTTCTTGGGCACAAGGAGCACAGGCACGGCGCATGGACTGAGGCTCTCCCTCACATAACCCTTGGCCATGAGGTCTCTGAATTGAGCCTCAAGCTCCTTATCTTCTGCAGGGTTAACTCGGTAAGCTGGCCGGTTTGGAAGTTGTTCTCCCGGGATGAAGTCAATTTGGTGTTCAATGCCTCTCAAAGGGGGCAAACCAGCTGGTATCTCCTCTGGAAAGACATCCTTGTACCTGTCAAGAATAACTTGGATCTCCCTTAGCAAGACCGCATTACTGTGCTCAATGTTCAACAAATCCTTATAGACAATTAAAACTACTTGACAAGTGGGATCAAAGAGTAAGTGTCTAACATCACTAGGTGCAATCAAGAAGTTGGTTTTAGTCATGCATTTCTCCTTAGATAAATTAATTTGCATCTCATGGACTTGGGAAGGCAATAATGGGGCTACGCTAATCCGCTTTTTATTCATCATCAAGGTATACTTATTAGTCTTACCATCATGCACAACCTCCCTATCAAATTGCCAAGGTCTACCTAACGGACTATGAGTAGCTTGCATAGGTACTATATCACAGAGAACCTCATCAACATACTTTCCTATGCTAAACGAGACCTTGACTTGTTCACTAATCTTCAATTCAGTCCTATCTTTCAACCACCTTAATCTATATGGCCTAGGATGCTTGGTGGCTGCCAAGTTCAATTTCTCTACCATTTATGCACTGACTACATTAGCACATGAACCACCATCAATGATCAGAGAGCATACCTTACCACTTACATACACCGGGTGTGAAAGATGTTTTCTCTTTGAGCTGTTTCATCCGGCTCTTGAATGGTTCTTAGAACTCTCCTTAAAACCAGAAGATCACCCACTTCAGGGTAGGCCACTTCATCCTCCTCTTCATCAGCTTCCTCAGAGGGCTCCATCTCATCTTGAGATTCATAGTTACCTGCTGGAGTGATGATCATAGCCCTTGGGTTGGGGCAGTCTCTTGCATAATGTCCACGGCCCCGATATTTAAAGCACATGATGTCTCTGGTCTATGGTCCATTGGGGGCGGCTCTGGTTTCAGGCCTTGGAGCAGGAGTAGTTTTCCTAGGCTTGTACGGTGGTCTTGCATCTTGGACTATTGCCTTGCCACGGTCAGGCTGTCTGGTGAAAGCCCGGTTGGAGCTGGAGGCATGCGGATTGGAGCCTGAGGCAGATGGTCTCCATGGAGTGTTAATCAGGGCTATAGTCCTGGTCTTTCTCTCGAGCTGTCTTTCCACTTGTGTAGTTAAGTGTAGTAGCTCATTAAAATCATTGTAGGAGTACATCTCCACCTTGCTAGCAATCTTCTCCTGGAGACCGTCCAAGAATTGGGCCATGAGAGTCTCCTCGGCATCTTCTAGACCAAGCTGGTTTCTCAAATGCTCAAATTCTCCAAAGTACTCTTATACACTCCTCTGGCCTTGGTTAAGTTTCCTAAACTTCTTCTGGAGCTCTCTGTGGTACATGGGTGGAATATATCTCCCCTTCATCATGAATTTCATAATCTTCCATTATCTAAGTGGCTCCTCTCCTCTCCTTCTTCTCTTGGCTGAGTCGTGATCCCACCAAGATAGGGCATGGTCAGTGAGCTTAGCTGCTGCATAAGCCACTTTCTTTGGCTCTTCAAACCCATAGACATTGAATATGTGGTCCATCCTCCTCTCCCAATCTAGGTAGGCTTCCGGGTCTACTTTGGCGGCAAAGGTGGGAGGAGAGATCTTGAGGTGTGGGGAGTGAGCTCGCGGTGGATGGTGATGGCCTCTTTCCTCAGGTAGCCTCCTTCCTCTATGTCTTGGCCTTCAGAAGTGAGGTGGAAAATCTTCCTCCTCGGACAGGCCTTCCATTCCCTGTTCTGGCCAAGGTGGTGGCACTCTCGGCTGCGGAGGGAGAGGCGCTTGGGCTGGCTGAGGCTGGGGCTGTTCTACTCGGCCAAGTCGGTCTCCTAGCTGCTGGAGCTGGGTCTGGATGATGGTCAGAATGTCTGCTAGAGCTGGGTCAGCCATCTTTGGCTTGGGTACCTTGAAACAAAAGTCAACACTAGTCAACGGTAAATAAGCTAATTATCAAGAGATTAGTGCTAATGTTCTTGGCTAACTACTTAATAAATTTAAACTAAACAATAACTAGCAACTTAATTAAAATTAAACACAACCTAAATAAACTTAACAGAAACCACCAAACACAAGGGAATTCAAATTCAAATTTAAACTAGGCAAGAGACAATGTGACATCATCCGGGTGGACCACCGGCTGAGTCACCCGACCATGGGTGGTACGGCCCTGGCCAAAAGCTATCCTGTCCACACCTAACTCTTTCTTCCCCAACTAGCTTCAAAAATGGTGATTTTTTTCTACACAGACTAACAAGCTAACCAGCACAACTAACAACCTAACACACGATAGATTTAACAACCCTAGACAAAGTTTTGAAACGCAAGCAAGCCTAAACTAAAAATGCACAAAAATTTTCAGAAACCCTAAAACTAAGAGATAGAAAGGTACAACCTTTCTTGGCAGGAACTTGAGCTCTGATACCAAAAATGATATGAGCCGGTTGGACGGCCAGCTTGGGTGGCCGGTTGGACGGCCAGCTTGGACTTGGTGGAAAGGAGCTTGAACAATATGGTCCTTGGTTGGCTTGGAGCTTGCAGTATTGAGCCTTGGATAGAATCGGTTGGATGAATGGTAAGGGATGGAGCGAATGTGCTAGTGGATCGATGGCAACTCACCAATTTATGAGTGGCTTGGATACAGCCGTCCTTGAAGAGAGACACACTCAATCTTCAAAGGAATCACTTCCTTTCTTGGAGACAAACTGACAAATGCAAAGCAAGAAAATATAGACCTAGGCGGTCGTTTAGGGTGAATGGTTCTAAAACTTGTCTACCATAAAAAGAAGGAGTGTTCTGCCTTTTATAGGCTACACCCTAAAGACCTAGTTGACCACACAAACCGTGGTCAACAAAACAAACTCAAACCCAAAATAAACTAAGTCTTTTAACAAGCTACAAGACTAAAATATGACAAAGGCTAAAAAAGTGTCTAAAGATAGGATCAAACCTAATTGATTTTAAATGGACATATCCACATTAAAACCAATGGGACACTAGGCTTGAAGCCTTAGACTTTCAGGTCTCATTAAAAACCTTTCCAAGAACCCATTGTGGTAAACTTAGAAAGGAAAAGAGTACCTTAATTATCTAAGGTCTTAAGAAGTGTCCTCACTCAAGAATAGTGAGGACACACAAGGCCTTATCCCTAAGTCTGTGTGCATGAATGTCCTGGTCAGGAACATCCATCTGATCAATGTCAAATGACTGGCTGATGACTTATGTCTCCCTTTCTTCTCCTCGGCCATGTGCTTGGGCTAGGCTGGTTCTGGCTTCAACTCCATGAGCTTGGGCTTGGTCTCGGCCTTCTTCTTGCATTCCTTGGGAAGTTCTGCTCCTGGTCATGATGCGGTGAGAGACATATGGGGTTGCTTGAACCTCATCCTCCAAGTACCGGGTTGGTGTGGCTTGGATGACCCCATCATGGCCTAAGAATTGTAGCGCGCCAACCCGGCTCCATCAAAAGCCTGAACCGGCCTAGACCAACTAATGAACAAGACGCAAGATTCTTGGACCATCTCAACCGGTCCAATGACACGATCAAGGATTAGGGCACTTGATGCAAGAACCGTGGGGTGGGCTGTCTTTAACCGAGAAGCTCAGGTTGCTGGACAGAAAGGATGGAAGTGAAAGGTGGATCGAAGGGACCACACAAGCTCTGAAAGGGGCTTGTGATACTCCAAGAACTTCAACCAAAATAGGTTAAAGAACACGGCAGCTGCAAGGGATGCTTGACGGCGCCTACTTAGGTCTTGACAAAGACTAAGGTTTTGTTTTTGTTCTAAAAATGCTTGTTGTCTTATTAATGAGTAGACAAGAGGCTTATATAATGGATCATTACAACTTAAGCTAAACAACATGATGTTTAGCCTATCAAGGAATTAAAACAGCATGTACTTTACTTAATTAGTCAACATGACTCCCAAAGCCCAAATAACACACTTAGTCTATAAATAGAATTAAAGATAGGAAAAGTCCAATAACACTTAGTCCAGAAATCGATGAGGACTTGTGAATTAAATGGAATTGTGAACAAGTTTGATCGTCTTGCACACTAAGAGTATCGCCTCATTAAACCTTCTTCGGAAAACCCAGTGGGACAAAACCGAAGATAGGAAAAAGAGTATGTTTTTTTAGCATGACTTTTGGTGTCTCTATCGGATAGTAATGGTAAAGACACCGGAGGAAGAAGAATCGTCTAGAAGGAGCCTCCAGTGTTCCTTATCTGGTTGGAATGGGTCGGATGGTCCTGAAAGATTAAGAGTTTAAGAGATTTAGGGATTTGGATATTGAGAGAGAAAAAGATTAAAGAGGGAGAGTAAGAATGAATATTATTGAGATTTTAGAAAAATGAATTTCTTGCGTACAAAGGAAGAGAGAATTAACTATTTATTCTAAACTAGACTAAGCTTGTTTGGATACTATGATTGCCTAATATATGTTAGGCTACAAGGATAACATATCATTAATCACAAACAAGCCTAAGCCACTCCCTTTGGACACATGACGCTTTCTTAGATACAAAGACACATATTCTTCATTTTCTCTTTGAATTGTCTTCATCATTCTTCTTCATTCCAACACTCCCCCTCAAGCTTAAGGCATGGAAAATTACTAAGCTTGCAACCATGAAGTGTTATCTCGTTAAAAACCTAAAGAAGGAAAACCCAATTTGGACAAAACCTCTTTTAGGGAAAAAGAATATAACACTTCATGACCAGAATCAATGATGAGGAATGGACATGAGACCAAGTCGTGGATAGATGGAGCTGCCAGTCTTCAATGTAGTAGCCTTGGTAAACACATCTTCTAATTGGTCTTCACTCCTTGTGTAGCAAGGTAAGATAATTCCATTTGCAATAGCTTCCATCACCTTATGGCAATCGACCTCAATATGCTTGGTTCTTTCATGAAACACAGAGTTAGATGCAATGTATATAGCTTCTTAATTTTCAAGGAGTTGCTTCAGCCAGATGCATTTATGGTAAGTTTCCTCATGGCCTTGTATTCAGCTTCTTCACTAGAGCAAGATACCACCTTCTGCTTCTTGGTCTTCCAAGTAACAAGATTTCCTCCTATGAAGGTGCAATAGCCGGTTGTATTCCTCCTGTCTTCTATGTCTCCTGCTCAATCTGCATCACAATAACCTACAACTTCTGTGTTTTCATTACAACCCATCTATATACTTTGTTCTTTAGTGCCATTCAAGTATATCAATATGTGCATGATCATTTCCCAGTGCCTTATCTTTGGGTCTTGCATATGTTGAGACACCTGATTCACAGCAAAACACAAGTCAAGTCTAGTAATTATTAAATATATGAACTTACCAACCACTTTCTATACAGCTTTGTATCATGGAACACACCATCTTCTAGCTCCCCCTTAGGTTCTATCTTACAACCTTCTTCTAGTGGTGTCTTAGCTGGTTTAGCTTCCAACATATCTGTAGAGGTTAGCAAGTTCACAATATATTTTCTTTGAGATTAGAAAAGATCTTCCTTGAACCTACACACTTCAATTCCCAAGAAGTATTTAAGTTCACCTAGATCCTTAATATCAAAGATACTCTCTAAATATGCTTTAGTAGAATCAATTCCTACTTTATCACTCCCTGATATGATTATGTCATCAACATAAATGAGTATAACAACAATACCTTCCTTACTTTGAAGTGTAAAAAGAGTGTATTCAACTTCTGACCTTTTGAATCCTCTGTCCCTTAAGGTCACAATCAATTTATGATATCAAGCTCTTGGAGATTGTTTTAAGCCACAGATAGCCTTTCTTAACCTCAGTGTATTGCCGCCACCAACTTGATCTTCTAGACCTGGTGGTGGTGTCATGTACACTTCTTCTTGTAGCTCACCTTATAAGAATACATTCTTAACATCCATTTGCCATAATTCCCAATCAAGATTAGCAGCAAGAGACAAAACAACATTAATTGAATGTTATTTAGCCACAGGCGCAAAGGTATCCCTATAATCTTCACTATAGGTTTGTGTGAATCCTCTAGCCACCAACCTAGCTTTATACATATCTATCTCACCATTGCTTTTACATTTAATGGTTAAAATCCATTTAGAACTTACAGCCTTTTTCCCTTTTGGAAGAGTAGCTGGTGCATAGGTTTGATTCTTCTCCATGGCTTGTCTTTCAGCTAGAATTTCTTCTATTCACTCCTTTATCTCCATAGCTTCCTCATAGGTCTTTGGAATCTGCTTTCTATCAAGACTAACAGTGAATGCAACATGAGAATCAGGTACATGAACTAGATTACACACTCCCTGATCATGATGAACTACTGCATTGTTGTTGTAGTAGAAGTTGGGTGGAAATCTCTGTCTTGTACTTCTTCTAACAACAGATGACTCCCCTTTCTCTTCATCTTCTAGAGCATTCCCAAGATATGGTTGAATATCCCTTGGCCTTTTTGAAGCTGAGACTATATCTGCTTCTGAATCCTCCTCTTGATCATGTCTAGATTCCTGGCCCCCCTCATGATCAAGGGGAGGCACCCGTCCTGATTTAAGTGAAGGCCGCTCCACGTCCCGGAGATGAAGCTGTGTTTGTGACCTGGTATGTGGTCTAGACACCGGGTGGTCCATGGACGTGCCTGGATCGGATGGTCCAACAGCTGATTGGCACGTTCTTGGATCATACCGTGGATGAACCATGGACGTGCCTAAGTCATGTCTGGGTCTGACTGGGGTCGATCCTAGATCACGGCTGGTCCTTGGCGAGCATGGATCAGTCTCGACTGGTCCGGACTATTGGTGAACTGGGCCGGGCGAATGATGAACTGACCCTGGCACTTGATGAGCTAGCTCTGGCACTTGAACTGGCCCTGGTACTTCGTAAGCTGGCCCTGGTACTTGGTGAGATGGCCCAGGTACTTGGTGAGCTGGCCCTGAGCCAGATGCTTGTGGAGAGACTAGCTTGGTCTTGCCTTGTAGTTGAGATGTCCTTGAATTCTTCTCAAGTTCCTTCTTCATAGAATCCTTTTGATTCTTGATTTTTAACAGCTCTGGATACAAGAACTCTTCTAGTCTCTAGATTGTAGCACTTGTAACCCTTTTGTGTTGGAAAATACCCAATGAACATGCCTTGGTGCTCTTTGGTTCCAGCTTGTTCCTAAGTTCTCCTGGTAATAAAAACAAAACAAATACACCCAAATACTATTAAGTGATCAATATTAGGCTTAGTGTTGTTTAATACCTCAAAGGGAGACAAATCATCTAGAACTTTTGTTAGAGTTCTATTGATTAAGTAATATGCAGCCACAAGAACATCTCCCCAAAACCATTTTGGGAACCTTATTGTTGAACATCATGGTTCTCACAACTTCGATGTTCCATACCATGTTTGGCCAAATGTTGTTGAAACTTGGTGCTAGTATATTCCCCTTCATTATCTGTTCTAAAGCATTTAATCTTGGTATTGTATTGATTAGTAACAAATGTTTGAAAATTAATAAATGCATCAAACACCCTATCCTTAGAACTAAGCAATGTAACCCAAGTATATTTAGATTTTTCATCAATAAAGGTCACAAAATATTTTTGGTTTTCTCTAGAAGGAAAGGGAGATGTCCAAACATCAAAATGCACTAAATCAAAACAATTATCATATGAATGAATTGATTTCTCAAAAACAGTCTTACAATGTTTCCCAGGAATACATGATTCACATAGATCATTTTGAATTTTAATTTCAGGTATTATTAATTCCAAAGCTCTAGGATGAAGATGTCTTAATCTAGCATGCCAAAGTTCAGCTGAAACATTAATATTGACACTATTAGCACATGGCGGACAAGTCTTCAAGCACATACAAGTCATTCTTTGTTGTTCCTTGGCCAAATTTCCTACTTGTTTTAATATCCTGAAAGTAGAAATCATTAGGACCAAATATAGCTTCACAATTAAGATCTGTGGTAGCTCTCTTAATAGACAACAAGTTAGATGTGAAAGATGGCAAATAAAAGGCTTTTGATTCTTTATCAAACAATTTAAGCTTCCCAATCCCTTTAATTGGCACATTGATTCCATTAGCAATTACCACACTACCTAAGACAGGCTCTAAGTTTTCTATCAATCCTAAATCACTTATCATGTGATGAGAAACTCTATAATCAAAAATTAAAGGTTTTAGAAGCTATAGATGTTTGAAAAAAAATGCATGAAGAGATTTACCAACACATTACCAGACCTAAAGGCTTTGAAGAGAGCTTCTAAATCTGATTTCTTCACAATTCAGATGAAGAGGCCGGATTGGTTGTCAATGTCGAAGAGCTTGTATGTACTAAGTGGGAGGAGCTAGGGCCGTTTGTAAAAGGGGCTTTGTGAAAGATTATGAGATTAAGAAATTTGTAGAATGAGAGAATGAGAGATTAGAGAGAATTAGAGAAAATAATGATTTTATTAAGAGAATGAAAATTATGAATTCTTAGTTACAAAATTTGAAGGGAGTAAGGTATTTATACTAATCTAGTCTAGGCTTGTTTGGATACGAGGATAGCCTTATACATGAATGGCTACAAGGATAACATAATTCTAGAACACAAACAAGCCTTAGACACTCCTCCCTAACACTCATATCTCACGGCTTTTAATAGCCATAAGGAACATTCTAAATTCATAATTTATTCTTCATTCCAACACTCCCCCTCAAGCTTAAGACATGAAGAATGTCTAAGCTTGCAACCATGAAGTATTACCTCATTAAAAACCTAAAGAAGGAAAACCCAATTGAGACAAAAACCTTTTCTAGGAAAAAAGAGTATAACACTCCATGTTGGGATCATTGGTGTGGAATGGTCATAAGGCCAAGTCTTGGATAGATAGAGGCGTCATTTTTCAGAGATGTTGCCTTGGTGAATACATCAGCTAGTTGGTCCTCTCTTACTTTGTGGCAGTCCATTTCTATATGCTTTGCACTTTCATGGAACACTGAGTTGGAGGCTATGTGTATGGCAGCTTGATTGTCACAGTGGATGGTGATAGGATCCTCACACTTTACGGCTAGATCTTCCAAGAGTTTCCTTAGCCAAATGAATTCAGTTGTAAGTTTCCTCATTGCTCTATATTCTGATTCTGCACTAGAGCATGATACCACCTTTTGCTTCTTGGTTTCCCAAGTCACAATGTTTCCTCCTATGAAAGTACAATAGCCAGTGGTACTTCTCCTATCCTCCTTATCTCCTGCCCAATCTGCATCACAATAACCAACCACATTTGTGTTTTTATTGCTACCCATCCATATATCTTATTCATGTGTGCCCTTTAGGTATCTTAAAATTCGCATGGCCATCTCCCAATGTCTCATCTTTGTTCCTTGCATGTGTTGAGATACCTGATTCGCAGCAAAACGTAAATCTGATCTTGTGATGGTTAGATAAATAAGCTTACCAACCACTTTCCTATAGAGCCTAAGATCATGAAAATCAGTTTCCTCCTCTAGCTCCCCCTTAGTTGGGATTTTATAATATTCTTCTAAGGGGGTTTTGGCTGGTTTAGCTTCTATCATACCTGTAGAGGTTAGTAAATCTACAACATACTTCCTTTGGGATAAAAAGAGACCTTCCTTGAACCTACACACTTCAATTCCCAAGAAGTATTTAAGTTCTCCTAAATCCTTAATATCAAAGACACTCTTTAAGTAATCTTTAGTAGATGCAATACCAACACTATCACTACCAGATATGATTATATCATCTACATAGATAAAAATTACCACAATACCTTTCTTACTCTTTAGTGTAAAAAGAGTATGTTCAACTTCATATCTTTTGAAGCCTCTATCCATTAAGGTTACACTTAGCTTGTGGTACCGAGCTCCTGGAGATTGTTTAAGGCCATAGATAGCCTTCCTTAGTCTGAGAGTATTGTCTCTTCCAACCTCATCCTCTAGACCAGGTGGTGGTGACATGTATACCTCTTCTTCTAGCTCACCTTGTAAGAAAGCATTCTTGCATTCCATTTGCCATAACTCCCACTCAAGGTTAGTAGCAAGTGAAAGAACAACATTAACAGAATGAAGCTTAGCTACAGGTGCAATGGTATCCCTATAGTCCTCACCATATGTCTGAGTAAAACCCCTAGCCACAAACCTAGCTTTATATCTATCAATTTCACCATTTCTTTTGTATTTAATGGTAAAAATCCATTTAGAACTTACAGCCCTTTTTCCTTTTGGTAGAGTTGCTGAAGCATAAGTACCATTCCTTTCCATGGCTTGTTTCTCAGCTAAAATAGCATCCCTCCATTCCTTCTTGGACATAGCTTCTTCATATGTCTTTGGAATCTGCTCAATATCAAGACTAGAAATAAAACAACATGATTAGAAGATAAGTGAGCAATATTACAAACTCCCTGATCATGATGAAACACAACATTCCCATTGTAGAACACTGGTACTCCATTTTGTTGTGGAGTGTATGGACAGCTTGTTTGATGCTCAATGCCATGCTTAGCTAAATGTTCTTGAAGTCTGGTGCTAGTGTATTCTCCACCTTTATCTGTTCTAAAGCATTTAATACTTGCATTGTATTGATTAGTAACATATGCTTTAAAATTTAAAAATGCATCAAATACTCTATCTTTAGAGCTAAGTAAAGTAACCCAAGTATATTTGGACTTTTCAACAATAAATGTCACAAAATACTTATGGTTTTCTCTATATGGAAATGGAGATGTTCAAACATCAGAATGCACCAATTCAAAACAATTATCATAAGTATGCATAGATTTTTCGAAAACTGTTTTACAATGCCTCCCAAAAATACAACCTCCTTTGGCATTTTCAATCCAGGAACAATTAATTCAAGAGCTCTAGGATGAGGATGTCCTAATCTAGCATGCCAAAGATCAGAATCAGCACTAAATGCACTTGCTTGAAAAACCGCCTCTAACTCACTATGTTTTCAAGCACATATAAGTCATCTCTTGTGGTTCCTTGTCCAAATCTTCTACTAGTTTCAATTCCTGAAAGTAGAAATCATTAGGACCAAATATATCATGACAATTTAAATCAATAGTAGCTCTTTTAACTGAAAGCAAGTTAGAAGTAAAAGAAGGCATGCAAAATGCCTTATTTTCTTTATCAAACAACTTCAATTTTCATATGCCTTTGATTGGTACTTTAATTCCATTAGCAATAAGAACATTACATAGGGCAGGTTCTACATTTTATAGCAATCCTAGATCATAATCATGTGATGAGAAGCACCAGAATCAACCACCAAAGAGTTAAGAGTATTAGGAGTAAAAGAAGTTTGAAAAGAAGCATGAAAAGTTTTACCCATCACATTGCTATACTTTATAGCTTTGATAAGAGCTTTTAAATCTGATTTTGTCACAAAGTCATATGTTTGTGACATGGTACTAGTGGAGGCTGAGTGAGAAAGAGAACTGCTTCCACACGCCTATGAAGGCATAGGGCCGTGAGCTTGACTGGACGTGGCTGTTGGTTCCTGAGGCCGTGAAGCCCAGGTCGGCTTTAGATGAGGATGGAGTACCCAGCACTCCTATTTTGTATGGCCATTCCTCTTGCAATGGTCACATATTTGTCTCCTCTTCCTAGAATCATTTTCTGGTTTGAAGAAGCTTTTGTGTGCAGTTATCAATTCAGCCTTGTTGCCAAATAATCCATGAGATCCTTACTCCTTTTGGATTTGAGCACAAACATCCTCCAAGCTAGGAAGCTTATCAGACCTGAGAATAAGATCTGAGTAAGTAGTATTAAGTGTTAAAAGTAACCCAAATACCTTATCTTGTTCTTTCCTTTCAAGGAGAACAAGTGGGTCAATGGTGGCTGGCCTTAGCATTTCTAGCTCAGCCCACAAAGCTCTGAATGAGACATAGTGCTTTGTGAATTCAGCATCCTCCTGCCTTAATTCATTCAAAGACTTATTCACTTCAAAAATTCTTAAAAGGTTAGTGGTGTTTCCATACACCTTTTGCAAAGTGTTCCAAAGATCTTTTGCATTTTCACAAAAAGAATAAGCTTTTAAAAGATCACTAGCAAGAGAATTTTGGAGTATAAGTACCAACTGGTCTTCTTGATACCATTTGGCTTGAGCAGCCACAACCTCACTAACTTCAGCCACTTCATTTTCTTCTATACCATTTGTAGATATGTGGTTCCAAAGACATTTACTACCCAAAGTTGTTTTCATGGTCCTAGACCACAATAGGTAATTTTGCTCCATGGAGAATGACTGGAGCTCTGAATGAAGTTTGAATCTCCATGCCTTTTAGAATTGAATACGGACCGTGTGTGTGCTGGTCGGGACAGAAAGCTGGTTGGAACGAAAGTTAGTCAACCGGGAGAGTTGGTCGGGTCAGCCTGTCGGGACAAGGTATGGGCGAGTTGGTCTGGTCACAAGAGAAGCCCGTAGTAGACCACGGTACAAGGTCTAAGGACGGACGGTTTTGCGTGCTGGTCGGGACGAGTCTTGTTGGAATGATCGCTGGTCGGGTAGCAAAGTTCGTTGCGTGAGATCCAAAGATCAGGTACGTGAGCTGATCACGAACAAGACAGGACAGGAACACGATCAGATCACAGCAGGTGCACACACCAGGACAAGGTCACGGCTGGTCAGAAGGATCACATATACATGCCAAAACGGAGTCACGGCTGGTCGAGAAGATCACGATCGTAAAACCGTGACACGGGAAATATGAATATTGGTCACGATCTTGAACAACTCCAAAGAACTGCACATGGATGATGAACACATCAAGGAATGCGAGAGAGGCAGCCGTGATAAGGGTGACCAGGCGCATGAAAAGAACTCACCAAGGTGCTTGTACTTCAAGCAAGTCCAACAACTTGTAACTAACCTCAACAACCTACACAAACTTTTAAATAACTCCTGCAACAAGAATCAACTAACTCCAACCACCTAATCCAAGAAAAATCTTATCTTTTACTAATAATAAGAATCAACCAAAATTTGAATTCTATTATTATTAGCAGATCCTAAACAATTCAAGATTTCACCTTCTTAACTTCTAAAGATTAATAAAAGAATCAAGAAAATCAATAATGAAGTCTTAAACCTATCAGATTGAAGTTAAATTTCTAGGAGACCCTAACGAGATACTTATTAAACTTTCCAGAATCAAAGATTTAAAGTAAACTAAGAAAAGATTAGAATTTTATCACCAGGATCTTGTTAAGGGCGATTTTGGACGTCTCTGAGGAAACCTTCAAAAAAATCCTTCAATCTTAATAGAATTGATTTATGCATTCTTTAAACAGACACTCGACTCAAAGGGATTGAGTTTAGGATTTAGAAAAACACGATTTGATGAAGAATCAACGTAGGAATGACCTGGGAAACACGGAGGTTCGCGGCGGAGGCACTCGCGAAGGTACTTTGCAAGAAAATTCCTAACTTTTGATTCCCTGGGTCAAATGATGCGATTCAAATTTACGTGTCTTCAGAACGCGCTGATGTACACTACAGTGAAAGCATATCGTCAAAGGAAGTCGTGTTTTGGCCGGAATTTGAGTTAAAAGATAACATTCAAAATTGATCCAGAAAAAGATGAAGAACAAGATGAATTCTTCTTGCATCAATGAATGAATTATGAAATTTACCAAGATTTGATGCAACCTGGCTCTGATACCATGAAAGATTATGAGATTAAGAGATTTGTAGAATGAGAGAATAAGAGATTAGAGAGAATTAGAGAAAATAATGATTTTATTAAGAGAATGAGAATTATGAATTATTAGTTTCAAAATGTGAAGGGAGTAAGGTATTTATACTAATCTAGTCTAGACTTGTTTGGATACAAGGATAGCCTTATACATGAATGGCTACAAGGATAACATAATACTGGAATACAAACAAGCCTTAGACACTCCTCCCTAACACACATATCTCACGGCTTTTAATAGCCATAAAGGACATTCTAAATTCATCATTTCTTCTTCATTTCAACACTTTGGAAATGTCAATGAACCAGTTTGGCTTTAATTCTGGATGAAGCACCAAGCACTCCTTCTTTGTGTGGCCGGTTCTCTTGCAGTGATCACACACAGTCCTCTTTTTCTTGGACTCAGCTGGCTCCTTGAAGAAGCTCTAGTGGGCAACCACTGGTTCATCTTTAATTCCAAATAGTTGAAGAGATCCTTGTTCCTTCTGAATCTTGGCACAAACATCCTCCAAACTAGGAAACTTGTCCTCCCTAAGAATGTGCTTAATCAAATCAACATAGTTAGTGTTCAAAGTCAAAAGTAACCCAAACACCTTATCTTGTTCTCTCTTTTCATGGAGAGTAATGGGATCAATTGTGGCAGGCCTTAGAATCTCTAGCTATGCCCATAAAGCTCTGAAGGATCTATAATGCTTTGTGAACTCAGCATCCTCCTATATAAGATCATTCAAAGATTTTTTGACCTCAAAAATTCTCATGATGTTAGTAGTATTGCCATATACATTTTTCATAGTTTCCCAAAGATCTTTAGTATTTTCACAATATGAATATGCTTCTAAAAGAGATCCAGCTAGGGAATTTTGGAGAATAGAAAGTACCCTCTGGTCTTCTTGGAACTATTTGTTGTGATCATCTTGATCATTTGATTCATTTTCTTCAATGGCTATGACAGGCGCCTTTGTAACATGATACCATAACCCCTTGCTACACAAGATTGTCCTTATGGTTCTAGACAATAGGAGGTAATACGTCCCATGAAGAATCACTGGAGCCTTGATGTTGGTCTGATACTCCATTAGACCTTACTCAACACCTGAAACAATATAAAACAAACGACCAAGACTAGACCAGACCAGGCGCCTGTCCAAACGGTGTGGCCAAGGCGCGTTCAACAAAATCAAACAACTTCCAACCGCCTGTAACAACCTCTAACAATCTAACCGTCCTTGACCATTCAACTACTAACAATATTAACAGCCTAACTAGTAAAGAATCTGTTAATAGAATTGTTAAAAAAATTAAATCCACTGTTGCCACAACAGTTTTTAAAAAAAATAGTTTCTTAGTAACAATTAAGAAAACCTTTCTTGAGGACTAAAATTCTTTAGAATATAATAAAAATTCTTAAAAACCTCATTAAGTCATAACATAAGTTTTGATCGTCCAATATTTGAAAAAGATTAAGAAAAATTTAAGGTTTTAACACAAATACTACAAACAGGTCAAAACTGGACACACTTAGAAAGATTGATCAAGAAAGCTTCCAACCGTAAAGAGGGGAAAAGTGGACCTCCTGATTCATCAGCTAGACTCGTTGTAATTGAGATTAGGGTTTGGAATCACCTGATTTGATGAAGAATTGAAGGAGATATGCTTGGTGCAAACTTTTGATTTCGCGGCGAGGCTAACCCGACACCACCAGACTTGGCCGTGGACAATTTTTGATTCAGGCCACCAAATTGAGTGAAACCACCATAGAAATCCTCAGAACTCACCGCAGAACAGTCCTAGATGAAGAAAATGGCAAAAAAAAAAATCGATTTCTTGCCGGAAAGATCGATCAAACCTCGAACCACCCGTGATGGGTCTGGTTTCGAAGGTGCAAAGAGATTATATGAAGAATGAAGAAGATTTGCGGAATTCTTATGCCAGAATCAAGTAACCTGGCTCTGATACCATGAAAGATTAAGAGTTTAAGAGATTTAGAGATTTGAAGATTGAGAGAGAAATAGATTAAAGAGAGAGAGAGTAAGAATGAATAATATTGAAATTTTAGAAAATGAATATCTTGCTTACAAAGGAAGAGAGAATTAACTATTTATACTAAATTAGACTTAATTTGTTTGGATACTAAGATTGCCTAATATATGTTAGGCTACAAGGATAACATATCATTAATCACAAACAAGCCTAAGCCACTCCCTTTGGATACATGGCGCCTTCTTAGAATAAAAGGCACACATTCTTCTTTTCCTCTTTGAATTGTCTTCATCATTCTTCTTCATTCCAACACGGAGCTGGTCCGGGTCGGCATGGTCGGTTCGAAGCTGGTCATGGTCGGTTCGAGTTCCTCTCCGATTCAACTTTCCAATAGCATGCTGAGCTTGTCTTCTAGAACTTTTCTCTTGGACCGTGTAAGAGGTCCTGGTGGAATGACTTGTGCAGTGGCTGGCTCGATGTCCTCATCATTCCCTACCTCTTGAAGTGCTTTGGTCTCCAAAGTGAACTCCTCACCTGCATCAATAAACTCTAATTCAGAAACATTAAACGTACTAGACACGTTATACTCACCTAGAAGTTTGAGCTGGTAGGAATTGTCGTTTATTCTCCGAAGGATGCGGAATGGACCATCTCCCCGGGTTGCAACCTTGCTATTTCGTCGTTGGAGAAATCTCTCAGGCCGCAGATGTAGCCAAACCCAATCTCCCTCCTCGAAAACCATGTGCTGGCGGCCCATGTTGGTATTCTTGACGTTATGGATGTTTTGTTGCTCCAAATTTGCCTTGGTCTCTTCATGTAGTCGCTTGATGTATTCCGCCTTTGCTTCTCCCTCTAA
Organism: Streptanthus diversifolius; assembly: GCA_039880935.1. Lineage (NCBI taxonomy): Eukaryota > Viridiplantae > Streptophyta > Magnoliopsida > Brassicales > Brassicaceae > Streptanthus > Streptanthus diversifolius. Next base: position 5,553,685 of record JAXGFM010000001.1, read on the forward strand.
GCTGATGGCGTCTCCCAGTGGTATGGGTGTGAACTCGATTGGCGTGGTCGGGTTGTAGTCGTAGACGACTTCAAATGGAGAACACTTTGTTCTGGAGTGTGTAGCCCTGTTGTAAGAAAACTCGACATAAGGAAGACACTCCAACCAATCCGTCAGTCTGTGGATGGTACGCGGTAGAAAACAAGAGATTGGTCCCTAACTTACACCACAAGGCTCGCTAGAAGTGGATGAGGAACTTGGTGTCGCGGTCGGACACAATCCTCCTGGGAATGCCGTGCAGTCGTATTATCTATTTGAAGAATAGGTCGACAGTCTGGCTTGCATCATTGGTCTTGTTGCAAGTGATGAAATGCACCATCTTGGAAAATCGGTCAACCACTACGAAGATGGAGTCCTTGTGGTTGATTTTCGGCCGGCCTAGTACAAAGCCCATGGAAATGTCTGTCCAGGGAGCCGAAGGGACTGGTAGGGACATCTAAGGACCCTGTGGATGCATCTTTGATTTAGCACGTTTGCAGATAAGACACTTAGCACAGTGAGCCTCTACATCTCATCATTGGTGGGCCAGTATAAATGTTCCTTAAGCATGCTTAATGTCTTATCAATGCCGAAACGACTCATTAGACCTCCTTCGTGGGTCTCTCTCAAAAGCAGCTCTCGAATCGATCCTCTCAAAATGCAAAGACGCTTGTCCTTAAAAAGGAACTCGTTAAACAAATACAACAGGCTGTAGGTTGATGCAAGAACCGTGGAAGGCTGTCTTTTCACCGAGAAGCTCAGGTTGCTGGACAGAAGAGATGGAAGTGAAAGGGTGGATAGAAAGGACCACACAAGCTGTGAAAGGGGCTTTTGATACTCAAAGAACTTCAACAAAACAGGTTGAAGAACACGACATCTGCAAGGGCGAAGCTTGGCGGCGCCTACTAGTGTCTTGTCAAAGACTTAGGTTGTTTTGTTCTAAAAATGTTTTATGTCTTATTAATGAATAGGCAAGAGGCTTACATAATGCCTTATTACAATATAGGCTAAACAACATGATGTTTAGCCTCTCAAGGACTTAAAACAGCAAGTAGTTCATGTAATGGCAATTAAAATTGGACTTGGGCATGATTAGTCAACATGACTCCCAAAGCCCAATAACATACTTAGTCTAGAAAATATAATTAGAGATAGGAAAAGCCCAATAACACTTAGACTAGAATTCGGTGGTACTTGTGAATGGTGTGAAGTTGTGAACAAGTCTTCACCGTCTTGCGCACCAAGAGTATTGCCTAATTAAAACCTTCTTCGGAAAACCTAGTGAGACATAACCGAAGATAGGAAAAATAGTACAATTTTCTAGCACGACTTTTGGTGTCTTTACCGGATGGTAATGGAAAAGACACCAGAGGAAGAAGAATATTCTAGAAGGAACCTCCATGGCTCCTTGTCCGGTTGGAACGGGTCGGCTGGACTTGGGAAGATCAGGGCGTGGTCGGGTGATCCATGGTCGGACGGCATGGGTGGTCCGTGGTTGGATAGTTTGGACAGTATGGGCGGTAACCTTGGTTCCATCTGGGTCGGCAAGATTGGTCCAATCTCTATTAGCATGCTGAGCTTGTCTCATAAAGCCTTCCTCTTGGACCGTGTGAGTGGTCCTGGTGGAATGACAGGTGCAGTGGCTGGCTCGATGTCCTCATCATTCCCTTCCTCTTGAAGTCCTTTGATCTCCAAAGAAAACTCCTCACCTGCATTAAACAACTCTAAGTCAGACACAATAAACGTACTAGACATGTTATACTCACCTGGAAGTTCGATCTGGTAGACATTGTCGTTGATTCTCTGAAAGACGCGGAATGGAAAATCTCCCCAGGGTGCAAGCTTACTCTTTCGTCGTTGGAGAAATCTCTCTGGTCGCAGATGTAGCCAAACCCAATCTCCCTCCTTGAAAACTATTTGTCGGCGGCCCTTGTTAGCATTCTTGACATTCTGGATGTTCCGTTGCTGCAGATTTGCCTTGGTCTCTTCATGTAGACGCTTAATGTATTCCGCCTTTGCTTCTCCCTCTAAACTGATGGTGTCTCCCAATAGAATGGGTGTGAACTCGATAGGCGTAGTCGGGTTGAAGTCGTAGACGATTTCAAATGGGGAACGCTTCCTGCCTGAGTGTGTAGCCCTGTTGTAAGCGAACTCGACATATGGAAGGCACTCAAACCAATTCTTTAAGTTTATGCCAATTGTCGCTCTCAGTGTATGGGACAATGTCCGGTTGACTACCTCTGTCTGTCCGTCAGTACGCAGATGGTATGCGGTAGAGAACAAGAGGTTGGTTCCTAATTTGCGCCACAATGCTCGCTAGAAGTGGCTGAAGAAATTAGTGTCGCGGTCTGATATGATCCTGACCAAGGCTGGACTTATGGACGTCCAGAGATCATTAGGTCCCATGACCAAGTCCCAAACCAGAAAGCTTGAGGATATTCTAGGAGGTAACCTGAAGACCATCCGGACCAAAATGCGACCAGAATCAAGGTTGGACATGACTGCACCCACCTAAGCCGGTATGGTAAATTTAATCCAATCTATTTGAGTTAAATAAAGGGGAGAGTTGTATATCTTAGTATTTTTTTTCCTTAGTGAGTTTTTGCCCCATTGGGTTTTTCTCACTAAGGTTTTGATGAGGCTTGGATATACATCTTAGATGAACCTTTGTTTAAGGCCCATAGCATTTTGTTGGATTAAATTTATTATTTTCGGCCCGGCCCATTTTTATCTTTTCCTTTTTCTCTTTTGCATTAAATAAAGTAGTTGGCAGATGGGAGTTGGGAGTTATCTCTTTTACTTCCCCTCTTGCATGGCTTTGCATGTTCTTGGAGTTTGTTCTGAATATGCAAGCCTTCTACCTTTTCCCTTTTCCTTCTCTATATATAGATGGCTTGGCCATTTGTACTTGTCATCGAAAATTTTAATAAAAAGAGTCTTTTCTTTCTTAAGAATTCCGATCACCGAGTAGTGCGTCATATCTACTCGCTCCTAGGCCCTCCCTTGTTGCGTAATATCCTTGGGCCCGTCTAGGAAACCCTTGTTGAACCTTGGTGCGTCATATCCTTTGTTCATCAAGTCCGGTAAATCAAAGGTCTTCCGCAGCCTTTGTGCGACCTTGCGCTCCACATCCCTTGGCAACTTGAGCTCACGCTCGTTGTGCAAGGCTTATCCCTTCTACTCCCTTGTTGTGCCGGTTTTGGGTTTGTGATCTTGACCAAGATCATATCAAGTGGTATCAGAGCAACACAACAAGCTGAGTAAATTCTATCCTTTTCCTTCTAAATTTTCGTTTAAGTTTTTTTTAAGTCATTTGATAAATCTGTGTTGAATTTCGTTTTAGAACATTTGATCTGGCCACATCTTTGTGTTTTCAATGGCAGGTACCGAAGAAGAATCTGAGACGTCACGCCAAACTCGCCTCATAGAACAACTGACAACGCACATGGAACATATGATGAACGCCCGGTTCCAAAACATGCAAGCTGGGTAAAGACTGGTATGCGTGAGAGTGTGCGTGAGGAACTTCAACAGCTGCTACCTGAACATCGACCAGAACGACGACGTGCGCTGTTTCCAGAACAGCCTAGGCAAGATCATCAGAGACTAAGCCCTGAAAGGCGTGACCACGTTTCAGGAAGGCATGGTGTCCCCTCTTCAAGAGGTAGCCGTGAACGCCATGAATACTATGGTGATGAAGCCGCTTCCCAATTCTACCATAGCAGTGATTCAAACCGCAACTATCCTAGGCATCAAAGGCGTACTAACGAGCCCAGACCACCACCTCACGACCACTTCAGCGGTCTTAAGCTCAAGATTCCATCCTTTCATGGGAAGAATGATCCAGCCGCATATCTTGAGTGGGAGCAAAAGATCGAGTTGGTATTTGATTGCCAATTTTATTCGTAGGGCAATAAAGTCAAAGTTGCAACCACCGAGTTACACGACTACGCATTGAGTTGGTGGGATCAATTAGTCACATCCCGAAGAAGGAATGGAGAATATCTCGTTGAGTCTTGGCAAGAAATAAAGAGGGTCATGAGGAAACGGTTCGTCCCAAGCCACTACCATCGTGATCTACACCAGCGTCTAAGATTGCTGCAGCAAGGGAACCGTAGTGTTGAAGAATACTATCAAGAAATGGAGACCCTTCTCATCCGGGCCGATGTCCTTGAAGATAGAGAAGCTACTATGTCCCGATTCCTTGGAGGTCTTAATCGAGACATCCAGGATTGCTTGGAATTGCAGCACTACGTTGAGCTAGAGGAAATGCTACACAAGGCCAAACTGATCGAGCAGCAACTCAAGAGGAGATCTTCCACTCGACCCACTTATGGAGCAAGCGCCACCTACGTCAAGTCTGCTTATAACCACGACGTCAAGCCCGCTTATCCTCAGGAAACCAAGATATTCACGCCTAAAGAAGAAGTCCGACCTTTCACAACCACCCAAGACAAAGGCAAGACCATTGAGCGCACCACCCGAAACCGCGACATCAAGTGTTTCAAGTGCCATGGTATGGGTCATTATGCTAGTGAATGTTCCAACAAAAAGGTGATGATCCTCATGGAAAACGGTGACGTGGAAACTGAAGATGATGAACCAAAAGATGACATTCCCTCGGATGACGGTGAAGAGCGACCAGTCTGTGGTCAATTACTAGTGGCTAGACGATCTCTAAGTGTCCAGCCCAAGATGGATGAACAAGAGCAGCGAGAGAAATTGTTTCATACAAGATGCATGGTGCAAGGAAAAATTTGTAGCCTTATTGTTGATGGAGAAAGCTGCACCAACATTACTAGTGAAGAAATGGTGAAGAAGCTTGGACTGAGCGTCATGAAACACCCTAAGCCCTATCCACTTCAATGGCTGAACAATTCTGAAGAAATGAGAGTCACTAGTCAAGTGATGGTCCCATTGTCCATTGGGAAATATGAGGATGAAGTTTGTTGTGATGTTCTACCAATGGAAGCTGGTCACATACTTCTTGGAAGGCCATGGCAATCAGACTGCAAGGTAATGCATGATGGCTTTACTAATCGCCATTGTTTTAAGTTTAAAGGCAGGAAGATTACCTTGATCCCTATGACGCCTCAAGAAGTTTATCAAGACCAGTTGCATTTGAACCCACGCAAGCAACAAAAGGATAAGGTTAATGGTCAAAAGGGTAAAAGAAACTTCTTCATCAAAGCTGGAATTGCGGATTTGAGGTCAAATCCTTTTGAAGAGGGAGGGGATGATATGATCCTGACCAAGGCTGGACTTATGGACGTCTAGAGATCATTAGGTCCCATGACCAAGTCCCAAACCAGCAAGCTTGAGGATATTATAGGAGGTTACCTGAAGACCATCCGGACCAAAATACGACCAGAATCAAGGATGGATATGACTGCACCCACCTAAGCCGGTATGGTAAATTTAATCCAAGCTATTTGAGTTAAATAAAGGGGAGAGTTGTATATCTTAGTACTCTTTTTCCTTAGTGAGTTTTTGTCCCATTGGGTTTTTCTCACTAAAGTTTTGATGAGGCTTGGATATACATCTTAGATGAACCTTTGTTTAAGGCCCATAGCATTTTATTGGATTAAATTTATTATTTTCGGGCCGGCCCATTTTTATCTTTTCCTTCTTCTCTTTTGCATTAAATAAAGTAGTTGGCAGATGGGAGTTAGAAGTTATCTCTTTTACTTCCCCTCTTGCATGGCTTTGCATGTTCTTGGAGTTTGTTCCGAACATGCAAGCCTTCTACCTTTTCCCTTTTCCTTCTCTATATATAGATGGCTTGGCCATTTGTACTTCTCATCGAAAATATTAATAAAAATAATATTTTCTTTCTTAAGAATTTTGATCACCGAGTAGTGCGTCATATCTACTCGCTCCTAGGCCCTCCCTTGGTGTGTAATATCCTTGGGCCCGTCTAGGAAACCTTTGTTGAACCTTGGTGCGTCATATCCTTGGTTCAGCAAGTCCGGTAAATCAAAGGTCTTCCATAGCCTTTGTGCGACCTAACGCTCCACATCCCTTGGCATCTTGAGCTCACGCTCGTTGTGCAAGGCTTATCCCTTCTAATCCCTTGTTGTGCCGGTTTTGGGTTTGTGATCTTGACCAAGATCATATCACGGTCGGACACAATCGTCCTGGGAATGTCGTGCATTCGTTCTATCTACTTGAAGAACAGATCGGTAGTCTGGCTTGCCTCATTGGTCTTGTTGCAAGCGATGAAATGTGCCATCTTAGAAAATCGGTCGACCACTACGAAGATGGAGTCCTTGTGGTTGATTTTCGGCAGGCCTAGTACGAAGTCCATGAAAATGTCTGTCCAGGGCACATATGCGATTGGTAATGGCATGTAAAGCTCGGCAGATGCATCTTAGATTTAGCCCGTTTTCAGATAAGGCACTTAGCGCAGTGTGCCTTTACATCTTGTCGCTAGTGGAGCCAGTAGAAATGCTCTTTCAGCATGCTTAATGTATTATCAATGCCGAAATGACCCATTACACCTACTCTGTGGGCCTCTCTCAAAAGCAGCTCTCGAATCGATCCTCTCGGAATGCAGAGACGCTTGTCCTTAATAAGGAACCGTCACTCAAATAGAACCGGCTGTAGGTTCCCTTGTCGTGCTCCTGGTAGGCCTGAGTGAAGTATACGTTGTTAGCGTACAGCTCTTTGATCATCTCGAAACCCATAACCTTTGACTCCATGACGGAAATTGAACTGTACTGTGGGATAGAGCGTCAGCCACAATGTTGTCTGTTCCTTTCTTGTATTTGATGACGTAGGATAAGGTTTCGATATACTCCAACCAACGAGCATGTCTCTTTTTCAGCGTGGATTTTCCTCTGAGGTGTTGGAGTGTCTAATGGTCGCTGTGAATCACGCACTCCCGGACTAAGGCATAGAGCTCATTATCGTAGGTCGGATAGTTAAGTGAGGCTCCACTCGATCTCGAATGTCTTAGTGAAGTTCGGCAGTACTAGGACTGGGGCATGGGTAAGGCTTTCCTTCAGCAGCTTGAAGGACTTGTCTTGCTCGGGTCCCCAACTAAAGTCTTGGTTCTTCTTTATCGTCGAGGTAAATGGACCTGCTATCATGCTGGAATCTCGGACGATTTGTCGGTAGAAGCTGGCGAGTCCGTGGAAGCTACAGACCTGGCTGGCGGTCGTCGGCGTGGGAAACTCTTGTATGCTCTTGATCTTCTCATTTTACACCCGGAGTCCCTGGGAAATCACGACGAATCCAAGAAAAGCGACTTGGTCTATTAAAAATGTACATTTCTTGAGATTTGCGTAAAACTGCTCTCTCTGAAGGGTGGTAATCACGGACTCTAGGTGCTCCAGATGGTCTGTGTAGGTCGTACTATAGACGTGAATATCGTCGAAGTAGACTACTATGAACTTGCAAATGAACGGTCGAAGGATTTTTTTATAAGGCACATGAATGTACTTTGGCCATTGGATAGGCCGAATGGCATTACTAGCCACTCACAAAGACCCTGCTTGGTCTTGAACGCAGTCTTCCATTCGTCTCCTTCTCGCATCTTGATTTGATGATATCCGCTTTTAAGATCAATTTTGGATAAGACCACGGTTCCGCTTAATTCGTCTAGCATGTCGTCCAGGCGCGGAATGGGGTGCCGGTACTTGATCGTAATGTTGTTGATGGCGCGACAGTGGATGCACATCCTCTAGCTCCCGTCCTTCTTTGATACAAGTAGGACCGGTACGGCACAGGGACTGAGGCTCTCTCAGATGTAACCTTGAGCAATAAGATCCTGGTATTGTCGTTATAATTCTTTAGCCTCCTCAAAGTTGACTCTGTATGCAGGACGGTTGGGCAGCGGAGCTCCGGGAACAAAGTCGATGTGGTGCTCAATCCCTCAGATAGGTGGGAGGTCGGCTGGGATTTCTTCTGGAAACACGTCAGCATATTTCTCTAGTAAGGCTCGGAGCTCGGCATATAAGGGGGCTTTCGTGCTGGACGTGTGGAGGCTTTCTCTGTATAGCATCAAAACGAGTTGGGTACCCTTGGTACGAGTGGCTTTCCTCATGTTTGCTACATTTATTAAAAACTTCTCCTTGCAAGCATGTTGATATTTTGGCATTTTAGATTGCATTTCTTGAACGCCGTGTGTAGACATTGGTGCTAAGTTGTATCTACGCTTATCGTGGATAAATGAATAGAAGTTGGTCCGTCCATTGTGCGTAGTCTCTCGGTCAAATTTCCATGGTCGTCCTAGAAGAAGATGTCCATCTGACATTGGGACGACATCACTATTGACCTGGTCCTAGTATCTGCCAATGTTGTATTAAACTTTAACTTGGTCCAAAATGTATAACTTTCTCTTGTTGTTCAGCCATCGTAATTTATAAGGCTTAGGATGCTTGGTCACAGGCAATCCTAATTTCTCCACCATGTATTTGCTGGCGGCGTTGGTGCAGGATCCTCCGTCTATAATCGACGAGCACATTTTTCCAAGTATTGTACATTTTGAGTGGAAAATATTTTCTCTCTGTTCTTCCTCTTTGGGCTCGATTCTCGAGTTGAGAACTCGTCTGATCATGAGCATCTCTTCGGATTCGGCGTACTCAATCTCCTCAACGGATTGCTGATGGGTCGGAAGTGCTTGCTCCTCTTGCTCGTCCTCGGATTCGTAGTCTCCTGAAGCAGTGAGTACCATTGTCCATTGAGTGGGACATTCTCGGGACATGTGTCTTCTTCCTTTTCACTTGAAGCATACGATCTCGCTGCTCCGCTAAGGCTGGGTCGTGGTGGTTGTGGTACTAGTCGGCTGGGGCAGGCCTGGGATCCGAACTGTTGGCCACAGCTTTTCCCTTGAGACGCGGGTCAATGGGTTGGGTCGTCTGCTCGAATGGCTTGGAACTGGTGCTCCAGGTGCTCTTAGGTCGAGAAAGTGCGGCAAGTTTTTGTTTATTGAACTTCTCTATCTGGACTGCTAGGTGAAACAACTCACCTAGGTCATGGTATGGCTAAAGCTCAATCTTTAGTGCGATGGAATCGTGTAAACCGTCGATGAATTAGGCCATTAGACTCTCCTCGGACTCGTTTACATCAAGTCAGTTGCGGAGGTGCTCAAATTCATCGAAATATTCGGACACCGTCTTGCTGCCTACGGTAAGGCGTCTGAATCGTCTCTGAAGCTCGCAGTGGAAGTGGGGTGGGACGTAGCGTCTCCTCTTAATCTTGGTGAGTATGACCCATGAGGTCAAAGCACCCATCCGAGCATTTTAGCGAGCTGTTACTTCTCGTTCCCACCACGCCAGTGTGTGGTCAGTGAACTGTGTTGTTGCTAGGGCGACTTTACGGGGATCGTAGTAGTTATAGTACTCAAAGATGAGCTCCATTCTTCTCTCCAAGTCTAAGTACTCCTCAGGGTCAACATTTTTGAAAAGGGAGGCGGGTTCATCTTCACTTCGGGATAGTCCATTGGCTATTTTGGTGGTAGTATGGGCTTGTCGTAGTACTGATATCGACCTATTCCTTGGTGTGTCGTTTGTGGTCGGTCGTGTGGATAAGGAGATGGCACGGGTCCTGGTGGAGGCGTAGCATGATCCGAACGTTTGAGACGCGTCGCTATGGTCGACATCTGGGTAGTCAAAGCTTGCATTAGCTGCAATATTGCTTGACTGTTCTGCCCCTATGTCGATTCATCACTTCCTCACATATTTTCTTTTCAGATAAAAGGAAATGTTGAGAAATAGAAAGTTTCCCTAAAAGGAAACTTGCAAAAATGGAAACTTTCTTTAAATGGAAAATTTCTAGAGATATAATTTTTATTTTCTTTTTTTTATTACTTATAAAATATTAGGAAACTAACTATGTGCGAAAAAGAAAATAACGAAAAGGAAAATATCCTAAGAACAATTATTACTTAAATCTAAAAAGGAAATCTAAATAAATAGAAGATATCCTAAAAATTTATTGCCTAAACTAGAAAGGAAACTAACTAAATGGAAAATGATCCTAAAAATTTATTGCCTAACTAATTAAAAAGGAAATTATACTAGACAAAGAGAAAAAAAACTAATTATTGTATAATTCCTAAAAGGAAAAATATCCTAAACTAAAAAGAAATCTATTAATGGCCTAAAAACTTTAGGAAAACTATCTAAGAGGTTATAGAAAAATTTATAAACTATTTCCTGAAAGAATATGTGATTAAAAGATTTGAATAATTAGAGAATGAGAGAATGAGAGATTAGAGAGAAGAATGATTGTATTAAGAAAATAAGAATAATAGTTTCTTAGTTACAAATGAGGAGATATATAACTATTTATATTAATCTAGTCTAGGCTTGTTTCGATACAAGGATTGCTTTATACATGAATAGCTACAAGGATAACATAATACTAGAACAAAAACAAGCCTTAGACACCTCCCTTAAATGACTTAGACCACACACCTTTAATACTATAGTTAAAGACCTTCTTCCTTCATCATTTGTTCTTCTTTCCAACATCCCCCTCAACCTTAAGACATGAAGAATGTCTAAGCTTACAACCATAAAGCATTACCTCATTAAAAAACTAAAGAAGGAAAATCCAACTGGGACAAAACTTTTTCTAGGGAAAAAGAGTATAACACCTCATGTTGGGATCATTGTTGTGGAATGGTCATAAGGCCAAGCCTTGGATTGATGGAGGTGCCATTCTTCAAAGTTGTTGCCTTGGTGAACACATCAGCTAGTTGGTCCTCACTCCTTGTATAGCAAGGCAAGATGATTCATTTTCCAATATCTTCTCTTATTTTATGGCAGTCTATTTATATATGCTTGGTCCATTCATGAAACACAGAGTTGGAGGCAATGTGTATAGCAGCCTGATTGTAACAATGAATGGTGATAGGATCATCAAAGCTCACGGTCAAGTCTTCAAGAAGTTGCTTCAGCCAAATGCATTCAGTTGTAAGCTTCCTCATGGGTCTATATTATGATTCTGCACTAGAGCATGACACCACCTTTTGCTTCTTGGTTTTCAAAGTCACAAGGTTCCCTCATATGAAAGTACAATAGCCTGTGGTACTTCTTATATCCTCCCTATCTCCTGCCCAACCTGAATCAGAATAACCAACCACATTTATGTTTCTATTGCAACCCATCCATATACCTTGTTCATGTGTGCCTTTTAGATATCTCAAAATTCTATTTGCCATCTCCTAATGTTTCATCTTTGGACCTTGCATGTGTTGAGATACCTTATTCACAGCAAACCATAAATCTGGTCTATTGATAGTTAGATAAATAAGCTTACCAACCACTTTCCTATAGAGCTTAGGATCATGAAAATCAATTTCCTCCTCTAGCTCCCCATTAGTTCCGATTTTATATTCTTCTTCTAAGGGTATTTTAGCTGGTTTAGCTTCCATCATACCTGTTGAGGTTAGTAAATCTGCAATATATTTCCTTTGAGATAAGAAGAGACCTTCCTTGAACCTACACACTTCAATTCCTAAGAAGTATTTAAGTTCTCCTAAATCCTTAATATCAAAGACACTCTTCAAATATTATTTTGTAGATGCAATACCAACACTATCAATACCAGATATGATTATATCATCTACATAAATGAGAATTACCACAATACCTTCCTTACACTTTAGTGTAAAAAGTGTATTCAACTTCAGATCTTTTGAAGTCTATATCCATCAATGTTACACTTAGCTTGTGGTACCAAGATCTTGGAGATTATTTATGGCCATAGATGGCCTTCCTCAGTCTAATTATGTTGTCGGCCCCTACCTCTTCCTCTAGTGCTGGTGGAGGTGACATGTATGTCTCTTCTTTTAATTCACCTTGTAAGAATGCATTCTTAACATCCATTTGCCATAATTATTAATCAAGGTTAGTAGAACGCTCTGAACAACATTAACAGAGTGAAGCGTAGCTAAATGTGCAAAGGTATTCCTATAATCTTCACCATAAGTCTGAGTAAATCCTCTAGCCACTAACCTAGCTTTATATCTATCAATTTCACCATTGCTTTTGTATTTAATGGTAAAAATCCATTTAGAACTTACACCCATTTTTTCCTTTAGGTAAAGTGGCTGGAGCATAGGTACCATTCCTTTTCATATCTTGTTTCTCAGCTAAGATAACTTCCCTCCATTCTTTCTTAGTAATAGCTTCCTCAGATGTCTTTGGAATATGTTCCTTATCAAGACTTGAAATGAAAGCAACATGTTTAGTAGGTAAGTGAGCAATGTTAAAAACTCTCTGATCATGATGAACCCTAAAATTCCCATTGTAGAAGACTGGTGGATTCCTTTGTCTTGTGCTCCTTCTTAACATTGTAGGTGGAGCTTCTTGGATAGGCTCCTCTTCTTCACCTAAAGCTTTAATGAGAGTAGGTAGATCTCTTGATCTTTTGGAAGCTTAGACTAGAATTGATTTATCTCCTATTGAGTCTTGATGGACATGAGTAGATGCTTCTCCTCCCCCATGTTCAAGAGGAGGAAGGTCAGGAGAGCTGTAGGGAAAAACAGAAGACGGCCACGGATTGGATGGACCGGTCGGGGTTGATGGCCGCGCCCGGCTGGCCGTACCGGAGCAGGGGTCGTGCTGGGGTTGGACGCGGCTGGTACATGCTGAGGAGCAGTGACTGTGGGCTGAGGATGAGGAGAAACTATGTCAATGCTCTCCAAGAGCCTCCTCAAGTTCTCAGCTTTTTCTGATCTTTTTGTGGAGACGTCTTTGAATTGATCCAAAGTTCCTTCTTCATAGAAACCTTTTGATTATAGGAATTTGACATCTCTGGATACTAAGACTCTTCTAGTCTCTGGATCATAACATTTGTATCCTTTTTGTATGGAGGAATACCCAATGAACATTGCTTTGGTAATCTTTGGTTCTAGCTTGTTTCTTTGCTCTTTTGGAACTAATACAAAACAAACACAACCAAAAACTCTTAAATGGTCAATGTTAGGTCTAAGTTTGGTTAGTATCTCAAATGGAGACAAGTCATCTAGGACTTTTGTAGGAGTCCTATTAATCAAGTAGCATGCAGCTACAAGAGCATCCCCCCCTTAAAATCTTTTGGGAATTTTCATGTGGAACATCATTGTTATCACAACTTCCATCAAATTCCTATTCTTCCTTTCAGCCACTCCATTTTTTTGTGGAGTGTAAGGACAGCTAGTTTGATGTTTAATGCCATGCTTGGCCACGTGTTGTTGAAGTCTGCTGCTATTCAATTCCCCTCCATTATCTGTTCTAAAGAATTTAATACTTGCATTGTATTGGTTAGTAATATATGCTTAAAAATTTAGAAATGCATCAAATACTCTATCTTTAGAACTAAGCAAAATGACCCAAGTATATTTGGACTTTTCATCAATAAATGTCAGACAATACTTGTGGTTTTCTCTAGATGGGAATGGAGATGTCCAAATATCAGAATGTACCAACTCAAAACAATTATCATAAGTACTGAAAGATTTCTCAAAAAATGTTTTGCAATGTTTCCCAAGTATACAAGAATCACACATATCCTTTGACATTTTTAAACCAGGAACAATTAGTTCTAGTGCTCTAGGATAAGGATGTCCTAATCTAGCATGTCAAAGATCAGAATCATCATTAAAAGAGCTAGTACTAGCAATCGGTTCTACCCCTCTTGCATTAGTCATATCTTTAAGCACATACAAGTCATCTCTTGAAGTTCCTTGTCCAAATCTCCTACTAGTCTGAATATCCTGAAAGTAGAAATCATTAGGACCAAAGATATCTTGACAATTTAAATCAGTAGTAGATCTTTTAACTGAAAGCAAATTTGAAGTAAAAGATGGCATGTAAAAGGCTTTAGATTCTTTATCAAACAACTTAAGCTTTCCTATGCCTTTAATTGGTACTTTGATTCCATTAGCAATGAAAACATTACCTAAGACAGATTCTAAATTATCTAGCAATCCTAGATCACTAATCATCTGATAAGAACCACCAGAATCAACAACCAATGATTTGGAGACATTAGAAGTAAAAAAAGTTTGACAAAAAGCATGAAAAGTTTTATCCAACACATTACCATCCTTAATTGCTTTGAGAAGAGCTTCTAGATCTGATTTTGTCACAACAGATGTTGAAGAAATGAAACTGATTGGAACTGAGTGACACTAGGAGCTGGTACACGCTTTTGAAGAAGTCGGGAGCTTGTACATGTGATGGCTGGGTGCTTGCAGCTGAGTGTGGCCGACTGTGGGCTGTTGTGTCTCAAGAGCTCAGCTTGGCTTCAGCTCAGGATGGTGTACCCAACACTCCTTTGTATTGTCACTCCTTTTGCAATGGTCACAAGTTGGTCTCTTCTTCCTAGGTTCATTTGTTGTTGTTGATTTGAAGAAACTCTTGTGTCCAGCCACTAATTCAGCCTTGTTGCCAAAGAGTCCATGGGATCTTTGCTCCTTTTGATTTGAGCACAAACATCTTCCAAGCTAGGAAGCTTGTCAGACCTGACAATATGCTTCATAATATCTGAGTAAGTTGTGTTAAGAGTTATTAGTAACCCAAAAACCTTATCTTGTTATTTCCTTTGTAGGAGAACAATTGGGTCAATTATGGCTGGCTTTAGCATCTCCAGCTCAGCCCACAATGCTCTGAATGAGCCATAGTACTTTGTGAATTCTGCATCCTCCTGCTTCAGTTCATTCAAAGACTTTTTCACCTCAAAAGTTCTTAAGAGGTTATATGTGTTTCCATACACCTTTTGCAAAGTGTCTCAAAGTTCCTTAGCATTCTCAAAAAATGAATAAATCTCTAAGAGATCACTAGCAAGATAGTTTTGAAGTATAGAAAGTACCAAATGGTCTTCTTGGTACCATTTAGCTTGAGCAGCCACAGCCTCATTAACTTCAGCAAATTCATTTTCTTCAAGACCATTGGTTGAAATATGATTCCAAAGGCCTTTACCACCCAATGTGGTTTTCATGGTCCTAGACCATAAGAGATAGTTTGCTCCATGTAGAATGACAGGAGATTTGAACGTGGTTTGTATTTCCATGCTTTTCAATTGGTCTGGAAAAAGCTTGTCGGGACAAAGTTGGTCGGGACGCGGGACAGCTGGTAGGGACGCGGGACAGCTGGTCGGGATAAATTACTCAGGCCGTGAGAGCGTGTACTGTGAGAAGAATATGAGAGCGTGTACGAAGGCCGTGTTTGGACAAGGTAGCAGCTTGGTCGGACACGGCACAGTGCAGGAACGTTGTGAGGAAGGCGAGCGAGTGTGGAACAAGGCTGATACCAGCTCGCGTGGAACAATGCCAAGCCAAGAACCCCTTCAACCAACTCCTGCAACAGAATTCAACCAACCCCAACAAACAAGATCAAGTTATAGCAGTCCTTATCTTCACAACCAATGATGATCCAGCAACAAATATTGAGTTTTAACAATATACCAATCCAAAAATCAATTTCCCTCCAATTTCAAAAATTTCCAAGTTTGATGAAAAATCAAGAAAATCAATCTCGAAGACTTAAACTCTTCTGATTGCAACCAAATTTTGTGGAGACTCTCACAAGATACTTATCTAACTTTAAAATTCAAATAATTGAAGATAACTGAGAAATAATAAGACTTTTATCACCAGATTCTTGTGAGAGGCAATTTCAGACGTCTTGAAAGAAAATTGAGTTCTATTTCCTTTAAACAGAAACTAGACTCGTCTTTATTGATCTTAAGATTTTGAAAATCCCAATTTGGAGAAGATTTGACGATGGAATGCTCAGAAAAACACGGAGGTTCGCGGCGGAGGCAATCGCGGAGGTGCGATGCGAGAAAAATTATATCTTTTTATTCCAGTTTTCAAATGATGTAAATCCAATTGGCGTGGCTTCAGAACTTGTTGAAGAACAATCTAGAAAAACAGATTGTCAAAACCTGCCGTGGTTTGACAGGAATTTTTGATCAAATTTGACGGACGAAATAGGAATGAAAACAGATTGTGAAGAAGATGATTTCTTCTTGATTCAAAGATTTAATGATGAATTTTACCCAGATTGTTGTAACCTGGCTTCGATACCATGAAAAATATGATATTAAGAGATTTGTAGAATTAGAGAATGAGAGAATAAGAGATTAGAGAGAAGAATGATTGTATTAATAAAATGAGAATAATAGTTTATAAGTTACTAATGAGGAGAGAGGTAGCTATTTATACTAATCTAGTCTAGGCTTGTTTGGATATAAGGATTGCCTTATACATGAATGGCTACAAGGATAACATACTACAAGAACACAAACAAGCCTTAGACACTTCCCTTAAATGACTTAGACCACACGCCTTTAATACTAGAGTTAAAGGCCTTCTTCCTTCATCATTTCTTCTTCATTCCAACATTTCCTAGCCTAGAAAAGATTATGGAATCTATTTAATTTCTGCCTAATCAAGAAAAGGAAAACTACATAACATCTAAGGCAAGAATCTAGACACTTAAGAAACTTGGCAAACCTAGCCGCCTAATGCAACTAGGGTCTCGACCTGCAGGCTGGTTCACGAGGGTTGCTAAGGATCCTGCGCGGGCACTAGGGAATGAGCGTTTGGCACGGAACAGGGGTTGGTGCGATACGGGATTGGCTGGCGAGTGGCTATGTGGGACGCTAGGGACTAGCAAATGTGGGGAAAGGCTACAATAGACAGTCCTATGTGCGGTGTATTCTTGGGCTAGGGAACGCGGTATAGCCATACAGGACACAAGGAGGACCGAGGGGAAACCTAGATGCGGCTTTGGACACACAAGCACAACACACGAACAAGGCTAAGAAACCTAGCTCGGCACCTAGCTAGCTAGCAGTTGGTGGAACAACTACCTAACTCGACAACGGACAAAAGCAACAAACAACTACCTAAAAACATAGCCAAGGAGGAACATAAGCAAACAAGCAGGCAAGCAAGCAAGCAACACACAAGCTCCTTATGGAATCCAAGGTTTGTGATGAAAGTGTTCTAGGTGAGTTTCTGAAAATCCTAAACACTTTATTTTGTCTTAAAAAAAGATTTAAACAACAAACAAGCAAATTTCTTCTACTTTTTTTTTACAAGAAAACAAAGAAAGGATTGATAGAACCTGATTTTTTTTTTTTTAGGTGTTTGTGGTATGTGACTTGATTCCTCTTCCTTCTTACTGAGAACCTCAGGGGAAAGATAAAGAAACATAATCAAAAGCCAAAAACTATTGCAACAAAAACAAAGAAAATTCGACAACTAACAAGGATATATTCAACATGATGAGCAGGAGCTTTAATCTTTGATACCAGATGATACAAAAACCGTGTGTGGCTGTCTTTTAACCTAAACGCTCAGGTTGCTGGACAGAAGAGATGGAGGTGAAAGGGTGGATCCAAGGGACCACAAAAGCTGTGAAAAGGGCTTATGATACTCCAAGAACTTCAACCAAACAGGTTGAAGAACACGACAGCTGCAAGGGGGAAGCTTGGCGGCGCCTACTAGGGTCTTTTCAAATACTTAGGTTTTGTTTTGTTCTAAAAATGCTTGTTGTCTTATTAATGAATAGGCAAGAGGCTTATATAATGCCTTATTACAACTTAGGCTAAACAACATGATGTTTAGCCTCTCAAGGAATTAAAATAGCAAGTAATTTATGTAATGGCAATTAAAATTAGACTTGGGCCTAATTAGTCAACATGACTCCCAAAGCCCAATAACATACTTAATATTGAAAATATAATTAGAGATAGGAAAAACCCAATAACACTTAGGCTAGAATTCGATGGTGACTTGTGAATGGTGTAAAGTTGTGAACAAGTCTTCACCGTCTTGCGCACTAAGAGTATTGCCTCATTAAAACATTATTCAGAAAACCCAGTGGGACAAAACCCAAGATTAGAAAAATAGTACAATGTTCTAGCACGACTTTTGGTGTCTATACCGGATGGTAACGGTAAAGACACCGGAGGAAGAAGAATCTTCTAGAAGAAACCTCCATGGCTCCTTGTCTTGTTGGAACGTGTTGGCTGGACTCGGGATAGTCGGGGCGTGGTCGGGTAGTCCGTGGTTGGACAGCATGGGAGGTCCGTGGTCGGACGGTCCGGATGGTATTGGCGGCAACTTCTGTTCCAGCTGGGTCGGCACAGTCGGTCAAGTCTCCAATAGCATGCTGAGCTTGTCTCCTAAAGCATTCCTCTTGGACCGTGTGAGTGGTAATGGTGGAATGACTGGTGCAGTGGCTGGCTCGATGTCCTCATCATAGGTTCCCTTGTCGTGCTCCTGGTAGGCCTGAGTGAAATATGCGTCGTCAGCGTACAGCTCTTTAATCATCTTGAAATCCAAGACCTTTGATTCGATCAAAAAATGAGGCTGTATCTGCGGGATATGGCGTCAGCCACAGTGTTGTCCATTCCTTTCTTGTACTTCATGACGTAAGGAAAGGTAACAATATACTCCAACTAACGAGCATGTCTCTTCTTCAGCGTGGATTATCCTCTGAGGTGCTGGAGTGTCTGATGGTCGTTGTGAATCACACACTCCTGGGCAAGTAGATAGTGCTGCTAAGTCTCTAAGGTGCGGACCAAAGCATAGAGCTCCCTGCCATAGGTCGGATAGTTAAGGGTGGCTCCACTTAACATCTCGCTGAAGTAGGCGACAGGTCTTCCGCCTTTGATGAGGATTGCTCCGATGCTGATCCCCGAAACATCACATTCGACCTCGTAGGTCTGATTGAAGTCTGGCAAGACTAGGACTGGGGCGTGGGTGAGGCGTTCCTTCAGCATCTTGAAGGACTTGTCCTGGTCGGGTCCCAAATGAAAGTCTTGGTTCTTCTTAAAAATCGAGGTCAATGGACCAGCTATCGTGCTGAAGTCTCGGACGAACCGTTGGTAAAAGCTGGCGAGTCAGTTGAAGCTACCGACCAGGCTGGCGGTCATCAGTGTGGGCCATTTCTGTATGGCCTTGATCTTCTCGTCGTCCACCCGGAGTCCCTGGGAACTCATGATAAATCCAAGAAAGACGACTTGGTTTGTACAGAATGTACATTTTTTTAGATTTGCGTACAACTGCTCCATCTGAAGGGTGGTAATGACAGCCTCTATGTGCTCCAGATGGTCTAAGTAGGTCGTACTATAGAAGAGAATATCGTCGAAGTAGACTACTACGAACTTGCCGATGAACGTTCGAAGGATTTGGTTCATAAGGCGCATGAATGTACTTGGGGCGTTGGACAGGCCGAATGGCATTACTAGCCACTCATAAAGACTTTGCTTGGTCTTGAATGCAGTCTTCCATTCATCTCCTTCTCGCATCCTGACTTGATGATATCCGCTTTTAAGATCAATTTTTGAGAAGACCGTGGCTCCTCTTATTCGCCTAGCATGTCGTCCAGGCGCGGAATGTGGTGCCAGTACTTAACTGTAATGTTTTTCATGGTGCGACAGTCGACACACATCATCCAGCTTTCGTTCTTCTTTGGTACAAGTAGGACCGGGACGGCACAGGGACTGAGACTCTCTCGTATGTAACCCTGAGCCATAAGATCCTGGACTTGAAGTTCTAATTCTTTAGCCTCCTTGGGGTTAACTCTGTATGCAGGACGGTGAGGTAGCTGAGCTCTGGGAACAAAGTCAATGTGGTTCTCAATCCCTCGGATAGGTGGGAGGCCGGCTGGAATTTCATCCGGGAACACGTCGGCATATCTCTCTAGTGGTGCTCGTACCTCGGCAGGTAATGGGGCGTCGGTGCTGGACGTGTATAGACTCTCTCTGTAGAGCATCGAAACGAGCTGGGTACCCTTGGTACAGGTAGCTTTCCTCATGTCTGCCACATTGATTAAAAATTTCTTCTTACGGGCATGTTGATCTTTCGCCATTTTAGACTGCATCTCTTGAACGGTGTGTGCAGACATCGGTGCTAAATTGTATACACGCTTATCGTGGACAAATGAGTAGAAGTTGGTCCGTCCGTTGTGCGTAGTCTCTCGGTTAAATTGCCATGTTCGTCCTAGGATGAGATGTCAGACATTGGGATGACATCACAAGTGACCTTGTCCTGGTATCTGCCGATGCTGAATGAGACTTTAACTTGGTCCGATATGTATAATTCTGTCTTGTTGTTCAGTCATCATATTTTATAAGGCTTAGGATGCTTGGTCACAGGCAATGCTAGTTTATCCACCATGTATTTGCTAGCTGCATTGGTGCAGGACCCTCCATCTATAATCAACGAGCACACTTTTCTAAGTATTGTACATTTTGAGTGGAAAATATTCTGTCGCTGTTGTTCCTCTTCTGTCTCAAATCTCGAGCTGAGAACTCGTCTGATCATGAGCATCTCTCTGGAGTCAGCGTACTCAATCTCCTCGTCGGATTGTTGCTGGGCCGTTGGTGATCTCTCCTCTTGCTCGTCCTCGGACTCGTAGTCTCTTGAAGCAGTGAGTACCATTGTCCCTTGAGTGGGACATTCTCGGGACATGTGTCCTCTTCATTTTCACTTGAAGCATACGATGTCGCTGCTCCGCTAAGGCTGGGTCGTGGTCGTCATGGAACTTGCAGCTTTGGGGTAGCTGGAGCGGCCCTGGGAGCCGAGCTGCTGGCAACAGCCTTGCCCTTGAGACACGGGTAATTGGGCTGGGTCGTCCGCTCAAATGGCTTGGAGCTGGTGCTCCAGGTGCACTTGGATCGAGAAGGTGTGGCTAGTTTTCGTTTATGGCACTTCTCTATCTTGACTGCTAGGTGGAACAACTCGCCTAGATCATGGTATGGCTGTAGCTCGATCTTTCTGGCGATGGACTCGTGTAAGCCGTCAATGAAATGGGCCATTAGACTCTCCTCGGACTTATCTACGTGACTCGTTTGCGGAGGTGCTCGAATTCATCAAAAAATTCGGACACCGTCTTGCTGTCTTAGGTAAGCCGTCTGAATCGTCTATGAAGTTCGCGGTGGAAGTGGGGTGGGATGTAGCGTCTCCTCATAATCTTGGTGAGTTCGACCCATGAGGTCAAGAAACCCATCCGAGCTCTCTTGCATGCTGTTACATCTCGATCCCACCACGCCATTGCGTGGTCAGTGAACTGCGCCGTTGCTAGGGAAACTTTACAGGGATCGTCGTAGTTATAGTACTCGAAGAGGAGTTCCATTCTTCTCTCCCAGTCTAAGTACTCCTCGGGATCAACCTTTCCCGAAAATGGAGACGGGTTCATCTTCACTTCGGGGTAGTGCATAGGCTGTCGAGGTGATGGCATGGGCTCATCGTAGTACTGATGTCAACCCATTCCTTGGTGGGCCGTCGGTGGTCGGTTGTGTGGGATGGGGGTGGCGTGGGCCTGGTGTAGGTGTACGATGATCCGAACGCTCAAGATGCGTCGCTATTGTCGACATATGGGTCGTCAAGCTTGCAGAAGCTGCAATATTGCTTGAATGTTCTGTCCCGATGTCCACTCGTCACTTCTTGAGATATTTCCTTTTCCGAAAAAAATAAATTTTTGAAAATGGAAAGTTTCTCGAAAAGGAAACTTACAAAAATTTAAACTTTTCTTAAATGGAAAATTTCCACAGATATGATTTTTATTTTACTTTTATTTTTTATAAAATAAAAAAAAGTAAACTAGCTATTTGCAAAAAAGGAAATAAAAGAAAAAAGGAAAATATCTTAAAGACAATTATTGCCTAAATCTAAAAAGGAAACTAAATAAATGGGGAATATCCTAAAAAAAATTCCCTAATTAACTAGAAAAGAAATTATACTTAAATAAAAAGGGAAGTCTATATTATTCCTAATTTACTTAAAGAAACTATCCTAGACAAAGAGAAAAATCTAATTATGTCTATTTCCAAAAAGGAAAACTACCTTAAACTAAATGAAAAATCTATTAACTGCCTAAAAATCTTAGGGAACTTCCTAAAAGGTTTTGGAAAACTTTCTAAACTATTTTCTAGCCTAGAAAATTATGGAAACTAATTAAATTTCTACCTAAACAAAAGAGGAAAACTTACTAAAATCTAAGACTTACTAAAATCTAAGGTAAAAAATCTAGACACTTAGGGATTTTGGCAAACCTAGCCGCCTAATGCAACTAAGGAACTCGACCTGCAGGTTGGCTCGGGCTAGGGAAGCGGCACGAATATGTGGGTTCTAGGGAAGGATGCGGTACAGGTATGGGCTAGCGAGGGCTAGGGTGAGCGACCGCGGAACCTAACGAGTTATGCTGCTTGGTACATATTCGAACTAGGAACTCGAAACTAGATGCTAAGAGGAACCTAGTACTAGGGAATGGAGAATGGTTCCTAGGCTACTCGGGACGGGTCCTAGGTGCAGGGTACTCACAGGCTAGGGATGCTATATACGGTACAGACACGCGGGGCACAAGGACCGTAGGGGAACCTAAAACGCAGCTTGGGACTAGGCACAAAACAACACAAAGGCTAGAACCTAGCTCGGCACACGAGGACTGGACTAGCAAGCAAACAAACACACACACACAATGGTGAGATCCTCGGAAGGATCAAACCCAATATCGGCACAACAAGGGAGTAGGAGGGATAAGCCTTGCACAACGAACGTGAACTCAAATTGCCAAGGGATGTGGAGCGATAGGTCGCACAAAGGCTGCGGAAGACCTTTGAGTTACCAGACTTGATGAACCAAGGATATGACGCACCAAGGTTCAACAAGGGTTTCCTAGACGGGTCTAAGGATATTACACACTAAGAAAAGGCCTAGGAGGGAGTAGATATGACGCACTACTCGATGATCGAAACTCATAAGAAAGAAAAGCCCTTTTTTATTAAAAATCTCGATGACAAGTACAAATGGTCAAGCCATCTATTTATAGAGAAAAAATGAAGAAACAAGAAGGCTTGCATGTTCGGAACAAATTCCAAGAACATGCAAAGCCATGCAAGAAGGGAAGTAATGGAGATAACTCCCAACTCCCATCTGCCAACTACTTTATTAAATGCAAAGAAGAGAAGAAAAAAAACGGATTGGGCCTACAAATAGTAAATGGGCTTTATGAAAAGTGATCCTTTAAGAGTCCATCCAAGCCCTTGAATCAGGCCATGGACGAGGTCGGGTCATGGGATGATCTGATGATGGTTGACATCTGGTTGGGTCCTGGTCGACATGGGTCATAGGTGTGGTCCAGACTGGATTGGAACATGGGACAAAGATTAGGTGGGAGTCCTTGTCCTGGTCTTGTGTCGGGATGTCTGGGTACTGGGTTAGGACGTTCGGGACGTGTTGCAGGACGTCTGACTTCATAATATAGACGGTCGTTGGGTTGATTGGATGGACTTCCTTAACCTCCTTCGGGCCACCTATTTCAACTTTAATCAGGACGTCCGTCAGTCCGTCCGTGCTGGGCATGAATTCAATAAATGGGCTGAATGAGAACTGAGCCAATGGCCTCATTTAAAACCTATCTTTGGTAAATCCAGTGGGACAAACCCAAAGACAGGGAAAAAATGAACACAGGACCACTTAGCCACTTATTGAATTCCAAAGGATATGATAAGGACGTTTGTGGTCATCCATGGTTTTGGCTGATGGTCGTTTGTGCGTTCGTCCTTGGTCAGGATCACATCACACAAGCTCCTTATCGAACTCAAGATTTTTGGGATGAAAGTGCTCTAGGTGAGTTTCTAAAAAAATCCTAATTTGCTTTTAAACAACCCTAAACACTTTTTTTTCTTTTTGTCTTTTTTTTTAAAAAAAAGTTGAACTATAAACAAGCAAATAAACAAGCAAATTTCTTCTATTCTTTTATTTTTTTTTAAACAAGAAAACAAAAAAAGGATTGATAGAATCTGATTTTTTGTATTTCTTTTTTATGGTGTTTGTGGTATGTGACTTGATTCCTCCTCCTTTTTACTGAGAACCTCAGGGGAAATAGAAAGAAACACAATCAAAACCCAAAAATTATTGCAATAAAAACAAAGAAAAAATCGCCAAATAACAAGGATAAGCTCTGAGCAGGAGCTTTAAGCTCTGATACCAGATGATGCAAGAACCGTGGGGTGGGCTCTCTTTCACCGAGAAGCTCAGGTTGCTGGACAGAAAGGATGGAAGTGAAGGGCGGATAAAAGGGACCACACAAGCTGTGAAAGGGGCTTGTGATACTCCAAGAACTTCAACCAAAATAGGTTAACGACGCCTACTTAGGTCTTGAAAAAGACATAGGTTTTGTTTTTGTTCTAAAAATGCTTGTTGTCTTATTAATGAGTAGACAAGAGACTTATATAATGCCTCATTACAACTTAGGCTAAAAAACATGATGTTTAGCCTCTCAAGGAATTAAAACATTAAGTAGTTTACTTAATGGCAATTAAAAATAGATTTGGGCCTAATTAGTCAACATGACTCCCAAAGCCAAAATAATACACTTTGTCATAATTAAAGATAGGAAAAGCCCAATAACACTTAGGGAAAGAAATAGATGAGGACTTGTGAATGAAATTGAATTGTGAACAAGTCTTCACCCTCTTGCACACTAAGAGTATTGCCTCATTAAAACCTTCTTCGGAAAACCCAGTGGGACAAAACCGAAGATAGGAAAAATAGTACAATATTTTAGCATGACTTTTGGTGTCTCTACCGGATGGTAATGGTAAAGACAACGGAGGTTGAAGAATCTTCTAGAAGGAACCTCCATTGTTCCTTTTCCGGTTGGAATGGGTCGGATGGTCCGGTGCTGGTCGGTATGGTCGGTGCAGTCGATCCGGAGTAGGTCGGCATGGTTGGTACAGTCAGGACGGAGCTGGTCGGCATGGTTGGTACAGTCAGGATGGAGCTGGTCCGGGTCGGCATGGTTGGTCCGGAGCTGGTCATGGTTGGTTCGAGGTCCTGCCCGGTTCAACTTTCCAATAGCATGTTGAGCTTGTCTCCTAGAGCTTTTCTCTGGGACAGTGTAAGAGGTCCTGGTGGAATGACTGGTGCAGTGGCTTGCTCGATGTCCTCATCATCACTTCAACAAATTATTGGCCCCTACATGGATCAAGCTTTGCGATGCCAGAATAAATCAAAAATGGTAATTTTGGGTCCAAAGTTTTTTTAATTAAGCTTTTGGGAAAAGTGCTTATCTTAGTGCTTTTTTCCTTTGTGGGTTTTTGGCCTGGATAAACACGTGTATGTCCATTAACTTAAGGCCCATAACTTTTTGGATCAGAATTTTAACTCACTTTTGGCCCGACCCATTTCTCTTGCTTAGGCGTGTGCTTTAATTCCCTTTGACTGCCTAGAAAATTGCCTGGTATTTGGTCTTGCATGTCCTGGTTTTCTGTGCCAATCATGCAAGCCATTTGACCAATATTTTCTAATCTTCTTGGCTTGTCTATTAAACTAGGCCTTTGGCCATTGTAAACTTTTAATCAAATTTTTGCTTAAGTTTCTAAATAGGAATTCTTTAAATTTTTGATCAAATTGCAAGTGGTGTGTAATATCTGCTTGTCTTGTGAGTTACTTTTATGGTGCATTATATCCAGATTGCTAAGCTAACAAAATCCTTTTTTGGACCGGTGTGTCATATCCTGCCTAAAGAAGTTGGGTTGTTCAAGGCGTATTCACGGCTTTGGTCTTATCCCATTCGATCCACTGTTTCTTTCATTGACCGCTCCATCTTTCTTTTATTTTCCTTTGCCATTTGTCCTAATCCGCCATATATTCTTGTCACAAACACCATTCTACTTCCGCTCAGCCAATCCGCGCATCCCATCATGTTGGCCGATCTTGGACAAGTGTTTCCAGTCATTAAGGGTCTTCAGGCTAGCTTTCTGACCTTTCCAAAACAATCTTTCCCTTTTTGGGCTTCCACCTTTATATAGATCAAATCCTCACCCGTAAATACCAACTCTCTTTCGTGTTGGTCAGCATACTTCTTTTGACAATCCTGTCCCTTCTTCATATTCCGTTTTAACGGTTCAGATTTCTCCGTAGTTTCATGTACTATGTCTTGACCAGATATTCTTCTTTTGTTTACTTCGGTACAACACATACATGTTCGGTGATGGGGACATCGGACCGGCTACCATCCCAGAAGTACCAGTTCAACGAACTGGCGAGGAGAGCATTAGAACAAGCACCAGTCCACGACCAGACCCCTCATGGCCCTTCCGAGCTGGCCCCCGAACCAGCCCACGACGCAGCCCTCCAAGGCCCGTTCGTACCACATCGGGAACCATGGAGGTTCCTGCTCGAAGACTCTTCCAGCTCGGGTGTCCTTACCATAACCATCCAGTGAAGGCACCAAAAGCCGAGCTAAGACATTGTAATCTTTTTCGTACCTTTGGTTTTGTCCCACAGGGTTTTCCGAAGAAGTTTTTAATGAGGCAACACTCTCAGTGCGCATGGCGACCAAGGCCCGTTCTCAAGCCCAACATCTTCCACGAGTCCTAGTCGATTTCGGCCCTGTCCTTGTTGGGCTTACCTATTATATTTCTTGTTTTTAGACTAAGTGTGGAATTAAGGCCTTATGCCCAATTCCTTAGTTTGGCGATTTGTCCTAGGCCAAGGCCTTGTGTTCAAGCCTTTTGGCCTAGGCTCATTTCTCTCTTTAAAAACTTTATGTTGTTTTTATTTAGACTTCTTGTTGTTTTGTGGAAACATCATGCTGTTTACCCTAAGTTGTAAACCAAAAGCCTATATAAGCCTTATTATAAGATAACTGAATTTTAACAAAAAAAAAATCCTAAGACTCTTATCTAAAAACTCGGCGCCTCTCTCTTCCTTGGTGAGCTAGCCGTGGCTTTATCCTTCTAGGCTAAAGCTTCTCTGGTGTATCACAAATCTTTCGCAGCTTGTGTGGTCCTTTCTAATGTAACAACCGTGTGGTGGCTGTCTTTTCACCGAGAAGATCAGGTTGCTGGACAGAAGAGATGGAAGCGAAGGGTGGATTGATGGGATCACACAAGCTGTGAAAGGGCTTGGATACTCCAAGAACTTCAACCAGGGAGGTTGAAGAACACGCAGGCTCACCAAGGGGTTTTGGAGGCGGTACCAATTAAGCCTTACACAAAAGACTTAGGTTTTTGCTTTATTTCTAAATTGCTTGTTACTTCATCAATGAATGATCCAAAGACTTATATAATGCCTTGTTACAACGTAGGGTAAACAACATGATGTTTAGCCCTTTAAGAAACAAAACAACAAGTAGTTTGCTTAATGGCGAAATTTGAAGGGACTTTGGACCAAAGTAGCCAACATGACTAATAAGCGCAAATAACATACTTAGTCTAAAATATAATTAAAGATAGAAAAGCCCAGTTAAACACTTAGGAAAAAATCGGTAATGGCTTGTGAATGGTGTGGAGTTGTGAACAAGTCTTCACCGTTTCGCGCACTAAGAGTATTACCTCATTAAAACCTTCTTCGGAAAACCAAGTGGGACAAAACTGAAGATAGGAAAAAGAGTACAATTTCCTAGCATGACTTTTGGTGTCTCAACCGGATGGTAATGGTCGAGACATTGGACGAAGTAGAATCCTCGAAAATAAACCTCCATTATTCCTTGTCCGGCTTGAAGGGTTCGGTTCGCATGCTGGGGTCGGTCGGTCCAGGTTCTGGCGCGGTCGGTCCGAGTTCCTGTCCGGCTCCACTCTCCAACAACATGTTGAGCTTGTCTCTTAAAGCCTTCTTCTTAGACCGTGTGAGAGGTCCTGGTGGGATGACTGGTACAGTAGCTGGGACGATGTCCTCATCATTCCCTCCCTCTTGAATTGCTTTGGTTTCCAAAGCGAACTCTTCACCTGCATCAAACAACTCTAAGTCAGAAACATTAAACATATTAAACACATTATACTCACCTGGAAGTTCAAGCTGGTAGACATTGTTGTTGATCCTTCGGAGGACTCGAAATAGGCCATCTCCCCGGGGTGCAAGCTTGCTCTTTCGTCGCTGTGGAAATATCTCTGGTCGCAGGTGTAGCTAAACTCAGTCTTCCTCCTTTAACACTATATGTTGGCAGCCCTTGTTGACATTCTTGGTGTTTTGGATGTTTCATTGCTCCAGATTTGCCTTGGTTTCTTCATGTAGACGCTTGATATATTCGGTCTTTTCTTCTCCCTCTAAACTGATGATGTCTCCCAAAGGAATGAGCGTGAACTCAATTGGCGTGGTAGGGTTGACGCCGTAGACTACTTTAAATGGAAACCGATTCGTTCCAGAGTGGGTGGCCCTGTTGTAGGCAAACTCGACATATGGAAGGCACTCCAACCAGTTTTTCAGATTCCTTCCGATCGTTGCTCTCAACGTCTGTGATAAGGTCCTGTTGACCACCTCTGTCTGTCCGTCTGTCTGTAGATGATACGCGGTATAAAACAAGAGGTTGGTCCCTAGCTTCCGCCAAAATGCTCCCCAAAAGTGACTGAGGAACTTGGTGTCTCTGTCTGATACAATCGTCATGGAAATGTCGTGTAGTCGTACTATCTCCTTGAAGAATAGGTTGGCAGTCTGGCTTTCGTCATTGGTATTATTACAAGCGATGAAATGCGCCATCTTGGAAAAACGGTCAACCATGAAAAAAATAGAGTCCTTGTGGTTGCTTTTTGGAAGTCCTAGCACGAAATCCATGGATATGTCTGTCCAGGATGCAGAAGGAACTGGTAACAACATGTAAGGACCTTGCGGATGCATCTTGGATTTAGCCTGTTTGTAGATAAGGCACTTAGCACAATGAGCCTCCACATCTCGTCGCTGGTGGGGGCAGTAGAAACGCTCTTTAGTCATGCTCAAGGTCTTATCAACTCCGAAATGTTACATTAAACCTCCTCCATGGGCCTCTCTCAGAAGTAGCTCTCGAATTGATCCTCCCGGAATGCAAAAACGCTTGTCCTTGAAAAGCAATCCGTCAAACAAGTAAAAGTTGTTGTAGGCTCCTTTGTCGTACCCCTAGTAGGCCTCAGTAAAGTCAGTGTACTCAGCATACATATCTTTGATCATCTCGAAGCCCATAACTTTTGATTTCATGACGGAAATGAGACTGTATCTTTGGGATAATGCGTCAGCCACAACGTTGTGTTGGAATGAAGAAGAAATGATGAAAGAAGAAGATCTTTAATACTTGATTAAAGTTGTGTGTTGTCTAAGTCTAAGGGGAGTGTGTAAGGCTTGTTTGTGTTCTAGTATTATGTTATCCTTGTAGCCATTCATGTATAAGGCAATCCTTGTATCCAACCAAGCCTAGACTAGATTAGTATAAATAACTATCCCTCTCCTCATTTGTAATTTACAAACTTTTATTCTCATTTTCTTAATACAATCATTCTTCTCTAATCTCTCATTTTCTCATTCTCTAGTTCTAAAAATCTCTTAATCTCATATTCTTTCATGGTATCAGAGCCAGGTTACGTCAACCTGGGTAAAATTCATCATTAAATCTTTGAATAAAGAAGAAATCATCTTCATTACAATATGTTTTTCATTCCTATTTCTTCTGTCAACTTTGATCGCAAATTCCGGAAAAACCACGGCAGCTTTTGACCATCTGTTTAATCTGGATTTTGAATAGGCTAGTTCTGAAGCCAAGCCAATTGGATTTGCATCATTGACCACAAATATAAAAAAATACGAATTTTCTTGCATCGGACCTTTGCGATTGCCTCCACCGCGAACCTCCGTGTTTCTCTGAGCATTCCATCAGCAAAACTTCACCAAATCGTACTTTCCAAATCCTAAAATCAAGCCCTTTTAGTCTAGTTTTGTTTTAAAGAAAGAAGAACTCAATTCTATTATGTTTGAAGGAATTTTTTGAAGTATTTCCTCAAGACGTTAGAAATTGCCTCTCACAAGAATCTGGTAATAAAATTCATATCCTTTCTCAGTTTTCTTCAAATCTTTGAATCTGGAAAGTTAGATAAATGTCATGTGAGGGTCTCCACGAAGTTTTGTTTCAATCAGAAGA
Organism: Streptanthus diversifolius; assembly: GCA_039880935.1. NCBI lineage: Eukaryota > Viridiplantae > Streptophyta > Magnoliopsida > Brassicales > Brassicaceae > Streptanthus > Streptanthus diversifolius. The sequence continues at coordinate 5,583,546 of JAXGFM010000001.1, forward strand.
GTTTAAGTCTTCAAGATTGATTTTCTTGATTCATTTATCAAATTTTGAAATTCTAAAAAAAGGAGGGAAACTTGATTTTCTTGGATTGGTATATTGGTAAATCTAGAAATTTGTATCGAATCTTTATTGGTGGTGAAGATAAGTACTGTTAGTATTTAATTTTGATGTTGAAGTTGGTTGATTCTAGTTGCAGGAGTTGTTGAGGTTGGTTGGTTGTTGATGTCGGTTACTAGGCGCCTTTCATCACGCGCCTGCAAGCTTGGTACAAGCTCTTTATGTAGCCCTGGTCTCACGCGCCCTCCGTTGTGTTCGTGTCCCAGCTGGTTATCCCGTGTCCAGTGTTTCTGCATAAGACCACGAGTACATCTCTTGTCCCGTGTCCGAACGCATCATATCCCGTGTAAACGAACGCGCCCGACCAGCTCATCCCGACCAACAGTCCCACGTCCCGACCAACTGTCCACTGTCCCGTCCAGCTCATTCCGACCAGCTACTCAAGCCTGCTCAGCCTCTAAAACATGGAAATTCAAGTCGCATTCAGAGCTCCAATTATTCTACATGAAGCAAATTATCTCTTATGGTCTAGGATCATGAAAACCACATTAGGTAGTAAAGACCTTTGGAATCACATTTCAACCAATGGTCTTGAAGAAAATGAAGTTGCTGAAGTTAGTGAGGCTGTTGCTGCACAAGCCAAATGGTATCAAGAAGACCAGTTGGTACTCTATATACTTCAAAACTCTCTTGCTAGTGATCTCTTAGAGGCTTATTCTTTTTGTGAGAATGCTAAGGAACTTTGGGACTTTGAAAAAGGTGTAGGGAAACACCACTAACCACTTAAAAAATTTTGAGGTGAAAAAGGTTTTGAATGAATTGAAGCAGGAGGATGCAGAATTCACAAAGCATTATGGCTCAATTAGAGCATTGTGAGCTGAGATAGAGATGCTAAGGCCAGCCATCATTGACCCAATTGTTCTCCTTGAAAGGAAAGAACAAGATAAGGTGTTTTGGTTACTATTAACTCTTAACACTACTTACTCAGATCTTATTAAGTATATTCTCAGGTCTGATAAGCATCCTAGCATGGAAGATGTTTGTGCTCAAATCCAAAAGGAGCAAGGATCACATGGTTTCTTTGGCAACAAAACTGAATTGGTGGCTGCACACAAGAGTTTCTTCAAACCAACAACAATAAATGAACCTAGGAAGAAGAGAATAATGTGTGATCATTGCAAAAGGAGTGGGGATACAAAAAATGAATATTGGGTACTTCTTCCTAAGCTGAAGCCAAGATGGGCTCCTCGGCAACAACAGCCCACAGGCGGCCACACTCAGCTACAAGCTCCCGGCCATGGCGTGTACCATCCTCCGGCTTCTTCAAAGGTGTGTACCAGCTCCTCTCTTCACTCAGCCCCAACTAGTTCCTTTTTTCAGCATCTGAATTTGTGACAAAATCAGATCTATAAGCTCGTATCAAAGCAATTAAGAATGGTAATGTGTTGGGTAAAACTTTTTATGCTTCTTTTGAAACTCTTTTTACTCCTAATGCCTCTAAATCATTGGTTGTTGATTCTGGTGCTTTTCATCATATGATTAGTGATCTAGGATTGCTAGAGAATGTAGAACCTGCCTTAGATAATGTTTTTATTGCTAATGAAATTAAGGTACCAATTACAGGCATAGTAAAACTTATGTTGTTTGATAAAGAATCTAAAGCCTTTTACATGCCTTCTTTTACTTCTAATTTTCTTTCAGTTAAAAGAGCTACTACTGATATAAATTGTCAAGCTATCTTGGCCCTAATGATTTCTACTTTCAGGATATTGAGATTAGTAGGAGTTTTGGACAAGGAACTACAAGATATGACTTGTATGTGCTTGAAAATATGACTAATGCAAGGGGGTTAGAAGTGGTTGTAGTACTAGTTCTTTTAGTAATGATTCTGATTTTTGGCATGCTAGATTAGTACATCCTCATCCTAGAGAACTTGAACTGATTGTTCCTGGTTTAAAAATGCCAAAGGATATGTATGATTCTTGTATACTTGGAAACCATAAGAAAACTGTTTTTGAGAAATCTTTGCATACTTATGATAATTGTTTTAAGTTGGTGCATTCTGATGTTTGAACATCTCTGTTATGAATCTTGGTCATCTGGACGGAAAAGGTCGCCGGAGAGGCTCTGGAACGGGGAGGAACAGGCTGTTCGGTTGTGCGGACGAAGTCTGGGTCGCGGCTACGGTCGCAGGACGAGGCAGCGGACGGACACTCGACCGGAAGGGCGAACAAGGAATGTCCTGCGGTGAGGTCTCGGATGGTAGGGCGGCCCTGTGACCGTGGGGTCGGGTGAAGGATGACCTGTGGGTGGAACTCTCGAACAGGAGGACGAACGGCGGAATAAACTTGGTGACGGACGGACGGTCGGCGAGTGGTACGAGCGGCTGGTCACGGCTAGCGAATGGAGTGGTAAGCGGTTGGGTATGAAAGATGGGTTTGGAAGCGATTTGAACAGGGGATTGAGGGCAACTCACTAAGCTATGACAGGCTTAGATATAGCCTTTCCAAGAAGGGAGACACACTCAACCTTTCAAGGAAGCTCACTCTCTCTCTTGGAGACACACTCAACAAGGAAAGAAGAGAGAGACCAAGGCGGCCATTAGAGTTTAGGGTTCTTAATTTTTTTGTCTCTCAAGAAATGAAAATGAGTTTTGCCTTTTATAGGCTACAACTAAGGACACACCAGACCTAGTTGACCGTGGTCAACAAACTAAACAAACCCAAAATAAAGACTAAGTTTTTAATGAAAAATACAAAGGCTAACATGTGCTTAAGGATAGAAATCAAGCCTAATTGATTTAAGGGACATATCCACAATAACTCAATGGGACATTAGGCTTGATGCCTTAGATTTTCAGGTCTCATTAGAAACCTTTCCAAGAACCCATTATGGTAAACTTAGAAAGGAAAAGAGTACCCTAATCACCTAAGGTCTTTAGAAGTGCCCTTACTCATGGATAGTAAGGACACACAAGACCTTATCCCTAAGGCTGTGTGCATGAGTGTCTTGGTCAGAAGCACTCAGCTGAACATGATCAGGAGGCCAGTTCCTATCTTCAATCTCCTCTTCCTTTCCAAGGCCGGTTGCATGAGCTAAAGCGGCTTCCACTTGGTTTCCTTGGGCATGATCTCCTTTGCTCCTGTCTTGGACTCCTTGGGCGGCTCTGCTCCGGGTCATAATACGGTGGGACACATAAGGGGCGGTCTGGTCTTCATCCTCCAAGTATCTGGTCGGTGTAGCTTGGATGACCCCATCATCCCCACCCTCTTCAAGTGCTTTGGTCTCCAAAGAACCAACGTCCTGTGCATCAAAAGGAGATAGATCAGAAACATTAAATGAAGAGGACACATTGTACTCACCTGGCAGCTTGAGTCTGTAGGCATTGTCATTGATGCGTTCCACCACTTGGAAGGGGCCGTCTCCTCTGAAGTCTAGCTTGTGCTTGCGCTTGTTGGGGAAGCGTTCTGGCCTTAGGTGTAGCCACACCCAATCTCCTGGTTGGAACACCAACTGCTTCCTCTTCTTGTTGATCCTAGATCGGACCTGATCATTCCTCTTCTCAATGTTGCCATGCACTTGTTCAAAAATCTTCTTCATGGCCGCGGCTTTGGCCTCTCCCTCAAGGTCCATGGTCTCGGTTGGTGGCAATGGTGTCAAGGTCAGTGGAGTGTCTGGGTTGCGACCATACACAGCTTCAAATGGTGACATGCCTGTAGTTGAATGCTTGGCTGAATTGTAAGCAAACTCCACTAAGGGTAAGCTCTCCACCCATGTAGTCAAATGTCTTCCCACGGTTGATCTTAGCAAGGCTCCTAGGGTGTGGTTGACCACCTCAGTCTGTCCATCTGTCTGAGGGTGGCAGGTGGTAGAAAACAGAAGCTTAGTGCCCAGCTTCTTCCACAGGGTCCTCCAGAAGTGTGACAGGAACTTTGTGTCACGGTCAGACACAATAGTCCTTGGAATGCCATGGAGTCTCACCACCTCCCTAAAGAACAATGTGGCGGTTTGAGAAGCATCATTGGTCTTTGAACAGGGAATGAAATGGGCCATCTTGGAGAAGCGGTCCACCACTACAAACACCGAATCCTTGTGTTGGATCTTGGGCAATCCCAGAACAAAGTCCATGGAGATATCTACCCATGGAAGAGTTGGAACAGGCAGGGGCATGAAAAGGCCGTGAGGATGGAGTCTTGATTTGGCTCTTCTGCAAGTGATGCACCTATCACAGTGAGTGGCTACCATCTTCTTCATCTTTGGCCAGTAGAAGTGTTCTTTAAGAACACTAAGAGTCTTCTCCACTCCAAAATGTCCCATAAGACCGCCTCCATGAGCTTCCTCCACTAGCAACTCCCTCATTGATCCCTGGGGAATACACAGACGCCTATCTTTAAAAAGAAATCCATCATGAATGAAGAAACGTGTATAGGCTCCTGCTCCATGTCCTTCATAGGCTGCCTTGAGGTCTGGGTCTTCTGGGTATAAAGTCTTCAAATGTCCAAACCCCAAAACCTTAGCATCCATGGTAGAAATGAAGGCATGCCTCCTTGACAAGGCATCCGCCACTACATTCTCCTTTCCCTTCTTGTATTTGATCACATAAGGAAAAGTCTCTATAAACTCCAACCATCTAGCATGCCTCTTCTTCAACACGGTCTGGCCCCTCAGATGCTGCAAGGTCTCATGATCAGTGTGGATTACACACTCCCTAGCCAAGAGGTAGTGCTGCCATGTTTGCATGGCCCGGACCAGTGCATATAACTCCTTGTCATAGGCTGGGTAGTTCAGGGTGGCTCCAGTCAGCTTCTCACTAAAGTATGCCACGGGTCTTCCTCCTTGAGTTAGCACTGCCCCTATGCCTACTCCTGAGGCATCACATTCTACTTCAAAGGTCTTCTCAAAGTTGGGCAGGGCAAGGATGGGCGCATGGGTCAGCTGATACTTGAGGTTCAAGAAGGCTTGCTCTTGCAACTCTCCCCATTCAAACCCGGTATTCTTCTTGATCAAGGAGGTCAGTGGTGCAGCCAGGGTGCTGAAATCCTTCACAAAACGTCTGTAGAAGCTAGCCAGCCCATGGAAGCTTCTGACTTGGCTGATTGAAGTCGGTCTAGGCCAGCTAAGGATGGCCTCTATCTTCTCCACATCTACTCTCAGTCCCTGTGAGCTAACCACAAAGCCAAGGAAAACAACCTCATCTGTGCAAAAGATGCATTTAGACAAATTGGCAAACATGTGTTCTTTCCTATGAGTTTCTAAGACCTGTTCTAAATGCAGCACATGATCAGTCAAGCAAGAGCTATATATCAAGATATCATCAAAATAAACTACCAAGAACTTGCCCATAAAGGGTCTAAGGATATGGTGCATAAGGCGCATGAAAGTGCTTGGGGCATTGGAGAGGCCGAATGGCATGACTAGCCACTCATACAAGCCATGCTTAGTCTTGAAAGCGGTTTTCCACTCATCCCCCTCCCTCATCCTTACTTGATGATACCCACTCTTCAGATCCACCTTAGAGAAGATGGTTGCTCCACTCAGCTCATCCAACATGTCATATAGCCTTGGGATTGGGTGGCGGTATTTGATGGTGATGTTGTTGATGGCTCTACAATCAACACACATCCTGTAGGAACCGTCCTTCTTGGGCACTAGGAGCACAGGTACAGCACATGGGCTAAGGCTCTCCCTCACATATCCCTTGGCCATGAGGTCTCGGACCTGAGCTTCAAGCTCCTTTGCCTCCGTGGGATTGACGCGGTATGCAGGCCGGTTTGGGAGTTGGGCACCAGGGATGAAGTCTATCTGATGCTCTATGCCTCTCAAGGGCGGCAGGCCTGCTGGTATCTCCTCAGGGAACACGTCCTTGTACCTGTCAAGTAAAGCTCGGATTTCTCTTGGCAAGATCACATTAGTAGGTCTAGAAGTCATTAAATCCTTGTAAACAACCAAAACAACTTGACAAGTTGGATCAAAGAGAGAACGCCTAACATCACTAGATGTAATCAAGAAATTGGTTTTAGACATGCATTTCTCCTTAGCTAGCTTAACTTGCATTTCATGAACTTGGGCAGGCAACAATGGTGCTAAGCTAATCCGTTTCTTATTAAGCATAAGGGTGTATTTGTTAGTTCTACCATCATGCACAACTTCCCTATCAAATTGCCAAGGTCGGCCTAACAAGATATGGGTGGCTTGCATAGGTACTACATCACAAAGAACCTCATCAACATACTTACCTATGCTAAATGAAACCTTAACTTGTTCACTAATCCTCAATTCAGTTTTATCATTCAGCCATCTCAATCTATAAGGTCTAGGATGTTTAGTAGCTACCAAGTTCAATTTTTCAACCATATAGGTACTAGCTACATTAGCACAAGATCCACCATCAATGATCAGAGAGCACACTTTACCATTAACCATGCAGCGTGTGTGGAAGATGTTCTCCCTTTGGGCTGTTTCATCCGGCTCTTGGATGGTGCTAAGGACCCGTCTTGAAACCAAGAGATCTCCCACTTCAGGGTAAGCCACATCCTCCTCCTCTTCTTCCGCTTCCTCAGGAGATTCCATTTCATCTTGAGACTCATAATCACCAGTTGCTGTAATGATCATGGCCCTAGGATTTGGACAATCTCGAGCATAGTGTCCACGGCCGCGGCACTTGAAACACATAATGTCCCTGGTTTTGGATCCAGTGGGGACAGGTCTGTTGTCTGGCCGTGGAACAGGGGTGGTCTCCCTGGGTTTGTATGGGGCTCTCACATCCTGAGCTATGGCTTTGCCACGGTCGGATTGCCTAGGGAAGGCAGGCTGGGAGCTTGAAGCCTGCGGATTGATGTTTGGGGCTGAGGCTCTCCATGGGTTGTGGACCACGGCTCTGGTTCTAGTCTTCCTCTTAAGCTGGCTCTCAACTTGGGTAGACAGGTGCAATAACTCATTGAGGTCATTGTAGGAGTACATCTCCACCTTGCTGGCTATCTTTTCTTGAAGACCATCTAGGAATTGTGCCATGAGAGTCTCTTCAGCATCTTCCAGACCAAGCCGGTTTCTCACGTGTTCAAACTCTCCAAAATACTCCTCTACACTCCTCTGGCCTTGGGTGAGCTTTCTGAACTTCTTTTGTAGCTCTCTGTGGTACATAGGTGGAATGTACCTTCCCTTCATCATGAATTTCATGATCTCCCATGATCTGACCGGTTCTTCTCCTCTTCTTCTTCTTTTGGCTGAATCTTGATCCCACCAGGACAGAGCATGATCAGTAAGTTGGGCTGCTGCATAGGCCACCTTCTTGGGTTCTTCAAACCCATAGACCTCAAAGATATGATCCATTCTTCTTTCCCAGTCCAAATAAGCTTCCGGATCAACCTTGCCGGCAAAAGTGGGTGGCGTAAGCTTGAGGTGTGGGGAGTGGGCTCTAGGTGGATTGTGATGTCCCCTCTCCTCAGGAACCCTCCTCTCCCTCTGCCTTGGCCGTCGGTAATGAGGTGGAAAGGCATCTTCTTCTGACAATCTCTCCATGTCTTGTTAAGGCCATATGGGTGGTGGCGCCCTTGGTTGTGGAGGTGGAGGCGCCGGTGCTGGATGGGGTTGAGGCTGCTCTACTCTGCCTAGACGGTCCCCCAGCTGCTGGAGTTGAGCTTGGATGCTGGTGAGGATCTCTGCTAGAGCTGGATCAGCCATCTAGCTCACGGGGTACCTGGCCAAGAAAAGTCAACAGGTCAAAGTCAAAGTGATTAAGCTAATTAATCTAGATTAACTACTAATGACCTAATTAAACTTAAACTAATTAATAAACAACTTAAGCATGCAATATTTCGAAACCTAGTAGCTAGCTTCCAGAACCGCCTATCTTTTAAACGGAATTCGAATTCAAATTTTAAAGACCAGGGGACAGGATGACATCAGCCGGGAGGACCAGTTTGGGTGAGTCACCGACCGCAGGACAGTACGGCCTGGTCAAAAAGTGGTCTGGTCCGCGCCTAACTTCATCTTCCTCATAAGCTCTAACAATGGCGGTTTTAAACACAAACAAACTCAGGCAAATCAGCTAAACAACCTAACACAGCAAACCCAAATCCAAATTCTAACAAACCCTAGCTAGCCGTTCTAAACAAGTAACTACAAACCCTAACATTCGCATAGAACAAGATAAAACCCTAAGTGCTAAGATGGAAAGACACAACCTTTCTCAGGAAACTTGGGCTCTGATACCAAAATGTTATGAATCTTGGTCATCTGGACGGAAAAGGTCGCCGGAGAGGCTCTGGAACGGGGAGGAACAGGCTGTTCGGTTGTGAGGACGAAGTCTGGGTCGCGGCTACGGTCACAGGACGAGGCAGCGGACGGACACTCGACCGGAAGGGCGAACAAGGAATGTCCTGCGGTGAGGTCTCGGATGGTAGGGCGGCCCTGTGACCGTGGGGTCGGGTGAAGGATGACCTGTGGGTGGAACTCTCGAACAGGAGGACGAACGGCGGAATAAACTTGGTGACGGACGGACGGTCGGCGAGTGGTACGAGCGGCTGGTCACGGCTAGCGAATGGAGTGGTAAGCGGTTGGGAATGAAAGATGGGTTTGGAAGCGATTTGAACAGGGGATTGAGGGCAACTCACTAAGCTATGACAGGCTTAGATATAGCCTTTCCAAGAAGGGAGACACACTCAACCTTTCAAGGAAGCTCACTCTCTCTCTTGGAGACACACTCAACAAGGAAAGAAGAGAAAGACCAAGGCGGCCATTAGAGTTTAGGGTTCTTAATTTTTTTGTCTCTCTAGAAATGAAAATGAGTTTTGCCTTTTATAGGCTACAACTAAGGACACACCAGACCTAGTTGACCGTGGTCAACAAACTAAACAAACCCAAAATAAAGACTAAGTTTTTAATGAAAAATACAAAGGCTAACATGTGCCTAAGGATAGAAATCAAGCCTAATTGATTTAAGGGACATATCCACAATAACTCAATGGGACATTAGGCTTGATGCCTTAGATTTTCAGGTCTCATTAAAAACCTTTCCAAGAACCCATTATGGTAAAATTAGAAAGGAAAAGAGTACCCTAATCACCTAAGGTATTTAGAAGTGCCCTTACTCATGGATAGTAAGGACACACAAGACCTTATCCCTAAGGCTGTGTGCATGAGTGTCTTGGTCAGAAGCACTCAGCTGAACATGATCAGGAGGCCGGTTCCTATCTTCAATCTCCTCTTCCTCTCCAAGGCCGGTTGCATGAGCTAAAGCGGCTTCCACTTGGTTTCCTTGGGCATGATCTCCTTTGCTCCTGTCTTGGACTCCTTGGGCGGCTCTGCTCCGGGTCATAATACGGTGGGACACATAAGGGGCGGTCTGGTCTTCATCCTCCAAGTATCTGGTCGGTGTAGCTTGGATGACCCTATCAATCTCCATTCCCATCTAGAGAAAACCATAAGTATTTGTGACATTTATTGATGAAAAGTCCAAATATACTTGGGTCACTTTGCTTAGTTCTAAAGATAGAGTCTTTGATGCATTTCTAAATTTTCAAGCATATGTTACTAACCAATACAATGCAAGTATTAAATGCTTTAGAACAGATAATGGAGGAGAATACACTAGCACCAGACTTCAACAACACTTGGCCAAGCATGAAATTGAACATCAAACCAGCTGTCCTTACAGTCCACAACAAAATGGAGTGGCTGAAAGGAAGAATAGGCATTTGATGAAAGTTGTGAGAACAATGATGTTCCAAATGAAAGTTCCCAAAAGATTTTGGGGGGATGCTCTTGTAGCTGCATGCTACTTGATTAATAGGACTCCTACAAAAGTCCTAGATGACTTGTCTCCATTTGACCTAACATTGACCACTTAAGAGTTTTTGGTTGTGTTTGTTTTGTATTAGTTCCAAGAGCGCAAAGGAACAAGCTGGAACCAAAGAGTACCAAACCTATGTTCATTGGGTATTCTTCTACCCAGAAAGGATACAAGTGCTATGATCCAGAGACTATAAGAGTCTTAGTATCCAGAGATTTCAAATTCGAAAAATCAAAATGGTTTTATGAAGAAAGAACTTGGGATCAATTCAAAGACATATCCACAATAAGATCAGAACAACTTGAGAACTTGAGGAGACTCTTGGAGAGCATTGGCATAGTCTCTCCTCATCCTCAGCCCACGGTCACCTCAGCCCGGCCACCTGCACAAGCAGCACCCGGCCCCAGCTCAGTCATGGCTCTGGCACAGCCGGTTCGGCCGTGGCCTTCCACCCCAGCCGGACCATCCTATCTGCGGCCTGATCTTTCCTTCAGCTCTCCTGGCCTTCCTCCTCTTAAACATGGGGGGAGAAGTATCTACTCATGTCCAACAAGAGTCAGCAGGAGATGAATCAATTCTAGTCTAATCTTCCAAAAGATCAAGAGATGTGCCTTCTAATGTTGAAGCTTTAGGTGAAGAAGAGGAGTCTATTCAAAAAGCTCCACCTAAAGTGTTAAGAAGGAGCACAAGACAAAGGAATCCACCAGTCTTGTACAATGGGAATGTTGTGGTTCATCATGATCAGGGAGTTTGTTATATTGTTCACTTACCTACTAACCATGTTGCTTTCATTTCAAGTTTTGATAAGGTACAGATTCCAAAGACATATGAGGAAGCTATGACTAAGAAAGAGTGGAGGGAAGCCATGGAAAGGAATGGTACATATGCTCTAGCCACCTTACGTAAACAAAAAAGGACAGTAAGTTCTAAGTGGATTTTTACCATTAATTACAACAATGGTGAAATTGATAGATATAAAGCTAGGTTGGTGGCTAGAGGTTTTACTCAGACATATGGTGAAGATTATAGGGATACCTTTGCCCCTGTATCTAAACTTCATTCTGTTAATGTTGTTCTTTCAGTTGCTACTAACCTTGATTGGGAGTTATGGCAAATGGATGTTAAGAATGCATTCTTACAAGGTGAACTAGAAGAAGAGGTATACATGTCATATCCACCAGGTATAGAGGAAGAGGTAGGGACTGGCAACATACTCAGGCTGAGGAAGGCCATCTATGGCCTTAAATAATCTCCAAGAGATTAGTACCACAAGCTAAGTGTAACCTTGATTTATAGAGGCTTCAAAAGATCTGAAGTTGAACATACTCTTTTTACATTAACGAGTAAGGAAGGTATTGTGATATAATCATATCCGGTAGTGATAGTGTTGCTATTACATCTATAAAATAATATTTGAATAGTGTTTTGATATTAAGGTTTTAGGACAACTTAAATACTTCTAAAGAATTGAAATGTGTAGGTTCAATGAAGGTCTCTTCTTGGCAAGTAGATAGTGTTGCCAATTCTCTAGGGCTCGGACCAATGCATAGAGCTCCTTTTCATAGGTAGGATAGGTAAGTGCAGCTCCACTTAACTTCTCGCTGAACTAGGTGACAGGTCTTCCGCCTTGGGTCAGGACTGCTCCTATGCTGATCCCTGAAGCATCACATTCGACCTTAAAGGTCTGGTTAAAGTCGGGCTGGACTAGTAATTGGGCGTGGTGAGGCGTTCCATTAGCAGCTTAAAGGACTTGTCCTGGTTGGTTCCCAACGAAATTCTTGGTTCTTCTTGATTGTAGAGGTTAACGGACCGGCGATCGTACTAGAGTCTTGGACGAACCGTCGGTAGAGGTTAGCAAGACCGGGGAAGCTACAGACTTGGCTTGCGTTCGTCAACGTAGGCCACTCCTAGATGGCCTTGATCTTCTCGTCGCCCACTCTGAGTCCCTGTGAACTCACGACGAATCCAAGGAAAACGACTTGGTCTGTGCAGAACGTACACTTCTTGAGGTTTGCGTACAGCTGCTCCTTTTGGAGGGTGATGATGACGGCCTCTAAGTGCTCCAAGTGATCCGAGTAGGTCGTAATGTAGACTAGAATGTCGTTGAAGTAGACTACTACAAATTTGTCAATGAACAGTCGAAGGACATGGTTCATGAGACGCATGAATGTGCTTGGGTCATTGGACAGGCCGAACGACATTATTAACCACGTATAAAGACCCTGCTTGGTCTTGAACGCAGTCTTCCATTTATCTCCTTCTCGCATCCTTGTCCGAACATATCCCACAAACGTGCCCGCGTGGGATTCAAGCTACATGGAACAAATTATCTCTTATGGTATAGGACCATGAAAACCACATTGGGTGGTAAAGGTCTTTGGAATCATATTTCAACAAATAGACTTGAAGAAAATGAAGTTGCTGAAGTTAATGAAGCTGTGGCTGCTCAAGCTAAATGGTACCAAGAAGACCAGTTGGTACTCTCTATACTTAAAAACCAGTTGGCTGCTCAAGTTAAATGGTACCAAGAAGACCAGTTGGTACTCTCTTGCTAGTGATCTCTTAGAGGCTTATTCATTTTGTGAAAATGCTAAGGAACTTTGGGACACTTTGCAAAAGATGAATGAAAACACCATTAACCTCTTAAGAATTTTTGAGGTGAAAAAGTCTTTGAATGAATTGAAGCAGGAGGATGCAGAATTCAAAAAGCACTATGGCTCATTCAGAGCATTGTGGGCTGAACTAGTGTCTAGAGATGCTAAGGCCAACCACAATTGACCCAATTGTTCTCCTAGAAAGGAAAGAACAAGATAAGGTGTTTGGGTTACTATTAACTCTTAACACAACTTACTCATATCTTATTAAGCATATTCTCAGTTCTGATAAGCTTCCTAGTTTGGAAGATGTTCGTGCTCAAATCCAAAAGAATCAAGGATCCTATGGACTTTTTTGGAACAATGCTGAATTGGTGGCTACACACAAGAGTTTCTTTAAATAACCAACAACAAACGAACCTAGGAAGAAGAGACCAACTTAAGACCATTGCAAAAGGAGTGGCCATACAAAGAAGGAGTGTTGGGTACTGCATCCTGAGCTGAAGCCAAGCTGGGCTCTTTAGAGACAACAGCACACAGCCGGCCATACTCAGCTGCAAGCTGCCAGCCATGGCGTGTACCAACTCCCAGCTTCTTCATAAGCGTGTACCAGCTCCCATTGTCACTCAGCGCCAACTATTTCCATGTCTTCAAAATCTGAATTTGTGACAAAATCAGATCTAAAAGCTCTTCTTAATGCAATTAAGGATGGTAATGTGTTGGGTAAAACTTTTCATGCTTCTTTTCAAACTTCTTTTACTCCTAATACGTCTAAATCATTGGTTGTTGATTCTGGTGCTTCTCATCATATGATTAGTGATCTAGGATTGATAGAGAATATAGAACCTACCTTAGGTAATGTTGTCATTGCTAATGGAATAAAGTACCAATTAAAGGCATAGGAAAGCTTAAGTTATTTGATAAAGAATCTAAAGTCTTTTATATGCCATTTTTAACTTCTAATTTTCTTTAAGTTAAAAGAGCTACTATTGATTTAAATTGTCAAGCTATCTTTGGTCCTAATGATTTATACTTTCAGGATATTGAGACTAGTATAAGATTTGGACAATGAACTACAAGAAATGACTTGTATGTGCTTGCAGATATGATCAATACAAGGGAATTAGAACCGGTTGCTAGTACTGGTTCTTTTACTGATGATTCTGATCTTTGGTATGCTAGATTAGGATATCTTCATCCTAGAGCACTAGAACTAATTGTTCCTGGTTTAAAAATGCCGAAGGGTATGTGTGATTCTTGTATACTTGGAAAACATTGCAAAACAGTTTTTGAGAAATCTTTGCATACTTATTGATAATTGTTTTGAGATGGTGCATTCTGATGTTTGGACATCTTTATTCCCATCTAGAGAAAACTACAAGTATTTTGTGTATGTTTCGTATTAGTTCCAAAAGAGCAAAGGAACAAGCTGGAACCAAAGAGTATCAAAGCTATGTTCATTGGGTATTCCTCCACCCAGAAAGGATACAAATTTTATGATCCAGAGACTAGAAGAGTCTTAATATCCACAGATGTCAAATTCCAAGAATCCAAAGGTTTCTATGAAGAAGGAACTTGGGATCAATTCAAAGACATCTCGATAACAAGATCAGACCAAGCTGAGAACTTGAGGAGGCTCTTGGAGAGCATTGGCATAGTTTCTCCTCATCCTCAGCCCACGGTCTCTGCTCCTCAGCCTGTCCCAGCTGCGTCCAGCTCCAGCCCAGCGCCTGCTCCGGTACGGCCATCAACCCTGGCCGGTCCTTTCAATCCGCAACCTGATCTTCCCTTTAGCTCTCCAGGCCTTCCTCCTCTTGAACATTGGAGGGGAGAAGCATCTACTCATCTCCAACAAGACTTAGCAGGAGATGAACCAATTCTAGTCATAACTTCCAAAAGATCAAGAGATGTGCCCACTCTTATTGAAGTTTTAGGTAAAGAATAGGAGCCTATTCAAGAAGCTCCACCTATAGTGTAAGAAGGAGCACAAGACAAAGGTATCCACCAGTCTTCTACAATGGGAATGTTGTGGTTTATCATGATCAGGAAGTTTGTAACATTGCTCACTTACCTACTAACTATGTTGCTTTCATTTCAAGTCTTGATAAGGAACAGATTCCAAAGACATATGAGGAAGCTATGACTAAGAAGGAATGGAGGGAAGCTATCCTAGCTGAGAAAGAAGCCATGGAAAGGAATAGTACCTATGCTCCAGCCATTTTACCTAAAGGAAAAAGTGTTGTAAGTTTTAAGTGGATTTATACCATTAAATACAAAAGCAATGTTGAAATTGATAGATATAAAGCTAGGTTGGTAGCTACAGGATTTACTCAGACTTATAGTGAATATTATAGGGATACCTTTGCACCTGTTGCTAAGCTTCATTCTGTTAATGTTGTTCTTTCACTTGCTACTAACCTTGATTGGGAATTATGGCAAATGGATGTTAAGAATGCATTCTTACAAGGTGAATTAGAAGAAGAGGTATACATGTCACATCCACCAGGTCTAGAGGAAGAGGTAGGGGCCGGCAACATACTCAGGCTGAGGAAGGCCATCTATGGCCTTAAACAATCTCCAAGAGTTTGGTACCACTAACTAAGTGTAACCTTGATGGATAGAGGCTTCAAAAGATCTGAAGTTGAACATACTCTTTTTACACTAAAGAGTAAGGAAGTTATTGGGATATAATCATATTTGGTAGTGATAATGTTGGTATTGTATCTGCAAAATAATATTTGAATAGTGTCTTTGATATTAAGGATTTAGGACAACTTAAATACTTCTTAGGAATTGAAATGTGTAGGTTCAAGGAAGGTCTCTTCTTATCTCAAAGAAAATATGTTGTAGCTTTACTAACCTCTACAAGTATGATGGAAGCTAAACAAGCAATAGAAAAACAAATGTGGTTGGTTATTGTGATGCAGATTGGGCAGGAGATAGGGAGGATAGAAGAGGTACCACAGGCTATTGTAGTTTCATATGAGGGAACCTTGTGACTTGGAAAACAAAGAAGCAAAAGGTGGTGTCATGATCTAGTACAGAATCAGAATATAGAGCCATGGGGAAGCTTACAACTGAATACATTTGGTTGAAGCAACTTCTTGAGGACTTGGTCGTAAGCTTTGATGATCAGACCGCTATACACATTGCCTCTAACTCTGTGTTTCTTGAAAGGACCAAGCATATATAAATAGATTGCTACTAAGTAAGAGAAGCTATTGGGAAAGGAATCATCTTTCCTGGCTATACAAGGAGTGAGGATCAACTAGCTGATGTGTTCATCAAGGCAACAACTTTGAAAAATTGCGCCTCCACCTATCCACGGCTTGGCCTTATGACCATTCCGAAACAATGATCCCAACATGGAGTGTTATACTCTTTTTCCCTAGAAAAGGTTTTGTTCCAATTGGTTTTTTCCTTCTTTAGGTTTTTAATGAGGTAATGCTTCATGGTTGCAAGCTTTGGCATTCTCCATGTCTTAAGCTTGAGGGGGAGTGTTGGAATGAAGAATAAATGATGAAGAAAGAAGTCCTCTAACTCTAGCTTAAGGCTGTGTGGTCTAAGTCATCTAAGGAGAGTGTCTAAGACTTGTTTGTGTTCTAGTATTATGTTATCCTTGTAGTCATTCATGTATAAGGCAATTCTTTTATCCAAACAAGCCTAGACTAGATTAGTATAAATCGCTATCTCTATCCTCATTTCTCTCTAATCTCTATAATCTCTCATTCTCTAAATCTACAAATCTCTAAATCTCATATTCTTTCACTGTCTTGTTGTTAAGCCATCTTAGTCTGTAAGGTTTGGGTGTTTGGTCACAGGTAGTCCAAGATTCTCTACCATATACTTACTGGCAGCATTGGTGCAGGAACCACCATCTATAATGAGGGAACACACCTTTCTAAGGATAATGCATTTTGAATGGAATATGTTTTCTCTCTGCTCAATCTCCTCCTGCTCTATGAAGTGAAAGCCCCCATTCTTGCTCTTCTGCGAGCAGCTATCTCGCGACTGATCATTAACATTTCTCCGGAATCAGCGTATTCTACTTCTTCGTCAGACTGTTGATTAGCCGTGGGTGTGACCTCCTCTTGTTCGTCTTCTGATTCGTAATCTCCTGGAGCAGTCAAAACCATAGACATCTTATTAGGGCATTCACAGGACATATGCCCTCTTCCATTATATTTGAAACATGTAATGACACTGCTTTTCTGCGGCTGGTTTGAAGTAGAAGTCGATGTGCTGGGCCTTGGTAAAGTTGTCAGGGCCTTAGGTGCCGAGTTGTTGTCCACTGTCTTACTCTTGAGCCGCGGATCACTAGTAGGGGCAGTTCTGTTAAATGGTTTGGCGTCGGCACTCCAAGTGATCTTTGGTTTGCACGACGCAGAGGACTTCCTTTTGTTACTCTTCTCTATCTGGACGGCTAGATGAAATAACTCGCCAATGATCTTGATAGGGCTGTAGCTCGATCTTTCGTGAGATCGATTCATGCAACCCGTTGATAAAATAAGCCATAAGGCTTTCTTCCGATTCATCCATCTCGAGCCTGTTCCAAAGATGCTCAAAGTCATCGAAGTATTCTGGCACCGTTTTGCTGCCTTGGGTAAGGCGTCTGAATCGCCTCTGAAGTTCCCGGTGAAAAAGAGGGGGTACGTAGCGTTGTCATTAATTGGGTTAGCTCGACCCATGAAATGAAAGCCCCCATTCTTGCTCTTCTGCGAGCAGCTATCTCGCGATCCCACCATGCTAGTGCATGGTCAGTGAACTGTGTCGTTGCCAACGCAACTCGACGGGGATCGACATAGTAATAATATTCAAATAGTAACTCCATCCTCCTCTCCCAGTCTAGATATTCTTCGGGGTCAAGCTTTCCCGAGAAGAACAGTGGGTTCAATTTGACGTCTGGATGAACAACCTGTTGTCTGACTGGCGGCATGGTTTCATTGTAATACTACTTTCTTCCCATTCCACGGTGTGATGCCTCTGGTCTATCATTCCGGTACTGAGTACAGGTGCGGCAGGTGCAGGTGCTTGTGCAGGCTCGGGCTGCTCTAATCACTCGACACGCATCGCTATGGTCGACATATGGGCAGTCAATGATTGCAGCAGCTGCATCATGGCTTGATTGTTCTGTCCAGACGTGGAGTTGTCACTTCCTGACATATTTCCTTTTCTGAGCAAGGAAATTTTCGAAAGTTTCATGAAAAGGAAACTTGCAGAGGTGGAAACTTTCCTTTTATTGAAAGGTTCCATGAATATTATTTTTATTTTATATTTTTCTAATAAAAATAGAAAAAGGTAAACGGCCTAATTGGTAATCGCAAAAATAAAAGAAATTTAAACAAAAGGAAATTATCATAAAGGGAAAATATTGCCTAAAAGCGAAAAGGAAACTAATAATTAAGGAGTATGTCATAAAATTTATTGCCTAGATATAAAAGGGAAATTTTACTAAACAAAATGAGAACTAATTAATTGCCTAATAAAAAATTTAGGAAACTTCCTAAACTAATTCCAAGCCTAAGAAAAAAAAAAGGAAACTAGTTAATTTTATGCCTAAAATGATACGAGAACTTTCCTAAACCTAGCTGCTAAAAACTTAGACTACTCGGGCAGGTGCGGTTTTAGCACTAGAAAGAAATGGACCAAAACTTGCAATCAACTCACACAGACAACTAAAGATGCACCTTATAATACTCACGATTTCAAATATGAACAAGTGCTCTAAGTGAGTTTTCTAAAAGTCCTAATTGGTTTTAAACAACCCTAAAAACCTTTTTTTTTTACAAGATTAAACTTACAATAAGAAACTTTAGATACTTAGACTATCCTTTTTTAAAAAAAAATATGAAAACAATGTTTTGGATTGATAGAACCTGATTATTTTTTTTATATTTCTGTGGTAGGAGACTTGTTTCCTTCACCTTCTTACTGAAAACCTCAGGAGCTTTTAAGCTCTGATACCAGATGATGCAAGCATAGTGGTGGTGCAACTATTGGTCGAGAAGCTCGAGACATCTTGAAACGGATTGGATTAACAGAATGGATCGAAAGAACCACACAAGCTGCGGAAGACTTGTGATACACCGAGTTGTTCTTCTTGGTGAAGAAGAACGAGACAAGCTCTCCAATGGAGGAGGTAGCTGACGTCAATGACAAAGGAGTCTAGGGTTTATTTGCTTAAAAATCATGTTGTCTTATTCCTTGCAAGTGATGAGGCTTATATAGGCCTTTAGTTACAACTTAGGATACACAACATGATGTTTAACCCAAACAACAAGTAGTGTAAATAAAATCAACATGTAGTTCTCTTTGCTGGAAAAATAGAAATGGGCTTAATGCCAAATAACTTAGACATAATAAAAATGGGCTTAAGGCCTTAAACTTATACTTAGTCTAAATAAGAAAGAAATGAGATAGATAAGCCTTAATGATGAAAAGGCCGAGTTGACTTAGACTTGTGAAAGATTGCGGATTTGTGAACAAGTCTCCGTTTTTTTGCGCACTAAGAGTTTTGCCTTGTTAAAAACCTCTTCGGAAATCCCAGCGGGACAAAACCGAAGATGAGAAAAAGAATACAATTTCTTAGCATGTCTTTTGGTGTCTTTACCAAATAGTGATGGTAAAGACACCGAAGATAGAAGAATCTTGGAGTAGGAACCTCCAATGTTCCTTAGCTGACATGAACGGGTCTTGCTGGGCCTCTGGATCAACTAATGGGCTGGATGGGCCGGCCTCCTTGACTTCCTGGACGTCAGATCTCTCCATCATCTGATTGAACTTGTCTCCCAATGCTCGAGCCTTGGAACGCGTCAAAGGCCCTGGTGGTACTCGTGGTGCAGTAGCCGGTACGATGTCCTCATCATAAAGGAACCAGACACAGATCTGGCACGATCGGGCCCGAAACTAGACACGACCAGGCACAGCCTAAGGGCTACCAGGCCTGGCCCAAGAAGGCAAGGGGATAAGCCTAAAATCCTGTCTAAGGGAGTTGCCTCTTCTTTCAAACAACAACTAACAACTTACCATATTCAACCTCTCACCCATTAGTGAAACGGTACACTCTGATCCTTGAAGGCCAGCATCAAAAGGCCACGCATCATCAAGGAACCTAATACTATACGAGTTAAGCTAAAGGGGGACGCCAAGGTAAGCAGTGAGTTTCCTTTTATTTGATTATTGGACTAATCCCTTTTTTCCTTTATGTGTTTGTTTTGTTTCCTTTTAGTTTTTTTTTTGTTTCTTGTAAAGTAAGGCAATTGTCTCGCCACCCTTTTAATAGGCAACTTGGTTTTCCTTTTCTTGTAATCTGTTTCAAAGACCCCTAGAAGGGCATAGCTGAAAGACTCCTTAAAAAGACCCACTGCAGCCTTGTTATTTTACACAACTTATAAAATAAAGAAACCGAGTTTTGCCTTAGCAAACAAAAATCCATAGCCTTCGAGTCTTGTGAGAAGCAACCCTCTGAGCAATCCTCTGAGCAACAGACTTGTCAAGCATCACTTTCCATAGATACTTGTGGCGTCATTCAATCCCTTCCATCATTCTATCGTTCCATACTTGTTTTATTGATGTAATACTTGGTGTTTCAAGAAGAGAGCGTTGAACAACTAACTTGTACATCAACGTGAGTTGCTTGTGAGACTAGGCAGATTCCGAGTCTTACATCATCTCGGTATCCAGGTTCTATCATTCTAGTCCCTTAGTCCTTGCTTGATTAGTTCATTAGTAAACCTTGAAAGAAAAATACCCATAAAAGTTATTACTAGTTAGCATCTCTATTAATCTTACAATTTGTCTCATCTAAAAACATAAACTAATTCATTTGTTACTTGTTAGTTTGTTAGCTTCCCATTCCGTACACGATAAACATATGTGCTTTGGTTGTTTTAGTCGGTTCTCTATGGCTAGCTCTTCCCTTTAAAACCTAAAAATAAAAAAGAGTTAAATTGCCATTTTTTGTTAATTGAGTTTTTTCATATATTTGGTACTTTCCTTTGTTCCATAAACGAAAATTTCAAAAAAAAAAAAGTCAAGTTTCTAGTTTCCTTTCTTGTTTAAGTTAAACTTCCTAAACTCCCAAAGCCATAAAGCAATTTTCCAATTCTTGCTAAATAATAATTTTTCCATTTATCATGCTTTCAAGCAATTGTTTCCTTATTTTATTTTCTTTGCCTTTTCTGTGTGAGAATCCTTTAACAACTTGATCTTTGAGAATTAACGCAGAGAACACATCTTCCTGTCATGGGCGACGCCGAGCCTCAAGTGACCATGCAGACGCTCTCGGACGCTTTAATAAGACTTAGAGACCGCATGAACCAGATAGAGCAACGCCTAGCAGAAGCTGGTAACCCCAGCCAAACGGGAGGAGTACCTAGGAGGCAACCACCCCAGCCACGAAAAAAGTAACCCCTTCAGCCTTCGGAAGAAGACACCACTGATGATGACATGCCAAGCAAGCTACCCTCTCTCCTACCCCTGACCCGAGACATAGAAGACATAAGAGACAAGGAGGTAGAGAGAGAGAGGAAGGGAGGGATGGAGATTACCATCACCAACCGGGTCGAGATATTAAGCTACAGGCTCCAACCTTTGCTGGGAAGGTTGACCCGGACGCATATATCGATTGGGAGAAGGGAATGGAATACAACTTTGAGTATTATCATTACACCGAGGAGAGGAAAGTGTCATTAGCAGCTTTTCAACTCAAGGACAATGCCCTTGCTTGGCGGGATCGGGAAGTAGCCGAGAGAAGAAGGCTAACACGCAGGCAACTCCATCTTTAGGATTACATAAGAGACCAACTCCGGAAGAGGTTTGTTTCTACATACTATTATAGGGACTTATAAATGTTGAAATGAAGAAGAGACAAGGAGATACATGCGCGCATAGGTTCAAAGGAAAGGAGAGTGTTTGTCACAAAAGTTAGGCTATCCTTGTAACCAAAAATCTATTAGTCTAATCTTGTAGCCAAACAGGCCTAGACTAAGTTAGTATAAATAGGTTTCTCTCTCCTTACTTGTAACCTAAGAAATCATAATGTTTCTTTCTATTAAAAATTTCATTCTCTCTATTCTCTCTAATTTCACTTAATCTCACACTCATTTAGGCGTCTTTTACTCTCTTAATCTCTCAAGTTCTCTCAATCTTTCATGGTATCAGAGCAATTCTCTAGCATAAGCTCAAACATAATCCATCTATTCTTTTCTTTTGTCGAATACTTGATCATACAACTTGGTACAATCGTCTTCACCTTCATCGTGCGATCTTAAGAGTGCTGCTTAGTTTCTTAATCACCATTCAACACGATCTAAAAGTTCATCCTCAATTAAAGCCAACAGAAAGAGCCGATCATAACCTCCCTTGGTACACATCTTCAAATCGATAGACCTTGTACTCACCCTTTAATCCTCTATTGTCGCAAGCAAAACAACTTCAGTATCTAGTGATCCTTGCCTTACACGACTTCTTGCCTTCACAAGAAAGGTTATAATTCATAGTTCTAGGAGTTCAGTTCCTCTCTTATCAAGATTCTTTTAGTTTCTTGCTAAGTTCAAGTTTCTATGTACTTCTGTAGAAGAATAAGTTCTTGAAATCAAAAATGGACAGTTTAATCTCCAATGATCAGTTATAGAAGTGTTTGAGTCATTTTGGTCAATTCTAATTTTACAAGATACATCTTCTTGACTATTAGATATTTTTTAGACAGATAAATTGTTAGTTGTTGATTGTTAGGCTGTTAAAACAGTTAAAAAAATCTGGTGAGAGGTTAGTTAAGAATTTAGACATGTTTTAAATCGGTTAGTTGTTAGGATCACAAGTGGGCAGGTTAGTTGTTAGGTTGGTAAATCGGTTAGTTGTTAGGTTGGTAGGTGGTTAGTAGGTAAAGGTCAAGTTGTTAGCGGTTAGTTAGTGGCCAAAGCAGTTGTTAGATTTTATTACAAGGCGGTTGTTACTCTGGTCTAAGGGGTGGTTATAACCTGCAGTTAAGTAAAAAATTGTTTTTACAAACATGGAGTTTGCCAAGAGCATTTAAGATCCAGTAATATTGAAAGGGGTGAACTACCTCTTGTGGTCAAGGACAATGAAGACTACCTTATGCAACAGAGGTCTGTAGCCATATTTCTTGATCGAAAAGGCGCCAATGGTGGTCTTTGAAGGAGAAACGCAGAAAGACCAAGACAAGAGTGAAGAAGATATGTTAGGTAAATGGTTTCAAGAAGACCAGATGGTACTATCAATCTTACAGAATTCTCTTGAAGGATTTTGTGATGAGTACGTCAAGTCATCACCCATCAATAAGCATGGAAAAGACACCAATAAGCTGACTAAAACCTTTGGAGAGAACCAACCCGAGCGCACTAAGGACATAGGTGTCTTTCTTGGAACATATCTCTCCAACCATGGAGAGTTAAGCTGAATCAACTTATTCTAAAAACTTAACTCATCAAGGAACCATATATAATAAGAATCAGATCAAAAGCTTTCTGCATGAAGAAGATATTCCATTTACAATTCGTCTGACCTCCAATGCATCTGTTTTGGAAATCATGAGAGATTTTGCACGTCCGCGCATCAAGAAAGCTCAGCCTCGAACCAACCAAGGTAATAATCTTTATTTGGAAGGAAATGTTATTCAGAAAATTAAGAATATCACGGATATCACATCAGAGCTTCAAGATATCATCAAAACAAGCTGTTTAGCCAATAAAGAACAAATGGAGCAAGAAGAGGATTCTGGAGCTAAGCTCGTGAGAAAACTTTAAGATCTCAACATTTTAAAATTGAATAAGCTTCTGCCTTGAATTCAAGTCACTTTGCGAGAAGATGTACTTCTTACTCTTATGATCTGTTAATATCTGGACTTTCTCACCACAGAGATATGCTCTCCATATCTTAAGCGCAAATACCACTGCAGCTAACTCAAGATATTGCGTCGGGTAATTAACTTCATGACTTCGGAGCTGTCTGGAAGCATATACTATTACAAGGCCCTCTTGCATCAACACACAGCCAAGCCCCATCCTAGAAGCATATGTATAGACATCATATGGAACACCCATTCGCGGTAGAACCAATACATGAGTCTTAGTCAAACAATCTTTCAACTTCTGAAAACTCGTCTCACACTCTTCTGACCACTCGAACTTTACCCCCTTTCATATTAATGTGGGCATAGGCTTGGCAATAATAGCATAACCTTCCAAAAATTTTCTGTAGTAATCCCCCAAACCAAGAAAACTGCAAACCTCAGTAGGACTAACCGGTATAAGCCACTCCGAAATTGTTACAATCTTCTGAGGATCAACTTCTACGCCTGCCTCATAAATAACATGACCTAGAAATCCAACTTCAACTGCACTAGCTATGCAAACAAATAATGCTCACGCAACTTAACAAATACTAACCAAAGATGCCAATCATGCTCCTCTTCACTCTTGGAGTATATCAAAATGTCATCGATGAACACTATGACACACTTATCCAAGTACTGCCTGAAAACATCATTCATCAACTTCATAAAAGTTGCAGGTGCATTCGTCAATCCAAATGACATGACTATAAACTCGTAATGCCCCTAACGAGTACGAAAGCTGTCTTTCAAATATCCTCCTATACATTAGGTATCTGATGGTAACCTGAAGCTAAGTCAATCTTGGAAAACCTTCTCTAACCTGCTACTGATCTAGCAACTAGTCAATCCGAGGAAGAGAATACTTATTATTGATAATCACCTTGTTCAAACCACGATTATCAATGCACAACCTGAAACTGTCATCCTTAATTAACGAACAAAACTGGTGCTCTCCAAGGGGAGCTACTGGTTCGAATAAACCCCTTATATGTTATATCCTCCAACTGTTTCCCTAACTCCTCCATTTCGGCGGGAACTAAACGTTAAGGCACTCTAGATATAGGAGTGGTACCAGGCTCTAACTCAATTGTGAACTGCTCACTTCTAGGCTGTGGTGGTCCTTGCAAAGGCTCAAAAAGATCTGCATAACCTGACACTACTAGAATCATGCTAAGATTCAACTATGATCCCTCCCCCACTATAGAGATAGTCGCCAGATTCGTTTCATTACCCTTAGCAAATAAGTCATCTGCATGAATCATCGATATAAGCAGAATACCAATGCTAGCTCAAGCACCTTGAAAGACCAACCTCCCACCATCTCTAGGAATTAGCCCTCTATGAAAGAATATGAGATTAAGAGATTTGTAGAATGATAGAATGAGAGATTAGAGAGAATTAGAGAATTAGAGAAAAGAATGATTTATTAGAAAATGAGAATTATGAATTCTTACTTACAAAATGTGAAGGGAGTAAGGTATTTATACTAATATAGTCTAGGCTTGTTTGGATACAAGGATAGCCTTATACATAAATGGCTACAAGGATAACATAATTCTATAATACAAACAAGCCTTAGACACTCCCTTTTACACAGATATAATTCACCATTTAATAAGATTTAAAGACATCCATATTTTCATCACTTCTTCTTCATTCCAACACTCCCTCTCAAACTTAAGACATAAAAATGCTTAAGCTTGCAACCATGAAGTATTACCTCATTAAAAACCTAGAGAAGGAAAACCCAATTGGGACAAAACCTTTTATAGGGAAAAAGAGTATAACACTCCATGTTGGGATCATGGGTATGGAATGGACATGAGGCCAAGTCTTGGGTAGATTGATGTGCCAATTTTCAGAGATGTTGCCTTGGTGAATATATCAGCTAGTTGGTCCTCACTTCTTGTATAGCAAGGTAAGATGATACCTTTCCCAATAGCTTCTCTTACTTTGTGGCAGTCCACTTCTATGTGCTTGGTCCTTTCATGAAACACTGAATTGGAGGCTATGTGTATGGCAGCCTGATTGTCACAATGGATGGTGATAGGCTCCTCACATCTCACGGTTAAGTCTTCCAATATTTGTTTCAGCCAGATGCATTCAGTAGTGAGTTTCCTCATTACTCTGATTCTGCACTAGAGCATGAAACCACCTTTTGCTTCTTGGTTTTCCAAGTCACAAGGTTTCCACCTATGAAAGTACAATACCCAGTAGTACTTCTCCTATCTTCCCTATCTCCTGTCCAATCTGCATCACAATAACCAACCACATTTGTGCTTTGAGATATCTTAGAATTCGCATGGCCATGTCCCAATGCCTCATCTTTGGCCCTTACATGTGTTGAGATACCTGATTCACAGCAAAACATAAATCTGGTCTTGTGATGGTTAAATAAATAAGCTTATTAACCCCTTTCCTATAGAGCTTAGGATCATGAAAATCAATTTCCTCCTCTAACTCCCCCTTAGTTGCGATTTTATAGTTTTCTTCTAAGGGTGTTTTGACTGGCTTAGGTTCCATCATACCTGTGGATGTTAGTAGATCTACAACATACTTCCTTTGGGAGAGAAAGAGACCTTCCTTAAACCTACATACTTCAATTCCTAAGAAGTATTTAAGTTCTCCTAAATCCTTTATATCAAAGACACTCTTTAAGTAATCTTTAGTAGATGCAATACCAACACTATCACTACCAGATATGATTATATCATCTACATAGATAAGAATTACCACAATACCTTCCTTACTCTTTAATATGAAAAGAATATGTTCCACTTCAGATCTTTTGAAGCCTTTATCCATTAAGGTTACACTTAGTTTGTGGTACCAAGCTCTTGGAGATTGTTTAAGGCCATAAATAGCCTTCCTTAGCCTTAGGATATTACCGCTTCCAACCTCATCTTCTAGGCCAGGTGGTGGTGACATGTAAACCTCTTCTTCTAGTTCACCTTGCAAGAAAGCATTCTTGACATCCATTTGCCACAACTCCCACTCAAGATTAGTAGCAACAGTAAGCACAACATTGACAGAATTAAGCTTAGCTACAGGAGCAAATGTATCCCTATAATCCTCACCATATGTCTGAGTAAAACCCCTAGCTACCAACCTAGCTTTATATCTATCAATTTCACCATTGCTTTTGTATTTAATGGTAAAGATTCATTTACAACTTACAGCCTTCTTTCCTTTTGGTAAAATAGCTGAAGCATATGTACCATTCCTCTCCATAGCTTGTTTCTCAGTTGAGATAGCTTCCTTCCATTCCTTTTTAGACATAGCTTCTTCATATGTCTTTGGAATCTGCTCATTATCAAGACTATAAATAAAAACAACATGATTAGAAGGTAAGTGTGCAATATTACAAACTCCCTGGTCATGATGAACCACAACATTTCATTGTAGAAAACTGGTGGATTTCTTTGTCTTGTGCTCCTTCTTAAAACTATAGGTGGAGCTTCTTGATTAGATTCCTCTTCTTCACTCAAAACTTCAATAAGAGTAGGTCTTGATCTTTTGGAAGATGAGACTATAATGGAATCATCTCCTGCTGAGTCTTGTTGGACATGAGTAGAAGCTTCTCCACCCCCATGGTCAAGAGGAGGAAGACCAGTAGAATCAAGGGATGAGGAAGGCCGAGATGATGCGGCTGGACCGGATGGACCAGCTGAGCCGGAAGGTCCGGGGCCGGGGCAGGCTTTTGGATCGGCCGAGACTGAGGTTCCGCGACTACTTGCTAATGGGGCAGGTGACAAAGGTGATGAGGCTGTGTGCTGACCACCTCCTATTCCAATACTTTCCAAGAGTTTCCTCAGGAATTCAGCTTGGTCTGTTCTTGTTGATGAGATGTCTTTAAATTGCTCACAAGTTCCTTCTTCATAAAAACATTTTCTTCTTGGAACTTTACATCTCTAGACACCAAAACTCTTCTTGTCTCTAGGTCATAACATTTATATCCTTTCTGAGTAGATGAATACCCAATGAACATAGCCTTGACACTCTTTGGTTGAAGCTTGTTCCTTTGCTCCCTTGGTATTAACACAAAACAAACATACCCAAAAACTTTCAAATGATCAATAGTGGGTCTAGTTTTGTTTAATACCTCAAATGGAGATAGGTCATCAAGGACTTTTGTAGGTGTCCTGTTGATTAAGTAGCATGCTGCTACAAGTGCATCCCCCCAAAATTGTTTAGGTACCTTCATGTGGAACATCATAGTTCTCACAACCTCCATTAAGTGCCTGTTCTTCCTTTCAGCTACTCCATTTTGCTGTGGAGTGTAAGGACAGCTTGTCTGATGCTCAATGCCATGCTTAGCTAGATGTTCCTGAAGTCTGGTACTAGTGTATTCCTCTCCATTATCTGTTCTAAAGCATTTAATTCTTGCATTGTATTGGTTAGTAACATATGCTTGAAAGTTTAAAAATGCATCATAAACCCTATCTTTAGAACTAAGTAAAGGTATCCATGTATATTTGGACTTTTATCAATAAATGTCACAAAATATTTATGGTTTTCTCTAGATGGATATGGAGATGTCCAAACATCAGAATGCACTAATTCAAAATAATTTTCATATTTATGCATTGATTTTTCAAAAACTGTTCTACAATGTTTTCCAAGAATACAAGAATCACACAACTCTTTAGGCATTCTTAAACCAGGCACAATTAATTCAAGAGTTCTTTGATGAGGATGTCCTAGTCTAGCATGCCACAAATCAGAATCACTACTAAATGTATTAGCCTGAAAAGCCGATTCCAATTCACTACCACTAGTCATATTATCAAGTACATACAAGTAATCTTTTGTGGTTCCTTGTCCAAAGCATCTTCTAGTTTCAATATCCTGAAAATAGAAATTATTGGACCAAATATAGCATGACAATTCAAGTCAGTAGTAGCTCTTTTAACTGAGAGCAAATTTGAGGTAAAAGAAGGCATATAAAATGCTTTAGATTCTTTATCAAACAATTTCAATTTTTTATGCCTTTGATTGGTACTTTAATTCCATTAGCAATAAGAACATTCCCTAGGGCAGGTTCTACATTCTCTAGCAATTCTAAATCACTAATCATGTGATGAGAAGCACCAGAGTCAACCACCAAAGATTTAGGAGCATTTGATGTATAAGTAGTTTGAAAAGAAGCATGAAAAGTTTTACCCATCATATTTCTCTCCTTTATTGCCTTAATGAGAGCTTCCAAGTCTGATTTTATCAGAAAATCTGATGCTTGTGACATGATACTGGTGGAGGCTGAATGAGAGAGTGGACCACTGCTTACAACCACCTTGGATGACATCATGCCGTGAGCTTGGCTGGCCGAGGGCATGGCCGGTTTTTGTTGAGGTCGTGATGCCCAAGAGGGCTTCTGGTGAGGGTGAAGTACCCAGCAATCCTTCTTTGCATGGCCATTCCTCTTGCAATGATCACAAAATTGCCTCCTCTTCCTAGAATCACTTGCTGGTCTGAAGAAACTTTTTTGAGCAGCTACTAGTTCAGCTTTGTTGCCAAACAATCCTTGTGATCCTTACTCCTTTTGAATTTGAGCACACACTTCCTCCAAGCTAGGTAACTTATCAGACCTGAGAATATGCTTAATAAGATCTGAGTAAGTAGAATTAAGAGTTAAAAGTAACCCAAACATCTTATCTTGTTCTTTCCTCTCAAGGAGAACAAGTGGTTCAATAGTGGTTGGCCTTAGCATTTCTAGCTCAGCCCACAAACCTCTGAATGAGCCATAGTGCTTTGTGAATTCAGCATCCTCCTGTCTTAATTCATTCAAAGCCTTCTTCACTTCAAAAATTCTCAAAAGGTTAGTGGTGTTTCCATACACCTTAAGCAAAGTGTCCCAAAGATCTTTTGCATTTTCACAAAAGGAATAAGCTTCTAAAAAATCACTAGCAAGAGAATTTTGTAGTATAGAAAGTACCAACTGATCTTCTTGGTACCATTTGGTTTGAGCTGCATCACTCACTTCAGCCACTTCATTGTCTTCAATGCCATTAGTGGCAATGTGGTTCCAAAGTCCTTTACCACCTAATGTGGTTTTCATGGTCCTAGACCACAAGAGATAATTTGCTCCATGTAGAATTACTGGAGCTCTAAGAGATGTTTGAATCTCCATGATTGGTTGTATTGGTCACTAGGGTCGCTTGGTCGCTTGGTCACTTGGTCGCTTGGTCTTTTGGTTGCTTGGTCGCTTGATCAATTTGTCTCAATTCTGGTTGTGCTATGTTCGCATGTCCTGAGTCTCTTGGCGTCCCTGTACCGTGTCTTGTCCAGGAGCTAGAGTGTATGGGAGAATGCGAGGACACGAGGTTGCGAGAATGCACGGATGCGAGGATGCGAGACTTGTCCGAACTGGGCTTGCTTGGTCGGGACAATGTATCAAGATTTCTGCACAAGTACACACTACAACTTGCAAGAACAAAGGATTATGTGCAATACAGGAAATAAATCGAGTGTGTGCAAAATAAATCTTGATTAAATGAGTGACCAACAAGAAAAATAAAGTTTCTTGTAAATCAAGAAAGCTTTAACAACCTAAAACTACCTATAACAACTTGTAACCAATTCTAATAACTCAAGTAACAAGAATTGTAACAGATTAAAAACAACCAAAATTCGACCTTATCAAGAATTAACAACCAAATTCGAATTCCATCAATTAAAATCAATTCAAAAAATCAAGAAATCAATTTTAAAACTTTTCACAAGCTGAACATGGAATTCAAGAAAATCAATCTTGGAGCCTTAAACCTATTGGATTGACCTGAAATTTCGTAGAGACCCTCAAAAGACACTTATATCACCAGGATTAAAAAAAAAAGTAAAGAAAACTGAGAAAGAATTAGAATTATATCACCAGGATCTTGACACAGGTGATTTCGGACGTCTCTGAGAAAATCTTCAATAAAATCCTTCGAACTCAATGGAATTGAGTTCCGCTTTCTTTAAACAGAAACTAGACTCGAAGAGCTTGAGATTAGGCTTTTGAAGATCACGATTTGAAGAAGAATTGACGTCGTGGTGACCTGGGAAATGCAGGGGTTCGCGATGGACGTGGTTGCGAAGCACCTTTGAAAGAAAATTCATACCTTTTGATTCAAATGGCCTTGGATTCCGAACTCGCCGATTCACAATCCAGAGAAAGCAGATCGGCAAAAGGACTCGTGGTTTGGCCGGAATTTGAATTACAAGATGACGTTCGAAATTGGTCCAGAAATTGATGAAGAACAAGATGGATTCTTGTTGAATCAATGAAAGAATGAAGATATTTACCCTGATTTGATGCAACCTGGCTCTGATACCATGAAAGAATATGAGATTAAGAGATTTTTAGAATGAGAGAATGAGAGATTAGAGAGAATTAGAGAATTAGAGAAAATAATGATTTATTAGAAAATGAGAATTATGAATTCTTACTTATAAAATGTGAAGGGAGTAAGGTATTTATACTAATCTAGTCTAGGCTTGTTTGAATACAAGGATAGCCTTATATATAAATGGCTACAAGGATAACATAATTCTATAATACAAACAAGCCTTAGACACTCCCTTTTACACATATATAATTCGCCATTTAATAAGAATTAAAGACATCCATATTTTCATCACTTCTTCTTCATTCCAACACTCTAGTGCGATGGAAATCCAACGACACTATATGCTTAGATAACCAATCCATCCCGAGAATAACTTCATAATTATTTAGCTTCATCTCGACCAACTCTCCAAGCAACTCAACTTCAGAAAATAAAGTTCTTCAGTGATAAAAAAATATTCTTGGTGGTAGATGTTCTCTAAATGAGCTGAATTGTAATAATATTTTTTCAACACTTTGTTTAATAATTCTAGAAATAATTTTTTGACAAAGTTTTTAGGAGGTTGAGTAATATTTATTTTTCATTGATCCGGAATAGTTATTTCTTTCAATTTTAGTTGTTGAGGTACGTAGGTAGCAGTTTGAGTGTCTTTACTATGAAATGATAATATTATAGTTTCACCTGTATCATCTTGTAATAAACATTTAGGATTGAACTCAGATGTTGATTGCTTACGGTATATTCGATAAAGTAGTAAGTATCCTTGTCGTTTATCTTGAAATTTAGTTTATGGTAAGTGAACATTTAAATTAATTATTGTTGGATCATGTAAACATACTTGAAAAATATGTACACAATTAAAATAAATTGCTCAATTACATTAATTTGATTGTACTGTTCCTAAGAACGAGTCTTCAATACCAGTTCTTGTTAATGGTTTAATTGCTATTTGAACAAATCCAAACTGGATATAATTAAATACTTTTAAAAAACAAATTACCTAAAGCAATTGAAGATAGTAAGTTTATTTCTTTAAATTCATGTTTTAAAGATAAAGTTTGTTCATGTTATTTTATTGCATCATTTGTTTTAAAATATTATATTGTATGGAATCTGAGAATGAAAAAGACAAAATAGGAACTACGTATTTAGGGATAAGAGGAGACATATGTTGGTTAAAATTTTTAGATAATTCGGTTCTTCGGTGTTATATGGAACAAAAGACATCTATTCAGGAATTATCAATTAATTATGAAGATATTGAGTTAGAATTGTCAAGGATTAGAGATTAAGTGGACTATTAGTTATCAAGGAAAAATTTGGTTTAAGCATAAACCAGAATTTTTGTTCCTTTCTGAGACAAAACAAGAACACTCTTTTGTCAAAAAATTTAAACATCATTTTGGATACAATAATCTTCATACGGTCGAATCCCGGGGTACAAACGGCGGTCTTGCATTATTTTACAATCAGTCTATTAAGGTTAGTATCATCTTTTGAGTAATCGGATTATAAAGCGACTATGAAGGGGAAAATGTTTTTCTATGATTTGTATATGGGGACCTGGTCTAGAATTTGCGAGCTAAGGTCTGGGAGCATGGAACTATAACTAGTTTGACAAGGAAGGATCCGTGGTTATTAATTGGTGATCTCAATGAAATAACAGGTAATCATAAAAAGGATGGAGGCCTGTTAAGATATGCATCGACTTTTGTATCTTTTAAGAATATGATTATTAATTGTGGGTTCATTGAATTTCCATTTCTTGGAAATTCTCTTTCATGGAGGTGTGATAGGAATGGTCAAACAATAAGATGTAGATTGGACAGAGCATTGATAAATCATGATTGGCATAATTTATTCCCCCAATCTTTTGTAGAATATATAGGATTGGTGGCCTCGGACCGTAAACCCATTGTGGCTACCATCGATGTTGCAATAATGAAAGCAAAGAGACAATTTAGATTCCACAAAAGGTGGATCAGAAAGGATGGGCTAATGGAGTCTATTACTAATGGTTGGCCTTTGTTTCCGGGAGGTAATGAGGGGACTTTCGCTGATAAAATTAAGAATTGCAGACATGAATTATCCGTTTGGACGAAAATTGTAACATCCTAACCCAAAGCCTGTGCAAAATTGAGGCCCAATCATTTAACCTTAGGGCATGTCATCTTCTCAGAGTCTATAAAAAGAGAGGCAAGGCCCATTCAGCCTCATATACACAATTCCCAGCAAAGCTCTGTCAAATTTTGAACACGTCGCCGCCGCTACAGTCTCCGCCGTCGCCAGAAGCACCGCAACTCACCGGAGTCGTTGATGTGAGTTTTTCCAGATTCGGTTATTTGATCGTAACTTCTTCATACGATCTCGGATTTTAGCATTCTACATATCAAACTGTAGATCTCTACAAGACAAGGCCATACACACCAAAATAGCCGGATTTGGACGCCGGACGGGCCATCAATCGCGCGGGAAGGTTTGCCGGAAAATTGAAACGTCTCCGTCTGTGTAATTTTCAGATATATGATAGCTCATGCCGTTCTAATTCCGAATTTGCCTTCAGTTTCTTGTGAATTGCTGTGGTTTGAAAGTAATGGCTGTCTAAAGTTGTGAGGGTCTTTTAGTAATTTTGTCTAGGAGTCATTCTATTCTGGAATCTGGACCCGAGTGGCTACTGATATTGTTTTTGATCAGTCTGATATCAGCAGTCCTTACTTTGTTTGAAACTTCCATTTATGGCAGGTTTCCATTTGAGAAAGTTTTCCCTTTTTGGCAATTTACATAAAAGGAAAGTTTGTTCTTCTGTTGCTAAGGTGAGGAATTCGTCAAGTGTTTCCATTATCTCATTCTTATAGCCGTTAATCTCTGGTTTGAGTCATTGTTTGAAACATGTATGTAACGAGTATAATTAATAATAGATGCGTTATTGTTTGTTATTGTATTACTTTATATTATGTAAACAAATATATACATGTATCACATAGAATCCATATGACTAAAGGTTCAAACTTTTGTGTGATGATTTGTTGTTTGAGCATAGCTAACTTGTATTGACGTGTTGTGTTAGATACGAGCGTTACTAGCTCGCGATAGGTTGGTTCGAGAGTGGTGTTGTGGCATTTAGACCCAGACTTTCGAATCATGTGTGATTGAGATATGGTGTAGTGATGGTTTGTCATGTATGGCGTGCCCTGCATGAAGATTAACCTGATCGTTTGTCATGTATGGCGTGCCCTGCATGAGGACGTACATGTTTTCTTGTCTTTGTGAAGGGAAGGAGTTTCTGTCATGTATGGTGTGCCCTGCATAAAGATTTGTCTGGCCGTTTGCCATGTATGGCGTGCCCTGCATGAAAACGTGTCCCCTGGTTTGTGTTTGTGACACTGAGTGGTCATATGTTTGAGTGTTCTAGACACTATGATTGTTTACATGTTTTAGCCTTAGGCTTGCTTTATATTATTGTTATAAGTTGTTCTGGTGGATTAACGTGTCCTTAGACTCGTTTCTCACTGGGTAATCCAGTTACTCTTCCCCTTCCTAATCTTTCACGTGAGCCTGCTGTCGTGCCCGAGTAGCGTAGAAGTCGATGAAGCTGTTCTACCTTTGAATAATATATTTAGAATTTATTTATTATTTATTTAGAACGGATTATGATTGGTTATTTTAAAAACATTTTGAATTATTTTGGGAATATTATTTAATTATTATTTCGGAGAATTTGGGTCGTTTCAATTTGGTATCAGAGCCTAGATTTATCAAACGGTGCTGACCCGGATAGGCAGTCCTGAGAATGTGTTTTTAAGTGGTTTTCGAAAAACAAAGGGAACAGCTCATCGACCTGCTGATTTATTCTCTTCCATTGTGATTTTAGAATTTGTCCTAAGGCGAAAAGAGTTCAGACGACTGGTACACAAGTTATGGAGACCTCTGAAGTTTACATCAATGTTCTGGTGGTAATTAATGAATATTGTACTGCTCAATCTATCGCTGATTCAGAAACAGAAAGTGTAAATCAGAATATTAAATATGACAATTAAATTAAGTTCAAAGCACCTAAAGCTGAACCAGAACAAGATATGTATCTCACATCTCCTACACCATCAGATTTTAAATCTATATATATAATAAATAAAGACTTTTAAATTAATAAAAAAAAATATCTTAAGCAAAAATTTTATTCCATAGAAAAAAAAAAAAGAAGAAAATGGTATTTTAAAAATAAAATTCTAAATAATAAACAACTAATTTCAGAGAAATTTGGTACGAAATTATGACAATAAAAGAAATAATTATTCCATTTTTAATATGGTATGAAACTTACATAATATTGATTATCCATTCAAATCTATAAATACAAGTTTAACTTTAAGTAAGATATGGGAACAAACACATGGTAACAAAGTTAAATCTATCCATCCACCATTAAAAGACTTAAATATAAATACAACAAATTGGCAAATAATTGTCACTCCCTTTAAACTGAAGCTAATAAAGAAGATAAAGAACCAGTAGTTGTAAGCGATAATAAACCTATATATCAATAAAGTTATTTTCAAAGCACACTACTATACCGAACGAATGGAAGCCAACGACCCTAGACGATACCCACAATCACACACTCACCTTAAGATCTTAGTGAACCGGTAAAAATCTCACATTTGACACCTCTTGCTGCAGATCGTCCAATCCAAACATGTTGCACGTCACATAGACTTAATATATTTTTGGAACAACATATACCAACCATTAAGTCTCTCAACGTTTTACGGAATCATATATTGATAAGATACTAAGTTCATCGACGCTTATCAGAAATACTTCGACAAAACACCCAGATTCATGGTCAAGCCAAACCGGTCTCAATGCCCTCTTAAGCGACCAGCGCTTCACATGTTCTTTCGGAAAAACTCTCAGCCGAATGCTCAGTTCTATCGGGTTCTTTTGGAATTCTTGCTTTGCTCGATAATGTCATGTAATATATATAGGGAACGGCTGAGGTTCTTTTTATATGCCAAAGCAGACTACGGTTTCCTTTTTTCTTGTTCAATCACAATCGACCCGACCCACAACCATTCTAGAACATTTCCATAACTTTTAGAACGTTCCCATATCTTTTGAGAATATTCTCATTTGTCTTTGGAACGTTGCTTCATTCTTCGAGAAATCTTTTTTTTTCCAAGTCTTAACCGTTTTAAGAATATTTTCAGATCTTTCGGAAAATCTTCTCTTTTTTCCATTTGAAAATCTTCTAAATTTTCTCTTTCGGGAATTTTCAATTTTCTTGAACCAGTCCGTTCCAAGAATATTACCATTAGTCTTTACGAACATTTCCATTTTTCTTTTAGGAAAATCTGACCGTTTTCCAATCCTCATGACCATATCTTGGAATGTATCATATTTTTTTCAGAAATATTTCTATTTTTCCAAACTATACAGATTTTCAAAAAAATTTCTTTGTCGTTTTCCCTTTTCCTGAACTTTGCCATTCTCGCCCACAGTAAAATTTCAAGAACGCAATCATTACATAAAACCCTCTGAAGAGGCCGGCTTCAGCCAAACGCTAGAATGGTTACACAAATCAAAAATCTAGGCTTTTTGTTGCAGAAAGGGGGACACGAGAGAGAAAGTTATTTTGACTCGACAACTGTTTATTCATGTGATTTTTTACTTTTATAAAGCGATAAACGTATACAGGATTATCATGCCATATTTAGAATATCAACATTTTTA
This sequence comes from Streptanthus diversifolius, assembly GCA_039880935.1. NCBI lineage: Eukaryota > Viridiplantae > Streptophyta > Magnoliopsida > Brassicales > Brassicaceae > Streptanthus > Streptanthus diversifolius. The sequence goes on from JAXGFM010000001.1 coordinate 5,619,897, forward strand.
GTAATTTTAATATCCTGTACAATATTATGGGATACTCGATTCGAACTCCAAACATGTCATGAATAATTTTAGAGGTGACCATCACTGTATCACATGATTCCAACACTGATGGAAAACATACTTATGAGAAGAAAACAAAATATTTAAATTTTTCTTACATTTTTAGTATTTGCGTAATTTTTATTTTGGTTATTAAATCAAATCCAAATTTATATTTAGATTAATAATAACGTTTGAGCGTTTTAATTAATTTCGAAAGATGCAATTACCCTGATTTTCTTTGTATCTCACTAATAGCAATAGAGTAATTATAAATTCAACTTTCAACCATAAACCATTTTTACTTCTCAATTATTTATATGATATAGATTTCATACGCTCATAAAGAAGGACTTTCTTATGTAATATACTTAAAGATTTGTATCATATTAGATAAATTTTCCTTTCCGAAAAAAAACAAAGATAGGGTTGTAGTTCCATAAAGCAATACAATCTCTAATTTCGAAGTACTGTAGTTCTCGAGATAACGATTATAAAGAGCATTAATGAAAACAATGACACAGCCGAAGAATCCTCCCATCATCCACTACACAGAAGATCACCAACTTCTCACACAAAATGTACACTGTAAGACCGGCAAAAGAACATAACATCTCACTGCGGGCCCCTGTCCCGAGGAGCTACAGAATGCATAGCATTGTAGTCTTTTCGTGTAAACCCAGTGCCTCCTCTCCGGCGCGTATATAATCCAAAACACCAAAGACAGCATTACAGCAGTAGACACCAACATAAGACCCACATAGATTCACTGCGTGTATCTCTTCACTCCCGGGCAATGATCCCTTTCTATATCAGTGAATGTGGACCTTACGAAGTTACACCCTCGCAGGTCTGCTAAGAATGGACCATACTTGTACAGACCATAGCTTACGTTAACTGTTGCAGCGATCTGGGTGTATAGCTTTGGTGTCAGACGTCCGGGCCTGCTACATGTACCCACTGTTATAATTTGGCAAGTATAATTCTTCCACACCTTCAAACAACAAAAATCAGAAGATGGATTGTATAACGTATTACTAGTTTTTAAGATATGTGATGTAAGAACTTAGGTAGGTTGTCTTTAGAATCTCAGGTTACTGGACAGAATTTGATGGAAGTGAAGGGGTGGATCGAAGGGACCACACAAGCTGTGAAAGGGGTTTGTGATACTCCAAGAACTCCAACCAAATGGCTGAAGAACACACGGCTGCAACAAGGCTTGCTGGCGGCTGTTTTTAGACTAAGGGTCTTTAAGTTTTTGTCAAAAATGCTTGTTATTTCTTTAAGTGTAAACAAGAAACCTTATATAATGCCTTGTTACAACTTTAGGGTAAACTAAAAGGTGTTTAACCTTTCAGAGATTAAAACATGTAGTTCACTTATTGGCAATTAAAATAAATATTGGGCCCTAATTAGTCAACATGACTTAAACCCAATTTAAACAATTAGTCTAAAAGAAACAAAAATAAGATAGAAAGCCCAATAATGCTTAGGCTCAGAATTCGCCTGCAGACTTGTGAATGAAATGGATTTGTGAACAAGTCTTCAACGCCTTGCGCACTAAGAGTATTGCCTCATTAAAACCTTCTTCAGAAAACCCAATGGGACAAAACCGAAGATAGGAGGTAATGGTAATGGTAAAGACATCGGAGGAGGAAGAGTCTTCTAGAGGAACCTCCATGGTGCAAGTTGGAATGGAGGTCAGGACGTGGGTGCAAGGACCGGACCGGTCTGGTCTGATGCGTGAGCCGGGCTGGACGTCTGGACGGCTGGTCGTGGGCTGGTCGTCTGGGTCAGCTCAGGGTATTCTCCGGTTCCGCTCTCCAATAGCATGCTGAGCTTGTCTCCTAAAGCTTTCCTCTTGGAACGCGTAAGGGGTCCAGGTGGAATGAACGGTGCAATGACTGGCTCGATGTCCTCATCATTCCCTCCCTCTTGAAGTGCTTTGGTCCCCAAAGCAAAATCCTCACCTGCATCAAACAACTCTAAGTCAGAAACATTGAAAGTACCAGAGACGTTATACTCACCTGTAAATTCGAGCTGGTAGGCGTTGTCGTTGATTCTCCGAAGGATGCGGAAGGGACCATCTCCCCGGGGTACAAGCTTGCTCTTCCGTCGCTGGAGAAATCTCTCTGGTCGCAGGTGTAGCCAAACCCAATCTCCCTCCTTGAAGACCATGTGCCGGCGGCCCTTGTTGGCATTCTTGACGTTCTGGATATTCCGTTGCTCCAGTTTGGCCTTGGTCTCCTCATGAAGCTGCTTGATGTAGTCTGCCTTGGCTTCTCCCTCCAAACTGATGGCGTCGCCCAATGGAATGGGTGTGAACTCGATGGGAGTTGTCTGGCTGAAACCGTAGACAACTTCAAAAGGTGAACGCTTTGTGCCGGAATGTGTGGCTCTGTTGTAGGCAAACTCGACGTACGGGAGGCATTCCAGCCAATTCTTCAGATTGCGGCCGATTGTTGCCCTCAAAGTATGGGACAAGGTCCTGTTGACAACCTCGGTCTGTCCGTCCGTCTGTGGATGATATGCTGTAGAGAACAGAAGGTTGGTGTCCAATTTTCGCCACAAAGCTCGCCATGAAGTCGGACTATCTCCTTGAAGAACAGGTCGGCGATCTGGCTTGCGTCATTGGTCTTGTTGCAAGCGATGAAGTGTACCATCTTGGAAAATCTGTCGACCATGACGAAGATTGAGTCCTTGTTGTGTAATTTCGGCAGGCCTAGGATGAAATCCATGGAGATATCTGTCCAAGGTGCGGATGGGACAGGCAGTGGCATGTAAGGACCTTGCGGATGCATCTTGGACTTAGCTCTTTTGCAGATAAGGCACCAGGCGCAGTGCGTCTCGACATCTCGGCGCTGATGAGGCCAATAGAAGTGCTCCTTAAGCATGCTTAAGGTCTTGTTAATGCCAAAGTGGCCTATGAGGCCTCCGCCGTGTGCCTTCCTAAGAAGCAGCTCTCGGATCGATCCTCTCGGAATGCAGAGTCGTTTGTCTTTGAAGAGGAATCCGTCATGTAAGAAGAAACGGCTCTAGTTGCCTTTGTCATGCTGTAGGTGAGCCTGGGCGAAGTCGACATCGTCGGCGTACAGCTCCTTGATCATCTCGAAGCCTAAAAATTTGGACTCCGTGACGGATATGAGGCTGTGTCGGCGAGATAACGCGTCAGCGAAAACGTTGTCCGTACCTTTCTTGTACTTGATGACGTACGAAAAAGTCTCGATGAATTCCAACCAACGGGCATGGCGTTTCTTTAGCGTGGACTGTCCACGGAGGTGCTGGAGCGTCTGATGATCGGTGTGAATGACTCACTCACGAGGTTTCTAGGGCACGGACAAGGGCATAGAGTTCCTTGTCGTAGGTCGGATAGTTAAGTGCAGCTCCACTTAACTTCTCACTGAAGTAGGCGACTGGTCATCCGCCTTGGGTAAGGACGGCTCCAATGCCAACGCCTGAAGCATCACACTCGACCTCGAATGTCTGCGTGAAGTCTGGTAGCACGAGGACTGGGGCGTGTGTAAGGCGTTCCTTGAGGAGCTGGAAGGCCTTGTCTTGCTCGGGTCCCCAACGGAAGTCCTGGTTCTTCTTGATCGTCTAGGTCAACGGACCAGCTATCGTGCTGAAGTCTCGGACGAACCGTCGGTAGAAGCTGGCGAGTCCGTGAAAGCTGCGGACCTGACTGGCGGTCGTCGGTGTGGGCCAATCCTGGATGGCCTTGATCTTTTTGTCGTCCACCCGAAGTCCCTGGGAACTTACGATGAAACCAAGGAAAACAACTTGGTCGGTGCAGAATGTACATTTCTTGAGGTTGGCGTACAGCTGCTCTTTCTGCAGGGTGGTGATCACGGCCTCTAAGTGCTCCAGGTGGTCTCGGTAGGTCGTGCTGTAGACGAGAATGTCGTCGAAGTAGACCACTACAAACTTGCCGATGAACGGGCGAAGAACCTCGTTCATTAGTCGCTTGAAGGTACTGGGCGCGTTTGATAGGCCAAATGGCATTACTAGCCACTCATAAAGACCTTGCTTGGTCTTGAAGGCAGTCTTCCATTCATCTCCCTCTCACATCCTCACTTGATGGTATCTACTCTTCAGATCGATTTTGGAGAAGACTGCGGCTCCACTGAGCTCGTCTAGCATGTTGTCCAGTCGTGGGATCAGGTGCCGGTACTTAATAGTGATGTTGTTGATGGCGCAGCAGTCGACGCACATCTTTCAACTTCCGTCCTTCTTGGGTATCAGAAGAACCGGAACGGCACAAGGGCTGAGGCTCTCACGAACGTATCCTTGAGCCATGAGGTCCTGGACTTGTCGTTCTAATTCTTTAGCCTCCTCGGGGTTTACCCTGTATGCCGGACGGTTAGGTAATTGAGCTCCGGGGATGAAGTCAATGTGGTGTTCGATCCCGCGGATAGGTGGGAGGCCGGCTGGGATCTCGTCTTGAAAGACGTCCGCATACTTGTCTAATAGGGCGCGGATCTCGGCAGGTAGAGGAGGCTCAGTTCCAGCCGTGTGTAAACTCTCTCTGTAGAGCATCAAGACGACCTGAGTGCCTGCTGTGCAAGTGTCTTTCCGCATGTCTGCCACATTTATCAGAAAATTCTCCTTTCTGGCGTGTTATCTTTCGCCATCTTTGACTGCATCTCTTGGACAGCATGTGCAGACATTGGGGCTAAGTTGTATCTACGCTTTTTGTGGATGAACGAGTAGAAGTTGGTTCGTCCGCTGTGCATAGTCTCTCGGTCGAATTGCCAAGGTCGTCCAAGTAGAAGATGTCCAGCTGACATCGGGACGACGTCGCAGGTGACCTAGTCCTGGTATCTGCCGATGCTGAAAGACACCTTTACTTGGTCCGAGATGTATAACTCTGTCTTGTTGTTCAGCCATCGAAGCTTGTAGGGCTTGGGATGCTTGGTCACGGGCAATCCCAGTTTTTCCACCATGTATTTACTGGCGGCATTTGTACAGGATCCTCCGTCGATGATCAACGAGCACACTTTCCCAAGTATGGTGCATTTGGAATGGAAAATGTTTTCTTGTTCCTCTGGCTCGAATCTCAAGCTAAGAACGCGTCGGATCATAAGCATTTCTCCGGAATCGGCATACTCAATGTCCTCGTCGGACTGATGGGTCGGAAATGCTCCTCTTGTTCGTCTTCGGATTCATAATCTCCGGAAGCAGTGAGTACCATTGTCCGTTGAGTGGGACAATCCCGGGACATGTTTCCTCTGCCTTTACATTTGAAGCAGACGATCTCGCTGCTCTGCTGAGGGTGGGAAGGGGTTGTGTTGTTGGGTGGTCTAGAGGCTGAAGGGGCCGGTCTGGGGGCTGAGCTGGAAGCGACGGCTTTGCCTTTGAGCCGTGGGACAATGGGCTGAGTCGGCTTCTCGAAAGGCTTTGAACCAGTGTTCCACGTGTTCATGGGTCGAGAAGGTGCGGCAAGCTGCCGCTTATGGCACTTGTCGATCTGGACTGCTAGGTGGAACAGCTCGCCTAGGTCGTGGTAAGGCTGTAACTCAATCGTAGTTGTAGTACTCGAAGATAAGCTCCATGCGTCTCTCCCAGTCTAGGTATTCTTCGGGATCAAGTTTGCCCGAGAAGGGAGGTGGGTTCATCTTGACCTCCGGATGGTGAGCTGCTGGACGAGGTGGGGATGGTGGTGGCTCGTCGTCGTAGTGTTGATATCGACCCATGGGTGGTCGATCCTGATGGTAGGGAGGCACGGCAGGTGCTGCAGTGGGTGCCGGTGTGGGTTGTCCTAAACGCTCGAGGTGGGTCGAGAAGGTAGACATCTGGGCAGTCAAAGCTTGCAATAGCTGAATCATTGTTTGATTGGCTCGTCCTGATGTAGACTCATCTTGCCCTGACATATTTCCTTTTCCGAGAAAAGAAAATTTCTAGAAATGGAAAGTTTCCCAAAAAGGAAACTTGCAGATTATGAAAACTTTCCTTAATTGAAAAATTTACACAGATTTTAGTTTTATTTATATAATAAGTAAACTAATTACTCACAAAAGGAAACAATCAGTAAAGAAAAATATCCTATAAAAAAAATTACCTAATCCTAAATGGAAATTTCCTAAAAACTAAAGGAAACTAAATAAATGCCTAATAAATATCTAGAAATTTTCCTAATACTATCTAGAAAACTTCCTAAACTAATTTCTAGTCTAGAAAACTTATGGAAACTAACTAATATGCTATCTAAAGACTAGGGAAAATTTCCTAAAAACTAAGACTAAGAACCTAGACACTAAACTAACCTAACCGCCAAGGAGAGCAAGCTATGCTCGCGGAAGACCTAACTACACTCAGGCTAGGGCAGCTACGCGGACGCTAGGGGAAGGCTCGGCTAGACGCGGTACGGTTTATGGCTAGCGAGGTGGGACGCGACACTAGGGGAAGGTCGCTAAGGTGTGGAACGACTAAGGCAGGCTGCACGGTACGAGAAGGGACCTAGAACTCGACGCACGCGGGACAGGGACTCACGACCGGGACGCTATGGAACTGGAATGCGGTACCACGCACACACGCGGAACCCAAAACAACCTAGAACTAGTGCGTGACCACTAGAACCGGACGGCTACACAAGACTAGGAACACAAGTTGCGGACAAAGAAGGACCTAAACTTATATCTCACACAAAGAACCAAACGGACTAGACCAAGAACCTAGCTAGCGCTAAAGGGAAAGCGGCTTGGTCACAGGCTGGGAGCTAAGGACGCGAGACACGAAACCTAGCCTAGCACTCGACAACTAAAGGAAACCTAGCAAAGAACAAGCAACACACAACTCCTTATAGATTTCAAGTATGGTGAAGGTGTTCTAGCAACAAGTAAACAATGAAACAATCAAATTCTTCTTTTTTTTGAATTAAGGAATGATAGAACCTGATTTTTTTTTGTAGGGTGTTTGTGGTATGTGACTTGATTCCTCTCCTTCTTACCGAGAACCTCAGGGGAAAGAGAAAGAAACCCAATCAAAAGCTAAAAACTGTTGAACAAAAACAATGAAGAAATCGCCAAAAATAAAGGATAGAATCAACCTATTGAGCAGGAGCTTTAAGCTCTGATACCAGATGATGTAAGAACTTAGGTGGGCTGTTTTTCAACGAGAATCTCATGATAATGGACAGAATTCGATGGAAGTGAAGGGCTGGATCAAAGGGACCACACAAGCTGTGAAAGGGGCTTGTGATACTCCAAGAACTCCAACCTAAAGGCTGAAGAACACACGGCTGCAGAAAGGCTTGCTGGCGGCTGTTTTTAGACTAAGGGTCTTTAGGTTTTTGTCAAAAATGCTTGTTATTTCATTAAGTGTAAACAAGAAGGCTTATATAATGTCTTGTTACAACTTTAGTGTAAACTACAAGGCGTTTAAGCTTTCAGAGATTAAAACAACATGTAGTTCACTTATTGGCAATTAAAATAAATACTGGGCCCTAATTAGTCAACATGACTTAAACCCAATTTAAACACTTAGTCTAAAAGAAACAGAAATAAGATAGAAAGCCCAATAATACTTAGGCTCAGAATTCGCCTGAAGACTTGTGAATGAAATGGATTTGTGAACAAGTGTTCAACGCCTTGCGCAGTAAGAGTATTGCCTCATTAAAACCTTCTTCGGAAAACCCAATGGGACAAAACCGAAGATAGAAAAAAGAGTACAATTTCCTAGAACGATTTTTGGTGTCTTTACCAAATGGTAATGGTAAAGACACCGGAGGAAGAAGAGTCTTCTATAAGGAAACTCCATGGTGCAACGTGGATGGAGGTCCGGACCGGTCTGGTCGGATGCGTGAGCCGGGCTGGACGTCTGGATGGCTGGTCGTGGGCTGGTCGTCTGGGTCAACTCAGGGTCTTCTCTGGTTCCATTCTCCAATAGCATGCTGAGCTTGTCTCCTGAAGCTTTCCTCTTGGACCGCGTAAGGGGTCCAGATGGAATGACCGGTGCAATGACTGGCTCGATGTCCTCATCAATATGATCTCTAGTCAATTAGTATCTCTCTTTTTTCTTGGTTTAGGAAGTTGTATGGTTGTGAGACATCCAAATCTAAGATATCTCTGAAGAGTTTTATCGCTTTTAATAAGTCTGTGTTATAACTTTTACATTTTTGGGTTTGTGTTTGATTCTTTGATATCAAATTCTATTTGTGTCTGTCTCAGAATTCAGAAATTTTATGAGACAAAAACTGTACTTTGTAAGAGAGGGAATCTTAGTGTTACCTCTGTTGCATTCCTAAAATGGACCTCACCGGGCTGGCATTGGTGGTCGGAGAGATCAGCATTGAAGGGGTTGCAGAGTAGGGGCATTAACAGACCAGACTGGTTGTAATAAAATGGTCGGGCTTGAGACGGGAAGTTCCTGATGGCCATGTTGTTGATGGCATTGTCAAGAAGGTTAACCAACTAGTATGTCACAAGCTTTGTCTGACTCAATGTTTCTCTAGCCGTTGCATTATCAACGCATGGTAGAATATCGTCTAGAGCCGTGTGAGCTGTTGGGTGTTGCACCCATTGGCCATGGCCACACAGGTATCCCCAACAACGCTGACAAATCAGAATAAATATTTGACTTTTGAGAAACCTTTTAATTCATTGAGTAGACAAATTGATAGTGGCGGAAACAACTCACATGTGTGGAAGCAGAAATACACCAAACAAGACGAAAGTACGGGTGACAAGAATCCAACCAAGGATCACTAACCTGTCCATTGTTGATCTGATAGATTTCATCGGTCGTACTTCCGCAAGAAGAATAAAGGGGCAGAACAGAGGAATTTGGCGCCAACAAACGCAGGAAAGGAAGAATTTGAAAGAGGAAGTGAAGTTTCAGGCTGAGACAGAGGGTCTGAGTGCAGGGTTTTTCTTTTAGTCTAAGTATAAATAAACCTTGAGCCATCTGGGTACTTTTCTCATGCTTGATTTTAGTAGGTTCCAGACGTGATGAGTCTGTAGCGATCGATATGAGAACGTGATAAAGAATAGTATCCTGCGTGATATCGATTTAGATCGGAGCTTGCTTTTCAAACATTTGCATTTCTTAATCGTATTATTCAGTAAAGTGTGTGTGGAATCCAAATATAGAAGAGAGATCGTGAGTTACAAGAGAGAAAGAGTGACGAAACTCTACCATTGGTGCGTGATAATCGATCGAACAACGGCAGCAATGGGTCATAAATAATCATCGTCTTCGCTTTGCCCGAACAAAACCAATGAATCAGCTGAAGATGAGGTGCCGATCCAAACAGAGGTTTCGTTTTTGAAGGGAGGCTATCAACTACTATTGCAAGAAGCAGCAGAGAATAAACACAGATTCAGTGTTATGGAGGAGCAATTTCGAATCCTTCTGAAGATGATGGGGAAACAGACACTTCCGGGAACATCGGATTCCGGTCCTCCTTTGCGATATCAAGATGATCTTCCTCCTAAACATCGTGATTCGGCAGCAACACAACATCAGGTACCAATTTCTGACTGGGAATGTAATCGTGATGGTAATCTGTTAGGTTATCGAGCTGGGCAGTTAAACTTAGCAAATCGGGACAATATGTTGCGAAAGATTGAGATGCCTAGCTTTGATGGATCAAATACACATGACAGGATAGTGGATATTGAATATTTCTTTGCAATTGGTCGTTTTTGGGAAGATGATAAATTCGATTTGGTGGCGTTATGTGTGGAAGGCAAGGTCAATAAATGGTTTATGTGGGTTTTAAGGCGTGGTGGTTTTCGAAGTTGGTTGGACTTTAAGCAGAAATTGGTATTGCGGTTTGCTGAATTGATCGATGATGAGCCTAGTACACACCTATTTTCGTTGAAGCATCTTGGTTCTGTGTCTGATTACATTTCAGAGTTCGAAGAATTATCGTCACAGGTGCCGGGTTTGGATGATACACATTTGGAGAAGATATTTTACAATGGATTGAACCAAGAAATGAAGGAAGTCATAAAGATGAAAGATCCACAGGGCTTACAGGAATATATTGGTGCTGTTTTAAGAATGGAATCAAGTGTTTTTTGCAAAGTGGTGAGTAACACGGTGATTCCAAACACTAAACCGGTTCAACGCCAAAATACAGTGATGAAACACCTTCCAGGACCCAATGCTTTTTGTATGCAAGACCGATCACGGACTCAACAACCTGTTATACAAGAGAATCAGCAACGCAATACTACAAGACCACAAAAACAATTGTCAGATGTTGAATTAGACAGAAGGGAGAAGTTGTGTTTCAAGTGTAAAGCTCATTGGTCTCGCAATCATGAATGTCCTTACAAAGAACTTCGTGTTCTCACTGTGGTTAATGGTTTAGAGATGGAGGTATTCGAACCTTGGCCGTCATTGGAGGAAGAGAGTGATTTGCTGCAACAACAGGAGTAGACACTGATGACACTGTCATTGAACGCCTTCTTGGGTATCGACTCCCCCAGGACTACAAAATTGCGAGGCAAGATAAACAACAGAGAGGTAATTTTCATGCTCGATAGTGGAGGATCTCACAATTTAATTTCCCCTGAGATTGTGAATAGGCTACGGCTCAAACTTTGTGATGAAAGTAGCTTAGATGTGTTGTTAGGAAATGGAGTCACTGTGAAAGCAATGGGTGTATATCGATCAGTGATCTTCCATCTCAATCATACTGACTTCACATCCGAGTTTATCTTTTTGGAATTAGGAAGTGTTGATGTAATACTCGGTATTCAGTGGTTTGAAACGTTAGGACGTTGTGAGGTGGATTAGAAGCGGCAAGAGCTTTCATTTTCCTATCGTGGAAACCGAGTGACATTTTTGGGCGATCCGACGTTACATTGCACTCGGCTTTCCATCAAGTCATTGAATCCAGTCAGTAGCATCAGCCAAATTGGAGAGGAAGTGCTTTTGGCTAATGTTGCTGTTACATCTTCCAGTCCTGAGTTTTCTCTGCAACTGTCCTCAGTATTAACTCAATTCCAGAGCGTGTTCAACATACCGTCGGCTTTACCACCTTTCTGTGGGACGGAACATGCGATTACCTTACTACCAGGGGTGGCAGCTGTGTCTGTTCATCCCTACCATTACCCGCATGCACGTAAGGTCATCATGGAACAAATGGTTACTGAGATGTTACAAGCAGGTCTTATACGCCACAGTGTTAGTCCTTTTTCTAGTCTAGTTCTTTTGGTTAAGAAGAAGGATGGAGGATTCCTCTTCTATATGGATTATAGGGCCTTGAACAGAGCAACAGTTCCGGACAAATACCCTATTCCGGTAATTGACCAGTTGCTTGATGAGTTACATGGTGCTTTTGTGTTTTCGAAACTTGATTTGCGATCTCGTTATCATCAAATTCGGATGGTTGAAGCAGACATCCCAAAGACAGCGTTTCGAACATTTGAAGGTCATTATGAATTTTTGGTTATGCCCTTTGGCCTAACTAATGCCCCAGCTACATTTCAGGCTCTTATGAATAAGATATTCAAACCGTTTCTTAGGCAGTTTGTTTTGGTATTTTTTGATGATATTCTGATTTATAGTGTGGATATGCCATCTCATCGGGACCATTTACAAGCTGTTTCAGCTGTGTTATACGAGCAAAAGTTATTTGCAAATCAGAAGAAATGTTTATTTAGTGTTTTTCAAGTGGAATACTTGGAACATATCATTTCATACCACTGATACTCTTTGAATGTCACAATAGTAAAATAGGTGGTCATTTGGGAGTTTTGAAGACCTTAAAAAGGGTGCAACAGTCTTTCTATTGGGAGGGTATTTACAGGTCGGTGCAACAGTATGTCGCCGAGTGTTCTATCTGTCAAACCCACAAATATTCCACTCTATCCCCTGCAGGGTTACTTCAACCACTCCCTATACCAGTGAGAATTTAGGAAGATGTAACTATGGAGTTTATTGAGGGTCTTCTAACTTCAGGGGGAATGAATGTCATAAATGGTTGTTATTGATAGGCTGAGCAAGTATGCCCATTTTTTGAGTTTTCGACATCCGTTTTCCTCTTCCGATGTGGCGTCTAAGTTTGTCTCGGAAGTGGTAAAACTGCATGGCTTTCCTCGGACTATCATTTCAGACCGTGACAGGTTGTTCCTCAGTTCGTTCTGGAAAGATTTGTTCCGCCTTGCAGGTACACAACTCCGCGTTTCATCCTCTAACAGATGAGCAATCGGAGGTTTTGAATCGCTGCCTGGAATCATACTTACGATGTTTTGCATCGCAACATCCACGCTCTTGGTTTCAGTATTTGTCATGGGCAGAATATAGGTATAATACAAGTTATCATACTGCGCTGAAGTCATCGCCATTCGTGGTTGTTTACAGCAGAGAACCACCGCAGTTACTTCCATTTGAGGAGGGTTCCACTACTTTATTTGATTTAGAGGAATCACTTAAAGCACGCGATGAGATGCCCAACCAATTAAAACAACATTTGGCAAAGGCGAAAAAACGATCTAGATCCCCACGAAATTAGCCACATCTTATCAGATTCTCCCAATTTTCTAATCAAACTTGTATCCCCATTGTACCATAGTTTTAGATCTAATAACCCCCGAATCAATAGTTTCGTCTTAATTCCCCATAATTTTGGTTACGCTTGTGGTTTAACTAGTCTCTAACCCAGATTAAGAAAAATGTTAACGATAACCTAAATTAAACCATATTAACCGATTATTGTTAGTAAACCAAGATTATTTTTAGTAAACTAAGATTATTGTTATTTTACCCAAAATATTAACCAAAACCTAATTTACCTCAATCGATTTGGGGAAAACCAAAATTTCAAAACAAAAAAAAAACGAATTGCGAAGTTCTCGGCGATGAATCGACCAGTGAGGAATAGATCGACGATGGAGATGACCGTATGGGATGAAGGTCCTCCTCCCATTGACGAAGCTCCGCCTGTTTCCGATGAAGTCCCTCCTCCCAATTTCGATGACTACGGTACCAATTTCGACGAAGAAGCTTGTGCAAGGGATGAATTTCATTGTGAACAATTGGCGCAAGATTTCATGGAGTCAGAATCTCCAATTCGGCACGATGTCTTCCCAGACAGTGACGATGAGCGGGAGCATTGTAAATAAAGAGAGGAATTCATGGGGCAAGGGAACATGCTTTTGTACAAGGGGCAGACATTCTTCAATGGTGTCGCCTTCAAGGAAGCAGTTGTAGATTATGCTCTGCACACCGGATTCAACATCAAACAATACAGGTATGATAGGGATAAAATCGGGTACAAATGCATAGGTAGTGAAAATGGTCGTTGTTCTTGGCAAGTGTATGCATCTTTGTTGCCTAAGGACCCGATGTGGAGTATTAGAGTGCATAAGATAGAGCATAAGTGTATTCCGAATGGTCAGTGTGAATTGTTCAAGGTTCCAGTGATAGCTAGGATTTTCTTGGATAAAATTAGGGATGATCCAGACTATTACATGCCTCAAAAGATCGAACAGATGATTAAAGAGAAGTGGAAGATATCTGTAACTCGTCCACAATGTCAAGCAGCTCACAACAAATGTTTACAGTGGATAGAGGCTGAGTATGATGAGCAATTTGCGCGTCTTAGAGATTATGCAGCAGAAATATTAGACTCTAACAAAGGTTCTGTCGTAGAAGTTGACACGATTGAGAACGCAGCTGGTGAAGATGTATTCAATAGGTTTTATGTGTGTTTTGATGTGTTAAGAAAGACTTGGAAAGAATCTTGTAGGCCTTTGATTGGTGTAGATGGATGCTTCTTAAAAGCAAAGCTTAAAGGCCAGCTGTTGGTAGCAATAGGCAGAGATGCAGACAATGCGATATACCCAATTGTTTGGAGTGTTGTTCAGGTTGAGAACACAGAAAATTGGCACTGGTTTATCAATCATTTGAAGAATGATTTGGGTTTAGGTGAAGAAGGAGATGGGTATGTCATGGTGTCCGATAGACAGAAGGTATGTGTTTTTTTTGCATTGTGAATTGTTAGAATAGTATATTAGTTACCGTGGGTAATGTGTTACTTATGTTGGCATAGGGACTACTAAAAGTTGTCGAACTGGAACTACCTAAGATTGAGCACCGTAAATGTGTGAGACACATATATGGAAACCTGAAAAAGAATCATCCATACAAAGCACAGCTAAAGCCGCTCCTGTGCTCATTGGCTTGGAGTTACAATAAAACAGAATAAAAGCAAAGACTGGACAGAATCCATTCTTATGATACAAAGCTCTATGAAGATGTGCTGAAAGCAAAACCCGAGACATGGTGCAGAACATTCTACAAGTTGGGCTCTTTCTGTGAAGATGTGGAGAACAACTTCACGGAGTCTTTCAACATGACAATCAACAAGGCCCGAGAGAAACCGTTTGTTGCAATGTTGGAGATGGTTAGGCGCCTAGCTATGGTTAGGATTGCAAAGCGTTCTGCTATATCACATTCGCACACAGGTTCTTGGTTTATGTTTAAAGTTTGTACTTTATGTTTTAAGTTTATACTTTATGTTTTAAGTTTGTACAAATTTAAACTTTATGATTTACGTTATTACCTCAGATAGGTGCACACCTTATGTGAGCAGCTTTCTCGCCAAAGAGCATGAGCTTGCGGCTACATGTAAGGTTAGTCGTAGTAAAAATGGGATGTATGAAGTTGAACTATCATAAAATACCTACAGAGTGAGCTTGAGCAGATACACTTGCACCTGCATGAAGTACCAAATAACAGGCATTCCTTGTGAACACGCCGATAGAGCCATCATAGCAAATAAGTTCACGGTTAAAGAGTTTGTGTGCCACTGGTTCAAGACTTCGACGTGGAGGAGAAACTATGTAGAAGGTATTGTTCCACAGAGAGGAGCTGATTTTTGGCCTGCTTCAAACAGTAATACCGTCCATCAACCTCAACAAGAACAAGAAGAACCCACACGAAAAAAGAACAAGGTCAACAAAGCAGATAAGAAGAGGAAGATGGGTGTTCATGAGTCACCAACAAAAAAGTCAAAGAAATCAAAGAAGAGGGTGATGCATTGTGGTCTATGTGGATCGGAAGAACATAATTGCAAGCTTCATAAGAAACAAGGATCACAGGTAACCACATAACATCTTCCTCTTTCAGTTTTCTCTTACTTTTTGGTTGATGTCTCATGATCAACACAATTTATGCAGGCTCTGGAAGTAAGCATGACTCAAGAATCACAGGTTTTTGAAGATTGATGGAGGTAGGTTTTCGAGTGTTAATGGAGGAATGCGGCTGTGGTGAAGTAGGTTTTTGTGTACCGAGTTTGGTGGAGTAGGTTTTGGTAAGTGGTGGTGTCCACTAGGTTTGTCTTTTATATTTTGATATGTACACCGCATGTGGTGAGGACCATGTTGTGTTCCCTTGTTTTTAGTTGTATCAAACTATGTTGTGTTTAAATTTGAATGGATTAAACTACTTATGTTTGTGTTTTATTATCTGTCATTTCTGCTATTTACAAACCAAGAGGTAACGATTAAAAGAGAGATTCATTTAACACACAATTTCCATTAAACAACACCACAACATCGACAACCCACACACAACACACAAAACACATGACAACCCACAACACACACACAACACACACGCGTTTACCCACAACACACACACAACAATACATTAAGCTAACTTACTAATACTAAACACCAAGAAAAACACACAAACGACACCGAACACCATCTTTTTCATCATACTTGTCCTAGCCATTTTTTCTTCCAAAAGAGCACCCTCAAACTTCTCATATATGGCGTCCATTATCTTTTGATTCTCCTTAATCTCATCTTTTAAAATCTCAACTTCCCTTTTCAGTTTCTTCACATCGAACACCATAGCTTCATCAACCCACTTAAACAAGTGGTTGTCATTAACCATCTGCACACAATTGCAAGACCCGATTATAATCTTCTATACATTCTATCATAACAGAACAAAAAAACAAAGAGAAATTACCTTATTCGCGTGAGCGAGTTCACAACGGGAGTAGCGACGACATGGGTTTGGCTCAGACTTCGACATTCTCGCAACAACACCATTCTCGCACCAACATTTCTCAGGTATTCCGTCGCACCTTTATCGCCCGCCGCAAGTACCAATTGATGCGGTGGAAGAAGCACTCATAATGGACCCATAATTTTAGGATTCTTCGTCGGGAAAACGAGAAAGGGGAAAAACTGAATTTTAAAACAGCAACAATTACACGACCGATTGGTTATTTTTAAACGGTCGATTGGTTCGAAACCTACCTGATTTGTTCGAAACTTACCCGATTGGTTTGTAAATTGATTTTTAATTTTGTTCAAAACCAGATTTATATGATGCCATATTTGGTTCGGGTACGTAACTAGTCAATTTCACAACAAAACCAAGCGTAACCAAAATTATGGGGAATTAAGACAAAACTATTGATTCGGGGGTTATTAGATCTAAAACTATGGTACAATGGGGATACAAGTTTTGATTAGAAAGTTGGGGGGGATCTGATAAGATGTGGCTAATTTTGTGGGGATCTGGATCGTTTTCCCGGCAAAGGCACAACAACAGATGAAAAATCAAGCTGACCGTCATAGGAGAGAGGTTGAATTTGCTGCAGGTGATCGGGTTTATCTTAAGTTACGTCCATATCGACAACAAATAGTGGCCCGTCGATACTGCCAAAAACTTGCAGCAAAATTCTATGGTCCGTAATTGGTTTTGGAGCGGATAGGGGCTGTGGCCTATCGGTTGCAATTGCCTATGGAATCGCGGATACACCCTGTCTTCCATGTATCACAACTCAAACGCGCGATTGGTGAAAAGAATGTTGCACACTCGCTCCCACCAGCTCACATGGAGAACGCTGATCAACCGGCTGAACCAGCAGATGTCCTTGCTTCGCGGCACAACAAAACAGGGGAACTAGAACTGTTGGTGAAGTGGAAAGACAAGTTATCAAGTGAAGATTCATGGATTACATCACGAGAATTTGTACAACGTTTTCCTTCGTACAAGCTTGAGGGCAAGCTTGGTTTCGTTGGGGGGAGTATTGATAGATTTCATCGGTCGTACTTCCGCAAGAAGAAGAAAGGGGCAGAACAGAGGAATTTGGCGCCAACAGACGCGGGAAAGGAAGAATTTGAAAGAGAAAGTAAAGTTTCAGGCTGAGACAGAGGGTCTGAGTGCAGGGTTTTTCTTTTAGTCTAAGTATAAATAAGCCTTGAGCCATGTGGGTACTTTTCTCATGCTTGATTTTAGTAGGTTCCAGACGTGATGAGTCTGTAGCGATCGATATGAGATCGTGATCTAGAATCGTATCATGCGTGATATCAATTTAGATCGGAGCTTGCTTTTCAAACATTTGCATTTCTTAATCGTATTATTCAGTAAAGTGTGTGTGGAATCCAAATAGAGAAGAGAGATCGTGAGTTACAAGAGAGAAAGAGTGACGAAACCCTACCATGATCACAATGGATTTATCAACATAATGGAACCAAAGGTAACACACGAAACATGAGAATGAGATTTAACTTACGTATATACAAGGCACCGCAGTCCAAAGTTGGAGAGTACTGTATGTAATAACAAAGAAAATAATCATCAAGTTAAGTGCTGCGAGATGTAATCAACAGTAATCCCTAAAAAGTTGCTGATGCATATGACCAGACGACTTACAAAATCCAATAAACGCAAGAAAAAGCATCACAGCAGCGATGATGATGAGCGCAAGTCTCCTGAAACAAATAAGAGACAAATTTTAAGCAAAAAAGGTGAAAATAGATGAAAGAAAGGATAACACTGGTACTGTACTCTTACATGTTGTCCAAGACATCTTGAATCTTGTCTTGGTTCTCCATTGTTTTGACAGTAAGAGTAGTTGCAGAGGAGTTGATATTTACTTGCATCTTGTCTTTGCTCGATAAAACATCCCCTGGAAGAACAATGGATTGCACATCCACCTTCTTAGCTGCACTGAGATAATCTGACACATTCCTTAGGTTTTCAGACGTGAAATTTGCCTTCCTCACCACATAATTCGAAGTATCTGTTGTTCTAGCATGAAATTTCCCTTGACCAGTGTAAAGGAAAACACATCCCACACTGAAATATCAAACACAAGATAACCCCAAAACTTATTAAGAAACAAGGATGGTAAGACAAGAGCCAGTAAAAGAGAGAAAGAAAATTTACATCGCTGCGATAGTAAAACATATGAGAAGGATAAGGGAAAGAGCATAAGCAATACGGGAATATCCGTACGGCTGAGGGGCACAGCAGCAATAGAAAAGGCAAATGAGAGACAAGGATAGCCCGAAGAACACAAAAAGATTCCAGCTATAACAACAAAAGGTACCGCTGTATAAGCAACAGACTGCACCAAAAGCAAAGAATGAGAAAGATTAGCATGTCACAAATATCCTCCAAAATGTTCAAGACCCCATCAAAAAGATTAAAAAATTTCGATTGGTTTCATACATGTTTCATTCATATAAGCATAAAACGAATTCAATCTACAAGGCTACTTCTAAATGCTAATCCAATTTTTTCATTGTAAACATAATTACACTTTTAAACAATCAAACTCCACTTAACCAGAGTTTTGATGGTAAAGATCAAAACTTTAATTAAATTAACCTAAGAACCAAGTCGGAAGTAGAAAAAAAATGCTTATAGCATGTCAAAGTATCCTCCAAGATGTTCAAGACTCATTTTAAAGATGAAATTTTCGATTGGTTTCATACATCTTTCATCCATATAAACAGAACACTAACTCATCCATATAACCAGTCAAACTTCAATTAGCAAGAGTTTTCCAGGTAAAGATCAAAAATACAATTAAAATTTAGGAATCTAAGAACCCAGGTCAAACTCAACTTGAAGAAAGAGAGAAATAGCAACCAACAGAGAGAATTTAGGACATGTGGACCACATAAATAAAGACTCACAGTCCAATAATGGGTATTGCTTATGTTCCATCCACCAGTGTGCAGCTTGAAATCCTCTATGGGATCTTTTTGTTAGAATAAGAGATTTAGAGATTCACCATTGGAGAATAGAGAGAATTTTGAGAGAGAGAATGAGAGAGAGGATAAATTATTATTATGAAAGAATGAATCTTCTTGCTTACACATGAGGAATACTAAGTGATTATATAAAAAGTTACAATCCTTGTGTCCAAACACATCCTAGTATGCGCCTAATGCCCTTGTTTGCCTATAGGTTTAGAAGCTCATTCATACTCTCCCTTTGGTTTAGAGTATTTACTCTCTTTTTCTTTCTAACACTTCATACTCTCTCTTTGTCTTAGAGTATCTACTTTTTTTCTTCTTCATTTCAACACTCCCCCACAATTTTAAGCATGGGTAAATGGTTGAACTTGCAAAGATGAATAGACTTTCCTCTTTCTTATCTTCACTCCCTCTCAAGCTTGATTTTTGATGATCATGGAAACCAAGCTTGAAACCTTAAAGAATTTCCTCATTTAAAACCTTAGTATAAAAAATCCTTTGGGACAAAACAAATACTAAGGGAAAAAGAGGGAAGTCTTCTTAGCTAGGGACTAGCCTTGATGATAATCCCTTGTTAATGGCGGTTTTGAAGTTTCTTCTAAGTCTGGTTCAATTCTCCCCCTTTCTTTTGACTTCTTATCTTTGAGACGTGTTTAGGATCCAGCTTTCCTTAAAGCCTTCAAGTTTAACATGTTTCACATACACTTATACATGCATGTATAAATTCTCACAAGATAAACCAATGCATTATAATGTAAGAATGATTTTAACTTTCCTTTTATAAGAGTGGATGGCGATTTGGATGATATGATATATACCATTCTTTTTTTCTAAGAACTTCACATTAAGGTCTTTGGATTCATCATGATCACATGGTTATATTCCCTTATATGTTTTGGAGTCCCTTTTACCAGCTTCATTTTTCTTCACTTTCTACTTTCAATAAACCTAACTCAGGACAATAAGATTGTAGAATTAAGCTTGAGTAGAGTGAGCACACTTGTCTCCTAATACACTCTCCCACCATGCTTCCAATAATTGATGTAGGGTAAGTCATGCTTATGACTGTTTTTCATCAGTTCCTAATCTAAAACATCATAGCAACTCAAAAATAAAGATTAGTATTCCATAACTTGAATAAGATTAAGTCTGGTATCAAATATAATATCTAGCCAATTTCTTAATCTAAAATCATAAAGTTAAACAACTTATCCTAGATAGAACCTTTGATGAGAAAATTTTGATGTCATGAGGCGATTCATCAATTTCCACTAGCTTACCCCTTCATGAGATTTTGTAGCTTGATAGCCATTGGTTCTATCCTCAGTTGATGAAAGATGAATGACTGCTTCTTCAGCAGCTATTTGGATGACCTTATTCACGGCCTCCATGAGAGAATTAGACTGAGCAACACACTTCTTGTGCTCACTTGGTTTTGGCATACAGCTTGAAAGTCTTTGTATGTGCCACACACCTTGAATGTCCTTGTTTGTGCCTTGAAAGCCCTTGAATGCACAAGACATCTCCTTGAATGTCCTTGTTTGTACCTTGAAAGCCCTTGAATATCCTTGTTTGCGCCTTGAATTCTCATTTTCTTTTCCCCCCACAAGCTTGACACTAGGAATGAGAGTCAAGTTTGGAAGAATGAGCATTCATAGATTGTATGTCTTAACTTGTTTCCATATGTACTCTTTGACATCATCTCTTGGTATTCTTTATCCTTTAAACATAAAGAAGAAGATTGTAAGTATCAGACAGAATAGGAAATGTCTTGAGAATAAGAGATTTAAAGTATTGAAGAATAAGATAGAGATTAATAGAATTAATCCAGTTTTTAACTCCAACTTCTTCTAACAAACATAACTGTCTAAAAACGTCTCCAACAGCTTTCTTTTACCGCCACTAACAGTTTTTAACTCCAACTTCTTCTAACAAACATAACTGTCTACAACCGCTTCTTGACAGATTGTAACCGCCTTTTAATTATCTTATAACAGCTTCTAAACTTATTAAAAACCTATTAACTACTAACCAAAACCGTTTTATGTAGTTAATAAACGGTTATAACAGCTGAGCAACAAACCTAACCTCCTTATCCCAGAATTCAATAGTTTCAAAATCTGATTAGTTCACAAGAAAAGAAACTTGAAGCTTAAATCTCTTTGGATTGCATCTAAACTTCTTGAAATCTTCCAAATCATAATTTCTTAATTTTCTTTTTTATTTCCTCATTTCCAAAGTAGTTTAATGTGCATTGTGCATTCCCACAGTTTTCTAACTTTTTAAAAAAGATTTCCGCTTATTTCTTATCGTCATTAATGCAATTTTTAAATATCGCATAAAATGTATTTATTGCATATATAAATAAGTTTAAATGTTTTTCTTTTCTCTTATGTATTTAAATTATTAGAAACACAACATGAATTTTCAGATGTTGTAATTAATATAACAACATACACGATAATCATTTAAGCCACACATCTGTGGTCCATACAAATTTTAGGAATGCGTTACAGCACTTTACCCCGGATTCGTATCTATATAGAAACAAAAAATATATTTGTATGAAAATTCTGGGTTTGGAGCAAAAAGAGTTTAGACAGTTTATCTAAAAAAGGTGATCCTCTGGTATTAGTCGGAAGGCATTTAAAACTCGGGATAGGCAGTGTGGTTACCTATTGGATCTCATAGATCTCATGGTTTGCTTCCATTTCTTCTTCTTTGATTAGATCTTCCTCGTAAAGATCTTTTTCGTTTGGGTATATTATCGATACTATGTTCAGAGGATTAATGCTCAGGTGTTTAATAAATTTGACTGGTAAATCTGTCAGACCATCAGCTGAGACGTTTTCTTCTCATGAAATTTAGAATTCTTTAAATTGTTATGCTAAACCCTAGAAGACTTTGAGATACGCTTCCATCATCTCATATCTTGTTTCCTATACTCTGTTGAATTGGTTCGCCACTAATTGCAAACTGCAGAAAGCATGAATGTTTTCTAACTTAATGCCAAGGGCTAACCATAATCCGGCAATAAGGGCTTCGTATTCTGTTTCGTTGTTGGAGCTTAGAAAGCGAGTCATAAAGATTTCTCTAGGATTTTTCTATTGGTGAGGTCGAATTTTGACTATTGAGCCTTTACTTTAAAGAGGATTCGTCCACGTGTAATATCCAAGAGGTGCTTGTTGCTGGTTCCATACCTCCTTTTAGTGGGAGTTACTATTTTGCTCAGGTTCTTGACCTATATTTTATGTCGTATTTGCTTAGTTTGACTATCTATTTTGCTAGCCATCTCGGAAGGTTCGGGCTGTGTAGAACTGTTCAAAGCGGGAAGATGGTTAAGATGGTTCCGACTGGAAATATGGTCTCAATTTCCAAGCCCACATTACCACTGCCACAACAAACTTTTTCATTTGAAGGTATCGGGTTTTGGCATCGGTCAAAATTTGACTAACGTAGAAGATTGATCTCTACTTGCCTTGTTCTTCACGAATAAGTACTCCAATTATTGTTGTTGCTGAGACAGCCATGTAAATAAACAATGGCTCTCCATGCACCGGCTTAGCTAGTATAAGGTGGGCTTGCCAAGTAGATCTTGAGCTGTTGGAAAGCTTTTTCCCAACACTTTATACGAAAATTATATTTAGTATCATTGCGGTTAAAACTTATTTACTTCCGTGAAGAAAGAGCACCTGAGATCACAAGCGTGCGTGATTATCAAGCTAGGCGAAATGGAGGAAACAAAGATGGTGGCTGTACCGTTGAAACCGAAGCAAAAGACGGCTTCTTCTATTTAATTTACGATGCTATCTGCCACAAACTACATAGTCTGGGCTATGGAATGAAGGTCACACTCAAAGCTCATAGAGCGTGGGAGGCGAGAACGTTGTAACAACATCTTTGCAATTTCAATCTATTCACGAGAGTTTGATACTTCAAAAAGATTTAGAAAGCCATCAAATCCCGACATCTTGGTGCAACCGTTTGAGGGAGGCATGATTGCAAACCCTAAGTGCAGACTTCGATCGATTAGTGATGAAGGAATCAGATTCAGTCGATTTATTTGCTGAATTTTTTTTGAGATAGCATCAAAATCGGCTGCACTTGGTGAAACCATACAAAAAGCTAAGCTTGTTAATATGTTTCTTAAAAGTTTACCATGTCAACGATACATACAAATCATCGCATCACTTGAGCAAGTATTGGACTTAACCACGGTTGGCTTTGAAGACGTGGTAGGGAAATTAAAAGCTTACAAAGAACGTAAATGTGAGGAGTCATGTGAAAAAAATCAAAGCAAATTATTTTTTACTGATGGAAGATCTCAAGGATAGAGAGGACGTAACAACTCAAGAGGATGTGGAGGAAGAGAACACGGGAGGAAAAATCAATCGAAGGTAATATGTTATAAATGCGATAAGCGTGGTTATTATGCATCTACACGTCCTGATCGTTTGAAGGAAATCAAGAAGCACTCATCACCGAGACTATTGAGGCAGATCCAACTCTCTATACACACGAAGTAGTTTTCCTTAATGGAGAAAACATAAGACCGAGTATGTACGAGAAAGAGATAACAGAGGTGAATGTTAGGTATCGTCATAATGGGGCAAGTGGTAGGTAGGTCTTTTCGACCGTGAGATACCAAATCATCTTGTTGTTGTTGTACTTGGGATGTCAATCCAGATCTGGTGTCTTTCATGCATCTAGAATGCAAGTTTCTATTTTGTTTAGGCTAATAAGTAATTTTGGGTTGGTAACTTGGTGTCACTAAACTAAATGGAGTAAAAGAAAATAACTAAATCTAACTAAAACAAAATGAAATAAAAGTGGTTGAGTTTATTGGATTCAAGTTTAAAAGCACCATTCAGAATTAGGTAATTGGTCGAATGTTTCTAGGGAAGATATGTTGAACTCATATTTACAAACTTATTGTTCTCAATCATGGTAGAAGAGTCACTCATGTACAAGCTCATTCATTTTCATGACATAAACCACTCTAATGACCACCTAGTATCTACAAATGTTTTTGGGTACTAGACAGATAATAAGAATTAAGATTATATTCTTATTATTTATAGTGTGGTAACCCATCACCAACTGTCGCTGAGGTAGGTCTTGAACCTCGCTCGTGCTGAGAATGTTCAAGTACACAACCATCCAATCAAGGATCGCTCGTGCCTTATCATTCAAACTCGGGCCATAACCACTAGCCGACATTAAGCATCTTAAGACACAATGAAATCATTGAACAAAAGATTTTAACAATCCTTGTATTTTCCCCTTAAAACATCCACCCTACCTAAACCAAAGGGTTGAAAGAGTCTACTGAAAGAATATGAGATTAAGAGATTTGTAGATTTAGAGAATGAGAGAATGAGAGATTAGAGAGATTATAGAGAAAAATGATTGTATTGAGAAAATGAGAATAATGTTTTCTAAGTTACAAATTAGGAGAGAGATAGCTATTTATACTATTCTAGTTTATGCTGGTTTGGGTACAAAAATTACCTTATACATGAATGACTACAAGGATAACATAATACTAGAACACAAACAAGCCTTAGACACTCCCCTTAGATGACTTAGATCACACGGCCTTAAGCTAGAATTAGAGGCCTTTTTCCTTCATCATTTTTTCTTCATTCCAATACTCCCTCTCAAGCTTAAGACATGGAGAATGCCTAAGCTTGCAACCATGAAGCATTACCTCATTAAAAACATAAAGAAGGAAAACCCAATTGGGACAAAATCATTTATAGGGAAAAAGAGTATAACACTCCATATCGGGATCATTGTTGTGGAATGGTCATAAGGTCAAATCTTGGATAGATGGAGGAGCCATTCTTCAGAGTTGTTGTCTTGGTGAAAACATCAGCTTATTGATCCTCACTCCTTGAATAGCAAGGCAAGATGATTTCTTTTCCAATAGCTTCTCTTACTTTGTGGCAATCTACCTATATATGCTTGGTTCTTTCATGAAACACAGAGTTGGAGGCAATGTGTATAACAGCCTGATTGTCACAATGAATGGTGATAGGATCATCAAAGCTCCCGGCCAAGTCCTCAAGAAGTTGATTCAGCCAAATGCATTAAGTTGTAAACTTCCTCATGGCTCTATATTCTGATTCTGCACTAGAGCATGACACCACCTTTTTCTTCTTGATTTTCCAAGTCACAAGGTTCCCTCCTATGAAAGTACAATAGCCTGTGGTACTTCTTCTATCCTCCCTATCTCCTGCCCAATCTGCATCACAATAACCAACCACAATTGTATTTCTATTGCAATCCATCCATATACCTTGTTCATGAGTGCCTTTTAGATATCGCAAAATTCGATTTACCAACTCCCAATGTTTCATCTTTGGGCCTTGCATGTGTTGAGATACCTGATTCACAGCAAAATATAAATGTGGTCTAGTGATGGTTAGATAAATAAGCTTACCAACCACTTTCTTATAGAGCTTATGATCATGAAAATCAATTTCCTCCTCTAGCTCCCCCTTAGTTCCGATTTTATAGCCTTTTTCTAAAGGTGTTTTGGCTGGTTTAGCTTCCATCATACCTGTAGAGGTTAGTAAATCTACAACATATTCTATTTGAGATAAGAAGAGACCTTCCTTGAACCTACACACTTCAATTCCTAAAAAATATTTAAGTTCTCCGAAGTCCTTAATATCAAAGACACTCTTCAAATATTCTTTTGTAGATGCAATACCAACACTATCACTATCAGGTATGATTATATCATCTACATAAATGAGAATTACCACAATACCTTCCTTACTCTTTAGTGTAAAAAGGGTGTGTTCAACTTCAGATATTTTGAAGCCTCTATTTATCAAGGTTACACTCAGCTTGTGGTACCAAGCTCTTGGGGATTTTTTAAGGCCATAGATGGCTTTCCTCAGCCTGAGTATGTTGCCGGCCATACCTTTTCCTCTAGACGTTGTGGAGGTGACATGTATACTTATTCTTCTAATTCACAGAGTGAAGCTTTGCTACAGGTGCAAAGGTATCCCTATAATCTTCACCATAAGTCTGAGTAAATCCTCTTGCCACCAACCTAGCTTTATATCTATCAATTTCACCATTACTTTTGTATTTAATGGTAAAAATCCACTTAGAACTTACAGCCCTTTTTCCTTTAGGTAAAGTGGCTGGAGCATAGGTACCATTCCTTTCCATGGCTTGCTTCTCAGCTAGGATAGCTTACCTCCATTCCTTCTTAGTCATAGCTTCTTCATATGTCTTTTAATTCTGTTCCTTATCAAGACACAAAGTGAATGTAACATGGTCAGTAGGTAAGTAAGCAATGTTACAAACTCCCTGATCATGATGAACCACAACATTTTGATTGTAGAAGACTGGTGGATTCCTTTTTCTTGTGCTCCTTCTTAACACTGTAGGTGGAGCTTCTTGGATAGGCTCCTCTTCTTCACCTAAAGCTTCAATGAGAGTGGGCACAACTCTTGATCTCTTGGAAGCTGAGACTAGAATTGATTCATCTCCTTCTGAGTCTTATTGGATATGAGTAGATGCTTATACCCCCCATGTTCAAGAGGAGAAAGGCCAGAAGAGCTGGAGGGAAGACCAGAAGAAACGGGACCAGCTGGAGGGGATGACCTCGGCCTGGCTGGCCGTGCTGGTGCTGTGACTGTGCCGGGTCTGGATGCAGCTGGTTCAGGAGGCTGAGGTTGAGATGAGGTGGCCGTGGGCTGAGGATAACGAGAGACTATGCCAATGCTCTCAAGAGTCTCCTAAAGTTCTCAGCTTGGTCAGATCTTGTTGCGGAGATGTCTTTGAATTGATCCCAAGTTCCTTCTTCACAGAAACTTTTTGATTCTTGGAATTTGACATATCTGGATACTAAGACTCTTATAGTCTCTGGATCATAGCATTTCTAGATCTGATTTTGTCACAAATTCAGATGCTGAGAACATGGATCTGGTTGGGGCCGAGTGACAATGGGAGCTGGTACAAGCCATAGAAGGGGTCGAGAGCTTAATACCAGCCAGGAGCATGGACTGGGCATGGCCGGCAGCTTGAAGCTGAGTGTGGCCGGCTGTGTGCTGTTGTTTCTGAAGGAACCGTATTGGCTTCAGCTCAGGATGGAGTACCCAACACTCTTTCTTTGTATGGCCACTCCTTTTGCAATGGTCACATATTGGTCTCTTCTTCCTTGTATTATTTGTTGTTGTTGGTTTGAAGATACTCTTGTGTGCTGACACCAATTCAGCCTTGTTGCCAAAGAATTCATGGGATCCTTGCTACTTTTGGATTTGAGCACAAACATTTTCCAAGCTAGCAAGCTTATCAGACCTGAGAATATGCTTAATAAGATCTGAGTAAGTAGTGTTAAGAGTTAAAAGTAACCCAAACAACTTATCTTGTTATTTCCTTTCAAGGAGAACAATTGGGTCAATGGTGGCTGGCCTTAGCATCTCTAGCTTAGCCCACAATGCCCGAAATGAGCCATAGTGCTTTGTGAATTCTCCATCCTCCTGTTTCAATTCATTCAAAGCCTTTTTCACCTCAAAAATTCTTAAGAGGTTAGTGGTGTTTTCATACACCTTTTGCAAAGTGTCCCAAAGTTCCTTAGCATTCTCAGAAAAAGAATAAGCCTCTAAGAGATCACTAACAAGAGAGTTTTGAAGTATAGAAAGTACCAACTGGTTTTCTTGTTATCATTTGGCTTGAGCAGCCACAGCCTCACTAACTTCAACAACTTCATTTTCTTCAAGGTCATTTGTAGAAATGTGATTTCAAAGACCTTTAACATCCAATGTGTTGTTCATGGTCCTAGACCATAAGAGATAATTTGCTCCATGTAGAATGACAGGAGGTCTGATATCAGTTTGAATCTCTATGCTTCAGAAACTGCTGATTGGAAACTTCTGGTCGGGAATGGTCGGGAACGGCTGGTCGGGCAGTGTAGTGCACTTTGGGCGGGCGCGTGGAGCTGAACAAGAACAAATTCAACCAACTCCTGCAAAAGAATTTAACTAAATCCAACAAACAAGAAAAACTTCTAAAATTCCTTAGCTTCACAACCAATGATGATCCAGCAAAAAAAATCGAATTTTACCAATGTACCAATCAAAAAATCAAGTTTCTTTCCATTTTTCAGATTTTCAAAGTTTGATAAAAAATCAAGAAAATCTATCTTGAAGACTTAAGCCCTTATGATTGCAACAAAAATTCGTGGAGACCTTCACAAGATACTTATTTAAGTATACAGATTCAAAGATTTGTAGAAAATTAATAAAGGATAAGAGTTTTATCACCAGATTCTTGTGAAGGGCGATTTTAGACGTATTGAGCAAAAAATTGAAGAACTTTCTTCAAACTTAGGAGAATTGAGTTCTTCTTTCTTGAAACAGCAACTAGACTCGTTGGGATTGATTTATTACTTGGAAAATCACGATTTGGTGAAGATTTAACGATAGAACGCTCAGAGAAATACGAAGGATCGCGGCAGAGGCAATCACAAAGGTCCGATGCAAGAAAAATTGTATCTTTTGATTCCCGTGGTAAAATGATACAAATCTAATTGGCATGGCTTCAGAACCCGCCGGAAAACAATCTAGAAAAAGTAGAACTTCAAAAGCTGCCATGGTTTGGCAGGAATTCACGATCAAAGTTGACGGACGAAATGGGAATGAAAAATGGATTGATCTCGACTTGATTCATTGATTCAATGATGAATTTTATCCCAGATTGTTGTAACCTTGGTCCGATACCATGAAAGAATATGAGATTAAGAGATTTGTAGATTTAGAGAATGAGAGAATGATAGATTAGAGAGAAAGAATGATTGTATTGAGAAAATGAGAATTACATATTCTAAGTTACAAATGAGGAGAGAGATGCTATTTATACTAATCTAGTATATGCTTGTTTGGATAAAAGAATTACCTTATACATGAATGACTAGAAGGATAACATAATACTAGAACACAAACAAGCCTTAGACACTCCCCTTAGATGACTTAGATCACACGGCCTTAAGCTATAATTAGAGGCCATCTTCCTTCATCATTACTTCTTCATTCCAATATGTACTCGTTAATCATTACGAACAACATAATCATATGGTTTGATGATTTGTTGAACATAAGAATGAAGTAGATGTTGGAATGTAGAAGAATCATTAAGACAAAGAGAAAAAATGAAGAAAATATGCCTTAGACTCTAAGTAGGCGCCATGTGTTCAAAGGAAGTGGCTTAGTCTTGTTTGTGATTAATGATATGTTATCCTTGTAGCCAAACATATATTTGGCTATCTTAGTTTCCAAAAAAGCCTAGACTAGATTAGTATAAATAACTATCTCTCTCTTCCTTTGTAAGCAAGAAATTCATTTTCTAAAATTCTCAATAATAATCATTCTCACTTTTCTCTCTAATCTCTCTCTCTCTCTCAATCTACAAATCTCATAATCATGGTACAGAGCCAGGTTTCATTAATCTGGTATAAGAATTCCGCAAAATCTCTTCTCTTTGTACTCGAGCAGTCAAGTCTTGAAACCATACCAGTCGCAGATAAGTCGAGTTTTCCTCAAGGTTTCCGGCAAGAAATCGAGTATTCTTGCCTTATTCTTCATCAATGGTTGTTCTCCGGCGAGTGCTGAGCATTTCCCCGGTGTTTCATCCAATTTGGTGGCCTGAGTTGAAAGTTACAATCGATCTCCTCCGGTGCTGTCGCGATTACCTCCACCGCGAGTCCTGCGAATTGAAAATGTCATATCACATTCAATTCTTCATCAAATCACGTGATTCCAAAGCCTAAACTCAAGTACAATGAGTCTAGTTGATGATTCGGGAGGTCCGCTGTGCCCTTTTTTACGTTTAGAAGCTTTCTTGATCAATTTTCTTCACCAGGTATAGATTCGATCTATTCGGGGTATTTGTGATAAAAACCACAATCTTTCTTAATTTTTTTCGAATCTTGAAGGATCTTGTGGAGGGTCTAAAGAAGTTTCATATCAATCCAAAGAGTTTTGGACTTCAAGAAAAGTTTTCTTTTAAGTTGTTAAAATTCTTTTTTTCTGAAATTGGATGGAAACTAGAATTTAAATTTGGTTAGGCTGTTACAACCAATTCTCTGTCCGCAGGTTGTTAAACGCTCCTACCTTGCACTAATATATCGCGTGTGGTTCTTCCCTTGCCTCCTCTTCTTTGCAGGCTTTATAAACATGTCGGATGGAGCTCCAAGCGAATATAAAGGCCCCTGTTATGCTTCAGGAAGAAAATTATCTCTTTTGGTCCAGAACTATGAGGAAAACTTTTTGCAGAAAAGGCTTATGGATCCATATTCTTCAACCAGGTCTTCAAGTGATTGATGAGGAGGCTCAGGCTGAAAATGCTGATTAGGCCCTATAGTTTCAGCAATATCAAATGGTACTCACTATACTTCAAAACTCCCTCGCTATTTCTCTTTTGGAAGCATACTCTTATTGTTCTAATGCTAAGGAACATTGAGAGACTTTGAAAACAGTATATGGCAATACCACTAACCTCTTAAGAATTTTTGAGGTAAAGAAAGCTTTGAATGAGCTTAAACAGGAGGATGTTGAGTTCAATAAGCACTATCGATCATTCAGAGCATTGTGGGCAGAGCCAGAGATGCTCAGACCAGCCACAATTGATCCTATTACTCTCCAAGAAAGGAGAGAGCACGATAAGGTGTTTGGATTACTCTTGACTTTAAACACTAACTACACTGATTTGATTAAACACATTCTTAGGGAGGACAAGCTTTCAGCTTAGAGGATATATGTGCTTAGATTCAGAAGGAGCAAGGGTCTCTTCAGCTGTTTGGAAACAAGGAAGAACTGGTGGTTGCCCAAAAGAGCTTCTTCAAGCCGGCTCCAACATAATCCAAAAAAAGAGAGCCGTGTGTGATCACTGCAAGACAACCGGTCACACCAAGAAGGATTGCTGGGTGGTTCATCCTGAGTTGAAGCCAAGACGGTTCATTGACAGGTCTAAACTTTCATCAACAAACGTCACTAGCTCCTCCAACTTGGTGCAAACAACCGTCTCTTCATTGGCCTACAATCCGGTCCAAGCTCCTCCATCTGAGTTTGTTAAGAAACCAGACTTGGAAGCTCTCTTCAAAGCCTTTAGCTCTGGTAATGTGTTGGGTAAATCTATTCATGCTTTTATTCAAACATTCATTGCTTCTAAACCTTTGATTATTGATTCTGGAACTTCTCATCACATGATAAGTGATTTAGGTTTGCTAGAAAAATTAGAACCTGCCTTAGGTAGTGTGGTAATAGCTAATGGAATTAATGTGTCAATTAAAGGAATTGGAAAGCTTAAATTGTGTGATAAAGAATCTAAAGCATTTTATATGCCATCTTTCACATCTAAGGTGTTCTCTATTAAGAGAGCTACTACAAATCTTAAATGTCAAGCTATATTTGGTACTAATGATTTCTACTTTCAGGATATTGAAACAAGTAGGATATTTGGACAAGGAACAACAAAGAATGACTTGTATGTGATTTAAGAATTGTCCATGCATTCCTTAAAAGAACTGTGTGCTAATAGTGTAGATGTCATTGTCACAACTGAACTTTGGCATGCTAGATTATGTCATCCTCATCCTAGAGCTTTAAAGTTGATAATCCCTGGAATTAAATTGCAAAATGATTTGTGTGAATCATGTATTATTGGGAAACATTGTAAGACTGTTTTTGAGAAATTAATTCATTCATATAATAATTTCTTTGATTTGGTGCATTCTGTTGTTTGGACATCCCGCTTTACTTCAAGAGAAAACAAAAAATATTTTGTGACCTTTATTGATGGAAAATCTAAGTATATTTGGGTTACATTGCTTAGTTCCAAGGATAGGGTGTTTGATGCAATACAATACCAAGATTAAATGCTTTAGAACATATAATGGAGGGGAATACACTATCACCAAGTTTCAGCAACACTTGGGCAAGCATTGCATTGAACATCAAACAAGCGGTCCCTACACTCCACAACAAACTAGAGTAGATGAAAGTAAGAACAGACATTTGATGGAAGTTGTGAGAAAAATGATGTTCCACAAGAAGGTTCCAAAACGATTTTGGGGAGATGTACTAGTAGCTGCATGCTACTTAATAAATAGAACTCCAACTAAATTCTAGATGATTTGTCTCCTTTTGAGGTATTAAACAAAACTAAGCCTAATATTGAACATTTAAGAGTTTTTTGGTGTGTTTATTTTGTTTTAGTACCAGGAGAACTTAGGAACAAGCTGGAACCAAAGAGCATTAAGGCCATGTTTATTCGGTACTCTCCTACACAAAAGGGATACAAATGCTACAATCCAGAGACTAGAAGAGTCTTAGTATCCAAAGATGTCGAATTTCAAGAATCCAAAGGATTTTATGAAGAAAGAACTTGGGAGGAATTCAAAGACATCTCAACAACAACATCTGACCAAGATGAGAACCTAAGAAGGATCTTAGAAACCATTGGTGTAGTTCCTTCTAAAGTGCCAGCACCTGGCCCAGCTCCTCCTCATCAAGCTTCAAGATCAGCTCCAGGATAAGCTTCAGTTCCTATACTGGCATGGCCCAAACCAAGACCAGCCCAGCCCGAGCCGCGTTCACCCAGGCACGACCCATCACCATCGTTCTCTCGGCAAGAACCGGTCTCAGGCTCGTTCCGGCCTGCTCAAGCCCATGGTCCAGCTAAGACGCAGGAAGTACCTGCACCAGCTGATGCTCCATCCATTGCTCCATCATCATCCCGGCCTAGAACACGGGCTCAGGCGCGGGAAGTGCCGGCACCAACTCCAACTCCGCGCGGCATGAACCAATCTCCTCTTCGACCAAGCCTTTTCTCCAACCGGGCCAAAACCCCACTCTTGGTCATTAGGGGGGGGGGCAGGAATCTAGACATGATAAAGAGGAGGATTCAGAAGGAGAAATCCAAGGGAAATTCAACCTAATCTTGTAGATCCTCTACAAAGTGAAAAAAAGGGGAACCAACTGTTGTTCTTAGAAGAAGTACAAGACAAAGATTTCCACCCAACTTCTACTACAACAACAATGTAGTAATTCACCATGATCAGGGAGTGTGTAATCTAGTTCATATACCTGTTTCTCATGTTGCATTTACTATTAGTCTTGATAAAGAGCAGATTTCAAAGACCTATGAGGAAGCAATGGAGATAAAGGAGTAGAGAGAAGCAATTCAAGCTGAAAGACAAGCTATGGAGACGAATCAAACCTATGCGCCAGCTACTCATCCAAAATGGAAAAAGGCTGTAAGTTCTAAATGGATCTTCACCATTAAATATAAAAGCAATGGTGAGATAGATAGGTATAAAGCTAGGTTGGTGGCTAGAGGATTCACACAAATTATGGTGAAGATTATAGGAATACTTTTTCTCTTGTAGCTAAATTACACTCATTTAATGTTGTTCTGTCTCTTGCTGCTAACATTGATTGGGAATTATAGCAAATGGATGTTAAGAATACATTCTTACAAGGTGAGCTAGAAGAGGAAGTGTACATGACACCACCACTAGGTCTAGAAGATCAAGTAGGTAGCAGAAATACAATAAGGTTAAGAAAGGCTATCTATGGTTTAAAACAATCTCCAAGAGTTTGGTATCATAAGCTGAATGTGACCTTAAAGGACAGAGGCTTCAAAAGGTCAGAAGTTGAACACACTCTATTTACACTTCAGAGTAAGGAAGGTATTGTGGTTATACTCATTTATATGGATGACATAATCATATCAGGGAGTGATAAAGTAGGCACTGATTCTACTAAAACTTATTTAAAGAGTGTCTTTGATATTAAGGATCTAGGTGAACTTAAATACTTCTTAGGTATTGAAGTGTGTAGGTTCAAGGAAGGTATTTTCTTATCTCAGAAAAAATATATTTTGGATTTACTAACCTCTACAGGTATGATGGAAGCTAAACTAGCTAAGACACCCCTAGAAGAAGGCTACAAGATAGAACTTGAGGGGGAGCTAGGAAATGACAAGTTTCATGATGCAAAGATGTATAGAAAAGTGGTTGGTAAGATTATATACTTAACCATCACTAGACATGACTTATGTTTTGCTGTGAATCAGGTGTCTAAACATATGCAAGACCCAAAGATAAGGCACTGGAACATGATTATGCGCATATTGATATATTTGAAAGTCACTAAAGAACAAGGTATATGGATGGGTTGTAATGAAAACACAGAAGTTGTAGGTTTATTATGATTCTGATTGGGCAGGAGACAGAGAAGATAAGAGAAGCACGACCGGGTATTGCACCTTTATAGGAAGTAATCTTGAAACTTGGAAGACTAAGAAGCAGAAGGTTGTATCTTGCTCTAGTGCAGAAGCTGAATACAAGGCTATGAGGATCTTACAACAGAATGCATCTGGCTGAAGCAATTCCTCCTTATTATTCTAGGCGTGAGCTTGGAGTCTCTTATCACTTTCCATTGTGAAAATCAAGCAGCTATATACATTGCTTCTAACTCTTTGTTTCATGAAAGAACCAAGCATATTGAGGTAGATTTCCATAAGGTGAGAGAAGCTATTGGAAATAGAACCATCTTACCTTGTTACACAAGGAGTGAAGATCAACTAGCTGATGTGTTCACCAAGGCTACATGAAGACTGGCGGCTCTATCTACCCAAGACTTGGCCTCATGTCCATTCCACAACACTGATCCTGATCATGGGGTGTTATACTCTTTTTACCTAGAAAAGGTTTTGTTCCAATTGGGTTTTCCTTTCTTAGGTTTTTAATGAGGTAATGCTTCATGGTTGAAAGCTTAGGCATTATTCATGACTTAAGCTTGAGGGGGAGTGTTGGAATGAAGAAGAATGATGAAGAGAAAGAGAAGAAATGAAAAATGTGTGCCTTAGACTCTAAGTAGGCGCCATGTGTCCAAAGAAAGTGGCTTAAGTTTGTTTGTGATTAATGATATGTTATCCTTGTAGCCAAACATGTGTTAGGCTATCTTAGTATCCCAACAAGCCTAGACTAGATTAGTATAAATAGCTATCTCTCTCTTCCTTTGTAAGCAATAAATTTATTTTTCTAAAATTCTCAATAATAATCATTCTCATTTTTCTCTTTAATCTCTCTCTCTCTCTCTCCCAATCTACATATCTCTAAATCTCTTAATCTCATAATCTTTCAATAGAGAAGCATGAACTAAAACTAAAATGAAAGTTAGTTAAAGTGCAAATAAGTAAGGTGCAAGTAAATCAAAAGACAAAAAGAAATAAAGTACAAGTATTAAATTAAACGAAAAGAGTAAAAACTATTAAAACAAAATTAAAAACTAAAATCTAAACTACGTGGATTTTTATTTGGTATCAAAGTCTTCTCTATCGAGATTTCTCTCTTTTCCCATCTCTTACAATAGTGATATTTATACAGATAAGCAAGGTAAAAGGGGTTAGCCCTAGTTTGACGTCGCTTTAATTGTTATGGTAAGTTGTTGACATGGGTTGGTAAACTGTTGCGCTGAACTGTTTTCCTTCTTCTTTTCTTCTCTCTCGATTTCCTCTTTCCTTCTTCACTCCTTCCTTTTTTCTCCTGATTTTCTTCTTTTTCTTGTCTTGCGCTTCCTTTTCTTCGATGATCTTTTCCTCTTTTCTTTTTGTGCTTATTTTTCTCTGAAAATTCTCCCTTTGATGCGTAAATCTCCTCCGGTTAATGATTTCGCATACAACTTTGCTTTTCCGCTCTGGTTTAGCTTCATTTCAAGGTTCTCTACACAAGAACACATGTTTATGCTTTGTACACCAAATGCAGTCGTAAACACTCTAAACTGCATCCTAATCTGACTTAATCATATCCTAAAAATCAGTAAAGTCCTAAGATATCAATTCCCCTAGCCTTGTCTTTTGCTTGTTCTCAAGTAATCCTTGACATCGACTCGCCAAACATATAAAAGTTTAGACATTAAAATACTAATGCACTATTTCACTATTGCTCATAAACAGCTGTCTTTTATTAGATAGAAAGAATACTCTTTCAGACTTTATCATGGTCATCACGTTCTCAGCTATCTATGGAGCTAACAAAATCAAGTGAATAACAATCTGTTACATTCATTAGCAGGTATTTAGAGTGCTCTATCGCTTAGGGGAGATAAATCTTTTCTCGATCGGCTGAGGGTTAAAAGAAAAAAAGGCTAAGTATAGGTGTACCTTTTTAGGGATACTTCTTTTGCAGTGGCTATCTCTCGAAAATAGAATGGTTGACATTATGCAAGATAGCCTAAGCAAAGAACAATTGATACATACATTAAACTTATCTTCATACCTATCTCACTGTGTCCAGAATCCTAGTACTACGCATTGCATCCTATTTTTATAAAAACAAAGATCTTTCTAAACTTGGGTACTTAGATCCTATATGGATCATTTTTTGGCTCCCTTATTTTTTATATATATATATATAATATTTTTTTATTGGGAAGTTCTTTAATATATATTTCCTAAAGCTTTCTAACACTAGGATCCTTATTTTCTTCTCTTTACTCGTAATTTCAGTTTCCCTTTTCTTTTACTGTGGCGTTCCCAAACTTCCCTTTTCTCACTTCCCTCTCTCTCTCTTTTTTTCCTTCACGTTACTATCCTGTTTTCAATCTTTCCCCCGCTTCTTAGAATTACGGATTAGTAACCAATTTTCGTTTCCCTACTTCTTATAACTACAGGTACTATCTATTCAGCTGAGCTCTTTTGTTGTTTCTTGTCTTTGACCTCTTTGCACATGTACCAAATTTCACAAAAAAGCCTCACTCAAATAAAAGCGTTTTGGTTTGAAATAATGGTTGAAGTTTAGGGTGAGATAGTTATTCGGTTTCAAGAGAGTGGTAAAAAGGGTGTAATAAACCGAATTAAAAATTAAAACTAGGAAAAAAGCATATCAAACCCCTTAGACAAGAAAACTAATGATTCAATTAGGTTTAAGTTCATGAGATTATTCATAAAGTGACTAAGTGGGCTTCATAGCTAATGGCTTTTTCAAAGGTGAGAATTTTGAAACATGGTCTTTCCGTTATTTCAACGTTTTCAAAGGTGATGAACAGTCATAAAAGAACAAAGTGTTATCCTATTCTAAACCTAATACGTAAAATTATAATAATGTAATTATTTATAATGAATTTATTCTAATATTCTAAAACTAAATAAAATTCAAACACGACTAAAGAAATAAAAAACAAAGTTAGGAATGTGATGCCTTCCCAAACTTATTTCACACCATTTTGGTGTAAATGAGAAAGTGGCAAGGATCAAAAAGGACAAAAAGAAAAAATAAATGCAATTAAGTAAGTACAGAGGTGAGAAGAGACATCGTTTGGATACTCATCGTCTGATGGCGGTGCATAGCGTTTGCACATGCTGGAAGAAGTGCTGATCTGGCGTTTGATATTTTAGCGCCGGTCAGGTCCTAGTGGCTCTTTCTTTTTATGTGGTGCTGCTGTGTAACTGTTCTGAGAAGGATATGTTGGTGGTGGGGCTTCTCTGTGGGATGATGATTGAGTAGGGAAAAAGAGGATGTTATCTCTTCTTGCTATGTATGTGAGATGTTATTGTGAGAGTAGGATCCTCTCTGTCCTGATCCCTTCGATACAGAAGCGGTAGACAAGATTGTTCCTAACTCTCTGACCCAAAAACTATGATTTGTGTAACGCGGCTTCGTCAAATAGGTTGTGGAAGGTAAGTTGCTCAGTAATCGGGATGCGGCTTTGCAAGAGTATAGTAGTGATGAAACCTCCTATGCTTAGTTTTGTTAGTTGATATCTTAGAATTTTACTGGTGTTTAGGATATTATTTAGTCCAATTAGGATGTATTTTAGGGTGTTGAAGACTACATTTGGTGTACATATTGCATAAACAGGTGTTCGTGTGTCGAGAACCGGAAATGGAGCTAAATCATGAACCGGAAGTGATATAAACCTCAAAAGGCTTAAGAAGAACATGGACGACCCATACGTGGGAGCAGATGACCCGGAGCTAAAAACAGACGAACATGATGACCCAGAGCTGGAAACGGTCACACCTGAAGAACAATCGAACGAACACAAGACAAATAAGTCAGACGAACGCACAGATGTCCTTGACCTAGAAAATACGGATGGCCCAAAAATAGAAAACACAGACGACCCAACGGACGTTCAGATGAAGACTCATGACGACCAGACAAAAGACCGGACACACGACCTGATGGACGAACGGACGGACAATTCCATAGACGACCCAAAGCTGAAAACAAATGATCCGGACGACCAAGACGTGGATGTTTGAACAGAACAAGTCGGTCCCATGACTTTGGCCCGAACTAGAAGACTTACCGATGTCCTTGGAGTTTACCTTTAAACCAACCTAACCGTGACCCGAATAGAACCATGGCAACCACGAACATCCTTATCCAGGTCATTGGAGTTTGATAATTACGTAAATGGTATATTGTGTGCTTTTTTCCCTTACTTATTTGCCCATTTATTGATTTCCAGGCATTTCCCATATTTCTTCCTCTATGTCTTTAATTTTTGGCAGCTTGCATCTCACAGGATCTTGAGGAAAATACGGCAAATGAGGTACCAAAGAAAGTACCACCGGCTATAAATATGGAGTTCTTGGATGTATCTAAGGTCATTCCTTGTGTCAAAGGAGGTCATGAAGAGAACCTACCAGAAAAGACACAAGGAAGATTGCCATTGACCAAGTTTACAGCTAGTCTTGTACCAGAACCGACTTTTCACTCATTTCTTTGTGATAATCGCAACAAGCACTGTAAGAAAATTGGTATGATTAGTACTTTGCCTATCTTGTTTGTGTTTATTACTGCTGATGAAGAAAAACGTTTTGGATTGAACAATGTTAAAGAATTTTTTTTCTTTATGGATTTGTTTTTGATAAAATGATTCAATATTTTGAAACACTTAAACATGAGAAATACTCTAGGAAAAAACATTTTATGTTTGATGAAGTGCGTGATTCTAATCTTGCTTTGAATCATAACTTGTTTAGAAATATGTTTGGAAAATAATTGATTGGAAATAACAAGGATATTGTGATTGATGAACATTTTTCTATGATAAAACACTTCACTTCATTCTCTAGGACATATTTGCATAATTTAAAATCAGTCAATAAAAAGTTATTATCTTTTGTGATATCAAGATTTTTTTAAACTTTTTGAGAGAAACTCTAATTTGAAAGAACACGTTTTTTGAAAATTTTCCCAAGCTAGAACAAATTCTTGCATGGTCTAAAAAAGTTTTGCCTGAATATAAATCCTCTTGTGCATCAAAAGAGTTTTAATTTAGAAAAATTGTGTTAGCTGATCAAGAAATGTTCTGATCTCAAAGATCCTTTTATCCCCTTAAATCTCTTTATTTTTATCCCTAATCACACATATATAATCTATGTCTTTCTCAAAAGAGTCAAATGCTGGTTTTAGAGCAACTTTGATGTGCAAAAGAAGAACCCAAAAGAGAGATGAAGACAAACGATTCAAACCACCAGATTTAGACCATGATAAACATCAAAATGTCATCCTCTTCATACTGACCTAACAAGAACCACCAGACGCCACACACAAGCCAAAGCCAATCCTGAACGGATTTGGAGGTAACTCTTTTATTCTACATTGGGCATGACCGAAGCACGAACCGTGGAATGACCGTGACGAACGAAAGAATGACCGCGACAGACATTGGGCATGACCAAAGCGCGAAGGTATATCTCGACCTTGAGGAGGTTTGGGACGACCCAGACGTCGACCCAAAAACGTTCCAAGATGGCGACCATGACACGACCAAGCATCAACAAGGCCTCGTCTGCGCCTCGACTGCTCCTCGACCCACTTTCGACCGCGCCTCGACCGTACTCGACCAAGGCCCGAACTTGGATCCGGTGGTGCTTCCATTCGGCCTTATGACTCGAACACATTCCAAGACCTTTCAACAAGTGATAAAGTCTTTTCTTAATCAAGGCCTTAATAAAACCTCAATTTCTATAGGTTTGACCAATTTAATTCTTGCTATTTGAATTAAGTATTGTGAAGAAATTTCTTTTAAGTGTTCTTTTTCCTTCGGTTGGTTTTTGTCCCACTGGGTTTTGCCACCAAAGTTTTTTACTGAGGCTTTGAAAGAGGTTTCAGATATACAATACTTAAGGCCCATATCATTTTGAATTATATTAGACTTTTGTTCTTGCTTAAGGCTCGGCCCATTATTTTATTTGTCTTCCCTCCTTAGCGTGGACTCTCTTGGAACTTATATTTGAATTACTTGTAATTGTAGTCAGGTCGTGTATTGGTGTAAGTGCCAATCATGCACGGTTCTGACTTCTTGACCACCGCCCTTGACCACTGTTTTCTCTTTCTATTTAAATCAGCCAAGAGCACACATGTAACGTTTTTCATTGAATTTTCTAAATAAAAGTGGATTTGCTTCTTGAGAAACGTTCGATCACCGTGAGTAGTCTTTGGCTAATCATTCTTGTATAAACTCCCTTTGGTGCGTAATATCCTTAGGCCTTTCTACAAAACCCTTGGGACGAGTTGGTGCGTCATATCCTACTTTGTCTCCAAACCGACCTCACAAAGTCCATCCATATACTTGGTGTTGAATTTTCCTTCCCAACCTTTCAATTCATCACTTCCGCCATTCCAAGCTTAAACGCCCGCGTTGAGATCACTTCCATCCGCGTTCATCCTGCCTAAACCACCCTGTTATCGATCTTGGGTTGTGAACCTCATCAGGTTCACAAAAAAGTGGTATCAGAGCGATCAACATGTTATGTTTCATCCCTTACTCTTGGGTCCCGCCTAGCACCTTGTTCCACCTCATTTCCACCATGAACTTCAGAAACGTTTCAGACGCCTGACCCAAGGTAGTAAGACGGTGTCAGAATATTTTAATGAATTCGAGCACCTCCGCAACTGACTCGACGTAGACGAGTCCAAGAAGAGTCTAATGCCACAATTCATCAACGGATTGCAAGAATCCATCGCCCAAAAGATTGAGCTACAGCCTTACCATGATGTAGGCGAGTTATTCCACTTAGCGGTCCATAGAGAGAAGTGCCATAAACGAAAGCTAGCCACACCTTCTCGACCTAAGAGTACATGGAGCACCGGCTCCAAGCCATTTGAGCGGGCGACCCAGCCCATTGATTTGTGCCTCAAGGGAAAAACCGTGGTCAGCAGCTCGGCTCCCAGGGACGCCCAAGCTGCCCCAAAGCCGACCACCTCCACGACCATTCTGACCCAACCCCAGCGGAGCAGCGAGATAGTATGCTTCAAATACAAAGGAAGAGGACACATGTCCCGAAAATGTCCCACTCAGTGGACAATGGTACTGTTTGCCTCAGGAGACTATGAGTCCGAGGATGAGCACGAGGAGCCAGCCCCTACAACCCATCAGCAGTCCAACGAAGAAATAGAGTACGCCGACTCCGGAGAAATGCTCATGATCCGACGAGTTCTCAGCTCTAGATTTGAGCCGAAAGAGGTAGAGCAGCGAAAGAACATTTTCCACTCTAAATGTACAATACTTGGGAAAGTGTGGTCATTGATTATAGACAGAGGGTCCTGCACCAACGCCGCGAGCAAGTACATGGTGGAGAAGGTAGGATTACCTGTGACCAAGCATCCTAAGCCCAATAAATTGCGATGGCTGAACAACAAGACGAAGCTATACATTTCGGATCAAGTTAAAGTCTTATTCAGCATTGGCAGATACAGGACCAGGTCACCTGCGATGTCGTCCCGATGTCGTCACGATGTCAGCTGGAGATCTCCTCCTAGGACGACCGTGGCAATTCGACCGAGAGACTACGCATAACGGACGGACTAACTTCTACTCATTCGTCCACGACAAGCGTAGATACAACTTGGCACCAATGTCTCCACACACTGTTCAAGAAATGCAGTCCAAGATGGCGAAAGACCAACATGCCCGCAAAGAGAATTTTCTAATCAATGTAGCAGACATGAGAAAGCCACCCGTACCAAAGGCACCCAACTCGTCCTTATGCTCTACATAGAGAGCCTACACACATCTGGCAGTAAGACCACCCTACCTGCACAGGTCCGAGCACTGTTAGAGAGATATACCGACGTGTTCCCAGATGAGATTCCAGCCGGCCTTCCACCTATATGAGTCATTGAGCACCGCATCGTTTTCATTCCCAGAGCTCAATTACCTAACCGACATGCATACCGAGTTAACCCCGACAAGGCTAAAGAATTAGAACGATAAGTCCAAGATCTTATGGCTCAAGCTTACGTTAGAGTTGCCAAAGAAGGACGAGAGTTAGAGGATGTGCGTCGACCGTCGCGCAATCAACAACATAAGGATCAAGTAACGACACCCCATTTTGCGCCTGGATGACATGCTAGACGAATTAAGCTGAGCCGCGGTCTTCTCTGAAACTGACCTTAAAAGCAGGACCATCAATTCAGGATTCGAGAAGGAGACGAATGGAAGACTGAGTTCAAGACCAAAAAACGTCTCTATGAGTGGTTAGTGCTGCTGTTTGGCCTATCCAACGCTCCAAGCACATCGATGCGCCTTATGAACGAAGTCCTTTGACCATTCATTGGCAAGTTCGTAGTAGTCTACTTCGACGACATTCTCGTGTATAGTACGACCTACCCAGATCATTTGGAGCACCTAGTGGCCGTTATCACCACCTTCCAGAGAGAGCAATTGTACGCTAACCTCAAGAAATGCACATTCTGCACTGACCAAGTCGTCTTCCTTGGATTCGTCATGAGTTCACAAGGACTCCGAGTGGAAGACGAGTGAAAGAATATGAGAATAAGAGATTTGTAGATTTAGAGAATGAGAGAATGAGAGATTAGAGAGATTAGAGAGAAATAATAATTGTATTGAGAAAATGAAGATGATGTTTTCTAAGTTACAAACGAGGAGAGAGATAGCTATTTATATTTATCTAATCTAGGATTGTTTGGATACATAGATTGCCTTATACATGAATGGCTACAAGGATAACATAGTACTAGAACACAAAACAAGCCTTAGAAACTCCCCTTAGATGACTTAGATCACACAGCCTTAAGCTAGAGTTAGAGGCCTTCTTCCTTCATTATTTTTTTCTTCATTCCAACACTCCCCCTCACGCTTAAGATATGGAGAATGCCTAACCTTGCAACCATGAAGCATTACCTCATTAAAAACCTAAAGAAGGAAAATCCAATTAGGACAAAACCTTTTCTAGGGAAAAAGAATATAACACTCCATGATAGGATCATTGTT
Source organism: Streptanthus diversifolius (assembly GCA_039880935.1). Taxonomy (NCBI): domain Eukaryota; kingdom Viridiplantae; phylum Streptophyta; class Magnoliopsida; order Brassicales; family Brassicaceae; genus Streptanthus; species Streptanthus diversifolius. The sequence goes on from JAXGFM010000001.1 coordinate 5,663,176, forward strand.
GTGGAATTGTCATAAGGCCAATCCTTGGATAGATGGAGGAGCCATTCTTCAAAGTTGTTTCTTTGGTGAACACATCAGCTAGTTGATCCTCACTCTTGTATAGCAAGGCAAGATGATTCCTTTTAAAATAGCTTCTCTTACTTTGTGGCAATCTACCTTTATATGTTTGGTCCTTTCATGAAACACAGAGTTGGAGGCAATGTGTATAGCAGCCTGATTTTCATAATGAATGGTGATAGGATCAATAAAGCTCACGGCCAAGTCCTCAAGAAGTTGCTTCAGCCAAATTCATTCAGTTGTAAGCTTCCTCATGGCTCCATATTCTGATTCTGCACTGGAGCAAGACACCACGTTTTGCTTCTTGGTTTTCCAAGTAACAAGGTTCCCTCCTATGAAAGTACAATAGTCTGTGGTACTTCTTCTATCCTCCCTATCTCCTGTCCGATCTGCATCGCAATAACCAACCACATTTGTATTTCTATTGCAACCCATCCATATACCTTGTTCATGAGTGCCTTTTAGGTATCTCAAAAGGCATGTGTTGAGATACCTGATTCACACCAAAACTTAAATCTGGTATAGTGATGGTTAGATAAATAAGCTTACCAACCACTTTCTTATAGAGCTTAGGATCATGAAAATTAATTTCCTCCCCTAGCTCCCCCTTAGTTCCGATTTTATAGTCTTCTTCTAAGGGTTTTTTTGGCTGGGTTAGCTTCCATCATATATGTAGAGGTTAGTAAATCTACAATATATTTCCTTTGAGATAAGAAGAGACATTCCTTGAACTTACACACTTCAATTCCTAAGAAGTATTTAAGTTCTCTTAAGGCCTTAATATCCAAGACACTCTTCAACTATTCTTTTGTAGATGCAATACCAACACTATCACTACAAGATATGATTATATCATCTACACAAATGAGAATTACCACAATACCTTTCTTACTCTTTAGTGTAAAAATGATGTGTTCAACTTCAGATCTTTTGAAGCCTTTATCCATCAAGGTTACATTCAGCTTGTGGTACCAAGCTCATGGGGATTGTTTAAGGCCATAGATGTTCTTTCTCAGCCTGAGTATGTTGTTGGCCCCTATCTCTTCCTCTAGACCTTGTGGAGGTGACATTTACCTCTTCTTCTAATTCATCTTGTAAAAAATGCATTCTTAACATCCATTTGCCATAATTCCCAATCAAGGTTAGTAGCAAGTGAAAGAACAACATTAACAGAGTGAAGCTTAGCTACAAGTGAAAAGGTATCCTTATAATCTTTAATATAATTCTGAGTAAATCCTCTAGCTACTAACCTAGCTTTATATCTATCAATTTCATCATTGCTCTTGTATTTAATGGTAAAAACCCATTTAGAACTTATAGCCCTTTTTCCTTTAGGTAAAGTGGCTGGAGCATATGTACCACTTCTTTCCATGGCTTGCTTCTCAGCTAGGAAAAATTCCCTCCATTACTTCTTAGTCATAGCTTCTTCATAAGTCTTTGGAATCTGTTCCTTATCAAGAATCAAAGTGAATGTAACATGGTTAGTAGGTAAGTAAGCAATGTTACAAACTCTCTGATCATGATGAACCACATCATTATGATTGTAGAAGACTGGTGGATTCCTTTGTATTGTGCTCCTTCTTAACACTGTAGGTGGAGCTTCTTTGATAGGCTCCTCCACTTCACCTAAAGCTTCAATGAGAATGTGCACATCTCTTGATCTCTTGGAAGCTGAGATTAGAATTGATTCATCTCCTTCTTAGTCTTGTTGTACATGAATGATTCATCTCCTTCTTAGTCTTGTTGTACATGAGTAGATGCTTCTCCCACCCCCCATGTTCAAGAGGAGGAAAACAAGGAGAGCCGTGGGCTGGTGCATGAGGCTGAGGTTGAGGTGAGGTGGCCGTGGGCTGAGGATGAGGAAAGACTCCAATACTCTCCAAGAGTCTCCTCGAGTTCTCAGCTTGGTCAGATCTTGTTGTGGAGATGTCTTTGAATTGATCTCAAGTTTCTTCTTCATACAAATCTTTTGATTCTTGGAATTTGACATCTTTGGTTACTAAACTATTCTAGTCTCTGGATCATAGCATTTTTATCCTTTATGGGTAGGAGAATACCCAATGAACATAGCTTTGATACTCTTTGGTTCCAGCTCGTTACTTTCCTCCCTTAGAACTAATACAAAACAAACACAACTAAAAACTCTTAAGTGATCAATGTTAGGTCTAATTTTGTCTAGTACCTCAAATGGAGACAAATCTTCTAGGACTTTTGTAGGAGACCTATTAATCAAGTAGCATGCAGCTACAAGAGCATCCCCCCAAAATCTTTTGGGAACTTTCATGTGGAACATCATTGTTCTCACAGTTTCCATCAAATGCCTATTTTTCTTTTCAGCCACTCCATTTTGTTGTGGAGTGTAAGGACAGCTGGTTTGATGTTCAATGCCATGCTCGACCAAGTGTTGTTGAAGCCTGAAGCTAGTGTATTCCCCTCCATTATCTGTTCTAAAGCATTTGATACTTGCATTGTATTGGTTAGTTACATATGCTTGAAAATATAGAAATGGATCAAATACTCTATCTTTAAAACTAAGCAAAGTGACCCAAGTATATTTGGAATTTTCATCAATAAATGTTACAAAATACTTGTGGTTTCCTCTAGATGGGAATGGAGATATCCAAACATCAGAATGCACCAACTCAAAACAATTATTATAAGTATGCAAAGATTTCTCAAAAACAATTTTGTAATGTTTCCTAAGTATACAAGAATCACACATATCTTTTGGCATTTCTAAATCAGGAACAATTAGTTCTAGTGCTCTAGGATGAGGATGTCCTAATCTAGCATGCCAAAGATCAGAATCATCACTAAAAGATCTAGTACTAGCAACCGGTTCTACCCTCTTGCTTTGCCATATCTTCAAGCATATACAAGTCATTCCTTGTTGTCCCTTGTCCAAATCTTCAAATAGTCTCAATATTCTGAAAGTATAAATCATTAAGACAAAATATAGCTTGACAATTCAAATCAGTAGTGGCTCTTTTAACTGAAAGCAAATTTGATGTAAAAGATGGTATGTAAAAAGTTTTAGATTCTCTATCAAACAACTTAAGCTTTCCTATGCCTTTGATTGGTACTTTGATTCCATTAGCATTGATAACATTACCTAAGGCAGGTTCTAAGTTCAATAGCAATCCTAGATCACTAATCATATGATGAGAAGCACCAGAATCAACAACCAATGATTTAGAGACATTAGGAGCAAAAGAAGTTTGAAAAGAAGCATGAATAGTTTTACCCAACACATTATCATCCTTAATTGCTTTGAGAAGAGCTTCTAGGTTTGATTTTTTCACAAACTCAGATTCAGAGGACATAGATCTGGTTGGGCCGAGTAACAATGGTATGTACTGGCCATGGCCAGTATCTTCAAGCTGAGTGTGGCCGACTGTGTGCTATTGTTTCTCAAGGAACCAGCTTGGCTTCAGCTCAGGATGGAGTACCCAACACTCCTTCTTTGTATGGCCACTCCTTTTGCAATGGTCACATATTGGTCTCTTCCTCCTTGTATCATTTGTTGTTGTTAGTTTGAAGAAATTCTTGTGTGTAGCCACCAATTCAGCCTTGTTTCCAAAAAGTCCATGGGATCCTTGCTTCTTTTGGATTTGAGCACAAACAATTTCCAAGCTAGGAAGCTTATCAGACCTCAGAATATGCTTAATAATATCTGAGTAAGTTGTGTTAAGAGTTAATAGTAACCCAAACATCTTGTCTTGTTCTTTCCTTTCTAGAAGAACAATTGGATCAATTTTGGCTGGCCTTAGAAGCTCTCGCTCAGCCCACAATGCTCTGAATGAGCCATAGTGATTTGTGAATTCTGCATCCTCCTTCTTCAATTTATTTAAAGACTTTTTCACCTCAAAAATTCTTAAGAGTTTAGTCGTGTTTCCATACACCTTTTGCAAAGTGTCACAAAGTTCCTTAGCATTCTCAAAAAATGAATAAGTTTCTAAGAGATCACTAGCAAGAGAGTTTTGAAGTATATAGAGTACCAATTGATCTTCATGGTACCATTTAGCTTGAGCAGCCACAACCTCATTAACTTCAGCAACTTCATCTTCATCATGTCCATTGGTTGAAATATGACTCCAAAGGTATTTACCACCCAATGTGGTTTTTATGGTCCTAGACCATAAGAGATAATTTGCTCCATGTAGAATGACAGGAGCTCTGATAGTAGTTTGAGTCTCCATGCTTCAGAAGATGGAAACTCGGCTGGTTTGTTTATTGGAACGGTCAGCTTGTTCGGACAGAGCCACGCTGGTCAGGAACGGCTGAAGCCCACGGTCGGACAGTGAAATGCACTCGGGGGGAGCGGGGGCGTGGCTGAAGGCCAACAACTTTGGCAACTCCTGCAACAGAATTCAACCAACTCCAACCAACAAGAACAACTTATAACAGTCCTTAGCTTAACAACCAATGATGACCCAGTAACAAAATTTTTACCAATGTATCAAACCAAAAATCAAGTTTTCTTCTATTTTTCAGATTTTCAAAGTTTGATCAAAAATCAAGAAAATCTATCTTGAAGACTTAAACCCTTCTGATTGCAACCAAAATTCATGGAGACCCTCAAAATATACTTATATAACTTTTCAGATTCAAAGATTTGTATAAAACGGAGAAAAGATAAGAGTTTTATTATCATGTTCTTGTGAAGGGCGATTTTAGACGTCTTGAGGGAAAACTTCAAGAACTTTCTTCAAAATTATGAGAATTGAGTTCTGCTTTCATTAAACAGCAACTAGACTCGTTGTGTTTTATTTTAGGATTTGGAAAATCACGATTGGGTGATGATTTGACGACGGAACACTAAGAGAAACACGGAGGTTTGCGACAGAGGCAATCGCGAAGGTCCGATGCAAGAAAAATCGTATCTTTTGATTCCCAAGGTCAAATGATGCAAATCCAATTGGTGTGGCTTCAAGACTCGCCGGAAAACAATCCAGAAAATTCAGATAGTCAAAAGCTTCCATGGTGTGGCCGAAATTCACGATCAAAGTTGATGGACGAAATCGGATTCGGGATGAAGATGATCTCGACTTAATTCAATGATTCAATGATGAATTTTATCCCAGATTGTTGTAACCTGGCTCTGATTCCATGAAATACTATGAGAATAAGAGATTTGTATATTTAGAGAATGAGAATTAGAGAGATTAGAGAGAAAGAATGATTGTATTGAGAAAATGAAAATAATGTTTTCTAAGTTACAAATGAGGAGAGAGATAGCTATTTATACTAATCTAGTCTAGGCTTGTTTGGATACAAAGATTGCTTATACATGAATGGCTACAAAGATAACATAATACTAGAACACAAACAAGCCTTAGACACTTCCCTTAGATGACTTAGATCACACAGCCTTAAGCTAGAGTTAGAGGCCTTCTTCCTTCATCATTTCTTCTTCAGTCCAACAACGAGAAGTTCAAGGCCATACAGGAGTGGCCCACACCGACGACCGCCAGCCAGGTCCGTATTTTCCACGGACTTGCCAGAGACTTCAGCAAAATCGCCGGTCCGTTAACCTCTATGATCAAGAAGAACCAAGAATTTTGTTGGGGTCCCGATCAGGACAATTTCTTTAAGCTGTTATAGGAACGCCTCACCCAAGCCCCAGTTTTCGTCCTGCCCGACTTCAACCAGACCTTCGAGGTTGAATGAGATGCTTCAGGAATCAACATAGGAGCAGTCCAGACCCAAGGCGGAAGACCTGTCTCCTACTTCAGCGAGAAGTTAAGTGGAACCGCTTTTAACTATCTGACCTACGACAAGGAGCTCTATACATTGGTCCGCGCCCTAGAGACTTGGCAGCACTATCTACTTGCCAGGGAGTGCGTGATTCACACCAACAATCAGTAACTCCAGCACCTTAGGGGACAATCTACGCTTAAGAAGAGGCATGCTCGTTGGCTATTGTATATCGAGATCTTCCCTACGTCATCAAGTATAAAAAGGAAATGAACAATGTTGTAGATGACTCCTTATCACGAACATACAGTCTCATCTCCGTGATGGAATCAACGGTTATAGGATTCAAGATGATCAAAGAGCTATATGCTGACGACGTCGACTTTACTCAAGCATACCAGGAGCACGACAAGGGCACCTACAGCAACTTCTATTTGTTTGACGGATTCCTCTTTAAGGACATCGTCTCTGCATTCCGAGAGGATCGATTCGAGAGCTACTTCTTAGAGAGGCCCATGGAGGTGGTTTAATGGGTCATTTTGGAATCGAAAAGACATTAAGCATTCTTAATGAACATTTCTACTGGCCCCATCAGACACGAGATGTAGGGGTACATTGTGCTAAGTTCCTTATCTGCAAACGGGCTAAATCCAAGATACATCCGCAAGGTCCGTACATGCCATTACCAGTTCCTTATGCGCCTTGGACAGACATCTCCATGAACTTCGTACTAGGATTGCCGAAAATCAATCACAAGGATTCCATCTTTGTAGTAGTTGACCGATTTTCCAAGATATCGCATTTCATCGCTTGCAACAAGACCAATGACGCAAGCCAGACTGGCGACCTATTATTCAAGGAGATAGTACGACTGCACGACATCCCCATGAGGATTGTGTCAGACAAAGACACCAAGTTACTCAGCCACTTTTGGCTAGCCTTGTCGCGCAAGTTAGGAATCAACCTCTTGTTTTCTACCGCGTATCATCCACAGACCGACGGACAGACAAAGGTGGTCAAAGGACATTATCCCAGACACTGAGAGTGACGATTGGAAGGAACCTGAAGAACTGGTTGGAGTGCCTTCCGTATGTCGAGTTCGCTTACAACAAGACTACACACTCCGGAACGAAGCGTTCTCCATTTGAAGTTGTCTACAGCTTCAACCCTACCACGCAGATTGATTTCACACCCATTCCTTTGGGAGACACCATCAGTTTAGAGGGAGGAGAAGCAAATGCAGATTACATTAATCGTCTACATGAAGAGATCAAGGCGAATCTGGAGCAACGAAACATCCAGAACACCAAGAATGCCAACAAGGGCCGCCAGCACATAGTGTTCAAGGAGAGAGATTGAGTTTGGTTACATCTGCGATCCGAGAGGTTTCCCCAGCGCCGAAAAAGCAAGCTTGCACCCCGGGGAGATGATCCATTCCGTGTCCTACGAAGAATAACTGGCAATGCCTACTAGCTCGAACTTTCAGGTGAGTATAACGTGTCAAGTACGTTTAATGTTTCTGACTTAGAGTTGTTTGATGCAGGTGAGGAGTCTGTTTTCGAGACCAAAGCACTTAAAGAGGGAGGGAATGATGAGGACATCGTCCCAGCTACCGCACCGGTCATCCCACCAGGACCTCTCACACGGTCCAAGAGGAAGGCTTTAGGAGACAAGGTCAACATGCTATTGGAGAGTGGAGCTGGACAGGGACCGACCGTGCCAGAGCAGTCCGTGCTGACTGTGCCAGAGCTGTCTGTGCCAGAGCCGTTCGTGCCAGGACCAGCCGAACTATTCAAGCCGGAAAAGGAACGATGGAGGATCCTTCTCGGAGATTCTTCTTTCTCTGGTGTCTTTACCATTACCATCCGATAGCGACCCAAAAATTCATGCTAGGAAACTGTACTCCTTTTCCTATCTTCGCTTTTGTCCCACTGGGTTTTCCGAAGAAGGTTTTAATGAGGCAATACTCTTAGTGCGCAAGACGTTGAAAACTTGTTCACAATTCCACTTCATTCACAAGTTCAACTCGATTTTTGACCTAAGTATTACTGGTCTTTTTCTATCTTAGTTTTATTTCTAGACTAAGTATGTTATTCGGGCTTACGAGTCATGTTGGCTACTTAGGCCCAAAGTCTATTTTTAATTGCCATTAAGTAAACTTCTTACTGTTTTTTTTCCTTAAGAGGCTAAACATCATGTTGTTTAGCCTAAGTTGTAACAAGGCATTATATAAGCCTTTTTGTTTATTCATTAATAACAAGCATTTTTAGAACAAAAACAAAACCTAAGACTGTTTGTCTAAGTCCCTAGGCGCCCCTAAGCACCCTTGGAGCAGTCGTTTTCTTCAACCAATTTCTGATTGAAGTTCTTGGAGTATCACAAGCCCTTTCACAGCTTGGGTGGTCCCATCGGTCCACCCTTTACTTCCACCTCTTCTGTCCAGCAACTTGAGCTTCTCGGTGAAAGATAGCCCACCCCACGGTTCTTGCATCAGAGAGACTCAATCCCAACAAGTACCAAGCGAATGGGTGGAGATTGCGTCTTGTAGAGAGAGACTCGATCACCTTATACATGAATGGCTACAAGGATAACATAACACTATAACACAAACAAGCCTTAGACACTACCCTTTAAACCAAGTAACTCATGCCTATTATAGAAACCATTAAAGGCTTTCTAATTTAATCATTTCTTCTTCATTACAGCACTTCCCCTCAAGCTTAAGACATGGAGAATGTATAAGCTTGCAACCATGAAGCATTACCTCATTAAAAACCTAAAGAAGAAAAACCCGTTTGGGACAAAACCTTTTCTAGGGAAAAAGAGTATAACACTCCATGTTGGGATCATTAGTGTGGAATGGTCATAAGGTCAAGCCTTGGATAGATGGAGGTGTCATTCTTCAGAGTTGTTGCCTTGGTGAACACATCAGCTAGTTGATCCTCACTCCTTGTATATCAAGGCAAGACGATTCTGTTCCCAATGGTTTCCCTTACTTTGTAGCAGTCTACTTTTATATGCTTGGTCCTTTCATGGAGCACAGAGTTGAAGGCTATGTGTATAACAGCCTAATTGTCACAATTGATGGTGATATGTTCTTCATACTTCATGGCAAGATCCTCCAAATTTTGCCTCAGTCAAATGCATTCAGTTGTGAGCTTCGTCATTGCTCTATATTCTGATTCTGCACTAAAGCATGATACCACCTTTTGCTTCTTGGTTTTCCATGTCACAAGGTTCCCTCATATGAAAGTACAATAGCCTGTGGTACTTCTCCTATCCTCCCTATCTCCTGCCCAATCTGCATCACAATAACCAACCACATTTGTGTTTTTATTGCAACCCATCCATATACCTTGTTCATGAGTGCCCTTTAGATATCTCAAAATTCGGTTTGCCATCTCCCAATCTCTCATCTTTGGCCCTTGCATGTGTTGAGGTAACTGATTCACAGCAAAATATAAATCTGGTCTAGTGATGGTTATATAAACAAGCTTACCAACCAGTTTCCTATAGAGCTTAGGATCTTGAAAATCAATTTCTTCCTCTAGCTCCCCCTTAGTTCTGATTTTATTAACTTCTTCTAAATGTATTTTGGCTCGTTTAGCTTCCATCATACCTGTAGAGATTAGTAAATCTACAACATATTTACTTTGAGATAAAAAGAAACCTTCCTTGAACCTAAACACTTCAATTTCAAAGAAGTATTTAAGTTTTCCTAGATTCTAATGTCAAAGACACTCTTAAAGGAATCTTTAGTAGATGCAACACCAACACTATCACTACCGGATATGATTATATCATTTACATAAATAAGAATTACCACAATACCTTCCTTGCTTTTTAGTGTAAAAAGAGTATGTTCAACTTCAGATCTTTTGACTCCTCTAACCATCAATGTTACACTTAGCTTGTAGTACCAAGCTCTTGGAGATTGTTTAAGGCCATAGATGCCCTTCCTCAGTCTGAAAATGTTGCCGCTCGCTACCTTCTCTTTTATACCTATTCTTTTAGTTCACCTTGCAAGAATGCATTCTTAACATCCATTTGCCATAACTCCCACATAAGGTTAGTAGCAAGTGAAAGAACAACATTAACAGAATGAAACTTAGCTACAGGTGCAAAGGTATCCCTATAATCCTCACCATATGTCTGAGTAAAATCTCTAGCCACCAACCTAGCTTTATATCTATCAATTTCACCATTGCTTTTGTATTTAATGGTAAAAATCCATTTATAACTTACAGCCCTTTTTCTTTTTGGTAAAGTAGCTGAAGCATAGGTACCATTTCTTTCCATGGCTTGTTTCTCAGCTAGAATAGCTTCCATAGGAGTGGGCACTTCTCTTGATCTTTTGGAAGCTGAGGCCAAAATTGATTCTTCTCCTGCTGAGACTTGTTAGACATGAGTAGATGTCTCTCCCCCCATGTCCAAGAGGAGGAAGGCCAGGAGAACTAAATATACCAGGTGACGGACGCGTAGAAGGACCAGTGGGTGTTGAAGGATGGGGATCGGCTGGTGTGGCCGCGACTGGCTGGTCGGAACTGGTCACGGCCGGAAGAGGCTGAGCATGAGAAGCCATGGCTAGGGGCTGCTGTGTTTAGGAAGTTCTTGAAGTTTTTCCTCAAGACATCAGAAATCACCTCTCACAAGAATCTGGTGATAAAATTCTTATTCTTTCTCAGTTTTCTTCAAATCTTTGAATATGGAAAGTTAGATAAGTATCTTGTGAGGATCTCCACGAAGTTTGGTTTCAATCAGAATTGTTCAAGATTGATTTTCTTGATTCCTTTATCAAACTTTGAAATTCTATAAAAGAGGGAAACTTGATTTTGTTGAATTGGTATATTGTTAAATCTAGAAATTTGTACTGGATCTTTATTGGTGGTGAAGATAAAGACGGTTAGTAGTTGATCTTGTTGGTTGGAGTTGGTTGAATTATGTTGCAGAGTTGTTGAAGTCGGTTACAAGGTTCATCACGCACCACGCACTTGCAAGTTCATCACGCATCCTTGGTGCTCACAGCTTTGGGTCACTTGGTCACACTCCTGCCTGGTAAAGAAGTCTCACGCGGCCCTGGTATCAAGCGCCCTTATCCTTGGCAAGACCGTGTCCCAACTGGCCCAGCTGGTTATCTTGTGTCTCGTGTTCCTGCTTAAGACCACGAGTACATCAACCTTGTCTGAACGCATCCCGCAAACGCGCCCGCGTGACCAGCTGTCCCGCGTCCCGACCAACTGTCCAGCATCCCGACCAGCTACTCAAGCCAGCTCCTGTCAGCCTCTAAAGCATGGAGATTCAAGCTACATTCAGAGTTCCAGTTATTATACATGGAGCAAATTATCTCTTATGGTCTAGGACCATGAAAACCACATTGGGTGGTAAAAGTCTTTGGAATCATATTTCAACAAATAACCTTGAAGAAAATGAAGTTGCTGAAGTTAATGAGGCTGTGGCTGCTCAAGCTAAATGGTACCAAGAATACCAGTTGGTACTCTCTATACTTAAAAAACTCTCTTGCTAGTGATCTCTTGAAGGCTTATTCATTTTGTGAAAATGCTAAGGAACTTTTGGACACTTTGCAAAAGGTGTATGGAAACACCACTAACCTCTTAAGAATTTTTGAGGTGAAAAAGTCTTTGAATGAACTTAAGCAGGAGGATGCAGAATTCACAAAGCACTATGGCTCATTCAGAGCATTGTGGGCTGAGCTAGAGATGCTAAAGCCAACCACAATTAATCCAATTGTTCTCCTAGAAAGGAAAGAACAAGATAAGGTGTTTGGGTTACTATTAACTCTTAATACAACTTCCTAGCTTGGAAGATGTTTGTGATTAAATCTAAAAGAAGCAAGTATCATATGGACTCTTTGGGAATAAGGCTTAATTGGTGGTTGCACACAAGAGTTTCTTCAAATCAACAACAACAAATGAACCTAGGAAGAAGAGACCAACTTATGACCATTTCAAAAGGAGTGGCCATACAAAGAATGAGTGTTGGATACCATCCTGAGCTGAAGCCAAGCTGGGCTCTTCAGAGACAACAACACACAGCCGGCCACACTCAGCTGCAAGCTGCCGGCCATTGCGTGTACCAGCTCCATTTGTCACTCAGCCCCAACTAGTTCCATGTCTTCAGCATTTGAATTTGTGACAAAATCAGATCTAAAAGTTCTTCTTAAAGCAGTTAAGGATGGTAATGTCTTGGGTAAAACTGTTCATGCTTCTTTTCAAACTTCTTTTACTCCTAATGCCTCTAAATCATTGGTTTTTGATTCTGGTGCTTCTCATCATATGATTAGTGATCTAGGATTGCTAGAAAATATAGAACCTGCCTTAGGTAATATTATCATTGATAATGGAATTAAAGTACCAATTAAAGGAATATGAAAGCTTAAGTTGTTTGATAAAGAATCTAAAGCCTTTTATATGCCATCTTTTACTTATAATTTCCTTTCAGTTAAAAGAGCTACTACTGATTTAAATTGTTAAGCTATATTTGGTCCTAATGATTTATACTTTCAGGATATTGAGACTATTAGAAGATTTGGACAATGAACTACAAGAAATGACTCGTATGTGCTTGAAGATATGATCAATACAAGGGAATTATAACCGGTTGCTAGTACTGGTTCTTTTACTGATGATTCTGATCTTTGGCATGCTAGATTAGGACATCTTCATCCTAGAGCACTAGAACTAATTGTTCCTAGTTTAAAAATACCAAAGGATATGTGTGATTCTTGTATACTTGGAAAACATTGCAAAACAGTTTTTGAGAAATCTTTGCATACTTATTATAATTGTTTAGAATTGGTGCATTATGATGTTTGGACATCTTCATTCCCAGCTGGAATGGTCCATGGGTCGATGGTCCTGGTCGGGTCAATCCATAATCGAGTGAAGGTCCAGTCGAGATCAAGTCTTGATTGAGTCGGGGTCCGGTCGTGGTCGAGGCCAGGGTTAGATGAAGGAACCTGGTCGGGGTCGGTTGATGGGACAATCGTTTGGTCGGACTGGGTTAAATCCATAAACAATTTGGAATGGAGAAAACTTAGAAGCTGAATGAACGGCATGAATATAGGCAAACTCAATATGAGGTAAGCTATCTTCCCATGTCCTAATGTTTTTACCCACAAATGATCGCAACAAAGAACCTAAGGTTCTATTTATAACCTCAGTCTGCCCATCACTCTCTGGGTGACAGGTAGTAGAGAAATAACTTAGTACCTAACCTAGACCAAAGGGTCCTCTAAAAATGACTAAGGAACTTAATATCTCTATCTGAAACTATACTCCTAGGCATACCATGCAATCAGACTACTTCCCTAAAGAATAGCCTAGCTACATGTGAGGCATCATCAGTTTTGTTACAAGTTATGAAGTGAGACATCTTAGAAAATCGGTCCACAACCACAAAAATAGAATCCTTACCATTCCTAGTTCTAGGCAATCCTAAGACAAAATCCATAGACAAATCTAACCATGGATGCTCAGGAATAGGAAGTGGGTGATACAAACCGTGGAGTTGGATTGTGGGCTTAGCCATTTTACAAGAAGAGCATCGGCTACACAAGCGTTCCACATCCTTTTTCATATTAGGCCACTGAAAATGGTCACGCATGATGGCCAAGGTCTTAGCGACACCAAAATGTCCCATGAGTCCACCAGCATGTGCTTCCCTTATGAACAACTCACTCAAAGAACACCTTGGAACACAAAGCCGATTTTCATAGAATATGAATTCATCCTTATGCTAATAAGAACCTGTAAGGGACTTGTAACAGGACTTATAGATGTCTCCATAGTCCGGGTCAGTGGCATAAAGAGGTTTAATATGTTCAAATCCCAATAACTTAACTTCTAAGGTAGAGAGTAAGGCATACCTTCGAGACAAGGCATCAGCCACGAGGTTGTCCTTTCCTTGTTTGTATTTAATAACATATGGGAATTTTTCAATGAACTCCACCCACTTGGCTTGTGGTTTGTTAAGTTTTTGTTGCCCCTTAAGATGCTTCAGTGACTCATGGTCCGTGTGGATCACAAACTCCTTGGGCCACAATTATTGTTGCCACGTTTGAAGGGCACGTACCAAAGCATATAATTTTTAGTCATACGTTGGATAATTGAGAGTGGCACCTCCAAGTTTCTCACTAATGTAGGCTATAGGACGCCTTTCCTGCATAAGCACTGCTCCTATACCAATCCTTGAGGCATCACACTCTATTTCAAAAGTGTTAGCAAAATTTGGTAAAGACAAAAGAGGAGCGTTAGTTAGCTTATCCTTTAAGGCTTGTAAGGCCTCCTCTTGGGGTTGTTCCCACTTAAACCCAACTTCCTTTTGGATTACTTCTGTAAGTGAGGTGGCCACGGTGCTGAAATCCTTCACGAACCGCCTATAGAATCCAACAAGACCATGGAAGCTGCGGACCTCCCCCACGGTCTTGGGTGTGGGCCATTCACGGATTGCCTTCACCTTTTCCTCATCTACACTGATTCCATCTGCACTGACCACAAAACCTAGAAAAACCACATTATCTGAAAAAAAGTATATTTGTCCATATTAGCAAACAACCGTTCCTTTTTAAGTACTTCTAAGACAGCCTGAACATGTTTAACATGATCAATTAGACTCTTGCTATAAATCAATATATCATCAAAGTAAACAACCACAAAATGACCTATGTATTCCCTAAGTACATGATTCATCAGCCTCATAAAGGTACTTGGTGCGTTTGTAAGCCCAAATGGCATTACAAGCCATTCATAAAGTCTTTGTTTTGTTTTAAATGTCGTTTTCCACTCATCACTCTCTTTCATTCTAATCTGATGATACCCACTTCTAATATCTATCTTAGAGAACAGCCTAGACCAATTAAGTTCATCAAGCATATCATCAAGTCTAGGGATAGGTGACGATACCTGACCGTGATGTTGTTGATTGCTCTACAATCAACACACATCTGGTACTTACCATCCTTCTTTGGAACCAATAGCACATGAACCGCACATGGGCTTAGACTCTCACGGATATGACCCTTACGCATCATCTCCTCAACCTGGTTCTGTATTTCCTTTGTTTCTAACGGATTAGTTCTGTAGGCAGGCCGGTTTGGTAGAGCCGCTCCAGGCACAAGATCTATCTGATGTTCAATGCCTCGGATGGGAGGCAGTCCTGGTGGGTATTCTTCAGGAAACACATCCTGAAACTCTTGCAAAAACTTAGACATCTTGCTCGGCAAAGCCGGCCGTGGATTAGTATCATGGAAGAAGATCTCCTTATAGTATAACAAGAATATGGGTTGGTGCTCATCTAAATGTTTACTAACCCCATTACCCTTAATAAAAAAGTTGGTTTTGCTCTTAGGTTCTAGTAAACTACCTTCTTGTTTATTTTGTTGTTTAAGGTATAGTTGATTTTTATAAACTTCTTGTGGAGTCATAGCGACAAGGGTTACCTTTTTATTTTGATGAGTGAAATTGTGCTTATTAGTATAGCCATCATGAATGACCCTCCGGTCAGACTTCCATGGCCTACCTAGCAAAATGTGCCTGGCTTCCATAGGAAGGAAATCGCACATAACCTCATCTTTGTAGCTGCCTATCTCTAAGGAAACCCTGACTTGATGGGTCACACAAAGTTCTCCTGCTTCAGTGAGCCGTTGTAAAGGGTAAGGTCGCGGGTGTTTAATAACTTCTAACCCAAGCTTCTTCACCATGGCATCCCTGGCCACATTTGTGCAGCTGCTGCCATCAATGATGAGGCTGCACACCTTCCCTTTAATGGAACACCGAGAATGGTACAGATTCTCTCTTTGGTCCGGTTCCTTAACTTTGGACTGGACACTTAAAGCACGCCTAGTAACCAACAGCTGACCTTGAACCGGAGGCTCTTCCACATCCTCTTAGTATTGGTCATAGATCGGCTCTAGGTCTTCCGCCTCATCCTCCGTTTGAACGTCCCCATTCTCCATATGAACCATGACTTTCTTGTTCACACATTCATTGGCATAATGCCCTATGCCTTGGCATTTGAAACACCTTAGGTCACGTGACCTGGTTGGTCTTTCATTGACCTTGTTCTTGTCCTTGTTGAAAAAGGGATTGATCTCTGGTCTAGAAGTAAATGACTTAGAGTCCCCTGGCCTTGTAGGTTTAAATTCCCGGTGAAACAGCGGCTTGGTTTCATACGTTCCTTCACCAAGGGTAGGTCGGTTAGTAGGTTTACACTTGAGTTGTTGTTCAATCAGGAAAGCTTTATGGAGAAGCTCTTCAAGATCCACATAATGTTGAAGTTCCAAGCGGTCTTGAATGTCCCGGTTGAGGCCGCCTAAGAACCGTGACATTGTAGCTTCACGGTCCTCAGTAACCCCATCAAAGATCAGTAGAGTCACCATTTCTTGAAAGTAGTCCTCCATTCCACGGCTAGCCTGGGTCAATTGCCTCAAACTCAGGTGGAGATCACGGTGGAAATGGGAGGGCACAAAACGTCTACGCATGACAAGTTTTTGTTCCTGCCATGTCTCAATTGGAGGTTCCCCATTTCGTCGTCTTGATATCACCTTTTGGTCCCACCAGCTGAGAGCATAATCATAAAATTCAGTAACTGCCACATTAACTTTATTATAATCAGAAAAGTATTGTCAATTGAAGACTAATCCATCTTTTGTTCCCATTCAAGGAACACAGTGGGATCATTTTTGCCATGAAAGGCTGGAATTTTTAGTTTAAGATTGTTGATGCTATCTTGTGGTGGTTGTTGTCTTGGTTCACGCATGTGGCTAGGCCTTCTTGGATTGCGGTTTGAATAGTCACTTTGGTAAAAGTGTGCCGCAGCTTCATCACCAAGGAAACTTTGATAAGCCGAGTTTCTTACGGAAGAAACCTCATCTCGTGGTCTAGGCGATCTAGCATGTTGATCCGGGGTTCTGGCATGTTGTGTGGATGCCCTGACATGGTTTTCTGATCTGGGCTGATCTTGGAACAAAGCGCGTCGTCGATCTGGATGCGGTTCAGGAAAGATATGCCTTATGTCTTCACGTAGGCCATCTCTTAATCCTCCTTGCATGGAGATGAACCGTTCCTCCATCATGTTGTTCATGCGCATGGTGAGTTCATATAGTAGAAGAGTGTGGTGTGATTCTCCATCTGAATCAGACTATTCACCTGCCATAATTCACAAATAAATGGCCAGATCAAATGGTTCCAAAAGATGGATCCAATGGAATAACTATTTAAACAGATCACAAGCGGATGAAAAAAGATTAAAACAAAGAGAAAGGTTAAGAGTACAGCCTGTTGGTGCTCTGATACCACTTGATGAGATTCTTCAATGGGAAGGATACTCAACCCAAGACCGGTAACAAGCTGACAAGCGGAAGATGGAAAGGTGGGTGGACTAGCACTTGCGAGATGGAGGGAATATAGTGAAGAGTGTGGGATATGGTCACACAGGGATGAGGACTAGTGGATCGATTGGAATCCAACCAAGGATATGAATCGGCCT
The DNA here is from genome assembly GCA_039880935.1 of Streptanthus diversifolius. Classification (NCBI taxonomy): domain Eukaryota; kingdom Viridiplantae; phylum Streptophyta; class Magnoliopsida; order Brassicales; family Brassicaceae; genus Streptanthus; species Streptanthus diversifolius. Next base: position 5,680,435 of record JAXGFM010000001.1, read on the forward strand.
CGGTTATTCCACTTGTACCGACTAGGATATGACACACCTAAGTAGGCACAAGGATTTCACTAATGGCCTATAGATATTACACACTATAGGGAGATTGGCGAGAGAGAATGATCAAGCTTTCTAAGTATCAAAATGATATTCAATCAGAAAATTCGATGAAAAGGTACAAATGTGGACAAGGCCAAGTACATATAGAGATCACAAAGAGGCGGTGGTCAAGGAGTCAAAGCCATGCATGTGGAACATCGGAATTCCGCCTAGGACCACACGAAAAACAAGAATTTAATGCACTTGACCCATTTAAATTCAAAAACCTCTTTAAACAAAGAAATGGGCCGGGCCCAAATTAACCAATCCAAAATCCAAGTAAATATTCCATGGGCCTTAGACAAAGGTCATTTTAATTTAATCCTGGCGTCATGAAAACCTTGGTGAGAAAAACCCAATGGGAGAAACCTCACCAAGGGAAAAGAGTACCAAGATAAAAACTCTTCCCTTTTATCTAAGTCAAACGGCTTGGATTAGGATCAGCAAACCTGAGCTGGTCGAAGGTGGTGCAGCCTTGAGAAAAAGGGCTTCAACGGCTTGCTTGAGCTCCTTGGTTCTGGCGCAGGTCAGCGGTCTAGTCGGAATGGTCCATGGGTCGATGGTCCTGGTCGGGATGTCCTGTCGAGATCAAGTCTTGGTCGAGTCGGGGTCCGGTCGTGGTCGAGGCCAGGGTTAGATGAAGGAATCTGGTCGGGGTCGGTTGATGGGACGATCGTTTGGTCGGGCTGGGTCGTCCGTTGGTCACTTGTCTGTTTGTCCGTCTGTCTGTCCTGATACATGTTTGGGTGTCCATTTGTGTGTCCGTCCGTGCGTCCGTCCGAAAACCATTGTGTGTTGGTTCGACCATCCGTCCGTGCATCCGTCCAAAACCCATTGTCCATTTGGTGGGCTCGGACCGTAAACCCATTGTGTGTTGGTTCGACCGTACGGTCGTCCATGGTCGAATTAGAGTCGTCCTTCCGGGTCACATTGGGTTAAGTGATTGAGCCTGAATTTCGCACGGGCTTTGGGTTGGGATGTTATAATTTTCCTCCAAACGGTAATTCGTGTCTGCAATTCCTAATTTTATTAACGAAATTCCCCCCATTACCTCCTGGAAAAAAGGCCAACCATTAGTAATATATTCCATTAGCCCATCCTCTCTGATCCACCCTTTGTGGAATCTAAATTGTCTCTTTGCTTTAATTATTGCAACATTGATGGTAGCCACAATGGATTTACGGTCCGAACCCACCAATCCAAGATATTCTACAAAAGATTAGGGGAATAAATTATGCCAATCATGATATATCAATGTTCTGTCCAATCTACATCTTATTTTTTATCATTCCTATTACCCCTCCTTGAAAGAGAATTTCCAAGAAATGGAAATTCAATGAACCCACAATTAATAATCATATTGTTAAGAGATACAAAAGTCGATGCATGTCTTAACGGGCCTCTATCCTTTTTATGATTACCTGTTATTTCATTGAGATCACCAATTAAAAATCACGAATCCTTCCATGCTCCCAGACCTTATCTTGCAAATTCTAGACCAGGTCCCCATATACAAATCATAGAAAAACATTTTCCCCTTCATAGTCGCTTTATAATCCGATTACTCAAAAGATGACATTAACCTTATTAGACTGATTGTAAAATAATGCAAGACCGCCGTTTGTACCCCAGGGTTCGACTATATGAAGATTATTGTATCCAAAATGATATTTAAATTTTTGCACAAAAGAGTGTTCGTGTTTTGTCTCGGAAAGAAACAAAAATTCTGGTTTATGCTTAAACCAAATTTTATTTGGATAACTAATAGTCCACTTTATCTCTAATCCTTGACAATTCTAACTCAATATCTTCAAAATTAACTGATAATTCCTGAATATAAGTCTTTTGTACCATATAACACCGAAGAACCGAATAATCTAAATTTTTTAACCAATATATGTCTCCTCTTATCCCTAAATACGTAGTTCCTATTTTTTCTTTTTCATTCTCAGATTCCATACAATATAAGATTTTAAAACAGTTAATGCAATAAAATAAAATGAACAAACCTTATCTTTAAAACATGAATATGAAGAAATAAACTTACTATCTTAAATTGCTTTAGGTAATTTTTTTAAGAAATGTATTTAATTATATTCATTTTGGATTTGTTCAATAGCAATTAAACCATTAACAAGAACTAGTATTGAAGACCGTCAGTACAGTCAAATTTATGTAATCGAGCAATTTATTTTAATTGTGTACATAATTTTCAAGTATGTTTACATGATCCAACAATACTCAATACATTTGTATTAAATGTTCACTTACCATAAACTAAATTTCAAGATAAACGACAAGGATACTTACTACTTTATCGAATATATTGTAAGCAATCAACATTTGAGTTCAAACCTAGATGTTTATTACAAGATAATAGAGGTGAAACTATAATATTATCATTCCATAGTAAAGACACTCAAACTGCTACCTATGTACCTCAACAACTAATATTGAATGAAATAACTATTCCGAATCAATGAAAAATAAATATTACTCAACCTCCTAAAAACATTGAACAAAAAATTATTTCTAGAATTATTGAACAAAGTGTTGAAAAAATATTATTACAATTCAGCTCATTTAGAGAACATCTACCACCAAGAATAAGTTTTTATCACTGAAGAACTTTATTTTCTGAATATCGTACTGCTCAATCTAGCGCAGATTGAGAAACAGAAAGTGTAAATCAGAATATTAAATATGACAATTCAATTAAGTTCAAAGCATCTATAGCTGAACCACAACAAGATATGTATCTCACATCTCCTACACCATCAGATTTTAAATCTATATATGTAATAAATAAAGACTTTTAAATTAGTAAAAAATATCTTAAACAAAAATTTTATTCCATAGAAAATAAAGAAAAAAGAAAATGGTATTTCAAAAATAAATTCTAAAGAATAAACAACTAATTTCAGAGAAATTTTGTACGAAATTATGACAATAACAGAAATAATTTCTTTTTAGTATGGTATGAAACGTACTCTACTGAACATAATATTGATTATCCATTCAAATCTATAAATACAAGTTTAACTTTTACTAAGATATAGGAACAAACACATGGTAACAAAGTTAAATCTATCCATCCACCATTAAAAAACTTAAATATAAATACAACAAATTGGCAAATAATTGCCACTCCCTTTAAACTGAAGCTAATAGAGAAGATAAAGAATCAGTAGTTGTAAGCGATAATAAACTATATATAAATAAAGTTATTTTCAAAGCACACTACTATATAATTTTTCTAAACAAGTAGATGATATAGATAATAAATGAAACTCAACGAATCTAAAAATATATATCAATTTCTAGACGTGGTGGAGGTGACTTGTATACCTCTTCTTCTAATTCACCTTGTAAAAAAGGCATTCTTAACATCCATTTGCCATAATTCCCAATCAATGTTAGTACCAAGTGAAAGAACAACATTAACAGAGTGAAGCTTAGCTACAGGTGCAAAAGTATCCTTATAATCTTAACCATAAGTCTGAGTAAATCCTCTAGCCACCAACCTAGCTTTATATCTATCAATTTCACCATTGCTTTTGTATTTAAATGTAAAAATCTATTTAGAACTTACAGCCCTTTTTCCTTTAGGTAAAGTGGCTGGAGCTTAGGTACCATTCCTTTCCATGGCTTGCTTCTCAGCTAGGATAGCTTCCCTCCATTTCTTCTTAGTCATAGCTTCCTCATATGTCTTTGGAATCTGTTCTTTATCAAGACTCAAAGTGAATGCAACATGGTTAGTAAGTAAGTAAGAAATGTTACAAACTCCCTGATCATGATGAACCACAACATTCTGATTGTATAAGACTGGTGGATTCCTTTGTATTGTGCTCCTTCTTAACACTGTAGGTGGAACTTCTTGGATAGGCTCCTCCTCTTCACCTAAAGCTTCAATGAGAGTGGGCTCATCTCTTGATCTCTTAGAAGCTGAGACTAGAATTTATTCATCTCCTTCTTAGTCTTGTTGGACATGAGTAGATGCTTCTCCCCCCCCCCTCATGTTCAAGAGGAGGAAGACCAGGAGAGCCGGAAGAAAGACCAGAAGAAACCGGACCGGCTGGAGTGGATGGCCACGGCTCAGCTGGCCGTGCCGGGGCTGGACGCAGCTGGTGCAGGAGCCTGAGGTTGAGGTGAGGTGGCCGTGAGCTGAGGATGAGGAGAGACTATGCCAATACTCTCCAAGCGTCTCCTCAAGTTCTCAGCTTGGTAAGATCTTGTTGTGGAGAGGTCTTTGAATTGATCTCAAGTTCCTTCTTCATAGAAACCTTTTGATTCTTGGAATTTGACATCTTTGGATACTAGACTCTTCTAGTCTCTGTATCATAGCATTTGTAACCTTTCTGGGTAGGAGTATAACCAATGAACATAGCTTTGGTACTATTTGGTTCCAGCTTGTTCCTTTACTCCTTTGGAACTAATACAAAACAAACACAACCAAAAACTCTTAAGTGGTCAATGTTAGGTCTAATTTTGTCTAGTACCTCAAATGGAGAAAAGTCATCTAGGACTTTTATAGGAGACCTATTAATCACACAACTTCCATCAAATGCCTATTTTTTCTTTCAGCCACTCCATTTTGTTGTGGAGTGTAAGGATAGCTGGTTTGATGTTCAATGCCATGCTTGACTGATGAGGACATCGAGCCAGCCACTGCACCGGTCATTCCACCTGAACCTCTTACGCTGTCCAAGAGAAAAGCGTTAGGAGACAAGCTCAGCATGCTATTGGAGAGTGGAACCGGAGAAGACCCTGAGCTGACCCAGACGACCAGCCCACGACCAGGCGTCCAAACGTCCACTATGGCTCACGCATCCGACCAGACCGGTCCGGTCCTTGCACCAATGACCGGACATCCATTCCAGCTAAGCAAGGAACCATGGAGGTTCCTTCTAGAAGACTCTTCCTCCTCCGGTGTCTTTACCATTACCATTCGGTAGAGACACCAAAAGTCGTGCTAGGAAATTGTACTCTTTTTCTTATCTTCTGTTTTGTCCCATTGGGTTTGGGTTTTCCGGAGAAGGTTTTAATGAGGCAATAATCTTAGTGCGCAAGACGATGAAGACTTGTTCACGATTCCATCTCATTCACAAGTCTTCAGGCGAATTCCATGCCTAAGTCTTATTGGGCATTCTATCTTATTTCTGTTTCTTTACACTAAGTGTTTTAATTGGGTTTAAGTCATGTTGACTAGTTAAGGCCCAATATTTATTTTAATTGCCAATAAGTAAACTACATATTGTTTTAATCTCTGAAAGGTTAAACGCCTTGTAGTTTACCTTAAACTTGTAACAAAGCATTATATAAGCCTTCTTGTTTACACTTAATGAAATAACAAGTATTTTGACAAAAACCTAAAGAACATAGTCTAAAAACAGCCGCCAGCAAGCCTTGCTGCAGTCGTGTGTTCTTCAGCGTTTTGGTTGGAGTATACAAGCCCCTTTCACAGCTTGTGTGGTCCCTTCGATCCACCCATTCACCTTCATCGAATTATGTCCATTAACCTGAGATTCTCGGTGAAAAGACAGCCCACCTAAGTTCTTACATCATCTGGTATCAGAGCTTAAAGCTCTTGCTCATCAGGTTGATTCTATCCTTTTGTTTTTGGCTATTTTTCATTGTTTTTGGTTCAACAGTTTTTGGCTTTTGATTGTGTTTCTTTCTCTTTCCTCTGAGGTTCTCGGTAAGAAGGAGAGGAATCAAGTCACATACCACAAACACCCTACAAAAAAATACAAAAAAATCAGGTTATATCATTCCTTGTTCTTATTTTTCTTAATTAAAAAAAAAATAGAAGAAATTTGTTTGTTTCATTGTTATTTGTTGTTATAAATTTTTTTTTTGTTCTTTGCTAGGCTTCCTTAGTTATCAAGTTCTAGGTCTAGGATTTGTTGTGTCCGTGTCTAGGTTTCTAGGTTTGCTTGTCCGCGTCCGTGTCTAGGGTTCTAAGTCTGCTTGTGCCCGCGTCTAGTCCCTTAGCGTTCCGGTCGTAGCGTGTCCCGCATGTGTGTGTGTGTCCACGTGTGTATAGACTGCGCGAGTCTTCAGTTCTTGTCGAGTCCTTAGTACCGTGCATCCGTTCACGCTAGGTTTAGTGTGTTGCGTGTGTTGTAGTATAGGTCACGCGAGTCGTGTGCTTCCTTCCCATGTCATTAGGTCGCGTTTAGTTGCCTAGCGTTCCCCCCTTTAGCGTTAGTAACCGTGTCTAGGGTTAGGTTTAGTCGCCTCTTGTGTTCCATCCTCTAGCAGTCCTGTCCCGCGTCTAGCCCTAGGTTGTGTTCCTGCCGCCCCGAGCGTAGCTAACATCCGCTTAGCCAGCCGGCGTGTAGTTATGCCATCCGTGAGTTAGTTCTTAGGCGGCTAGGGTTTCTAGGTCTAGTTAGTGTCTAGGTTCTTAGTTTTAGTTTTAAGGAAATTTTCCCTAGTATTTTAGATAGTTTCCTTAAGTTTTTCTAGGCAATAAATTAGCTTAGGAAAATTTCTAGATAGTGTTAGGAAATTTCCTAGATATTTATTAGGCATTATTTTTTTTAGGATATCTTCCATATATTTGTTTCCTTTTTAGTTTAGATAATATATCTTTAGGATATTTTCCATATTTTAGGTTTTCCTTTTATAGATTTAGGATACTTTCCTTCATTGATTATTTTCTTTTTTTGTGTGTTTAATTAGTTTAATTATTATACATATAAAAATAAAAAATATTATTTGTGGAAATTTTCCAATTAAGGAAAGTTTTCATAATCTGCAAGATTCCTTTTCAGGAAACTTTCTATTTCTAGAAATTTTTTTTTTTTCGGAAAAGAAAATATGTCAAGGCAGGACGAGTCTACGTCAGGGCAAGCCAACAAACCATGATACAGCTATTGCAGGCTTTGACGTCCCAGATGTCTACTTTCTCGACTCACCTCGAGCGGTTAGAGCAACCCGCACCGGCACCCACGACAGCACCTGTCGTGCCTCCCTATCATCAGGATCGACCATCCATGGGTCGATATCAATACTACGACGACGAGCTACCACCACCCCCACCTCGTTCAGCAGCTCACTATCCGGGGGTCAAGATGAACCCACCTCCATTTTCGGGTAAACTTGATCCCGAAGAATACTTAGACTGGGAGAGACGAATGGAACTTATCTTTGAGTACTACAACTACGACGACCGCCGAAGAGTCACCTTTGCGACAGCGTAATTCACAGACCATGCACTAGCATGGTGGGATCGATAAGTCACCGCCCGTAGACGAGCTCATATGGGTTCCGTGACTTCATGAGTCAAGCTGACCCAGATCATGAGGCGACGATACGTTCCGCCCCACTTTCACCGCGAGCTTCAGCGACGTTTCCGACGTCTCACTCAAGGAAGCAAGACGGTGTCCGAATACTTTGATGAATTCGAGCACCTACGCAACCGACTCGATGTCGACGTGGCTGAGGAGAGCCTTATGGCCCAGTTCATCGACGGCTTGCAGGAGTCAATTGCAAGAAAGATTGAGTTGCAGCCATACCACGACTTAGGCGAGTTGTTCCACCTAGCAGTCCAAATCGAGAAGTGCCATAAGCGGAAGCTTGCCGCACCTTCTCGCCCCAAGAACACGTGGAACACTGGTTCCAAGCCTTTCGAGAGGACGACTCAGCCCATCGACCCACGGCTCAAAGGCAAAGCCGTCGCCAGCAGCTCAGCCCCCACACCGGTCCCTTCAGCCTCGAGACCACCCAGTACCACGACCCCTACCCAGCCTCAGTGGAGCAGCGAGATCGTCTGCTTCAAATGTAAAGGCAGAGGACACATGTCCCGGGAATATCCCACTCAACGGGCAATGGTACTCACTGCTTCCGGAGATTACGAATCCGAAGACGAACAAGAGGAGCAACCATCTCTGACCCACCAGTCCGACGAGAACATCGAGTATGCCGATTCCGGAAAAATGCTTATGATCCGATGCGTTCTTAGCTCGAGATTCGAGCCAGAAGAAGAGGAACAACGAGAAAACATTTTCCACTCCAAATGCACCATACTTGGGAAAGTGTGCTCATTGATAATCGACGGAGGGTCCTGTACAAATGCCGCCAGTAAATAATTGGTGGAGAAACTGGGATTGCCCATGACCAAGCATCCCAAACCCTACAAGCTCCGATGGCTGAACAACAAGACGGAGCTATACACATCAGACCAAGTCAAGGTCTCCTTCAGCATCGGCAGATACCAGGAGACTACGCATAACGGACGAACCAACTTCTATTCTTTCTTCCACGACAAGCGTAGATACAAACTAGCCCCAATGTCTGCACATGCCGTCCAAGAGATGCAATCGAAGACGGCAAAAGATCAACACGTCAGAAAGGAGAATTTTCTGATAAATGTGGCAGACATACGGAAAGCCACTTGCACCAAAGGCATCCAAATCGTATTGATGCTCTACAGAGATCCCAGCCGGCGTCCCACCTATCAGAGGGATCGAGCACTACATCGACTTCGTTCCCGGAGCTCAACTACCCAACCGTCCATCCTACAGAGTGAACACCGAGGAGGCTAAAGAATTAGAACGACAAGTCCAAGACCTCAAGGCTCAAGGATACGTTCGTGAGAGCCTCAACCCTTGTGTTGTTCCGGTTCTTCTGGTACCCAAGAAGGACGGAAGATGGAGGATGTGCGTCGACTGCCGCGCCATCAACAACATCACTATTAAGTACCGACACCCCATCCCACACCTGGACGACATGCTAGACGAGCTCAGCGGAGCCACAATTTTCTTCAAAATCGATCTGAAAAGTGGATACCATCAAGTGAGGATGCGAGAAGGAGATGAATGGAAGACTGTCTTCAAGAGCAAGCAAGGTCTTTATGAGTGGCTAGTGATGCCATTTGGTCTATCAAACGCGCCTAGTACCGTCATGCGACTTATGAACGAGGTTCTTCACCCAGTCATTGGCAAGTTCGTAATAGTTTACTTCGACGACATTCTCTTCTACAACACCACCTACCGAGACCATCTGGAGCACTTAGAGGCCTTGATCACCACCCTGCAGAGATAGCAATTGTACGCCAACCTCAAGAAATGTACATTCTGCACCGACCAAGTTGTTTTCCTTAGTTCCGTCGTAAGTTCCCAGGGACTTCGGGTGGACGACGAGAAGATAAAGGCCATACAGGATTGGCCCACACCGACGACCGCCAGTCAGGTCCACAATTTTCACGGACTCGCCAGCTTCTACCGACAGTTCGTCCGAGACTTCAGCACGATCGCTGGTCCGTTGACCTCGACGATCAAGAAGAACCAGGATTTCCGTTGGGGACCCGAGCAAGACAAGGCCTTCCAGCTCCTCAAGGAACGCCTTACACACGCCCTAGTCCTCGTGGTACCAGACTTCACGCAGACGTTCGAGGTCGAGTGTGATGCTTCAGGCGTTGGCATTGGAGCCGTCCTTACACAAGGCGGACGACCAGTCGCCTACTTCAGTGAGAAGTTAAGTGGCGCCGCACTTAACTATCCGACCTACGACAAGGAACTCTATGCCCTTGTCCGTGCCTTAGAGACTTGGCTGCATTATCTGCTTGCCCGAGAGTGCGTCATTCACACCGATCATCAGACGCTCCAGCACCTTCGTGGACAGTCCACGCTGAAGAAACGACATGCCCGTTGGTTGGAATTCATCGAGACCTTTTCGTACGTCATCAAGTACAAGAAAGGAACGGAAAACGTTGTCGCTGACGCTTTATCTCGTCGATACAGCCTCATATCCGTCATGGAGTCCAAAGTTATGGGCTTCGAGATGATCAAGGAGCAGTACGCCGACGATATCGACTTCGCACAGGCTCACCTAGAGCACGGCAAAGGCAACTACAGCCGTTTCTGTCTACACGATAGATTCCTCTTCAAAGACAAGAGACTGTGCATTCCGAGAGGATCGATCCGAGAGCTGCTTCTCAGAGAGGCACACGGCGGAGGCCTCATGGGCCACTTCGGCATTGACAAGACCTTAAGCATGCTTAAAGAACACTTTTATTGGCCTCATCAACGTCGAGATGTTTAGACACACTGCGCCCGGTGCCTTATCTGCAAAAGGGCTAAGTCCAAGATACATCCGCAGGGCCCATACACGCCACTGCCAGTTCCATCCGCGCCCTAGACAAATATCTCTATGGACTTTGTCTTAGGCCTGCCAAAATTACACCACAAGGACTCCATCTTCGTAGTGGTCAACAGATTTTCCAAGATGGCACATTTCATCGCTTGCAACAAGACAAATGAAGCAAGCCAGATCGCCGCCCTGTTCTTCAAGGAGATAGTACGACTTCATGGTATTCCCCAGACGATCGTGTCAGACCGTGACACCAAGTTCCTGAGCCGTTTCTGCAGAGCTTTGTGGCAAAAATTGGGCACCAACCTTCTGTTCTCTACAGCATACTATCCACAGACGGACGGACAGACCGAGGTTGTCAACAGAACCTTGTCCCAGACTTTGAGGGCAACAATCGGCCGCAATCTGAAAAATTGGCTTAAATGCCTCCCGTACGTCGAGTTTGCCTACAACAGAGCTACGCATTCCGACACGAAGCGTTCACCTTTTGAAGTTGCCTACGGCTTCAACCCGATAACTCCTATCGAGTTCATACCCATTCCGTTGGGCGACGCTATCAGTTTGGAGGGAGAAGCCCAGGCAGACTACATTAAGCGGCTTCATGAGGAGACCAAAGCAAATCTGGAACAACGGAATATCCAGAACGTCAAGAATGCCAACAAGGGCCGCCGGCACATGGTCTTCAAGGAGGGAGATTGGGTTTGGCTACACCAGCGCCTAGAGAGATTTCCCCAGCGATGGAAGAGCAAGCTTGCACGCCGGGGAGATTGTCCATTCCGCATCCTTCAGAGAATCAACAACAACGTCTACCAGCTCGAACTTCCAGGTGAGTATAACGTCTCTAGTACTTTTAATGTTTCTGACTTAGAGTTGTTTGATGCAGGTGAGAATTTTGCTTTGGAGACCAAAGCAATTCAAGAGGGAGGGAATGATGAGGACATTGAGCCAGCCACTGCACCGGTCATTCTACCCTGACTTCTTACGCGGTCCAAGAGGAAAGCCTTAGGAGACAAGCTCAGCATGCTATTGGAGAGTGGAACCGGAGAAGACCCAGAGCTGACCCAGACAACCAGCCCACGACTAATCGTCCAGACGTCCACTATGGCTCACACATCCGACCTGACCGATCCGGTCCTTGCACCAACGACCGGATGTCCATTCCAGCTAGACAAGGAACCATGGAGGTTCCTTCTAGAAGATTCTTCCTCCTCCAGTGTCTTTACCATTACCATTCGGTAGAGACACCAAAAGTCGTGCTAGGAAATTGTACTCTTTTTCCTATCTTCGGTTTTGTCTCATTGGGTTTTCCAGAGAAGGTTTTAATGAGGCAATACTCTTAGTGCGCAAGGCGATGAAGACTTGTTCACGATTCCATCTGATTCACAAGTCTTCAGGCGAATTCCATGCCTAAGTCTTATTGGGCTTTCTATCTTATTTATGTTTCTTTAGACTAAGTGTTTTAATTGGGTTTAAATCATGTTGACTACTTAAGGCCCATTATTTATTTTAATTGCCAATAAGTGAACTACCTGTTGTTTTAATCTCTGAAAGGTTAAACGCCTTGTAGTTTACCCTAAAGTTGTAACAAGGCACTATATAAGCCTTCTTGTTTACACTTAATGAAATAACAAGTATTTTGACAAAACCTAAACACCCTTAGTCTAAAAACAGCCGCCAGCAAGCCTTGCTGCAGCCGTGTGTTCTTCAGACTCTTGGTTGGAGTACTTGGAGTATCACAAGCCCCTTTCACAGCTTGTGTGGTCCCTTCGATCCACCCGTTCACTTTCATCGAATTCTGTCCATTAACCTGAGATTCTCGGTGAAAAACAGCCCTACCTCCTCTTCTAGACCTGGTGGAGGTGACATGTATACCACTTCTTCTAGTTCACCTTGCAAGAATGCATTCTTAACATCCATTTACCATAACTCACACTCAAGGTTAGTAGCAAGTGAAAGAACAACATTAACATAATGAAGCTTAGCTATAGGTGCAAAGGTATCCCTATAATCCTCACCATATGATGTAAGAACCAAGGGTGGGCTGTCTTTCACGGAGAAGCTTAGGTTGGTGGACAGAAATCGGTGGAAGCGAAGGGTGGATCGAAGGGACCACAGAAAGCGGTGAAAGGCGCTTGTGATACTCCAAGAACTTCAACCAAAGGGTTGAAGAACACGGCTGCAGCAAGGGCATGCTTGCTTGGCAGCTCTTTAGGGTTTAGACACTAGTCTTTAGGTTTTGTCAAAAATGCTTGTTATTTCCTTAAAGTGTAGACAAAAGGCTTATATAATGCCTTGTTACAACTTAGGCTAAACTACAAGGCGTTTAGTCTTACAAGAATTAAAACAACATGTAGTTCAATTATTGGCAACTAACTAGAAAATGGGCCCTAAATAGTCAACATGACTTAAACTCAAATAAATACGTACTCTAAAAAGAATATAAATAAGATAGAAAGCCCAATAATACTTAGGCACAAAATTCGCAGGAAGACTTGTGAATGAGATGGAATTGTGAACAAGTCTTCACCGCCTTGCGCACTAAAAGTATTGCCTCATTAAAACCTTCTACGGAACATTCAGTGGGATAAAACCAAAGATAGGAAAAATAGTACAATTTCCTTGCACAACTTTTGGTGTCTCTACCGAATGGTAATGGTAAAGACACCGGAGGAGAAAGAGTCTTCTAGAAGGAACCTCCATGGTTCCTTGTCTAGCTGGAACGGGTCAGGGCTTGAACCGGTCGTGGTCGCGTGGGAAGAGCTGGTCGGGTCGGACGTGTGGGTACTGGTCAGCTGGAACGGAACACCTGGACGCAGGCTGGTCGACATGATCAGCTTGGGGTCCTCTCCGGTTCTACTCCCCAAGAGCATGCTGAGCTTGTCTCCTAAGGCTTTCCTCTTGGACCGCGTAAGAGTTCTAGGTGGAATGACCGGTGCAATGACTGGCTCGATGTCCTCATCATTCCCTCCCTCTTGAAGTGTTTTGGTTTCCAAAGCGAAGCCCTCACCTGCATCAAACAACTCTAAGTTAGAAACATTGAAAGTACTAGAGACGTTATACTAACCTGGAAGTTCGAGCTGGTAGGCGTTGTCGTTAATTTTCCGGAGGAGGCGGAATGGACCATCTCCCCGGGGTGCAAGCTTGCTCTTCCGTCGCTGGGGAAATCTCTTCGTTCGCAGATTTAGCCAAAGCCAATCTCCCTCCTTGAAAACCATGTGCATGCGGCCCTTGTTGGCCTTCTTGACGTTCTGGATGTTCCTTATTCCAGGTTTGCCTTGGTCTCTGCATGAAGTCGCTTGATGTAGTCCGCCTTTGCTTCTCCCTCCAAGCTGATGGTGTCGCCCAATTCTATGGGTGCGAACTCGATAGGAGTGGTTGGGTTGAAGCCGTAGACGACCACAAATGGAGAATTCTTCGTGCCGGAATGATTAGCCCTGTTGTATGCGACCAATAGTTGCCCTCAGGGTCTGGGATAAGGTCCGGTTGACAACCTCGGTCTGTCCATCAGTCTGCGGATGGTATGCGGTGAAAAACAGAAGATTGGTGCCCGATTTTTGCCACAATGCTCGCCAGAAGTGGCTACGGAACTTGGTGTCATGGTCTGATACGATCGTCCGAGGAATGCCGTGCAGTCGTACTATCACCTTGAATAACAGGTTGGCAGTCTGGCTTGCGTCGTTGGTCTTGTTGCAAGCATTGAAGTGTGCCATCTTGGAAAATCGGTCGACCACGACGAAGATAGAGTCCTTGTGGTTGATATTTGGCAGGCCTAAGATGAAGTCCATGGATATGTCTGTCCAGGGCGCAGATGGGACTGATAACGGCATGTTAGGGCCTTGCGGATGCATCTTGGATTTAGCCCTCTTGCAGATAAGACATCTGGCGTAGTGTGCTTCTACATCTCGTCGCTGATGGGGACAATAGAAATGTTCCTTAAGCATGCTTAAGGTATTGTCAATGCCGAAGTGACCCATGAGACCTCCACTGTGGGCTTCTCTGAGAAGCAGCTCTCGAATCGATCCTCTCGGAATGCAAAGTCGTTTGTCTTTAAAGAGGAACTCGTCGTGAAGAAAGAAGCGTCTGTAGTTGTCCTTGCCGTGCTCTAGGTAAGCCTGAGAGAAATCTGCATTGTCATCGTACAGCTCTTTGATCATCTCGAAGCTCATAACGTTTGACTCCTTGACTGAAATCAGACTGTATCGACGAGATAAGGCATCAGCGACAACATTGTCTACATGATGACGTATAGAAAGGTCTCGATGTACTACAACCAACGGGCATGTCTCTTCTTCAGCGTAGACTGTCCTCTTGGTGCTGGAGTGTCTGATGGTCAGTGTGAATGACGCACTCTCGGGCAAGCAGATAATACTGCCAAGTCTCTAAGGCGCGGACAAGGGCATAGAGCTCCTTGTCGTATGTCGGATAGTTAAGTGCAGCTCCACTAAACTTATCACTGAAGTAGGCAACAGGTCGTCCGCCTTCTGTGAGAACGGCTCTAATGCTGATCCCTGAGGCATCACACTCGACCTCCAATGTCTGAGTGAAGTCCTGCAGGTCTAGGTCTGGGGTATGGGTGAGGCATTCCTTCAGAAGCTTGAAAGACTTATCTTGCTCGGGTCCCCAACGAAAGTCTTGATTCCTTTTTATCGCCGAGGTCACCGGACCAGCTATCGTGCTGAAATCTCGGACGAATCGTCTGTAGAAGCTGGCGAGTCCATGGAAACCGCGGACCTGGCTGGTAGTCATCGGTGTGGGCCAATCCTGTATGGCCTTAATCTTATCGTCGTTCACCCGAAGTCCCTGGGAACTTACGACGAAACCAAGAAAAACGACTTGGTCGGTGCAGAATGTACATTTCTTGAGATTTGCGTACAACTGCTCTCTCTGCAGGGTGATAATCACGGCCTCTAGGTGCTCCAGATGGTCTGAGTAGGTCGTTCTGTAGACGAGAATATTGTCGAAGTAGACCACTACGAACTTGCCAATGAACGGACGAAGAACCTCGTTCATAAGGCGCATGAAAGTACTGGGAGCTTTTGATAGGCGAAATGGTATCACTAGCCACACATAAAGACCTTGCTTGGTCTTAAATGCAGTCTTCCATTCGTCTCCTTTGTGCATCCTTACTTGATGATATCCACTTTTCAGGTCAATCTTGGAGAAGACTACGGCTCCGCTGAGCTCGTCTAGCATGTCCTCCAGGCGCGGAATGGGATTCCGATACATGATCGTAATGTTGTTGATGGAGCAACAGTCGACACACATCCTCCAGCTACCGTCTTTCTTTGGTACTAGAAGAACCGGAACGGCACAGGGAGTAAGGCTTTCTCGAACGTAGCCTAGAGCCATGAGGTCCTGTACTTGCCGTTCTTACTCTTTAGCCTCCTCGGGGTTTACTCTGTATGCAGGGTGGTTGGGTAATTGAGCTCCGGGAACAAAGTCAATGTGGTGCTCGATTCCTCGGATAGGTGGGAGGACGGCTGTGATTTTGTCCGGAAAGACGTCAGCATACTTGTCTAACAGGGCACAGATCTCGGCAGGCAATGATGACTCGGTACTAGTCGTGTGCAGGCTCTCTCTGTAAAGCATTAATAAGACCTGAGTGACCTGGGTGCAAGTGGCTTTCCGCATGTCTGCCACATTTATTAAGAAGTTCTCCTTTCGGGCATGTTGATCTTTCGCCATCTTAGATTGCATCTCTTGAACGGCTTGTGTAGACATTGGTGCGAGGTTGTATCTACGCTTGTCGTGGACGAAAGAATAGAAATTTGTTCGTCCGTTATGCGTAGTCTCTCGGTCAGATTTCCAAGGTTGTCCGAGCAGAATATGTCCAGCTGACATCGGGACGACATCGCAGGTGACCTGGTCCTTGTATTTGCCAATGCTGAAAGAGACCTTAACTTGGTCTGAGATGTACAACTCCGTCTTGTTTTTCAGCCATCGGAGCTTGTAGGGTTTGGGATGCTTGGTAACAGGCAATCCCAGTTTCTCCACCATGTATTTACTGGCGGCGTTGGTGCAGGACCCTCCGTCGATGATCATCGAGCACACTTTTCCAAGTATTGTGCATTTAGAGTGGAAAATGTTCTCTCGCTGCTCTTCTTCTTCTGGATCGAATCTTGAGCTGAGAACGCGTCGGATCTTTAGCATTTCTCCGGAGTCAGCGTACTCAATGTCCTCGTCGAACTGATGGTGTGTCGAAAATGCTGGCTCCTCTTGTTCGTCCTCAGATTCGTAGTCTCCGGAAGCAGTGAGTACCATTGTCCGTTGAGTGGGACACTCCCGGGACATGTATCCTCTGCCTTTACATTTGAAGCAGACGATCTCGTTGCTCCGCTGAGGCTGGGTCATGGGCGTGGTGCTAGGCTGTTTTGGGGCAGCTGGAGCTGGTCTGGGAGCTGATCTGCTGGCCACGGATTTGCCCTTGAGGCGTGGATCAATGGGCTGAGTCGTCCTTTCGAAAGGCGTGGATCAATGGGCTTCCACGTGTTCTTGGTCGAGAAAGTGCGACAAGTTTACGCTTATGGCACTTTTCGATCTGGACTGCTATGTGGAACAACTCGCCTAATTCATGATATGGCTGCAATTCTATCTTTCTCGCTATGGACTCGTGCAAGCCGTCGATTAACTGGGCTATAAGGCTCTCCTCGGACTCGTCTACATCGAGTCGGTTGCGTAGATGCTCGAATTCATCGAAGTATTTAGATACCTTCTTGCTTCCTTGTGCAAGACGCCGGAAACGCCGCTGAAGCTTGCGGTGGAAGTGGGGCGGGACGTAGGGTCTCCTCATTATCTGGGTGAGTTCGACCCATGAGATCAAATGACCCATCCGAGCTCTCCTGCGAGCGGTGACTTCTTGATCTCACCACGCTAGTGCATGGTCAGTGAATTGTGCCGTTGCTAGGGCGACTTTGCGGGGATCGTCGTAGTTGTAGTATTCGAAGAGGCAGTCAATGTTTTCAACAGCTGCATCATTGTCTGATTGGGTTGCCCACACGTGGACTCGTCATTCCCTAACATATTTCCTTTTCCGAGAAAAGAAAATTTTTGAATATGAAAAGTTTCCCGGAAAGGAAACTTGCAGAATTTGGAAATTTTCCCTAAATGGAAAATTCCAACATATTATATATATACTTTGTTTTTTTGTTTTTGATTTTGGTTTATAAAATAAAAAGAAACTACTAAACAAAAAAACGTAAACACTCAAGAAAAGGAAAATTTCCTAAATCTAGAAAAAGAAATCTAATAATGGAAAATATCCTAAAAAATATGGCCTAAAACTAAAAAGGAAACTATCTAAATAGAAAGATCCTAAATTAAATGCCTAATCTAAGAAAATAGAAACTATACTAACTAAGAGAAAAAATACTTATTTTCTAATTCTTAAATGGAAATTTCCTAAAAACTAAAAGGACAGCTGTTAATGCCTAATTTCCTAAATGTAAACTTCCTAAAACTAAAAGGGAAACTAATATAATGCCTAATAAAAATTGGAAAGCTACCTAAGAAAATCTAGAAAACTTCATAAAATAATTCCTAGCCTAGAAAATTTATGGAAACTATCTAATATGCTGCCTAAATGCTAGGGAAAACTTCCTAAAAACTAAGAGATAAGAACCTAGACACTAAACTAACCTAGCCGCCAAGGGGAGACTATGATCGCAGCAAGGAAAGGCGGCTGCTAGCGACGGATGCACGGTATGGGACAGGACACGCTAAACCTAGCCACGAGACTTGCCTAACCGTACGGGGGGGGGAAACCTAATGGGACGCAGGACGATAGCTAGGGGACGGGAACAAGATGTGGTTCACACGGAAGGGCTGAGGACCTAAGCGCGAGATGGGGCACAAACGACCTAGACTCGTAAACAACTATTAACTTGGGGGGTACTCACGCAAACAACTGAAACACAACCTAGACCTAACGCTTGGACACGGGCTGCGAACACAAGAAGGAACTTAACCTATGACTCACGCAACAACCTAGCTAGCGACAAGGGACCAAACCGCCTGTTTCCGTGTGTTTGTTGGCTGCTTAGGTTTTGAGGTTAGGTTTCTCTATAGTCCTTGTCGCTAGCTCGGTTTCCCTTTGCGTCAGTCATAGGTATCATAGGTTTCGATTGTCCTTGTGTTGCATCTTGTGTCCAAGCCGTGATTAGCCACCATCGCGTTAGGTCTAGGTTTCTTTGTGCTCCCGCTTGTGTGCGTGAGCATCCAAGTCATCCAGCCTGCCGTACCGCTTTTCCCCCCCTTAGTGTCCCGGTCGTGAGTCCAGTCCCGCGTCGCTAGTTGTTCACGCGTTTAGGTTCCAAGTCGTGTGTCCCGCGTCCCGCGTTCGCTAGTGTCCCTAGGAACCGTCCTCACCTCTCGCTAGTCCCACGTAGCAAACCTAGTTACTAGGTCGTATCCGTGTGAACCCCAGGTAGTCCACCATTTCGCTAGCCCCGTTGCCGCATCGTCTCGCTGCCGTGTGTAGCTTCCCTAGGCGGCTAGGTTAGTTTAATGTTTAGGTTCTTAGCTCTAAGTTTTTAGGAAGTCTTCCTAGCATTTAGGCAGCATATTATATAGTTTCCATAATTTTCCTAGTCTAGGAAATAGTTTATGAAGTTTTCTACATTATCTTAGGTAGTTTTCCATTTAGGAATGAGGATATAAGTATATTTTTTCTTATTTAATATAGTTTCCATTTTTTTAGATTAAGCAATTAATTTAGGATCTTTCCATTTAGATAGTTTCCTTTTAGCTTTAGGCCATATTTTTTTTTTGGGATATTTTCCATTATTAGATTTTCTTTTCTAGATTTAGGATACTTTCCTTTTCTTGAGTGTTTCATTTTCTGGGAAACTTTCCATTTTTTTTAAAAAAAATTTCCTATTCTCGGAAAAGAAAATATGTCACAGAGTGACGAGTCCACGTTTGGGCAGCCCAATCAGATTATAATGCAGATGTTGCAAACATTGACTGCCCAGATGTCAACAGTCACGACTCGCCTCGAGCGTTTAGGGCCGCACCACCACCTGCCGCACCACCCTATCACCACGATCGATCACCCATATGTCGACATCAATACTACGACGAACCTATGCCACCACCTCGTCCACCAGTACATTATCCAGCGGTTAAGATGAACCCACCTCCCTTTTCGGGAAAACTTGACCCTGAAGAGACGAATTGAGCTCTTCTTCGAGTACTACAACTACGACGATCCCCGCAAAGTCGCCCTAGCAACGGCGCGATTCACTGACCATGCACTGGCATGGTGTGAAAGAATATGAGATTTAGAGATTTGTAGAATGAGAGAATGAGAGATTGAGAGATTAGAGAGAATTAGAGAATAAGAGAAAATAATGATTTTATTAGAGAATGAGAATTATGAATTCTTACTTACAAAATGTGAAGGGAGTAAGGTATTTATACTAATCTAATCTAGGCTTGTTTGGATACAAGGATAGCCTTATATATAAATGGCTTACAAGGATAATATAATTCTATAATACAAACAAGCCTTAGACACTCCCTTTGACACAGTTATAAATCGCCATTTAATCACAATTAAAGGCATCCATAATTTCATCACTTCTTCTTCATTCCAACACTCCCCCTCAAGCTTAAGACATAAAATTCTTAAGCTTGCAACCATGAAGTATTACCTCATTAAAAACCTAGAGAAGGAAAACCCAATTGGGACAAAACCTTTTCTTAGGGAAAAAGAGTATAACATTCCATGTTGGGATCATGGGTATGGAATGGACATGAGGCCAAGTCTTGGGTAGATTGATGTGCCAATTTTCAGAGATGTTGCCTTTGTGAATATGTCAGCTAGCTGATCCTCACTCCTTGTATAGCAAGGTAAAATGATACCTTTCCCAATAGCTTCTCTTACTTTGTGGCAGTCCACTTCTATATGCTTGGTCCTTTCATGAAACACTGAATTGGAGGCTATGTGAATGGCGGCTTGATTGTCACAATGAATGGTGATAGGTTCCTCACACTCCACGGCTAAGTCACTCAAAATTTGTTTCAGCCAGATGCATTCAGTAGTGAGCTTCCTCATTGCTCTATACTCAGATTCTGCACTAGAGCATGAAACCACCTTTTGTTTCTTGGTTTTCCAAGTCACAAGGTTTCCTCCTATGAAAGTACAATAGCCTGTGGTACTCCTCCTATCTTCCCTATCTCCTGCCCAATCTGCATCACAATAACCAACCACATTTGTGTTTTTATTATTACCCATCCAAATACCTTGTTCATGTGTGCCTTTGAGATATCTTAGAATCCGCATGGCCATGTCCCAATGTCTCATCTTTGGCCCTTGCATATGTTGAGATACCTGATTCACAGCAAAACATAAATCTGGTCTTGTAATGGTTAGATAAATAAGCTTACCAACCACTTTCCTATAGAGCTTAGGATCATGGAAATCAATTTCCTCCTCTAGCTCCCCCTTAGTGGCGATTTTGTAGTTTTCCTCTAAGGGTGTTTTGGCTGGTTTAGCTTTCATCATACCTGTGGATGTTAGAAGATCTACAACATACTTCCTTTGAGAGAGAAAGAGACCTTCCTTAAATCTACATACTTCAATTCCTAGAAAGTATTTAAGCTCACCTAAATCCTTTATGTCAAAGACACTCTTTAAGTAATCTTTAGTAGATGCAATACCAACACTATCACTACCAGATATGATTATATCATCTACATAGATAAGAATTACTATAATACCTTCCTTACTCTTTAATGTGAAAAGAGTATGTTCCACTTCAGACCTTTTGAAGCCTTTATCCATTAAAGTAACACTTAACTTGTGGTACCATGCTCTTGGAGATTGTTTAAGACCATAAATAGCCTTCCTTAGCCTCAGTATATTACCGCTTCCAACCTCATCCTCTAGGCCTGGTGGAGGTGACATATAAACCTCTTCTTCTAGTTCACCTTGCAAGAAAGCATTCTTGACATCCATTTGCCACAATTCCCACTCAAGATTAGTAGCAACAGTAAGTAACACATTGACAGAATGAAGCTTAGCTACAGGAGCAAATGTATCCCTATAATCCTCTCCATATGTCTGAGTAAAACCCCTAGCTACCAGCCTAGCCTTATATCTATCAATTTCACCATTGCTTTTGTATTTAATAGTAAAAATCCATTTAGAACTTACAGCCTTCTTCCCTTTTGGTAATGTGGCTGAGGCATATGTACCATTCTTCTCCATAGCTTGTTTCTCAGCTGAAATAGCTTCCCTCCATTCCTTTATTGACATAGCTTCTTCATATGTCTTTGGGATCTGTTCATTGTCAAGACTAGAAATAAAAGCAACATGAGTAGAAGGTAAGTATGCAATATTACAAACTCCCTGATCATGATGTTGTACAATATTTCCATTGTAGAACACAGGTGGATTTCTTTGTCTTGTACTTCTCCTTAAAACAGTAGGTGGAGCCTCCTCTTCCTCTCCACTCAAAATCTCAATGAGAGTAGGTCTTGATCTTGTGGAAGCTGAGGCTGGAATAGAAACATCTCCTACTGAGTCTTGTTGGACATGAGTAGAAGCTTCTCCCCCCCCCATGTTCAAGAAGAGGAAGGCCAGGAGAATCAAAAGATGGATTTGATGGCTGGGTAGTCGCGGTTGGGCGGGATGGCTGAGAAGACACGGCTGGGCAGTCACGGCTGGACACGGCTGGGCTAGAAGGATCAGAAGCGTGAGGACACGGCTGGTGCTGTTGGCCGTGACTGGTGCTGTTGACTGGTGCAGTGGACTGAGGTACATGCTGACTACCTCCTATTCCAATGCTCTCCAAAAGTTTTCTCAAGTATTCAGCTTGGTCTGTTCTTGTTGATGAGATGTCTTTAAATTGTTCCCAAGTCCCTTCCTCATAAAAACTTTTGTCTTCTTGGAACTTCACATCTCTAGACACCAGAACCCTTCTAGTCTCAGGGTCATAACATTTATATCCTTTTTGAGTGGAGGAATATCCAATGAACATAGCCTTTACACTTTTTGGTTCAAGCTTGTTCCTTTGTTCCCTAGGTATCAACACAAAGCAAACACACCCAAAAACTTTCAAATGATCAATAGTGGGTTTAGTGTTGTTTAATACCTCAAATGGGGATAAATCATCAAGGACTTTTGTAGGTGTCCTGTTGATTAAGTAGCAGGCTGCTACAAGTGCATCCCCCCAAAATCGCTTAGGCACCTTCATGTGAAACATTATAGTTCTCACAACCTCCATTAGGTGCCTGTTCTTTCTTTCAGCAACTCCATTTTTCTGTGGAGTATAAGGGCAGCTTGTCTGATGTTCTATGCCATGTTTAGCTAGATGATCCTTAAGTCTGGTACTAGTATACTCCCCACCATTATCTGTTCTAAAACACTTGATTCTAGCATTGTATTGATTAGTAACATATGCTTGAAAATTTAAAAATGCATCATACACTCTATCTTTAGAACTAAGAAGAGTAACCCATGTATACTTGGACTTTTCATCAATAAATGTCACAAAATATTTATGGTTTTATCTAGATGGAAATGGGGATGTCCACACATCAGAATGCACCAATTCAAAACAATTTTCATATTCATGTATTGATTTTTCAAAAACAGTTTTACAATGTTTTCCAAGGATACATGAATCACACAAATCTTTTGACATTTTTAAACCAGGCACAATTAATTCAAGAGCTCTTGGATGAGGATGTCCTAGTCTAGCATGCCACAAATCTGAATTATTGCTAAAAACATGCGATTTTAAAGTTGATTCTACTACATTACAACTAGCCATATTATCAAGCACATACAAGTCATCTTTTGTAGTTCCTTGTCCAAAGCACCTTCTAGTTTCAATATCCTGGAAATAAAAATCATTAGGACCAAATATAGCATGACAATTCAAGTCAGTAGTAGCTCTTTTAACTGAGAGCAAGTTAGAGGTAAATGAAGGCATATAAAATGCCTTAGATTCTTTATCAAACAATTTCAATTTTCCTATTCCTTTGATTGGTACTTTAATTCCATTTGCAATAAGAACATTCCCTAGGGCAGGTTCTACATTTTCTAGCAAATCTAAATCACTAATCATGTGATGAGAAGCACCAGAATCAACAACCAAAGATTTAGAAGCATTTGATGTATAAGAAGTTTGAAAAGAAGCATGAAAAGTTTTACCCATCACATTGCTCTCCTTTATTGCCTTAATGAGAGCTTCCAAGTCTGATTTTGTCACAAAATCTGATGCTTGTGACATGGTGTTGCTGGCGCCTGATTGAGAAGTAGAATGACTACATAAGGCCGCCTTTGAGGACACCACACCATGCGCTTGCCTAGCTGAGGGGATGGACAGTTGTTGTGGTGGGCGTGAGGCAAAAGATGGTTTAAGGTGAGGGTGAATTTCCCAGCAATCTTTCTTTGCATGTCCCTCCTTCTTGCAGTGATCACAAAATGGCCTCCTCTTCTTAAAACCATTTGTTGACCTGAAAGAACTTTTGTGAGCAGCTACTAGTTCAGCTTTATTGCCAAACAATCCATGTGATCCTTGCTCCTTTTGAATTTGAGCACACACTTCCTCCAAGCTAGGCAACTTATCAGACCTGAGAATATGCTTAATAAGATCTGAGTAAGTAGAATTAAGAGTTAAAAGTAACCCAAACACCTTATCTTGTTCTTTTCTTTCAAGGAGAACAAGTGGTTCAATAGTGGCTGGCCTTAGCATTTCTAGCTCAGCCCACAAGGCTCTGAATGAGCCATAGTGCTTTGTGAATTCAGCATCCTCCTGCCTTAATTCATTTAAAGCTTTCTTCACTTCAAAAATTCTCAAAAGATTAGTAGTATTACCATACACCTTAAGCAAAGTGTCCCAAAGTTATTTTGCATTTTCACAAAAAGAATAAGCTTCTAAGAGACACTAGCAAGAGAATTTCGTAATATAGAAAGTACCAACTGATCTTCTTGGTACCATTTGGCTTGTGCTGCATCAGTCACCTCAGCCACTTCATTATCTCCAATGCCATTTGTGGCAATGTGGTTCCATAGACCTTTACCACCTAATGTAGTTTTCATGGTCCTAGACCATAAGAGATAATTTGCTCCATGTAGAATGACTGGAGCTCTAAGAGTTGTTTGAATCTCCATGCTTAGCAAGTAAAATTGGTCAGTAAATCAGGTAAGTAAAATTGAGTATAGAACCGGCTTGGTCTCGTGTGGTCACGCGAGGTCACTGGTCACGCACAGGTTGCTTGGTCTCGTGTGGTCAATGGTCACGCTTTGTTGGCTGAGTTTGTATTGATCACTTCCTAAGCACACACTCTTGTATGTACCTGCAGGTTAGTGTGAACTATACAAGGAGGCAATATAAATGCAAGAAAAATTAGAATATAATGCAAGACAAGAGAGGTAACTAATAACTACTTGTAGTTCAAGTAACTACCAACAACCTAACAGTCAATCTTAACCAGATTTAATCAATCAAATTCGAAATAATTGTTTAGAATCAATTTATTTCTCAAGAAATTCAATTAATACAATTCCAAGATTAACTAAACTGAACAAGGAATTCAAGAAAATCAATCTTGAATACTAAAACTATTCTGATTGACTTGAAATTTCGTGACAATCCTCACAAGATACTAATTAAACTTTCCAGTTCAAGAATTTTAAAGAAAACTAAGAAAGAATTAGAGATATATCACAAGGATCTTGATATAGATGAATTCGGACGACTCTCAGGAAAACTTCAAGAAAACCCTTTAAACTCAATGAAAACGAGTTCTGCTTTCTTTACACAGAAACTAGACTCACGGGGCTTGAGTTTAGGCTTTTGAAAATCACGATTTGATGAAAAATTTACGAAGATATGACCTGGGGAATGTAGGGATACGAAACGAACACGATCACGAACACCTCTTAGAAGAAAATTCGTATCTTTTGATTCCCTGAACCAAATGATGCGATTTTGGTGTCTATGGATGCGGAATTCGCCGATGTACACTTCAGAAAAAGCCGATCGTCAATTGGAGTCGTGGATTGATCGCAATTTGATTTACAAGATGACGTTCGAAATTTATCCAGAAACAGATGAAGATTGAATTAATGAAAGAATGATGAAAATTTCCCAGATTTGATGTAACCTGGCTCTGATACCATGAAAGAATATGAGATTTAGAGATTTGTAAAATGAGAGAATGAGAGATTGAGAGATTAGAGAGAATTAGAGAATAAGAGAAAATAATGATTTTATTAGAGAATGAGAATTATGAATTCTTACTTACAAAATGTGAAGGGAGTAAGGTATTTATACTAATCTAATCTAGGCTTGTTTGGATACAAGGATAGCCTTATATATAAATGGCTTACAAGGATAATATAATTCTATAATACAAACAAGCCTTAGACACTCCCTTTGACACAGTTATAAATCGCCATTTAATAACAATTAAAGGCATCCATAATTTCATCACTTCTTCTTCATTCCAACATGGTGGGATCGAGAAGTCACCGCTCGTAGGAGAGCTCGGATGGGTCCTTTGACCTCATGGGTCGAACTCACCCAGATAATGAGGAGACGCTACGTCCCGCCCCATTTCCACCCTGAGCTTCAGCGGCGTTTTCGGCGTCTTACACAAGGAAGCAAGACGGTGTACGAATACTTCGATGAATTTGAGCATCGATGCAACCGACTCGATGTAGACAAATCCGAGGAGGGCCGTATGGCCCAGTTCATCGACGGCTTGCACGAGTCCATTGCAAGAAAGATAGAATTGCAGCCATATCACGACCTAGGCGAGTTGTTCCACCTAGCAGTCCAGATCGAGAAGTGTCATAAGCGTAAACTTGTCGCACCTTCTCGATCCAAGAACACGTGGAACGCTGGTTTCAAGCCATTCGAGAGGACAGCTCAGCCCATTTACCCACGCCTTAAAGGCAAAGCTGTGGCCAGCAGCTCATCCCCCAGACCAACTCCATCCGCCCCAAAACCGTCCAGTAACACGACCCCGACCCAGCCTCAGCGGAGCAGAGAGATCGTATGCTTCAAATGTAAAGGCAGAGGACACATGTCTCGGGAATGTCCCACTCAACGGACAATGGTACTCACTGCTTCTGGAGACTATGAATCCAAAGACGAACAAGAGGAGCCAGCATTTCTGACACACCATCAGTCCGACGAGGACATTGAGTATGCCGACTCCAGAGAAATGCTCATGATTCGACGCGTTCTCAGCTCGAGATTCGAGCCAGAAGAAGAAGAGCAGCAAGAGAACATTTTCCACTCTAAATGCACAATACTTGGGAAAGTGTGCTCGTTGATCATCGACGGAAGGTCCTGCACCAACGCCGCCAATAAATACATGGTGGAAAAACTGGGATTGCCTGTGACCAAGCATCCAAAACCCTACAATCTCCGATGGCTGAACAAGACGGAGTTGTACATCTCAAACCAAGTTAAGGTCTCTTTCAGCATCGGCAGGTACCAGGACAAGGTCACCTACGATGTCGTCCCGATGTCAGCTGGACATCTTCTGCTCGGACGAAGTTGGCAATTTGACCGAGATACTACGCATAACGGACGAACAAATTTATATTCTTTCGTCCACGATAAGCGTAGATGCAACCTCACTCCAATGTCTGCACACACCGTTCAAGAGATGCAATCTAAGATGGTGAAAGATCAACATGCCCGAAAGGAAAACTTCTTAATAAATGTGGGAGACATGCGGAAAGCCACTTGCACCCAGGGCACTCAGGTCGTATTAATGCTCTATTGAGAGAGCCTGCACATGACTAGCACCGAGTCATCATGTGCAGAGATCACACGACTAGCGGCGAGATCCGCACCCTGCTAGACAAGTATACCGACGTTTTTCCGGACGAAATTCCAGTCGGCCTCCCACCTATATGAGGGATCAAGCACCACATTGATTTTGTTCATGGAGCTCAGCTACCCAACCGTCCTGCATACCGAGTCAACCCCGAGGAGGGTAAAGATTTAGAACGACAAGTCCAGGATCTCATGGCTCAAGGCTACGTTCGAGAAAGTTTTAAACCTTGTGATGTCCTAGTTCTTCTGGTATCAAAGAAGGATGGGAGCTGGAGGATGTGCGTCGACTGTCGCGCCATCAACAATATTACAATCAAGTACCTGCACCCCATTCCGCGCCTGGACGACATGCTAGATGAGCTCAGTAGAGCTGCCAGCCTTCTCCAAGATTGACCTGAAAAGCGGAAGTCATCAAGTAAGGATGCGCGAAGGAGTTGAATGGAAGACTGCATTCAAGACCATGTAAGGTCTTTATGAGTGTCTAGTGATGCCATTCGGCCTGTCAAACACTCACAATACTTTCATGCGCCTTATGAAAGAGGCCCTTCGTCCATTCATTGGCAAGTTCGTAGTGGTCTACTTCGACGATATTCTCAACTACAGCACGACCTACTCAGACCATCTGAAGCACCTAGAGGCCGTGATTACCACCCTGCAGATAGAGAAGTTGTACGCAAATCTCAAGAAATATATATTTTGCACCGACCAAGTCGTTTTTCTTGGTTTCGTCGTAAGTCCCCAGGAACTTTGGGTGGACGACAAGAAGATTAAGGCCATATAGGATTGGCCCACACCGATGACTGCCAGCCAGGTCCGTAGTTTCCATAGACTTGCCAGCTTCTACAGACGGTTCCTCCGAGATTTCAGCACGATAGCTGGTCCGTTGACCTCGACGATCAAGAAGAATCAAGACTTTTGTTGGGGACCCGGGCTGGATAAGTCCTTCAAACTTCTGAAGGAACGCCTCACCAACGCCCCAGTCCTAGTCTGCCGGATTTCACTCAGACATTTGAGGTCGAGTGTAATGCTTCAGGGATCGGCATTGGAGTCGTTCTCACACAAGGCGGACGACCTGTCGCCTACTTTAGTGAGAAGTTAACTGGAGCTGCACTTAACTGTCCGACATACGACAAGAAGCTTTATGCCCTCGTCCGCGCCTTAGAGACTTGGCAGCATTATCTGCTTTCCTGGAGTGCATCATTTACCCTGACCATCAGACACTCCAGCACCTCAGAGCACAGTCTACGCTGAAGAAGAGACATGCCAATTGGTTGGAGTACATCGAGACCTTTCCATACGTCATCAAGTATAAGAAAGGAATACACAACGTTGTCGCTGATGCCTTATCTCATCGATACAGTCTAATTTAATTCATGGAGTCAAAAGTTATGGGCTTCGAGATGATCAAGGAGCTGTACGATGACTATGCAGATTTCTCTCAGGCTTACCTAGAGCACGACAAGGGCAACTACAGCCGTTTCACGACGGGTTCCTCATTAAAGACAAACGACTTTGCATTCCGAGAGGATCGATTCGAGAGCTGCTTCTCAGAGAGGCCCACGACGGAGGTCTCATGGGTCACTTCAATATTGACAAGACCTTAAGCATACTTAAAGAACGTTTCTATTGGCCCCATCAGCGATGAGATGTATAGGCACACTGCGCACGGTGCCTTATCTGCAAAAGGGCTAGATCCAAGATGCATCCGCAGGGTCCTTACATGCCGTTACCAGTCACATCCGCGCCCTGGACAGACATTTCCATGGACTTCGTCTTAGGCCTGCCGAAGATTAACCACAAGGACTCCATCATCGTAGTGGTCGACCGATTTTCCAAGATGACACACTTCATTGCTTGCAACAAGACCAATGACGCAAGCTAGACTGCCGACCTGTTCTTCAAGGAGATAGTACGACTGCACGACATTCCCCGAACGATCGTATCTG
The DNA here is from genome assembly GCA_039880935.1 of Streptanthus diversifolius. NCBI lineage: Eukaryota > Viridiplantae > Streptophyta > Magnoliopsida > Brassicales > Brassicaceae > Streptanthus > Streptanthus diversifolius. The sequence continues at coordinate 5,709,371 of JAXGFM010000001.1, forward strand.
ACCGTGAAACCAAGTTCCTGAGCCACTTTTAGCGAGCATTGTGGCGAAAATCCGGCACCAACCTTCTGTTCTCCACCGCATACCATCCACAGAATGACAGACAGACCGAGGTTGTCAACCGGACATTATCCCAGACCCTGAGGGCAACAATAGGCCGAAACTTGAAGAATTGGCTGGAGTGCCTTCCGTACGTCGAGTTCGCATACAACAGCGCTACGCATTCCGACATGAAGCGTTCTCCATTTGAGGTCGTCTATGGCTTTAACCCGACCACTCTTATCGAGTTCACACCCATACCATTGGGCGACGCCATCAGCTTGGAGGGAGAAGCCAAGGCGGACTACATAAAGCGGCTTCATGAAGAGACCAAGGCAAACCTGGAACAACGGAACATCCAGAACGTCAAGAATTCCAACAAAGGCCGCATACACATGGTTTTCAAGGAGGGAGATTGGGTTTGGCTACATCTGCGACCGGAGAGATTAATTTACCTACCAGTCTCCTATATAGCTTTGGATCTTTGAATGGTAAATCTTCAATCTCACCCTCAATAATAGCTTTATAACCGTCCTGCAAAAGTGTCATTATTGGCTTTGCATCCAATTTTCCTGTTTCAGACAATAGATCAAGTGTATACTTCCTTTGAGATAAGAAGAGTCCCTCTTTAGAGCGACAAACCTCTATCCCTAGAAAGTATTTTAGCAGGCCAAGATCTTTAATATCAAATATGGATTTGAGATAAGCCTTAGTTTCTTTGATACCTTACATGTAATCACCAAAGATAATGATATCATCCACATACACCAACACAACTATGATACCTGATTGGCTATAGGGCATGAATAAAGTGTGATCAGCTTCTGACTTTCTGAATCCTCTATCTCTTAGTGTCATGCTTAACTTGTGGTACCAGACTCTGGGTGATTTTTATTAGAATGAAAGAATTAATATTTTTCTTTCTTAAAAAATAAAGAGTACAAGTGTTTATATAGAGAGTTTACAATCCTTGTATCCAAACACATCCTAGACGCCATTTATGGCTGTTTGGCTACAGGTTTAGAAGCTCCTTCATACTCTCTTTTTGGTTTAGAGTATCTACCACACTTCATACTCTCTCTTTGTCTTAGAGTATCTACTTCTTTTCTTCTTCATTTCAACACTCCTATTTGAAATTTTAAAGAAAAGAGAATGAGAGAAATGATTTTTATTAATAATGAAAGAATTAATATTTTTCTTTCTTACAAATGAAGAGTACAAGTGTTTATATAGAGAGTTTACAATCCTTGTGTCCAAACACATCCTAGGCGCCACTTATGGCTGTTTGGCTACAGGTTAAGAAGCTCCTTTATACTCTCCCTTTGGTTTAGAGTATCTACCACACTTCATACTCTCTCTTTGTCTTAGAGTATCTATTTCTTTTCTTCTTCATTTCAACACTCCTCTTAGAGTATCTACGTTTAAAGGAAGTTCTTAAAGTTTTTCCTCAAGACGTCAGAAATCGCCTCTCACAAGAATCTGGTGATAAAATTCTTATCCTTTCTAAGTTTTCTTCAAATCTTTGAATCTGTAAAGTTATATAAGTATATTGTGAGGGTCTCCAGGAAGTTTGGTTTCAATCAGAAGGGTTTAAGTCTTCAAGATTGATTTTCTTGATTCCTTTATCAAACTTTGAAATTCTATAAAAGAGGGAAACTTGATTTTCTTGGATTGGTATATTGTTAAATCTAGAAATTTGTACTGGATCTTTATTGGTGGTGAAGATAAGGACTGTTAGTAGTTGATCTTGTTAGTTTGAGTTGGTTGAATTCTGTTGCAGGAGTTGTTGAAGTCGGTCACAAGATTTATCAGGCACCACAGGCCTGCAAGTTCATCACGCAGCCTTGGTGCTCACGGCTTTGGGTCACTTGGTCACGCTCCTGCCTGATAAAGAAGTCTCACGCGGCCCTGGTATAACGCACCCTTATCCTTGGCGTGACCGTGTCCCAGTTAGCCCAGCTGGTTATCCCGTGTCTCATGTTCCTGCTTAAGACCACAAGTACATCCTAAAACCATTGTGTCAGTAGAGACACCAAGTTCCTCAATCAATTTTGGCAAGCATTGTGGCGGAAGCTAGGCACCAATCTCTTGTTTTCTATCGTATATCATCCACAGGCAGACGGACAGACAGAGGTGGTCAATAGAACCTTATCACAGACACTGAGAGAAATGATTAAAAGGAATCTAAAGAACTGGTTGGAATGTCTTCCATATGTCGGACAGGAACTTGGACCGACCGCGCCTAGCCTCGGACTGACTGAGCCGACCGCATCAGGAACCGGACCATGTGACCCCAAACCCTTCAAGCCGGACAAGGAACAATGGAGTTTCCATCTCGAAGATTCTTCTTCCTCCGGTTTCTTTACCATTACCATCCGGTAGAGACACCAAAAGTTGTGATAGGAAATTGTACTCTTTTTCCTATCTTCTGTTTTGTCCCAGTGGGTTTTCATAAGAAGTTTTTAATGAGACAATACTCTTAGTTTGCAAAACGGTGAAGACCTTTTCACAACTCCACCCCAGTCACAAGTCATCACCGAATTTTGGCCTGTGTTTTACTGGGGTTTTCTACCTTTTAATTACATTTTATAGTAAATATGTTATTTGGGCTTATGAGTCATGTTGGCTACTTAGGCCCAAAGTCCTTTTTAAAATCGCCGTTAAGCAAACTACTTGTTGTTTTTATTTCTTAAAGGGCTAAACATCATGTTGTTAAGCCTAAATTGTAACAAGGCATTATATAAGTCTTTGGTCCATTCATTAATAAAATAACAAGCAATTTATAACAAAACAAAACCCAAGACTTCTTGTCTAAAAACCCCTAGGCGCCGCCCCCAAGCTTCCTTGGAGAGCCATCCGTGTGTTCTTCAACCACACTGGTTGAAGTTCTTGGAGTATCACAAGCCTCTCACAGCTTGTGTGGTCCCATCGATCCACCTCTCGCTTCCACCTCTTCTGTCCAGAAACCTGAGTTTCTTGGTGAAAGACAGCCCACCCCACGGTTCTTACATAACTAAAGAACACGAGGTGGCGCGGGACTAGGAGGCTAAGGCGCGGACTGTTTAAGATAATGCAGGACCTAAGGAGCATGGGCGGTCCTAACGCTAGGTGCGGGAACTCTCGTGGCGCGGGCTAGACCTAGGGGAACCTTGAAATACAACTCTGAACACCCTTGAACCTAGTTAAGCACACGGTCGCAGGATATATGGAACGAGGAACGGTTCGATGCATGCTGGAGCTAAGCTCGGCACGCGTAGAACCCGGACAATCAGACTATAGTGGAACCTAAGCGCGGGACCTAGGGAGGATCCAACCAAGGAGATGACAAGCCTTGATTATTACAGCTTGGATTTGATAGGATATGACACACCAATCAAACCAAAGATTTTACAAACTCGCATTCTAGATATTACACACTAGAAAGGGATTTGCAAGATTTGAATCGATCAAGAATATTTTCAGAAAGAAAAGTTCTTAATTCAAAATCGATTAAGTTCTTACAATGGTTACAGCCAAAAGATATACACGCCAATGACTGAATTCGAAATGCATGGTCAACAAGTTCTTACATGATTGACACAAACAACCAAGCATTTAAGAACCATGACTAAAAAAATTACAAGGCAGTCAAAGAAATTAAAAAAAACACGCCAACAAAGGAGATGGGCCAGGCCCAAAATAGAAATGCAATTTCATATTTTCAAAGGTCTTATGGGCTTGATCCTTTTAAGAATACACCAGGCCTCATTAAAAATCCATGTGAGAAAAATCCAATGGGAAAAAACCTCATATGGGAAAAGGGAACCAAGTGGACCCTTAATCCCAATCACATAAGCCGAAAGACAAAATAAAATGGACTTAGAAAGACTAAGGAAAGAAATGAGTTAGGAATAACCCAATCGAATTTTGAAGCGCCTTGGTCCGAGAACGGGTCATAGGACTAGGTGGAACGGTCCATGTCTCCGGGTCAAGGCTAGCCGAAGTTTTGGTCGGAGGACGTATCGACGGGTCGGTTCTAGTCGAAGCCATGGCCGGCGTGCGGGTCGAGGCCTTGGTCGTGGCGCTGGTCAAGGCGCTGGTCGTTGGTTGGGTCGTCGTACTCGTCGGGCCTTTGCTCGAGGTTGGGTCGTCCTCATCGTCCCGTGGGTCGAAGATACGTTCGTCCTGCTCCATCCACATCCGATCGTCTGTCCGTCCATGCATACGTCCGGGGCCAACCTCCATGTACTCGCCCAGATGCTCAAGGTCTTTGCCCAGGCCTTCGTTCGATACATTGTCCGGGAATGCATTCTTGTGGCTGTCCGGGTCAGCGTCTAGTTCGTGGTCCGGCTGGTTCAGTCTCGCGTCCGTGCTCACATCACTAACCTAGGCTCATTAGTGAGTTTCTTCATTGCAAGGTATTCAGCCTCTGCGCTGGAACAGGATACTATCTTCTGTTTCTTTGTCTTCCATGTTACCTGATTTCCTCCAACAAATATACAGTAGCCTGTGGTGGACCTCCTGTCTTCTCTGCCTCTAGCCCAGTCCGCGTCACAATACCCCACTATTTCTGAGCTTCCATTAGCTCCCATCCAAATTCCTTTCCCAGAAGTTCCTCTCAAGTATCTAAGAACTCTCTCCAACATATTCCAATGATGAACCTTAGGTGCTTGCATGTGCTGGCTAACCTGGTTCACAGAGAAACAAAGATCAGGCCTAGTGAGAGTTTTATAGATTAACTTACCTACCAGTCTCCTATATAGTTTTGGATCTTTGAATGGTAAATCTTCAATCTCACCCTCACTAATAGCTTTATAACCATCCTCCAAAAGTGTCATTACTGGCTTTGCATCCAATTTTCCTGTTTCAGACAATAGATCAAGTGTATACTTCCTTTGAGATAAGAAGTGTCCCTCTTTAGAGCGACAAACCCCTATCCCTAGAAACTATTTTAGCAGGCCAAGATCTTTAATATCAAATATGGATTTAAGATAAGCCTTAGTTTCTTTGATACCTTACATGTTATCACCAAAGATAATGATATCATCCACATACACCAACACAACTATGATACCTGATTGGCTAGAGGGGGTGAATAAAGTGTGATCAGCTTTTCACTTTCTGAATCCTCTATCTCTTAGTGTCATGCTTCACTTGTGATATCAGACTCTGGGTGATTGTTGTTAGAATGAAAGATTTAGATTCACCATTGGAGAATAGAGAGAGCTTTAAAGAAAAGAGAATGAGAGAAATTATTTTTATTAATAATGAAAGAATTAATATTCTTCTTTCTTACAAATGAAGAGTACAAGTGTTTATATAGAGAGTTTACAATCCTTGTGTCCAAACACATCCTAGCGCCACTTATGGCTTTTTGGCTACAGGTTTAGAAGCTCCTTCATTATCTCCCTTTGGTTTAGAGTATCTACCACACTTCATACTCTTTCTTTGTCTTAGAGTATCTACTTCTTTTCTTCTTCACTTCAATTATCTACCACACTTGATTGTGCCAGACACCCCTCTTTTGATGTCCTTGTTTGCGCCATGAATGCCTTCATGAATTCCTTCATGAATGCCTTTGATGCTCATTTTCTTTCCCCCCCCCACAAGCTTGACACTAGGATTAAGAGTCAAGTTTGGAAGATTGATTCATAGATTGTTTCCATATGTACTCTTTAAAATCATCTCTTGGTCTTCTTTATCCTTTAAACATAATCATAAGAAAGATTGTAAATATCTGGTAGAATAGAAAATGTCTTGAGTATTAAGAGATTTGAAGTACTGAAGAATATGAAGAATATGAGATTTGGAGATTAAAAGTATAAGATTTTAAGTAGAATAAATGAGATTTATGAAGAATGATGAAGAATTAATATGAAAGAATGATGATAAATGTCAAGGTGATTTTTGGATTCAACTACGTTCTAAATGCAATGCATAGTCTTCCTAGGTTCTCTTTCATCCTATGAACATTTCTAGATGAGCAATTTAATCAATCATGGAATAAGTAAAAGGTCTAGAGATAGCCTTTGCAAAGACTTTGATACTAAGTCTTTTTGAGTATTCTTCCTTTGTGAAACGTGTATGTGCTCTGTTAATTTTTACTTCAAGCATACACCAAATGACACTTGACTCCAAGGGAGACCCTATTCATCATTTTCCACCAGTCTTTCCTCTCCACTCCTTGTGGTGGCTGTTCATGGTGGCAATCGGTTGTAACTCCTTCTCCATGTGATGTGTCCTTCTTATTACTTGCTTTCTTTTGCCTTTTGTTAGACAATCAAGCTAAACATCACCTCCCATCTTAATCCTTTGAACCTGTTTAGTATTTCCAGATTCTAAACAAAAGATAGTGAGTAAAAGATATAATAAGAGTTAAGAGTAACCAAACTTAATTTCAAAGACTGCCTAAGGACTTTTGGTTCAACATGCCTTCTTAAACTTATTCTTCTAAGTAAAAGACAAGGTTCTCTTCCCTTATGTTGAAATGGCCAACAACCCAAATGAAGAAGATGGCCCAAGTAACAACCCAAGTGGAGAAGATGGACCGACTAAGGCAATGGGCCCTAACCGATTGTTAAGTTCGAACTAAACCAAAGACTTGGTTCCTTGCATGTAATAATTAAGGTTGTTAGTTGTTGTGTGCATGTCTAGTCTTGTGTTGTAGAGTCTCCTATGGGACTGAAGTATAATGGCATGCACAGCCGCTAGGAACAGTGTAAAGCTGACCATGTTTCAGCAGCTCATGCATGAGTGTGTAAGCTTTGTATTTAAAGATGTGCAACATGCAATGGTGAAATATACTTTTCGATTAATCACATTCTTAAGTGTAAAAGCTTATTACAAATTTTACATGGTATCAGAGCAAGATCATTAAAGACTTGCCCTTTTCCTTAACCTTCTACATCTTGCCTCATTTACTTTGTTCACAAACAAAACACAAAAAAAAAGGGAAAGGAAGAATGGAGAACTTGAAGCTTACCGCACTCCCCGTGATGTTGAAAGGAAGCAACTACCTTCTGTGGACAAGGACCACCAAAACAGCCCTTCGAAGCCGCGGACTGTGGGATCACATTGAAGCAGATGGACCCAATGGAAGATTGACGGTAGAAGGAGAAAGTGAAGCTCAAAAGGCGGCAAAAGAAGCAGAGGAAGAAGAGAGACTTGCCCGGTGGGAACAAGAAGATCAGTTGGTCTTGGCTGTGTTGCAAAGCTCCCTTGAACCATCAATCCTTGCGGCATATTCCTACTCTGAAACCGCAAAGGAGCTATGGGACACACTCCAAAATGTGTATGGAAATTTAAGCAATATTTGCCGCATCTATGAGGTGAAGAAGGCGTTGAACTCACTCCAACAAGAAGGACGAACCTTCAAGGATCTGTTTGGAGACTTCATGGCACTCTGGTCTGAAATGGAAATGCTGAGGCCACCAACTCTCAATGTTCAAGAGCTTGAGAAAAGAAAGGAACAAGACCAAGTGTTCGGACTACTTATGGCTCTAGATGACACCTTCAAGGATCTCATCAAACATATCTTGAGATATGAGAAGCTGCCTACCTTTGAAGAGGTGTGCATGGCTATCCAGAAAGAGGAGGGATCAAGAGGTTTATTCCATGGAGTCAGCGAGACAGCTCACATGGTTAGGGGCCCATCCTCGTTTGAAGAAAGAAGAGCTTTATTCTGTGATCACTGCAAACAAAAGGGTCACATCAAAGAGAAGTGTTGGGTGTTACATCCTCATCTCAAGCCAAAGAAGTGGACCTCAGGACACACCTCTCGACCTCAATGGGGAAACAGGGGAACGGATGACTTGGTAAGGAAGTCAGACTTGGAGGCTCTAATCAAGAGCATCTCCAACCTCTCAGAATCCAGTAAGTGTCTCATGATGGAAAGTAGTAGTTCTAGTCAAGCTAGAGGAACTGATAGGCAGATTATAGTTGATTCTGGCGCAACTCACAACATGATTTGTGATCATAATCTGTTATCAAACATTCGACCACATTATGGGAGTATTAATGTCGCAAATGGTGCTAACTCCCGCATTTGTGGAAAGGGAGATTTGTATGTATTTGGTAAAAGGACAAGGGGATACTATGCACCTAACTTTGTTCACAATATCCTATCTGTCTCAAACATCACTAGAAAGCTTAACTGTAAGGCTATATTTGGTGCTAATGATGACAATAAATGGGATGAAGATGAAGAATGGTTCAGTGGGTATGAGCACCATGACTCTGACCTTGATCTTGTAACTACTGAACCGCAAGACCTAGGAGAAAACCCTACAGACGTGGAAGAAGATCAAGAGGATAATGTGATGGAAGAACTGGTGGAAAACCCCGGGAACCCGAGTGAGGATATTGAAGAAGAAGGAACAAGAAATACACCTAATCTAAGGAGAAGCACCAGAACAAGAGTGGCTCCTGACTGGTTTTGGAAAAGTCCATTCTCAAACAACATGGCAACCATCACAGAGGAAGAAGAACCGCTTGAAGACAGGGCAGAGGTGTGGAAAATGACAGAAAGTAATTCTAAGTATCCGCTGGAAGAAGTTTACTCCACCAAGCACCTGTCAAGAGAGATGCAAGCCTTCATTGCGAATGTAGATGGATATGATGTGCCACGGTCCTTTGAAGAAGCCTTTGCTGATCCAGAATGGAGAAAGGCAATTGAGGAGGAACTCTCATCAATGATAAAGAATGGCACTTGGAGCCTTGAAGAACTCCCTATGGACAAGAAAACTGTGGGATGTAGATGGGTATTCACCAATAAGCTCACTAGTACAGGGGAACTTGAAAGACGCAAGGCTAGACTAGTTGCTAAAGGATATACTCAAGTGTATGGTGAAGACTACACAGACACCTTTGCCCCAGTTGCTAAGCTTCATTCAGTAAGAACCCTACTCTCAATTGCTATTAATAACGATTGGAGCTTGTGGCAGATGGATGTAAAGAACGCCTTCCTTCAAGGCGATCTTGAGGAAGAAGTCTTCATGGAGATTCCTGAAGGAGTGAATTCCAACACCAGTGGACACCAAGTGTGTAGATTACACAAGGCTATTTACGGCCTAAAGCAATCACCACGAGCATGGTACCACAAGCTGAGTGGATGCCTTGAGAGACAAGGCTTTAAAAGGTCTAATGCCGATCACTCCTTGTTCACAAGTCATGGAGAACAAGGGACAGTAGCAATCTTGATCTACGTTGATGACATCATACTTACTGGAGATAATGATGAAGGAATTCTGAAGGCTAAGAGATGCTTGACTGACACGTTTGAGATCAAGGACTTGGGTGAATTGAAGTACTTCTTGGGGATTGAAATGATCCGGTCTTCAGAAGGGATGTTCATATCCCAAAGAAAATATGTGCTGGAACTACTTAGTGAGACCGGGAAACTCGGTAGTAGACCAGCAAGAACACCTATAGAAGATGGGTACAAGGAGGGAAGCAGTGATGAACCTTGGGAGGATGTCAAGCAATATCAAAGGTTAGTTGGTAAACTCATCTATCTAACCATTACGAGGCCTGACATTTGTTTTGCGGTTAATCAAGTGAGTAAACACATGCAAAAACCCACGGTTCACCACTGGTATATGGTGGAAAGAATCCTACGCTATCTAAAGGCTAGTCCAGGAAAAGGAGTTTGGTTTCAAAGGAATGGAAACAATGAATTGGTGGGATATTGTGATGCGGATTGGGCTGGTGATAGGGAGGATCGAAAATCAACCACTGGATATTGCATGATGATTGGAGGTAACATTGTTACGTGGAGGAGTAAGAAACAGAAGGTAGTGTCTCTATCTAGCGCAGAGGCAGAGTATAGAGCCATGAAGGATGCTACCAAAGAGATAATATGGTTAAGAGGACTTATGAGAGAGCTTGGGATTGAAGTAAACAAGGCCACTACTCTATTTTGTGACAATCAAGCGGCCATTCACATCTCATCTAATCCTGTGTTTCATGAAAGGACGAAACACATAGAAGTGGACTGCCATTACGTGCGAGAGAAGATAGAAGATGGAAGCATAGCTACTGCTTATGTGAGGAGTGAAGATCAATGCGCAGACATCTTTACAAAGGCCACTTCTTCACATGTTTGCTCATACTTGCAAGACAAGATAGGCCTCAAGAATCCTCACCAGCCTATCTTGAGGGGGGATGTTGAAATGGCCAACAACCCAAATGAAGAAGATGGCCCAAGTAACAACCCAAGTGGAGAAGATGGACCGACTAAGGCAATGGGCCCTAACCGATTGTTAAGTTCGAACTAAACCAAAGACTTGGTTCCTTGCATGTAATAATTAAGGTTGTTAGTTGTTGTGTGCATGTCTAGTCTTGTGTTGTAGAGTCTCCTATGGGACTGAAGTATAATGGCATGCACAGCCGCTAGGAACAGTGTAAAGCTGACCATGTTTCAGCAGCTCATGCATGAGTGTGTAAGCTTTGTATTTAAAGATGTGCAACATGCAATGGTGAAATATACTTTTCGATTAATCACATTCTTAAGTGTAAAAGCTTATTACAAATTTTACAATGATCAATGCAGTTCATTAACAAATGATTCAACTAGCTAAACTAGGTTCAAAATGTCCCATCGTAACAATTTCTAATACATGAACACAATTAAATAGAATTCATGATTTATTAACCACCTAGATACCAGATTTCCTATGGTTATAACTCACACAACCATCAATGTAATCAACAAAATATAGTTGGATAAGAGTTTAGAAATAGCCTGAATGCATAAGACTTTGATACTAGGTCTTCGCATTTGATTTTAGGAACTGGTTCTGGTGCATTCCCCATCATTTTTCAACCTTAATATAGTTGTCTCTAACTCTTCCTCTTTTGTCCTAGTCTTTGCACTTTTTCTTGTTGCAGCCTAAGGTAGCCTAACCTCCATAATAACAACTTCCCAACTGCAGAAAAACTTTTTAACCTCCTAACCAACTTGTTCCCATTCAGTTTTAGCTGGTATAACAGCCTAACCAAGTTGTTTCAACAGCCTTTAAACAAGGCTTCTCCATCTTTAATCCACCAATTTCACACAAGGTACTAGGTTAGGTTGAACTAGTCTTTAAGGCTTAACAGCTTTTGATAACTCTTTTTAACTGCTTAAACACCTTTTAACCTCCAAACACCAGCCTAAAACCGTCACCAACAGCTCTCTTTAACCACCATTAACATTTTTTAACTCCAACTTCTTCTAACAAACATAACTGTCTATAACCACTTCTTGACCAGATTGTAACCACCTTTTAACTATATTCTAAAAGCTTCTAAACTGATTAACCACCTATTAACTACTAACATAAACCGTTTAAGGTATTTAATAATTGGTTACAACAGCTGAGCAATAAATCTAACCTCCTTCTACCATAATTCAATACTTTTTAGAATCTGACTAGTTCACAAGAAAATGAATCTTGAAGCCTAAAATTTATCAGATTGTAATGAAAGTTCTTGGAACCCTTCACAAGATTCTTATATAATTTCTTAAAATCCAAGATTTGAAAAATAATGAGAAGGGAAAAGATTTTTATCACCAATACCCCAAAGGGATCAAAACTGGACACGTCGAAGGAAAACGATCAAGAAGGCTTCAAAACTTGATTAGAGTGAGTACGAACCTCCTGAAACATAATCTAGACTCATTTATCTTGAGGTCAGGCTTTGGAATCGATCGATTTGATGATGAATTGAACAAGTTATGCTCGTTGCAATGGAGAAGAACACAGAAGACGCCGATCGCGACTCCTTCGTGGATAACTTTTGATCCTGATCACCATATGAGATGAAACTGGTGCAGGGATGATCAGTAACTCTTTCCTGATAATCATTTTGAAGGAAAGTGGAAGAAAACCTCGTTATCTTGCCGGAATTGATGAAGAACCACCATGATCTTCTCGACATATCCCATTTGGAGGCTTGCATGAAAAGATTGAAAACAACTGGAGATTTTGTGGATTATATGGATGTTTATTAATATGATACCATGTTATAATGAGAGATTTAGTTTTACCATTGGAGAATAGAGAGAGTTTTAGAGAAAAGATAATGAGAGAAAGGATTTTTATTAGTAATGAAAGAATTAATCTTCTTCTTGCTTACAAATAAAGAGTACAAGTGTTTATATAGAGAGTTTATAATTCTTGTTTCCAAACACATCCTAGGCGTCACTTATGGCTGTTTGGCTACAGATTTATAATCTCCTTCATACTCTCCCTTTGGTTTAGAGTATCAACCACACTTAATACTCTCTCTTTGTCTTAGAGTATCTACTTTTTTTCTTCTTCATTTAAACAATTGTTTGAAACCATAAATGGCCTTTCTTTAATCTTAGAACTTTGCCTGGTTGAATAATCCCTTCTAGACCTGGACGTGGTCGCATGTACACTTCTTCCTCTAGCTCTCCTTTCAGAAATACATTCTTCATATCCATCTGCCACAATTCCCATTCCAGATTCGTTGCTAGTGATAACACAATCCCTACAGTGTAAAGCTTTGCCACAAGAGCAAATGTATCTCCAAAATCTTCACCATAGGTTTGAGTTAAACCTCTCGCCACTAGCCCGGCCTTATACCTCTCTATATCTCCATTACTTTTATACTTAAATGTACACACCCATTTTTATCTTACTGCCTTCTTCTCTTAGGTAGCACAGCTTCATCCCATGTGCGATTTTTCTCCATCGCTCCTGTTTCATCATCTATAGCATCCCTCCACACTTTGAGTTCCTTAGCTTCTTCATATGTTGCTGTAATGTGTCACTGATCCAGGCTACTCATAAGACCTTGTGTTCTTTAGGAAATTCAGCAAATGAGCATACAACTTGTGAGGGATCAGCAACCGCATGAGCGTTATAATACACTCTTGTATTCACCCAATTTGATGGATCCTTCCTGGGCCTTGTGCTTCTTCTTAGAGGTTGTGCTGATCCTGAACTTGATGCCTCATGTTCTTGGGTAGTTACAACTTCACTTTCCACATGTAAGCTTTCTACTCCTTGATCGTGACTCTCAGAAGAAGAAGCATTACTGGCACTATCCACATCCGGATCTTCTTCAAGTGTTCTCCCATCACGAGCAAGAGTGTGCTGAGAAGGGACTGTTTCATGCCAAGACGTGCTTGGATCATTTTCAGTCCAGTGGCGCGGTTTGTGCCGAGCAGGTTATAGTTTGTGCCGAGCCGATTGCCCTGGACAGGGAACTGATGCTGGAAAATGAGAGGTGGGAATACCAAGTTGATCAAAGATATTCTTAAGACTGGTATCCCGGTCCAGGGAGGTGTCAGAAAGATCAGCCAAGTCATTCCACTGTTGCTCATCATAGCAGTCTTTGTTCTCAATAAACTTAACATCTCGGGACACAAGAAGCTTCCTAGCTTCAAGATAATAACACTTATAGCCTCTTTGAGTAGTAGAATATCTAATGAAACCAAAACAAAACACAAACAACCAAATACCTTCAAGTGAGCTAGAGAAGGCTTAATAGAGTTTAACACCTCAAACAGAGATATGTCATTTAGGATCCTTGTGGGAATTCGGTTAATGAGGTAACAGGCAGAGAGGACAGCATCTCCCCAAAACTTCTTTGGAACCTTGGAGTGAAACATCATCGACCTGGCTACTTCCATCAAGTGGTGATTCTTCCTCTCGGCTACACCATTCTGTTGTGGTGTATAAGGGCAGCTAGTTTGATAAAGAATGGCATGCTTATTGAGATGATCTCGGATGGCATTGCTAGTATACTCTCCACCATTGTCTGTTCTAAAAATTTTAACCCTTGCATTGAAATGGTTAGTAATATAATTCTGAAAATTAACAAAGGCTTCTAAAGCTCTATCTTTGGATTGCATCAAAGTTAACCAGGTATATTTGGATTTCTCATCTATGAAGGTGATAAAATATTTCTGGTTCTCTCTAGATAAACAAGGAGCAGTACAAACATCTGTATGCACAATATCAAAGCATTTTGCATAAACCGTATTAGACGTAGAGAAAATAAACTTGCAATGTTTGCCTAATATACAAGCTTCACAATCATCATTTTTAAACACAACATTAGGCAACTTTAAGCTTAAGGCCCGAGAGTAGGGATATCCTAATCTAGCATGCCATAGCACATTATTCGCAGAAGCAGAAACAGAGTTTAGAGAGGATAAAACAGAAGCTAGAGGTTGATCATCTTCAAGTAGATAAAGACCATCTTTAGTTATTCCTTTCCCAAGCATCTTACTTGTCTTAATATCCTGAAAATGCACATCATTAGGTGTGAAGATAACATTACAATCCAAGTCATTTGTGGCCTTATTAACAGATACCAAGTTAAGAAGTGAAATCAGGCATAAAGAAAGCTTTAGTCTCCCTATCAAATAACTTCAAATTTCCTACCCCTTTAATTGGAATTCTTTCCCCATTAGCAACAACAATATGATCCTTACCCGGTTCTAGAATCTTAATCAGTTCAACATTGCTAATCATATGGTGGGATGCTCCAGAGTCAATTATTAAGGGTTTCTCATTTAATTTGAAAGTATGAGCAGAAGCATGAAAGGATATACCCATGGCATACCATAACTTTCTTTTAGAGCTTTGAAAAAAGCATCAAGTTCTGACCGCTTCACCACCTGATCTTGATCAGCTATCTGAGCAGTTTGAGCATTGATAACAACTATCCCATCTCCCTCTTGGTTGCGTGAAGAGGATCCTGCCGGTTCAGCCTTAGTCTTCGTAATGTTTGCTCGGATGTCCCTGAACTTCGGAGGCTTGAGATGTGGATGGAGAATCCAGCATTTGTCCTTTGTATGGCCCATCCTCTTGCAGTGAAAACAGAACAATCCTTTCCTCTCATCTTATTTGATGTACACTCCTTTGTTGGCGGTTACAAGCTCGCCCTTTCCACTGATAAGACCATGAGATCTTTGTTCTCTTTGAATGTAAGACCACACTTCTTCAAGAGATGGAAGTTTTTCTGATCTAAGAAGGTGCTTGATCAGGTCATTGTAGATTGGATTCAAGGTGAGAAGGAGACCAAAGACCTTGTCCTGTTCGCGCCATTCAAGGAGAACTTCTAGATCAGTAGAGTTAGGTCTAAGCATTTCAAGCTCAGCCCATAAGGAGCGGAACTTGCCAAAGTGAGCTGTGAATTCCAAGTCTTCTTGATGAAGGTTGTTGATTGTCCTTTATACTTCAAAGAATCTATTGAGATTAGTGGTATTGCCATACACTTTCTTGAGTGTTTCTCATAGTTCCTGAGCATTTTCACAGTATGAATATGCTTCCATGATAGGTCCATCCAGTGATCTTTGAATGATGGATAACACAAACTGATCTTCCATAATCCATTTTTCTTCATCAGTAATCATGATCTCATGTCCATCTTCTTGTTGGAAAGCTTTTGGAGGAGCTTCATATAGGAGAAGATGCATTCCTAGTTCACGGCCACCAAGAGTGGTTTTCACCAATCTGGACCATAGAAAGTAATTGAGACCATTTAAGGTGACCGGGATAACCATGGGTCTTGTATTCTCCATCTAAATTCTCCATTTAAGAGGGACCACAGTAGCTAGGTAACAGAGAGCCTTAGAGGGTTTGAGCACGGTTTTTCCTAGAACAGAGCTCTAGATGATGGAACCTTCTTCTCTTCAAATCCCTTTTCTTTATATCACCGTTTTTGGATTAACCATAGAGCTCTTACTTTTTGCTAAGAATCCACACTATACGGACAGAACAACTAAACCCAGAAACAGAGGACACGAAATGCTTGCAAAAGAGATGGATATCTAGCTCAAAAGCTACGCTATCACCCTAGGATTCCATATCGTTCCTTGTAGTACTGGAAATGATCTGCCTTAAGATAAAATGAGCTACCTTTTAGGTTAATGACCAATGTGTACGGACTCTGCGCTTGGTTGTTGCTGAGGAAGACGAGTACAAACTCACAAGTTCTAACAAAAACCGCTTTCTCTCTTGCTTCTTAAGCAACAGATGAGCCGAAGTTTGCTTCTTTCACCACTTTGATGAAGAAAGTGAAAGAATATGAGATTTATGTTCACCATTGATCAACAGAATAGAGAGAGAGAATTTTAGTGACAAAGAATGAAAGAAAGAATATTTTTATTCATAATGATAAGAGAATGATTTCTCTTGCTTAGTTACAATATGTGAAGGGAGTAAGGTATTTATACTAATCTAGTCTAGGCTTGTTTGGATACAAGGATAGCCTTATACATGAATGGCTACAAGGATAACATAATACTATAACACAAACAAGCCTTAAACACTCCCCTTTAACATATTAAACTCACGCCTTTATTTATAGAATCAAAGGCTTTCATCTTTCATCATTTCTTCTTCATTCCAACACTCCCCCTCAAGCTTAAGACATGAAAAATGCCTAAACTTGCAACCATGAAGCATTACCTCATTAAAAACCTAGAGAAGGAAAACCCAATTAGGACAAAACCTTTTCTAGGGAAAAAGAGTATAACACTTCATGTTGGGATCATTGGTGTGGAATGGACTGCTTTGAAGCTTCTTATAAGTCTGGTCTATTTCTCCCCTTTTCTTTTGACTCCTTCTCTTTAAGAGGTGATATTGATCCAGCTTTCTCAAAGCTTTCAAGTTTAACCTGTTTCACATACACATATACATGCATGTATCAATTCTCACAAGATAAACCAATGCATTATAATATAAGTATGATTTTTAACTTCCCTTTTTTATAAATGTGGATGGCGATTTGGATGATATGATCTAGATCAGTCTGGTTCTCAAAAAAACTCCATATTAAGGTCTTTGGATTCATCATGATCACATGGTTCTCTTATGGATTCATCATGATCACATGGTTCTCTTCCCTTATATGTTTTGGATCCACTTTGGGTAGCTTCATTTTTGCTTCACTTTTCTACTTTCAATAAGTCCAACTCAAGAGAATAAGATTGTAGAATTAGGCTTGACTAGAGTGAGCACACTTATCTCCTAATACACTTTCACACCATGCTTCCACTAAATGATGTAGGGTAAGTCATGCTTATGATTGTTTTCCATCACTTCCTGATCTAAAAACATCATAGCAACTCAAAAATAAAGATTAGTATTCCAGAACTAGAATAAGATCAAGTCTGGTATCAAGTATAATATCTAGCCAAATTCTCAACCTAAAATCATAGAATTAAAGAACTTATCCTAGATAGAACCTTTGATGAGAGAATTTTGTCATGAGGTGATTCATCACTTTCCACCAGCTTACTCCTTCTCCATGAGATTTGGTAGCTTGATGGCCATTGGTTCTATCCTCATTTGATGACAAAAGAATTGGATGACCTTATTCACAGTCTCCATTAAAAAATCAGACTTAGCACACTTCTTGTGCTTACTTTCCAAGGCAAAACATCTTGGAATAATCATGATCCAGCATGAACCTTCTCCATACATGAACTGCATGAAACGCATGAGCACATTAGAGCAACACGGCCATGTACCATGTACCAGCGAGCGCTAACTTGTTAACTTGGGCCAGCTTCATGTGCCTCCTTGTCACAGCCAGCTTGTTCTAGATTAGATGCTCATTTTCTTTCCCCTCCACAAGCTTGACACTGAGAATAAAAGTCAAGTTTGGTAGAATGAGCATACACAGAAGTAATGTCTCAAAGTGGTCTTCTTTATCCTTTAAACATAAAGAAGAACATAGTAAATATCTGTGAAATGTTTTGAGAATTAAGAGATTTGAAGTATTGAAGAATATGAAGAATAAGAGATTGGAGATTAAAAGTATAAGTGATGAAGAATTATAGAGAATTATGATGAATGTTAAGGTGAATGTTGGATCCATCTAGGTTCTAAATGCAATGCATAGTCTTCCTAGGTTCTCTTTCATCCTATGAAGATTTATAGATGAGAAATATCAATCAATCAAGGAATAAGTAGAAGGTTTAGAAATAGCCTTTGCAAAGACTTTGATAAGCCTTTGTGAGTTTCCTCCTTTGTGATTGATTATGATCTGAACTTGTAGCATGTGTGCTTTGTTGATTTTCTCTTCAAGCACACACCAAAGGTCACCTTACTCCATGGGAGAGCTGATTCATCACCTTCCACCAGTCTTTCCTCTCCACTCCTTGTGGTGGCTGTTCTTGGTGGCCATTGGTTCTAACTTCTTCTCCATGTGTTGTGCCTTTTTCACTTGCTCTCTTTTGTCTTTGTTAGACAATGAAGCAAAATATCAACTCCCATCTTGATGTAAGAACTTAGGTGGGCTGTCTTTTCACCGAGAAGCTCAGGTTACTGGGAAATAATTCGACGGTAGTGAAGGGGTGGATCGAAGGGATCACACAAGCTGTGAAAAGGGCTTGTGATACTCCAAGAACTTCAACCAATGGGGTTGAAGTCGACGGCCGCAAGCAAGAGAGTTGCTGGCGGCTTGTTTTGCCTAAAAGGACTCAGAGTTTTTGTTTTAAAATTGCTTGTTCTTTCATAAAGTGAAACAAGAAGGCTTATATAATGCCTTATTACAATTTTAGGGTAAACTACAAGGCGTTTAACCTTTAGGAGATTAAAACAACATGTAGTTTACTTATTGTCACTTAGAATAAATAATGGGCCATAATTAGTCAACATGACTTAACCCAACTAAAACACTTAGACAAATAAATCGAAATTAAAGAAGGAAAAGCCCAATAACACTTAGGCTGAGAATTCGCCTGAAGACTTGTGAATGGGATGGAATTGTGAACAAGTCTTCAACGCCTTGCGAACTAGGAGTGTTGCCTCATTAAAACCTTCTTCGGAAAACCCAATGGGACAAAACCGAAGATAGGGAAAAGAGTACAATTTCCTAGAACGACTTTTGGTGTCTCTACCGAATGGTAATGGTAAAGACACCGGAAGAGGAAGAGTCTTCGAGAAGGAAACTCCAGGGTTCCTTGTCTAGCTGGAACAGAGGTCCGGTCGTGGGTGCAATGGCCAGAACAGGCTGGTCGGGGACGAGTGGCTAGCGGGTCGTCTGGCCGGCTGGTCGTGGCCTGGGCGGACCAGGCTGGCCGGATGTGTGACCCGGGCTGGTCATCTGGCCGGCTGGCCGGGGGCTGGACGTCTGGGTCGCCTCCTGGTCATCTCCTGTCCCACACTCCAACAACAGGCTGAGCTTGTCTCCTAAAGCTTTCCTCTTGGACCGCGTAAGAGGTCCAGGTGGAATGACCGGTGCAGTAGCTGGCTCGATGCCCTCATCATTCCCTCCCTCTTGAAGTGCTTTGGTCTCCAAACCAAAATCCTCACCTGCATCAAACAACTCTAAGTCAGCAACATTGAAAGTACTTGAAACATTATACTCACCTGGGAGTTCGAGCTGGTAGGTGTTGTCGTTGATTCTCCGAAGAACGCGGAATGGGCCATCTCCCCGGGGTGCAAGCTTGCTCTTTCGTCGCTGGGGAAATCTCTCGGGGCGCAGGTGTAGCCAAACCCAATCTCCTTCCTTGAAGACCATGTGCCGGCGGCCCTTGTTGGCATTCCTGACGTTCTGGATTTTCCGTTGCTCAAGGTTCGCCTTAGTCTCCTCGTGAAGTTTCTTGATGTAGTCTGCTTTGGCTTCTCCCTCCAAGCTGATGGCGTCGTCTAACGGGATTAGTGTGAACTCAATCGGAGTGGTCGGGTTGAAGCCGTAGAGAACTTCAAAAGGTGATCTCTTCGTGCCTGAATGTGCAGCTCGGTTGTAGGCAAACTCGACGTACGGAAGACATTCCAACCAATTCTTCAAATTTCCACCGATGGTCGCCCGCAATGTCTGTGACAAGGTCCGGTTGACAACCTCAGTCTGGCCGTCTGTCTGGGGGAGATACGCGGAAGAGAACAGGAGGTTGGTGCCCAATTTTCGCCAAAGTGCTCGCCAGAAGTGGCTCAGGAACTTGGTATCTTGGTCAGAAACGATTGTCCGGGAATGCCATGAAGTCTGACGATTTCTTTGAAGAACAGGTCGGCGATCTGGCTTGCGTCGTTGGTCTTGTTACAAGCGATGAAATGCGCCATCTTAGAGAACCGGTCGACCACGACGAAGATGGAATCCTTATTGTGCAACTTCGGTAGGCCTAGGACGAAATCCATGGATATGTCTGTCCAAGGCGCAGATGGAACTGGCAAGGGCATGTAGGGGCCCTGCGGATGCAGCTTTGACTTAGCCCGCTTGCAGATAAGGCACCGGGCGCAGTGCGTCTCGTCGTCTCGGCGCTGATGAGGCCAATAATAGTGCTCCTTAAGCATGGTTAAGGTCTTGTCGATGCCAAAGTGTCCCATGAGACCTCCACCGTGTGCTTCTCTGAGAAGCAGTTCTCGGATTGATCCCCTCGGAATGCAAAGTCGCTTGTCCTTGAAGAGGAATCCGTCGTGCAGGAAGAAGCGACTGAAGTTCCCTTTGCCGTGCTCTAGATGGGCCTGGGCGAAGTCGACATCATCGGCATACAGTCCTTGATCATCTCGAAGCCAAGAACCTTGGACTCCATGACAGAGATAAGGCTGTAACGACGAGACAGGGCGTCAGCGACGATGTTGTCCGTTCCTTTCTTGTACTTGATGATGTACGAAAAGGTCTCAATGAATTCTAGCCAACGGGCATGTCGTTTCTTCAACGTTGATTGCCCTCGGAGGTTCTGGAGCGTCTGATGATCGGTGTGAATGACGCACTCTCGTGCAAGCAGATAATGTTGCCAAGTCTCTAAGGCGCGGACAAGGGCATAAAGCTCCTTGTCGTAGGTCGGATAGTTAAGTGCAGCTCCACTTAACTTCTCGCTGAAGTAGGCGACTGGTCGTCCGCCTTGGGTAAGGACGGCTCCAATGCCTATGCCGGAGGCATCGCACTCAACCTCGAACGTCTGCGTGAAATCTGGTAACACGAGGACTGGTGCGTGTGTAAGGCGTTCCTTAAGCAGCTGGAAGGCCTTGTCTTGCTCGGGACCCCAACGAAAATCCTGGTTCTTTTTGATCGTCGAGGTCAAGGGTCCAGCAATAGTGCTGAAGTCGCGGACGAACCGTCTGTAGAAGCTGGCAAGTCCGTGAAAGCTGCGGACCTTGGTGGCGGTCGTCGGCGTGGGCCAATCCTGAATGGCCTTGATTTTCTCGTCGTCTACCCGAAGTCCCTGGGAACTGACGACGAAACCAAGGAATACGACTTGGTCGGTGCAGAATGTACACTTCTTGAGGTTGGCGTACAGTTGCTCTTTCTGTAAGGTAGTGATCACGGCTTCCAAGTGCTCCAGGTGGTCTCGGTAAGTCGTGCTGTAAACGAGAATATCGTCGAAGTAGACCACGACAAATTTTCCGATGAACGGGCAAAGAACCTCGTTCATAAGTCGCATGAAGGTACTGGGCGCATTTGATAAACCGAATGGCATTACGAGCCACTCATATAGGCCTTGCTTTGTCTTGAAGGCGGTCTTCCATTCATCTCCTTCTCGCATCCTTACTTGATGGTATCCACTCTTCAGGTCTATCTTCGAGAAGATGGCGGCTCCGCTGAGCTCGTCAAGCATGTCGTCTAGGCGTGGGATGGGGTGCCGGTACTTGATGGTTATGTTGTTGATGGCGCGGCAGTCAACGCACATCCTCCAACTTCCGTCCTTCTTGGGTACCAGAAGAACCGGAACGGCACAGGGGCTGAGACTTTCACGGACATATCCTTGAGCCATGAGGTCTTGGACTTGTCGTTCTAATTCTTAAGCCTCCTCGGGGTTTACTCTGTAAGCTGGACGGTTAGGTAGCTGAGCTCCGGGAATGAAGTCAATGTGGTGCTCGATCCCTCGGATAGGTGGAAGGCCGGCTGGGATTTCGTCTGGGAAGACGTCTGCGTACTTGTCAAGAAGTGCGCGGATCTCGGCAGGCAGAGGGTGCTCCGTACTGGCCGTGTGTAGACTCTCTCTGTAGAGCATGAGCACGACTTGGGTGCCTGCGGTGCATGTTGCCTTTCTCATGTCTGCTACATTAATCAGAAAATTCTCCTTTCTGGTATGTTGATCCTTGGCCATCTTGGATTGCATTTCTTGGACGGTGTGTGCAGACATCGGGGCTAAGTTGTAGCGGCGCTTGTCGTGGACGAAAAAGTAGAAGTTGGTCCGTCCGTTGTGCTTGGTCTCACGGTCGAATTGCCAAGGTCGTCCGAGCAGAAGATGTCCAGCTGACATCGGGACAACGTCGCAGGTGACCTGATCTTGATATCTGCCGATGCTGAATGAGACCTTCACTTGGTCTGAGATGTACAGCTCCGTCTTGTTGTTCAGCCACCGAAGTTTATAAGGCTTGGGGTGCTTGGTCACGGGCAAGCCCAATTTCTCCACCATGTACTTACTGGCGGCATTCGTGCAGGATCCTCCGTTAATGATCAACGAACACACTTTTCCAAGTATCGTGCATTTGGAATGGAAAATGTTCTCTCGTTGTTCTTCTTCTTCAGGCTCAATTCGTGAACTAAGAACGCGTCGGATCATAAGCATCTCTCCGGAATCAGCGTATTCAATGTCCTCATCGGACTGATGTGTCGGAAGTGCTGGCTCTTCTTGCTCCTCCTCGGATTCATAATCTCCGGACGCAGTAAGGACCATTGTCCTTTGAGTGGGACAATCCCGGGACATGTGTCCTCTGCCCTTACACTTGAAGCAGACGATCTCGCTGCTCCGCTGAGGCTGGGATGGGGTCGTGGCATGCGGTGGTCTAGGAGCTGGAGGCGCCGGTCTGGGGGCTGAGCTGGAGGCGACGGCTTTGCCTTTGAGTCGTGGGTCAATAGGCTGAGTCGTCCGCTCAAATGGCTTGGAACCGGTGTTCCAAGTGTTTCTGGGTCGAGAAGGTGCGGCAAGCTTCCGCTTATGGCACTTCTCGATCTGGACTGCTAGGTGGAACAGCTCACCTAGGTCGTGGTAGGGCTGCAGTTCAATCTTTCTGGCGATGGAATCTTGCAAGCCATCGATGAATTGGGCCATAAGGCTCTCTTCAGATTCATCTACATCGAGTCGGTTACGGAGATGCTCGAACTCGTCAAAGTATTCAGTCACCGTCTTGCTTCCTTGAGTGAGGCGTCGGAAACATAGCTGAAGCTCGCGGTGGAAGTGGGGCGGTACATAACGTCGCCTCATGATTTGGGTCAGCTCGAACCATGAAGTCACAGAACCCATACGAGCTCGTCTGCGGGTGGTGACTTCGCGATCCCACCATGCTAAGGCATGGTCTGTAAATTGCTCTATCGCAAAGATGACCTTTCGGGGATCATCATAGTTGTAGTACTCAAAGATGAGCTCCATGCGTCTCTCCCAGTCGAGATACTCTTCGGGGTCTAATTTCCCCGAGAAAGGAGGTGGGCTCATCTTGACCTCCGGGTAGTGGGTGGCTGGACGCGGCGGCGGTGGTGGTGGTAGGTCGTCGTCATAGTAGGGATGTCGACCCATAGGTGGCCGTTCGTGGTGGTATGGAGGCGCGGAAGGTGCGGCAGGGGGAGGCGGCGTGGCTTGCCTCAACTGCTCAAGCTGAGTGGAGAATGTTGACATTTGTGCCGTCAGGGCTTGAAGAAGCTGTACCATGGTCGGATCAGCTTGCCCCGACGTTGATTCATCCCTTCCTGTCATATTTCCTTTTCCGGGAAAAGGAAATTTCTAGAAAAAGGAAAGTTTCCTTTTTGGGAAACTTTCCTTATTTGGAAAGTTCCCGAGAATATATTTTTGATTTTATATTTATGCACAGAATTATAAAATAAGGAAAAAAAATATACTATCTATAAAAGGAATAACCTAGAAAAAGGAAAATATCCTATGGATATATTTCCTAAACCTAAAAAGGAAACTAATAACTAGGGAATATCCTAAATATTTATGTCTAATCTAGAAAAAGGAAACTAAATAAAATCCTAATAAATATCTAGAAAAATTTCCTAAACACTATCTAGAAAATTTCCTAAATTAATTTAATGCCTAGAAAACTTATGGAAACTATCTAGATACTACCTAAATACTATGGAAAACTTCCTAAAACTAGAACTAGGAATCTAGACAACTAAACTAACCTAGCCGCCTAACTACTCGAACCCTAAACGAGCCTAGTGCTCGGACGCAGAACTAGCCTAGAGGTGGCTACGCGGACAGGTGACGGCTAGCGAGTTGGGACGGGTGTGGAACGACTAGGGCGGCCGGCGCGGTACGAGACAGGACCTAACACTCGACTAGGGCTAGACTCGGGACGCTAAGGCTCACACACGCTAAGACCTAGACCTAAGACACACTAGCTACGCTCGCGGACAGGGAAAGGGCTAGGACGCACGCTAAGACGCGGTATGGCAACAAACGGCTTGGTGCACTAGCGCACACGCGGTAGACCTAAGCTATCTAGAAGCGGGATGCTCACGCATACACGCGGGAGCACACTAAGGGACCTAGACGCGAGTTGATACAACTCGTGGGGCTGCCTAACCTAGACCTAATGCAATGAGACCCAACAAGCGACACAAAGGAGGAGTAGCCTGAACTAGGACGCTAGGGAACCTAGGCTGCTCGCGGCTTGGATAGGCTGCGGTTGGGGAGCTGAGGGACACTAACTTGCGGATGAGAAAACCAAGGATACTAAAGGGGCCCTAGCAAGCAACACACAAATCCTTATGGATTTTCAAGTATGTGAATGTGTTCTATGTGAGTTTTCTAAGAACCCTAGTTTGATTTTAAATACCTAAACAATATTTTTGTTTTCTTTTCTTAAAAAAAAAATTTCTAGCAACAAACAAGCAATAAAACAAACAAATTTCTTCTATTTTTTTTTTAAAATATGAAAAATTAGAAAAGGATTGATAGAACCTGATTTTTTTTTTTTTTTTTGTAGGATGTTTGTGGTATGTGACTTGATTCCTCTCCTTCTTACCGAGAACCTCAGGGGAAAGAGAAAGATACACAATCAAAAGCCAAAACTGTTGAAACAAAACAATGAAAAAAATCGCCAAAAATAAAAGGATAGAATCAACCTGATGTGCAGGAGCTTTAAGCTCTGATACCAGATGATGTAAGAACTTAGGTGGGCTGTCTTTTCACCGAGAAGCTCAGGTTACTGGGAAAGAATTCGACGGTAGTGAAGGGGTGGATCGAAGGGACCACACAAGCTGTGAAAGGGGCTTGTGATACTCCAAGAACTTCAACCAATGGGGTTGAAGTCGACGGCCGCAAGCAAGGGAGTTGCTGGCGGCTTGTTTTGCCTAAAAGGACTCAGGGTTTTTGTTTTAAAATTGCTTGTTCTTTCATAAAGTGAAACAAGAAGGCTTATATAATGCTTTATTACAATTTTAGGGTAAACTACAAGGCGTTTAACCTTTAGGAGATTAAAACAACATGTAGTTTACTTATTGTCACTTAGAATAAATAATGGGCCATAATTAGTCAACATGACTTAACCCAACTAAAACACTTAGACAAATAAATCGAAATTAAAGAAGGAAAAGCCCAATAACACTTAGGCTGAGAATTCGCCTGAAGATTTGTGAATGGGATGGAATTGTGAACAAGTCTTCAACGCCTTGCGAACTAGGAGTGTTGCCTCATTAAAACCTTCTTCGGAAAACCCAATGGGACAAAACCGAAGATAGGGAAAAGAGTACAATTTCCTAGAACGACTTTTGGTGTCTCTACCGAATGGTAATGGTAAAGACACTGGAGGAGGAAGAGTCTTCGAGAAGGAACCTCCAGGGTTCCTTGTCTAGCTGGAACAGAGGTCCGGTCGTGGGTGCAATGGCCAGAACAGGCTGGTCGGGGGCGTGTGGCTGCCGGGTCGTCTGGCCGGCTGGTCGTGGCCTGGGCGGACCAGGCTGGCCGGATGCGTGACCCGGGCTGGTCATCTGGCCGGCTGGCCGGGGGCTGGACGTCTGGGTCGCCTCTTGGTCATCTCCTATCCCACACTCCAACAACAGGCTGAGCTTGTCTCCTAAAGCTTTCCTCTTGGACCGCGTAAGAGGTCCAGGTGGAATGACCGGTGCAGTAGCTGGCTCGATGCCCTCATCACATCTTAAGTCTTTGAACCTGTTGAGAATAGGCAGATTTTAAACAAAAGATAGTGAGTGAAAAAGATTGATTAAGAGTAACCAAACTTAATTTTAAACACTGCCTAAGGACTTTTGGATTCAACATGCCTTCTTAAACTTATTTTCCTAAGTAAAAGACAAGGTTCTCTTCCCCTAGGATCAATGCAATTCATGAACAAATGATTCATCTAGCTAAACTAGGTTCAAAATGTCCCATTCTACCAATTTCTAAATACATGAACAAAATTCAATAAAATTCATGATTTACTAACCACCTAGATACCAGAATTCCTAAAGTTCTAACTCACACAACCATCAATGAAATTAATAAAATAGTTGGATAAGAGTTTAGAAATAGCCTGAATGCATAAGACTTTGATACTAGGTCTTTGCATTTGAGTTTAGGAACTGGTTCTGATCTAGGAAATCTCTTTCATTATGTTTCTTTCATTAGGAACTGTAATTCCTCCATCAACCTGTTATCCGAGAGGCATGGCATCGCCATTTGCTCCTGAACCATCAGCTGTCATGAATGCCTGAAACCTTCAGTTATGCTTTCAGCATCTGACGTCATGCCCGCATTTGCATGTCGTTCACGTCTGAGATCAGTGGACTGGCTGCACAAAGAGTATTAACATTCTAACGGCAAGCAATACCGGGTTTTAACAATGAACACTTCAACAGGTAACACCAACAATGGTAATATACTAGCTATTATATATATAGTCAAACTGTTACTCCTGTGATTCAGTTAAGCGGTATTCAAGAATCAGCATCTTTAGATGATTCGCTTACTACTCGTTCTTCCTCGTTTCTTGTTGCATCTTCTACCAAAGGAATCAAATTACAGTGGATCGTGTGTGGCACTGGTTTCTCTAGCTGAAACAGCGGATGCTTGCATAAAGTCGGGAAACGAACAGTCATTGCAACACTTCAAGAACCACCACGTCGTAGGTTTTATTTGGCTTCTCATCGTTACCACAGTTAACCATCGCTGGCCAAAGCTTCTTTACGGTTATGACCTCGCCATTGTCCACGTCACCGCGGTAAACCACTCCTGAACATCCTTTACCAATCGCATTTGGCTCAACTTTAATCAACAGTCATCTTCGTTCATTTGATGATCTTTGTGAATCTGGCTGGCCATGGAAACTCCTTCTCCCATAATCAATCATTATCAGTCACTGTCTCGCATCATGAAACCTTCCCCGAAACCTAAATCTTGTGCTGTCTTCTGTCTTCAATCATTTCTGATCATGCAAACCCTATTGCAATTGGACAGCTCTGTGATCAAAGTGACAAGATTTGCGTGATTCTCATCTTGCTAACTGAGATTTTGAAGCAAATAGCAATGGAGGAGAAGATGATTGGTGGTGAGTAGTTTCTTGCCAACCAAGTCAACAACCTCATTCTCTTCAACTAACTTCAACCAAACTCCTGCACCAGATTTAACAAACTACAACCAATAATATCTATTTCTAACAGACCTTATCCAATTCAACAAGGTTACTCAAGCCTAAATATCAATTTTATTAAAAATTTAATCAAATTTTAGAAAATCCTTTATTAAAGAAATTCAAGAAATTAACAAGGTAAACAAGAAAATCAATCTTTAATTCTTTAACCTATCAGATTGAAGTCAAAATTCATGGAGACACTCCCAATATCCTATTTTAACTTTCTAGATTCAAAGAATTAAAGAAAATTAAGAAGGAATTAGAATTTTATCACCAGGATCTTGATATGGGCGATTTTGGACATCTCTGAGGAAAACTTCAATAAAATCCTTCAATATTGATGGAATTTAGTTCTGCTTTCATTAAACAGAAACTAGACTCGAAGGGATTGAGTTTAGGGTTTCGAAAAACACGATTTGATGAAGAGTCAACGTCGGAATGACCTGGGAAACATGGAGGTTCGTGGCGTAGGCACTCGCGGAGGTCCTTTGCAAGAAAATTCGTAACGTTTAATTCCTTGGGTCAAATGATGCGATTCAAATTTTCGAGTCTTCAGAACTCGCCGATGTGGTTTGACCGGAATTGAAGTTACAAGGTGACGTTCGAATTTGAACAAGAAGAAGATGAAGAACAAGATGATTTCTTCTTGAATCAATGAATGAATGATGAAATTTACCCAGATTTGATGCAACCTGGCTCTGATACCATGAAAGAATATGAGATTTATGTTCACCATTGTTTAAGAGAATAGAGAGAGAGAATTTTAGTGACAAAGAATGAGAGAAAGAATATTTTTATTCATAATGATAAGAGAATGATTTCTCTTGCTTAGTTACAATATGTGAAGGGAGTAAGGTATTTATACTAATCTACTCTAGGCTTGTTTGGATACAAGGATAGCCTTATACATGATTGGCTACAAGGATAACATAATACTATAACACAAACAAGCTTTAAACACTCCTCTTTAACATATTAAACTCACGCCTTTATTTATAGAATCAAAGGCTTTCATCTTTCATCATTTCTTCTTCATTCCAACAGAAAAGAGCTGTCTTGAACGTTAAAGGAGCTGCCTTGAAGAAGATGACCATACAACAATTGCGGACACAAAGCTTTAGATAAGAGAACATGCTGGTCTTGTTTCGAGTAAAAGATAAGTGCACTGAGAGCTCAAAACAAAGAAAACGTTGAGATTTGCGGAATGAAATGAAAGGATTAGGAGCGTTTAACCTGACTCTGATACCATGTAAGTTTAAGAGTGATAGATTTGATAGAGTTTAGGAAATAAACAAAGAGTAAACACGAAGAAATGAGAGAATCACCATAAGAGATAGAAGAAGAAAAGGATAGATTTTATTATATCAATGTTGTCATACAAAGGAAGACTACACAGCCTTAAATAGAAAGCTAGCTAGGTTATTTAAGCTAGGGATAAGCTAGAGTACATATAGGACCGTTACAAGAGAGCTTATCACTTATATTATCTTCCTTATCACACACAAGCTTCCTTTCACTCATGCAGCTATTCTCCATTCCCTATTACGTGACTAGCCAGCTTATCATGCTTAGGGTGAGAACACCCATTGAAGTTCATGTCCAATAGATTATGGCTTGAGGTGTCTCACATTCTCAAGGGAAATGCACCAATACCCAACAATTCAAGCTTATTGTCCAATGGTCAATATGAAAACTTTTTTTTTGGAATATTCAAAACAATTAGGACAACAATTTTAGAGAATGTTGATAATCCACATGGCCAAAAGTGTTCTTTACCACTTAAGACACCAATAGATAAACATTTATGCAAACATTCATTTCTTTCTCTTGTTTTGTGATTCACAACCACAGCCACCATCCTTTCCTCTTCATTGCCACCTATGTAGCCATGGTTTATGATTTCCAAATAAAAATATAAATGGACCAATGGTCACTAGCTTTACCCACTGGTTAAGGGGTTGAATCACCAGAATAACTTATTGGAAGAATTTTTCTGACAATTACAAGCACTAGGATCATCAGAACAACACAATAAAAGTGTTTTCCGTGGCTAAATAGCTGTGAAACCAGTGAAGCAAAACGGTTTACCCACTGGTCCAAGCAATGCTTCCTAAATGTTGAAGCAATTTTGAATTCTTCCTCTTCTTCTAGCTTTGTCTTAGAACCATAAAATAGATTTAAGACAAAGTTTTATACACCCCTGTAGAGGAGAAGAGTAGAATTGCATGAAAAAAAATTGTAATTGAAACTTTGGACAATTGGGTAAAGCTATTACCCAATGGATAACACAGTTTTAAAAGGATTTTTCAAAAAAATTTGCATGAAGAATAAGAGAATTGACCTCAAGAGCTTAATGCTCTGATACAATGTTAGAATTTGCGGAAATACATAGAGAGATAGGAGATGTTGTATGGTTGGAGATTAAGAAAGATTAAGGAAGATTATAAAAGAGTAAAACATAAGAACATAAATTGCCGTTAGAGAAGAGCGTGAAGGATGTTATATTTCACTTGGATTATTGGCTACAAATGATGTGCTATTTATAGAGATACAAGTAAGGGGGAAGCTCGGCATGTGATACAAGGGTGATAGTGACATGAGACAAACGGCAACAAGGTTCAAATTGCTTAATGCCACACGTGAATCATCTCTTTCTTGGCCACCAACGACTTTCTTGCCCTTCTAGAAGGTTTCTTGTGGACTTGGGCTTCTGTGGAGATATTTGCACACAGGCTGGTTCATGTTGAGGGGATGTGAAAGAATGAAAGATTAAGAGATTTAAAAGAGAATGTTAGAGAGAATTCGCCACATATAGAGAGAGAATTGAGAGAAAATAGACAGAACAAGAATTTTATTAAAATGAGAATTATGATTCTTAGGTTATAAGTAAGGAGAGAGAGACCTATTTATACTAACTCTATCTAGGCCTGTTTGGATACAAGAATAAGCTAATACATGTTTGGTTACAAGGATAACCTAACTTAGAAGACAAACACTCTCTTTCCCTTTTTTGACCTAGGCGCCAATTGTACTTAGTCTCCTCTTGTCTCTTTAATTCAACACTCCCCCTCAAGCTTAAGTCATGAAGAATGGCTAAGCTTGGATCATGAAGTATAAACACATTAAAAACCTAAAGAAGGAAAATCTAGTAGGACCAAACCTTTTCTAGGAAAAGAGTATAACACTCCATGATAAGAATCAGTGTTGTGGAAGAAAAGTAAGTCCAAGCCTTGGATATATGGATTCACCAACTTTTGTAGTAGTGTACTTGGTGAAAACATCAGCCAATTGATCAGTGCTCTTGGTGTAGCAACGTAGAATAACCCCTATTTCATTCGCTTCCATTACTTTATGGTAATCCACCTCAATATGCTTGGTTCTCTCATGAAAGATAGAATTTGAAGCTATATGTATTGCTGCTTGATTGTCATAATGAACTGTGATTGGCGCCTCTATGGTCACTCCAAGGTCTTGTAATAGTTGTTTCAACCAGATGCATTCAGTGGTAAGCTTCTTCATTGCTTTATACTCTGCTTCAGCACTTGAACATGAAATAACCTTCTGCTTCTTAGTCTTCCAAGTAACTAAGTTCCCACCTATCAAAGTGCAATAACCGGTTGTGGACCTCCTGTCCTTCTTATCACCTTTCAAATCTGCATCACAATAACCAACTACATTTGTGTTTCCATTATTCTCCATCCATATACCTTGATAATGAGTTCCTTTCAAGTATCTCAAAATCATATGATTCATCTCCCAATGCTTTGTTTTTGGTTCTTGCATATGCTGGGACACTTGGTTGACTGCGAAACACAAATCAGGTCTAGTGATGGTTATATATATTAGTTTACCAACTGAAAGATTATGAGATTCAGAGATTCAGAGATTTGTAGATTGGGAGAGAGAGAGATTAGAGAGATTAGAGAATGATTATTATTGACATTTTAGAAAAATGAATTTCTTGCATACAAAGGAAGAGACAGATAGCTATTTATACTAAATTAGTCTAGGTTTATTTGGATAATAAGATAACCTAATACATGTTTGGCTATAAGAATACCATATCATTAATCACAAACAAGCCTAAGTCACTTCCTTAGGACAAAAGACTCCTACATAGGTCTAAGGCACACATTCTTCATTTCTTCTTGTTTTGTCTTCATCATTCTTCTTCATTCTAACATTACCCCTCAAGCTTAAGTCATGGAGAATGGCTAAGCTTGCAACCATGAAGCATTACCTCATTAAAAACCTAGTGAAGGAAAACTCAATTGGGACAAAACCTTTTCTAGAGAAAAAGAGTATTACACTCCATGATCAGGATCAGTGTTGAGGAATGGACATGAGACCAAGTAGTGGATAGATAGAGTCGCCAGTCTTCATTGTAGTAGCCTTGGTGAACACATCTGCTAATTGATCTTCACTCCTTGTGTAACAAAGTAAGATAATCCCATTACCAATGGCTTCCCTCACCTTATGGCAATCCACCTCAATATGCTTGGTTCTTTCATGAAACACAGAGTTAGATGCAATGTGTATAGCTACTTGATTGTCACAATGGACAGTGATAGGAGACACCAAGCTCACACCAAGTATGTCAAGGAGGAGTTGCTTTAGCCAGATGCATTTTGTGGTAAGCTTCCTCATAGCTCTGTATTCTGCTTCTGCACTAGAGCAAGATACAACCTTCTGCTTCTTAGTCTTCCAGGTCACAAGATTACCTCCTATGAAGGTGCAGTAGCCACTTTTGCTTCTCTTATCTTCTCTGTCCCCTGCCCAATCTGCATCACAATAACCTATAATTTATGTGTTTCCATTACAATCCATCAATATACCTTGTTCTTTGGTGCCTTTCAAGTATATCAATATGTGCATGATCATGTCTCAATGCCTATCTTTTGGTTTTACATATGTTGAGAAACCTGATTCACAGCAAAACATAAGTCAGGTCTAGTGATGGTTAAGTATATGAGTTTACCAACCACTTCTCTATACAACTTTGTATCATGAAACTCGTCATTTCCTAGCTCCCCCTCATGTTCTAACTTGTAACCTTCTTCTAAGGATGTCTTAGCTGGGAACCTCGGCCTTGTACTTCGTCTAAGAACAACAGATGATTCCCCTTTTCTTCTTCTTCTAGAGCATCCACAGGATTAAGTTGAATGTCCCTTGGCGTTTTTGATGCTGAGACTAAGATATTTCCTTCTGAATCCTCCTCTTGATTGATGCAAGAACCGAGGGGTGGGCTGTCTTTCACCGAAAAGCTCAGGTTTCTGGGTAGAAGTCGATGGAAGTGAAGGGGTGGATCGAAGGGACCACACAAGCTGTGAAAGGGCTTGTGATACTCCAAGAACTTCAACCAAGGATGCTGAAGAACACGACTGCAACCTGGGTAGGAGGCGGCATGGATTTAAGACACTAGTCTTAGGGTTTTTGTCAAATTGCTTGTTATTCCATTAATGTGTAGACAAAAGGCTTATATAATGTCTTATTACAGCTTAGGCTAAACTACATGATGTTTAGCCTTACAAGAATTAAAACAACACGTAGTTTACTTATTGGCAATTAAAATAGACTGTGGTCCCCACATAGTCAACATGACTTACAAGCCCAAATAAATACTTAGTCTAGAAAATAGAATAAAGATAGGAGATGGAATTGTGAACAAGTCTTCACCGTCCTGCGCACTAAGAGTATTGCCTCATTAAAACCTTCTTCGGAAAATATAGTGGGACAAAACCAAAGATATGAAAAAGAGTACAATTTCCTAGCAGACTTTTGATGTCTCTACCAGATGGTAATGGTAAAGACACCAAAGGAAGAATAGTCTTCTAGAAGGAACCTCCATGGTTCCTTATCTAGCTGGAATGGGTCATACATTCCCAGGCTGGTTGACCAATCCGTGGTTGGGTGGTCGGGATAACCGGGACGAGTTTCTCGGTCCGGGACTGGTCATGGCGAGGCTGGTACGGGTAGGCATGGTCCAAGTTGCCATGGTCGATCCGGAGCTGGTCATGGGCGGCTCCAAGTCTGGTTCAGTTCCACTCTCCAGTAGCATGCCGAGATTGTTTCCTAACACCTTCCTCTTGGACCGTGTCAGTGGTCCTGGTGGGATGACTGGTGCAGTGACTGGCTCTATGTCCTCATCATTCCTTCCCTCTTAAATTGCTTTGGTCTCCAAAGCGAAGTCTTCACCTACATCAAACAACTCTAAGTCAGAAACATTAAACATACTAGACACGTTATACTTACCTGGAAGTTCGAGCTGGTAGGCGTTGTCGTTGATTCTCCGAAGGACGTGAATGGACCATCTCCCCGGGGTGCAAGCTTGCTCTTCCGTCGTTGGGGAAATTGCTCTGGTCGCAGATGTAACCAAACCCAATCTCCCTCCATGAAGACCATGTGCTGGCGGCCCTTGTTGGTGTTCTTGACGTTATAGATGTTTCGTTGCTCTATATTTGCCTTGGTCTCTCTGCATGAAGACGCTTGATGTAGTCCGCCTTTGCTTCTCCCTCTAAGTCTGCCTTCTGCACGGTATGGGTGTGAACTCGATAGGCGTGGTCGGGTTGAAGCCGTAGACGACTTCAAATGGAGAACGCTTCGTGTCGGAGTGTGTAACTCTGTTGTAAGCGAACTCGACATACGGAAAGCACTCCAATCAATTCTTCAAGTTTCTGCCGATTATCGCTCTCAGTGCCTGGGAATATGTCCAGTTGACAACATCTGTCTGTCCATCAGTCTGCAGAGGGTATGCGGTGGAAAACAAAGGGTTGGTGCCTAATTTGCGCCACAATGCTCGCCATAATTGGCTGAGATTGTCCTGGATACGATTGTCCTAGAAATTGCTGTGCAGTCGTACGAACTCCTTGAAGAACAGGTCGGCAGTCTGGCTTGTGTCATTGGTCTTATTGCAAGTGATGAAGTGTGCCATCTTGGAAAATCGGTCGACCACTACGAAGATGGAGTCCTTGTGGTTGATTTTCGGTAGGGCTAATACGAAATCCATGGAAATGTCCGTCCAGGGCGCAAATGGGACTGGTGATGGCATGTAAGGACCTTACGAATGCATCTTGGATTTAGCCTGTTTGCAGATAAGGCACTTAGTGCAGTGTGCCTCTACATCTCGTTGCTGGTGGGGCCAGTAGAAGTGCTCCTTAAGCATGCTTAAGGTCTTGTCAATGCAAAAATGACCCATTAGACCTTTTCCGTGGGCCTCTCTCAGAAGCAGCTCTCAAATCGACCCTCTCGGAATGCAAAGTCGCTTGTCCTTAAAGAGGAACCTGTTGAAAAGGAAAAACCAGCTGTAGATGCCCTTGCCGTGCTCCAGCGTACATCTCATTGATTCGAAACCCATAACTTTTGACTCCATGACGGAAATCAAACTGTATCTGCTGGATAAGGCGTCAGCGACAACGTTGTCCGTTCCCTTCTTGTACTTGATAATGTAGGGGAAGGTCTCGATACACTCCAACCAACGAGCATGTTTCTTCTTTAGCGTGGATTGTCCTCTGAGGTGCTGGATGTTGGAATGAAGAAGAAATAATGAAAGATGAAAGCCTTTAATCCTTGTATAAAGGCGTGAGTTGTCAAGGTCAAAGGAGAGTGTAAGGTTTTTTAATGTTCTAGTGTTATGTTATCCTTGTAGTCATTGATGTAACTTAAAAACTATTATTCTCATTCTCTTAATAAAATCATTATTCTCTCTAAATCTCTCTAATCTTTCATTCTCTAATTCTACAAATCTCAAAATCTCATATTCTTTCATGGTATCAGAGCCAGGTTACATCAAATATGGGTAAAATTCTTCATTAAACCTTTGAATCAAGAAGAAGTTATCTTCATTTCCATTTGTTCTTTAGTCCTATTTTGTCCGTCATCTTGGATCGCAAATTCCACCCAAACCACGGCAGCTTTTGATCACGATTTCTTAAAAAATTGGGATTGGTGTTCTAGGTGAGTTTCTAAGAACCCTAGTTTGATTTTAACAACCAAAACAATATTTTAATTTTTGTCTTTAAAAAAAAAATTTAACACAAAACGAGCAAATAATCAAGCAAATTTCTTCTATTTTTTTTTTAAATTAAGAAAACAAAGACAAGGAATGACAGCACCTGTTTTTTTTATTTGCAGTGATTGTGGTATGTGACTTGATTCCTCTCCTTCTTACCGAGAACCTCAAGGGAAAGAGAAAAAAACACAATCAAAAGCCAAAAACTATTGAAGCAAACAAAAAAAAAATCGACAACTAACAAGGATAGAATCAACCTGATGATTTATGAGCTTTAAGCTCTGAGACCAGATGATGCAAGAACCGAGGAGTGGACTGTCTTTCACCAAGAATTTCAGGTTGCTGGACAGAAGTCGATGGAAGTGAAGGGGTGTATCGAAGGGACCACACAAGATGTGAAAGGGATTGTGATACTCCAAGAACTTCAACCAAAGAGGCTGAAGAACACGGCTGCAACCTGGATAGGAGGCGGCACGGATTTGAGATACTAGTCTTAGGGTTTTTGTCAAATTGCTTGTTTTCATTAATTTGTAGACAAAAGGCTTATATAATGCCTTATTACAACTTAGGTTAAACTACATGATGTTTAGCCTTACAAGAATTAAAACAACACGTAGTTTACTTATTGGCAATTAAAATAGTCTTTGGGCCCCAAATAGTCAACATGACTTACAAGCATAAATAAATACTTAGTATAGAAAATATAATAAAGATAGGAAAAGCCAAATAATACTTAGCCTAGAAATCGAATGAAGATTTATGAATGAGATGGAATTGTGAACAAGTCTTTACCGTCCTGCGCACTAGGAGTATTGCTTCATTAAAACCTTCTTCGAAAAACCCAGTAGGACAAAATGAAAGATAGGAAAAAGAGTACAATTTTCTAGCACGACTTTTGGTGTCTCTACCGGATGATAATAGTAAAGACGCCGGAGGAAGAAGAGTCTTATAGAAAGAACCTCCATGGCTCCTTCTCTAGCTAGAATGGGTCGGACATTTCTGGGCTGTTCAGGTCTTGGCATGCTGGTCCGATCGCTTGCTGGTTGCCTAATCCGTGGTCGGGTGGTCGGAACGACCGGGACGAGTCTCTCGGTCCGGGACTGGTCGTGATGAGGCTGGTACAGGTCGGCATGATCCAAGTCGCCATGGTAGATCCGGAGCTGTTCATGGGCGGCTGAAAGTCTGGTCCAGTTCCACTCTCCAGTAGAATGCCGAACTTGTCTCCTAACTCCTTCCTCTTTGACCGTGTGAGTGGTCCTGGTGGGATGACTGGTGCAGTGGCTGGCTCGTTGTCCTCATCATTGATCATGTCTAGGTTCCTGGCCCCCCTCATGACCAAGGGGAGGTATGTCACCTGGTTGAAAAGGAGGTCGTGCCACGTCCGGAGAATAAGCTGTGGTTTGCGGCCGGGAGTCCGGCGATGGAACCATGGACGTGTCCGGATCAGATGTAGCCACGGACGGACCATGATCAGAAGGTTCAAGAGTTGGAGCAGGCTGGGACATGCTTGGGTTGCGCCTGGAATGGACATGGATTGTGCCTGGGTCGTGGTTAGGTTGCGCCCGGATCGGACATGGACCGCGCCTGGGTAAACACGGCTCGGGCTGGGCTGGTCCTGGTTCGGGCCGTGCCAAGACATTTTCCAATTATTCTGGAGCTAGTCCTGGGCCAGGAGCTGGTGCCTTTGGAGGTACTATACCAATGCTTTCCAAAATCATTCTTAGATTCTCAGCTTGGTCATGTCTTGTTGTTTAGATGTCCTTGAATTCTTCCCAAGTTTCTTCTTCATAGAATCCTTTGGATTCTTGGAATTTAACATCTTTGGATACCAAGACTCTTCTAGTCTCTAGATTGTAGCATTTGTAACCTTTTTCTATAGGAGAATACTCAATGAACATGGCCTTGGTGCTCTTTGGTTCCAGCTTGTTCCTAAGTTCTCCTGATATTAAAACAAAACAAACACACTCAAATACTCTTAAGTGTTCAATATTAGGCTTAGTTTTGTTTATTAACTCAAAGGGAGACAAATCATCCAAAACCGGTTGGGAACCTTCTTGTTGAACATCATTGTTCTCACAACTTCCATCAAATGTCAGTTTTTCCTCTCAGCTAGTCCATTTTGTTGTGGAGTGTAGGGACAGCTTGTTTCATGTTCAATGCCATGCTTGGCCAAGTGTTGCTGAAAATTGGTGCTAGTATATTCCCCTCTATTATCTGTTGTTGGAATGAAGAAGAAGTGATGAAATTATGGATGCCTTTAATTGTGATTAAATGGCGATTTATAACTGTGTCAAAGGGAGTGTCTAAGGCTTGTTTGTATTATAGAATTATATTATCCTTGTAAGCCATTTATATATAAGGCTATCCTTGTATCCAAACAAGCCTAGATTAGATTAGTATAAATACCTTACTCCCTTCACATTTTGTAAGTAAGAATTCATAATTCTCATTCTCTAATAAAATCATTCTTTTCTCTTATTCTCTAATTCTCTCTAATCTCTCAATCTCTCATTCTCTCATTCTACAAATCACTAAATCTCATATTCTTTCATGGTATCAGAGCCAGGTTACATCAAATCTGGGAAATTTTCATCATTCTTTCATTAATTCAACAAGAATCAATCTTGTTCTTCATCTGTTTCTGGATAAATTTCGAACGTCATCTTGTAAATCAAATTGCGATCAATCCACGACTCCAATTGACGATCGGCTTTTTCTGGAGTGTACATCGGCGAATTCCGCATCCATAGACACCAAAATCGCATCATTTGGTTTAGGGAATCAAAAGATACGAATTTTCTTCTAAGAGGTGTTCGTGATCGCGTTCGTTTCGTACCCCTACATTCCCCAGGTCATATCTTCGTAAATTTTTCATCAAATCGTGATTTTCAAAAGCCTAAACTCAAGCCCCGTGAGTCTAGTTTCTGTTTAAAGAAAGCAGAACTCGTTTTCATTGAGTTTAAAGGGTTTTCTTGAAGTTTTCCTGAGAGTCGTCCGAATTCATCTGTATCAAGATCCTTGTGATATATCTCTAATTCTTTCTTAGTTTTCTTTAAAATTCTTGAACTGGAAAGTTTAATTAGTATCTTGTGAGGATTGTCACGAAATTTCAAGTCAATCAGAATAGTTTTAGTATTCAAGATTGATTTTCTTGAATTCCTTGTTCAGTTTAGTTAATCTTGGAATTGTATTAATTGAATTTCTTGAGAAATAAATTGATTCTAAACAATTATTTCGAATTTGATTGATTAAATCTGGTTAAGATTGACTGTTAGGTTGTTTTAATCTGTTCATATCTTGTTGTAAGTGTTGGATAAAATCAGTTAGGTTGTTGGTAGTTACTTGAACTACAAGTAGTTATTAGTTACCTCTCTTGTCTTGCACTATATTCGAATTTTTCTTGCATTTATATTGCCTGCTTGTATAGTTCACACTAACCTGCAGATACATACAAGAGTGTGTGCTTAGGAAGTGATCAATACAAACTCAGGCAACAAAGCGTGACCATTGACCACACGAGACCAAGCAACCTGTGCGTGACCAGTGACCTCGCGTGACCACACGAGACCAAGCCGGTTCTATACTCAATTTTACTTACCTGATTTACTGACCAATTTTACTTGCTAAGCATGGAGATTCAAACAACTCTTAGAGCTCCAGTCATTCTACATGGAGCAAATTATCTCTTATGGTCTAGGACCATGAAAACTACATTAGGTGGTAAAGGTCTATGGAACCACATTGCCACAAATGGCATTGGAGACAATGAAGTGGCTGAGGTGACTGATGCAGCACAAGCCAAATGGTACCAAGAAGATCAGTTGGTACTTTCTATATTACAAAATTCTCGTGCTAGTGATCTCTTAGAAGCTTATTCTTTTTGTGAAAATGCAAAAGAACTTTGGGACACTTTGCTTAAGGTGTATGGTAATACTACTAATCTTTTGAGAATTTTTGAAGTGAAGAAAGCTTTAAATGAATTAAGGCAGGAGGATGCTGAATTCACAAAGCACTATGGCTCATTCAGAGCCTTGTGGGCTGAGCTAGAAATGCTAAGGCCAGCCACTATTGAACCACTTGTTCTCCTTGAAAGAAAAGAACAAGATAAGGTGTTTGGGTTACTTTTAACTCTTAATTCTACTTACTCAGATCTTATTAAGCATATTCTCAGGTCTGATAAGTTGCCTAGCTTGGAGGAAGTGTGTGCTCAAATTCAAAAGGAGCAAGGATCACATGGATTGTTTGGAAATAAAGCTGAACTAGTAGCTGCTCACAAAAGTTCTTTCAGGTCAACAAATGGTTTTAAGAAGAGGAGGCCATTTTGTGATCACTGCAAGAAGGAGGGACATGCAAAGAAAGATTGCTGGGAAATTCACCCTCACCTTAAACCATCTTTTGCCTCACGCCCACCACAACAACTGTCCATCCCCTCAGCTAGGCAAGCGCATGGTGTGGTGTCCTCAAAGGCGGCCTTATGTAGTCATTCTACTTCTCAATCAGGCGCCAGCAACACCATGTCACAAGCATCAGATTTTGTGACAAAATCAGACTTGGAAGCTCTCATTAAGGCAATAAAGGAGAGCAATGTGATGGGTAAAACTTTTCATGCTTCTTTTCAAACTTCTTATACATCAAATGCTTCTAAATCTTTGGTTGTTGATTCTGGTGCTTCTCATCACATGATTAGTGATTTAGATTTGCTATAAAATGTAGAACCTGCCCTAGGGAATGTTCTTATTGCAAATGGAATTAAAGTACCAATCAAAGGAATAGGAAAATTGAAATTGTTTGATAAAGAATCTAAGGCATTTTATATGCCTTCATTTACCTCTAACTTGCTCTCAGTTAAAAGAGCTACTACTGACTTGAATTGTCATGCTATATTTGGTCCTAATGATTTTTATTTCCAGGATATTGAAACTAGAAGGTGCTTTGGACAAGGAACTACAAAAGATGACTTGTATGTGCTTGATAATATGGCTAGTTGTAATGTAGTAAAATCAACTTTAAAATCGCATGTTTTTAGCAATAATTCAGATTTGTGGCATGCTAGACTAGGACATCCTCATCCAAGAGCTCTTGAATTAATTGTGCCTGGTTTAAAAATGTCAAAAGATTTGTGTGATTCATGTATCCTTGGAAAACATTGTAAAACTGTTTTTGAAAAATCAATACATGAATATGAAAATTGTTTTGAATTGGTGCATTCTGATGTGTGGACATCCCCATTTCCATCTAGAGAAAACCATAAATATTTTGTGACATTTATTGATGAAAAGTCCAAGTATACATGGGTTACTCTTCTTAGTTCTAAAGATAGAGTGTATGATGCATTTTTAAATTTTCAAGCATATGTTACTAATTAATACAATGCTAGAATCAAGTGTTTTAGAACAGATAATGGTGGGGAGTATACTAGTACCAGACTTAAGGATCATCTAGCTAAACATGGCATAGAACATCAGACAAGCTGCCCTTATACTCCACAGCAAAATGGAGTTGCTGAAAGAAAGAACAGGCACCTAATGGAGGTTGTGAGAACTATAATGTTTCACATGAAGGTGCCTAAGCGATTTTGGGGGGATGCACTTGTAGCAGCCTGCTACTTAATCAACAGGACACCTACAAAAGTCCTTGATGATTTATCCCCATTTGAGGTATTAAACAACACTAAACCCACTATTGATCATTTGAAAGTTTTTGGGTGTGTTTGCTTTGTGTTGATACCTAGGGAACAAAGGAACAAGCTTGAACCAAAAAGTGTAAAGGCTATGTTCATTGGATATTCCTCCACTCAAAAAGGATATAAATGTTATGACCCTGAGACTAGAAGGGTTCTGGTGTCTAGAGATGTGAAGTTCCAAGAAGACAAAAGTTTTTATGAGGAAGGGACTTGGGAACAATTTAAAGACATCTCATCAACAAGAACAGACCAAGCTGAATACTTGAGAAAACTTTTGGAGAGCATTGGAATAGGAGGTAGTCAGCATGTACCTCAGTCCACTGCACCAGTCAACAGCACCAGTCACGGCCAACCGCACCAGCCGTGTCCTCACGCTTCTGATCCTCCTAGCC
The DNA here is from genome assembly GCA_039880935.1 of Streptanthus diversifolius. Taxonomy (NCBI): domain Eukaryota; kingdom Viridiplantae; phylum Streptophyta; class Magnoliopsida; order Brassicales; family Brassicaceae; genus Streptanthus; species Streptanthus diversifolius. Next base: position 5,750,957 of record JAXGFM010000001.1, read on the forward strand.
CAGCCGTGTCCAGCCGTGACTGCCCAGCCGTGTCTTCTCAGCCATCCCGCCCAACCGCGACTACCCAGCCATCAAATCCATCTTTTGATTCTCCTGGCCTTCCTCTTCTTGAACATGGGGGGGGGAGAAGCTTCTACTCATGTCCAACAAGACTCAGTAGGAGATGTTTCTATTCCAGCCTCAGCTTCCACAAGATCAAGACCTACTCTCATTGAGATTTTGAGTGGAGAGGAAGAGGAGGATCCACCTACTGTTTTAAGGAGAAGTACAAGACAAAGAAATCCACCTGTGTTCTACAATGGAAATATTGTACAACATCATGATCAGGGAGTTTGTAATATTGCATACTTACCTTCTACTCATGTTGCTTTTATTTCTAGTCTTGACAATGAACAGATCCCAAAGACATATGAAGAAGCTATGTCAATAAAGGAATGGAAGGAAGCTATTTCAGCTGAGAAACAAGCTATGGAGAAGAATGGTACATATGCCTCAGCCTTATTACCAAAAGGGAAGAAGGCTGTAAGTTCTAAATGGATTTTTACTATTAAATACAAAAGCAATGGTGAAATTGATAGATATAAGGCTAGGCTGGTAGCTAGAGGTTTTACTCAGACATATGGAGAGGATTATAGGGATACATTTGCTCCTGTAGCTAAGCTTCATTCTGTCAATGTTGTACTTACTGTTGCTACTAATCTTGAGTGGGAATTGTGGCAAATGGATGTCAAGAATGCTTTCTTGCAAGGTGAACTAGAAGAAGAGGTTTATATGTCACCTCCACCAGGCCTAGAGGATGAGGTTGGAAGCGGTAATATACTGAGGCTAAGGAAGGCTATTTATGGTCTTAAACAATCTCCAAGAGCATGGTACCACAAGTTAAGTGTTACTTTAATGGATAAAGGCTTCAAAAGGTCTGAAGTGGAACATACTCTTTTCACATTAAAGAGTAAGGAAGGTATTATAGTAATTCTTATCTATGTAGATGATATAATCATATCTGGTAGTGATAGTGTTGGTATTGCATCTACTAAAGATTACTGAAAGAGTGTCTTTGACATAAAGGATTTAGGTGAGCTTAAATACTTTCTAGGAATTGAAGTATGTAGATTTAAGGAAGGTCTCTTTCTCTCTCAAAGGAAGTATGTTGTAGATCTTCTAACATCCACAGGTATGATGAAAGCTAAACCAGCCAAAACACCCTTAGAGGAAAACTACAAAATCGCCACTAAGGGGTAGCTAGAGGAGGAAATTGATTTCCATGATCCTAAGCTCTATAGGAAAGTGGTTGGTAAGCTTATTTATCTAACCATTACAAGACCAGATTTATGTTTTGCTGTGAATCAGGTATCTCAACATATGCAAGGGCCAAAGATGAGACACTGGGACATGGCCATGCGGATTCTAAGATATCTCAAAGGCACACATGAACAAGGTATTTGGATGGGTAATAATAAAAACAAAAATGTGGTTGGTTATTGTGATGCAGATTGGGCAGGAGATAGGGAAGATAGGAGGAGTACCACAGGCTATTGTACTTTCATGCTCTAGTGCAGAATCTGAGTATAGAGCAATGAGGAAGCTCACTACTGAATGCATCTGGCTGAAACAAATTTTGAGTGACTTAGCCGTGGAGTGTGAGGAACCTATCACCATTCATTGTGACAATCAAGCCGCCATTCACATAGCCTCCAATTCAGTGTTTCATGAAAGGACCAAGCATATAGAAGTGGACTGCCACAAAGTAAGAGAAGCTATTGAGAAAGGTATCATTTTACCTTGCTATACAAGGAGTGAGGATCAGCTAGCTGACATATTCACCAAGGCAACATCTCTGAAAATTGGCACATCAATCTACCCAAGACTTGGCCTCATGTCCATTCCATACCCATGATCCCAACATGGAATGTTATACTCTTTTTCCCTAAGAAAAGGTTTTGTCCCAATTGGGTTTTCCTTCTCTATGTTTTTAATGAGGTAATACTTCATGGTTGCAAGCTTAAGAATTTTATGTCTTAAGCTTGAGGGGGAGTGTTGGAATGAAGAAGAAGTGATGAAATTATGGATGCCTTTAATTGTGATTAAATGGCGATTTATAACTGTGTCAAAGGGAGTGTCTAAGGCTTGTTTGTATTATAGAATTATATTATCCTTGTAAGCCATTTATATATAAGGCTATCCTTGTATCCAAACAAGCCTAGATTAGATTAGTATAAATACCTTACTCCCTTCACATTTTGTAAGTAAGAATTCATAATTCTCATTCTCTAATAAAATCATTCTTTTCTCTTATTCTCTAATTCTCTCTAATCTCTTAATCTCTCATTCTCTCATTCTACAAATCTCTAAATCTCATATTCTTTCATCTGTTTTAAAGTATTTAATCTTGGCATTGTATTGATTAGTAACAAATGTCTAAAAATTAAGAAATGCATCAAACACTATATACTTAGAACTAAGCATGTGATCCAAGTATATTTAGATTTTTCATCAACAACGATCACAAAATATTTTATGTTTTCTCTAGAAGGAAAGGGTGATGTCCAAACATCAGAATGCACTAAATCAAAACAATTATTATATGAATGAATTGATTTCTTAAAAACAGTTTTACAATGTAATGTAAGAACCAAGGGTGGGCTGTCTTTCACCAAGAAGCTCAGGTTGCTGACAAAAATCGATTGGAATGAAAGGGTGGATTGAAGGGACCACACAAGCTGTGAAAGGGGCTTGTGATAATCCAAGAACTTCAACCAACAGGTTGAAGAACACGGCTGCTACCAAGGGTACTTGGTTTGCGGCGCCTAGTAGGTCTAAGACAAAGACTTAGGTTTTTGTTTGTTCTAAAATGCTTGTTATTTCATTAAAGTGTATACAAAAGGCTTATATAATGCCTTGTTACAACTTAGGCTAAACTACAAGGCGTTTAACCTTACAAGAATTAAAACAACATGTAGTTCACTTATTAGCAACTAAATAGAAAAATGGGCCCTAAATAGTCAACATGACTTAAACCCAAATAAATACTTAATCTAAAAAGAATAGAAATAAGATAGAAAGCCCAATAATACTTAGGCACAGAATTCGCAGGAAGAGTTGTGAATGAAATGGAATTGTGAACAAGTTTTCACCGCCTTTTGCACTAAGAGTATTGTCTCATTAAAACCTTCTTTGGAAAACCCAGTGGGATAAAACCGAAGATAGGAAAAAGAGTACAATTTCCTAGCACAACTTTTGGTGTGTCTACCAAATGGTAATGGTAGCCAAACCCAATCTCCCTCCTTGAAAACCATGTGTCTGCGACCCTTGTTGGCGTTCTTGACGTTCTGGATGTTTCGTTGTTCCAGGTTTGCCTTGGTCTCTGCATGAAGTCGCTTGATGTAATCCGCCTTTGCTTCTCCCTCCAAGCTGATGGCATCCACCAATGGTATGGGTGTGAACTCGATAGGAGTGATCGGGTTGAATCTTTAGACGATGTCAAATGGAGAACGCTTTGTGCCGGAATGCGTAGCCCTGTTGTATGCGAACTCAACGTACGGAAGGCACTCCAGCCGTTTCTTCAAGTTGCGACCAATTGTTGCCTTCAGGGTCTGGGATAAGGTCTTGTTGACAAGCTCGGTCTGTCCGTCAGTCTGCGGATGGTATGCGGTGGAGAACAGCAGATTGGTGCCCAATTTTTGCCACAATGCTCGCCAGAAGTGGCTCAGGAACTTGGTGTCACGGTCAGATACGATCGTCCGGGGAATGTCGTGCACTCGTACTATCTCCTTGAAGAACAGGTCGGCAGTCTGGCTTGCGTCGTTGGTCTTGTTGCAAGCGATGAAATGTGTCATCTTGGAAAATTGGTCGACCAAAACAAAGATGGACTCCTGTGGTTGATCTTCGGCAGGCCTAAGACGACATGTAAGTCCATGGAAATGTCTGTCCAGGGCGCGGATGGGACTGGTAACGGCATGTAAGGGCCTTGCGGATGCATCTTGGATTTAGCCATCTTGCATATAAGACATCTGGCGCAGTGTGCCTCTACATCTCGTCGTTGATGGGGCCAATAGAAATGTTCCTTAAGCATGCTTAAGGTCTTATCAATGCCGAAGTGACCCATGAGACCTCCACCGTGGGCCTCTCTGAGAAGCAGCTCTCGAATCTATCCTCTCGGAATGCAAAGTTGTTTGTCTTTAAAGAGGAACCCACCGTGAAGAAAGAAGCGGCTGTAGTTGCCCTTGCCGTGCTCTAGGTAAGCCTCGGAGAAATCTGCATCGTCAGCGTACAGCTCTTTGATCATCTCGAAGCCCATAAATTTTGACTCCATGACTGTATCAGATTGTATCGACGAGATAAGGCATCAACGACAACGTTGTCCGTTCTTGTCTTATACTTGATGACGTATGGAAAGGTCTCGATGTACTCCAACCAACGGGCATGTCTCTTCTTCAGCGTAGACTGTCCTATGAGGTGCTGGAGTGTCAGATGGTTAGTGTGAATGATGCACTCCTGGACAAGCAGATAATGTTGCCAAGTCTCTAAGGCGCGGACGAGGGCATATAGCTCCTTGTCGTATGTTGGATAGTTAAGTGCAGCTCCACTTAACTTCTCACTGAAGTAGGTGACAGGTCGTCCGACTTGTGTGAGAATGGCTGCAATGCCTGTAACGCCCCCGATCCTACTAGACCGAAGGTGTTACGATAGGCCCGAATCCTGTCCGACCGTTCTTCCGAATATAGTCCGAAAGCCCGAACAGACACGATCCGAACCCCGATTAAATCAACTCCATCTCATTCAAGGTTCCGTGACCAAGAACGGACATCCTTGTTGAGGTTAGCCCGGCCGGGACTTAGGTATTCAGAACTTAAAATTTAACTAAGACTTTAATAAGATATACGGAAAACCTCTATTTTATATATTAAACATACTTCTAAAGGTTCTTACAAAATCCGATTACAATACTTAGTGAAAGCGTCATACTTCCTATGAAATTTACACAAGTCCAAAAGAAACATACTTTCTACTAAGGGGTTTTCAAATCTGCACTGGACTGTTCCGCCCTCCTTCCACAACCTTGCCTTTATCTGCAAGAACGAGTTCGGTCAGCTAATGCTGAGTGAGCTGGTCGAAAAATACTATCTAACCCATCCCGCAATAATGCAAGTGAACTCAAACAAGATCAATCATGTTTAAGACCAATGTACTTATAACTCAACAGACGGCTTAACCAATCTTGACTCTAAACTACCCATGCGCGCCGTGACCTTAGCCTATTCCTTCCCGTCCCGGTCAGGTCCTTAGCCACATATGCTACAAGGCACCTACGAAGATGGACGGTACTCACTGCCCCGGTCAGGTCCTTAGTCGCTACATGCTATAAGGCACCTACGAAGATGGGCTTTAGCCTGGCAAGTCGCTCACAGGATGGTGGCAAGCCATCCCTCGCATGCACACGGAATAGCTAAATCAAAAATCCCACAACTCAATCCCATAACTCAAGTCACATACGAGTCACCGTCTCTCGCATGGACAACAACACCACGACTAACAAGACATGTCATATTCGAGTCACGTCTTCTCGAATAGACCAACACAACATAACTACAAACGACTTCCTAAACCAGACACCACTTCGTATCGCCCTCGGTCCAGTCTAGGCCTATTATTTGACCAACTGCACAACAATCAAACAAGAACATGTACAGCCAATCAAATAAGACATAAACCAACCTAAGGTTCTACTAATGGCATCCTTGGACCTAAGGCAACAACTTAATCATAATTTATCATGCATGCGACTGATCATGAAACATAACCGCAAAATTCAACTGTAATTAAACATGCATGCAATCCACCAAATCACAACACAACATTAAAATAGAAATTATTAATGCACAGCAAAGCATCATGCAAACAATCCCAACGTCCTAACCGAACTCGGATCAACTGTCTTGCTTTAAAAGAAAATAAAAGACCAACTCACAGAACACGGATGAACAGCCTAAACACTCGGACAGGCCTGAGAACACTCGCGGATGGCCTCCTCTCCTCACGGTTGCACAGCCTCTCACCAGGAGCCTATTTCTCTCTCTAACTCTCTTAGTATACATCTTTTAAACTTCAGATTTCTAAACAGAATTATGGTAACAAGGGTGGGTATTTATAAGGTGAAAGTGCATGGGTTAAACTTGACACCTGTCCCACTTAATCTCTTAATTTCACTAAATCATGACACCTGCCCCACTAATTAGCTTAAATCCACTAAAACCAGACAGCTTTCCCACTAAACAAATTAACAGCCTTAATTCCTTACACCTGTCCCACTAATTCTCTTAATACCCTTAAATCTCTACACCTGTCCCACTTAAACCAAATGTTTACTTACTTAAAAAAAATTAAAATAACTAAGTGGAAATCCCATAATCACACCATGCCACATCATCACCACATCATCGCCACATCATTTTCTAACCTGAATTTTCTGCGGATGAACGACGATACATCTCTCGGATCGACCACACGTCCCAACACAACTGCCCGTTCTCGACCGCGGCTGTTTCGTACGGTCGTCCTACGGAACGGGGCATTACATTCTCCCCTCCTTATGAGAATTCGTCCCCGAATTCTTACATCAACCTTCCGTACCAGAAGTGAATAGCTCAGGATATCTTTCCCGAAAACGGTCTTCATCTTCCCAAGTGGTAACTATACGGTGTTGCTTTCCCCAGAAAACCTGGACTTGGGAAATCTCACGGTTCTTCAACTTCTTGATCCGTCTCTCTCCTACTCTGATTGGACCTTCCGTATATGTGAGGTTTGGCCGTAGCTCCTCGATTCTTTGCGGCTCTATCTCAGTTGGATCACTGACATGTTTCCGCAGCATTGAAATGTGAAAGACCGGGTGTAATGCCATGTCTGTGGGTAGACCTAGCCGATAAGCTACCTCTCCAATTCTCCCAACGATTCGGTATGGTCCTATAAACCGTGTAGCTAGCTTTCCAACTTTCCCAAACCGATCTTTTCCTTTCTGTGCTTCTACCTTCAAGTAGACCCAATCGCCAACTGAATATGTCAAATCCCTTCGATGCTGATCTGCGTATTTCTTTTGCCGATCTTGAGCTTTCTTCATGTTCTGCTTAACTGTTCGGATCTTCTCCGTGGTCTCGTCTACAATCTTCTGACCGAACATTCTTCTTTCTCCTACTTCCACCCAACACATAGGCGTGCGACACGGGCGTCCATATAAAGCCTCGTATGGTGACATCCCTATGCTTGAATGGTAGCTGTTGTTGTATGAGAACTCAACCAACGGAAGATGCTGTTCCCATGTCCCAGCCCAATCAAGGATGCACATCCGGAGCATGTCCTCGATCGTTCGGATGGTCCTCTCAGTCTGTCCATCCGTCTCAGGGTGGAATGCCGTACTTATGTGTAATTCTGTGCCCAAGGCATCCTGAAAGGCTCTCCAGAACCGTACCGTGAATCTTGGATCTCTATCTGACACGATGTTTGCGGGTACACCATGTAACCTCAAAATCTCCTTCAGATATAACCGAGCTAGTGTCTCAAAACGATCATTCAGCCTGACTGGAAGAAAGTGCGCTGACTTGGTTAGACGATCCATGACGACCCAGATGGTATCATTACCTCGGCCTGGTGCGATAGGTAAACCGGTGATGAAGTCCATCGCTACTGCCTCCCATTTCCACTCTGGGATTGGTAAACTCTGTAATAGTCCTCCCGACACTTGGTGCTCAACCTTGACTTGCTGACACATCTGACATTGAGCAACCCATTCTGCTACTGCCTTTTTCATTCCTGGCCAGTGGTAGTATCGTCTGATGTACCGGTACATCTTAGTGCTTCCTGGATGTATGCTTAGCAGAGACTGATGTGCAGTTCTCAATATTTCCTTCTTTAACTCTGCTTGTTTCGGTACTGCAATCCTCCCATTCATCAGTAAAGTCCCATCTTCTGCTAAATGGTACCCTTTATCATTCCTCTCATCACTTGCCTTTAGCTCATCTAAGATCTTTTTCAAATCCACGTCTTCCTCTTGAGCTTCTCTAATGCGGTGGATTAAGCTTGCCTGATTAACGGCTTGAATTCCAAGGGGTTGGCTGGTTTCCCCTTCTAATACTGCAAGGTGAACCATTTTTAACGAATTGGACAAGGCCTCAACATCTTTCGAAACATTCTTATCAGCTTGTCGCCTACTTAGAGCATCAGCCACTACATTAGCTTTTCCAGGGTGGTACTGAATCTTCAGATCGTAATTCGCTATGAATTCCATCCACCGTCTTTGTCGTAAGTTTAGATCCGGCTACGTGAACAGATACTTCAAACTTTGGTGATCCGTAAAGACTTGCACCGTTCCTCCATACAAATATGACCTCCATATCTTAAGAGCAAACACCACTGCCGCCAACTCCAAATCATGCGTCGGATAATTCTCCTCGTGCTTCCGAAGCTGCCTTGATGCATATGCTATAACCTTACCATTCTGCATTAGTACACAACCAAGCCCTACCCGGGATGCATCGGTGTAAATGGAGTATGGTTGGTTTGGTTCAGGTAATACTAATATTGGTGCAGTCGTCAAGGCTTCCTTTAACTGCTCGAACGCCTTGGCGGTTTATGTAGTCCACTGGAACTGAACCCCCTTGCCAGTCAGCCTGGTTAGAGGTTTGGCTTTGGAGGAGAAATTTTTGACAAATTTCCTGTAATACCCGGCTAAGCCCAAGAAACTTCTGACTTCGGAGGCATTAGTCGGTTGCGGCCATTCTTTAATCACCGCGATCTTCTCCGGGTCTACAGATATTCCATGTTCCGATACGCGATGACCTAAGAATCCTATTTCTTTCCTCCAGAACTTACACTTGCTGAACTTGGCAAACAATCGTTGTTCCCGCAGTCGTCCCAACACTAGTCGTAGATGCTGCTCGTGTTCTTCCGCATTCTTGGAATAGATAAGTATGTCATCAATGAAAATGATGACAAAGTTATCTAGATATTCTCGGAAGACTTCATTCATGAGTCGCATGAATGCAGCTGGGGCGTTTGTCAATCCAAACGGCATCACCACGAATTCATATTGTCCATACCGTGTGCGGAAAGCTGTTTTCGGAATGTCTGCTTCTGAGATAGGTATCTGGTGGTATCCTGAGGCTAGATCGATCTTTGAAAATACCTTGGCTCCTTGAAGTTGGTCTAATAATTCATCAATCCTTGGCAGAGGGTACTTGTCTTTAATGGTTATGTTGTTGATTCCCCGATAATCAATACATAACCTCATACTCCCGTCCTTCTTCTTGACAAACAAGACTGGTGCGCCCCATGACGATGAACTTGGTCTGATAAATCCTTTTTCTATCAAATCTTCCAGTTGCTTCTTTAATTCGGCCATCTCTGCTGGTGCCATCCGGTACGGTGCTTTAGCAATGGGAGTCGCTCCGGGTTCCAGCGTGATCATAAACGGGTTGGGCCGTGGTGGCGGCACACCTTCTAACAATTTGAAAACATCCTCGAACTCCCTGACCACTGGGATGTCCGATAACTCTGGTTCCTGGGTTAATCCCTCGTCGCTTACCATCAAGGTTACGAGATACGCTTCTCCTTCTTGCAACTCTTGTTCCATTCGCAAGGCCGACAAGAACATTGCCTTGGCACTAGGCTCAAATCCCCGAAACTGAATTCACACACCTCCTTCCCTTCTGAGATGCATTTTTCCTTTACCGCAATCTAACTGAGCCTTGTAACGCGACAACCAGTCCATCCCCAAAATCACCTCGTGTCGATCCAATGCTGTTACCAATAGGTCTGCTGGGAATTCCACTTCTTCGATCTTAACGGGGACATCTAAGATCTTATTCTCAGCTTTCAAGGTTTGGGTTCCTGGGGTCCTAATAGGGACATCTATTTCTATTATGGTAAAAGTTCCCTTAAAGGTCCGCACTACCTCAGGCGAGACAAAACTATGAGTAGCGCCTGAGTCGAACAGAACAAAGGCCAAGCTATCACCCACTCGCAGGGTTCCTATTCAATCATAACTCATTCATTCATCTACTCATGCAACATCAATCCATTAACAATTAAAGCAAGTTTAGGCTTATGGCAAAGGTGGTTCGATTGACCGTGCAACAATCAAACAAGAACATGCACGACCAATCTTTAACTCAGCCATGTCATCCTGGTCTAAGCCCAAGTTAAAATTGACCAACCGTGCAACAATCAAACAAGAACATGCACGATTGATCTCTTAAAACTCGAGCCCGACCCGAATGCCATTAGCATAAGCTCAACCACCCAAACCCTAAACCTAAACACAGATTCAAGAGATCAACTACCCAGAATTTAGCCCAACGTACCTGCTATCAGGGGAGAGGGTCGTGAAGGGCCAGCCTGGTTCGTATCAATCGCGTACACTCTTCCTGCTTGTTGTTGTTGTTGAGCCGGTGGTGGTCCGATAACCAAACGCTTTGGCCCTGCTTGGATTGCTGGTGGTGGTGGTCTCCGGAAGTTCTGTGTTTTAGGACACTGTGCAGAGTAATGTCCTATCTCCCCATAACTCCAACACGTAGTGTTTTGTGGTCTCATGGTCGGAATCCCACAAGTACTTGAAGTATGACCATTCCGTCCGCATCGATAGCAAGTTGGGACTGGTCTAGTATTACCAGTGGTAGGTCGGTCGTAGCGCCCTCTTCGTCCTTGTTCTACTCTCCTCGGTCTTTCCTGCCTCTGAGCGATGCTTTCATAATATTTCCGTTCACCCATCAAAGCTTCCTCCATATTAACGGCCATCTCGATCAGGGTTGATAGATCCGGACACGTTACGGTCCTAAGTCTGCAGAATAGATCGGGACGCAGTCCATGGAGAAATTTCCGCATTGTAGCTTCTTCGTCATGAGTCCCGTATCTGGCAAAACGTCGAAGCCTAGTGAACTCTGCCTCGTAGTCACGAACTTTTCTCTCGCCCTGAGTCAGCTGTGCGTATTGGGTTTCTAGACGGTCCCGTGCCTCCGCGGGAAAGTATTTCTTCAAAAACTCGGTGCGAAATTGAACCCATGCTTCATCTGGCGCTTGGAAATACTCAAGTCGTCGTTCTCGGGTCTCCCACCAGTTGGCCGCGTCTTGGTCTAGGTAGTAAACGGCCACATCCTTCTTGAATGTTTCTGGGCATCTTGTGGCGCTAAAGTTACTTTCTAGGCGCCTCAACCACGAATCCGCCTTAAATGGATCTGTACCTCCATTGTACTTTTCTGTTCCCAGGTTCCGCATGGCAGTAACAATTTCCAAGTAACTTGGGGTATTTGATAGAGGTTGTCGTAATCGCTCCAATCCTTCTATCAAAAGGTTACACAGCTGTTCCATCATATGGGGTTGATTACCACGCTCCCGGTTACTAGACTCCGCACCACTCTCTCTCAGTTCAAGTGAGTCTGCCTCCGGCCCTTGCCCATTCTGTGCATCAAACTCTTCTTCACCAGGTATATGCCCCACTGACTCTTCAGCTTCAGACCCTTGATACGAACCACGGTTACCCCTCAGATCCCTACTCGGTGGCATCTGCAAAACAGTACACTTGTTAGGAACTCGTTCTGGATAGGCGGACAGCCAGTTTCCTAAACCCCTTCCTAAAAACCTTTTCTTTAGAAAAACCGTTAAGTCCCTATAAATCGTAACACGCTCTGATACCACCTTGTAACGCCCCCGATCCTACTAGACCTAAGGTGTTACGATAGGCCCGAATCCTGTCCGACCGTTCTTCCGAATATAGTCCGAAAGCCCAAACAGACACGATCCGAACCCCGATTAAATCAACTCCATCTCATTCAAGGTTCCGTGACCAAGAACGGACATCCTTGTTGAGGTTAGCCCGGCCGGGACTTAGGTATTCAGAACTTAAAATTTAACTAAGACTTTAATAAGATATACGGAAAACCTCCATTTTATATATTAAACATACTTCTAAAGGTTCTTACAAAACCCGATTACAATACTTAGCGAAAGCGTCATACTTCCTATGAAATTTACACAAGTCCAAAAGAAACATACTTTCTACTAAGGGGTCTTCAAATCTACACTGGACTGTTCCGCCCTCCTTCCACAACCTTGCCTTTATCTGCAAGAACGAGTTCGGTCAGCTAATGCTGAGTGAGCTGGTCGAAAAATACTCTCTAACCCATCCCGCAATAATGCAAGTGAACTGAAACAAGATCAATCATGTTTAAGACCAATGTACTTATAACTCAACAGACGGCATAACCAATCTTGACTCTAAACTACCTATGCGCGCCGTGACCTTAGCCTATTCCTTCCCGTCCCGGTCAGGTCCTTAGCCACATATGCTACAAGGCACCTACGAAGATGGACGGTACTCACTGCCCCGGTCAGGTCCTTAGTCGCTACATGCTATAAGGCACCTACGAAGATGGGCTTTAGCCTGGCAAGTCGCTCACGGGATGGTGGCAAGCCATCCCTCGCATGCACACGGAATAGCTAAATCACAAATCCCACAACTCAATCCCCATAACTCAAGTCACATACGAGTCACCGTCTCTCGCATGGACAACAACACCACGACTAACAAGACATGTCATATTCGAGTCACCTCTTCTCGAATAGACCAACACAACATAACCACAAACGACTTCCTAAACCAGACACCACTTCGTATCGCCCTCGGTCCAGTCTAGGCCTATTATTTGACCAACTGCACAACAATCAAACAAGAACATGTACAGCCAATCAAATAAGACCTAAACCAACCTAAGGTTCTACTAATGGCATCCTTGGACCTAACGCAACAACTTAATCATAATTTATCATGCATGCGACTGATCATGAAACATAACCGCAAAATTCAACTGTAATTCAACATGCATGCAGTCCACCAAATCACAACACAACATTAAAATAGAAATTATTAATGCACAGCAAAGCATCATGCAAACAATCCCAACGTCCTAACCGAACTCGGATCAACTGTCTTGCTTTAAAAGAAAATAAAAGACCAACTCACGGAACACGGATGAACAGCCTAAACACTCGGACAGGCCTGAGAACACTCGCGGATGGCCTCCTCTCCTCACGGTTGCACAGCCTCTCACCAGGCGCCTATTTCTCTCTCTAACTCTCTTAGTATACAGCTTTTAAACTTCAGATTTCTAAACAGAATTATGGTAACAAGGGTGGGTATTTATAAGGTGAAAGTGCATGGGTTAAACTTGACACCTGTCCCACTTAATCTCTTAATTTCACTAAATCATGACACCTGTCCCACTAATTAGCTTAAATCCACTAAAACCAGACAGCTGTCCCACTAAACAAATTAACAGCCTTAATTCCTTACACCTGTCCCACTAATTCTCTTAATACCCTTAAATCTCTACACCTGTCCCACTTAAACCAAATTTTTACTTACTTAAAAAAAATTAAAATAACTAAGTGGAAATCACATAATCACACCATGCCACATCATCGCCACATCATCGCCACATCATTTTCTAACCTAAATTTTCTGCGGATGAACGACCACACATCTCTCGGATCGACCACACGTCCCAACACAACTGCCCGTTCTCGACCGCGGCTGTTCCGTACGGTCGTCCTACGGAACGGGGCATTACAATGCCGATCCCTAAGGCATCACACTCGACCTCGAATGTCTGAGTGAAGTCAGGCAGGACTAGGACTGGGGCGTGGGTGAGGCGTTCCTTCAGAAGATTGAAAGAGTTATCTTGCTCGGGTCCCCAACGAAAGTCTTGATTATTCTTTATCGTCGAGGTCAATGGATCAGCTATCGTGCTGAAATCTCGAACAAACCGTCTGTAGAAGCTGACGAGTCCATGGAAGCTGCGGACCTGGCTGGCAGTCGGTTGTGTGGGCCAATCATGTATGGCCTTAATCTTCTCGTCGTCCACCCGAAGTCCCTGAGAATTTACGACGAAACCAAGAAAAACAACTTGGTCGGTGCATAATGTACATTTCTTGAGATTTGCGTACAATTTCTCTTTCTGAAGGGTGGTAATCACGGCCTCTAGGTGCTCCAGATGGTCTGAGTAGGTCGTGTTATAGACGAGAATATCATCGAAGTAGACCACTACGAACTTGCCAATGAACGGACGAAGAACCTCGTTCATAAGGCGTAAGAAAGTACTGGGAGCGTTTGACATGCCAAATGGCATCACTAGCCACTCATAAAGACATTGCTTGGTCTTGAATGCAGTCTTCCATTTGTCTCCTTCGCGCATCCTTACTTGATGATATCCACTTTTCAGGTCAATCTTGGAGAAGACTGCGGCTTCGTTGAGCTCGCCTAGCATGTCGTTCAGGCGCCGAATGGGGTGTCGGTACTTGATCATAATGTTGTTAATTGCGCGACAGTCGACGCATATCCTCCAGCTCCCATCATTCTTTGGTACTAGAAGAACTGGGACAGCACAAGGACTAAGGCTTTCTCTAACGTAGCCTTAAGCCATAAGGTCCTGGACTTGACGTTCTAACTCTTTAGCCTTCTCGAGGTTTACTTTGTATGTAGGGCGGTTGGGTAATTGAGCTCTGGGAACAAAGTCGATGTGGTGCTTGATCCCTCGGATAGGTGAGAGGCCTGTTGGAATGAAGAAGAAGTGATGAATTAATGAAAGCCATTAATTCTAGTTATATGGTGATTTGTATGTTTGTGAAAGGGAGAGTGTAAGGCTTGTTTGTATTATAGAATTATGTTATCCTTGTAAGCCATTTATGTATAAGGCTATCCTTGTATCCAAACAAGCCTAGACTAGAATAGTATAAATACCTTACTCCCTTCACATTTTGTAACTAAGAATTCATAATTCTCATTTTTTAATAAATCATTCTTTTCTCTAATTCTCTAATTCTCTCTAAATCTCTCATTCCCTCATTCTACAAAACTCTAAATCTCATATTCTTTCATGGTATCAGAGCCAGGTTGCATCAAATCTGGGTAAATTTCATCATTCTTTCATTGATTCAACAAGAATCCATCTTGTTCTTCATCTGTTTCTGGATCAATTTCGAACGTCATCTTGTAAATCAAATTGCAATCAATCCACGACACCAATTGACTATCGGCTTTCTCTGGAGTGTGAACCGGCGAATTCCGAATCCACAGCCACCTGAATCGCATCATTTGGCCCAGGGAATCAAAAGATACGAATTTTCTTCCAAGAGGTGTTCGCAATCGCGTTCGTTTCGAATCTCTACATTCCCCAGGTCATCTCGACGTCAATATTTCTTCAAATCGTGATTTTCAAAAGCCTAAACTCAAGCCCCTGGAGTCTAGTTTCTGTTTAAAAAAAGCAGAACTCGATTCCATTGAGTTTAAAGAGTTTTCTTGAAGTTTTCCTCAAAGACGTCCAAAATCACCTGTATCAAGATCCTGGTGATATAATTCTAATTCTTTCTCAGTTTTCTTTAATGCTTTGAATCTGGAAAGTTTAATTAGTGTCTTGTGAGAGTTCTCACGAATTTTCAAGTCAATCTAATAGGTTTAAGTCTCCAAGATTGATTTTCTTGATTTCTTTGTTAATCATTTGGATGTGTTAAAATTGATTTTTGAAATTTTTAATATTAGTTACATCTTTAAAATTCGAAATTAATAGATTTCTTGATTGTTATTAACAGTCTAAATCAGTTTTAGGTGGTTACAGGTTGTTAATATCTTGTTACTGGATTAGTTAAAATGGTTACAAGTGGTCATAACTAGATAAGATTTGTTGCTTTGGTTACAAATTTTTTTTTTAAATTCTTTTTCTTGCTCACCACGCATCTTGCACACACACACAATCTTGTACCATATCTTGTCCTACTAACCTTGCAGGCGATATCATATTGTGGAAACTAAGGCCAGTACACGATCAGGACACAGGTTCTTGTACCTCTCGTGCTCTTGCATTGGTCGCATTGTTCCGACCAAGCTGTGATCTCGCCAAGTGATCTGGCCTTCTCCCATTGACTGCCTGTGTTTGTCCCTGTACTGTATCCTGACCAAGTGATCAAGCGACCGAGTGGCTAAGCAATCACTCGACCCTAGTGACCAAGCGACCGAGCGGCTAAGCAATCAAGCGATATTAGTGACCTATACAAACTAGCATGGAGATTCAAACATCCCTTAGAGCTCCAGTGATTCTACATGGAGCAAACTATCTCTTGTGGTCCAGGACCATGAAAACCACATTAGGTGGTAAAGGTCTTTGGAACCACATTGCCACAAATGGCATTGAAGACAATGAAGTGGCTGAAGTGAGTGATGCAGTTCAAGCCAAATGGTACCAAGAAGATCAGTTGGTACTTTCTATATTACAAAATTCTCTTGCTAGTGATCTTTTGGAAGCTTATTCTTTATGTGAAAATGCAAAAGATCTTTGGGACACTTTGCTTAAGGTGTATGGAAATACTACTAACCTTTTGAGAATTTTTGAAGTGAAGAAAGCTTTTAATGAACTAAGGCAGGAGGTTGCTGAATTCACAAAGCACTATGGCTCATTCAGAGCTTTGTGGGCTGAGCTAGAAATGCTAAGGCCAGCCACTATTGAACCACTTGTACTCCTTGAAAGAAATGAACAAGATAAGGTGTTTGGGTTACTTTTAACTCTTAATTCTACTTACTCAGATCTTATTAAGCATATTCTCAGGTCTGATAAGTTGCCTAGCTTGGAAGAAGTGTGTGCTCAAATTCAAAAGGAGCAAGGATCACATGGATTGTTTGGCAACAAAGCTGAACTAGTAGCTGCTCACAAAAGTTTCTTCAGGCCAACAAGTGTTTCTAGGAAGAGGAGGCAATTTTGTGATCATTGCAAGAAGGATGGCCATGCAAAGAAGGATTTCTGGGAACTTCACCCTCACCTGAAGCCATCTTGGGCCTCACGCCCTCCACAGCAGCCGGCCATGCCCTCGGCCAGACAAGCTCACGGCATGGTGTCTTCAAAGGCAGTTGTAAGTAGTGGCCCTCCTTCACATTCAGACGCCACCAACATCATGTCACAACCATCAGATTTTGTGACAAAATCAGACTTGGAAGCTCTCATTAAGGCAATAAAGGAGAGCAATGTGATGGGTAAAACTTTTCAT
This sequence comes from Streptanthus diversifolius, assembly GCA_039880935.1. Classification (NCBI taxonomy): domain Eukaryota; kingdom Viridiplantae; phylum Streptophyta; class Magnoliopsida; order Brassicales; family Brassicaceae; genus Streptanthus; species Streptanthus diversifolius. The sequence continues at coordinate 5,768,030 of JAXGFM010000001.1, forward strand.
GCTTCTATTCAAACTTCTTATACATCAAATGCTCCTAAATCTTTGGTTGTTGATTCTGGTGCTTCTCATCACATGATTAGTGATCTAGATTTGCTAGAGAATGTAGAACCTGCCCTAGGGAATTTTCTTATTGCAAATGGAATTAAAGTACCAATCAAAGGCATAGGAAAATTGAAATTGTTTGATAAAGAATCTAAGGCATTTTATATGCCTTCATTTACCTCCAACTTGCTCTCAGTTAAAAGAGCTACTACTGACTTGAATTGTCATGCTATATTTGGTCCTAATGACTGTTATTTTCAGGATATTGAAACTAGAAGGTGCTTTGGACAAGGAACTACAAAAGATGACTTGTATGTGCTTGATAATATGGCTAGTTGTAGTGCATTAGAATCAGTTTTTCAGGCGAATATTTTTAGTACTGATTCTGATTTTTGGCATGCTAGACTAGGACATCCTCATCCAAGAGCTCTTGAGTTAATAGTGCCTGGTTTAAAAATGCCTAAAGAGTCGTGTGATTCATGTATTCTTGGAAAACATTGTAAAACAGTTTTTGAAAAATCAATGCATAAATATGACAATTGTTTTGAATTGGTGCATTCTGATTTGTGGACATCCCCATTTCCATCTAGATAAAACCATAAATATTTTGTGACATTTATTGATGAAAAATCCAAATATACATGGGTTACTCTTCTTAGTTCTAAAGATAGAGTGTATGATGCATTTCTAAATTTTCAAGCATATGTTACTAACCAATACAATGCAAGAATTAAATGCTTTAGAACAGATAATGGAGGGGAATACACTAGTAGTAGACTTCAGGGACATCTAGCTAAACATGGCATTGAGCACCAGAGAAGCTGCCCTTATACTCCACAGAAAAATGGAGTTGCTGAAAGAAAGAACAGACACCTAATGGAGGTTGTGAGAACTATGATGTTCCACATGAAGGTGCCTAAGCGATTTTGGGGGGATGCACTTGTAGCAGCCTGCTACTTAATCAACAGGACACCTACAAAAGTCCTTGATGATCTATCCCCATTTGAGGTATTAAACAACACTAAACCCACCATTGATCATTTGAAAGTTTTTGGGTGTGTTTGTTTTGTGTTAATTCCTAGGGAACAAAGGAACAAGCTTGAACCAAAAAGTGTAAAGGCTATGTTCATTGGATATTCCTCCACTCAAAAAGGATACAAATGTTATGACCCTGAGACTAGAAGGGTCATGGTGTCTAGAGATGTAAAGTTCCAAGAAGATAAAATTTTTTATGAAGAAGGAACATGGGAACAATTTAAAGACATCTCATCAACAAGAACAGACGAAGCTGAATACTTGAGGAAACTCTTGGAGAGCATTGGAATAGGAGGTGGTCAGCATACAGCCTCATCACCTTTGCCACCTGCATCAGTAGCAAGTGACCATGGCATCTCAGACGCGGCCGGTCCACAAGAATGTCCCAATCCCGGTCCTGGTCCGTCCCACTTCACGGGTCCATCCGGCTTCACAGGTCCAGCTGCCTCTTCTTGTACATCATCCTCTATTGATTCTCCTGGGCTTCCTCCTCTTGAACATGGGGAGGGAGAACCATCTACACATGTCCAACAAGACTCAGCAGGAGATGATTCCATTCTAGCTTCAGCTTCCAAAAGATCAAGACCTACTCTCATTAAAGTTTTGAGTGAAGAGGAAGAGGAGGCTCCACCTACTGTTTTAAGGAGGAGCACAAGACAAAGAAATCCACCAGTTTTCTACAATGGAAATGTTGTAGTTCATCATGACCAGGGAGTTTGTAATATTGCACACTTACCTTCTACTCATGTTGCTTTTATTTCTAGTCTTGACAATGAGCAGATTCCAAAGACATATGAGGAAGCTATGTCTATAAAAGAATGGAGGGAAGCTATCTCAGCTGAGAAACAAGCTATGGAGAGGAATGGTACATATGCCTCAGCCACTTTACCAAAAGGAAAGAAGGCTGTAAGTTCTAAATGGATTTTTACCATTAAATACAAAAGCAATGGTAAAATTGATAGATATAAAGCTAGGTTTGGTAGCTAGGGGTTTTACTCAGACATATGGTGAGGATTATAGAGATACATTTGCTCATGTAGCTAAGCTTCATTCTGTCAATGTTGTGCTTACTGTTGCTACTAATCTTGAGTGGGAACTGTGGCAAATGGATGTCAAGAATGCTTTCTTGCAAGGTGAACTAGAAGAAGAAGTTTACATGTCACCTCCACCTGGCCTAGAAGATGAGGTAGGAAGTGGTAATATCCTAAGGCTAAGATTACTTAAAAAGTGTCTTTGATATAAAGGATTTACGAGAACTTAAACACTTCTTAGGAATTGAAGTATGTAGGTTTAAAGAAGGTCTCTTTCTCTCTCAAATGAAGTATGTTGTAGATCTACTAACATCCACAGGTATGATGGAAGCTAAACCAGCCAAAACACCCCTAGAAGAAGATTATAAAATCGCAACTAAGGGGGAGTTAAAGGAGGAATTGATTTTCATGATCCTAAACTCTATAGGAAAGTGGTTGGTAAGCTTATTTATTTAACCATCACAATACCAGATTTATGTTTTGCTGTGAATCAGGTATCTCAACACATGCAAGGGCCAAAGATGAGGCATTGGGACATGGCAATGCGAATTTTAAGATACCTCAAAGGCATACATGAACAAGGTATTTGGATGGGTAATAATAAAAACACAAATGTGGTTGGTTATTGTGATGCAGATTGGGCAGGAGATAGGGAAGATAGGAGAAGTACTACTGGCTATTGTACTTTCATAGGTGGAAACCTTGTGACTTGGAAAACCAAGAATCAAAAGGTGGTTTCATGCTCTAGTGCAGAATCAGAGTATAGAGCAAAGAGGAAGCTCACTACTGAATGCATCTGGCTGAAACAAATTTTGGGAGACTTAGCCGTGAAGTGTGAAGAGCCTATTACAATTCATTGTGACAATCAAGCCGCCATTTACATAGCCTCCAATTCAGTGTTTCATGAAAGGACCAATCACATAGAAGTGGACTGCCACAAAGTAAGAGAAGCTATTGGGAAAGGTTTCATTTTACCTTGCTATACAAGGAGTGAGGATCAACTAGCTGATATATTCACCAAGGCAGCATCTCTCAAAGTTGGTACATCTATCTACCCAAGACTTGGTCTCATGTCCATTCCATACCCATGATCCCAACATGGAGTATTATACTCTTTTTCCCTAGAAAAGGTTTTGTCCCAATTGGGTTTTCCTTCTCTAGGTTTTTAATGAGGTAATACTTCATGGTTACAAGCTTAAACATCTTATGTCTTAAGCTTGAGGGAGAGTGTTAGAATGAAGAAGAAGTGATGAATTTATGAAAGCCATTAATTCTAGTTATATGGCGATTTGTATGTTTGTGAAAGGGAAAGTCTAAGGCTTGTTTGTATTATAGAATTATGTTATCCTTGTAAGCCATTTATGTATAAGGCTATCCTTGTATCCAAACAAGCCTAGACTAGAATAGTATAAATACCTTACTCCCTTCACATTTTGTAACTAATAATTCATAATTTTCATTTTCTAATAAATCATTCTTTTCTCTAATTCTCTAATTCTCTCTAAATCTCTCATTCTCTCATTCTACAAAACTCTAAATCTCATATTCTTTCAAGGCCGGCTGGGATTTCTTCCGGAAAGACGTCGACATACTTGTCTAGCAGGGCACGGATCTCGACAGGCAATGATGACTCGGTACTAGTCGTGTGGAGGCTCTCTCTGTAGATCATTAATACGACCTGAGTGCCCTGGGTGCAAGTGGCTTTCCGCATGTCTGCCACATTTACTATGAAGTTCTTCTTTTGGGCATGTTGATCTTTCGCCATCTTAGATTGCATCTATTGAACGGCGTGTGCAGACATTGGTGCAAGGTTGTTTCTACGCTTGTCGTGGAAGAAAGAGTAGAAATTTGTTCGTCCGTTATGCGTAGTCTCTCGGTCAAATTGCCAAGGTCGTCCGAGCAGAAGATGTCCAGCTAACATCGGGACGACATCGCAGGTGACATGGTCCTGGTATCTGCCGATTCTGAAAGAGACCTTAAATTGGTCTGAGATGTACAACTCCATCTTGTTGTTCATCTATTGGAGCTTGTAGGGTTTTGGATGCTTGGTCACAGGCAATCCCAGTTTCTCCACCATGTATTTACTGGCGGTGTTAGTGCAGGACCCTCTGTCGATGATCAACGAGCACACTTTCTTAAGTATTGTGCATTTAGAGTGGAAAATGTTCTCTCGCTGATCTTCTTCTTCTGGCTCGAATCTTAAACTGATGAACGCGTCAGATCATTAGCATTTCTCCGGAGTCGGCGTACTCAATGTCCTCGTCCGACTGATGGTGTGTCGCAAAATCGTGGCTCCTCTTGTTCGTCCTCAGATTCGTAGTCTCCGGAAGCAGTGAGTACCATTGTCCGTTGAGTGGCACATTCCTGGGACATGTGTCGTCTGCCTTTACATTTGAAGCAGACGATCTCGTTGCTCCGCTGAGGCTGGGTCGTGGGCGCGGTGCTAGGTTTTTTTGGGGCGGCTGGAGCTGGTCTAGGAGCTGAGCTGCTGGCCACGGATTGGCCCTTGAGGCGTGGATCAATGGGCTGAGTCGTCCTCTCGAAAGGCTTGGAACCAGTGTTCCACGTGTTCTTGGGTCGAGAAGGTGCGGCAAGTTTACGCTTATGGCACTTCTCGATCTGGACTGCTAGGTGGAACAACTCGCTTAAGTCATGATATGGTAGCAATTCTATCTTTCTCGCTATGGGCTCATGCAAGCCGTCGATGAACTGGGCCATAAGGCTCTCCTCATACTCGTCTACATCGAGTCGGTCGCGTAGATGCTCGAATTCATCGAAGTATTTGGACACCGTCTTGCTTCCTTGTGTAAGACGCCGGAAACGTCGCTGAAGCTCACAGTGGAAGTGGTGCGGGACGTAGCGTCGTCTAATGATCTGGGTTAGTTCGACCCATGAGGTCAAAGGACCCATCTGAGCTCTCCTGGGAGCGATGACTTCTCGATCCCACCACGCCAGTGCATGGTCAGTGAATTGCGGCGTTGCTAGGGCGACTTTGCGGGGATCGTCGTAGTTGTAGTACTCAAAAAGGAGCATCCCAGTCTAAGTACTCTTCTGGATGAATTTTTCCCGAAAAAGGAGGTGGGTTCATCTTAACCTCGGGATAGTGTACTGGTGGACGAGGTGGTGCTGGAGGCTTGTCGTAGTATTGATGTCGACCCATAGGTGATCGATCGTGGTGATAGGGTGCGGCAGGTGCAGGCGCGGGCTGCTCCAAACGCTCGAGGCGAGTCGTGAAGGTTGACTTCTGGGCAGTCAAAGTTTGCAACAGCTGCATCATAGTCTGATACGGTTTCCCAGACGTGGACTCGTCATTCCCTGACATATTTCCTTTTCCGAGAAAAGGAAATTTTAAAAAGGGAAAGTTTCCCGAAAGGAAACTTGTAAGATTTGGAAACTTTCCTTAAAAGGAAAGATTCCACAGATTTATTTTTATTCTTTTATTAAATAAATTGACAACTAAATAAACACAAAAAGGAAACAATCAAAGAAAAGGAAAATATCTTAAATCTAGAAAGGAAATCTAATAATGGAAAATATCCTAAAAGTATGGCCTAAAACTAAAAAAGGAAACTATCTAAATCAAAAGATCCTATATTAATTACCTAATCTAAGAAAAATGGAAACTATACTAAATAAGCGAAAATCTACTTATTTCCTATTTCCTAAAAAGAATTTTCCTAAAACTTAAAAGGAAAAACTAATTTAATGCCTAATGCCTAATTTAATGCCTAATAAAACTTAAAAGGAAAAATTTAAAAGATAATATAGAAAACTTCCAAAACTAGTTCCTAGCCTAGAAAAATTATGGAAATTAGCTAATTTACTGGCTAAATGCTAGGGAAAATTTCATAAAACGAAGAATTAAGAATCTAGTCACTATAGGAAAACTAGACAAACCTAGCCGCCAAGGGGGGGGGGACTATGCTCGCGAGTTGCTAGGGCTAAGGCGCGGTTCTGGCTACTCGGGTCGGGACCTAGACGCGGGACAGCCTAGGGACGATCGGGGCAGGCTTTGGACACGGCTACACAACTCGCGGCTGCATTATACGCTGTCTAACTTAAGCCTAACCCAACTATTGAAACAAACGACACGAGGGGGGGGAACACAGTACACGGGACGCTAGGGACAGGATGCTACCTAAGGCGCTGGCTGGCTACGCGGGACGGAAGGGCTAGTGAGTGGGCTAATGGGACGATGGAACTATGGTTGCATGGCATGGAAGGCTACTCGCGGTACATGGAGGAACCTATGGGGATGCAAACGAGACTAAACAAGAGACCTAGTGGACCTAGAACCTAGCTAGCGACAAGGGAACAACTAGAAACCTAGCCTCAAGACCTAGCAAACAAACAAGCAACACAAAAATCCTTATGGATTCCAAGTTTGGTGATGAACGTGTTCTATGTGAGTTTCTAAAAATGCCAGTTTGATTTTAACAACCTAAACAATATATAGTTTTTTTTGTCTTAAAAAAAAAATTCTAGCAACAAACAAGCAATGAAACAAACAAATTTTTTCTTTTTTTTTTAATTATGAAAAGCAAAAACAAGGAATGATAGAACTTGGTTTTTTTTTGTAGGATGTTTGTGGTATGTGACTTGATTCCTCTCCTTCTTACCGAGAACCTCAGGGGAAAGAGAAAGAAACACAATCAAAAGTCAAAAACTGTTCCACAAAACAATGAAAAAACCACCAAAAACAAAATGATAAAATCAACCTGATGAGCAGAATCTTTAAGTTCTGATACCAGATGATGTAAGAACCAAGGGTGGGCTGTCTTTCACCGAGAAGCTCAAGTTACTGGACAGAAATCGATGGGAGTAAAGGGGTGGATCGAAGGGACCACACAAGCTGTTAAAGGGGCTTGTGATACTCCAAGAACTTCAACTAACAGGTTGAAGAACACGGCTGCTACCAAGGGTACTTGGTTGGCGTCGCCTAGTAGGTCTAAGAAAAAGACTTAGGGTTTTGTTTGTTCTAAAATGCTTGTTATTTCATTAAAGTATAGACAAAAGGCTTATATAATGCCTTGTTACAACTTAGGCTAAACTACAAGGCGTTTAGCCTTACAAGAATTAAAACAACATGTAGTTCACTTATTGGCAACTAAATAGAAAAATGGTCCCTAAATAGTCAACATGACTTAAACCCAAATAAATACTTAGTCTAAAAAGAATAGAAATAAGATAGAAAGCTCAATAATACTTAGGCACAAAATGAAGACTTGTGAATGAGATGGAATTGTTAACAAGTCTTCACCGCCTTGCACACTAAGAGTATTGCCTCATTAAATCTTTCTTCGGAAAACCCAGTGGGATAAAACCGAAGATAGGAAAAAGAGTACAATTTCCTAGCACGACTTTTGGTGACTCTACCGAATGGTAATGGTAAAGACACCGGAGGAGGAAGAGTCTCCTAGAATGAACCTTCATGGTTCTTTGTCTAGCTGGAACGGGTCAGGGCTTGGACCGGTCGTGGTCGCGTGGGACGAGCTGGTCGGGTCGGACGTGAGGGTACTGGTCGGCTGGGACGGATCACCTAGACGCAGGCTGGTCGGCATGGTCAGCTCGGGGTCCTCTCCGGTCTACTCTCCAGGATCATGCTGAGCTTGTTTCCTAAGGCTTTCCTCTTGGACCGCATAAGAGGTTAAGGTGGAATGACCGGTGCAATTGCTGGCTCGATGTCCTCATCACAATGTTTCCCAAGAATGCATGATTCACACAGTTCATTTTGTAATTTAATTCCAGGGATTATCAATTCCAAAGCTCTAGGATGAGGATGGCCTAATCTAGCATGCCTAAGTTCTGCTGAAATATTAACATTGACACTATTACCACACGGTTCTTTTAAGGAATGCTAGACAAATCTTCAAGCACATACAAGTCATTCTTTGTTGTTCCTTGGCCAAATTTCCTACTTGTTTCAATATTCTAAAAGTAGAAATCATTAGAACCAAATATAGCTTGACATTTGAGATCTCTAGTAGCTCTCTTAATAGACAACATGTTAGATGTAAAAGATGGCAAATAAAAAGCTTTAGATTCTTTATCAAACAATTTAAGCTTACCAATTCCTTTAATTGGCACATTGATTCCATTAGCAATTACCACACTACCTAAGGCAGGTTCTAAGTTTTCTAGCAGTCCTAAATCACTTATCATGTGATGAGAAGCTCCAGAATCAACAATTAAAGGTTTATAAGCTATAGATGTTTGAAAAGAAACATGAAGAGATTTACCTAACACATTACTAGAGCTAAAGGCTTTGAAAAGACCCTTGCTCCTGAATCTTAGCACAGACATCCTCTAGACTAGGAAGCTTGTCATCCCTAAGAATGTGCATAATCAAATCAACATAGTTAGTCTTCAAAGTCAAAAGTAACCCAAACACCTTATCTTGTTCTCTCCTTTCATGGAGAGTAATAGGATCAATTTTGGCAGGCCTTAACATCTCTACCTCTGCCCATAATTCCCTGAAGGATCCATAATGATTTGTGAACTTAGCATCCTCCTGTCTAAGATCATTCAAAGCTTTCTTGACCTCAAAAATTCTCATGAGGTTTGTAGTATTGCCATATACATTTTTAAAAGAGATCCAGCTAGGGAATTTTGGAGTATAGAAAGTACCATCTGGTCTTCCTGAAACAATTTGTTTTGATCTTCTTGATCATCTGAATCATCCCCTTCAATGGCTAAAACAGGTGCCTTTGTAACATGAGTCCATAACCCTTTACTGCAAAAGGTTGTCCTTATGGTTTTAGACCATAGGAGATAATTCATCTCATGAAGCATGAATGGAGCCTTTATGTTTGTATGGAAATCCATTAGACTTTATCTATCCTGCAAGAAAATAAAACCAAAGAGACTAGACCAGACGACACACGCGCCTGTCCAAATGGTTAGCGACCAAGGCGCGTCAACATCCTCCAACAACTTGCAACCGCCTGTAAAAACCTTCAACAGCCTAAAATTCCTTGATCAACAACTTCTAGCAATATTAAAAACCTAACTAGCAAATATTCTGTTACCATAATTGTTAAAAAATTATCTAATCCACTTTTGCCTCCAAAAATTAAAAAAAAAACAGTTTCTTAGTAACAATATAGAAAACCTTTCTTGAAGACTAATACTCGTTAGAATGAAATGAAACTTCTTTATATCCTCCACAAGATCCTAAAATAAGTTTGGTCGTCCAAGATTTGCAAAATATTAAGAAAACACAAATACCACAAACAGGTCAAAACTGGACGTGTTAAGGAAGATTGATCAAGAAAGCTTCAAAACGTAAAAAGGGGCAAAGAGGACCTCCTGATTCATCAGCTAGACTCGTTATACTTGAGATTAGGTTTTGGAATCACCTGATTTGACAAAGAATTGAAGGAGATATGCTTGATACAAACTCGTAATCTCGCGGCGAGGCTGAATGCGACACCACCGGACGTGGCCTGGATAAGTTTTGAGGCAGGCCACCAAACTGAATGAAACCACCGCGGTAATACTCAGAACTCACCGGCATACCACCCTTGATGAAGAAAATGGCAAGAAAGTTCAAGTTATTGCCGGAAAACTTAATCCACCCATGACCAGACCGCTGTTTCACTGGATATGAAGAAACAAGAAGATTGTAAGGAAAGAGAGAAGATTTTGCAGAATTTCTATGCCTGATTGATGAAACCTGGCTCTGAAACCATGAAAAATTATGAGATTAATAGATTCAGAGATTTTTATATTGAGAGAGAGAGATAGAGAATATAGAGATTAGAGGGAAAATAAAGAATGATTATTGTTGAGATTTTAGAAAAATGAATTTCTTGCATACAAAGGAAGAGAGAGATAGCTATTTATACTAATCTAGTATAGGCTTGTTTGGATATTAAGATAGCCTAATACATGTTTGGCTACAAAGATAACATATCATTAATCACAAACAAGCCTAAGTCACTCCCTTAGGACACAAAGCGCCTACATAGGTCTAAGACACACATTCTTCATTTTTTCTTGTTTTGTCTTCATCATTCTTCTTCATTCCAACACCAACTACCTTTCTATACAGTTTTGCTTCTTTAAAATCGCCATCTTCAACGTCCCCCAGAGGTTCTACTTTGTAGCTTTCTTCTAATGGGGTTTTGGCTGGCTTGGCTTCTAGCATTCTTGTACATGTTAGTAGATCCAATACATACTTTCTTTGTGAAAGAAATATATCTTCTTTAAACCTACATATTTCAATATCTAAGAAGTATTTAAGTTCTCCTAGATCTTTAATATCAAACAGACCTTTTAAATATTCTTTAGTAGAGGCTATTACTTCTTTATTACTTCCAGATATGATTATATCATCAACATAAATGAAAATAACAATGATCCCATCCTTACTCTGAAGTGTAAAAATAGTGTGTTCAACTTCTGACATTTTGAAGCCTCTGCCCCTTAGAGAGTCACATTTAGCTTATGGTACCAAAATCTATGAGATTGTTTTAAACCATAGATAGCTTTCCTTAGTCTTAGTGTGTTGCCAGTTCCAACTTGATCTTCTAAACCTGGTGGTGGTGTCATATATACCTCTTCTTCTAATTCACATTGCAAGAAAGCATTCTTAACATCCATTTGTCATAATTCCCAATCTAATTTAGTAGCAAGAGATAGGACAATATTTTGGTGTGATTCTAGAAAGGCCCAATGAGGATGCTAAGCGACCTGGACATGCAAAAGATCTTGATCAGATGGAGCTGGACCAGATCAAGGAAAGTGTGGGCTTAAGAGCCTTAGAAAGTTTGGAACAGCCCATTAGTGTCGTGTGGGCAAGTGAGAAGGAGTGGGAGAAGCGGCCCATAGACGTGGATAAGAAGCTCATGAACATGGAGAAGCAGCCAATGGACGTGGAGTTGGACCAGGTCGATCATTTGGTTTTAAAACAACTAGGGCCGCACCAAGTGGTATCAGAGCCTCTTGAAGTTAGGGTTTGTGAAATCACTTTGATTTCAAAACCACCATCAATTTATTTTTTTTAGTTTCATAAACAATTCTTATCTTTATATATTTTGTAAGTCAGTTGAGCCTCTCCTGAATTACAAAAGGATCTAAGAAAAGGATCTATCTCAAATCAAAAAAAAAAACATAAGAAAAACCCTGCTAGGAGTTGGTTAATCAGCTGACGAAAAAAATTTTGCAATATTTCTATCTTAATCACAATAGGTTATAGCTCTATACCTTAGGTGATTGAGCTTTGATCTATTCTAAACTTGTGGGAATAGCAAGAGGATTGAACACTGAGGGAACCAAAATAGAGAGAGAGGATTTTCAAATCTGTTTGCTAAGTTTGTTTCAGGAACTTCATGACAAGGAACAATTCAGTGGATGAGATTGTTCATCTTGATCATTCCCAATGTGAAGCTAAGATGGCTGAGATTACTAGGAAACTGCAACAAAATTTTAATAGGACTAACCATGCTAATGAATTTCATGACTTTTAAATCTCTGCAGGCAGAAAAGCAGGAGAGTTAACTCTTATCACCATCGTCGCCCTAGAGCAGAAGAATACCTTAGTCAATCCAAGATTGGGATTCCATCATTCCATGGGAAGATTGATCCTGAAGCTTATCTGGAATGGAAAGAAGAGATGGAATGAGTGTTCAATTGTTATCACTACACTGAGGCAAAGAAGATCAAACTTGCAACAAGTGGATTCAGTGGTCATGTCAACCATTGGTGGGATCAGATTACATCCACAAGGAGGCACAATGGAGAACCTTAAATTGCTTCTTGGTTTGAGATGAAATTCATTATGAAAAGGAAGTTTGCTCCAGATTATAATAAATTTAGTTATGTGCAGGACAGACACCTAAAGAGGTCACATGAGAGACTAAACACACATCCATTATCAGCCAAGTTGACATCCCATGAGCATAGGTGTTCTCAGGAGAAACTGGCCTTTCAATAGCCAGAAACCAATCATTTTTGTGCAATCGGCAAAGGTAAGAAAACAAATTGAAATTTAAAAGATTTCTTTAATTAATCTTTTATGTGCAACTACAGGAAACAGATTCCTAGAAGGTTGTTTGTGGAGAGTGCTGAGAATAACAATGAGAAAATGAAGGAAGTTTCAGAAACTTTACCTTCTCATAATGAAGCCACGGTTTCGAGGCTGTTGTTTTAGACTGAAGAGCACTCAAATGACTCAATCCCAGCTAAATGTTTTCTACCATTATCTCAAATTGATTTTATTCTTAAGTGAAAAGATATTTGTAGAGAACTAACCATTTGTGAACTGGTGAGTCCGAGTAGCTTTTCCTTCTCTTCACAGGACTTTGAGGACGAGATACTAGGAGAAGTACCCAAGAAAGTAACACTATCCAGAGACATGAAGATGCTGGAAGTTGCTAATGACACCGATGGAGTTAGAGGAAGAAGGGAGATGCCTGATCCATTGCCAAATTCGCCTAAGAGTGAGACATCACTAGCTAAAGGTGAACTGTTGGTAAAAGAAAATCTCTGTGAGCTTGACAAATATATTTTCCATCAGCTATATTATTAGATGATACTTTTGTAAGTGTTACTAATCTTGAACCGGTGCAACCGAGTAGCTATGAGCTTCCCTTGCAGGACCATGAAGAGAAGCTATTGAAGGAATAACCAAGGGGATTGTATTTGGACAGCAAATTGGCTCCTACAACTAGCTGGAAGTTCAAGCCGTTCACTCACTCTGTCATTGAGGGAAGCAGCCTCAATTTCTGTAAGGAAATCGGTATGACAAGTTCTTTACCTAGCTTATTTGTGATTGTTACACCTGAAGAAGAAAAACAATTTGGTTTAGAGAATGTGAAAGAACTTTGTGTTTCTGGGTTTGTTTTTGATAAAATGAATCACTATTTCAAAACACCTAAGTCTGAGACGTTTTCTAGACAAGAATATCTTTTGTTTGCTAAAACTTGTGATTCTAAGTTTGACTTGATCCATAAGTTGATTAGGAGAACATTAGAACATAAATCGATGGGGATTGATGCAGATCTTGTGAATGATGAATGTTTTCCTAATAGAAGGTTGCAGGATTTGAATTTTGTTAGAAAAGACAGTAAAAATTTGTGCTGTCAAGATTTTAGGGTTTTAAAACCTTGTGATAAGAACCCTGCATTGCGTAAAAACGTTTTTGGAAGTTTTCGCAACCTGGAACACGAATTTGCATTGCTAGAATGGTGGTATAGAAAAATGCATGATCTTCTTACAGCTAAGAGAAGTTCTGAATTTGAATATGTTGAAAAAGTTTCTAAGTTAGCACAATCCAATATGTTTGCTGGCAATGATATATATTTGTTTGGTTTGTGTTCAAAAGAAAAGTTTTGTTCCAGTGAGTATTCTAATGCTTGAATGATCTATGATCTTGTCTTAGATAGTGATTCTAGGAACCTGAATCTTGTTTTTAAGATCTTAAACCAAGGGAATTCAGTAGTCCATCTATGTTGCACATTTGATGTGGTTTTTCTAGTGTTCAAAAAGAAGCAGGAAAGACATGTTATTGAGTTTGTTCCAAAAACAAGGAGGATTCAGGATCTGGACAAAAAAGTTGATTATGGACCAAAGGAACACTTGTTTGCTCTTATTCAGCAACCACCTTCAAAAAGTCTTAGGCTTGTTTGTGTTCTAGTATTATGTTATCCTTGTAGTCATTCATGTATAAGGCTATTCTTGTATCCAAACAAACCTAGACTAGATTAGTATAAATACCTTACTCCCTTCACATTTTGTAACTAAGAATTTATAATTCTCATTCTTTTCATAAAATCAATTTTTTCTCTAATTCTCTCTAATCTCTCATTCTCTCATTCTACAAATCTCTTAATCTCATAATCTTTCATGTTATCAAAGCAAGGTTGCATCAAATCTGGGTAAATTTCATCATTCTTTCATTGATTCAAGAAGAATTCATCTTGTTCTTCAACTTCTTCTGGATCAATTTCGAACGTCATCTTGTAACTCAAATTCCGGCCAAACCACGACTCCCTTTGATGATCTGCTTTCACTGGATTGTTCATCGGCGAGTTATGAAGACAAGCCAATTTGAATCGCATCATTTTACCCAGGTAATCAAAAGTAACGAATTGTCTTGCAAATGACCTTCGCGATTGCCTCCGCCGCAAACCTCTGTGTTTTCCAGGTCATTCCGATGTTGATTCTTCATCAAATCGTGTTTTTCTAAATTCTAAACTCAAGCTCTTCGACGTCCATTTAGTTTGAAGGATTTCTTGAAGTTTTCCTCAGAAACGTCCAAAATCGCCTATATCAAGATCGTGGTGATACAATTCTAATTCATTCTCAGTTTTGTTTAATTCTTTGAATCTGGAAAGTTAAATAAGTGTCTTGTGATGGTCTCCACGAAATTTGAGTTCAATCTAATTGGTTTAAGACTTCAAGATTGATTTTCTTGATTTCCTTATTAATCTTTGAAAGTTTAAAATTGGAATCTTGAAATTTATGATTGTTTTTAATTCATAGAATTCGAATTGGTTTTAATCTGTTAAAATCTTGTTGCAAGAGTTGGTTAGAATTTGTTGCAGGTTGTTAAAATTTGTTATATGCTGTTGGAGTTTTCTTGAATTACAAGAATTTTTATTTATTTCTTGCACTTCACACACACATACACTACACTTGTACACAAGATTTCCTGTCCAGCACACACTCGCTGATGGTACTTGCAGGAGATACTTGTGGATTGCAGGTGGTTCACGCTCTTGAGGATCAAAGATCGTGAGTAATCCTCTCGTCTCGACAGCCTCTTCTTCCGACCGATCAACGGCCGTGACGCTTCCAATCGATTGGTGCCCTGGTGCACACAAGGACGTGAGGAATATTGTCTGTGTTCGAAGTACAAGCTCGTGTACCAGATTCTTGGAACACTTGCGGACCGGACTTGGCCAGTGCATGGCTGCCTTCCAACTAGTGATCATTCCGACAGGTCTTCCTCCCGTCCCGACCAATACCCTGAACAACCCGTTCAAGCGTTTGTCCCTGTGCCGTGATCAAGCGGCTGGCCGTGAGCTCCACACGTGACCAGACCTACTTAACCGTCCCTTGTCCCGGCAGGCTGACTCGACCAACTCTCGTACCAACCATCTACCTATCTCCACCAACACACGGTCCACATTCAATCTTACAATCATGGAGATTCAAACTTCACTTAGAGTTCCAGTCATTCTCCATGGAGGAAATTACCTATTGTGGTCCATGACCATGAAAACAACTTTGGGTGGTAAAGGTCTTTGGAACAACATTTCTACAAATGGTATAGAAGAAAATAAAGTGGCTGAAGTTAGTGAGGATGTGGCTGCTCAAGCCAAATGTTATCAAGAAGACCAGTTGGTACTTTCTATTCTTCAAAATTTTCTTGCTAGTGATCTTTTATAAGATTATTCCTTTTTTGAAAATGCAAAAGATCTTTGGAACACTTTGAAAAAGGTGTATGAAAACACCACTAACCTTTTAAGAATTTTTGAAGTGAAGAAGGCTTTGAATGAATTAAGGCAGGAGGATGCTGAATTCACAAATCACTATGGCTCATTCAGAGCTTTGTGGGCTGAGCTAGAAATGCTACGGCCAGCCACCATTGACCCACTTGTTCTTCTTGAAAGGAAAGAACAAGATAAGGTGTTTAGGTTACTTTTAACACTTAATACTACTTACTCAGATCTTATTAAGCATATTCTCAGGTCTGAGAAGCTTCCTAGCTTGGAGGATGTTTGTGCTCAAATACAAAAGGAGCAGGGATCTCATGGATTATTTGGCAACAAGGCTGAATTGGTAACTGCTCACAAAATTTTCTTCAAACCAGCAAATGATTCTAGGAAGAGGAGACAAATTTGTGACCATTGCAACAGGAATGGTCATAAAAAGAAAGAGCTGGGTACTTCATCCTCATCTGAAGCCAACTTGGGCCTCACGGCCTCAGCAACCCACGGCCACGGCCACAGCCAGTCAAGCTCACAGCATTAAGATATCAAAAGCGGTTGGAAGCAGTTCACTTTCTCACTCAGCCTCCACTAGTACCATGTCACAAGCATCAGACTTTGTGACAAAATCAGACTTGGAAGCTCTTATCAAGGCAATAAAGGATAGCAATGTGATGCGTAAAACTTTTCATGCTTCTTTTCAAATTTCTTTTACTCCTAATGCTCCTAAATCTTTAATGCTTGATTTTGGTGCTTCTCATCACATGATTAGTGATCTAGGATTAATAGAAAATGTATAACCTGCCCTAGGTAATGTTCTCATTGCTAATGGAATTAAAGTATCAATCAAAAGCATAGGAAAATTGAAGTTGTTTGATAAAGAATCTAAAGCATTTTATATGCCTTCTTTTACCTCTAACTTGTTTTCAGTTAAAAGAGCTACTACTTATTTGAATTGTCATGCTATATTTGGTCCTAATGATTTCTATTTTCAGGATATTGAAACTAGAAGATGTTTTGGACAAGGAACCACAAGAGATGATTTGTATGTGCTTGAAAACATGACTAGTGTTAGTGATTTAGAGGCGGCTTTTCAGGCTAATGCATTTAGTACTGATTCTGATCTTTGCCATGCTAGATTAGGAAATCCTCATCATATAGCTCTTGAATTGATTGTTCCTGGATTGAAAATGCCAAAGAAGTTGTGTGATTCTTGTATTCTTGGGAAACATTGTAAAACAGTTTTTGAAAAATCTATGCATACATATGAAAATTGTTTTGAATTGGTACATTATGATGTTTGGACATCTCCATTTCCATCTAGAGAAAACCGTAAGTATTTTGTGATATTTATTGATGAAAAGTCCAAATATACATGAGTTACTTTACTTAGCTCTAAAGATAGAGTATTTGATGAATTTTTAAACTTTCAAGCATATGTTACTAATCAATACAATGCAAGAATTAAATGTTTTAGAACAGATAATAGAGGAGAATACACTAGCACCAAACTTCAAGAACATTTAATTAAGCATGACATTGAGCATCAAACCAGCTGTCCTTACACTCCACAACAAAATGGGGTAGCTGAAAGGAAGAATAGGCATTTGATGGAAGTTGTGAGAACAATGATGTTCCACATGAAAGTACCCATATGAATTTTGGGGGGATGTACTTCTAGCTAAATGCTACTTGATTAATAGGACTCCTACAAAAGCCCTAGATGACCTGTCTCTATTTGAGGTACTAAACAAAACTAGACACAATATTGATCACTTGAAAGTTTTTGGTTGTGTTTGTTTTGTATTAGTTCCAAGGGAGCAAAGGAACAAGATGGACCCAAAGAGTACCAAAGCTATGTTCATTGGGTATTCTTCTACTCAGAAAGGATACAAATGTTATGACCCAGAGACTAGAAGAGTCTTGGTGTCTAGAGATGTTAAGTTTCAAGAAGAAAAAGGTTTCTATGAAGAAGGAACTTGGGACCAATTTAAGGATATCTCATCAACAAGGTCAGACCAAGCTGAATATTTGAGGAAGCTCTTGGAAAGCATTGGCATAGTAGGCGGCTCTCCTCCTTCTCAGTACACATTCTCCTCACCTCTGTCACCTGCACAAGAAGAACGCGGCCCTAGCTCAACCACACTTCCGGTAGAACCGCGGCCTGTCACCCCAGCCGGTCCATCCAGCTCCCGGCCTTTCACTCCTCCTTTTAGCTCTCCTGGTCTTCCTCCTCTTGAACATGGGGGGGGGGAGAAGCATCTACTCATGTCCAACAAGACTCAGCAGGAGATGAATCAATTCTAGTCTCAGCTTCCAAAAGATCAAGAGATATGCCCACTCTTGTTGAAGTCGTAAGTGAAGAAGAGGAATCTAATCAAGAAGCTCCACCTACAGTATTAAGAAGAAGCACAAGACAAAAGAATCCACCAGTGTTCTATAATGGGAATGTTGTGGTTCATCATGATCAGAGAGTTTGTAATATTGTTCACTTACTTTCTAATCATATTGCTTTTATTTATAGTCTTGATAATAAGCAGATTCCAAAGACATATGAAGAAGCTATGTCCAAGAAGGAATGGAGGGAAGCTATTTTATTTGAGAAACAAGCCATGGAAAGGAATGTTACTTATGCTTCAGCTACTCTACCAAAAGAAAAAAAGGCTGTAAGTTCTAAATGGATTTTTACCATTAAATACAAAAGCAATGGTGAAATTGGTAGATATAAAGCTAGGTTGGTGGCTATGGGTTTTACTCAGACATATGGTGAAGATTATAGGGATACCTTTGCACCTGTAGCTAAGCTTCATTCTGTTCATGTTGTTCTTTCACTTGCTACTAACCTTGAGTGGGAGTTGTGGCAAGTAGATGTCAAGAAGGCTTTCTTACAAGGTGAGCTAGAATAAGAGGTTTACATGTCACCACCACCTGGCCTATAGAAAGAGTTTGGAAGCGGCAATACACTCAGACTAAGAAAGGCTATTTATGGCCTTAAACAATCTCCAAGAGCTTGGTACCACAAGCTAACTGTGGATAGAGGCTTCAAAAGATCTGAAGTTGAACATACTCTTTTTACACTAAAGAGTAAGGAAGGTATTGTGGTAATTCTTATCTATGTAGATGATATAATCATATCTGGTAGTGATAGTGTTGGGATTGCATCTACTAAAGATTACTTAAAAAGTGTCTTTGATATTAAGGGTTTAGGAGAACTTAAATACTTCTTGGGAATTGAAGTGTGTAGGTTCAAGAAAGGTCTCTTTTTATCCCAAAGGAAGTATGTTGTAGATTTACTAACCTCTACAGGTATGATTGAAGCTAGACCAGCCAAAACACCCTTAGAAGAAGATTATAAAATCGCAACTAAAGGGGAGATAGAGGAGGAAGTTGATTTTCATGATCCTAAGCTCTATAGGAAAGTGGTTGGTAAGCTTATTTATCTAACCATCACAAGACGAGATTTATGTTTTGCTGTAAATCAGGTATCTCAACATATGCAAGGATATGAGACATTGGGAGATGGCCATGCGAATTCTAATATACCTAAAGGGCACACATGAACAAGGTATATGGATGGGTAGCAATAAAAACACAAATGTGGTTGGTTATTGTGATGCCGATTGGGCAGGAGATAGGAAAGATAGGAGAAGTACCACAGCCTATTGTACTTTCATATGAGGAAACCTTGTAACTTGTAAAACCAAGAAGCAAAAGGTGGTATCATGCTCTACTGCAGAGTCAGAATATAGAACAATGAGGAAGCTTACAACTGAATACATTTGGCTGAAGCAACTCTTGGAAGATTTAGCCGTGAAGTGTGAGGATCCTATCACCATCCATTGTGACAATCAGGCTGCCATACACATAGCTTCCAACTCAGTGTTCCATGAATGGACCAAGCATATTGAAGTGGACTGCCACAAAGTAAGAGAGGCTATTGGGAAAGGTGTCATCTTGCCTTGTTATATAAGGAGCGAGGACCAACTAGCTGATGTATTCACCAAGGCAACATCTCTGAAAAATGGCGCCTCTATCTATCCAAGACTTGACCTTATGACCATTCCACACCAATGATCCCAACATGGAGTGTTATACTCTTTTTCCCTAGAAAAGGTTTTGTATCAATTGTGATTTCCTTATTTAGGTTTTTAATGAGGCAATACTTCATGGTTGCAAGCTTAGACAATCTTCATGTCTTAAGCTTGAGGGGGAGTGTTGGAATGAAGAAGAAATGATGAATCTTGTTTTTAAGATCTTAAACCAAGGGAATTCAGTAGTCCATCTATGTTGCACATTTGATGTGGTTTTCCTAGTGTTTGAAAAGAAGTAGGAAAGACATGTTATGGAGTTTGTTCGAAGAACAAGGAGGATTCAGGATCTGGACAAAAAAGTTGATTATGGACCAAAAGAACACTTGTTTGCTCTTATTTATAAACCGCCTTCAACATTCCGAGGTGAGGATATTCTTTATTGTTGGAATGAAGAAGAAATGATGAATTTGAATGTCCTTTATGGCTATTAAAAAGCCGTGAGTTATGTGTTAGGGAGGAGTGTCTTAGGCTTGTTTGTGTTCGAGTATTATGTTATCCTTGTAGCCATTCATGTGTAAGGCTATTCTTGTATCCAAACAAGCCTAAACTAGATTAGTATAAATACTTTACTCCCTTCACATTTTGTAACTAAGAATTTATAATTCTCATTCTCCTAATAAAATGATTATTTTCTCTAATTCTCTCTAATCTCTCATTCTCTCATTCTATAAATCTCTTAATCTCATAATCTTTCATTGATCACACATCCAATGATTTTAACTTGATTTCTTTTGTTGCAGAAGAATTGGATTTGAGGTCAAATCCTTTCAAAGGAGGAGGGGATGGTGTGACCTAGAAATGCCCAATGAGGATGCTAAGTGACCTGGACATGCAAAGGATCTTGAGCAGATGGATCTGGACCAGAAAAATAAAAATGTGGGTTTAAGAGGCTTGGAAAGCTTGGAACAGCCCATTAGTGTCGTGTGGGAAAGTGAGAAGGAGTGGGAGAAGCGGCCCATAGACGTGGATAAGCAGCTCGTGGACATGGAGAAGCAGCCCATGGACGTGGAGTTGGACCGGGCCCAAAAAGGAGCAAATCAGGTTGCCCAAGAAACAGAATATCCAACTAATGCGGCCCAAACGGAAGACTCAAGCCAAACGGCCCAAATCCAAGGATTCATGGATGTGTGGCATGGCCCAATAACCAAATCCATAGATGAGATCCAAAGAAAGTCCATTCTACAAGTGGCTTGGGCCTGACTAAGAAGAAAAAGGAAGCTCAAAGAAAGTAAACCAATTGGGATGGTTTAATTTATTTGTTGGTTTGTAAATAGTCACTTAAATTGAACCAAGTCTTAATTTAACCAAGTAGTTAGTTAGGAAAGATTAGGCAAGAAGTATCATTTTGGTATATTCTTTAGGATTAGATTATATTAGTTAGAATATTATTTGGCAAGAAGCATTGTTTTGGTAAATTCTTTTAGAATTAGATTATATTAGTTAGAATATTATTTTCTAAGCATTATCTTGTTAGGGTTTTCTGCATTTAAAAAGGCATCCACCCCTCCCCCCCCATTGTAAGGCAACCCACAAATTTAATCAAGAAAAGACTTAGAGAACTTTTGTTATGTTGGAATAAAGAAGAAATGATGAAATTAGAAAGCCTTTAATGGTTTCTATAATAGGCGTGAGTTACTTGGTTAATGGGGAGTGTCTAAGGCTTGTTTGTGTTCTAGTCTTATGTTATCATTGTAGTCATTCATGTATAAGGCAATCCTTGTATCCAAACAAGCATAGACTAGATTAGTATAAATATATATCTCCCTTCTCATTTGTAACTTAGAAACTATTATTCTCATTTGTTAATAAAATCATTCTTCTCTCTAAATTTCTCTAATCTCTTATTCTCTCATTGTACAAATCTCTTAATCTCATATTCTTTCATTGTGTCAGAGCCAGGTTACATCAAATCTTGGTAAAATTCATCATTCATCATTGAATCTTCTTTACAATCTTCTTTCAATTCTATTTTGACCGTCATCTTCAAACGCAAATTCCGGCCAATCCACGACTCCGTTTGACGATCTGCTTTTCTAGATTGTTCTTCGGCGAGTTTTGAAGCCAAGAAAATTTGATTTGCATCTTTTTACCAAGGGAACTAAAAGTTACAAATTTTCTAGCATCGGACCTCTGCTAGTGTCTCCGCCGCGAACCTCCATGTTTCCCAGGTCATTCCGTCTTCAAATCTTTACTAAATCGCAATTTAAAATCCTAAACTAAAGCCCCTTAAGTCTAGTTTCTGTTTAAATAAAGCAAGAACTCAATTCTTTTATGTTTAAAGGAAGTTCTTGAAGTTTTTCTCACAGCCGTCAGAATTCGCCTCTTACAAGAATCTGGTGATAAAACTCTAATTATTTCTCAGTTTTCTTTAAATATTTGAACTGAAAAGCTAAATATGTATCTTGTGAGGGTCTCCACGAAATTTGGTTTCAATCTGATAGGTTTAAGTCTTCAAGATTGATTTTCTTGAAATCTTTAGTAATCTTTAAAATTTTGAAAAAGAAGGAATGTTCAATTTTCTTTTTATGATTGGTTTATTGAAATTCGAATTTTATACTTGATTGATCTTGCTTAATTGGATAAGTATTGTTAGAAATAGATCTTGTTGGTTGGAGTGGTTGAGTTAGTTGCAGGGGTTGTCGAAATGAGTTTAAGGTTGTTGTAGTTAGTTGCAGTTGGTTGAAGTCAGTTCATCATCTACACGCGCCTGCCCAAGCTACAAGCTGCCTTGGCCTGATCTTGTGAATGACATGTCCTTGCTTCTTTGTTGTCTATCTGTGTTTCCAAGATGAAGAAAGGAGCCCACACTTGGAGACCCCAGCGAGGATCGAACTCGCGGCCTTCCTGTGTTTGCGAAGCTTCCGACCAACAACACATGTCCGTGACCAACACATCTTGTTCCGACCGGCTACCATCAAACAAGTTCCAGCTGCACAAGTGACCAGCCAGTATCAAGTTTCCTTGGAACACATGCAAGACGTCCTTGGTGTGTCTGTGATTCAAGTCCCGTGTGACCAGCAAGAAACGACCGGCCTTCCCGCGTCCTGACCAACGTCCCGACAAGCATACCAGACCGGCCCTCCTGTGTCCCAGCCACATCCGTCTCGACCCAAAACAACCCAACCGGTTTCATATTCTAAAACATGGATATTCAGGCTATATTAAGAGCTCCAGTCATTTTCCATGGAGCAAATTACATCTTGTGGTCTAGGACTATGAAAACCACAGTGGGTGGTAAAAGTCTTTGGAATCACATTTCTATAAATGGCCTTGAATAAAATGAACTGGCTGAAGTTAGTGAGGCTGTGGCTGCTCAAGCCAAATGGTACCAAGAATACCAGTTGGTACTCTCTATAATTCAAAATTCTGTAGCTAGTAATCTTTTAGAGGCTTATTTCTTTTGTGAAAATGCTAAGGATCTTTGGGATTCTTTGAAAAGGTGTATGGAAACACTACTAACCTTTTAAGAATTTTTGAAGTAAAGAAGACTTTGAATGAATTAAGGCAGGAGGATGCAGAATTCACAAAGCATTATGGCTCATTCGAAGCATTGTGGGCTGAGCTAGAGATGCTAAGGCCAGCCACCATTGACCCAATTATTCTCCTTGAAAGGAAAGAACAAGATAAGGTGTTTGGGTTACTATTAACTCTTAATACTACTTACTCAGATCTTATTAAGCATATTCTCAGGTCTGATAAGCTTGCTAGCTTGGAAGATGTTTGTGCTCAAATCCAAAAGGAGCAAGGATCTCATGGATTATTTGGCAACAAAACTGAATTGGTGGCTGCACACAAGAACTTCTTCAAATCAGCACCAACAAATGAATCTAGGAAGAGGAGACAAACATGTGACCATTGCAATAGGAGTGGCTATACAAAGAAGGAGTGTTGGGTACTCCATCCTCAGCTGAAGCCAAGCTGGGCTTCTCGGTTACGGCAACCCAGGGCCAGCCACACGCAATTGCAAGCTCACAGCCTGGTGATGGTTCCTTCAAAGGCATGTAGCAGCTCAGTTCTTCACTCAGCCTCAACTAGTGCCATGTCTCCATCATCTGAATTTGTGACAAAATCATACTTAGAAGCTCTTATCAACGCAATCAAGGATGGTAATGTGTTGGGTAAAACTTTTCATGCTTCTTTTCAAACTTCTTTCACTCCTAATGCCTCTAAATCATTGGTTGTTGATTCTGGTGCTTCTCATCATATGATTAGTGATCTAGGATTGCTAGAGAATGTAGAACCTGCCTTAGGTAATGTTGTCATAGCTAATGGAATTAAAGTACCAATTAAAGGCATAGGAAAACTTAAGTTGTTTGATAAAGAATTTAAAGCCTTTTACATGCCTTGCTTTAACTATAATTTTCTTTCAGTTAAAAGAGCTACTACTGATTTAAATTGTCAAGCTATCTTTGGTCCTAATGATTTATACTTTCAGGATATTGAAACTAGTAGAAGGTTTGGATAAGGAACCACAAGAGATGACTTGTATGTGCTTGAAGACATGACTAACCCTAGTGGACCAGAAATGACAATTCATGCTGGCTGCTTTAGTAATGATTCTGATCTTTGACATGCTAGATTCAGACATCTTCATCCTAGAGCATTTGAACTGATTGTTCATGGTTTAAAAATGCCAAAGGATATGTATGATTCTTGTATACTTGGAAAGCATTGTAAAACAGTTTTTGAAAAATCTATGCATACTTATGAAAATTGTTTTGAGTTGGTGCATTCTGATGTTTGGACATCTCCGTTCCCATCTAGAGAAAACCATATGTATTTTGTGACCTTTATTGATGAAAAATCTAAATATACTTGGTTTACTTTCCTTAGTTCTAAATATAGAGTATTTGATTCGTTTTTAAATTTTCAAGCATATGTTACTAATCAATACAATGCAAGTATTAAATGCTTTAGAACAGATAAAGGAGGAGAGTACACTAGTACCAGACTCCAAAAACACCTGGCTAAGCATGACATTTAACATCAAACCAGCTGTCCTTACACCCCACAACAAAATTGAGTGGCTGAAAGGAAGAATAAGCATTTGATGGAAGTTGTGAGAACAATGAGGTTCCAAATGAAAGTTCCCAAAATATTTTGGGGGGATGCTATTGTAGCTGCATGCTACTTGATTAATAGGACTCCTAAAAAAGTCCTAGATGACTTGTCTCCATTTGAGTTACTAAACAAAACTAGACCCAATATTGATCACTTGAGAGTTTTTGGTTGTGTTTGTTTTGTAATAGTTCCAAGGGAGCAAAGGAACAAGATGGACCCAAAGAGTACCAAAGCTATGTTCATTGGGTATTCTTCTACTCAGAAAGGATACAAATGTTATGATCCAGAAACTAGAAGAGTCTTGGTATCCAGAGATGTTAAGACCATCTGTAATGGTGATACTCTAAGAGTATCATCTAATTAAAAGAAAATAAAAAATAAAAGTTATGAGACTTTTGGTTTAAAAATTCTCACTAGGAAGAGATTTTAGAGACTCTTTTAAGAGACTTTTTGCCATATGTCTTAATATTATTGATTCAACATTTATTTAATAATATAATCATTTAAAAAATAATAAAATAAAATAGAATTTATTAAAATATTATTTCATTAGAGACTGAGAGAGTATCACTGATGCTGATGCTCTAAGTTCCAAGAATCCAAAGGTTTCTATGTAGAAGGAACTTGAGATCAATTTAAGGAAATCTCAACAACAAGATCAGACCAAGCTGAAAACTTAAAGAGGCTCTTGGAAAGCATTGGTATAGTATCCCCTCCTGCTCAGCAGCCCCTGGCCACGGCTCCTCATGCTCAGCCTGTTCTGGCCGTGACCAGTTCCGGCCAGCCCGCCGCGGCCACACCAGCCGATCCGCGGCCTTCGACACCAACTGGTCCTTCCATCCGTCAGCCACCTGATATCTTCAGTTCTCTTGGCCTTCCTCCTCTTGAACATGAGGGGGAGAGACATCTACTCATGTCCAACAAGACTCAGCAGGAGAAGAATCAATTTTGGTCTCAGCTTCCAAAAGATCAATAAAAGTACCCACTCCTATTAAATTTTTAGGTGAAGAGGAAGATCCTATCCAAGAAGTTCCACCTACAGTCCTAAGAAGGAGTACAAGACAAAGGAAACCACCAGTATTCTAAAACGAGAATGCTGTGGTTTATCATGATCAGGGAGTTTATAATATTGCTCATTTACCTACTAATCATGTTGCTTTCATTTCAAGTCTTGATAAGGAGCAGATTCCAAACACATATGAGGAAGCTACGACGAAGATGGAGGGAAGCTATTCTAGCTGAGAAACAAGCTATGGAAAGGAATGGTACCTATGCTCCAGCTACTTTACCAACAGGAAAAAGAGCTGTAAGTTCTAAATAGATTTTTATTATTAAATACAAAAGCAATGGTGAAATTGATAGATATAAAGCTAGGTTGGTGGCTAGAGGTTTTACTCAGACATATGATGAATATTATAGAGATACCTTTGCACCTGTAGCTAAGCTTCATTCTGTTAATAATGTTTTTTCACTTGCTACTAACCTTGAGTGGATGTTATGGCAAATGGATATTAAGAATGCATTCTTGCAAAGTGAACTAGAAGACGAGGTATACATGTCACCTCCACCAGGTCTAGAAGAGGAGGTAGGGAGCGACAATATTCTCAGACTGAGGAAGACCATTTATGGCCTTAAACAATCTGCAAGAGCTTGGTACCACAAGCTAAGTGTAACATTGATGGATAGAGAATTCAAAAGATCGGAAGTTGAACATACTCTTTTTACACTAAAAAGCAAGGAAGGTATTGTGGTAATTCTTATTTATGTAGATAATATAATCATATCTGGTAGTGATAGTGTTGGTATTGCATGTAATAAAGATTACTTGAAGAGTGTCTTTGATATTAAGGATTTAGGAGAACTTAAATACTTCTTAGGAATTGAAGTGTGTAGATTCAAGGAAGTTCTCTTTTTATCTCAAAGGAAATATTTTGTAGATTTACTAACCTCTACAGGTATGATGGAAGCTAAACCAGCCAAATCACCCTTAGAAGAAGATTATAAAATTGGAACTAAGGGGGAGCTAGAAGAGAAAAAAATTGATTTTAATGATCCTAAGCTCTATAGGAAAATGGTTGGTAAACTTATTTATCTAACCATCACTAGACCATGTTTTCCTGTGAATCAGGTATCTCAACACATGCAAGGGCCAAAGATGAGACATTGGGAGATGGTAAACCGAATTTTGAGATATCTAAAGGGCACTCATGAACAAGGTATATGGATGGGTTGCAATAAAAACACAAATGTGGTTGGTTATTTTATTGCAGATTGGGCAGGAGATAGGGAAGATAGGAGAAGTACCACAGGCTATTGTACATTCATAGGAGGGAACCTTGTGACTTGGAAAACCAAGAAGCAAAAAGTGGTATCATGCTCTAGTGCAGAATCAGAATATAGAGCAATGAGGAAGCTTACAACTGAATGCATTTGGCTGAGGCAAATTTTGGAGGATCTTGCCGTAAAGTATGAAGAACCTATCACCATCCATTGTGAAATTCAGACTGCTATACACATAGCCTTCAACTCTGTGTTCCTTGAAAGGACCAAGCATATAGAAGTTGACTACCACAAAGTAAGGGAACTCATTGGGAAGGGAATCATTTTGCCTTGTTATACAAGGAGTGAGGACCAACTAGCTGATGTGTTCACCAATGCAACAACTCTGAAGAATGGCGCCTCCATCCATCCAAGTCTTGGCCTTATGACCATTCCACACCAATGATCCCAACATGGAGTGTTATACTCTTTTTCCCTAGAAAAGGTTTTGTCCCAAATGGGTTTTCCTTCTTTATGTTTTTAATGAGGTAATGCTTCATGGTTGCAAGCTTAACATTCTCCATGTCTTAAGTTTGAGGGGGAGTGTTGGAATGAAGAAGAAATGATGAAATTATAAAGTCTTTAATGGTTTTTATATTAGGTGTGAGTTACTTGGTTAAAGAGAAGTGTCTAAGGCTTATTTGTGTTCTAGTATTATGTTATCCTAGTAGCCATTAATGTATAAGGCAATCCTTGTATTCAAACAATCCTAGACTAGATTAGTATAAATATCTATCTCCCTTCTCATTTGTAACTTAAAAACTATTATTCTCATTCTCTTAATAAAATAATTATTCTCTCTAAATTTCTCTAATCTCTCATTCTCTCATTTTACAAATCTCTTAATCTCATATTCTTTCATGTTCTTCCTCTTTGCTTTCTGCTCAGCCTAAGAACATTAACTTCTAATCACTAAAGAGTAGAGTAATGTGCTGTGACTTTCCATAGCTCTAATGCAGGGCGAACCTGTGCTATTGAAATCCAAAACCCCATCACCTGTGCTTGATTGAAGAGCTAGTAGCCTCCATTCCTTCATCCCAAACAAGCCGCCACCAACCATATTCCATACCACCGCCATCAAGGAGTGTAGTAGCCTTTTCTGACATCAAATCCACCTCCTTCAAGTCGATCATTTGGTTTTAAAACAACCAGGGCCGTACCATTCCAGAATGCAATTTAGCTATAGGAGCAAAAGTATTTCTATAGTCTTCACCATAAGTTTGTGCGAAACCTCTAGCCACCAACCTAGCTTTGTACCTATCTATCTCACCATTGCTTTTATATTTAATGGTAAAGATCTATTTAGAACTTACAGCCTTTTTTTTTCTTTTAGCAATGTGGATGGCGCATAGGTTTGGTTTTTCTCCATAGCCTGCCTTTCAGCTTGAATAGCTTGTCTCCACTCCTTTATCTCCATAGCTTCCTCATAGCTCTTTAGGATTTGTTCATGATCCAAACTCACTATGACAGCAACATGATTAGCTGGTACACTAACTAATTTACATACCCCTTGATCATAATGAACTAATGCATTGTGATTGTAGTACACCCTAGTGTTCTTCCAATTAGAGGCAGAAAATTTATGTCTTGTTCTTCTTCTAAGAGTCACTGGTTCTTCCTGAGTTGTGGTTTCTTCTTCTTTTAAAGCTTTCACAAGTGTTGGTTGCTCTCTTTGTCTGTTTTATGCTGATATTAGAATTTATAGAATCCTCTTGATCAAGCATAGATGTTTCCCCCCCCCCCCCCGTGAGAAAGAGGATGAACATCAGGACAAGCTTGAGCTGGTTCAGGATGACGTGAGCGCGGTTCGTGCTGTGGAGTGGCTTGGGCGTGCCGCAGGAAAAACGGTTTGTGCTGCGGTGATTGAAGATGACTCACCGAGTCTGGTTCGTGCCGCAAAGGACCTGGGACGTTCATAGGTAAGCCCGGTTCGTGCCTAGGATTTGGAGCTTGTGGAGCCTGGCCTTGAGAAGCGACTTGTGGAGATTGGAGCCTAGGACCTGGTTCCGGCACCTGTGGATGAGAAATGATCCCAAAGCTTTCAAAAATCTTTCTCAGGTTCTCAGCTTGGTCAGAAGTGTTGGATGAGATGTCTTTGAAATGATCTCATGTTCCTTCTTCATAGAAACCTTTTGTCTCATGAAATTTGACATCCCTAGATACCAGAACTCTTTTAGTCTTCGGATTGTAGCATTTGTATCCTTTTGTGTGGATGAGTAACCAATAAACATTGTCTTGGTACTCTTTGATTCTAGCTTATTCCTTTGTTCTCCTGGTATTAAAACAAAACAAACACATCCAAATACTCTTAGGTGTTCAAGACTGGGTCTTGTTAGATTTAATACCTCAAAGTGAGACAGATCATCTAAGACTTTAGTTGGAGTCCTATTTATCAAATAGCATACAGCCATGAGTGCATCTGCCCAAAAACGTTTGGGCACTTTCATGTGGAACATCATAGACCTCACCACTTCCATTAAATGTTTGTTCTTCCTTTCAGCTACTCCATTTTGTTGAGGAGTGTAGGGAAAGCTTGTTTGGTGATTGATTCCATATTTTTGAAGATGTTCTTGAAACTTCTGGACAGTGTATTCACCTCCATTTTCTGATCTAAACACTTTATCTTGGCATTGTATTGGTTAGTCACATAGATTTGAAAATTTGTAAAAGCTTCTTACACCCTATCTTTAGATTTAATCAAAGTTACCCATGTATACTTAGACTTTTCATCTATGAAAGTAACAAAATACTTGTGACCTTCCCTAGATAAGACAGGAGAAGTCCAAACAGCAGAATGAATTAACTCAAAACAGTGCTCATAAGTGTGAGAAGATTTCTGAAAAACAGTTTTACAATGTTTGCCTAAAATACAAGCTTCACACAATTCATATTCAAATTTCATGTTAGGCAATAACAAATGCTCGATGACCTAATCTAGCATGCCAAAGTTCAGATTGCACACTATCATCTACACTAGCTACACACGATTTTAATGCATCATTTATACGAAGATCTTCAAGCACATACAAGTCATTTTTAGTAGTTCCTTTTCCCAGAACTCTCCTAGTATCAATATCCTGAAAGAAAAACTCATCAGGACCAAATATAGCATGGCAATTCAAATCAGTAGTAGCTTTTTTTACGAACAGTAGGTTAGATGTGAAAGAAGGCATATAGAATGCTTTTGATTCTTTATCAAACAACTCCAGCTTCATTATTCTTTTGATCGGAACTTTAGTTCCATTAGCGATTAAAACATTTCCAAAAGCAGGTTCTAGATTCTCTATCAAGTCTAGATCACTAATCATGTGATGATATGCTCCATAATCTATTATCAAAGGTTTAATATCATTTGATATGCAGATCCTGGCATGAAGATATTTACCAATCACATTACTAGTGTTTAAAGCCTTTATAAGTGCTTCCAGGTCTGATCTTTTGACATACTCAGCATTATTGGTCACGGGATTAGATGTTTGTGCACCAAAAGTAGTTTGTGATGAACCGGTCCTTGAGGATGAAGCGCCAGCAAGGGTGCCATGAGTGCAGCACCCGGTTGGAGAAGAAGAGGGAGCACTTGTTGTGTGCACCTAGTTTAAGCTTCCTCCTTTGTAAGACTTTGTCTTATTTCTCTGATGGCGTGGGTGAAGCTCAGGATGAAGTATCCACATCTTCTAGACTTGGAAGATTCTCTTCTCTGAGCAAATGTTTTATTAAATCGGTAAAGCTAGAATTAAGGGTCAGAAGAATCCCAAATATCTTGTCTTTCTCCGTTCTTTCATTGAGAGTCATGGGATCAATGGTTAAAGGTCTTACCATGTCTAGTTCTTCCCACAAAGCTCTAAATGTCCCATAGCGTGTAGTGAACTCCAATTCATATTGCTTGAGTTCATTCAAGGATTTCTTAACTTCAAATATCCTCATCAGATTAGAATTATTTCCATAAACATTCTTAATAGTCTCCCACATATCCTTAGCTGATTCACAATAGGAGTAAGCTTCTACGAGAGAACCTTCAAGTGAGTTCTGCAAGTTGGAAAGCACAAGTTGATCTTCTTGAAATCATCTTCCCAATTCGTCAGTGTTCTCCTTATCTTGGTCTTCTTTAGCTTCTTCTTCACAAGCTACCAAAGGCGCTTGATTGATTAAAACATGAGGCCAGAGACCCCTGCTGTAAAGTGTGGTCTTAATAGTTCGGGACCACAGAAGATAGTTAACTCCTTTTAGAATCACTGGAGCTTGAATGGTCTTAGCAAACTCCATGAATAAATGTGTGTGGAAGCTAAAAAGAGCTGAACAACGCCTTCTATGGCTTAGTTAGTTCCTTATCCACGAGAAAGGAACTCACGCGCCAGCTGCTTGCTAAGGGCAAGTGAGCCTTGGTTCCTAACAACTCCCACCGCTTCCTAACCACTTTTAAACAGATAAAACAGCTCTCTACTTCTTTAAAAAAGATGATTCAGCAAGAAATATTTGTTTAAACTGCTTAACAAATCTCAAACAACCTTTCCCTCCAATTTTTCAAAAAACCAGATTTTGAACCACTTTCAAGAAAATATTTTTTGAAGCTTAAAATCTTTTAGATTGAGCTGAAACTTCTTTTATTCCTCTATTAGAACCTTATCTAACTTCTTAATGTCCAAGATTTGAATGAAACTAAGAAGAGGTACATTTTTTGTTACCATAACCCCAAAGAGGTCGAAATCGGACACATTCAAGAAGATCCATCAAGAAGGCTTCAAAACATGAAAAGGGGCAAAGCGAACCTCCCGAAATAGAAACTAGACTCGTTCTACTTGTGTTTAGGCTTTGTTATTTCTCGATTTGATGAAGATTTGAAGAAGTTATGCCTGCTTTAATGGCGGAGACTCACGATGATGCCGATCTCGACGCCTTCGGAGAGAACTTCTGATTCTGATCACTAAATGGAGTGAAACCTGTGCAGGGATGATCAGAAACTCTAACCCTATGATAATTTTGATTAATTGTTGAGGAAAGTCTCGTGATCTTCGTCGGATATGGTGGGAAACACGACAGACTTGTCGACAGCCTTGGTTTTGAAGGTAGAGCAAGAAAACTGAAGAATTTGAAGATTTAATGTGTAGAATGAAAGATTAAGAGAATGAGAGGATTCGAGTTTCAGAGAATGAGAGAGAGAGAAAAAAAAAGTGAGAATGAATATTATTGGGAATTTAAGAAAAATGAATTTCTTGCTTACAAAGGAAAAGAGAGATAGTTATTTATACTAATCTAATCTAGGATTGTTTGGATACTAAGATAGCTTAAAACATGTTTGTCTAGAAGGATACATTTCATTAATCCTAAACAAGCCTAAGTCACTCCCTTTGGACACATGACACCTATTAAGAGTTCAAGGCACTCATTCTTCATTTCTTCTCTTTGTCTTCATCATTCTTCTTCATTCCAAAACTCCCCCTCAAGCTTAAGTTATGAAAAATGCCTAAGCTTGCAACCATGAACCATTACCTCATTAAAAACCAAAAGAAGGAAAACTCAATTAGGACAAAATCTTTTCTAGGGAAAAAAGTATAATACTCCATGAACAGGATCAGTGTTGTGGAATGTACATGAGGCCAAGTCCCGGATAGATAGAGCCACCAATCTAGAGTGTTGTAGCCTTTGTGAACACATCAGCTAGTTGATCTTCACTCATTGTGTAGCAAGGTTGGATGGTTCCATTTCCAATAGCTTATCTCACCTTATGGTAATCTACCTCAATATGCTTTGTTCTTTCATGAAACACAGAGTTACAAGAAATGTGTATAGCTGCTTGATTGTCACAATGGAAAGTGATAGGAGACTCCAAGCTAACGCCTAGAATACCAAGAAGGAGTTGCTTCAGCCAGATGCATTCTTTTGTAAGCTTCCTCATGGCCCTGTATTCAGATTCGACACTAGAGCAAGATACAACCTTCTGCTTCTTGGTCTTCCAAGTCACAAGGTTATCTCCTATAACGGTGCAGTAGCCGGTTGTGCTTCTCATATCTTCTCTGTCTCTTGCCCAATCTGCATCACAATAACCTACAACTTCTGTGTTTTCATTATAACCCATCCATATACCTTGTTCTTTAGTGCCTTTCAGATATGTCAATATGCACATGATCATGTCCCAATGCCTTATCATTGGGTCTTGCATATGTTGAGACACCTGATTCACAGCAAAACAGAAGTTAAGCCTAGTGATGGTTAAATATATAAGCTTACCAACCACTAACTTGTAGCTTTCTTCTAAGGGTGTCTTAGCTAGTTTAGCTTCCATCATGCGTGTAGAGGTTAGTAAATTGACAATATAATTTCTCTGAGATAAAAAGAGACCTTTCTTGAACCTACACACTTCAATTCCTAAGAACTATTTCAGTTCACATAGATCCTTAATATCAAAAACACTTTTTAAATAATCTTTAATATATTCAATACCTACTTTATCACTCCCTAATATGATTATATCATCCACATAAATGAGTATAACCACAATACCTTCCTTACTCTTAAGTGTAAAGAGAGTGTGTTCAACTTCTGACCTTTTAAAACCTTTGTCCCTTAAGGTCACATTCAGCTTATGGTACCAATCTCTTGGGGTATTTTTTAGGCCATAGATAGCCTTCCTTAACCTCATTGTAGTGCTGCTAATGGAGTGAAGAAATGAGCTTGCAAGAGAAGGCCGCCCGTAAGATACATTGGCATTACTTGAGGAATGAGACGGCCCAGAGGTGTGTGAGTAACAAGCCCATAAATAAGTCAAACCCATATGTGCACATGCCAAGGACAAGCCCATATGTGTAATTAGACTAAACACATGAGTAACTTAATAAAGGAGAAGGCACGAATCACTTAGGCTTGGAGCTGGAATAAATAAGGAAGCCAAAGCCCAACCAGAAGGCTTCTAGAAGAAAGAAGAAGGCTGCTGGAAGACTAAATTGGTGCCAAAGGCAAGAATGAAAATAGAGTTAATAGCAAGAATTGTTTATAGAAAAGATAGTTAATATTTCCCATTTTAGATTTAGGCAAGAAATTGTTTATAGAAAGATAGTTAATAGTTCCCATTTTAGATTTGAGCATTGAATTAGTTATGAGAAGTAAATCTGTAGGCTCTTTAATGTATTTATTGTAACCAAACTATAAATAGCCTAACATATGTAACCAATTACTCAAATAAATAAGATTATCCTTCACTTATTCTTCAATAGCGATTTCTGCCATGTTTTACTCTCTCTTAATCTCCAACCATACTCTTATGAAAACTTATTATTCTCTTATTTATTTCCGCAAATTCTGACATGGTATCAGAGCCTTAAGCTCCTGAGATGAATTTTCATGTTTTTCATGCAAATTTTTTTGAAAAATCCTTTGTTAAAAACTGTTTTATCCATTGGGTAATAGCTTTACCCAATGGTCCAAAGTTTGAATTTCAGATTGTTTAATGCTATTCTACTCTTCTCCATTACAATGGTGTATAAACTTTGTCTTAAATCTCTTTTACGGTTTAAAAACAAAGCTTGAAGAAGAGAAAGAATTTGAAATTGCTTCAACAGTTAGGAAGAATTGTGTGGACCATTGGGTAAACCGTTTTGCTTTACTGGTTTCACAGCTATTTAGCCACAAAAAACAAATCTTATTGTGTTGTTCTGACGATCCTAGTGTCTTTATTTATCAGAAAACTTCTTCCCATAAGTTATTTTGGTAATAGAACCCTTCATTCAACGGGTAAAGCTAGGGACCATTGGTCCATGTGTGTTTTTCTTTGGAAATCATAAACCATGGCTAGATAGGTGACAATGAAGAGGAAGGAATGGTGGCGGTGGTCTTGAACCACAGAAGAATGGGAAGAATTGGACAGTTGCCTAAACTGCTTATCCATTGGTCATTAAGTGTACTCATTTCAGAGTAAAGAATGCTTTAGACCAGGATTAGGTTAGCACTATTCTTTGCATTCCTTCTTAAGCCCATTCAATTTCCTAAGTCATTTTCGGATTTTAAAATCAAAATACAACCAATTTTTTAATTTCTCAAATGTTTTCTATTATCCATTGGACAATAACTTGAACTGTTGGGTATTAGTGCATTTCCGTTGAGAAAGTAAGACACTTCAAACCATAGTCAACTTTGAATTTCCATGGATAGTAAACGACAAATTTCTTTTAAAACCTTGAACCAAGTTTCCTTTCATGTGAAATGTGGAACAACAAAGTCCATTGAAATGTGGTTGGAGCCATTTGTAATAGCACAATGGAGAATCATGTAAAAAGTTCTAAGTTATGATGGAAAGTATGCTCTGTGGTTGTGATGTAAACTTGGTGGTGGTGCAACTGTTGATCGAGAATCTCGAGACCTTCAGAAGCTAGTCGGATGGAAGGGATGGATTGAAAGGACCACACAAGCTGCGGAAGACTTGTGATACACCAGGTTGTTCTTCTTGGAACAAGAAGAACGAAGGCAAGCTCTCCAATGGAGTAGGCAGCCGTCAAGAAAAGTAGAGTCTAGGATTTTGTTTATAAAATCGAATTGTGATATTACTTGCAAGTAGTGAGGCTTATATAGGGCTTGTAGTTACAACTTAGGGTAAACAACATGATGTTTAACCCAAACAACAAGTAGTGTAAATAAAAACAGCATGTAGTTCTTTTTGCTGTAGAAAAACAATGGGCTTAAAGCCTAATGACTTAAACATGAAAATATAGGCTTAAGGCCCTAAACTCATACTTAGTCTAAATAATAAAGAAATGAGATAGATAAGCCTTGTTGATGAAATAAGGCCGAATTTGACTAAGACTTGTGAAGGGTGGCGGATTGTGTGAACAAGTCTTCGTCGTCATGCGCACTAAGAGTGTTGCCTCATTAAAACCTTCTTCGGAAAACCCAGTGGGACAAAACCGAAGATATGAAAAAGAGTACAATTTCTTAGCACGTCTTTTGGTGTCTTTACCGAATGGTGATGGTAAAGACACCGGAGGTGGAAGAGTCTTCGAGTAGGAACCTCCAATGTTACTTAGCTAAAACGAACGGGCCTTTCTGAACTCCTGAGCCGTCTGGTGGTTTTCATCCGTGCTCTCCTGGACATCTGCCTGCTCCATTAGCTGGTTGAACTTGTCTCCTAATGCTCGAGCCTTGGAACGTGTCAGTGGTCCTGGTGGAACTCGTGGTGCAGTCGTTGGTACGATGTCCTCATCATTCCGTCCCTCTTCAGGTGCTTTGGTCTCCAAATCAAAGTCTTCCCCTGCATCAAACAACTCCAAGTCTGCAACATTAAACGTAGTGGAAACATTATACTTACCTGGAAGTTCCAGTTAGTAGGCATTGTCGTTGATTTGCCGCAGGACTCGGAACGGGCCATCTCCTCGTGGTGCCAGTTTGCTCTTGCGCCGTTGGGGATGTTCGGGTCGCAGATGTAACCAGACCCAATCTCTTTCTTTAAAAACCACGTGCCTCCTGCCCTTGTTGGCGTGCTTTGCCGTCTGTGAGTTCCTCCGCTCGAGATTCTCCTTGACCTCCTGGTGTAAGCGCTTGACATACTCCGCTTTGGCTTCTCCCTCCAATCTGACAACATCTCCGAGTGGAATGGGGGCGAATTCAATTGGGGTAGTGGGGTTGAAGCAGTAGACGATCTCAAATGGTGTCTTCTTAGTTCCGGAATGGACTGCTCTGCTGTAGGCAAACTCGACATAGGGAAGGCATTCGAGCTAGTTCTTCAGGTTACGACCAATTGTCGCTCGCAGCATCTGGGAGAGTGTCCTGTTGACGACCTCAGTCTGACCATCCGTCTGTGGGTGATATGCCGTAGAGAATAGTAAGTTTATGCCAAGTTTCGTCCACAGTACTCGCCAGAAATGACTGAGGAACTTAGTGTCCCTGTCGGACACAATGGTCCGGGGAATGCTGTGCAAATGGACGATCTCTCGGAAGAATAAATTGGCCGTCTGAATTGCATCGTTCGTCTTGCTGCATGGTATGAAGTGTGCCATCTTAGAGAAACGATCTACTACGACGAGGATGGAGTCCTTGTGATGAACTTGTGGCAAGCCAAGCACGAAGTCCATCGAGATATCCGTCCAGGGAGACGACGGAACCGAAGTGGCATGTATGGGCCTTGGGGGTGCATCTTAGACTTAGACCGTTTGCAGACAAGGCATTTCTCGCAATGGGCTTCCACATCTCGGCGTTGACGCGGCCAATAGAAGTGTTCCTTGAGCATACTCAAGGTCTTGGCAACACCAAAATGTCCCATTAATCCGCCACCATGGGCCTCTCTCAGGAGAAGTTCGCGAACTGATCCACCAGGAATGCATAGACGCTTGTCCTTGAAGAGAAATCCATCAAACGAGTAGAAGCGGCTGTACTTGCCCTGTCCATGTTCCTTGAAAGCTTCCTTGAAGTCGTGGTCTTCAGCGTAGAGGTCCTTGAGCATTTCAAAACCCATAACCTTTGACTCCATGACCGAAATCAGGCTGTGTCTACGGGATAATGCATCAGCGACGACATTGTCTGCACCTTTCTTGTACTTGATGACGTACGGGAATGTCTCGATAAACTCTAACCACCGAGCGTGCCTTTTCTTGAGCGTTGTCCGACCCTTGAGGTGTTGGAGTGTCTGGTGGTCTGTGTGTATGACGCATTCTCTCGAGAGCAGGTAATGTTACCAGGTTTGTAAGGCTCGGACCAATGCGTAGAGCTCCTTGTCGTACGTAGGGTAGTTTAGAGTTGCGCCGCTTAATTTTTCGCCAAAGTAGTCAATTGGTTTTCCACCCTGTGTTAGGACTGCTCCAATGCCTACACCTGAAGCGTCGCATTCTACATCAAAAGCCTTGTCAAAATTCGGCAGTGTCAAGACAGGTGCGCGTGTGAGGCGCTCCTTCAACAACTGGAAGGACTTTTCTTGGTCCGGGCCCCCACTTGAAATCTTGGTTCTTCTTGATGGTCACTGTCAATGGGCTGGCAATCGTACTGAAGTCTCGTACAAGTCGTCTATAGAAGCTTGCTAATCCATGAAAGCTCCGAACTTGGCTGGCATTAGTCGGCGTGGGCCACTCTTGAATGGCACGGATCTTCTCTTCGTCGACTCGAAGTCCTTTCGAGCTCACGACGAATCCAAGGAAGACAACCTGATCCGTACAGAAGGTACACTTTTTAAGGTTGGCGTACAGCTGTTCCTTCTGAAGTGTCATGATCACTGTCTCCAAGTGCTCCAAGTGATCTGATAGGACGCACTATAGACGAGTATGTCATCAAAGTAGACCACAACAAATTTCCCTATGAATGGCCGGAGGACTTGGTTCATGAGACGCATGAAGGTACTTGGTGCATTGGACAGGCCGAAGGGCATTACCAACCACTCGTAGAGACCTTGCTTAGTCTTGAAAGCTCTCTTCCACTCATCTCCTTCTCGCATTTGGACTTGATGATATCCACTCTTTAAATCGATTTTGGAGAAGATAGAGGCTCCACTCAATTCATCTAACATGTCATCAAGTAGCGGGATAGGATGCTGATACTTGACAGTGATGTTGTTGATGGCGCGACAGTCGACGCATATTCGCCAGCTTCCATCTTTTTTCAGCACAAGGAGGACGGGAACTGCACAGGGACTAAGGCTTTCTCTGACGTAGTCTTGAGCCATGAGATCTTGAACCTGTCGCTCGAGTTCTTTGGGTTCCTCCGGAGTAACCTTGTAAGCTGGTTTGTTCGACAGCTGGGCTCCTGGTATGAGGTCGATGTGATGCTCAATACCTTGGAGAGGTGGTAATCCGGGTGGGATCTCGTCTGGGAAGACATCCGAGTATTTGTCCCAGAGGGACTGGACATCCGCAGGCAAGACGCTGCTGGTGGCCTTGGATGCGCTCAAGACCTCCTGATACAGCATGAGGACAAGCTGAGTGCCTGTAGTGCTAGCCGCCTTCCTCATATCTGCTATGTTGACGAGGAAGTTTTCTTTCCTTCAATGCTGGTCTTTGGCCATCTTGGATTGCATGCAGTGCACTTCTTGTGGAGACATAGGTGCTAGGTTATACCTACGTTTATCATGGACGAAAGAGTAGAATTTTGTGCGTCGATTATGAGTAGTCTCTTTATCGAACTGCCAGGGTCGTCCCAATAGGAGATGTCCGGCTGACATGGGAACGACGTCGCACAAAACTTGGTCCTGATATCGTCTTATGCTGAAAGAAACTCGGACCTGGTCGGAGATATACAACTCTGTCTTGTTGTTAAGCCAACGAAGCCTGTATGGTTTTGGGTGCTTTGTCACTGGTAGCCCAAGTTTCTCTACCATGTACTTGCTAGCAGCATTGGTGCAGGATCCGCCATCGATGATCAGAGAACACACTTTTCTGAGGATGGTGAATTTAGAGTGAAAAATGTTCTCACGCTGCTCAATCTCCTCCTGCTCTAGTCGTGAGCTGAGAACTCTCCTCATCATTAACATCTCGCCTGAATCAGCGTATTTGACTTCCCCTTCAGACATGGGGTCCGCCGTGGAAGGGTCCTCCTTTTGCTCATCTGCTGAGTCGTAATCTTTGGAAGCAGTCAAAACCATAGTCCTTTGGTTAGGGCATTCGCGAGATATGTGCCCTCTACCCTTACATTTGAAGCATGTAATGGCGCTGCTCTTCTGTGGTTGGCCTGCGTTAGAAATGGGTGGACTAGGTCTGGAAGTCGTCGTTGGTGCCTTGGTAGGCACGTTGCTGTCCACGGCCTTACTCCTCTGTCGTGGGTCACCGAGGGCAGCGCAGTCAAATGCCTTAGGGCCAGTACCCCAAGTGCTCTTCGGTCGGATGGGTGTTGAGGACTTGCGGCGGTTGCTTTTCTCATGTAAATCGTCGATAAACTGAGCCATGAGGCTTTCTTCCGAGTCTTCCATTTCGAGTCTGTTCCATAGGTGCTCGAATTCGTCAAAGTACTCAGACACCGATTTGCTGCCTTGGGTAAGGCGTCTGAGTCGTCTCTATAGTTCTCGGTGGAAGTGAGCTGGTACGTAGTGTTGCCTCATAAACTGGGTCAGCTCGTACCAGGATATTAGAGCTCCCATTTTTGCTCTCCTGCGAGTGGCTAGCTTGCGGTCCCACCACACCAGTGCGTGGTCGGTAAACTGGGCTGTTGCTAACGCAACTTTACGTGGTTCGTCGTAGTTATAATAGTCGAAGAGTAATTCCATTCTCCGTTCCCAGTCTAGGTATTCTTCGGGGTCTAGCTTTCCCGAAAAAGGGGGTGGGTTGAGCTTGACGTCAGGGTGGACGGCTGGCTGTCTGGGCGGCGGCAGTGGCTCGTCATAGTAGTGGTCTCCTCCTAGACCACGGTGGGACACCTCGGGTCGGTCATGCCGGTGCTGATGTGGCTCATGCCGGTACTGATGTGTATGCGTGGCAGGTGCGGGTGCCGGCTCCTCCAAACGCTCAAGACGAGTCGTGAAGTTTGACATCTGGGCAGTCAATGTTTGCAAAAGTTGCATCATTGTTTGATTGGCTTGTCCAGACGTGGACTCGTCCTGACCTGACATATTTCCTTTTCCGAGAAAAGAAAAATTTCAGAAATGGAAAGATTCCCGAAAGGAAAACTTGCAGGTTATGGGAACTTTCCTTAAATGGAATTTCCCACAGATTTTTATATTTTGATTTATGAATAATTTAATTAATACAATTAACAAAAAGGAAAAAAAATGAATCAAAGAAAGGGAAATTTTCTTAAATCTAGAAAAAGGAAACCTAAAAATATGGAAAATAACCTAAAGATATATTCCCTAAACTAGCATGGAAAACTATATATGTAAGAGAATAATACCTACTTATTTTCCTATTCCTGAATGGAAACTAGATATTTGCCTAATAAAATATAAGAAATTTCCTAAAAACTATTTAGACAATTTCCTAAATAAATTTTCTTGCCTAGAAACTTAGAGAAACTATCTAGAACACTAAGGGAAACTTTCTAAAACTAAAACTAAGATTATAATCTTCCTAGGAACCCTAGCCGCCTAGTGCAAGCAAGGAGAGCCGGTCTCACACCTAACCTAGACAATAGGCGACCTAGCGACAAAGTGAAGCAGCTAAACGTAGCGGAAGAACGCGACCGGAAGGACCTAGCGGAACTGGAACACGCGACCTAATGAACGAGACCTGGACCTAGACCTAGAACGCGGAAGACCTAAAGACGCGGTAGGAGTACACGCACACAGGACACGCTAAGGCACGATGCCTAGTCCTAGCGACACACGAGGATACACCTAGACCGAAACTAAACCCTAAGACACACGAAAACTAGAACCTATCCACGTGATGGACGCAACTAGGACTAGGGGTGGGGGAAACGCGGGTAGGACTGGACGCAACCAAACGCTAAACCTAAAGACTCTTGCTACCTAACAAGACTCGGCAACACGGACAAGACTAGCCTAGACTGTGGAAGACCTAAGGAGCCCTAGACGCGGACACACCTAGAAGCGGGTCAGGACATGACCTAGTGTGAAGCCTAAGACTCGCGCGAACTGGAAACGACACACTAAAGACAAGTAAAACTAGGTGACTAGACTCGGGACGCTAAAGGGCCTGGACGCGACCTGGAGACCAGCAATTAAGCAGCCCTAGACGCGACACAAACTCAAGGGGCCCTAGACCTAGAACTTGATAATCAAGGAAACCTAGCAAGACAAACAACACACAATTCTTTATGGATTTCAGGTATGTGAATGGTGTTCTAGGCGGGTTTCTAAAAAGTTCTAGATTATTTTTGTTTTAAGCAACCTAAACAATATTTTGTTTTCTTCTTTTTTTAAAAAAAAAAAAAAATTCTAGCAACAAACAAACAATGAAACAAACAAAATTCTTTTATTTTTTTTTTAAATGAAAACAAAGAACAAGGAATGATAGAACCTGATTTTTTTTTTGTATTTTTTTGTAGGATGTTTTGTGGTATATGACTTGAATCTTCTCCATCTCACCAAGAACCTCAGGGGAAAGAGATAGAAACACAATAAAAAGCCAAAAACTGATAAACAAGACGATGAGAAAATCGCAAAACAAGTGGATAGAATCAACCTGATGTTTAAGAGATTTTTAGGCTCTGATACCAGATGATGTAAACTTGGTGGTCGTGCTACTGTTGATCGAGAATCTCAAGACCTTCAGAAGCTAGTCGGATGGAAGGGGTGGATTGAAAGGACCACACAAGCTGCGGAAGACTTGTGATACACCAGGTTGTTCTTCTTGGAACAAGAAGAACGAAGGCAAGCTCTCCAATGGAGTAGGCAGCCGTCAAGACAATTATAGTCTAGGAATTTGTTTATAAAATCGAATTGTGATATTACTTGCAAGTAGTGAGGCTTATATAGGCCTTGTAGTTACAACTTAGGGTAAACAACATGATGTTTAACCCAAACAACAAATAGTGTAAATAAAAACAGCATGTAGTTCTTTTTGCTGTAGAAAAACAATGGGCTTAAGGCCTAATGACTTAAACATGAAAATATGGGCTTAAGGCCCTAAACTCATACTTAGTCTAAATAATAAAAAAATGAGATAGATAAGCCTTGTTGATGAAATAAGGTCGAATTTGACTAAGAGTGTTGCCTTATTAAAACCTTCTCCGGAAAACCTAGTGGGACAAAACCGAAGATAGGAAAATGAGTACAATTTCTTAGCACGTCTTTTGGTGTCTTTACCGAATGGTGATGGTAAAGACACCGGAGGTGGATGAGTCTTCGAGTAGGAACCTCCAATGTTCCTTAGCTGAAATGAACGGGCCTTGCTGAACTCCTGAGCCATCTCGTGGGTCTGCATCTGTGGTCTCCTGGACATCTGCCTGCTCCATTAGCTGGTTGAACTTGTCTTCTAAAGCTCGAGCCTTGGAACGTGTCAGTGGTCCTGGTGGAACTCGTGGTGCAGTTGTTGGTACGATGTCCTCATCAGGTTGCCATTAGAATGGATCCTCTACATCAGAAATCATAATAAGCTAATAAAGGAATTAAAACCCAGGATGAATCCTATTGTGTTTTTATAAGGATTTGGAAAGAGAACCTTGGTAGTATGCATTGCATCAGAAGCCATGTTGAATCCAAAGGTATTAATCTAAATCTTTGAGAAAGAGAGAACTATGACTTATTTATACTAAATATGATTCTTTGAATCATGCTCTATGGCTTTACTCTTATGAGTTTAAGTCTTGAAGTTATGAAATCTTGTGCTTGGAATTTCGATTATATTTCTTCTTTTGTAGGAAACGATGCCAATCAATAGTGCTAATGCTGGTGGTGATTGAAAAAATGAAAGATTAAGAGATTTAAGAGAGAATTACAGAGAGAATTTTTCAGATTGAGAGAGAGATTAGAGAGAGAATAGAGAATAGAGAGAACAAGAATTTTATTAAAATGAGAATTATGATTCTTAAGTTACAAGTAAGGAGAGACAGACTTATTTATACTAACTCTCTCTAGGCCTGTTTGGCTACAAGGATAAGCTAATACATGTTTGGTTACAAAGATAGCCTAACTTAGAAGACAAACACTCTCCATTCCTTATTAAACCTAGGCGCCTAATTGCACATAGTCTCCTCTGGTCTCTTCTTTAATTCAAAACTCCCTCTCAATCTTAAGTCATGAAGAGTGGCTAAGCTTGGATTATGAAGTATTACCTCATTAAAAACCTAAAGAAGGAAAACCCAATGGGACAAAACCTTTTCTAGGAAAAGAGTATAATACTCCATAGTCAGGATCAGTAATGTGGAAGAAAAGTAAGTCCAAGTCTTGGATATATGGACTCGTCAACTTTAGTGGTAGTAGCCTTGCTGAAAACATCAGCTAGTT
The DNA here is from genome assembly GCA_039880935.1 of Streptanthus diversifolius. Lineage (NCBI taxonomy): Eukaryota > Viridiplantae > Streptophyta > Magnoliopsida > Brassicales > Brassicaceae > Streptanthus > Streptanthus diversifolius. The sequence continues at coordinate 5,811,849 of JAXGFM010000001.1, forward strand.
TATCTGAGTTCTTAGTATAACAAGGTAGAATAAATCATTTCCCAATAGCTTCCCTTACTTTATGGCAATCCACCTCAATATGCTTGGTTCTCTCATCAAAAACACAGAATTTGAAGCTATATGTATTGCTTCTTGATTGTCACAACGCACTGTGATTGGCGCCTCAATGCTTACTCCAAGGTCAAATAATAGTTGCTTTAACCAGAAACATTCAGTGGTAAGCTTCCTCATTGCTTTATACTCAGCTTCAGCACTATATCATGAAACAACCTTCCGCTTCTTAGTCTTCCAAGTAACTAAGTTCATACCTATCAAAGTGCAATAACCAGTTGTGGACCTCCTGTCCTTCCTATCACTTGCCTAATCTGCATCACAATAACCAATTACATTTGTATTTTCATTATTGCCCATCCATATACCTTGATCATGTGTTCCTTTCAAATATCTCAAAATCCTATGAATCATCTCCCAGTGCCTTGTTTTTGGGTCTTTCATATGCTGATATACTAGATTCACTGCAAAACACAAATCATGTCTTGTGATGGTTAAATATATTAGCTTACAACTATCTTTATATACAACTTTACTTCTACAAAATCGCCATCTTCAAGCTCCCCCTGAGGTTCTACTTTGTAGCCTTCGTCTAATGGGGTTTTGGCTGATTTAGCTTCTAGCATTCCTGTACATACTTTCTTTGCGAAAGAAATAGATCTTCTTTAAACCTACATACTTCAATTCCAAAGAAGTACTTAAGTTCTCATATATCTTTAATATCAAACACGCTTTTTAAGTTTTCTTTAGTAGAGGCTACTCCTTTATCACTTCCAGATATTATTATATCATCAACATAAATGAAAATATCAATGATCTCATCTTTACTCTGAAGTGTAAAGAGAGTGTGTTCAACTTGTGACCTTTTGAAGCCTATGTCCCTTTGAGTCCCATTTAGTTTATGGTACCAAGCTCTAGAAGATTGTTTTAAACCATAGATGGCTTTCCTTAGCCTTAGTGTGTTGCCAGTTCCAACTTGATCTTGTAACCCTAGTGGTGGTGTCATATACACCTCTTCTTCTAACTCACCTTGCAAGAAAGTATTCTTAACATTCATTTGCCATAATTCCCAGTCCAAGTTAGTAGCAAGAGATAGGACAACATTTATTGAATGTAATTTAGCTACAAGAGCAAAAGTATCCCTATAGTCTTCACCATAAGTTTGTGTGAAACCTCTACCCACCAACCTAGCTTTGTACCTATCTATCTCACCATTTCGTTTATATTTAATGGTAAAGATCCATTTAGAACTTACAGTTTTTTTTCCTTTTAGCAATATGGCTGGTGCATATGTTTGGTTTTTCTCCATAGCCTGCCTTTCAGCTTGAATAACTTCCCATTACTCCTTAATCTTCATAGCTTCCTCATAGCTCTTTGGGATTTGTTCCTGATCCAAACTCACAGTGAAAGCAACATGATTAGCTGGTACACTAACTATGTTACATACGCGTTGATCATGATGAACTACTGCATTGTGATTATAGTACACCTTAGTGTTCTTCCAATTAGAGGCAGGAAAATTCTGTCTTGTGCTTTTTCTAACTGCCACTGGTTATTCCTGAGTTATGGTTTCTTCTTCTTCTAAAGCTTGCACAAGTATGGGTTGCTCTCTTTGTCTTTTTGGTGCTGATACTAGAACATCTAATTCAGAATCCTCTTAATCAGTCAAAGATGTTTCTCCCCCCCCCCCATGACCAAGACGATGAACATCAGGAAAAGGTTGAGCTGGTGCTGAAGGAGATGAGTGCGGTTCGCATGGTGAAGTGCCTGGGTCGTGCCGCAGGACAGCCGGTTCCACCAGGCCTGGTACATGCCACGAAGTGCCTGGGTCGTGCCGCGGGACAGCCGGTTCCACCTGGCCTGGTACATGCCGCGAAGAACCTGGAAGATGATCCACCGGGCCTTGTACATGCCACGAAGGGCCTGGGACGTGTCAAGGTAAGCATGGTTCGTGCCTAGGACGTGGAACTTGTTCAACCTGATTTGGAAAAGCATCTTGTGGAACTTTGAGGCTAGGACCTGGTTCAGGCACTTGTGGTTGAGAAGTGATCCCAAAGCTTTCAAGAATCCTTCTTAGATTCTCAGCTTGGTCAGAAGTGTTGGAGGAAATGTCTTTGAACTGATCCCATGTTCCTTCTTCATAGAAACATTTTGTCTCATGGAATTTGACATCCCTAGATACCAGGACTCTTCTAGTCTCTGGATTGCGCATTTGTATTTTTTTGTGTGGATGAATAACCAATAAACATTGCTTTGGTGCTATTTGCTTCTAGCTTATTCCTTTGTTCTCCTGGTATTAAAACAAAACAAACACATCCAAAGACTCTTAAGTGTTCAAGACTGGGTTTTGTTAGATTTAGTACCTCAAAGGGAGACTGATCATTTAGGACTTTAGTTAGAATCCTATTTATCAAATAGCATACAATCATAAGTGGATCTCCCCAATATTGTTTGGACACTTTCATGTGGAACATCATAGACCTCACCACCTCCATTAAATGTCTGTTCTTCCTTTCAGCTGCTCCATTTTATTGAGGAGTGTTAGGACAACTTGTTTGGTGAGTGATTCCATATTTTTGAAGATGTTCCTGAAACTTTTGGCCAGTGTATTGTTACAGGCCAAGCCATCTGGTCAAAGAAGCGGTCGGAGGAGGGAGGCCCGGACGATGGAAGGTGGTACTGACGACTGCGAATTCCTGGTCGAGAAGTTACAGCCTTGAAATTTCTATACGGACGGGCGATCGGTAAGGAAATAGGCGATGAAGGATGGATTAGAGCTCGCGAGTCAGGACGGGAAAGCGACCGGCGGGTGCGGAACGTTGGAATGGGCTGAAATGAAATGGGATTTTTTTCTGATGCGACTTGAAAGATGGATTGAAGGCAACACACCAAGCTATGTCTGGCTTGGATACAGCCTTTCCAAGAAGAGAGACACACTCAATCTTCAAGGAAACTCTCCTTCCTTTTTGGAGACACACTCACACAAGGAAGAAATGAACAGACCTAGGTGGCCATGTAATAGGGTTTTGGGTTCGAAAATTCTCTCTTGAAATGAATAAGAGTTTGCCTTTTATAGGCTACACACATGTGACCTAGTTGACCGTGGTCAACCAAACTAATCAAACCCTAAAACGACTAAGTCATAAAGAAGGAAAATCACGATTTGGTGATTTGGAAAATCACGATTTGGTGAAAATTTGACGACGGAATACCCAGAGTAACACGGAGGTTCGCGGTGGAGGCATTCACAAAGATCTGATACAAGAAAATTTGTATCTTTTGATTCCTGTGGTCAAATGATGCAAATCCAATTGGCGTAGATTCAGAACTCGCCGAAGAACTATCCAGAAAAAGCAGATAGTCCAAAGCTGCTGTGGTTTGACTGGAGTTTCAATCAAAGTTAACGGATGAAATAGGAATGAAAACAGATTGTGATGAATATGATTTCTTCTTGATTCAAAGACTTAATGATGAATTTTACTCAGATAAGTAAAGCTAGAGTTAAGTATCAGAAGAAGCCCAAATACCTTGTTTTGCTCTCTTCTTTCATTGAGAGTCATAGGATCAATGGTTGGTGGTCTTAGCATGTCTATCTCTGCCCACAAAGCTTTAAATGTCCCATAATGTTTTGTGAACTCCACTTCATCTTGCTTGAGTTCATTCAAGGATTTCTTAACTTCAAATATTCTCATCAGATTATAAGTATTTCCATAAAATTCTTAAGGATTTCCCACAGATCCTTAGCTGTTTCACAATAGGAATAAGCTTCTAAGAGAGTACCTTCAAGTGAGTTTTGCAAGAAGGAACGTACAAGTTGATCTTCTTGAAACCATCTTCCCAATTCGGAAGTGTTCTCCTTGTCTTGGTTCTCTTGAGCTTCTTCTTCACAAGCCACCATAGGCGATTGGTTGATCAAAAAAAAGGCCAGAGACCCCTGCTACAAAGTGTGGTCTTAATGGTTCTGGACCACAGGAGATAGTTCACCCCTTTTAGAATGACTAGAGCTTGAATGGTCTTAGCCAGCTCCATGAGTAAGCGTGTGTGGAACCCTAAAAAAAATGAACAATGCCGTCTATGGCTAGGTTAGTTCCTTATCCACTTGATACAACACCTTCTCCTCAAAATTTCAGACTAGGATCTCGAGATTATCTTCTATTAGTCAACCATAAACAGCCTCTTCAACGAAGGAGAGCTCACGTGCCAGCTGCTTGCTAATGGCGAGTGAGTCTAGGATCCTAACAACTCCAACCGCTTCTTAACCACTTGTAAACAGTTAAAACAGCACTCTACTTCTCAGAGAAAGTTGATTCAGCAAGAAATAGTTGTTAAAAATGTTTAACCAACTGCAAACAAACTTTCCCTCCAATTAGAAGACAAACACTCTCCTTTCCTTATTAAACCTAGGCGCCTAATTGCACATAGTTTCCTCTTGTCTCTTGTTTAATTCAACAGTGATGCTAATCAATCAACCTATGAGGAAGAGCTTCAAAGGCTCAAAGTTCAATGGAGGAGAGCAATCTATGAGGGGAAGCATCCAATCTAAGTCACTCAAACCAACCTATAAGAAATTATCACAGAGGCATAGTATCAAAGCCTTTGTCAAAAGGCTATCTCTAAACCCTTATCTATCTCAATTTGATTAAAACTTTTGATTTAGAATTGTTTAATAGAATGAAGTGAACCTTGGTGTATTATGCTTAGCATTTAAGACCATATTGAATTCAACAGTCCTCTTGAAAATACTTAAGGGAAGTGAACTTTGGCTCCTTTCACTCTCATGAATTTAAGGAATCATGTTGAATCAAAAAGCCCTTAAGGAAAATAAAATCACTCTTATATCCATTCTACTAAATTCTGCTTATTCTACATAATCTTAAAATTCTTCTTTGTTATGACTTGTCTAAGGGTAAAGGAGACCATGAGAGCCATAAAGAAACGATGACAACAAGGGATTCATACGAAGCAAAACCAAGTCATGAAGGACTAAAGGACTGAACACATTGGCAAGAATGGAGCTATACCAATACCTTAGCACATCAGAGCCTATCCTTCAAGGGTACATTCCTGAGTGTAGAAAGAAACACATCAGAGTCTATCCTTCAAGGGTACATTCCTGAGTGTAGAAGGAAGCAGTACACCTATCAAAGCCTACATCAAGAGTGTATATTCCTGAATGTTGAGAGCAAAACTTATTAACCCAGAAGGTCACCCTTAAAGCATATAAGACAGGCGGTCCAAAACTATTAATGACCATTGGAGCTCATCCTTCCAACCTTGACTCTATAATTCCATTCTTCGAGTAAAGCTTGAGGAGGGGAGAAAATGAATGTTCAATGGTCTATTAAGGAACAGTTGGCTCCAAAGAACAGCCATGACATCAATCCAGCCACAAATTTGTGACATCAATCCAGTCACAAATCCATGAAATCATGAGGTCCACATTCATGTCTGAATGACAACAAGATGGGGCACAGCCGTAAAACTGTCCTAGCCTTGAATGCATGTGCTCATACTTCTCAAACAGGCTTCTCACAAGTATGGTATCAACAAATCAAAATCAAACTCCAAGGAAGAGGCAACAAAGGCGTGTGAAGAAAAGGAAAAAAGGGAGGAGTGTTTGAGCAAATAAGCTAAAATCAGTCATCACTCCTCATTGCCATTCCAAGTGAATACAAGGGAAGATCCTAAACCATTCTTGATATGATATTGAATAAGTTTATCTCTTGTGAATTAATACCCATGTGCTACTACTTGAAATAGGTATTACTCGATGCGTATGTGCTAAGCTGAACTAGTTCAACCCTTGAAAATGATAAGAGTTCAAAAGAAAGGGAGACAAATACCAGCCATAGAAAGAAGCTTCAGGCTACCTAAAACATGTGAGGATAGTGGCACAAGGAGGAGTTGCTCACTTTCCATTTAAGGCAGCCATGATCGTGGGTTTATGAATTAAATCAAGACGATCCCAAGATTCATTGACCCACTGGCCAATCCCTAGGCTAAGAAGACTCCACTCTTTTTCTCTTAGCTTGGTTTTTCCCCACTGGGTTTTCCATGCTAAGGTTTTTAATGAGGAAGTTCTTAAAATTTCCAAACTTGATATATGGATCTTCTATGATCAAGCTTGAAGGGGAGTATTAAAAAGAAGGAAGAAAAGTAGCCGTAAACAATAAAAAGGTCAGGCTGTGTTTAACATTGTTCAGTATTAGCATTAGCACATTACCAAACTCCTAATGCTAAGCTTGAGGGGGAGTACTGGAGTGAAGAATTGAGCTTGCAAGATAAGGCCGCCCGTAAGATGCATTGGCATTACTTGAGGAATGAGACGGCTCAAAGGTGTGTGAATAACAAGCCCATAAATAAGTCAAACCCATATGTCCACAAGCCAAGGACAAGCCCATATGTGTAATTAGACTAAACACAGGAGTAGCTTAACAAATGAGAAGGCCCGAATAACTTAGGCTTGGAGCTGGAATACTTAAGGAAGCCCAAGCCCAACCAGAAGGCTTCTAGAAGAAAGAAGAAGGCTGCTGGAAGACTAAAGTGGCGCCTAAGGCAAGAACGGAAAGAGAGTTAAATAGCAAGAATTGTTTATAGAAAGATAGTTAATAGTTTCCAATGTTTGTAATTGAAAAGCCCCTTAAATGACATGATCAGGATCTCAATCAGACACCTCTCAGGAGATGAAACCATAATATCCAGATTCAATTCTATGAAACTAATTTTGGCATTAAACTCAATCATAAAGGAATATCTAACAACCCTAGCATGAACCATTCATCATTGGAACCCCTAAATCTACCAAACTCCAACCATTAAAAGGGAATTACTCACTCATCATCATTAAAAAACAAAATAAATTCATAGAAAGATTAAATATGAATAAAAAGAATAGGGATTAAGAAATTAGCCAAGATGATTTGTCGATTGTTTTAAGGAGGTTCTTCAGAAATCCAAAACTTAAATTCTAATTCTCCTCCATCACCTGGTGGCTACAGTCTCTTTCTTTAATGTAAAACTTACTAAAAGAATGACTAAGGGTTGGGTATTTATAGTTTTAAACTAAATCAACCCGACTAAATAAACTAAACTGGTTTAATTACAAAATTTAGGCCAGATTATCAAACCGGATTGATCGATCCAAAGAGGGGTCGATGGATCAGCCAATGAATCGGTCGATCTTGGAGAGTATTGGTCGATCTTGGATATTCCCGCAGATTTTGAGTAGTTGCAATCGATCGGTCTGAGAATGGACCGATCGATCCTGGTGAATCTCCTTTATCCTTAGTTTCTTAACACTTGTTTCATGCCTCATTTTCACCTCTACTCGATTCCATTACATGATCAATATTCAGGAGACTCCGAAACTCCTGAAAAAAGATTCAAAACACTCCAAATATGCAAATGCATGATCCTAAACACTAGAATGCACAAATGAGATAAACTACCCTAGAATGATGCTATGTGAATGACAAAATGATGTTAAAACATATGAAATATGAGATTAAACTAACCTAATATGCACTTATATCATCTCCCCCAGACTTGCCTTTTGCTTGCCTTCAAACAAACAATTAGCATAGTGAGAAAGAAGAATTATTCTGGAACTCAAAGCCAAGCCATATTGGTCAAATTTTAAGATCAGTATCCAAGTTAGAAGTTCTATAACACAAGATAAGCAGGTTTACTCAAAATTTAGCCATATCCATCACAACTTAACTCAGACCAAACCTTAATTCACACAAGTATTCATATTAACCATCTCTTTTAACATTCATTAAACACTATATCGTGAATCACACTAGGCATTTCCAGCAAACTCATTTGGCTAATGGAAAACTCAAGAGATAAAAATGATCTCTTCTTCAATGGGTTTTAATGCTCAGTGTAGGGATCTCTCAAAAACTATAATGAACTTTAGAAGAATGAAAAAGGTAAGTTCCAATAGGTGCATAGAAGACTAGATTCTCATCTACCCAAAATATATTACCCTTTTAAAACTATACCCAAGCTCAAATATTCCACTGAATGATCTTAGTAATAACCTTTACGAGGCATTGCTTCTTGTTATGCAATTAAAATCAATCTAAAGCTCCCACAATCCATTCTTTTAGCACATTTACTTCTACGAGAGAGGTTAAAATCTTAATCAATCTAGCGGTTTTGGAATTTTTTATAGCTGGTTCTTGTCTAACTTCTCTTTTTTATTATTATTATTTTTTATTATTTTCAAGAACCTTTCACTTCCTTTTTTTTTTACACTTCCTTTTTTTTTTACACTTCCAATTTCTTTTATTAGACTTTGAGTCCTCTTTTCCTCGTTATCCTTTCTCTCCTAAAGTGTTTTCTCCCCTTTCTATTCCTATCATGCTTTCACCTAGTCCTAATTGGCTCAAAAAGAGTGAACCAAAACTACATGAGAAACTAATCCTGTCGGCTCCTACCTAACACGTTTTACCAAGTTCATTCCAAAAATAAGGCCTACAACTCTCACAATGTAATGATATGGTCTGAATAAAAAGGTAGGCTAAGGGTAGGGAAAAAGCTATTTGGATCACAAAGGGTGGTAAAAATGATATAAGAGATCCAAATATGTATATTTAATCTCCATGAGTTCACATCCTACGCAAAGTATGATAATTCTAAATTCAAATTAAGTTCTAATAGATAAAAGATGGTATCAAATCAAAACATCATTCAATCAAGGTATCTAATATCAAGGATTCCAGATATAAATTAATCTTATATTTCGACTAGCAGTTAATGTATCATATAGCTAGTAACTCGAATATTGAATCTAAAGAATCGAGCAATAGATTTAATTATTGGAATGAAGAAGAATGATGAAGACGAAACAAGAAGAAATGAAGAATGTGTGCCTTAGACATATGTAGGTGCCATGTGTCGTAAGGGAGTAGCTTAAGCTTGTTTGTGATTAATGATATGTTATCCTTGTAGCCAAACATGTATTAGGCTATCTTAGTATCCAAAAAACCTATATTAGTTTAGTATAAATGATTAACTCTCTCATCTTTTGTAAGTAAGAAATTCATTTTTCTAAAATCTTAATAATAATCATTCTCTCTTTTCTCTCTAATCTCTCTAATATCTCTCTCTCTCTCTCTCTCTCAATCTAAAAATCTCTGAATCTCTTATTATCATAATCTTTCATGGTATCAGACCCAGGTTTCATCAATCTGGCATAAAAAGTCCGCAAAATCTCCTCTATTTCCTCACGATCTTCTCGCTCCTTTTAATCCAGTGAAGCCTCAGTCTGGTCGTGGTTTGATCAAGTTTTCTGGCAAGAACTTGAAATTTCTTGTCATTTTCTTCATCAAGGGTTGTTCTCTGGTGAGTTCTTAGTATTATCCCAGTGGTTTCATTCAATTTGGTGGCCTGAGTCAAAAGTTATCTACGGCTAAGTTCAGTGGTGTCGCGTTCAGCCTCGCTGCGAGACCATAGGATTGCAACGAGTATATCCCCTTCAATTATTAATCAAATCAGGTGATTCCAAAGCCTAAGCTCAAGTAAATTGAGTCTAGTTGATGAGTCAAGAGGTCCGCTTTGCTCATTTTTACATTTAAAAGCTTTCTCGATATAAATTCCTTTATATGTCCAGTTTTGGCCTGTTTGCGGTATTTGTGCTAAAACCTTCAATTGTTCTTAATCTTTTGCAAATCTTGGACAATAAAAACTTATTTTAGGATATTTTGGAGGGTCTCAAAAAGCTTTATTTCTTTCCAAAGAGTTTTAGTCTTCAAGAAAGGTTTTTTTGATTGTTACTAAGAAACTTTTTTTTTTTTAATTTATTAGAGGCATAAGTGGATTAGATTTTTTTAACAATTCTATTAACAAAATATTTGCTAGTTAGACTGTTAATATTGTTAAAAGTTATTGATAAAGGACTGTTAGGCTGTTGAAGGTTGTTGCAGGCGGTTGCTAGTTGTTGGAGGGTGTTGACGCGCCTTGGTCACTAACCGTTTGACAGGCGCGTGTGTGGTCTGTTCTAGTCTCTTTAGTTTTATTTTCTTGCATGTTAGATAAAGTTTAATGGAGTTCCAGACAAAAATAAAGGCTCCAGTCATGGTTCATGGGACGAATTATCTCCTATGGTCTAGAACCATGAGGACAACCTTGTGTAGCAAAGGGTTATGAATTTATGTTACAAAGCCGCCTGTTATAGCCATTGAAGGGGATGATTCAGATGATCAAGATGATCAAAACAAATGGTATAAAGAACACCAGATGGTACTTTATATACTCCAAAACTCCCTATTTGGATCTCTTTTAAAAGCATATTCATATTGTGAGAATGCAAAAGATTTTTGGGAAACTTTAAAAAATGTATATGACAATACTACTAACCTCATGAGAATTTTTGTGGTCAAGAAAGCTTTGAATGATCTTAGACAGGAGGATGCTGAGTTCACAAAGCATTATGAATCCTTCAGGGCATTATGGACAGAACTAGAGATGCTAAGGCTGCTAGAGAACTTAGAACCTTCCTTAGGTAGTGTGGTAATTGCTGATAGAATCAATGTGCCAATTAAAGGAATTGGGAAGCTTGCATTGTTTGATAAAGAAACTAAAGCTTTTTATTTGCCATCTTTCATATCTAACTTGTTGTCTTTTAAGAGAACCAGTACAGATATTAATTGTCAAGATATATTTGGTCCTAATGATTTCTAATTTCAGGATATTGAAAAAGGTAGGAAATTTGGCCAAGAAACAACAGAGAATGACTTGTATGTGCTTGAAGATTTGTCCATGCATTCCTTACAAGAACCGTGTGCTAATAGTGTCAATGTTAATATTTCAGCTGAACTTTGGCATGCTAGATTAGACCATCCTCATCCTAGAGCTTTGGAATTGATAATCCTTGGAGTTAAATTACAAAATGAACTGTGAGAATCATGCATTCTTGGAAAACATTGTAATACTGCTTTTGAGAAATCAATTCATTCATATAACAATTGTTTTGATTTAGTGCATTCTGATGTTTGGACATCTCCTTTTCTTTCTAGAAAAAACCAAAAATATTTTGTGAACTTTATTGATAAAAAATCTAAATATACTTGGGTTACATTACTTAGTTCTAAGAATAGGGTGTTTGATGCATTTCTTAATCTTCAGACATTTGTTACTAATCAATACATGGCATTGAACATCAAACAAATTATCCCTACACTTCACAACAAAATGGAGTATCTAAGAGGAAAAACAGACATTTGATGGAAGTTGTGAGAACAATGATGTTCCACAAGAAGATTCCCAAACGTTTTTGGGGAGATGCTCTAGTGGCTGCATGCTACTTAATCAATACAACTCCAACAAAAGTTCTACATGATTTGTCTCCCTTTGAGGTATTAAACAAAACTAAGTCTGATACTGAACATTTAAGAGTATTTGGGTGTTTTTGATTTTTTATAGTACCAGGAGAACTTAGGAACAAGCTGGAACCAAAGAGCACCAAGTCCATGTTCATTGGGTATTCTCCTACACAAAAGGGATACAAATGCTACAATCAAGGACTAGAAGAGTCATGGTATCCAGAGATTTTAAATTCCAAGAATCTAAAGGATTCTATGAAGAATTCAAGGACATCTCAACAACAAGACATGACCAAGCTGAGAATCTAAGAAGGATTTTGGAAAGCATTGGTATAGTCCCTCCAAAGGAACCAGCACCTGGCCCAGGACCAGCTCACCAAGCACCAGGACCATCTCCAGAACAATTGGAATCTGTCTTGGCACGGCCCGAACCAGGACCAGCCCAGCCCAAGCAGTGTTCACCCAGGCGCGGTCCATGTCCGATCCAGGCGCAACCTTCCCAAAATCCAGGCACGATCCAGGTCCATTCCAGGTGCGACCCAAGCATGTCCCAGCCTGCTCTGGCTCTTGGACCATCTGATCATGGTCCGTCCGTGGCAATGTCTGATCCGGGCACGTCCATGGTTCCATCACCGGCCTCCCGGCCTCGAACCAGGTCGCAGGCACGACTTCATTCCCGAGACGTGGCATGGCCTCCTCTTCAACTAGGCGACAAACATCCTCTTGGTCATGAGGGGGGCCAGAAACCTAGACATGATCAAGAGGAGGATTCAAAAGGAAATATCTTAGTCTCAGATTCAAAAAGGCAAAGGGACATTCAACTTAATCTTGTATATGCTCTAGGAGAGGAAGAAAAAGGAGAATCATCTGTTGTTCTTGAAAGATTATGAGATTATGAGATTTGTAGAATGAGAGAATGAGATATTAGAGAGATTTAGAGAGAAAAATTATTTTATTAAGAGAATGAGAATAATAGTTTTCTAAGTTACAAATGAGAAAGGTGAGATATATTTATACTAATCTAGTTTAGGCTTGTTTGGATACAAGGATTGCCTTATACATGATTGGCTACAAGGATAACATAACACTAAAAACAAACAAGCCTTAGACACTCCCCTTTGACTAAGTAACTCACGCCATTTATAGAAAGCTTCAAAAGATTTCTAATTCCATCATTTCTTCTTCATTCCAACACTCCCCCTCAAGCTTAAGACATAGAGAATGACTAAGCTTGCAAACATGTAGCATTACCTCATTAAAAACCTAAAGAAGGAAAACCCAATTGGGAAAAAATGTTTTATACGAAAAAAGAGTATAAGACTTCATGTTGGGATCATTGGTGTGGAATGGTCATAAAGCCAAGCCTAGGATAGATGGAGGCGCCATTATTCAGAGTTGTTTCCTTGGTTAACACATCAGCTAGTTGATCTTCACTCCTTGTATAACAAGGCAAGATGATTCCCTTCCCAATGGCTTCCCTTACTTTGTGGCAGTCTACTTTTATATGCTTGGTCCTTTCATGGAACACAGATTTGGAGGCTATGTGTATGGCAGCCTGATTGTCACAATGAATGGTGATAGGTTCTTCATACTTCACGGCAAGATCCTCCAAAATTTGCCTCAGCCAAATGCATTAAGTTGTGAGCTTCCTCATTGCTCTATATTCTGATTCTGCACTAGAGCATGATACCACCTTTTGCTTCTTGCTTTTCCAAGTCACAAGGTTCCCTCCTATGAAGGTACAATAGCCTGTGGTACTTCTCCTATCCTCCCTATCTCCTGTCCAATCTGCATCACAATAACCAACCACATTTGTGTTTTTATTGCAACCCATCCATATACCTTGTTCATGAGTGCCTTTTAGGTATCTTAGAATCCGCTTAGCCATCTCCCAATGTCTCATTTTGGGACCTTGCATGTGTTGAGATACCTGAAAACCTGGTCTTGTGATGGTTAGATAAATAAGCTTACCAATAACTTTCCTATAGATCTTAGGATCATGCAAATCAATTTCCTCCTCTAGCTCCCCTTTAGATCCGATTTGATAATCTTCCTCTAAGGGTGTTTTAGCTGGTTTAGCTTACATCATACCTGTAGAGGTTAGTAACTCTACAACATATTTCCTTTGAGATAAAAAGAGACCTTCTTTGAATCTACACACTTTAATTCCTAAGAAGTATTTAAGTTCTCCTAAATCCTTAATATCAAAGACACTCTACAAGTAATGTTTAGTTGATGCAATACCAACATTATCACTACCAGATATGATTATATCATATACATAAATAAGAATTACCACAATACCTTCCTTGCTTTTTATTGTAAAAAGGGTATGTTCAACTTCAGATCTTTTGAAACCTTTATCCATCAATGTTACACTTAGCTTGTGGTAGCAAGCTCTTGGAGATTGTTTAAGGCCATAAATGAACATATAAGTTAACTCTTGTTGTTCCTTGTCCAAATCTACTACTAGTCTCAATATCCTGAAAGTAGAAATCATTAGGACCAAAGATAGCTTGACAATTTAAATCAGTAGTAGTTCTTTTAACTGAAAGCAAATTAAAGTAAAGGAAGGCTTGTAAAAGGCTTTAGATTCTTTATCAAACAACTTAAGTTTTCCTATGCCTTTAATTGGAACTTTAATTCCACTAGAAATTACAACATTTCCGAAGGCAAGTTCTACATTCTCTAGTAATCCTAGATCACTAATCATATGGTGAGAAGCACCAGAATCAACCACCAATGATTTAGTGACAGTAGGAGTAAAACAAGTTTAAAAAGAAGCATGAAAAGTTTTATCCAACACATTACCATCCTTTATTAGCTTTGATAAGAGCTTATAATTCCGATTTAGTCACAAATTCAGATGTTGGAGACATGGCACTAGTTGTGGCTGAGTGAAGAACTGAGCTGCTACATGCCTTTGAGGGAACCATCAAAAGGCCGTGAGCTTGTGCTTGCGCGGCCGTGGGTAGTGGTCGAGAAGCCCAGCTTGGCTTCAGCTGAGGATGGAGTACCCAACACTCCTTCTTTGCATGGCCACTCCTCTTGCAATGGTCAGATGTTTGTCTCCTCTTCATAGATTCATTAGTTGGTGCTGATTTGATGTGTGCAGCCACCAATTCAGCCTTGTTGCCAAATAATCCATGAGATCCTTGCTCCTTTTGGATTTGAGCACAAACATCTTCCAAGCTAGGAAGCTTAACAGACCTGAGAATATGCTTAATAAGATCTGATTAAGTAGTATTAAGAGTTAATAGTAACCCAGACACCTTATCTTGTTCTTTCCTTTCAAGGAGAACAATTGGGTCAATGGTGGCTGGCCTTAGTATTTATAGCTCAGCCCACAATGCTCTAAATGAGCCATAATGCTTTGTGAATTCTGCATCCTCCTTCCTTAATTCATTCAAAGCCTTCTTCACATAAAAAATTCTTAAAAGGTTAGTGTACCAAAGATCCTTTGCATTTTCACAAAAAGAATAAGCCTCTAAAAGATCACTAGCAAGAGAATTTTTAAGAATAGAGAGTACCAACTGGTCTTCTTGGTACCATTTGGCTTGAGTAGCCACAGCCTCACTAACTTCAGCCATTTCATTTTCTTCAAGGCCATTTCTAGAAATGTGATTCCAAAGGCCTTTACCACCCAATGTTATTTTCATGGTCCTAGACCACAAGAGGTAATTTGCTCCATGAAGAATGACTGGAGCTCTGAATGTAGCTTGAAGTTCCATGAATTAGAAGGTGGTTTGTACTTGCAATCGGTAGGGCTGGTCGGGTCAGGACGAGGACGAGAAGGTGGTTTCGTGGCCTGCGGTTGAAACGAACGCTGGTCTTGTGTTCTGTGGCCTGCGGTCGAACGCTTGTTGGGACAAATGTTGATCTTATATTCCGTGAACTACCAATGCGTGCTACCAAGACCACGGGACTAAGGACTAAGGACGTGATGTTGTGGCCGATGGTTGGTCAGCACGCGCGGAAGAAGCTGGTCGAGACAAGGACGTGTGCTGATCACGTGATTGAAGGATCACCTAACACGGGCAGGCTTTTGATCGGTACAGCAGGGCACTGGACTCGAACAAGGAGGCGTGAAATGGCTGAGTAACCAACCAAGCAGGCGCGTGTCAAAGACTACCCAAAGAGCTTGCAGGCAATTCTTGAAGTTTATCTCAGAGACATCCAAAATCGCCCCTAACAAGAATCTGTTGATAAAATTCTAAACTTTTCTTAGTTTTCTTTCAATATTTGAATCTGGAAAGTTAAATAAGCATCTTGTGAGGGTCTCCACGAAATTTGGGTTCAATCTAATAGGTTTAAGACTTCAAGATTAATTTTCTTGATTGTCTTGTCAATCTTTGAAAGTTTAAAAAGGTGGAATCTTGAACATTTAGGATTGGTATTAAATCATATAATTCGAATTTGGATTAATTCTTATTGTTAGTAAAAGATAAGAACTGTTATTAGGTGGTTGTAGTTAGTAAAATCTTGTTGCAGGAGTTGGTTAAAGTTTGTTTCAGGTTGTTCAACTAAATGGAATTGAGTTCTAATTTCTTTAAAACAAAACTAGACTCGAAGTGATTGAGTTTAGGATTTGGAAAAACACGATTTGATGACGAACCGACGTCGGAATGACCTGGGAAACACGGAGGTTTGCGGCGGAGGCACTCACAGAAGTCCGATGCAAGAAAATTTGTAACTTTTGATTCCCTGGGACAAATGATGCAATTTCAATTGGCATGGATTCAAAACTCACTGATGTACAATCCAGAGAAAGCAGATTGTCAAAAGTAGTCGTAGTTTGGCTGGAATTTTAGTTTCAAGACTACAGTCGAAATAGAACAAAAAGAAGATTGAGAAGAAGATGTTTTCTTCTTGATTCAATGAATGAATGATGAATTTTACCCGGATTTGATGCAACCTGGCTCTGATACCATGAAATATTATGAGATTAAGAGATTTGTAAAATGAGAGAATGAGAGATTAGAGAGATTTAGAGAGAAGAATGAATTTATTAAGAGAATGAGAATAAAAGTTTTCTAAGTTACAAATGAGAAAGGTGAGAGATATTTATACTAATCTAGTATAGGCTTGTTTGGATACAAGGATTGCCTTATACATGAATGGCTACAAGGATAACATAACACTAAAATACAAACAAGCCTTAGACACTCCCCTTTGACTAAGTAACTCACACCATTTATAGAAAGCTTCAAGGGGTTTCTAATTTCATCATTTCTTCTTCATTCCAACATTTCTTAGAAGAAGTACAAGGCAGAGGTTCCCACCCAACTTCTACTACAACAACAATGCAGTAGTTCATTATGACCAGGGAGTGTGTAATCTAGTTCATATACATGATTCTCATGTTGCATTCACTATTAGTCTTGATAAAGAGCAGATTCCAAAGACCTATGAGGAAGCTATGGAGATAAAGGAGTGAAGAGAAGCAATTCAAGCTGAAAGACAAGCTATGGAGAAGAATCAAACCTATGCACCATGTACTCTTCCATAAGGGAAAAAGGCTGTAATTTCTAAATGGATTTTTACCATTAAATATAAAAGCAATGGTTAGATAGATAGCTATAAAACTAGGTTGATGGCTAGAGGATTCACACAAACTTATGGTGAATATTATAGTGATACATTTGCTCCTTAAGCTAAATTACATTCAGTTAATGTTGTTTTGTCTCTTGCTACTAACCTTGATTGCAAGTTATGGCAAGGATGTTAAGAATGCATTCTTACAAGGTGAGCTAGAAGAGCAAGTGTACATGACACCACCACCAGGTCTAGAAGATCAAGTAGGTGGCTGCAATACACTGAGTTTAAAAAAAGTTATTTATGGCTTAAAACAATCTCCAAGAGCTTGGTATCATAAGCTGAATGTGACCTTAAGGGACATAGGTTTCAAAAGGCCAGAAGTTGAACACACTCTCTTTACACTTCAATAAAGGAAGGTATTGTGGTTACACTCATTTATGTGGATGACATAATCATATCAGAAAGTGATAAAGTAGGCATTGATTCTACTAAAGCTTATTTAAAAAGTGTCTTTGATATTAAGGATCTAGGTTAACTTTAATACTTCTTAGGAATTGAAGTGTGTAGATTCAAGGAAGTTCTCTTCTTATCTCAGAGAAAATATATTGTGAACTTACTAACTTCTACAGGTATGATGGAAGCTAAACCAGCTAAGACACCCTTAGAAGAAGGTTACAAGATAGAACCTGAGGAGGAGCTAGGAAATGACGAGTTTCATGATACAAAGCTGCATAGAAAAATGGTTGGTAAGCTCATATACTTAACCATCACTAGACCTGACTTATGTTTTGCTGTGAATCAGG
Source organism: Streptanthus diversifolius (assembly GCA_039880935.1). Classification (NCBI taxonomy): domain Eukaryota; kingdom Viridiplantae; phylum Streptophyta; class Magnoliopsida; order Brassicales; family Brassicaceae; genus Streptanthus; species Streptanthus diversifolius. The sequence goes on from JAXGFM010000001.1 coordinate 5,829,571, forward strand.
TTTCTCAACATATGCAAAACCCAAAGATAAGGTATTCGGACATGATCATGCGTATATTGAGATACTTGAAAGGCCCAAAGAACATGGTATATGGATGGGTTGTAATGGAAACACAGAAGTTGTACAATATTGTGATGCAGATTGAACAGGGGACAGAGAAGATAGGTGAAGCACAACCGGCTACTGCACCTTCATAGGACGTAATCTTGTGATATGGAAGACTAAGAAGCATAAGGTTGTATCTTGCTCTAGTGCATAAGCTGAATACAGGGCTATGAGGAAGCTTACCACATAATGCATCTGGTTGAAACAACTCCTCTTTGACATACTTGGCGTGATCTTGGAGTCTCCTATCACTGTCCATTGTGACAATCAAGCAGCTATATACATTTCACCTAACTCTGTGTTTCATGAAAGAATAAAAAATATTGAGGTGGATTGCTATAAGGTGAGGGAAGCTATTGGTAACAGGATTATCTTACCTTTTACACAAGGAGTGAAGATCAATTAGCAGATGTGTTCACCAAGGCTACTACACTGAAGACTGCCAGCTCTATCTACCCACGGCTTGGTCTCATGTCCCTTCTTCAACACTGATCCGGATCATGGAGTGTTATACTCTTTTTGCCTAAAAAGTTTTTGTCCCAATTAGGTTTCCTTCTTTAAGTTTTTAATGAGGTAATGCTTCATGGTTGCAAGCTTAGCCATACTCCATTACTTAAGCTTGAGGAAGAGTGTTGGAATGAAGAAGAATGATAAAGACAAAACAAGAAGAAATGAAGAATGTGTGCCTTAGACTTATGTAGGCGCCATGTGTCCTAAGAGAGTAGCTTAGGCTTGTTTGTGATTAATGATATGTTATCCTTGTAGCCAAACATGTATTAGACTATCTTAGTATCTAAACAAGCTTTGATTAGTTTAATATAAAAAATTAACTCTCTTCCTTTGTAAGTAAGAAATTCATTTTTTAAAAATCTCAATAATAATCATTCTTTTTTTTCTCTATAATCTCTATAATCTCTCTCTCTCTCAATCTACAAATCTCTGAATGTCTTAATCACATAATCTTTCATTAATAAAGGCATTTTCATCATAGTTCTTTATGCAAATGCACACAAGTATCCTCCCCCAGACTTACTTTACACCGTCCCGGTGTTAAAATAAACTAATGGAAGATACAATTAAAGTAGATATAATAAAAGAAAAGAAAAGAAAAGAAAGAAAAAAATACTCTATCAGTGGTCCTCAAGGCTGACGCTGCGGCTCTGTCCGGGGCGACGTCTGCGTCGGGGTAATCTAACATCGGGGTCTGACTCTGTATCGTCAGCAGCATCGTGTGTCCTGTGTCCAACAACATCAGGAATGTCTGTCGCGCCCTCTGTCGCTGCATCTGTCTCTGCAGTCCGTTAAGCACGAAAGCAAGATGGCGCTGGTGGACATCGGATCCTGGCTATAGATCCCCACATCTGCTGTATCATGGAATGTGTCCTTTTGTGAGAATCAAATACCCAGGCTCTGAACTCCGCATCGGTGGCATCTGCGGAATATGGTGGAAGATAATACTCTCCCGTATATGGAGGGAGCGCATACTCGGCCTCATGAGACTCCTGTGTATGTTGTTGGAAGTCGATCGGGACTATTTCGTCCTTCTGATGGGCCTGAGAAGTAGAGGCTCTGGATGAGCTGCCTCGTCGTCGAGTTGCGGCAGGGTGGCTCTGTAGGGACTCCTCAGGAAGGCCAAACTCCAGGTTGGCCGTAGATGTGGGGGCAGTGAATTGTCGGAGAGGGAGCTTGCAGTACTGAGTGGCCCCCATGCGATCTTGAAACTAATAAATATAACATGACTTAAGGATGCCGCTGTTCCGAAAGTACTGCTCATCGAATAGGGTGATCTTGGGCTCGGTGGGTATGGAGCCAAGATCGATCCCGTAATGCATGAAGAGTGGAGTCAGTAAACTCTCAATCCGCTCGACCTTCTTGTGCACCTTGTTGAGGCCGCGAGTCTCCTTGGAGACTAGGTTCTCCGCAAATATTTCACTCAAGTTAGTGTGCAGCTCTGAGGAAGGTGGACTGATGTAGATGCCCCTGACAAAAGATAGGAGCCCGAATTGCAACAACATCAGCTCGTCCTTCCTAATAGCTCCAGACTCCTCCTTGGAAAACAAGATGTTGCTAATAAACTTAGCGACCACACGAACCACGGGGTTCTGAATGTGAGTCAGCTTAGCTACTCTCGACTCATATGGTCCCAAGCCAATCAGGCTCCACAGCTCCACGGCCTGAGGGAAATCTGAGGGCCAGCTGTATCTCTCTGCAGTGCTGTCAAACCCATAAAGATCACACAGCTCCCGGACAGAAATCTCGTAGAGGACACCGCTGGAGAAGTAGGAAATCTCATATCGAAGTTCCACTGAAGCAAGGAACTGTTGTACTAACTCAGGGAAGAGCGGGTACGACTGGTATGCAATCCGGTCTAATCCTATCTCCTGTAGCATTGCATGAACATCCTCTCTAGTACCCATCCTATGAAGTGTCCGCTCGCACACGAACCGGGTAAGTGCCATCTCGGTCCGCAATAGACAATTGTAGAATGTAAAATGGTGATGTGTCCACAGGTCACCATGCTTAAGGTTCTGGTATTTCGTCTCCCTCTGAATCTCCTTCATCGTGGTGTGCGGGACTATCTCCGTTCTACAGAACGGTTCGTCATGAGGCGAGAACGGTGTGTTATCTGGTTGCGGCCAAGGGTAGGAGGTGGTTTCCGGCTCATCTGTTGCAGCCTGACGAGAGGAGGATGATGTGACCATTCCTCGTCTCCTGTGTGTATGCGCTCCTCTAGTCATGTTTGCAAAATTAGAAAACCAAACTCCGATTAAAAGCATGTCAAATCGTGTCTCAAACACAAAATGATCGTCAATTCTATTGACCGATCTAAGGAGGGACCGATCGTTATACTAAAGTATCGATCGTTCCGGAAATAGATCGGTCGATCCGCAAACCTTATGGGCTTAATGCAATAACACGATTGATCATTCTTATACTCGATCGATCAATCTTAAATATATATGTATTTTTATCCTAAATCCAATCGATCGATTCATTCAAGACCAACTGACCGATCCAAATTGGACTGATCGATCGATCCAAAACCGAATCGATTGATCGTAGTATACACGACGAACCCTAATTCCAATTTTTCCAAATCTTAGCTAAAACTTAGCAAATGAGTGTGAGTTATGCTCCAATCAACCTAACAAAGCTCTATTAACCGTCAATTCCTTCTAAAACAACCTAAAAATCAAGATTTGTAAGGTGTTTCATCATAAGTACTGAAATTTATAAGAGGGAAGAGATAAGTGTACCTTTGTAGATCGAAAACGGGGTTGATGGAAATGGAAAGAGCTCGCAAAATTGGTAGGGATAGGCCCAAAAATCTTTCAATTCCGTGAAGAATAGAGAGAGGAAATTATTTTTTTTGTTTTGATCTTAGAAATCGGGTTTTTGATATTAAAAACGTGTTTTTTGCTTAAATCAAGTGAAAATGGACCGATTTACTCATCTAGGCAGAGGATCGATCGATCGCCATATGTATCGATCGATCCGAGATACTCACGACAATGTTGATCGTTTTAGATCAATCGATCCTTTTTAGTTTGGTTGATATCAATCCTCGACGGATTTTTCTCATCCCCTTTCGATTGATCGATCTGGGAATGGACCGATCAATCCTGGTTTTTGACATATTCTCTCTTGGTCATCGATCGATCGGTCTGAGTTGGACTGATCGATCCTGATTCGTCTGATTGGATTGATCGATCATGTACAGGATCGATCGATCGCCTCCCGTAGTATCACTGTACCGAAAAAACAAAACTGTACTAGATCAATACTAACTTAAACAAAAATGCAAGAAAGAAAAATTTTGTACTCATGGGTTACCTCCCAGAATTGCTTGTTTAACGTCACTAAGCTTGACGTGATGCACCTGCTTTTTATGCGGGTGTGGGATCAGAAAGTGGAATCTTTTCTGTGAAGGTCCCTTGAATCAGCTAGGAATCCCTTTATTCGCTGATCATTGACTGTGAAGTGTTCCCCTGAATTATTCTGAAGAGTGACAGCTCCGTAGGGTCGAGCTTCTATGAATGTGAAAGGATCAGACCATCTCGACTTAAGCTTCCCTGACAAAAGTTTCAGTCTCGAATTAAACAACAGAACTTTTGCTTTTTCTTTTTAGATCTTAGAGTTTTCTTAAGCAGTATGAAGCATCTCATCAAGTTCTTCTAGATGAACCAGATGTCTCTGAGAAGCAGGCTAGAGATCAAAATTCAGCAATTTAGTCATCCAGATAGCCTTGTACTCCAACTCGACTGGCAGATGATACGCTTTTCCATACAACATGTTGAAAGGTGTAGTTCCCAATGGTGTTTTATATGTTGTACGATAGGCTCATAATTCTTCGTCTAATTTTCTGGACCAGTCCTTAAGAGCATTTGGAGCTGTCTTCCTCAAAATTTCCTTGATTTGAAGGTTAGACACTTTTACTTGTTCTGATGTCTATGGATGATATGGAGTAGCCACTTTATGGTGTACACCATATTTCTGCATGAAGTTTTCAAAAATGTTGTTGATGAAATGACTACCTCCATCACTAATCACAATTTTTGGTACACCAAACCTCAGGAATATGACTGATTTGAACAGTTTGATAACCACCTTTGCATCGTTGCTTGGACTTACAACTGCCTCAACCCATTTGGACATATAGTCCACAACAACCAAAATATAGAGATTACTATATGAAGAGGGAAATGGTCCCATAAAGTCTATACCACAAACATCAAAGACCTCAACTTCGATAATAAACTTCAGAGGCATTTCTTGCTGTTTCCCAATGTTCCCCTGACGTTGACAGTCATCACACTTGGAAACAAAATCATGGGTGTCTTTAAACAATGTAGGCCACCAGAATCTAGTCTGCAGCACTCGCGTGGCTGTTTTAATTGTAGAAAGATGTCCTCCATAATTCGACACATGACAGTGGAATGGAATTCTTCAGACTTCTTCCTCTGGGATACAGCGTCTGAATTGTTGGTCTTTTCCTTGCTTGTATAGATAGGGTTCATCCCAGAAATAGTTAACCACCTCTTTAAAGAAGTTTTTTCGATCATAGCAGTCCAAATTTGGTGTCCCGCATGCCAGGTAGTTCACAAAATCAGCATACCAGGGACTGTCTTCCTTTATTCCTTCTACAGCGCAGGTTTGATGGAATCCTGAATGGTTTTGATAAACATAATCTTCTCCTGAAGTAAACTATCAGCTATTGGGATGGGCTCATCAATTTTTAGTCGCGATAAATGATCTGCAACTCCATTCTCAATGCCTTTTTGTCAACTATTTCTACATTGAATTCCTACAGCAGCAAAATCCAGCGTAGTAGTCTAGCTTTAGCATCATTCTTCTTAATCAAGTACCTCAAAGCAGCATGATCAGTGCACACAATGGCTTTTGAACCAACCATATATGACCGAAATTTCTCTAAAGCAAACACCACAACTAGAAACTCTTTCTTAATTATGGCGTATCTCGCCTGGGTATCATCAAGTGTTCTGCTTGCATAATAGATGACATGCATCTTTTTATCCTTGCTCTGTCCCAAAACAGCACATACTGCATAGTCGCAGGCATCACACATGATCTCAAATGACAATTTCCAATCTGGTGCCTGGACAATGGGTGCTGAAACAAATGCTTCTTTAATAAGCATAAATACCATACACTCCTTGTCAAACAAAAACTCTGTTTTCTTGCATAACAGTCGAGTCAGAGGTCTAGCAATCTTCGCCAAGTCCTTAATGAACCTCCTGTAGAATCCAGCATGTCTTAGAAAGCTGTGAATTTCCCTGACTGATTTAGGAGGCTGTAGTTGAACCATGACTTCAATTTTTGCATTATCAACCTCAATTCCATCTTCAGAAATCCTATGACCGAGCACAATACCATTTCTTACCATAAAATGACACTTTTCCCAGTTCAGAACAAAGTTGGTGTTTTCACATCTCTGCAGGATCCTGCACAAATTAGACAGACAAGAGTGAAAAAAACCATATACCGAGAAATCATCCATAAACACCTCCATGACATCCTCAATCCTCAATATGTCAGAGAAAATAGACATCATGCACCTTTGAATTGTTGCTAGTGCATTACACAATCCAAATTGCATTCTTCTATAAGCCAAAATGCCATAGGGACATGTAAATGTCGTCATTTCATGATCACTAGGATTTATAGGGATTTGGAAGAATCCCGAGTATCCATCAAGGAAACAGTAATATGAACGATTTGAAAATCTTTCAAGTATCTGGTCGATGAATGGCAATGGAAAATGGTCTTTCCTAGTAGATGATTTCAACCTACGATAGTCAATATACATTCTGTGCCCATTAATAGTTCTAGTTGGGATTAGTTCATTGTTATCATTCTTAAGTATTGTAACTCTTTCCTTCTTAGGAACTACATGCACAGGAGAAACCCATTTTCTATCAGTAATAGGAAAGATTATACCAGCTTCAAGTAATTTTAAGATCTCTTTCCTAACAACATCTTTCAAAATTGGATTTAACCTACGTTGAGGCTCAATAAAGTTATAGACTAATCTTCTAGATTTATCCTGCGTACAAATAGTGAATGGGAGATTCCTTTAATGTCATCTAATGAATACTATAATACTTTTCTAAATTTCCTCAGTTCATTCAGTAGCAAGGCGGTCTCATCAGTACCTAGCTCAGCATTGATAATTATTGGGTATGTAGAATTAGGACCAAGAAAAGCGTACCTTAGCCCTGGTGGAAGTTGTTTAAGCTAAATCTTTGGAGCCTTAAGTTCATTCCATGAATACTCAATGCAATCTTTATTCATTTTGCTATCCATCCCTTTAGTTGCTGATATCTTTTCCAGCTCTAGAGGTTTCACTTCTTTGCCTAGTACCCCACAGATATCTAGCAACCTCTCGCATTTTTCTATTATCTTCATGTAGATAGCCAAATTCGTTTTTCTTCGGAGTAAGGGTTACTTGCTGAGGATCATCAGTGCTCAATCAGGAAAAATTGGTTGCCTATGTCAGTCTTATCCATAATCCTCTTGATATCAAAATTGACTATAGTGTCTCCTATCTGCAGACTGATTCTTCCTTTTCTACAGTCAATTAGTGCTCCAGCTGTAGCGAGAAATGGTCTACTAAGGATGAATGGGTCAAAAGGTTCTTCATCTATCCCACACTCTCAATGGTAGGTATTCAATAACCCCAACAGAAATCCTGACTGATCGATCAGTCAAGACCAATGAAATTTGGCACTTCTGGAACTTAGTTATTCCAATTTTCTTATCAATAGTTAGAGGCGTGAGATTCACGCTAGATCCTAAATCACACAGGCTCTTTGGGAAACGAAGAGGTCCAAGAGCACAGGGTAAGGTAAAACAAAATGGATCTGCCAATTTTTTTGGTAATGACTTCTTGATGATGGCACTGCATTCATATCTTACCATTACCATACATTCCTCCACCTTCTTTATGTTACTAACCGTATCTTTCAAAAATCTGGAGTAGGTTGGATTGTTTCTGATCACATCCATCAAGAGCATAGTGATCTGAACACCGTCCATAAGTGCTAAGACCTTTTGCCTCTATTTAGCTAGTATCTATTTATTGAAACGCCCAAGAAATGGTAGCCTAGGTTCATAAATTGGTGGAATTTTACTTTTTGATATATCAACTTCTATTTCATTTCTCTTTCCTTGTTCTTGAGACTTTTGCACTTCCTCACTATCGTCAATCTGAACCTCTTCTAGCTGCACAACATCTTCATTTTCATCATTCACTTCCTTTCTTTTGCATTGTCCACCTTCCTTAGAAGTCAATTATCATCCAATCCTTAGGGTGATTGCCTTGCATTAAGCTTTCGGTTGGGTTCTGGTTTCCTAGGTAAATACCCAGCTGGGTGTTAGCTTGTGGAAGCCACCTGAGCCATCTGGTTGTCCAAATTCTTCAAGTGGGAATAGATATCACAAAACTTAACCTGTGCTTCCCCATGATTTCAATCAATCTTGCGCTCAAATTTCTCCAGCTTTTATGTCAGTTCAGCTTGAGTTCTAGCCTGCCCTTCCATGGTCTGCTTCATCATGATTTTCATATCATCATGCTCATTAGTTTGAGCTTGAGGGTATGTGTTCTGTCTGTTCTGCCCTTGGTGATAAGGACATCGAGCCAGCCATTGCACCGGTCATTCCACCTGGACCTCTTACGCGGTCCAAGAGGAAAGCCTTAGGAGACAAGCTCAGCATGCTCTTGGAGAGTGGAACCGGAGAAGACCCTGAGCTGATCCAGATGACCAGCCCACGACCAGTCGTCCAGACGTCCAGACCGGCTCATGCATCCGACCAGACCGGTCCGGTCCCTGCACCAACGACATGACATCCATTCCAGCTTGACAAGGAACCATGGAGGTTCCTTCTAGAAGAATCTTCCTCCTCCGGTGTCTTTACCATTACCATTCGGTAAAGACACCAAAAGTCGTGCTAGGAAATTGTACTCTTTTTCCTATCTTCGGTTTTATCCCATTGGGTTTTCCGAATAAGGTTTTAATGAGGCAATACTCTTAGTGCGCAAGGCGGTGAAGACTTGTTCAAAATTCCACTCCATTCACAAATCTTCATTCGAATTCTATGCCTAAATATTATTGGGCTTTCTATCTTATTTCTATTTCTTTTAGACTAAGTGTTTTAATTGGGATTTAAGTCATGTTGACTAATTAGAGCCCAATATTTATTTAATTGACAATAAGTGAACTACATGTTGTTTTAATTCTTGTAGGATTAAACGCCTTGTAGTTTGGCCTAAAATTGTAACAAGGCATTATATAAGCCTTTTGTCTACACTTAAAAACAACAGCATTTTTTTTGACAAAACCTAAAGACCCTAGTCTAAAGTAGTCGCCAGAAACTCCATTGCTTGCAGCCGTGTTCTTCAACCTCCATTGGTTGAAGTTCTTGGAGTATCACAAGCCCCTTTCACAGCTTGTGTGGTCCCTTCGATCCACCCCTTCACTTCCATCGATTTATGTCCAGCAACCTGAGATTCTCGGTGAAAGACAGCCCACCCTAAGTTCTTACATCATATGGTATCAGAGCTTAAAGCTCCTGCTCATCAGGTTGTTTCTATCCTATATTTTTGGCGATTTTTTTTTTCTTTCTTGTTTTTGTTCAACAGTTTTTGGCTTTTGATTGTGTTTCTTTCTCTTTCCCCTGAGGTTCTCGGTAAGAAGGAGAGGAATCAAGTCACATACCACAAACATCCTACAAAAAAAAAAAAAACAGGTTCTATCATTCCTTGTTCTTGCTTTTCATAATTAAAAATATATATATATATATATATATATATAGAAAAGTTGTTAGTTTCATTGCTTGCTGTTGCTATAAATTTTTTTTTTTTAGAAAAGAAAACAAAATATTGTTTAGGTTGTTTAAAAACAATCTAGGACATCTTAGAAACTTACCTTGAACACCTTCACCATACTTGAAATCCATAAGGAGTTTTGTGCTGTTTGTTCTTTGTTAAGTTTCCCTTAGTGCAAACATACTACGTCCTTAGTCCCCTTTGTCGTCTGTGTCCGTGTGTCCACCCAGGCGTCCGGCCGTGTCCCCGTCCCTAGTACCATCCGCGTCCCGCGTCTAGGTTTGTTTAGTTCGCTAGTCTTCGAGTCGCGTCAGGTTCCCTTAGCTCACAGCTGGTGTGCGTGAGAATCCTTAGGATACTCGTCCGTGAGTTTAGTGTCCCTAGCGTCCAGGTTTTGTGTTTCCAGTGTCCCTGTACCGTCTGTTAGGTCTAGGTTCGGCAGCTCCGCGGGTTGTGTAGCCGCGCTTAGGTTCGCTAGTGTTCTTCCGCGTGCATGCGTGAGCCTGCGGTTGCATCTAGATTAAGGTAAACGTCCCATAGTGCTGCGTCCGCCCATAGCAATCACCTGTCCCTGCCGTGTCTAGCTTAGGCCAGCCGCGTGTAGCTAGGTCATTCGTGAGTCTAGTCTTAGGCGGCTAGGGTATCTTGGTTAGTTTAGTGTCTAGGTTCTTAGTTTTAGTTTTTAGGAAATTTTGCCTAGTCTTTAGGTAGCATTTTAGATAATTTCCATAAGTTTTCTAGACTAGGAATTAGTTTAGGAAGTTTTCTAGATAGTCTTAGGAAGTTTTCTAGATAGTCTTAGGAAGTTTCCTAGATTTTTCTTAGGCATTAATTTAGTTTCTTTTTAGTTTTAAGAAATTTCCATTTAGGACTAGGAAATAAATAGATTTTTTTTTCTCTTAGATAATATATAGTTTCCTTTTTTTTAGGTTAGGCATTAAATTTTAGAATATCTTCTCATTTATTAGTTTCCGTTTTAGTTCTAGGTAATTTTTTTTTTAGGATATTTTCCTTTTCTTTTTGTTTCCTTTTGTGCTAGTAGTTTATTTATTATCTCAAAAAAAAATAAAAATAATATCTGTGGGGATTTTCCATTTAAGGAAAGTTTCCATAATCTGCAGGTTTCCTTTTCGGGAAACTTTCCATTTCTAGAAATTTTTTTTTCTCGGAAAAGGAAATATGTCAGAGCAGCCCAATTAAACAATGATGCAGCTATTGCAAGCATTGGCAGCCCGCGCCAGCATCTACCGCAGCACCTGCCGCACCTTCCTATTATTCGGAACGACCACCCATGGGTCGGTATCCTTACTACGACGAGCCATTACCACCACCCCCAGCTCGTCCACCAGTCCACTATCTGGAGGTTAAGATGAACCCACCTCCCTTTTTGGGAAAACTAGACGAATGGAGCTTCTTTTCGAGTATTACAACTACGATGATCCCCGTAACTTTCCTATAGATCTTAGGATCATGCAAATCAATTTCCTCCTCTAGCTCCCCTTTAGATCCGATTTGATAATCTTCCTCTAAGGGTGTTTTAGCTGGTTTAGCTTACATCATACCTGTAGAGGTTAGTAACTCTACAACATATTTCCTTTGAGATAAAAAGAGACCTTCTTTGAATCTACACACTTTAATTCCTAAGAAGTATTTAAGTTCTCCTAAATCCTTAATATCAAAGACACTCTACAAGTAATGTTTAGTTGATGCAATACCAACATTATCACTACCAGATATGACTATATCATATACATAAATAAGAATTACCACAATACCTTCCTTGCTTTTTATTGTAAAAAGGGTATGTTCAACTTCAGATCTTTTGAAACATTTATCCATCAATGTTACACTTAGCTTGTGGTAGCAAGCTCTTGGAGATTGTTTAAGGCCATAAATGAACATATAAGTTAACTCTTGTTGTTCCTTGTCCAAATCTACTACTAGTCTCAATATCCTGAAAGTAGAAATCATTAGGACCAAAGATAGCTTGACAATTTAAATCAGTAGTAGTTCTTTTAACTGAAAGCAAATTAAAGTAAAGGAAGGCTTGTAAAAGGCTTTAGATTCTTTATCAAACAACTTAAGTTTTCCTATGCCTTTAATTGGAACTTTAATTCCACTAGAAATTACAACATTTCCGAAGGCAAGTTCTACATTCTCTAGTAATCCTAGATCACTAATCATATGGTGAGAAGCACCAGAATCAACCACCAATGATTTAGTGACAGTAGGAGTAAAACAAGTTTAAAAAGAAGCATGAAAAGTTTTATCCAACACATTACCATCCTTTATTAGCTTTGATAAGAGCTTATAATTCCGATTTAGTCACAAATTCAGATGTTGGAGACATGGCACTAGTTGTGGCTGAGTGAAGAACTGAGCTGCTACATGCCTTTGAGGGAACCATCAAAAGGCCGTGAGCTTGTGCTTGCGCGGCCGTGGGTAGTGGTCGAGAAGCCCAGCTTGGCTTCAGCTGAGGATGGAGTACCCAACACTCCTTCTTTGCATGGCCACTCCTCTTGCAATGGTCAGATGTTTGTCTCCTCTTCATAGATTCATTAGTTGGTGCTGATTTGATGTGTGCAGCCACCAATTCAGCCTTGTTGCCAAATAATCCATGAGATCCTTGCTCCTTTTGGATTTGAGCACAAACATCTTCCAAGCTAGGAAGCTTAACAGACCTGAGAATATGCTTAATAAGATCTGATTAAGTAGTATTAAGAGTTAATAGTAACCCAGACACCTTATCTTGTTCTTTCCTTTCAAGGAGAACAATTGGGTCAATGGTGGCTGGCCTTAGTATTTATAGCTCAGCCCACAATGCTCTAAATGAGCCATAATGCTTTGTGAATTCTGCATCCTCCTTCCTTAATTCATTCAAAGCCTTCTTCACATAAAAAATTCTTAAAAGGTTAGTGTACCAAAGATCCTTTGCATTTTCACAAAAAGAATAAGCCTCTAAAAGATCACTAGCAAGAGAATTTTTAAGAATAGAGAGTACCAACTGGTCTTCTTGGTACCATTTGGCTTGAGTAGCCACAGCCTCACTAACTTCAGCCACTTCATTTTCTTCAAGGCCATTTCTAGAAATGTGATTCCAAAGGCCTTTACCACCCAATGTTATTTTCATGGTCCTAGACCACAAGAGGTAATTTGCTCCATGAAGAATGACTGGAGCTCTGAATGTAGCTTGAAGTTCCATGAATTAGAAGGTGGTTTGTACTTGCAATCGGTAGGGCTGGTCGGGTCAGGACGAGGACGAGAAGGTGGTTTCGTGGCCTGCGGTTGAAACGAACGCTGGTCTTGTGTTCTGTGGCCTGCGGTCGAACGCTTGTTGGGACAAATGTTGATCTTATATTCCGTGAACTACCAATGCGTGCTACCAAGACCACGGGACTAAGGACTAAGGACGTGATGTTGTGGCCGATGGTTGGTCAGCACGCGCGGAAGAAGCTGGTCGAGACAAGGACGTGTGCTGATCACGTGATTGAAGGATCACCTAACACGGGCAGGCTTTTGATCGGTACAGCAGGGCACTGGACTCGAACAAGGAGGCGTGAAATGGCTGAGTAACCAACCAAGCAGGCGCGTGTCAAAGACTACCCAAAGAGCTTGCAGGCAATTCTTGAAGTTTATCTCAGAGACATCCAAAATCGCCCCTAACAAGAATCTGTTGATAAAATTCTAAACTTTTCTTAGTTTTCTTTCAATATTTGAATCTGGAAAGTTAAATAAGCATCTTGTGAGGGTCTCCACGAAATTTGGGTTCAATCTAATAGGTTTAAGACTTCAAGATTAATTTTCTTGATTGTCTTGTCAATCTTTGAAAGTTTAAAAAGGTGGAATCTTGAACATTTAGGATTGGTATTAAATCATATAATTCGAATTTGGATTAATTCTTATTGTTAGTAAAAGATAAGAACTGTTATTAGGTGGTTGTAGTTAGTAAAATCTTGTTGCAGGAGTTGGTTAAAGTTTGTTTCAGGTTGTTCAACTAAATGGAATTGAGTTCTAATTTCTTTAAAACAAAACTAGACTCGAAGTGATTGAGTTTAGGATTTGGAAAAACACGATTTGATGACGAACCGACGTCGGAATGACCTGGGAAACACGGAGGTTTGCGGCGGAGGCACTCACAGAAGTCCGATGCAAGAAAATTTGTAACTTTTGATTCCCTGGGACAAATGATGCAATTTCAATTGGCATGGATTCAAAACTCACTGATGTACAATCCAGAGAAAACAGATTGTCAAAAGTAGTCGTAGTTTGGCTGGAATTTTAGTTTCAAGACTACAGTCGAAATAGAACAAAAAGAAGATTGAGAAGAAGATGTTTTCTTCTTGATTCAATGAATGAATGATGAATTTTACCCGGATTTGATGCAACCTGGCTCTGATACCATGAAATATTATGAGATTAAGAGATTTGTAAAATGAGAGAATGAGAGATTAGAGAGATTTAGAGAGAAGAATGAATTTATTAAGAGAATGAGAATAAAAGTTTTCTAAGTTACAAATGAGAAAGGTGAGAGATATTTATACTAATCTAGTATAGGCTTGTTTGGATACAAGGATTGCCTTATACATGAATGGCTACAAGGATAACATAACACTAAAATACAAACAAGCCTTAGACACTCCCCTTTGACTAAGTAACTCACACCATTTATAGAAAGCTTCAAGGGGTTTCTAATTTCATCATTTCTTCTTCATTCCAACATTTCTTAGAAGAAGTACAAGGCAGAGGTTCCCACCCAACTTCTACTACAACAACAATGCAGTAGTTCATTATGACCAGGGAGTGTGTAATCTAGTTCATATACATGATTCTCATGTTGCATTCACTATTAGTCTTGATAAAGAGCAGATTCCAAAGACCTATGAGGAAGCTATGGAGATAAAGGAGTGAAGAGAAGCAATTCAAGCTGAAAGACAAGCTATGGAGAAGAATCAAACCTATGCACCATGTACTCTTCCATAAGGGAAAAAGGCTGTAATTTCTAAATGGATTTTTACCATTAAATATAAAAGCAATGGTTAGATAGATAGCTATAAAACTAGGTTGATGGCTAGAGGATTCACACAAACTTATGGTGAATATTATAGTGATACATTTGCTCCTTAAGCTAAATTACATTCAGTTAATGTTGTTTTGTCTCTTGCTACTAACCTTGATTGCAAGTTATGGCAAGGATGTTAAGAATGCATTCTTACAAGGTGAGCTAGAAGAGCAAGTCTACATGACACCACCACCAGGTCTAGAAGATCAAGTAGGTGGCTGCAATACACTGAGTTTAAAAAAAGTTATTTATGGCTTAAAACAATCTCCAAGAGCTTGGTATCATAAGCTGAATGTGACCTTAAGGGACATAGGTTTCAAAAGGCCAGAAGTTGAACACACTCTCTTTACACTTCAATAAAGGAAGGTATTGTGGTTACACTCATTTATGTGGATGACATAATCATATCAGAAAGTGATAAAGTAGGCATTGATTCTACTAAAGCTTATTTAAAAAGTGTCTTTGATATTAAGGATCTAGGTTAACTTTAATACTTCTTAGGAATTGAAGTGTGTAGATTCAAGGAAGTTCTCTTCTTATCTCAGAGAAAATATATTGTGAACTTACTAACTTCTACAGGTATGATGGAAGCTAAACCAGCTAAGACACCCTTAGAAGAAGGTTACAAGATAGAACCTGAGGAGGAGCTAGGAAATGACGAGTTTCATGATACAAAGCTGCATAGAAAAATGGTTGGTAAGCTCATATACTTAACCATCACTAGACCTGACTTATGTTTTGCTGTGAATCAGGTTTCTCAACATATGCAAAACCCAAAGATAAGGTATTCGGACATGATCATGCGTATATTGAGATACTTGAAAGGCCCAAAGAACATGGTATATGGATGGGTTGTAATGGAAACACAGAAGTTGTACAATATTGTGATGCAGATTGAACAGGGGACAGAGAAGATAGGTGAAGCACAACCGGCTACTGCACCTTCATAGGACGTAATCTTGTGATATGGAAGACTAAGAAGCATAAGGTTGTATCTTGCTCTAGTGCATAAGCTGAATACAGGGCTATGAGGAAGCTTACCACATAATGCATCTGGTTGAAACAACTCCTCTTTGACATACTTGGCGTGATCTTGGAGTCTCCTATCACTGTCCATTGTGACAATCAAGCAGCTATATACATTTCACCTAACTCTGTGTTTCATGAAAGAATAAAAAATATTGAGGTGGATTGCTATAAGGTGAGGGAAGCTATTGGTAACAGGATTATCTTACCTTTTACACAAGGAGTGAAGATCAATTAGCAGATGTGTTCACCAAGGCTACTACACTGAAGACTGCCAGCTCTATCTACCCACGGCTTGGTCTCATGTCCCTTCTTCAACACTGATCCGGATCATGGAGTGTTATACTCTTTTTGCCTAAAAAGTTTTTGTCCCAATTAGGTTTCCTTCTTTAAGTTTTTAATGAGGTAATGCTTCATGGTTGCAAGCTTAGCCATACTCCATTACTTAAGCTTGAGGAAGAGTGTTGGAATGAAGAAGAATGATAAAGACAAAACAAGAAGAAATGAAGAATGTGTGCCTTAGACTTATGTAGGCGCCATGTGTCCTAAGAGAGTAGCTTAGGCTTGTTTGTGATTAATGATATGTTATCCTTGTAGCCAAACATGTATTAGACTATCTTAGTATCTAAACAAGCTTTGATTAGTTTAATATAAAAAATTAACTCTCTTCCTTTGTAAGTAAGAAATTCATTTTTTAAAAATCTCAATAATAATCATTCTTTTTTTTCTCTATAATCTCTATAATCTCTCTCTCTCTCAATCTACAAATCTCTGAATGTCTTAATCACATAATCTTTCATTAATAAAGGCATTTTCATCATAGTTCTTTATGCAAATGCACACAAGTATCCTCCCCCAGACTTACTTTACACCGTCCCGGTGTTAAAATAAACTAATGGAAGATACAATTAAAGTAGATATAATAAAAGAAAAGAAAAGAAAAGAAAGAAAAAAATACTCTATCAGTGGTCCTCAAGGCTGACGCTGCGGCTCTGTCCGGGGCGACGTCTGCGTCGGGGTAATCTAACATCGGGGTCTGACTCTGTATCGTCAGCAGCATCGTGTGTCCTGTGTCCAACAACATCAGGAATGTCTGTCGCGCCCTCTGTCGCTGCATCTGTCTCTGCAGTCCGTTAAGCACGAAAGCAAGATGGCGCTGGTGGACATCGGATCCTGGCTATAGATCCCCACATCTGCTGTATCATGGAATGTGTCCTTTTGTGAGAATCAAATACCCAGGCTCTGAACTCCGCATCGGTGGCATCTGCGGAATATGGTGGAAGATAATACTCTCCCGTATATGGAGGGAGCGCATACTCGGCCTCATGAGACTCCTGTGTATGTTGTTGGAAGTCGATCGGGACTATTTCGTCCTTCTGATGGGCCTGAGAAGTAGAGGCTCTGGATGAGCTGCCTCGTCGTCGAGTTGCGGCAGGGTGGCTCTGTAGGGACTCCTCAGGAAGGCCAAACTCCAGGTTGGCCGTAGATGTGGGGGCAGTGAATTGTCGGAGAGGGAGCTTGCAGTACTGAGTGGCCCCCATGCGATCTTGAAACTAATAAATATAACATGACTTAAGGATGCCGCTGTTCCGAAAGTACTGCTCATCGAATAGGGTGATCTTGGGCTCGGTGGGTATGGAGCCAAGATCGATCCCGTAATGCATGAAGAGTGGAGTCAGTAAACTCTCAATCCGCTCGACCTTCTTGTGCACCTTGTTGAGGCCGCGAGTCTCCTTGGAGACTAGGTTCTCCGCAAATATTTCACTCAAGTTAGTGTGCAGCTCTGAGGAAGGTGGACTGATGTAGATGCCCCTGACAAAAGATAGGAGCCCGAATTGCAACAACATCAGCTCGTCCTTCCTAATAGCTCCAGACTCCTCCTTGGAAAACAAGATGTTGCTAATAAACTTAGCGACCACACGAACCACGGGGTTCTGAATGTGAGTCAGCTTAGCTACTCTCGACTCATATGGTCCCAAGCCAATCAGGCTCCACAGCTCCACGGCCTGAGGGAAATCTGAGGGCCAGCTGTATCTCTCTGCAGTGCTGTCAAACCCATAAAGATCACACAGCTCCCGGACAGAAATCTCGTAGAGGACACCGCTGGAGAAGTAGGAAATCTCATATCGAAGTTCCACTGAAGCAAGGAACTGTTGTACTAACTCAGGGAAGAGCGGGTACGACTGGTATGCAATCCGGTCTAATCCTATCTCCTGTAGCATTGCATGAACATCCTCTCTAGTACCCATCCTATGAAGTGTCCGCTCGCACACGAACCGGGTAAGTGCCATCTCGGTCCGCAATAGACAATTGTAGAATGTAAAATGGTGATGTGTCCACAGGTCACCATGCTTAAGGTTCTGGTATTTCGTCTCCCTCTGAATCTCCTTCATCGTGGTGTGCGGGACTATCTCCGTTCTACAGAACGGTTCGTCATGAGGCGAGAACGGTGTGTTATCTGGTTGCGGCCAAGGGTAGGAGGTGGTTTCCGGCTCATCTGTTGCAGCCTGACGAGAGGAGGATGATGTGACCATTCCTCGTCTCCTGTGTGTATGCGCTCCTCTAGTCATGTTTGCAAAATTAGAAAACCAAACTCCGATTAAAAGCATGTCAAATCGTGTCTCAAACACAAAATGATCGTCAATTCTATTGACCGATCTAAGGAGGGACCGATCGTTATACTAAAGTATCGATCGTTCCGGAAATAGATCGGTCGATCCGCAAACCTTATGGGCTTAATGCAATAACACGATTGATCATTCTTATACTCGATCGATCAATCTTAAATATATATGTATTTTTATCCTAAATCCAATCGATCGATTCATTCAAGACCAACTGACCGATCCAAATTGGACTGATCGATCGATCCAAAACCGAATCGATTGATCGTAGTATACACGACGAACCCTAATTCCAATTTTTCCAAATCTTAGCTAAAACTTAGCAAATGAGTGTGAGTTATGCTCCAATCAACCTAACAAAGCTCTATTAACCGTCAATTCCTTCTAAAACAACCTAAAAATCAAGATTTGTAAGGTGTTTCATCATAAGTACTGAAATTTATAAGAGGGAAGAGATAAGTGTACCTTTGTAGATCGAAAACGGGGTTGATGGAAATGGAAAGAGCTCGCAAAATTGGTAGGGATAGGCCCAAAAATCTTTCAATTCCGTGAAGAATAGAGAGAGGAAATTATTTTTTTTTGTTTTGATCTTAGAAATCGGGTTTTTGATATTAAAAACGTGTTTTTTGCTTAAATCAAGTGAAAATGGACCGATTTACTCATCTAGGCAGAGGATCGATCGATCGCCATATGTATCGATCGATCCGAGATACTCACGACAATGTTGATCGTTTTAGATCAATAAATCCTTTTTAGTTTGGTTGATATCAATCCTCGACGGATTTTTCTTATCCCCTTTCGATTGATCGATCTGGGAATGGACCGATCAATCCTGGTTTTTGACATATTCTCTCTTGGTCATCGATCGATCGGTCTGAGTTGGACTGATCGATCCTGATTCGTCTGATTGGATTGATCGATCATGTACAGGATCGATCGATCGCCTCCCGTAGTATCACTGTACCAAAAAAACAAAACTGTACTAGATCAATACTAACTTAAACAAAAATGCAAGAAAGAAAAATTTTGTACTCATGGGTTACCTCCCAGAAGTGCTTGTTTAACGTCACTAAGCTTGACGTGATGCACCTGCTTTTTATGCGGGTGTGGGATCAGAAAGTGGAATCTTTTATGTGAAGGTCCCTTGAATCAGCTAGGAATCCCTTTATTCGCTGATCATTGACTGTGAAGTGTTCCCCTGAATTATTCTGAAGAGTGACAGCTCCGTAGGGTCGAGCTTCTATGAATGTGAAAGGATCAGACCATCTCGACTTAAGCTTCCCTGACAAAAGTTTCAGTCTCGAATTAAACAACAGAACTTTTGCTTTTTCTTTTTAGATCTTAGAGTTTTCTTAAGCAGTATGAAGCATCTCATCAAGTTCTTCTAGATGAACCAGATGTCTCTGAGAAGCAGGCTAGAGATCAAAATTCAGCAATTTAGTCATCCAGATAGCCTTGTACTCCAACTCGACTGGCAGATGATACGCTTTTCCATACAACATGTTGAAAGGTGTAGTTCCCAATGGTGTTTTATATGTTGTACGATAGGCTCATAATTCTTCGTCTAATTTTCTGGACCAGTCCTTAAGAGCATTTGGAGCTGTCTTCCTCAAAATTTCCTTGATTTGAAGGTTAGACACTTTTACTTGTTCTGATGTCTATGGATGATATGGAGTAGCCACTTTATGGTGTACACCATATTTCTGCATGAAGTTTTCAAAAATGTTGTTGATGAAATGACTACCTCCATCACTAATCACAATTTTTGGTACACCAAACCTCAGGAATATGATTGATTTGAACAGTTTGATAACCACCTTTGCATCGTTGCTTGGACTTACAACTGCCTCAACCCATTTGGACATATAGTCCACAACAACCAAAATATAGAGATTACTATATGAATAGGGAAATGGTCCCATAAAGTCTATACCACAAACATCAAAGACCTCAACTTCGATAATAAACTTCAGAGGCATTTCTTGCTGTTTCCCAATGTTCCCCTGACGTTGACAGTCATCACACTTGGAAACAAAATCATGGGTGTCTTTAAACAATGTAGGCCACCAGAATCCAGTCTGCAGCACTCGCGTGGCTGTTTTAATTGTAGAAAGATGTCCTCCATAATTCGACACATGACAGTGGAATGGAATTCTTCAGACTTCTTCCTCTGGGATACAGCGTCTGAATTGTTGGTCTTTTCCTTGCTTGTATAGATAGGGTTCATCCCAGAAATAGTTAACCACCTCTTTAAAGAAGTTTTTTCGATCATAGCAGTCCAAATTTGGTGTCCCGCATGCCAGGTAGTTCACAAAATCAGCATACCAGGGACTGTCTTCCTTTATTCCTTCTACAGCGCAGGTTTGATGGAATCCTGAATGGTTTTGATGAACATAATCTTCTCCTGAAGTAAACTATCAGCTATTGGGATGGGCTCATCAATTTTTAGTCGCGATAAATGATCTGCAACTCCATTCTCAATGCCTTTTTGTCAACTATTTCTACATTGAATTCCTACAGCAGCAAAATCCAGCGTAGTAGTCTAGCTTTAGCATCATTCTTCTTAATCAAGTACCTCAAAGCAGCATGATCAGTGCACACAATGGCTTTTGAACCAACCATATATGACCGAAATTTCTCTAAAGCAAACACCACAACTAGAAACTCTTTCTTAATTATGGCGTATCTCGCCTGGGTATCATCAAGTGTTCTGCTTGCATAATAGATGACATGCATCTTTTTATCCTTGCTCTGTCCCAAAACAGCACATACTGCATAGTCGCAGGCATCACACATGATCTCAAATGACAATTTCCAATCTGGTGCCTGGACAATGGGTGCTGAAACAAATGCTTCTTTAATAAGCATAAATACATCCATACACTCCTTGTCAAACAAAAACTCTGTTTTCTTGCATAACAGTCGAGTCAGAGGTCTAGCAATCTTCGCCAAGTCCTTAATGAACCTCCTGTAGAATCCAGCATGTCTTAGAAAGCTGTGAATTTCCCTGACTGATTTAGGAGGCTGTAGTTGAACCATGACTTCAATTTTTGCATTATCAACCTCAATTCCATCTTCAGAAATCCTATGACCGAGCACAATACCATTTCTTACCATAAAATGACACTTTTCCCAGTTCAGAACCAAGTTGGTGTTTTCACATCTCTGCAGGATCCTGCACAAATTAGACAGACAAGAGTGAAAAAAACCATATACCGAGAAATCATCCATAAACACCTCCATGACATCCTCAATCCTCAATATGTCAGAGAAAATAGACATCATGCACCTTTGAATTGTTGCTAGTGCATTACACAATCCAAATTGCATTCTTCTATAAGCCAAAATGCCATAGGGACATGTAAATGTCGTCATTTCATGATCACTAGGATTTATAGGGATTTGGAAGAATCCCGAGTATCCATCAAGGAAACAGTAATATGAACGATTTGAAAATCTTTCAAGTATCTGGTCGATGAATGGCAATGGAAAATGGTCTTTCCTAGTAGATGATTTCAACCTACGATAGTCAATATACATTCTGTGCCCATTAATAGTTCTAGTTGGGATTAGTTCATTGTTATCATTCTTAAGTATTGTAACTCTTTCCTTCTTAGGAACTACATGCACAGGAGAAACCCATTTTCTATCAGTAATAGGAAAGATTATACCAGCTTCAAGTAATTTTAAGATCTCTTTCCTAACAACATCTTTCAAAATTGGATTTAACCTACGTTGAGGCTCAATAAAGTTATAGACTAATCTTCTAGATTTATCCTGCGTACAAATAGTGAATGGGAGATTCCTTTAATGTCATCTAATGAATACTATAATACTTTTCTAAATTTCCTCAGTTCATTCAGTAGCAAGGCGGTCTCATCAGTACCTAGCTCAGCATTGATAATTATTGGGTATGTAGAATTAGGACCAAGAAAAGCGTACCTTAGCCCTGGTGGAAGTTGTTTAAGCTAAATCTTTGGAGCCTTAAGTTCATTCCATGAATACTCAATGCAATCTTTATTCATTTTGCTATCCATCCCTTTACTTGCTGATATCTTTTCCAGCTCTAGAGGTTTCACTTCTTTGCCTAGTACCCCACAGATATCTAGCAACCTCTCGTATTTTTCTATTATCTTCATGTAGATAGCCAAATTCGTTTTTCTTCGGAGTGAGGGTTACTTGCTGAGGATCATCAGTGCTCAATCAGGAAAAATTGGTTGCCTATGTCAGTCTTATCCATAATCCTCTTGATATCAAAATTGACTATAGTGTCTCCTATCTGCAGACTGATTCTTCCTTTTCTACAGTCAATTAGTGCTCCAGCTGTAGCGAGAAATGGTCTACTAAGGATGAATGGGTCAAAAGGTTCTTCATCTATCCCACACTCTCAATGGTAGGTATTCAATAACCCCAACAGAAATCCTGACTGATCGATCAGTCAAGACCAATGAAATTTGGCACTTCTGGAACTTAGTTATTCCAATTTTCTTATCAATAGTTAGAGGCGTGAGATTCACGCTAGATCCTAAATCACACAGGCTCTTTGGGAAACGAAGAGGTCCAAGAGCACAGGGTAAGGTAAAACAAAATGGATCTGCCAATTTTTTTGGTAATGACTTCTTGATGATGGCACTGCATTCATATCTTACCATTACCATACATTCCTCCACCTTCTTTATGTTACTAACCGTATCTTTCAAAAATCTGGAGTAGGTTGGATTGTTTCTGATCACATCCATCAAGAGCATAGTGATCTGAACACCGTCCATAAGTGCTAAGACCTTTTGCCTCTATTTAGCTAGTATCTATTTATTGAAACGCCCAAGAAATGGTAGCCTAGGTTCATAAATTGGTGGAATTTTACTTTTTGATATATCAACTTCTATTTCATTTCTCTTTCCTTGTTCTTGAGACTTTTGCACTTCCTCACTATCGTCAATCTGAACCTCTTCTAGCTGCACAACATCTTCATTTTCATCATTCACTTCCTTTCTTTTGCATTGTCCACCTTCCTTAGAAGTCAATTATCATCCAATCCTTAGGGTGATTGCCTTGCATTAAGCTTTCGGTTGGGTTCTGGTTTCCTAGGTAAATACCCAGCTGGGTGTTAGTTTGTGGAAGCCACCTGAGCCATCTGGTTGTCCAAATTCTTCAAGTGGGAATAGATATCACAAAACTTAGCCTGTGCTTCCCCATGATTTCAATCAATCTTGCGCTCAAATTTCTCCAGCTTTTATGTCAGTTCAGCTTGAGTTCTAGCCTGCCCTTCCATGGTCTGCTTCATCATGATTTTCATATCATCATGCTCATTAGTTTGAGCTTGAGGGTATGTGTTCTGTCTGTTCTGCCCTTGGTGATAAGGACATCGAGCCAGCCATTGCACCGGTCATTCCACCTGGACCTCTTACGCGGTCCAAGAGGAAAGCCTTAGGAGACAAGCTCAGCATCCTCTTGGAGAGTGGAACCGGAGAAGACCCTGAGCTGATCCAGATGACCAGCCCACGACCAGTCGTCCAGACGTCCAGACCGGCTCATGCATCCGACCAGACCGGTCCGGTCCCTGCACCAACGACCTGACATCCATTCCAGCTTGACAAGGAACCATGGAGGTTCCTTCTAGAAGAATCTTCCTCCTCCGGTGTCTTTACCATTACCATTCGGTAAAGACACCAAAAGTCGTGCTAGGAAATTGTACTCTTTTTCCTATCTTCGGTTTTATCCCATTGGGTTTTCCGAATAAGGTTTTAATGAGGCAATACTCTTAGTGCGCAAGGCGGTGAAGACTTGTTCAAAATTCCACTCCATTCACAAATCTTCATTCGAATTCTATGCCTAAATATTATTGGGCTTTCTATCTTATTTCTATTTCTTTTAGACTAAGTGTTTTAATTGGGATTTAAGTCATGTTGACTAATTACAGCCCAATATTTATTTAATTGACAATAAGTGAACTACATGTTGTTTTAATTCTTGTAGGATTAAACGCCTTGTAGTTTGGCCTAAAATTGTAACAAGGCATTATATAAGCCTTTTGTCTACACTTAAAAACAACAGCATTTTTTTTGACAAAACCTAAAGACCCTAGTCTAAAGTAGTCGCCAGAAACTCCATTGCTTGCAGCCGTGTTCTTCAACCTCCATTGGTTGAAGTTCTTGGAGTATCACAAGCCCCTTTCACAGCTTGTGTGGTCCCTTCGATCCACCCCTTCACTTCCATCGATTTATGTCCAGCAACCTGAGATTCTCGGTGAAAGACAGCCCACCCTAAGTTCTTACATCATATGGTATCAGAGCTTAAAGCTCCTGCTCATCAGGTTGTTTCTATCCTATATTTTTGGCGATTTTTTTTTTCTTTCTTGTTTTTGTTCAACAGTTTTTGGCTTTTGATTGTGTTTCTTTCTCTTTCCCCTGAGGTTCTCGGTAAGAAGGAGAGGAATCAAGTCACATACCACAAACATCCTACAAAAAAAAAAAAAAACAGGTTCTATCATTCCTTGTTCTTGCTTTTCATAATTAAAAATATATATATATATATATATTTATAGAAAAGTTGTTAGTTTCATTGCTTGCTGTTGCTATAAATTTTTTTTTTTTAGAAAAGAAAACAAAATATTGTTTAGGTTGTTTAAAAAAAATCTAGGACATCTTAGAAACTTACCTTGAACACCTTCACCATACTTGAAATCCATAAGGAGTTTTGTGCTGTTTGTTCTTTGTTAAGTTTCCCTTAGTGCAAACATACTACGTCCTTAGTCCCCTTTGTCGTCTGTGTCCGTGTGTCCACCCAGGCGTCCGGCCGTGTCCCCGTCCCTAGTACCATCCGCGTCCCGCGTCTAGGTTTGTTTAGTTCGCTAGTCTTCGAGTCGCGTCCGTGTCTAGGTTCCCTTAGCTCACAGCTGGTGTGCGTGAGAATCCTTAGGATACTCGTCCGTGAGTTTAGTGTCCCTAGCGTCCAGGTTTTGTGTTTCCAGTGTCCCTGTACCGTCTGTTAGGTCTAGGTTCGGCAGCTCCGCGGGTTGTGTAGCTGCGCTTAGGTTCGCTAGTGTTCTTCCGCGTGCATGCGTGAGCCTGCGGTTGCATCTAGCTTAAGGTAAACGTCCCATAGTGCTGCGTCCGCCCATAGCAATCACCTGTCCCTGCCGTGTCTAGCTTAGGCCAGCCGCGTGTAGCTAGGTCATTCGTGAGTCTAGTCTTAGGCGGCTAGGGTATCTTGGTTAGTTTAGTGTCTAGGTTCTTAGTTTTAGTTTTTAGGAAATTTTGCCTAGTCTTTAGGTAGCATTTTAGATAATTTCCATAAGTTTTCTAGACTAGGAATTAGTTTAGGAAGTTTTCTAGATAGTCTTAGGAAGTTTTCTAGATAGTCTTAGGAAGTTTCCTAGATTTTTCTTAGGCATTAATTTAGTTTCTTTTTAGTTTTAAGAAATTTCCATTTAGGACTAGGAAATAAATAGATTTTTTTTTCTCTTAGATAATATATAGTTTCCTTTTTTTTAGGTTAGGCATTAAATTTTAGAATATCTTCTCATTTATTAGTTTCCGTTTTAGTTCTAGGTAATTTTTTTTTTAGGATATTTTCCTTTTCTTTTTGTTTCCTTTTGTGCTAGTAGTTTATTTATTATCTCAAAAAAAAATAAAAATAATATCTGTGGGGATTTTCCATTTAAGGAAAGTTTCCATAATCTGCAGGTTTCCTTTTCGGGAAACTTTCCATTTCTAGAAATTTTTTTTTCTCGGAAAAGGAAATATGTCAGAGCAGCCCAATTAAACAATGATGCAGCTATTGCAAGCATTGGCAGCCCGCGCCAGCATCTACCGCAGCACCTGCCGCACCTTCCTATTATCCGGAACGACCACCCATGGGTCGGTATCCTTACTACGACGAGCCATTACCACCACCCCCAGCTCGTCCACCAGTCCACTATCTAGAGGTTAAGATGAACCCACCTCCCTTTTTGGGAAAACTTGATACCGAAAAATATTTAGACTGGGAGAGACGAATGGAGCTTCTTTTCGAGTATTACAACTACGATGATCCCCGTAAAGTCACTCTTGCGACAGCGCAATTCACAGACCACGCACTGGCGTGGTGGGATCGAGAAGTCACCGCTCGTAGACGAGCTCGTATGGGTCCCTTGACCTCATGGGTCGAGCTCACCCAGATCATGAGGCGACGATACGTTCCGCCCCACTTCCACCGCGAGTTGCACGATGTTTCCGACGTCTCACACAAGGAAGCAAGACGGTGACCGAATACTTCGATGAATTTGAGCACCTACGCAACCGACTTGATGTAGACGAGTCCGTGGAGAGCCTTATGGACCAGTTCATCGACGGCTTGCAGGAGTCAATTGCAAGAAAGATTGAATTGCAGCCATACCACGACCTATGCGAGCTGTTCCACCTAGCAGTCCAGATCGAGAAGTGCCATAAGCGTAAACTTGCTGCACCTTCTCGACCCAAGAAAACGTAGAACACTAGTTCTAAGCATTTCGAAAGGACGACTCAGCCCCTTGACCCACGGCTTAAAGGCAAAGCCGTGGCCAGCAGTTCAGCCCCCAGACCGGCTCCCTCAGCCCCGAGACCACCCCGTACACGACCGCTACCCAGCCACAGCAGAGCAACGAGATCGTCTGCTTCAAATATAAAGGCAGAGGACACATGTCCCGGGAATGTCTCACTCAACGAAAAATGGTCCTTACTGCTTCCGGAGACTAAGAATCTAAAGACGAACAAGAGGAGCAAGCATTTCCAACGCACCACCAATCCGACGAAGACATCGAGTATGCCGATTCTAGAGAAATGTTTATGATCCGACGCGTTTTTAGCTCGAGATTCGAGCCAGAAGAAAAAGAGCAACGAGAAAATATTTTCCACTCCAAATTCACAATACTTGGGAAAGTGTGTTTGTTGATAATCGACGGAGGGTCCTGTACAAACGCCGCCAGTAAATACATGGTGGAGAAACTGGTATTGCCTGTGACCAAGCATCCCAAACCCTACAAGCTCCGATGGCTGAACAATAAGACAAAGTTGTACATCTCAGACCAAGTTAAGGTCTCCTTCAGCATCGGTAGATACCAGGACCAGGTCACCTGCGATATCGTCACGTTGTCAGCTGGACATCTTCTGCTCGGACGACCTTGGCAATTTGACAGAGAGACTACGCATAACGGACGGACCAACTTCTACTCCTTTGTCCATGACAAGCGTAGATACAACCTAGCCCCAATGTCTGCACACGCCATCCAAGAGATGCAATCGAAGATGGCGAAAGATCAACACGCCAGAAAGGAGAATTTTTTGATAAATGTGGCAGATATGCGGAAGTCCACTTGCACCTAAGGCACCCAGGTTGTATTGATGCTCTACAGAGAGAGCTTGCACACGACTGGCACTGAGCCTTCACTTCCTGTCGAGATCCGAAACCTGTTGGACAAGTATGCCAACATTTTCCCAGACGAGATTCCAGCCGGCCTCCCACCTATCCGAGGGATCGAGCACCACATCGACTTTGTTCCCGGAGCACAATTACCCAACCGTCCGGCCTATAGAGTAAACCCCGAGAAGGCAAAAGAGTTAGAACGACAAGTCCAGGACCTCATGGCTCAAAGCTACGTTCGAGAAAGCCTCAGCCCTTGTGCCGTTCCGGTTCTTCTAGTACCTAAGAAGGACGAAAGCTGGAGGATGTGCGTCGACTGCCACGCCATCAACAACATTACTATCAAGTACCGGCACCCCATTCCACGCCTGGACGACATGCTAGACGAGATCAGCGGAGCCGCAGTCTTCTCGAAAATTGATTTGAAAAGCGGATACCATCAAGTAAGGATGCGAAAGGGAGATGATTGGAAGACTGCATTCAAGACTAAGCAAGTTCTTTATGAGTGGCTAGTGATGCCATTTGGCCTTTTTAACGCGCCTAGTACCTTCATG
The DNA here is from genome assembly GCA_039880935.1 of Streptanthus diversifolius. NCBI lineage: Eukaryota > Viridiplantae > Streptophyta > Magnoliopsida > Brassicales > Brassicaceae > Streptanthus > Streptanthus diversifolius. Next base: position 5,857,663 of record JAXGFM010000001.1, read on the forward strand.
CGACTTATGAACGAGGTTCTTCGCCCGTTCATTGGCAAGTTCGTAGTGGTCTACTTCGACGATATTCTCGTCTACAGCACGACCTACCAAGACCATCTGGAGTATTTAGAGGCCGTGATCACCACCCTGCAGAGAGAGAAGTTGTACGCAAACCTCAAGAAATGTACATTCTGCACCGACCAAGTTGTTTTCCTTGGTTTCGTCGTAAGTTCCCAGGGACTTCGGGTGGACGACGAGAAAATAAAGGCAATACAGGATTGGCCCACACCGACGACCGCCAATCAGGTCCGTAGCTTTCACGGACAGACCAGATTCTACAGACGGTTCGTCCGAGATTTCAGCACGATAGCTGGTCCGTTGATCTCGACGATCAAGAAGAACCAAGACTTCCGTTAGGTAACCGAGCAGGACAAGGCCTTCCATCTTCTCAAGGAACGCCTTACACACGCCCCAGTCCTAGTTCTGCCAGATTTCACGCAGACATTCGAGGTCGAGTGTGATGCTTCAGGCGTTGGCATTGGAGCCGTCCTTACACAAGGCGGACGACCTGTAGCCTATTTTAGTGAGAAGTTAAGTGGCGCTGCCCTTAACTATCTGACTTACGACAAGGAACTTTATGCCCTCGTCCGCCCCTTAGAGACTTGGCAGCATTATCTGCTTGCCCGGGAGTGCGTCATCCACACTGACCATCAGACACTCCAGCACCTCCGCGGATAATCTACACTGACATTGGCTGGAGTGCCTTCCGTACGTCGAGTTTGCTTATAACAGGGCCATGCATTCCGACACGAAGCGTTCTCCTTTTGAAGTTGTCTACGGCTTCAACCAGACCATTCCTATCGAGTTCACACCCATACCATTGGGCGACGCTGTCAGCTTGGAAGGAGAAGCCAAGGCAGACTACATTAAGCGGCTTCATTAAGAGATCAAGGCAAATCTGGAACAACGGAATATCCAGAACGTCAAGAATGCCAACAAAGGCCGCAGGCACATGGTCTTCAAGGAGGGAGATTGGGTTTCGTTACATCTGCGACCAAAGAGATTTCCCCAGCGACGGAAGAGCAAGCTTGCACCCCGGGGAGGTGGTCCATTCCGCGTCCTTCGGCTAATTAACGACAACGCCTACCAGCTCGAACTTCCAGGTGAGTATAACATCTCTAGTACCTTCAATGTTTCTGACTTAGAGTTGTTTGATGCAGGTGAGGATTTTGCTTTGGAGACCAAAGAACTTTAAGAGGGAGGGAATGATGAAGATATCGAGCCAGCCAATTCACCGGTCATTCCACCTGGACCTTTTACGCGGTCCAAGAGGAAAGCCTTAGGAGACAAGCTCAGCATGCTCTTGGAGAGTGGAACCGGAAAAGACCCTGAGCTGATCCAGACGACCAGCCCATGACCAGCCGTCCAGACATCCAGACCGGCTCAAGCATCCGACCAGACCGGTCTGATCCCTGCACCAACGACCGGACATCCATTCCAACTAGACAAGGAACCATGGAGGTTCCTTCTAGAATACTCTTCCTCCTCCGGTGTCTTTACCATTACCATTCGGTAGAGACACCAAAAGTCGTGCTAGGAAATTGTACTCTTTTCCTATCTTTGGTTTTATCCCATTGGGTTTTCCGAATAAGGTTTTAATGAGGCAATACTTTTAGTGCGGAAGGCGGTGAAGACTTGTTCACAATTCTACTCCATTCACAAGTCTTCATTCGAATTCTATGCCTAAGTATTATTGGGCTTTCTATCTTATTTCTATTTCTTTTAGACTAAGTGTTTTAATTGGGGTTTAAGTCATGTTGACTAATTAGGACCCAATCTTTATTTAATTGACAATAAGTGAACTACATGTTGTTTTAATTCTTGTAGGATTAAATGCCTTGTAGTTTAGCCTAAAATTGTAACAAGGCATTATATAAGCCTTTTGTCTACACTTAATAACAACAAGCATTTTTTTTGACAAAATCTAAAGACCCTAGTCTAAAGTAGCCGCCAGCAACTCCATTGCTTGCAGCCGTGTTCTTCAACCTCCATTGGTTGAAGTTCTTGGAGTATTACAAGCCCCTTTCACAGCTTGTGTGGTCCCTTCGATCCACCATTTCACTTCCATCGATTTCTGTCCAGCAACCTGAGATTCTTGGTGGAAGACAGCCCACCCTAAGTTCTTACATCACTTGGGGAAATTTATTGTCTCCCTGATACCCAATTATTGGAGATGATCATTGGGTTTATCTCTGAGATCTCCAGGGTGCATTGTTTTCCTGAGAAGGACCACCATAAAGTCTGGGCTGGAAATGTTGTCCTGGAGGGACTCTTGGTGGGTAATGCTGGTCTTGGGGGTTCTCCACATTGTTTCTCTTGTAGGATAGATTGTTGTTTCTGTAGTTATGGTTGAAGGGACTGTTTCGATAACCTCCTTGGTAGTTGTTTTTGTTTACCAAGTAGTTAACTTCCTCTTGTACGCCTTGGTTACCATCACATCCCTCTTCCTGATATATATGTTGTTCCACATCAGCTTCTCCACCATAGTTGATGGCTTTTTGGTTCACGAGGAATACCTTTCTCAGTTTTTCAATCTTGTCATTGAGTTCCTTGTACCTCTGTTTCTCCAAGTCCTGATCCCTCATACTCCTGTGATAGTCTCCTCCATAACATGTTTCACTTTGTGCCAGATTCTCAATCAATAGTTCTCCTTGTTCTGTTTTCAGATTAGCAAAACATCCATAGCTGGCTGTATCCAGAGCTATCTTGTACTGCTCAACTCCTCCTCTGTAAAAGATTCCTAGGAGATTTTTTTGGGATACTCCATGATGAGGACATTTCCAAGTGTATTCCTTGAGTCTTTTCCATGCTTCATAGAGATTCTCATGGACTCCTTGCTTGAAGCCAGTAATGTCATTGCAAAGTTTAGCAGTCTTCGGCTTAGGATAGAACTTTGTGATGAACTCCTTCTTCACATTTTCCCAAGTTGAAACCAATTCTGATGGCACATTATTCTGCCATTGAGAAGCTTTGTTTCCAAATGAGAAAGAAAACAGGATCATTTTGATGGCATCTTCTGGAACTCTATTCATCTTCACAGTTCTGCACAATCTTTCAAATTGATCCAAGTGATCCAGAGGGTCCTCCAGAGGGAGCCCATTGTACCTCTGATTTTGTATTATAGAAATCAGACTTGATTTTACTTCAAAGTTGTTGGCAGCTATGGCTGGAGTTAAAATGCCATGCCTGACTTCTCTCAAGTTAGGTTCATCAAAAGCTCCTATTGGTCTAGCTATTGGTCTTCTCATGCCCTGGATCTGGGGTTGAATCTCAATTCCTTGTACACCTCCAATTTGAAGTTGTTCATTCCCAATTGCATATGGGTGATTGTTTTCTTAGTTCTCCATAACACATTGTCTTGATTAATCCTCTTGTTCCTTAGCTCGTCTTTCTTTGGCTGCTTTCTTGTTTGCTCTCTCAATCGAACCTAGTTCTGGAATGCAATCAAGTACAGAGGTGACAAATGGTAAACAAATTCTAAAGTTTAGTAACAAGTAAAAGAAAGAAAACTCTAGTCTCAAATAAAATCAAAATCTTAATGGCTAGTTGCTTAGACTCCTCGGCAACGGCGCCAATTTGATGCAGAGGTTTTGCGTCAAATAAATCAAAAATAACCTACAATGTCTATTGCAAGTAATTGATGTTTGAATCCATATGGAACTTAGAATAATACATTAGGAATGTAATGATTTGACTTAATCTAGAGAATCAGTTAATTTGTTTTTTAGTGATTATCAGTTAACTCTAATATAATCTAAATGAAATATTACTTAAATCTTGATTAATATGATGGCTAAGCGAATGGTTTCATGTGAGGTTTCATTAAGGGGATATAGATTTGTAATTCATGCAGTAGAATTGTCATTCTTCGTATCTCTAAACTATAAACATAACCTGATTAATACACTCTCATGTAATTAATCATCATGCAAGATCAAACAACTTTCAAACTCTCATCTAAATGTCAATTGTCTACAATTATTAGGTTCAGGTTCAGACTACACACCTATAATTCTAACATCATCTCTCAATGGTTAGACTTGAAAAGCCTTTTAAATGACATGATCAGGATCTCAATCAGACACTTCTCGGGAGATGAAACCCTAATATCCAGATTCAATTCTCTTAAAATAATTATGGCATTAAACTCAATCATAAAGGAAGATCGAACAACCCTAGCATGAACCATTCATCATTGGAACCCCTAAATCTACGAAACCATAATCACTCAAAGGGAATTACTCACTCATCATCATTAATAAACAAAATAAATTCATAGAAAGATTAAACATGAACAAAAATAATAAGAATTTATAAATTAGCCAAGATGATTCGTCGATTGTCTTCAAGAGGTTCTTCAGAAATTCAAAACTCAATTTTTTAAGTCTTCTCAATCACCTGGTGAAAGCAGTCTCTTTCTCTAATGTAAAACTTACTAAAAAATGACATAGGGTTGGATATTTATAGTTTTAATCTAAAACAATCCGACTAAATAAACTAAACTGGTTTAATTACAAAATTTTGGCAAGGTCATCAAACCGGATTGATCGATCCAAAGAGGGATCGATCGATCAGCAAATAAATCGGTTGATCTTGGAGAGTCTTGGTCGGTCTTGGATATTCCCCAGAATTTGAGTAGTTGCGATCGATCGGTCTGAGAATGGACCGATCGATCCTGGTGAATCTCCTTTATCCTTAGTTTCTTAACACTTATTTCATGCCTCATTTTGACCTCTTGATGGGGTCATCCAAGCTACACCAACCCGGTACTTGGAGGATGAAGTCCAGGATCCCCCTTATGTGTCTCACCGCATCATGACAAGGAGCAGAGCTGCCCAAGGAGTGCAAGACAGGAGCCGGGAACATGACCAAACTCGTGAAGATCAAGCCAGAGTCAACCTAGTCCTAGCACACGGCCGAGGAGAAGAAGAAGAGACTGAAGACACCAGCCAACCTTTTGCCATTGATCAGCTGGGTGTTCTTGACCAGGACATCCATGAACACAGCCTTAGGGATAAGTTCTTGTGTGTCCTTACTATCCTTGAGTGAGGACACCCCCTCCTAAAACCTTAGATGATTAAGGTACTCTTTTCCTTTCTAAGTTTACCATAATGGGTTCTTGGAAAGATTTTTAAAAAGACCTGAGAGTCAAAGGCATCAAACCTAGTGTCCCATTGGTTTTAATGTGGATATGTCCATTTAAAATAAATTAGGCTTGATTCTATCTTAGACACTTGTTTAGCCTCTTATGTTTAGTCTTATAACTTGTTTAAAGACTTAGTCTAATTTGGGTTTAGGCATATTGTTGACCGCGAGTCTTGTGGTCAACTAGGTCATGTGTAACCTATAAAAGGCAAAACCCATCCTCATTTTATGCAGACAATTTAGAATCAAAATCCTTTTCAAACGGCCGCCTAGGTCTTATCCATTCTTCCTTGAGTGTGAGTTTGTCTCCAAGAAAGAAGAGAGTTCCTTTGAAGATTGAGTGTGTCTCTCTTCAAGGAAGGTTGTATCCAAGTCTGCCATAGCTTGGTGTGTTACCCTCATTCCATCCTTCAAACCGCTCCCAAAATCCTTCCGTACCACCCAAGCTTCCATCGCTATCACCCACCCGCCATCAACCGGTTACTCGCCTTCATGACTGTGACAACTTCCCGCCGTTCGTGTCATCGTCCGCGAGGTCGTCCCCCGTTCGTAGTCACGTCCGTGACCCGGTCCGGCCACCCAAACCTTCGGCCCATAATCCCGTTTGTTAGCTCGTGTCCCAGTTTCGAGCCCGCGATCCGTCCGACCCTGTAGCCGCGACCGTCCGTACCATCATTCGTTAGTCTGCGCCGTTACTCTACCGACCACCCCCCCTTGACTAGATGGCTTGGCTCGTATCATTTTGGTATCAGAGCTCAAGTTCCTGCCAAGAAAAAGTCGCATCTTTCTATCTCTTAGCCTTAGGGTTTTGAAAATTCTTGTGTGCTTGTTAGGGTTTGATTAGCTTGCATTTGAATCCAATGTTTAGGTTTGTTAAAATCCGTGAGTTAGGATATTTAGATTAGTTATTTAAGCTAGATAGGACTGTGTATCATTCGCCATTATTGAGCTTGTTGGGGAAGAAGGAGTTAGGCGTGGTCAAGGCCACCTTTTTGACCAGGACCGTACCGTCCTTGGTCAGGTGACTCACCAGTGGTCCACACGGGTTGATGTCATTTTGTCCCCTGCATGTTTTAATTTGAATTTGAATTCCTTTTGTCTTTGGCGGTTCTTAGGTAGTTTATTTTATCATGTCCAAAGTTTAATTAGGTTTAGTTCTGCCTAGCTTAAATTAAACTAAGTTTTAATTAAGGTCATTAGTGTTAATCTTAGGGTAATTAGTCTAAACATCGTTGACTAGTTGATTTTCTTTTGTTGCAAGGCGCCTGAGCCAAGATGGCCGATCCAGCCTTGGCGGATATCTTGACTAACATCCAGACCCAGCTCCAGTAGCTAGGAGACCGACTAGGCAGAGTGGAGCAATCCCAACCCCAACCAGCCCAAGCGCTTCCACCACCACAGCCGAGAGCACCACCACCACCGTGGCCAGAACATGAGATAGAGGGTCTGTCCGAGAAAGAAGCATTTCACCCACACTTCCGAAGGCTAAGGCACATAGAAAGAAGGTTACCTGAGGAGAGAGGCCATCACCACCCACCGAGAGTTCACTCCCCACACCTTAAGATCACACCTCCCACCTTTGCCGGCAAGATAGATCCTGAAGCATACTTAGACTGGGAGAGAAGGATGAACCACATCTTTGATGTCTATGTGTTTGAAGAGCCAAAGAAGGTAGCTTATGCAGCAACTCAACTCACTGATCATGCCTTATCTGGGTGGGATCAAGACTCAGCCAAGAGAAGAAGGCGAGGAGAAGAACTGGTTAGATCATGGGAGATCATGACGTTCATGATAAAAGGGAGGTACATCCCGCCCATGTACCACAGGGAGCTCCAGAAGAAGTTTAGAAAACTTAGCCAAGGCCAAAGGAGTGTAGAAGAATACTTTGGAGAGTTTGAACATCTGAGGAACCGGCTTGGATTAGAAGATGTCGAGGAGACTCTCATGGCCCAATTCTTGGATGGTCTTCAAGAGAAGATTGCTAGCAAGGTGGAGATGTATTCTTACAATGATCATAATGAGCTACTACACTTAGCCACACAAGTGGAAAGTCAGCTCAAGAGGAAGACCAGGACCAGGGCCGTGATCAATAACCCACGGAGACCTTCTGCCTCAGGTTCCAATCCGCATGCATCTAACTCCAACCCGGCTTTTCCTAAGCAATCCGACCGTGGCAAGGAAATAGCACAAGAAGCAAGACCACCATACAAGCCTAGAGAAACCACCCCTGTCCCAAGACCTGAAGCTAGAACCGCCCCAACTGGATCCAAGACCAGAGACATCATGTGTTTCAAATGCCGGGGCCGAGGGCATTATGCAAGGGATTGTCCTAACCCAAGGGCCATGAACATCACTCCAGCCGGTGATTATGAGTCTCATGACGAGATGGAACCTTCTGAGGAAGCTGATGAAGAGGAGGATGAAGTAGCCTACCCTGAAGTAGGTAATCTCTTGGTCTTAAGGAGAGTTCTAAGCACCATCCAAGAACCGGATGAGACAGCCCAAAGGGAGAACATCTTTCACACCCGTTGTATGGTAAGTGGCAAGGTATGTTCCTTAATCATTGATGGTGGTTCATGTGCCAATGTGGCCAGTGCATACATGGTTGAGAAATTGAACTTGACAGCCACCAAGCATCCTAGACCATATAGACTAAGGTGGTTTAATGAAAGGACAAAATTGAAGATTAGTGAGCAAGTCAAGGTTTCTTTTAGCATAGGCAAGTATGTTGATGAGGTTCTCTGTGATATAGTTCCTATGCAAGCCACTCATATCTTGTTAGGCAGACCTTGTCAATTTGATAGGGAGGTTGTGCATGATGGTAAAACTAATAAGTACATTCAAATGATGAATAAAAAGCGGATTAGTATATCCCCATTACTGCCTTCCCAAATTCATGAGATGCAAATTAAGTTAGCCAAGGAGAAATGCATGACTAAGACTAACTTCTTGATTGCACCTAGTGATGTTAGGCGCTCACTCTTTGATCCTACTTGTCAAGTAGTTTTAATTGTTTATAAGGACTTGTTGAATATTGGACACACTAATGCGGTCTTACCAAGGGAGATCCAAGTTCTTCTTTACAGGTACAAGGATGTCTTCCCAGAGGAGATACCAGCCGGTTTACGCCCTTTGAGAGGCATTGAGCACCAGATTGATTTCATCCCTGGAGCACAACTTCCAAACCGGCCAGCTTACCGAGTCAACCCTGCAGAAGCTAAGGAGCTTGAGGCTCAAGTCAGGGACCTTATGGCTAATGGATATGTGAGGGAGAGTCTCAGCCCATGTGCCGTGCCTGTGCTCCTTGTGCCCAAAAAGGATGGCTCCTATAGGATGTGTGTAGATTTTAGTGCCATAAACAACATCACCATCAAATACCGCCATCCAATCCCAAGACTAGATTATATGTTGGATGAACTCAGTGGAGCCACCATCTTATCCAAGGTGGATTTGAAGAGTGGATATCACCAAGTGAGGATGAGAGAAGGTGATGAGTGGAAGACCGCCTTCAAGACCAAGCATGGGTTGTATGAATGGCTGGTCATACCGTTTCGGCTCTCCAATGCCCCAAGCACATTCATGCGTCTCATGCACCATATCCTTAGACCTTTCATGGGCTAGTTTCTAGTTGTCTACTTTGATGATATACTGATTTATAGATCTTGACTATCTGATCATGTGCTGCACTTAGAACAAGTATTAGACACCCTTAGGAAAGAACATATGTTTGCTAATCTAGGTAAGTGTATCTTTTTCACAGAAGAAGTTGTTTTCCTTGGTGTTTTTCTTACCTCACAGGGACTTAGGGTGGATGTAGAGAAGATAGAAGTTATCCTTGGCTGGCCCAGACCAACCTCCATCAGCCAGGTCCGGAGTTTCCTTGGATTAGCCAGCTTCTACCGGCGGTTTGTGAAGGATTTCAGCACCCTAGCTGCACCATTGACATCTCTGATCAAGAAGAGTACCGGTTTTGAATGGGGAGAGGCTCAGGAAAGGGCCTTCTTGGAACTTAAGTACCAGCTGACTGATGCACCCATCCTTGCACTGCCTAACTTTGAGAAGACTTTTGAGGTGGAGTGTGATGCCTCAGGAGTAGGCATTGGAGCGGTTCTAACACAAGGAGGAAGGCCAGTAGCCTATTTCAGTGAGAAGCTGACTGGTGCTACATTGAACTACCCAACCTATGACAAGGAATTATATGCCTTGATCAGGGCGATGCAGACTTGGCAGCACTACCTGTTGGCCCGGGAGTGTGTGATCCACACGGATCATGAAACCTTGCAGCATCTAAGGGGTCAATTTAGTGGGTTGATTGACTCACTCAATCAATGATGAACCAAGAATGTTTGAGTCACACAAACAATCTTAATCCACAGATCAATAGAAACAAAAGTGCTTCTCAAACTTAAGAATATAAAGACAAGAACAAACTCAAAGAACTTCTTTGAAGAGAAAATGATTTTCTGCATTAACTTAGATTGAAGGGTGATTTTACAATGAGTCTAATGGCAGCTTATATAGACTGATTCAGACAGTCTACTAGCTATAAAGGAAAGAGAATACACGAAATTAAGTATAAAGGATCATAGATTTAGCTTCTTTGGGGAAATATTGCCATTTAGGCTTTAATTGTGTCTTGATCAAGGTAGACTCTGAGATTCCTTGTATCTGGACAGCTTGGGGAGATATAAATGACGTCTTGGAACCTTATGGCAAGTGTAGCAGGTGTCTAAATCGTGTGTGAATAGAAGGGGAAAGAGCTGTAGGAGTTTTTAATGCGGATGGCTCCAAACATGGCAAGTAGGAGCAGGACAGAATCCACCTGATTCCCTGGATGCTGGTGCATGGTAAGATGATAGAAGAATATTCTGGATGGTTATATGTGTCTTTTGAATGCTTAAATATCTCTCTTGGTCGCCAAGTATAGATTTGAAGCTTCTTAAACTCGTGAGCTTCCAGAAAGGCAAGTCGAAGATCTCCTGATTTAGAAGTTGAATAACTTTTAAACCATAATTCATTTTGGCATGATTCTAACTCGACGTGCACCTATGATGGGTTAGGTTTCCAAAAAAATTTGGTTCACAACTTGGTTCCTCCTGGTTCAGTTGTAATCCTTCAATTAGTAACCGCTTGTCTCCTTCCCGTTCATTGGAAAACATCTGTATTGAAAGTTGAATATCTTCTTAATGCGGCAAGTTTTTGAACAAATTCTTCTTCTCCATGATCCCTTTATGAGTTGAGTTTCTGGAAAAGGTTGATTTGTAGCTTAACTTATCCTGGTTTGGTTTATATGCTCCAAAAAAGACATATTTCTGTGATACGTCTAGTTTGGTTCTCTTGTGGCCTTGCGGGCTTGTGAATGAGGAGAGATTGGGAACAAGCCTTATTCGCCATGCACATTAGAGGTGTTGCCTTGTTAAAACCTCTTTCGAAAAACACGTTGGGACAAACCGAGAGTAGGAAAAAGAGTATAATTCTCTAATATGTCTTTTAAGTGTCTTAGGCAACCTTTCGGTGGAATCTCCATGCTCCTTGGTTGGTCTTGACTTGATTTCCTCATCATTCTCTCTCTCTTGAAAAGTTTTCGACCTCGAAACTAAGTAATCTGCACCAAGAGAAAGCAAGTTAGTTTTCATTCTCCTTTGAGAGTTTAGGGTCTTACCTTGGCATTGTTGTGGTTTTGTGGAATGTGGTGCATCAGGGGGCTGTCCTTTAAGAAGATAAGATAGGATCACCCCTCTTCTTTGGTCTGGTGTAAATTCTTTGCTTTTTACCTCCTTAATACCTGGAATGAACTCAACACTTTGGACAAGAAACAAGTGGATCATGGGTTCTTTACAAAAGCCTAAACTTTTCAAATCTAATTCTTTAGCACTAGTTATAGCAAATTTTAATTCTAATTGTGGTTTAAAACAACTTGTTTCGTCATTCTCTTGTTTGTTTAACAAGCTCTTTAACACAACTGTAGCATCATGAGAAACAAATGAGGTCAAAGAGAGACTTACCTGCCTAACACTTTCATTGTTCTTTGCTTGGTCTGGTGGTTCCTCTTTGATGCTTTCCTTTCTTTTATTACTTTGATCAGCCTCGGATTGGACTATAATAGCTGATACTGGTACTACTCCAATCTCTGGATCCTTTGTTGGCTCAGATATGGCAAGAGCATGTGCCTTCTCTTCCTTGTCTTCTTTTTGTTCCATTTCCTCATTGATCATCATAATATCTAGCTCTGGTCTTTGATTGTTTGGGATGACAATAGCTTGTAACTTTTCTTCTTTGTCCATCTCTTCTAGCCCTGTATCAAATCCTTTTGACGCAGACAAGTGCATTATACTAGAATTGAAAATTGAAATCTCAGAATGGAATGTACTATCACTTTCTCTAAATTTCTCTGTTTTCTCTTCCATTGAAGTTTCTTTCAACAAATTTTTAAGTGGACAATTTACAGAAAAGTGTCCTCTCTTATGACATTAACATATTTGATCTTTATAATTTACAAAGTTAGAAGACTTACCTTGGGTGGGTGTGTCTTGTGACTTTGGTAAGTCATTAGAATTAGATGCGGCTGCTTGGAATTTAACTTTAGATTCTTCTTTTCTCATTGGCTGAACTTCAGGACAGCTTTTGCTTTGTTGTTTCCTCCATCAGTTGTAGAGTCTTCTTAATATTTAGCCACATATATTGTTGTTCTGGTGTAAGTATAAAGGCAGGTGATGTAGACTTCACTCTCTTGGGTGTGGCTTGATGCTTCTCTACAAATTCTTATGCATATGTGCCTTGAGGTCTCTCCAATATAGCACTGGTTCCTTGTAGATGGTTGGAGCACTTTCCTTTAGCCACCATTCATAAGCCTTTTTGTGAAGGCTGAGACAGCTTGTACTAGCTTCTTCTCCTTTGGGATTTTGTTGGTTTGTAACCACTCCTCCATATTTTTTTCCCACTGCAAGTACACTTCAGGGTATTTACTAATTCCTGAAAAGACTAAGGACCTACTTGTTTTTTTGACTTGCTTCATTGGACTGATTGATTTTCAGTAAGCTTGTACTTTGTATGGAACAACTCCATAGCTGTTGGATTTCTCTGCCTTCTTGGGAGGTTGATAATGTTCATAATAATTCTCCTCTGAATCTTCTTCGTACCATGGTGTATTTGAAGTGTGTTGAACAGGGTCTGGTGGTTCAGGCTCAGATCCCTCTATACCTGGTTCATAACCATAATCTTGTTCATACTCAGACATTGAGTCATCCATGTAGGCATTGTACTCATTAAAACTCAGGTCAGATTCATTCTCTTGATACCAAGTGTTTTCTTCATATAGGATTTGATCTTCTTACTCCCAATTGTCTTAAAATAAAATAAATTATTTTTCTATGTCTTCCATGGTAGTACCTTGCAAATAATATTGAAAGAGATGATTTAATTCTGTAACAGACCTAAAAGGAAACAAGATTTTCGACAAAGACAAAAAGGAAACCAAATTTTTGGGAAAAATTTTTAAACAAGCAACTTTAACTTTTTTTTTTGGTGACTATAACCTTTTAAAGAAATATAGACATAAATAATTAAAGAAAAACTTCAAACAATGCAACTATCAAATTGACAATTCTTATAACTTTTTATTTTTATTTATTTAATATCTAGACAAGAATTAAGGAAAAATTCTTTTTTGTAACTATTAAGTTTAAATAAACTTGACAAATAATTAATGAAAATTTTCAAACAATAGAAACAATTCTTAGGGATTTTTGTTTAAGGAAAACAAATCAAGGACAGTAAAAAAATAAAAAATTAAACCAATATTTATGAATACAGATGATGGAAAAAAAATGATAGTGCTTAATGGAATGAACAAAGGCAATAAACAAGGACTGACTTTTCAACTTTTCTTATAATTTTAATTCAAAGGAAATAATTCTAACAACTTAACTCTCTCTTTTTTTTATTTTTTTGATTGGTAGACAAATACTATGGTAACTAAGTCAAAACAAACAACTTTTTTTTATATGGTTTTAGGTTTTAAAAAACAATTAAAATGGTAATAAAAGACAATGAATTCAAGCAAATATTTTTTTTTATGGATTTTAAATTTATAGATGAAACATAAACAAGACAGAAAATAAAAGTTTGATGAACACAACCTGGGAGATAGGAGCTTTACAGATGATGTAAGAACCAAGGATGGGCTGTCGTTCACCGAAAAGCACAGGTTGCTGGACAGAAATCGATGGGAGTGAAGGGGTGGATCGAAGGGACCACACAAGCTGTGAAAGGGGTTTGTGATATTCAAAGAACTTCAACCAACATGTTGAAGAACACGGCCGCTATCAAGGGTACTTGGTTGGCGGCGCCTAGTAGGTCTAAGACAAAGACTTAGGTTTTTGTTTGTTCTAAAATGCTTGTTATTATTATTACTCCTAACTTAGGCTTATATAATGCCTTAAGTCTAGGGCGTATAATTATTCAGATTACAACTAGGCCAATAACCCAAAGAGAACAAAAACATAATTAAAAATGGGCTTAAGGCCACAATTAACTAAAACATAAAATAACATATAAAATAGGGGTTTAAGGCTTAAGTAAATAAAATTTAGAATAAGCATAGGTAGGGCCACGACCAGAATGACATTTCTTGCTGAGTTAGAGGACTTGTGAAGCATAGTAGTTGGTGAACAAGTCCTTGTCTTCATGCACACTAGAGGTGTTGCCTCGTTAAAACCTTCTTCGAAAAACCCAGTGGAAAAAAACCGAAGATAAGGAAAAAGAGTACAATTATATAGCATGTGTTTAGGAATATGTGATTCCTTATATCTGGAAAGCTTGGGCATGAATAAGTGTTGCCTTAAAACCTTCTTTAATGTTGAGAATGCCTCCAAATCGTGCACAAGTAGAAATGGTAAGAATGCAGATGGCTCTAAATATGGTTAGTGAACACAAGAGAGAATTCGCCTGATCATCTGGATTCTTGTGCATTTTAATATGATAGATGGCTCTCCTGAATCCTTAGACTCCTCTCCTGATCTCCAAGTGTAGTTTTGAAGGCTACTAAACCAATCCGGTCTAGCATTTCCCTTAAATGGAACCAAGTAGACATGTTGTTGAATTTTAGTGATAAATAGGGTCTCCTTTGGATTCTTCTTCGTTTCTTTGGCTTGATGTAACCATGAGGGATCCATTAACATTCTCCAAGTGGTCGGCGGTCTAGATTGTGAGTGAGCTGGACTGAGCAGCTCGATCTTTGGCCCAATCGCTGATGGTACTCTGAAACCGGTTTGCCAGCTTGTATCCTCTGTAACTTCCAATTCAGAATCCGGTTTGAAGTGATTCAAATTGTCCGTGACTCCTTCATAAGTTAAGATTCTGGGACAGGTCGTTTCGCGGCTTAAGTCCTCCTGGTTGGGCCGATATGATCCAAGGAAGACACCTATGTCTTTGGTGTGCTCAGATTGGTTCTCTCCAAGGGTTTTGGTCAGCTCCTTGGTGACTTCTCTATGCTCCTGTGTTGTTAGTGACTTGATGTCCTCAACTAAATGGAAGATATCCTAAAATTTATTGCCTAACTAACTAAAAAAGAAAACTATACAAGACAAAGAGAAAAATATAATTATCCCTATTTCCTAAAAGAAAAACTATCTTAAATTAAAAGGAAAAATCTATTTATTGACTAATTCCTAAAATAAAAACTATCCTAACTTAAAAGGAAAACTAATTAATTACTATTTCCTAAAAGTAAGTTATCCTAGAATAAAAGAAAAATTTATTTGTTGCCGAATTCGGAAAACTATCATAAACTAAAAGAGAAACTAATTAATTATTAGTTTCTAAAAAGGAAAAAGAAACCTAACTAATTACAAATTGCCTAAAAGTTTTGGAAAACTTTCTAGGAACTTTTGGGAAACGTCCTAAAATAAATTCTAGCCTAAGGGAAAAATGGGAACTAGTTAATTTTATGCCTAAAATGTTTGGAAGACTTCCTAAAAACTATTGCAAGAACCTAGACACTAAGGGTGGTGCAGTACGGGGAACTAAACGAACTAAGGACGTAAGGCGTATGCAAGTGATTATGAATGTAAACAATCACGAACATCAGCAATCCCCAACACATGCAGCTAAACTTGAAAAGGACGCACGAAATATCATGCAAGCAAATCACGTGAATGAAACATTCATGCATGCAGCAAGTAAGCAAATGTTTAATCAACCTAATTACATTTATATGATGATGACGGCGACATGAAATGAAACGTGAATGCAACAACTAACATCCACCGAGTAATACAACCTAAGTACTTCTTTTGTTTTTTTTTGTATGGTGTTCGTGGTATGTGACTTGATTCTTCTCCTTCTTACCGAGAACCTCAGGGGAAAGAGAAAGAAACACAATCAAAGCCAAAAACTATTGCATAAACAAGGAAAAAAATATCGACAACTAACAAGGATAAAATCAACCTGATGAGCAGGACCTTTAAGCTCTGATACCAGATGATGTAAGCTCGGGAGATGCTCCAACGAACCTATTGATCTCATGGTTTTAAAGTGACAAAGCTGTGGCGGAACTGGCTTGAAATAGAGGTTGAAGGTGGTTATATGGGTGATTGACTCTCTCAATTTAGTGGGTTGATTGACTCACTCAATCAATGATGAGCCAAGAATGTTTGAATCACACAAACAATCTTAATCCACAGATCAATAGAAACAAAAGTGTTTCTCACACTTAAGAATCTAAAGACAAGAACAAACTCAAAGAACTTCTTTGAAGAAAAAAAGATTTCTGCATTAACTTAGATTGAAGGGTGATTTTACAATGAGTCTAATGGTCAGCTTATATAGGCTGATTTCAGACAGTCTACTAGCTATAAAGGAAAGAGAATACACAAAATTAAGTATAGAGGATCATAGATTTAGCTCCTTTGTGATAATATTGCCATTTAGGCTTTAATTGTGTCTTGATCAAAGTAGACTCTGAGATTCCTTGTATCTGGACAGCTTGGGGAGATACAAATGACGTCTTGGAACCTTATGGAAAGTGTATAAGGTGTCCAAATCGTGTGAGAATAGAAGGGGAAAGAGCTGTAGGAGTTTTAATGCGTATGGCTCCAAACATGGCAAGTAGGAGCAAGAGAGAATCCGCTTGATTCTCTGGATGCTGGTGCGTGGTAAGATGATAGAAGAATATTCTGGATGGTAATATGTTTCTTTTGAATGCCTAAATATCTCTCCTAGTTGCTAAGTATAGGTTTAAAGCTTCTTAAACTCGTGAGCTTCCAAATAAGGCAAGTCGAAGATATCCTGATTTAGAAGTTAAATAACTTTTAAACCATAATTGATTTGGGCATGATTCCAACTTGACGTGCACCTATGATGGGTTAGGTTTCCATAAAAATTTTGTTCACAACTTGGTTCCTCCTGGTTCAATTGGAAAACCTCTGTATTGAAAGTTGAATATCTTCTTCATACGGCAATTTTTTGAACAAATTCTTCTTTTCCATGATCCCTTTATGAGTTGAGTTTCTGGAAAAGGTTTATTCATAGCTTAACTCATCCTGGTTTGGTTGATATACTCTAAGAAAGACACATATGTCTGTGATACGTCTAATTTGGTTCTCTTTTGGCCATGCGGGCTTGTGAATGAGAAGAGATTGGGAACAAGCCTTATTCTCCATGCACATTAGAGGTGTTTCCTTGTTAAAACCTCTTTCGGAAAATCCATTGGGATAAAACCGAGAGTAGGAAAAAGAGTAAAATGCTCTAACATGCCTTTTAAGTGTCTTAGGCAACCTTTCGGTGGAATTTCCATGCTTCTTGGTTGGTATTGACTTGATGTCCTCATCAAAAGGTCCTTTAAAATTTCGCCAATAAGCACACTACTTGTTATTTTTATTTCATAAAGGGCTAAGCATTATGTTGTTTAGCCTAAGTTATAACAAAGCATTATATAAGCCTTTGGACCATTCATTAATGAAATAACAAGTAATTCAGAATTAAAACAAAACCCAAGACTTTTGCCTAAATCCTATTGGCGCCATCTCCAAGCTTCCTTGGTGAGCCAGCCATGTTCTCTAACCTCCCTTGTTGAAGTTCTTGGGGTATCACAAGCCATTTCACAGCTTGTGTGGTCCCATTGATACACCTCTCACTTCCATCTCTTCTGTCTAACAACATAAGCTTCTCGGTGAAAAGACAGCCCACCAACGGTTATTACATCATATGGTATGAGACCTTAATGCTCCTAAAACATCAGGTTGATTCTATCCTTGTTTAGTTTGGCGATTATGCTTTGTTTCGCTTGCAATTGTTGTGCTTTTGATTTTGTTTCTTTCACTTGTTCCCTGAGGTTCTCGGTAAAAAGCTGAAGGAATCAAGTCTCCTACCATAAAATACAAAACAAAATCAGGTTCTATCAATCCTTTATCTTTGCTTTCACTTACAAAAAAAGTGTCTAAGTACTTGGGTTGCTTGTTGTTTGTTTAATCTTGATAAAAAAAGTGTTTAGGTTGTTTTAAAACAAATTAGGGCTTTAGTAAACTCACCTATAGCACTAATTTGATCCTTGAGAAATCGTGTGCCCAAGGTTACTTAGACAACACACTTGTGAAAGATAGGGTTCTTGCTTGTTCTAGATGTTTGCGTGTGTTGTCTGCATGTCTTGGTCCTGAGTATAGTTGAGTCAAGCCGCAGGTCCTAGTTCTCTTAGTGCCGAGCCGCGCCTGTCCCGTGTAGCTTAGGTTCCGCGCTTAGGTCCACTCTAAATAGCTTAGGTTCTAGCCCTTTTGTGTCAAGCCGCGCCTTGTTCCGTGTTAGCCTAGGGTCCCTCTTAGCACTTAGGTTTCTACAACTAGGGTTAAGACATGATTAATTCACCAGCGTGCCAGCCTAGTTCAGTCTAGGACCAACCGAGACTTATCCCTGTCCGCTAGTCTTAGCGAGCCGAGATTATCTCCGCGTCTACTTTAGGTTCGCCCATGGTTCCCTAGCCAAGTCCCGCTCCATGAACCATGCACCAAGTCCATCGGTGTAGCACCTTCTCGAACCGTGCCAAGCTAGCGCCCTCCCGCGTAGCCCGCACCCGCGTCCTCTGCCAGCCCGTTCCGCAACCTGGTGTAGCCAAATGAGCCGCCTAGTGTTATTTAGGGTTAGGTGGCTAGGTCTGCAATCCATCTAGTGTCTAGGTTCCTTGCCTTAGCTTTAGGAAGTTTCCCTTCTTATTTTAGACATAGTCTTAATTAGTTGTCATTTCTTAAGCTAGGAATTAACTTTTTAGGAAGTTTCCAAACTTTCTAGGAAATTTTCCAAAAACCTTTAGGCATTTTTTTCTATTAATTAGGGTTTTATTTCCTTTTAGAAATTATGCCATAATTAGATTTCTTGTAGCATAGGATAGTTTCCTTTTAACATTTAGGCAATACACTTTTTTTAGGACATATTCCTTTTTATTTAATATTTTCATTTTTGTATTTAGGTAGTTTCCTTTTTAATAGAAAAATAAAAATTAAAATTAAAACTATAATTAATATCTGCGGAATTTTTTTTCTTAAGAGGAAAATTTCTATTTATGCTAGTTTTCTTTTTGGAAAACTTTCCATTTTCGAACATTTTCTTTTCTAGAAAAAGGAAATATGTCAAGAAGTGATTAGTCGTTTTTGGGCCAGAACAATCAAGCCATGATGCAGCTTTGCAGTATTTGACCGCCCAGATGTCTACCATAGCAACGCGCCTCAAGCGATTGGAGAAGCCAACGCCTGCACCAGCCCCTACGCCACCCCCAGCCACACCCTCGTACCGAACTGACCGACCAGAGGCGGCCCACCAGGGAATGGGCCGGCAGTAGTACTACGAGGAGCCATGCCACCGCCTAGACAGCCATGAGCCACCCCGACGTAAAAATGAACCCACCTTCCTTTTCAGGAAATGTTGATCCCGAGGAGTACCTCGATTAGGAAAGGAAGATGGAATTACTCTTCGAGTTTACAACTACAAAGATCCCCGTAGAGTCACATTAGCAACAACTCAGTTCACTGATCACGCTCTGGTGTGGTGGGATCGAGAAGTAACTGCTTGCATGAGATCTATGATGGGTACTTTGACCTGATGGGTCGAACTCACCCAGATCTTGAGGAGACGCTATGTCCCAACTCATTTCCACCGTGAATTACATAGACGATTCATACGCCTGACCTAAGGCAGTAAGACGGTGTCAGGGTATTTCGATGAATTTGAGCACCTACGCAACCGACTTGACGTAGATGATTCAGACGCCAGACCCAATTCATCGACGGATTACATGAATCCATCGCCCAAAGATCGAGCTACAGCCCTAACATGATCTAGGCGAATTGTTCAACTTAGTAGTGCAGATAGAGAAGTTTAATAAAAGGAAATTAGCCGCACCATCTAGACCTAAGAGTACCTGTAGCACCAGCTCCAAGCCATTTGAGCGGACTGCCCCGACCAGCGACCTACGCCTCAAGGGAAAGGCCGTGGTTAGCAGCCCGGCCCCCAGGGCCACCCCAGCTTCCCCAAAACCGACCACCCCCATGACCACTCCGACTCAGCCCCAGCGGAACAGCGAGATAGTATGTTTCAAGTGCAAAGGAAGAGGACACATGTCCCGAGAATGTCCCACTTAAAGAACAATGGTATTGACCGCCTCAGGAGACTACGAGTCCAAAGATGAGCACGAGAGGCAGCCTCTGCAACCCATTAACAATCTGACAAAGAGATAAACTATGCCGACTCTGGAGAGATATTCATGATCAGACCAGTTCTCAGCTTGAGATTTGAGCCGGAAGAGGTAGAGCAGAGAGAAAACATCTTCCATTCCAAATGTACCATCCTTGGGAAAGTTTGTTTGCTGATTATAGACAGAGGGTCCTGCACCAACGCCGCAAGCAAATACATGGTTGAAAATCTAGGACTGCATGTGACCAAGCATCCTAAGCCCTATAAAATGCATTGGCTAAACAACAAGACAAAGCTATATATTTCGAACCAGGTTAAGGTCTCATTCAGTATTGACAGATACCAGGACCAGGTCACCTGCAATGTCGTGCCGATGTTAGCTGGACATCTCCACTTAGGACAACCTTGGCAATTCGACCGAGAGACTACGTATAACGGACAGACAAACTTCTATTCATTTGTCCACGACAAGCGTAGGTACAACTTGGCACCAATGTCTCCACACGCCGTTCAAGAAATGCAATCCAAGATGGCAAAAGATCAACATGCCCGCAAAGGGAACTTCCTGATCAATGTGGTTGACATGAGGAAAGCTGCCCGTACTGAGGGCACTCAACTAATCCTAATGCTTTACAGAGAGATTTGAAACACGTCCGGCACCGAGACCACCCTACCAGCCGAAGTCCAACCCTTTCTAGAGAGTTACGCAGACGTGTTTCCAGACGAGATCCTAGCCGGCCTCCCATCCATTTGAGGCATTAAACACCACATCGACTTCATTCCAGGAGCTCAATTACCTAACCGGCCCGAATAACGAGCAACCCCAAAGAGGCTAAAGAATTAGAGAGACAAGTCCAGAATCTTATGGCTCAAGGTAACGTCATAGAGAGCCTTAGTTGTGTCGTCATGGTCCTACTTGTGCCGAAGAAGGACGGAAGCTGGAGGATGTGTGCCGACTGTCGTGCCATCAACAACATCACAATCAAGTACCGACACCACATTCCGCGCCTGGATGACATGCTAGACGAATTAAGCGGAGCCGCGGTCTTCTCCATGATTGACCTAAAAAGCGGATACCATTAAGTCAGGATGCGAGAAGGAGATGAATGGTAGACTGCGTTCAAGACCAAGCAGGTTCTTTATGAGTGGCTAGTAATGCTGTTCATCATGTCCAACGCCCCAAGCACATTCATGCGCCTTATGAACCAAGTCCATCTACCATTCATTGGCAAATTTGTAGTAGTCTACTTTGACGACATTCTAGTATATAGTACGACCTACTCAGAACATTTGGAGCACTTAGAGGTCATCATCATCACCCCCCAGAAAGAACAGTTATACGCATACGTCAAGAAGTGTACGTTCTGCACACACCAAGTTTTCTTCTTTGGATACGTCGTGAGTTCACAGGGACCCATAGTGAATGACGAGAAGATTATGGCCATCCAGGAGTGGCCAACGCCGACGAATGCAAGCAAAGTCCGTAGCTTCCACAGACTCGCCAGCTTCTACAGATGGTTTGTCCGAGACTTCAGTATGATCGTCGGTTTGTTAACCTCTACGATTAAGAAGAACCAAAAATTTCGTTGGGGACTGACCAGGACAAGTCTTTTAAGCTGTTAAAGGAATGCCTCACCCACGCCCCAGTCCTAGTCTTGCCTGACTTTAACCAGACCTTCGAGGTCGAATGTGACGCTTTAGGGATAGGCATAAGAGCAGTCCTGACCCAAAGCGGAAGACCTGTCGCCTATTTCAGCAAGAAGTTAAGTAGAGCCGCTGTTAACTATGCTACCTACGATAAGGAGCTCAATCTATTGGTCCGAGCCCGAGAGACTTAGAAGCACTACCTACGTGCCAAGGAGTGTGTGCTTCACACCGACCATCAGACACTCCAGCATTTTAGAGCGCAATCCACAATTAAGAAGAGGCAAGCTCGTTGGTTAGAGTATATCGAGACCTTCCACTACGTCACTAAGTATAAAAAGGGATTGAAAAACATTGTGGCCGATGTCTTATCTAGAAGATACAGTCTCATCTCCGTCACGAAATCGAAAGTTATGTGATTCGAGATAATCAAAGAGCTGTATTCTGAGGACATCGACATCACTGAGGCCTACCAAGAGCACGACATGGGAGCCTACAACAACTTCTACTTGTTTCACGGGTTCCTTTTCAAAGACAAGCGTCTCTGCATTCCGAGAGGATTCAAGAGCTACTTTTGAGAGAGGTCTACAGAGGAGGTTTAATGGGATATTTCGGAGTCGACAAGACCTTGAGCATTCTTAAAGAGCATTTCTATTGGCCCCACTAGCGACAAGATGTGGAGGCTCATTGTGCTAAGTGCCTTATCTACAAACGGGCTAAATCCAAGATACATCCGCAAGGTCCTTACATGTCGTTACTAGTTCCTTCTGCACCATAGACAGACATCTCAATCGATTTTGTGATAGGACTGCCTAAAATCAACCACAAGGACTCCATCTTTGTCGTGGTTGACCGTTTTTCCAAGATGGCGCACTTCATCGCATGAAACAAGACAAATGACACAAGCCAGACTGCCGCAATATTCTTCAAGGAGATAGTACGACTGCACGATATTCCCAGGATGATTGTATCAGACCGAGACACCAAGTTCATCAGTCACTTTTGGCGAGCATTGTGGCGCAAGTTAGGGACCAACCTCTTGTTTTCTACTGCGTATCATCAACAGACATACGGATAGACAGAGGTGGTCAACAGGACCTTATCACAGACGCTGAGAGCAACGATTGGAAGGAATCTGAAGAACTGGTTGGAATGTCTTCCATATGTCTAATTTAACTACAACAAGGCAACACACTCTGGAATAAAGCGGTCTCCATTTGAAGTAGTCTACGGCTTCAACCCTACCACGCCAATTGAGTTAACGCCCATTCCTTTGAGAGAAGCCATTAGTTTAGAGAGAGAAACAAAGGCCGAGTATATCAAGCATCTACATGAAGAAACCAAGGCAAATTTGGAGCAACAAAACATCCAGAACACCAAGAATGCCAACAAGGGCCGTCGACACATAATATTCAAGGAGGGAGATTGGATTTGGCTACATCTGGACCAGAGCGGTTTCCCCAGCGACGAAATAGCAAGCTTGCACCCCGGGGAGATGGAGAATCAATGACAACGCCTACCAGCTTGAACTTCCTGGTGAGTATAATGTGTCTAACACATTTAATGTTTCTGACTTAGAGTTGATTGATGCAGGTGATGAGTTCGCTTTAGAGACCAGGACCTCTCACACAATCCAAGAGGAAGGACTTAGGAGATAAGCTCAGCATGCTATTGGAGAGTGGAGTCCGTCACGAACTTGGACAGACCGCATCGGAACCCGGACCGATCGACCCCGGTCCATGAGACCCCGAATCCTTCAAGCCGGACAAGGAACAATGAAGGATCCTTCTCGAAGACTCTTCTTCCTCCGGTGTCTTTACCATTACCATCATGTAGAGGCACCAAAAGTCGTGCTAGGAAATTGTAGTCTTTTTTCTATCTTCGGTTTTGTTCCATTGGGTTTTCCGAAGAAGGTTTTAACGAGGCAATACTCTTAGTGTGCAAGACAGTAAAGACTTGTTCACGACTCCACACCATTCACAAGTCACCAACGATTTTTGCCTAAGTGTTTAATTGGGTTTTTCTATCTTTTATTTATATTTTAGGCTAACTATAATATTTGGGCTTATGAGTCATGTTGGCTACTTAGGCCCAAGGTCCTTTAAAATTTCGCCAATAAACACACTACTTGTTGTTTTTATTTTATAAAGGGCTAAACTTCATGTTGTTTAGCCTAAGTTGTAACAAGGCATTATATAAGCCTTTGGACCATTCATTAATGAAATAAGAAGCAATTTAAAATTAAAACAAAACCCTAAGAATTTTGCCTAAATCCTATTGGCACCACCTCCAAGCTTCCTTGGTGAGCCAGCCGTGTTCTTTAACCTCCCTGGTAGAAGTTCTTGGAGTATCACAAGCCCTTTCACAGATTTTGTGGTCCCATCGATCCACCTCTCGCTTCCATCTCTTCTGTCTAAAAACCTGAGCTTCTCGGTGAAAAGACAGCCCACCAACATTTATTACATCACAATCCATTCCCAATATTACCTCATAAGGCTTCACTCCGCATATGACCAGGTCAGCCGGCATGTCCATGCCACAGATCATTATCGAAACATCCAGCACCTTTCCGTAAGTTGTCATTGCTTGGCCGCCCGCCACTTGAACTAGTTCGAGGTGATCTCTTGGTTCCTTAAAGAACCCGACTTTCCCAATCAGTTTTGGGCTAACATAACAATGTGTCATCCTGTAATCAAATAGAACATGGGTCGGTATTCCACCCATAAGAACTGTCCCTACAACATTCCCTAGAACGCTAAGGATCTAACACAAGAGAAGCCATTGTATTCTTCTCAGTTAGTAAGTAAGAGTAAGGAAACTTATCAGTGATCGGACAAGAAGAGCTTCCCTCAATAGCATCCTCAGAAGTCAAATAGACATGCGGCGGTCCATCTATTGTAATAGTCGGCCTGTTTATTGGCAGTGGTGGTGGCAGTCCCTTGTTTGCCCATTTCCCAGATGACTGCACCAACTTCAGACGCTGAAACCTGAAGTATCCTAGCTCGTGGCAGTAATATTCTCGTCCCCCGAGTACATCTCCGGACAATCTTCAATCTTGTGGTCAAGGCTACCACACTAAAAGCACGTACCAAACAGAATCTTTCACTGGCCCGAGTCCGCTTTCCCGTAACTCTGACATCCAGCATGCACCACCAATGTCTTGCTAGTCCTCAGTTTCTTATCTAAGTTCCTATTTTCCAATCATCTCTCGGCCTAGCAGGTGGTACAATGGCTTTTTTCCACTCTGCGTTTACTAGCTCCACTTGTTCCTATAATGGCTTCTATCTCCAAAAGCTTGCCCATGGATTCATATCTGCGGACTTGGCAGAAATTACGGAGATCGATCCAAAGCCCCCACAGGAACCAACTTACCCGCATGTGTTCATCCTCGAATTCACGCCCTGCAAACTTCATGAGAGAGTTATATTTAATCTCATACTCTCGCACATTCATTGACCCTTGACTTAACTCCAGGAATGCGCATTGATATTGGTCAAACACTTCTCTGGGAAAGTACTTGGTGCGAAATTCTTCACGGAAAATCGCCCATGAACAATTATGGTGCCTTGTCTTGACCGTGGTCCACAAAGTGCGTGCGTTCCCTTCCAAATAGTTGACCACAATGTCTTTCTTATACATTTCTAGACATGATGAGGCCCTGAACCAAGCTACTGACTGTTGGAATGAAGAAGAATGATGAAGACAATTCAAAGAGGAAATGAAGAATGTGATCACTGATATGTTATCCTTGTAGCCAAACATATATTAGCAATCTTAGTATCAAAACAAGCCTAGTCTAGTTTAGTATAAATAGTTAATTCTCTCTTCCTTTGTAAGCAAGAAATTCATTTTTTAAAAATCTCAATAATATTCATTCTCTAATATGTTTCTCTCTCAATCTCTAAAACTCTAATTCTATCAATCTTTTAATCTTTAATTGTATCAGAGCCAGGTTACATCAATCTGGAATAAGAATCCTGCAAATCATCTTCATTCTTCACGCAATCTCTTAACACCTTCGAAACCAGACCCATCGAGGGTGGTTCAAGGTTTGATCGATCTTTCTAGCAAGTAATCGAAATCTCTTGCCAGTTTCTTCATCTAGGATTGATCTCCGGTGAGTTCTGAGGATTTCACTGGTGATTTCACTCAATTTGGTGCCCTGAGTCAAAAGTTGTCCACGGCCAAGTCTGGTGGTGTCTCGGTTAGCCTCACCGTGAGATCACGAGTTTGGATCAAACATATCTTTGCCAATTCTTCATCAAATGAGGTGATTCCAAAGCCTAAACTCAAGTACAACGAGTCTAGTTAATGGTTAAGGAGGTCCTCTTTGCTACTTTGTACTTTTAGAAGCTTTCTTGATCATTCTTTCTCAATGTGTCCAGTTTTGACTTGTTTGTAGCATTTGTGATTAAACCTTTAATTTTTCTTAAATATTTTTCAAATATTTGAGGATAAAATTTATTTTAGGATCTTGTGGAGGATTTCAAGAAGTTTCATTTCATTCTAAATAATTTTATTTCTTGATTGTTACGAAGAAACTATTTTTTAAAAGAAAAAAAAATTGTGGCAAAAGTGGATTTTAATTTTTTAACAATTCTATTAACATATTCTTTACTAGTTAGGCTGTTAATATTGTTAGTAGTTGATTGGTGAAGGAAGGTTAGATTTTTAGAGGTTCTTACAGGCAGTTGGAAGTTGTTGGAACTTGTTGAACGCGCCTTGGCCACTAACCGTTTGGACAGGCGCGTGGTCTGATCTAGTCTTGGTCATTTGTTTTATTTTCTTGCAGATGTTGGGTAAAGTTTAATGTAGTATCAGACCAACATCAAGGCTCCAGTGATTCTTCATGGGACGAATTACCTCCTATGGTCTAGAACCATGAGGACAATTGTGTATAAAGGGGTTATGGTCTCATGTTACATAGGCGCCTGTCATAGCCATTGAAGGAGATGATCACAACAAATGGTTACAAGAAGACCAGATGGTACTTTAAATTCTCCAAAATTTCCTAGTTGGATCTCTTTTAGAAGCATATTCATATTGTGAAAATGCTAAAGATCTTTGGGAAACTTTGAAAATTGTATATGACAATACTATTAACCTCATGAGAATTTTTGAGTCAAGGAATCTTTGAATGATCTTAGACAGGAGGATGCTGTCTTCACAAAGCATTATGGATCCTTCAGAGCTTTATGGGCAGATCTAGATATGATAATGCCTGCCACAATTGATCCCATTACTCTCCATGAAAGGAGAGAACAAGATAAGGTGTTTGGGTTACTTTTTACTTTGAACGCTAACTATGTTGATTTGATTAAGCACATTCTGAGGGAGAACAAGCTTCCTAGTTTGGAGGATGTCTGTGCCAAGATTCAGAAGGAACAAGGGTCTCTCCAACTATTTGGAATTAAAGATGAACCGGTGGTTGCCCACAAGAGCTTCTTCAAGGCGCCAGATGAGTCCAAGAAAAATAGAACCGTGTGTGATCACTGCAAGAGAACCGGCCACACAAAGAAGGAGTGCTGGTTGCTTCTACAAGCGGCCCTAGCTCCTCCCATTAGTACATACAAGCGATTCTACATTGACAACCAATCCGGCCTCTTCATCTGAGTTTGTGAAGAAATCAGATTTGGAAGCTCTCTTCAAAGCCTTTAGCTCTGGTAATGTGTTGGCTAAATCACTTCATGCTTCTTTTAAAACATCTATAGCTTTTAAACCTTTAATTTTTAATTCTAGAGCTTCTCATCACATGATAAGTGATTAAGGGTTGCTAGAAAACTTAGAACCTGCCTTAGGTAGTGTGGTAATTGCTAATAGAATCAATGTGTCAATTAAAGGGGTTGGGAAGCTTAAATTGTTTGGTAAAGAATCTAAAACCTTTTATTTGCCATTTTTCACATCTAACTTGTTTTCTATTAAGAGAACTACCACAGATCTTTATTGTCAAGCTATATTTGGTCCTAATGATTTCTACCTTCATGATATTGAAATAAGTAGGAAGTTTGGCCAAGGAACAACAAAGAATGACTTGTATGTGCTCGAAGACTTGTCCATGTATTCTTTACATGAACCGTGTGCTAATAATGTCAATGTTAATGTTTAGCTGAACTTTGGCATGCCAGATAAAGCCATCCTCATCCTAGAGCATTGGAATTAATAATACCTGAAATTAAAATTCAAAATGATCTATGTGAATCATGAATTCTTTGGAAACATTTGTAAGACTGTTTTTGAGAAATCAATTAATTCATATGATAATTGTTTTAATTTAGTGCATTCTGATGTTTTGACATCTCCCTTTCCTTCTAGAGAAAACCAAAAATATTTTGTGACCTTTATTGATGAAAAATCTAAATATACTTGGGTTACATTGCTTAGTTCTAAGGATAGGGTGTTTGATGCATTTATTAATTTTCAAACATTTGTTACTAATCAATACAATGCCAAGTTTAAATGTTTTAGAACAGATAATGGAGGGGAATATACTAGCACCAAGTTTCAGCAACACTTGCCAAACATGGCATTGAACATTAAACAAGCTGTCCTTACTCCACAACAAAATGAAGTAGCTGAGAGGAAAAGCAGACATTTGATGGAAGTTGCGAGAACCATGATGTTCCACAAGAAGGTTCCTAAATGGTTTTGGGGAGATGCTCTTGTGGCTGCATGTTACTTAATCAATAGAACTCCAACAAAACTTCTAGATGATTTGTCTCCCTTTGAGGTATTAAACAAAACTAAGCCTAATATAGATGAATTAAGAGTATTTGGGTGTGTTTGTTTTATTTTAGTACCAGGATAACTTAGGAACAAGCTGAAACCAAAGAGCACCAAGGCCATGTTCATTGGATATTCTCCAACACAAAAGGGTTAAAAATGCTACAATCCAGAGACTAGAAGAGTTCTTGTATCCAGAGATATTAAATTTCAAGAATCAAAAGGATTATATGAAGAAGTAACTTGGCAAGAATTCAAGGACATCTACCCAACAAGACATGACTGAGCTGAGAATCTAAGAAGAATCTTGGAAAGCATAGGAATAGTCTCTCCACAAGCATCTGGCTCAGGCCAGATCCCCAAGTACCAGGGCCAGCTCACCAAGTACCAGGGCCGGTTCAAGTGCCAGAGCAAGCTCACCAAGCGCCAGGGTCAGTTCATCATTCGCCCGGCCCAGTTCACCAATCGCCCGGGAAAGGACTGGCCGAGTCCAACCCATGCTCGCCAAGGCGTGATGCAGGTTCAACCCCAGTACGACCAGGGCATAACTCAGGCACGTCCATGGTCCATCCCCGGTACGATCCAAGCACGTTTCAACCAGCTGTTGGACCATCCGATCCAGGCACTTCATGGTCCATCTGGTGTCTCGGCCACGTACCAGGTCACAAACGCAGCTTCATCTCCGGGACGTGGCACAGCCTTCACTTCTATCAGGACAGGTGCCTCCCCTTGATCATGGGGGGGGGCTAAGAACCTAGACATGATCAAAAGGAGTATTTAGTAGCAGATATCTTAGTTTCAGCTTCAAAAAGGCCAAGGGATATTCAACCAAATCTTGGGATGCTTTAGAAGGAGAAGGGAAAGGGGAATCATCTGTTCTTAGAAGAAGTACAAGGAAGAGATTTCCACCTAACTTCTACTACAACAACAATGCAGTAGTTCATCATGATCAGGGAGTGTGTAATCTAGTTCATGTACTTGATTCTCATGTTGCATTCAATGTTAGTCTTGATAAGGAGCAGATTCCAAAGACCTATAAGGAAGCTATGAAGATAAAATAGTGAAGAGAAGCAATTCAAGCTGAAAGACAAGCCATGGAGAAGAATTAAACCTATGCACCAGCTACTCTTCCAAAAGGGAAAAATGCTGTAAATTCTAAATGTATTTTTACCATTAAATA
Source organism: Streptanthus diversifolius (assembly GCA_039880935.1). Taxonomy (NCBI): domain Eukaryota; kingdom Viridiplantae; phylum Streptophyta; class Magnoliopsida; order Brassicales; family Brassicaceae; genus Streptanthus; species Streptanthus diversifolius. The sequence goes on from JAXGFM010000001.1 coordinate 5,887,067, forward strand.
TAAAAGCAATTCTGAGATACATATGTAAAAAGCTAGGTTGGTGGCTAGAGGATTTACACAAACTTATGGTGAAGATTATAGGGAAGATTATAGGGATACTTTTGCTCCTGTGGCTAAATTACATTCAGTTAATGTTCTTTTATCTCTTGCTGTTAATCTTGATTGGGAGTTATGGAAAATGGATCTTAAGAATGCATTCCTACAATGTGAGCTAGAAGAGGAAGTGTACATGACACCACCACCAGGTCTAGAAGATCAAGTTGGTGGCGGCAATACACTGAGGTTAAGAAAGGCAATCAATGGCTTAAAACAATCTCCAAGAGCTTGGTATCATAAATTAAATGTGACCTTAAGGGACAGAGGCTTCAAAAGGTCAGAAGTTGAACACACTCTCTTTACACATCAAAATAAGGAAGGTATTGTGTTTACACTCATTTATGTTGATGACATAATCATATCAGGGAGTGATAAAGTAGGAATTTATTATACTAAAGCATATTTTAAGAGTGTCTTTGATATTAAGGGTCTAGGTGAACTTAAATACTTTTTAGGAATTGAAGTGTGTAGGTTCAAGACACCACTAGAAGAAGGTTACAAGATAGAACCTGAGGGGGAGCTAGGACATGGCGTGTTCCATGATACAAAGCTGTATAGAAAAGTGGTTGGTAAGCTCATATATTTAACCATTACAAGACCTGACTTGTGTTTTGTTGTAAATCAGGTGTCTCAACATATGCAAGACCCAAGGATAAGGCATTAGGAAATGATCATGCGCATATTGAGATAATTGAAAGGCACTAAAGAACAAGGTTTATGGATGGGTTGTAATGGAAACACAGAAGTTGTAGGTTTTTGTGATGCAGATTGGGAAGGAGACAGAGAGGACAGGAGGAGTACAACTGGCTAATGCACCTTCATAGGAGGAAATCTTGTTACTTGGAAGACCAAGAAGCAGAATGTAGTATCTTGCTCTAGTGCAGAAGCTGAATACAAGGCCATGAGAAAACTTACCACATAATGCATCTGGCTGAAGCAACTCCTTCTTGACATACTTGGTGTGAGCTTGGAGTCTCCTATCACTGTCCATTGTGACAATAAAGCACTTATACACATTGCATCTAACTCTGTGTTTCATGAAAGAACCAAGTATACTGAGGTGGATTGCGATAAGGTGAGGGAAACTATTGCAAATGGGATTATCTTACCTTGTTACACAAGGAGTGAAGACCAATTAACAGATGTGTTTACCAAGGCTACTACATTGAAGACTGGAAGCTCCATCTACCCACGGCTTGGTCTCATGTCCATTCCTCAACACTGATTCTGGTCATGAAGTGTTATACTATTTTTCCATAAAAGAGGTTTTGTCCCAATTGGATTTTCATTCTTTAAGATTTTAATGAGGTAATGCTTCATGGTTTCAAGCTTAGCCATTCTCCATGAAGAAGAATCATGAAGACAATTCAAAGAGGAAATGAAGAATGTGTGCCTTTGTGTATAAGAAGGTGTCATGTGTCCAAAGGGAGTGGCTTAGGATTGTTTGTGATTAATGATATGTTATCCTTGTAGCCAAACATATATTAGGCAATCTTATTATCCAAACAAGCCTAGTCTAATTTAGTATAAATAGTTAATTCTCTCTTCCTTTGTAAGCAAGAAATTCATTTTTCTAAAATCTCAATAATATTCTTTTTCTCTAACTTCTTTCTCTCTTAATCTTTAAAACTCGAATTCTCTCAATCTTTCAATCTTTCACTGACCCAGGCGGACCAGACCCGGACGAAGCCATCCCTGTAGTGCTGACCAGACCCATAACTCAAGCAAAGGTCAAGGCGTTAGGAAACAAGGTCAACAGTTACGTCGAGCGTATGATTGAGGTTCTTCCAAGTCCCAGGACCAGGCCAAGGACCGGACCTCAACCTCACAGCCTAACCTTGGGAGTTGCTTAGTCATCGGATTCCCGACTCTTGCGTCCTTACCATCACCTCGGGATAAGGACACCAAAGACGCAATATGGAATTGTACTCTTTTTACTATCTTCGGTTTTGTCCCACTTAGCTTTCCGAAAAAAGTTTTAACGAGGCAACACCCTTAGTATGCACGCTGACTTGGGCTAGATCATCATTGGAAGCCCAAGAGACTTAGACCATTTGTTATTTTTATTTATAGCACTTGGGCCCGCGCCAAGCTCAAAAGGCCCACGGCCCAATTCTGTTTATTTTTACACTACTTGTTGTTTTCATTTAAACTTCCTGTTGTTTTTCTTTAAACTACATGTTGTTTCCTTAAGGGCAGAAATCCTAAGACTTAGTGATATAAGGACCAAGGGTGGGCGGGATGTCTTTCACTGAGAAGCTCAGGTTGCTGGACAGAAATCAATGGAAGCAAAGGGTGGATCGAAGGGACCACACAAGCTGTGAAAGGGGCTTGTGATACTCCAAGAAGTTCAACCAAGGGTTGAAGAACATGGATGCAGCAAGGGGATGCTTGCTTGGCGGCCCTTTAGGGTTTAGACACTAGTCTTTAGGTTTTGTCAAAATGCTTGTTATTATTATTACTCCTAACTTAAGCTCCTGAATCCTTACATTCCTTTCCGGGTCGCCAAGTGTATCTCTGAAGACTCATAATAAGCATAGGTAGGGCCACGACCAGAATGACATTTTTGGCTGAGTTAGAGGACTTGTGAAACATAGTAGTTGGTGAACAAGTCCTCGTCTTCACGCACACTAGAGGTGTTGCCTCGTTAAAACTGTCTTCGGAAAACCCAGTGGGACAAAACCGAAGATAAGGAAAAAGAGTACAATTATATAGCATGTCTTTAGGAATATGTGATTCCTTATATCTGGTAAGCTTGGGCTTGAATAAGTATTGCCTTGAAACCTTCTTTAATGTTGAGAATGCCTCCAAATCGTGCACAAGTAGAAATGGTAAGAATGCAGATGGCTCCAAATATGGTTAGTGAACACAAGAGAGAATTCGCCTGATCATCTGGATTCTTGTGCATTTTAATATGATAGATGGCTCTCCTGAATCCTTAGACTCCTCTCCTGATCTCCAAGTGTAGTTTTGAAGGCTACTAAACCGATCTGGTCTAGCATTTCCCTTAAATGGAACCAAGTATACATGTTGTTGAATTTTAGTGATAAATTAGACCTCCTTTGGATTCTTCTTGGTTTCTTTAGCTTGATGTAACCATGATGGATCTATTAACATTCTCAAAGTGGTCGGAGGTCTAGATTGTGAGTGAATTGGACTGTGTAGCTCGATCTTTGGCCCAATCGCGGATGGTACTCCGAAACCGGTTTGCCGACTTGTATCCTCTATAACGTCCAATTCAGAATCAAGTTTGAAGTGATTCAAATTGTCTGTGACTCCTTGATGAGTTAAGATTCTGGGAAAGGTTGTTTCGTGGCTTAACTCCTCCTTGTTGGGCCGATATGATCCAAGGAAGACACCTATGTCTTTGGTGTGCTCAGATTGGTTCTCGCCAAGGGTTTTGGTCAGCTCCTTGGTGACTTCTCTATGCTACTGGGTTGTTAGTGACTTGATGTCCCATAACTTAGAACTTATTTAAGCTAAGTCTTTTCATTAATGAAAATACAGGCTTTACAAGAAATTAAAACCCTATTGTTAACTACTCTTGACGGCGCCGCCTAAGACCTTTACGCGTGGTTCCTGTGACTTCCGACCTCTACGGATCGAAGTCGTCTTGGTGTATCACGGACAGTGCTATAGTTTGTGTGGTCCAGCTCACTCCCCCGTTCCAGCGCTGATCGATCGAGTCTATCTCGGCCCCCACTTTCAGACCGTTCCGCGATCGAGGCTCTCTCACAGAACCGGTTCTGCACTGCACCGGCGAACCTCCCTTAGTTCCTCTTGCTCCCGTGGTCACTTCATCTGGTACCATAGCTGAAAAGCTTCTGAAGTGCTAGGTTGAATCTATCCTCTTAGTTTTTTTTTTAATTGTTCTCATTGTTCTTGAGTTTCTTTCTACCTTTCAGTTGTATTCTCTTTCTTACCCTGCAAGGTGAAAGGACGCGCATAACTGGACACAAAAAAGGAACATTTCTAGAACCACTACCACAAAATCAGAACCAACCAGGTTCTATCATTCTTGCTCTTTATTTTAATCCGCCTAAAGTAAAAAAAAAATGTTTGCTTGTTTATTTCATTAGTGTGGTCTCACTGTTTGACTGTTCCTTCATTAGATAAAAAAAGGAGACGAACTTGAAAGAAAAACGACCTAGGACTTGACTAGAAACACACGCTTCACCGATTTCATAATGTTGTTTCCGTGTTTGCCATTCCTGTTTAGCGTTAATAACCGAGCATCTCCATAACTGAATAATCCTTTAGACCGGTTAGTTACCTCTGCTAGAACCTTCCTAGGCCAACGCCTCTTAGCGACCATACTGAGTGCTTAGGACTCAAACCCCGCAACCCACGCCTTTAGCACCTAGCTCTAGGCGACTTCACCTTAGTACTCTTCTATCCCTGTTCGCGGTTTACAGAAAAAAAGCCATAACCTGATTTAGACTAGTTTTCCCAAAACTTTTGGGAGGATATTTCACCCTCGAAAAGTTTCCCTTTCTCACGAATAACTTGCCATTGTAGAATAGGCAGATTTCGGTTTAGGACAGCCTCTTAAGACACCTATGAATATTCCAAAAAAAAACGTTTAGGAAGTTCCCTATTTTCGAAATTATGCAATAAAATCTCTGAAAATCGATTTAGGAAAGAACTGAAGACTAGAAAATTTTCATAACCAATTTAGGACATTCCTTTTTCTAGTTTTAGGCAAGTATCTAAATTAGGATAGTTTCCAATTCTAGTTTTAGGCAAGTTACCCAACTTAGGGAAGTTTATGTTTTAGGAAAGTTTTTATTTCAGGAAAGTTTATTCGACTACTACCGATATGAGGACCCAGACACGTAGCTTAAGCGACAGCCCAGTTCACGGACCACGCTTTGACTTGGTGGGATTGTTAAGTACCTGAACGCAGGAGGAGCCGGTTTGGAAACTTGACCTCATGGGACGAACTCACGCATATCATGCGGAAACTATATGTTCAGCCCCATTTTCACCGAGAACTGTAGAGACCTTTTTTACGACTCACCCAAGGCACCAAGATGACCAGCGAGTACTTCGACGAGTTCGAGTATCTGAGGAACCGTCTAGAGTTCACATACTCCCCCGGAGAGTCTTTTGCTCCAATTTCTTGATGGGCTCAAAGAAAAGATAGGATAAAAGGTCGTTAGACAGCCATACAACGACCTTGGAGAATTATACCACCTAGCCAAAAAGGTGGAACAGTCCACCAAGAAGAAGGCCACTGGGTACCAACGGCTTAAGCCCAACTGGACCAAGCCATACAACCGGAACCCTGGCCCCAGCTCCGACCCTCGCGCCAAGACCCAGACCAACGAAGAGTCCCAAACGATAACTGGACCAGGTGAGCCGAGTAAATTCGCCAGCACCGCCTCCAGGAGCCGACACATCACATGTTTCAAATGCAATGGACGCAGACATATGGCCTGACAATGTCCAAACCAACGCGTCATGATCTTAACCCCATCCGGCGAGCACGATTCCGCAGACAAAGGCAAAGTAGAAACCATAGAGGACGCCAATCAAGCAGAAGACGACGTCGAGTACCCAAAATCCGGAGAGCTTCTGATGTTTCGACGAGTCCTCAACACCATATGGTGCGATCTCGATAAACCTTAATTTTAAAGATTTGAAGATCAACCATGAATCAAGCAACCAAGACCATTTTTCTCAACTAGATATGATGGATATTCTGGTCGTGCCAAAACTCAATTGGTTCATGTTGAATCAAGAGATGGTCGAATTTTCCTTCTGTTGGACCATAGAGAGCTAGTTCGACCACCCGAGCAAGTTCAAGAGGCTATACTTATTTTTGATGATTCAAGACACGTCTTAGCTCATCCACACAAGAGATAAGGCCCAAAAGGCCCAGGAAGAGACCAAAGACTAGTTATGTCTACTCAAAGATGAGCAAAACAAGATGAGGGTTTAGCAGGGCCCATATTGTCCCATGAAGCCGAAGGATCGACCACCATGGGCTCTTATGGATGGATATGGACGTGGCCCAAGTAGAAAATAAGATAAAAAATAAACCAACATGTTGGTTTAATGTGTTATTGCTTTGCAATTAGTCATTAAAATTAAACCAGAGAGCTAGTTATGATAGATTAGGCAAGAAGTATCATTTTGGTATATTCTTTAGGATTAGATTAGGTTAGTTATAATATTCTTTGGCAAGAAGTATCATTTTGGTATATTCTTTTATGATTAGATTAGATTATTTAAAATATTATTTTCTAAGCATAATCTTATTAGGGTTTTTCTGCCTTTACAAAGGCATCCACCCCCCCTATTGTAAGGCAACAGACGATTTTTTATTGAAAAAGAAAACCAGAGAACTTTTATTTTTCTTCCTCTTAGCTTTCTCTGTTAAGTTTAAGAACATTGATCTTAATCACTAAAGGGTAGAGAGATCTACTGTGATCATCCGTGGCTTTATAGCAGGGTGAACCTGTGCCATCGGATTTGCAAAACATCTTTGAAGTAGCCCATAGCTCTGAAGAGAAGTTCATCGTCATCTTCATCATCTATTTTCCCCATTCCCTTCCTTCAAGTGATCCTAGGAGAGACAGTCATTCCAAGGTCGTACCATTTGGTATCAGAGCCACTTGGAGGTTAGGGTTTGAAGTCTCATTCTGTTTCACCATCAATTCATCATATATCAAGAAAATCTGCCATGTATTCTTTTGGGAAAAAGAGGAAACATGGAGAGAAGACAAAACAACAAACAACAAGGGAGAGAATTGTACCTACCCGAACTGTGATGCTGAGTTAGAAGCAATTAGAGGATCTAACAAATCTGATCTACAATCAGATGAGAGACAAAAGTTTCCACAAGCCAAGGTGGGAAGTGCCTGATCTAAAACCAGTAAGTCCAAAGAAGCAAGTCAACAACAGAGGTCGATTCTTACTATTTTCAGGAAATAGAAAAGATCCTGAAGTATATTTGCAGTGGGAAAGCGATATGGAAAAGTGGCTACAATTCAAAAAAATTCCCAAGGAACTGGAGTTATCACAAGTGGTCTCAGCATTCACAGGAAAAGCTTATGAATCGTGGTTAAAGGAAAACCCTCCAACCATATACAAGAAGTCAATGCTAGATTTGAAAGGTCTCAAGGCAAGGATGCATGAAGAATTTGTAGAGCAGTACCAATCCACCCCAAACAGAGTGACTTCTATATTAAAATAAGCTAAGGAGCTCAAAATCAAGAGACATGAAGAAGATACAGAAGATTCCATCCTGCAGACTATAAACAAACCCAAACAAAACATACGACCAATCAACGGATCATACCAACCAGACCCAGAGGAATTAAGAAACAAATAGACTTGTTCCAGAAACTCAACTCATCAAGCAATCACTCAGAAAAAGAATTGGATCCAAATCTTTTCACATGAAGGAGATATTCAACTTCCAAGTCGGCATACTACCATTGAATCCGAAGGAGATCATCGTTAACCTATTAAAGGATCCCAAAAGAACCAGGATTAAAAAAGTTGTAAATCAACTTTTTGGAAAGCTAAGACTTCAGAGGATGATGGCGAATTGGATTCATGTCAAAATTTCTTATGGTTTAAAAGTTATTCATATTCTAAACCAAGAGATGCTCGGCTTGCCTTATTTGGAAGCTTACGGGTTAAACCACTTACAAACCAGTATTTGGCGACCAGGAGAGGAATATAATCATTATGGATACATATCTAATCATCCAGGAGGTTCATCCATCAACTTAGAGGGTTCAGATTTCAGGAAAAATCCTTTTAAAAGAGGAGGGGGTAGTGCGATCTCTATAAGCCTTAATTTTAAGGATTTGAAGATCAACCATGAATCAAGCAACCAAGACTATTTTTCTCAACTAGCTAGATATGATGGAGATTCTAGTCGTGCCAAAACTCAATTGGTTCATGTTGAATTAAGATATGGTCGAATTTTCCTTCTGTTGGACCGTAGAGAGCTAGTTCGACCACCCGAGCAAGTTCAAGAGGCTATACTTATTTTTGATGATTCAAAGCACGTCTTAGCTCATTCACACGCAAGAGATAAGGCCCAAAAGGCCCATGAAGACACCAAAGACGAGATAGGTCTACTCAAGGATGAGCACAACAAGATGAGGGTTGAGCAGGGCCCATATTAGCCCATGAAGCTGAAGGATCGACCACCATAAACTCTTATGGATGGATATGGACGTGCCCCAAGTATAACAAAAGATAAAAAATAAACCAGCCTGTTGGTTTAATGTGTTATTGATTTGTAATTAGTCATTAAAATTAAACTAGAGAGTTAGTTAGGATAGATTAGGCAAGAAGTATCATTTTGGTATATTTTTTTAGGATTAGATTATGTTAGTTAGAATATTCTTTGGCAAGAAGTATCATTTTGGTATATTCTTTTAGGATAAGATTAGATTATTTAAAATATTCATTTTTAAGCATAATGTTATTAGGGTTTTTCTGCCTTTAAAATGGCATCCACCCCCCCCCCCCCCCCCATTGTAAGGCAACAGACGATTTTTATTAAAAAAGAAAACCAGAGAACATTTATTTTTCTTCCTCTTAGCTTTCTCTGTTCAGCTTAGGAACATTGATCTTAATTACTAAACGGTAGAAAGATCTACTGTGATCATCCGTGGCTCTATATCAGGGTGAACCTGTTCCATCGGATTTGCAAAACATCTTTGAAGCAGCCCATAACTCTGAAGAGAAGTTCATCGCCATCTTCATCATCTATTTCCCCATTCTCTTCCATCAAGTGATCCTAGGAGAGATAGTCATTCCAAGGCTGCACCATTTTATAGCCGGCCCTGACGAAATCACACAGCGTAAGAACATCTTCTATACCAAGTGAACTGTGAAGGGCAAGGTATGTTCTCTTATAATAGACGAATGTTCCTGTACCAACGTCGCCAGTCAATACATGGTTGACAAGCTCGATATCGAGAGAACCAAGCACCAGTTGACCTACGAGCTTAGGTGGCTTAATAACAAGACCGAGATACGAATAACTAATCAGGTGACGGTTCTCTTTAGCGTAGGCCGTTACTTCGATCAAATTCCATGCGACGTGGTCCCGATGCAAGCTGGCCACCTCTTTCTAGGACGTCCATGGTAGTTTGACAGGAAAACCACAGACAATGCGTGGACTAGCCTGTATTCCTTTGTCCATGATAAGCGCAAGTATAATCTGGCGCTATTCGTCCCACAGCAAGTCAGCGAGATCCAACTAAGGACGGATCCATCAAAGAAACCGCAGAAGTAGAATTTCTCGTCAGCTCCAGGGTCATCCGTAAAGCAGTAGGTAAGGGCAATACTAACTTCGATTTTTAAGGAATCCTTTCTTACAGAAAGCAACACGCCGCCGCCCCCACCCGAGGTCGCGAAGCTACTTTAGACCTACGCCGACGTATTCCCGTAAGAAACACCACCTGGACTACCGCCTTTCAAAGGAATCAAGCATAATATCGACTTTATCCCGGGAGCCCAGCTACCTAACTGACCCGCCTACCGAGTCAATCCGGAGGAAGCCAAGGAGCTCGAACATCAAGTCTGCGAGCTCATGGACAAAGGCTACCTGCAAGAGAGCCACAGTCCCTGCGCCGTTCCCGTACTGCTCGTACCCAATAAAGACGTATCGTGGAGAATGTGCGTTGACTGCCGAGCCATCAACAATATCACCATCAAGTATCGGCACCCCATACCACGGTTAGATGACATGCTGGACAAGCTAAGTGGAGCCGCCATCTTCTCTAAGATCAACTTAAAGACAACTACCACCAAGTTCGTATGAGAGAAGAAGACGAATGGAAGACGACATTCAAAACAAAAAAAGGTCTATACGAGTGGCTCGTCATGCCATTCAGACTTTCAAATGCCCCAAACAACTTTATGCGGCTAATGAACAATGTTCTTAGACCGTATATCAGTAAGTTTGTAGTTGTGTATTTTGACGATATCCTCGTTTATAGTGCTTCCTACGTCGACCACGTCACCCATTTAGAGTTGGTTATACGTATGCTTCAAGAGGAGAAGTTGTATGTTAATCTGAAGAAATGTACGTTCTGCACTGACCGGGTAGTCATTCGAGATTGGCTAACGCCAACGAGAATCAGTCAAGTCAAAAGCTTCCACGGTTTAACCAGCTTCTACCAGAGGTTCGTCAAGGACTTCAGCACGATTGCCAGCCCACTAACCTCTGTGATCAAGAAGGATCGGGAATTCATCTAGGGAAACGAGCAGGAGAACGCCTTCAACTTGCTCAAGGACCGGCTCACACATGCCCAGGTCCTCTTCCTACCCGACTTCCAGTAGACTTTTAAAGTGGATTGTGACGCATCTGGCGCCAGGATTGGAGCCGTCATGACCCAATGAGGGAAACCAGTGGCTTACTTCAGTGAGAAGCTAAGCAGAGCCACTCTCAATTACCCTGCCTACGAGAATGCGTCATCCACACCGACCACCATACGCTGCAACACTTGAGAGGTCAGACCAAGCTTAAGAAGAGGCACATACACTGGTTGGAATTCATCGAGACCTTCCCCTATGTAATCAAATACAAGAAGGGGAAAGAAAATGTCATCGCAGATACCCAATCCCGAAGACATTCCCTGATCTCGGTTATGGAAGTCAAGGTACTCGGATTTGAGCTAACCAAGGACTTGTACACCGACGACGACGACTTCAAGGGGCTACTCGGAATGCCGGCACTGGCGCCTATTCCCGGTTCTATTTATTTAATGGTTTTCTTTTCAGAGATCGGGGACTATGCATCCCAAAAGGTTCAACCCAAGTGCTGCTACTAAGGGAAGCCCACGGAGGAGACTTAATGGGGTACTTCAGCATGGCCATGACCCTCATCCTACTCAAGGAACATTTCTACTGGCCCCATCTCCGGCGCGACATCGAGGCCCACTGCACCCGCTGCTTGGTTTGCAAACGGGCGAAGTCCAGGGTTCATCCCCACGGGTTATATCTTCCCTTACCCTTCCCTAATACTCCCTCGACCGATATTTCTATTGACTTTGTGCTAGGTTTGCCTAAGATCAACCACAAAGACTGCATTTTTGTTGTAGTAGATAGATTGTCGAAGATGGCTCATTTTATTCCCTGTGCCAAAACTAACGACGCCACGCAGACTGCAAGTATGTTCTTCCGGGAAATTGTACGGCTACATAGGATACCCAGTACCATAGTGTCCGTCTGAGACACCAAGTTCCTTAGCCATTTATGGCGGACCCTATTAAAGAAGCTCGGAACCAAGCTGGTGTTTTCAACGACCTATCATCCGCAAACTGATGGGCAAACTAAAGTGGTGAACCGGACGCTGTCTACACTCTTACCGGCGACCATAGGATGAAATTTAAAGTCATGGCTCCAATGTCTACCACTGGTCGAGTTCGCCTAATACCGAGCCGCCAACTCAACGACCAAGAAATCCCCTTTTGAGATCGTCTACGACTTGAATCCTTTGTTGCCAATGGATTTTACACCCTTGCCACCAGCTGAGATTGTGAGCCTTGAAGGGGAGAACAAAGCAGAATACGTCAAGAAGCTACACAAGAAGGTCAAGGAGATTCTTGAGAAGAAGAGGGAAACGTACCCCAAACAAGCCAATAAAGGGCGTAAGCCAGTGACCTTGAAGGAAAATGACTGGGTTTGGTTGCATATGCGACCCAAGAGGTTCCCGCAAAAACGCAAGGAAAAATTAGTGAAAGAATATGAGATTTAGAGATTTGTAGAATGAGAGAATGAGAGATTAGAGAGAATTAGAGAATAAGAGAAAAATATGATTTTATTAGAGAATGAGAATTATGAATTCTTAGTTACAAAATGTGAAGGGAGTAAGGTATTTATACTATTCTAGTCTAGGCTTGTTTGGATACAAGGATAGCCTTATACATAGATGGCTTACAAGGATAACATAATTCTATAATACAAACAAGCCTTAGACTCTCCCTTTTATACACATATAAATCGCCATTTAACTAGGATTTAAAGACTTTCATAAATTCATCACTTCTTCTTCATTCCAACACAGCCCTTCAAGCTTAAGACATAAGATGTTAAGCTTGCAACCATGAAGTATTACCTCATTAAAAAAACCTAGAGAAGGAAAACCCAATTGGGACAAAACCTTTTCTAGGGAAAAAGAGTATAATACTCCATGTTGGGATCATGGGTATGGAATGGACATGAGGCCAAGCCTTGGGTAGATTGATGTACCAACTTTCAGAGATGCTGCCTTGGTGAATATATCAGCTAGTTGATCCTCACTCCTTGTATAGCAAGGTAAAATGATACCTTTCCCAATAGCTTCTCTTACTTTGTGGCAGTCCACTTCTATGTGCTTGGTCCTTTCATGAAACACTGAATTGGAGGCTATGTGAATGGCGGCTTGATTGTCACAATGAATGGTGATAGGTTCCTCACACTTCACGGCTAAGTCTCCCAAAATTTGTTTCAGCCAGATGCATTCAGTAGTGAGCTTTCTAGACCATGAAACCACCTTTTGCTTCTTGGTTTTCCAAGTCACAAGATTTCCACCTATGAAAGTACAATATCCAGTAGTACTTCTCCTATCTTCCCTATCTCCTTCCCAATTTGCATCACAATAACCAACAACATTTGTGTTTCTATTATTACCCATCCAAATACCTTGTTCATGTGTGCCTTTGAGATATCTTAGAATTCGCATTGCCATGTCCCAATGCCTCATCTTTGGCCCTTGCATGTGTTGAGATACCTGATTCACAGCAAAACATAAATCTGGTCTTGTGATGGTTAAATAAATAAGCTTACCAACCACTTTCCTATAGAGCTTAGGATCATGAAAATCAATTTCCTCCTCTAACTCCCCCATAGTTGCGATTTTATAATCTTCTTCTAAGGGTGTTTTGGCTGGCTTAGCTTCCATCATACATGTGGATGTTAGTAGATCTACAACATATTTCTTTTGAGAGAGAAAGAGACCTTCCTTAAACCTACATACTTCAATTCCTAAGAAGTATTTAAGTTCTCATAAATCCTTTATATCAAAGACACTTTTTAAGTAATCTTTAATAGATGCAATATCAACACTATCACTACCAGATATGATTATATCATCTACATAGATAAGAATTACTATAATACCTTCCTTACTCTTTAATGTGAAAAGAGTATGTTCCACTTCAGACCTTTTGAAGACTTTATCCATTAAAGTAACACTTAATTTGTGATACCATGCTCTTGGAGATTGTTTAAGGCCATAAATAGCCTTCCTTAGCCTTAGGGTATTACCGCTTCCTACCTCATCTTCTAGGCCAGGTGGAGGTGACATGTAAACCTCTTCTTCTAGTTCACCTTGCAAGAAAGCATTCTTGACATCCATTTGCCACAGTTCCCACTCAAGATTAGTAGCAACAGTAAGCACAACATTGACAAAATGAAGCTTAGCTACAGGAGCAAATGTATCCCTATAATCCTCACCATATGTCTGAGTAAAACCCCTAGCTACCAACCTAGCTTTATATCTATCAATTTCATCATTGCTTTTGTATTTAATGGTAAAAATCCATTTAGAACTTACAACCTTCTTTCCTTTTGGTAAAGTGGCTGAAGCATATGTACCATTCCTCTCCATAGCTTGTTTCTCAGCTGAGATAGCTTCCCTCCATTCCTTTATAGACATAGCTTCTTCATATGTCTTTGGAATCTGCTCATTGTCAAGACTATAAATAAAAGCAACATGAGTAGGAGGTAAGTGTGGAATATTACAAACTCCCTGGTCATGATGAATTACAACATTTCCATTGTAGAAAACTGGTGGATTTCTTTGTCTTGTGCTTCTCCTTAAAACTGTAGGTGGAGCCTCCTCTTCTTCACTTAAAACTTCAATGAGAGTAGGTCTTAATATTTTGGAAGCTGAAGCTAGAATGTCATCTCCTGCTGAGTCTTGTTGGACATGAGTAGAGGTTTCTCCCCCCCCCATGTTCAAGAGGAGGAAGCCCAGGGGAGTCAAGAGAAGAAGATGGGTGAGAAGAACCGGCTGGACCCGTGAAGCCGGATGGACCCGTGAAGCCGAACGGACCAGGACCGGGGCCGGGACATACTTGTGGGCCGGCTGCGTCTGAGATGCCACAGTCACTTGTTACTGGTGCAGGTGACAGAGGTGATGAGGCTGTATGCTGACCACCTCCTATTCCAATGCTCTCCAAGAGTTTCCTCAAGTATTCAGCTTGGTATGTTCTTTTTGATGAGATGTCTTTAAATTGTTCCCAAGTTCCTTCTTCATAAAAACCTTTGTCTTCTTGGAACTTTACATCTCTAGACACCATGACTCTTCTAGTCTCTGGGTCATAACATTTGTATCCTTTTTGAGTGGATGAATATCCAATGAACATAGCCTTTACACTTTTTTGTTCAAGCTTGTTCCTTTGCTCCCTAGGATTTAACACAAAACAAACACACCCAAAAACTTTCAAATGATCAATGGTGGGTTTAGTGTTGTTTAATACCTCAAATGGGGATAGATCATCAAGGACTTTTGTAGGTGTCCTGTTGATTAAGTAGCAGGCTGCTACAAGTGCACCCCCCCCCAAAATCGCTTAGGCACCTTCATGTGGAACATCATAGTTCTCACAACCTCCATGAGGTGCCTGTTCTTCTTTTCAGCAACTCCATTTTGCTGTGGAGTATAAAGGCAGCTTGTCTGGTGCTCAATGCCATGTTTAGCTAGATGTCCCTGAAGTCCGGTACTAGTGTATTCCCCTCCATTATCTGTTCTAAAGCATTTAATTCTTGCATTGTATTGGTTAGTAACATATGTTTGAAAATTTAAAAATGCATCATACACTCTATCCTTAGAACTAAGAAGAGTAACCCATGTATATTTGGACTTTTCATCAATAAATGTCACAAAATATTTATGGTTTTCTCTAGATAGAAATGAGGATGTCCAAACATCAGAATGCACCAATTCAAAACAATTTTCATATGTATGCATTGATTTTTCAAAAACTGTTTTACAATGTTTTTCAAGAATACATGAATCACACAATTCTTTAGGCATTTTTAAACCAGGCACTATTAACTCAAGAGCTCTTGGATGAGGATGTCCTAGTCTAGCATGCCACAAATCAGAATCAGTACTAAATACATTAGCCTGAAAAACCGATTCTAATGCACTACAACTAGCCATATTATCAAGCACATACAAGTCATCTTTTGTAGTTCATTGTCCAAAGCATCTTCTAGTTTCAATATCCTGAAAATAAAAATCATTAGGACCAAATATAGCATGACAATTCAAGTCAGTAGTAGCTCTTTTAACTGAGAGCAAGTTTGAGGTAAAAGAAGGCATATAAAATTCCTTAGATTCTTTATCAAACAACTTCAATTTTCCTATGCCTTTGATTGGTACTTTAATTCCATTTGCAATAAAAACATTCCCTAGGGCAGGTTCTACATTCTCTAGAAAATCTAGATCACTTATCATGTGATGAGAAGCACCATAATCAACAACCAAAGATTTAGGAGCATTTGATGTATAAGAAGTTGGAAAAGAAGCATGAAAAGTTTTACCCATCACATTGCTATTCTTTATTGCCTTAATGAGAGCTTCCAAGTCTGATTTTATCACAAAATCTGATGCTTGTGACAGGATGTTGGTGGCGCCTGAATGTGAAGAAGGACCATTACTTACAACCGCCTTAGAAGACACCATGCCGTGAGCTTGTCTGGCCGAGGGCATGGCCGCCTGTTGGTGAGGGCGTGATGCCCATGATGGCTTCAGGTGAGGGTGAAGTACCCAGCAATCCTTCTTTGCATGGCCCTCCTTCTTGCAATGATCACAAAATGGCCTCCTCTTCCTAGAATCACTTGCTGGCCTGAAGAAACTTTTGTGAGCAGCTACTAGTTCAGCTTTATTGCCAAACAATCCATGTGATCCTTGCTCCTTTTGAATTTGAGCACACACTTCCTCCAATCTGGGCAACTTATCAGACCTGAGAATATGCTTAATAAGATCTGAGTAAGTAGAATTAAGAGTTAAAAGTAACCCAAACATCTTATCTTGTTCCTTTCTTTCAAGGAGTACAAGTGGTTCAATAGTGGTAGGCCTTAGCATTTCTAGCTTAGCCCACAAAGCTCTGAATGTGCCATAGTGCTTTGTGAATTCAACATCCTCCTGCCTTAATTCATTCAAAGCTTTCATCACTTCAACAATTCTCAAAAGGTTAGTGGTGTTTCCATACACCTTAAGCAAAGTGTCCCAAAGATCTTTTGCATTTTCACAAAAAGAATAAGCTTCTAATAGATCACTAGCAAGAGAATTTTGTAATATAGAAAGTACCAACTGATCTTCTTGGTACCATTTGGCTTGAGCTGCATCACTCACTTCAGCCACTTCATTGTCTTCAATGCCATTTGTGGCAATGTGGTTCCAAAGACCTTTACCACCTAATGTGGTTTTCATGGTCCTAGACCATAAGAGATAATTTGCTCCATGTAGAATGACTGGAGCTCTAAGGGATGTCTGAATCTCCATGCTTGATAGGCAAAATAGGTCAGTATGCCAGGGCAAGAAGTCGTGATACCAGACAGAACCTTGGTCGAGATGCGTATGAAGCCGGCTGGTCGGAACAAACAGGACCTGGTACCTACAAAACAAGCGGATGTAGTCTGATACCACTTATACCTTAGCTAGACGGTTGCAAGGTGAATATAAACACGGCTTGGTCAAGTGGTTGAGACACGGCTTGGTCCTTCAGAAGAACACAAGATCAGCTGGTCACGCAAAAAGCTGCTTGTCACCATGTCGCTTGGTCACGATCTTGATCGGCTTGGTCACGCTGGTCACGGGATCTGCTGGAATGCGAGACTGTGAGACTTGGTCGGGACAACACTCGAACCTGTCTCGATCACCACTGATCACACGAACCTGTACCTGTAAGTTACAGTATGCTATACAAGTGTATATCCAAAGAAGTCAAGTAACTTGCAGTTCAAGTAACTACCTATAACTACTTGAACTGACTTTAACCAACACTTGTAACAAGATATGAACAGATTAAAACAACCTAACAGACAACCTTATCCAGATTTAATCACCCAAATTCGAATTTATTTATTTGAATCAATTTTAGCTATCAAGAAATCAGATTAAGACTCTTTTTAAAAAAAAAAGATTAACAAAATCTGAACAAGGAATTCAAGAAAATCAATATTGAAGCCTTAAATCTATTGGATTGATCTGAAAATTCATAGAAACTCTCTCAAAACACTGATTAAACTTTCCAGATTCAAAGAAATAAAGAAAACTGAGAAAGAATTAGAGTTATATCACCAGGATTTTGATACAGGTGATTTCGGACGTCTTTGAGGAAAACTTCAAGAAAACTCTTTAAACTCAAAGGAATCGAGTTCTGATTTCTTTAAACAGAAACTAGACTCTTAAGCTATTGAAAATCACGATTTAAATAGAAATTGACGTCGAGATGACCTGGGGAATGTGGAGGTTCGAAACGAACGCGATCGGGAACACCTCTTGAAAGAAAATTTGTATCTTTTGATTCCCTGAGCTAAATGATGCGATTCAGGACAATGAAAATCATGTTGGAATGAAGAAGAAGTGATGAATTTATTAAAGCCATTAATTCTAGTTATATGGCGATTTGTATGTTTGTGAAAGAGAGAGTCTAAGGCTTGTTTGTATTATAGAATTATGTTATCATTGTAAGCCATTTATGTATAAGGCTATCCTTGTATCCAAACAAGCCTAGACTAGAATAGTATAAATACCTTACTCCCTTCACATTTTGTAACTAAGAATTCATAATTCTCATTTTCTAATAAATCATTCTTTTCTCTAATTCTCTAATTCTCTCTAAATCTCTCATTCTCTCATCCTACAAAACTCTAAATATCATATTCTTTCATGGTATCAGAGCCAGGTTGCATCAAATCTGGGTAAATTTTATCATTCTTTCATTGATTCAACAAGAATCCATCTTGTTCTTCATCTGTTTCTGGATCAATTTCGAACGTCATCTTGTAAATCAAATTGCGATCAATCCACGACTCCAATTGACGATCGGCTTTCTATAGAGTGTGCATCGGAGAATTCCGAATCCACAGCCACCTGAATCGCATCATTTGGCCCAGGGAATCAAAAGATACGAATTTTCTTCCAAGAGGTGTTCGCGATCGCATTCGTTTCGAATCTCTACATTTCCCAGGTCATCTCGACGTCAATATTTCTTCAAATCGTGATTTTCAAAAGCCTAAACTCAAGCCCCTGGAGTCTAGTTTCTGTTTAAATAAAGAAAAACTCGATTCCATTGATTTTAAAGGGTTTTCTTGAAGTTTTCCTCAAAGACGTCCAAAATCACCTGTATCAAGATCCTGGTGATATAATTCTAATTTTTTCTCAGTTTTCTTTAATTTTTTGAATCTGCTAAGTTTAATTAGTGTCTTTTGAGAGTCCTGACGAATTTTCAAGTCAATCTAATAGGTTTAAGTCTCCAATATTGATTTTCTTGATTTCTTTGTTAATCATTTGGATGTGTTAAAATTGATTTTTGAATTTTTTAACATTAGTTACATCTTTAAAATTCGAAATTAATAGATTTCTTGATTTTTATTAACAGTCTAAATCAGTTTTAGGTGGTTACAGGTTGTTAATATCTTGTTACTTGATTAGTTAAAATGGTTACAAGTGGTCATAACTAGATAAGATTTGTTGCTTTGGTTACAAAATTTTTTTTTAAAAAATTCTTTTTCTTGCTCACCACGCATCTTGCACACACACACAATCTTGTACCATATCTTGTCCAAATAACCTTGCAGGCGACATAATACTGTGGAAACTAAGGCCAGTACACGATCGGGACACAGGTTCTTGTACCTCTTGTGCTCTCGCATTGGTCGCATTGTTCCGACCAAGCTGTGATCTCGCCAAGTGATCTCGCCTTCTCCCATTGACTGCCTGTGTTTGTCCCTGTACTGTATCCTGACCAAGTGATCAAGCGACCGAGTGGCTAAGCAATCACTCGACCCTAGTGACCAAGCGACCGAGTGGCTAAGCAATCAAGCGATCTTAGTGACCTATACAACCTAACATGGAGATTCAAACATCCCTTAGAACTGAAGTGAGTGATGCAGTTCAAGCCAAATGGTACCAAGAAGATCAGTTGGTACTTTCTATATTACAAAATTCTCTTGCTAGTGATCTTTTAGAAGCTTATTCTTTTTGTGAAAATGCAAAAGATCTTTGGGACACTTTGCTTAAGGTGTATGGAAATACTACTAACCTTTTGAGAATTTTTGAAGTGAAGAAAGCTTTGAATGAACTAAGGCAGGAGGATGCTGAATTCACAAAGCACTATGGCTCATTCAGAGCTTTGTGGGCTGAGCTAGAAATGCTAAAGCCAGCCACTATTGAACCACTTGTACTCCTTGAAAGAAAGGAACAAGATAAGGTGTTTGGGTTACTTTTAACTCTTAATTCTACTTACTCAGATCTTATTAAGCATATTCTCAGGTCTGATAAGTTGCCTAGCTTGGAAGAAGTGTGTTCTCAAATTCAAAAGGAGCAAGGATCACATGGATTGTTTGGCAACAAAGCTGCTCACAAAAGTTTCTTCAGGCCAACAAGTGTTTCTAGGAAGAGGAGGCAATTTTGTGATCATTGCAAGACAGATGGCCATGCAAAAAAGGATTGCTGGGAACTTTACCCTCACCTGAAGCCATCTTGGGCCTCACGCCCTCCACAGCAGCCGGCCATGCCCTCGGCCAGACAAGCTCACGGCATGGTGTCTTCAAAGGCAGTTGTAAGTAGTGGTCCTTCTTCACATTCAGACGCCACCAACATCATGTCACAAGCATCAAATTTTGTGACAAAATCAGACTTGGAAGCTCTCATTAAGGCAATAAAGGAGACCAATGTGATGGATAAAACTTTTCATTCTTCTATTCAAACTTCTTATACATCAAATGCTCCTAAATCTTTGGTTGTTGATTCTGGTGCTTCTCATCACATGATTAGTGATCTAGATTTGCTAGAGAATGTAGAACCTGCCCTAGGGAATGTTCTTATTGCAAATGGAATTAAAGTACCAATCAAAGGCATAGGAAAATTGAAATTGTTTGATAAAGAATCTAAGGCATTTTATATGCCTTCATTTACCTCCAACTTGCTCTCAGTTAAAAGAGCTACTATTGACTTGAATTGTCATGCTATATTTGGTCCTAATGACTTTTATTTTCAGGATATTGAAACTAGAAGGTGCTTTGGACAAGGAACTACAAAAGATAACTTGTATGTGCTTGATAATGTGGCATGCTAGACTAGGACATCCTCATCCAAGAGCTCTTGAGTTAATAGTGCCTGGTTTAAAAATGCCTAAAGAGTTGTGTGATTCATGTATTCTTGGAAAACATTGTAAAACAGTTTTTGAAAAATCAATGCATAAATATGACAATTGTTTTGAATTGGTGCATTCTGATGTGTGGACATCCCCATTTCCATCTAGAGAAAACCATAAATATTTTGTGACATTTATTGATGAAAAGTCCAAATATACATGGGTTACTCTTCTTAGTTCTTAAGATAGAGTGTATGATGCCTTTCTAAATTTTCAAGCATATGTTACTAACCAATACAATGCAAGAATTAAATGCTTTAGAACAGATAATGGAGGGGAATACACTAGTACTAGACTTCAGGGACATCTAGCTAAACATGGCATTGAGCACCAGAGAAGCTGCCCTTATACTCCACAGCAAAATGGAGTTGCTGAAAGAAAGA
Organism: Streptanthus diversifolius; assembly: GCA_039880935.1. NCBI lineage: Eukaryota > Viridiplantae > Streptophyta > Magnoliopsida > Brassicales > Brassicaceae > Streptanthus > Streptanthus diversifolius. The sequence continues at coordinate 5,907,954 of JAXGFM010000001.1, forward strand.
ACAGGCACCTAATGGAGGTTGTGAGAACTATGATGTTCCACATGAAGGTGCCTAAGCGATTTTGGGGGGATGCACTTGTAGCAGCCTGCTACTTAATCAACAGGACACCTACAAAAGTCCTTGATGATCTATCCCCATTTGAGGTATTAAACAACACTAAACCCACCATTGATCATTTGAAAGTTTTTGGGTGTGTTTGTTTTGTGTTAATTCCTAGGGAACAAAGGAACAAGCTTGAACCAAAAAGTGTAAAGGCTATGTTAATTGGATATTCCTCCACTCAAAAAGGATACAAATGTTATGACCCTGAGACTAGAAGGGTCATGGTGTCTAGAGATGTGTAGTTCCAAGAAGATAAAAGTTTTTATGAAGAAGGAACATGGGAACAATTTAAAGACATCTCATCAACAAGAACAGACCAAGCTGAATACTTGAGGAAACTCTTGGAGAGCATTGGAATAGGAGGTGGTCAGCATACAGACTCATCACCTTTGCCACCTGCATCAGTAGCAAGTGACCATGGCATCTCAGACGCGGCCGGTCCACAAGAATGTCCCGCTCCCGGTCCTGGTCCATCCCACTTCACGGGTCCATCCGGCTTCACAGGTCCAGCTGCCTCTTCTTGTCCATCATCCTCTATTGATTCTCCTGGGCTTCCTCCTCTCGAACATGGGGGGGGGAGAACCATCTACACATTTCCAACAAGACTCAGCAGGAGATGATTCCATTCTAGCTTCAGCTTCCAAAAGATCAAGACCTACTCTCATTGAAGTTTTGAGTGAAGAGGAAGAGGAGGCTCCACCTACTGTTTTAAGGAGGAGCACAAGACAAAGAAATCCACCAGTTTTCTACAATGGAAATGTTGTAGTTCATCATGACCAGGGAGTTTGTAATATTGCACACTTACCTTCTACTCATGTTGCTTTTATTTCTAGTCTTGACAATGAGCAGATTCCAAAGACATATGAGGAAGCTATGTCTATAAAAGAATGGAGGAAAGCTATCTCAGCTGAGAAACAAGCTATGAAGAGGAATGGTACATATGCCTCAGCCACTTTACCAAAAGGAAAGAAGGCTGTAAGTTCTAAATGAATTTTTACCATTAAATACAAAAGCAATGGTAAAATTGATAGATATAAAGCTAGGTTGGTAGCTAGGGGTTTTACTCAGACATATGGTGAGGATTATAGAGATACATTTGCTCCTGTAGCTAAGCTTCATTCTGTCAATGTTGTGCTTACTGTTGCTACTAATCTTGAGTGGGAATTGTGGCAAATGGATGTCAAGAATGCTTTCTTGCAAGGTGAACTAGAAGAAGAAGTTTACATGTCACCTCCACCTGGCCTAGAAGATGAGGTAGGAAGTGGTAATATCCTAAGGCTAAGAAAGGCTATTTATGGCCTTAAACAATCTTCAAGAGCATGGTACCACAAATTAAGTGTTACTTTAATGGATAAAGGCTTCAAAAGATCTGAAGTGGAACATACTCTTTTCACATTAAAGAGTAAGGAAGGTATTATAGTAATTCTTATCTATGTAGATGATATAATCATATCTGGTAGTGATAGTGTTGGTATTGCATCTACTAAAGATTACTTAAAAAGTGTCTTTGATATAAAGGATTTAGGAGAACTTAAATACTTCTTAGGAATTGAAGTATGTAGGTTTAAGGAAGGTATCTTTCTCTCTCAAAGGAAGTATGTTGTAGATCTACTAACATCCACAGGTATGATGGAAGCTAAACCAGCCAAAACACCCCTAGAAGAAGATTATAAAATCGCAACTAAGGGGGAGTTAGAGGAGGAAATTGATTTTCATGATCCTAAACTCTATAGGAAAGTGGTTGGTAAGCTTATTTATTTAACCATCACAAGACCAGATTTATGTTTTGCTGTGAATCAGGTATCTCAACACATGCAAGGGCCAAAGATGAGGCATTGAGACATGGCAATGCGAATTTTAAGATACCTCAAAGGCACACATGAACAAGGTATTTGGATGGGTAATAATAAAAACACAAATGTGGTTGGTTATTGTGATGCAGATTGGGCAGGAGATAGGGAAGATAGGAGAAGTACTACTGGGTATTGTACTTTCATAGGTGGAAAACCAAGAAGCAAAAGCTGGTTTCATGGTCTAGTGCAGAATCAGAGTATAGAGCTATGAGGAAGCTCACTACTGAATGCATCTGGCTGAAACAAATTTTGGGAGACTTAGCCGTGAAGTGTGAAGAGCCTATCACCATTCATTGTGACAATCAAGCCGCCATTCACATAGCCTCCAATTCAATGTTTAATGAAAGGACCAAGCACATAGAAGTGGACTGCCACAAAGTAAGAGAAGCTATTGGGAAAGGTATCATTTTACCTTGCTATACAAGGAGTGAGGATCAACTAGCTGATATATTCACCAAGGCAGCATCTCTCAAAGTTGGTACATCTATCTACCCAAGACTTGGTCTCATGTCCATTCCATACCCATGATCCCAACATGGAGTATTATACTCTTTTTCCCTAGAAAATGTTTTGTCCCAATTGAGTTTTTCTTCTCTAGGTTTTTAATGAGGTAATACTTCATGGTTACAAGCTTAAACATCTTATGTCTTAAGCTTGAGGGGGAGTGTTGGAATGAAGAAGAAGTGATGAATTTATGAAAGCCATTAATTCTAGTTATATGGCGATTTGTATGTTTGTGAAAGGGAGAGTCTAAGGCTTGTTTGTATTATAGAATTATGTTATCCTTGTAAGCCATTTATGTATAAGGTTATCCTTGTATCCAAACAAGCCTAGACTAGAATAGTATAAATACATTACTCCCTTCACATTTTGTAACTAAGAATTCATAATTCTCATTTTCTAATAAATCATTCTTTCTCTAATTCTCTAATTCTCTCTAAATCTCTCATTCTCTCATTCTACAAAACTCTAAATCTCATATTCTTTCAAATCACATTGGGTGGTAAAGGTCTTTGGAATCATATTTCTACAAATGGCCTTGAAGAAAATGAAGTGGCTGAAGTTAGTGAGGCTGTGGCTGCCCAAGCCAAATGGTATCAAGAAGACCAATTGATACTCTCTATACCTCAAAATTCTCTAGCTAGTGACCTTTTAGAAGCTTATTCCTTTTGTGAAAATGCAAAGGATCTTTGGTACACTTTGCAAAAGGTGTATGGAAACACCACTAACCTTTTAAGAATTTTTAAAGTGAAGAAGGATTTGAATGAATTAAAGCAGGAGGATGCAGAATTCACAAAGCATTATGGCTCATTTAGAGCATTGTGGGCTGAGCTAGAAATGCTAAGGCCAGCCTCCATTGACCCAATTGTTCTCCTTCAAAGGAAAAAACAAGATAAGTTGTTTGGTTTACTTTTGACAGTTAATACTACTTACTCAGATCTTATTAAGCATATTCTCATGTCTAATAGGCTTCCTAGCTTGGAAGATATTTGTGCTCAAATCCAAAAGGAGCAAGAATCTCATGGATTATTTGGCAACAAGGCTGAATTAGTTACTGCACACAAAAGCTTCTTCAAACCAGCAAATGAATCTAGGAAGAGGAGACAAATATGTGACCATTGCAAAAGGAATAGCCATACAAAGAAGGACTGCTGGGTACACCATCCTCAGTTGAAGCCAACCTGGGCCTCACGGCCACAACAACCCACGGCCAGCCTCACTCAAGCTCACGGCCCTATGACTGCGCCTTCAAAGGCATGTGGTAGCAGCCCATTTCTTCACTCAGCTTCCACTAGTACCATGTCTCCAACATCTGAATTTGTGACAAAATCAGACTTATAAGCTCTTATCAAGGCAATAAAGGATAGCAATGTGATGGGTAAAACTATCCATGCTTTTTCAAACTTCTTTTACTCCTAATGCTCATAAATCTTTGGTGGTTGATTCTGGTGCTTCTCATCACATGATTAATGATCTAGGATTACTAGAAAATGTAGAACCTGCCTTAGGTAATGTTCTCATTGCTAATGGAATTAAAGTACCAATCAAAGACATAGGAAAATTGAAGTTGTTTGATAAAGAATCTAAAGCCTTTTACATGCCTTCCTTTACTTCTAATTTGCTTTCAGTTAAAAGAGCTACTAATGATTTAAATTGTCAAGCTATATTTGGTCCTAATGATTTCTATTTTCAGGATATTGAGACTAGTAGAAGATTTAGACAAGGAACCACAAGAGATAACTTGTATGTGCTTGAAAACATGAATAATATTATTGAGTTAGAGGCGGTTTTTCAAGCTAGTGCATTTAGTACTGACTCTGATCTTTGGCATGCTAGATTAAGACATCCTCATCCTAGAGCACTTTGAATTGATTGTTCCTTGTTTGAAAATGCCAAAGGATGTGTGTGATTCTTGTATACTTGGAAAGCATTGTAAAACAGTTTTTGAAAAATCTATGCATATTTATGATAATTGTTTTGAATTGGTGCATTCTGATGTTTGGACATCTCCATTCTCATCTAGAGAAAACCATAAGTATTTTGTGACATTTATTGATGAAAAGTCCAAATATACTTGGGTTACTTTACTTAGCTCTAAAGATAGAGTATTTGATTCATTTTTAAATTTTCAAGCATATGTTACTAATTAATATAATGCAAGTATTAAATGCTTTAAAACAGATAATGGAGGAGAATACACTAGCACCAGACTTCAAGAACATTTAGCCAAACATGGCATTGAGCATCAAACCAGCTGTCCTTACACTCCACAACAAAATGGAGTGCCTGAAAGGAAGAATAAGTATTTGATGGAAGTTGTGAAAACAATGATGTTCCACATGAAAGTACCCAAGAGATTTTGGGGGGATGCTCTTGTAGCTGCATGCTACTTGATTAATAGGACTCCTACAAAAGTCCTAGATGACTTGTCTCCATTTGAGGTACTAAACAAAACTAGATCCCAATATAGATCATTTGAGAGTTTTTGGTTGTGTTTGTTTTGTATTAGTTCCAATGGAACAAATGAACAAGCTGTACCCAAAGAGTACCAAAATTATGTTCATTGGATATTCTTCTACACAGAAAGGATACAAATGTTTTGACCCAGAGACTAGAAGAGTCTTGGTATCCAGAGATGTTAAGTTCCAAGAAGAAAAAGGTTTCTATGAAGAAGGAACTTGGGACCAATTTAAGGACATCTCATCAACAAGATCAGACCAAGCTGAGTACTTGAGGAGGCTCTTGGAAAAAATTGGGATTGTATCCCCTCAGGGTCAGAATTCCCCAGCCACGGCTCCTTAAGCACCACTCGTTCCAGTCGTGACCGGTCCTATCCAATTTGCTGTGACCACACCATCTGATCCGCGGCCATCTACACCATTCGGCCAGTCCTGCCAACCGCAGCCTGGTGTCTTCAGTTCTCCTGGCCTTCCTCCTCTTGAACATGAGGGGGGGAGAGACATCTACTCATGTCCAACAAGACTCAGCAGGAGAAGAATCAATTTTGGTCTCAGTTTCCAAAAGATCAAGAGAAGTGCCTACTCCTATTGAAGTTTTAGGTGAAGAGGAGGATCCTATTCAAGAGGCTCCACCTACTGTCCTAATAAGGAGTACAAGACAAACGAAACCATCAGTGTTCTATAATGGGAATGTTGTTATTCATCATGACCAGGGAGTTTTTAATATTGCTCACTTACCTACTAATCATGTTGCTTTCATTTCTAGTCTTGATAAGGAGCAGATTCCAAAAACATATGAAGAAGTTATGGCCAAGAAGGAATGGAGGGAAGCTATTCTAGCTGAGAAACAAGCCATGGAAAGGAATGGTACTTATGCTTCAGCTACTCTACCAAAAGGAGAAAGGGCTGTAAGTTCTAAATGGATTTTTACCACTAAATACAAAAGCAATGGTGAAATTGATAGATATAAAGCTAGGTTGGTGGCTAGGTGTTTTACTCAGACATATGGTGAGGATTATAGGGATACCTTTGCACCTGTAACTAAGTTTCATTCTGTTAATGTTGTTCTTTCACTTGCTACTAATCTTGAGTGGGAGTTATGGCAAATAGATGTCAAGAATGCTTTCTTACAAGGTGAGCTAGAAGAAGAGGTATACATGTCACCACCACCAGGTCTAGAGGAGGAGGTTGGAAGCGGCAATACTCTCAGGCTGAGGAAGGCTATCTATGGCCTTAAACAATCTCCAAGATCTTGGTACCACAAGCTTAGTGTAACATTAATGGATAGAGGCTTCAAAAGATCTTTATGTTGATGATATAATCATATCTGGTAGTGATAGTGTTGGTATTGCATCTACTAAAAATTACTTAAAGAGTGTCTTTGATAATAAGGATCTAGGAGATCTTAAATACTTATTAGGAATTGAAGTGTGTAGGTTCAAGGAAAGTTTTTTTTTATCTCAAAGGAAGTATGTTGTAGATATACTAACGACTCAGATCCCCACAAATTATGGGACATCGTATCAGATGAAGCCCATTTATACTTCTCATTTATTTATTCACCATTCCAAACTTTCAGATCTATTTTTCCATGAATTCAAAGTTTTAGATTCAATTTTCCACAATCCTGGTTAATGATTGGGTTTAAGGATTTTTAATTTAAATTACGGACGTGGTTAACCTAAACCTAACATTAAACCAATTTAACCTAAAATTAAAAATACAATCAAATTAAACCAGATTAAAGCGGATCTCTCCTCTTCCCCCTCCGTAACTTCTGTTCTCCTCTCTTCATTAGAAATTTTAGTTTTTCTTCTTTGATTTAGAAAGCGATTTCTTTAGCTGTCTTTGTGGCTCTTTTCTATAGATTCTCCGAGAAAAATGGGTGAAAAAGCTCGAGTTTTAGATATTGATGTGAACCTGATCACGGACGACCGAATGGAGGTTCCGGATGCACGAACGGACGACCCACTGATAAGTTCGGACAAGGACCAGGACAAGCAGCACGACCGTACGGACGACCCACAGGACGCTTGGGAAGGACACAATATCAACCATCAGGACGACCACCCGATCGTATATCGGGACGAGCAGCCAGACAAACGGCCAAGTGAACTAAGGGCGGCCCAGCCTGACCCGAAGTTCGTCCCAACCACCATGACCCCGATCTTGATGTTGGACTAACTCCGACCCGGTCCCGACCAAGGCTCGACCGTGACCGAACCTTCACCCGACCGTGGATCGACCCGACCAGGACGATCGACCCATGGATCATTTTGGCTGGACCGTTGACGCCCGTTATGACCAGGGAATTGAAACAAGCGGTTGAAGCCCTTTTCCTCAGGACTTCTCCACCGTACTTCAGCTCAGGTTTGCTGGTCCTAATCCAAGCCGTTTGATTTAGATAAAATGGAAGAAGTTTAATCTTGGTACTCTTTTCCCTTGGTGAGGTTTTTCCCATTGGGTTTTTCTCACCAAGGTTTTGATGAGGCCCGGATTAATTTTCTAATGATCTTTGTCTAAGGCCCATGGCATTTCCTTTTGGATTCTGGATTGGTTAAATTTTGGGCCCGGCCCATTTCTGGTCTAATGTTTTTCGAATTCAAGTGGTCAAATGTGCATTAATGTATTGTTTTCCGTGTGGTCTTTGGTGGTTTTCCCATGCTGCACATGCATGCCTTTGACTCCTTGACCACCGTCACTTGTAAACCCTATTTAGACACGGCCTTGGCCACTCTTGTTCTTTTTCATCGAATTTTCTTGAATCTTAAATCATATTTGATTGATCTTGAAAGTTTGGTCAGTTATCCCTCACGAAATCTCCCTATAGTTTGTAATATCTATAGGCCATTTGGTGAAATCCTTGGTTTGATTGGTGTGTAATATCCTCTCAAATCCAAGCTGGAATAATCAAGGCTTCTCATCCCCTTGGTTGGATTCCATGCTCTTCATATCATCTGTTCCACAATCGTTCTTTGTCCAATCCATTTCATAATCCGCGTGTACATCCTGTTGCTAGTATTGGTCTGAGCATCCTTCCCTTGGAGGAACTCATCAAGTGGTATCAGAGCACCAACAGGCTGTACTCTTAACCTTATCTCTTGTTAATCTAGTTTCTATCCGCTTGTGTTTTGTTTATCATCCCATTAGATATATTTTGTGGAACCATTTGATCTGGCCAATTCTTCATAAATCATGGAGAATCAAACCACACTCGTTTGTTGGATGAACTTATCTGCGAATGCACAACATGATGGAAGAGCGGTTCATCTCCATGCAAGCCGGCTTACGTGAGGACATAAGGCACATCTTCCCTGAACCGCGACCAGATAGGCGACGAGCTTTGTTCCATGAACAAGAACAACCCCGTCTGGAACAACACAACAGGGCATTAACACAAAATGCCAGAACCCCTGATTAACGTACTAGAACGCCTGGACCGAGAGAAGAAGTTTCTTCCATAAGAAACCCAGCCAACCAAAGTGACTATCCAAATCATAGTTTAAGAAGGCCTAGGCGTATGCGCGAACCAAGACCACCACCACCCCAAGACAGCATCAACAATTTGAAACTCAAGATTCCAGCTTTTCACGGCAAAAATGATCCCACTGCTTTCCTTGAATGGGAGCAAAAGATGGAACTAGTTTTCAATTGTCAATAATTTTCTGATTTTAATAAAGTTAATGTGGCAGTAACTGAATTTTATGATTATGCTTTCAGCTGGTGGGACCAAACGGTGATATCAAGAAGGCGCAATGGGGAGCCTCCAATTGAGACATGGCAAGAGCTAAAGCATGTCATGCATAGGCGCTTTGTTCCCTCCCATTTCCACCGTGACCTCCACTTGAGATTGAGACAACTGACTCAGGGAAGCCGTCGAGTGGAGGATTATTTTCAAGAAATGGAGACCTTGCTGATCGGAGCTGGAGTTACTGAGGACCGTGAAGCCTCAATGTCACGGTTCTTGGGAGAACTCAACCGGGACATTCAAGACCGCTTGGAGCTTCAACATTATGTGGAGCTTGAGGAGCTTCTCCATAAGGCCATATTGATTGAACAACAGCTCAACGTAAATCTACTAACCGTTCTACTTTTAGTGCAGGAACGTATGGAACTAAACCGCCTTACCACCGAGATTTCAAACCCACGAGGCCAGCCGATCCTAAAACCTCTCCTTCCAGGCCGGAACCCAACTCACTTGGCAGTAAGTTGGATAAGGGCAAGGCGACTGAAAGGCCCACACGGTCTAGGGATCTAGGATGTTTTAAGTGTCACGGCCTAGGACACTATGCCAATGAATGTGTGAACAAAAAGGTCATGATTCTTTTGGATAATGGGGACGTCCAAACAGAGGACGAGGCAGAGGATCTAGAGCAGGTCTACGACCAATACGAGGACGAGGTGGAGGAGCCTCCGGTCCAAGGCCAGTTTCTGGTTACTAGGCATGCTCTAAGTGTCCAGACTAAAGCTAAGGATCCTGATCAAAGAGAAAATCTGTTCCATTCTCGGTGCTTTGTTAAAGGGAAAGTTTGTAGAATCATAGTTGATGGCGGCAATTGCACCAATGTAGCAAGTGAAAGCATGGTCAAGAAATATAGATTGGAATTTACTAAGCATCCGCGACCATACCCTTTGCAATGGCTCACGGAAGCAGGAGAACTTCGTGTGACTCAACATGTCAAGGTGACTCTTGAGATAGGCAGCTATAAGGACGAGGTCTTGTGTGATGTGTTTCCCATGGAAGCTGGTCACATCTTGCTTGGGAGGCCTTGGCAATCTGACCGGAGTGTCATTCATGATGGGTATACTAACAAGCATCATTTCACTTATCCAAACCGCAAGGTAACCCTCGTTCCTATGACTCCTCAAGAAGTTTATAAAGATCAACTTTACCTTAAGCAACAAAAGAAACAAGAAGGTAGCTCTCTAGAACATATAAATAAATTAACTTCTTTATTAAGGCTAGTGGAACATATAAGAACTTAGATGAGCACCGGCCTTTATTTTTGTTGCATTATAAGGAGGCTTGCCTCCATTCTACTAACCCCCGGCCGGCGCTGCCGTGCGAGTTATCTGAGGTTTTACAGGACTTCCAAGACCTGTTCCCTGCCGAGTGCCCACCAGGCCTACCTCCCATCCGAGGCATTGAACACCAGATAGATCTCTTGCCTGGAGCGGCTCTGTCAAACCGTCCTGCCTATAGGACTAATCCGGTGGAAACGAAGGAAATCCAAAACCAAGTAGAGGAGCTGATGCGTAAGGGCCATATCCGTGAAAGTCTAAGCCCGTGTGCAGTTCCAGTACTCTTGGTTCCTAAAAAGGATGGAAAGTACCGGATGTATGTTGATTTTAGAGCAATCAACAGCATCACGGTCAGGTATCGTCACCATATCCCTAGACTTGATGATATGCTTGATGAGCTTCATGGGTCTAGATTGTTTTCCAAGATAGATCTTAGGTCATCAGATTAGAATGAAAGAGGGTGATGAATGGAAAACGGCCTTTGAAACAAAACAAGGACTTTATGAATGGCTTGTAATGCCATTTGGGCTTACAAATGCCCCTAGTACTTTTATGAGACTGATGAATCATGTGCTTAGACAATTCATAGGTTATTTTGTGGTTGTCTATTTTGATGATATCTTGATCTATAGTAAAAGTCTAACCGATCATGTTAAACATGTTCAGGCTGTTTTAGAAGTGCTTAGGAGAGAACGGTTGTTTGCTAACATGGATAAATGCACATTTTGCTCAGAAAATGTGGTTTTTCTTGGATTTGTTGTCAGTGCAGATGGAATCCGTGTGGATGAGGACAAGGTAAAGGCGATCCGTGAATGGCCTACACCTAAGACCATTGAGGAAGTGCGTAGCTTCCATCGTCTTGCAGGGTTTTATAGGCGGTTCATGAAGGATTTCAGTACCTTGGCCGCCCCACTTACGGAAGTAATCAAAAAGGAAGTTGGGTTTAAATGGGAACAACCCCAAGAGGAGGCCTTTCAAGCCTTAAAGGATAAGCTAACCAATGCTCCTCTTCTATCTTTACCAAATTTTACTAACACTTTTGAAATAGAATGTGATGCCTCAGGAATTGGTATAGGAGCGGTGCTTATGCAGGAAAGACGTCCCATAGCATACTTTAGTGAGAAGCTTGGAGGGGCCACTCTCAATTACCCAACGTATGACAAAGAATTATATGATTTGGTATGCGCCCTTCAAACATGGCAACACTACTTGTGGCCCAAGGAATTGTGATACATACAGACCATGAGTCCTTGAAGCATCTTAAGGGTCAACAAAAACTTAATAAGCGTCATGCCAAGTGGATTGAATTTATTGAAACATTTTCGTATGTTATCAAATACAAGCAAGGGAAGGACAACATTGTGGCTGATGCATTGTCACGTAGGTATGCCTTACTCTCTACCCTAGAAGTTAAGTTGTTGGGTTTTGAACATATTAAACCTCTTTATGCAACTGACCCGGACTATGGAGACATCTATAAGTCCTGTCACAAGTCTCCCACAGGTTCTTATTACCAGAAGGATGAATTTCTTTTTTAAGAAAATCGGCTTTGTGTCCCAAGGTGTTCTTTACGTGAATTGTTTATAAGGGAAACCCATGCTGGTGGACTCATGGGACACTTTGGCGTAGCCAAGACCTTGGCCATCATGCGTGAACATTTTCAGTGGCTCCATATGAAAAAGGACGTGGAACGCTTGTGTAATCGATGTCCCACTTGCAAAATTGCTAAAGCTACAATCCAACCCCACGGTTTGTATCAACTGCTTCCTATCCCTGAACATCCCTGGCTAGATTTATCAATGGATTTTGTTTTAGGATTGCCTAGGACTAGGAATGGGAAGGATTCGATCTTTGTAGTTGTGGACCGGTTTTCCAAAATGTCTCACTTCCTAGCGTGTAATAACACTGATGATGCCTCATATATTGCTAATTTTTTCTTTAGGGAGATAGTCAGATTACATGGCATGCCTAGGAGTATTGTATCTGATAGAAATACTAGGCTTCTTAGTCATTTTTGGAGAACACTCTGGTCTAAGCTTGGAACTAAGCTATGTTTTTCTACTACTTGTCAACCGGAGAGTGATGGGTAGACTGAGGTGGTGAATAGAACCTTAGGATCCTTGTTGCGTGCTTTTGTAGGTAAAAACATTAGAACATGGGAGGATAGTTTACCCCACATTGAGTTTGCTTATAACAATGCTGTTCATTCAGCTTCTAAGTTCTCACCATTTCAAATCGTTTATGGATTTAACCCTATGTCACCATTGGATTTGATGCCTCTTCCTTTGAGTGTGAGATTTAGTGTAGATGGTGAACAGAAGGTAAAGCTGGTTAAGAAGATTCATGCAGATGCCCGTAAGAACATTGAATCAAAGACTAAACAGTATGCTAAGTTTGCTAACAAGAACCGCAAGGAAATAGTCTTTAAACCAGGCGACCAAGTATGGATCTACCTCACAAAAGATCGGTTTCCAGTGAAACGACGGTCTAAATTGTTACCAAGGGTGGACGGTCCATTTACTGTGGTCAGCCGTATCAATAACAATGCCTACAAGCTAGATCTTCAAGGTAAGTATTCGATCAATTCAAGTTTTAATGTTACTGACCTTCTTCCTTATTGTGCAGAAAATCAGGATTTGAGATCAAATCCTCTTCAAGAGAGAGGGGATGTGAACCTGATCACGGACGAGCGAATGGAGGTTCCAGACGCACGAATGGACGGCCCGCTGATAAGTTTGGACGAGGACCAGGACAAGCAGCACGACCGGACGGACGATCCACAGGACGCTTGGGAAGGACACACGATCAACCATCAGGACGACCACCCGATCGTGTATCGGGACGAGCAGCCGGACAAACGGCCAAGTGAACTAAGGGCGGCCTAGCCTGACCCGAGGTTTGTCCCAACCACCGACCATGACCCCGATCTTGATGATGGACCTGACCAGGACCATCGACACATGGATCATTCCGGCTGGACCGTTGATGCTCGCTAGGACCAGGTAATTGAAACTAGCGGTTGAAGCCCTTTTCCTCAGGACTTCTCCACCATACTTCATGATGGGGTCATCCATGCTACACCAACCCGGTACTTGGAGGATGAGGTCCAGGCAACTCCCATTGTGTCTCACCGCATCATAACCAGAAGTAGGGCTGGCCAAGGAGTGCAAGACAAGAGTCGGGACCAGAACCAAACTCCTGGAGATTAAGCTGGAGTCAACTTAGTCCAAGCACAAGACCAAGAAGGAGAAAGGGAGATTGAAGATACCAGCCAGCCGTTTGATCATGATCAGCTGGGTGTTCCTGACCAGAACATCCATGCACACAGCCTTAGGGATAAGGTCTTGTGTGTCCTTACTATCCTTGAGTAAGGGCACCCCTTAAGACCTTAGATGATTAGGGTACTCTTTTCTTTTCTAAGTTTACCATAATGGGTTCTTGGAAATGGTTTTAATGAGGCCTGAAAGTCTAAGGCATCAAGCCTAGTGTCCCATTGATTTTTAAGTTGGATATGTCCATTTAAAATCAATTAGGCTTGATCCTATCTTAGGCCTTGTTTAGCCTTTGCATTATGGTTTGTAATCCTTTTGAAAGACTTAGTTTTTATTTTGGGTTTAGAAATGTTGACCACGAGTCTTGTGGTCAACTAGGTCACCCAATGTAGCCTATAAAAGGGCAAGCTCGTTTACATTTTACTCAGACTAGATGAATGAAAAACCCTAAGCGGCCTATTGGTCCAAACCGCCTTCTTTCCTTGTGAGTGTGTCTCCGAGAGAAAGAGTGTATTCCCTGTAGATTGAGTGTGTCTCTCTTCAAGGCAGGCTGTATCCAAGCCTGTCACAGCTTGGTGTGTTGCCCACAATCCATTTTCAGTTCGCTTATAAACCCTTTTCCTTCATTCCAGTCTTGTTCTTCCTCTTGTCTTACCTGTCGCTTCCTTACTGTACTTCTCACGCCTTCGCCTGCTCAAACGACCAAGGCCCTAACCATCCGGCCCTAGTCTCGCCCACAAGGTTACATTGATTGGAGCTTAGTTCCTCGTTTTTCCTCTCGCACTTCAGCTGGTCGCTTGTCCGTTCCTGCCTTAAGCCCCAGCCGGTTCAACTGTATCAAGGACCATCCGTACCGCCTCTCTTCCTGGCCATGTCTCGCATTCTCTCGACCGCTCCCCTTTCCTGATGGTTTGCCGTGTAACATTTTGGTATCAGAGCCCAAGTTCCACCAAGAAAGGTTGTACCTTTCCATCCCTTAGACTTAGGGTTTTAAAAAAAAAATTTTGCTTGCATTTGTGTGTGGTTTAGTTAGGATTTCTGTGGTGTTAGAGTGTTAGATTACTTGTTTAAACTTTGTTAGGACTGTGTAGAAATCCACCATTGTTGAGCTCGCTGAAGAAGAAAGGGTTAGGTAGAGACAAGTTTACTTTTGGGTCAGGTCCGTACCACCTTGGTCGGTGAGTCACCGAGTGGTCCACACCGGATGATGTCACCTTGTCTCTAGCAGGCTTGACCGGTTTAAAATTTGAAATTCTTCCTTTTTTTTGTTTCTTTTGGCGGTTCATGGTTTGATGATGAGTCTTGATTAAAAGTTAATTAAGCGTAGTGATTAGTTTAAACTTAATCCTAAAATTAATCAAGTCATTAGTGTTACACATAAGTCATTAGTTAAAACTACTTTGACTCGTTGACTTTTCTTCTTTTGCAAGGTCCCCCAAATTAAATGGCCGACCCAGCCCTAGCAGACATCTTGGCTAACCTACAAGCTCAGATCCAACAACTAGGAGACCGGTTGGGCAGAGAACGCCTCCAACCTTTTGGCCAACCCCAACCCGCTCAAGCTCCTCCTCAACCACGACCGAGAACGCCTCCACCCTTTTGGCCAGATCAAGAGATGGAAGGCTTGTCCAAAGATGATGCTTTTCATCCTCGTGTTAGGAGACCTAGGCCCCGGGAAAGGAGACCACCTGAGGAGAGGGATCATCATCACCAACCCCAGGCTCACTCTCCCCACCTCAAGATCGCCCCACCAACCTTTCCCGGTAAGGTGGACCCGAAAGCTTACCTCGAATGGGAGAGAATGATGGACCATATCTTTGATATATATGGCTTTCAAGAACCCAAGAAGGTAGCCTATGCAGCAGCCCTGCTCACCGACCATGCCTTGTCTTGGTGGGATCAAGACTCAGCCAAAAGGAGAAGGCGAGGAGAAGAGCCGGTCCGATCATGGGAGATCATGAAATTCATGATGAAAGGAAGGTACATCCCACCCATGTACCACAGAGAGCTTCAGAAGAAGTTTAGAAAGCTTACCCCAGGCCAGCGGAGTGTTGAAGAGTACTTTGGAGAGTTTGAACACCTAAGAAACCGGCTTGGACTAGAAGATGCCGAGGAGATCCTCATGGCCCAATTCTTGGATGGACTCCAAGAGAATATTGCTAGCAAGGTGGAGATGTACTCCTACAACGATCTCAATGAGCTCCTACACCTCTCCACTCAAGTAGAGAGTCAGCTCAAGAGAAAGACAAGGACCAGAGCTGTGGTCAACAACCCATGGACTAGTTCTAACCCTGTCTTCACTAGGCAATCTGACCGAGGCAAAGCTATAGCCCAAGACACGAGACCCCCATACAAGCCCAGGGAGACCACTCCTGCCCCAAGACCTGAAGCCATACCTACTCCTACTGGTCCCAAAACCCGGGACATCATGTGCTTCAAATGCCGAGGCCGATGGCATTATGCAAGGGACTGCCCAAATCCCAGGGCTATGATCATCACCCCATCTGGTGACTATGAATCCCAAGATGAGATGGATCCTTCTGAGGAAGCTGATGAAGAGGAGGATGATGTAGCTTACCCTTAAGTGGGAGAACTCTTGGTCTCAAGAAGAGTCCTCAACACCATCCAAGAACCGGATAAGACAGCCCAAAGGGAAAACATTTCCCACACCCGTTGTATGGTAAGTGGTAAGGTATGTTCTCTGATAATTGATGGTGGATCTTGTGCTAATGTGGCTAGCACTTAAATGGTTGAGAAATTGAATTTGGTAGCTACTAAGCATCCTAGGCCTTATAGACTAAGGTGGCTAAACGATAAAACCGAATTGAAAATTAGTGAACAAGCTAAGGTCTCTTTTAGCATAGGCAAGTATGTTGATGAGGTTCTTTGTGATGTAGTTCCTATGCAAGCCACTCAGATTTTGTTAGGCCGACCCTGGCAATTTGATAGGGAAGTTGTGCATGATGGTAGGACTAACAAGTATACCCTTATGATGAATAAGAAACGGATTAGTTTAGCCCCATTGGTGCCTTTCCAAGTTCATGAGATGCAAGTCAAGTTAGCTAAAGAGAAATGCATGTCTAAAACCAATTTCTTGATTGCACCCAGTGATGTTAGACGTTCCCTCTTTTATCCCACTTGTCAGGTTGTTTTGATTGTTTACAAGGATCTGTTGACTGTTGAACGTACTAATGTGGTCTTGCCAAGGGAAATCCGATTTTTACTTGACAGGTACAAGGACGTCTTCCCTGAGGAGTTACCAGCTGGATTGCCACCTTTGAGAGGTATAGAACACCAGATTGACTTCATCCCTGGAGCACAACTACCAAACCGGCCAGCATACCGAGTCAACCCCGCGGAGGCTAAGGAACTTGAGGCTCAAGTCCGAGACCTCATGGCTAAAGGATATGTGAGGGAGAGCTAAAGCCCATGTGCCGTGCCTGTGCTCCTTGTGCCCAAGAAGGATGGCTTCTATAGGATGTGTGTTGATTGCCGAGCCATAAACAACATCACTATCAAAGACCGCCATCCAATCCCAAGGCTAGACGACATGTTGGATGAGCTGAGTCGAGCAACCATCTTTTCCAAGGTGGACCTGAAGAGTGGATATCATCAAGTGAGGATGAGAGAAGGGGATGAGTGGAAGACCGCCTTCAAGACCAAGCATGGCTTATATGAGTGGCTAGTTATGTCGTTCGGCCTCTCCAATGCCCCAAGCACCTTCATACGCCTCATGCACCATATCCTTAGACCCTTCATGGGCAAGTTCTTAGTTGTCTATTTCGATGATATTTTGATTTATAGCTCCTGCTTAACTGATCATGTGCTTCACTTGGAACAAGTCTTAGAAACTCTTAGGAAGGAACGCATGTTTGCAAATTTGTCTAAATGCATCTTTTGCACAGATGAGGTTGTTTTTCTTGGCTTTGTGGTTAGCTCACAGGGACTCAGAGTGGATGTGGAGAAGATAGAAGCGATACTTGGCTGGCCTAGACAGACCTCAATCAGTCAAGTCCGAAGCTTCCATGGATTGGCCAGCTTCTACCGACGCTTTGTGAAGGATTTCAGCACCTTGGCTGCTCCATTAACCTCCCTGATCAAGAAGAACACTAGTTTTGAATGGGGAGAAGCTCAAGAACAAGCCTTCTTGGAGCTCAAGTACCAACTGACCCATGCACCTATCCTCGCCTTACCCAACTTTGAGAAGACCTTTGAAGTGAGAAGTTGACCGGTGCTACCCTGAACTACCCAGCCTATGACAAGGAATTGTATGCATTGGTCAGGGCGATGCAAACGTGGCAACACTAACTCTTGGCTAGGGAGTGTGTGATCCACACAGACCATGAAACTTTGCAACACCTCAGAGGCCAAACCGCATTGAAGAAGAGGCATGCTAGGTGGTTAGAGTATATAGAGACCTTTTCCTATGTGATAAAATACAAGAAGGGGAAGGATAATGTGGTGGCGGATGCTTTCTCAAGGAGGCACGCTTTGATATCTACAATGGATGCTAAGGTCTTGGGATTTGGACATTTGAAGACCATGTACCCTGAAGACCCTGACCTTAAGACAACATATGAGGAGCATGGGACAGGAGCATACACGCGGTTCTTTCTCCATGATGGGTTCCTTTTAAAGACAAACGATTGTGTATTCCCCAATGTTCAATAAGTGAGTTACTTGTGGAGGAAGCTCATGGTGGTGGCCTTATGGGTCACTTTGGAGTTGAGAAGACCCTTAGTGTTCTTAAGGAACATTTATACTAGCCAAAGATGAAGAAGATGGTGGCTACTCACTGTGACCGGTGCATCATCTGCAAGAGAGCCAAGTCCAGACTCCCCCCACACGGCTTATACATGCCCCTACCAGTCCCCACTCTACCATGGGTAGATATCTCAATGGATATCATCTTGGGGTTGCCAAAAATCCAACACAAGGATTCGGTGTTTGTGGTGGTGGACCGTTTCTCCAAAATGGCTCACTTCATACCCTGCTCCAAGACCAATGACGCCTCTCAGACCGCAACCCTATTCTTCAGAGAGGTGGTGAGACTTCATGGCATCCCAAGGACCATTGTGTCGGACCGGGATACAAAGTTCTTGTCCCACTTCTGGAGGACCCTGTGAAAGAAGCTTGGTACCAAGCTCTTGTTCTCTACCACGTACCATCCTCAAACAGATGGACAGACCGAGGTGGTTAACCGCAACTTAGGAGCACTCTTGAGGTCAACCATTAGACGTCATCTAACGACTTGGGTGGAGAGCCTCCCCTTGGTGGAGTTTGCCTACAATTCGGCCAAGCATTCTACCACAGGCATGTCCCCTTTTGAAGCTGTGTATGGTCACAACCCAGAAACTCCTTTGAGCTTGGCACCTTTGCCACCGACCGAGACCATGGACCTTGAAGGAGAAGCCAAAGCCGCAGCCATGAAGAGGATATTTGAGCAAGTGCATAGCTAGATTGAGAAGAGGAACGACCAAATCCGATCCAGGATCAATAAGAAGAGGAAGAAGCTGGTGTTCCAACCAGGAGATTGGGTGTGGTTACACCTAAGGCCAGAGCGTTTTCCCAACAAGCGAAAGCACAAGCTGGATTTCAGAGGAGATGGGCCATTTCAAGTGTTGGAACGCATCAATGACAACGCCTATAGGCTCAAGCTACCAGGTGAGTATAATGTGTCTTTCGTCCTTTAATGTTTCTGATTTATCTCCCTTTGATGCACAGGATGTTGGCTCTTTGGAGACCAAAGCACTTGAAGAGGGTGGGGATGATGGGGTCATCCATGCAACAACAACCCGGTACTTGGAGGATGAGGTCCAGGCAACTCCCTATGTGTCTCACCGCATCATGACCAGGAGTAGGGCTGGCCAAGGAGTGCAAGACAAGAGCCGGGACCAGGACCAAACTCATGGAGATCAAGCTGGAGTCAACTTAGTCCAAGCACAAGACCAAGAAGGAGAAAGGGAGATTGAAGATACCAGCCAGCCGTTTGATCATGATCAGCTGGGTGTTCCTGACCAGAACATCCATGCACACAGCCTTAGGGATAAGGTCTTGTGTGTCCTTACTATCCTTGAGTAAGGGCACCCCTTAAGACCTTAGATGATTAGGGTACTCTTTTCCTTTCTAAGTTTACCATAATGGGTTCTTGGAAAGGTTTTTAATGAGACCTGAAAGTCTAAGGCATCAAGCCTAGTGTCCCAATGATTTTTAAGTTGGATATGTCCATTTAAAATCAATTAGGCTTGATCCTATCTTAGGCATTATTTAGCCTTTGCATTATGGTTTGTAATCGTTTTGAAAGAATTAGTTTTTATTTTGGGATGTTGACCACGAGTCTTGTGGTCAACTAGGTCACCAATGTAGCCTATAAAAGGGCAAGCTCGTTTACATTTTACTCAGACTAGATGAATGAAAAACCCTAAGCGGCCTATTGGTCCAAACCGCCTTCTTTCCTTGTGAGTGTGTCTCCGAGAGAAAGAGTGTATTTCCTGAAGATTGAGTGTGTCTCTCTTCAAGGCAGGCTGTATCCAAGCCTGTCACAGCTTGGTGTGTTGCCCACAATCCATTTTCAGTTCGCTTCTAAACCCTTTTCCTTCATTCCAGTCTTGTTCTTCCTCTTGTCTTACCTGTCGCTTCCTTACCGTACTTCTCACGCCTTCGCCTGGTCAAACGACCAAGGCCCTATCCAGCCGGCCCTAGTCTTGCCCACAAGGTTACATTGATCGGAGCTTAGTTCCTCATTTGTCCTCTCGCACTTCAGTTGGTCGCTTGTCCGTTCCTGCCTTAAGCCCCAGCCGGTTCAACTGTATCAAGGACCATCCGTACCGCCGCTCTTCCCGGCCATGTCGCGCATTCTCTTGACCGCTCCCCTATCCTGATTGTTTGGCGTGTAACACTTCAGCTCAGGTTTGCTGGTCGTAATCCAAACCGTATTAATTAGATAAAAGGGAAGAAGTTTAATCTTGGTACTCTTTTCCCTTGGTGAGGTTTTTACCATTGGGTTTTTCTCACCAAGGTTTTGATGAGGCCCGGATTAATTTTCTAATGATCTTTGTCTAAGGCCCATGGCATTTCCCATTGGATTCTGGATTGGTTAACTTTTGGGCCCGGCCCATTTTTGGTCTACTGTTTTTCGAATTCAAGTGGTCAAATGTGCATTAATGTATTGTTTTCCGTGTGGTCTTTGGTGGTTTTCCCATGCTGCACATGCATGCCTTTGACTCCTTGACCACCGTCACTTGTAAACCCTATTTAGACACGGCCTTGGCCACTCCTGTACTTTTTCATCGAATTTTCTTGAATCTTAAATCATATTTGATTGATCTTGAATGTTTGGTCACTTATCCCTCACGAAATCTCCCTATAGTGTGTAATATCTATAGGCCATTTGGTAAAATCCTTTGTTTGATTGGTGTGTAATATCCTCTCAAATCCAACCGGAATAATCAAGGCTTGTCATCCCCTTGGTTGGATTCCATTCGCTTCATTTCATCTGTTCCACAATCGTTCTTGGTCCAATCCATTTCATAATCAGCGTGTACATCCTGTTGCCGGTCTTGGTCTGAGCATCCTTCCCTTGGAGGAACTCATCAGATATGGAGACTAGTGAAGGGAACTCGACGAGAAGAGATGGTGGAGAGGACGCCGGAGATATGGTTCAGATGTTTTCTACTTGATTCAAACCCAGAATTCGAAGCAATCATTGACCGATTCAGATGCTGTTAATCCGCTGATTTCATTTTCAGATCTATTGTGTATTTGGGATTATTGTTTTAAAATCGAATCGCATCTTTTTATTTTCATCGATATATCGCAGCTCAGTGTTTGTTTGATTTTTAATTGTAAGGGACTCACATTTCGTGACAAAAACAATTGCCCAGTGATAATAATTAGGGATTCCTAAGCTTAATTTCTCGCTCAATCATGAAATCATTCTTACTTGAAAGTGATTGTCCAATGATCGTAAGTGGAAGAGGAGAGGTTGGTTTAATCCGATTTTAGTTTTAATTTTAGGTTAAGTTGGTTTAATGTTAGCTTTAGGTTAACCACATCCGTAATTTGAATAAAAAATCTATAAACCAAATCATTAACCAGGATTGTGGAAAACTGAATCTAAAACTTTGAATTCATGGACAAATAAATCTGAACTTTGGAGTGGTGGGTAAATAAATAAAAAGTATAAAGGGGCTTCATCTGATACGATATCCCATAATTCATGTGGATCTGAGTCGTTTTCTCAACTTCTACAGGTATGATGGAAGCTAAACCAGCTAAAACACCCTTAGAAGAAGATTATAAAATCGCAACTAAAGGGGAGCTAGAGGAGGAAATTGATTTTCATGATCCTAAGCTCTATAGGAAAGTGGTTGCTAAGCTTATTTATCTAACCATCACAAGACCAGATTTATGTTTTGCTGTGAATCAGGTATCTCGGCACATGCAAGGTCCAAAGATGAGACATTGGGAGATGGCTATGCGGATTTTGAGATATCTGAAGGACACACATGAACAAGGTATATGGGTGGGTTGCAATAAAAATACAAATGTGGGTGGTTATTGTCATGCAGATTGGGCAGGAGATAAGGAGAATAGGAGAAGTACCACTGGCTATTGTACTTTCATAAGAGGCAACCTTGTGACTTACAAAACCAAGAAGCAAAAGGTGGTATCATGCTCTAGTGCAGAATCGGAATATAGAGCAATAAGGAAGCTTACAACTGAATTCATTTGGCTAAAGCAACTTTTGGAAGATCTGGCCGTGAAGTATGAAGATCGTATCACCGTCCACTGTGACAATCAGGCTGCCATACACATAGCCTCCAATTCAGTGTTTTATGAAAGGACCAAGCATACAAAAGTAGACTGCCACAAAGTAAGAGAGGCTTGGGAAAGGTATCATCTTGCCTTGCTATACAAGGAGTGAGGACCAATTAGCTGATGTATTCACCAAGGCAACATCTCTGAAGAATGAAGCCTCCATCAATCCAATGCTTGGCCTTATGACCATTCCACACCAATGATCCCAACATGGAGTGTTATACTCTTTTTCCCTATAAAATGTTTTTTCCCAATTGGGTTTTCCTTCTTTAGTTTTTTAATGAGGTAATACT
This sequence comes from Streptanthus diversifolius, assembly GCA_039880935.1. Lineage (NCBI taxonomy): Eukaryota > Viridiplantae > Streptophyta > Magnoliopsida > Brassicales > Brassicaceae > Streptanthus > Streptanthus diversifolius. The sequence goes on from JAXGFM010000001.1 coordinate 5,930,276, forward strand.
TCATGGTTGCAAGCTTAAACATTCATCATGTCTTAAGCTTGAGGGAGAGTGTTGAAATTAAGAAGAAATGATGAATTTAGAATACCCTTTATGGCTCTTATAATAGCTGTGTGTTATAATGGTTAAAGGGGAGTGTCTAAGGCTTGTTTGTGTTCTAGTATTATATTATCCTTGTAGCCATTCATGTATAAGGCAATCCTTGTATCCAAACAAGCCTAGACTAGATTAGTATAAATATCTCTCTCCCTTCACATTTTGTAACTAAGAAATCATAATTCTCATTCTCTTAATAAAATCATTATTTTCTCTAATTCTCTCGAATCTCTCATTCTCTCATTCTACAAATCTCTTAATCTCATAATCTTTCAGATCATTCCGCGATCGAGGCTCTCTTGCAGGAACCGGGTCCGCGCCGCACCAGCAAACTTGCCTTGGTTCCTCTTGCACCCATGGTCACTTCAAGACACCAATTGGCCGCAAAGTTCCGTTCGAGTCTCGATTTCCAGTCATCAGCCTTGGCCGATTTTGTACCACCCGCAAAGTACTTAGTACCCAGCTTGTGCATTTGATCAGCCATCGTAAGATACAGTGCAATCCTCCAGATCTAGCAGTCCATCCCTATCCGCTGCCGCGGCCGTACGCTCATTCACCACTAGCGGTGGTATCACCGACGCGAGTGCAACAGGCACCAGTGCAGCAGGAGCAGGTGCAACAGCCGACAACCTTTCCATAATCTGCGCCAACACTCCCAACACTTGGCCCAATTCTCTCTGAGGTGCAGCGGCCCCGTTCCCACGCATGTTTGACGCATCCTTTACACAGTCATCGTTAGGGTCCACACCATTCCTTGTCGCGGTGCAATGCTCAGCGCACCACCGTTCCTTTTCAGAGATCGAGTGTTCCTTACCATCTGCAATGTTCATTTACTAAGTTATCTTAGCACTAAATTAGTCCCACATCTCAGAAAATAAAGCTTACCGCGAGACTGGCTTGGAAGGATGGTTTAACCCACTAACCTGTTTATGCTAACACTGTCCTAGAATCGACCATGCTCTGATACCATAACTGAAACGCCCTAACCTGAAAAAGTTACCCGGGTGAAAGATTTCCTAGCCTCAAACAACCCAACAGTCGTAGTTAGTCAATTTCTTAATCCAAATTTTACTTAACATTTTCCTTAGCATTTTCAGTATTATATTCAGTGGAACAGTTCATAAACGTGCAAAACAATACTAGAATTAAAAACCAAGTAACTAGTACACGATAAGTCTGCTAATAAAACAGCAAGTAGTTTACTTATTGGCAATTAAAATAGACTTTGGGCCCCCAAATAGTCAACATGACTTATATTCCCAAATAAATACTTAGTCTAGAAAATAGAATAAAGATAGGAAAAGCCCAATAACGCTTAGCCTAGAAATCGATGAGGACTTATGAATGAGATGGAATTGTGAACAAGTCTTCACCGTCTTGCGCACTAAGAATATTGCCTCATTAAAACCTTCTTCGGAAAACCCAGTGGGACAAAACCAAAGATAGGAAAAACATACAATTTCCTAGCACGACTTTTGGTGTCTCTACCGGATGGTAATGGTAAAGACACCGGAGGAAGAAGAATCCTCTAGAAGGAACCTCCATGGCTCCTTATCCAGCTGGAACGGGTCGGAAGATCTTGGGATGGTCGAGGCTTGGCATGCTGGTCTGGACGCTGGCTGGTCGCCTAGCCAATGGTTGGGTGGTCAGGACGACCGGAATGGGCCACTCGGTCCAGAACTGGTAGGAATGGGGCTAGGACGGGTCGGCATGGTCCAGGTCGCCATGGTTGGTTCAGGGCTGGTAAGTTTACTTGTGATACAAGTAAGTTTACTTGCTTTTCTTCTATTATTTTTGTTTGATTGTTGTTTGTCTCATTTGCTTAGTTGCTTAGTTACTGAGTTGCTTAGTGTAGTTGGTAGAACGTGAATTTAGTGATTTTCTTAGTTGCTTAGTTGCGTACTCGTTTAATTTAGTTTGTCATATGTAGAACTTACTTGCTAAGTTTAGTTGCTAGTTTAGGTAATATGTATGTGATGTGAAGCAACTTAACTACATATGTTTCAGTTTTTGCATTTGATTTCTCTGTTATTTGGATTGAATAACCCGATTAAGCCCAAATTTGATGATATTCGGATCAACAAATATACATGGTTGTCGAACAAAAAAACTGAAAATAAACCGACCCGACCAAAATTAATTTTGGTGTAATTCGGAAATTTTTTTACCAACTCGAATTCGAAGCAATCTGAGGAAACCGACCAGAATAAAACAAACAAACCGAATGCCCAAGACTAGTTTGGACTGTTTATAAAGTTTCCTCACAGCTGCGTATTTTCTTAAGCTACAAATCCTGTCCGAATTTCTTCAGTTTGTGTTTTTCATTCTTGAGATTTCATTATCTTATCATAGTTTACTCCATAAGGCTGTGTGGCGACTTCTATCAACCCCAGCTTGATGATAGAACCGTGGGGTGGGCTGTCTTTCACCGATAAGCTCAGGTTGCTGGACAGAAGGAAAAAAGTGAAGGGTGAATAGAAGAGACCACACAAGCTGTGAAATGGGCTTATGATACTGCAAGAACTTCAACCAATGGAGGCTGAAGAACACGACTGCTACCATGCTTGGAGGCGGCGCTGGATTAGACACTAGTCTTAGAGTTTTGTTTGAAATACTTGTTGTCTTATTAATGAGTAGACAGGAGGCTTATATAATGTCTTATTACAACCTAGGCTAAATAACATGATGTTTAGCCTCTGAAGGAATTAAAACACAAGTAGTTTACTTAATGGCAATTGAAATAACTTTGGGCCCAAGTAGTCAATATGACTTATAAGCCGAATTAAAATACTTAGTGTAGAAATAGAATTAAAGATATAAAAGCCCAATACCACTTAGGCCAAAAATGAATGAGGACTTGTGAATGAAATGAAATTGTGGACAAGTCTTCACCGTCTTGCGCACTAAGAGTATTGCCTCATTAAAACTTTTTTTCGGAAAACCCAGTGGGAAATAACCGAAGATAGGAAAAAAGTACAATTTCTTAGCATGACTTTTGGTGTCTCTGTCAGATGGTAATGGTAAATAAACCGGAGGAAGAAGAATCTTCTAGAAGGAACCTCCATTGTTCTTTGTCTGGTTGGAATGGGTCGGATGGTCTGGGCTTGGTCACGGTTTTGTCAGATGGTCCGGAGCTGGTAGGCATAGTTGGTACGGTCGGTCCGGAGCTGGTCGGCATGGTCGGTTTGATGTCCTGTCCGGTTCCACTCTCCAATAGGTTCTTGAGCTTGTCTCCTAGAGCTTTCCTATTGGTTCGTGTGAGAGATCCTAGTGGAATGACTGGTGCAGTAGCTGGCTTGATTTCCTCATCATTCCCTCCCTATTGAATTGCTTTGGTCTCCAATGCGAACTCCTCACCTGCATCAAACAACGCTAAGTCAGAAACATTAAACGTACTAGACACGTTATACTCACCTGGAAGTTTGAGCTGGTATGCATTGTCGTTGATCCTCTGAAGGATGTGGAATGGACCATCTCCCCGGGGTCAAAACTTTCTCTTTCGTCATTGGAAACCTCTCTGGTCGGAGATATAGCCAAACCCAATCTCCTTCCTTGAACACCATGTGCCGAGGGCCATTATTGGCATTCTTGACGTTCTGAATGTTCCGTTGCTCCAGATTTTCCTTGGTTTCTTCATGTAGACGCATGATGTATTTCACCTTTGCTTCTCCCTCTAAGCTGATGGTGTCTACCAATGGAATGGGTGTGAACTGAATTGGCTTGGTCGGGTTGAAGCCATAGATGACTTCAAAGGGAGAACGCTTCATTCCGAAGTGTGTAGCCCTGCTGTAAGCGAACTCGACTTACAGAAGGCACTCCAACCAATTCTTCAAGTTTTTGCCAATCGTCGCTCTCAGTGTCTGGGAAAATGTCCTGATGAGGACATCGAGCCAGTCATTGCACGGGTCATTCCACCTGGACCTCTTACGCGGTCCAAGAGGAAAGCTTTAGGAGACAAGCTCGGCATGCTATTGGAGAGTGGAACCGGAGAAGACCCTAAGCTGACCCAGAAGACCAGCCCACGACCAGCCGTCCAGACGTCCAGCCCGGCTCACGCATCCGACCAGACCGGTCCGATCCTTGCACCCACGTCTGGACCTCCATTCCAGCTTGCACCATGGAGGTTCCTTCTAGAAGACTATTCCTCCTCCGGTGTCTTTACCATTACCATTCGGTAAAGACACCAAAAGTTGTTCTAGGAAATTGTACTCTTTTTCCTATCTTCGGTTTTGTCCCATTTGGTTTTCCGAGGAAGGTTTTAATGAGGCAATACTCTTAGTGTGCAAGGTGTTGAAGACTTGTTCACAAATCCATTTCATTCACAAGTCTTTAGGCGAATTCTGAGCCTAAGTATTATTTGGCTTTCTATCTTATTTATGTTTCTTTTAGACTAAGTGTTTAAATTGGGTTTAAGTCATGTTGACTAATTAGGGTCCAATATTTATTTTAATTGCCAATAAGTGAACTACATGTTGTTTTAATCTCTGAAAGGTTAAACGCCTTGTAGTTTATCCTAAACTTGTAACAAGGCATTATATAAGCCTTCTAGTTTACACTTAATGAAATAACAAGCATTTTGACAAAAACCTAAAGACCCTTAGTCTAAAAACAGCCGCCAGCAAGCCTTGCTGCAGCCGTGTGTTCTTCAGCCTTTTGGTTGGAGTTCTTGGAGTATCACAAGCCCCTTTCACAGCTTTTGTGGTCCATTCGATCCACCCCTTTACTTCCATCAAATTCTGTCCATTAACCTGAGATTCTCGGTGAAAGACAGCCCACCTAAGTTCTTACATCATCTGGTATCAGAGCTTAAAGCTCATGCTCATCAGGTTGATTATATCCTTTATTTTTGGCAATTTGTTCATTGTTTTTGTTCAACAGTTTTTGGCTTTTGATTGTGTTTCTTTCTCTTTCCCCTGAGGTTCTCGGTAATAAGGAGAGGAATCAAGTCACATACCTCAAACACCCTACAAAAAAAAAAAATTAGGTTCTATCATTCTTTGTTCTTATTTTTCTTAATTAAAAAAAAATAGAAGAATTTGATTGTTTCATTGTTTAGTTGTTGCTAGAAATAGTTTTTTTAGAAAAAGAAAACAAAATATTGTTTAGGTTGTTTAAAAACAATATATGACCTTTTAGAAACTCACCTAGAACACCTTCACCATACTTGAAATCCATAAGGAGTTGTGTGTTTCTTGTTCTTTGCTAGGTTTCCTTTAGTTGTCGAGTGCTAGGCTAGGTTTTGTGTCTCGCGTCCTTAGCTCCCAGCCTGTGACCAAGCCGCTTTCCCTTTAGCGCTAGCTAGGTTCTTGGTCTAGTCCGTTTGGTTGTTTGCATGAGATATATGTTTAGGTCCTTCTTTGTCTGCAACCTGTGTTCCTAGTCTTGTGTAGCCGTCCGGTTCTAGTGGTCACGCACTAGTTCTAGGTTGTTTTGGGTTCCGCGTGTGTGCGTGGCTTGCTCGTACCGCGTTCCAGTTCCTTAGCGTCCCAGTCGTGAGTCCCTGTCCCGTGTGCATCGAGTTCTAGGTCCCTTCTCGTACCGCGCAGCCTGCCTTATTCGTTCCACACCTTAGCGACCTTCCCATAGTGTCGCGTCCCATCTCGCTAGCCATAAACCGTACAGCATCTAGCCGAGCCTTCCCGTAGTGTCCGCGTAGCCGCCCTAGCCTGCGTGTAGTTAGGTCTTCCGCGAGCATAGCTTGCTCTCCTAGGCGGTTAGGTTAGTTTAGTGTCTAGGTTCTTAGTCTTAGTTTTTAGGAAATTTTCCCTAGTCTTTAGATAGCATATTAGTTAGTTTCCATAAGTTTTCTAGACTAGAAATTAGTTTAGGAAGTTTTCTAGATAGTATTAGGAAATTTTCTAGATATTTATTAGGAATTTATTTAGTTTCCTTTAGTTTTTAGGAAATTTCCATTTAGGATTAGGTAATATTTTTTATGATATTTTCCATCTTTTTAGGTTTCCTTTTTCTAGATATAAGATATTTTCCTTTATTGATTGTTTCCTTTTGTGAGTAATTTGTTTACTTATTATATAAATAAAAATAAAATCTGTGGAAATTTTCCAATTAAGGAAAGTTTCCATAATCTGCAAGTTTCCTTTTCGGAAAACTTTCCATTTCTAGAAATTTCCTTTTCTCGGAAAAGGAAATATGTTAGGGCAAGACGAGTCTACGTCAGGGCGAGCCAATCAAAAAATGATTCAGCTATTGCAAGCTTTGACTGCCCAGATGTCTACCTTCTCGACCCACCTCGAGCGGTTAGGACAACCCGCATCGGCACGCACTGCAGCACCTGCCGCGCCTCCCTACCATCAGGATCGACCACCCATGGGTCGATATCAACACTACGACGACGAGCCACCACCACCCCCACCTCGTCCAGCAGCTCACCATCCGGAGGTCAAGATGAACCCACCTCTCTTCTCGGACAAACTTGATCCCGAAGAATACCTAGACTGGGTGAGATGCATGGAGCTTATCTTCGAGTACTACAACTACGACGATCCCCGAAAGGTCATCTTTGCGACAGCGCAAATCAGAGACCATGCACTAGCATGGTGGGATCGAGAAGTCACCACCCGTAGACGAGCTCGTATGGGTTTCGTGACTTCATCGGTCGAGCTGACCAAGATCATGAGGCGACGATACGTGCCGCCCCATTTCCACCGCGAGCTTCAGCGACGTTTCCGACGTCTCACTCAAGGAAGCAAGACGGTGTCCGAATACTTCGATGAATTCGAGCACCTCCGCAACCGACTCGATGAAGACGAGTCTGAGGAGAGCCTTATGGCCCAATTCATTGACGGCTTGCAGGAGTCAATTTCCAGAAAGATTGAGTTGCAGCCTTACCACGACCTAGGCGAGCTGTTCCACCTAGGAGTCCAGATCAAGAAGTGCCATAAGAGGAAGCTTGACGCACCTTCTCAACCCAAGAACACGTAGAACACTGGTTCCAAGCCTTTCGAGAGGCCGACTCAGCCCATTGACCCACGGCTCAAAGGCAAAGCTGTCGCTTCCAGAGGAAGAAGAATAACGAGAAAACATTTTTCATTCCAAATGCACCATACTTGGGAAAGTGTGCTCGTTGATCATCGACGGAGGATCCTGTACAAATGCCACCAGTAAATACATGGTGGAGAAACTGGGATTGCCCGTGACCAAGTATCCCAAGCCCTACAAGCTCCGATGGCTGAACAACAAGACAGAGTAATAAATCTCGGATCAAGTAAAGGTCTCTTTCAGCATCGGCAGATACCAGGACCAGGTCACCTGCGATGTCGTCCCGATGTCAGCTGGACATCTTCTGCTTGGACGACCTTGGCAATTCGACCGAGAGACTACACACAACGGACGAACCACCTTCTACTTGTTCATCCACGACAAGCGTAGATACAACTTAGCCCCAATGTCTGCATACGCTGTCCAAGAGATGCAGTCAAAGATGGCGAAAGATCAACACGCCAGAAAGGAGAATTTTCTGATAAATGTGGCAGACATGCGGAAAGACACTTGCACAGCAGGTACTCAGGTCGTCTTGATGCTCTACAGAGAGAGTTTACACACGGCTGGAACTGAGCCTCCCCTATTGACTTCATCCCCAGAGCTCAATTACCTAACCGTCCGGCCTACAGAGTAAACCCCGAGGAGGCTAAAGAATTACAACGACAAGTCCAGGACCTCATGGCTCAAGGATACGTTCGTGAGAGCCTCAGCCCTTGTGCCGTCCTGGTTCTTCTGGTACCCAAGAAGGACGGAAGTTGGAGGATGTGCGTTGACTGCCGCGCCATCAACAACATCACTATTAAGTACCAGCACCCGATCCCACGACTGGACGACATACTAGACGAGCTCAGCAGAGTCGCAGTCTTCTCCAATATCGATCTGAAAAGTGGATACCATCAAGTGAAGATGTGAGAGGGAGATGAATGGAAGACTGCCTTCAAGACCAAGCAAGGTCTTTATGAGTGGCTAGTAATGCCATTTGGCCTATCAAACCCGCCCAGTACCTTCATGCGACTAATGAATGAGGTTCTTCGACCGTTTATTGGCAAGTTCGTAGTGGTCTACTTCGACGATATTCTCGTCTACAGCACGACCTACCAAGACCACCTGGAGCACTTAGAGGCCGTGATCACAACCCTACAGAAAGAGCAGCTGTACGTCAACTTCAAGAAATGTACATTCTGCACCGACCAAGTTGTTTTCCTTGGTTTCGTCGTAAGTTCCCAGGGACTTCAGGTGGACGACGAAAAGATCAAGGCCATCCAGGATTGGCCCACACCAACGACCGCCAGTCAGGTCCGCACCTTTCATGGACTCGCCAGCTTCTACCGACGGTTCGTCCGAGACTTCAGCACGATAGCTGGTTCGTTGACCTCGACGATCAAGAAGAACCAGGACTTCCGTTGGGGACCCGAGCAAGACAAAGCCTTCCAGCTCCTCAAGGAACGCCTTACACACGCCCCAGTCCTCGTGCTACCAGACTTCACGCAGACATTCAAGGTCGAGTGTGATGCTTCAAGCGTTGGCATTGGAGCCGTCCTTATCCAAGGCGGACGACCAGTCACCTACTTTAGTGAGAAGTTAAGTGGACCTGCACTTAACTATCCGACCTACGACAAGGAACTCTATGCCTTTGTATGTGCCCTAGAAACCTGGCAGCATTATCTGCTTGCCCGTGAGCTCGATATTCACACCGATCATCAGACGCTCCAGCACATCCGTGGACAGTCCACGCTGAAGAAACGCCATCTGCTCGCTGATACAGCCTAATATCCGTCATGGAGTCCAAAGTTTTAGGTTTCGAGATGATCAAGGAGCTGTACGCCGACGATGTAGACTTCGCCCAGGCTCCCCTACAGCACGACAAAGGCAACTACAGCCGTTTCTTCATACATGACGGATTCCTCTTCAAAGACAAACGACTCTGCATTATGAGAGGATCGATTCGAGAGCTGCTTCTCAGGGAGGCACACAGCAGAGGCCTCATGGGCCACTTCGGGATTGACAAGACCTTAAGCATGCTTAAGGAGCAGTTCTATTGGCCTCATCAGCGCCGAGATGTCGAGACGCACTGCGCCCGGTGCCTTATCTGCAAAAGGGCTAAGTCCAAGATGCATCCGCAGAGTCCTTACATGCCACTGCCAGTCCCATCCGCACCTTGGACAGATATCTCCATGGATTTCATCCTAGGCCTGCCGAAATTACACAACAAGGACTCGATCTTCGTCGTGGTCGACAGATTTTCCAAGATGGCACACTTCATCGCTTGCAACAAGACCAATGACGCAAGCCAGATCGCCGACCTGTTCTTCAAGGAGATAGTCCGACTTCACGGCATTCCCCGGACGATCATTTCAGACCGTGACACCAAGTTCTTGAGCCACTTCTGGCGAGCTTTGTGGCGAAAATTAGGCACCAACCATCTGTTCTCTAAAGCATATCATCCACAGACGGACGGACAGACCAAGGTTGTCAACAGGACTTTGTCCCATACTTTGAGGGCAACAATCGGCCGCAATCTGAAGAATTGGCTGGAATGCCTCTCGTACGTCGAGTTTGCCTACAAGAGAGCCACGCATTCTGGCACAAAGCGTTCACCTTTTGAAGTTGTCTACGGCTTCAACCCGACAACACCCATCGAGTTCACACCCATTCCGTTGGGCGACACCATCAGTTTGGAGGGAGAAGCCAAGGCAGAATACATCAAGCGGCTTCATGAGGAGACCAAGGCCAATCTGGAGCAACGGAATATCAAGAACGTCAAGAATGTCAACAAGGGCCGTCGGCACATGGTTTTCAACGACAACGGGAGATGGTCCCTTCCGCGTCCTTCGGAGAATCAACGACAACGCCTACCAGCTCGAACTTCCAGGTGAGTATAACGTCTCTAGTACTTTCAATGTTTCTGACTAAGAGTTGTTTGATGCAGGTGAGGATTTTGCTTTGGGTACCAAAGCACTTCAAGAGGGAGGGAATGATGAGGACATCGAGCCAGTCATTGCACCGGTCATTCAACTTGGACCCCTTACGCGGTCCAAGAGGAAAGCTTTAGGAGACAAGTTCAACATGCTATTGGAGAGTGGAACCGGAGAAGACCCTGAGCTGACCCAGACGACCAGCCCACGACCAGCCGTCCAGACGTCCAGCCCGGCTCAGGCATCTGACCAGACCAGTCCGGTCCTTGCACCCACGACCGGACCTCCATTCCAGCTTGCACCATGGAGGTTCCTTCTAGAAGACTCTTCCTTCTCCGGTGTCTTTACCATTACCATTCGGTAAAGACACCAAAAGTCGTTATAGGAAATTGTACTCTTTTTCTTATCTTCGATTTTTGTCCCATTGGGTTTTCCGAAGAAGGTTTTAATGAGGCAATACTCTTAGTGCGCAAGGCGTTGAAGACTTGTTCACACATCCATTTCATTCACAAGTCTTCAGGCAAATTCTTAGCCTAAGTATTATTGGGCTTTCTATCTTATTTCTGTTTCTTTTAGACTAAGTGTTTAAATTGGGTTTAAGTCATGTTGACTAATTAGGGCACAATATTTATTTTAATTCCCAATAAGTGAACTACATGTTGTTTTAATCTCTGAAAGGTTAAACGCCTTGTAGTTTACCCTAAAGTTGTAACAAGGCATTATATAAGCCTTCTTGTTTACACTTAATGAAATAACAAGCATTTTGACAAAAACCTAAAGACCCTTAGTCTAAAAACAGCCGCCAGCAAGCCTTGCTGCAGCTGTGTGTTCTTCAGCCTTTTGGTTGGAGTTCTTGGAGTATCACAAGCCCCTTTCACAGCTTGTGTGGTCCCTCGATCCACCCCTTCACTTCCATCGAATTCTGTCCATTAACCTGAGATTTTCGGTGAAAGACAGCCCATCTAAGTTCTTACATCATGTCTGGTTGACCACCTTTGTCTGTCCGTCAGTCTGTGGATGGTACGCGGGAGAAAACAAGAGGTTGGTCCCTAACTTGCGCCACAAGGCTCGCCAGAAAACAAGAGGTCGGTAGTCTGGCTTGCGTCATTGGTCTTGTTGCAAGCGATGAAATGCGACATCTTGGAAAATTTGTCGACCACTACGAAGATGGAATCTTTTGAGATGTCTGTCATAGTTTGAAGTCCATGGAGATGTCTGTCCAGGATGCTGATAGGACTGGTAATGGAATGTAAGGACCCTCCGGATGCATCTTGGATTTAGCCCGTTTGCAGATAAGGCACTTAGCACAGAGTGCCTCTACATCTCGTCGTTGGTGGGGCCAGTAGAAGTGTTCCTTAAACATGCTCAATGTCTTGTCAATTCCAAAATGACCCATTAGACCTCCTCAGTGGGCCTCTCTCAAAAACAGCTCTTGAATCGGTCCTCTCGGAATGCAGAGACGCTTCTCCTTAAAAAGGACCCCGTCGAACAAGTAGAAAAGGCTGCAAGTGCCCTTACCGTGTTCTTGGTAAGCCTGAGTGAAGTTGGCGTCATCAGCATATAGCTCTTTGATAATCTCGAAAAGATTCAGAACCTTTGACTCCATCACAGAAATTAGGCTGTATCTGCGGGATAGGACGTCAGCCAAAATATTGTTCGTTCTCTTCTTGTACTTGATGACGTAGGGAAAGGTCTCGATATACTCCAACCAACGAGCATGCCCCTTCTTCAGCGTGGATTATCCTCTGAGGTGTTGGAATGTCTGATGATCGGTGTGAATCACGCACTCCCGGGCAAGTAGATAGTGCTGCCAAGTCTCTAATTGGCCGACCAAAGCATATATGTCTTTGTCCTAGGTCGGATAGTTAAGTGCAGATCCACTTAACTTCTCGCTGAAGTAGGCGACGGGTGTTTCACCTTGGGTGAGGACTGCTCCGATGCCGATCCCTAAAGCATCACATTCAACCTCGAAGGTTTGGTTAAAGTCTGGTAGGACTAGGACTAGGGCTTGGGTGAGGCGTTCCTTCAGCAGCTTGAAGAACTTATCCTGGTCAGGTCCCCAACGAAATTTTCGGTTCTTCTTTATCGTCGAGGTCAACAGACCAGCAATCGTGCTGAAGTCTCGGACGAAACATCTGTAAAAGCTGGTGAGTCCGTGGAAACTACGGACCTAGCTGGCGGTCGTCTGTGTGGGCCAATCCTGTATGGCCTTGATCTTCTCGTCGTCCACCCGAAGTCCCTGAGAACTTACGAAGAATCCAAGAAAGACGACTTGGTCTGTGCAGAATGTACATTTCTTGGATTTTTCGTACAACTGATCCCTATGAAGGGTGGTAATGACGGCCTCTAGGTGCTCCAGAAGGTCTGATTAGGTCATATTATAGACGAGAATATCGTCGAAGTAGACTACTACGAACTTGCCAATGAACGGTCGAAGGACTTGGTTCATAAGGTGCATGAATGTAATTGGGGCGTTGGATAGGCCAAATGGCATTACTAGCCACTCATAAAGACCCTGCTTGGTCTTGAAAGCAGTCTTCCATTCGTCTCTTTCTCGCATCCTGCCTTGATGATATCCGCTTTTAAGATCAATCTTCGAGAAGACCGCGGCTCCGCTTAAGTCATCTAACATGTCGTCCAGGCGCGGAATAGGGTGCCGGTACTTGATTGTAATGTTGTTGATGGCGCAACAGTTAATGCACAGCCTCCAGCTCTCGTCCTTATTTGGTACAAGTAGGACCGGGACGGCACAAAGACTGAGGCTCTCTTGGACATAACCTTGAGCCATAAGATCCTGGGCTTGCCGTTCTAATTATTTAGCCTCCTCATGTTAGTCTTCGAACTTGTAGTCTCCTGAAGCAGTGAGTACCGTTGTCCGTTGAGTGGGACATTATCGGGACATATGTCTTCTTCCTTTGCACTTGAAGTATACAATCTCGCTGCTCCGCTGAGGCTGGGTCGTGGAACTGGTCGGCTTTGGGGCGGTTGGGGCTGCCCTGGGACCCGAGCTGCTGACCACGGCTTTGCCCTTGAGACGCGGATCAATGGGCTGCGTCGTCCGCTCAAATGGCTTGGAGCCGGTGCTCCAGATGCTCTTAGGTCGAGAAGGTGCGGCTAGTTTTTGTTTATGCCACTTTTCTATCTGGACTGCTAAGTGGAACAACTCGCCTAGATCATGGTATGGCTGTAGCTCGATCTTTCGGGCGATGGACTCGTGCAAGCCATCGATTAGTTGGGCCATTAGACTCTCCTCGGACTCGTTTACGTCGAGTCGGTTGCGGAGGTGCTCGAATTCATCGAAATATTCAGACACCGTCTTGCTGCCTTGGGTAATGCGTCTAAAACGTCTCTGAAGCTCACGGTGGAAGTGAGGTGGGACGTAGCATCTCCTCATAATTTGGGTGAGTTCGATTCATGAGGTCAAGGCACCCATACGAGCTCTCTTGCGAGCTGTTACTTCTCGATCCCACCATGCTAGTGCATGGTAAGTAAACTGCGCCGTTGCTAGGGCGACTTTACGGGGATCGTCGTAGTTATAGACTCGAAGAAGAGTTCCATTCTTCTCTCCCAGTCTAAGTACTCCTCGGGATCAACCTTTCCGGAAAAGGGAGGCAGGTTCATTTTTACTTCGAGGTAGTGCATAGGCTGTCGAGGTGGAGGCATGGGTTCGTCGTAGTACTGATGTCGACCCATTCCTTGATGGGCGGTCTGTGGTCGGTCGTGTGGGTATGGGGGTGGCGTGGGGACTGGTGCAGATGCAGGCTGATCCAAACGCTCGGGACACGTCGCTATGGTCGTCATCTGTGTCGTCAACGCTTACCGAAACTGCAGTATTGCTTGATTGTTCTGTCCCGATGTCGACTCGTCACTTCCTGACATATTTCCTTTTCCGAGAAAAGAAAATTTTTAAAAATGGAAATTTTTTTGAAAATAAACTTGAAAGAATGAAAACTTTCCTTAAATGGAAAATTTCTACATATATGATTTTTATTGTTATTACTTATAAAATAAAAGGAAACTAACTATTTGTGAAAAAGAAAATATAAGAAAAATGAAACTATACTAAAAGCCAATTATTTCCTAAAGCTATAAAGAAAAACTAAGAAATAGAAGATATCCTAAAAATAAATATAGCCTAAAACTAAAAAGGAAACTAACTAAATGGAAAATATCCTAGAATTTTATTGCCTAATTAACTAAAAGGAAACTATCCTTAATAAAAAGGAAAATCTATTAACTGCCAAAAAAATCATAGGGAAATTCCTAAAAGGTTTTAGAAAACTTCTTAAACTATTTCCTAGCCTAGAAAAATTATGGAAACTAATTAATTTTCTACATAAACAAAAAGAGGAAAACTAACTAAATTCTAAGGTGAAGAATCTAGACACTTAGGGATTTTGAGAAACCTAGCCGCCTAGGGATGGCTCGGGTGCTAGGGTCCTAACACAAGACGTAGACTAAGGCTAAGGAAACTAAGACCTAGCCGCCTAATGATGTGGGCCGCGGAAGCTAGAACCACCTAAGGAGGTTCAGGCAGGACGAGGCTGACGCTTCACCGCGAGAGAGGGTCGATCACGGATAGGCTGGGATGCTGGAACGGAAGAGACTCAACCGAACAAGCGCTTGGAACCGGGGGAAAACAAGCTGGACCACACGGCTATGGATGGACCGTGATACACCAGTGAGCGACTCAAGCCGGCGGCTGTGACTCTTGTAACCGACTAGGGCTAGGCGGCGCAATAAACTAAATGTAATAGGGTTTTGAATTTTCTTGAGTAATGTCTGATTCTTATTCATGAAAAAGACTTGGCTTTATAGGCCTAAGTCATTAGGGTTTCACCCTTACAAAAACAACAAGTAGTTTAAAAATAAAACAACAAGAACTTAAACTAAAAACAACATGAAGTCTAAATAACTGTCTTGGGCCGCGGGCCTTAATGGCTTAACACGGGCCCAAATTCTATACTTAGAAAAATAATGAGACATAACGAAATGGCTTGAGCCGTGGGCTTCTGCGAGTTGATCAAGCCCAAGTCCGGTTACACACTAAGGGCGTTGCCTCGTTAAAACCTCCCTCGGAAAACCCATTGGGACAAAACCGAAGGTAGGAAAAAGAGTATAATTCCTTAGCGCGTCAGAGAAATGTTAAACGTCAGAGAAATGTTAAACTCACCTGGCAGTTCTAGTTGGTAGGAATTGTCGTTGATCTTCTTCAAGACTCGGAATGGTCTGTCTCCTCTAGGTTCCAGCTTGTACTTGCGCTTCTGGGGGAACCTCTCGGGTCGCATGTGTAGCCAGACCCAGTCGCCTTGCTTCAATGTCGTCTGTTTACGCCCCTTGTTGGCTTGTCGAGCGTAAGTCTCCGTCTTCTTTTCTAGGTTTTCCTTGACCTTCTGGTGCAGCTTCTTGACGTATTCGTCCTTGCTATCTCCCTCTAAACTCACGATCTCAGCTGGTGGCAAGGGCGTAAATTCCATTGGCGACAATGGGTTGAAACCGTAGACGATCACAATCGGTGACTTCTTGGTCGCGGAGTGGACGGCTCTATTGTATGCGAACTCGACCAGCGGGAGACACTCGAGCCAAGACTTCAAATTTCGCACGATGGTAGCTCTTAGAAGGGTGGATAGCGGTCGTTGAGGATTACTTCTTGGTCGCGGAGTGGACGGCTCTATTGTATGTCTGTCCGTCCGTTTGTGGATGACAGGTCGTTGAAAACACCAGTTTTGTGCCGAGCTTATTCCATAGGGTCCGCCAAAAGTGGCTGAGAAACTTAGTGTCTCGGTCGGACACTATAGTCCTGGGAATCCCGTGAAATCGTACAATCTCCCGGAAGAACAAACTCGCGGTTTGGGTGGCGTCATTGGTCTTGGCACACGGAATAAAATGAGCCATCTTCGAATACCTGTCTACTACGACGAAAATGGAGTCTTTGTGGTTGATCTTAGGCAAGCCTAGCACAAAGTCCATTGAAATATCAGTCCAAGGAGTAGTAGGAATAGGTAGGGGAAGGTATAATCCATGGGGATGCACTCTGGACTTGGCCCGTTTGCAGACCAAGCAGCGGTTGCGATAGGCCTCGATATCTCGTCGAACATGGGGCCAGTAGAAATGCTCCTTGAGTAGGCTCAAGGTTTTGGCCACGCCAAAGTGACCCATCAAGCCTCCTCTGTGGTCTTCTCTCAGCAGCAACTCTCGGGTCGAACCTTTCGGAATATAGAGTCTCCGATCTCTGAAAAGGAACCCATCGAACAAGTAAACCCGTGAGTGGGTACCAGTGTCGGCATGGTGAAAGGCTTCTCTGAGGTCGTCGTCTTGGGCATATAGTTCCTTGAGTAGCTCGAACCCGAGGACCTTGGCTTCCATGACCGATATCAAGGAATCTCTCCGGGATAATGCATCGACGACGACATTTTCTTTCCCTTTCTTGTACTTGATAACGTAGGGAAATATCTCTATGAACTCCAGCCAGCGTGCGTGTCGCCTTTTCAACTTGGTCTGGCCTCTTAGGTGTTGCAGCGTCTGATGGTCTGTGTGGATAACGCATTCCCGGGCCAGAAGATAGTGCTGCCAAGTGTCATTGCTCGAACCAAGGCATACATTTCTTTGTCGTAGGCGGGATAGTTGAGGGCAGCTCCGCTCAACTTTTCACTGAAGTAGGCTACGGGTTTGCCCCCTTGGGTCAGGACGGCTCCAATTCCGACGCCAGATGCGTCGCACTGTACCTCGAAAGTCTTCTGGAAGTCCGGTAGGGCTAAGACCGAGGCGTGAATGAGCCGGTCTTTGAGCAGGTTGAAGGCTTTCTACTGCTCGGGTCCCCAGCTAAATGCCCGATCTTTTTTTATCACGGAGGTCAAAGGGATGGCGATGGTGCTGAAATCCCGGACGAACCGTTGGTAGAAGCTTGCCAAGCCATGGAAGCTCTGGACTTGGCTGATACTCGTGGGCGTGGGCCATTCTCGGATGGCCTTAATCTTCTCCTCGTCTACCTGTAATTCCTGAGAACTTACGACAAAACCTAGGAAGACTACCTGGTCAGTGCAGAACGTACACTTCTTCAAATTGGAATACAACTTCTCCTCTTGAAGTGTGCGTATGACCAACTCTAAATGAGTGACGTGATCGGCGTAAGAGGCACTATAAACAACGATGTCGTCAAAGTAGACTACGACAAACTTACTGATCTATGGCCTCAGAACATGGTTCATTAGCCGTATGAAAGTGCTCGGGGCGTTGGATAGCCCAGTTTTCCACTCGTCTCCTACTTGCATGCGGACCTGGTGATATCCGCCCTTCAGATCGATCTTTGAGAAGATCGAGGCTCCGCTTAGTTCATCCAGCATATCGTCTAATCGTGGTATAGGGTGCCGGTACTTGATGGTGATGTTGTTGATGGCTCGGCAGTCAACACACATTCTCCATGAACCGTATTTCTTTGGCACGAGCAGAACGGGTACGGCACATGGACTGAGGCTTTCTCGGACATAGCCTTGGTCCATGAGTTCTCGAACTTGATGTTCGAGCTCCTTAGCTTCCTCCGGGTTGACACGGTAGGCGGGTCGGTTAGGCAATTGAGCTCCCGGAATGAAATCGATGTTGTGCTCCAAAAGCTTGGCGAATTAAGGTGGGGGCGGTAGATCTGTGCTATCGGCGTGAAGTGACTCCTTAAAGATCATAAGGACGACGCTAGTATCGTTCCTACTTACTGCCTTACGGATGACCCTGGAGTTCACGAGAAAATTTAGAGGAATCCGTTCTCAGCTGGATGTCCCGGACTTGCTGTGGTGCGAGCGGTGCTAAGTTAAGCCTGCGCTTGTTGTGAACAAAGGAATACAGGTTAGTCCGCCCATTGTGCGTGGTTTCCCTGTCAAACTGCCATGGACGTCCAAAAAGGAGGTGACCAGCTTGCATTGGGACCACGTCGCACAAGATCTGATCGGTGTAACGGCCTACGCTAAAAGGCACCGTCACCTGATCGGTTATGCGTATCTCGGTCTTATCATTGAGTCACCTAAGCCCGAGCTTGTCAATTATATATTCACTGGCGACGTTGGTACAGGAACCTCCGTCGATAATCAGAGAACATACCTTGCCCTTAATAGTGCACTTGGTATAGAAAATGTTCTCACGCTGGGCGATCTCGTTAGGGCCAGCTATGGTGTTGAGGACTCGTCGGAACATCAAGAGCTCTCCGGAATTGGGATACTCGATGTCGTCCTCTGCCTGCTCCTGTTCTTCTAAAGTCTCCTCGTCGCCTTCGTCTGCGGATTCGTACTCTCCGGACGGTGTGAGGATCATTACCTGATGTGAGCCTGGTCGACCAAAGGCACCACTCGATCGTTGGTACGGACGCGGAACAAGACAACCAGCCGGATGGAGGCGCGGGTGACGAACTTGTGCAATCGGACCAAGATATGGAGGTTGGCCCGGAACGTGGCCAACAGCCAAAGCCGGCTGACCCAATACCGACCCAAGGCAAAACAAGAAGGACTACCCGGCCATCAACTCAGGCTGCGACCCGTGCTTCGGTCCGAGCTGCGGAAGATTGCTCGTCCAAGTCTCCGACCCATGTTCCGACCTCAACGGCGACCACAACATCAAGTCATGACCTGCCCAGGACGTCACCAAGGACCAACCCCTCAGCTCAACCGTCACGTGAAGACTCGACCGGCCTTGTCCCGGACCCATGGGCCGTTCCACTCGGTCCCATGACCCGTGCCCGGACCAAGGCCCTACAAAAGTCTATTGGGGTGTTTCTAACCCATTCTCTGTCTAATCTTGTTTAAGTCCTTTGGTTTGGTCTGTGGGATTATGAGTTTGGGATTAAGGGCCCATTTGGTTCCCTTTTCCCATGTGAGGTTTTTCCCATTGGGTTTTTCTCACATGGATTTTTAATGGGGCCTGATGAACCTTTAAAATGAACAAACCCATAAGGCTTTGGACTTAAGATCAATGGCATTTCTTTGGCCGGCCCAATATCCTTGTGTCGAAATTGCACACGTTTTGACTTCATTGTTTTCACTTGGTCTTTGTAGTTTAAATGCATGGTTGTTTGTGCCATGCATGCATGTCTCTTTGACCATGCAAGTTTGAATGTCTTTTGGCGTGTATAAACTTTGGCCTTGGCCAGTTTGTAATCTTCAATCGATTTTGAATAAGAAAACTTTGTTGTTTACAAGTGTTCTTGATCGGTTTATTCCTTCTTGCAAATCCTCTCCTAGTGTGTAGTATCTAGGTTACCCATTTGCAAAACCCTCGTGAGATCTAATGTGTCATATCTAGACCCTGCAAGTTGGTGTCTCAAAGCCGTCCATTCCTTTGAGAATCCGCCAGTTCGATCCGCTTCCATAGTCGACCTCCACTCCTCTTGATCCGTTCCATTCTCTTGCCACCCGCCTTGTTCATCTACCGCCGTGACAACCTCCATCCCCATTGAATTTCACCTTCCGCACCTTGCTCTCCTGCTGCTGATCTTGGAGTCACGCGATCCCTCTCCCTAGGACCACGTCAAGTGGTATCAGAGCAGACATCAGGCTGAGCACTTCATCCCTTCTTGATTTTCGATTTCATTTTGTTACGAAAACCTTGATTTTCCAAAGTGTCCATTCATATACCATTGAACCATAATAGATCCGCGAGTTTAGACATATCCCCTTGAACTTTTGACTTGTTTTGAGTGTTTTGATGGCAGGGAATGAAGATGAGGAGCCAGAAGCGAACCGCTTCCACCGGCTGTTTGAAGACCTAACAACCCGGCTTATCAACACTATTGAGGAGCGGCTACAAACTATACAGCTTGGGATCCGTGAAGGCATCCGTGAGGAGATCAACCGGGCGGTTCCAAATGTGAGACAGCCGCGGCCTAGGAATCCTTTTCCTCCAAGGCGTGTCAGAGGTTTAACACCAGAAGCACCAGAGCATGCCTCAGATGCTGGAAGTTTGGGAAGAAGGACGTTCGTAGGTGATGAAGGGGCGGCCAGATTCTATAACTCAGGAGGATCTGACCACAGTGGGCACAACCGGCCCAGGCGCCATCAAAGAGTCCCAAACCTGCCCCCTCAGCCCGACCATTTCAACCATCTCAAACTGAAGATTCCACCCTTTCATGGCCACAATGATCCTATCTCTTATCTTGATTGGGAAACTAAAATTGAACTCGTTTTTAATTGTCAATTCTATAGTGAAATTAACAAGGTCAATTTGGCTGTTACAGAGTTCTATGACTACGCTCTAAGCTGGTGGGATCAGGTGGTTACTTCCAGAAGGAGAAACGGTGAATACCCCATTGAAACATGGGAAGAGCTTAAACTTATTATGAGAAGGCGGTTTGTTCCCAACCACTTCCATAGAGATCTACATCAAAGACTCAGGCATCTACAACAAGGCAACAAGAGTGTTGATGACTACTTTAAAGAAATGGAGATGCTCCTGATCCGAGCTGGTGTGACTGAGGATCGTGAAGCAACCATGTCCCGCTTCATGATTGGGCTCAATCCGGACATCCAGGACCGGCTGGAGATGCAGCACTATGTGGAGTTGGAAGAAATGCTACACAAGGCATTGTTGATTGAACAACAACTTAAGAGAAGAACTAACACTCGGTCTTTTGGTACAGGTGCCGTAGGGTCCAAGATAACCTTCAACAAGGATTTCAAACCCAACCGCGCCTTTGAAGCCAAATCATCCGGGTGTAAATCCGCTTCTAACTTCCTCCCACCAAGGCCAGATAAGGGCAAAGCCGAGGAGCACCCTACCAGAACCAGAGACATCCGGTGCTTCAAGTGCCAGGGTTTAGGGCACTACGCCAGTAGCTGTACCAACAAGCGTGTCATGATCATCTTGGAAAATGGGGAAATCCAGTCCGAGGAGGAAGAAGATCATAACCCCGTGGCAGATGAGGAAGAGGAGCTGCCGGTTTCAGGACAACTCTTGGTAGCCAGGAGGTCCCTGAATGTGCAAGCCAAGACCCATGAACCGGACCAAAGAGAAAATCTTTTCCACTCACGCTGCCTGATCCAAGGAAAGGTTTGCAGCTTAATTATAGATGGTGGTAGTTGTACTAATGTTGCTAGTGAGTCTATGGTCAGGAAACTAGGTCTTGAGGAGCTGCCCCATCCAAGGCCATACCCACTCTAGTGGCTGAACGATTCAGGCGAGTTGAAGGTAACCCATCAGGTCAAGGTGCCGATTGAAATAGGCAAATATAAAGACGAGGTCTTGTGTGACATCCTGCCAATGGAAGCAAGCCACATCCTCTTGGGCAGACCGTGGCAGTCAGACAGAAAGGTGACCCATGATGGATACACCAACCGCCACCACTTCATCTACAATGGCCGTAAGACAACCTTGGTGCCTATGTCACCACATGAGGTATATTTAGATCAGATGCACCTTAAGAAGCAAAAGAAAGAAATTAGTAAGGCTAAGGAACCAAGAGCTAAAACCAACTTTTACATAAAGGCTTGTGATGTTAAAAGGAGTCTTAGTCTTAAGGCACCTGTGCTTATGCTTATTTATAAGGAACATGCCCTTGTGACTACTAACCCTGAGCCGGTTCTTCCGAGCATCCTTAGTGAGCTTTTGCAGGGGTTCCAGGACGTGTTTCCAGAGGAGTGTCCGGATGGGTTACCACCCATCCGTGGAATAGAACATCAGATCGATCTGGTTCCTGGAGCTTCCCTACCAAACCGGCCGGCGTATAGGACTAATCCCGTGGAGACCAAAGAGTTACAAAGGCAGGTTGATGAGCTCATGGCCAAAGGACACATCCGTGAGAGCATGAGTCCGTGTGCCGTGCCAGTCCTTCTAGTTCCTAAAAAGGATGGGACTTGGCGCATGTGTGTTGATTGCCGGGCAATAAACAATATCACGGTAAAGTATAGGCATCCCATTCCTAGGTTAGATGACATGTTAGATGAGCTACATGGATCTCGAATATTTTCTAAGATAGATCTTAGGAACGGATATCACCAAATTAGGATGAAGGAAGGTGATGAGTGGAAAACCGCTTTTAAGACTAAGCATGGATTATATGAGTGGTTAGTCATGCCCTTTGGATTAACCAATGCCCCTAGTACTTTTATGAGGCTTATGAATCATGTGCTTAGGGAGTTTATAGGACATTTTGTGGTAGTGTACTTTGATGACATTTTAGTATATAGTAAGACCTTGGATGAGCATGTGCACCATCTTAGACTTGTTCTTGAAGTGCTTAGAAAGGAGAAACTATATGCTAATATTAAAAAGTGTACCTTTGGATCAGATAACATTGTCTTTCTAGGATTTGTTGTAAGTGCCGCAGGAGTCCAAGTTGATGAGGAGAAGATCCGCGCCATCAGGGATTGGCCTAGCCCAAAGACCGTGGGGGAAGTTCGCAGCTTCCATGGTTTAGCCGGGTTCTACAGGCGCTTTGTCAAGGACTTTAGCACTTTGGCCGCGCCCTTGACTGAGGTGGTCAAGAAAGACGTTGGCTTCAAGTGGGGAAAGGAGCAGGAGGAGGCATTCCAGATGCTTAAGGACAGGCTTACTAATGCGCCATTATTGGCATTGCCTAATTTCGCTAACACCTTTGAAATTGAATGTGATGCTTCAGGTGTTGGAATAGGAGCTGTTCTTATGCAGGACCGCAAGCCCATTGCATATTTTAGTGAGAAGCTTGGGGGCGCCACCTTGAATTACCCCACATATGATAAAGAGCTATATGCTCTGGTCCGGTCATTGCAAACATGGCAACATTACTTGTGGCCCAAGGAGTTTGTGATCCACACGGACCATGAGTAACTCAAGCACTTGAGGAGTCAGCACAAACTCAACAAACGTCATGCCAAGTGGATGGAGTTCATAGAAACCTTCCCATACGTGATAAAATATAAGCAAGGTAAGGAAAATGTGGTTGCCGATGCCTTGTCTCGCAGGTATGCACTCTTATCTACTTTGGAAGTTAAAATTTTGGGTTTTGAACATATGAAGGATTTGTACTTGACTGACCCAGACTATGGAGAAATCTATAAGTCATGTTTTAAGAATCCTACAGGACGTTTCCATATTCAGGACGGTTATTTGCTATATGAAAACCGATTGTGTGTGCCATCATGCTCCATGAGGGAGTTGTTTGTCCGCGAGGCCCACGCTGGTGGACTCATGGGACACTTTGGAGTGTCCAAGACATTGACTGTTTTGCGAGAACATTTTTACTGGCCACATATGAGGAAGGATGTGGAGAAAGTATGCAACCGGTGTGTCAAATGTAAACAGGCTAAGTCCACAACTCAGCCCAACGGTTTGTATCATCCCTTACCCATTCCAGAACATCCCTGGGTTGATTACCCATTGCCTAGAACTCGCAATGGCAAGGATAGTATTTTTGTGGTGGTAGATAGGTTCTCTAAAATGTCCCATTTTATTGCATGTAGGAAAACTGATGATGCATCTCATGTAGCTAGCTTGTTCTTCAAGGAAAAAGTGAGATTGCATGGCATGCCTAAGACTATAGTGTCTGATAGGGACACCAAATTTCTGAGTCATTTTTGGCGTGTTCTATGGTCTAGGTTAGGAACCAAGTTATGTTTTTCCACTACATGTCATCCTGAGAGTGACGGCCAAACTGAAGTAGATAATAGGACCTTGGGTTCACTCTTGCGTGCATTTGTTGAAAAGAATCTTAGGACATGGGAAGAACACCTACCACATGTAGAGTTTGTATACAATCACTCAGTTCATTCAGCATCTAAACATTCCCCCTTCCAGATTGTTTATGGTTTTAGTCCTATCTCACCTTTGGATCTAATGCCTTTACCTTTGAGTGAGTGTGCTAGTCTTGATGGGGAACAGAAGGCTCGATTGGTTAAGCAGATTCATGAGCAGGCACGAGCCAACATTGAGGCCAAAACCAAGAAGTATGGCCAAGCGGTTGATAAGCATAGAAGGAAGCTTACCTTCAAGCCTGGTGACCAGGTCTGGATATATCTACGCAAGGACCGGTTCCCAGAAGAACTACGATCCAAGCTAATGCCTAGGGTGGACGGACCGTTCACTGTTGTCAAGTGCATCAATGACAACGCCTACCAGCTTGACTTGCAAGGTAAGTATAACGTGAGTCCTAGTTTCAATGTTACTGACCTGATTCCCTATTGTGCAGATGGCCCGGATTTGAGGTCAAATCCTCTTCAAGAGGGAGGGGATGATGTGAGCCTGGTCGACCAAAGGCACCACTCGATCGTTGGTACGGACGCGGAACAAGACAACCAGCCGGATGGAGGCGCGGGTGAGGAACTTGTGCAATCGGACCAAGATATGGAGGTTGGCCCGGAACGTGGCCAACAGCCAAAGCCGGCTGACCCAATACCGACCCAAGGCAAAACAAGAAGGACTACCCGGCCATCAACTCAGGCTGCGACCCGTGCTTCGGTCCGAGCTGCAGAACATTGCTCGTCCAAGTCTCCGACCCATGTTCCGACCTCAACGGCGACCACAACATCAAGTCATTACCTGCCCAGGACGTCACCAAGGACCAACCCCTCAGCTCAACCGTCACGTGAAGACTCGACCGGCCTTGTCCCGGACCCATGGGCCGTTCCACTCGGTCCCATGACCCGTGCCCGGACCAAGGCCCTACAAAAGTCTATTGGGGTGTTTCTAACCCATTCTCTGTCTAATCTTGTTTAAGTCCTTTGGTTTTGTCCGTGGGATTATGAGTTTGGGATTAAGGGCC
Source organism: Streptanthus diversifolius (assembly GCA_039880935.1). Classification (NCBI taxonomy): domain Eukaryota; kingdom Viridiplantae; phylum Streptophyta; class Magnoliopsida; order Brassicales; family Brassicaceae; genus Streptanthus; species Streptanthus diversifolius. Next base: position 5,954,996 of record JAXGFM010000001.1, read on the forward strand.
CATTTGGTTCCCTTTTCCCATGTGAGGTTTTTCCCATTGGGTTTTTCTCACATGGGTTTTTAATGGGGCCTGATGAACCTTTAAAATGAACAAACCCATAAGGCTTTGGACTTAAGATCAATGGCATTTCTTTGGCCGGCCCAATATCCTTGTGTCGAAATTGCACACGTTTTGACTTCATTGTTTTCACTTGGTATTTGTAGTTTAAATGCATGGTTGTTTGTGCCATGCATGCATGTCTCTTTGACCATGCAAGTTTGAATGTCTTTTGGCGTGTATAAACTTTGGCCTTGGCCAGTTTGTAATCTTCAATCGATTTTGAATAAGAAAACTTTGTTGTTTACAAGTGTTCTTGATCGGTTCATTCCTTCTTGCAAATCCTCTCCTAGTGTTTAGTATCTAGGTTACCCATTTGCAAAACCCTTGTGAGATCTAGTGTGTCATATCTAGACCCTGCAAGTTGGTGTCTCAAAGCCGTCCATTCCTTTGAGAATCCGCCAGTTCGATCCGCTTCCATAGTCGACCTCCACTCCTCTTGATCCGTTCCATTCTCTTGCCACCCGCCTTGTTCATCTACCGCCGTGACAACCTCCATCCCCATTGAATTTCACCTTCCGCACCTTGCTCTCCTGCTGCTGATCTTGGAGTCACGTGATCCCTCTTCCTAGGACCACGTCATTACCCGCTGGTTCGGGCAATCTCGAGCCATGTGTCCTCGCCCGTTGCACTTGAAGCAGGTGATGTCTCGGCTCCGGGGTGCAGCTCCGGTGGGTTTGGCCAGTTGGCTCTATCCGGGTGCGGGTCGGGCCGCGTCTCGTGGTCGAGTCGTGGTGCACGGGTTGGGGGTAGGGCCAGGGGGCCGGTTGTACGTCTTAGGCCAGTTAGGCTTTGGCCGTTGGTAGCCTGCGGCCTTCCTCTTGTTGGCTTGTTCCACCTGGTTGGCGAGGTGGTATAATTCTCCGAGGTCGTGGTACGACTGTCTCTCGACCTTCCGAACGATCTTTTCTTGAAGCCCGTCAAGAAACTGGGCCATGAGACTCTCGAACTCGTCGAAATACTCACTGACCGTCTTAGTGCCATGGGTGAGTCATCTAAACGTCTTTGCAGCTCTCGGTGGAAATGGGGCGGAACCTAGCGTTTCCGCATTAGATGCATAAGCTCGTCCCATGAGGTGAGGGGTCCGAATCGGCTCATCCGTCGTTCAGCAAATTCACGGTCCCACTAGGTCAGGGCGTGGTCCGTGAACTGGGCGGTGGAAAGGGCTACTCGCCTGGGATCTCCGTGCCGGTAGTAGTCGAAGATCAGCTCCATACGTCGTTCCCAGTCTTGGTAGGCTTCTGGGTCGACCTTGCCGGCGAAGGACGGTGGGTTAAGCTTGACGTCGGGGGCTTGGTAAGGGGGCGGTCGGACATGTGCTCCGTCGTAGCGGGGGTCGCAGTCATAAGAGGTGCGGTAATGCGGATCGTCAGGTGGGTCATCTTCTAGTGGGTCACGAGTGTAGGGCCCAAACTAGTGAGTCCGTTCATTTGTGGTGGCGCCTCCGTTGCCGCGGTGGGATGCCTCGGAGATGTCCGGTCGTTGGGGAGGACCAGGTTGCTCCAGCCGTTCCATGCGACTTGTGAGCGTGTTCATCTGAGCCGTAATCTAGCTCAGCATCTGCATTACTGCAGCTGATCCTTGGGGACGTTCGGGAACGTCCGAACTACCAGACATTTATATATTTATAGAAACTTTCCAAAAATAGAATTTTTTCCTAAAATAGAAACTTTCCTAAAATGGAACTTTCTAAAAATGGAAACTTTCTTAATCTAGAAACTTTCCTAAAATGGAAACTTTCCTAAAATGGGACTTTCCTAAAATGGAAAAGCAAATATCCTAAAGAAAATATTCTAGAATCAAACTCCTTCCTAAAACAGTTTTGGGAAATTTCTACGTCTAAATATTTCCTAATATTTGAAAAGGGGATTTTCCTAAAAGGGATTTGGAAAATATTCCTAGGTGATTTAATGCTAAGGAAAATTACCTAATTCGAAAAGGAAAAATGTCCTAAAGGAATTCCGGAAACTATCCTATACGATCTAAGACCACTTAATGCTAAAGAAATCTTTCCTAAATTCGACCTAGGACACGGGAAAAGGAAAAGGAGGCGGCTGCTAGACCTAATTGCTTCTAGGGTAAGCGGCTGCTAACAGGTGTTAACAGGGAAACGCTAAGTGACCTAACGCAGGTTGGTGCACTAACGGGCGGCTACACGGGGTAAGGGTGCTAACTAGCTCTCGCGCGGTCTCTCTTATTGGTCGTTAGGCGCGGGAGCGGCTAGAAACAAAACTTAGCTCTGGTTTAGCTAAGGGACACACGCGAATGCCTACAAGGGAACCTTGCTACTCACGCAAGAAGGCAAACAAACACAACCAAGAACATAACTAACAAGTGCGTGAAGCAAAGGAGCTTGCTTCACGATTTCTCAAGTTATATGTTCTAGGTTAGTCTCTTTTACCTAATCCGATTTTTAAAACAACCTAAACTCTTTCTTTCTTTTTTTTTATGAATACAAGCAATCTAATCAACCTAGCAGGCAAGCAAATTTTTTTTTTTTGACTATTAAGCGAATGTGAAAACATGAGTGAAAGGATGTAACCGGTTTGGTTCTGGATTTGTTGTAGCGGTTCTAAAGTGGTCTCTTCCTCTCTTTTTTTTTTGTGTTGGCTGCGCCTTCTTGTCCTGGCTGGGCAGAAGAGCAAGCGACTTAATCAAGTAACGAAACAAACAAGTAAGCGGGAATAAGTGAAACAAACTGGTAAAGGATAGATACAACCGGGGTCAGGAGCAACGTCGGCTTTGATACCAGATGATGTGGGCCTCGGAAGCTAGAACCACCGAAGGAGGTTCAGGCAGGACGAGGCTCGCGCTTCACCGCGAGAGAGGCTCGATCACAGATAGGCTGGGATGCTCGAACGGGAGAGACTCAACCGAACAAGCGCTTGGAACTGGGGGAAAACGAGCTGGACCACACGACTATGGATAGACCGTGATACACCAGTGAGCGACTCAAGCCGGCGGCTGTGAGTCTTGTAACCGACTAGGGCTAGGCGGCGCAATGAACTAAATGTAATAGGGTTTCAAATTTTCTTGTGTAATGTCTGATTCTTATTAATGAAAAGGACTTGGCTTTATAGGCCTAAGTCATTAGGGTTCCACCCTTACAAAAACAACAAGTAGTTTAAAAATAAAACAACAAGAACTTAAACTAAAAAAAACATGAAGTCTAAATAACTGTCTTGGGCCGCGGGCCTTAATGGCTTGACACGGGCCCAAATTCTGTACTTAGAAAAATAATGAGACATAACAAAATGGCTTGAGCTGTGGGCTTCTGAGAGTTGATCAAGCCCAAGTCCGGTTGTACACTAAGGGTGTTACCTCGTTAAAACCTCCCTCGGAAAACCCATTGGGACAAAACCGAAGGTAGGAAAAAGAGTACAATTCCTTAGCGCGTCTTTGGCATCCTTATCTCGGGGTGATGGTAAGGATGCATGAGTCGGCAATCCGACGACTAATCAGCTCCCAAGAAGGGGCCAAGGGGCAACGGGCCGGATCTTGGTCTGGGCCTGTTCTGGACTCAGCAATCCTCTGGAAAACCTTAAGCCTCCGCTCGACAAATCGGTTGATCTTTGTGCCCAATGCCTTAGCCCTCGATGTGTCATAGGTCCGGCTGGTACAATAGGAACTACTTCGTCCGGGTCCGGTCCAGCTGGGTCGTCCGCTTGTTCGACAATGCGGTCGGCGTGTTGCGGGGCCTCATCACCTAAGGGCTTGGTGGTGCAGGGTGGCTCGGGATAGGTACAGGTGCAGTACGCTAAGGAGTTAGTGCTGTTTCTTGGGTGATGTAAGAACTTAGGTGGGCTGTCTTTCACCGAGAATATCAGGTTAATGGACTGAATTTAATGGAAGTGAAGGGATGGATCGAAGGGACCACACAAGCTGTGAAAGGGTCTTGTGATACTCCATGAACTCCAACCAAAAGGCTGAAGAACACAGGGCTGCAGCAAGGCTTGTTGGCGGCTGTTTTTAGACTAAGGGTCTTTAGGTTTTTGTCAAAATGCTTGTTATTTCATTAAGTGTAAACAAGAAGGCTTATATAATGCCTTGTTACAACTTTAGGGTAAACTAGGCGTTTAACCTTTCAGAGATTAAAACAACATGTAGTTCACTTATTGGCAATTAAAATAAATACTGGGTGATGCGAACCAAGGATGTCGGGTCGACCAGGTGAACACACGGTCAAGCAGAAGAGCATCCGGACGAGGAGTTGGTCGGACTATCGACCGTGGCTGCGACCAAGGCGTGAACCAGGGTGAGGTTCTACCCGACCAAGCGGCCATGAGTGAAGACACTGGCCTGGGTGAACATGGCCTCGACCAGACGTGTGCCGATGCCTCCGGCCCGTTCCATGATCAAGCCTCCGAGCCTGACCAAGACCAAGCGACCGTTCCTCCCCTTGACCAGATGACCGGATCAGCACCTCTTCAGCAACAATCTCAACATGGCCTTGACCGCATCTACACTCGGCCGTGGACTGACTCGACCGGGTCCATCGACCCATGGGTCATTCCAGAAGGGCCCTTGACCCGTGCTAGGACCAGAGCGCTTCAAGACCAGATTGGTGCGTTCATCAGCACATCCAGGTCGCCTGAACATCACATAGGAATGGTGCTTAGGATTTGTGCAAATTGACTTATGCGAATGGGAAGAGATTGCATTTGTGTGCTCTTTTTCCCTCTTTTGGGTGTTTCCCATTGGGTTTTTCCAAAAGGGGTTTTTAATGAGGCCCAAATGTTATCTCCTATGTCCATTTGCATAAGGCCCTTTGCTAGTGGGTTTAAGCCCAATTTGTGATCCTGCCCATACATGTTTTCAGCCTTGTTTCGAAATGATTTTCAAACTCCCCTTTGTCTATGTTGTAATCCGCGTAGAAGGATGGGAATTTGTGCCTTCCATGCAGGCTTTGACCGTTGTAACTTAGGCTATATCTTCTCTGGGTCTGTCACTTGTAGAATCATCGAGTTTTTTATGAAAAGTTTCCTTGCAAACTAAAGAATTCGATCTCCCTCTTTTTGGTATCTTCTTGGTGTGTCATATCCTTGAAGTGCCTCTGATTTCCTTTGTTTTTCATTGGTGTGTCATATCCTTTGGGAAACAAAGCCGGTTTCACAAAATCTCATCACCATCTTGTTTGAATTCGCTGGATTCTTTACATTCTTCATAACCTCTGTTCAATCCCATCCTTTCCCGTGAACCCCATCCGCTGCAAATCCTTTGTCTAGCCCTTTCTCATCTTGGTGCCGTGACTGGGTTATGATCCCGCCTTTCCAGGATCATATCAAGTGGTATCAGAGCAAACATCAGGCTGAGTCCCCTCTATCTCTCGTTTACTTCGTTCTTTTCTAAAGTGACCATTAACCTTCTATCCATCCGTGTTAGATCTAACATTTCTGTGTGTTTTCCTTGAACATTTGACTTGTTCTTAGTGTTTCCATGGCAGGTGAAGAGTCAGAATCAGAAGGGGAGTCAAACCACACTCGCCTGTTGGATGAACTCACCATGCGGATGAACAATATGATGGAAGAGCGGTTTATCTCCATGCAGGCTGGACTGAGAGATGGCCTGCGTGAGGAGATCAGACACATCTTCCCAGAGCCGAGACCAGACAGACGGCGTGCCTTGTTCCAGGAGCCGGATCTTCCACGACCTGATCCGCCTCTCAGAGAATCCCCTCAACGTGCCGGTTCACAAGGACAACGCACCAGGACGCCGGGGCTTAGGGAAGAGGTGTCTTCCATTAGGAATCCGGCCGACCAAAGTTTCCTTGGTGATGAAGCGGACACACATCTCTACCCTAGTGACTACTCAGATCGCAGCCAAAGGAGACCTAGGCGTGCGCATAGACAACCACCACCCCAAGACAGCATTCACAACTTGAGGCTGAAGATTCCAGCCTTCCATGGCAAAAATCATCCCACGGCTTTTCTTGAATGGGAGCAAAAGATGGAATTAGTCTTTAACTGTCAATATTTTTCAGAATATAATAAGGTTAATGTGGCAGTGACTGAATTTTATGACTATGCTCTCAGTTGGTGGGACCAGATAGTGATTTCTAGAAGACGCAATGGGGAACCTCCCATTGATACATGGCAGGAGCTGAAGTTGGTCATGAGAAAGCGCTTTGTGCCTTCACACTTCCACCGTGACTTGCACTTAAGACTGAGGCAACTGAGTCAGGGCAGCCGTGGGGTAGAAGACTATTTCCAGGAGATGGAAACCTTGTTGATAAGAGCAGGAGTAACTGAAGATCGTGAGGCTACTATGTCACGGTTCCTAGGCGGTCTCAACAGGGACATACAGGACCGCTTAGAGCTTCAGCACTATGTGGAGCTTGAGGAGCTACTTCACAAGGCCATCTTGATAGAACAACAGCTTAAAAGAAGAAGTACTAACCTCACTTCTTTTGGCACAGGTACTTATGAAAACAAGCCTAGCTTTGGACGAGACTTCAAAACCACACGGCCCGCGGAATCAAAGGTGGCACCCACTAGACCCGAACCCCAACCAACCGTCAACAAATGGGACAAGGGCAAGGCGCAGGAGAAGGCCAAGCGGTCTAGGGATGTTAAATGCTTTAAGTGTCAAGGCTTGGGCCACTATGCCAATGAGTGCGTGAACAAAAAGGTGATGGTGCTCTTGGAGAATGGAGAAGTCCTATCTGATGATGAGGCAGAGGACCAGGAGCCAATCTATGATCCGTGTGAAGATGAGATAGAAGAGCCTCCGGTTCAGGGCCAGTTGCTGGTTACTCGGCGTGCACTCAGTGTACAAACCAAACCCAAAGACCCGGACCAGAGAGAGAACCTGTTCCACACGCGGTGTTTCGTCAAAGGCAAGGTGTGCAGTCTCATTGTGGATGGAGGCAGCTGCACCAATGTGGCTAGCGAGAGTATGGTCAAGAAGCTTGGCTTAGAAGTCACTAAGCATCCGCGACCCTATCCCTTGCAATGGCTCACTGAGGCTGGGGAACTCCGCGTAACGCAGCAGGTCAAGGTGCCCCTAGAGATTGGCAGCTACAAGGATGAGGTGCTTTGTGACGTGCTACCCATGGAAGCTGGTCACATCCTGCTGGGGAGACCTTGGCAGTCTGACCGTAGGGTCGTCCATGATGGGTACACAAATAAACACCACTTCACCCATCAGAACCGCAAGGTAACTCTCATTCCCATGACACCTCAAGAGGTATATAAGGACCAACTCTATCTTAAACAGCAAAAGAAGCAAGATAGCAGCACGATAGAACCTAAGTGTAAAACCAATTTCTTTATCAAAGCAAGTGGAGCTTATAAGAACTTGGATAGCCATAGACCTGTTTTCTTGTTATACTATAAGGAGGCATGCCTCCATGCTACTAACCCCAAGCCGGCTTTGCCGAGCAAGTTGTCTGATCTTCTACAGGATTACCTAGATGTGTTTCCTGAGGAGTGTCCTCCAGGTCTTCCTCCCATCCGTGGCATTGAACACCAGATAGACCTTGTGCCTGGAGCGGCTCTTCCTAACCGTCCTGCCTATAGGACTAACCCAGTTGAAACTAAGGAGATTCAGACAAAAGTGGAAGAACTCCTAAGGAAAGGGCACATCCGGGAGAGCCTAAGCCCATGTGCTGTCCCAGTCCTGTTGGTTCCTAAAAAGGATGGTAAGTACCGTATGTGTGTTGATTGTAGAGCAATCAACAACATCACGGTCAGGTATCGTCACCCTATCCCTAGACTGGATGATATGCTTGATGAATTGCATGGGTCTAAGATGTTTTCTAAGATTGATCTTAGGAGTGGTTACCATCAGATTAGGATGAAGGAGGGTGATGAATGGAAAACAGCCTTTAAAACTAAGCAAGGATTGTATGAATGGCTTGTAATGCCATTTGGGCTTACGAATGCACCTAGCACTTTTATGAGATTGATGAATCATATACTTAGGCAATTCTTAGGACATTTTGTTGTCGTTTATTTCGACGTTATCTTAATCTATAGCAAGAGTCTAAGTGATCATGTTGAACATGTTCAAGCTGTCCTAGAAGTGCTTAGGAAAGAACGGTTGTTTGCTAACATGGACAAGTGCATTTTTGGTTCGGATACTGTGGTCTTTCTTGGTTTTGTGGTTAGTGCAGGTGGAGTTAGTGTGGATCAGGAGAAGGTCAAAGCCATTCAGGAATGGCCTACACCGAGGAGCGTGAGTGAAGTCAGGAGCTTTCATGACTTGGCTGGATTTTACAGACGGTTTGTCAAGGATTTTAGTACCCTTGCCGCCCCATTAATTGAAATCATCAAGAAGGAAGTGGGGTTCAAGTGGGAACAACCTCAGGAACAGGCCTTCCAGACGCTCAAGGATAAGCTTACTCACGCCCCATTACTTGCTTTACCTGATTTTACTAACACTTTTGAAATAGAATGTGATGCATCAGGATTAGGGATTGGAGCTGTACTGATGCAAGAGCACCGTCCTATAGCTTACTTTAGTGAAAAGTTGGGTGGTGCAACTTTAAACTACCCTACTTATGATAAAGAGCTGTATGCTCTGGTGAGGGCGCTTCAGACGTGGCAGCACTACTTGTGGCCCAAAGAGTTTGTTATCCATACCGACCATGAATCCCTGAAACACCTCAAAGGGCAACAGAAACTTAACAAGCGCCATGCCAAGTGGGTGGAGTTCATAGAAACTTTTCCCTATGTTATTAAATACAAGCAGGGAAAAGAAAACATTGTGGCTGACGCATTGTCCAGGAGGTACACTCTACTCTCTACTCTTGAAGTTAAATTGTTCGGATTTGAGTATATTAAGACTCTTTATGAAACTGACCCTGACTATGGAGAGATCTATAAGTCGTGTGCTAAGAGTGCCACAGGAAGTTACTTTCAACAAGATGGATTCCTATTCTATGAGAATAGGCTTTGTGTGCCCAGATGTTCCCTCAGGGAATTGTTCATACGTGAGGCTCATGCTGGTGGGCTTATGGGGCATTTTGGGATAGCTAAGACCCTGGCCACTCTGAGGCAACATTTCTTTTGGCCACACATGAAAAAGGAGGTTGAGCGGATTTGTAACCGGTGTGCCACTTGTAAAATGGCCAAGGCCACATCCCAACCTCATGGTTTGTATCAACCTCTTCCTATCCCTACGCATCCATGGACTGACTTGTCTATGGACTTCATTTTAGGTTTGCCTAGGACTAGACATGGGAAGGATTCTATCTTTGTCATTGTTGATAGGTTTTCTAAGATGTCTCACTTTGTGGCTTGTAGTAAAACCGATGATGCTAATCATATAGCTAGCCTTTTCTTTAAGGAAGTAGTGAGATTGCATGGGATGCCTAGGTCCATTGTATCTGATAGAGATACCAAGTTTTTAACTCACTTTTGGAGAACTTTGTGGGCAAAACTAGGAACTAAGCTTTGTTTCTCCACTACATGTCATCCAGAGAGTGATGGGCAGACTGAGGTAGTGAATAGAACCTTAGGATCCTTGCTGAGAACCTTTGTTAGAAAGAATATTAGAACATGGGAAGATGCATTACCACATGTACAATTTGCATATAACCATGCTGTTCATTCTGCTTCTAAGTTTTCACCTTTCCAAATTGTTTATGGTTTTAATCCTTTATCACCAATGGACTTACTACCTTTGCCTTTGAGTGAAAGAAAGAGTTTGGATGGTGAACAAAAGGCCCAGTTGGTACAGAAGATACATGCGGACGCTCAGGCCAATATTGAAGCTAAGACCAAGAAGTATGAAGAAGCAGCCAACAAAGGCCGCAAGAAGGTGGTTTTTCAACCAGGAGACCAAGTGTGGATACACTTAAGGAAGGAACGCTTCCCTGTTGAACGGCGCTCCAAACTCCTCCCTAGAGTTGATGGCCCCTTCACCATCATCAAACGCTTGAATGACAACGCCTATGTCTTGGACCTACAAGGTAAGTATGCCATCAGCTCAAGCTTTAATGTTGCTGACCTCATTCCTTTTTGTGCAGACAATTCGGATTTGAGGACAAATCCTTTTCAAGATGGGGGGAATGATGCGAACCAAGGATGCCGGGTCGACCAGGTGAACACACGGTCAAGCAGAAGAGCATCCGGACGAGGAGTTGGTCGGACTATCGACCGTGGCTGCGACCAAGGCGTGAACCAGGGTGAGGTTCTACCCGACCAAGCGGCCATGAGTGAAGACACTGGCCTGGGTGAACATGGCCTCGACCAGACGTGTGCCGATGCCTCCGGCCCGTTCCATGATCAAGCCTCCGAGCCTGACCAAGACCAAGCGACCGTTCCTCCCCTTGACCAGATGACCGGATCAGCACCTCTTCAGCAACAATCTCAACATGGCCTTGACCGCATCTACACTCGGCCGTGGACTGACTCGACCGGGTCCATCGACCCATGGGTCATTCCAGAAGGGCCCTTGACCCGTGCTAGGACCAGAGCGCTTCAAGACCAGATTGGTGCGTTCATCAGCACATCCAGGTCGCCTGAACATCACATAGGAATGGTGCTTAGGCTTTGTGCAAATTGACTTATGCGAATGGGAAGAGATTGCATTTGTGTGCTCTTTTTCCTTCTTTTGGGTTTTTCCCATTGGGTTTTTCCAAAAGGGGTTTTTAATGAGGCCCAAATGTTATCTCCTATGTCCATTTGCATAAGGCCCTTTGCTAGTGGGTTTAAGCCCAATTTGTGATCCTGCCCATACATGTTTTCAGCCTTGTCTCGAAATGATTTTCAAACTCCCCTTTGTCTATGTTGTAATCCGCGTAGAAGCATGGGAATTTGTGCCTTCCATGCAGGCTTTGACCGTTGTAACTTAGGCTATATCTTCTCTGGGTCTGTCACTTGTAGAATCATCGAGTTTTTTATGAAAAGTTTCCTTGCAAACTAAAGAATTCGATCTCCCTCTTTTTGGTATCTTCTTGGTGTGTCATATCCTTGAAGTGCCTCTGATTTCCTTTGTTTTTCATTGGTGTGTCATATCCTTTGGGAAACAAAGCCGGTTTCACAAAATCTCATCACCATCTTGTTTGAATTCGCTGGATTCTTTACATTCTTCATAACCTCTGTTCAATCCCATCCTTTCCCGTGAACCCCATCCGCTGCAAATCCTTTGTCTAGCCCTTTCTCAGCTTGGTGCCGTGACTGGGTTATGATCCCGCCTTTCCAGGATCAATTCACTGGGCCCTAATTAGTCAACATGACTTAAACCCAATTTAAACACTTAGCCTAAAAGAAACATAAATAAGACAGAAAGCCCAATAATACTTAGGCTCAGAATTCGCCTGAAGACTTGTGAATGAAATGGATTTGTGAACAAGTCTTCAACGCCTTGCGCACTAAGAGTATTGCCTCATTAAAACCTTTTTTCGAAAAACCCAATGGGACAAAACGGAAGATAGGAAAAAGAGTACAATTTCCTAGAATGACTTTTGGTGTCTTTACCGAATGGTAATGGTAAAGACACCGGAGGAGGAAGAGTCTTCTAGAAGGAACCTCCATGGTGCAAGCTGGAATGGAGGTCCGGACGTGGGTTCAAGGACCGGACTGGTCTGGTCGGATGCGTGAGCCGGGCTGGATGTCTGGACGGCTGGTCGTGGGCTGGTTGTGTGGGTCAGCTCAGGGTCTTCTCCGGTTCCACTCTCCAATAGCATGTTGAGCTTGTCTCCTAAAGCTTTCCTCTTGGACCACGTAAGGGGTCCAGGTGGAATGACCGGTGCAATGACGGGCTCGATGTCCTCATCATTCCCTCCCTCTTGAAGTGCTTTGGTCCCCAAAGCAAAATCCTCACCAGCATCAAACAACTCTAAGTCAGAAACATTGAAAGTACTAGAGACGTTATACTCACCTGGAAGTTTGACCTGGTAGGCGTTGTCGTTGATTCTCTGAAGGACACGGAAGGGACCATCTCCCCGGGGTGCAAGCTTGCTCTTCCGTCGCTAGGAAAATCGCTCTGGTCGCAGGTGTAGCCAAACCCAATCTCCCTCCTTGAAGACCATGTGCCGGCGGCCCTTGTTGGCATTCTCGACGTTCTGGATATTCCGTTGCTCCAGATTGGCCTTGGTCTCCTCAAGAAGCCACTTGATGTAGTCTGGCTTGGCTTCTCCCTCCAAACTGATGGCGTATCCCAACGGAATGGGTGTGAACTCAATGGGAGTTGTCGGGTTGAAGCCGCAGACAACTTCAAAAGGTGAACGCTTTGTGTCGGAATATGTGGCTCTGTTGTAGGCAAACTCGACGTATGGGAGGCATTCCAGCCAATTCTTCAGATTGCGGCCGATTGTTGCCCTCAAAGTCTGGGACAAGGTCCTGTTGACAACCTCAGTTTGTCCGTCCGTCTGTGGATGATATGTTGTAGAGAACAGAAGGTTGGTGCCCAATTTTCGCCACAAAGCTCGCCAGAAGTGGCTCAAGAACTTTGTGTCACGGTCTAAAACGATCGTCCGGGGAATGCCATGAAGTCGGACTATCTCTTTGAAGAACAGGTCGACGATCTGGCTTGCGTCATTGGTCTTGTTGCAAGCGATAAAGTGTGTCATCTTGGAAAATCTGTCGACCACGACGAAGATGGAGTCCTTGTTGTGTAATTTTAGCAGGCCTAGGACGAAATCCATGGAGATATATGTCCAAGGTGTGGATGGGACTGGCAGTGGTATATAATGACCCTGCGGGTGCATCTTGGACTTAGCCCTTTTACAGATAAGGCACCGGGCGCAGTGCGTCTCGACATCTCGGCGCTGATGAGGCCAATAGAAGTGCTCCTTAAGCATGCTTAAGATCTTGTCAATGCCGAAGTGGCCCATGAGGCCTCCGCCGTGTGCCTCCCTGAGAAGCAGATATCGGATCGATCCTCTCCGAATGCAAAGTCGTTTGTCTTTGAAGAGGAATCCGTCTCGATGAATTCCAACCAACGGGCATGGTGTTTCTTCAGCATGGACTGTTCACGGAGGTGCTGGAGCGTCTGATGATCGGTGTGAATGACGCACTCACGGGGAAGCAGATAATGCTGCTAGGTTTCTAGGGCACAGACAAGGGCATAGAGTTACTTTTCGTAAGTCGGATAGTTAAGTGCAGCTCCACTTAACTTCTCACTGAAGTAGGCGACTGGTTGTCTGCCTTGGGTAAGGACGGCTCCAATGCCAACCCCTGAAGCATCACACTCGACCTCGAATGTCTGCGTGAAGTCTGATAGCACGAGGATTGGGGCGTGTGTAAGGAATTCCTTGAGGAGCTGGAAGGACTTGTCTTGCTCGGGTCCCCAACGGAAGTCCTGGTTCTTCTTGATCGTCGAGGTCAACGGACCAGCTATCGTGCTGATGTCTCGGACGAACCGTCGGTAGAAGTTGGTGAGTCTGTGAAAGCTGCGGACCTGACTGGCGGTCGTCGGTGTGGGCCAATCCTGGATGACCTTGATCTTTTCGTCGTCCACCCGAAGTCCCTGGGAACTTACGATAAAGCCAAGGAAAACAACTTGGTCGGTGCAGAATGTACATTTCTTGAGGTTCGCGTACAGCTGCTCTTTCTGCAGGGTGGTGATCACGGCCTCTAAGTGCTCCAGGTGGTCTCGGTAGGTCGTGCTGTAGACGAGAATGTCGTCTAAGTAGACCACTATGAACTTTCCGATGAACGGGCGAAGAACCTCGTTCATTAGTCGCATGAAGGTACTGGGCGCGTTTGATAGGCCAAATGGCATTACTAGCCACTCATAAAGACCTTGCTTGGTCTTGACGACAGTCTTCCATTCATCTCCCTCTCGCATCCTCACTTGATGGTATCCACTTTTCAGATCGATTTTGGAGAAGACTGCGGCTCCGCTGAGCTCGTCTAGCATGTCGTCCAGTCATGGGATTGGGTGCCGGTACTTAATAGTGATGTTGTTGATGGCGCGGCAGTCGACGCACATCCTCCAACTTCCGTCCTTCTTGGGTACCAGAAGAACCGGAATGGCACAAGGGCTGAGGCTCTCACGAACGTATCCTTGAGGCATTTGTTCGTGGACTTGTCGTTCTAATTCTTTAGCCTCCTCGGGGTTTAATCTGTAGGCCGGACGGTTAGGTAATTGAGCTCCGGGGATGAAGTCAATGTGGTGCTCGATCCCACGGATAGGTGGGAGGCCGGCTGGGATCTCGTCTGGAAAGACGTCTGCATACTTGTCTAATAGGGCGCGGATCTCGGCAGGTAGGGGAGGCTCAGTTTCAGCTGTGTGTAAACTCTCTCTGTAGAGCATCAAGACGACCTGAGTGCCTACTGTGCAAGTGGCTTTCGCATGTCTGCCACATTTATTAGAAAATTCTTCTTTCTGGCGTGTTGATCTTTCGCCATCTTTGACTGCATCTCTTGGACAGCGTGTGCAGACATTGGGGCTAAGTTGTATCTACGCTTGCCGTGGATGAACGAGTAGAAGTTCGTTCGTCCGTTGTGCGTAGTCTCTCGGTCGAATTGCTAAGGTTGTCCAAGCAGAAGATGTCCAGCTGACATCGGGACGACGTTGCAGGTGACCTGGTCCTGGTATCTGCCGATGCTGAAAGAGACCTTTACTTGGTCCGAGATGTATAACTTTGTCTTGTTGTTCAGCCATCGGAGCTTGTAGGGCTTGGGATGCTTGGTCACGGGCAATTCCAGTTTCTCCACCATGTATTTACAGGCGGCATTTGTACAGGATCCTCCGTCGATGATCAACGAGCACACTTTCCCAAGAATGGTGCATTTGGAATGGAAAATGTTTTCTCGTTGTTCTTCTTCCTCTGGCTCGAATCTCGAGCTAAGAACGCGTCGGATCATAAGCATTTCTCCGGAATCGGCATACTCAATGTCTTCGTCAGACTGATGGGTCGGAAATGCTTGCTCCTCTTGTTAGTCTTTGGATTCATAATCTCCGGAAACAGTGAGTACCATTGTCCGTTGAGTGGGACAATCCCGGGACATGTGTCCTCTGCCTTAACATTTGAAGCAGACGATCTCGCTGCTCCGCTGAGGCTGGGAAGGGGTCGTGTTGCTGGGTGGTCTAGAGGCTGAAGGGGCCGGTCTGGGGGCTGAGCTGGAAGCGGCAACTTTGCCTTTGAGCCGTGGATCAATGGGCTGAGTCGGCCACTCGAAAGGCTTGGAACCAGTGTTCCACGTGTTCTTGGGTCGAGAAGGTGCGGCAAGCTTCCGCTTATGGCACTTCTCGATCTGGACTGCTAGGTGGAACAGCTCGCCTAGGTCGTGGTAAGGCTGCAACTCAATCTTTCTGGCAATTGACTCCTGCAAGCCATCAATAAATTGGGCCATAAGGCTCTCCTCAGACTCATCTACATCGAGTCGGTTGCGGAGGTGCTCGAATTCATCAAAGTATTCAGACACCGTCTTGCTTCCTTGAGTGAGAAGTCGGAAACGTCGCTGAAGCTCGCAGTGGAAGTGGGGCGGCACGTATCGTCGCCTCATGATCTGGGTCATGAAGTCACGGAACCCATACGAGCTCATCTACGGGTGGTGACTTCTTGATCCCACCATGCTAGTGCATGGTCTGTGAACTGCGCTGTCGCAAAGATGACCTTTCGGGGATCGTCGTAGTTGTAGTACTCGAAGATAAGCTCCATGCGTCTCTCCCAGTCTAGGTATTCTTCGGGATCAAGTTTGCCCGAGAAGGGAGGTGGGTTCATCTTGACCTCCGGATGGTGAGCTGCTGGACGAGGTGTGGGTGGTGGTGGCTCGTCGTCGTAGTGTTGATATCGACCCATGGGTGGTCGATCCTGATGGTAGGGAGGCGTGGCAGGTGCGACAGTGGGTGCCTGTGCGGGTTGTCCTAACTGCTCGAGGTGGGTCGAGAACGTAGACATATGGGCAGTCAAAGCTTGCAATAACTGAATCATTGTTTGATTGGCTCGCCCTGACGTAGACTCGTCTTGCCCTAACATATTTCCTTTTTGAGAATAGGAAATTTCTAGAAATGGAAAGTTTCCCGAAAAGGAAACTTGCAGATTATAGAAACTTTCCTTAATTGGAAAATTTCCACATATTTTATTTTTATTTATATAATAAGTAAACTAATTACTCACAAAAGGAAACAATCAATAAAGGAAAATATCCTATAAAAAATATTACCTAATCCTAAATGGAAATTTCCTAAAAACTAAAGAAAACTAAATAAATGCATAATAAATATCTAGAAAATTTCCTAATACTATCTAGAAAACTTTCTAAACTAATTTCTAGTATAGAAAACTTATGGAAACTAACTAATATGCTATCTAAAGACTAGGGAAAATTTCCTAAAAACTAAGACTAAGAACCTAGACACTAAACTAACCTAAACGCCTAGGAGAGCAAGCTATGCTCGCGGAAGACCTAACTACACGCAGGCTAGGGCGGCTACGCGGACGCTAGGGGAAGGCTCGGCTAGTCGCGGTACGGTTTATGGCTAGCGAGATGGGACGCGACACTAGGGGAAGGTCACTAAGGTGTGGAACGACTAAGGCAGGCTGCGCGGTACGAGAAGGGACCTAGAACTCGGCGCACACAGGACAGGGACTCAAGACCGGGATGCTAAGGAACTGGAACGCGGTACGAGCAAGCCACGCACACACGCGGAACCCAAAACAACCTAGAACTAGTGTGTGACCACTAGAACCGGACGGCTACACAAGACTAGGAACACAGATTGCGGACAAAGAAGGACCTAAACCTACATCTCACGCAAACAACCAAACGGAATAGACCAAGAACCTAGTTAGCGCTAAAGGGAAAGCGGCTTGGTCACAGGCTGGGAGCTAAGGACGCAAGACACAAAACCTAGCCTAGCACTCAAATAACCTAAACAATATTTTTTTTCCTTTTCTAAAAAAAACATTTCTAGCAACAATTAAACAATGAAACAATCAAACTCTTCTATTTTTTTTTTTTGTAGGGTGTTTGTGGTATGTGACTTGATTCCTCTCCTTCTTACCGAGAACCTCAGGAAAAAAAGAAAGAAACACAATCAAAAGCCAAAAACTGTTGAACAAAAACAATGAAGAAATCGCCAAAAATAAAGGATAGAATCAACCTGATGAGCAGGAGCTTTAAGCTCTGATACCAGATGATGTAAGAACTTAGGTGGGTTGTCTTTCACCGAGAATCTCAGGTTAATGGACAGAATTCGATGGAAGTGAAGGGGTGGATCGAAGGGACCACACAAGCTGTGAAAGGGGCTTGTGATACTCCAAGACCTCCAACCAAAAGGCTGAAGAACACACGGTTGCAGCAAGGCTTATATAATGCCTTGTTACAACTTTAGGGTAAACTACAAGGCGTTTAACCTTTCAGAGATTAAAACAACATGTAGTTCACTTATTGGCAATTAAAATAAATATTGGGCCATAATTAGTCAACATGACTTAAACCCAATTTAAACACTTAGTCTAAAAGAAACAAAAATAAGATAGAATGCCCAATAATACTTAGGCTCAGAATTCGCCTGAATACTTGTGAATGAAATGGATTTGTGAACAAGTCTTCAACGCCTTGCGCACTAAGAGTATTGCCTCATTAAAACCTTCCTCGGAAAACCCAATGGGACAAAACCGAAGATAGGAAAAAGAGTACAATTTCCTAGAACGTCTTTTGGTTTCTTTACCGAATGGTAATGGTAAAGACACCGGATAAGGAAGAGTCTTCTAGAAGGAACCTCCATGGTGCAAGCTGGAATGGAGGTCCGGACGTGGGTGCAAGGACCGGACCGGTCTGGTCGGATGCGTGAGCCGGGCTGGACGTCTGTACGGCTGGTCGTGGGCTGGTTGTCTGGGTCAGCTCATGGTCTTCTCCGGTTCCACTCTCCAATAGCATACGAAATTGTCTCCTAAAGCTTTCCTCTTGGACCGCGTAAGGGGTCTAGGTGGAATGACCGGTGCAATGACTGGCTCGATGTTTTCATCATTGGGCCTGCGACTAGTGGAACAAAAGCGGAAGGGTAAAAACAGTGGGGGGGGGTCTAAGCTAGACACACGGGGTCCTAGCCTAGCAGTACGCAAAAGGGAATCTAGCTACACGGACCAAGAAGAACTAGAACTAAGCGCTAAGGAAAAAGAACTAGAAATAGCGACTGGTGGAACTTGGGGGTTGACTCTTGCGGATGGACCTAAATCGTCAAGGTACACACGCAGCAAAGAACTACCTAGAAACCTAGCAATGGGGCGTGTGTAGAGACCTAGCAAGCAGCACTCGAGTGTGGTCCAAACACTTGGACAAACGATTTCTCAAGGTGAAACTAATGCTCTAGGTGAGTTTCTAAGACCCTAGTTTGCTTTTTAAACAACCTAAACACTTTTAAAAAAATAAAAATAAACAGCAAACAAACAAGCAAATTTGTTCTATCCCTTTTTAAAATAAGATAACAAAGAAAATGATTGTGAACAAGTCTTCACCGTCTTGCGCACTAAGAGTATTGCCTCATTAAAACCTTCTTCGGAAAACCCAGTGGGACAAAACCAAAGATAGGAAAAAGAGTACAATTTCTTAGCACGACTTTTGGTGTCTCTACCGGATGGTAAATGTAAAGACACCGGAAGAAGAATAATCTTCTAGAAGGAACCTCCATTGATCCTTGTCCGGTTGGAATGGATCAGATGGTCTTGGCTCGGTCACAGTTTGGTTGGATGGTCTGGAGATGGTTGGCATGGTCGGTACGGTAGTGATGAGGACATCAAGTCACTAACAACCCAGGAGCATAGAGAAGTCACCAAGGAACTGACCAAAACCCTTGGAGATAACCAATCTGAGCACACCAAAGACATAGGTGTCTTCCTTGGATCATATCAGCTCAACCAGGAGGATTTAAAATATTAACTCATCAAGGAGTCACGGAAAATTTGAATCACTTCAAACCGGATTCTGAATTGGAAGTTACAGAGGATACAAGTCGGCAAACCGGTTTCAGACTACCATCCGCGATTGGGCCAAAGATCGAGCTGCACAGTCCAATTCACTCACAATCTAGACCTCTGACAACTTGTATAATGTTAATGGATCCCTCATGGTTACATCAAGCCAAAGAAACCAAGAAGAATCCAAAGAAGGCCCAATTTATCACTAAAATTCAACAACATGTCTACTTTAAGGGAAATGCTAGACCAGATCGGTTTAGTAGCTTTCAGAGCTACACTTGGCGACCAGGAGAGGAATCTAAGGATTCAGGAGAGCCATCAATCATATTAACATGCACAAGAATCCAGAGAATCAGGCGAATTCTCTCTTGTTTTCACTTACCATATTTGGAGCCATCTGTATTCTTACCATTTCTACTTGTACACGATTTGGAGGCATTCTCAACATTCAAGAAGGTTTCAAGGCAACTCTTATTCATGCCCAATCTTTCCAGATATAAGGAATACTCTTTTTCCTTATCTTCGGTTTTGTCCCACTGGGTTTTCGAAGAAGGTTTTAACGAGGCAACACCTCTAGTGTGCATGAAGACGATGACTTGTTCACCAACTACTATGCTTCACAAGTCCTCTAACTCAGCCAGAAATGTCATTCTGGTGGCCCAACCTATGCTTATTCTAAGTCTTATTTACTTAAGCCTTAAACTCATATTTTATATGTTATTTTATGTTTTAGTTAATTGTGGCCTTAAGCCCAATTTTAATTATGTTTTTGTTCTCTTTGGGTTATTGGCTCAGTTGTAATCTGAATAATTATAAGCTCTAGACTTAAGGCATTATATAAGCCTAAGTTAGGAGTAATAATAATAACAAGCATTTTAGAACAAACAAAAACCTAAGTCTTTGTCTTAGACCTACTAGGTGCTGTCAACCAAGTACCCTTGGTAGAAGCCGTGTTCTTCAACCTGTTGGTTGAAGTTCTCGGAGTATCACAAGCCCCTTTCACAACTTTTGTGGTCCTTTCGATCCAACCCTTCACTCCATCGATTTTTGTCCAGCAACCTGAGCTTCTCGGTGAAAGACATCCCACCCTTGGTTCTTATATCATCTGGTATCAGAGCTTAAAGCTCCTACTCATCAAGTTGATTCTATCCTTGTTAGTTGTCGATTTTTTTTCTTTGTTTATGCAATAGTTTTTGGCTTTGATTGTGTTTATTTCTCTTTTCCCTAAGGTTCTCGGTAAGAAGGAGAGGAATAAAGTCACATACCACAAACACCATGCAGAAAATATAAAAATAATCAGGTTCTATCAATCCTTGTCTTTGTTTTCATATTTAAAAAAAAAACAAAAAAAGTCCTTAGGTTGTATTACTCGGTGGATGTTAGTTGTTGCATTCACGTTTCATTTCATGTCCCAGCCGTCATCATCATATAAATGTAATTAGATTGATTAAACATTTGCTTACTTGCTGCATGCATGAGTGTTTCATTCACGTGATTTGCTTGCATGATATTTCGTGCGTCCTTTTCAAGTTTAGCTGCATGTGCTGGGGATTGCTGATGTTTGTGATTGTTTACATTCATAATCACTTGCATACGCCTTAGGTCCTTAGTAAGTTTAGTTCCCCGTACTGCACCACCCTTAGTGTCTAGGCTCTTGCAATAGTTTTTAGGAAGTCTTCCAAACATTTTTAGGCATAAAATTAATTAGTTCTCATTTTTCTCTTAGGGTAGAAATTACTTTAGGAAGTTTCCCAAAAGTTCCTAGGAAGTTTTCCAAAACTTTTAGGCAATTTTTCATTAATTAGGTTTTTTTTTCCTTTTTAGAAACTAGTAATTAATTAGTTTCCCTTTTAGTTTAGGATATTTTTCCTTTTAGGAATTAGGCAACAAATAAATTTTTCTTTTAGTTTAAGATAGTTTTCATTTTAGCAAATAGGGATAATTATATTTTTCTCTTTTTCTAGTATAGTTTTCTTTTTTAATTAGTTAGGCAATAAATTTTAGCATATATTCCATTTAATTAGTTTTCCTTTTTAGATTTAGACAATATTTGTCTTTTAGGATAGTTTCCTTTTTCTTTTCTTTTCCTTTTTGCAAATAGTTAGTTTTCTTTTCTTTAATATAATAATAATAATAAAAAATTATTTCTGTAGAAATTTTCCATAAGAAAAAAAAGTTTCCATTTTTGTAAGTTTTCTTTTCGGAAACTTTCCATTTTCAAAAATTTCTTTTTCTCGTAAAAGGAAATATGCCAGGAAGTGATGAGGATTCATCGAGCCAAAACAACGTAATGATGCAACTGTAGATCTTCTTAATGCAGTTGGCACCATTTGTCGATCGTTTGGAACATTTTGTGCAAAAGCGATCAGCAACACCATGCCAAGAAACTCAGGCTACCAAAGGAGATGATGTTCAAACTACCTATCGGTTCAAAAAGGACGACATCACCACCACCCCACTAGGCCAAAGCAGAGGCGTCATCCTATCTCATCTCCTCAAAGGAGAGCCACCTGATGCACCACATCTTACGACAATACCAAGGTAAGAGACTAGACTCTCAAAGGAGAATGAAAACTAACTTGGTTTCTCTTGGTGCAGGTTATACAGTTTCGAGGTCGAAACTTTTTCAAGAGGGAGAGAATGATGAGGAAATCAAGTCACTAACAACCCAGGAGCATAGATAAGTCACCAAGGAGCTGACAAAAACCCTTGGAGAGAACTAATCTGAGCATACCAAAGACATAGGTATCTTCCTTGGATCATATCCGCTCAACCAGGAGGAGTTAAGCCACAAAACGACCTGTCCCAGAATCTTAACTCATCAAGGAGTCACAGACAATTTGAATCACTTCAAACCGGGTTCTGAATTGGATGGTACAGAGGATACAAGTTGGCAAACCGGTTTCGGAGTACCATCCGCGATTGGGCCAAAGATTGAGCTCTATAGTCCAATTCACTCACAATCTAGACCTCCGACGACTTGGAGAATGTTAATGGATCCCTCATGATTACATCAATCCAAAGAAACCAAGAAGAATCCAAAGGAGGCTCAATTTATCACTAAAATTAACAACATGTCTACTTGGTTCCATTTAAGGGTAATGCTAGACCAGATCGGTTTAGTAGCCTTCAGAGCTACACTTGGCGACCAGGAGAGGAATATAAGGATTCCGGAGAGCCATCTTCATATTAACATGCACAAGAATCCAGAGAATCAGGCGAATTGTCTCTTGTTTTCACTTACCATATTTGGAGCCATCTGCATTCTTACCATTTCTACTTTTGCACGATTTGAAGGTATTCTCATCATTCAAGAAGGTTTCAAGACAACACTTATTCATGCCCAAACTTTCCAGATATAAGGAATCACGTATTCCTAAAGACATGCTAGAGAATTGTACTCTTTTTCTTTATCTTTGATTTTGTCCCACTGGGTTTATGAAGAAGGTTTTAACGAGGCAATACCTCTAGTGTTCATGAAGACGAGGACTTGTTCACCAACTACTATGCTTCACAATTCCCCTAACTCAGCCAGAAATGTCATTCTGGTCGTGGCCATACCTATGCTTATTTTAAGTATTATTTACTTAAGCCTTAAACCCATATTTTATATGTTTTCGTTAATTGTGGCCTTAAGCCCACTATTCGAATAGCATGCTGAGCTTGTCTCCTAGAGTCTTCCTCTTGGACTGTATGAGAGGTCCTGGTGGAATGACTGGTGCAGTGGCTAGCTCGATGTCCTCATCACAGCTTGAGTCAAATCATTCACTATTCTAATCGAGAGAGAGTTGTACAACCACCAATTTGAATTCATTAATTCACATTTCCATCGATCATCAACCACCTGACCATCGACCATCCGACTGTTGACCATCCGACCATCGATTGACAACCTCAATCTTATATTATCTGGTATCGGAGCTTACACACTCCTTAATCAGCTTTATATTGTCCCTTTTCTTTGTTTCATTTCTTGCATTCATTTGTTGTTCTTATTAAAAAATAACCATTATCATCTTGTCGCAAACCAACCGCGTAATGGGAAATATCCAAGTCAACAACATAGTGGTCAAACCTGAGACCGAGGGAGAGGTCATGACCAAGCCCGAGATGATGATGAGCAACCATGGCAAGTTGTAAAGGACATAAGCTATCTCCACCAAAATTCTCTCGCAAAATCAACCTAGACGCGTATTTGGACTGGGGGAGGCGGATGAAGTAAATCTTCAAGTACTACAGCTTCACTCACAACCAGAAGAAGCATATGCTTGCTCCTCTCGCCCTACAAGAAGTCCATGAAATGCAAAAGGCACTGGACAAAGAAGCTAAGGTAAGAAAAACTAACATTTACATTTTATCTAATAAGGCTATAAAATAAATTGAGCAGAAAGAGCAGGTGGTACTCATGATCTTTATAGAAGGGTTAGTTTTGGGGCAAGAAGAGAAAGAGTTTTCAAGCGAGATACTTAAGATTTTGGAACGGTTCAAGGATGTCTTCTCTGAGGAGATACAGGCCGGATTACCACCCATCCAAGGTAAAGAGCATCAGATCGGTTGGTGCCCGAAGCTCCAATATCCAATTGGCCAGCTTACTTATATAATCCCAAGAAGCCAATAAGATAGAGAAAAAAGTCCAGGAGCTTATTTCCAAGGCTATATCCGAGAGAGTCTCAGTTCGTGTGCAGTGTCAGTCTTGCTTGTACCCAAAAAGGACAGTTCATGGAGAATGTTTATGGATTGTATGAGTATCAACAAAATCACCATCAAATACTGATACCCAACACTGAGGCTAGACGAAATTGGTGGAGCCACCCTCTTATCCAAGTGAGAATAAAGGAAACAAACAAGTGAAAAACAGCCTTCAAGACCAAATATGGGTTATATTAATAGCCGATCATACCATTTGGACTCACCCATGCCCTAAGTACATTCATGTGGTGCATTTTCTTCACTAACTAGGTCTTAATTTCTCTATCTTGGCTCACATGTTTTCCTTGTTCTAAGGGAATTAGATCTAACGATGTTGTATGCTTAAATCCATATACAATATCAAAAGGTGAAAGCTTAGTAGTAGATTAAGGCACTTGGTTATAATAAAAGAAACTTAACGAAAGGTAAACAATCAAGCCAATTTCTCAAATATTTCACAATTGTTGCTTTTAAAAGTGTGGAGACTGTGCAGTTTACCACCTCGGTTTGTCCATCAGTTTCAAAGGTGCAAAGTCGTGGATAATAGTTGTTCGGTACCGAGCTTTCTCCACAAGTTCCTCCAAAAGTGACTGAGGGATTTAGTGTATCTTTCAAAAATAATGGTTCGGGGTATGCCATGGAGTCTCACAAAATTCTTAAAGAACAAGTCAACTACTTATGTGGCATCGTTGCTCTTGTTGCAACGTATGAAGTGAGTCATCTTTAAGAACAGGTCAGCCACCACGAAGATGGAGTCTTTGTGCCTGATGTTTGTCATGCCTAAAATAAAATCCATGGAAATATCTACCCACGCTAGGTTAGGGATAGCAAAGGAACATCAAGACCATAGGAATGTGACCTGGATTTTCATTGAGGAAAGTGATGCACTTTCCACATCTTTCTTCAGGTGAAGCCAGAAGAATTGCTCAGGTACAACTCCCAAGGTTTTTTCCACGTCAAAGTTTCCCATAAGCCATCCAGCATGAGCTTCCCGGAGTATTAGATAATGCATTGAGCTTTGAGGAATGCACCATCTTTAGTCTCGGAATAGATAGCCCTCGTCCTTGTAGAAGGAGCCAATGGTGCCTCTTGCAAATTGCTGGAAAATATCTCAAAAGTCTGGGTCTCTTTCGTACAGGTCCTTCATATGCTTGAAACCAAAAAGCTTTGCCTCCATAGTGCTGATCAAAGCATATCTCCTTGATAAGGCATTGATTACTATGTTGTATTTACCCTTTTTGTACTTGATCACATAGGAGAATGTCTCCACAAAATCTAACCATTAAACATACCTCTTTTTTTAAGGTAGTTTATCCTCTTATGCACTTGAAAGTGTCGTGGTCTGCATTGACAACAAACTCTTTAGATAATAAATAAGGTGATCAAGTTTTAAGAGACCTTACTAGAGCATACAACTCATTTTCATAGGTGGAGGTCAAATTCACATTGAAACAGGCTTCATGTCTTCCTCTTTGGGTCAGGACGGCTCCAATCCTTGTTCCTGACACTCAATTTCAAACAGTTAGGTAATACCAATACAGGCACATGGACAAGGCTGATTTTCAGCTTGGTGAATGTTTCTTCTCGAGCTGGCACCCAAGTGAATGGCACATTCTTCTTTATCATCAAGGTCAGTGGTGCTGCTATGGTACTGAAATCATTCACAAAAACGGCCTATATAAACTAGTCAAACCTTGGAAAATGCTAAAATGACCACTTGATCAGTGCAAAAGGTATATTTCTTTAAGTAGGCATATAAACCTTCTAGCCTAAGCGTGTTTAAAATCATTTTAAAATGATTTAGCTGATCGTAATGAGACAAGTATTAAACCAATATGTCATCGAAATGTACCACCACAAACGTATTTATGTATGCCCTTAAGACATGGTTCGTGAACCACATGAATATACTTGGGGCATGGGTGAGTCCAAATAGTATGACCGATCATTCATATAGTGATGAGGACATCAAGCCAGCCACTGCACCAGTTATTTCACCAGGACCTCTCACACGGTCCAAGAGGAATGCTCTAGGAGACAAGCTTAGCATGGTATTGGAGAGTGGAACCGGACAGGACCTCGAACCAACCATGACCAGCTCCATACCGACCGTATCGACCATGCTGTCCAGCTCCGGACCGACCGTACTGATACAGGCCAAGCCGTTCAGGACAGGGACGCGGTCCAAGGGATGCGAGACACGGACAGGACGAGCGTTGGTACGGACGGAACGTGGATGAGCATGTTTGTTCGCGGATTGAAACTGGAACGGTCAAACGACTGGCCCGGGACGGGACAACACCAAGAACTAGGCTCCGTCTTAGGACACGACCAGGAAGCGGCCTTGAGTGCAAAGCCGGGGACGGCTGGACAAGATCTTGGTCGAAGAATGGGGGAAAGAGCGCAGCTGGTACGGTATGTAACCGAATGGATCGATAAGGAATAGAACGTGGCTGGAGCGAGGATAAAAGGGGTTTGAACGAGCTGGAAAGTGGATTGTAGGCAACACACCAAGCTGTGACAGGCTTGGATACAGCCTTCCAAGAAGGGAGACACACTCAACCTTCAATGGAACTCTCTTCCTCACTTGGAGACACACTCACATACAAGGGAGAAAGATTAGACCTAAGCGGTCGAATACTAGGGTTTTGGGTTCTCTAATGTCTGCATAGTAATGAATAAGAGTTTGCCTTTATAGGCTACACACATGTGACCTAGTTGACCACAAGACTCGTGGTCGACATTTCTAAAAACCCAAAATAAGACTAAGTCTTTTAACAGGAAATACAAACCATAATGCAAAGGTTAAACAATCCCTAAGATAGGATCAAGCCTAATTGATTTTAAATGGACATATCCAACTTAAAAATCAATGGGACACTAGGCTTGATGCCTTAGACTTTCAGGTCTCATAAAAAACCTTTCCAAGAACCCATTATGGTAAATTTAGAAAGAAAAAGAGTACCCTAATCATCTAAGGTCTTTAAGGGTGCCCTTACTCAAGAATAGTAAGGACACACAAGACCTTATCCCTAAGGATGTGTGCATGGATTTCCTGGTCAGGAACACCCAGCTGAACATGGTCAAGCGGCTGGCTGGTTTCTTCAATCTCCTCTTCCTCTCCATGACCGGATGCATGAGCTAGATTGGCTTCTGCTTGGTCTTCATGGGGTTGATCATCCTTGTGCCTGTCTTGAGCTCCTTGGGCGCCCCTACTCCTGGTCATGATGCGGTGGGACACGTATGGAGTGGTCTGAACCTCATCCTCCAATTACTGGGTCGGTGTGGCTTGGATGACCCCATCATCCCCACCCTCTTCAAGTGCGTTGGTCTCCAAAGAACCAACATCCTGTGCATCAAAGGGAGATAAATCAGAAACTTTAAATGATGAAGACACATTATACTCACCTGGTAGCTTGAGCCTGTAGGCATTGTCATTGCTTGCGCTTATTGGGAAAGCGCTCTGGCCTTAGGTGTAACCACACCCAATCTCCTGGTTGGAACACCAGCTGTTTCCTCTTCTTGTTGATCCTAGATCGGACTTGGTCGTTCCTCTTCTCAATCTTGCCGTGCACTTGCTCAAATATCCTCTTCATGGCTGCGGCTTTTATTTCTCCTTCAAGATCCATGGTCTCGGTCGGTGGCAGGGGTGCCAAGGTCAAGGGAGTGTCTGGGTTGCGGCCATTCACAGCTTCAAAAGGGGACATGCCTGTGGTAGAATCTTTGGCCGAATTGTGCGCAAACTCCACCAAGGGAAGGCTCTCCACCCAAGTTGTTAGATGGCCTCCAATTGTTGACCTCCAGAGTGCTCCTAAGGTGCGGTTAACCACCTCGGTCTGCCCATCTGTTTGAGGATGGCACATGGTAGAGAACAAGAGCTTGGTACCAAGCTTCTTCCACAAAGTCCTCCAGAAGTGGGACAAGAACTTTGTGTCCCTATCCGACACAATGGTCCTTGGAATACCATGATGTCTCACCACCTCTCTGAAGAATAGGGTCGCAGTCTGAGAGGCATCATTGGTCTTCGAGCAGGGTATGAAGTGAGCCATTTTGGAGAAACGGTCCACCACCACAAACACCGAGTCCTTGTGTTGAATCTTTGGCAACCCCAAAACGAAATCCATGGAGATGTCTACCCATGGTAGAGTGGGGACTGGCAGGGGCATGTACAAGTCGTGGGGGTGGAGTCTGGACTTTGCTCTCTTGCAGGTGATGCACCGGTCACAGTGGGTGGCTACCATCTTCTTCATCTTTGGCTAGTAGAAATGTTCCTTAAGAACACTGAGGGTCTTCTCAACTCCAAAATGACCCATAAGGCCACCACCATGAGCTTCCTCTACAAGCAACTCCCTCATTGAGCATTGGGGAATGCACAACCGTTTGTCCTTAAAAAGGAACCCATCATGGAGAAAGAACCGCGTGTATGCTCCTATTCCATGCTCTTCATAGGCTGTCTTAAGGTCTGGGTCTTCAGGGTACATGGTCTTCAAGTGTCCAGACTTTAGCATCCATTGTAGATATCAAAGCATGTCTCCTTGACAAAGCATCCGCCACCACATTTTCCTTTCCCTTCTTGTATTTGATCACATAGGGAAATGTCTCTATATACTCCAGCCATCTAGCATGCCTCTTCTTCAATACAGTTTGGCCTCTAAGATGTTGCAAAGTCTCATGGTCTGTATGGATCACACACTCTATAGCCAAGAGGTAATACTGCCACGTTTGCATTGCCCTGACCAATGCATACAATTCCTTGTCATAGGCTGGGTAGTTCAGGGTAGCACCGATTAGCTTCTCACTAAAGTAGGCCACTGGTCTTCCCCCTTGAGTCAGAACCGCCCCTATGCCCTACTCCTGAGGCATCACACTCAACTTCAAAAGTCTTCTCAAAGTTGGGTAAGGCAAGGATAGGTGCATGGGTCAGCTGGTACTTGAGCTCCAAGAAGGCTTGTTCTTGCGTCTCTCCCCATTCAAAACCCGTGTTCTTCTTGATCAGGGAGGTTAACGGTGCAGCCAAGGTGCTGAAGTCCTTCACAAAGCGCCGGTAGAAACTGGCCAATCCATGGAAACTTCTAACTTGACTAATGGAGGTCGGTCTAGGCCAGCCAAGTATGGCTTCTATCTTCTCCACATCCACCCTGAGTCCCTGTGAGCTGACCACAAAGCCAAGGAAAACAACCTCATCTGTGCAAAAGATGCATTTAGACAAATTGGCAAACATGCGTTCCTTCCTAAGAGTCTCTAAGACTTGTTCTAAATGCAGCACATCATCAGACAAGCAGGAGCTATATATCAAAATATCATCAAAATAGACAACTAAGAACTTGCCCATAAAAGTTCTAAGGATAAGGTGCATGAGGCGCATGAAGGTGCTTGGGGCATTGGAGAAGCCGAATGGCATGACTAGCCACTCATACAAGCCATGCTTGGTCTTGAAGGCGGTCTTTCACTCATCCCCTTCTCTCATCCTCACTTGGTGATACCCACTCTTCAAATCCACCTTAGAAAAGATGGTTGCCCCACTCAGCTCATCCAACATGTCGTATAGCCTTGGGATTGGGTGGCGGTATTTGATGGTGATGTTGTTGATGGCTCGGCAATCAACACACATCCTATAAGAGCCATCTTTCTTGGGCACAAGGAGCACAGGCACGGCACATGGGCTTAAGCTCTCCCTCACATATCCCTTGGCCATGAGGTCTCGGACCTGAGCTTCAAGTTCCTTGGCCTCCGCGGGATTGACTCGGTAGGCCGGCCTGTTTGGGAGTTGGGCTCCAGGGATGAAGTCAATCTGGTGTTATATGCCTCTCAAAGGTGGCAATCCAGCTGGTATCTCCTCAGGAAAGACATCCTTGTACCTGTCAAGTAAAGCTCGGATTTCCCTTGGCAAGACCACGTTAGTATGCCTAGCATTCAATAGATCCTTGTAAACAATCAAAACAACCTGACAAGTTGGATCAAAGAGGGAACGTCTGACATCACTAGGTGTAATCAAGAAATTGGTTTTAGACATGCATTTCTCTTTGGCTAACTTGACTTGCATCTCATGAACTTGGGCAGGCAACAATGGTGCTAAACTAATCCGTTTCTTATTCATCATAAGGGTATACTTATTAGTCCTACCATCATGCACAACTTCCCTATCAAATTGCCAAGGTCTGCCTAACAAGATATGAGTGGCTTGCATAGGAACTACATCACAAAGGACCTCATCAACATACTTGCCTATGCTAAAGAAACCTTGACTTGTTCACTAATCTTCAATTCGGTTTTATCATTAAGTCACCTTAGTCTATAAGGCCTAGGATGTTTAGTAGCTACCAGATTCAATTACTCAACCATGTAAGTGCTAGCCACATTAGCACAAGATCCACCATCAATTATCAGAGAACATACCTTACCACTTACCATGCAACGGGTGTGGAAGATGTTTTCCCTTTGGGCTGTCTCATCCGGCTCTTGGATGGTGCTAAGGACCCTTCTTGAGACCAGGAGGTCTCCCACTTCAGGGTAGGCTACATCATTTTCCTCTTCATCAGCTTCCTCAGGAGGCTCCATCTCATCTTGAGATTCATAGTCACCATATGGGGTGATGATCATAGCTCTGGGATTTGGGCAATCTCTTGCATAATGCCCTCGGCCACGACATTTGAAGCACATGATATCCTGGGTTTTGGGACCAGTAGGAGTAGGTGTGGCGTCTGGTCTTGGGGCAGGGGTGGTCTCCCTTGGCTTGTATGGAGGTCTCATGTCCTGGGCTATGGCTTTGCCTCGGTCAGATTGCCTAGTAAAGGAAGGATTAGAACTAGAAGCTTGCGGATTTGGATTTGGGGCAGAGGATCTCCATGGGTTATTGACCACAGCTCTGGTCCTGGTCCTGGTCTTCCTCTTGAGCTGGCTCTCTACTTGGGTGGACAGATGTAGTAACTCATTGAGATCGTTGTATGAATACATCTCCACCTTGCTAGCAATCTTCTCTTGAAGACCATCCAAGAATTGGGCCATGAGAGTCTCCTCGGTGTCTTCTAAGCCAAGCCGGTTCCTCAGGTGTTCAAACTCTCCAAAATACTCCTCTACACTCCTCTGGCCTTGGCTGAGCTTCCTAAACTTCTTCTGAAGCTCCCTGTGGTACATAGGTGGAATGTATCTTCCTTTCATCATGAATTTCATGATCTCCCATGATCTAACCGGCTCCTCTCCTCTCCTTCTCCTTTTAGCCGAGTCTTGATCCCACCAGGACAGGGCATGATCAGTGAGTTGAGCTGCTGCATAAGCCACCTTCTTGGGTTCTTCAAACCCATAGACATCAAATATGTGATCCATCCTTCTTTCCCAGTTCAGGTATGCTTCCGGGTCTACCTTGCCGGCAAAGGTGTGGGGTGTGATCTTGAGGTGTGGGGAGTGAGCTCTAGCTGGGTGGTGATGACCCCTTTCCTCAAGAAACCTCCTCTCTCTGTGTCTTGGCCTTCTGAAATGGGGTGGGAAGGCTTCTTCCTCAGACAAACCCTCCATGTCTTGCTCCGGCCAAGGTGGTGGTGGCGCTCTTGGTTGTGGAGGTGGAGGCGCTTGTGCAGGTTGTGGTTGAGGCTGCTCCACTCGACCAAGCCGGTCTCCCAGCTGCTGAAGCTGAGTCTGAAGGCTAGTGAGTATCTCTGCTAGGGCTGGATCAGCCATTTAGCTTAGGTACCTTGCAAAACAAGAAAGTCAACTAGTCAACGGTTTCTCAAATTAATTACCCTAAGATTAAAGCTAATGATGCTTAATAAACTTGATTTAAATTTAAGCTAGACTAAAAATTAGCTATACCTAAGACAGATAAGTTTAAAATTCAATTCTAGAACCGCCTAAACATGACCAAATTCGAATTCAAATTTTAAAAGCATGCAGGAGACAGGATGACATCAGCCCGGTTGGACCACTTAGTGAGTCGCCGACCAAAGGACGATACGGTCCTGGTCAAAAGCGGCCTTGACCGCGCCTAACTTCATCTTCCCCACTCAAGCTCTAACAATGGCGGTTTCTAAAACAAATGCAACAAACCCTAATAACCAAACTAAACAACCTATTTCACGAAATCTAACAAACCTAAGCAAGATTCACAAGCACGCAACAAAACCCTAACAACCGCTTTCAACAAACCAAAACACTAAAGTGAAAGAGTGGAAAGATGCAACCTTTCTTAAGGAACTTGGGCTCTGATACCAAAATGATACAGGCCAAGCCGTTCAGGACAGGGACGCGGTCCAAGGGATGCGAGACACGGCCAGGACGAGCGTTGGTACGGACGGAACGTGGATGAGCATGTTCGTTCGCGGATTGAAACTGGAACGGTCAAGCGACTGGCCTGGGACGGGACAACACCAAGAACTAGGCTCTGGCTTAGGACACGACCAGGAAGCGGCCTTGAGTGCAAAGCCGGGGACGGCTGGACAAGATCTTGGTCAAAGAATGGGGGAAAGAGCACGGCTGGTACGGTATGGAAGCAAATGGATCGATAAGGAATAGAACGTGGCTGGAGCAAGGATAAAAGGGGTTTGAACGAGCTGGAAAGTGGATTGTGGGCAACACACCAAGCTGTGACAGGCTTGGATACAGCCTTCCAAGAAGAAAGACACACTCAACCTTCAATGGAACTCTCTTCCTCACTTGGATACACACTCACATACAAGGGAGAAAGATTAGACCTAAGCGGTCGAATACTAGGGTTTTGGGTTCTCTAATGTCTGCATAGAAATGAATAAGAGTTTGCCTTTTATAGGCTACACACATGTGACCTAGTTGACCACAAGACTCGTTGTCGACATTTCTAAAAACCCAAAATAAGACTAAGTCTTTTAACAGGAAATACAAACCATAATGCAAAAGTTAAACAATGCCTAAGATAGGATCAAGCCTAATTGATTTTAAATGGACATATCCAACTTAAAAATCAATGGGACACTAGGCTTGATGCCTTAGACTTTCAGGTCTCATTAAAAACCTTTCCAAGAACCCATTATGGTAAACTTAGAAAGGAAAAGAGTACCCTAATCATCTAAGGTCTTTAAGGGTGCCCTTACTCAAGAATAGAAAGGACACACAAGACCTTATCCCTAAGGCTGTGTGCATGGATGTCCTGGTCAGTAACACCCAGCTGAACATGGTCAAGCGGCTGGCTGGTGTCTTCAATCTCCTCTTCCTCTCCATGACCGGATGCATGAGCTAGATTGGCTTCTGCTTGGTCTTCATGGGGTTGATCATCCTTGCGCTTGTCTTGAGCTCCTTGGGCAGCCCTACTCCTGGTCATGATGCGGTGGGACACGTATGGAGTGGTCTGAACCTCATCCTCCAAATACCGGGTCGGTGTGGCTTGGATGACCCCATCACGTACCGACCATGCTGACCAGCTCCGGATCATCAAACCAAACCGTGACCGAGCCAAGACCATCCGACTCATTCCAACTGGACAACGAACAATGGAGATTCCTTCTATAAGATTCTTCTTCATCCAGTGTCTTTACCATTACCATCCGGTAAAGACACCAAAATTCGTGCTAATAAATTATACTATTTTCCCTATCTACGGTTTTGTCCCACTGGGTTTTCCGAAGAAGGTTTTAATGAGGCAATACTCTTAGTGCGCAAGACGGTGAAGACTTGTTCATAATTCCATTCCATTCACAAGTCCTCATCGATTTCTGGCCGAAGTGTTATTGGGGTTTTTATCTTTAATTCTATTTCTAGACTAAGTATTTTAATTGGGAAGTCATGTTGACTACTTATGCCCAAAGCTATTTTAATTGCCATTAAATAAACTACTTGCTGTTTTAATTCCTTGAGAGGCTAAATGATGCGGATCAGGACGACCGGGTCGACCAGGCGAATACGCGGACAAGTGGACGAGCATCCGGACGAGGAGTTGGTCGGGCTATCGACCATGGCCACGACCTTGGCATGAACCCGGCTGAGGTTCAACAAGACTTGGCGACCGAACGAGAGGACATTGGGCCGGGAGAACTTGTCCTCGACCATGTGCAAGTTTGTACCTCTGGACCGTCCCACGACCTTTCTTCCGGACCGCTCCATGACCATGCACCTGCCCAAGACCAAGACCATGTTTCACCACTCGACCAGAAGACCGGACCAGCTCGTCTTCTGCAACAACCTCAACATGACCGCGTCTACATTCGGCCATGGACCAACTCAACCGGGCCCATCGATCCATGGGTCATTCCAGAAGGCCCTTTGACCCGTGCAAGGACCAAGGCGCTTCAAGACCAGATTGGAACCTTCATCAGCACATCCAGGCCGTCTGAACACCACATAGGTATGGTCCTTAGGCTTTGTGCAAATTGAGTTATATGAATGGGAAAGGTTGCATTTTTGTGCTCTTTTTCCCTCTTTTGGGTTTTTCCCATTGGGTTTTTCCAAAAGAGGTTTTTGATGAGGCCCAAATGCAATCTCCCATGTCCATTTATATAAAACCTTTTGCTAATGAGCCTTAGGCCCATTTGAATTCGGCCCATTCATGAACTTAGCCTTGTATTCGAATTGTCTTTCAATCTTCTTGACCATGTTGTAATCCGTGTGCATGCATTGGAATTTGTGCCTTCCATGCAGGCATTGACCGTTGTAATCTAGGCTATTTCATGTCTGGATCAGGCACTTGTACAATGATCGAATTTTATGAAAGTTTCCTTTGAAAACAACTTTGAATTCGATCACTACCTCTCTGGCTAGTCTTGGTGTGTTATATCCTTGAACCGGCCATTGAAATCCTTGTCTTCCTCACTGGTGTGTCATATCCTTTAAGCAGACAAGCTGGCTTGACAAGATCTCTCCACCTTATTGGCTTTTACGCCGGATTCATCTCTTTTCCCTTTGCATCTCTTCATCTTCTCTTCAATCCGCTAACCTCATATCCGCTGCATCCATCTGCCTAGCTTGGTGCCGTGACTGGGTTATGATCCTGCCTTCCCAGGATCATATCACTAAACATCATGTTGTTTAGCCTAAGTTGTAATAAGACATTATATAAGCCTTTTGTCTACTCATTAATAAGACAACAACTATTTTACACAAAACTCTAAGACTAGTGTCTTATTCAGCGCCGCCTCCAAGCTTGGTAACAGCTGTGTTCTTCAGCCTCCTTTGGTTGAAGTTCTTGGAGTATCACAAGCCCCTCTCACAGCTTGTGTGGTCCTTTCTATCCACCCTTCACTTAAATTCCTTCTTTCCAGCAACCTGAGCTTCTCAGTGAAAGACAGCTCACCCCACTGTTCTTGCATCATCTGGTATCAGAGATTAAAGTTCCTGCTCATCAGGTTCTATCAATCTTTTTCTTTGTTTTCTTGTTTATAAAAAAAAGGGTAGAAGAAATTTGCTTGTTTGTTTGCTGATTTATTTTTTTTAAGACAAAAGAAGTGTTTAAGTTGTTTAAAAAGCAAACTAGGGTCTTAGAAACTCACCTAGAGCATTAGTTTCACCTTGAGAAATCGTGTGTCCAAGTGCTTGGTCCACACGCGAGTGTTGCTTGGTAGATCTCTACACCCTCCCCATTGCTAGTTTCCCTCGCTTAGGTTCCTCTTTAGCTTGCTTTCTAGGTAGTTTTTTGCTGAGTGTGTACCTTGACGAGTTAGGTCCATCCGCAAGAGTCAGACCCTAAGTTCCATCAGTCGTTTGTTCTAGTTCTTTTTCCTTAGCGCTTAGTTCTAGTTCTTCTTGATCCGTGTAGCTAGAGTCCCTTTTGCGTGCTGCTAGGCTAGGTTCCCGTGTGTCTAGCTTAGACCCCCCCTACTGTGTTTACCCTTCTGCGTTCGTTCCACTAGCCACAGGCCCAAGAAACAACACTAGCTCCTTGGCGTACCACGCCTGTACCTATCCCGAGCCACCCTGCGCCACCAAGTCCTTAGGTGGCTAGGTCTTAGTTTCCTTAGCGTTAGTCCGCGTCTAGTGTTAGGACCCTAGCACCCGAGCCTTCCCTAGGCGGCTAGGTTTGCCAAAATCTCTAAGTGTCTAGATTCTTCACATTAGATTTTAGTTAGTTTTCCTATTTTTGTTTAGCCAGAAAATTAATTAGTTTCCATAATTTTTCTAGGCTAGGAAATAGTTTAGGAAGTTTTCTAAAACCTTTTAGGAAGTTCCCTAAGATTTTTATGGATAAGTTCCCTTTTTGTTTAGGATAGTTCCCTTTTAGTTAATTAGGCAATAAATTTTTAGGATTTTTTCCATTTAATTAGTTTCTTTTTTAGTCTTAGGCTATATTTATTTTAAGGATACCTTCTCTTTCTTAGTTGGTCTTTTTAGCTTTAGGAAATAATTGGCTTTTAGGATAATTTCCTTTTTCTTGTATTTCCTTTTTTCGTAAATAGTTAGTTTTCTTTTATTATATAAGTAATAAAAATAAAATAAAAATCATATTTGTGGAAATTTTCCATTTAAGGAAAGTTTCCATTTTTGGAAACTTTCCATTTTTAAAAATTTCTGGAAACTTTCCATTTTTAAAAATTTTCTTTTTTCGGAAAAGAAAATATGTCAGGAAGTGACGAGTCGACATCGGGACAGAACAATCAAGCTATACTGCAGCTTCTGCAAACGTTGACGACCCAGATGACGACCATAGCGACGTGTCTTGAGCGTTTGGATCAGCTTGCACCTACACCAGGCCCCACGCCACCCCCATACCCACACGACCGACCACAAACGGCCCATCAATAAATTGGTCAACATCAGTACTACGACGAGCCCATGCCACCACCTCGACAGCCTATGCACTACCCAAAAGTAAAGATGAACCCGCCTCCCTTTTCGGGAAAGGTTGATCCCGAGGAGTACTTAGACTGGGAGAGAAGAACGGAATTCCTCTTCGAGTACTATAACTACGACGATCCCCGTAAAGTCGCCCTAGCAACGGTTCATTTTACTGACAACACACTGGCATGGTGGGATCGAGAAGTAACAGCTTGCAGGAGAGTTCGGATGGGTGCCTTGACCTCATGGGTCGAACTCACCCAGATTATGAGGAGACGCTACTTCTCACCTCACTTCCACCGTGAGCTTCAGAGACGATTCAGACGCCTTAACCAAGGCAGCAAAGACGGTGTCCGAATACTTCGATGAATTCGAGCACCTCTGCAACCGACTTGACGTAGACGAGTCCGAGGAGAGTCTAATGGCCCAATTCATCGACGACTTGCACGAGTCCATTGCCCTAAAGATCGAGCTACAACCATACCATGATCTAGGCGAGTTGTTTCACCTAGCAGTCCAGATAGAGAATTGCCATAAACGAAAACTAGCTGCACCTTCTCTACCTAAGAGCACATGGAGCACCGGCTCCAAGCCATTTAAGCGGACGACCCAGCCCATTGACCCACGTCTCAAGGGCAAAGCCGTGGTCAGCAGCTTGGCTCCCATGGCCGCCCCAGTTGCCCCAAAGCCGACCAGTTCCACGACCACCACGACCCAGCCTCAGCGGAGCAGTGAGATCGTATGCTTCAAGTGCAAAGGAAGAGGACACATGTCCCGAGAATGTCCCTCTCAATGGAAAATGGTACTCACTGCTTTAGGACACTACGCGTCCGAGGACGAGAACGAGGAGCCATCACCAACAACCCAGCAACAATCTGACGAGGACATTAAGTACGCCGACTCCGGAGAGATGCTCATGATCAGACGAGTTCTCAGCTCGAGATTCGAGCCAGAAGAGGAAGAACAGCGAGAGAACATTTTCCACTCAAAATGTACAATACTTGGGAAAGTGTGCTCGTTGGTTATATACGGAGGGTCCTGCACCAACGCTGCACGCAAATACATGGTGGAGAAGCTAGGATTGCCTGTGACCAAGCATCCTAAGCCTTATAAACTACGATGGCTGAATGATGTGACCCTGGATGAGAAACCAGCAGATGGATCTGTCCATTTGGAAAATCAGGAATGCAAACGGCGACATGAGGTTCAGGGCAAGAGTGAGATCGATCAGCCGACCGTGAGGAAAGGAGGCCTCGACCAGATTAATGACTCGCAGCCGCTTAGGGGCCAACCGGCTGAACCAATGGACATGTCTAAAGGTCCCATGACCCGGGCTCGCACCAAAGCACTTCAACAGGCCGTGATCAACTATTTAGCTCAGCCTTGCATCACAAGGTACGAGTAGCTTGGTTCCTAAGCTAATTGAATTAGGTTTCCGGGAAGAGGTTTAATCTGAGTACTCTTTTCCCTTAGATAGTTTTTTTCCCTTTGGGTTTTACTATCTAAGGTTTTGATGAGGCTTAGATTAGGCCTTAAGGGTCCGGATGCCTAAGGCCTTTAGCTTGTGTTTGAACCAACAAGACCAAGCCCATCTCAAGGCCATCTTCAACTTTCGCAATGGTGGATTTTTTTTAAGTCTAATTTAAATTTAAATAAAACCGTGTGCATGGCTTTGTCTTGTAAAGTCCATGCAGCATGCCTCTGTACTTGTGCCCGCGCCTGCCTTGACTTATAAAAGGTATGGTTGCTTTGTTTTTGGGGACCATCGAATGTTTGAATGAAAAATTTCCCTTGTGAGATTATTCAAGTATTTGATCTTTGATCCAAGGCCTTAGTGTGTCATATCTAAGTGTTCTTGGACTCTTGGTCTCAGAATAGGTGTGTCATATCCTGTTCCTGGCCATTCGTAGTCCCTTCACCCTTGTGAACAGATTGTTTTCCGCCTAATTCCCAGTCCACCTCTTGACCAGTCGATCCGTAGCCTAGCGACCTGTCGCTTACCGACGGATCACGCAGACAAGTCGCAATCGTCGCACTTCTTCGTACTGCTCTATCGCTCTTGTCGAACCGGCATCGATCGGTATCGGCACCATACTCGCAAAGTGAACGAGCCGATCCGTGGGAGCCTTCCCGATTGCTCCCTCACGCTGCCTCGGCCGATTGTGACGATTGTCATTCACCGCTATCGGATCCACAACACTCGGCGCCAGTACATACCGATCCCTACCCATTGCCTTCCCGACAGCGCGCCTGTCGGCTCCCAGTCCGATTCCGACTTGATCCGACCTTCGACCTTCCGCCGAGACTCGGCCAAACTGAACACGCCTGCTGGACGAGCCTGGATCGTTAACCTGGACCGGTCAGGTTCACACCAAGTGGTATCAGAGCAAACCATCAGGCTGTATTCTAACCCTAATCTATTGTTTGTCTATTTTAATCAAGTACTAGAACAGTTTGCTGGCTAATTGGCACTTTAACAAATTTTCAGGATCAAGCAATGGGAGATTCTGAAGATGCTGAATCCACTCACACTCGCCTTTTGGAGGAGTTAACTGTCCGGATGAATAACATGATGGAGGAACGGTTTATGTCGATGCAAGCTGGACTAAGAGACGGATTGAGGGAAGATATTCGCCACATATTTCCTGAACCAAGACCTGACAGGCGACGTGCTCTATTCCAAGATCAGCCTCAGCCGGATCAACCTGCCCGTGTGTCCACTTCTCAAGTCCGGACACCTGGACACCCTATGAGGCCTGAACCAAGGGAGGAAATTTCATCCATCCGAAATCCGGCCGATCAAAGCTTCTTGGGAGATGAAGCCGCCGCCCAATTCTATCAGAGTGATCATTCCACTCCTAGTCAAAGACAAGGAAGACCTTTCCATCGGCCACAGGCTCAACCAGATGGAATCTCCAACCTCAAGCTAAAGATTCCTGCCTTTCATGGGAAGAACGACCCTACTGCCTTCCTTGAGTGGGAACAGAAAATAGAGCTTGTTTTTGCCTGCCAATACTTCTCCGAATCAAGTAAAGTCAAGGTTGCCATCACAGAGTTTTACGACTACGCTTTGAGCTGGTGGGACCAAACGGTCATATCCAGATGAAGAAATGGGGAACCACCTATCAACACCTGGCAAGAATTGAAGCACATCATGAGAAGAAGGTTCGTCCCATCCCATTTCCACCGGGACCTTCACCTTAGGCTAAGGCAGCTAAGTCAAGGAAACCGGGGAGTTGAAGACTATTTTCAAGAAATGGAAACCCTTCTCATTAGGGCTGGAGTTACTGAAGATAGGGAAGCTACCATGTCAAGGTTCATTGGAGGATTGAACCGGGATATTCAAGATCGGCTGGAGCTGCAACACTATGTAGAACTGGAAGAGCTTTTGCATAAAGCCATTCTCATAGAGCAACAGTTGAAGAGGAGACCGGTTTCTAGACCAATGCATGGGGCAGGACCTTATACTCCAAAACCGCTTCAAACCCGCGACTATAAAGCATCCAGGCCACATGAAACGCGGTCTAACACATTTAAGGCTGAGTCAAGCAACCCTACCAATAACAAGGCCCTGAGCAAAACTGGCCGCGCTAGGGATGTAAGGTGTTTCAAATGCCAAGGTCTTGGCCATTACGCCAACGAATGCGTTAATAAAAAGATTATGGTTGTGTTGGACAATGGAGACATCCACACTGAAGATGAGGCTGAGGAAGAAGATCCGGAGGGTGACTCATGTTGGGATGAGGTTGAAGAATCACCGGTGCAAGGTCAGCTTATGGTCACTAGGCGATCTTTGAATATGCAAACAAGACCAAAGGAGCCTGATCAACGGGAGAACCTCTTTCACTCACGGTGCTTAATGAAAGGAAAGGTTTGCAGCCTTATCATTGATGGGGGAAGCTGCACGAATGTGGCCAGTGAAAGCATGGTTCAGAAGTTGGAGTTAGAACCTCTTAAGCATCCGCGACCTTATCCACTCCAATGGCTTACTGAAACCGGGGAACTTCGTGTTACTCACCAGGTCAAAGTTCCCTTGGAAATTGGGAGCTATAGGGATGAAGTATTGTGTGACATACTTCCTATGGAAGCCGGTCACATCCTCCTGGGCAGACCATGGCAGTCAGACCGTAAGGTGATGCATGATGGCTATACTAACAAGCATCATTTTACCTTCCAAAACAAGAAGGTCACGCTCATTCCTATGACCCCCCAAGAAGTATACAAGGATCAGCTCTATCTTAAACAACAAAAGAAAAGCGAGTCTGGTCCAAAGGTAACCAAATGCAAAACTAATTTCTTTATAAAAGCTAGTAAAGCCTATAAGGGGTTGGATCCTGAGCGACCAATTCTCTTGCTATATTATCAGGAGGCTTGCCTCCACTCCACTAACCCTCGG
Organism: Streptanthus diversifolius; assembly: GCA_039880935.1. Lineage (NCBI taxonomy): Eukaryota > Viridiplantae > Streptophyta > Magnoliopsida > Brassicales > Brassicaceae > Streptanthus > Streptanthus diversifolius. The sequence goes on from JAXGFM010000001.1 coordinate 5,995,723, forward strand.
CCGGCTATGCCGAGCATAATTTCCAATTTGCTTGAAAGGTATCAGGACGTGTTCCCTGAAGAATGTCCACCTGGACTTCCCCCGGTGAGGGGAATAGAACACCAAATTGATCTTATTCCGGGAGCTGCTTTACCAAATCGACCCGCATACAGAACTAATCCTCTTGAAACCAAGGAGATACAGAACCAAGTTGAGGAGCTGCTCAAAAAGGGACATATCCGAGAGAGTCTTAGTCCATGCGCGGTGCCAGTCCTCTTGGTTCCAAAGAAAGACGGTAAGTACCGGATGTGTGTTGATTGCCGGGCAATCAACAACATCACGGTCAGGTATAGACATCCCATTCCTAGGCTTGATGATATGTTAGATGAGTTGTATGGTTCTAGATTATTCTCTAAGATTGATCTTAGGAGCGGTTATCACCAAATAAGAATGAAAGAAGGTGATGAGTGGAAAACCGATTTCAAAACTAAGCATGGTCTTTATGAATGGCTTGTCATGCCATTTGGCTTGACTAATGCTCCTAGCACCTTCATGAGACTCATGAATCATGTTCTTAGGGAATATATAGGCCAGTTTGTTGTGGTATACTTTGATGATATCCTAATCTATAGCAAGTGCCTTGAGGATCACGCTAAGCATGTCCAATTGATACTAGATGTCCTAAGAAAGGAACGGCTATTTGCTAACCTGGAAAAATGTACCTTTTGCTCTGACCATGTTGTGTTCTTAGGGTTTGTTGTGAGTGCAGAAGGGGTCAGGGTTGATGAAGACAAGGTTAAAGCTATTAGGGAATGGCCAATACCTAAGACTGTGGGAGAAGTCAGAAGTTTTCATGGCCTTGCGGGGTTTTACAGAAGATTTGTCAAAGATTTCAGCACACTGGCCGTGCCACTTACTGAAGTGATCAAAAAGGAAGTAGGGTTCAAGTGGGGACCTGAACAAGAGGAGGCATTCCAAAATCTAAAGGATAAGTTAACACATGCTCCTTTGCTTTCTTTGCCAAATTTTTCTAATACTTTCGAAATAGAATGTGATGCCTCAGGAGTAGGTATAGGAGCTGTACTCATGCAAGAAAGGCGTCCCATAGCCTACTTTAGTGAGAAGTTGGGAGGAGCTACCCTCAACTACCCAACGTATGATAAGGAGCTTTATGCTCTTGTGCGTGCACTTAAGACATGGCAACACTACTTGTGGCCCAAGGAGTTTGTCATCCACACTGATCACGAGTCATTAAAGCACCTAAAGGGCCAGCAAAAGCTAAACAAACGGCATGCTAAGTGGATTGAGTACATAGAAACCTTTCCTTATATCATCAAATATAAGCAAGGTAAAGATAATGTTGTTGCCGACGCTCTGTCTAGACGGTATGTCCTCTTGTCCACTTTAGAAGCTAAGTTGCTTGGGTTTGAAAATATTAAAAACTTGTATGAGACTGACCCGGACTATGGCAAGCTCTATAAGTCCTGTTGTAAGATGTCCACAGGATCCTACTACCAACAAGAAGGCTTCCTATTCTATGAGAACCGCCTTTGTGTTCCAAGGTGCTCCCACCGAGAGATGTTTGTTAGAGAAGCACACGCTGGGGGTCTCATGGGCCACTTTGGGATAGCCAAAACTCTAGCTATTGTGAAGGAACATTTCCAATGGCCACAAATGAAGAAAGATGTGGAACGGATTTGCAACCGATGTCCCATCTGAAAGCAAGCCAAGGCTACTATCCAGCCACACGGTTTGTATCAGCCACTTCCCATTCCTAGACACCCGTGGGAACATGTGTCTATGGATTTTGTTTTAGGTCTTCCTAGAACTAGAAATGGAAAAGATTCTATTTATGTTGTGGTGGATAGATTCTCTAAAATGTCGCATTTTATTCCCTGCCATAAGACCGATGATGCTTCCCATGTAGCTAGCCTTTTCTTTAAAGAAGTCGTTAGGATGCATGGTGTGCCTAAGAGTATAGTATCTGATAGAGATACCAAATTTCTTAGCCATTTTTGGAGGACGTTATGGGCTAGATTAGGCACTAAGCTGTGTTTTTCCACCACCTGCCATCCTGAAAGTGATGGCCAGACAGAGGTTGTCAATAGGACCCTAGGATCGCTACTAAGGTCATTTGTAGGGAAAAACATTAGATCATGGGAAGAGCATTTGCCTTACCTAGAATTTGCATATAATCATGCACCACATTCGGCTACAAAATTCTCCCCTTTCCAATTGGTTTATGGATTTAACCCTTTAACCCCATTGGATTTGATTCCTTTACCCTTGAGGGAAAGAGAAAGCCAGGATGGAGAACAAAAGGCTAAAGCGGTCAAAAAGCTCCATGAGAAGGCCAGGCAAAACATAGAAGCCAAGACTCAGCAATATACTAGGGTTAAAAACAGACACAAGATGCATATTGTCTTTAAGCCTGGAGATCAAGTTTGGATTTATTTGCGCAAAGACAGGTTTCCAACCGAGAGGAAATCCAAGCTCATGCCCCGGGTTGATGGACTTTTCACTGTCATCAACCGAATCAATGACAATGCCTATGAGCTGGATCTCCGAGGTAAGTATGCAGTTAGCTCTAGTTTCAATGTGTCTGACTTAATCCCTTATTGTGCATATGAGCCGGATTTGAGGACAAATCCTTTCTTAGAGGGAGGGGATGATGTGACCCTGGATGAGAAACCAGCAGATGGATCTGTCCATTTGGAAAATCAGGAATGCAAACGGCGACATGAGGTTCAGGGCAAGAGTGAGATCGATCAGCCGACCGTGAGGAAAGGAGGCCTCGACCAGATTAATGACTCGCAGCCGCTTAGGGGCCAACCGGCTGAACCAATGGACATGTCTAAAGGTCCCATGACCCGGGCTCGCACCAAAGCACTTCAACAGGCCGTGATCAACTATTTAGCTCAGCCTTGCATCACAAGGTACGAGTAGCTTGGTTCCTAAGCTAATTGAATTAGGTTTCCGGGAAGAGGTTTAATCTGAGTACTCTTTTCCCTTAGATAGTTTTTTTCCCTTTGGGTTTTACTATCTAAGGTTTTGATGAGGCTTAGATTAGGCCTTAAGGGTCCGGATGCCTAAGGCCTTTAGCTTGTGTTTGAACCAACAAGACCAAGCCCATCTCAAGGCCATCTTCAACTTTCGCAATGGTGGATTTTTTTTAAGTCTAATTTAAATTTAAATAAAACCGTGTGCATGGCTTTGTCTTGTAAAGTCCATGCAGCATGCCTCTGTACTTGTGCCCGCGCCTGCCTTGACTTATAAAAGGTATGGTTGCTTTGTTTTTGGGGACCATCGAATGTTTGAATGAAAAATTTCCCTTGTGAGATTATTCAAGTATTTGATCTTTGATCCAAGGCCTTAGTGTGTCATATCTAAGTGTTCTTGGACTCTTGGTCTCAGAATAGGTGTGTCATATCCTGTTCCTGGCCATTCGTAGTCCCTTCACCCTTGTGAACAGATTGTTTTCCGCCTAATTCCCAGTCCACCTCTTGACCAGTCGATCCGTAGCCTAGCGACCTGTCGCTTACCGACGGATCACGCAGACAAGTCGCAATCGTCGCACTTCTTCGTACTGCTCTATCGCTCTTGTCGAACCGGCATCGATCGGTATCGGCACCATACTCGCAAAGTGAACGAGCCGATCCGTGGGAGCCTTCCCGATTGCTCCCACACGCTGCCTCGGCCGATTGCGACGATTGCCATTCACCGCTATCGGATCCACAACACTCGGCGCCAGTACATACCGATCCCTACCCATTGCCTTCCCGACAGCGCGCCTGTCGGCTCCCAGTCCGATTCCGACTTGATCCGACCTTCGACCTTCCGCCGAGACTCGGCCAAACTGAACACGCCTGCTGGACGAGCCTGGATCGTTAACCTGGACCGGTCAGGTTTACACCACTGAAGAACAAGACATAGTTATACATTTCAGACAGAGTTAAAGTCTCATTCAGCATCGGCAGATACCAGGACCAGATCACCTGTGATCTCGTCCCGATGTTAGCTGGACATCTCCTCTTAGGATGACCATGGCAGTTTGACCGAGAGACTACGCACAACGGGCGGACCAACTCCTACTTATTTTTCCACGATAAGCGTAGATACAATTTAGCACCAATGTCTGCACACGCCGTTCAAGAAATGCAGTCTAAGATGGCGAAAGATCAACATGCATGCAAGAAAAACGTTTTAATCAATATGGCAGAAATGAGGAAAGCCTACACATGTCCAGGATCGAGACCCCCTTACCTGCAGAGGTCCGAGCACTACTAGAGAGTTATGCCGACGTATTCCCGGATGAAATTCCAGCCGGTCTCCCACCTATCTGAGGGATTGAGCACCACATCGACTTTGTTCCCGTAGCTCAGCTACCTAACCATCCTGCATACAGAGTTAACCCCAATGAGGCTAAAGAATTAGAACGGCAAGTCAGGATCATATGGCTCAAGGTTACGTCCGAGAGAGCCTCAGTCCCTGTGCCGTCCAGGTCCTACTTGTACCAAAGAAGGACGGGAGCTGGAGGATGTGCGTCTACTGTCGCGTCATCAACAACATTACAATCCAGTACCGGCACCCCATTCCGCACCTGGACGACATGCTATACGAATTAAGCGGAGCCGCGGTATTCTCCAAAATTGATCTTAAAAGCAGATATAATCAAGTCAGGATGCGAGAAGATGATGAATGGAAGACTGTGTTCAAGACCAAGTAGGGTCTTTATTAGTGGCTAGTAATGCCATTCGGCTTATCCAATGCCCCAAGTACATTTATACGCCTTATGAACCAAGTCCTTGGACCGTTCATTGGCAAGTTCGTCTATAGTACGACATACTCAGACCATCTGGAGTACCTAGTATTGGAATGAAGAAGAAATGATGAAATTAGAAAGCCTTTAATGCTTTCTATAAAAGGCGTGAGTTACTTGGTAAAAAGGGGAGTGTCTAAGGCTTGTTTGTGTTCTAGTGTTATGTTATCCTTGTAGCCATTCATGTATAAGGCAATCTTTGTATCCAAACAAGCCTAGACTAGATTAGTATAAATAGCTATCTCTCTCCTCATTTGTAACTTAGAAAATCCTAATCGTGTTTCCCAGGTCATTCCGTCGTCAAATCTTTACCAAATCACAAATTTCCAAATCCTAATCTCAAGCCCTTCGAGTCTAATTTTTTAAAGAAAGAAACACTCAAATCTCTTATTTTTAAAGGAAGTTGTTGAAATTTTTCTCAAAGCCGGCAGAATTCGCCTCTTACAATAATCTGGTGATAAAACTCTTATTCTTTGTCATTTTTCTTTAAATCTTTGAATCTGAAAAGTTAAATAAGTATCTTGTGAGGGTCTGCACTAAATTTGGTTTCCATCTGATAGTTTTAAGTCTTTAAGATTGATTTTCTTGAAATCTTTAGTAATCTTTGAAATTCTGAAAAAGGAGAGAATCTTGAATTTTTTTTAGGATTGTTTTATTGAAATTCGAATTTTATAACTGTTGATCTTGCTGAATTGGATAAGTATTATTAGAAATAGATCTTGTTGGTTGGAGTGGTTGAGTTAGTTGCAGGGGTTGTTGAAGTCAGTTCAAGGTTGTTGAAGTTGGTTAAATGGTTGAAGTCACGTGCCTGCCCAAGTTGCCTTGTCCTGTCCGTGTGCTGGACGTGTCCTTGCTCCTGTATGGTTGGCGTGCCTGTGTTACCGAGCTGAAGAAAGGAGCACACATCCCACACTTGGAGCCCCCGGCCTTCCGCTTGCGAACCTCCCGTCCCGCTGTCCACTAGTCACGCAACACCTATCGTCCCGACCAACAGAATTCGTCCCGACCAACACCTCTTGTCCCGACCGGCTGCCACCAAGCAAGTACCAGCCGCACAAGTGACCAGCAAGTATCAAGATTCCTTGGACCATACGCAAGGCGAGTTCCAAAGCACACGAACATTTCGACAATCTCCATGCTGTGTCTGTCCTTGGAGCCTTCTACAACTGTCCACTGTTTTGGTGTGTCCGTGATTCGAGTCCCGCATTGTGTTTGTGTCCGTGTTCATGCCCGATCACTTCACACCAAATCACAAGTATCGTGCCGAGTGACCAGCAAGACCCGACCGGTCTTCCCTTGTCCTGACCAACGTCCCGACAATCACCCCTGACCAGCATTCAGACAAGCACACCTGACCATCTTGACCAAATCAACCCGACCGGATGCATCTTCTAACCCATGGAAATTCAAGCTACATTCAGAGATCCAGTTATTCTTCATGGAGAAAATTACCTCTTGTGGTCTAGGATCATGAAAACCACATTGGGTGGTTAAAGCCTTTGGAATCACATTTCTACAAATGGCCTTGAAGAAAATAAAGTGGCTGAAGTTAGTGAGGCTGTGGCTGCTCAAGCCAAATGGTACCAAGAAGACCAGTTGGTACTCTCTATACTTCAAAATTCTCTTGCTAGTGATCTCTCAGAGGCTTATTCCTTTTGTGAAAATGCTAAGGAACTTTGGGACACTTTGCAAAAGGTGCATGAAAACACCACTAACCTTTTAAGAATTTTTGAAGTGAAAAAGGCTTTGAATGAATTAAGGCAGGAGGATGCAGAATTCACAAAGCACTATGGCTCATTCAGAGCATTGTGGGCTGAGCTGGAGATGTTAAGGCGAGCCACCATTGACCCAATTGTTTTCCTTGAAAGGAAAGAACAAGATTTGGACAAGTGGGTTAGAAGCGGTTTTTCATGCTAGCTCCTTTAGTATTGGTTCTGATCTTTGGCATGCTAGATTAGGACATCCTCATCCTAGACCACTTGAAATGATTGTTCCTGGTTTAAAAATGCCAAAGGATATGTGTGATTTTTGTATACTTGGAAAGCATTGCAAAACAATTTTTGAAAAAGCTATGCATATTTATGATAATTGTTTTGAGTTGGTGCATTCTGATGTCTGGACATCTCTATTTCCATCTAGAGAAAACCATAAGTATTTTGTTACCTTTATTGATGAAACATCTAAATATACTTGGGTTACTTTGCTTAGTTATAAAGATAGAGTATTTGATGCATTTTTAAATTTTCAAGCATATGTTACTAATCAATACAATGCAAGTATTAAATGCTTTAGAACAGATAATGGAGGAGAATACACTAGCACCAGACTCCAACAACACCTGGCCAAGCATGGCATTGAACATCAAACAAGCTGTCCTTACACCCCACATCAAAATGGAGTGGCTGAAAGGAAGAATAGGCATTTGATGGAAGTTGTGAGAACAATGATGTTCCATATGAAAGTTCCCAGAAGATTTTGGGGGGATGCTTTTGTAGCTGCATGCTACTTGATTAATAGGACTCATACAAAAGTCCTAGATGAGTTGTCTCCATTTGAGATACTAAACAAAACTAGACCCAATATTGACCACTTGAGAGTACCAAAGCTATGTTCATTGGGTATTCTTCTACTCAGAAAGGATACAAATTTTATGATCCAGAGACTAGAAAAGTTTTGGTATCCACAGATGTTAAGTTCCAAGAATCCAAAGGTTTCTAAGAATAATGAACTTAGAATCAATTTAAGGACATCTTAACAACAAGATCAGACCAAGCTGAGAACTTATGAGGCTCTTGGAAAGCATTGGTATAGTATCCCATCATGATCAGCAGCCCCCGGCCACGGATCCTCATGCTCAGCCTGTTCTGGCCATGACCGGTCCCAGCCAGCTAGCTGCGGCCACACCAGCCGATCCACGACCTTCAACACCAACCGGTACTTCCATCCGTCAGCAGCCTGGTATCTTCAGTTCTTCTGGCCTTCCTCCTCTTGAATATGGGAGGGGAGAGACATCTACTCATGTCCAATAAGACTCAGCAGGAGAAGAATCAGTTTTGGTCTCAGCTTCCAAAAGATTAAGAGAAGTGCACACTCTTATTGAAGTTTTAGGTGAATAGGAGGATCCTATCCAAGAAGCTCCACCTACAGTCCTAAGAAGGAGCACAAGACAAAGGAAACCACCAGTGTTCTACAATGGGAATGATGTGGTTCATCATGATTAGGGAGTTTGTAATATTGCTTACTTACCTACTAATCATGTTGCTTTCTTTTCAAGTCTTGATAAGGAGTAGATTCCAAAGACATATGAGGAAGCTATGACCAAGAAGGAATGGAGGAAAGCTATTCTAGCTGTGAAACAAGCCATGGAAAGGAATGATATCTATGCTTCAGCTACTCTACCTAAAGGAAAAATGGCTGTAAGTTCTAAGTGAATTTTTACCATTAAATACAAAAGCAATGGTGAAATTGATAGATATAAAACTAGGTTGGTGGCTAGAGATTTTACTCAGACATATGGTGAGGATTATAAGGATACCTTTGCACCTGTAGCTAAGCTTCATTCTGTTAATGTTGTTCTTTCACTTGCTACTAACCTTGAGTGGGAGTTATGGCAAATGGATGTTAAAAATGCATTCTTGCAAGGTGAACTAGAAGAAGAGGTATACATGTCCCCTACACCAGGTCTAGAGGAGGAAGTAGGAAGCGGCAACATTCTTACGCTGAGGAAGACCATTTATTGCCTTAAACAATCTCCAACAGCTTGGTACCATAAGCTAAGTGTAAAATTGATGGATAAAGGCTTCAAAAGATCTGAAGTTGAACATACTCTTTCTACAATAAAAAGCAAGGAAGGTATTGCGGTAATTCTTATTTATGTAGATGATATAATAATATCTGGTAGTGATATTTTTGGTATTGCATCTACTAAAGATTACTTGAAGAATGTCTTTGATATTAATGATCTAGGAGAACTTAAATACTTCTTAGGAATTGAAGTTTGTAGATTCAAGGAAGGTCTCTTTTTATTTCAAAGGAAATATGTTGTAGATTTACTAACCTCTATAGGTATGATGGAAGCTAAACCAGCCAAAACACCCTTAGAAGAAGATTATAAAATTGGAACTAAGGGGGAGCTAGAGGAGGAAATTGATTTTCATGATCCTAACCTCTATAGAAAAGTGGTTGGTAAGCTTATTTATCTAACCATCACTAGACAAGATTTATGTTTTGTTGTGAATCAGGTATCGCAACACATGCAAAGTCCAAAGATGAGACATTGGGAGATGGCAAACCTAATTTTAAGATATCTAAAGGGCACTCATGAACAAGGTATATGGATGGGTTGCAATAAAAACACAAATATGGTTGGTTATTGTGATGCAGATTGGGCAGGAGATATGGAGGATAGGAGAAGTACCACAGGCTATTGTACTTTCATAGGAGGGAACCTTGTGACTTGGAAAACCAAAAAGCAAAAGGTGGTATCATGCTCTAGTGCAGATTCAGAATATAGAGGAATGAGGAAGCTTACAACTGAATACATTTGGCTGAGGAAAATTTTGGAGGATCTTGCCGTGAAGTATGAAGAACCTATCTTCGGTTTTGTCCTACTGGGTTTTCCGAAAAATGTTTTAGTGAAGCAATACTCTTAGTGTGCAAGAAGCTGAAGACTTGTTCACAATTCTATTCATTTACAAGTCCTGATCGATTTTTGGCCTAAATGTTATTGGGCTTTTCTATCTTTAATTTTATTTCAAGACTAAGTATTTTAATTGGGCTTATAAGTCATGTTGACTACTTGTGCCCAAAGTTATTTTAATTGACATTAAATAAATTACTTGCTGTTTTAATTTCTTGAGAGGCTAAACATCATGTTGTTTAGCCTAAGTTGTAATAAGGCATTATATAAGCCTCTTGTCTACTCATTAATAAGACAACAAGCATTTTAAACAAAACCCTAAGACTAGTGTCATATCCAGCGCCGCCTCCATGCTTGGTAGCAGCCGTGTTCTTCAGCCTCCTTTGGTTGAAGTTCTTGGAGTATCACAAGCCCCTTTCACAGCTTGTGTGGTCCCTTGGATCCACCTTTCACTTCCATTGCTTCTGTCCAGCAACCTGAGCTTCGCGGTGAAAGACAGCCCACCCCACGGTTCTTGCATCATATAGCCCACATTTGGTTTTGAAGGTTGTTTTCCACTTGTCTTTTCTTTCATTCTTCCTTGGTATTAGCCACTCCTAAGATTAATTTTGGAGAAGATAGTGGCTCCACCGACTTCGTCTAGTCTCAGTATTGGGTATCACTATTTGGTGGTGATGTTGTTGATACTCATATAATCCATACACATTCTCCATTAACTTTCCTTATTGGGTACAAGAAAGACTGACAATGTACACGAAATGAGACTCTCTTGGATATAGCCTTGGAAATAAGCACCTGGACTTGTTTCTCTAACTTATTGGCTTCTTGGGATTAACTAAGTAAGACCTAGTTAGTCAAGAAAATTCACCAGACAGTGAAGGAGAACATTGAAAAAAAACAGAGCAGTACAAGAAGAAAGTAGATAAAAGGCATAAGAGATCAGCTTTGAGCCAGGAGTGTGGGTGTGGCTCCAAGTGCAAACATAGAGGATACCTAAGGAGATGAAGTCCAAGCTTTCATTAAGCGGAGATGGCCCATTCAAAGTCCTTAAACGAATCAACAACAATGTCTATGGACTGGAACTGCCATGTGTTTAACATTTCCCACACGCTCAATGTATATGACTTAGCTCCATTCCATGCAGATGAACCATTTCTAAGGTAAGAACCTTCTAAAAATGAAGAGAATGATGAGGACAAGGACACCACCGACCCAATTCTCACAATGAGGAACCTCCACAAACAAGGTGTGGTACAAGGGACATGAGGGAAGACTTTAATCAGGCTGTTGAGTTATTGATACAAAGAGACCACGAAGACATCAACACCAAACTCAACAAGCTAAGCCCATGGCTTGGCCCACGACAATTGATCAAGGAACACCACCAAGCCACTTTTTTGGCAAAACGATTCATAACCCCACGAACTATGGGACATTGTATCAGATGAAACCCATTTATATTTCTCATATATTTTTCCACCATTCCAAAGTTTCAAATCTATTTATCCATAATTTCAAAGTTTTAGATTCAATTTTCCACAAATCCTGGTTAATGATTCAGTTTAAGGATTTTTAATTTAAATTACGAACGTGGTTAACCTAAACCTAACATTTAACCAGTTTAACCTAAAATAAAAACTACAATCGGATTAAATCAAACATCTCCTCTTCAAACTTCCTGTTCCCCCTCCGTAACCTCTCGTTCTCCTCTCTCATATCCCCTTCTTCCCCACCGGCTGACTCATCACCGCCGCCACCGTCTGACCCAGAACTGTCAGCTCCCCCTCCTGATTGAAAGCTTCCTCTGCTACTTTCGATTCTACCTCCTTTGACGGCCTCTCCGTCTCCAGCTTCCAATTCTCCACCAGTAGACTCAAGCAATTCTCTTCCACCGCCAACATCAACAAAATTCTCTTTTCCTCCTCCTCCTCCTCCTCCTCCTACTCTTCCTCCTTGATGAGGACATCGTCCCAGCTACTGCACCGGTCATATCACCAGGACCTCCCACATGGTCCAAGAGGAAGGCTTTAGGAGGCAAGCTCAGCATGTTATTGGAGAGTGGAGTTAAACAGGAACTCGGACCGACCACGCCAGAACACGGACCGACCGACCCCGGTACATGCGACCCCAAACACTTTAAGACGGACAAGGAACAATGGAGGTTCCTTCTCGAAGATTCTGCTTACTCCGGTGTCTTTACCATTACCATCCGGTAGAGACACCAAAAGTCGTGGTAGGAAATTCTACTCTTTTTCCTATCTTCGGTTTTATGCCAATTGGTTTTCCGAAGAAGGTTTTAACAAGGCAATACTCTTAGTGCGCAAGACGGTGAAGACTTGTTCACAACTCTACATCATTCACAAGTAACCACCGATTTTTTTGCCTAAGTGTTTAACTGGGATTTTCTATCTTTTATTTATATTTTAGACTAAGGATGTTATTTGGGCTTATAAGTCATGTTGGCTACTTAAGCCCAAAGTTCTTTAAAATTTTGCGATTAAGCAAACTACTTGTTGTTTTTACTTCTTAAAAGGCTAAACATCATGTTGTTTTAGCCTAAGTTGTAACAAGACATTATATAAGCATATGGACCATTCATTAATGAAATAACAAGCATTTTAGAATTAAAACAAAACCTAAGACTTCTTGTCTAAACCCTTGGTGCCGCCCCCAAGCCTTCTTGGAGAGCCAGTCGTGTTCTTCAACCTTTATTGGTTGAAGTTCATGGAGTATCACAAGCCCTTTCACAGCTTGTGTGGTCCCATCGATCCATCTCTCGCTTCCATCTCTTCTATCTAGCAGCCCGAGCTTCTTGGTGAAAAGACAGCCACCCACGGTTCTTACATGACTCCTCCTCTGGTGGATTCAGAAACACCACCAGCTCCGCCATGCGAATTCGATAACCCTCCTCAGAACTAACCAATTCACCTCCGCCTCCACCATCAGAATCTGCCAATCCCCCCCCAACGTAACCATCAACACCGTCAAATTCTCCTCTGGCTAACCCAAACTCCCCGCAGAGCTTATTTCTCGCACCACCAAAACCTAACAGTGGACCCATTGTGTCTCCATCTCTCTCAGTCATTAGCAAAGAAATGCCTCCCACAAACGGAAACCCATGGTTACACGTCTCTTCGGAACATTTATGGGTCGAGGAGCTGCAGAGAGAGAGCGAAAGGAGAGAGGCGGATGGGGAAGAGGAAGTGGAAGAAGAGAGGTTTGGTTTAATCCGGCTTTAGTATAAATTTAGGTTAAGTTGGTTTAATGTTAGTTTTAATTTAACCACTTCCGTAATTTGAATTAAAAATCTTTAAACTGAATCATTAACTAGGATTGTGGAAAATTAAATCTAAAACTTTGATATCATGGATAAATAGATCTGAAACTTTGGAGTGGTGGGTAAATATATGAAAAGTATAAATAGGACGCATTTGTTACGATATCCTATAGTTTGTGGGGATTTGGGTCGTTTTCTCCACCTTTTTCACTATCTCACAATCCTGCCCAAACACCTCAAACCTATAGGAAAAAACATTGCATTCAACAAAATGTCCATATTCATCCAGATTAATCAGGTAAAGAAACTTATCAATTTATTTTTATGGACTGATTTCATGATCTTTGTTTTTGAATGCAAGATTTTTGTATCTTTGGAATTTAATGTAATTTTCTTCAAGTCTTCAAGAAGGGCAAAACTGTTTGGACTGTTCATAAAATCATTTCACTGCCGCGTATTTTTCTTTTTCAGAATATCAATAAAGAATCCGAGAATTCTTAAGCTTGAAAGCTTGTCCGTTATTTTTTTAAAATTTGTGTGATTCATTCTCGAGAGTTCATTGTATTATCAGAATATAATATATAAGACTGTGTAGCGACTTCTATCAAACCCAGTCCGAGACAAATCATCCCTAGTATGAGTCAAATCATCCCTTGTCCGAATATAGAGAGAGTTGTACAACCAGCTAGCTTGAATCCATCAATTCTCATTTCCATCGACCATTCGACCATCGACCATCGATTATCCGACCATCGATTCTCGACTATCCGAACATACCTTCCGACCAATCCAAAGATTGACTACCTCAATCTTATATCACTATGGTTTGCCACAAAGATCTATTCTATTTTGTTTCAAATTTTTTTAATAGCCATATCGCTTTAAAGTTCATGATAACTTTTGCAAAACTTTGACTTGTATCTTTAGTGATTTTGCAAAATTTCATGATAACTTTTTTTAATAGCCATTTTTAAAACAATGAGTTCCTCATATCTTTAGTGATTTTGAATCTTTTTTCTCTTCAAATTAATTAGGGGTTTTTTGTATTTAGATGTTGCAACTAAATGTGGAATCTAAACGCAGTATGGAGTTGTTGTTCGTTTCAAATTTTGACTTTTACATCTAAATATTGTATTTAGATGCAGTTTTATTCGTTTGTGAATTTGTAACATATATAGATGCATTTCATAAAAAAATACTAATAAGTCTTTATATTTATTATATCATTTTTAAATTATAATTTAATTAAATAATTATTAATTTTGTATCGTATCATTTGAAGTTTTGGCGAAAATCAATTTTAAAATAATCTATTGGACACATTGAGTTCCAGTTTTATTGTACTTTTATTGAGAGAATCGTTGGCCAAAACTTAGTCTGGAAAAAAACACCAGGTTGGGGGTTTTTCTCATTGTTAACTTACCAAATTATTATTGTAATCGTAGTGGGAGAATTTATACCATAATCCCTCAACAGGCAAGGGGAATCCTTCATTCACTGGCCAACTGAGAATTGATTAATCAAACTTATAAAGTGAATACGATAAACTTATTGATTATAAACTTTATTAGATTGAAAGACAACAATCCATACATGTAACATATAAGACTATTTGGTGAAAATAAACTAAAAAAGAAAATTAAAAACCAAAAAGAAAATAGATTAGGAACGTTAACAGAGAGGAGATCGTTGAGGAATGCCTTTGCGCCGATTAATGCAATTTGAAATATCGTCAGGATCCTCCGAAACTACTTTATAACTATTAGCCGATTTAGCACAGAAGCAGAAACCAGTTCGCTTTTTCCTAACGACGTGGGTGGTGGTCGCAGCGTCTCGTAGCTCGGAGGAAGTCGACGACCAGCTCATGGACTCATCACCGTCTACGACCGTTGATCGTGGGGTCTCGTAGGCAGCCGTATCATCATCTGCGAGTAAGTCTTGCGGGATGATGTAGTCAGGACCTAGGGTAAGAGAGTGACATGACTTTAGGAATGGAGTTATGTCCCTGTAACGTTTCATCACGAACTCCACCTACATATATATAAAATAAGCCCTTTTTATGATTAATTACATCTTTTAAACTTTATCTACCTTAAAAATTTCTATAATGTCCAAAAAGCTTTGATGTTTACGATAATAGAACCAGAAATATGTATATATATGATGTATGTATGTATGTTTATAAATATGTATGTATGTATGTATGTGTGTGTTTGGACATTCATGGTATTCTTTTATAACACGATATATTACAAAGTGCAACGTAACAGGGATTTGAAGTGTGGTTGTGTCCTAAAAAACTTTGGGACAAACCACTATCTCACATGATATTGGAGTATTTATGCATAAAAACATAACTCCTAACGGTAAAATAACTAAAAAGCCGACCCATTACGGATTTTCTTGATGTTTTTAAATGAATTATATTTTAAAGACAAGATTTCAAAATCCAAATGTGTATTTATATAATTAAATGTTATATTTTACAACAATTAGGTTATTTTAGTTGTCCTAATTTTTTTCTTTTTCCTTTCAGAAACTTTTTGTTAAAAAAAAAAAAAGATGTGATATTCTCGTATTTGGAAACTAACAAAACTGGCGGATTGAAAACATTTTAATGGATGGTCCATACTTTAGCTTAATCAGAAAATGTGGTAGATCATCAGGAAAAAATCTATTCAGGTTAAGACAGATTTTCTTTTTCATACATAGAAATGAATCAACTCTTCTTTTTTTCTTTTACTTTAGAAAACCAATAAACTCTAAAATCAGACTGACATAATCCTGCATGAGTATATATATAGATGTATCAGAACTAAATGGTTTTGCGAAGTGAGAATGGATGAGAATAGGATAATAATCATAATTGGGTCAAATATTTTTGTACGACTAAAGGTTTGGATGAAATACCTTACAACCCAAGGAGCAATGGATAAAAGGTTCTTGAAGACTTCGATCACATGAAGTGCAGTAG
This sequence comes from Streptanthus diversifolius, assembly GCA_039880935.1. Taxonomy (NCBI): domain Eukaryota; kingdom Viridiplantae; phylum Streptophyta; class Magnoliopsida; order Brassicales; family Brassicaceae; genus Streptanthus; species Streptanthus diversifolius. The sequence goes on from JAXGFM010000001.1 coordinate 6,011,411, forward strand.
TTGCCAGCTCCTTTGAATTGTCTATTCTGTGGTCTCTTCTTGATGAACACCACTTTTGCACTATTTATTGTATAAGCCTGTCCATCGTTCACCCCCAATCGAATTTTTGTAACATATATATGTATAAGCGGAACATACATACATATATGTATTAAGATTAAGAATATATTACTTGAACGTTAGAGCAGTCGATGAGTTTCTGAAGATCTTCAAGCCGAACAACATCGTGATACACATAGCGGCGAACCTGAAGGAGTCTATGATATCTATGTGAGGGTACACAGTGAGGGCAGAGACTGATGCAGCAATCAAGACAACATACGTTCTTCTCATTCTTCTTTGCCGTCTCATGGTACGGACACCCCACGAAGAATTTCTCTGCGTAAAGCGCATCCAACCATGCCGGTTTCTGAATTCCGTAACACACACCATTTACACAATTTATAAATTTCCCTCAAAAAACACAATTTTATACCATAATTCAAATGTTTCCTACATCCATCATGAATACCTATACAAAGTACCAAAGATTTTGCACATGTATAGGGAGCCGAGAAGAAGTTCAAGGCACAATTATAAGGAATTGGGTATGATGATTGAGAATCGTATAGTAAAAGCAACGGAGATGAAAAGTGAGCGATTTACTACTTAAGCTGGCATAAAATTGAAGAAACAAGAGTAGAAAACGTTAACCTACCATGAGGACACAACTCAAAGTAAGCTTTGGGAGCTGGGATTTTGGCCACTACTCGCCACAAAGAGTAATATTATGAAGAGAGAACGGTAAGTGGGGTTCGAGATGATGGGATTTATGAAGGATCACAATAGAAAAATATATTTAATTATTCCTCGAAGATACAACTCTTTTTCACATTTTAAATATCATATAAATTTAGTTTGTTGTTTATATGTGTTGGTGAGGGAGAGAGAGAGAGAGGGGAACGTGGGAGCTGTTTCCGTGTCTCCTACTTTTAACATATATTTATTTGGTCATCTCCTTGGCTTAAGAGCTCAATTAGGTTGAACCCTCCTTGAAGAAGCTGCTCTCCTCTCAATTTTTAATTAACCATTTTATCTTATAATTCTTCGTTTTCAGATCTACCAAATAGAGGAGATAAGTGGATGAATCCTCCAATTAGATGTTTTAGAACTGATTTTGATGATCATTAGTTAATCGACGAACATACAAAACTAAATATGAATTATCATCGATACAAGCAATACGAATTGTACGTGTTGTGTTTATCTATGGATATATAGTTAGTAGGCATGTTCATTTAAGGTTACAGATTCTTGAATTTAAATACAAAATATTAAACAAACATTAGATATTGATTGACTGGTCAAATTATTGCCTAGTAAAAAGATTAAAATAAGTAGTGTTCAAAATAGAAGCTATGCAACCTAGTTAGGCTAACAAGATATAATGAACTAAATATATCTTTGTGTTGCAATATTTAAATCGCTCCAATTGATATCAATATAGTACTGTACATATTTATGAAAAATAAATACACTAATATGTATATATTCATTCGCTTAAGTATCTTTACAAAATTTATAGCAACTGATATACTAATATCTATGTAAGTAAATTACTTATGGTACTGCATGTATCTACTAAACCTGATGTATTTTGGGTTCAACCATTTATGATTCATGAAAACTAATACACCGTCAATTTGTTAGTGTGATATACTAATAACAAATATTTTATGTGTGATTAAAAATAATATCAGTCTAATAGGTGTAGAAATGTACAGAGCATATGGTTAATCATAATGTTAGTAATTTATTAGTTACAATAACAAAGGAGAAAACATCAAGAAAAAGATTCTTCTGTCTTAAGGCAACTTGTTCTATTTTATTAACATACGTCTAAATGGTATCGGTAAAAAATATACGTCTAAATGGTACTTCTTGCCATGATATATAATTATATTCAATATCTGATCATATTGAATTACATTATGTATGCTTTTATTAAAGTTAAGGAAGACTAATTTGGAGTAACTATTTTGAAATTTTATTTTCAATAATCTACAATTTTCTACTTATAATTTCCAACATTTAATTCAATTTTGCAAAATTGTCAATAACTTTTCTTATAAAATAATCGTAAATCATAGAAATTTGAATATATATATATGTATATATATATTTTGGGTGCAAATGTCTTAAAACAATAAATAATGTCAAAACACGAAAAACTTAATATTAATAATATTTTAATAATTTTTGACAGCCAAATTAAAAAATAGAAAAAATTATATAAGTGCATTAATAACCAAAAAAAAGTTCGAAAACAAAGAAAATAAATTAGTGTTTGAATGCCTAACTAGATTTGAGAGAAAAAAAAAAACTTATTTGGTGATCTCTAAAGTCCTTCTAACCGCTCCATTTTTAATTTATCATGGACCTCAGGTGGCCCATACTTTGGGTCACCTATGTCGCTAAGTCCCAATCTCCATTACTTGGCCTAGAGGCTTGCATTTGAAAACATGGACAACAAATGATGAAATGATATTCATCCATTTTATAGAGCCAATATATATCACAAACAGTTTACCCCTCCCCCTCCCATAGCATGAGCCTCTGAGTAGCGTAACTCCTTTGATGAAGAACGGAGCCTGAGTCCCTAAGACCTAGGACCCAAGACGATGACTGATTTATTTTATAGTTTAATACTTTTTAATAGTATTTTATAAGTTTTTAATAAAAAAAATATGTGATTGGTTTTTCGGTTGAATTTCAATGTTTCAGTGATTTTAGAGTTTAAAGAGTATTTTCAAAAATATAGATGTTTAGATGAAAAAAAAACAGATTATGATATTCTAGAGATTAGACATTTTCCCAGCTCCATATGTTTTACATCACATAGAGGATTTTTCACCGTTAGATTGTTCTAATTTTAACACAGGATAACTGAAAATGTTATCTCCAACTGATTTAAAGTTAATCCAATGGTTTGATCCAAAAATGTGTCTAATTTATTGAAGACTTGTATGATTGGCATCAAAATGGAGTAAACCGAAGAAAATGAGGTATTGACCTAACTGATTGACCTGTGTTAGGTCAACTAAATGATCGATCGTTGTTCTGGATAAAATATAGGAGAACTGATTAACATAGGTGATTAACCAAAATCCGCTTGATCAGGGCTAGTGATCGAACGATCACTTGATTTAATCAAATGATTACCTCTTCGAGAAAAAAAAAACTTTCTAATTTTTCAGAGATTTTGGTTATATCATCATTAACTTTCCTTAAGTGCATTTACTACTCTATAAAAAACAAAGAGGAACACGATATTGAAGAGACACAAGAAGTTTCCTTCTATTAGTTTTTTTGGTTACTCTATTGCTTTGGAAAAATATTTACATCTTTTATTTATCACAAATTTTTAATTTTGAACATGAATCTCTATGTTATTCAAGATGTCTTACATTACTTAATAGTTAAGTGTTGTTCATTATGAGTGAGTAGCTTTTTTGTTGGGAATAGTTGTCTATATGGGGATTTTTTATGCTTTGGTAGATAAATTTTCTTTTATGACTCATTGGTAGATAAAACATAGAAGTAATCATCTGCCTAATCATGTTCTTATTGTATGATGCTTAACTGATCAATTAGCACTAACCTAGTGGTGCGGTTCTGGATGTATTGAAACCGATGTATCTTCTTGAATGTGATGGGGAAGATTGTGATAGAGGCTACTAGCACTCTTTAGGCGTGATGGTCTTCTCTTCAAGGCTGTGGATGCCTAAAAGGATATTTTGCGTGTCTAATAGCACAGGTTCATCCTGCTATAGAGCTATGGATGATCACTGTAGATCACTCTACCTTTGTGATTGAACCAATGTTCTTAAGATGAACAGAGAAAACAAATAGGAAGAACAAAAGTTCTCTGATTAAAATGCATAAAAAATCGTTTGTGTGCAAGTCAAGAGGCTGCTACATGTATTTAATAACCCTTGAAGGAAGCCATAGCTAAACCTGATTGGTTTAGTATCTTAATTAAATAATTAAATTTAAGTGATTAATTACAAACCATAAATACATTATACCAACTGGCTGGTTTATTTTTGGTCCTTCTTTCCCTTTCTCCCACCATTTTCACCAAGGCATACATGGTCTTCTTTTGTGTTTTACTCCTTGATCTTGTTAGTGGACCAAACCACAAACCTTTAACTTCTTAGGCATGGGTCATTTGATCTGATTTTTCTTGGGCTTCTTTTTGGGTTTGGGTTTGGGCCATCCAATTTATTTTTTCTTCTTGACTTGTTGAGTTTTCACAAACTCCTTGAGCTCCATGGACTTCATGGGCCTTTTTCCTACCATCTCCTATCTGGGCCGCAAACTCTTCTTTGGCGTCCTCCTTTTCACTCTCTTCTTCGGTTGAATCCTTGTCTCCTTGTTCCATGTTCATGTCTTGGTCGTCCTGGTCGCACCATCCCCTCCTCATTTGAGAGGATTTGACCTTAAATCCAAATCATCTACAACGAAAGGGATTAAGTCAGACACAATAAGGTGGAACTTAAAGTACGTTTACCTTGGGGATCAATTTGATAGGCATTATTGTTGATTCTCCTTAGCACTTGGAAGGGACCATATACTCGAGGCAATAACTTTGATTTTCTTTCATTGGGAAACCTGTCCTTCCTTAGATGGATCCACACGAGGTCGCCGAGTTCAAGTATCAGTTCCTTTCTGCCTTTGTTCTTCTTCCTTGCAACATCTTTGTCCTCTATAAAATATTTCTTTTAACATGCTCATGCAAAGAATTAACAAACTCGGCCTTCTTTTGGCCATCAAGATTAGTCTGCTCTTTCAAGCGCAATGTGAGTAAATCAAAGGGGGAAAATGGGTTAAAACCGTATACAACTTGGAAGGGAGTAAGTTTTGTAGTTGAATACATGGATCTATTATACACAAACTCTACATGAGGTAAGAAATCTTCCTAATTTCTAATATTCTTCTTGATTATGGCTCGAGAAAGGGCAGAGAGTGTTCTATTGACTGTTTCGGTTTGTCCAACAGTTTGGGGATGACAAGTTGTTGAGAAAAAAAATCTAGTGCCTAATTTTCCCCATAAGGTCCTCCAGAAGTGTCTCAGAAACTTAGAATCCCTGTCTGATACAATGGTCCTAGACATTCCATGCAACCTAGCAACTTCTCTAAAGAACAAGTCAGCTACTGAGATTGCATCATCTGTTTTATGGCAAGGTTTGAATTGTGCCATTTTAGAAAACCTATCAACCACCACTAAAATTCTATCTCTTCTTTTCTTATTTCTAGGAAATCCCAACACAAAGTCCATAGAAATATCTACCCTAGGCTGATCAGGTATAGGTAAAGGTGTGTACAAACATGTGGATTGCACTTTGGACTTGGCTTGTTTGCACTCGACAAACCTGGAGCATATCTTCTTGATTAGGTCCTGGACCATGATACCAACCCAGGCAGACCAGACCCGGACGAAGCCGTCCATGTTGTGCCGACCGGACCCATAACTCTAGCAAGAGCCAAGGCCTTAGGAACCAAGATCAACCGTTACGTCGAGCGTATGATTGAGTTTCTCCCAAGGAACCCCAAGCCAGACCCAGGACCGGACCAATGCCGGACCTCAGCCGCATGGCCCAACCTTGGGAGCTGCTTAGTCGTCGGATCCCCGACTCTTGTGTCCTTACCATCACCCCGGGATAAGGACACCAAAGACACACTAAGGAATTGTACTTTTTTTCCTATCTTCGGTTTTGTCCCATTCGGTTTTCTGAAAAAGGTTTTAACGAGGCAACACCCTTAATGCGCACTCGAACATGGCTTAATCATATCTGGAAGCCCAACGGGCTTAGGCCATTTATTTCTCTAAGTTTAGAACCTGGGCCCGCAACAGGCCCATTAAGGCCCGTGGCCCAAGTTAGTTATTTGAACTTCTTGTTGTTTTTATTTTAACTTCTTGGTGTTTTATTTAAAAATACTTGTTGTTTTTCTTCAAGGGCAGAAACCCTAGACTTGACATTATATAATCCAAGTCCTTCAATCAATAATAAGACAGACTTACCACAAGAAATAAAACCCATTGTTAACTACTCTTATCAGTGCCGCCTATGTTCCATAGTGTGGAAACCGATTCTCCAGCCTCAACAGTTAGGAGAGCCTTTGGTGTATCATGGGTCTGTCATAACACGTGTAGTCCAGTTTGTTCCCTTCTTTTCGCTTCCAAGATTGAGTCTCTCTCAGCCCAAGCGATCCACGTCCACAGCTCCAGGCCCGCGGTCGCGTCTCTCCCCAAAACATATTCTAATGCCCGGCCCAGCGAACCTCCATTGGTTCTCCTCATGTCTGTGGCTGATATCATCTGCTATCAGAGCTGAAAAGCTCCTGAAGTGCTATGTTAAATCTATCAGTTTACTATTTTGATTTGCCATATTATTGTTCTTGAATTCTTTTTACTATTGAGTTGTTTTCTCCTCCTTATTTACAAGGTGAGGAGGCGCATAACTGGTAAAAAAAAAAGAAAAGCATACATAAAACCGCTACCAAAACAACCAGAACCAACCAGGTTTTATCGCCCCCTAACTCTTGTTTTCCACTCGTCTAAGTTAAAAAAAAAATATGTAGACTTGTCTGCATGAATGTTTGTTCTCATTGCTTGATTGATTCTTTCAATTAACTAAAACCTGTTGAAAACGACCTAGGACTCGACTATAAACACACGCCTCACCGATTTCATATTGTTGTTTGCGTGTTTTTAATTGAGAACTACATAATCCTTTAGACCAGTTAGTTTACCTCCGCTTGAACCCTCATAGAACCGCATCTATCAGGATTGTTCGTAGGTCTTGTATGTGTATCCAAACTCCTAGGGTTGACATTCGCGGCACGCCTTAGAACCGAACCCCAAACTGTGCCTCTAAGGGCCTAGGGTCTTAGGCAATCTCCGCGTAATCACTGGAAACCAAATCGAATTAGGTTAGTTCAGAGCCCACCTAGCAGTCTGTTCGCGGTACTGAGAAAATTGCCCTAAATCGTTTAGGCTAGTTTTCCAAAAAAAACCTATTGGGAGGATATTTCAAACTAGGATTCCCTTTCTCGCGGCTAATGATATAAGTGCATATTATGTTAGTTTAATATCATATTTCATATGTTTTAACATCATTTTGTCATTCACAACAATATTTTCGGGTAGAGATCTCATTTGTGCATTTTAGTGTTTAGGATCATGCATTTGCATATTTGGAGTGTTTTGAGTTTTTTTCAGGAGTTTCGGAGTCTCTCGAATAGTGATCATGAAATGGAATCAAGTAGAGGTGATACGAGCCAAGCCATCTAGTCAAGGGAGGGGTCGGTAGAGTAACAGCGCAGACTAACGAATGATGGTACAGACGGTCACGGCTACAGGGTCGGACGGATCACGGACTCGGAACTGGGACACGAGCGAACGAACAGGATTGCGGGCCGAAGGCTTGGGTGGCCGGACGGGGTCACGGACGTGACTACGAACGGGGAAACGACCTCGCGGACGATGTCAAGAACGGCGGGATGTTGTCACGGTCGTGAAGGCGAGCAACCGGTCGATGGCTCGGACGAACGGGCGGGTGATAGCGATGGAAGCTTTGGTGGTACGGAAGGATTTTGGGAGCGGTTTGAATGGCGGAACGAGAGCAACACACCAAGCTATGGCAGACTTGGATACAACCTTCCTTGAAGAGAGACATACTCATTCTTCAAAGGAACTCTCTTTCTTTCTTGGAGACAAACTCACACTCAAGGAAGAATGGATAAGACCTAGGTGGCCGCTTGAAAAGGATTTTGATTCTAAATTGTCTGCATAAAATGAGGAAGGGTTTTGCCTTTTATAGGCTACACATGACCTAGTTGACCACAAGACTCGCGGTCAACAATATGCCTAAGCCCAAATTAGACTAAGTCTTTAAACAAGTTATAAGACTAAACATAAAAGGCTAAACAAGTGCCTAAGACAGAATCAAGCCTAATTGATTTTAAATGGACATATCCACATTAAAACAAATGGGACACTAGGCTTGATGCCTTACATTTTCAGGTCTCATTAAAAACCTTTCCAAGAACCCATTATGGTAAACTTAGAAAGGAAAAGAGTACCTTAATCATCTAAGGTCTTAAGGGTGGGGGTGTCCTCATTCAAGGATAGTAAGGACACACAAGACCTTATCCCTATGGCTGTGTGCATGGATGTCCAGGTCAGGAACACCCAGCTGATCAATGGCAAAAGGTTGGCTGGTGTCTTCAGTCTCCCCTTCTTCTCTTCCGCCGTGTGCTAGGACTAGGTTGACTCTGGCTTGATCTTCACGAGTTTGGTCCTGGTCCCGGCTCCTGTCTTGAACTCCTTGGGCAGCGCTGCTCCTTGTCATGATGCGGTGAGACACATAAGGGGTTGCCTGGACTTCATCCTCCAAGTACCGGGTTGGTGTAGCTTGGATGACCCCATCATCCCCTTCCTCTTCTTGTTGATCCTTGTCTTGATCTGGTCATTCCTCTTCTCAATCCGTCCATGGACTTGCTCAAAGATCTTCTTCATTGCCGCGGCTTTAGCTTCCCCTTCAAGGTCCATGGTTTCGGCTGGAGGCGAGGGTGCCAAGCTCAAGGGTGTGTCTGGGTTGCGGCCATAAACAGCTTCAAAGGGAGACATGCCAAAAAAGGCTCTCCACCCAAGTTGTCAAATGGCATCCAATGGTTGATCTCAAGAGGGCCCCTAAGGTGCGGTTCACCACCTTAGTCTGTCCATCCGTCTGAGGGTGTGAAGTAGTAGAAAACAAGAGTTTGGTGCCAAGCTTCTTCCATAAGGTCCTCCAGAAGTGGGACAAGAATTTTGTGTCCCGGTCAGACACAATAGATCTTGGAATGCCATGGAGCCTCACCACCTCCCTAAAGAATAGAGTTGCGGTTTGGGATGCATCATTAGTCTTGGAACAGGGGATGAAGTGAGCCATCATGGAGAACCTGTCTACCACAACAAACACTGAGTCCTTGTGCTGAATCTTTGGCAATCCTAGGACAAAGTCCATAGAGATGTCCACTCAGGGTAGTGTGGGAACCGGCAATGGCAAATATAAACCGTGAGGTTGGAGTCTATATTTGGCCTTCTTGCATGTGATGCATCTATCACAATGAGTAGTCACCATCTTCTTCATCTTAGGCCAATAAAAGTGTTCCTTAAGGACACTCAGAGTCTTCTCAATTCCAAAGTGCCCCATAAGACCACCACCGTGAGCTTCTTCCACAAGCAACTGCCTCATTGAACATTGAGGAATGCACAATCTCTTATCTTTGAAAAGGAACCCATTGTGGAGGAAAAAGTTAGTGTATGTTCCTGTCCCATGCTCCTCATAGGCTGTCCTAAGCTCATAATCTTCTGGGTACAAAGTCTTCAAGTATTCAAACCCAAGAACCTTAGCATCCATGTTTGCTATCAAGACATGCCTCCTTGACAATGCGTCTGCTACTACATTGTCCTTCCCCTTGTACTTAATCACATAAGGTAATGTTTCTATGTATTCCAACTGTGAGTAAATCACCCATATCACCACTTTGAAACTGTGAGATCAATAGGTTCGTTGGAGCATCTCCCGAGCTTACATCACCTTGGGCCTAAGTAGCCAACATGACTCATAAGCCCAAATAATATACTTAGTCTAAAATATAAATAAAAGTTAGAAAAGTCCAGTTAAACACTTAGGAAAAAATCGGTGGTGACTTGTGAATGGTGTGGAGTCATAAACAAGTCGTCACCGTTTTGCGCACTAAAAGTATTGCCTCGTTAAAACCTTCTTCAGAAAATCCAAAGGGATAAAACCGAAGATAGGAAAAAGAGTATAATTTCCTAACACGACTTTTGGCAAGGGATAAAGAAACAATTAGGTGAACTAATGGCGAAAGGATTCATCTGTCAAAGCAGTTCACCGTGGGGTGCATCGGTTCTTGGTGAGGACATCGTTCCAGCTAATGCACTGGTTATACCACTATGATCTTTTTCTTGATCAAAGTGGAAGGCTTTAGGAGACAAACTTAGCATGCTGCTGGATAGTGAAGACCGTCAGGAAATCAGGCCGACTGCACCAGATCCCCGACCGAACGATCCCAGTCCATGCACGATCGATCCCGACCCCTTCAAGCCGGACAAGGAACAACGGAGTTTCCTTCACGAAGACTCTTCTTCCTCCGGTGTCTTCACCATTACCATCCGATAAAGACACAAATAGTCGTGCTAGGAAATTTTATCTTCAGTTTTATCCAATTGGATTTTCCGAAGAAGGTTTTAACGAGACAATACTCTTAGTGTGCAAGACGGTGAAGATTTGTTCACGATTCTACACCATTCACAAATCTCTACCAAATTCTCTTTTCACAAGATTTGGGCTATCTATTTTTACTCTTTATGTTTTCATACACTAAGTATGTTATTTTGGCTTATGAATTATGTTAATTACTTAAACCCATAATTACTTAAAAATCGCCACCAATAAGTGAACATCATGTTGTTTTATTTCTTAAAGGGCTAAACATCATGTTGTTTAGTCAACAGTTGTAACAATGCACTATATAAGCCTTTGAATTATTCATTAATAAAATAACCATCAATTAAGAATTACACAAAACCATAAGACTATGTCTTGCTATCTTGGCGCCGCCTCCGCCTCCTCTTGGTGAGCTTGCCGTATTCTTTAGCCTTGTGGTTGAAGTTCTTGGAGTATCACAAACCCCTTCCATAGCTTGTGTGGTCCCATCGATCCCCCTCTTGCTTCCCTTTCTCCTGTATGGGAACCTGATCTTTCTCGGTGATAGACAGTCCACCAACGGTATTACATCATCTGGTATTAGATCTTAAAGCTCCTAAATCATCAGTTAATTCTATCCTTGTTTTTTTTGGCAATTTTTCTTTGTTTTGATTGAAATTATTTTTGCTTCAGATTTGTTCTCTTTTTCTCTTTTTCCTAAGGTTTTCGGTTAAAGGTGAAGAAATCAAGTTTCCCAACAAAAAAGGTTATATTTATCATTTTACCTCCCATAGACAAAAAAAAACAAAATAAAAATAAACTATAAAAACTGTTGCTTGTTGCTTGTGTGAATTTGTTTATTCAAAAAAAAAAACAAGAAAAAGTGATTAGGTTGATTAAAACAAACTAGGGGTCCCGCGTTTAGTAATGCACCATCCCACGCTTTACTTTCTCGCCCTCCCAACAGCGCCTTTGTCCTGTGTCTAGTTAGGTATCCAGGTTAGTAGGTTTTCTTGCGTCTAGGTTCATAGTCTATAGTCTTTAGGAAGTTTTCCCTTACCATAGAAATATGAATAGATATCTTGCCTTTTACTTAGAATAGGATTTCCCTTTTTAGAAGTTTTCTAAACTTTTTAGGAATTTTTCTAAAAAAACTTTAGAAGTTTTCTAAAACCTTTTTAGGCAGTTTCCTTGCTAGATTTTTATTTCTTTTTTAGGGTCTAGAACCATTAAGTCAAAATCAGCGTATATAAATTTTTTTCTTTTTCTGCATTTAGGCAATTAATTGTTTTGGAGTCCTTCCATTATGGAGTATTCCCATAAAAGGAAACTTCTGTTTGGCAGATTTTCTTTTCCCTGCATTTAGTTAGTTAATTGTTTATGAATTTTTCTTTTGCAGAACTTTCAATTAAAGGAAATTTTTCGTTTTGCAGGATTCCTTTTTTGGGGTAACTTTGCTTTTCTCTAAATTTCTTTTTCTACAAAAAAGAAAATATGTCAGGTAGTAAAGAGTCGTCTTCCAATCAGAACAACCAAGTGATAATGCAGTTTCTGCAGACCTTGACTGCATAGGTGACTGAAAGAATATGAGATTAAGAGATTTGTAGAATTAGAGAATGAGAGAATGAGAGATTAGAGAGATTACATAAGAAAGATTGTATTAAGAAAATGAGAATTATAGTTTCTAAGTTACAAATGAGGAGAGAAATGGTTATTTATACTAATCTAGTATAGGCTTGTTTGGATACAAGGATTTCCTTATACATGAATGGCTACAAGGATAACATAATACTAAAACACAAACAAGCCTTAGACACTCCCCTTAGACTTAGACACACACGCCTTCTAACACTTGTATTAAAGGCCTTCTTCCTTCATCATTTCTTCTTCATTCTAACACTCCCCATCGAGCTTAAGACATAGAGAATGCCTAAGCTTGCAACCATGAAGCATTACCTCATTATAAACCTAAAGAAGGAAAACCCAATTGGGACAAAACCTTTTCTACAGAAAAAGAGTATAACACTCCATGTTGGGATCATTGTTGTGGAATGGTCATAAGGCCAATCTTTGGATAGATGGAGACGCCATTCTTCAAAGTTGTTGCCTTGGTGAACACATCAGCATGTGGATCCTCACTCCTTTTATAGCAAGTCAAGATGATTCCTTTCCCCATAGCTTCTCTTACTTTGTGGCAGTATACCTTTATATGCTTAGTCCTTTTATGAAACACAGAGTTGGAGGCAATGTGTATAGCAGCCTGATTGTCACAATGGATGGTAATAGGTTCATCACACCTCACGGCTAAATCCTCCAGAATTTGCTTCAGCCAAATGCATTCAGTTGTAAACTTTCTTATGGCTCTATATTCTGATTCTCAACTAGAGCATGACACCACCTTTTGCTTCTTGGTTTTCCAAGTCACAAGGTTCCCTCCTATGAAAGTACAATAGCTTGTGGTACTTCTCCTATCCTCCCTATCTCCTGCCAATCTGCATCACAATAACCAACCACATTTGTGTTTCTATTGCAACCCATCCATATACCTTGTTCATGAGTGCCTTGTAGGTATCTCAAAATATTGTTTGCCATCTCCTAATGTCTCATATTTGTACCTTGCATGTGTTGAGATACATGATTCACAGCAAAACATAAATCTGGTCTAGTGATTGTTAGATAAATAATCTTACCAACCACTTTCCTATATAGTTTAGGATCATGAAAATCAATTTTCTCCTCTAGCTCTCCCTTAGTTCCGATTCTATAATCTTCTTCTAAGGGTGTTTTGGCTTGTTTAGCTTCCATCATACCTGTAGAGGTTAGTAAATCTACAAAATATTTTATTTGAGATAAGAAGAGACCTTCCTTGAACCTACACACTTCAACTCCTAAGAAGTGTTTATGTTCTCCTAAATCTTTAATATCAAAGACACTCTTCAAATATTCTTTGTAGATGCAATGCCAACACTATCACTACCAGATATGATTATATCATCTACATAAATGAGAATTACAACAATACCTTCCTTACACTTTAGTGTAAAAAGAGTATGTTCAACTTCAGATCTTTTAAAGCCTTTATTCATCAAGGTTACACTTAGCTTGGAGTACCAAGCTCTTGGAGATTGTTTAAGGCCATTGATGGCCTTCCGTAGCCTGAGTATGTTGTCGGCCCCTACCTTTTCCTCTAGACCTGGTGAAGACGACATGTATACCTCTTCTTCTAATTAACCTTGTAAGAATGCATTTTTAACATTCATTTGCCATAACTCCCAATCAAGATTAGTAGCAAGTGAAAAAACAACATTAACAGAATGAAGCTTAGCTACATGTGCAAAGGTATCCCTATAATCTTCACCATATGTATGAGTAAAACTTCTAGCCACCAACCTAGCTTTATATTTATCAATTTCACCATTGCTTTTGTATTTAATGGTAAAAATCCACATAGAACTTACGGACATTTTTCCTTTAGGTAAATTGGCTGGAGCATAGGTACCATTCCTTCCCATGGCTTGTTTCTCAGCTAGGATAGCTTCCCTCTATTCCTTCTTGGTCATAGCTTCCTCATATGTCTTTGGAATCTGTTCCTTGTCAAGAATTGAAATGAAAGCAACATGATTAGTAGGTAAGTGAGCAATATTACAAACTCCCTGATCATGATGAACCACAACATTCCCATTGTAGAACACTGGTGGCTTCCTTTGTCTTGTGCTCTTTCTTAGCACTGTAGGTGGAGCTTCTTGGATAGGATCCTCCTCTTCACCTAAAACTTCAATAAGAGTGGGCATATCTCTTGATCTTTTGGAAGCTGATACTAAAATTGATTCACCTACTGCTGAGTCTTGTTGGACATGAGTAGATGCCTCTCCGCCCCATAATCAAGAGGAGGAAGACGCGTGATGGAGGATGAGGTCCAGGCAACCCCTTATGTGTCTCACCGCATCATGACAAGGAGCATAGCTGCCCAAGGAGTGCAAGACAGGAGCCGGGACCAGAACCAAACTCGTGAAGATCAAGCCGGAGTCAACCTAGTCCAAGCACACAGCCGAGGAGAAGAAGGGGAGACTGAAGACACCAGCCAGCCTTTTGCCATTGATCAGCTGGGTGTTCCTGACCAGAACATCCATCCACACAGCCTTAGGTATAAGGTCTTGTGTGTCCTTACTATCCTTGAGTGAGGACACACCTTAAGACCTTAGATGATTAAGGTACTATTTTTCTTTCTAAGTTTACCATAATGGATTTTTGGAAAGGGTTTTAATGAAACCTGAAAGTCAAGGCATTAAGCCTAGTGTCCCATTGGTTTTAATGTGGATATGTTCATTTAAAATCAATTAGGCTTGATTCTATCTTATAACTTGTTTAAAGATTTAGTCTATAAAAGACAAAACCCTTTCTCACTTTATGCAGACAATTTTTAGACTCAAAACCCTTCCACGGCCTCCTAGGTCTTTATCTACTTCCTTGTGTGTGAGTGTGTCTCTAAGGGAGGAAGAAAGTTCCTTTGAAGATTGAGTGTGTGTCTCTTCAAGGAAGGCTGTATCCAAGCCTGCCATAGCTTGGTGTGTTGCCCTCAATCCATCTTTCAAATTGTTTCCAAAAACCCATCCATTCAACCCACGTTCCATCGCTTTACACTAGCCGTTCGCATCTTCGTTTGTGTTGTTCGACCCACCGTTCGCAATCACGATCGAGGCCACATCCTTCCGTTCGTATCCTCGTCCGCAAGGTCGCCCACCGATCGTGTTCTTGACCGGAGCCAAGGCCCTCGTTCGCCTTCACGATCCACAACCAGCCGCTTGTTCTTGTTCCTGCCGAGGTTATAACCCCGTTCACCCTCGCGGCAAGAACCAACCCGTACCGACCGCACTCCCCGACCATACCGTTCATCCCACCGACCACCTCCTGACCAGATGGCCTGACTCATATCATTTTGGTATCAGAGCTCAAGTTCCGGCAAAGAAAAGGTTGCATCTTTCCATCTCTTAGCTTTATGGTTTTGAAAAATTTTGAGCGCTTGTTAGGGTTTGTTAGCTTGTGGATTGAATCCAATATTTAGGTTTGCTAATTTATGTGAGTTAGGTAGTTTTAGGTGAGTTGTTTAGTTTGACTAGAACTGAGTTAGCATCCGCCATTAATTAGCTCGTTGGGGAAGAAGGAGTTTGGTGTGGTCAAGACCGCTTTTGACCAGGACCGTACAGTCCTTTGGTTGGGTGATTCACTAGTGGTCCACACCGGGTGATGTCATGTTGTCCCCTGCATGTTTAAATTTGAATTCGAAATTGTTTTAGCTTTCGGCGGTTCCTAGGTAGCTCTATCTAGTCATGTCTAAGTTATTCAAGTTTAGTTTGCTAGATTAAAATTAAACTAAGTTTTAGTAAAGGTCATTAGCATTAATCCAATGGTAATTAACCTAAGTGCCATTGACTAGTTGACTTTCTTGGTGTACAAGGTACCTGAGATAAGATGGCTGATCCAGCCCTAGCGGATATACTCACTAGTTTCCAGACCCAGTTTCAGCAGTTAGGAGACCGAGTTGGCAGAGTGGAGCAGCCTCAACCCCAACCAGCTCAAGCGCCTCCACCACCACAACCGAGAGCCCCACCACTTTGGCCAGAATATGAAATGGAGGCTCTGTCCGAGGAAGAAGCTTTCCCACCTCATTTCCGAAGGCCAAGACACAGAGAAAGGAGGTTTCCCGAAGAAAGGGGCCATCACCACCCACCTAGAGCTCACTCCCCACACCTCAAGATCACGCCTCCCACCTTTGCCGGCAAGGTAGACCCGGAAGCATACTTGGATTGGGAGAGAATGATGGACCATATCTTTGATGTCTATGGGTTTGAAGAACCAAATAAGGTAGCTTATGCAGCAGCTCAACTCACTGACCATGCCTTATCTTGGTGGGATCAAGACTCAGCCAAGAGAAAAAGGAGAGGAGAGGAGCCAGTTAGATCATGGGAGATCATGAAGTTCATGATGAAAGGGAGGTACATCCCACCCATGTACCACAGGGAGCTCCAGAAGAAGTTTAGGAAGCTTAGCCAAGACCAAAGGAGTGTAGAAGAATATTTTGGAGAGTTTGAACACCTGAGGAACTGGCTTGGATTATAAGATGCCGAGTAGACTCTCATGGCCCAATTCTTGGATGGTCTTCAAGAGAAGATTGCTAGCAAGGTGGAGATGTATTCTTACAATGATCTTAATGAGCTACTACACTTGGCCAGACAACTGAAAAGTCAGCTCAAGAGAAAGACCAGGACCAGGACCATGATCAATAACCCATGGAGACCTTCTGCCTCAGGTTCCAATCCGCATGCATCTAGCTTCAACCCGTTTTTTCCTAGGCAATCTGACCATGGCAAGACTATAGCCCAAGAAGCAAGACTACCATAAAAGCCTAGATAAACCACCCCTGCCCCAAGGCCTGAAGTTAGAACCGCCCCCACTGGACCCAAGACCAGAGATATTATGTGTTTCAAATGTCGGGGCCGAGGGCACTATGCCAGGGATTGCCCAAACCCAAGGGCCATGATCATCACTCCAGCCGGTGATTATGAGTCTCAGGATGAGATGGAGCCTTCTGAGGAAGCTGATGAAGAGGAGGATGAAATAGCCTACCCTGAATTGGGTGATCTCTTGGTCTCAAGGAGAGTTCTCAGAACCATCCAAGAACCGGATGAGACAGCCCAAAGGGAGAACATCTTTCACACCCGTTGTATGGTAAGTGGCAAGGTATGTTCCTTAATCATTGATGGTGGTTCATGTGCCAATGTGGCCAGTGCATACATGGTGGAGAAATTAAATTTAACAGCCACCAAGCATTCTAGACCATATAGATTAAGGTGGTTGAATGATAGGACAGAATTGAAGATTAGTGAGCAAGTTAAGGTTTCTTTTAGCATAGGCAAGTATGTTGATGAGGTTCTTTGTGATGTAGTTCCTATGCAAGCCACTCATATCTTGTTAGGCAGACCTTGGCAATTTGATAGGGAGGTTGTTCATGATGGTATAACTAATAAGTACACTCTAATGATGAATAAAAAGCGGATTAGTCTAGCCCCATTGCTGCCTTCCCAAGTCCATGAGATGCAAATTAAGTTAGCTAAGGAGAAATGCATGACTAAGACTAACTTCTTGATTGCACTTAGTGATGTTAGGCGCTCACTCTTTGATCCACTTGTCAAGTAGTTTTAACTGTTTATAAGGACTTGTTGAATATTGGACACACTAATGTGGTTTTGCCAAGGGAGATCCAAGCTCTTCTTGACAGGTACAAGGATGTCTTTCCAGAGGAGATACCAGCTGGTTAACCCCCTTTGAGAGGCATTGAGCACCAGATCAATTTCATCCCTGGAGCACAACTTCCAAACCGGCCAGCATACCGAGTCAACCCAGACGAAGCTAAGGAACTTGAGGCTCAAGTCAGAGACCTCATGGCGAAGGGATATGTGAGGGAGATTCTCAGCCCATGCGCCGTGCCTGTGCTAGTGGTGCCCAAAAAGGATGGCTCCTAATGGATTTGTGTGGATTGCCGAGCCATAAACAACATCACCATCAAATACCATCACCCAATCCCAAGACTTGATGATATGTTGGATGAACTCAATGGAGCAACTATCTTTTCCAAGGTGGACTTGAAGAGTGAATATCACCAAGTGAGGATCAGAGAAGGTGATAAGTGGAAGACAGCCTTCAAGACTAAGTGGGTTGTATGAATGGCTGGTCATGCCGTTTGGGCTCTCCAATACCCTAAGCACATTCATGCGTCTCATGCACTATATCCTTAGACCTTTCATGGGCAAGTTTTTAGTTGTTTACTTTGATGATATACTGATTTATAGCTCTTGCCTATCTGATCATGTGCTGCACTTAGAACAAGTATTAGACACTCTTAGGAAAGAACATATGTTTGCTAATCTAGCTAAGTGTATCTTTTGCACGAAGAAGTTGTTTTCCTTGGTTTTGTTGTTAGCTCAAAGGGACTTAGGGTGGATCTATAGAAGATAGAGGCTATACTTGGCTGGCCCAGACCAACTTCCATCAGC
This sequence comes from Streptanthus diversifolius, assembly GCA_039880935.1. NCBI lineage: Eukaryota > Viridiplantae > Streptophyta > Magnoliopsida > Brassicales > Brassicaceae > Streptanthus > Streptanthus diversifolius. Next base: position 6,029,721 of record JAXGFM010000001.1, read on the forward strand.
CAGGTCCGGACATTCCATGGATTGGTTAGTTTCTACCGGCGGTTTGTGAAGGATTTCAGCACCCTAGCTGCTCCTTTGACGTCTCTGATCAAGGAGAACACTGGTTTTGAATGGAGAGAGGCTCAGGAGAGGGTCTTCTTAGAGCTTAAGTACCAGCTGACTCACGCTCCCATCCTTGCCCTACCTAAATTTGAGAAGACTTTTGAGGTGGAGTGTCATGCCTTAGGAGTAGGCATTGAAGCGGTTCTAACCCAAGTAGGAAGGCCAGTAGCTTATTTCAGTGAGAAGCTGACTGGTGCTACATTGAACTACCCAACCTATGACAAGCAGTTGGATGCCTTGGTCAGGGCAATGCAGACTTGGCAACACTACTTGTTGGCCCGGGAATGTGTGATCCATACGGATCATGAAACCTTGCAGCATCTAAGGGGTCAGACCGTTCTGAAGAAGAGGCATACTAGATGGTTGGAATACATAGAAACATTATCTTATGTGATTAAGTACAAGAAGGGGAAGGACAATGTAGTAGCAGACGCATTGTCAAGGAGGCATGCCTTGATAGCAACCATGGATGCTAAGGTTCTTGGGATTGAATACTTGAAGAGTTTTTACCCAGAAGATCATGAGCTTAGGACCGCCTATGAGGAGCATGGAACAGGAGCATACACTAAGTTTTTCCTACAAAATGGGTTCCTTTTTAAAGACAAGAGATTGTGCATTCCTCAATGTTCAATGAGGCAGTTGCTTGTGGAAGAAGCTCACGGTGTTGGTCTTATGGGGCATTTTGGAATTGAGAAGACTTTGAGTGTCCTTAAGGAACACTTCTATTGGCCTAAGATGAAAAAGATGGAAACTACTCATTGTGATAAATGTATCACATGCAAGAAGGCCAAATCTAGACTCCAACCTCACGGTTTATATTTGCCATTCCCGGTTCCCACACTACCATGGGTGGACATCTCTATGGACTTTGTCCTAGGATTGCCAAAGATTCAGCACAAGGACTCAGTGTTTGTGGTGGTAGATCGGTTCTCCAAGATGGCTAACTTCATCCCCTGCTCCAAGAATAATGATGCATCCCAAACTGCAACCTTGTTCTTTAGAGAGGTGGTGAGGCTCCATGGTATTCCAAGATCTATTGTGTCTGACCGGGACACAAAATTCTTGTCCCACTTCGGGAGGACCTTATGGAAGAAGCTTGGCACCAAGCTCTTGTTTGCTACTACTTGCCACCCTCAGACTGATGGACAGACTGAGGTGGTGAACCGCACCTTAGGGGCTCTCTTAAGATCAACCATTGGACGCCATTTGACAACTTGGGTGGAGACCTTTCCTTTGGTAGAGTTTGCCTACAATTCAGCCAAACACTCCATAACCGACATGTCCCCCTTTGAAGCTGTCTATGGCCGCAATCCAGAAACACTCTTAAGCTTGGCACCCTTGCCTCCATTTTGTTGTGGAGTGTAAGGACAGCTGGTTTGATGTTCAATGCCATGCTTGGCCAAGTGTTGTTGAAGTCTGGTGCTAGTGTATTCTCCTCCATTATATGTTCTAAAGCATTTAATACTTGCATTGTATTGGTTAGTAACATATGCTTGAAAATTTAGAAATGCATCAAATACTCTATCTTTAGAACTAAGCAAAGTGACTCAAGTATATTTAGACTTTTCATCAATAAATGTCACAAAATACTTATGGTTTTCTGTAGATGGGAATAGAGATGTCGAAACATCAGCATGCACCAACTCAAAACAATTATCATAAGTATGCAAAGATTTCTCAAAAACAGTTTTGCAATGCTTTCGAAGTATACAAGAATCACACATATCTTTTGGCATTTTGAAACCAGGAACAATCAGTTCAAGTGTTCTAGGATGACGATGTCCTAATCTAGCATGCCAAATTTCATAATCATTACTAAAAGAACTGGTACTAGCAGCCGCTTCTAACCGACTAGCATTAGTCTTATCTTCAAGCACATACAAGTCATTTCTTGTAGTATAAATCATTAGGACCAAAGATAGCTTGACAATTTAAATCAGTAGTATCTCTTTTATCTGAAAGCAAATTAGAAGTAAAAGAAGACATGTAAAAGACTTTAGATTCTTTATCAAATAACTTAAGTTTTCATATGCCTTTAATTGGTACCTTAATTCCATTAGCAATGAAAACATTACATAAGGCAGGTTCTATATTCTCTAGCAATCATAGATCACTAATCATATGGTGAGAAGCACCAGAATCAACAACCAATGATTTAGAGGCATTAGGAGTGAAAGAAGTTTGAAAAGAGGCATGAAAAGTTTTACCCAACACATTACCATCCTTAATTGCTTTGATAAGAGCTTATACATCTGATTTTGTCACCAATTCAGATGCTGAAGGCATGGAACTAGTTGGGGCTGAGTGAAGAAAAGAGCTGGTACACGCCTTTGAAGGAGTCGGAGGCTGGTACACGCCATGGCCGTGAGCTTGTAGCTGTGTGTGGCCAGCTATGGGCTGTTGTGGCTGAGGATCCTAGCTTGGCTTCAGCTCAGGATGGAGTACCCAACACTCCTTCTTTGTATTGCCACTCCTTTTGCAGTGGTCACAAGTTTGTCTCCTCTTCCTAGATTTATTTGTTTTTGCTGATTTGAAAAAGCTCATGTGAGCAGCCACCAATTCAGCTTTGTTTCCAAATAGTCCATGGGATCCTTGCTCCTTTTGGATCTGAGCACAAACATCTTCCAAGCTAGGAAGCTTATCAGACCTGAAAATATGCTTAATAAGATCTGAGTAAGTAGTGTTAAGAGTTAAAAGTAACCCAAACACCTTATCTTGTTCTTTCCTTTCAAAGATAACAATTGGGTCAATGGTGGCTGGCAGCATCTCTAGCTCAGCCCACAATTCTTTAAATAAGCCATAGTGCTTTGTGAATTCTGCATCCTCTTGCTTTAATTCATTCAAAGCTTTTTTCACCTCAAAAATTCTTAAGAGGTTAGTAGTGTTTCAATACACCTTTTGCAAAGTGTCCCAAAGTTCCTTAGCATTCTCACAAAAAGAATAAGCCTCTAAGAGATCACTAGAAAAAAGAGTTTTGAAGTATAGAGAGTACCAACTGGTCTTCTTGATACCATTTGGCTTGAGCAGCCACAGCCTCACTAACTTCAGCCACTTCATTTTCTTCAAGACCATTTGTTGAAATGTGATTCCAAAGCCCTTTACCACCTAATGTGGTTTTCATGGTCCTAGACCATAAGAGATAGTTTGCTCCATGTAGAATGACAGGGGCTCTTAATGTAGTTTGAATTTTCATGTCTTTAGAGGCTGATAGGAGATGTAGCTGGTTGAAATGTGCTGGTCGGAATGCTGGTTGGAGCGTTGGTCGGGACGCGGGAAGGCCGGTCGGGAGGAGCTGGTCACACGGGCACGCTAGGAAGGCCGGTCGGGAGGAGCTGGTTGCGTTCGATCACGCAGTACCAGTTACGGGATAACCACTATTGCATTCGTCATCTGGGTCGTCAAAGCTTGCAGGAGCTGCAATATCGCTTGACCGTTTTGCCCTGATGTTGACTCGTCACTTCCTGACATATTTCTTTTTTCGAGAAAAGGAAATTTAAAAAATGGAAAGTTTTCCGGAAATGAAACTTGCAAATATGAAACTTTCCTTAAATGGAAATTTTTTATTTTCTTTTTATTATTTATAAATAATAGAAAACTAACTAATTGAAAAAAGGAAACAAACAAAAAGAAAATTATTCTAAGGATAATTATTACCTAAAAATCTAAAAGGAAATCTAAATAAATGGAAAAGATCCTAAAATTTATTACCTAACTAATGAAAAAAAAAGAAACAAAATTATACAGGAGAAAAATCTAATTATTGTATATTTCCCTAAAGGAAAACTAACTAAGTGACTCTAAAAACTTCATAAATTATTTCCTAGCCTAGAAAACTATGGAAACTAATTAATTTGCCTAATCAAGAAGAAGAAAAGCTATCTAAAAATCTAAGGCAAGAATCTAGACCTAGCCGCCTAATGCAACTAGGGTCTCGAACTAAAGGCTGGTTCATGAGAGACAGCTTCAGGCGGACGCTAGGGTTCTAGATGGAACGTGGTACAGGGGAGGACTAGCGAGCAGCTAGGGTCAGCGACCGTGGGTTGGAGACTCAAAACTAGACTTTGAATCCTAAGCTAAAAACTAGGACGCGTGGGGAACAACCTAGGACAACAAACACGGATGCGGGAGGCTAAGGACTATGACACAAGGACCTAGGCTAGACTCACGCAAAACCACATGGGTACGGGGGACCTAAGGACGCGAGGTGCTGGAACTCCTAAGGACCTACACACGCTAAGGCAAGAAACTAAAAGAACAAGGAACTGAGGGGCTTGGCCTCGCGGCTTGACTAATAAGGACAAGGAGTGGTCCTAAACCTAGCAAACAACACTCGCAAACCCTAACTGCCACACACGTGTAGTCCAAGGTTCCTTGGGCTCACAATTTCTTCAAAACTTGGAACTGTTGTTCTAGGTGAGTTTCTATAGATCCTATATTGATTTTAAACAACCTAAACAATTTTTTTTTTGTATTTAAAAAAAATTGAACAGCAAACAAGCAATAAAAAAACAAATTTCTTCAACTTTTTTTTGTAAAATATGAAAACAAAGAAAAAGATTGATAGAACCTGATTTTTTTTATATTTTTTATTTTTTGGGTTTGTGGTATGTGACTAGATTCCTCCTCCTTCTTACCGAGAACCTCTGGGGAAAGAGGAAGAAACACAATCAAAGCCAAAAACTATTGCAACAAAAATAAAGAAAAATCGCCAAAAAAACAAGGATATAATCAACCTGATGAGCAGGAGCTTTAAGCTCTGATACCAGATGATGCAAGAACCGAGGGGTGGACTGTCTTTCACCGAGAAGATCAGGTTGCTGGACAGAAAACAATGGAATTGAAGGCGTTGATCGAAAGGACCACACAATCTGTGAAAGGGGCTTGTGATACTCCAAGAACTTCAACCAAAGAGGCTGAAGAACACGGCTGCAACCTAGCTAGGAGGCAGCACTGATTAGACACTAGTCTTAGGGTTTTTATCAAAATGCTTGTTATTTCATTAATGTGTAGACAAAAGGCTTATATAATTCCTTATTACAACTTATGCTAAACAACATGATGTTTAGCCTCTCAAAGAATTAAAACAACAAGTAGTTTAATTATTGACAATTAAAATAGACTTTGGGCCCCAAATAATCAACATGACTTATAAGCCCAAATAAATACTTAGTCTAGAAAAATAGAATAAAAGATAGAAAAAATCCAATAACACTTAGGCTAGAAATCGATATGGACTTGTGAATGAGATTGAATTGTGAACAAGTCTTCACCGTCTTCCGCACTAAGAGTATTGCCTCATTAAAACCGAAGATAGAAAAAGAGTACAATTTCCTATCACGAGTTTTGGTGTCTCTACCGAATGGTAATGGTAAAAGACATCGGAGGATGAAGAGTCTTCTAAAAGGAACCTCCATGGCTCCTTGTCCATCTGGAACGGGTCGGCTGTACTTGGGACAATTGAGGCGTAGTCAGTCGGTCAGTGGTCCTTGGTCGGACGTGGTTGGGACGGTCGGTGGTCCGTGGTCGGGCTGGGTCGGCAAGGTGTGTTCGGACACTGGTCGGGATGGTCGGTGGTCCGTGGTCGGGCTGAGACAGCAAGGTCGGTCCAGTCTCCAGTAGCATGCTGAGCTTGTCTCCTAAGGCCTTCCTCTTGGACTGTGTGAGTGGTCCTGGTGAAATGACTGGTTCAGTGGCTGGCTCGATGTCCTCTTCATCTCTGGTCGCAGATGTAACTAAACCCAGTCTTCCTTTTTGAACACTACATGTTGTCGGTCCTTGTTGGTGTTCTTAGTGTTCTGGATGTTTCGTTGCTCTAAATTTGCCTTGGTCTCTTCATGTAAGCGCTTGATGTACTCTACCTTTGCTTCTCCCTCTAGGCTGATGGCATCTCCCAAAGGAATAGGCGTGAACTAAATAGGTGCGGAATGGTTGAAGCAGTAGACCACATCAAATGGAGACCTTTTCATGCCAGAATGTGTATCTCTGTTGAGGGCAAACTCGAAATACAGAAGACATTCCAACCAATTCTTCAGATTATGTCAAATCGTTGCTCGCAGCATCTGTCATAAAGTCTTGTTGACCACCTCTGTCAGTCCATCTGTCTGGGGATGATACACAGTAGAAAACAAAATATTGGTCCCTAACTCTCACCATAATGCTTGCCAAAAGTGACTGAGGAAGTTGGTGTCTCTTTCTGATATAATCGTCCTAGGGATGTCGTGCAGTCGTACTATCTCCTTGAAGAACAGGTCTGAAAGATTATAAGATTAAGAGATTTGTAGAATGAGAGAATGAGAGATTAGAGAGATTTAGAGAGAAAAATGGTTTTATTAAGAGAATGAGAATGATAATTTCTTAGTTACAAATGAGAAGGAAGAGAAATATTTATACTAATCTAGTTTAGGCTTGTTTGGATACAAGGATTGCCTTATACATGAATGACTACAAGGATAACATAACACTAGAACACAAATAAGCCTTAGACACTCTCTCTTTAACTATGTAACACACGACTATTATAAGAAAGCATGAAGGTTTTTCTAAATTCATCATTTCTTCTTCATTCCAACACTCTCCCTCAAGCTTAAGACATGGAGAATGTCTAAGCTTGCAACCATAAAGTATTACCTCATTAAAAACCTATAGAAGGAAAAACCCAATTGTGACAAAACCTTTTATAGGGAAAAAGAGTATAACACTCCATGTTGGGATCATTGGTGTGGAATGGTCATAAGGCCAAGCCTTGGATAGATGGAGGCGCCATTCTTCAGAGATGTTGCATTGTTGAATACATCAGCTAATTGGTCATTACTCCTTGTAAAGCAAGGCAAGATGATACCTTTCCCAATAGCTTCTCTTACTTTTTGGCAGTCTACTTCTATATGCTTGGTCCTTTCATGGAACACGGAGTTGGAGGCTATGTGTATGGCAGCCTGATTGTCACAATGGATGGTGATAGGGTCCTCATACTTCACGGCCAAGTCTTCCAAAAGTTGCTTTAGCCAAATGCATTCAGTTGTAAGCTTCCTCATTGCTCTATATTCTGATTCTGCACTAGAGCATGATACCACCTTTTACTTCTTGGTTTTCCAATTCACAAGGTTCCCTCCTACGAAAGTACAGTAGCCAGTGATACTTCTCCTATCCTCCCTATCTCCTGCCCAATCTGCATCACAATAACCAACCACATTTGTGTTTTTATTGCAACCCATCCATATACTTTGTTCATGTGTGCCCTTTAGATATCTCAAAATCCGCATAGCCATCTCCCAATGTCTCATTTTTGGACCTTGCATGTGTTGAGATACCTGATTCACAGCAAAACATATATCTGGTCTTGTGATGGTTAGATAAATAAGCTTACCAACCACTTTCCTATACAACTTAGGATCATGAAAATCAATTTCCTCATCTGGCTCCCCCTTAGTTGCGATTTTATAATCTTCTTCTAAGTGTGTTTTGGCTGGTTTAGCTTCCATCATACCTGTAGAGGTTAGTAAATCTACAACATACTTCCTTTGAGATAAAAAGAGACCTTCCTTGAACCTACAAACTTCAATTCCTAAGAAGTATTTAAGTTCTCCTAGATCATTAATATCAAAGACACTCTTTAAGTAATCTTTAGTAGATGTAATACCAACACTATCACTACCAGATATGATCATATCATCTACATAAAGAAGAATTACCACAATACCTTCCTTGCTTTTTAGTGTAAAAAGAGTATGTTCAACTTCAGATCTTTTGAAGCCTCTATCCATTTATGTTGTACTTAGTTTGTGGTACCAAGCTCTTGGAGATTGGTTAAGGCCGTAGATAGCCTTTTTTAGCCTAAAAATATTGCCGCTTCCAACCTCCTCCTCTATACCTGGTGGTGGTGACATGTATACCTCTTCTTCTAGCTCACCTTGCAAGAAAGCATTCTTAACATCCATTTGCCATAAATCCCACTCAAGGTTAGTAGCAAGTGAAAGAACTACATTAACAGAATAAAGCTTAGCTACAGGTGCAAAGGTATCCCTATAATCCTCACCATATGACTGAGTAAAAGCCTAGCCACCAACCTAGCTTTATATCTATAAATTTTACCATTGCTTTTGTATTTAATGGTAAAAATCCATTTAGAACTTACAACCCTTTTTCCTTTTGGTAGAGTAGCTGAAACATAAATACCATTCCTTTCCATGGATTGTTTCTCAGCTAGAATAACTTCCCTCCGTTCTTTCTTGGTCATAGATTCTTTATATGTGTTTGGAATCTGCTTCTTATCAAGACTAGAAATGAAGGCAACATGATTAGTAGGTAAGTGAGCAATATTACAAACTCCCTGATCATGATGAGTAACAACATTCCCATTGTAGAATACTGGTGTTTTCCTTTGTCTTGTGCTCCTTCTTAGGACAGTAGGTGGGGCCTCTTGAATAGGATCCTCCTCTTCATTTAAAACTTCAATAGGAGTAGGCACTTCTCTTGATCTCTTGGAAGCTGAGACTAAAATTGATTCTTCTCCTGCTGATTCTTGTTGGACATGAGTAGATGTCTCTTCCCCCCATGTTCAAGATGAGGAAGGACAGGAGAACTAAAGGCACAAGGCTGCGGTTGGTGGGAATGGCTGGATGGTGTAGATGGTCGTGGACCAGATGTTGTAGTCGCGGCTGATTGGCTAGGACCGGTCATGGCTAGACCAGGTGGTGCATGAGGAGCCGTGGCTGGGGACAGCTGAGCCTGAGGGGATACAATACCAATGCTTTCCAATAGCCTCCTAAAATTATCAGCTTGGTATGATCTTGTTGATGAGATGTCCTTAAATTGATCCCAAGTTCCTTCTTCATAGAAATCTTTTGCTTCTTGGAACTTAACATCTCTGGATACCAAGACTCTTCTAGTCTCTTGGTCATACCATTTGTATCCTTTCTGAGTAAAAGAATACCCAATGAACATAGCTTTGATACTCTTTGAGTCCAGCTTGTTCCTTTGCTCCCTTGGAACTAATACAAAACAAACACATCCAAAAACTCTCAAATGATCAATATTTGGTCTAGTTTTGTTTAGTACCTCAAATGGAGACAAGTCATCTAGGATTTTTGTAGGAGTCCTATTAATCAAGTAGCATGCAGCTACAAGAGCATCCCCCAAAAATCTCTTGGGAACTTTCATGTTGAACATCATTGTTCTCACTACTTCCATCAAATGTCTATTATTCCTTTCAGCCACTCTATTTTGTTGTCGAGTGTAAGGACAGCTGGTTTGATGTTCAATGTCATGCTTGGCTAAATGTTGTTGAAGTCTGGTACTAGTGTATTCTCCTCCATTATCTGTTCTAAAGCATTTAATACTTGCATTGTATTGATTAGTAGCATATGCTTAAAAATTTAAAAATGCATCAAATACTCAATCTTTAGAGCTAAGTAAAGTAACCCAAGTATATTTAGATTTTTCATCAATAAATGTCACAAAATACTTATGGTTTTCTCTAGATAAGAATAGAGATGTCCAAACATCATAATGCACCAACTCAAAACAATTATCATAAGTATGCATAGATTTTTCAAAAACTGTTTTACAATGCTTTCCAAGTATACAAGAATCACACAAATCCTTTGGCATTTTCAAATCAGGAACAATCAATTCAAGTGCTCTAGGATGAGGATGTCATAATTTAGCATGCCAAAGATCAGAATCAGTACTAAATGAACTAGCTTGAAAGGCCGTCTCTAACTCACTAACACTAGTCATGTTTTCAAGCACATACAAGTCATCTCTTGTGGTTTCTTGTCCAAATCTTTTACTAGTCTCAATATCCTGAAAATAGAAATCATTAGGACCAAATATAGTTTGACAATTTAAATCAGTAGTAGCTCTTTTACCTGAAAGCAAATTAGAAGTAAATGAAGACATGTAAAAGGCTTTTGATTCTTTATCAAACAACTTTAATTTTCCTATGCCTTTGATTGGTACTTACATTCAATTAGCAATGAGAACATTACCTAGGGCAGGTTCTACATTCTATAGCAATCCTAAATCACTAATCATGTGATGAGAAGCACCAGAATCAACCACCAATGATTTAGGAGCATTAGGAGTAAAAGAAATTTGGAAAGAAGCATGAAAAGTTTTACCCATCACATTGCTATCCTTTATTGCCTTTATAAGAGCTTCTAAGTCTGATTTTGTCACAAATTCAGATGCTGGAGCATGGCACTTATGGAGGCAGAGTGAAGAACTGAGCTGCTACCACACGGCTTTGAGGATCCGGTCATAAGGCTGTGAGCTTGAGTGAGGCTAGCCGTGGGTTGCTGTGGCCGAGAGGCCCAGGTTGGCTTCAGCTGAGGATGGAGTACCCAGCACTCCTTCTTTGTATGGCCATTCCTCTTGCAATGGTCACATATTTGTCTTTTCTTCCTAGATTCATTTGCTGGTTTGAAGAAGCTTTTGTGTGCAGTTACCAATTCAGCCTTGTTGACAAATAATCCATGAGATCCTTGTTACTTTTGGATTTGAACACAAACATTTTCCAAGCTAGGAAGCTTATCAGACCTGAGAATATGCTTAATAAGATCTGAGTAAGAAGTATTAAATGTTAATAGTAACTCAAACACCTTAACTTGTTTTTTCCTTTCAAGGAGAACAATTGGATCAATAGAGGCTGGCCTTAGCATTTTTAGCTCAGCCCATAATGCTCTAAATGAGCCATAATGCTTTGTGAATTCTGCATCCTCCTGCCTTAATTCATTCAAAGCCTTCTTCACTTCAAGGTTAGTGGTGTTTCTATACATCTTTTGCAAAGTGTCTCAAATATTCTTTGCATTTTCACAAAATGAATAAGCTTCCAAACAATTACTAGCAAGAGAATTTTGAAGTATAGAAAGTACCAACTGGTCTTCTTGATACCATTTGGCTTGGGTAGCCACAGCCTCACTAACTTCAGCCATTTCATTTTCTTCAAAGCCATTTGAAGAGATATGATTCCAATGGCCTTTACCACCCAATGTGGTTTTCATGGTCCTAGACCATAATAGGTAATTTGCTCCATGGAGAATGACTGGAGCTCTGAAAATGGCTTGAATTTCCATATTTTATAGGCTGAGCAGACTTGAAACACTTGCTGGGTGACTGGACAGATGGTCGGGACAGGTCTGGTCGGGTGTGAGAGCTAGTCGGGCGCCTGGTCGGAATGAGTGTGTATCACGCGAACACGAAGAGAACACGGGCACGCGGTCACGTTGGTCTGGTCTGGCCTAGTCTTGTCCTTGTTCCTTGCGTCTCGTGTTCCTGAGAGATGGTAGAGCGCCTGGTCCTTCGTATGATCCAAGGAATTAGCCAACAAACCGGTTAAGAACTGATCAAGCGATTGTAGATTCGTTGAACCGGTCACGAACTGATCAAGCGATTGGATTCGTGTCTCACAGGGCGTGTCACGAACTGGTCACGTGAGCAACTCGTGTACTGGACTCATGTACTGGAACAAGAATACTTGCCAGCGTGTACTGGACTCGAACAGAGCTGAAGGCGCGTGATAAATCTTCCAAAACAACAAAGCTTGCAGTACAAGTAACAATTAACAACCTATAACCAACTTCAACTACCTGCAAAAACCTTAACCAACTCTTGCAACAAGATTTAACATACTACAACCACCTAATAACAGATCTTATCTTCTATTAAAAGTAAAAAAAAAATTTGATTTATGATTTATGATTTAATATCAATACTAAAATTTCAATATTCCATCTTTTAAAGTATTCAAAGATTAACAAGAAAATCAAGAAAATCAATCTTGAAGTCTTAAACCTATTAGATTGAACCCAAATTTCGTGGAGACCCTCAAAAAATATTTATTTAACTTTCCAGATCTAAAGAATTAAAGAAAACTGAGAAAGGATTAGAATTTTATCACCAGGATCTTGTTATTAGAGATTTTGGATGTCTCTGAGGAAAACTTCAAGAAAATCTTTCAAACTAAATGTAATTGAGTTCTGCTCTCTTTAAAAAGAAACTAGACTCGAAGGTCTTGAGTTTAGGATTTAGAAAATGCGATTTGATGAAGAATCGACGTCAGAATGACCTGGAAAAAACGGAGGTTCGCGGCTGAGGCACTCGTGGATGTCCGTTGCAAGAAAATTCGTAACTTTTGATTTCCTGGGTCAAATGATACAATTAAAATTGACGTGGCTTCAGACCTCGCCGATGTACAATCCAGAGAAAGAAGAATGTCAAAAGGAGTCGTGGTTTGGCCGCAATTTGAGTTACAAGATGATGGTCGAGATAGAACAAGAAGAAGATTGAGAAGAAGATGATTTCTTCTTGATTCAATGAATGAATGATGAATTTTACCCAGATTTGATTCAACCTGGCTCTGATACAATGAAATATTTTGATTTTAAGAGATTTGTAGAATGAGAGAATGAGAGATTAGAGAGATTTAGAGAGAAGAAAGGTTTTATTAAGAGAATGAGAATGATAGTTTCTTAGTTACAAATGAGAAGGAAGAGAGATATTTATACTAATCTAGTCTAGGCTTGTTTGGATACAAGGATTACCTTATACATGAATGGCTACAAGGATAACATAACACTAGAACATAAACAAGTTTTAGACACTCCCTCTTTAACTATGTAACACACGACTATTATAAGAAAGTATGAAGGGCTTTCTAAATTCATCATTTCTTCTTCATTCCAACAAGGTTAACAGTCTGGCTGGCGTTATTCGTCTTATAGCACGAAATGAAGTGCACCATATTAGAAAATGGAATCCTTGTGATTGATTTTATGTAGGCCTAACACAAAGTCCATAGAGATGTCGGTACATGGTGCAGAAGGAACCAGCAGTGGCATGTAAGGACCTTGTGGATGCATCTTGGATTTATCTGATTTGCAGATAAGTAAGCACAATGGAATCCACATCATGACGTTGGAGAGGCCAGTAATAATTCTCCTTAAGCATGTTCATCGTCTTGTCGACTACAAAGGGTCTCATCAAACCTCCTCCGTGGGCCTCTCTCAGAAGTAACTGCAGAATTGACCATCTCAGAATGCAGAGACACTTGTCATTGAAAAGGAATCTGTCAAACAAATAGAAGTTACTGTAAGATCCCTTCGGTGATCCTGGTAGACTTCAGTGAATTTGGCGTCCTTGCATACAATCCTTTAATCATCTTGAATCCTATAACTTTCGACACCATAACAAAGATGAGGCTGTATCTTCTTGATAAGGCCTCTCGGACCAATGCGTAGAGCTCTTTATCGTAGGTAGGATAATTAACAGAGGCTCTACTTAACTTTTCGCTGAAATATGCGACAGGTCTTCCTCCTTGGGTAAGGACTCCTCCTATGCCGATACCTGAAGCTTCATATTCCACCTCAAAAGTTGTGTGAGGCGCTCCTTTACTAGCTTAAATGACTTGAACTGGTCTGGCCCCCATCGAAATTCCTGGTTCTTTTTAATTGTAGATGTCAAAGGACCGGCGATCGTACTGAAATCTTTGACGAACCGACGGTAGAAGCTAGCGAGTCCATGGAAGCTCTGGACCTGGCTTGCATTCGTCGGTATTGGCCAATCATGAATGGCCTTGATCTTCTCGCTGTCACCCTTATTTAATGCCTTGTTACAAACTTAGGATAAAAAACATGATATTTAGCCATTTTAGGAAATAAAACAACAGGATCTCCAGTTATTGGTGGCGATTTTAAAAGGGTTTTGAGCTTAAGTAATTAACACAACTCATAAGACCAAATAACATAATTAATCTAATAAACATAAATAGAAGATAGGAAACCCAAATAAATACTTATGCGAATTTGGGTAAAGACTTGTGAATGGTGTAGAATCATGAAGTCTTCACCATCTTGCGCACTAAGAGTATTGCCTTGTTAAAACATTCTTCGAAAAATCCAATGGGATTAAACTAAAGATAGGAAAAACAGTACAATTTTTTAGCACGTCTTCTGGTGTCCTTACCGGATGGTGATGGTAAAGACACCGGAGGAAGAAGAGTCTTCGAGAAGGTACCTCCATTGTCTCTTGTCCGGCTTGAAGGAGTCAGGATTGACCATGCATGGACCGGGGTCGGTCGGTCGGGGATCTGGCGCGGTTGGTCTGAGTTTCTGACGGGCTCCACTCTCCAATCGCAAGCTGAACTTGTCTCCTAGAACCTTTCTCTTAGATCGAGTTAGATGTCCTGGTGGGATGACCGGTAACTGGGACAATATCCTCATCATAGTGGAACAACCGATCATTAATGATGGCAAGGGAGAAGTGGAAGTGACTGCGACCCTGTGAAGAATACGCTATGGGGAAAAAAATCATCCTTGGTGAGCAGCCAACATTGTCTCACTCAGTGTTGATAATCCACAGTTAGAAGTGTTGACCCCCCTCCCCACCCAATCTGTCTTGGACCCGTAGTCGGTCAAGAGAGACACCTGACTGTTTTGTTAGTAACTTAAGCATGCTGGATGTGATCTTTATATGCCTCGACTAATGCCACGCATATATCATGGAAGTTGGCAAAAAATCGTAAAAACATCCTTTGAGTAAATGAGTGATATCACGAGAATTTTATATTTTGAAAAAAATATAATTAAATCATTATGTAGACATGATTTGAAGTCAAAAGAACCAACCACCTTCAAAATCTCAAAAACTGCAATTTCAAGGAGTTGAACATAACTAGTGTACTTGAAGTCTAGCCGTGGATGGAACCTTTATGGGATCCACCTTTGGATGGGTTTTAGTGGAGATGAACACTTTGCGGTTATATTTCATGTGCAAGTTGTTTTATTTATTTAAACTTGTGGTTGGAGATATACACCCATTTTGGTAAAGACATATGCGTGTAACCCTGAAATGTGTTCAAGATTAAGCATTGGACCTCGACTAAAAATTATCTTGGCCAGAACATGTTTTAGCACCATACCAAGATGATACAGCTAGGTTTAAAATATGTATGCTTCGTTCTGGAAGCACAAGATCTAGGCAAAGACACTTTTCGGAAAAAAACTTCTTTTTTCCCAAACTTATATATATATATATATATATATATATATATATATATATATTATACACGTATATATGTCAGTAAAGGATAATGTTGGGAAAAAATATTTTTTTTTTACGGAAGTGTGTCTTTGCCTAATTGTTAGTAGTGTCCCTCTCAATTATATATATATATATATATATATATATATATATATGTTTTTAGACTTTAATACGTAAAAACTCACCAGAGTCCACACCTATAAATAAGAAACACATCTTTAAAATTTTGTAATTTGTTTCATAACTTTCAATTCAAGAGCTTCCTGTGAGAAGATCTTACTTTGTATTTGACAAACCATTACTCTTTATTTATTTATTCTTGATTATGAATTCCTCTATTCAATCTTTTTGTTTCTTCATTTTATCCATGTCTGAGTAGTTACTTTTCTTGATTATTGGTGATCAACGAGTTCATCAATTGTTTGTTAGTTTTATCGGTTCGAATTGGAAAATTTAATTGAATTCTTTATATTTACATATTCTTAGTCTTCTACTATTTTTTGACCATCTAGCATCAGATCGTAAATTAATATAATCTTAAAAAATCATTATGTTGCATAAACTATCTCTACTTCCTCTGCCGCGTTAGCCCTAAATCACTTTTCTTGCCTCTCAGCTGTCAAGCTTGCGATGGTGTGAGAGGGCCCAGTCCCTTTAAATTTCATTGTATCGAGCTTCACTTCTTTGGAAGAGGCTCTCCGTCGGTTGTGTTAGAGGCGACCCTTCTCTTCTCTGTGGTGATGAGTGTTGGAATGAAGAAGAAATGATGAAAATATGGATGTCTTTAATTCTAATTAAATGGCGAATTAAATATGTGTAAAAGGCAGTGTCTAAGGCTTGTTTGTATTATAGAATTATGTTATCCTTGTAGTCATTTATGTATAAGGCTATCCTTGTATCCAAACAAGCCTAGAATAGATTAGTATAAATACCTTACTCCCTTCATAAATCATTCTTTTCTCTAAACAAGTCTAATAAATCATTCTTTTCTCTAATTCTCTAATTCTCTAATTCTCTCTAATATATCATTCTCTCATTCTACAAATCTCTTAATCTCATATTCTTTCATGGTATCAGGGCCAGGTTGCATCAAATCTGGGTAAGTTTCTTCATTCTTTCATTGATTTAACAAGAATCCATCTTGTTCTTCATCAATTTATGGATCAATTTTGAACGTCATCTTGTAATTCAAATTCCGGCCAAACCATGACTCTATTTGTCGATCTGCTTTCTTTGGATTGTGCACCGGCTAGTTCTGAATCCACCGCCGTTTGAATCGCATCATTTGGCCCAGGGAATCAAACGTTACATATTTTCTTTCAAAGGTGCTTCGCAACCACGTCCGTCGGGAACCTCTGCATTTCCCAAGTCACCACGACGTCAATTCTTCTTCAAATCGTGATCTTCAAAATCCTAATTTCAAGCTCTTCGAGTCTAGTTTCTTTTTAAATAAATCTGAACTCAATCCCATTGAGTTTGAAGGATTTTCTTGAAATTTTTCTCAGAGACGTCCGAAATCACCTGTGTCAAGATCCTGGTGATATAAGGAATGGCTATGCAAAGAAGGATTGCTGGGTATTTCACCCTCACCAGAAGCCGTCTTGGGCATCACGACCTCAACAACAACCGGCCATGCCCTCGGCCAGCCAAGCTCACGACATGATGTCATCCAAGGCGGTTGTAAGCAGTGGTCCACTCTCTCATTCAGCTTTCACCAGTATCATGTCACAAGCATCAGATTTTGTGACAAAATCAGACTTGAAAGCTCTCATTAAGGCAATAAAGGAGGGCAATGTGATGGGTCAAACTTTGCGTGCTTCTTTTCAAACTACTTATACATCAAATGCTCCTAAATATTTGGTGGTTGACTCTGGTGCTTCTCATCACATGATTAGTGATTTAGAATTGCTAGAGAATGTAGAACCTGCCCTAGAGAATGTTCTTATTGCTAATGGAATTAAAGTACCAATCAAAAGCATAGGAAAATTAAAATTGTTTGATAAAGAATCTAAAGCATTTTATATGCCTTTTTTTACCTCAAACTTGCTCTCAGTTAAAAGAGCTACTACTGACTTGAATTGTCATGCTATATTTGGTCCTAATGATTTCTATTTTCAGGATATTGAAACTAGAAGATGCTTTGGACAAGGAACCACAAAAGATGACTTGAATGTACTTGATAATATGACTAGTAGTACTGATTCTGATTTGTGGCATGCTAGACTAGGACATCCTCATCCAAGAGCTCTTGAATTAATTGTGCCTGGTTTGAGAATGCCTAAACAGTTGTGTGATTCTTGTATTTTTGGAAAACATTGTAGAACAGTTTTTGAAAAATCAATGCATAAATATGAAAATTGATTTGAATTAATGCATTCTGATGTTTGGACATCTCCATATCCATCTAGAGAAAACCATAAATATTTTGTGACATTTATTGATGAAAAGTCCAAATATACATGGGTAACTTTACTTAGTTCTAAAGATAGGGTTTATGATGCATTTTATGGAGGGGAATACAGTAGTACCAGACTTCATGAACATCTAGCTAAGCATGGCATTGAGCATCAGACAAGCTGTCCTTACACTCCACAGCAAAATGGAGTAGCTGAAAGGAAGAACATGCACTTAATGGAGGTTGTGAGAACTATGATGTTCCACATGAAGGTACCTAAACAATTTTGGGGGGGGTGCACTTGTAGCAGCATGCTACTTAATCAACAGGACACCTACAAAAGTCCTTGATGACTTATCCCCATTTGAGGTATTAAACAAAACTAGACCCACTATTGATCATTTGAAAGTTTTTGGGTGTGTTTGTTTTGTGTTAATACCAAGGGAGCAAAGGAACAAGCATGAACCAAAGATTGTCAAGGCTATGTTCATTGGTTATTCATCTACTCAGAAAGGATATAAATGTTATGACCCAGAGACTATAAGAGTCTTGGTGTCTAGAGATGTAAAGTTCCAAGAAGAAAAAGGTTTTTATGAAGAAGGAACTTGGGAGCAATTTAAAGACATCTTATCTATAAGAACAGACCAAGCTGAATACCTGAGTAAACTCTTGGAAAGTATTGGAATAGGAGGTGGTCATCACACAGCCTCATCACCTCTGTCACCTGCCCCAGTACCAATTAGTCGTGGAACCTCAGTCCCGGCCGATCCACAAGCCTGCCCCGGCCCCGGCCCTTCCGGCTCAGCTGGTCCATCCGGTCCAGCCGCAACATCTCGGCCTTCCTCATCCCTTGATTCTCCTGGTCTTCCTCCTCTTGAACATGGGGGGGGGGAGAAGCTTCTACTCATGTCAAACAAGACTCAGCAGGAGATGATTCCATTCAAGTCTCAGCTTCCAAAAGATCAAGACCTACTCTTATTGAAGTTTTGAGTGAAGAAGAGGAATCTAATCAAGAAGCTCCACCTACAGTTTTAAGAAGGAGCACAAGACAAAGAAATCCACCTGCTTTCTACAATGGAAATATTGTGGTTCATCATGATCAGGGAGTTTGTAATATTGCACACTTACCTTCTAATCATGTTGCTCTTATTTCTAGTCTTGATAATGAGCATATTCCAAAGACATATGAAAAAGCTATGTCTAAAACGGAATGGAGGGAAGCTATCTCAGCTGAGAAACAAGCTATGGAGAGGAATGGTACATATGTTTCAGCTATTTTACGAAAAGGAAAGAAGGCTGTAAGTTCTAAATAGATCTTTACCATTAAATACAAAAGCAATGGTGAAATTGATAGATATAAAGCTAGGTTGGTAGCTAGGGGTTTTACTCAGACATATGGTGAGGATTATAGGGATACATTTGCTCCTGTAGCTAAGCTTCATTCTGTCAATGTTGTGCTTACTGTTGCTACTAATCTTGAGTGGGAGTTGTGGCAAATGGATGTCAAGAATGCTTTCTTGCAAGGTGAACTAGAAGAAGAGGTTTACATGTCACCACCACCTGGCCTAGAAGATGAGGTTGGAAGCGATAATATCCTAAGGCTAAGGAAGGCTATTTATGGCCTTAAACAATCTCCAAGAGCTTGGTACCACAAACTAAGTGTAACCTTAATGGATAAAGGCTTCAAAAGATCTGAAGTGGAACATACTCTCTTCACATTAAAGAGTAAGGAAGGTATTGTGGTAATTCTTATCTATTAGATGATATAATCATATCTGGTAGTGATAGTGTTGGTATTGCATCTACTAAAGATTACTTAAAGAGTGTCTTTGATATAAAGGATTTAGGAGAACTTAAATACTTCTTAGGAATTGAAGTATGTAGATTTAAGGAAGGTCTCTTTCTCTCTCAAAGGAAGTATGTTGTAGATCTACTAACATCCACATGTATGATGGAAGCTAAGCCAGCCAAAATACCCTTAGAAGAAGACTATAAAATCGCAACTAAGGGGGAGTTAGAGGAGGAAATTGATTTTCATGATCCTAAGCTCTATAGGAAAATGGTTGGTAAGCTTATTTATTTAACCATCACAAGACCAGATTTATGTTTTGATGTCAATCAGGTATCTCAACACATGCAAAGGCCAAAGATGAGGCATTGGGACATGGCCATGCGATTTCTAAGATATGTCAAAGGCACACATGAACAAGGTATTTGGATGGGTAATAATAAAAATACAAATGTGGTTGGTTATTGTGATGCTGATTGGGCAGGATATAGGAAAGATAGGAGAAGTACTACTGGCTATTGTACTTTCATAGGTGGAAACCTTGTGACTTGGAAAACCAAGAAGCAAAAGGTGGTTTCATGCTCTAGTGCAGAATTAGAGTATAGAGCAATGAGAAAGCTCACTACTGAATGCATCTGGCTGAAACAAATATTGGAAGACTTAGCCGTGAGATGTGAGGAGCCTATCACCATCCATTGTGACAATCAGGCTGCCATACACATAGCCTCCAATTCAGTGTTTCATGAAAGGACCAAGCACATAGAAGTGGACTGCCACAAAGTAAGAGAAGCTATTGGGAAAGGTATCATCTTACCTTGCTATACAAGAAGTGAGGACCAACTAGCTGATATATTCACCAAGGAAACATCTCAGAAAATTGGCACATCAATCTACCCAAGACTTGGCCTCATGTCCATTCCATACCCATGATCCCAACATGGAGTGTTATACTCTCTTTCCCTAGAAAATGTTTTGTCCCAATTGGGTTTTCCTTCTATAGGTTTTTAATGAGGTAATACTTCATGGTTGCAAGCTTAAGAATTTTTATGTCTTAAGCTTGAGGAGGAGTGTTGGAATGAAGAAGAAGTGATGAAAATATGGATGTCTTTAATTCTTATTAAATGGCGAATTAAATCTGTGTAAAAGGGAGTGTCTAAGACTTGTTTGTATTATAAAATTATGTTATCCTTGTAGCCATTTATGTATAAGGCTATCCTTGTATCCAAAAAGCCTAGACTAGATTAGTATAAATACCTTACTCCCTTCACATTTTGTAAGTAAGAATTCATAATTCTCATTTTCTAATAAATCATTCTTTTCTCTAATTTTCTAATTCTCTCTAATCTCTCATTCTCTCATTCTACAAAACTCTTAATCTCATATTCTTTCAATGAGGAGTGGTTTCCGGTGAAACCAAGCGACTGCGGATTGATGCAGGAAATTGAAAGAATAGGACTCGTCTGTGGCAAGAGATGAGGAGCCGTTATTTTAAGAGATTATGTGTATCAGTTTGTTATTATCTTATCAATTTAGTAACAATATGATTTGTTATTCGATATTCTGAGCTATTATAAAAGCTCTTAAGTTTGTATTCTGAAGACAATCTTATAATTGATATTGATTTTTCTCTCTTTCTTCTCTATGCTTTATTCCTCACGATCACGTGAATCTTTGTTAAGGTATTAATCCTTTTACTTCACGAATAAATCCCAACAAGAGCTTCTGTTTGTTTCACTGAACAACCAAAAGGAAATTGCAGTGAAGCTCATTTCTGCAACAGTGGTATCAGAAACTCATATCCTCGGAAACAATGGCCGAAACACGTTCTAAGGCAATCGCGAATCGGAACCAACCTCCGATGACCGAGCAAGAGGAGCAGCAGTAACGATCAGTAAGCTACAAACCGAAATTCAGCAAATCAAGAATGAGATGCGGGAGATACTGAATACGTTGATGGCAACACCAGAACACGGAGGTTCAGGGTGAACCATCACAAAACCCAGGGCAAGACTAACATGTGGTGCAGACCAATCAATCATGTGCAGGAATAATGTGTTTACCAAAGATTGAGATCCCAAGATTCAACGGTAATTGCTTACAAGAGGATCTTCAAGGTCGAACAATTTTTCAAAATGGATGGAACCAAGAAAAATATGAAAGTAAGATTAGCATCAATTCACTTTGATGGAGCAACTGTGATATGGGATCGCACATTGTGCCAATCTTTCTCCAGTATTAACATCTACAAGAGCTGGAATAGCTACAAGGCGGAATTAATGAGACGATTCTGCGGTGTTCTGGATGATCCAATTGCAGAGTTAAAAAACCTTAAAGAAACTATTGGAATCCTCGATTATCAAAAACATTTTGAATTGCTAAAAACGCGAGTGAACCTACCCAAGGAGTAACTCGTAAGCCAATACCTTGCAGGACTGCATATGGATACACAAATGCATCTTTGGATGTTCATGCCTAAGACAACTATGGACTGTTTGATGCTCGGGAAGCTTTACGAGAACGCTCATCCGGTGAAACCTTTTGTGCCACATCTTAACAATTCTCGTGGAACCGGGAACCTCCATAAATAAATTCTTAAATATAAGAAAGAGGCGGAAGGTAGACTTATGGACAAGGGTTGGGAATGGTTGAGTAATGAGGACATTGCAGAAAAAAGGCAAAAGGGTTCTGTATATATTGCGATGAGAAGTACTCTAAGGAGTATTTTTGTCGCAACACAAGCACATGCAACTATATTTGATGGATATCGAGGAAGAAGATTGTGACTCTGCTAAAGAAGCAACATAACAAGATGAACAAGCGGTAGATATCGCTAAGATCTGTGTGAATGTTGTTACTGGTGTCTCAGATTACCACACCATGCAAGGAAAGGTTACTATGGAAGCTCTGTAATCTACATTTTGGTTGACTCAGGCTTTACTCACAATTTCATCGATGAGAAGTCGGCTGCAAGGTTGCAATGCAGAATTAAAGACCTGGGTTTGGCAAGGGTGATTGTTGTCGTTGGTAGCAGGTTCAGCGTTATGGGTTGCATTGAGCAGTTTGGGTGGAAATTTCATTATCAGAGGTTAGAAACAGACTTAATGGTCATAATCTTAGGATGTTGTGATATGGTGTTGAGCGTCCAATGGCTGGGGTTTCCAGGCCCCATTAAGTGGAACTTCAAGACTTTAGAGATGCAGTTCAAATGGAGACAACTAAAGATACTCAAGGGATTATCTTAAGGTTCAGTTAGCAAAATGTAAGCCAACAAAATGGATAAACACATAGAAAATCACGCTCAGATATCCATGATTTATGTAGGAGAGAATCAAACCATCAACAACTTGATACTCTGTGATGTCAAAGCTTTGGATAGTGGAAAACATAGTTATGACGAGATAAAGCGAATATTGCAGAAGTATGCAAATGTGTTAGATTTGCCTAAAGAACTACCACCTTTCCAAAGGAATCACGATCATAAAATACCATTGTTGGAAGGGTCCAATCCAGTTAATCGAAGATCCTACAGGTATGCCTTGCAGCAGAAAAACGAAAGATGGTAGTTGGCAGATGTGTGTGGATTATTGCTGTTTAAACTGCATGACAATAAAAGATTGCTTCACTATTCCACTCATAGAGGATCTCATGGACGAACTTGGAGGATTAAAAAAACTATTCTAAGATAGACTTAGGTCTGGTTATCATCAAGTAAGAATGGAGCCAAAAGACATTCATAAGACATCTTTTCAAACTCACAATGGACATTATGCGTACTTGGTAATTCCCTTTAGATTAACGAATTCTCCAGCGATATTCCAAGGGCTGATGAAAAAAGTCTTCCACAGCCTGCTTAGGAGAAGCGTACTAATATTCTTTGATGACATCTTAGTGTATAACACCTCATTAGACGATCAGTTGGGCCATATAGAGGAGGTGTTTACACTAATGCGATAGTATAAACTATTTTCCAAGAGTAGCAAATGCGAATTTGCTACTTCAAGAGTGGAGTACCTTGGTGATGTATGAACCAAGGGGTGGTTGTCTTTCACCGATAAGCTCAGGTTGCTGGACAGAAATCGATGGGGAAGAAGGAATGGATCGAAGGGACCACAAAAGCTGTGGAAGAGGCTTGTGATACTCCAAGAACTTCAGCCAAAACTAGGATGAAGGGCGGCGGCTACAAGGGGGCTTGGTGGCGCCTTTTAAGTTTTAGACACTAGTCTTAGGTTTTGTCAAAATACTTGTTATTTCATTTAAGTGTAGACAAAAAAGCTTATATAATGGCTTGTTACAACTTAGGCTAAACTACAAGATGTTTAGGCTTACAAGAATTAAAACAACATATAGTTTACTTATTGGCAATTAAAATAGAAATGGGCCCCAAATAGTCAACATGACTTAAAACTAAATAAATACTTAGTCAAGAAAATAGAAATAAGATAGAAAAAACCCAATAATACTTAGGCTAGAATTCGCAGGAAGACTTGTGAATGAGATGGAATTTGTGAACAAGTCTTCACCCTCTTGCGCACTAAGAGTATTGCCTCATTAAAACCTTCTTCGGAAAACCCAGTGGGATAAAACCGAAGATAGGAAAAAGAGTACAATTTCCTAGCACGACTTTTGGTGTCTCTACCGGATGGTAATGGTAAAGACACCGGAGGAGGTAGAGTCTTATAGAAGGAACCTCCATAGTTCCTTGTCTAGCTGGAAAAGGACATTGCATGATTTGGTTGAGGCGTGGTCTGGTGGATGCTCGGACGTGGGTGTGTGGATCGGTGGACGTTCGGACGGGCGGCTTGGGAATGGCTGGGATGGGCCACTCGGACGCGGGCTGGTCGGCATGGTCAGCTCAGGGTCCTCTCCGGTTCAACTCTCCAGGAGTATGCTGAGCTTGTCTCCTAAGGCTTTCCTCTTGGACCGCGCAAGGGGTCCAGTTGGAATTACTGGTGCAATGGCTGGCTCGATGTCCTCATCATTCCCTCCCTCTTGAAGTGCTTTGGTCTCCAAAGCGAAGTCCTCACCTGCATCAAACAACTCTAAGTCAGAAACATTGAACGTACTTGACAATTTATACTCACCTAGAAGTTCGAGCTGGTATGCGGTATCGTACGTGGAATGGACAATCTCCCCGGGGTGCAAGCTTGATCTTCCGTCGTTGGGGGAATCTCTCTGGTCGCAGATGTAGCCAAACCCAATCTCCCTCCTTGAAAACCATGTGCTTGCGGCCTTTGTTGGGGTTCTTGACGTTCTGGATGTTTTGTTGTTCCAGGTTTGCTTTGGTCTCTTCATGAAGACGCCTGATGTAGTCTCCCAATGGTATGGGTGTGAACTCGATAGGCATGGTCGGGTTAAAGCCGTAGACGACTTCAAAAAGAGAACGCTTCGTGCCAGAGTGTGTTGCCCTGTTGTAAGCGAACTCGACGTACGGAAGGCACTCCACCCAATTCTTCAAATTGCGGCCAATTGTTGCCTTCATGGTCTGGGACAAGGTCCGGTTGACGACCTCTGTCTGTCCGTCAGTTTGTGGATGGTATGCGGTGGAGAAAAAGAGGTTGGTGCCCAATTTTTGCCACAATGCTCGCCAGAAGTGGCTGAGGAACTTGGTATCTCAGTCGGATAGGATCGTTCGGAGAATGTCGTGCAATCGTACAATCTCCTTGAAAAACAGGTCGGCAGTCTTGCTTGTGTCATTGGTCTTGTTGCAAGCGATGAAGTGTGCCATCTTGGAAAATCGATCGACCACTACGAATATGGAGTCCTTGTGGTTTATCTTTGGCAGGCCTAAGACGAAATACATAGAAATGTCCGTCCAGGGCGCAGATGGAACTGGAAACGACATGTAAGGACCCTGCGGTTGCATCTTCGATTTTGCCCATTTGCAGATAAGGCACTGTGAGCAGTGTGCCTCTACATCTCGTCGCTTGTGGGGCCAGTAGAAATGCTCCTTAAGCATGCTTAATGTCTTATCGATACCGAAAGGACCCATGAGACCTCCACCGTGGGCCTCTCTGAGAAGCAGCTCTCGAATTAATCCTCTCGGAATGCAAAGTTGCTTGTCTTTAAAGAGGAACCCGTCGTGAAGAAAGAAGCGGCTGTAGTTGCCCTTATTGTGCTCCAGGTAGGCCTGAGTAAAATCTGCGTCGTCATCGTACAACTCTTTGATCATCTCGAAACCCAAAACCTTTGATTCCATGACGGAAATCAAACTGTATCTGCGGGATAAGGCGTCGGAGACAACATTGTCTGTTCTTTTGTTATACTTGATAACGTATGGAAAGGTCTCGATATACTCCAACCAACGAGCATGTCTCTTTTCCAGCGTGGACTATCCTTTGAAGTGCTGGAGTGTCTGATGGTCGGTGTGAATGACGCACTCCCGGGCAAAAAGATAGTGCTGCCAAGTCTCCAAGGCGCGGACTAGGGCATAGAGCTCCTTGTCGTATGTCGGATAGTTTAGTGCAGCTCCACTTAACTTATCACTGAAATAGGCGACAGGTCGTCCGCCTTGTGTGAGGACAGCTCCAATGCCGATCCCTGGGGCATCACACTCGACCTCAAATATCTGAGTGAAGTCCAACAGGACTAGGACTGGGACATTGGTGAGGCGTTCCTTCAGAAACTTGAAGGACTTATCCTGCTCGGGTCCCCACCGGAAGTCTTTATTCTTCTTAATCGTTGAGCTCAACAGACCAGCTATCGTGCTGAAATCTCGGACGAACGGCCGATAGAAGCTGGCGAGTCTGTGGAAACTACGGACCAAGCTGGCGGTCGTCGATGTGGGCCACTCGTGAATGGCCTTAATCTTCTCGTCATCCACACGGAGTCCCTGGGAACCACGACAAAACCAAGAAAAACGATTTGGGCAGTGCAAAATGTAAATTTCTTTAGATTTGCGTACAGCTGCTCTCTCTGCAAGGTGGTAATCACGGCCTCTAGGTGCTCCAGATGGTCGTGTAGGTCGTGCTGTAGATAAAAATATCGTCGAAGTAGACCACTACGAACTTGCCAATGAACGGACGAAGGTCCTCGTTCATAAGGCGCATGAAAGTACTGGGAGCGTTTGACAGGCCGAATGGCATCACTAGCCACCCATAAAGACCCTGCTTGGTCTTCAATGCAGTCTTCCATTGGTCTCCTTCGCGCATCCTTACTTGATGATATCCGCTTTTCAGGTTAATCTTGGAGAAGACTGTGGCTCCGCTTAGCTCTTCTAGCATGTCGTCCAGGCGCAGAATGGGGTGCCGGTACTTGATCGTAATATTGTTGATGGCGCGACAATCGCCGCACATCCTCCAGCTTCTACCCTTCTTTGGTACAAGTAGGACCGGGACGACACAGGGACTGAGGCTCTCTCGAACATAACCTTGATCCATGAGGTCCTGGGCGTGCCGTTCTAACTCCTTAGCCTCCTCGGGGTTTACTCTGTATGCAGGACGATTGGGTAACTGATGAGGATATCGAGTCAGCCATTGCACCAGTCATTCCACCTGGACCTCTTACGTGGTCCAATTGGAAAGTCTTAGGAGACAAGCTCAGCATGCTCTTGGAGAGAGAGGACCCCGAGTTGACCATGCCGACTAGTCTGCGTTCAGGTGACCCATCCCCAAGCCACACGTCCTACCCGACCAGCTCATCCCACGCGTCCACGACCGGTCCAAGCCCTGACCCGTGAAAGTATAATAGATTTAGGTTTATCATTGATCAAGAGAATAGAGAGAGAGTTTTAGAGGCAAGAGGATGAGAGAAATGAATTTTTATTAATAATGAGAGAATATTTTCTCTTAGTAACAAATGTGAAGGGAGATAGTTATTTATACTATTCTAGTCTAGGCTTGTTTGGATACAAGGATTTCCTTATACATGAATGACTACAAGGATAACATAACACTAGAACACAAACAAGCCTTAGACACTCCCCTTTGACATTCACACTTCACGCCTTTATACATGAATTAAAGGCTTTCATCTTTCATCATTTCTTCTTCATTCCAACACTCCCCCTCAAGCTTAAGACATGGAAAATGCCTAAGCTTGCAACCATGAAGCATTACCTCATTAAAAAACCTAGAGAAGGAAAACCCAATTGGGACAAAACCTTTTCTAGGGAAAAAGAGTATAACACTCCATGTTGGGATCATTGGTGTGGAATGGACTGTTTTGAAGCTTCTTATAAGTCTGGTCCATTTTTCCCCCTTTCTTTTGACTCCTTGTCTTTAAGAGGTGATTTTGATCCAGCTTTCTCAAAGCTTTCAAGTTTAACCTGTTTCACATACACATATACATGCATGTATCAATTCTCACAAGATAAACCAATGCATTATAATATAAGAATGATTTTTAACTTCCCTTTTTATAAATGTGGATGGCGATTTGGATGATATGATCTAGACCAGTCTGGTTCTCAAAAGACTCCATATTAAGGTCTTTGGATTCATCATGATCACATGGTTCTCTTATGGATTCATCATGAATACATGGTTCTCTTCCCTTATATGTTTTGGATCCACTTTGGCTAGCTTCATTTTGGCTTCACTTTCTACTTTCAATAAGCCTAACTCAAGAGAATAAGATTGTAGAATTAGGCTTGAGTAGAGTGAGCACACTTATCTCCTAATACACTTTCCCACCATGCTTCCACTAAATGATGTAGGGTAAGTCATGCTTATGATTGTTTTCCATCACTTCCTGATCTAAAACATCATAGCAACTCAAAAATAAAGATTAGTATTCTAGAACTTGAATAAGATCAAGTCTGGTATCAAGTATAATATCTAGCCAAATTCTCAACCTAAAATCATAGAATTAAAGAACTTATCCTAGATAGAACCTTTGATCAGAGAATTTTGTCATGAGGTGATTCATCACTTTCCACCAGCTTACTCCTTCTCCATGAGATTTGGTAGCTTGATGGCCATTGGTTCTATCCTCATTTGATGACAGAAGAATTGGATAACCTTATTCACAGCCTCCATTAGAAAATCAGAATGAGCACACTTCTTGTTCTTACTTTCCAAGGCAAAACATCTTGGAATAACCATGATCCAGACTGAGCACACTTCTTGTGCTTACTTTCCAAGGAAAAACATCTTGGAATAACCATGATCCAGTATGAAACCTTGTCCATACATGAACTGCATGAACCGCATGAAAACATTAGAACATCACGGCCATGTACCAATTCGAACTGAGGCCTGATCAGCATCATGTACCTCTGATCAGCATCATGTGCCTCCTTGTCACAGCCAGCTTGTTCTAGATTAGATGCTCATTTTCTTTCCCCCCACAAGCTTGACACTAAGAATAAGAGTCAAGTTTGGAAGAATGAGCATACACATAATGAATATCTCAAAGTGGTCTTCTTTATCCTTTAAACATAAAGAAGAATATAGTAAGTATATGTGAAATGATTTGATAATTAAGAGAGTTGAAGTATTGAAGAATATGAAGAATAAGAGATTTGGAGATTAAAAGTATATGAAATCATTCTCTGATTATTATGAATAAAAATATTCTTTCTCTCAAAAAAAAAAAAAAAACAAAGAAAAAAAAAAAAAATATATATATATATATATATATATATATATAATTTTCGAATTTTATTACTTAACCAATCCAAAAATTTCAAGTTTCCCCCATTTTTCAGAATTTCAAAGTTTGATAGAGAAATCAAGAAAATTAATCTTGAAGACTTAAACCTATTAGATTGAACCGAAATTTTGTGGAGACCCTCACAAGACACTAATTTAACTTTCCATATTCAAAGAATTAAAGAATACTGAGAAAGAATTAGAATTATATCACCAGGATCTTGATACAGGCGATTTTGGACGTCTCTGAGGAAAACTTCAATAATATCCTTCCAACTGAATTAAATTGAGTTCTGCTTTCTTTAAACAGAAATTAGACTCGAAGGGCTTGAGTTAGGATTTAGATAAACACGATTTGATGAAGAATCGACGTCGGAATGACCTGGGAAACACGGAGATTCGCGGCGGAGGCACTCGCGAAGGACCTTTGCAAGAAAAATTGGTAACTTTTAATTTCCTGGGTCAAATGATGCAATTCAAATGGGTGTGGCTTCAGAACTCGCCGATGTACAATCCAGAGAAGGAGATCATCAAAAGGAGTTGTATTTTGGCCGGAAATTGCTTTAAAAGATGACGTTTGATTTCAACTAAGAAAAGGATGAAGAACAAGAAGATTTCTTCTTGAATCAATGAATGAATGATGAATTTTACCCAGATTTGATGCAACCTGGCTCTGATACCATGAAAGAATAATAGATTTAGGTTTATCATTGATCAACAGAATAGAGAGAGAGTTTTAGAGGCAAGAGGATGAGAGAATATTTTCTCTTAGTAACAAATGTGAAGGGAGATAGTTATTTATACTATTCTAGTCTAGGCTTGTTTGGATACAAGGATTGCCTTATACATGAATGGCTACAAGGATAACATAACACTAGAACACAAACAAGCCTTAGACACTCCCCTTTGACATTCACACTTCACGCCTTTTTACATGAATTAAAGGCTTTCATCTTTCATCATTTCTTCTTCATTCCAACAACCCGTTCCAGCTAGACAAGGAACCATGGAGGTTCCTTCGATAAGATTCTTCCTCCTCCGGTGTTTTTACCATTACCATTCGGTAGAGACACCAAAAGTCGTGCTAGAAAATTGTACTCTTTTTCCTATCTTCGGTTTTATCCCACTGAGTTTTCCGAAGAAGGTTTTAATGAGGTAATACTCTTAGTGCGCAAAGCGGTGAAGACTTGTTCACAATTCCATCTCATTGAGAAGTCTTCCTGCGAATTCTGTGCCTAAGTATTATTGAGCTTTCTATCTTAATTATATTCTTTGTAGGTTAAATATTTATTTGGGTTTAAGTCATCTTGACTATTTAGGTCTCATTTTCTATTTAGTTGCCAATAAGTGAACTACATGTTGTTTTAATTCTTGGAAGGCTAAACGCCTTGTAGTTTAGCCTAAGTTGTAACAAGACATTATATATGTCTTTTGTCTACACTTTAATGAAATAACAAGCATTTTGATAAAACCTAAGACTAGTGTCTAAGACCTAAAAATGGTGCCTCCAACCTCCTTGTAACCGCCGACTTCAACCTCCTTTGGTTGAAGTTCACTGAGTATCACAAGCCCCTTTCACAGCTTATGCGGTCTCTTCGGTCCACCATTTCCTTCCCATCGATTTCTGTCCAGCAGCCTGAGATTCTCGGTGAAAGACAGCCCACCCCTTGGTTCTTACATCATCTGGTATCAAAGCTTAAAGCTCTTGTTCCTCAGGTTGATTCCATCCTTTTGTTGTTGTCGATTTTTCATTTTTTGAGGCTCTTGGTAAGAAGGACAGGAATCAAGTCACATACCACAAACATCCTAAAAAAAAAAAAAAAACAGGTTCTGTCAATCCTTTTTTTCTTGTTTTCATAATTCAAAAAAAAAAAGAAATTTGCTTTTCCATTGCTTGTTTGTTGCTAAAAATTTTTTTTTTAAGACAGAATTCAAAATAAAAATTGTTTAGGTTGTTTAAAAGCAATCTAGGGTTCTTAGAAACTCACCTAGAACACCTTCATCACCATACTTGGAATCTATAAGGATTTTGTGTGTTGCTTGTTTGTTTGCTTAGGTCTTTGAGGTTAGCTTTCTAATTGGTCCCTTGTCGCTAGCTAGGTTCTTGGTCCAAACCGCCCGTGTCCGTGTGTTTGTCTACTAGGTCTTGCTTAGTTTCGTGTGTGTCCAACCAAGGCTCCATATTAGGCTAAGTGTCCCACGTGTATATGCTAGTGCACCAAGCCGCTAGTTCTTGGTCTAGTCCCTGTGTTCCTAGTCGTGCGTAGCCATCCGGTTCTAGTTGATCACGTGTTTAGGTTCCTTGTGCCCATCCCGCATGTAGTATCGTCTAGGTTAGGCCAGCTCGCGTCTAGTCCTTACTGAGTGTTGTCCCGTCCCGCGTCTAGTGTACCCCCCCCCCCCGCGTGTATACGTGAGTGTCCAGCCTGTCCCGACCTTTCCCTAGGCCGTCCGCGTGTGTCCGTCCCACACAGCCCACCTGTCCTTAGCAGCCAACCATAGCATGGGTAGCTTAGGTTTCTTCCCTTGGCGGCTAGGTTTGCTAGTTCCCATTAGTGTTTAAATTCCTAGTTCTTAGTTTTAGGAAGTTTTCTATAGCATTAAGGCAATAGATTAATTAGGTTTCCTTAATTTTCTAGGATAGAAATGAGTTTAGGAACTTTTCCAGATTGACTTAGGTAGTTTTCCTAAATTTTTCTTAGGCATTATTTAGTTTCCTTTTTGTTTTAGGAAGCTGACATTTAGGAATTATGAAAATAAGTAGATTTCTCTCTTTGTTAATATAGTTTCCATTTTATTAGATTTGGCAAATAATTTAGGATCTTTTGATTTAGCTAGTTTCCTTTTTTGTTTTAGGTCTTATTTTTAGGATATTTTCCATCTTTAGATTTTTCCTATTTAAATTTAGATTATTTTCCTTTTTCTTGATTGTTTCATTTTTGTGTTTAGTTAGTTTTCTCTTTATTTATAAATAAAAATAAAATCTGTGGAAGTTTTCCTTATAAGGAAAGTTTCCAAATCTTGCAAGTTTCATTTCCGGGAAACTTTCCCTTTTTAAAATTTCTTTTTCTCGGAAAAGGAAATATGTCAGGGAATGATGAGTCCATATCTGGACAGCCCAGTCAAGCTATGATGCAGCTGTTGCAAACTTTGACTGCCCAGATGTCGACCGTAACAACTCGCCTCAAGAGATTGGAGCAGCCTGCGCCTGCACCTGCCGCACCACCCTATCACCACGATCAATCACCCATGGATCGACATCAATACTACGACGAGCCTATGCCACCACCTCATCCACCAGTACATTATCCAGAGGTTAAGATGAACCCACCTCCCTTTTCGGGAAAACTTGACCCTGAAGAGTACTTGGACTGGGAGAGACGAATGGAGATCCTCTTCGATTACTACAACTACGACTGTAACACCCCCGTCCCTAGTAGACCGGAGATGCTACGATAGGTCCGAATCCCACTCGTCCGTTCTTTCGTACATAGTCCGAAAGCCCGAACTCACAAGATCCGAACCCCAATTAAGACTCCTTCACGGTCGAGGTTTCTTAACCAAGACCGGATATCATGGTCGGGTATGCTAGGCCGAGACTTCAGAACATAAAATCTTAAAGGAAAGGAAACAAGCTTACAGTGAAACCGAAATAAATACTTAATTAAAAATCTCAAAGGTTCTACAACCAAGATCCAACTCACATAACTAATCCGAAAACAACAACCCGACCTAAAGCCGATATAACGGTTGTAAGTACACATAAGTGTCGAAAAATCTTACAACCGGATACATACTCTAAGACAAGGGAAATGGGGGAGAAATCTACACCGGAACCGCCACGCCTTTCTTCCAACTAACTTGCGGGATCTGCAAGAATGAGTTCGGTCAGCTATATGCTGAATGAGCGGATGTAAAATACATAATAAAAACTTAACCCCAACCCGATGAGCAAGCACACACAAGGACAATAAACATAAAGATCAGATGGAAACAACCGGACATAGTCCTACTCAACACTAGGACTCAACGACTCATAGACCAAACACAAGTCTATACTTAACAGACAGCTTAACCAAGCTTACTCTAAACTACCCATGCACGCCGTGACCTTAGCCTATTCCTTCCCGTCCCGGTCAGGTCCTTAGCCACACATGCTACAAGGCACCTACGAAGATGGACGGTACTCACTGCCCCGGTCAGGTCCTTAGTCGCTACATGCTATAAGGCACCTACGAAGATGGGCTTTAGCCTGGCAAGTCGCTCACAGGATGGTGGCAAGCCAACCCTCGCATGCACACGGAATAGCTAAGTCAAACAATCCCCACAAACTCAAACCCATAACTCAAGTTACATACGAGTCACCGTCTCTCGCATGGACAACAACACAACGACTAACAAGACATGTCATATTCGAGTCACCTCTTCTCGAATAGACCAACACAACATAACAACAAACGACCTCCTAAACCAGACACCACTTCGTATCGCCCTCGGTCCAGTCTGGGCCTATTATTTGACCAACTGCACAACAATCAAACAAGAACATGTACAGCCAATCAAATAAGACCTAAACCAACCTAAGGTTCTACTAATGGCATCCTTGGACCTAACGCAACAACTCAATCAAACAAGAACATGCAAACATCTGATCAAACCATTAATATAGAACAAATGATCAAACATGCAACTTAATTGGTAACTCATCAATCCAAGCTCATAAAATCATACTTAAACACAATACCATACAATACTTCACAGTAAATAATCATGCATCATGAAACGTAAACCTCCATTTTAACATGCATAATAATTTCATGAAACTTCTAAAATCCTTCTTAAACCAAACACTTAAACATAAATGAAAAACCTTTGAAAACTTGCATGCATGAACTTTTTAAGAAAATACTTTGAAAACATACATAATAATACCCATAAAAATTTTATAAAAATATTAAGCTTGGATTTTAAAATCCAAACTGATTGAAAACCATGCATGCAACCTTTGAAAACCAATTTTAAAAACCTTTGAAAACCTTTTGAAAACGAATTTGAAAACCTTTGAAAACGATTTGAAAACATTTTTAAAATAAAACCGACAGCCTCTCCTCCGCCTCCCTTCGTTCACGGCCAAGACTCCTCTCTCTCTCTCTAAGGATTTCTCTAACTTCTCTCTAAACTCTACAGCTTGGTAAAAGGGTGGAAAATGGTTTAAGTGAGGCCAGGGAGTGGTATTTATAAGCAAGGAATGGAGATAGTGGATTTTGCCAAGTGTAAACCATGCTGAATTAACCAATGCATGAAAACTACCATTTTTGCATGCAAAGTGGAACTGCCAGCTGTCTGCCTCCACTCATGCAAGTTTATAATTTAGTTAATCTATACTTAGTGGATTTTGACAGCTGTATACTCCACTGATGCATGCATGCAGGATTAATTAATTAATTCACCAAGTGAAATCCACATCAGCCGCGGGTCTAACGGATGGGTGCAGAATGGTCGTACGGCTGGTCAAGCGGACGGTTGTTGGTCGACCGTGTAGTACGGACTGCGGACGTACGAGCGGTTGTACAGAATAGTCGTTTCCTTCGACCTAAGGTATGGGGCATTACATTCTCCCCTCCTTATAGGAATTCGTCCCCGAATTCACCAACTCAACTCTTACTTCCTTGGTGCATAGCTCGGAATGCCTCTCAAAGGTTTGATACTCGATGATCTATATTCCGAAATCTTGATTTCGGAAACCTTCCTTGGTTCTTCCAACTCTTAAATCAATACTTCATTCCTTAAGTTTTTCCGTCCTTCGGTAGACTTACCACTTTGCAATACCTTCAATCCGGCCAAGGTTCATTTATTTGACCAACTGTGCAACAATCAAACAAGAACATGCACAACTGACCAAATAGAACCCGAGCTAGATCTAGGGTATGCTAATGGTTCCACTAAACCGAGATTCAACCATAACATCTCTTCCTGATTGCTCCGCCTAGATTGGTTATCAGACTCCAATGGCCTTGGTCAGCCACTAGTGATCATCCGTGGTTTATTCATGTTATACGTCTGGGATGTCCGTGATGGGTATTTCCGGATCGTCTGGCAATTATCCATGCGTTCGTCCTGATCGTTCATCCGTCTGGCCTTCTGGTCTGGGCACCCCGATGCTCACATCAACTTCATCATGATTGATTTTCCATCTTGGTCATCCCCTGGTCTAGTCTTGCTCGCTTGCACCCATTTTCTTAACTTCCTTCATCTTTTTCTTCAGGCCATAGCTCACTTCGATCTTAACCATCACAATGCTTCCCCTACCGAACTTGGTCACTTACGACAGCAACAACTTACACAGCTTCCTCAGCACACTTGGCAACAACCCGGGAAGGTTTAAGGGTTAGGCTTTTAGGAACCCTAATTAGGCAGCTACTCACCAAAGGCTCCATCAAAGGATTCTCTATAACTTGAGGCTACTAACTTAATGGAAGGGCAGCACACTTCACCATGACTAAGGAATCTGAGAACACCCTACATTTAACTTATAAACTAAGGCAACAAGGCTATAGGCTAGGCACGCCTAAAGCAACAACTCTAACAGCAACAGACCCGACTGAGCTATATTCATGCAATTCAGGTTCATGGCGAGGGTAATCCGATCTGTTGTGCAACAATCAAACAAGAACATGCACGACCGACTATTGACTCTATCATGACACCCAAATCTAAGTCCGAGTTAAATTCGATAGATCGTGCAACAATCAAACAAGAACATGCACGAACCATCTCCTAAAACTCAAACCCGACTTGAATGCTATTGATATGAATCAAAATACCCAAGCCTAGCTACCCAAACATGAACACTTAAGGCAGGGCCTAAAACAGCCTAGAAATCTACACACTTAACCACTCAAAATTACTTACCACAAACCAATCCCACAAAAATGCAATTAACACACACAATGAATCATGATCATGCACTAGCAAACACTGACTTAGTTATACCAACCAGTCTCAGCCCAAGTCAAGGTCGATCAACCGTGCAACAATTAAACAAGAACATGCACGATTGACCTTCCAAAACTCAAACCTGACTTGATTAGTATAACATAAGCCAATCATCCAAACGTATGCACTCCCAAAGGTTAAGCCCAACATACCAGAATTTGGAATAAAGGACAGAAGGATGCAGACCGGTTGTATCTAATGGCGCTTTCTTCCTCTCGGTGGCCGTGGCGGACGCGAGCTCTGACCCCTCGGACAAATCCCATAATGGTGACCCATCTCCCTGCAAGTAGTACACATAATGATGGTGTGATCCATCATGAGAGTCCTACATCTGCCAATCTGATGGCCCTCAAATCCGCACCTCTCGCATATCAGGACCGGCTCCTTCGATCGTCCCATGGGTTGGTCATGAGTGTACGTCTGGTCTTGTTCCAAAGTGTTCAGGGACCTCATGCCTTGCTGCGCCCTCTCAACCTGCTCCGCGGCTAGTGTTCGCTCCACATTCTCCGCTACTCGTACTAAGGTCGGCAGATCCATAATCGGTACCCTCTCTAGACGGATTCGCATCTCAGGCCTCAAACCACTCAAGAACAACTGTACCGTCCGATTTTCATCGTTCGGTTCGTAGCAGGTGATCTGTCGAAGTCGGTTAAACTCTGCCTCATACTCCCTCACGGTGCGTCCCAGCTGGGCCAACGAATGGTATTGATCCATTAGTCTTTTCCTGGCTTGAAGAGGGAAAAACTCATGGTGAAACTCGCTGCAGAACTGTACCCAGGAGGCTTCATGGTGGTTACTTATCTCGTTTTCCTTCTCCACTCTATACCACCAGTCTTCCGCGTCCTTCTCCAAGTAATATATCGCGACGTCTCTGCGGTATTCGTCCGGGCACTGCACTTCTTGCAGGTTCAGCTCCAGTCTCTGTAGCCATCCGTCTGCTTCTAAGGGATCTGTACTACTTGCGAATCTGTCCATCTCTAACATCCGCATCCGGAGCAGAATCTCATAGTAGCTTGGTCCAGTCCTTCCTTCTTGGTTTGTGGAAGCATCATCTCCTTCCGTTAGTGCTGATGGTATTGCTACCTGAACTGGGTCCTGTGAGGCAACCTGTCTGGGAGCATTGCGGATTTCCCCAACTGATTCTCGTCGAGGTTCATCAGATGATCTTTCCTCTGGATTTTCTTCTACGGGATCCTCTTCTACTGGGTCTTCCTCAGGGTCTATCGCAATTGAGTCTGTCTCTGCTAGGGCAGGCTCCGTATCAGACGATATCACAATCAGCTCTGGCTCTTCTCTTGGCACTGGTCTTGGGCCACGATACAACCGTCTCAAACCTTGCCTCGTCCCTACCCTGTATGGATCCATCTGCAAAACAGAAACTTGTTACAAACTCATTAATGAAAGACGGACGTTCCAGTTTCCTAAACCCCATTCCCAAAAAAATTTTCTTTTTCGAAAAGCGCTTAAGTCCTAGTGATTCGAAAACCATGCTCTGATACCACCTTGTAACACCCCCGTCCCTAGTAGACCGGAGATGCTACGATAGGTCCGAATCCCACTCGTCCGTTCTTTCGAACATAGTCCGAAAGCCCAAACTCACAAGATCCTAACCCCAATTAAGACTCCTTCACGGTCGAGGTTTCTGAACCAAGACCGGATATCAAGGTCGGGTATGCTCCGCCGAGACTTCAGAACATAAAATCTTAAAGGAAAGGAAACAAGCTTACGATGAAACCGAAATAAATACTTAATTAAAAATCTCAAAGGTTCTACAACCAAGATCCAACTCACATAACTAATCCGAAAACAACAACCCGACCTAAAGCCGATATAACGGTTGTAAGTACACATAAGTGTCGAAAAATCTTACAACCGGATACATACCCTAAGACAAGGGAAATGGGGGAGAAATCTACACCGGAACCGCCACGCCTTTCTTCCAACTAACTTGCGGGATCTGCAAGAATGAGTTCGGTCAGCTATATGCTGAGTGAGCGGATGTAAAATACATAATAAAAACTTAACCCCAACCCGATGAGCAAGCACACACAAGGACAATAAACATAAAGATCAGATGGAAACAACCGCACATAGTCCTACTCAACACTAGGACTCAACGACTCATAGACCAAACACAAGTCTATACTCAACAGACAGCTTAACCAAGCTTACTCTAAACTACCCATGCGCGCCGTGACCTTAGCCTATTCCTTCCCGTCCCGGTCAGGTCCTTAGCCACACATGCTACAAGGCACCTACGAAGATGGACGGTACTCACTGCCCCGGTCAGGTCCTTAGTCGCTACATGCTATAAGGCACCTACGAAGATGGGCTTTAGCCTGGCAAGTCGCTCACAGGATGGTGGCAAGCCATCCCTCGCATGCACACAGAATAGCTAAGTCACAAAATCCCCACAAACTCAAACCCATAACACAAGTTACATACGAGTCACCGTCTCTCGCATGGACAACAACACAACGACTAACAAGACATGTCATATTCGAGTCACCTCTTCTCGAATAGACCAACACAACATAACAACAAACGACCTCCTAAACCAGACACCACTTCGTATCGCCCTCGGTCCAGTCTAGGCCTATTATTTGACCAACTGCACAACAATCAAACAAGAACATGTACAACCAATCAAATAAGACCTAAACCAACCTAAGGTTCTACTAATGGCATCCTTGGACCTAATGCAACAACTCAATCAAACAAGAACATGCAAACATCTGATCAAACCATTAATATAGAACAAATGATCAAACATGCAACTTAATTGGTAACTCATCAATCCAAGCTCATAAAATCATACTTAAACAGAATACCATACAATACTTCACAATAAATAATCATGCATCATGAAACGTAAACCTCCATTTTAACATGCATAATACTTTCATGAAACTTCTAAAATCGTTCTTAAACCAAACACTTAAACATAAATAAAAACCTTTGAAAACTTGCATGCATGAACTTTTTAAGAAAATACTTTGAAAACATACATAATAATACCCATAATAATTTTATAAAAATATTAAGCTTGGATTTTAAAATCCAAACTGATTGAAAACCATGCATGCAACCTTTGAAAACCAATTTTAAAAACCTTTGAAAACCGATTTGAAAACCTTTTGAAAACGAATTTGAAAACCTTTTTAAAATAAAACCGAACTCATTAACCACATTCTTGCAAAGGAGAAAAATCCAACTCACAGGGCAAAGCTCCTAAGGAACGGACTAGGCAGCTCACGGACAGCCTCTCCTCCTCCTCCCTTCACCCACGGCCAAGACTCCTCTCTCTCTCTCTAAGGATTTCTCTAACTTCTCTCTAAACTCTACAGCTTGGTAAAAGGGTGGTAAATGGTTTAAGTGAGGCCAGGGAGTGGTATTTATAAGCAAGGAATGGAGATAGTGGATTTTGCCAAGTGTAAACCATGCTGAATCAACCAATGCATGAAAACCACCATTTTTGCATGCAAAGTGGAACTGCCAGCTGTCTGCCTCCACTCATGCAAGTTTATAATTTAGTTAATCCATACTTAGTGGATTTTGACAGCTGTATACTCCACTGATGCATGCATGCAGGATTAATTAATTAATTCACCAAGTGGAATCCACATCAGCCGCGGGTCTAACGGATGGGTGCGGAACGGTCGTACCGCTGGTCAAGCGGACGGTTGGCTGGTCGACCGTGTAGTACGGACTGCGGACGTACGAGCGGTTGTACAGAATAGTCGTTTCCTTCGACCTAAGGTACGGGGCATTACAACGACGATCCCCGCAAAGTCGCCTGAGCAACGGTGCAATTCACTGACCATGCACTGACATGGTGGGATCGAGAAGTCACCGCTCGCAGGAGAACTCGGATGGGTCCCTTGACCTCATGGGTCGAACTCATCCAGATCATGAGGAGACGCTACGTCCTGCCCCACTTCCACCGCGAGCTTCAGTGGCGTTTCCGATGTCTTACACAAGGAAGCAAGACGGTGTCTAAATATTTCGATGAATACGAGCATCTACGCAACCGACTCGATGTTGACGAGTCCGAGGAGAGCCTCATGGCCCAGTTCCTCGACGTCTTGCATGACTCCATTGCTAGAAAATTGGAATTGCAGCCATACCACGACCTCGGAGAGTTGTTCCATCTGGAAGTCTAGATCGAGAAGTGCCATAAACGTAAACTTGCCGCACTTTCTCGACCCAAGAACTCATGGAACACCGGTTCCAAGCCATTAGAGCGGTCGACTCAGCCCATTGATCCACGCCTCAAGGGAAAATCTGTGGCCAGCAGCTCAGCTCCCAGACCAGCTCCAGCCGCCCCAAAGCAGCCTAGCACCGCGCCCACGATCCAGCCTCAGTGGAGCAGAGAGATCGTCTGCTTCAAATGTAAAGGCAGAGGACACATGTCCCGAGAATGTCCCACTCAACAGACAATGGTCCTCACCGTGTCAGGCGACTACAAATCCGAGGATGAGCAAGAGGAGCCAGCATTTCCGACCCACCATCAGTCCGATGAGGACATTGAATACGCCGACTCCGGAAAAATGCTCATGATCCGACGAGTTCTCAGCTCGAGATTTGGCAAGAAAAAGAAGTACAACGAGATAACATTTTCCATTCCAAATGTACAATCTTTGGAAAAGTGTGCTCATTGATTATCGACGGAGGGTCCTGCACCAACTCCGCCAGCAAATACATGGTGGAGAAACTGGGATTGCCTGTGACCAAGCATCCCAAACTCTACAAACTACGATGGCTGAACAAAAAGACGGAGTTGTACATCTCAGACCAAGTTAAGGTCTCTTTCAGCATCGGCAGATACCAGGACCAGGTCACATGTGATGTCGTCCCGATGTCAGCTGAACATCTTCTGCTCGGACGACCTTGGCAATTTGACCGAGAGACTATGCATAACGGACAAACAAACTTATGTTCTTTCATCCTAGACAAGCGTAGATACAACCTCGCACCAATGTATGCACATGTCGTTAAGGAGATGCAAACTAAGATGGGGAAAGATCAATATGCCCGAAAGGAGAACTTCTTAATAAACGTGGCAGACATGCGGAAAGCCACTTGCACCCAGGGCACACAGGTCATATTAATGCTCTACCAGAAGAGCCTGCTCTCGACTAGCACCGAGGCATCATTTCCTGTCGAGATCCGCGCCCTGCTAGACAAGTATGTCGACGTCTTTCTGGACAAAATCCCAGCCGGCCTCCCACCTGTCCGAGGGATCGAGCACCACATCGACTTTTTCCATGGAGCTCAGTTACCCAACCGCCCTGCATACAAAATAAACCCCGAATAGGCTAAAGAGTTAGAACGACAAGTCCAGGACCTCATGTGCGTCGACTGTCATGCCATTAACAACATTACAATCAAGTACCGGCACCCCATTCCGCGCCTGGACGACATGCTAGACGAGCTCCGCGGAGCCGCAGTCTTCTCCAAGATTGACCTGAAAAGCGGATATCATCAAGTAAGGATGCGCGAAGGAGACGAATGGAAGACTGCATTCAAGACCAAGCAAGGTCTTTATGAGTTGCTGGTGATGCCATTTGGCCTGTCAAATGCTCCAAGTACTTTCATGCGCCTTATGAACGAGGTTCTTTATCCGTTCACTGGCAAGTTCGTAGTGGTCTACTTCAATGATATTCTCGTCTACAGCACGACCTACTCAGACCATCTGGAGCACATAGAGGCCGTGATTATTACCCTGCAGAGAGAGCAGTTGTACGTAAATCTCAAGAAATGTTCATTCTGCACCGACCAAGTCGTTTTTCTTGGTTTCGTCGTAAATTCCCAGGGACTTCGGATGGACGACGAGAAGATTAAGGCCAAACAGGAGTGGCCCACACTGACGACCGCTAGCAAGTTCCTTAGTTTTCACGGACTTGCCAGCTTCTACAGACGGTTCGTCCGTGATTTCAGTAGGATAGCTGGTCCATTGACCTCGACAATAAAGAAGAATCAAGACTTTCGTTGGAGACCCGAGCAAGATAAGTCTTTCAAGCTTCCGAAGGAACGCCTCACCCACGCCCCAGTCCTAGTTCTGTCGGACTTCACTCAGACATTCGAGGTCAAGTGTGAAGCTTTAGGGATCAGCATTGGAGCCGTCCTCATACAAGGCGGACGACCAGTCGCCTACTTCAGTGAGAAGTAAAGTGGAGCTGCATTTAACTATCCGACATACAACAAGGAGTTCTATGCCCTTGTCCGCGCTTTAGAGACTTGGCAGCATTATCTGCTTGTCCGGGATTAACACTGACCATCAGACACTCCAGCACCTCAGAGGACAGTATACGCTGAAGAAGAGACATGCCTGTTGGTTGGAGTACATCGAGACCTTTCCATACGTCATAAAGTATAAGAAAGGAACGGACAACGTTGTCGCTGATGCCTTATCTCGTCGATTCAGTCTAATTTCAGTCATGGAGTCAAAAGTTATGGTCTTCGAGATGATTAAAGACCTGTACACTGTCGATGCTGATTTCTCTCAGGCTTACCTAGAGCACAGCAAGGACAACTACAGCCGCTTCTTTCTTCACGACGGGTTCCTCTTTAAAGACAAACGATTTTGCATTCAGAGAGGATCGATTCGAGAGCTGGTTCTTAGAGAGGCCCACGGTGGAGGTCTCATGGATCATTTCGGCATTGACAAGACCTTAAGCATGCTTAAGGAAAATTTTTATTGGCCCCATCAGCGACGAGATGTAGATGCACACTGCGCCAGGTGTCTTATCTGCAAGAGGGCTAAATCCAAGATGCATCCGCAAGGTCCTTAAATGCCATTACCAGTCCCATCAGCGCCCTGAATAAACATTTCCATGGATTTTGTTTTGTGCCTGCCGAAGATCAACCACACTTTATATCTTGCAACAAGACCAACGACGCAAGCCATACTGCCGACCTGTTCTTTAAAGAGATAGTATGACTGCACGGCATTCCCCGGACGATCGTATCTTACCGTGACACCAAGTTCCTGAGCCACTTCTGGCGAGCATTGTGGTCAAAATTGGGCACCAACCTCCTGTTCTCCACCGCATACCATCTGCAGACTGACGGACAGAGCGAGGTTGTCAACCGGACCTTATCCCAGACCCTGAGGGCAACAATTGGCCGGAACTTAAAGAATTGGCTGGAGTGCCTTCCGTACGTCGAGTTCGCCTACAACAGGACTACGCATTCCGGCACGTAGTATTCTCCATTTGAGGTCCTCTACGGCTTTAACCCGACCACTCCTATCAGCTTGGAGGGAGAAGCAAAGGCAGACTACATCAAGGGGACTTCATGAAGAGACCAAGGCGAACCTGGAACAACGGAACATCCGGAACGTCAAGAACGTCAAGGAGGGAGATTGGGTTTGGCTACATCTGCAACCGGAGAGATTTCCCCAGCGAAGGAAGAGCAAGCTTGCACCTTGGAGATGGTCTATTCCGCATCCTCCGTAAAATTAACGACAACGCCTACCAGCTCGAACTTCCAGGTGAGTATAACGTCTCTAGTACTTTCAATGTTTCTGAGTTGTTTGATGCAGGTGAGGACTTCGCTTTGGAGACTAAAGCACTTCAAGAGGGAGGGAATGATGAGGACATCGAGCCAGCCATTGTACCAGTTATTCCAACTGGACCTCTTACGCGGTCCAAGAAGAAAGCCTTAGGAGACAAGCTCAGCATGCTCATGGAGAGAGAGGACCCCGAGCTAACCATGCCGACCAGCCTGCGTCCATG
Organism: Streptanthus diversifolius; assembly: GCA_039880935.1. Classification (NCBI taxonomy): domain Eukaryota; kingdom Viridiplantae; phylum Streptophyta; class Magnoliopsida; order Brassicales; family Brassicaceae; genus Streptanthus; species Streptanthus diversifolius. The sequence goes on from JAXGFM010000001.1 coordinate 6,073,368, forward strand.
TGACCCGTCCCTAAGCCACACGTCCGACCCGACCAGCTAATCCCATGCGTCCACGACCGGTCCAAGCCCTGACCTGTTCCAGCTAGACAAGGAACCATGGAGGTTCCTTCTAGAAGACTCTTCCTCCTCCGGTGTCTTTACCATTTCCATTCGGTAGAGACACCAAAAGTCGTGCTAGGAAATTGTACTCTTTTTCCTATCTTCGGTTTTATCCCACTGGGTTTTCCAAAGAAGGTTTTAATGAGGCAATACTCTTAGTGCGCAAGACGGTAAGACTTGTTTACAATTCCATCTCATTCACAAGTCTTCCTGCAAATTCTGTGCCTAGGTATTATTAGGCTTTCTCTCTTATTTCTATTCTTTTTAGATTAAGTATTTATTTTGGTTTAAGTCATGTTGACTATTTAGGGCCCATTTTCTATTTAGTTGCCAATAAGTACACTACATGTTGTTTTAATTCTTGGAAGGTTAAACACCTTGTAGTTTAGCCTAAGTTGCAACAAAGCATTATATAAGCCTTTTGTCTACACTTTAAAGAAATAACAAGCATTTTGACAAAACCAAAGAATAGTGTCTAAGACCTGAAACAGGCGTCTCCAACCTCCTTGTAGCCGCCGACTTCAACCTCCTTTGGTTAAAGTTCTTGGAGTATCACAAGCCCCTTTCACAGCTTGTGTGGTCACTTCGATCCACCCCTTCCTTCCCATCGATTTCTATTCAACAGCCTGAGCTTCTTGGTGAAAGACAGCCCACCCCTTGGTTCTTACATCAGTAACTGAGCTCTATGAACAAAGTCGTGTGGAGACTCTCTCTGTAGAGCATTAAAACGAGCTGGGTACTCTTGTTACAGCTGGCTTTCCGCATGTCTGCCACGTTTATTAGTAACTTCTCCTTACGAGCATGTTGATCTTTTGCCATTTTAGTTTGCACCTCTTGAACTGCATGTGCAGACATTGGTGCTAGATTGTATCTACGCTTGTCGTGGACGAATGAGTAGAAGTTGGTTCGTCCATTATGCGTAGTCTCTCGGTTAAATTGCCATGGTCTTCCGAGCAGAAGATGTCCAGCTGACATCGAGACGACATCACAGTGAAAGATTATGAGATTAAGATATTTGTATAATGAGAGAATGAGAAATTAGAGAGATTTAGAGAGAAGAAAGATTTTATTAAGAGAATGAGAATAATAGTTTCTAAGTTACAAAAGAGGAAGGAGAGAGATATTTATACTTATCTAGTCTAGGCTTGTTTGGATACAAGGATTGCCTTATACATGAATGGCTACAAGGATAACATAACACTATAACACAAACAAGCCTTAGAAACTCCCCTTTGACTACACGACATTTTTGAAAGACTTCAAGGTTTCTCTAAATTCATCATTTCTTCTTCATTATAACACTCCCCCTCAAGCTTAAGACATAAAGAATGTCTAAGCTTGCAACCATGAAATATTACCTCATTAAAAACCTAAAGAAGGAAAACTCAATTGGGATAAAACCTTTTCTAGGGAAAAATAGTATAACACTCCATGTTGGGATCATTGGTGTTGAATGGTCATAAGGCCAAGCCTTGGATAGATGGAGGCGCCATTCTTCAGTGTTGTTGCCTTGGTGAATACATCAGCTAATTGATCCTCACTCCTTGTATAGCAAGGCAAGATGGTACTTTTCTTAATGGCTTTCCTTACTTTGTGGCAGTCAACTTCTATATGCTTGGTCCTTTCATGGAACACAGAGTTGGAGGAAATGTGTATGGCAGCCTGATTGTCACAATGGATGGTGATAGGTTCCTCATACTTCACGGCCAGGTCTTCTAAAATTTGCTTCAGCTAAATGCATGATACCACCTTTTGCTTCTTGGTTTTCCAAGTCACAAGGTTCCCTCCTATGAAAGTACAATAGCTTGTGGTACTTCTCCTATCCTCCCTATCTCCTTCCCAATATGAATCACAATAATCAACCACATTTGTGTTTTTATTGCAACTCATCCATATACCTTGTTCATGTGTGCCCTTTAGGTATCTCAGAATCCGCATAGTCATCTCCCAATGTCTGATCTTTGGACCTTGTATGTGTTGAGATACCTGATTCACAGTAAACATAAATCTGGTCTTGTGATGGTTAGATAAATAAGCTTACCAACCACTTTCCTATAGAGCTTAGGATCATGAAAATCAATTTCCGCCTCTAGCTCCCCTTAGTTGCAATTTTATAATCTTCTTCTAAGGATGTTTTGGTTGGTTTAGCTTCCATCATACCTGTAGAGGTTAGTAAATCTACAACATACTTCCTTTGAGATAAAAAAAGACCTTCCTTGAACCTACATATTTCAATTCCTAAGTAGTATTTAAGTTCTCCTAGATCCTTAATATCAAAGACACTCTTTAAGAAATTTTTAGTAGATGCAATACCAACACTATCACTACCAGATATGATTATATCATCTACATAAATAATGATTACCACAATACCTTCCTTGCTTTAGATATTTTGAAGCCTCTATTTATTAATGTTACATTTAGCTTGTGGTACCAAGCTCTTAGAGATTGTTTAAGGTCATAGATAGCCTTCCTAAGCCTAAGAGTATTTCCGCTTCCAACCTCCTCCTTTAGACCTGGTGGTGGTGATATGTATACTTCTTCTTCTAGCTCACCTTGTAAGAAAGCATTCTTAACATCCATTTGCCATAACTCCCACTCAAGGTTAGTAGCAAGTGCAAGAACAACATTATTAACAGAATGAAGCTTAGCTACAGGTGCAAATGTATCCCTATAATCTTCACCTTATGTCTGACTAAAACCCCTAGCCACCAACCTAGCTTTATATCTATCAATTTCACCATTGCTTTTGTATTTAATGGTAAAAATACATTTAAAACTTACAGCCCTTTTTGCTTTTGGTAAAGTAGCTGAAGCATAGGTACCATTCCTTTCCATGGATTTTTTCTCAGCTAGAATAGCTTCCCTCCATTCCTTCTTGGTCATAGCTTCCTCATATGTCTTTGGAATCTGCTCTTTATCAAGACTATAAATAAAATAAACATGATTAGTAGGTAAGTAAGCAATATTACAAACTCCCTGATCAAGATGAATAACAACATTCCCATTGTAAAACACTGGTGGTTTTCTTTGTCTTGCGCTCCTTCTTAGGACAGTAGGTGGAGCCTCTTGAATAGGATCCTCCTCTTCTCCTAAAACTTCAATAGGAGTAGGCACTTCTCTTGATCTTTTGGAGGCTGAGACCAAAATTGATTCTTCTCCTGCTGAGTCTTGTTGGACATGAGTAGATATCTCTCCCCCCCATGTTCAAAAGGAGGAAGGCCAGGAGAGCTGAAGGAACCAGGCGGCTGATAGATGGAAGGCCCAGTTGGTGTCAATGGTAGCGGATCAGTTGGTGTGGCCGCAGCTGGTTGGCTAGGACCAGTCATGGCCGGAACAGGTTGTGCATGAGGAGGTGTGGCTGGGTACTGCTGAGCCTGAGGGGATACAATACCAATGCTTTCCAAGAGCCTCCTCAAGTTCTCAGCTTGGTTTGATCTTGTTGATGAGATGTCCTTAAATTGATCCCATGTTCCTTCTTCATAGAAACCTTTGGATTCTTGGAACTTAACATCTTTGGATACAAAGACTCTTCTAGTCTCTGGGTCATAACATTTGTATCATTTCTGAGTAGAAAAATACCCAATTAACATAGCTTTGGTACTCTTTGGGTCCAACTTTTTCCTTTGCTCCCTTGGAAATAATACAAAACAAACACAACCAAAAACTCTCAAATGATCAATATTGGGTCTAGTTTTGTTTCGTACCTCAAATGGAGACAAGTCATCTAGGATTTTTGTAGGAATCCTATTAATCAAGTAGCATGCAGCTACAAGAGTATCTCCCCAAAATCTTTTGGGAACTTTCATGTGGAACATCATTGTTCTCACTACTTCCATCAAATGCATATTCTTCCTTTCAGCTACTCCATTTTGTTGTGGAGTGTAAGGGCAGCTGGTTTGATTGTCAATGCCATGCTTGGCAAGATGTTGTTTGAGTCTGGTGCTAGTGTATTCTCCTCCATTATCTGTTATAAAGCATTTAATACTTGCATTGTATTGATTAGTAATATATGCTTGAAAATTTAAAAATGCATCAAATACTCTATCTTTAGAACTAAGCAAGGTAACCCATGTATATTTGGAGTTTTCATCAATAAATGTCACAAAATATTTATGATTTTCTCTAGATGGAAATGAGAATGTCCAAACATCAGAATGCACCAACTCAAAACAATTATCATAAGTATGCAAAGATTTTTGAAAAACTGTTCTACAATGCTTTCCAAGTATACAAGAATCACACATATCTTTTGGCATTTTTAAACCAGGAACAATCAATTCAAGTGCTCTAGGATGAGGATGTCCTAATATAGCATGCCAAAGATCAGAATCATCACTAAATGAACTAGCATTAAAAACCGCCTCTAACTCACTAACACTAGTCATGTCTTCAAGCACATACAAGTCATTTTTGTAGTTCCTTGTCCAAATCTTCTACTAGTCTCAATATCCTGAAAGTATAAATCATTAGAACCAAATATAGCTTGACAATATAAATCAGTAGTAGATCTTTTAACTTAAATCAAATTAGAAGTAAAGGAAGGCATGCAAAAACCTTTAGATTCTTTGTCAAACAGCCTAAGTTTTCCTATGCATTTAATTGTTCCATTAGCAATAAGAACATTACCTAAGGTAGGTTCTACATTCTCTAGTAATCCTAGATTACTAATCATATGATGAGAAGCACCAGAGTCAACCACCAATGATTTAGAGGCTTTACGAGTAAAAGATGTTTGAAAAGAAGCATGAAAGGTTTTACCTAGCACATTACCATCCTTTATGGCTTTGATAAGAGCTTCTAAGTCAGATTTAGTCACAAAATCAGATGCTGTAGACATGGCACTGGTTGTGGCTGAGTGAAGGACTGAGCCGCTACCACATGCCTTTGAAGGCGCGGTCACAAGGCCGTGAGCTTGAGTGTGGCTGGCCGTGGGTTGCTGTGGTCGAGAAGCCCAGCTTGGCTTCAGCTGAGGATTGAATACCCAACACTCCTTCTTTGTATGGCCATTCCTCTTGCAATGGTCACATGTTTGTCTCTTCTTCCTAGATTCATTTGTTGATGTTGATTTGAATAAGCTTTTGTGTGCAGTCATCAATTCAGCCTTGTTGCCAAATAATCCATTAGATCCTTGCTCCTTTTGGATTTGAGCACAAACATCTTCCAAGCTAGGAAGCTTATCAGACCTGAGAATATGCTTAATATGATCTGAGTAAGTAGTATTAAGTGTCAATAATAACCCAAACACCTTATCTTCTTCTTTCCTTTCAAGAAGAACAATTGGGTCAATGGTGGCTGGCCTTAGCACTTCTAGGTCAGCCCACAATGCTCTGAATGAGCCATAATTTTGTGAATTCTGCATCCTCCTGCCTTAATTCATTCAAAGCCTTCTTCACTTCAAAAATTCTTAAAAGGTTAGTGGTGTTTCCATACACCTTTTGCAAAGTTTCCCAAAGATCTTTTGCATTTTCACAAAAGGAATAAGCCTCTATAAGATCACTAGCAAGAGACTTTTGAAGTATAGAGAGTACCAACTGGTCTTCTTGATACCATTTGGCTTGGGCAGCCACAGCCTCACTAATTTCAGCCACTTCATTTTCTTCAAGGCCATTTATATAAATGTGATTCCAAAGGCCTTTACCTCTCAATGTGGTTTTCATGTTCCTAGACCACAAGAGGTAATTTGCTCCATGGAGAATGACTGGAGCTCTGAATGTAGCTTGAAGTTCCATGAGATAGAAGATGGATTGCAATTGAAATAGGTAGGGCTGTTCAGGTCAGGATAAGAACAAGAAGATGTTTCTGTGGCCTGCGGCTGGTCGAGTCTCGACGAAGACTAGAAGATGGATCCGTGACCTGCGTTCAAGGTGAAGGCTGGTCGTGTGATCCGTAGCCTACCAATGTGTTACCAAGATCGTAATACCAATCCGTGGTCGATGGTTTGTCAGCACAAGCGGAGCAAACTGGTTGGGACAGGTCGAAGCCACACATTATGTATCACGCTGGTCAGGAAGCGAAAGCTGGTCGGGACGAGTGTATTATGCGAGCAGGAAGAGAAGTACTAGACACACGTAATGGACTTGACAGACTTGCAAGCGTGAACTGGACTTGAACAACAAGGCCTCGTGTACTCAAACAAGCAGGTAGGCGCGTGTAGAGCAAGTAACCAACAGCTTGCAGTCCAAGTAACTACCAACAGCTTATAACCAACTTTAACTTCCTGCAACAAACTTTAACCAACTCTTGCAACAAGATTTTAACTGACTACAACCACCTAATAAAAGTTCTTATCTATTAATAACAGCAAGACTTAAGCCAAATTCGAATTTTAATCTTGAAGTCTTAAACCTATTAGATTGAACTCAAATTTCGTAGAGACTCTCAAAAGATACTTATTAAACTTTCCATAATTAAAGATTAAAAGAAAACATAAAAAAGTTTAGAATTTTATCACCAGATTCTTGTTAGGGTCGATTTTGAACGTCTCTGAGAAACACTTCATGAACTTTCTTCAAACTACCAGGAATTGAGTTCTGATATCTTTAAACAGAAACTAGACTCGACGGGCTTGAGTTTAGGATTTAGAAAAACGCTATTTGATGAAGAATCAACGTTGGCATGACCTGGGAAACACGGAAGTTTGCGGTGGAGGCACTAATGGAGGTCCGTTGCAAATAAATTCGTAACTTTTGATTCCCTCGGTCAAATGATGCAATTCCAATTGGTGTGGCTTCAGAACTCGCCGGTGTACAATTCAGAAAAAGAAGATTGTCAAAAGAAGACGTGGTTTGGCTGGAATTGGAGTTGTAAGATGACAGTCAAAATAGAACAAGAAAAAAATTGAGAAGAAGATGATTTCTTCTTGATTCAATGAATGAATGTTGAATTTTACCCATATTTGAGCAACCTGGCTCTGATACCATGAAAGATTATGAGATTAAGAGATTTTTAGAATGACAGAATAAGAGATTTAGAGAGAATAATGATTTTATTAAGAGAATGAGAATAATAGTTTCTAAGTTATAAAAGAGGAATGAGAGAGATATTTATACTAATATAGTCTAGGCTTGTTTGGATACAAGGATTGCTTTATACATGAATGGCTACAAGGATAACATAACACTAGAACACAAAAAAGCCTTAGACACTCCCCTTTGACTATGTAACACACGACATTTATGAAAGACTTCAAGGTCTCTCTAAATTCATCATTTCTTCTTCATTCCAACACACAGGTGACCTGGTCCTGGTATCTGCCGATGCTGAAAGAAACCTTAGCTTGGTCTGAGATGTACAACTCTGTCTTGTTGTTCAGCCATCATAGTTTGTAGGGTTTAGGATGCTTGGTCACATGCAACCCTAGTTTTTCCACCATGTATTTGCTGGCGGCGTTGGTACAGGACCCTCTGTCGATAATCAGCGAACAAACTTTCCCAAGTATTGTACATTTAGAATGGAAAATGTTCTCACGCTGCTCTTCTTCTTCTGGCTCGAATCTTGAGCTAAGAACTCGTCGGATCATGAGCATTTCTCCGGAGTTGGCATACTCAATGTCCTTGTTGGACTGATGGTGGGTCGGAAATGCTGGCTCCTCTTGTTCTTCCTCGGATTCGTAGTCGCTGGAAGCAGTGAGTACAATTGTCCGTTGAGTGGGACATTTTCGGGACATGTGTCCTCTGCCTTTACATTTGAAGCAGAAAATCTCGCTGCTCCGCTGAGGCTGGGTCATAGGCACGGGTCTAGGCTGCTTTAGGCCGGCTGGAACTGGTCTGGGAGCTGAGCTGCTGGCCATGGATTTTCCTTAGAGGCGTGGATCAATAGCTGAGTCGTCCGCTCGAATGGCTTGAGACCGGTGTTCCAGGTGTTCTTTGGTCGAGAAGGTGCGGCAAGTTTTTGCATATGACACTTCTCGATCTGGCTTGCTAGGTGGAACAACTCTCCTAGGTCATGGTATGGCTGCAATTCTATTTTTCTAGCGATGGACTCGTGCAAGCCGTCGATGAACTGAGCAATGAGGCTTTCCTCGGACTTGTCTACATCGAGTCGGTTGCGTAGATGCTCGAATTCATCAAAATATTCAGATACTGCTTCCTTGTGTAAGACGTCGGAAACATCGCTGAAGCTTGCGGTGGAAGTGGGGTGGGACGTATCATCTCCTCATGATCTGGGTGAGTTCGACCCATGAGGTCAAAGCACCCATCCGAGCTCTCCTGCAAGCTGTGACTTCTCGATCCCACCACGCCAGTGCGTGGTCAGTGAATTACGCGGTTGCTAAGGTTACTTTGCACGGATCGTCGTAGTTGTTGTAGTCGAAGATGAGCTCCATGCGTCTCTCCCAGTCTAAATACTCCTCGGGATCAAGCTTTCTGGAAAAGGAAGGTGGGTTCATTTTCACCTCGGGATAATGCACTAGTGGACGAGGTGGTGGCATGGGCTCGTCATAGTATTGATGCCGACCCATGGGTGGTCGACGTGGTGATAAGGTGGTGGTGCAGGTGCTGGTGGAATAGGAGGCGTATGATGCTCTGGGCGTTCGAGACGTGATGCTAGAGTCGTCATCTGGGTCGTCAAAGCTTGCAGGAGCTGCATTATAGCTTGACCATGTTGTCCTGATGTTGATTCGTCGCTTCCTGTCATATTTTCTTTTCCGAAAAAAGGAAAATTTGAAAATGGAAAATTTCCCAGAAAGGAAACTTGCAAAATATGGAAAATTTCCTTAAATGGAAAATTTCCACATATATTATTTTTATTTTCTTTATATTATTTATAAAATAAAAGAAAAACTAGCTAAACACAAAAGGAAACAATCAAAAAGAAAAATATCCTAAACCTAGCAAATGAAATCTAATAAATGAAAGATGTCCTAAAAAATTTTATTGCCTAAAACTAAAAATGAAACTAACTAAATAAAAAGATCCTATATTAATTACTTAATTTAATAAAATGGAAACTATACTAAACTATGAGAAAATCTACTTATTGCATAATTCCTAAATGGAATTTTTCTAAAACTAAAAGGAAAGCTAATTAATTCATATTTCCTAAAAGTAAACTATCCTAAACTAAAAGGAAAATCTATTTATTGCCTAATAAAATTTAGGAAAACTACCTAGAGAAAACTAGAAAACTTCATAAACTATTTTCTAGCCTAGAAAAATCTAAGGAAACTAATTAATCTACTGCCTAAATGCTAGACAAAACTTCCTAAAACTAAGAACTAGGAATCTAGACACTAAATGCAACTAGCAAAACCTAGACCTAGCCGCTTAAGGCAACTAGGGAAAACTAGTCGCGGCTCGATGGGGATGCTAGAGGGGACAGCTAGCGCGGGACGGGAAGGAGCCTAGGTGGAACGCGAGACGGATACTACGGTTGCTTTGGACGTGATGACTTACACTCGCGTGACACAAGACACAAGCAGGACAGGACTACCCTAAGCGAGACGCGGGAACTAACGAACACACGGACAAACGCGGACTAGGCATCACACACGGACAAGACCAAGAACCTAGCTTGGTTCCTAACTAGCTAGAAACAAGGAACCAACTAGAAACCTAACCTCAAAACCTAAACAAACAAACAAGCAACGCACAAGATCCTTACGGATTCCAAGTTTGGTGATGAAGGTGTTCTAGGTGAGTTTCTAAGAACCGTAGTTTGATTATAACAACCTAAACAATTTTTTTTTTGTCTTAAAAAAAATTTGAACAGCAAGCAAGCAAATAAACAACAAATTTCTTCTACTTTTGTTTTTGTAAAATATGAAAACAAAGAAAAGGATTGATAGAACCTGATTTTTTTGTATGGTGTTTGTGGTATGTGACTTTATTCCTCCTCCTTCTTACTGAGAACCTCAGGGGAAAGAGAAAGAAACACAATCAAAGCCAAACAATATTGCAACAAAACAAAGAAAAATCGCTAAAAACAAGGATATAATCAACCTGATGAGCAGGAGCTTTAAGCTCTGATAACAGATGATGTAAGATCCAAGGGGTGGCTGTCTTTCACCGAGAAGCTCAGGTTGCTGGACAGAAATCGATGGGGATGAAGTGGTGGATCGAAGGGACCACACAAACTGTGGAAGGGGCTTGTGATACTCCAAGAACTTCAGCCAAAACTAGGCTGAAGGGCGGCGGCTACATGGGGGCTTGGTGGCTCCTTTTAGGTTTTAATCACTAGCCTTAGGTTTTGTCAAAATACTTGTTATTTCATTAAAGTGTAGACAAAAAGGCTTATATAATGCCTTGTTACAACTTAGGCTAAACAACAAGATGTTTAGCCTTACAATAATTAAAACTACATATAGTTCACTTATTGGCAATTAAAATAGAAATGAGCCCCAAATACTCAACATGACTTAAACCCAAATAAATACTTAGTCTAGAAAATAGAAATAAAATAGAAAAAAACCCAATAATACCTAGGCTAGAATTCACAGGAAGACTTGTGAATAAGATGGAATTTGTGAACAAGTTTTCACTGTCTTGCGTACTAATAGTATTGCCTCATTAAAACCTTCTTCGGAAAACCCAGTGGGATAAAACCGAATATAGGAAAAAGAGTAAAATTTCCTAGCACGACTTTTGGTATCTCTACCGGATGGTAATGGTAAAGACACCGGAGGAGGAAGAGTCTTCTAGAAGGAACCTCCATGGTTCCTTATCTAACTGGAGAGGGACAGTGCGTGATTCGGTCGAGGCGTGGTCTGGTGGATGCTCGGACGTGGGCGCGTGGATCGGTGTACGGTCGGACGGGTGGCTTGGGAACGGCTGAGACAAGCCACTTGGACACGGGCTGGTCGGCATGGTCAGCTCGGGGTCCTCTCCGGTTCTATTCTCCAGGAGCATGCTGAGCTTATCTTCTAAATCTTTCCTCTTGGACCGCGTAAGGGGTCCAGGTGTAATGACTAGTGCAATGGCTGGCTTGATATCCTCATCACTTGGTCACTACATAACACAAGAGGGGATAGCTATCGATCCAGTTAAAGTGAAAACTGTTAAGAAGTGGGTAGTTCCGAAGACAGTGATATAACTGAGAGGCTTCTTGGGCTAACATGTTATTAATAGCGTTTTATTAGAGGTTTTGGTGGCATTGCAAAACCACTGACCGAGTTGAAAAAGAAGAATAACTCCTAGTGGACTGAGGAAAAAGAAACAACATTTCAAGAGCTAAAAAGGCTTTATGTCAAGCACCAGTGTTGGCACTGCCTAAATTTGATCAACCATTTATGATTGAGACAGATGCATCAGGAGAAGGAATATGGGTGGTATTAATGCAGAATGTTCATCCAATAGCTTAAGTGAGTAGAGACCTTAAGGGGAAGCAACTTCATTTGTCCATTACGAAAATTAGTTGTTTGCTGTAATATTTGCAGTGCAAAACTGGAGGCATTATCTGTTAACAGAAAAGTTCATCATTAAGACTGATCAAAGAAGTCTTAAATACTTGTTGGAGTAACACCCCTTCAGCAGCAATGGTTACCTAAGTTACTAGAATTCGACTATGAAATACAATATAGGCAAGGGAAGGAAAATAAAGTTGCAGATGCTTTGTCTCGTATGGATGGAACCAAAATCTTGCAGATGGCTATTACCACTTCGCAAATGGACTTACTTGGAAGTATTAAGGAAGCCTATGCAGAAGATGAGACATTGCAAACCACAATTAACAAGATTTTGTAAAACAAGACTTCAGTCAATGATCATGCATGGTTTCAAGGGATTTTGCGAAGGAAAAACAAAATTGTGGTACCGGAAAACGAGAGTATTAGGAATCATATACAGGAATGGCTACAGGGATCAAGCGCAGGGGGTAATTCAGGTCTTGGTGTAACTATTCACAGAGTTAAGAGTATCTTCTATTGGAAAGGTTTGGCTAAGGATGTCCAAGGCTTCATCAGGCGTTGTGCAGTTTGTTAGAGGTGTAACACAAGAAAATACTGCATCAGCAGGGTTGATGAACCTTTACCAATTCCAGAAGCTGTGTGGTCAGACATCTCCATGGATTTTATCGAGGGACTTCCTTTGTCATTCGGGAAATCAATTATCTATGTCGTGGTTGATCGATTGAGCAAGGCAGCGCATTTCATTCCTCTGAGCCATCTGTATACAGCTCTTATTGTTGCTCAAGCTTTCCTGGATAATGTTTATAAGCTTCATGGATTGCCAAAAACAATATTTAGTGACAGAGATACTGTTTTTGTGAGTGAATTCTAATGAGGACATTAAGTCAATACCAACCAAGGAGCATGGAGATTCCACCGAAAAATTGTCTAAGATACTTAAAAAACATGTTAGAGAATTGTACATTTTTTCCTAATCTCGGTTTTTTCCAAATGGGATTTCTGAAAGAGATTTTAGCAAGGCAACACCTTTTAATGTGCATGGCGAATAATGGTTGTTCCCAATCTCTCCTCATTCACAAGCCCACAATGCCACAAGAGAACCAAAATAGATGTATCAAAGATATATGTGTCTTTCTTGGATCATATCAACAAAAAAATGACGTGTTAAGCTACAAATCAACATGTTCAAGAAACTCAACTCATGAAGGTATCATCGAGAAGAATAATTTGTTCAAATGCTTTCCGCATGAAAAAGATATTCAACTTTCAATACAAAGGTTTTCCAATGAACCGGAAGGAGACCAATGACTACTAATTAAAAATTTCCAATTGAACCAGGAGGAAACAAGTTGCAAACAAACTTGTTATGGAAATTTAACCAAAAATAGGTTCAAGGAGAATTGGAATCATGCCAAAATCAATTATGGTTTAAAATTTATTCAACTTCTAAACCATGAGATACCCGACTTGCCTTATTTGGAAGCTCAAAGATTTAAGAAGCTTCAAACTCACTCTTGCGACAAGTAGAGATATATAAGCCTTCAAGAGACACATGAAATCATCTAAAAGGGCCATTTTATCTTATTACTATGGACTAGCATAAACAAGATCTGGCGGATCTCTTTGTGCTCACAGTTTCCTATATGGTCGCATTCACACTTGGTGCCATAAATTTCCAACGGTTAGATATTCTTTACTTTTGATTTTTGGGCAACTTGTATGATTACCAGAATATTCCAGAGAATCTCACATATCCCCTTAAGCCATCCACATACAAGTGAGGCTTCACTTTTCATATTAATGACCGATTTGCTCAATATTGTACAAACAGCTATTGTATTCAATTCTTTGATTTCTTTCTTGTTTTACACCTTTAGGACGTTATTGGATCCATGTAAGAGCTCTATATAAAGCTCATTTCGACCATTTTACAAAGCACATTTTAATCAACTAAGTTTATAAACAAAAGAGAATTTTTTTCTTCTTCAAAGTGTGTCTATGAATTTATGTGTCTTTAGTTTTATTTGAGAAATTCATTTGATTCTTTAGATTATAGAGTTATTTTTGTTTGTGTGATTCAAGCAAGTCTAGTTCTCCAAAGATTGAATGAGTCAATCAGCCAACAGATTGAGAGAGTCAATCGCCCCTTTCACCCTCATCTCTACAAACACTCATCTTCCGCTCCAGCTTTAGTCCCTGAAGCTGTGTGTTTAAGACAAGGTGGATTCCAATTCTTACATCATCTGGTATCAGAGAGTAAAGCTTCTATCTCCCAGGTAGTGTTCATCCAACCTTTATCTTTTAATTTTTATCATGTTTATGTTTCTATAAAATTGAAAACCCATAAAAATTGTTTCTGTTATTGTTTAATTTATTTGTTCTTTATTTGTTCTTCATTATAAACCAGAAAAATCCATAAATATTTGCTTGAATTCAGTTGTGTTTTATTTTTGATTATTTGTTTTCTTAAATAAAAAGTGTTAAGTTAGAATTATTTCCCTTGAATTTAAAAAAAAAAGAGAGAAAAGTTATAAAAGTTATAAAAGTTATCAATTTGTTAGTTGCATTTTTTGAAATTTTCCGTTAATTATTTTTGTCTAAATTTCTTTAAAAGTTAATAGACAAAAAAAAAGTTAAAGTTGCTTGTTTAAAAAAAATTTTTCAAAAATTTGTTTCATTTTTGTCTTTCTCAAAAATTTGCAAGGCATGACTGTGGAAGACATAGAAGAATAATTTCTTTCATTTGAAGACAATTGGGAACAAGAAGATCAAGTCCTATATGAAGAAGACACTTCAAGAGAATGAATCTGATTTGAGTTTTAATGAGTACAATGCCTACATGGATGACTAAAGGTCGTAGAATGAAGAAGATTATGGCTATGAACCAGACATAGAAGAACCCGAGTCTGAACACACTTTAATCTACAAGAAGTGGAATGAAGAAGAATCAGAAGAATGGAGAGACCAAGAGTATAAAGAAGACGAATCTCAAGGAGTCTATGAAGAACATCAATGCCGTGAGGAGCATGATCCAAGCACCAACGAGTCTGAGTATGGAGGAGAGCCGTGGGCTATAGAGAGGACTACCCAAGTTCTAGAAGTGAAGAAGATCCCCACCAAGAAGTGAAGGAATCATATTGCTTTAGGAGTTTTTCAAGGAACAATGGTGTGAAATACCATAATCTGAGCATGAAGATTATCAACCTCCCAAGAAAGCAGAGAAGTCCAACAGCTATGGAGTTGTTCCATATCAAGTACAAGATTACTTAAAGATAATTTGTCAAAAGAAGCAAGTCAAGAAAAAAAGTAGGTCTCTAGTCTTTTCAAGAACTAATAAAGACCCAGAAGTGTACTTGCAATAGGAAGAAAATATGGAGGAGTGGTTACAAATCAACAAAATCCCAAAGGAAAAGAAGCTAGTACAAGCTGTCACAGTCTTCACATAAAAGGTTTATGAATGGTGGCTAAAAGAAAGTGATCCAACCATCTACAAGAACCCAGTGCTAGATTGTAAAGACCTTAAGTCACAAATGCATAAGGAATTTGTAGAGAAACGTCAAACCATACAAAGGAGACTGAAGTCCACATCAAAATCGCAAACTGCTTACAAATCAAGGTCCAAGAAAGTATTCATAAGCACCTTACAAAAGCAAGCATAGGATAAGAAGACTTCTCAAGAAAAGGAGGACCAACTAGACCCAACCACATTCATTGTTCCGCCAGGATTACAAAAATGGTGGCAACAATTCAAGAAGGACTACAACATAAAGGATAAGAAAACAGAGCAAGAACCGTGTACAAAAAAACTGCAACAAGGGATCAATGTCTCTAGCATTAGTACCTTTCAAAAACAACCAGCAGCGCCACATCAAGGTAAGTGTTTCAACTCTAATAAGTTTAAAGAACAGACATGTTATATATGTCACAAAAAAGGACACTATGCTGCAATTCATTTGAAATGATTCAAATTCTCCAAAAATAATAATTAAAATAACATTCTCAAAATAATCCAAAACGTTTTATAAAATAATAATATCAAATTAATTTAATGTCAAAATAATCAATCGAAACCCGTATGAAATAAATAATAAATAAATCCGGAAAAGATTATTCAAATGTCAAACCGTTTCATCGACTTCATTGCTACTCGGGCATGACGACAGCCTCACCTGAGAGATTGGGGAGGGGGATGAGTAAATAGATTACCAAGTGAGAAATGAGTCTAAGGACACATGAATCCACCAGAACAACTTATAACAATAATTTAAGACAAGTCCAAGGCTAAAACATGTAAACAATCATAGTGTCTAGAACACTCACACATATGACCACTCAGTGTCATACACACAAACCAGGGGATACATTCTCATGCAGGGCACACCATACATGACAAACGACAAGACGAATCTTCATTAAGGGCACACCATACATAACCGAAACTCCTTCCCTTCACAAACAAAAGAAACATACACGTCCTCATGCAAGGAACACCATAAATGACAAACGGCCATGCGAATCTTAATGCAGGGCACACCATACATGAAAGACCCTCATCACACCATATCTCAATCCCACATGATTCGAAAGTCTGGGTCTAAATACTAACACCACTTTCGAACCAACCTATCACTAACTCCTAACGCTCGCATCTAACACAACACATCAATACAACTTAGCATGCTCTAACATAAAATCATCACACAAAAGTTTTAATCCTTTAATCTTATGGATTCTATGTGATACATATATATATATATATATATATATATTTGTTTACATAATATATAGTTTATACAATAACAAACAATAACACATCTTTTATTAATTAGACACGTTACATACATGTTTTAAACAAAGACTCAAACCAGAGATTAACGGCTATAAGAATGAGCAAATGGAAGCACTCAACGAATTCCTCACCTTAGCAACAGAAGAACAAACTTTCCTTTTTTGTAAATTGCCAAAAAGGGAAAAATTCCTTAAATTGAAACCTGCCATAAATGGAAGTTCGAAACAAAGTGAGGACTACTGATATCAGACAGCTCAAAAACGATATCAGTAATCACTCGGGACCAGATTCCAGATCAGAACGACTCCTAGACAAAATTACCAAAAAATCCTCACAACTTCAGACAGCCATAACTTTCAAACCACAACGATTCACGAGAAATTGAAGGCAGATTTAGAATTAGAACAGCATGAACTATCACATACCAAAACATTACACAGATTGTAGACGTTTCAATTTTCCGGCGAACCTTCTGGTGGTGGTTGACGGCGCGTCAGGCGTCCAAATCCGGCGATTCCGGTGTGCTTTGCTTCGTCTGAGAGAGATCTACAGTTTGATATGTAGATCAGTAAAATCTGAGACCATATGAAAAAGTTAAAATTGAATATCCAAATCTGAAAAAACTCACCTCCACGACTCCTGCGAGTTGTGGTGCTTCTGACGAGGGCGGAGACTGTAGTGGTTGTGACGAGTCTGAAATTTGGCAGAGCTTCGCTGGGAATTGAATATGTCAGGCAGAAGGGGCTTTGTCTCTACTTTTATAAACTTTGGGAAGAGGAGATGCCTTAGGGTTAGACAATTGGGACTACATTTCGCACGTGTCTTGGGCTGAGATGTTACAGTTCTCCCCCAGTACAAGAAAATTCGTCCCCGAATTTAAGCCCAAGTCTTTTCACTCTTTAGCACACTCAACAAACAACTCCGAATAATCCTCCCGCATAAACTGCTCAGGTTCCCAAGACTCTTCACTAATAATCCTTCCTAGCGGACTAAAACTTTCCAAACATTTTTCCCCTAACTTCATTTTCATAACGCTGCAAGATCTCTCGCGGTAAACTCGGGGCTGTCAGATCCCCATTCAAATCCTTCGGTTTCTGTGACAAAATCCACTCAGGTTCTCGAACTACTTTTCGAAGAACTGAAACATGGAACACATCGTGGAAATCAGCTAACTCTAACGGGAGCTTAAGCTTATAAGCAACTTCCCCAATCCTTTATGTGATAACATATGGTCCCATGAACCTCGGCTTAAGCTTCTTCAGCTTCACGTAGCTGTCAGCTCCTCTAAAGGTTGTCATCTTCAAATATAATGAGTCTCCCACTACGAAAACCAAATCCCTCCTTCTTTTATCAACATAATTCTTTTGATGATCATGATTTTCTTTAAGTCTACTGCGCAACACCTCAACTTGTTTCTCTCTCTCGAACCAGATATGGATCCAAATCCCGTCGTTCTCCAACTTCAGTCCAAAAAAGTGGAGTTTGACAAGGTCTACCGTACAAGGCCTCATAAGGTGACATCTTAATACTCGCATGGTAACTGTTATTATAGGAAAATTCTGCTAGAGGCAGAAAATTTCCCCAACTATCACCCCAATCAAGAACACAAGCCCGAAGTAAATCCTCAACAGTCCTAATGGTTCGCTCTGAATTCCATCTGTCTGAGGATGGTTCGCTGTACTGAGATGAAGCTTAGTACCCAAAGCTTTCTGAAAAGCCTGCCAGAAAATTGAAGTGAACTTTGGATCACGATCCGATACAATACTCACTGGAACACCATGCAGTCTAACAATCTCATCCAGATAAATCTGAACTAAAACCTCGGTCTTATCCATCTTCTTGTTAGCTACAAAGTGTGATGACTTGGTGAGTCTATCCACTACTATCCAAATAGCATCTTTATTGTTTGTTCTCCTTGGAAGTCCGGTCACAAAATCCATAGTTATCATATCCCACTTTCATTCTATAATGGTAAATCCTGAAGTAAACCTACTCGTAACTTGACACTCAGCTTTAACCAACTGACAGTTCTGACATTGAGACACCTAAGTCGCAATCTCCTGCTTCATGTCTTCCCAATGGCAATAACGCTTCAAATCAGCATACATCTTATTGCTGACTGGATATATAGAAAAACGAGACTGATGAGCCTGACTTAGAATCTCTCTCCACATTTGAAGCACTGAGGTGGACCTCTACCTCGGGGACACTCGGTACTTTTATGACCCGACTGATTGCAGGAATAGCAAATGACCTGGTTTTGGATTTTGGCTGCTCCACCTGCTGCTTCCTGAGCTACATCCCAAGTGTTCTTCTGATTATCATTTCCTCTAGGCGCTTTGGACGATGAACTCCTGAGGTACCTCTGCTCCTCAGCCAAACCTTCTTCCTGCATAGCTGCTTGCTCAACCAGCTTATACATGGAAGAATAACCCCTCACTGAACAACTGTACCTGATCTCAACCCACATTCCTTTCAAGAACCACTGAATCAACTCTTGCTCGTCATGGTAACGACCAGCAAACCTCCTCAAACGAGTAAATTCCACCTTGTGGTCGCGTATCGGGTGGCTCCCCTGACGAAGATCCTGGAAGGCAATCTCCATCTTGTCCATCATCTCCCGTGAGAAATAACGCTTTAAAAACTCCGAGTTGAAATCCTCCCAAGTCAAGTGCTCACAACCACCAGCTCTGTCCACAACTCCGTCCCACCAATACAAGGCGCTATCCTTCAGATACTGTATCGCTAAACCCAAGCGATACTCTGCTGGACATCTCGTATTCTCAAAATTCCTCTCCAGATTTCTCTTCCAATTATCAGCAGCTAAAGGACCTGACTCCCCAGTAAAATACTCAGATTTCTCTCAAAGCATCCCAATAAGATAACTCAAGCGTCGGAGCTTGGTTGGGTGGTGGCGGTGGTGAGTAATACATTCTGGCCCTAGCAGACACATAACCAGTAGGTAGGGGGGTGAAATAGGCCTTCCCGCCCCAACAGCAGGCTCACGAGGAAGAGGTCCCTCCTTCGAACAAACTTCTTCAGTTTGCTCCTCCCACATATGCTCTCCAAACCTCTGCTGGTACCTCAACAACTCAGCCTGCAACGCCTCAATCTGCGACTGAGAACTTTTATTCTTTGCCTCAGAAGAGTCACCCTTAGAACCAGATCCACGAATCGGGTTAGACTTCTCTGCAACACTCCCAAAAGATGCAACAGAGGTAGTAGCTCTAATAACACGAGCACTTTTTGCCACTTCATTTCCCTTAGGCGGCATCTGAAAATATAACCGAAGATTAGCAACGACAAAACACAAATTCTAAAAGCATAGCGGAAGAACAAATAAGCAGGTCGATGAGCTGTTTCCTTCATTTTTTTTTTTTTTTTTTGGAAACCACTTGAAAACATTTTCTCAAGACTGCCTATCCGGGTCAGCACCGGTTTGACAAACCTGGTCTCTGATACCAAGTTGAAACGACCTTAATTCTCTGAAAATAATAATTAAAATAATAATCTCAAAATAATCTAAAATGTTTTATACAATAATAATACTAAAATAATTTAATATCAAAATAATCAATCAAAACCCGTATTAAATAAATAATAAATAAATCCAGAAAAGATTATTAAAAAGTAGAACAGCTTCATCAACTTCTTCACTACTCGGGCACGACGACAGGTTCACCTGATAGATTGGGAAGGGGGATGAGTAATTGGATTATCCAGCGAGAAATGAGTCTAAGGACTCATGAATTCACCAAAACAATTTACAACAATAATTTAAGGCAAGTCCAAGGCTAAAACATATAAACAATCACAGTGTCTAGAACAATCACACATATGACCACTCAGTGTCACATACACAAACTAGGGGACACGTTCTCATGCAGGCACACCATACATGAGAAATGGCCAGACGAATCTTCATGCAGGGCACACTATACATGACAAACAGCCATGCAGGACACACCATACATGACAGAAACTCTTTCCCTTCACAAACACAAGAAACATGCACGTCCTCATGCAGGGCACACCATACATGACAAACGGCCATGCAAATCTTCATGCAGCGCACACCATACATGACAGACCCTCATCATACCATATGTCAATCCCACATGATTCGAAAGTTTGGGTCTAAATGCCACAACACCACTCTCGAACCAACCTATCGCGAGCTCCTAACGCTCGCATCTAACACAACACATCAATACAACTAAGCATGCTCAAACAACAAATCATCACACAAAAGTTTAATCCTTTCATCTTATGGATTCTATGTGATATATGTATATATATGTTTACATAATATATAGTTTATACAATAACAAACAATAACACATCTATTATTAATTAGACACGTTACATACATGTATTAAAAACCGACTCAAACCAGAGATTAACGGCTATAAGAATGAGCTAATAGAAACACTCGTCGAATTCCTCACCTTAGCAACAGAAGAACAAACTTTCTTTTTTTTGTAAATTGCCAAAAAGGGAAAACTTCCCTAAATGGAAACCTGCCATAAATGAAAGTTCAAAACAAAGTGAGGAATACTGATATGAGACTGCTTAAAAACGATATCAGTAACCACTCAAGACCAGATTCCAGATCAGAACGACTCCTAGACAAAATTACCAAAATACCTTCACAATTTCAAACAGTCATAACTTTCAAACCACAACGATTCACGAGAAACTGAAGGCAGATTCGGAATTTGAACAGCATGAACTATCACAAACCGGAAAATTACACAGATTATAGACGTTTCAAATTTTCGGCGAATCTTCCGGCGGCGATTGACGACACTTTCGGCGTTCAATTCTGGCAATTACGGTGTGCGTGGCTTCGTCTCGGAACGATCTACAGTTTGATATGTATATCGGTAAAATCTGATTCCGTATGAAGATGTTACGGTCGAATAACCAAATCTGGAAAAACTCACCTCAACAACTCCTGCGAGTTGTGGTGCTTCTGACAACGGCGGAGACTGTGGCGACAGCGACGAGTCTGAAATTTGGCAGAGCTTCATTGGAAATTGATTGTGTGAGGCAGAAGGGGCCTTGCCTCTCCTTTTATAGATTTTGGGAAGAGAAGAGGGTTAGGCAGTTGGGCTTCAATTTCGTACGGGACTTGGGCTGGGATGTTACATTGTTCATAAAAGAAAGTAGTACTAGAAGAGAAAAGTAAATTTTCTAAAACAAGTAATAGATTGATTCAATCTAATTTATTAAATTCCAATTCAAGTATAATGCACTTGTCTTTGCCAAAAAACTTCGATCCAAGAATATGACAAGAAGAAGGAAAGACAAGCAGAGGTGAAAACTTACAAGAAATGCAGAAATTGTTGGAATGAAGAAGAAATGTTGAATTTAGAGAGACCTTGAAGTCTTTCATATATGCCGTGTGTTATATAGTCAAAGGGGAGTGTCTAAGGCTTGTTTGTGTTCTAGTGTTATTTAATCCTTGTAGCCATTCATGTATAAGGCAATCTTTGTATCCAAACAAGCCTAGACTAGATTAGTATAAATATCTCTCTCCTTCCTATTTTGTAACTTAAAAACTATTATTCTCATTCTCTTAATAAAATCATTCTTCTCTCTAAATCTCTCTAATATCTCATTCTCTCATTCAACAAATTTCTTAATCTCATAATCTTTCATGTTTAAAAGAAATGCAGATATCCCATCTGACCTGTTTAAAGGAGACTGAGAACGAAGAAGATGAGCAATAGAATGTACTATTACCGCAAGCAAGCAAAGAGTAAATCATCACCCAACTTGTAGATGCAATCATTGTAAGCATAAGTTTTACACTATCTATCCATATAGTTTTAAACACAGATATAATGCACTTGCTCTTGCCTTTTGAGATTTATTTCAGGAGCAAACCATATCAGAAGGAACAAGGGAGAAGAAGCCTTGATGAAGGAACTAAAACGGAATTTAGGAGTCAAAGGTGATGAAAACAAAGGGAGCCTCAAGGAGAAGCCTCCAGATCAAACACCAATTCACTCCACTGAGATGAATATCAAGAAACCCACATGTGTTCTTCAGGTAAGTTATTCTTTCACTAAGTCTATTTCACAAGATTCAAGACATATTCTGATGAACTTACTAGAACTGAAACTACTCTAAAATTCACGTGGAAAAAGAATATATTACAATTAGGATAAAATGTTTAACCAGATCATACTTTTATAAAGCACCCATGATGCACTTGTTTCTTTTCCAAAGTGTTGAGATCATTTCAGGTATTACGGAGGTCAAAAGCAAATAAGTTACACCAGATCAAAGAAAAGGTGTAATCCTATCTTATCTGCACAAAGGAGAGCCCCTTGATGCACCACATGCCACCAAGCCATAACAATACCAAGGTAAGACTCTAAACTCTCAAAGGAGAATGAAAGAGATTTTAATGAGGCAACACCTCTAATGTGCATGGAGAATAAGGCTTGTTCCCAATCTCTCCTCATTCACAAATCCACAAGGCCACAAGAGAACAAAACTGGACATATCAAAAACATATCTCTTTCTTGGAGCATATCAACAAAACCAGGAGAAGTTAAGCTACGAATAAACCTGTTCCAGAAACTCAACTCATCAAGGTATCATGGAGATGAAGAATTGTTTCAAAAGATTTCCACATGAAGACGGTATTCAAATTGAAAGAATATGAGATAAAGAGATTTGTAGAATTAGAGAATGAGAGAATGAGAGATTAGAGAATAATGATTGTATTAAGAAAATGAGAATAATAGTTTTCTAAGTTACAAATAAGGAGATAAATAACTATTTATACTAATCTAGTATAGGCATGTTTAGATACAAGGATTGCCTTATACATGAATGGCTACAAGGATAACATAATACTAGAACACAAACAAGCCTTAGACACTCCCCTTAGACTTCGAATGCACACATCTTTAATTCAAGAGTTAAAGGCCTTCTTCCTTTATCATTTCTTCTTCATTCCAACACTCCCCCTGAAGCTTAAGACATGGAGAATGTCTAAGCTTGCAACCATGAAGCATTACCTCATTAAAAACCTAAAGAAGGAAAACCCAATTGGGACAAAACCTTTTCTAGGGAAAAAGAGTATGACACTCCATGTTGTGATCATTGTTGTAGAATGGTCATAAGGCCAAGTCTTGGATAGATGGAGGCGCCATTCTTCAAAGTTGTTGTCTTGGTGAACACATCAGCTAGTTGATTCTCACTCCTTGTATAGCAAGGCAAGATGATTCCTTTTTCAATAGCTTCTCTTACTTTATGGCAGTCTACTTCTATATGCTTGGTACTTTCATGAAACACAAAGTTGGAGGCAATGTGTATAGCAGGCTGATTGTCACAATGGATGGTGATAGGATGATCAAAGCTCACGGCTAAGTCCTCAAGGAGTTGTTTCAGGCAAATGCATTCAGTGGTAAGCTTTCTCATGGCTCTATATTCTGATTCTGCACTAGAGCATGATACCACCTTTTGCTTCTTGGTTTTTCAAGTCACAAGGTTCCCTCCTATGAAAGTACAATAGTCTGTGCTACTTCTTCTATCCTCCCTATCCTCCTGTCCAATCTATTGCAACCCATCCATATACCTTGTTCATGAGTGCCTTTTAGATATCTCAAAATTTGATTTTCCATACCCCAATGTCTTATCTTTGGACCTTGCATGTGTTGAGATACCTGATTCACAGCAAAACATAAATCTGGTCTAGTGATGGTTAGATAAATAAGCTTACCAATCACTTTCCTATAGAGCTTAGGATCATGAAAATAAATATCCTCCTCTAGCTACCCCTTAATTCCGATTTTATAATTTTCTTCTAAGGGTGTTTTGGCTAGTTTATCTTCCATCATACATGTAGATGTTAGTAAATCTATAACATATTTTCTTTGAGATAAGAAGAGACCTTCCTTGAACCTACACACTTCAATTCCTAAGAAGTATTTAAGTTCTCCTCAATCCTTAATATCAAAGACACTCTTCAAATATTCTTTTTTAGATGCAATACCAATACTATCACTACATATATGATTATATCATCTACATAAATGAGAATTACCACAACCTTCCTTACTCTTTAGTGTAAAAAGAGTATGTTCAACTTCAGATCTTTTGAAGTCTTTATCCATCAAGGTTACACTTAGCTTGTGGTACCAAGCTCTTGGAGATTGTCTAAGGCCATAGATGGCCTTCCTCAGCCTGAGTATGTCGCCGGCCCCTACCTCTTCCTCTAGACCTGGTGGAGGTGACATGTATACCTCTTCTTCTAATTCACCTTGTAAGAATGAATTCTTAACATCCATTTGCCATAATTCTCAATCAAGGTTATTAGCAAGTGAAAGAACAACATTAACATAATGAAGCTTAGCTACAGGTGCAAAGGTATCCATATAATCTTCACCATAAGTCTGAGTAAATCCTCTTGCAACCAACCTAGCTTTATATCTATCAATTTCACCATTGCTTTTGAATTTAATGGTAAAAATCCACTTAGAACTTACAGCCTTTTTCCTTTAGGTAAAGTGGCTGGAGCATAGGTATCATTCCTTTCCATGGCTTGTTTCTCAGCTAGGATAGCTTCCCTCCATTCTTTCTTAGTCATAGGTTTCTCATATGTCTTTGGAATATATTCCTTATCAAGACTTGAAATGAAAGCAACATGGTTAGTAGGTTAGTGAGCAATGTTACAAACTCCCTGATCATGATAAACCACAACATTCCCATTGTAGAAGACTGGTGGATTCCTTTGTCTTGTACTCCTTCTTAACACTGTAGGTGGAGCTTCTTGGATAGGCTCTTCTTCTTCACCTAAAGCTTCAATGTGAGTAGGTACATTTCTTGATCTTTTGGAAGATGAGACTATAATTGATTCATCTTATGAGTCTTGTTGGACATGAGTAGATGCTTCACCCCCCATATGTTCAAGAGGAGGAAGGCCAGGGGAGCTGGAGGTTGATGCCCACAGATTGGATGAACCTGCCGGGGTTGATGGCCGCAGCCCGGCTCGGCTGGCTGTATCAGAGCAGGGGCTGTGCTCGGACTGGACGCGGCTGGTACATGATGAGGAGCAGGAATCGTGGGCTGAGGATGAGGAGAAAATATTACAATGCTCTCCAAGAGCCTCCTCAAGTTTTCAGTTTGGTCTGATTTTGTTGTGGAGATGTCTTTGAATTGATCCCAACTTCCTTCTTCATAGAAAACTTTTGATTCTTGGAATTTGACATCTCTGGATACTAAGACTCTTCTGGTCTCTGAATCATAACATTTGTATCCATTCTGGGTGGAGGAATACCCAATGAACATAGCTTTTGTACTCTTTGGTTCCAGCTTGTTCCTTTGCTCTTTTGGAACTAATACAAAACAAACACAACCTAAAACTCTTAAGTGATTAATGTTAGGTCTAATTTTGTTTAGTACCTCAAATGGAGACAAGTCATCTAGGACTTTTGTAGGAGTCCTATTAATCAAGTAGCATGCAGCTACAAGAGCATCCCCTTAAAATATTTTGGGAACTTTTATATGGAACATCATTGTTCTCAGAACTTCCATCAAATGCATATTCTTCCTTTCAGCCACTCAATTTTGTTGTGGACTGTAAGGACAGCTGGTTTTATATTTAATGCCATGCTTGGCCAAGTGTTGTTCAAGTCTGGTGCTAGTGTATTCTCATTCATTATCTGTTCTAAAGCATTTAATACTTGCATTGTATTGGTTAGTAACATATGCTTGAAAATTTAGAAATGCATCAAATACTCTATCTTTAGAACTAAGCAAAGTGACCCAAGTATATTTGGACTTTTCATCAATAAATGTCACAAAATACTTGTGGTTTTCTATAGATGGAAATGGAGATGTCCAAACATCATAATGCACTAACTCAAAACAATTATCATAAGTATGCAAAGATTTCTCAAAAATTGTTTTTCAATGTTTTCCAAGTATACAAGAATCACGCATATTCTTTGGCATTTTTAGACCAGGAACAATTAGTTATAGTGTCCTAGGATAAGGATGTCCTAATCTAGCATTCCAAATATCATAATCATCACTAAAAGTGCTAGTACTAGCAACCTGTTCTAACCCCTTTGCATTGGTCATATCTTCAAGCACATACAAGTCATTTCTTGTAGTTCCTTGTCCAAATCTCCTACTAGTCTCAATATCCAGAAGTAGAAATCATTAGAACCAAAGATAGCTCTACAATTTAAATCAGTAGTAGCTGGTTTAACTGAAAGCAAATTAGAAGTAAAAGGTAGCATGTAAAAGACTTTAGATTCTTTATCAACCAACTTAAGCTTTCCTATGCCTTTAATTGGTACTTTAATTCCATTAGCAATGACAACATTACCTAAGGCAGGTTTTATATTCTCTAGCAATCCTAGATTACTAATCATTTGATGAGAAGCACCAGAATCAACAACCAATGATTTAGAGGCATTAGGAGTAAAATAAGTTTGAAAATAAGCATGAAAAAGTTTACCCATCACATTATCATCCTTAATTGCTTTGAGAAGAGCTTCTATATCTGATTTTGTCACAAATTCAGATGCTCAAGACATGGAACCAGTTGGGGCTGAGGGACAATGGTAGCTGGTACACACTTTTGAAGAAGCCGGGAGCTTGTACATGCAATGGCCGCTTACTTGCAGCTGAGTGTGGTCGGCTGTGGTCTGTTGTCTTTCAAGGGCCCAGCTTGGTTTCAGCTCAGGGTGAAGTACCCAACATTCCTTCTTTGTATGGCCGCTACTTTTGCAATGGTCACAAGTTGGTCTCTTCTTCATAGTTTAATTTGTTGTTGTTGGTTTGAAGAAACTCTTGTGTGCAGCCACCAATTCAGCCTTGTTGCCAAATACTCCATGAGATCCTTGCTCCTTTTGGATTTGAGCACAAGCACCTTCCAAGCTATGAAGTTTATCAGACCTGAGAATATGCTTAATAAGATCTGAGCAAGTTGTGTTAATAGTTAATAGTAACCCAAACACCTTATCTTGTTCTTTCCTTTCTAGGAGAACAATAGGGTCAATTGTGGCTGGCCTTAGCATCTCTAGCTCAGCCCACAATGCTCTGAATGAGCCATAGTGCTTTGTAAATTCTGCATCCTCCTGCTTCAATTAATTCAAAGACTTTTACACCTTAAAAATTCTTTAAGAGGTTAGTGGTGTTTCCATACACCTTTTGCAAAGTGTCCCAAAGTTCCTTAGCATTCTCACTAAAAAATAAGACTCTAAGAGATCACTAGCAAGAGAGTTTTGAAGTATAAAGAGTACCAAATGGTCTTCTTGGTACCATTTGGCTTGAGCAGCCACAGCCTCATTAACTTCAGCAACTTCATTTTCTTCAAGACCATTAGTTGAAATATGATTCTAATGGTCTTTACCACCCAAAGTGGTTTTCATGGTCCTAGACCATAAGAGATAATTTGCTCCATGTAGAATGATTGGAACTCTGAATGTAGTTTGAATCTCCATGCTTTATAGGCTGACAGGAGCTGGCTTGTGTAGCTGGTCGGGACGTATGTTCGGGACGTCTGGTCATGACGTGTGGTCGGGACAAGGTTGGTCGGAATGAGCTGGTCGTGACACGGGACAGCTGGTCAGGACGCGGGACAGCTGTGGTTACCAAGAGCGTGTAGGCCGTGTTCGTACAAGCATGGACACGGGACAGTGCATCTTAACTGATCGGACAAGGGACAGTGCAGGCCACGTGGACATGAGCTTGGATCTTGGGCGCGTGTGGAACAACCCGGCCCCGTGGAACAAAAACCCCTTCAACAAACTTCAACCAATTTCAATTAACTCCTGCAACAGAATTTAACCAACTCCAACCAACGAGATCAACTTCTAACAGTCCTTATCTTCACAACCAATGCTGATCCACCAACACTAATCAAATTTTACTAATAAACGAATCCAAAAATTCAAGTTTCCCTCTTTTTTCAAAATTTTTACTTAAACACTTCTGATTGAAACCAAACTTCGTGGAGACCCTCACAAGATGCTTATCTAACTTTCCAGATTAAAATATTTGAAGAAAACTGAGAAAGGATAAGAATTTTATCACCAGATTCTTGTCAGAGGCAATTTCTGACGTCTTGAGGAAAAACTTCAAGAACTTCCTTCAAACGTAAGAGAATTAAGTTCTTCTTTCTCTAAACAGAAACTATACTCGATGGGCTCTATATTAGGATTTGGAAAAGCACAATTTGGTGAAGATTTGATGACGGAATGATCAGAGAAACACGGAGGTTTGCGGCGGAGGCAATCGCAGAGGTCCGATTCAAGAAAATTTTTATATTTTGATTCTTGTGTTCAAATGAAGTAAATCCAATTGTCCTGGCTTCAGAGCTCGCCGAAGAACAATCCAGAAAAAGCAGATCGTCAAAAACTGCCGTGGTTTGATCGTAATTTGCGATCAAATTTGACAGACGAAATATGAATGAAAAATAGATTGTTATGAAGATGATTTCTTCTTGATTCAAAGATTTAATGATGAATTTTACCCAGATTTTTGTAACCTGGCTCTGATACCATGAAAGAATAGGAGATTAAGAAATTTGTAGAATTAGAAAATGAGAGAATGAGAGATTAGAGATGAATGATTGTAATAAGAAAATGAGAATAATAGTTTTCTAAGTTACAAATAAGGAGAGAGATATCTATTTATACTAATCTAGTCTAGGCTTGCTTGGATACAAGGATTCCCTTATACATGAATGACTACAAGGATAACATAATACTAGAACACAAAAAAGCCTTAGACACTCTTCTTATACTTAGACTACACACGCCTTTAATACAAGAGTTAAAAGCCTTCATCCTTCATCATTTCTTCTTCATTCCAACACAACTTTTAATACAGAGATTTTCCAATGAACCAGAAGGAGACAAGTGGATACTAATTGAAGTATTCCAATTGAACCAGGAGGAACCAAGTTGTAAAAGAACTTTTTATGGAAACTTCACCCATCAGAGGTTCAAAGAGAATTGGAATCATGCAGAAATCAATTATGGTTCAAAAGTTATTCAACTTTTAAACTAGGGATACCTGACTTACCTTATTTGAAAGCTCACAGATTTAAGAAGATTTAAACTCACTCTTGGCGACCAGGAGAGATATCTAAGCCTCCAAGAGTCACATCAAACCATCCAGAAGGGCCATTTATCATATTACCATGCACCATCATACACAAGATCGTGCGGATCTCTTTGTGCTCACACTTTTCTTATATGGTCGGATTCACACTTGGTGCTATAACTTTCCAACAGTTATATATTATTTACTTCTGCTTTTTGGGCAACTTCTATGATGACCAAAATATTCCAGAGAAGCTCACATATCCCCTTAACTCGTCCAAATACAAGAGAAGCTTCACTTTTCATATTAATGATTGATTTACTCAATATTGTCTAAAACAGCTATTGTATTCAATTGTTTGATTTCTTTTTTTTCTTACACCTTCTAGGACGTTATTGGATCCATGTAAAAGCATTATATAAATCTCATTTCGTCCATAGTATAATGCACATTTCAATTAACTAAGTTTATAAACAAAAGAGAATTCTTTTCTTTTTCAAAGTGTCTTTGAATTTATGTGTCTTTAGTTTTATTTGAGAGATTCATTTGATTCTTTAGATTATAAAGTTAGGTTTGTTTGTGTGATTCAACCAAGTCTAGTTCTCCAAGGATTGAGAGAGTTCATTAGCCTACCGATTGAGAAAGTCAATCGCCCTTTTCACCCTCATCTCTACCAACACTCATCTTCCGCTCTAGCCTTAGTCCTTGAATCCGTGTGTATAAGACAAGATGGATTCCGAGTCTTACATCAAATTGTGGTCAGAATTGTTCACCCCCCAAGGTGTCCAATGGAACATGTCAACAGCCTATCATCCACAAAATGATGGTCAACTGAGGTGGTGAACAAGTGTTTGGAGACATATCTCAGGTGTATGTGTAGTGATAAGCCGCATTTATGGAATAAATGTCTCTCTCTCTCTGAGTTTTGGTATAACACCGATTACCATACCACAACAATAACCACTCCATATGAAGTTATGTAAGGGGAACCACCTCCAATTCATCTACCGTATATACCAGGTGAATCAAAGGTGGAGGTCGTATCCTGTTGCTTACAAGAACGAGAGAAGATGATTCAAGTCCTCAAATTTCTTTAACTAAGGGAGCAACACAGGATGAAGAAACTCACAGATAAGCATCGCTCAGAGAGATATTGCGGTAGGCGATTATGTCTACCTGAAACTGAAACCATTCAGGCAGAAATAACTTGTTGTACGTTTGAATCAAAAGCTAGCTCCTAAGTACTATGGGAAGGTGTTGGATAAATGCAGAGAAGTTGCTTATAAATTGGAGCTTCCAATGTTTACAAAAATTCATCAGGTATTCCATGTGCCCCAGCTCAAACGAATGATTGGAGCGAGTTCAGTTTCCACATTGTTACCACCAGATGTTAGCGATGTGTTGGTAAGAGAACCAAAATTGATTATCCAGCGTAAGATGGTTAATCACCATGGTAAACCAGTAACTATGGTGTTGATTAAATGGACTTCAGAGATTGCAGAGGAGGCTACATAGGAATATATGTATGACTTGTTGCAGAAATTTCCCGATTTAAACCTTGATGTCAAGGTTTCTTTGACGGGGGATTTGATATAGGATATTGGCGGGAGACGACTCGTGCGTGGCAAAAGATAAGGAGCCGTTATTTGAGGGGATTAAGTGTATCAGTTTGTTATTATCTTTTCAATTTAGTAACAATAACAAATCAGTTAGGATTTGTTATTCGATATTCTGAGCTATAAAAGCTCTTGAGTTTGTATTCTGAAGACAATCTTACAATTAATATTGATTTCTCTTTCTCTCTTCTCTATCCTTTATTCCTCACGTGAATCGTTGTTACGGTATTGATCCTTTTATTTCACGAATATGTCCCATCATGAGCTTCTGTTTGTTTCATTGAACAATCAGAAGGAAATTTCAGGGAAGCTCATTCTTGCAACACGGATGCTCCAAGGTGTTGAAGTGGCTGTGTTGGTGGTTGGTAGACCGGGGGCATTCGAGGACAAAGCGACGGTCTGTCTTATTCCTCGTTTCGTTGTCTAGAGACGTCTCTTGCTTTAGCTCGGATTGGTGTGATGTGCCTTTGTTGGTGGTGAATCGGGGATAAAGGGTTAGATCTGTCGTGGATGGCAGTTCCCCACGGTGGCAAAGACCTCTTCTTGATGCCTTTGAAACTCAAACCGGATTGAAGAAAGGAGTTGACGTGGTGAAGTGAAGCGTTGTGTCGATGTTGTTTACCGACAAGATTGAGGTTCTATGGTCGGTTACGACTTCGGTGGTAAACGATTAGTTGGTCACGGGTTTTGGCGTAAACGGAGGCGTTCATTTAGGGAGCATGATATATTCTGATTAGCTTCTCTGGACAACATGGCCTCCGGTTAGTCTCTAGCGAAACAGGTTTTGCTACCGCTATGTCCGCCGACATTCGTAAACAGATCTTTCTATTTTGCTTCCTAGCCTTATAAACTATTCCCCAATCATAGTTTCTTCTCATTCCCGATGTGTTTTGGCAGGTGAGCCTAGTCTAAGTTCGTATTAGCCGCACTTTTATCCAACCTATCGTTGGAGGGTTATGTTCTGGTGTTCATTCCGGATTGAAATTTATTAAAGTTAAACCTTTTTTATAAGATTTTTCTTAAAACTCCTTATTTTCTTTTCTATACGTCTGAAGATCTTTTCATTTTATACAGAATAATCTTAGTTGAAAAATATCCTCAAAAACCTCAACGAAGTATCACAACTAATTCTCAAAAGACAGGGACCAACGTGTGCTTGCTGGTTATTCTACCAACCTTAAATACTTCCGACTGAAGCCACCAAAAGCTACCACGAACTATTTTGTTTTTCCAACACCAAAATCAACATTAAGAAAATCTGAATATTCAATTCGACCGTACTTGGACCACATATGAGAAATAATAATATAAAGCTAAAGAAAAAGTATAATAATATCTCAAATAACGAGACAAATGCCTACAAAACGAATATTGTGGCAAAATAAAAAGGGAAGGTGACGACATCGGATCCTCTTCATTGCACGTGAGGCATTGATCAATTGATTTTTGCCCTGTCTTTCAATTTACATTGTCGTACCATTTTTTTCTTTAAGATTCTTCTGTTGAAAGGATGAAAAGTTAAAAATACAGGGCCTAGCCCAGTGTTTTGCGTGTCCTATTTTCTTTTAATTTTGCATCACCCTTTTTGGGGTTCGTAAAATTGAATGGTTAACCTTTGAGTCCACGTGCCTTGTACTTTTTCCGAATTGGTCGGTTCTGACTTATGTGAGTTTACACTGAATAACAAGTATTATGTCCGTGTTGAGTTGTTAGTGTTTTCAGTATTAAAAGAATAATGATTGTTAGGTGGAACAGTATTCTATTATTATAAAATTAGGAAATTAGGAAGACAATCTTTATTAATACTTGTTTTTAACAATTATGAACCAAACTGGCTAAACACATTTTGGGATGAATATGAAAATAGAAGGTTGTTTTCCGATATACTAAAATAATTGGCAAATTCGGACCGCGTTTCCAACCGCTATAATAGTCAAAATAGTTCTCGTCATTCTTTGATAATTTTATGATGTATATGAAAAGTGGTCAAATTTTTTCTACCAAACAAAAAGTGATACGAAATTCAATTGGTATCATCAGATTATGGCAAAAATTGGTTCAAGTTTCTTCTTTTCACAAATTCAATCGGAAAATAGAGTTATTTGTAGCCGTATTATATAATTTTGTATATAAATCCATCGTTATACTTTCAAAGAATCGATATTCAAAAGAAAAGCAGCATAAACATGTTGATAAATGCTAATAATGTTCAAACAAGAATATACAATAATTATTGAAATTTCAGCAACAAGCTAGTTATGAGGGATTTCATGGAAATACTTCCCAAACTCAGGCAATTTGCTACAAACTAGGACATATGCTTGTAAAATGGTAATAGGTTTTCAATAGGAGATGGGTTTCGTTCCCTCTAAAAGATCCTTCTTAAAGGAAGGTCCTCTTAGATCTGTTTTTTTTTTCTACAGATAAGATCCTCTTAGATCAAGCAGAGTATTTAAAAGAAAGATAGCTAAGATGAAAAAAAAGAACAGAAAAATAGATCGTCGATTTCAAAGGAAAATGAGAACAAGCCGAAAAAAAATCCATATAAATATAGACTATGATCAACAAATTAAAACTATTGCATGAATAAAGCAGAGATAATTGTTTGAAGATTTTGAAGTGTTTTGTGACCTCTTAGATCTATTTAGATTTTTTTTTATCCTTTGATTATGGAAGAGTCATTAGTGGTGACTTCGACTGTTTTTATAATTTGGTGGTGGCAACTTTATCCAAGTGTGGTTCTAGCTCAACGGATTTTTTATCAGCTCTTGTGCTTTGGCTTTACGTGTTGGTGATCCTGATCTTCCTATCTATCGAGTTACTTGGTTACTTGCCTATATTCAGATTGATTTCAGGAACCTTCTGTTACAATCTCTATTCTTTTCACCCCAATCGCTTCCAGCCATACGCATCAGGAGAGTAATACGTGTTGCGTTCTGTTTCTTTTAACCATGATTTTTTCATTGAGTTTTCTTGTAAGGTTTCCATAAGACAGCAACTTAAAGATTATAGATACTATATCCCAAGCTTTACTTGTTTTTCAAGTATAGTTTGTTATCAAGCTAAAACTAAACCTTATTATTGTAAAAAATTCATTATTCATGGAATAGAATCACACAAATTCCTTCTGTTTTTTCTCTCTTTTCTCATAACCCCAATGTGGTTCTTAGTAATTTAACTAAATGTTTTATTTAAATGGTGGTCTATCAAGAGAGAGAGAGACGACAAAATGGTGATATCGTGTTAAGATGGAGGAAGATATTTGGAGATGAGCTGGAAGATGTGGATTTCAATGTGATGTGATCTTAGGAAGGATCAATCGAAAATCAACACACAATAAAGTCTGTAAAAAGGGATAAGCTTTGCACAATGATTGTGAGCTCAAGCTGTCAAAGGATGTGGAACAATGGTAAACAGGAGTTGCAGAATAGCTTTTAATTTACCGGCTTGAACTCCTTAGGATATGATGCACCAAAAAGAATTCAAAGATTTTGCTAGATATTACACACCAACAAGATGATCTAGTCTTTAAAGAGAAAATGATTTGATTAAAAATATAGATGATTACAATGAGAAAATTTGCCAACTATTTATAGAAAAGGAAATATGATACACACACAGGAGGTTCGCCTAGCTCGGGGTATGCTAGAACGAGAGAGAGACTCAATCTCGGTCTTACACAAAGATAATGGATGCACCTTTGGAAGAGAGAGTCTCGATCCTTCAAGGGGCAGAATGGGTGGGACGAATTGGACCACACGAGTTGTGGTAGTGCTTCAGATACACCAAAGAGTTTCTGTTTGAAGAACCTTTAAATCAAATATGTTTCTTGCTTAGGCTGCGCCGTTTGCAAAGAATTAGAACTTAGGAAATTTTGTTTTCTGAATTATATGTCTTATTATTACTCATAACATAGGTTTATATAATGCCTTAGCCAAGGATTTTCGCCCTTAAGGTTAAACAACAAGTAGTTTCAAAAAATACAACAAGAAAGAATAAAAACAACATGAAGTCTCCGAAAAACAAAATAATCATAATTTTCTAAAAAGTACATAAAAGAGAAGTGGACTGTGGCTAAAATAAAGAAGAGGGTCTGGGCCAAGAATAAAGATAGGACCGGTTTTAAGAAAATTTCTAAGAACCGATTTACACATTAGAGATGTTGCCTCATTAAAACCTTCTTTGGAAAACTCAGTGGGACAAAACCGAATATAGGAAAAAGAATACAATTCTCTAATGTCGTTTTGTGGTGTCTTACCAAGTGTGATGGTAAAGAAACCAGAAGACGTTGTTTGTTGGCTTAGGAACCTCCATGGTTTGTGGCTCTAGTGATGTTAATCCAGCCCACGGCCTGTGGGTTCAGCCCATATAGCCCATTACGTGGTGGGTTTGGACAAAATATTTTTTTTCTACATTATGGCGGGTTTTGTGGGCTAAGCTCAAATGGGTTGCGGGTCAACGGGTAAAACCCTGGAATGAGTCGTGGATCTGCGGATTGTCCACAAACAATTTTGTTAATTTTTTTTCTCTTATTTGTTTCTTTTATTCCCAACTCTAATCTTTTTTTAAAAAAATTGCTTCTTGAGCTTGTCTTCACCTGTCTCTTCTAGATTTTGTCCGTTTCGAGTCACGATGGCTTTGGTCACTGGGTTTGAACTCCTCCGTTCCGGCGATTTCAGATTCAGTTTGGGTCCAAGATGAGTTATCTTGAGAATATAATTTTGCTTTTCGGGTTTTTTGTTCTTGGGATTGAAAAAATAATATTTTTCGCTTTAGTTTTGAAAGTTATGATATTTAAGGCAGCTAGGGATCAGTGTTTTTCACTGTGTTATGTTTGCTTTTGAAAGCTCAGTGTTGATAGCTATGTTGGACCCAAAACATCCAGATATGGTTGCTACTGCTTCTGGTGATAAGAACGTTTGTCTTTGGGATGCACACAATAAGTTAATAGTCTCTTGATGGATTCGTATTATTCTCTGAAAAATATAACAGGATTGAGCTTGGTTTAGAAATCTGTAGATTTTCTAATGAGAATATCTCGGAAATCCACGGACTAGCCCGCAAACCGCAAGATAGTAGTGAATTCGGCTTGGACATGACATTTTAAACCGCAGCCCGCAACAGGCCAGCCTGCACAGCCCAAAAAGAAATTGAAACCACAATGGACGGGCTACTTGTACGCGGGTTGGCCCGTCGAACATCTCTACGTGGCCCACTGTGAGGAAGCCATTGTTCCGGGGTTGTTTCTCATGGTCAATGTGGTCTTGGGCCGTGGTCCGTTGGGCTAACTTCTAGGATTTGTTTCACAAACTGATTGAACTTGGTTCAGAGTTTCTTGGTCCTTGCACGAATCATGGGTCCTTCCGGCATATATGGTACGAGAACCTCCATTGTTAGGTCGACCGAGCCATCCGTGGTTGACCGATGTATGTCTGGTTTGTCCAAGGTCAGGGAGTTGTGTCCGATGTCCTAATCATTTCCGCCCTCTTCAGGAAGTTTGGTCTCTAAAACTAGACCCTCACCATCATCAAACAACTCCAAATTAGTTATGTTGAACGTGGGGGAAATGTTAAACTCACCTGGAAATTCTAGTTGGTAGGTGTTGTCGTTGATCTTTATAAGGACTCGGAATAGTCCATCTCCTCTTGGCGCCAACTTGTTCTTCCTTTTCTGTGGAAACCGTTCAGGTCACATATGTAGCCAAACCCTATCTCGTTCCTTGAGTGTGACTTGCTTCCTGCCTTGGTTGGCGTGCCAAGCATAGGATTCAGTCCTCCGTTCTAGGTTCTCTTTGACCTTGTGATGAATCCTTTTGATGAATTCCGCCTTGGCTTCCCTTATAGGCTCACGATCTCAGCTGGGGGTTGAACCATAGACTACTTCAAACAGTGACATCTTTGTTTCTGAATAGACCACCCAGTTATAGGCGGATTCGACCAAGGGAATGCACACTAGCCACTTTTTCAAATTTTGTCCAATGGTCGTATTATTCAAGGTTAACAATGTCCGGTTGAACACTTCGGTCTGTCCGTCGGTTTGGGGATATCAGGTTCGGGATGCACAACCGTTTTTCCCTGAAAAGGAACCCATCAAATAAACAGAACATTGCGTAGGTCCCTTTGCCATGATCATTAAAAAATTTCTTGAAATCCTTGTCTTCAGCACAGATGTTCTTCATCATCTCAAATCCCATGATCTTAGCCTCCATGACCAAGATGAGCGTGTGTCTCCGGGTTAGGGCATCTGCAAACACATTCTCCTTGCTCTTCTTTTACTTGATTACGTACGGAAACATCTCTATGAACTCGAGCCACCATGCATGCCTCCGCTTTAGTTTGGTCAGTCACTTCAAATGCTGCAACGTTTGGTGGTAGGTGTCGATTATATATTCCCGCACGAATAGGTAGTGCTGCAATGTCTCTATTGCTCGGACTAAGGCGTACAATTCCTTGTCGAAGGTAGGGTAGTTGAGAGACGCTCCGCTTAGGTTTTCACTGAAGAAGGCTTTGGGTTTTCCGTCTTGAGTTAGGACGGCTCTGATGCCTACTCTGGAGGCATCGCATTCCACTTCAAATGTCTTTTGGAAATCTTGCAGGGATACGACTGGAGCGTGTGTGAGCCGTTTCTTTAGGATCCGAAAGGAGTCCTCTTGTTCCTTGTCCCACATGAAATCCTGGTTCTTCTTGATCATGGATTTGAGCGGGCTCGCTATGTTGTTGAAGCCTTCACGAACCGTCCGTAGAAGCTTGCGTGTCTGTGGAAGCTTCGGCCATGGCAAATGATAGTGGGCGTGGGCCATTCTTAGATTAACTTAATCTTTTATTCGTCAACCCGTAGGCCTTGCGAACTTACAAAAAATTCCTAGGAAAGCTAATTGGTCAGTGCAAAATGTGCACTTCTTGAGGTTAGCGTATATCCAAAGTGATTGCATAACAAGCTCAAGATATGTCACCTGGTCAGAGAGGGATGAGAATATCATCAAAGTAAAAAACCAAAAACTTACTGAAGTACGGCTTAAGAACGTGGTTCATAAACCGCATGAAGGTGTTGGGTTCGTTGGATAGTCCGAATGGCATAACCAACCATTCGTAGAACCCTTGCTTGGTCTTGAATGTCGTTATCCACTCGTATCCTTCACGCATTCTTACCTGATGGTAGCCACTTTTTAGGTCTATCTTTGGAAAGATGACGGCTCCACTTAGCTCATAGAGTATGTCATTCAACCGTGGAATTGGGTGCCGGTACTTGATGGTGATGTTGTTGATGACTCGACAATCAACGCACATTCTCCATGTGTCGTCCTTCATGGGCGCGAGTAGAAAGGGTACAGCGCATGAGCTAAGGCTCTCCCGAACGTATTCTTGGTCAATCAGTTCATGGACTTGGCATTCTAGTTCCTTATCCTCCTCAGGATTAACCCGGTACGCGGGCCGATTAGACACTTGGGCTCCTGGAATGAAATCGATGTTATGTTTGATTCCACATACATGAATTATACCAGTCAGCAGCTCCGGTAGGAAGACGTCCGCATACATCTCTAGTAGTTGGAACACTTCGTAGGGGGGTGTGGTCCTGCGTTTTCTTTACTTAACAAATCCTTAAAATCATAAGGACAATGTTAGATTTTCCCTTGCTTATCGCCTTGCGGATGACCCCTTAATTCACGAGAAAGTTCTCCTACCATCGACCTTTCTTCTTGTCCATTCTCAGCTGGATTTCTCGCACTTGTTGCGGGGCTAGTGGTGTCAGATTATACCTGCGCTTATTATTAACCAACAATAAAATTAGCCTGTCCATTATGCGTGGTTTTCATATCAAACTGACATGGACGTCCTATGAGGAGGTGGCTAGCTTGTATTAAGACCACGTCGCATAATATATGATCGCTGTAACGACCTACAATGAAGGGAACCATTACCTGATCGGATATGCGTATCTTGGTCTTATCATTGAGCCGCATAAGCCCGTATGGACGCGGGTGCTTGGTTTTCACGAGACCATGCTTATCAACCATGTATTAAATGGCGACGTTGGTGCAAGAACCCCGTCTATAATAAGAGAACATACCTTGCATTTTCACTGTGCACTTGGTGTAAAAAATGTTCACGCGTTCGGGAATCTCGTATGGACCGACTATGGCGTTGAGGACGCAGCGGAACATCAGGAGTTCTCCGGAGTCTGAATACT
This sequence comes from Streptanthus diversifolius, assembly GCA_039880935.1. Classification (NCBI taxonomy): domain Eukaryota; kingdom Viridiplantae; phylum Streptophyta; class Magnoliopsida; order Brassicales; family Brassicaceae; genus Streptanthus; species Streptanthus diversifolius. The sequence goes on from JAXGFM010000001.1 coordinate 6,112,483, forward strand.
GGATTTTGTTCTCGATTTGGTTGGATTCTTCTCCTTTGCGTCATTCCTCGACTTCGTCTACGGACTCATATTCACCATATGATGATAGGATCATGACTCGCTGGTTTGGGCATTCGTGCGCCATGTGTCCGCCCCCGTTGCACTTGAACAGGTGAGGTCGCAGCTTTATTGAGTTGGCATAGTAGGCTTGGTCGCCGGATGTGCTCAGGTTTTATTGTGGGCCGGGCCATTTCATGGGGTTTGCCCTTGCTGCGTGGGTCAGTGTTTGGTCTCTTGTAGTAGGGCTTCGTGTAATGACTGAGTTTCGAAAAACTTGTCTCGGGCGAGAATTGCAAAAATTCAGGTAAAAAGGAAAAACAGCCAAAAAAGAAGAAAACTTCAAAAATTTGTATAGTTCGAGAAAATAGGAAAATTCCCAAAGATAAATGGAAGATTTTTGCGAAAGATACGAAAATATCCTTAAAACGGTTAAGACTAGATTAAAAAAATGGAATACTTCCCAAAAGTAAAGGAAAATATCCCAATGGATATGGGAACACCCCAAAAATTATGGGAATATTCCAGAAAGTCTGTGGGGAGGGTCGATTGTGATTGGCCAAAGGAAATGGAAATCCTAGCTGGCCTGGGCATATATATAAAAGAAATCCCAGCCGATTACATTCTCACGCAAAACATTTTTTGAGCAAAAATAAAAAACTTCAAAACAACCCAGAGTTTCTAAAAAAACCAGTGAAGCTCCCATTCATCGAAAGAGCATTGAAACCGATTCGCCAGAGAAGAAATCTGAGTGTTGGTCAAAGTATCATGGTAAGCATAGATGAACGTAGTGCTTTATCGATATAATTCTATAAAAACACCGCGACTTAGTGTTTGGTCGATGTTGTTCCGAGTAACCCGCTAGGTCTGCATGACGCACATCGGTTCGACTTAGACGATCTGGGAAAAGAGGTATTAGAAAGTGGGATTTTCATCAGTCAATTTAAATCCTAAGGTTAGTGCAAGGAGGCAATTATGGCTGTTTCTTCTAGCAACCTACACGACAAACTAAATTCAAGGCAACAAAAACAATTGAGGCAAGCACACTTGCGAGATGTGTGTTTGATGGGGTCATCCAAGCCACACCGACCCGGTATTTGGAGGATGAGGTTCAGACCACTCCATATGTGTCCCACCGCATCATGACCAGGAGCAGGGCCGCCCAAGGAACTCAAGACAGGAGCAAGGATGATCAACCCCATGAAGACCAAGCAGAAACCAATCTAGCTCATGCATCCGGTCATGGAGAGGAAGAGGAGATTGAAGAATCCAGCCAGCCGCTTGATCATGTTCAGCTGGGTGTTCCTGACCAGGACATCCATGCACATAGCCTTAGGGATAAGGTCTTGTGTGTCCTTACTATCCTTGAGTAAGGGCACCCTTAAAGACCTTAGATGATTAGGGTACTTTTTTCCTTTCTAAGTTTACCATAATGGGTTCTTGGAAAGGTTTTTAATGAGACCTGAAAGTCTAAGGCATCAAGCCTAGTGTCCCATTGATTTGTACGTTGGATATGTCCATTTAAAATCAATTAGGCTTGATCCTATCTTAGGCATGTGTTTAGCCTTTGCATTTTCTTTATGACTTAGTCGTTTTGGGGTTTGATAAGTTTTGTTGACCACGGTCAACTAGGTCACATGTGTTTAGCCTATAAAAGGCAAACTCTTATTCATTTCTAAGAAGACAATTTTCGAACCCAAAACCCTATTACATGGCCGCCTAGATCTGTTCATTTTCTTCCTTGTGTGAGTGTGTCTCCAAGAAGGAAGGAGAGTTTCCTTGAAGATTGAGTGTGTCTCTCTTCTTGGAAAGTCCGTATCCAAGCCAGACATAGCTTGGTGTGTTGCCTTCAATCCATCTTTCAAGTCGCATAAAAAAAATCCCATTTCATTCCAGCCCGTTCCAACGTTCCGCACCCGCCGGTCGCTTTCCCGTCCACACCGTACGACCAGCCGTTCATGTTTCACGACCGAGCCTTGTCCGGCCCCTCAAGTTCTTGTTCGCAGGCCCTCCTCCATTCATGACCATGTCACAAGGCCCGTCCTGACTCGCGAGCTCTAGACCATCCTTCATCGCCCATTTCCTTACCGTCCGCCCGTCCGTATAGCCATTTCAAGCCGTAACTTCTCGACCAGGAATTCACAGCCGTCAGTACCACCATTCCATAGTCCGGGCCTCCCTCCTCCGACCGCTTCTCTGACCAGATGGCTTGGCCTGTAACATTTTGGTATCAGAGCTCAAGTTCCTGAAGAAAGGTTGCATCTTTCCACTCTTTCACTTAGGGTTTTGGTTTTGTGCAAGCGAATGTTAAGGTTTTTGTTTGCGTGCTTGTTACTCTTTGTTTAGGGTTTGTTAAGTTGTGAACTTGGAAGTTTGTGTTAGTTGTTTAGTTAGGTTGATAGAACTTGTTCATCTGTTTAGAAACCGCCATTGTTGAGCTCATTGAAGAAGATAGAGTTAGGTAGAGACAGACTTGCTTTTAGACAGGTCTGGTCGGTGAGTCACCGTGTGGTCCTCACCGGATGATGTCACATTGTCTCTAGCCTTTGACCAGTTTGAAATTTGAATTTTTCTTGCTTTTCTTTTGGTTGTTCACAAGGTGTTAATGAGTAGGGATCGGAATGTTGATTAGGCTTAGTAATTAGTTTAAATCTAAACTTAAGATTAATCAAGTCATTAGTATTAAACTTAAGTCATTAATTTAAGCTACTTTGACTCGTTGACTATTTTCTTTTGCAAGGTACCCGTGAGCTAAATGGCTGATCCAGCCCTAGCAGAGATACTCACCAGCCTTCAGACTCAGCTTCAGCAGCTGGGAGACCGACTTGGTCGAGTGGAGCAGCCTCAACCACAACCTGCACCAGCGCCTCCACCTCCACAACCGAGAGCGCCACCCCCCCTTTGGCCGGAGCAAGACATGGAGGGTTTGTCTGGGGAAGAGACCTTCCCACCCCATTTCAGAAGGCCAAGACACAGATAGAGGAGGTTTCCTGAGGAGAGGGGACATCACCACCCACCTAGAGCTCACTCCCCACACCTCAAGATCACGCACCCCACCTTTGCCGGCAAGGTAGACCCGGAAGCATACCTGGACTGGGAAAGAAGGATGGATCACATATTTGATGTCTATGGGTTTGAAGAACCCAAGAAGGTGGCTTATGCAGCAGCTCAACTCACTGATCATGCCCTGTCCTGGTGGGATCTGTTGGAATGAAGAAGAAATGATGAAGTATGAAAGCCTTTAATGCATATTAAATGGCGATTTATTTCTATGTCAAAGGGAGTGTCTAAGGCTTGTTTGTATTATAGAATAATGTTATCCTTGTAAGCCATTTATGTATAAGGCTATCCTTGTATCCAAACAAGCCTAGACTAGATTAGTATAAATACCTTACTCCCTTCACATTTTGTAAGCAAGAATTCATAATTCTCATTCTCTAATAAAATCATTCTTTTCTCTTATTCTCTAATTCTCTCTAATCTCTCATTCTCTCATTCTACAAATCTCTAAATTTCATATTCTTTCATGGTATCAGAGCCAAGTTACATCAAATCTGGGTAAATTTCATCATTCTTTCATTGATTCAACAAGAATCCATCTTGTTCTTCATCTGTTTCTGGATCAATTTCGAACGTCATCTTGTAAATCAAATTGCGGTCTATCCACGACTCGAATTGACGATCGGCTTTCACTGGAGTGTGCATCGGCAAATTCCGAATCCACAGCCACCTGAATCGCATAATTTGGCCCAGGAGATCAAAAGATACAAATTTTCTTTCAAGAGGTGTTCGCGATCGCGTTCGTTTCGTACCTCTATATTCCCCAGGTCATCTCGACGTCATTTTTCCTTCAAATCGTGATTTTCAAAAGTCTAAACTCAAGTCCTTTGATTCTAGTTTCTTTTTAAAGAAAGCAGAACTCGATTCCGTTGAGTTATAAAGGTTTTCTTCAAGTTTTTCTCAAAGACGTTCAAAAACACCTATCTCAAGATCCTGGTGATATAACTCTAATTCTTTCTCAGTTTTGTTAATTTTTTGAATCTGGAAAGTTTAATTAGTGTCTTGAGAGGGTCTCTACGAATTTTCAGATCAATTCAATAGGTTTAAGCTGTCAAGGTTGATTTTCTTGAATTCTTTGTTCAGTTTTTGTTAATCTTTGGAAATTCTTAATTTGATTTCTTGATAATTAAAACTGATTCAAAGTAATAAATTTGAATTTGGGTGATCAAAACTGGATAAGGTTGTTTGTTAGGCTGTTTTAATCTGGTCATATCTAGTTACAAGTAGTTATAGGTTGTTGGTAGTTACTTGACCTGCAAGTTTTTTTTTAATTCTTTTTCTTGCAAGTTACTTGCACCTCACTTGACTTCTTTGGTTGACTTCTTTGGATATACACAAGATCAAGATTCGAATAGCCTTCTTTCTTGTATAGCATTCTGTAACTTGCAGTACAGGTTCATGTGATCAGTGTTGATCGAGACAGGTTCGCGTGTCCCGACCAAGCGTGTCCCGACCACGCAGTCTCGCATTTTCAGCTGATCCCGTGATCAGCGTGACCAAGCCGATCAAGATCGTGACCAAGCGACCTGGTGACAAGCAGCCTTGTGCGTGACTAGCTGATCCTGTGATCCCAAGATCGTGACCAAGCCGTCCTGTTTGTTCCAACCCGCCAGCTTCATACACATCTCGACCACAGGTTTGTCTGGTATCACGATTTCTTGTCCTGACATACTGACCTATTTTGCCTATCCAGCATGGAGATTCAGAAATCCCTTAGAGCTCCAGTCATTCTACATGGAGCAAATTATCTCTTGTGGTCTAGCACCATGAAAACCACATTAGGTGGTAAAGGACTTTGGAACCACATTGCCACAAATGTCATTGAGGACAATGAAGTGGCTGAAGTGAGTGATGCAGCTCAAGCCAAATGGTACCAAGAAGATCAGTTGGTACTTTCTATTTTACAAAATTCTCTTGCTAGTGATCTTTTAGAAGCTTATTCTTTTTGTGAAAATGCAAAAGATCTATGGGACACTTTGCTTAAGGTGTATGGAAACACCACTAACCTTTTGAGAATTTTTGAAGTAAAGAAGGCTTTGAATGAATTAAGGCAGGAGGATGCTGAATTCACAAAGCACTATGGCTCATTCAGAGCTTTGTGGGCTGAGCTAGAAATGCTAAGGCCAGCCACTATTGAACCACTTGTACTCCTTGAAAGAAAGGAACAAGATAAGGTGTTTGGGTTACTTTTAACTCTTAATTCTACTTACTCAGATCTTATTAAGCATATTCTCAGGTCTGATAAGTTGCCTAGCTTGGAGGAAGTGTGTGCTCAAATTCAAAAGGAGCAAGAATCACATGGATTGTTTGGCAACAAAGCTGAACTAGTTGCTGCTCACAAAAGTTTCTTCAAGCCAACAAATGCTTCTAGGAAGAGGAGGCAATTTTGTGATCATTGCAAGAAGGATGGCCATGCAAAGAAGGATTGTTGGGAACTCCACCCTCATCTGAAGCCATCATGGGCTTCACACCCTCCACAGCAGCTGGCCATGCCCTCGGCCAGGCAAGCTCACGGTAGTGGGTCATCAAGGGCAGTTGGAAGCAGCGGTTCACTTCCTGTCTCAGCCTCCACTAATACCATGTCACAAGCATCAGAATTTGTGACAAGATCAGACTTAGAAGCCCTTATCAAGGCACTCAAGGATAGCAATGTGATGGGTAAAATTTTCATGCTTCTTTTCAAACTCTTTTTACTTCTAATGCTCCTAAATCTTTGGTTGTTGATTCTGGTGCTTCTCATCACATGATTAGTGATTTAAAATTGCTAGAGAATGTAGAACCTGCCTTAGGGAATGTTCTTATTGCTAATGGAATTAAAGTACCAATCAAAGGCATAGGAAAATTGAAGTTGTTTGATAAAGAATCTAAAGCATTTTATATGCCATCTTTTACATCTAACTTGCTATCAGTTAAAAGAGCTACTACTGATCTGAATTGTCATGCAATATTTGGTCCTAATGATTTCTATTTTCAGGATATTGAAACTAGGAGATGTTTTGGACAAGGAACCACAAAAGATGATTTGTATGTGCTTGAAAACATGACTACTATTGGTGCATTGGAATCGGCTCTTCAGGCTAGTTCATTTAGTTCTGATTATGATTTGTGGCATGCTAGATTAGGACATCCTCATCCAAGAGCACTTGACTTACTTGTTCCTGGGCTTCCTCCTCTTGAACATGGGGGGGGGAGAAGCATCTACTCATGTCCAACAAGACTCAGCAGGAGATGATTCCATTCTAGCTTCAGCTTCCAAAAGATCAAGACCTACTCTCATTGAAGTTTTGAGTGAAGAGGAAGAGGAGGCTCAACCTACGGTTTTAAGGAGGAGCACAAGACAAAGAAATCCACCAGTCTTCTACAATGGGAATGCTGTAGTTCATCATGACCAGGGAGTTTGTAATATTGCACACTTACCTTCTACTCATGTTGCTTTTATTTCTAGTCTTAACAATGAGCAAATCCCAAAGACATATGAAGAAGCTATGTCTATAAAGGAATGGAGGGAAGCTATCTCAGCTGAGAAACAAGCCATGGAGAGGAATGGTACATATGCTTCAGCCACTTTACCAAAAGGGAAGAAGGCTGTAAGTTCTAAATGGATTTTTACCATTAAATACAAAAGCAATGGTGAAATTGATAGATATAAAGCTAGGTTGGTAGCTAGGGGTTTTACTCAGACATATGGTGAGGATTATAGGGATACATTTGCTCATGTTGCTAAGCTACATTCTGTCAATGTTGTGCTTACTTTTGCTACTAATCTTGGTGGGAATTGTGGCAAATGGATGTCAAGAATGCTTTCTTGCAAGGTGAACTAGAAGAAGTGGTTTCCATGTCATCTCCACCTGGCCTAGAAGATGAGGTTGGAAGCGGTAATATACTGAGGTTAAGGAAGGCTATTTATGGCCTTAAACAATCTCCAAGAGCTTGGTACCACAAGCTAAGTGTAACCTTAATCGATAAAGGCTTCAAAAGATCTGAAGTGGAACATACTCTTTTTACATTAAAAAGTAAGGAAGGTATTGTGGTAATCCTTATCTATGTAGATGATATAATCATATCTGGTAATGATAGTGTTGGTATTGCATCTACTAAAGATTACTTAAAGAGTGTCTTTGATATAAAGGATTTAGGAGAACTTAAATACTTCTTAGGAATTGAAGTATGTAGGTTTAAGGAAGGTCTCTTTCTCTCTCAAAGGAAGTATATTGTAGATTTACTAACATCCACAGGTATGATGGAAGCTAAGCCAGCCAAAACACCCTTAGAAGAAGACTATAAAATCGCAACTAAGGGGGAGATAGTTCAAGAAATTGATTTTCATTATCCTAAGCTCTATAGGAAAGTGGTTGTTAAGCTTATTTATTTAACCATCACTAGACCAGATTTATGTTTTGCTGTGAATCAGGTATCACAACACATGCAAGGACCAAAGATAAGACATTGGGAGATGGCCATGCGAATTCTAAGATACTTAAAAGGCACACATGAACAAGGTATATGGATGGGTAACAATAAAAACACAAATGTGGTTGGTTATTGTGATGCAGATTGGGCAGGAGATAGGGAAGATAGGAGAAGTACCACAGGCTATTGTACTTTCATAGGAGGAAATCTTGTGACTTGGAAAACCAAGAAGCAAAAGGTGGTTTCATGCTCTAGTGCAGAATCCGAATATAGAGAAATGAGGAATCTCACAACTGAATGTATCTGGCTGAAGCAGTCCTAGAAGACCTAGTCGTGAAGTGTGAGGATCCAATCACCATTCACTGTGACAATCTGGCTGCCATACATATAGCCTCCAACTCAGTGTTTCATGAAAGGACCAAGCATATAGAAGTGGACTGCCACAAAGTAAGAGAGGCTATTGGGAAAGGTATCATCTTACCTTGCTATACAAGGAGTGAGGACCAACTAGCTGATGTATTCACCAAGGCAACATCTCTTAAAATTGGCACCTCTATCTATCCAAGACTTGGCCTTATGTCCATTCCACACCAATGATCCCAACATGGAGTGTTATACTCTTTTTCCCTAGAAAAGGTTTTGTCCCAATTGGGTTTTCCTTCTCTAGGTTTTTAATGAGGTAATACTTCATAGTAAATGTTTTTCACATCTTAAGCTTGAGGGGGAGTGTTGGAATGAAGAAGAAATGATGAAGTATGAAAGCCTTTAATGCATATTAAATGGCGATTTATTTCTATGTCAAAGGGAGTGTCTAAGGCTTGTTTGTATTATAGAATAATGTTATCCTTGTAAGCCATTTATGTATAAGGCTATCCTTGTATCCAAACAAGCCTAGACTAGATTAGTATAAATACCTTACTCCCTTCACATTTGTAAGCAAGAATTCATAATTCTCATTCTCTAATAAAATGATTCTTTTCTCTTATTCTCTAATTCTCTCTAATCTCTCATTCTCTCATTCTACAAATCTCTAAATCTCATATTCTTTCAGGATCAAGACTCGGCTAAAAGGAGAAGGAGAGGAGAGGAGCCGGTTAGATCATGGGAGATCATGAAATTCATGATGAAAGGAAGGTACATTCCACCTATGTACCACAGGGAGCTTTAGAAGAAGTTTAGGAAGCTCAGCCAAGGCCAGAGGAATGTAGAGGAGTATTTTGGAGAGTTTGAACACCTGAGGAACCGGCTTGGATTAGAAGACACCGAGGAGACTCTCATGGCCCAATTCTTGGATGGTCTTCAAGAGAAGATTGCTAGCAAGGTGGAGATGTATTCATACAACAATCTCAAAGAGTTACTACATCTGTCCACCCAAGTAGAGAGCCAGCTCAAGAGGAAGACCAGGACCAGAGCTGTGGTCAATAACCCATGGAGATCCTCTGCCCCAAACCCAAATCCGCAAGCTTCTAGTTCTAATCCTGCCTTCACTAGGAAATCTGACCGAGGCAAAGCCATAGCCCAGGACGTGAGACCTCCATACAAGCCCAGGGAGACCACCCCTGCCCCAAGACCAGACGCCAGACCTACTCCTACGGATCCCAAAACCCGGGATATCATGTGCTTCAAATGCGTTGACCGAGGGCATTATGCAAGGGATTCCCAAATCCCGGGGCTATGATCATCACTCCATCTGGTGACTATGAATATCAAGATGAGATGGAGCAGCCTCCTGAGGAAGCTGATGAAGAGGAGGATGATGTAGCCTACCCTAAAGTGGGAGACCTCCTGGTCTCAAGAAGGGTCCTTAGCACCATCCAAGAGCCGGATGAGACAGCCCAAAGGAAAAACATCTTCCACACACGTTGCATGGTAGGTGGTAAGGTATGTTCTCTGATAATTGATGGTGGATCTTGTGCTAATGTGGCTAGCACTTACATGGTTGAGAAATTGAATCTGGTAGCTACTAAACATCCTAGGCCTTATAGACTAAGGTGGCTTAATGATAAAACCAAATTGAAGATTAGTGAACAAGTCAAGGTTTCTTTTAGCATAGGCAAGTATGTTGATGAGGTCCTTTGTGATGTATTTTCTATGCAACCCACTCATATCTTGTTAGGGAGACCTTGGCAATTTGACTGGGAAGTTGTGCATGATGGTAGGACTAAACGTGGTCATGCCAAGGGAAATCCGAGCTTTACTTGACAGGTACAAGGATGTCTTTCCTGAGGAGATACCAACTGGATTACCACCGTTGAGAGGCATAGAACACCAGATTGATTTCATTCCTGGAGCCCAACTTCCAAACCGGCCAGCATACCGAGTCAACCCCGCGGAGGCTAAGGAGCTTGACGCTCAGGTGAGAGACCTCATGGCCAAGGGATATGTGAGGGAGACCTTAAGCCCATGTGCTGTGCCTGTGCTCCTTGTGCCCAAGAAAGATGGCTCTTATAGGATGTGTGTTGATTTCCGAGCCATCAACAACATCACCATCAAATACCGCCACCCAATCCCAAGGCTAGACGACATGCTGGATGAGCTGAGTGGGGCAACCATCTTTTCTAAGGTGGATTTGAAGAGTGGGTACCACCAAGTGAGGATGAGAGAAGGGGATGAGTGGAAGACCGCCTTCAAGACCAAGCATGGCTTATATGAGTGGCTAGTCATGCCATTCGGCCTCTCCAATGCCCCAAGCACCTTCATGCGCCTCATGCACCATATCCTTAGACCCTTTATGGGCAAATTATTAGTTGTCTATTTTGATGATATTTTGATATATAGCTCCTGCTTGTCTGATCATGTGTTGCATTTAGAACAAGTCTTAGAGACTATTAGGAAGGAGCGCATGTTTGCCAATTTGTCCAAATGCATCTTTTGCACAGATGAGGTTGTTTTCCTTGGCTTTGTGGTTAGCTCACAGGGACTCAGGGTGGATGTGGAGAAGATAGAAGCCATACTTGGCTGGCCCAGACCAACCTCAATCAGTCAAGTTAGAAGTTTCCATGGATTGGCCAGTTTCTACCGGCGCTTTGTGAAGGACTTCAGTACCTTGGCTGCTCCATTAACCTCCCTGATCAAGAAGAACACGGGTTTTGAATGGTGAGAGACGCAAGAACAAGCCTTCGTGGAGCTTAAGTATCAGCAGACCCATGCACCCATCCTTGCCTTACCCAACTTTGAAAACACTTTTGAAGTGGAGTGTGATACCTCAGGAGTAGGCATAGGGACGGTTCTGACTCAAGGGGGAAGACCAGTGGCCTACTTTAGTGAGAAACTGACCGGAGATACTCTGAACTATCCAGCCTATGAAAAAGAACTGTATGCATTGGTCAGGGCGATGCAAACATGGCAGCACTATCTCTTGGCTAGGGAATGTGTGATCCACACAGACCATGAAACTTTGAAACACCTCATAGGCCAAACTGTATTGAAGAAAAGGCATGCTAGATGGCTGGAGTATAGAGAGACCTTCCCCTATGTGATCAAATACAAGAAGAGAAAGGAAAATGTGGTGGCGGATGCTTTGTCAAGGAGGCATGCTTTGATATCCACAATGGATGCTAAAGTCTTAGGATTTGGACATTTGAAGACCATGTACCCTGAAGACCCCGACCTTAAGACACCTTATGAGGAGCATGGAACAGGAGCATACACGCGGTTATTTCTCCATGATGGGTTACTTTTTAAAGACAAACGGTTGTGCATTCCCCAATGCTCAATGAGGGAGCTCCTTGTAGAGCTCCTTGTAGAGGAAGCTCATGGTGGTGGCCTTATGGGTCATTTGGAGTTGAGAAGACCCTCAGTGTTCTTAAGGAACATTTCTACTGGCCAAAGATGAAGAAGATGGTGGCCACCCACTGTGACCGGTGCATCACTTGCAAGAGAGCCAAGTCCAGACTCCACCCCCACGGCCTGTACATGCCCCTGCCAGTTCCCACTCTACCATGGGTAAACATCTCCATGGATTTCGTTTTGGGGTTGCCAAAGATTCAACACAAGGACTCGGTGTTTGTGGTGGTGGACCGCTTCTCCAAAATGGCTCATTTCATACCCTGCTCAAAGACCAATGATGCCTCTCAGACCGCGACCCTATTCTTCAGAGAGGTGGTGAGACTTCATGGCATTCCAAGGACCATCGTGTCGGACAGGGACACAAAGTTCTTGTCCCACTTCTGGAGGACCTTGTGGAAGAAGCTTGGTACCAAGCTCTTGATCTCTACCACGTGCCATCCTCAAACAGATGGGCAGACTGAGGTGGTCAACCGCACCCTAGGAGCACTCTTAAGGTCAACAATTGGACGGCATCTAAAAAGTTGGGTGGAGAGCCTTCCCGTGGTGGAGTTTGCCTACAATTCGGCCAAGCATTCTACCACAGGCATGTCCCCTTTTGAAACTGTGTATGGCCGCAATCCGGACACTCCTTTGACTTTGGCACCCCTGCCACCGACCGAGACCATGGATCTTGAAGGAGAAGCTAAAGCCGCAGCCATGAAGAGGATATTTGAACAAGTGCACGGCAAGATTGAGAGGAGGAACGACCAAGTCCGATCTAGGATCAACAAGAAGAGGAAGCAGCTGGTGTTCCAACCAGGAGATTGGGTGTGGTTACACCTAAGGCCAGAACGCTTTCCCAACAAGCGCAAGCACAAGCTAGATTTCAGAGGAGATGGGTCATTCCAAGTGGTGGAACGCATCAATGACAATGCCTACAGGCTCAAGCTACCAGGTGAGTATAATGTGTCTTCATCCTTTAATGTTTCTGATTTATCTCCCTTTGACACACAGGATGTTGGCTCTTTGGAGGCCAAAGCACTTGAAGAGGGTGGGGATGATGGGGTCATCCAAGCCACACCGACCCGGTATTTGGAGGATGAGGTTCAGACCACTCCATATGTGTCCCACCGCATCATGACCAGGAGCAGGGCCGCCCAAGGAACTCAAGACAGGAGCAAGGATGATCAACCCCATGAAGACCAAGCAGAAACCAATCTAGCTCATGCATCCGGTCATGGAGAGGAAGAGGAGATTGAAGACACAAGCCAGTCGCTTGATCATGTTCAGCTGGGTGTTCCTGACCAGGACATCCATGCACACAGCCTTAGGGATAAGGTCTTGCGTGTCCTTACTATCTTTGAGTAAAGGCACCCTTATAGACCTTAGATGATTAGGGTACTCTTTTCCTTTCTAAGTTTACCATAATGGGTTCTTGAAAAGGTTTTTAATGAGACCTGAAAGTCTAAGGCATCAAGCCTAGTGTCCCATTGATTTCTAAGTTGGATATGTCCATTTAAAATCAATTAGGCTTGATCCTATCTTAGGCATGTATTTAGCCTTTGCATTTTCTTTATGACTTAGTCGTTTTGGGGTTTGATAAGTTTTGTTGACCACGGTCAACTAGGTCACATGTGTGTATCCTATAAAAGGCAAACTCTTATTCATTTCTAAGAAGACAATTTTCGAACCCAAAACCCTATTACATGGCCGCCTAGGTCTGTTCATTTTCTTCCTTGTGTGAGTGTGTCTCCAAGAAGGAAGGAGAGTTTCCTTGAAGATTGAGTGTGTCTCTCTTCTTGGAAAGGCTGTATCCAAGCCAGACATAGCTTGGTGTGTTGCCTTCAATCCATCTTTCAAGTCGCATCAAAAAAATCCCATTTCATTCGAGCCCGTTCCAACGTTCCGCACCCGCCGGTCGCTTTCCCATCCACACCGTACGACCAGCCGTTCACGTTTCACGAACGAGCCTTGTCCGGCCACTCAAGTTCTTGTTCGCAGGCCCTCCTCCGTTCATGACCATGTCACAAGGCCCGTCCTGACTCGCGAGCTCTAGTCCATCCTTCATCGCCCATTTCCTTACCGTTCGACCGTCCGTATAGCCATTTCAAGGCCGTAACTTCTCGACCAGGAATTCGCAGCCGTCAGTACCACCATTCCATCGTCCGGGCCTCTCTCCTACGACCGCTTCTCTGACCAGATGGCTTGGCCTGTAACAGTGGTTCTATTTAAACAAGTCCTAGATTATTTTCAATCAAGTTTTTATAATTTTGTTTTTATTTAAGAGAATACAAACAACAATGAATCAATCAAACAACAACTATTTCTTTTTTTTCTGTTTTTTTTACTAACGAATTGAAATAAGAGATTAAGGAAACAATAGAATCTGATATGTGGAGCTTTTCAGATCTGATACCAGATGATACACGCACATGAGCGGTAGGAACCAGTTGGAGGTTCGTAAGCGCGGTGGAGGAACTAGTTCCAACGAGAGAAACTGAGAGACTCGATTGCATATGCACAAGACTTGGTGGATTGAGCTGGACCACACAGGTGGTGGAAGACCCGTGATACACCAGAAGAACTCTGACATTAAGGGTATGAGCTTGGGAACCACACTATTATGGAGCAAGTGGCACCAACAACTAGAACACAAGTATAGTGTTTTTATTTTTTGGAAAAGTCTGTCTTATTAATGAAAAGGACTTAGGCTTATATAATGCCTAATGTCGAGGGTTTCCGCCCTTGAGGTAAACAACATGTAATTTTTAATAAAAACAATAAGAAGTCTAAAATAAAACAACAAAAAGTTTAAGAAAGGAAAGTTTGGGCCGCAGGCCTTAACAGTTTGGCGCGGGCCCAATTACTAAGAAAAGGGAAGAAAAGGCCTAAGGCCGTTGGGCTTGAAAGGGAGGCCATGTGGTGATCAAGCCCAAGTCCGAGTGCACACTAAGGGTGTTGCTTCGTTAAAACCTTCTTTGGAAAATCTAAGGGGAAAAAACTGAAAATAGGAAAAGGAGTACAATTCCTTAGCGCTTCTTTGGTGTTGTTATCCGAGGTTGATGGTAAGGACGCCGGAGTCTGTGGTCCTGCGGCTGAGTAGTTCCCATGTCTGGGCCTTGATGTGGAGGCCCGGACCATGGTTGGGTAATGGTAAGAGATTTGTAAATTTAGAGAATGAAAGAATGAGAGATTAGAGAGATTAATCTAGTCTAGTCTAGGCTTGTTTGGATAAAAGGATTGCCTTAAACATGAATGACTACAAAGGAAACATAATACTAGAACACAAACAAGCCTTAGACACTCTCCTTAGATGACTTAGATCACACGGCCTTTAAGCTAGAATTATAGGCCTTCTTCCTTCATCATTTCTTCTTCATTCCAACACTCCCCCTCAAGCTTAAGACATGGAGAATGCCAAAGCTTTCACCCATGAAGCATTACCTCATTAAAAACCTAAAGAAGGAAAACCCAATTGGGACAAAACCTTTTCTAAGGAAAAAGATTATAACACTCCATGTTGGGATCAATGTTGTGGAATTGTCATAGGGCCAGGCCTTGGATAGATGGAGGAGCCATTCTTCAAATTTGTTGCCTTGGTGAACACATCAGCTAGTTGATCCTCACTCCTTGTATAGCAAGGCAAGATGATTCCTTTTCCAATAGCTTCTCTTACTCTGTGGCAATCTACCTATACATGCTTGGTCCTTTCATGAAACACAGAGTTGGAGGCAATGTGTATAGCAGCCTGATTGTCACAATGAATGGTGATAGGATCATCAAAGCTCACGGCGAAGTCCTTAAGAAGTTGCTTCAGCCAAATGCATTCAGTTGTAAGCTTCCTCATGGCTATATATTCTGATTATGCACTAGAGCATGACACCACCTTTTGCTTCTTGGTTTTCCAAGCCACAAGGTTCCCTCCTATGAAAGTACAATAGCCTGTGGTACTTCTTCTATCCTCCCTATCTCCTGCCCAATCTGCATCACAATAACCAACCACATTTGTGTTTCTATTGCAACCCATCCATATACCTTGTTCATTAGTGCCTTTTAGATATCTCAAAATTCAATTTTCCATTTCCCAATGTCTCATCATTGGGACTTGCATGTGTTGAGATACCTGATTCACAGCAAAATCAGAATATAGAGCCATGAGGAACCGAACCGGCTGGAGTGGATGGCCTCGGCCCGGTTATTCGTGTCGGTGCTGTTGCCGTGCGGGGCTGGACGCAGCTGGTGCAGCAGGCTGAGGTTGAGGTGAGGTGGCCGTGGGCTGAAGATGAGGAGAGACTATGCCAATGCTCTCCAATAGTGTCCTCAAGTTCTCAGCTTGGTCAGATCTTGTTATGGAGATGTCTTTGAATTGATCCCAAGATCCTTCTCCATAGAAACCTTTTGATTCTTGGAATTTGACATCTCTGTATACTAAGACTCTTCTAGTCTCTGGATCATAGCATTTGTATCCTTTCTGGGTTGGTGAATACCTAATGAACATAGCTTTGGTACTCTTTGGTTCCAGCTTGTTCCTTTGCTCTCTTGGACTAATACAAAATAAACACAACCAAAAACTCTTAAGTGGTCAATGTTAGGTCTAATTTTGTTTCGTAAATGAAGACAAGTCATCTAGGACTTTTGTAGGAGTCCTATTAATCAAGTAGCATGCAGCTACAAGAACATTCCCCCCCCAAAAAATATTTTGGGAACTTTCATGTGGAACATCATTGTTCTCACAACTTCCATCAAATGCCTATTCTTCCTTTCAGCTACTCCATTTTGTTATGGAGTGTAATGACAACTGGTTTGATGTTCAATGTCATGCTTGGCCAAGTGTTGTTGAAGTCTGGTGCTAGTGTATTCCCCTCCATTATCTGTTCTAAAGCATTTGATACTTGCATTGTATTGGTTAGTAACATATGCTTGAAAAATTTAGAAATGCATCAAATACTCTATCCTTAGAACTAAGCAAAGTGACCCAAGTATATTTAGACTTTTCATCAATAACTGTCACAAAATACTTGTGGTTTTCTCTAGATGGGAATGAAGATGTCCAAACATCAGAATGCACCAACTCAAAACAATTATCATAGGTATGCAAAAATTTCTCAAAAACAGTTTTGCAATATTTCTAAGTATACAAGAATCACACATTTCCTTTGGCATTTTTAAACCAGGAACAATTAGTTATAGTGCTCTAGGATGAGGATGTCCTAATCTAGCATGCCAAATATCAGAATCATCACTGAAAGAGCTAGTACTAGCAACCGGTTCCACTACTCTTGTATTGGCCATATCTTCAAGCACATACAAGTCACTCCTTGTAGTCCCTTGGCCAAATCTCCTACTAGATAATTTGGCTCTTTTAACTGAAAGCAAATTTGATGTAAAAGATGACATGTAAAAAGCTTTAGATTCTCTATCAAACAACTTAATCTTTCCTATGCTTTTGATTGGTACTTTGATTCCATTAGCAATGACAACATTACCTAAAGCAGGTTCTAAGTTATCTAGCAATTCTAGATCACTAATCATATGATGAGAAGCACCAGAATCAACAAACCAATGATTTAGAGGCATTAGGAGCAAAAAAAGTTTAAAATAAAGCATGAAGAGTATTACTTAAAACATTACCATCCTTACTTGCTTTGAGAAGAGCTTCTAAATCTGATTTTGTCACAAATTCAGATGCTGAGGACATGGATCTGGTTGAGGCCGAGTGACAACGGGAGCTGGTACAAGAGGTAGGGGTCGGGAGCTTAATACCAGCCGGGAGCATGTACTGGCCATGGCCGGCAGCTTGAAGCTGAGTGTGGCTGGCTGTGTGCTGTTGTTTCTTAAGGAACCAGCTTGGCTTCAACTCAGGATGGAGTACCCAATACTCCTTTGTATAGCCACTTTTTTTGCAATGGTCACATATTGTTCTCTTCTTCCATTTATCATTTGTTGTTGTTGGTTTGAAGAAAATCTTGTGTGCAGCCACCAATTCAGCCTTGTTGCCAAAGCGTCCATGGGATCCTTGCTCCTACTGGATTTGAGCACAAACAGTTTCCAAGCTAGGAAGCTTATCAGACCTGAGAATATGTTTAATAAGATCTGAGTAAGTTGTGTTAAGAGTTAATAGTAACCCAAACACCTTGTCTTGTTCTTTCCTTTCTAGGAGAACAATTGGATCAATTGTGGCTGGCCTTAGCATCTCTAACTCAGCTCACAATGCTCTGAATGATCCATAGTTCATTGTGAATTCTGCATCCTCCTGTTTCAATTCAATCAAAGACTTTTTCACCTCAAAAATTCTTAAAAGGTTAGTGGTGTTTCCATACACCTTTTGCAAAGTGTCCCAAAATTCGTTAGCATTCTCACAAAATGAATAAGCTTCTAAGAGATCACTAGCAAGAGAGTTTTGAAGTATAGAGAGTACCAATTGATCTTCTTGGTACCATTTAGCTTGAACAGCCACAGCCTCATTAAATTCAGCAGCTTCATCTTCATCATGACCATTGGTTGAAATATGATTCCAAAGGCATTTACCAGATGTGGTTTTCATATTCCTAGACTATAAGAGATAATTTGCTCCATGTAGAATGACAGGAGCTCTGATAGTAGTTTGAATCTCCATGCTTCAGAGCAGTGTAGGGAATGGTTGGCTTGTTCGGACAGTGTAGGGAACGGCTGGTCGGGAACGGCTGGAGCACACGCTGGTCGGGTGCACTTCACTCGGGCGTGGGAGCGTGTCAGAAGGCCAACAACTTTGGCAACTCCTGCAACATAATTAAACCAACTCCAACCAAAAAGAACAACTTCTAACAGTCCTTGGCTTCACAACCAATGATGATTTAGCAACAAAAATTGAATTTTACCAATGTACCAATCCAAGAATCAAGTTTCCCTCCATTTTCCAAATTTTCAAAGTTTGATGAAAAATCAAGAAAATCTATCTTGAAGACTTAAACCCTTCGATTGCAACCAAACTTCGTAGAGACCCTCAGAAGATACTTATCTAACTTTCCAGATTTAAAGATTTGTAGAAAACTGAGAAAGGATAAGAGTTTTATCACCAGATTCTTGTGAAGGGCGATTTTAGACGTATTGAGAAAAAACTTCAACAACTTTCTTCAAACTTAAGAGAATTGAGTTCTTCTTTCTTTATACAGCAACTAGACTCGTTGGGCTCGATATTAGGATTTGGAAAATAATGATGTGGTGAAGATTTGACGAAGGAACGCTCAGAGAAACACGAAGGTTCGCAGCGGAGGCAATCACGGAGGTCTGATGCAAGAAAAATCGTATCTATTCAATCCCGTGATCAAATGATGCAAATCCAATTGTCGTGGCTTCAGGACTCGCCTGAAAACAATCTAAAAAAATCAGATTGTCAAAACCTGCCATTATTTAGCCGGAATTTGCGATCAAAGTTGACATACGAAATCGGAATGAAAAAACGGATTCAGGATGAAGATGATCTCGACTTGATTCAATGATTCAATGATGAATTTTATCCCAGATTGTTGTAACCTGGCTCTGATACCATGAAATAATGTGAGATTAAGAGATTTGTATATTTAGAGAATGAATGAATGAATGAGAGATTAGAGAGATTAGAGAAAGAATGATTGTATTGAGAAAATGAGAATAATGTTTTTTAAGTTACAAATGAGGAGAGAGATAAATATTTATACTAATTTAGTCTAGGTTTGTTTGGATACAAGGATTGCCTTATATATTTATGGATAAAAGAGTAACATAATACTAGAACACCAACAAGCCTAAGACACTTCCCGTAAATGACTTAGATCACACGGCCTTTAAGCTAGAATTAGAGGCCTTCTTCCTTCATCATTACTTCTTCATTCCAACAGTCGAGAACACCGGCTTGGTTCCAAGTTTCTTTCATAGGGTACACCAAAAATTTCTAAATAACTTGTTGTCATGGTCGGACACTATGGTTCTTGGAATCTAATGTAGTCTTACCATTTCTCGGAAGAATAAGCTGGTTGTCTGCGTAGCGTCGGTGGTCTTGGCACAGGGGATGAAATGATCCATCTTTGAGAACCTGTCTACTACAACAAAAATGGAGTCTTCGTGGTTGATTTTAGGCAAGCCTAGCACAAATTCCATGGAGATATTAGTCCAAGGAGTAGTAGGGATGTGTAAGGGAAGGTACAACCCGTGAGAATGGACTGGCCTGTTTGCAGACCAGGCAGAAACAGCTGTGGGCCTCAATGTTTCGTCTTAGATAGGCCAGTAGAAGTGCTCTTTGAGCAGGCTGAGGTTCTTGTCCACGCCATAATGCCCCATTAGACCTCCTCTGTGAGCTTCCCTCAATAGTAGCTCTCGGGTTGAGCCTTTTGGGATGCATAGTCTTCAGTCCCTGAAAAGAAAACCGTCAAATATGTAAAACCTTGAGTAAGGGCCGGTGCCAGGGTTCCGAGTGGCCTCCTCGAAGTCTTCGTCGTTGGCGTATTGGTCCTTGAGCAGCTTGAGTCCAAGGACCTTGGCTTCCATGACCGAAATGAGGGAGTGACTCTGGGACACGACATCTGCGACCACATTTTCTTTCCCTTCTTGTACTTAATTACATTGGGGAATGTCTCGATGAACTCTCGCCAGCGTGCATGTCTCTTCTTAAGCTTGGTCTGTCCCCTCAATTGTTGCTGTGTTTGGTAGTCGGTATGATTGACGCATTCCCGCCCCAGGAGGTAGTGCTGCCAGACATCCATTGCTCGGACCATGAAATAGAGTTCATTGTCATATGCGGGGTAGGTGAGAGCCGCTCCACTAAGCTTCTCACTAAAGTAGGCCACATGCTTCCCTCATTGGGTCAGGACCGCTTCAATGCCGAAGCCAGATGCGTCGCATTCTACTTTGAATGTTTTCTGGAAATCTGGTAGAGATAGAATTAGGGCGTGTGTGAACCGTTCTTTGAGCAGGTTTAAGGCGTTCTCTTGCTCGGTACCCCATCTGAAATCCCATTCCTTCTTGATCACGGATGTGAGCGGACTGGCAATCATATTGAAGTCCATTACGAACCTCCAATAGAAGCTGGCTAAGTCATGGAAGCTGCTGACTTGGCTGATACTCGTTGGTGTGGGCCAATCCCATATGGCCTTGATCTTCTCCTCGTCTACCTGAATGTCCTGCGAGCTTACGATAAAACCTAGGAAAAATATCTGATTAATGCAATAGAAACTGGCTAAGCCATGGAAGCTCCTGACTTGGCTGATACTCGTTGGTGTGGGCCAATCCCGTATGGCCTTTATCTTCTCCTAGTCTACATGAATGTCCTGCGAGCTTACGATAAAACCTAGGAAAACTATCTGATTAATGCAAAACGTACACTTCTTAGATTGACATACAACTTCTCCTCTTCAAGCGTACGTATAACCAATTATAGATGGGTGACATGTTGGAATGAAGAAGAAGTGATGAATTTATGAAAGCCTTTTATTCTAATTAAATGGCGAATTATATGTCTGTAAAAGGGAGACTCTAAGGCTTGTTTGTATTATAAAATTATGTTATCCTTGTAAGCCATTTATGTATAAGGTTATCCTTGTATCCAAACAAGCCTAGACTAGAATAGTATAAATACCTTACTCCGTTCACATTTTGTAACTAAGAATTCATAATTCTCATTTTCTAATAAATCATTCTTTTCTCTAATTCTCTAATTCTCTCTAATCTCTCATTCTCTCATTCTACAAATCTCTTAATCTCATATTCTTTCATGGTATCAGAGCCAGGTTACATCAAATCTGGGTAAATTTCATCATTCTTTCATTGATTCAACAAGAATCTATCTTGTTCTTCATCTGTTCTGGATCAATTTTAAACGTCATCTTGTAATTCAAATTCCGGGCAAACCACGACTTTATTTGTTGATCTGCTTTCTCTGGATTGTGCATCGGCGATTTCTGAATCCACGGCCGTTTTAATCGCATATTTTGGACCAGGGAATCAAAAGTTACGAATTTTCCTTCAAGAGGTGTTCGCGATCGCGTTCGTTTCGAACCTCTACATTCCCCAGGTCATCTCGACGTTACGTTTTCTTCAAATAGTGATTTTAAAAAGCCTAAACTCAATCCCCCTGAGTCTAGTTTCTGTTTAAAGAAAGAAGAACTCGATTCCATTGAATTTAAAGGGTTTTCTTGAAGTTTTCCTCAGAGACGTCCGAAATCACCTGTATCAAGATTCTGGTGATATAATTCTAACTCTTTCTCAGTTTTTCTTTAATTCTTGAATCTGGAAAGTTTAATAAGTGTCTTGTGAGGGTCTCCAGGAAATTTCATTTCAATTCAATTAGTTTAAGACTCCAAGATTGATTTTCTTGAATTTTTTTGTTAATCTTTGGAAAGTCTTAATTTGATTTCTTGAAAACTAAAATTGATTCCAGTTAATAAAAATCGAATTTAGTTGATTAATTCTGGATAAACTTGTTTGTTAGGCTGTTTTAATCAGTTCATATCTTGTTGCAAGTGTTCGTTAAAGTCAGTTCAAGTAGTTATAGGTTGTTGGTAGTTACTTGAACTGCAAGTTTTTTTTATATTTTATTTTGTTTTCTTGCACTTGCACCTCACTCGCCTTTCTTGGTATTACACAAGGTCAAGAGCCTTTCTTTGTATAGTACACACTAACATGTCAGGTACATGCAAGTTCGTGTGACCAGTTGGTGATCGAGACAGAATCGCGTTCGTCCCGACCATCATTTGTTCGTCCCGACCATCATTCTTTTGTCCCGACCATCAGCCTTGTGCTTGTACCAAGCGTGACCTAGCTAATCAAAGATCGTGACCAAGGTTGATTGTAACCAAGCGACCAGGTGGCCAGCCGTGACCAAGTGAACAAACAACCCTAGTGAACAATACAGCCTATCATGGAGATTCAAACATCTCTTAGAGCTCCAGTGATTTTACATGGAGGACCATGAAAACCACATTAGGTGGTAAAGGTCTTTGGAACCACATTGCCACAAATGGCATGGAAGACAATGAAGTGACTGAAGTGAGTGATGCAGCTCAAGCCAAATGGTACCAAGAAGATCAGATGGTACTTTATATATTACAAAATTCTCTTGCTAGTGATCTTTTAGAAGCTTATTCTTTTTGTGAAAATGCAAAAGATCTTTGGGACACTTTGCTTAAGGTGTATGGAAACACCACTAACCTTTTGAGAATTTTTGAAGTGAAGAAAGCTTTGAATGAATTAAGGCAGGAGGATGCTGAATTCACAAAGCATTATGGCTCATTTGGAGCTTTATGGGCTGAGATAGAAATGCTAAGGCCAGCCACTATTGAACCCCTTGTACTCCTTGAAAGAAAGGAACAAGATAAGGTGTTTGGGTTATTTTGAACTCTTAATTCTACTTACTCAGATCTTATTAAGCATATTCTCAGGTCTGATAAGTTGCCTAGCTTGGAGGAAGTGTGTGCTCAAATTCAAAAGTAGCAAGGATCACATGGATTGTTTGGCAACAAAGCTGAACTAGTAGCTGCTCACAAAAGTTTCTTCAGGCCAGCAAGTGATTCTAGAAAGAGGAGGCAATTTTGTGATCATTGCAAGAGGGATGGTCATGCAAAGAAGGATTTCTAGGTACTTCACCATCACCTGAAGCCATCTTGGGCATCACGCCCTCCACAACTGCCGGTCATGCCCTCGGCCAGATAAGCTCACGGCATGGTGTCATCTAAGGCGGTTGTAAGCAGTGGTCCTTCTTCACATTCAGCCGCCACCAACATCATGTCACAATCATCAGATTTTGTGACAAAATCAGACTTGGAAGCTCTCATTAAGGCAATAAAGGAGAGCAATGTGATGGGTAAAACTTTTCATGCTTCTTTTCAAACTTCTTATACATCAAGTGCTCCTAAATCTTTGGTGGTTGATTCTGGTACTTCTCATCACATGATAAGTGATCTAGATTTGCTAGAGAATGTAGAACCTGCCCTAGGGAATGTTCTTATTGCTAATGGAATTAAAATATCAATCAAAGGCATAGGAAAATTGAAATTGTTTGATAAAGAATCTAAGGCATTTTATATGCCCTCATTTACCTCAAACTTGCTCTCAGTTAAAAGAGCTACTACTGATCTGAATTGTCATGCTATATTTGGTCCTAATGATTTCTATTTTCAGGATATTGAAACTAGAAGATGCTTTGGACAAGGAACTACAAAAGATGACTTATATGTGCTTGATAATATGGCTAGTTGTAGGGAATTAGAATCGGCTTTTCATGCTAATACATTTAGTACTGATTCTGATTTGTGGCATGCTAGACTAGGACATCCTCATCCAAGAGCTCTTGAATTAATTGTGTCTGATTTAAAAAAGTCTAAAGAGTTGTGTGATTCATGTATTCTTGGAAAACATTGTAAAACAGTTTTTGAAAAATCAATGCATAAATATGAAAATTGTTTTGAATTGGTGCATTCTGATGTTTGGACATCCCCATTTCCATATAGAGAAAACCATAAATATTTTTTGACATTTATTGATGAAAAGTCCAAATATACATGGGTTACTCTTCTTAGTTCTAAAGATAGGGTTTATGATGCATTTTTAAACTTTCAAGCATATGTTACTAACCAATACAATGCAAGAATTAAAAGCTTTAGAACAAATAATGGAGGAGAATACACTAGTACCAGACTTCAGGAACATCTAGCTAAACATGACATTGAGCACCAGACAAGCTGCCCTTACACTCCACAGCAAAATGGAGTTTCTGAAAGAAAGAACAGGCACCTAATGGAGGTTGTGAGAACTATCATGTTCCACATGAAGGTGCCTAAACGATTTTGGGGGGATGCACTTGTAGCAGCATGCTACTTAATCAACAGGGCACCTACAAAAGTCCTTGATGATCTATCCCCATTTGAGGTATTAAACAACACTAAGCCCACTATTGATCATTTGAAAGTTTTTGGGTGTGTTTTTTTTTGTGTTAATACCTAGGGAGCAAAGGAACAAGCTTGAACCAAAGAGTGTTAAGGCTATGTTCATTGGATATTCATCTACTCAAAAAGGATACAAATGTTATGACCCAGTGACTAGAAGAGTCTTGGTGTCTAGAGATGTAAAGTTCCAAGAAGAAAAAGGTTTCTATGAAGAAGGAACTTGGGAGCAATTTAAAGACATCTCATCAACAAGAACTGATCAAGCAGAATACTTGAGGAAACTCTTGGAGAGTATTGGAATAGGAAGTGGCCAACACACAGCCTATTCACCACAGTCACCTGTTCCAGTAGCAAACAGCCGCGGCAACTCAGGTCCGGCCGATCCACACGCTTGTACCGGACCTGGCCCTTCCGGCTCAGCAGGTCCATCCGGCCCTGCTACATTCAATTCACATTATTCTTCATCTCTTGATTCTCCTGGTCTTCCTCCTCTTGAACAAAGGAGGGGGAGAAGCTTCTACTCATGTTCAACAAGACTCAGCAGGAGATGATTCCATTCTAGCTTCAGCATCAAAAAGATCAAGACCTGCTCTCATTGAAGTCTTGAGTGAAGAAGAGCAAGCTCCACGTACAGTTTTAAGAAGGAGCACAAGACAAAGAAATCCACCAGTTTTCTACAATGGAAATGTTGTAGTTCATCATTATCAGGGAGTTTGTAATATTGCACATTTACCTTCTAATCATGTTGCTTTTATTTCTAGTCTTGATAATGAGCAGATTCCAAAGACATATGAAGAAGCTATGTCTAAAATGGAATGGAGGGAAGCTATCTCAGCTGAGAAACAAGCTATGGAGAGGAATGGTACATATGCTTCAGCCACTTTACCAAAAGGAAAGAAGGCTGTAAGTTCTAAATGTATTTTTACTATTAAATACAAAAGCAATGGTGAAATTGATAGATATAAAGCTAGGTTGGTAGCTAGGGGTTTTACTCAGACATATGGTGAGGATTATAGGGATACATTTGCTCCTGTAGCTAAGCTTCATTCTGTCAATGTTGTGCTTACTGTTGCTACTAATCTTGAGTGGGAATTGTGGTAAATGGATGTCAAGAATGCTTTCTTGCAAGGTGAACTAGAAGAAGAGGTTTACATGTCACCGCCACCTGGCCTAGAAGATGAGGTTGGAAGCGGTAATATCCTAAGACTAAGGAAGGCTATTTATGGCCTTAAACAATCTCCAAGAGCTTGGTACCACAAACTAAGTGTAACCTTAATGGACAAAGGTTTTAAAAGATCTGAAGTGGAACATACTCTTTTCACATTAAAGAGTAAGGAAGGTATTATGGTAGTTCTTATCTATGTAGATGATATAATCATATCTGGTAGTGATAGTGTTGGTATTGCTTCTACTAAAGATTACTTAAAGAGTGTTTTTGATATAAAGGATTTAGGAGAACTTAAATACTTCTTAGGAATTGAAGTATGTAGGTTTAAGGAAGGTCTTTTTCTTTCTCAAAGGAAGTATGTTGTAGATTTACTAACATCCACAGGTATTATGGAAGCTAAACCAGCCAAAACACCCTTAGAAGAAGACTATAAAATCGCAACTAAGGGGGAGTTAGTGGAAGAAATTGATTTTCATGATCCTAAGCTCTATAGGAAGGTGGTTGGTAAGCTTATTTATTTAACCATCACAAGACCATATTTATGTTTTGCTGTGAATCAGGTATCTCAACACATGCAAGGGCCAAAGATGAGGCATTGGGACATGGCCATGCGAATTCTAAGATATCTCAAAGGCACACATGAACAAGGTATTTGGATGGGTAATAATAAGAACACAAATGTAGTTGGTTATTGTGATGCAGATTGGGCAGGAGATAAGGAATATAGGAGAAGTACTACTGGCTATTGTACTTTCATTGGTGGAAACCTTGTGACTTGGAAAACCAAGAAGCAAAAGGTGGTTTCATGCTCTAGTGCAGAATCTGAGTATAGAGCAATGATAAAGCTCACTACTGAATGCATCTGGTTGAAACAAATATTGGAAGACTTAGCCGTGAAGTGTGAGGATCCTATCACCATTCATTGTGACAATCAAGCCGCCATTCACATAGCCTCCAATTCAGTGTTTCATGAAAGGACCAAGCACATAGAAGTGGACTACCACAAAGTAAAAGAAGCTATTGGGAAAGGTATTATTTTACCTTGCTATACAAGAAGTGAGGATCAACTAGCTGATATATTCACCAAGGCAGCATCTCTGAAAGTTGGTATATCAATCTAACCAAGACTTGGTATCATGTCCATTCCATACCCATGATCCCAACATGGAGTATTATACTCTTTTTCCCTAGAAAAGGTTTTGTCTCAATTGGGTTTTCCTTCTCTAGGTTTTTAATGAGGTAATACTTCATGGTTGCAAGCTTAAACATTTTATGTCTTAAGCTTCAGGGGGAGTGTTGGAATAAAGAAGAAGTGATGAATTTATGAAAGCCTTTAATTCTAATTAAATGGTGAATTATATGTGTGTAAAAGGGAGAGTCTAAGGCTTTTTTGTATTACAAAATTATGTTATCCTTGTAAGCCATTTATGTATAAGGCTATCCTTGTATCCAAACAAGCCTAGACTATAATAGTATAAATACCTTACTCCCTCACATTTTGTAACTAAGAATTCATAATTCTCATTTTCTAATAAATTATTCTTTTCTCTAATTCTCTAATTCTCTCTAATCTCTCATTCTCTCATTCTACAAATCTCTTAATCTCAAATTCTTTCATGACATGGTCGGCGTAAGATGCACTGTAAACGAGTATATCATTAAAGTAGACGACTACAAACTTACTGATATACGGCCTAAGAACATGGTTCATTAGCAGCATAAAGGTACTCGAGGCATTGGATAGTTTGAATGGCATGATCAGCCACTCGTATAAGCTTTTTTAGTCTAGAATGCCATCTTCCACTCATCTCTTTCTCGTATACGGACCTGGTGATAGCCGCTCTTCAAGACGATATTGGAGAAGATTGAGGCTCCACTTAGCCCGTCCAGCATTTCGTTGAGTCAGGGTATGGAATTCTGATACTTGCAAGAGAGAGTTCATTTTAGTCAGTAGCACCGACTCAAGATGGGTTAGGTGGAGGTAGGCCTCTTTAAACGTAATCATAGGCTGTTTAGAATAGAAAATTCTCTTAACTTTACCAATATTTATCAAGAAGTTTGTTTGTTTGACCTTATGTTCCTTGAGCTTGACCGTTTGCTCTTTCTGTTGTTTAGGTGTAGCTGATCTTGGTATATCTCGTGGGGAGTCATATGAACCAATGTAGTCTTTCTGTCCTTGAAAACAAAATAGGAGCGGTTAGTAAAACCATCATGGGTTACAATGCGGTCCGATTGCCATAGCATGCCATGAAGTATATGTCTGACTTCCATTGGAAATACATCACAAAGAACTTCATGCTCATATTTTTTCAATGGTTAAAGGAAACATGACTTGGTTATATTCATTTCTCCATTGTCATTGAGTCATTGAAATGCGTATTGCCTTGGGTGCTTCATCACGGTCAGCCCAATATTTTTAACCTTATATTCACTAGCGACATTGGTGCAGCTTACACCGTCTATGATAAGGCTGCAAATCTGCCCTTTAACATTGCATCTTTGTGGAAAAGATTCTCACACTGATGTTGTTCTTCTGTTTTGTTTTGTAACCTTAGAGACCTTCTGGCAACCATTAGGTTTCAAATGGTCGGTATTTTTTTACATTCCTCCAAAGTATCAGATTCGGTCTCCTCACCTTATAATTCTAATTCTTCATTTTATTGAAGTAACATAAACTTTTTGTTAGAACATTCATTGGAATAATGGCCTTTGCCATAACATTTAAAGCACTTGGTATCACGGGTTCTTGTAGGGTTGTCTATGGCCTTGCCTTTTTTTTATAAATAGCTGTGAATAGTTTAGAATCTACGTTTGATGAAGTTGTTTTGAAATCTTGTTGATAACTTGATTTAGCGGTCACAGATCCAGCTTCATAAGCAGGCCGTGTAGTAAGCCTTCTCTTGATATGCCGTTAAATAGACAAGGATTTGTGAAGCATTTTTTCTAGTTCCACATAATGGTGCATTTCTAACTGATCTGGAATATTGTTTAGACCGCGTAGAAATCAAAACATGGTGGCTTCTCTATCTTCAAAGACATTGGTCCGAATGAGAAGAGTTTCAATCTCTTGGAAGTACTCCTCAACACTTCGTTTTCCTTGGTTAAGCATTCTCAAACATTGATGTAGCTCGCTGTGGTAATGGCTTGGGACAAACCGCTTCCTCATGACCATCTTCATTTCCAACCAGATTTCTACTGGATATTCTCTGTTTCTCCTTCTAGAGGTGACCTGTTGATCCCACTAGCTCAGGGCATAGTTTTTGAACTCAGTCGCGACTATCTTCATCTTGTTGGCCTCGATATAAAATTGGAAATCAAACACTGATTCTGTCTTCTTCTTTAACTTTATGTATACCTCTGGGTCGTTGTTCCCATGAATGGAGGGATCTTTAGTTTGAATCCTCCAATTTGGTCTTGTAGGGGTGGCCTCATTTCTATATTACACCTATATCTTTTTTGGGTTGCTGTGACAAAAACACCACTTTGATAGAAATGATAAACTGCTTCATCATTACATGGTTGTGGTATTCTCGGCTTGCCCTTGAAGTTCTGTCTGTTTTTCTTCTTTGCGGCGCATGTTTTTGTCTTGGACCAATCTGTTAAATCTGTTCACGCAAAACGTTGATCTTTTTGGTCATTAATGAATTTATTTTGGACGTGTTAGCTTCAGCCAACAGTTTGTTGTTCTTGTTGTGGATAGAGTCCTTGACATACTTCCTCAAAAGTGAAGACAAAAATGGCCAGTCAAACTTTCTAGAGAAAGACAAAAGATGCTAGAGCAAAAATTCTAGCATCCTCATAGTTCTAATAAACCGGCTCTTAAACAATCTTAAAACTTGGATGATTAAAGAATATAAAAGAAAGAAAAGGATAGAAAAACCACTTGATGTGATCCAAGGAAGGATACACCAAAAATTGTCACACAAGTATTAGAAAGGGATAAGCTTTGCATAATCAGCGTGAGCTCAAGCTGCCAAAGGATGTAGAACGATGAATCGTACAAAGGTTGCAGAATAGCCATTGATATTACGGCTTGAACTTTTAGGATATGACGCACCAAAGGGAATTCAAGGATTTTGCTGGATATTACACGCCAATAAGATGATCTATTTCTAAAAGAGAAAGTGATTTGATTAAAAAGATAGATGATTACAATTAGAGAATTCGCCAACTATTTATAGAGAGGGAAAAAATAAGTTTGCATGCTTGGAACAACTTCCAAGAACATGTAAGAACATGCAAGCATCCAAAAATTAAAAGCAATAATGATATAACTCACAACTTCCAAAATTACACCTAATTCTTTTAAATATAAAGGAAATTGCTTCGGGCCTAAAATTAAACAAACAGGCCGATAAAAGTGGACCAATGACCATAGACTTCTTATGGAGAGTCTTGACATATCATTACTGCATTACCAGACTCCATCTTCACCACCTGCTTTAGCCGGTACTCCTTAACTGCCCACTTTGATCTTGGACAGCTTCTTGATCATTATCCACTAGAATTTCTTATATGCCTCCCTCTTGATCAAAGTAAGCAGTTTCAGGAGTACCGACTAGAGCATGTGGTGAAGATGGAGTCTGGTCCTGCTGTAATGAAATGAATAATAGGATTGTGAGAACCTCAAAGATCTGTCTGAATTCATCTCAGACATGGCCAACAACCTTAGACTTCTCATGGAGAGTCTTGGCTTATCATTACCGCAGGACCAGACTCCATCTTGACTACCTGCTCCAACCAGTACTCCTGAAATTTCTCACTTTGATCATGGACAGCTTCACAATCATTATCCAGTTGAATTTCTTCAATGCCTCCCTCATGTTCAAAGTTGGCAGTTTTAGGAGTACTGGCTGGAGCAGGTGGTGAAGATGGAGTCTAGTCCCGCGGTAATGATATGTCGAGAATCTCCATAAGAAGTGTAAGGTTGTTGGCCTAGTCTCCATGAGTTGTGAATCTCCATAAAGCTATTACCCAATGGATAAAAGAGAATGGTTGAGAATTTTGCAAGAACTGTTGAGAAATCTCAGGGGATAAGCTACCCTAACATCTCACAACTCAGCACACGTGGGTTTGAGGATTATTCAATCTCAGAGTGAGGCGATTAGGGTTATTTATCTCTAGGGCAAACAAAGATTTGAGATTTAAAAATTCTGGATGTAAATAGTATCACAACAACAGAGATTTGTAGAAATATCTATTAGAGACGTTGGCAGCAAGAGAAAAGAATGTTATCACTAGCAGAAGAACCTCTCCTCTGTTCTAGACGTTACTAACAGGTCTACCCACTTGCATTATTATATATTATCCTATAAATAAGTATTATAACATGTTCATAATTTATAAGGAAATATAAGCATCCTTCTTTCTAACTCTTGGTGTGAATTCTCTCCCTTCTTGATGCAAGAACCGTGTGGTGGCTGTCTTTTCACCGTGAAGCTCAGGTTGTTGGACAGGAGAGATGAATGCGAATGGTGGATCGATGGGATCACACAAGCTGTGAAAGGGCTTGTGATAATCCAAGAACTTCAACCAAGGGATGGTTGAGGAACACGACTGCTCTCCAAGGGACTTGGTGGCGGCGCCTAGGGTCTTAGACAAGAATTCTTAGGTTTTGTTTTGTTCTAAATTGCTTATTATTTTCATTAATGAATTGTTCAAAGGCTTATATAATGACTTGTTACAACTTAGGCTAAACAACATGATGTTTAGCCATTTAAGAAATGAAAAACAACATGATGTTTGCTTAATGGTGAATTTAAAGGGGACTTTGGGCCTAAGTAGCCAAGATGATTCACAAGTCCAAATAACATACTTAGTCTGAAATATAAATAAAGATAGAAAAGGCCAGTAAAACACTTAGGCAAAAATCGATGATTGTGAATGAAGTGGAATTTGTGAACTAGTCTTCACCGTCTTGCGAACTAAGAGTATTGCCTCTTTCGAAAAACCCAGAGGGACAAAACCAAAGATAGGAAAAAGAGTACAATTTCCTAGCACGAATTTTGATGTCTCTATTGGATGGTAATGATAAAGACACCAGAGGAAGAAAAATCTTTGAGAATAAACCTCCATTGTTCCTTGTCCAGCTTGAATGGTTTGGGTGGTCCTGGCACGGTCAGTTTGGCTGGTCCTGGCACGGTCGACTCTGGCACGGTCGGCTCGGACGCCTCTGACACAGTCGGCTTGGTCGGTCCCTATCCAACTCCACTCTCCAATAGCATGCTGAGCTTGTCGCCTAAAGCTTTCCTCTTAGACTATGTGAGAGGTCCTGGTGGGATGACCGGTGCAGTAGGTGGGCCGATATCCTCATCATTCTCTCCCTCTTGAAGTTCTTTGGTCTCCAAAGCGAACTCCTCAACTGCATCAAACAACTCTAAGTCAGAAACATTAAACATACTAGACACGTTATATTCACCAGGAAGTTCGAGTTGGTAGGCGTTGTCATTGATTCTCCATATGACGCGGAATGGACCATCTCCCCGGGGTACAAGCTTGCTTTTTCGTCGCTGGGGAAACCTCTCTGGTCGCAGATGTAGCCAAACCCAGTCTCCCTCCTTGAGCACTATGTGCCGGCGGCCCTTGTTGGCGTTCTTGCTGTTCTGGATGTTTCGTTGCTCTAGATTTTCCTTGGTCTCTTCATGTAGACGCTTGATGTATTCTTTCTTTGCTTCTCCCTCTAGAATGATGGCGTCTCCCAAGGGAATGGGTGTGAACTAAATCGGCGTGGTAGGGTTGAAGCCGTAGACTACTTCAAATGGACACCGCTTCGTTCCAGAGTGTGTAGCGCTGTTGTAAGGAAACTCGACATACAGAAGACTCTCCAACCAGTTCTTCAAGTTCCTTCCAATCGTCGCTCTCAGTGTCTGGGATAATGTCTTGTTGACCACGTCTGTCTGTTCGTTGGTCTCTAACTTACACCACAAGGCTCGCCAAAAGTGGCAGAAGAACTTGGTGTCTCTGTCTGATACAATCGTCATGGGAATGTCGTGTAGTCGTACTATCTCCTTGAAGAATAAGTTGGCAGTCTGGCTTGCGTCGTTGGTCTTGTTACAAGCGATGAAATATGCCATCTTAGAAAAACGGTCAACCACTACAAAGATGGAGTCTTTGTGGTTGATTTTCGGCAGTCCCATCACAATATCGATGGAGATGTCTGTCCAGGTTACCGAAGGAAATGGTAAAGGCATATAAGGACCTTGCGGGTGCATCTTTGATTTAGCCCGTTTGCAGATAAGGCACTTAGCGAAATGTGCCTCTACATCTTGTCGCTGGTGGGGCAAGTGGAAATGCTCCTTAAGCATTCTCAACGTCTTGTCGACTTCCAAAGGACCCATTCGAATCGATCCTCTTGGAATGCAGAGACGCTTGTCCTTAAAAAGTAATCCATCAAACAAATAGAAGTTGCTATAGATGTCCTTGCCATGCTTCTCGTAGGCCTGAGTGAAGTCGGCGTCTTCAGCATGGAACTTTTTGATCATCTCGAATCCCATAACTTTTGATTCCATCAGGGAAACGAGACTGTATCTTCTGGATAAAACGTCAGCCACAACGTTGTTTGTTCCCTTTTTGTACTTGATGAAGTACGGAAATGTCTCAATATAATGTAGCCAACGAGCATGCCTTTTTTTAAGTGTTGATTGACCTTTAAGATGATGGAGTATCTGATAGTTAAGAGCGACTCCACTTAACTTCTCTCTGAAATAGGCTACATGTCTTCCGCCTTGGGTCAGGACTGCTCCTATGCCGATCCCTGAACCATCACATTCGACCTCGAAGGTCTGGTTTAAGTCAGGCAGGACTAAGACTGGGACGTGGGTGAGGCGTTCCTTTAACAGTTTCAAGGACTTGTCCAGATCGGATCCCCAAAGAAATTATTGGTTCTTCTTTATCGTAGAGGTTAACAGACCGGCGATCGTGCTGAAATATCGGACAAACCGTCGGTAGAAACTGGCAAGTCCGAAGAAGTTACGGACCTGACTGACATTTGTCGTCGTTGGCCATTCCTGGATGGCTTTGATCTTCTCGTTGTCCACTCCGAGTCCATGTGAACTCACGAAAAATTCAAGGAAGACGACTTGGATGGTGCAGAATGTACATTTCTTGAGGTATGCGTACAACTGCTCTCTTTGGAGGGTGGTGATAACGGCCTCTAAGTGCTCCAAATGGAACGGTCGAAAAACTTGGTTCATAAGGCGCATGAATGTGTTTGGGGCTTTGGATAGGCCGAATGGCATTACTAGCCACTCATAAAGACCTTGTTTGGTCTTGAACGCAGTATTACTCATTCATTTCCTTCTCGCATTCTGACTTGATGGTATCCGCTTTTAAGGATAATTTTAGAGAAGACCGCAGTTCCGCTTATTTCGTCTAGCATGTTGTCGGTACTTGATCGGGATGTTGTTGATGGCGCAACAATCGACGCACATCCTCAAGCTCTCGACCTTCTTTGGTACAAGTAGGACCGGGACGACATAGGGACTAAGACTCTCTCTTACGTAACCTTGAGCCATAAGATCCTGGACTTGTCGTTCTAGTTCTTTAGCCTTCTTGGGGTTGACGGTTAGGTAGTTGAGCTCCGGAACAAAATCGATGTGGTGCTCAATGTCTAGAATAGGTGGGAGGCCGGCTGAAATCTCGTATGAGAACACGTCGGCATATCTCTCCAGAAGGGCTCGGACCTCGGCAGGTAAGGTGGTCTCGGTGCTGGACGTGTTCAGGATCTCTCTGTAGAGCATTAGGACAAGTTGGGTGCCCTCAGTACGGGCGGTTTTCCTCATGTCTGCCACATTGATCAGAATATATTATTTGTGGGCATGTTGTCCTTCGCCATCTTGGACAGCGTTTCTTGAACGGCGTGTGGAGACATTGGTGCCAAGTTGTATCTACACGTGTCGTGGACAAATGAGTAGAAGTTGGTCTTTCCGTTATGCGTAATCTCTCAGTCGAATTGCCACTGTCGTCGTAAGAGGAGATGTCTAGCTGACATCGGGACGACATCGCAGACAACCTGGTCTTGGTATCTGCCGATGTTGAATGAGACTTTAACTTGATCTGAAATGCATAGATTCGTCTTGTTATTCAGCCATCTCAATTTATAATGCATAGGATGCTTGGTCACAGGCAATCCTAGCTTTTCCACCAAGTACTTGCTCGCGGCGTTGGTACAGGACCCTCCGTCAGACTGCTGATGGGTCGTAGGGGCTGGCTCCTCGTACTCATCCTCGGACTCGTAGTCTTCTGAGGCAGTCACTATCATTGTCTGTTGACTGGGATATTCTCGGGACATGTGTCCTCTTCCTTTGCACTTGAAGCATACAATCTCGCTGCTGCGCTAGGGTTGGGTCAGGGTGATCGTGGAAGTGGTCGGCTTTGGGGCAGCTGGGGCGGCCTTGTGAGCCGAGCTACTGACCACGGCGTGACCTTGAGGTGCGGGTCAATGGGCTGGGTCGTCCGCTCAAATGGCTTAGAGCCAGTGCTCCAGGTGCTCCTAGGTTGAGAAGGTGCAGTTAATTTCCGTTTATTGCACTTTTCTATCCAGACCGCTACGTGGAATATTTTGCCTAGATCATGGTAAGGCTGTAACTCAATCTTCCGCGCTATGGATTCGTACAATCTGTCGATGAATTTGGCCATTAGACTCTCCTCGGACTCGTCTACATCAAGTCGGTTGTGGAGTTGTTCGAATTCATCGAAATATTCTGACACCGTCTTACTCCCTTAGGTCAGGTGTCTAAAACGTCTCTGATGTTCATGATGGAAATGAGGTGGGACGTAGTGTCTCCTTATGATCTGGGTTAGCTCGACCCAAGAGGTTAAAGTACCCATCCAAGCTCTCCTGGGAGCTGTTACTTTTCGATCCCACCACACCAGTGCGTGTTCAGTAAACTGAGCCATTGCTAAGGCGACTCTACGGGGATCGTCGTTGTTATAGTACTCGAAGAGTAACTCCATTATCCTCTCCCAATCTAGGTACTTCTCGGGATCAACCTTTCCTGAAAAGGAAGGAGGGTTCATCTTTACTTCGGGGTGGTGCATTGGCCGTCGAGGTGGTGGCAGGGGCTCGTCGTAGTACTGATGTCGGCCCATTCCCTGATGGGCTGCCTCTGGTCTGGCAGGTTGGTACGGTGGTTCTGGGGGTGGGATGAGACCTGGTGCAGGTGCAGGCTACTCTAATCGCTCGATGCGCGTTGCTATGGTCGACATATGTGCAGTCAACGATTGCAGAAGCTGCATCATGGCTTGATTATTCTGACCCGAAGACGATTCTTCACTCCCTGACATATTTTTTTTTCGAGAAAAGGAAATTTTTTAAAATTGAAAGTTTTCCGAAAATGAAACTGTTCTTTTATGGAAAGGTTCCACATATATTATTTTATTTATTTTATTTTATTAAAATAATCTAACTAAATGCAAAAAAAAATTATTAACAAAAGGAAACTTCCTAAAAAAAATATTGCCTAAATATAAAAAGGAAAACTATCTTAAACTAAAAGAAAACCTAATTAATGCATATTTCTTAAAAGGAAAATTATCCTAAATTAAAAGAAAAACTAATGAATGACTAATTCCTAAAAGAAAAACTATCCTAAATTTAAAGGAAAACTATTTAATGCCTAAAGGTTTTAGGAAAACTTCCTATGAGGTTTCGATAAACTTCCTAAACTAATTCCTAGCCTAAGAAAAAAAATGAGATCTAATTAATTATATGCCTAAAATGTTTTGGGGAAATTCCCTAAAACTAGATGCTATGAACCTAGACATTAAGAATGTTTTGCAGACATAGCCGCCCAATGCAGACCTATGGAACTCGAGTTGCAGGTTGAATTGGGGGCTAGAGAAGGTGTTATGGCGCGGCACGGGCTACGCGGGTGGGCTAGACTCGCTAAGCTCCCGACACGGGGAGGGGGAACTAGCTAAGCGCGGGACACGGGGGGGGGGAAACTAGCTAAGCACGGACCTAGCTCGGTGGGAATCTTGGTACGCGGCTTGAATCCTAGACTACACGGGACGAGGACAGGATTAGTTGTGCGGGTTACTCATGGACTAGGGTTGCTGAGCGTGGGAACGAGGCTCTAGCTCTAGCGAATACACGAGAGACAGGACCTAAACCTAGACCTCAACTCAAACAAAGAACTTGGAGCTAAGGAACCAAAGAACTAAGGCGCGGCTCGGGCCTAGACCTAGAAAGCAACACTCGTGTGTAGTCCAAGTACTTGGGCACACAATATATCAAGATGAAACTAGTGCTCTAGGTGAGTTTTTATGAATCCCTAATTTGTTTTAAACAACTTTAACACGTTTTTAAAAAAAAAAAAATATTAAACAACAAACAAGGAATCAATTTTCTTTTCTTTTTTATTTGATATATGTTTTCATGAAAACAAAGACAAGGATTGATAAAACCTGATTTTTTTTTGTTTATTTTGGTAGGAGACTTGTTTCCTTCACATTCTTACCAAAAACCTCAGCGAAAAAGAGAAAGAAGCAAAATCAATAGCGAAAAACAAAGAAAAATTGTTAAACAAAACAAGGATAGAATCAACCTGATGTTTCAGGAGCTTTAAACTCTGATACCAGATGATGCAAGAACCGTGTGGTGGCTGTATTTTCAACGAGAAGCTCAGGTTGCTGAACAGGAGAGATGGAGGCAAAGGGTGTATCGATGGGATCACACAAGCTGTGAGAGGGCTTGTGATACTCCAAGAACTTCAACCCAGGGATGCTCTCCAAGGAACTTGGTGGCGGTGCCTAGGGTCTTAGACAAGAAGTCTTAGGTTTTGTTTTGTTCTAAATTGCTTATTATTTTCATTAATGAATTGTCCAAAGATTTATATAATGTCTTGTTACAACTTAGGCAAAACAACATGATGTTTAGCCCTTTAAGAAATAAAAAACAACATGATGTTTGCTTAATGGCGAATTTAAAAGAGACTTTGGGCCTAAGTAGCCAACAAGACTCATAAGCCCAAATAACATACTTAGTCAAAATATAATTAAAGATAGAAAAACCAAGTAAAACACTTAGGCAAAAATCGATGATGACTTGTGAAAGAAGTGGAATTTGTGAACAAATCTTCACCGTCTTGCGCACTAAGAGTATTGCCTCATTAAAACCTTCTTCGGAAAACCCAGTGGTACAAAACCGAAGATAAGAAAAAGAGTACAATTTCCTAGCACGATTTTTGGTGTCTCTACCGGATAGTAATGGTAAAGACACCAGAGGAAGAAGAATCTTGGAGAAGGAACCTCCATTGTTCGTTGTCCGGCTTGAATGGTTCGGGTGGTCTTGGCACGGTTGGTTTGGCTGGTCCTGGCACGGTAGGCTCGGGCACGGTCGGCTCGGTCTCCTCTGACACGGTCAGCTCGGTTGGTCCCTGTCCAGCTTCACTCTCCAATAGCATGCTGCGCTTGTCTCCCAAAATTTTCCTCTTGGACCGTGTGAGAGGTCCTGATGGGATGACTGGTGCAGTAACTGGGACAATGTTCTCATCATTTCTTCTGTTCTTGCTTACACAATCCAGAAACTCTCTTAATTGATTTTCAAATTCTGACACGGTATAAAAGCTTTAGGTTACTATTTCCTAAATTTTGCAGTTCATATCATTCTCCATCCTTGTCTTCTTCATTATTCTCAATCTAATTTTATATATTATCTTCTACAAATTTATGCAAATCTCCATTGTTGTAACATTATTCACATCCAAAAATTTTTAAATCTCAAAGTTTGGTTTGCTCTTGAGATAATTAACCCTAATCTCCTCCCCTTAGATTGAATAATCCTCAAACCCACGGGTGCTGAGTTGTGAGAGGTTAGGGTTGCTTATCCCTTGAGGTTTCTCAAAGAGTTCTTGAAAACTTCTCAACTATTCTCTTTTATCCATTGGATAATAGCTTTACCGATCAAAACCGTGAAACTCATAGAAAACACAAGAGTTGCGGTTCCAGTCACACTCAAAAGGGTCAACTTCCTATTATGGGATAGAACCACCAAGATTATGTTTTGTAGTCATGGGTTATGAAGCCACATATTGAAGAGTGATTAACCCAACACCACAGCCGCTAAAGTTGGACAGGAGGTAGTCAAACAAGATGAAGGATAATGGTTTAAAGATGACCAAATGGTCTTGTTCGTAATTCAAAACTCACTTGAGCCATCTCTCCTTATAGCTTACTCCTATTTTGAGACAACAAAAGAGTTGTGGGAAACACTACAAAATGTTTATGGCAACACTTCTAGCCTTAGCCGTGTGTTTGAAGTGAAGAAAGCCATCAATGAATTAAGTCAAGAAGACATGGAGTTCACTCAACACTTAGGTAAGTTCTGATTCTTATGGAGTGAGCTTGAGATGCTAAGACCAAGCACAGTGGACCCAATAGTTCTTAATGAGAGGCATGAGCTAAGATAAGATATTTGGACTAATTTTGACTCTCAATCCATAATAAAATGATCCCATTAAGCATCTCCTAAATGCAGAAACTCTTCCAAGCCTGGAAGAAGAAGTGTGCAACAAAATTCAAAAGCAACAAGACTCTCTTGGGCTCTTTGGAGGCAAAGAAGAACTCATCTCTGCCAACAAGGTGGCCTACCACAGAAAAGGACACAATCATGGTGAAAGAATGCCCTTTTGTGATCACTATAAGAGGGAAGGTCACACCAAAGCCAAATGTTGGATCTTTAATCCTCACCTTATTCCTAAAGGGTTCAACACGAGGAGAGCTAACCTCTCACAAGATGTGACCAATAAGCTTATGGCAGAGGCAAGCCCATCCATAAAAGGAAAGAGGAAGGCTCTGGCTGATTCTCAACATGATTTTGTGAGGAAGTCTAACCTTGATGCATTATCAAAGCACTAAAGGAATCCAGCCCTTCTTATAATTATTTCAAAGCTTTAACTCTCTCTAATCCGCTTATTATTGATTCAGGAGCTTGTCACCACATGATAAGAACCTGATTAGCAATATATAACCGACATTAGGAGATGTAATTATATCTAATGGAGATAAAATACCAGTTAAGGAAATTGGTAAACCTTAAGTTATTTGATAAAGAGTTCAAAGCATTTTACATGCCCACTTTCACCTCAAACTTGCTAAGTGTTAGGAAAACCACTTCTGATTTAAATTGATATGCTATCTTTGGTCCTAATGATGTTTAATTTCAGGATATTAAAACTATTATGATACTTGGAAAAGGAGTTTCCAAGAATGAGTTGTATGTGCTTGAAGACATGCAGACGCAATCTGTTTTCAATTCTACCTCTTCTACATATATTGCTCTTAGTTTTGCCTTAAATAAAGCCAATAGTGCTATTTGGCATTCTAGAATAGGACACCCCAACTAAAGGGCCTTAGAACTCTTGTTGCCTAATGTTTCAT
The DNA here is from genome assembly GCA_039880935.1 of Streptanthus diversifolius. NCBI lineage: Eukaryota > Viridiplantae > Streptophyta > Magnoliopsida > Brassicales > Brassicaceae > Streptanthus > Streptanthus diversifolius. Next base: position 6,152,197 of record JAXGFM010000001.1, read on the forward strand.
TAAAAATGATGAATGTGAAGATTGTATATTTGGTAAACTTTGTAAATCAGTGTTTCCCAAATCTTCAACTATATATAAAAATTGCTTTAATGTTATTCACTCTAATGTTTGGAATTCACCTTGTACATCTATAGAAAATCATAAGTATTTTGTCACATTCATTGATCAGAAATCAAAATAAAATTGGGTAACATTATTACCATCTATGGATAGGGTGCTAGAGGCGTTGTGCTATAGGCGTTTATAAATTTTCAAATGTATGTGACTAACCATTATAATGTCAATATTAAGATTTTTAGAGCAGATAATGGAGGTGAATACATAATTTATGCATTCAAACAATATCTAAATAAGGATGAAATCATCCACCAAACGAGTTGTCCATACACACCCCAACAAAATGGAGAAGCCAAAAGAAAGAATCGACATCTCATGGAGGTGGCTAGATCCATGTTGTTTCACAACAATGTGCCAAAGATTTTTGTGGAGATGCTCTTGTCACTTCATGCTACTTGATCAGTCGACTTCCAACCAAGATCTTGGATGATCTTTCTCCATTTGAGGTACTTAATTGTTGTATGTTGGAATGAAGAAGAAATGAGGAATTTATGGAAGCCTTTTATTATAAATAAATGGCGATTTGTTTTTATGTGAATGGGAGAGTCTAAGGCTTGTTTGTATTATAGAATTATGTTATCTTTGTAAGCCATTTAAGTATAAAGCTATCCTTGTATCCAAACAAGCCTAGACTAAGTGTAGTATAAATACCTTACTCTCTTCACATTTTGTAAGTAAGATTTCATAATTCTCATTCTCTAATAAAATCATTCTTTTCTGTAATTCTCTAATTCTCTCTAATCTCTCATTCTCTCATTCTACAAATCTCTAAAACTCATATTCTTTCATGGTATCAGAGCCAGGTTACATCAAATCTGGGAAATTTTCATCATTCTTTCATTGATTTAACAAGAATTCTTCTTGTTCTTCATCTGTTTCTGGATCAATTTCAAACGTCATCTTGCAAATCAAATTGCGATCAATCCACGACTCCAATTGACGATCGGCTTTCTCTGGAGTGTGAATCGGCGAAATCCGCATCCATAGCCACCAAAATCGCATCATTTGGCCCAGGGAATCAAAAGATACGGATTTTTTTCCAAAAAGGTGTTCGTGATCGCGTTCGTTTCGAACCTCTACATTCCCCAGGTCATCTGGACGTTAATATTTCGTCAAAGCGTGAATTTCAAAAGCATAAACTCAAGCCCCTTGAGTCTAGTTTCTGTTTAAAGAAAGCAGAACTTGATTCCATTGCGTTTTAAAGGTTTTCTTGAAGTTTTACTGAAAGTCGTTTGAAAATACCTGTATCAAGATTCTGGTGATATAATTCTAATTCTTTCTCTGTTTTCTGTAATTCTTTGAATCTGGAAAGTTTTATTAGTATCTTGTGAGGATTCCTACGAAATTTCAAGTCAATCCAATAGGTTTAGGGTTTCAAGATTGATTTTCTTGAATTGCTTATTCAGTTTTGGAAGTCTTAAAATTTGATTTCTTGAATTCATCAAATGTTCTAGGGATTAAATTCGAATTTTCTTTAATTGAATCTTGAAAAAGTCAAAATTAATATTCTCAAATTGTTACAATTCTTGTTAATTGAGTTGTTAGGATCAGTTACAGGTGGTTTTATGTAGTTAGTGGTGATTACACTTGAATTGAGTAATTGACGCCAATTTTTTTTTAAAGGGGAGGACATATATTCTTCTTCTTGCTTAATAATTCCTGTTCTTGCAAGTTGTATTGAGTAATTGTACAGGAATTAAATCGTGTCCAGAAAAAGCTGAGTGTTTACATACCTGATCACGAGTGGGAGCTGAAGCTTGCGTGTGTTCCACGGTTGCTTGTGGGAGCGCTTGTGGGAGACCTGAAACTTGTGAGCAGTTTAACCGAGAGTGTGACCAAGGATTCTGGTACGTGACCAAGGTTTCAAGTGCGTGACCACGCCCACCACGATACCAAGTCGCGATCAGCGGGTGGTTTTGTCCACACCAAGCCGGCTTACTGACCAATTCAGACCTCGCCAAAGGTTCTTTTTGTATCACAATTTGTGACCTGAATTACTGACCATTTTTACCTTTTAAACATGGAAATTCAGACATCTCTTAGAGCTCCAGTCATTCTACATGGAGCAAATTATCTCTTATGGTATAGGACCATGAAAACCACATTAGGTGGTAAAGGTCTTTGGAACCACATTGCCACAAATGGCATTGAAGACAATGAAGTGGCTGAAGTGACTGATGCAGCACAAGCCAAATGGTACCAAGAAGATCAGTTGGTACTTTCTATATTACAAAATTCTCTTGCTAGTGATCTTTTAGAAGCTTATTCTTTTTGTGAAAATGCAAAAGATCTTTGGGACACTTTGCTTAAAGTGTATGGTAACACTACTAACCTTTTGAGAATTTTTGAAGTGAAGAAAGCTTTGAATGAATTAAGGCAGGAGGATGCTGAATTCACAAAGCACTATGGCTCATTCAGAGCTTTGTGGGCTGAGCTAGACATGCTAAGGCCAGCCACTATTGAACCACTTGTACTCCTTGAAAGAAAGGAACAAGATAAGGTGTTTGGGTTACTTTTAACTCTTAATTCTACTTACTCAGATCTTATTAAGCATATTCTCAGGTCTGATAAGTTGCCTAGCTTGGAGGAAGTGTGTGCTCAAATTCAAAAGGAGCAAGGATCACATGGATTGTTTGGCAACAAAGCTGAACTAGTAGCTGCTCACAAAAGTTTCTTCAGGCCAACAAATGCATCTAAGAAGAGGAGGCCATTTTGTGATCATTGCAAGAAGGAGGGACATGCAAAGAAGGATTGCTGGGAACTTCACCCTCATCTTAAGCCTTCTTGGGCTTCACGCCCACCACAGCAGCTGGTCATCTCCTCAGCCAGGCAAGCTCACGGTTTGGTGTCCTCAAAGGCAGCCTTATGTAGCCATTCTCCTTCTCAACCAGGCGCCAACAACACCATGTCACAAGCATCAGACTTTGTGACAAAATCAGATTTGGAAGCCCTCATTAAGGCAATAAAGGAGAGCAATGTGATGGGTAAAACTTTTCATGCTTCTTTTCAAACATCTTATACATCTAATACTCCTAAATCCTTGGTTGTTGATTCTGGTGCTTCTCATCACATGATTAGTGATCTAGATTTGCTAGAAAATGTAGAACCTGCCCTAGGGAATGTTCTTATTGCAAATGGAATTAAAGTACCAATCAAAGGCATAGGAAAATTGAAATTGTTTGATAAAGAATCTAAGGCATTTTATATGCCTTCATTTACCTCCAACTTGCTCTCAGTTAAAAGAGCTACTACTGATTTGAATTGTCATGCTATATTTGGCCCTAATGATTTTTATTTTCAGGATATTGAAACTAGAAGGTGTTTTGGACAAGGAACCACAAAAGATGACTTGTATGTGCTTGATAATATGGCTGGTTGTAATGCATTAGAATCAGTGTTTCAGGCGCATGGTTTTAGTACTGATTCAGATTTGTGGCATGCTAGACTAGGACATCCTCATCCAAGAGCTCTTGAATTAATTGTGCCTGGTTTAAAAATGTCAAAAGAATTGTGTGATTCATGTATTCTTGAAAAGCATTGTAAAACAGTTTCTGAAAAATCAATACATAAATATGAAAATTGTTTTGAATTGGTGCATTCTGATGTGTGGACATCCCCATTTCCATCTAGAGAAAATCATAAATATTTTGTGACATTTATTGATGAAAAGTCCAAATATACATGGGTTACTCTCCTTAGTTCTAAAGATAGAGTGTATGATGCATTCATAAATTTTCAAGCATATGTGACTAATCAATACAATGCAAGAATTAAGTGCTTTAGAACAGATAATGGTGGGGAGTACACAAGTACCAGACTTCAGGAACATCTAGCTAAGCATGGCATTGAGCATCAGACAAGCTGCCCTTATACTCCACAGCAAAATGGAGTTGCTGAAAGAAAGAACAGGCACCTAATGGAGGTTGTGAGAACTATAATGTTCCACATGAAGGTGCCTAAGCGATTTTGGGGGGATGCACTTGTAGCAGCCTGCTACTTAATCAACAGGACACCTACAAAAGTCCTTGATGATCTATCCCCATTTGAGGTATTAAACAACACTAAACCCACCATTGATCATTTAAAAGTTTTTGGGTGTGTTTGCTTTGTGTTAATTCCTAGGGAACAAAGGAACAAGCTTGAACCAAAAAGTGTAAAGGCTATGTTCATTGGATATTCCTCCACTCAAAAAGGATACAAATGTTATGACCCTGAGACTAGAAGGGTCATGGTGTCTAGAGATGTGAAGTTCCAAGAAGACAAAAGTTTTTATGAAGAAGGAACTTGGGAACAATTTAAAGACATCTCATCAACAAGAACAGACCAAGCTGAATACTTGAGGAAACTTTTGGAGAGCATTGGAATAGGAGGTAGTCAGCATACACCTCAGTCAAATGTCCCAGCAGCAGGTAATCCAAGCCCCTCAGTCACGGCTCCTCAGAATCACCCTCACGGCTTTGCAGATCCGGGTCCATCCAGCATGGCGGATACCTCTGGCCCAGCCGCTTCCTCACAACCTCTGTCACGGCAAACTCTTGGTTCACCTGGGCTTCCTCCTCTTGAACATGGGGGGGGAGAAGCATCTACTCATGTCCAACAAGACTCAGCAGGAGATGATTCCATTCTAGCTTCAGCTTCCAAAAGATCAAGACCTACTCTCATTGAGATCTTGAGTGAAGAGGAAGAGGAGGCTCCACCTACTGTTCTAAGAAGAAGTACAAGACAAAGAAATCCACCAGTCTTCTACAATGGAAATGTTGTAGTACATCATGATCAGGGAGTTTGTAATATTGCACACTTACCCTCTACTCATGTTGCTTTTATTTCTAGTCTTGACAATGAGCAGATTCCAAAGACATATGAAGAAGCTATGTCTATAAAGGAATGGAGGGAAGCTATCTCAGCTGAGAAACAAGCTATGGAGAAGAATGGTACATATGCCCCAGCCACATTACCAAAAGGAAAGAAGGCTGTAAGCTCTAAATGGATTTTTACCATTAAATACAAAAGCAATGGTGAAATTGATAGATATAAAGCTAGGTTGGTAGCTAGGGGTTTTACTCAGACATATGGTGAGGATTATAGGGATACATTTGCTCCTGTAGCTAAGCTTCATTCTGTCAATATTGTGCTTACTGTTGCTACTAATCTTGACTGGGAATTGTGGCAAATGAATGTCAAGAATGCTTTCTTGCAAGGTGAACTAGAAGAAGAGGTTTACATGTCACCTCCACCTGGCCTAGAGGATGAGGTAGGAACCGGTAATATACTGAGACTAAGGAAGGCTATTTATGGCCTTAAACAATCTCCAAGAGCATGGTACTACAAGTTAAGTGTTACTTTAATGGATAAAGGCTTTAAAAGGTCTGAAGTGGAACATACTCTTTTTACATTAAAGAGTAAGGAAGGTATTATAGTAATTCTTATCTATGTAGATGATATAATCATATCTGGTAGTGATAGTGTTGGTATTTCATCTACTAAAGATTACTTAAAGAGTGTCTTTGACATAAAGGATTTAGGTGAACTTAAATACTTTCTAGGAATTGAAGTATGTAGGTTTAAGGAAGGTCTCTTTCTTTCTCAAAGGAAATATGTTGTAGATCTTCTAACATCCACAGGTATGATGGAAGCTAAGCCAGACAAAACACCCTTAGAGGAAGATTATAAAATCGCCACTAAGGGGGAGCTAGAGGAGGAAATTGATTTTCATGATCCTAAGCTCTATAGGAAAGTGGTTGGTAAGCTTATTTACCTAACCATTACAAGACCAAATTTATGTTTTGCTGTGAATCAGGTATCTCAACATATGCAAGGGCCAAAAATGAGGTATTGGGACATGGCCATGCGGATTCTAAGATATCTCAAAGGCACACATGAACAAGGTATTTGGATGGGTAATAATAAAAACACAAATGTGGTTGGTTATTGTGATGCAGATTGGGCAGGAGATAGGGAAGATAGGAGGAGTACTACTGGCTATTGTACTTTCATAGGTGGTAACCTTGTGACTTGGAAAACCAAGAAGCAAAAGGTTGTTTCATGCTCTAGTGCAGAATCAGAATATAGAGCAATGAGGAAGCTCACTACTGAATGCATCTGGCTGAAACAAATTTTGGGATATTTAGCTGTGAAGTGTGAGGAGCCTATCACCATTCATTGTGACAACCAATCCGCCATTCACATAGCCTCAAATTCAGTGTTTCATGAAAGGACTAAGCACATAGAAGTGGACTGCCACAAAGTAAGGGAAGCTATTGTGAAAGGTATCATCTTACCTTGCTATACAAGGAGTGAGGATCAATTGGCTGATATATTCACCAAGGCAGCATCTCTGAAAGTTGGTACATCAATCTATCCAAGACTTGGTCTCATGTCCATTCCATACCCATGATCCCAACATAAAGTATTATACTCTTTTTCCCTAAGAAAAGGTTTTGTCCCAATTGGGTTTTCCTTTTCTAGGTTTTTTAATGAGGTAATAATTCATGGTTACAAGCTTAAACATTTTATGTCTTAAGCTTGAGGGGGAGTGTTGGAATGAAGAAGAAATGAGGAATTTATGGAAGCCTTTTATTATAAATAAATGGCGATTTGTTTTTATGTGAATGGGAGAGTATAAGGCTTGTTTGTATTATAGAATTATGTTATCTTTGTAAGCCATTTAAGTATAAGGCTATCCTTGTATCCAAACAAGCCTAAACTAAGTGTAGTATAAATACCTTACTCTCTTCACATTTTGTAAGTAAGATTTCATAATTCTTATTCTCTAATAAAATCATTCTTTTCTCTAATTCTCTAATTCTCTAATTCTCTCTAATCTCTCATTCTCTCATTCTACAAATCTCTAAAACTCATATTCTTTCATTGTAAGCTTTCCATATCCCACTTACGTGTCGTTGGATGTGTATGCCATGTTCATTGACTACTCCACTACTCAGAAGGGCTACAAGTGTTATGTCCCTGAAGAAAGGAAGGTTCTAGTATCCAGAGATTTAAAGTTCATAGAGACTTAGGGGTTATTTAAAGAAAAGGATCGGGAGAACCTAAAAGATCTGTTCCAATCTACCTCAGACCATGTGATATGATCCTGACCAAGGACGGACGTACGAACGTCCAAAACCCAACAGCATACATCCCAGACAGATGACCCAACAGACGTCTGGATGAAGAACCAGGACGGCCTACCAATCAAACAGACGCACGTCCGGACGGACAACTCCAAAGCTAACCTGAAGTTGAACAAGGACGACCCAGACAAACAGGACGCGGACGTCGGTCCCATGACCAAGACCCGAACCAGAACACATGAGGACGTCCCAGATGCGACCAGGACCAAGGATGACTGAGAATGCACAGACCTTTGGAAATCAGTAATTGGGTAAGTGTTCCAATGTGTGCTCTTTTGCCCTACTTTGGTTTTTTCACTGGGTTTACCAAAGTAGGTTTTTAATGAGACCATTGGATCACTTTTATAAAGCCCATTTGCAATTTCCAGACTCGGTCCCTTTTCTTTGTTTTCTCTTCTTTGCATTTAATAAAGTAGTTGGCAGTTGTGAGTTGGGAGTTATCTTCTTAATTTTCCTTCTTGCATGGCGTTTCATGTTCTTGGAGTTTTTTCCGAACATGCAAAACTTCAAGCTTCTTCTTTTCTCTTCTATAAATAGCGGTGTTGGCCATTTGTAATTCTCATCGAATTTTTAATAAAAGTCTTCTTTTGATTTCTAAATTATCGATCTCGTTATGTGTAATATCAACGACTCTTAGATCCTCCCTTGGTTCATAATATCCTTGGGCCTGTCTAAGAAACCTTTGTTGAACCTTTGTGCAAAGGCCTTTCCACAGCCTTTGTGCAACCGCATCACTCCATATCACTTGGTAACTTGAGCTCATCCTCGTTGTGCAAGGCTTATCCCCCTTTCTCCCTTGCTGTGCTAATTTTGGGTTGTGATCTTGAACAAGATCATATCAAGTGGTATCAGAGCAACACAACAAGCTGAGTAACTTCTATCATTTTAATTTTAAATTTTTGTTTAAGTTTTATGTATTAAGGCGTAATTTTTTTGTTTTAATATTGTGTTTATTGAAGTACCCATGAATATTTGATCTGGCCACTTCTTTGTGTTTCAAATGGTAGGTACCGAAGAAGAATCCAAAGAGACATCACGCCACACCCGCCTCATAGAGCAATTGCTATCACGTATGGATGATATGAATGCTCGGTTCAATACCATGCTAGCCGGTTTAAGAGATGGTTTGCTTGAAAAAAATTCAGAAGCGGCTCCCTGAACATTGACCTGAACGACGACGTGCGATGATTTCAGAACAACTTAGGAAAGATCATCAGGAACTAAGCCGGAAATGTGCGAACATGTTCTATGAAGGCATGGTGCGACCTCTGCAAGAAGAAGCCGTGAACGCTATGAATACTATGGTGATAAAGCCGCTTCCCAATTCTACCAAAGCATTGATTCGAGCAACAACTATCCTAGGCATCAAAGGCGTGTTAATGAGCCCAGGCCACCACCTCACGACCACTTCAGCGGTCTTATGCTTAAGATTCCATCCTTCTATTGAAAGAATGATCCAACCGTATATATGGAGTGGGAGCATAAAATCGAATTGGTTTGAATTGCTAGTTTTATACCAAAATCAATAAGGTCAAGGTATCCATAACCGAGTTCTATGACTATGCAATCAGTTGGTGGGACCAGCTCATCACGTCTAGGATAATAAATGGATAATACCCAATCAAGACTTGGCAGGAACTTAAAATGTTAATGAGGAAACGGTTTGTGCCCAGCCACTATCACCGAGAAATTCACCGACGTTTAAGATCGCTTAACCATGGAAGCCAAAGTGTGGAAGAATACTATCAAGAAATGAAGACTCTTCTCCTAAGGGCTGATGTTCTGGAAGATTGTGAAGCTACCAAATACCACCCGACCCACCTATGGAGCTGGAGTCACAAACACCAAGTCTACTTATAACCACAACTTCAAGCCAACTTATCCGCAGGAAACCAAGCTATCCACGTCCAAGGTTGAAGCCAATCTTTTTCCAACCACCCAAGACAAAGCCAAGAGCATTGAGTGCTCCACCCAAACCCGCGACATTAAATGTTTCAAGTGCCATGGTATGGGTCACTATGCCATTGAATTTTCCAACAAAAAGGTGATGATCCTCATGGAAAACGGAGACGTGGAGACTGAAGATGAGGAACCAAAAGATGACACCACCTCGGATGAAGGGGAAGAGTGACCAGTCCCTGGTCAATTATTGGTGGATAGACGATCTCTGAGTGTCCATACCAAGATGGATGAACAAGAGCAGCGTGAGAACTTGTTTCATACAAGATGCATGGTGCAAGGGAAAATTTTCAGCCTTATTATTGATGGAGGAAGCTGCAGCAACATTGCTAGTGAAAAAATGGTGAAAAAGCTTGGACTGAGCGTAATGAAACACCTTAAGCCCTATCCACTTCAATGGCTGAATGATTCCAAAGAAATGAGAGTAACCAGTCAAGTGATGGTCCCTTTGTCCATTGGAAAATATGAGGATGAAGTTCTTTGTGATGTCTTGCCAATGGAAGCTGGTTACATACTTCTTGGAAGGCCATGGCAATCAGACCGCAAGGTAACACATGATTGCTTTACTAATCGCTATTGTTTTGTGTTTAAAGGCAGGAAAACTACCTTTATTATTATGACGCCTCATGAATTTTATAAAGACCAGTTATATTTGAACACACAAAAGCAACAAAAAGATAAGAGTAATGGCTCAAAGGGTAAAACAAACTTCTTTATCAAGGCTGGTGAGATTAAGAGAAGTTGTTTTTCAAGAAAGCTTATGCTTATGTTTGATTTTAAAAAGGATATTCCTAACCCAACTGACCTGGAACCGGTAAGAAAGAAAACTTCTCCTTTGTAGGAACATAAGAATGTATTTCTTGAGGATAATCCAGACAGTCTGCAACCAATAATGGGAATGGAACATCAAACCAATTTTATTCCGAAATCCAATATAGCAAATCATCCAGCCTATCAAACAAATCTGATGGCCTCCCACAAGAACCAAAAAGAAGTCCTCTTTGAGGCCGGAGAACAAGTTTGGGTTTTCCTTAGGAAGGAGCGGTTTTCCGAAAAAAAAGTTCAAGCGAACGCCAAGTTGGACGGCCCCTTTAAGATCATCAAGCAGATCAACAAAAATGCCAATGAACTAGACCCTAAAGGTAGTAAGTATAATATCAGTTCTATTTTTGACGTTTCTAATCTTCTCCCTTTTTATGCAGACATTGCGGATTTGGGGGTAAATCATTTTCAAGAGGGAGGGAATTATATGATCCTGACCAAGGACAGACGTACAAACGTCTAGATTTATACATCACAGAAGTCCCAACGGACGTCCGGATGAAGAATCAGGACGGCCTACCAATCAAATAGACGCACGTTCGGACGGAAAACTCCAAGGCTGACCTGAAGCTAAACAAGGACTACCTGGACAAACAGGATGCGGAGTTGGTCCCATGGCTAAGTCCCAAACCAGAAAACTTGAGGACGTCCCAGGAGGTTTTCTGAAGATCATCCGGACAATGATGCGACCAGGACCAAGGATGAAAGAGACTGCTCCAACCCAGATCTTTGGAAATCATTAATTGGGTAAGTGTTCCAATGTGTGCTCTTTTTCCTTACTTTGGGTTTTTCTCACTGGGTTAACCAAAGTAGGTTTTTAATGAGGTCATTGGATAACTTTCATACCCATTTGCTATTTCCAGGCCCGGTCCCTTTTATTTCTTTTCTCTTCTTTGCATTTAATAAAGTAGTTGATAGTTGGGAGTTAAGAGCTATCTTCTTAACTTCACCTCTTGCATGGCTTTGCATGTTCTTGGAGTTTGTATCGAACATGCAAGCGTTCTAGGTTCTTCTTTTTCTTCTATAAATAGTGGCTTTGGCCATTTGTACTTCTCATCGAATTTTTAATAAATGTCTTATCAACGTTGTGTGTAATATCAACGACTCTTAGATCCTCTCTTTGTGTGTAATATCTTTAGGCCCGTCTAAGAAACCTTTTTTGAACCTTGGTGCGTCATATCCTTTGTTCTTCAAGTCTGGTATATCAAAGATATCTCCGCAGCCTTTGTGCGACCGCATCACTCCACATCCTTTGGCAACTTGAGCTCACGCTCTTTATGCAAGGCTTAGTGTAATGACCGCGATCAAGAATTCTAAAAGGGTAAAACTGGCAGGGCGGGAAAAAGGAAATTTTGGGGAATATGGGCGAAAATATCTGGGAGGAAAGGATATATATCCTTGTAACAGATTTCCCGAACATTCCGCAATATCCTAACAACCGAAAAAGGGATTATTCCCACAGGATAAGGAATTATTCCCAGCGGATAAGGGGATTGGTTGGTCGAGTTGTTGGTAACAACTTCCGAGATTATCGCGCAAAATCCCAATAGCTTTTTGAAATTATGCTGATATCTTAACAAACAAATAAGGGATATTCGAAAGGATAAAAGGGGCCATGGATAAAGGAAATCCTAACCGCCTTCTCTTATAAATAAGAAGGCAAGCCGCCTCATAATCCCTGCGTGAGCAAAACGAAAAATTAGAAATCTGAAAGAAAGAAAGATCGAGGAAGCTAAGCCATTATCTTAGAAAGGTTCGAGAGGCGTCCAGTCACCTGAGTAATCATCGATAGCGGATCGTTCGGTTAAGGAATATCCGGGTAAGCATCGATAAACTAAGAGTTTTTACCCATTTGGGCTATAAGCATCGAGAGACTTAGTATTTGGTCGACGTGTTCCGAGTGAATCGCTAGATCTGTGTAATGCGCGTCGGTGCAGCTTGGACGATCTGCGACAGGAGGTGTCAGAACGTGGGATTTTCATCAGCTCATCGGGATCCTAAGGTGAGTGCGTGAGTGTGGCTATGGTTTAGGGTCGTTGGCTTGAGTGGATTCAATAAGTGCTTGACTGTCTGATCTAATATACTTGTCCTTGTCCTGATATATGTGTTAAGCGTGAATATGAGAGTCGTGTCTGACTCGTCCTGGTGAGAGATCCAACAGTGGTTGGTGAATCACGTTTAGGGAAGTATATCGTCCTGATTTGCATGATTGACTTATTGATTGTATTGCTTGTTTTCGATTACTTGACCATAGCTGTGTGAGACGGGATTACCGCCTCACTAAGCAATTCGTTGCTTATGCCTCCTTATGGATGCAGGGTTAGATATTGCTCGAAAAGATAACCGCAGTGGCTAGAACACGAGATGAATGCTGGAAGGAAGGGATGGTGGCTTAGTAGAATAATTTGGTCTAGTAACTCGAATGATGTATTAGCTTATTAGCAGACTTATCGTTGTACTAAAAGCTCGGTTTTTATAATAAGTAATCTATTGCACATTTATGCACTGCTCCGCTGAATCGAATTTAAAAATGCTAAGAGAAAAGTTAAGTAAAAATCTGAATTAAGAAAATTTTGCTAAGTACGGTCGGTTGGTTCGACCGCGGGTAGGAAACCTTTAATCTAGGGTAGTTTTCCCTGGTTAGGGCGATTCAGTTTGGTATCAGAGCATGGTCGATTCTAGGACAGTGTTAAGCATAAATGGGTTAGTGGGTTAAGCCATCCTTTCCAGCCAGTCTCGCGGTAAGTGGTATTTTAGAGAATAAATTAGTGCTATGCTAACTTAATAAACTGTATGATCATTGCAAATGGTAAGAAACACTCGATCTCAGATTGGAAATGGTGGTGCACCTGAGGAACGCACCATAGCTAGAGATGGTACGAATCCCAACAATAGTCACGAAGGTGACGCGGCAAATGTGCCTGGGAATGGAGCCGCTGCACCTCAAAGCGAATTGGGCAACTTGATGGGGATGTTGGGGCAAATTTTAGAAAGATTGACGGCTGTTGTACCTGTTCCTGCGGCACCTGTGCCTGTTGCCCCCGCACCGGTGATACCACCGCCTGCGGTAAATGACCGGGTAGCCGCGGCAGCGGATGAGGAGATATTACAAGAACCGAGGATCACATCGTACCTTACGATGGCTGATCACATGCATAAACTGGGTACAAAGTATTTTGCGGGTGGTGCAAAACCGATCGAGGCAGATGAGTGGCAATCGAGACTCGAACGGAACTTTGCGGCTATACGATGTCCAGATCTGTATAAGAAGGACATTGTGGTCCATTTTCTGGAAGGTGACGTGCATACTTGGTGGACCACGGTTGAGGCAAGGCGCCGTTATTGTTCATGGACTGTGTTCCGTGAGGAATTCCGCACTAAGTACTTTCCAAGAGAAGTGTTTGACCAATGTCAATGTGCGTTTCTTGAACTGCGCCAAGGAACAATGAATGTGTGTGAGTATGAGATTGAGTATAACTCTCTCATGAAGTTTGCGGGGCACGAATTTCAGGATGAACAGACGCGGATAAGTCGGTTATTGTGGGGGCTTCGAGTCAACCTCCGCAATCGCTGCCAAGTTTGGAGATACGACTCCATGTATGAGCTGGTAGAGATAGCAGCCCTTATGAAAGTGGGCCTGAAGGAGGAAGCGGAACTAGTGAACATGGAATGGAAAGGGACCACGGTACCTCCTGCTAGGCTGAGACTCGGTTCGAGCCAAAGGAGGAATTTGGACAAGAGTCTCAGGAGCAACAAGACAATGATGGTGCAAGTTGCATGCCAAAGTTACGGGAAAGCACACTCTGGTCAATGTAGGACTATTTCTGGTGCGTGATTCCGGTGTGGCAGTCTGAACCATAAGATTGGTGACTGTGCGGAGAGGTACTCTTGGGCACGAGAGTTGGGACGTAATTTTGGGGATCAGGTATGCGATCATTGCCGTGAGCCGGGACACTTCAGGTCTCAGTGTCCAAAGCTGGTGCAGTCATCCGAGAAACGGGAAAATGAGGGACTGCTGCCACCACCACCAGCTAAGAGACCGTCCAATACAACTAGTGGAACACCACGAGTCTTCTCGATTGATGAGGATGTAATAGAAGGAAGCTCTTCTCGTCCAATCACTGGTAAGTTCTTAACACTTAAAGTAAATAAGATGTCTGCTTGTGTCCTTAACGTTTTAGGGGATATTGTAGGGACCATTCTTATGGGTGGAATACCGACCCACGTTCTTTTTGATTCCGGGGCGACACATTGTTTTGTTAGCCCGAAAATGATTGGGAAATATGACTTCCATAAGGAACCTGGAGACCAACTCGCACTCGTCTGAGCGGCAGGTGGTCAAGCTATGAACACCTTCGGAAGGGTGCTTGACGTTCCGATAATGGTATGTGGTGTGGACATGCCAGCTGACCTGGTCACATGCGGAGTGAACACTTACGAGGTGATATTGGGCATGGATTGGCTTGGAAAGCACAATGCCCATTTGGATTGTCACCGAGGGAGAATTCGGTTTGAGAGGGGGAACATGACGCTAAAATACAAGGGAATTCGACCCACTTCAGGAAGCTTGATCATTTCAGCGATTCAAGTAGAACAATTGATCGAAAAAGGATGCGAGGCGTATTTGGCCACGATCACAACGTCAGAAGTTATGCCAGATATAGGGCTTAATGAGATTCCAATAGTAAAGTATTTCGGCGATGTATTCCATGCTTTGGTTGGACCACAACCAGAAAGGTCGGACCTATTCACTATAGAATTGGAACATGGAACTGCCCCGATATCAAGAGCTCCCTATCGGATGGCACCAGATGAAATGGCCGAATTAAAGAAACAGTTAGGTGAATTAATAGAGAAAGGATTCATCCGTCCGAGCAGTTCACCTTAGGGAGCACCGGTTTTGTTCGTTAAAAAGAAGGATGGAAGGTTTAGGCTTTGCATCGACTACCTTGGGTTGAACTGAGTTACGGTAAAGAACAAGTATCCGCTCCCACGGATTGACGAGTTGTTGGACCAACTCAAAGGGGCCACTTGTTTCTCCAAGATCGATCTGGCTTCAAGATATCAAATTCCGATAGTCGAGTCAGACATTCGGAAGACGGTTTTTCGGACAAGGTATGGACATTATGAGTTCGTAGTCATGTCTTTCGGATTGAACAATGCACTGGCTGCATTTATGAAGTTGATGAACACTGTTTTCTGAGATTTCTTGGATGAATTTGTGATCATCTTCATAGATGATATTTTGGTTTACTAAAAAAACCAAGTGGAGCATCAAGGTCACTTAAGAACGGTTTTGACTAAGTTGCGGGAACAGAATTTGTTTGCCAAACTCAGCAAGTGTAGCTTTTAGCAGAAGGAAATTGGATTCTTAGGTCTTATAGTCTCGGACAAAGGAGTGTCTATTGTCCCAGAAAAGATCAAGGTTGTTGCGGAATGGCCGAGACCCGAGAATGCCTCGGAGGTGCGGAGCTTTCTGGGTTTGGCCAGCTACTATAGACGGTTTATTAAGAGCTTTGCAAGCATGGCTCAGCCAATGACCAAGCTGACCGGTAAGGACGTTCGGTTTGTATGATCACCAGACTGTGAGACGAGTTTTGCTAACCTAAAGGAAATGCTTACTAGTGCTCCAGTTTTGGCGATACCAGAACCCGATGAACCGTATGTAGTCTACACAGATGCATCCCGATTGGGACTAGGGTGTGTTTGTATGCAAGTGGGTAAGGTCATCGCCTATGCATCGAGACAACTAAGGAAACACGAAACAAATTACCCAACCTATGACTTAGAGATGGCGGCGGTGGAATTTGCTTTAAAGATCTGGAGATCTTACCTTTATGGTGGAAAAGTTCAGATCTTTACGGATCACAAAAGTTTGAAGTATATCTTCACTCAGTCTGAACTAAACCTTTGCCAAAGGAGATGGATGGAGCTTGTGGCCGATTATGAATTGACCATTGATTACCATCTGGGGAAGGCCAACTCGGTTGCATATGCACTAAGTCGAAAGAAAGTAGTCAAGGACACTACAAAAGACATAGAAGGTCTGCTCAGTATGATAAGCTTACTGCATTGACGGATGATGTGGAACCGTTGGGCTTAGATGCTACCGACCATGAAGATTTGTTAACCCACGTTCGACTAGCCCAGGATGCTGACGAGAAACTTAATGAGGCAGCAAGAAACGAGAATACCGAGTATCAAATATCAAATAATGGGACAATATTGGTGAATGGTCGGGTGTATGTCCCAAAAGATCAGCAGTTGCTTGAGGAAATTCTTAAAGAAGCACATCAGTCCAAATTTTCCATTCACCTAGGAGTGACTAAAATGTACCGAGACTTAAAACGGTACTATCATTGGGTTGGAATGAAACGAGATGTGGCCAAATGGGTTGTCGGTTGTCTTACATGCCAAAGGGTCAAGGCCGAACATCAAGCTCCAGCTGGGTTAATGCAGAGATTACCCATCCCCGAATGGAAGTGGGATTTGATCACAGTGGATTTTGTTACCGGACTGCCCATGTGTGATAAGAAAGATGCGATTTGGGTCATTGTGGTTCGTTTTACCAAATGTGCCCATTTCCTCTCAGTTAATCAGAAGGATGGTTCAGAGAAACTTGCGGAGTTATATATAAAAGAGATCGTTCGATTACATGGAGTCCCTGTGAGTATAATATCAGATCGGGACTCTAAGTTTGCGTCGGCGGTTTGGAAGTCATTGCATAAGCGGCTTGGGACTAAGGTCCACCTGAGCACGGCTTACCACCCGCAGACGGATGGACAATCGGAACAGATGATCCAGACACTTGAGGATTTGTTGAGAGCAGCTGTTTTAGACTAGGGCGGTAAGTGGGAACACCATTTGCCATTGGTTGAGTTTTCATATAACAATAGCTATCAGGCTTACATTGGTATGTCGCTGTATGAGGCATTGTATGGACGGCCTTGCCGAACCCCGCTATGTTGGACCGAAGTGGGGGAGCGGAGCATTTATGGGCGAGACTTGGTCGATAGGACGACTGAGAAAATCAGGATTTTACAGATTAAAATTAAGGAAGCTCAGGATCGACAAAAGAGTTATGCAGACAAACGTCGAAGGGAGTTAGAATTCGAAGTTGGGGAAATGGTTTATCTTAAGAGAGTCACCTATAAGGGAAAGGAAAGAACAAATCAGACCGTAAAGTTAAGTCCGAGATATATGGGTCCATATAAGATTTTGGAACGGATCGGGCCAGTGGCATATAGATTGGAATTATCACCGGTCTTAAGTGCATTCCACAATGTGTTCCATGTTTCTATGCTAAGGAAGTGCATAAATTGTAGACATAATGTGATAGTGGAACCACCAGCAGATTTATAGGAAAATCTGACCGTGGAAGGAAGGCCAGTTCGAATCGTGATAAGAAGAGTTAAGACAAACCGCATGAAGAAAACCAAAATGATTCAGGTTGTTTGGGATTGTGATGGAGAAGAAGAAATCACGTGGGAACCAGAAGTCATCATGAAGGAAACGTTTCCCAAATGGTTCGACAAGCAAGCGGTCGAGACTTCCAAGGCCAAAAAGACTAAGGCTTAGATTCGAGGACTAATCCACCCAAGTGGGGGAGAATTGTAATGACCACGATCGAGAATTCTAAAAGGGTAAAACTGGCAAGGGCGGGAAAAAGGAAATTTCGGGGAATATGGGCGAAGATATCTGGGAGGGAAGGATATATATCCTTGTAACATATTTCCCAAAAATTCCGCAATATCCTAACAACCGAATAAGAGATTATTCCCAGAGGATAAAGAATTATTCCCTGCGGAAAGGGGATTGGTTGGTCGAGTTGTTGGTAACAACTTCCGAGATTATCGCGCGAAATCCTAACCGCCTTGTCTAAAGGATAAAAGGGGCCGTGGATAAAGGAAATCCTAACCGCCTTGTCTTATAAATAAGAAGGAAAGCCCCCTCATAATCCCTGCATGAGCAAAACGAGAAATTAGAACTCTGAAAGAAAGAAAGATCGAGGAAGCTAAGCCATTATCCTAGAAAGGTTCGAGAGGCGTCCAGTCACCTGAGTAATCGTCGATAGCGGCTCGTTCGGTTAAAAAAAATCCGGGTAAGCATCGATAAACTAAGAGTTTTTACCCATTTGGGCTATAAGCATCGAGAGACTTAGTGTTTGGTCGACATGTTCCGAGTGAATCGCTCGGTCTGTGTGACGCGCGTCGGTGCGGCTTGGACGATCTGCGACAAGAGGTGTCAGAATGTGGGATTTTCATTAGTTCATCGGGATCCTAAGGTGAGTGTGTGACTGTGGCTATGGTTTAGGGTCATTGGCTTGAGTGGATTGATTAAGTGCTTGACTGTCTAATCTAATATACTTGTCTTTATCCTGATATATATGTTAAGCGTGAATATGAGAGTCGTGTGACTCGTCCTGGTGAGAGATCCAACAGTGGTTGGTGAATCACGTTTAGGGAAGTTTATCGGCCTGATTTGCATGATTGACTTATTGATTGTATTGCTTGTTTTCGATTACTTGACCATAGTTGTGTGAGACGGGATGACCGTCTCACTAAGCAATTCGTTGCTTATGCCTCCTTATGGATGCAGGGTTAGATATTGTTCGGGAAGGTAACCGCAGTGGCTAGAACGCGAGATGAATGCTGGAAGGTAGGGATGATGTCTTAGTAGAATAATTGGGTCTAGTAACTCTAACGATGTATTAGCTTATTAGCAGACTTATCGTTGTACTAGAACCTTGGTTTTTATAATAAGTAATCTATTGCACGTTTTTGCACTGCTCCGCTGAATCGAATTTAAAAATGCTAAGAGAAAAGATAAGTAAAAAACTGAATTAAGAAATTTTTACTAAGTACGGTCGGTTGGTTCGACCGCGGGTAGGAAACCTTTAATCTGGGATAGTTTTCCCGGGTTAGGGTGCTTCACTTAGCCCCCTTACTCCTTTGTTGTGTCGAGTTTGGGTTGTGATCTTGACCAATACCATATCACCAGGCCACAAACCTTAGACTTCGTATGGAGAGTCTCAACATATCAGTACCGCAGGACCAGACTCCATCTTCACCATCTGTTCCAGCCGATACTCCTGAAACTGCCCACTTTGATCATGACGGAGGCATAGAAAAAAATCAAATGGATAATCATCACGAAGTTTTCCATGATCAAAGTGATGCTGTCTAAGAAATGGATCGGAACGGAAGAAGATGCTCAAGTTGAAGCTACTCAACCAGTTGCTCAAAGGAGAAGTCAAAAGAAGAGGAGACCAGTCTTAAAATGTTGTAATACAAGTGATGTGATTCTAGGAATGGATCAATCCAAAATAGGCACACAAGGAAGTTTTGAACTGGATATGCCTTGCACAACGAACATGTGTTTAAGTTGCTAAGGGATGTGGACTGGTGGATCGCACAAAGGTTGTGAAATAGCCTTTGATTTACCGGATTTGAGTTCTTTAGATAACACACCAAAGAAACTCAAGTATTTCCTGAAGCACTTAAGAGATGAAACACCTAAGTCCTACAAAAGATTTTCTGGATATTACACACCAACAAAAGAGTGATCAAAATTTAAAAGAGATTTGATTAAAAAGTTAGATGGTTACAAATGAGAAATAGTCTACTATTTATAGAAGAGAAAAGAGAAGCATGCGCAGAACAACTTCCAAAAACATGCAAACACATGCAAACAACCAAAAATTAAATGCATTAGTAAGGTAACTGATGCAAGAACCGTGGGGTGGGTTGTCTTTCACCGAGAAGCTCAGGTTGCTGGACAGAAAACGATGGAAGAAGGGGTGGATCGAAGGGACAACATAATCTATGAAACGGGCTTGTGATACTCCAAGAACTTCAGCCAAACTAGGATGAAGCACACGGCAGCTGCAAGGGGAAGCTTGTCGGCGCCTGGTTTGTTTAGACACTAGTTTACAAGAATTAAAACAACATGTAGTTTACTTATTGGCAATTAAAATAGACTTTGGCCCTTAATAGTCAACATGACTTAAGCCCAAATAAATACTTAGTCTAGAAAATAGAAATAAGATAGGAAAAGCCCAATAATACTTAGGCTAGAAATCGAATGAAAACTTGCTAATGAGATGGAATTGTGAACAAGTCTTCACCGTCTTGCGCACTAAGAGTATTGTCTCATTAAAACCTTTTTCGGAAAACTCAGGGGGATAAAACCGAAGATAGGAAAAAGAGTACAATTTCCAAGCACGACTTTTGGTGTCTCTACCGGATGGTAATGGTAAAGACACCGGAGGAAGAAGAGTGTTTTAGACGGAACCTCCATGGCTCCTTATCCATCTGGAACGGGTCGCCGGTGCATGGGATGGTCGAGGTGAGGTCAGCTGGTTGGTGGTCGGACGTGGACGGGTGGGACGGCTGGAAAGGTGCACTCAGACACGGGCTGGACGGGACGGAGCTACTCTTGGTTGCATGGTGAGCTCGGGGTCCTCTCCGGTTCAACTCTCCAGTAGCATGTTGAGCTTATCTCCTAAAGCTTTCCTCTTGTTACGTGTAAGAGGTCCTGGTGAAATGACTGGTACAGTGGCTGGCACGATGTCCTCATCATTCCCTTCCTCTTGAAGTTCTTTGATCTCCAAAGCGAAGTCCTCACCTGCATCAAACAACTATAAGTCAGAAACATTGAACGTACTAGACACGTTATACTCACCTGAAAGTACGAGCTGGTAGGCATTGTCGTTGATTTTCCGAAGGACACGGAATGGACCATCTCCCCAGGGTGCAAGCTTGCTATTCCGTCTTTGGGGAAAACTCTCTGGTTGTAGATGTAGCCAAAGCCAATCTCCCTCTTTGAAAACCTTTTGCGTGTGGCTTTTGTTGGCATTCTTGACGTTTTGGATGTTCCGTTGCTCCAGATTTTCCTTGGTCTATGCATGAAGACGATTGATGTAGTCCCCCTTTGCTTCTCCCTCTAAGCTGATGGCGTCTCCCAATGGTATGGGTATGAACTCGATATGTGTGGTCGGGTTGAAGCTGTAGACGACTTCAAATGGATGAAGCTGTTGTAAGCGAACTCGACATACGGAAGACACTCCAACCAATTCTTCAAGTTTCTGCAGATTGTCGTTCTCAATGTCTGGGACAATGTCCGGTTGACAACCTCTGTCTGTCTGTCAGTCTGCGGATGGTAGGCGGTGGAAAACAAGAGGTTGGTGTCTAATTTGCACTAAAATGCTTGCCAGAATTGGCTGAGGAACTTTGTGTCGCGGTCGGATACGATCGTCCTGGGAATGTCGTGCAGTCGTACTATCTCCTTGAAGAACAGGTCGATAGTCTGGCTTGCGTCATTGGTCTTGTTCGAAGCAATGAAGTGTGCCATCTTGAAGAATCGGTCGATCACTACGAAGATGGAGTCCTTGTGGTTGATTTTCGGCAGGTGAGACTGGTAATGGCATGTAAGGACCCTGCGGATGCATCTTGGATTTAGCACGTTTGCAGATAAGACATTTAGCTCAGTGTGCCTCTACATCTTGTCGCTGGTGGGGCCATTAAAAGTGCTCCTTAAGCATGCTTAAGGTCTTGTCAATGCCAAAATGACCCATTAGGCCTCCGCCGTAAGCCTTTCTCAGAAGCAGCTCTCGAATCGATCCTCTAGGAATGCAAAGTCGCTTGTACGTGCCCTTGCTGTGCTCCAAGTAGGCTTGAGTGATGTCTGTGTCTTCAGCGTACAACTATTTGATCATTTCGAAACCCATAACTTATGACTCTATGAAGGAAATCAAACTGTATCTGCGGGTTAAGGCGTTAGCGATAACGTTGTATGTACCCTTCTTGTACTTGATAACATACAGGAAGGTCTCAATATACTCCAACCAACGAGCATGTCTCTTCTTCAGCGTGGATAGTCCTCAGAGGTGCTGGAGTGTCTGATGGTCGGTGTGAATTACACACTCAGGGGCAAGGAGATAGTGCTGCCAAGTCTCTAAGACATGGACTAAGGCATAGAGCTCCTTGTCGTAGGTCGGATATTTAAGTGCAGCTCAACTTAACTTCTCACTGAAGTAGGCGACAGGTCTTCCGTCTTGTGTGAGGACGACTCCGATGCCTATCGCTAAAGCATCACATTCGACCTCGAATGTCTGAGTGAAGTCCGGCAGGACTAGGACTGGGGCATGGGTGAGGCGTTCCTTTAGAAGGTTGAAGGACTTATCCTGCTCGGGTCCCAAACAAAATTCTTGGTTCTTCTTGATTGTCGAGGTCAATGGACCAGCTATCGTGCTGAAGTCTCGGACGAACCGTCGGTAGAAGCTTGCGAGTCCGTGGAAGCTACGAACCTGGATGGCGGTCATCGGTGTGGGCCACTCCTGTATGGCCTTGATATTCTCGTCGTCCACCCGGAGTACCTGGGAACTCACGACGAATCCAAGAAAAAAAACTTGGTCTGTTGAGAATGTACATTTCTTGAGATTTGCGTACAACTGCTCTCTCTGCAAGGTTGTAATCACGACCTCTAGGTGATCCAGATGGTCTATGTAGGTCGTGTTGTAAACGAGAATATCGTTGAAGTAGACTACGACGAATTTGACAATGAGCGGTCGAAGGACATCGTTCATAAGGCGCATGAATGTACTCAGAGTGTTTGACAGGCCGAATGGCATTACTAGCCACTTATAAAGACCCTGCTTGGTCTTGGACGCAGTCTTCCATTCATCTCCTTCTCGCATCCTCACTTGATGATATACACTTTTCTGGTCAATTTTCGAGAAGACCGCGGCTCCGCTTAACTCGTCTAGCATGTCGTCCAAGCGCGGAATGGGGTGCCAATACTTGATTGTAATGTTGTTGATGGCGCGAGAGTCGACGCACATCCTCCAACTCCCGTCCTTCTTTGGTACGAGTATGACCAGGACGACACAGGGACTGAGACTCTATCAGACGTATTCTTGAGCCATGAGGTCCTGAACTTGTCGTTCTAATTACTTAGCCTCCTCGGGGTTTACTATGTATGCAGGACGGTTGGGCAACTGAGCTCCGGAAATAAAGTTGATGTGGTGCTCGATCCCTCAGATAGGTGGGAGGCCGACTGGAATTTCTTCCGGAAACACGTCGGTATATTTATCTTGTAAGGCGCAGATCTCGGCATGTAATGGTGCCTCGGTGCTGGTGTGGAGGCTCTCTTTGTAGAGAATCAAAACGAGCTGGGTACCCTTGGTGCGGGTGGCTTTCCGCATATCTGCCAGGTTTATTAAAAAGTTCTCCTTACAGGCATGTTGATCTTTCGCCATCTTAGATTGCATCTCTTGAACGGCGTGTGCAGACATTGGTGCTAGATTGTATCTACGCTTCTCGTGGACGAATGAGTAGAAGTTGGTCCGTCTGTTGTGTGTAGTCTCTCGGTCAAATTGCCAAGGTCGTCCGAGCAGGAGATGTCTAGCTGACATCGGGACGACATCACAGGTGACCTGGTTTTGGTATATGCCGATACTGCACAATACCTTAACTTGGTCCATAATGTACAACTCCGTCTTGTTGTTCAGCCATCGTAGTTTATAGGACTTATGATGCTTGGTCACAGGCAATCCTAGTTTCTCCACCATGTATTTGCTGGCGACGGTGGTGTAGGACCCTCTGTCAATAATCAACGAGCACGCTTTCCCAAGTATTATACATTTTGAATGGAAAATGTTCTCTCGCTGTTCTACTTACTCTGGCTCGAATCGCGAGCTGAGAACTCGTCTGATCATGAGCATCTCTCCGGAGTCGGCGTACTCAATCTCCTCATCAGATTGCTAGTGTGTCGGAAATGCTGGTGTGTCGGAAATGTTGGCTCCTCTTGCTCGTCTTCGGATCGTAGTCTTCGGAAGCAGTGAGTACCATTGTCAGTTGAGTGGGACATATCGGGTCATGTGTCCTCAGCGTTTACACTTGAAGCATACGATCTCGCTGCTCTGCTGAGGCTGGGTCGTGGTCGTGGTGCTAGGTTGCTTTGGGGCGGCTAAGTGATACAGGCCAAGCCGTTCAGGACAGGGACGCGGTCCAAGGGATGCGAGACACGGCCAGGACGAACGTTGGTACGGACGGAACTTGGATGAGCATGTTCGTTCGCGGAAAGACATCCTTGTACCTGTCAAGTAAAGCTCGGATTTCCCTTGGCAATACCACATTAGTATGCCTAGCATTCAATAGATCCTTGTAAACAATCAAAACAACCAGACAAGTTGGATCAAAGAGGGAACGTCTAACATCACTAGGTGTAATCAAGAAATTGGTTTTAGACATGCATTTCTCTTTGGCTAACTTGACTTGCATCTCATGAACTTGGGCAGGCAACAATGGTGCTAAACTAATCCGTTTCTTATTCATCATAAGGGTATACTTATTAGTCCTACCATCATTCACAACTTCCCTATCAAATTGTCAAGGTCTGCCTAACAAGATATGAGTGGCTTGCATAGGAACTACATCACAAAGGACCTCATCAACATACTTGCCTATGCTAAGAGAAACCTTGACTTGTTCACTAATCTTCAATGTGGTTTTATCATTAAGCCACCTTAGTCTATAAGGCCTAGGATGTTTAGTAGCTACGAGATTCAATTTCTTAACCTTGTAAGTGCTAGCCACATTAGCACAAGATCCACCATCAATTATCAGAGAACATACCTTACCACTTACCATGCAACGGGTGTGGAAGATGTTTTCCCTTTGGGCTGTCTCATCCGGCTCTTGGATGGTGCTAAGGACCCTTCTTGAGACCAGGAGGTCTCCCACTTCAGGGTAGGCTACATCATCCTCCTCTTCATCAGCTTCCTCAGGAGGCTCCATCTCATCTTGAGATTCATAGTCACCAGATGGGGTGATGATCATAGCCCTGGGATTTGGGCAATCCCTTGCATAATGCCCTCGGCCACGGTATTTGAAGCACATGATATCCCGGGTTTTGGGACCAGTAGGAGTAGGTCTGGCGTCTGGTCTTGGAGCAGGGGTGGTCTCCCTGGGCTTGTATGGAGGTCTCACGTCATGGGTTATGGCTTTGCCTCGGTCAGATTGCCTAGTGAAGGCAGGATTAGAACTAGAAGCTTGCGGATTTGGGTTTGGGGCAGAGGATCTCCATGGGTTGTTGACCACAGCTCTGGTCCTGGTCTTCCTCTTGAGCTGGCTCTCTACTTGGGTCGACAGATGTAGTAACTCATTGAGATCGTTGTATGAATACATCTCCACCTTGCTAGCAATCTTCTCTTGAAGACCAACCAAGAATTTGGCCATGAGAGTCTCCTCGGTGTCTTCTAAGCCAAGCCGGTTCCTCAGGTGTTCAAACTCTCCAAAATACTCCTCTACACTCCTCTGGCCTTGGCTGAGCTTCCTAAACTTCTTCTGAAGCTCCCTGTGGTACATAGGTGGGATGTACCTTCCTTTCATCATGAATTTCATGATCTCCCATGATCTAACCGGCTCCTCTCCGCTCCTTCTCCTTTTAGCCGAGTCTTGATCCCACCAGGACAGGGCATGATAAGTGAGTTGAGCTGCTGCATAAGCCACCTTCTTGGGTTCTTCAAACCAATAGACATCAAATATGTGATCCATCATTCTTTCCCAGTCCAGGTATGCTTCCGGGTCGACCTTGCCGGCAAAGGTTGGGGGTGTGATCTTGAGGTGTGGGAAGTGAGCTCTAGGTGGGTGGTGATGACCCCTTTCCTCAGGAAACCTCCTCTCTCTGTGTCTTGGCCTTCTGAAATGGGGTGGGAAGGCTTCTTCCTCAGACAAACCCTCCATGTCTTGCTCCGGCCAAGGTGGTGGTGGCGCTCTCGGTTGTGGAGGTGGAGGCGCATGTGCAGGTTGTGGTTGAGGCTGCTCCACTCGACCAAGCCGGTCTCCCAGCTGCTGAAGCTGAGTCTGAAGGCTAGTTAGTATCTCTGCTAGGGCTGGATCAGCCATTTAGCTTAGGTACCTTGCAAAACAAGAAAGTCAACTAGTCAACGGTTTCTCAAATTAATTACCCTAAGATTAAAGCTAATGATGCTTAATAAACTTGATTTAAATTTAAGCTAGACTAAAAATTAGCTATACCTAAGATAGATAAATTTAAAATTCAATTCTAGAACCGCCTAAACATGACCAAATTCGAATTCAAATTTTAAAAGCATGCAGGGGACAGGATGACATCAGCCCGGGTGGACCACTTAGTGAGTCACCGACCAAAGGACGGTACGGTCCCGGTCAAAAGCGGCCTTGACCGCGCCTAACTTCATCTTCCCACTCAAGCTCTAACAATGGCGGTTTCTAAAACAAATGCAAAAAACCCTAATAACCAAACTAAACAACCTATTTCACGAAATCTAATAAACCTAAGCAAGATTCACAAGCACGCAACAAAACCCTAACAACCGCTTTCAACAAACCAAAACCCTAAAGTGAAAGAGTGGAAAGATGCAACCTTTCTTAAGGAACTTGGGCTCTGATACCAAAATGATACAGGCCAAGCCATTCAGGACAGGGACGCGGTCCAAGGGATGCGAGACACGGCCAGGACGAGCGTTGGTACGGACGGAACTTGGATGAGCATGTTCGTTCGCGGATTGAAACTGGAACGGTCAAGCGACTGGCCCGGGACGGGACAACACCAAAAACAAGGCTCCGGCTTAGGACACGACCAGGAAGCGGCCTTGAGTGCAAAGCCGGGGACGGCTGGACAAGATCTTGGTCGAAGAATGGGGGAAAGAGCGCGGCTGGTATGGTATGGAAGCGAATGGATCGATAAGGAATATAACGTGGCTGGAGCGAGGGTAAAAGGGGTTTGAACGAGCTGGAAAGTGGATTGTAGGCAACACACCAAGCTTTGACAGGCTTGGATACAGCCTTCCAAGAAGGGAGACACACTCAACCTTCAATGAAACTCTCTTCCTCACTTAGAGACACACTCACATACAAGGGAGAAAGATTAGACATAAGCGGTCGAATACTAGGGTTTTGGGTTCTCTAATATCTGCATAGAAATGAATAAGAGTTTGTCTTTTATAGGCTACACACATGTGACCTAGTTGACCACAAGACTCGTGGTCAACATTTCTAAAAACCCAAAATAAGACTAAGTGTTTTAAAAGGAAATACAAACCATAATGCAAAGGTTTAACAATGCCTAAGATAGGATCAAGCCTAATTGATTTTAAATGGACATATCCAACTTAAAAATCAATGGAACACTAGGCTTGATGCCTTAGACTTTCAGGTCTCATTAAAAACCTTTCCAAGAACCCATTATGGTAAACTTAGAAAGGAAAAGAGTACCCTAATCATCTAAGGTCTTTAAGGGTGCACTTACTCAAGAATAGTAAGGACACACAAGACCTTATCCCTAAGGCTGTATGCATGGATGTCCTGGTCAGGAACACCCAGCTGAACATGGTCAAGCGGCTGGCTGGTGTCTTAAATCTCCTCTTCCTCTCCATGACCGGATGCATGAGCTAGATTGGCTTCTGCTTGGTCTTCATGGGGTTGATCATCCTTGCGCCTGTCTTGAGCTCCTTGGGCGGCCCTACTCCTGGTCATGATGCGGTGGGACACGTATGGAGTGGTCTGAACCTCATCCTCCAAATATCGGGTCGGTGTGGCTTGGATGACCCCATCACTAGGGCAGGTCTGGGGGCTGAACTGCTGGCCACGACTTTGCCCTTGAGTCGTGGGTCAATGGGCTGGATCGTCAGCTCAAAAGGCTTGGATCCGGTGCCCCAAGTGCTTTTAGGTCAAGAAGGTGCAGCAAGTTTACGTTTTTGGCACTACTCAATCTGGAATGCTAGGTGGAACAACTCGCCTAGGTCGTGGTATGGCTGCAATTCGATATTCTAGCGATGGACTCGTGCAAGCCGTAGATGAACTGGGCCATTAGTCTCTCCTCAGATTTGTCTACATTGAGTCGGTTGCGGAGGTGCTCTAATTCATTGAAATATTCGGACACCGTCTTGCTTCCATGGGTAAGATGTCGGAAATGTCGCTGAAGCTCGCGGTGGAAGTGAGGTGGGACGTAGAGTATCCTCATGATCTCGATGAGTTAGACCCATGAGGTCAAAGCACCCATCCGAGCTTTCCTGCGAGCTGTTACTTCTCGATCCCACCACGCCAGTGCGTGGTCAGTTATTTGCGCCATCGCTAAGGTTACTTTACGGGGATCGTCGTATTTGTAGTAGTCGAAGATGAGCTCCATTCTTCTCTTCCAGTCTAAGTACTCCTCGGGGTCAAGCTTTCCCGAAAAGGTAGGTGGGTTCATCTTCACCTCGGGGTAGTGCATTGGTTGACGAGGTGGTGGCATGGGCTAGTCGTAGTATTGATGTCGACCCATAGATGGTAGGTCGTGTGGATAAGGTGGAGCTACGGGTCCTGGTGGAGTAGGAGGCGTATGATGTTTCGGACGTTCGACATGCGTTGCTAGAGTCGTCATCTGGATCGTCAAAGCTTGCAGGAGCTGCAATATCGCTTGACCGTGTTGCCCTGATGTTGACTCGTCGCTCTCTGACATATTTCCTTTTCCAAGAAAAGGAAATTTTGAAAAATGGAAAGTTTCCCGGAAAAGAAATTTACAATTATGGAAATTTTCCTTAAATAGAAAATTCCCACAGATATAATTTTTATTTGCTTTTTAATATTTATAAAATAATAGGAAACTAGCTAAATGCAAAAAGTAAACAATCAAAAATGGAAAATATCATAAATCTAGAAAGGAAATCTAATAAATGAAACTAAATAAATGGAAAATATCCTAAAACTAGAAATGAAACTAACTAAATGGAAAAGATCCTAAAATTAATTGCCTAACTAATGAAAAAGGAAACTATGTTAGACTAGGAGAAAAATCTAATTTTTGCCTAATTCCTAAAAGAAAAACTAATTAATGTCCTAATAAAAATTAGGAAAACTACCTAAGGGAATCTAGAAAACTTCCTAAACTATTTTCTAGCCTAGAAAACTATGGAAACTAATTAATCTACTGCCTAAATGCTAGGGGAAAATTTCCTAAACTAAGGACTAAAAATCTAGACACTAAGGGAACTATGCAACCCTAGCCGCCTAAGGCTCGGACTGCAAGCTGGTGCTAGAGGGGAGCTAGGGTAGGACACAAGTCGTGGACGGTCTAGACACGGACACTAAGGGACGACCTCAACATGACATGCGACGGTTGGACGGCTAGGCGGGACGAGACGTGGGAAAACTAGGGCTAGCGAACGGTGACGCGACCTAAGGCGCTAGGTGGCTACGTGGGACGGAAGAACTAGCGAGTGGTGGACCTAGCCTAAGCGGACACACAGAGATCTAGCCTAGCAACACGCAAACAAGGACTCGAGCTACACGGGCCCAAAGGAATCCAAACTAAGCGCCAATGGGAAAGAGCTAGAGCTAGCGGCTTGGGACTAGGCACAACGACACAAGGAGGAACCTAGGAGCAGCTTGACTAACAGGAACAATAATGTTCCTAAACCTAGCAAACAAAACACGCAAACCCTAATTACCACACACGTGGAGTCCAAGGCTCCTTGAGCTCACGATTTCTTTGAAAGAATATGAGATTTAGAGATTTGTAGAATGAGAGAATGAGAGATTGAGAGATTAGAGAGAATTAGGGAATAAGAGAAAAGAATGATTTTATTAGAGAATGAGAATTATGAATTCTTACTTACAAAATGTGAAGGGAGTAAGGTATTTATACTATACTAGTCTAGGCTTGTTTGGATACAAGGATAGCCTTATACTTAAGTGGCTTACAAGGATAACATAAATCTATAATACAAACAAGCCTTAGACTCTCCCTTTTACACACATATAAATCGCCTTTTAACTAGACATAAAGGCCTTCATAAATTCATCACTTCTTCTTCATTCCAACACTCCCCCTCAAGCTTAAGACATAAAATTCTTAAGCTTGCAACCATGAAGTATTACCTCATTAAAAACCTAGAGAAGGAAAACCCAATTGGGACAAAACCTTTTCTTAGGGAAAAAGAGTATAACACTCCATGTTGGGATCATGGGTATGGAATGGACATGAGGCCAAGTCTTGGATAGATTGATGTGCCAATTTTCAGAGATGCAGCCTTGGTGAATATATCAGCTAGCTGATCCTCACTCCTTGTATAGCAAGGTAAGATGATACCTTTCCCAATAGCTTCTCTTACTTTATGACAGTCCACTTCTATATGCTTGGTCCTTTCATGAAACACAGAATTGGAGGCTATGTGTATGGCAGCCTGATTGTCACAGTGAATGGTGATTGGAGTCTCACACTCCACGGCTAAGTCTTCCAGAATTTGCTTCAGCCAGATACACTCAGTTGTGAGCTTCCTCATTGCTCTATATTCTGATTCTGCACTAGAGCATGAAACCACCTTTTGCTTCTTGGTTTTCCAAGTCACAAGGTTTCCTCCTATGAAAGTACAATAACCTGTGGTACTTCTCCTATCTTCCCTATCTCCTGCCCAATCTGCATCACAATAACCAACCACATTTGTGTTTTTATTATTACCCATCCAAATACCTTGTTCATGTGTGCCTTTGAGATATCTTAGAATCCGCATGGCCATGTCCCAATGCCTCAACTTTGGCTTTTGCATGTGTTGAGATACCAGATTCACAGCAAAACATAAATCTGGTCTAGTGATGGTTAAATAAATAAGCTTACCAACCACTTTCCTATAGAGCTTAGGATCATGAAAATCAATTTCCTCCTCTAACTCCCCCTTAGTTGCGATTTTATAACCTTCTTCTAAGGGTGTTTTGGCTGGCTTAGCTTCCATCATATCTGTGGATGTTAGTAGATCTACAACATATTTTCTTTGAGAAAGAAAAAGACCTTCCTTAAACCTACATACTTCAATTCCTAAGAAGTATTTAAGTTCTCCTAGATCCTTTATGTCAAAGACACTTTTTAAGTAATTTTTAGTAGATGCAATACCAATACTATCACTACCAGATATGATTATATCATCTACATAGATAAGAATAACTATGATACCTTCCTTACTCTTAAATGTAAAAAGAGTATGTTCCACTTCAGACCTTTTGAAGCCTTTATCCATTAAAGTAACACTTAATTTGTGGTACCATGCTCTTGGAGATTGCTTAAGGCCATAAATAGCCTTCCTTAGCCTTAGGATATTGCCGCTTCCTATCTCATCTTCTAGGCCAGGTGGAGGTGACATGTAAACCTCTTCTTCTAGTTCACCTTGCAAGAAAGCATTCTTGACATCCATTTGCCACAATTCCCACTCAAGATTAGTAGCAACAGTGAGCACAACATTGACAGAATGTAGCTTAGCAACAGGAGCAAATGTATCCCTATAATCCTCACCATAAGTCTGAGTAAAACCCCTAGCTACCAACCTAGCTTTATATCTATCAATTTCACCATTGCTTTTGTATTTAATGGTAAAAATCCACTTAGAACTTACAGCCTTCTTCCCTTTTGGTAAAATGGCTGAAGCATATGTACCATTCCTCTCCATGGCTTGTTTCTCAGCTAAGATAGCTTCCCTCCATTCCTTTATAGACATAGCTTCTTCATATGTCTTTGGGATCTGCTCATTGTCAAGACTAGAAATAAAAGCAACATGAGTAGAAGGTAAGTGTGCAATATTACAAACTCCCTGGTCATGATGAACTACAGCATTTCCATTGTAGAAGACTGGTGGATTTCTTTGTCTTGTGCTCCTCCTTAAAACAGTAGGTTGAGCCTCCTCTTCTTCTTCACTCAAAACTTCAATGAGAGTAGGTCTTGTTCTTTTGGAAGCTGAAGCTAGAATGGAATCATCTCCTGCTGAGTCTTGTTGGACATGAGTAGATGCTTCTCCCCCCCCATGTTCAAGAGGAGGAAGCCCAGGAGAACCAAGGTTTGGCCGTGACATAGGCTGTGAGGAGGCGGCTGGGCCAGAGATATCCACATTGCCGGATGGACCAGGATCTGCAAAGCCGTGAGGATGATCCTGTGGAGCCGTGACTGAGGGGCTTGAACTACCTGTTGCTGGGACATTTGGCTGAGGTGTATGCTGACTACCTCCTATTCCAATGTTCTCCAAGAGTTTCCTCAAGTATTCAGCTTGGTCTGTTCTTGTTGATGAGATGTCTTTAAATTGTTCCCAATTTCCTTCTTCATAAAAACATTTGTCTTCTTGGAACTTCACATCTCTAGACACCATGACCCTTCTAGTCTCATGGTTATAACATTTGTATCCTTTTTGAGTGGAGGAATATCCAATGAACATAGCCTTTACACTTTTTGGTTCAAGCTTGTTCCTTTGTTCCCTAGGAATTAATACAAAACAAACACACCCAAAAACTTTTAAATGATCAATGGTGGGTTTAGTGTTGTTTAATACCTCAAATGGGGATAAATCATCAAGAACTTTTGTGGGTGTCCTGTTGATTAAGTAGCAGGCTGCTACAAGTGCATCCCCCCAAAATCTCTTAGGCACCTTCATGTGGAACATCATAGTTCTCACAACCTCCATTAGGTGCCTATTCTTTCTTTCAGCAACTCCATTTTGTTGTGGAGTATAAGGACAGCTTGTCTGATGCTCAATGTCATGCTTTGCTAGATGTTCCTTAAGTCTGGTACTTGTGTACTCCCCACCATTATCTGTTCTAAAGCACTTAATTCTTGCATTGTATTGATTAGTCACATATGCTTGAAAATTTAAGAATGCATCATACACCCTATCTTTAGAACTAAGGAGAGTAACCCATGTATATTTGGACTTTTCATCAATAAATGTCACAAAATATTTATGGTTTTCTCTAGATGGAAATGGGGATGTCCACACATCAGAATGCACCAATTCAAAACAATTTTCATATTCATGTATTGATTTTTCAAAAACTGTTTTACAATGCTTTCCAAGAATACATGAATCACACAATTCTTTTGACATTTTTAAACCAGGCACAATTAATTCAAGTGCTCTTGGATGAGGATGGCCTAGTCTAGCATGCCACAAATCTGAATCAGTACTAAAACAATGCGCCTGAAACACTGATTCTAATGCATTACAACTAGCCATATTATCAAGCACATACAAGTCATCTTTTGTGGTTCCTTGTCCAAAACACCTTCTAGTTTCAATATCCTGAAAATAAAAATCATTTGGGCCAAATATAGCATGACAATTCAAATCAGTAGTGGCTCTTTTAACTGAGAGCAAGTTGGAGGTAAATGAAGGCATATAAAATGCCTTAGATTCTTTATCAAACAATTTCAATTTTCCTATGCCTTTGATTGGTACTTTAATTCCATTTGCAATAAGAACATTCCCTAGGGCAGGTTCTACATTTTCTAGCAAATCTAGATCACTAATCATGTGATGAGAAGCACCAGAATCAACAACCAAGGATTTAGGAGTATTAGATGTATAAGATGTTTGAAAAGAAGCATGAAAAGTTTTACCCATCACATTGCTCTCCTTTATTGCCTTAATGAGGGCTTCCAAATCTGATTTTGTCACAAAATCTGATGCTTGTGACATGGTGTTGTTGGCGCCTGGTTGGTAAGGAGAATGACTACAGACGGCTGCCTTGGAGGACACCAAACCGTAGGCTTGCCTGGCTGAGGAGATGACCGGCTGCTGTGGTGGACGTGAAGCCCAAGAAGGCTTAAGATGAGGGTGAAGTTCCCAGCAATCCTTCTTTGCATGTCCCTCCTTCTTGCAATGATCACAAAATGGCCTCCTCTTCTTAGATGCATTTGTTGGCCTGAAGAAACTTTTGTGAGCAGCTACTAGTTCAGCTTTGTTGCCAAACAATCCATGTGATCCTTGCTCCTTTTGAATTTGAGCACACACTTCCTCCAAGCTAGGCAACTTATCAGACCTGAGAATATGCTTAATAAGATCTGAGTAAGTAGAATTAAGAGTTAAAAGTAACCCAAACACCTTATCTTGTTCTTTTCTTTCAAGGAGAACAAGTGGTTCAATAGTGGCTGGCCTTAGCATTTCTAGCTCAGCCCACAAGGCTCTGAATGAGCCATAGTGCTTTGTGAATTCAGCATCCTCCTGCCTTAATTCATTTAAAGCTTTCTTCACTTCAAAAATTCTCAAAAGATTAGTAGTATTACCATACACCTTAAGCAAAGTGTCCCAAAGTTCTTTTGCATTTTCACAAAAAGAATAAGCTTCTAAGAGATCACTAGCAAGAGAATTTTGTAATATAGAAAGTACCAACTGATCTTCTTGGTACCATTTGGCTTGTGCTGCATCAGTCACCTCAGCCACTTCATTGTCTCCAATGCCATTTGTGGCAATATGGTTCCATAGACCTTTACCACCTAATGTAGTTTTCATGGTCCTAGACCATAAGAGATAATTTGCTCCATGTAGAATGACTGGAGCTCTAAGAGTTGTTTGAATCTCCATGCTTAGCAAGTAAAATTGGTCAGTAAATCAGGTAAGTAAAATTGAGTATAGAACCGGCTTGGTCTTGTGTGGTCACGCGAGGTCACTGGTCACGCTTTGTTGCTTGGTCTCGTGTGGTCAATGGTCACGCTTTGTTGCCTGAGTTTGTATTGATCACTTCCTAAGCACACACTCTTGTATGTACCTGCAGGTTAGTGTGAACTATACAAGGAGGCAATATAAATGCAAGAAATGCAAGACAAGAGAGGTAACTAATAACTACTTGTAGTTCAAGTAACTACCAACAACCTAACTGATTTTATCCAACACTTACAACAAGATATGAACAGATTAAAACAACCTAACAGTCAATCTTAACCAGATTTAATCAATCAAATTCGAAATAATTGTTTAGAATCAATTTATTTCTCAAGAAACTCAATTAATACAATTCCAAGATTAACTAAACTGAACAAGGAATTCAAGAAAATCAATCTTGAATACTAAAACTATTCTGATTGACTTGAAATTTCGTGACAATCCTCACAAGATACTAATTAAACTTTCCAGTTCAAGAATTTTAAAGATAACTAAGAAAGAATTAGAGATATATCACAAGGATCTTGATACAGATGAATTCGGACGACTCTCAGGAAAACTTCAAGAAAACCCTTTAAACTCAATGAAAACGAGTTCTGATTTCTTTAAACAGAAACTAGACTCACGGGGCTTGAGTTTAGGCTTTTGAAAATCACGATTTGATGAAAAATTTACGAAGATATGACCTGGGGAATGTAGGGGTACGAAACAAACGCGATCACGAACACCTCTTAGAAGAAAATTCGTATCTTTTGATTCCCTGAACCAAATGATGCGATTTTGGTGTCTATGGATGCGGAATTCGCCGATGTACACTCCAGAAAAAGCCGATCGTCAATTGGAGTCGTGGATTGATCGCAATTTGATTTACAAGATGACGTTCGAAATTTATCCAGAAACAGATGAAGAACAAGATGGATTCTTGTTGAATTAATGAAAGAATGATGAAAATTTCCCAGATTTGATGTAACCTAGCTCTGATACCATGAAAGAATATGAGATTTAGAGATTTGTAGAATGAGAGAATGAGAGATTGAGAGATTAGAGAGAATTAGAGAATAAGAGAAAAGAATGATTTTATTAGAGAATGAGAATTATGAATTCTTACTTACAAAATGTGAAGGGAGTAAGGTATTTATACTAT
The DNA here is from genome assembly GCA_039880935.1 of Streptanthus diversifolius. Taxonomy (NCBI): domain Eukaryota; kingdom Viridiplantae; phylum Streptophyta; class Magnoliopsida; order Brassicales; family Brassicaceae; genus Streptanthus; species Streptanthus diversifolius. The sequence goes on from JAXGFM010000001.1 coordinate 6,187,805, forward strand.
ACTAGTCTAGGCTTGTTTGGATACAAGGATAGCCTTATACTTAAGTGGCTTACAAGGATAACATAAATCTATAATACAAACAAGCCTTAGACTCTCCCTTTTACACACATATAAATCGCCTTTTAACTAGACATAAAGGCCTTCATAAATTCATCACTTCTTCTTCATTCCAACATTCTTCAAAACTTGGACTGGTGTTCTAGGTGAGTTTCTAAGGATCCTAGATTGCTTTTAAAACAACCTAAACAATATAATTTTTTTGTCTTAAGGAATGATAGAACCTGATTATTTTTCTTGTATTTTTTTCTGGTGTTTATGGTATGTGACTTGATTCCTCTCCTTCTTACCGAGAACATCAGGGGAATTAGAAAGAAACACAATCAAAAACAAAAAACTATTGCACAAAACAAAGAAAAAAAAATAGCCAAAAACAAAAGGATAGATTCAACCTGATGAGCAGGAGCTTTAAGCTCTGATACCAGATGATGTAAGAACCGTGAGTTGGGCTGTCTTTCACCGAGAAGCTCAGGTTGTTGGACAGAAAACGATGGAAGAAGGGGTGGATCTAAGGGACCACACAAGCTGTGAAAGGGGCTTGTGATACTCCAATAACTTCCGCCAAAGGGGAAGATTGGCGGCGCCTGGTTTGTTTAGACACTAGTCTTAGGTTTTCTCAAAATGCTTGTTATTTCATTAATGTGTAGACAAAAAGCTTATATAATGCCTTATTACAACTTACGCTAAACTACATGATGTTTAGCCCTACAAGAATTAAAACAACATGTAGTTTACTTATTGGCAATTAAAATAGACTGAGCCCTAAATAGTCAACATGACTTAAGCCCAAATAAATACTTTGTCTAGAAAATAGAAATAAGATAGGAAAAGCATAATAATACTTAGGCTATAAATCGAATGAAGACTTGTGAATGAGATGGAATTGTGAACAAGACTTCACCGTCTTGCGCACTAAGAGTATTGCCTCATCAAAACCTTCTTCGGAAAACCCAGTGGGATAAAACCGAAGATAGAAAAAAGAGTACAAGTTCCTAGCACGATTTTTGGTGTCTCTACCGGATGGTAATGGTAAAGACACCGGATGAAGAAGAGTCTTCTAAAAGGAACCTCCATGGCTCCTTGTCCATCTGGAACGGTCGTGCATGGGACGGTCGAGGCGAGGTCAGCTTGTCGGTGTTCAGACGTGGACGGGTGGTACGGCTGGAACGGTGCACTCGGATGCGGGCTGGACGAGATGGAGCTACTCCGGGTCGGCATGGTCAGCTCGGTGTCCTCTCCGGTTCCACTTTCCAGTAGAATGCTGAGCTTATCCCAAAAAGCTTTCCTATTGGACCGCGTAAGAGGTCCTTGTGGAATGACTGGTGCAGTGGCTGGCTCGATGTCCTCATCAGTAACTCCCAACTCACCAATTATCAACTAAGTTTTAACTCTTAATGGCAAAGGGGGAAAAAAGGACCAGCCTGGAATCAATAAACGGGCTGAGAAAAAGTGGGCAAATTGCCTGAATAAAAACCTCTCTTTGATAAACCCACCAAGACAAACCCAGAGATAGGGAGCAAGAGCACAATCGGTCCACTTAGCCACTTATTGAATTCCAGTGACCTGAATGAGGACATTTGTGACTGTCATTGTGTTCATCCGCGTGTTTGTCTTGGTCGTACGTCTGATCATCCGTTGGGTCGTCCGGGCCATTCGTGATGTGTGTGTCCAGGATAACCGTGCGGTCATCCGTGCGTCCGTCCGTTGGGTCATATGTTCCAACCTCCAGATCATCCGTTCCATGCTCCAGGTCATCTTTTCCGTCCATTCCAAGCTTCAGATCATCTGGTTCTTGTACTCCATGCTCCGGGTGGCCCGTGTTTGCCTTTGGCCTTTCGAGGATCATAACACCCCCTCCCACTTGAATAGGATTTTCCTTCAAATCTGCATTATCTGGATGAAAAGGAAAAGATCAGAAATTTTTAAACTAGAACTTATGTTATACTTAACTTGAAGGTCAAGCTAATAAGCGTTGTATTGATTTGGTTGATGATCTTAAAAGGGTTGTCTGTTCTTGGCATCAGTTTGGACATTCTCTCTTCTGGGAACCGCTCCTCGTAAGGTGAACCCAAACTTGATATTTGGCCTTAAATTTGAATTATGTCTAGTTCTAGTTAGTAGCCGTAGCGTTCAGCTTGGTATTCTTCTCGATATTCCGCATGCAGTCCTTATGTATATGCTGGACCAGTTTAGCTTACTGCACTCCATCAGGGCTTTGAAGTTCCTTAGTTTCCACCAGAGTGGTATTATAAGATGAACGGTTAGACAGATAGGATCCCAGAACAAAATTTATTTGATTCTCCGTTCCCCTTATACTCCTGCAAAAGAGAAGTTATCTCACTCGGCAGCGCCGGTTCAAGGTCAGTTATGTTAAGACAGGCCTCTTAAAAATCAAACAGAAGAATACGTTATTTAGAAAACAAACTTTTCTTAAACTCACCAGCCTTAATAAAGAAGTTTGTTTTACCCTTTGAACACATAACCTTTTTCTGTTTGTTGCTTTTGGTGGTTTCAAATTAAACTAGTCTTGATAAACTTTATAAGGTATCATAGGAATCAAGGTAGTCTTCCTGCCTTTAACTACAAAACAATGGTGATTAGTAAAGCCATCTTGGATTACCTTATGGTCTGATTGCCATTACCTCCCAAGAAGTATTTTCGGCTTCCATTGGCAGAACATCACAAAGAACTTTGTCCTCAAATTTCCTAATGTACAATGGGACCATCACTTGACTGGTCACTCTCATTTCTTCAGAATCGTTCAGCGATTGAAGTGGATAGGGTTTAACATGTTTCACTACGTTCAGACCTAGCTTCTTTACCATTTGTTCATTAGCAACGTTAACACAGCTTCCAACATCTATAATAGGGCTACAGATCTTCTCTTGCACCTTGCATCTTGTGTGAAACAGGTTCTCACGCTGCTCTTGTTCATCCGTCTTGTTCTGGACACTCAGAGAACGTCTAGCCACCAGTAATTGATCAATTACAGGTCGCTCTTCACCCTTATCATAAGTGTTGTTTTGGGGTCATCATCTTCAGACTCCAAATCGCCATTTTCCATGAGGACCATCACCCTTTTTTTTCAACACTCGTTCGTAGAGTGTCCCAAACCATGGCACTTGAAACACTTGATGTCGTGGGTTCGGGTGGAATGATTAATGGCCTTGCATTTGTCAGGAACGGTTGAAAACAGATTAGTCTCCTCCTTGGAGGTGGATGACTTTGTTTCCTGCTGATAAGTTGGTTTGAAATCACTTACGTAAGCATACATGGTGTTCGTGGCTCCACATAGGGTGGAAGGTCTCCTCTTGAGTTGTTACTCGATTATCAAAGCTTTGTGAAGCATTTCTTCCAACTCTACATAATGCTGTAACTCCAATCTGTCTTTAGTTTTATGGTTTAGACCTCCAAGGAACTGAGACATATTAGCTTCTCTGTCTTCAAGGACATTGGCTCGGATAATAAGAGTGTCCATTTCTCGATAGTACTCTTCAACACTGTGGTTTCTTTGTTGCAATAATTTAAATGCTGGTGTAAGTCACGATGATAATGGCTTGGTACAAACCGCTTTCTCATTACCACGTCCATCTCTTCCTCGAGACGTGATAAGTTGAGCCCACCAGGTGAGAGCGTAATCGTAAAATTCGGTGGCTGCCACTTTGACCAGATTAGCTTCCATGTAGAATTTGCACTTGAATACAAATTCATTCTTTTGTTCCCACTCCAGATATGCTGCTGGTTTGTTTTTCCCTGGAAAGGAGGAATTTTGAGCTTGATTCCACCAAAATGGTCTTGTGGTGGTGGCTTTACTTCATGGTTTTGCCAGTATCTCCTTTGACTACTATAAACGGATCCAAAACTTTGATAGAATTGATTGCCCGCTTCATCCCCATAATAACCTTGACCAGGACAAAACCTTCGACTTCATATGGAGAGTCCCAACATATCACCACCGTAGGACCAGACTCCATCTTCACCACCTGCTCCAACCAGTACTCCTGAAAATGCCCATTTTGATCATGCGGGAGTCATAAAAAAAATTCAAGTGGATAATGATCACGAAGCTGTCAATGTTCAAAAGATCAAGTTGAAGCTATTAAACCAATTGCTCAAAGGAGAAGTCAAAGAGAGAGGAGACCAGTCTCAAATAGTTGTAATACAAGTGATGTGATTATAGGAACGGATCAACCCAAAATCGACTAACAAGGAAGTTCGGAACTGGATAAGCCTTGCACAACAAACGTCATTGAGTTCTGCTCTGATCGCGGTCTGATATGATCCTGACGAAGGATGGACGTACCAACTTCGCATCAATTTGGACTTCCTCTCTTCTGGGAACCTGATATGATCCTGACGAAGGATGGACGTACCAACTTCCAGAACCCAACCACAGACGTCCTGAACAAGTACAACTCGGACGTCCCAAACGTATACATCATGGACGACCCAACTGACATCCGTATTAAGAATAAGGACGGCCTGTCAATCAACCAGACACACGTCTGGACAGACAACTCAAAGGCTGACCTGAAGCTGAAAAGAACGACCTGGACAACAAAGACACAGATGTTTGGATGGAACCATACGGTCCCATGACAAAGTCTTGAACCAGAAAACATGAGGATATCCCAGGAGGTTATATGAAGACCATCTGGACCAAGATACGACCAGGACCAAGGATGACTGAGACTGCACCAACCCGGACCTTTGTAAATCAGTAATTTGGTAAAGGTTCCAATGTTTACTCTTTTTCCCACTGGATTTTACCAAAGTAGGTTTTTAATGAGGTCATTTGATCACTTTCATGAAGTTCATTTGCTATTTTCGGGCCCAATTATCTTTCTTTCTTTCTTTCTTGCATTTAATAAGTAGTTGGCAGTTGGGAGTTGAAAGTTATCTCATTAACTTCCCTTCTTGCATGGCATTGGATGTTCTTGGAGTTTGTTCCAAACATGGAAGCCTTATAGTTTCTTCTATTTCCCTCTATAAATACTTGGTTTTGGTCATTTATACTTTCCATCGAATGTTCTACAAAAGTATTTCTACTTCTAAATTTTTTATTATTGATAGTGTGTCATATCTATCATCTCTTAGGCCCCTTAGGTGCCTCATATCCTAAGCTAGTCTAAGAAATCCTTGTGTTATTTTGTTGTGTCATATCCAAAAGAATATAAGCCGGTAAATCAAATGTCTTTTCGCAACATTTGTGTGACAAATCGTTCCAAATCCCTGGACAATTTGAGCTCACACTCGTTGTGCAAAGCTTTTCCTGTATGTTTTCAAAATTCTCACTTGTTTTGCCGGTTCTGGGGTTGTGATCTTGACCAAGATGATATCAAGTGATATCAGAGTTGTTAGAATGAAGAAGAAGTGATGAAATTATGGATGCCTTTAATTCTTATTAAATGGCAAATTATATATGTGTCAAAGTGAGTGTCTAAGGCTTGTTTGTATTATAGAATTATGTTATCCTTATAGCCATTTATGTATAAGGCTATCTTTGTATCCAAACAAGCCTAGACTAGATTAGTATAAATACCTTACTCCCTTCACATTTTGTATACAAGAATTCATAATTCTCTCTTTTCTAATAAATCATTTTTTTCTCTAATTCTCTAATTCTCTCTAATCTCTCATTCTCTCATTCTACAAATCTTTTAATCTCATATTCTTTCATGGTATCAGAGCCAGGTTGCATCAAATCTGGGTAAATTTCTTCATTCTTTCATTGATTCAACAAGAATCCATCTTGTTTTTCATCAATTTCTGGATCAATTTCAAACGTCATCTTTTAATTCGAATTCCGGCCAAACCACAACTCCTTTTGTCGATCTGCTTTCTCAGGATTGTAAATCGGCGAGTTCGGAATCCACGGCCGTTTGAATCGGCGAGTTCGGAATCCACGGCCTTGGGAATCAAAAGTTACGAATTTTCTTTCAAAGGTGCTTCGCAACCACATCCGTCGCGAACCCCTGCATTTCTCAGGTCACCACGACGTTAATTCTTCTTCAAATCGAGATTTTCATAATCCTAAACTCAAGCTCTTTGAGTCTAGTTTCTGTTTAAAGAAAGAAGAACTCAATTCCATTCAGTTTGGAAGTTTTTCTTGAAGGTTTCCTCAGAGTCGTCCAAATTCACCTTTATCAAGATCCTGGTAATATAATTCTAATTCTTTTTCAGTTTTCTTTAATTTTTTGAATCTGGAAAGTTTAATAATTGTCTTGTGAGGGTTTCTACGAAATTTCAGTTCAATCCAATAGGTTTAAGGCTTCACGATTGATTTTCTTGAATTCCTTGATCAGTTTTGAAAAGTTTTAAATTGATTTCTTGAATTCTTGAATTGATTTTAATTGATTGAATTCGAAATTTGGTTGGTAAATCTTGATAAGGTCAATTTCTCGTACATGATCCTTTGTTCTTGTTAGTTGTATTGTATAATTGTGCAGGAATAGAGATACATTGTCCTGACAAAGCAAGCCGTGTTCGGACAAGCCTCGCAGACTCGTATTCGTGCATCCGTGCAGACTAGCATCTGTGCATTCGTGCATCCTCACATCCGAGCAACCTCGTGTTCTCGCACAGGTGATCAAGAATAAGATCGGGACAGGTTCTAGTGCTCTCGCATTTGTCCCGACCAAGCCAGGTTTAGACAAGCCTGTCCCGACCAAGCCGGTACCTTACATCCTCACATTCTCCTGTTCCTGATAGCTACTGGTTGTGCTGTATTGGCTGCCTACGATTGTTCCTGTACCGTGCCTCGACCAATTCATAAAGCGACCCTAGTGACCATTACAACCTACCATGGAGATTCAAACATCTCTAAGAGCTCCAGTTATTGTACATGGAGCAAATTATCTCTTGTAGTCTAGAACCATGAAAACCACATTAGGTGGTAAAGGTCTTTGGAACCACATTGCCACAAATGGCATTGAAGACGATGAAGTGGCTGAAGTGAGTGATGCAGCTCAAGCCAAATGGTACCAAGAAGATCAGTTGGTACTTTCTATACTACAAAACTCTCTTACTAATGATCTTTTAGAAGCATATTCTTTTTGTGAAAATGCAAAAGATCTTTGGGATACCTTGCTAAAGGTGTATGGAAATACCACTAACCTTTTGAAAATTTTTGAAGTGAAGAAGGCTTTGAATGAATTAAGGCAGGAGGATGCGGAATTCACAAAGCACTATGGATCATTCAGAGCTTTGTGGGCTGAGCTAGAAATGCTAAGGCCAACCACTATTGAATCACTTGTTCTTCTTGAAAGGAAAGAACAAGATAAGGTGTTTGGGTTATTTTTAACTCTTAATTCTACTTACTCAGATCTTATTAAGCATATTCTCAGGTCTGATAAGTTGCCTAGCTTGGAGGAAGTGTGTGCTCAAATTCAAAAGGAGCAAGGATCAAATGGATTGTTTGGCAACAAAGCTGAACTAGTAGCTGCTCACAAAAGTTTCTTTAGACCAGCAAGTGATTCTAGGAAGAAAAGGCAATTTTGTGATCATTGCAAGAGGAATGGTCATGCAAAGAAGGATTGTTGGGTACTTCACCCTCACCAGAAGCCATCTTGGGCATCACCGCCTCAACAACAACCGGCCATGCCCTCTGCTAGCCAAGCTCACGGCATGGTGTCATCCAAGGCGGTTGTAAGCAGTGGTCCTCTATCTCATTCAGCCTCCACCAGTATCATGTCACAAGCATCAGATTTTTTGACAAAATCAGACTTGGAAGCTCTCATTAAGGCAATAAAGGAGAGCAGTGTGATGGGTAAAACTTTTTATGTTTTTTTCAAACTTCTTATAAATCAAATTCTCCTAAATCTTTGGTGGTTGACTCTGGTGCTTCTCATCACATGATTAGTGATTTAGAATTGCTAGAAAATGTAGGACCAACCCTAGGGAATGTTTTTATTGCTAATGGAATTAAAGTACCAATCAAAGGCATAGGAAAATTGAAATTGTTTGATAAGGAATCTAAAGCATTTTATATGCCCTCTTTTACCTCACACTTACTCTCAGTTAAAAGAGCTACTACTGACTTGAATTGTCATGCTATATTTGGTCCTCATGATTTCTATTTTCACGATATTGAAACTAGAAGATGCTTTGGACAAGGAACCACTAAAGATGACTTGTATGTACTTGATAATATGGCTAGTAGTAGTGAATTAGAATTGGCTTCTCAGGCTAATACATTTAGTACTGATTCTGATTTGTGGCATGGTAGACTAGGACATCCTCATCCAAGAGCTTTTGAATTAATTGTGCCTGGTTTAAGAATGCCTAAAGAGTTGTGTGATTCATGTATTCTTGGAAAACATTGTAAAACAGTTTTTGAAAAATCAATGCATAAATATGAAAATTGTTTTGAATTGGTGCATTCTGATGTTTGGACATCCCCATATCCATCTAGAGAAAACCATAAATATTTTGTGACATTTATTGATGAAAAGTCCAAATATACATGGGTTACTCTTCTTAGTTCTAAAGATAGGGTTTATGATGCATTTTTAAACTTTCAAGCATATGTTACTAACCAATACAATGCAAGAATTAAATGTTTTAGAACATATAATAGAGGGGAATACACTAGTACCAGACTTCAGGAACATCTAGCTAAACATGGTATTGAGCATCAAACAAGCTGCCCTTACACTCCACAGCAAAATGGAGTTGCTGAAAGGAAGAACAGGCACTTAATGGAGGTTGTGAGAACTATGATGTTCTACATGAAGGTACCTTAACGATTTTGGGGGGATGCACTTGTAGCAGCATCTTACTTAATCAACAGTATATACCTACAAAAGTCCTTGATGATCTATCCCCATTTGAGGTATTAAACAACACTAAACCCACTATTGATCATTTGAAAGTTTTTAGGTGTGTTTGTTTTGTGTTAATACCAAGGAAGCAAAGGAACAAGCTTGAACCAAAGAGTGTCAAGGCTATGTTCATTGGATATTCATCTACTCAGAAAGGATACAAATGTTATGACCCAGAGACTAGAAGAGTCTTGGTGTCTAGAGATGTAAAGTTCCAAGAAGAAAAAGGTTTTTATGAAGAAGGAACTTGGGAGCAATTTAAAGGCATCTCATCAACAAGAACAGACCAAGCTGAATACTTGAGGAAACTCTTGGAAAGTATTGGAATAGGAGGTGGTCAGCACCCAGCCTCATCGCCTCTGTCTCCTGCCCCAGTAGCAAGTAGACCCTGTCCCTCAGTCCCGGCCGATCCGCATGCCTGCCCCGGCCCTTCCGGCTCAGCTGGTCCATCCGGTCCAGCCGCGTCATCTCGTCCTTCCTCATCTCTTGATTCTCCTGGTCTTCCTCCTCTTGAACATGGGGGGGGGGAGAAGCTTCTACTCATGTCCAACAAGACTCAGCAGGAGATGATTCCATTCTTGTCTCAGCTTCCAAAAGATCAAGACCTACTCTTATTGAAGTTTTAAGTGAAGAAGAGGACTTTAATCAAGAAGCAACACCTATAGTTTTAAGAAGGAGCACAAGACAAAGAAATCCACCAGTTTTCTACAATGGAAATGTTGTGGTTAATCATGATCAGGGAGTTTGTAATATTGCACACTTACCTTCTAATCATGTTGCTTTTATTTCTAGTCTTGATAATGAGCAGATTCCAAAGACATATGAAGAAGCTATGTCTAAAAAGGAATGAAGGGAAGCTATCTCAGCTGAGAAACAAGCTATGGAGAGGAATGGTACATATGCTTCAGCTATTTTACCACAAGAAAAAAGGGCTGTAAGTTCTAAATGGATTTTTACCATTAAATACAAAAGTAATGGTGAAATTGATAGATATAAAGCTAGGTTGGTGGCTAGGGGTTTTACTCAGACATATGGTGAGGATTATAGGGATACCTTTGCACCTGTAGCAAAGCTTCATTCTGTTAATGTTGTGCTTACACTTGCTACTAATCTTGAGTGGGAGTTGTGGCAAATAGATGTCAAGAATGCTTTCTTAGAAGGTGAGCTAGAAGAAGAGGTTTACATGTCATCACCACCTGGTCTAGAGGAAGAGGTTGGAAGCGGTAATATACTCAGATTAAGGAAGGCTATTTATGGCCTTAAACAATCTCCAAGAGCTTGGTACCACAAGCTAAGTGTAACTTTAATGGATAAAGGCTTCACAAGATCTGAAGTGGAACATACTCTTTTTACACTAAAGAGTAAGGAAGGTATTGTGGTAATTCTTATCTATGTAGATGATATAATCATATCTGGTAGTGATAGTGTTAGTATTGCATCTACTAAAGATTACTTAAAGAGTGTCTTTGATATTAAAGATTTAGGAGAACTTAAATATTTCTTGGGAATTGAAGTATGTAGGTTTAAGGAAGGTCTCTTTCTCTCCCAAAGGAAGTATATTGTAGATTTAATAACCTCTACAGGTATGATGGAAGGTAGACCAGCCAAAACACCCTTAGAAAAAGACTATAAAATCGCAACTAAGGGGGAGCTAGAGGAGGAAATTGATTTCCATGATCCTAAGCTCTATAGGAAAGTGGTTGGTAAGCTTATTTATTTAACCATCATAAGACCAGATTTATGTTTTGCTGTGAATCAGGTATCTCAACACATGCAAGGGCCAAAGATGAGGCATTGGGACATGGCCATGCGAATTCTAAGATATCCCAAAGGCACACATGAACAAGGTATTTGGATGGGTAATAATAAAAATACAAATGTGGTTGGTTATTGTGATGCTGATTAGGGAGGAGATAGAAAAGATAGGAGAAGTACTACTGGCTATTGTACTTTCATAGGTGGAAACCTTGTGACTTGGAAAACCAAGAAGCAAAAGGTGGTTTCATTCTCTAGTGCAGAATCAGAGTATAGAGCAATGAGGAAGCTCACTACTGAATGCATCTGGCTGAAACAAATATTGGAAGACTTAGCCGTGAGATGTGAGGAGCCTATCACCATCCATTGTGACAATCAGGGTGCCATACACATAGCCTCCAATTCAGTGTTTCATGAAAGGACCAAGCACATAGAAGTGGACTGCCACAAAGTAAGAGAAGCTATTGGGAAAGGTATCATCTTACCTTGCTATACAAGAAGTGAGGACCAACTAGCTGATATATTCACCAAGGCAACATCTTAGAAAATTGACACATCAATCTACCCATGACTTGGCCTCATGTCCATTCCATACCCATGATCCCAACATGGAGCGTTATACTCTTTTTCCCTAGAAAAGGTTTTGTCCCAATTGGGTTTTCCTTCTCTAGGTTTTTAATTAGGTAATATTTCATAGTTGCAAGCTTAAGCATTTTTATGTCTTAAGCTTTAGGGAGAGTGTTGGAATGAAGAAGAAGTAATGAAATTATCGATGCCTTTAATTCTTATTAAATGGCGAATTATATATGTGTCAAAGAGAGTGTCTAAAGCTTGTTTGTATTATAGAATTATGTTATCCTTGTAGCCATTTATGTATAAGGCTATCCTTGTATCCAAACAACCCTAGACTAGATTAGTATAAATACCTTACTCCCTTCACATTTTGTAGACAAGAATTCATAATTTTCTCTTTTCTAATAAATCATTTTTTCTCTGATTCTCTAATTCTCTTTAATCTCTCATTCTCTCATTTTACAAATCTCTTAATCTCATATTCTTTCAAGAGTAACATAACAAGCTGATTTTTCGTTTTCCTTTCTCTCTTTTCAATTTCTTTTTTAGCATTCGTTTTCATTTATAAGTTAACCAATTTCCAAAAAGAACTTTTGAATGGCCGTTTTTTTATTCTTCCTTGCAGGTACAATGGCAGAATCCGAAGAAGAATAGTCCTCCCACAGCCGCTTGATTGGAGATCTTACTGCCAAAATGGATGAGATAATGAATCTCAAGTTCAACGTTATGCAAGCCAGATTTAAAGCTATGCATGCTGGGTTGCGTAATAGTTTGTGTGAGGAAATCAGAAAGATCATTCCCATCCAAAGGCAATAACTACCACAAAGGGGAGAATGGCTCGACCAAACCCAAGAACAAAGACGCATTCCATCCACCAAAGGAAGTAGAGGACACCAAGAGTTATATGTAAATGAAGATAATAAGCAGAGGAGATACCAACGTAATCATGAAGCAAGACCACCACTACATCACGATCATTTCAGTAGGCTTAAGCTTAAAATTCCTCCATTTCATTGGAAAAATGACCCTACCGCATACCTGGAGTGGGAGAAAAAGATTGAGTTGGTATTTTATTGCCATTTTTATTATGAGATTAATAAAGTCAAAGTTGCAACCACCGAGTTCTACGACAATGTGTTGGAATGAAGAAACAATGATGAAGGAAAAAGGCCTTTAACACTTGATAAAAGGTGTGTGTAGTCTAAGTCTAAGGGGAGTGTCTAAGGCTTGTTTGTGTTCTAGTATTATGTTATCCTTGTAGACATTCATGTATAAGGTAATCCTTGTATTCAAACAAGTCTAGACTAGATTAATATAAATAATTATCTCTCTCCTTATTTGTAACTTAGAAACTATTATTGTTATTTTCTTAATACAATCATTATTCTCTAATCTTTCTAATATCTCATTCTCTCATTCTATAGTTCTACAAATCTCTTAATTTCAAATTATTTCATGGTATCAGAGCCAGGTTACATCAATCTGGTTAAAATTCATCATTAAATCTTTGAATCAAGAAGAAATCATCTTCATCATAATCTGTTTTTCATTCCTATTTCATTTGTAAACTTTGATCACGAATTCCGGCCAAACCACGGCATCTTTTGACAATCTTCTTTTTCTGGAATGTTTTTCGGAAATTTCCGAAGCCACGACAATTAGATTTGCATCATTTGACCACGGGAATCAAAAGTTACAAATTTTCTTGCATTGGACCTCCACGATTGCCTCCGCTGCAAACCTCTGTGTTTCTTTGATCATTCAGTCGTCAAATATTAACCAAATCTGTTTTTCCAAATTCTAAAATCAAGCCCATCGAGTCTAATTTCTGTTTAAAGAAATCAGAACTTAATTCCCGTATGTTTGAAGGAAGTTCTTGAAGTTTTTTCTCAAGACGTCAGAAATCGCCTCTCACAAGAATCTGGTAATAAAATTCTTATCCTTTCTCCATTTTCTTCAAATCTTTGAATCTGGAAAGTTAGATAAGTATCTTGTGAGGGTCTCCACGAAGTTTGGTTTCAATCAGAAGAGTTTAAGTCTTCAAGATTGATTTTCTTGATTTTCTTACCAATCATTGAAAATCTAGAAAATGAAGGGAAAATTGATTTTTTGATTAGTATATTTGTAAAATTCGAAAATTATTGTTGGATCATTATTATTTGTGAAGATAGGACTGTTAGAGGTTGATCTTGTTGGTTGGAGTTGGTTGACTTCTGTTGCAGGGTGGTTGGAGTTAGTTGGAGCTGGTAAAGTGATTCTTATCCATTATCCATTGTCCCATGTGGCCATTGTCCCACACGGTTAGCCAGCGTTCACATCCTTATCCTGTTCCGTGTCTGACCAGGCATTCCAAGTTGTTCCCGACCAGGTATTTAAGAAGCCACCAACCTACAATGTCCGATCAAGACTCACCTTGGTATCACAATACACTGTCCGATCAAGCCGTACTCCAAGCCGTACCTACGGACCATGTACAAGCTCGAGCGTGTTCTGCGGGTTCAACCAGTTACATCTTGACTAACCGTCCAGCATCCCGACCAGCAACAAGCTTCATCCAGATCAATTGTGAAGCATGGAAGTGCAAACCACATTCAGAGCTCCTGTCATTCTACATGGAGCAAACTATCTCTTATGGTCTAGAACCATGAAAATCACACTGGGTGGTAAAGGCCTTTGGAATCATATGTCAACCAATGGTCTTGAAGAGAATGAAGTTGCTGAAGTTAGTGAAGTTGTGGCTGCTCAAGCCAAATGGTACCAAGAAGACCAGTTAGTACTCTATATACTTCAAAACTCTCTTGCTAGTGATCTCTTAGAGGCTTATTCTTTTTGTGAGAATGCTAAGGAACTTTGGGACACTTTGCAAAAGGTGTATGGAAAAACCACTAACCTCTTAATATTTTTTGAGGTGAAAAAGGCTTTGAATGAATTGAAGCAGGAGGTTTCAGAATTCACAAAACATTATGGCTCATTCAGAGCATTGTGGGCTGAGCTAGAGATGCAAAGACCAGTGATGAGGATATCGAGCCAGCCATTGCACCAGTCATTCCACCTGGACCTCTTACGCGGTCCAAGAGGAAAGCCTTAGGGGACAAGCTCAGCATGCTCCTGGAGAGTAGAATCGAAGAGGACCCCGAGCTAACCATGCCGACCGGCCTGCGTCCAGGTGACCCATCCCAGCCGTTCCCAAGCCGCACGTCCGTGACGACCAGCCCGTCCACGACCGAGCAACCACAAGACCACGCCTCGACCGGTCCAAGCACTGACCTGTTCCATCTAGACAAGGAACCATGAAGGTTCCTTCTAGAAGACTTTTCCTCCTCAGTGTCTTTACCATTACCATCCGGTAGAGACATCAAAAGTCATGCTAGGAAATTGTACTCTTTTTCCTATCTTCGGTTTTATGCCACTGGGTTTTCGGAAGAAGGTTTTAATGAGGCAATACTCTTATCCCATCCCATTCACAACTCTTCCTGCGAATTTTGTGCCTAAGTATTATTGGGCTTTTCTATCTTTTTCTATTCTTTTTAGATAAAGTATTTATTTGGGTTTAAGTCATGTTGACTATTTAGGGCCCATTTTCTATTTAATTCCAAATAAGTGAACTACATGTTGTTTTAATTCTTGTAAGGCTAAACACCTTGTAGTTTAGCCTAAGTTGTAACAAGGCATTATATAAGCCTTTTGTCTACACTTTAATGAAACAACAAGCATTTTTTTGACAAAAACCTAAGACTAGTGTCTAAGACCTAAAACAGGCGCCTCCAACCTCCTTGTAGCCGCTGACTTCAACCTCCTTTGGTTAAAGTTCTTGATGTATCACAAGCCCCTTTCACAGCTTGTGTGGTCTCTTCGATCCACCCCTTCCTTCCCATCTATTTCTGTCCAGAAACCTGAGCTTCTCGGTGAAAGACAGCCCACCCCTTGGTTCTTACATCATCTGGTATCAGAGCTTAAATCTCCTGCTCATCAGGTTGATTTTATCCTTGTTTTTGGTAAGAAGAAGAGGAATCAATCATTTTCTTTGTTTTCATATTTTACAAAAAAAAAAAAAGAGTAGAAGAAATTTGTTGATTTTCTTGCTTGCTGTTCAAAATTTTTTTTTAGACAAAAAAATATAGATATTGTTTAGGTTGTTAAAATCAAACTAGGATTCTTAGAAACTCACCTAGAACACCTTCATCACCAAACATGGAATCCATAAGGATCTTGTGTGTTGCTTGTTTGTTTGCTTAGGTTTTTGAGGTTAGGTTTCTATTTGGTCTTTGTCGCTAGCTAGGTTCTTGGTATAGTCCGTGTGATTGTTTGCATGAGTCATAGGTTTAGTCTCGCGTTCATCCCCATAGGTTCCTCAATGTACCGCGAGTAGCCTCCCATCCCACGCAACCATCGTTCCATCATCCCGCTTAGCCCACTCGCTAGTCCTTCTGTCCCACGTAACCAGCCAGCACCTTAGGTAGTATCCTGTCCCTAGCGTCCCGCGTGCTGTGTTCCCCCCCCCTCGTGTCCTTTGTGTCGATAGTTGGGTTAGGTCTAAGTTAGACAGCCTCTAGTGCAGCCGCGAGTTGTGTAGCCGTGTCCAAAGCCTGCCCCGACCGTCCCTAGGCTGTCTCGTGTCTAGGTCCCGACCAGAGTAGCCAGAACCGCGCCTTAGCCCTAGCAACCCGCGAGCATAGTCCCCCCCCTTTGGCGGCTAGGTTTGTCTAGTTCTCCTATAGTGTATAGATTCTTGATTCTTAGTTTTATGATATTTTCCGTAGCATTTAGGCAGTAAATTAGCTAATTTCCATAATTTTCTAGGCTAGGAATTACTTTATGAAGTTTTCTAGATTGCTTTAAGTAGCTTTCCTAAATTTTTATTAGGCAATAATTAGTTTCCTTTTAGTTTATGAATTTTTCTAGATTGTCTTGGATAGTGTTCTTAGATTTTATTAGGCATTTATTAGTTTTTCTTTTAGTTTTAGGAAGTTTCCATTTAGGAATTAGGACATAAGTATATTATCTCCTAGTTTAGTATTATTTCCATTTTTATTAGATTAGGCAATTAATTTAGGATCTTTTGATTTAGTTAGTTTCTTTTTTAGTTTTAGGTCATATTTTTAGGATATCTTCCATTTTGTTAGGGTCCTTTTCTAGTTTTAGGATATTTTCCTTTTCTTTGATTATTTCCTTTTTATGTTTAGTTGGCTTTCTTTTTATTTTATAAATAAAAATAAAAATAATATCTGTGGAAATTTTCCATTTAAGGAAAGTTTTCATATCTTGCAAGTTTCCTTTCCGGAAAACTTTACCTTTTCAAAATTTCCTTTTCCCGGAAAATGAAATATGTCAGGGAATGACGAGTCCACGTCTGGACAGCACAGTCAAGCTATGATGCAGCTGTTGCAAACATTGACTGCCCAGATGTCGACCGTAACGACTCGTCTCGAGAGATTAGAGCAGCCCGCGCCAGCACCTGCCGCACCACCTTACCACCACGATCGACCACCCATGGATCGACATCAATACTACGACGAGCCTATGCCACCACCTCGTCCACCAGTGCATTATCCCGAGGTTAAGATGAACCCACCTCCGTTTTCGGGAAAACTTGATCTAGAAGAATACTTAGACTGGGAGAGACGAATGGAGCTCATTTTTGAGTACTACAACTATGACGATCCCCGTAAAGTCGCCCTAGCAACGAAAAAATTCACTAACCACGCACTGGCGTGGTGGGATCGAGAAGTCACCGCTCGCATGAGAGCTCGGATGCGTGCTTTGACCTCATGGGTCGAACTCACCCGGATCATGAGGAGACGCTACGTCCCGCCCCACTTCCACCGCGAGCTTCAGCATCGTTTCCGACGTCTTACACAAGAAAACAAGACGGTGTCCAAATATTTCAATGAATTCGAGCATCTACGCAACCGACTCGATGTAGACGAGTCCGAGGAGAGCCTCATGGCCCAGTTCATCGACGGCTTCCATGAGTCCATTGCTTGGAAATTAGAATTGCAGCCATACCACGACCTCAGAGAGTTGTTCCACCTAGCAGTCCAGATCGAGAAGTGCCATAAACGTAAACTTACCACACCTTCTCGACCCAAGAACAACTGGAAAACCGGTTCCAAGCCATTCGAGCGGACGACTCAGCCCATTGATCCATGCCTCAAGGGAAAATCCGTGGCCAGAAGCTCAGCTCCCAGACCAGCTCCAGCCGCCCCAAAGCAGCGTAACACTGCGCCCACGACCCAATCTCAGCAGAGCAGCGATATCGTCTGCCTCAAATGTAAAGACAGAGGACACATGTCCCAAGAATGTCCCACTCAACGGACAATGGTACTCACTTCTTAGGGCGACTACAAATCCGAGGATGAGCAAGATGAGCCAGCATTTCCGACACATCACCAGTCCGATGATGACATTGAATGCGCCGACTCCAGAGAAATGCTCATGATCTGACGCGTTCTCAGCTCGAGATTCGAGCAAGAAGAAGAAGAGCAATGAAAGAACATTTTCCACTCTAAATGCATAATACTTGTAAAAGTGTGCTCGTTGATTATCGACGGAGGGTCCTGTACCAACGCTGCCAGTAAATACATGGTGAAGAAACTGGGATTGCCTGTGACCAAGCATCCCAAACCCTACAAACTACGATGGCTGAACAACAAGACAGACCAAGTTAAGGTCTCTTTCAGCATCGGCAGATACCAGGACCAGCTCACCTGCGATGTCGTCCCGATGTCAGCTGGACATCTTCTGCTCGGACGAACTTGGCAATTTGACCGAGAGACTATGCATAACGGACGAACAAAATTCTATTCTTTTGTCCACGACAAGCGTAGATACAACCTCGCACCAATGTCTGCGCATGCCGTTCAAGAAATGTATTCTAAGATGGCGAAAGAGCAACATGCCCGTAAGGAGAACTTCTTAACAAACGTAGCAGTCATGCGGAAGGCCACTTGCACCAAGAGCACCCATTACCTGCTGAGATCTGCGCCCTGCTAGACAAGTATGCCTACGTGTTTCAGGATGAATTTCCAGCCGGCCTACCACCTATAAGAAAGATCGAGCACCACATCGACTTTGTCCCCGAAGCTCAGTTACCCAACCGTCTTGTAGATAGAGTAAACCCCGACGAGGCTAAACAGTTAGAACGACAAGTCCAGGACCTTATGGCTCAAGGTTACGTTCGAGAAAGCCTTAGTCCTTGTGTCGTCCCGGTTCTTCTAGTACCAAAGAAAGACGGGAGCTGGAGGATGTGCGTCGACTGTCGCGCCATCAACAACATTACAATCAAGTACCAGCACCCCATTCCGCGCCTGGACGACATGCTAGACGAGCTCAGCGGAGCTTCAGTCTTCTCCAAGATTGACCTGAAAAGTGGATATCATCAAGTAAGGATGCACGAAGGAGACGAATGAAAGACTGCATTTAAGACCAAGCAAGGTATTTACGAGTGGCTAGTGATGCCATTCAGCCTGTAAAACGCTCCCAGTACTTTCATGCGCCTTATGAACGATATCTTTCGTCCGTTCATTGGTAAGTTCGTAGTGGTCTACTTCGACGATATTCTTGTCTACAGCACGACCTACTCAGACCATCTGGAGCACCTAGAGGCCGTGATTACCACCCTGCAGAGAGAGCAGCCGTACGCAAATTTCAAGAAATGTACATTCTGCACCGACCAAGTCGTTTTTCTTTGTTTCGTCGTAAGTTCCCAGCGACTTCGGATGGACGACGAGAAGATTAAAGCCATACAGGAGTGGCCCACACCGATGACCGCCAGCCAGGTCCGTTGCTTCCTCGGACTCGCCAGCTTCTACAGACGGTTCGTCCGAGATTTCAGCACGATAGCTGGTTCGTTGACCTCGACGATAAAGACGAATCAAGACTTTCGTTGGGAACCCGAGCAGGATAAGTCCTCCAAGATTCTGAAGGAATGCCTCACCCACGCCCCAGTCCTAGTCCTTCCGGACTTCACTCATACATTCGAGGTCGAGTGTGATGCCTCCAGGATCGGCACTGGAGTCGTCCTCACACAAGGCGGACGATCTGTCGCCTACTTCAGTGAGAAGTTAAGTGGAGCTGCACTTAACTATCTGACATACGGCAAGGAGCTCTATGCCCTAGTCTGCAACTTGAAGACTTGGAAGCACTATCTTCTTGCCCGGGAGTGCGTCATTCACACTGACCCTCAGACACTCCATCACCTCAGAGGACAATCTACGCTGAAAAAGAGACATGCCCGTTGGTTGGAGTACATCGAGACATTTCCATACGTCATCAAGTATAAGAAAGGAACGGAAAACATTGTCGCCGACACCTTATCTCGTAGATAAAGTCTGATTTCCGTCATGGAGTCAAAAGTTATTGGCTTTGAGATGATCAAAGAGCTGTACGCTGACGATGAAGATTTCACTCAGGCTTACCTAGAGCACGGCAAGGACAACTATAGCCGCTTCTTTCTACACGACGGATTCTTCTTTAAAGACAAATGTCTTTGCATTCCAATAGGATCGATTCGAGAGCTGCTTCTCAGAGAGGCCCACAGTGGAAGTCTCATGGGTCATTTCGGCAATGACAAGAACTTAACCATGCTTAAGGAGAACTTCTACTGGCCCCACCAGCGACGAGATGTAGAGGCACATTGCGTAAGGTGCCTTATCTGCAAAAGGGCTAAATCTAAGATGCATCCGCAGGGTCCTTACATGCCGTTACCAGTCCCATCCGCACCCTGGACAGACATTTCCATGGATTTTGTTTTGGACCTACCGAAGATCAACCACAAGGATTCCATCTTTGTAGTGGTCGACCGATTTTCCAAGATGGTACACTTCATCGCTTGAAACAAGACCAACGACGCAAGCCAGACTGCCGACCTGTTCTTCAAGGAAATAGTACGACTGTACGACATTCCGAGGACGATCGTGTCCGACCGCGACACCAAGTTCTTCAGCCACTTCTGGCGAGCATTGTGGCAAAAATTGGGCACCAACCTCTTGTTCTCCACCGCGTACCATCCGCAGACTGACGGACAGACGGAGGTTGTCAACCGGACCTTATCCCAGACCCTGACGGCAAAAATTGGCTGCAATTTGAAAAATTGGCCGCAATTTGAAAAATTGGCTGGAGTGCCTTCCGTACGTCGAGTTCGCTTACAACAGGGCTACGCATTCCGGCATGAAGCGTTATCCATTTGAAGTCGTCTACGGCATCAACCCGATCACTCCTATCGAGTTCACACCCATACCATTGGGCGACACAATCAGCTTGGAGGGAGAAGCAAAGGCGGACTACATCAAGCGACTTCATGAAGAGACCAAGGCAAACCTGGAACAACGAAACATCCAGAACGTCAAAAACACCAACAAAGGCCGCAGGCACATGGTTTTCAAGGAGGGAGATTGGGTTTGGCTCCATCTGCGACCAGAGAGATTTCTCCAGCGACGGAAGAGCAAGCTTGCACCCCGGGGAGATGGTCCATTCCGCGTCTTTCGGAGAATCAACGACAACGCCTACCAGCTCGAACTTCCAGGTGAGTATAACGTGTCTAGTACGTTCAATGGTTCTAATTTAGAGTTGTTTGATGCGGGTGAGGACTTTGCTTTGGAGACCAAAGCACTTCAATAGGGAGGTAACCAGATGATGTAAGAACCAAGGGGTGGGCTGTCTTTCACCGAGAAGGTCAGGTTGCTGAACAGAAATCGATGGGAAGGAAGGGGTGGATCGAAGGGACCACACAACAAAAGGAGGTTGAAGTCGGTGTCTACAAGGAGGTTGGAGGCGTCTGTTTTAGGTCTTAGACACTAGTCTTAGGATTTTTTCAAAAAAAAGCTTGTTATTTTATTAAAGTGTAGACAAAATGCTTATATAATGCATTGTTACAACTTAGGCTAAACTACAAGGTGTTTAGCCTTACAAGAATTAAAACAATATGTAGTTCACTTATTGGCAATTAAATAGAAAATGGACCCTAAATAGTCAACATGACTTAAACCCAAATAAATACTTAATCTAAAAAGAATAGAAATAAGGTAGAAAATCCCAATAATACTTAGGCACAGAATTCGCAGGAAGACTTGTGAATGTGATGAAATTGTGAACAAGTCTTCACCGCCTTGCGCACTAAAAGTATTGCCTCATTAAAACCTTCTTCGGAAAACCCAGTGGGATAAAACCGAAGATATGAAAAAGAGTACAATTTCCTAGCACGACTTTTGGTGTCTCTACCGGATGGTAATGGTAAAGACACTGGAGGAGGAAGAGTCTTCTAGAAGGAACCTCCATGGTTCATTGTCTAGTTGGAACGGGTCAGTGCTTAGATCGGTGGAGGCGTGGTCTGGTGGGTGCTCGGTCGTGGACGGGCTGGTCATCACGGACGTGCGGCTTGGGAACGGCTGGGACGGGTCACCAGGACGCAGGCTGGTCGGCATGGTCAGCTCGGGGTCCTCTGTTGGAATGAAGAAGAAATGAGGAATTTATGGAAGCCTTTTATTATAAATAAATGGCGATTTGTTTTTATGTGAATGGGAGATTCTAAGTCTTGTTTGTATTATAGAATTATGTTATCTTTGTAAGCCATTTAAGTATAAGGCTATCCTTGTATCCAAACAAGCCTAGACTAAGTGTAGTATAAATACCTTACTCTCTTCACATTTTGTAAGTAAGATTTCATAATTCTCATTCTCTAATAAAATCATTCTTTTCTCTAATTCTCTAATTCTCTCTAATCTCTCATTCTCTCATTCTACAAATCTCTAAAACTCATATTCTTTCATGGTATCAGAGCCAGGTTACATCAAATCTGGGAAATTTTCATCATTCTTTCATTGATTTAACAAGAATTCTTCTTATTCTTCATCTGTTTCTGGATCAATTTCGAACGTCATCTTGCAAATCAAATTTCGATCAATCCACGACTCCAATTGATGATCTGTTTTCTCTGAAGTGTGAATCGGCGAATTCCGCATCCATAGCCACCAAAATCGCATCATTTGGCCCAGGGAATCAAAAGATACGAATTTTCTTCCAAAAAGGTGTTCGTGATCGCGTTCGTTTCGAACCTCTACATTCCCCAGGTCATCTCGACGTTAATATTTCGTCAAAGAGTGAATTTCAAAAGCCTAAACCCAAGCCCCTTGAGTCTAGTTTCTGTTTAAAGAAAGCAGAACTTGATTCCATTGCGTTTTAAAGGTTTTCTTGAAGTTTTACTGAAAGTCGTTTGAAAATACCTGTATCAAGATTCTGGTGATATAATTCTAATTCTTTCTCTGTTTTCTGTAATTCTTTGAATCTGGAAAGTTTTATTAGTATCTTGTGAGGATTCCTACGAAATTTCAAGTCAATCCAATAGGTTTAGGGTTTCAAGATTGATTTTCTTGAATTGCTTATTCAGTTTTGGAAGTCTTAAAATTTGATTTCTTGAATTCATCAAATGTTCTAGGGATTAAATTCGAATTTTCTTTAATTGAACCTTGATAAAGTCAAAATTAATATTCTCAAATTGTTACAATTCTTGTTAATTGAGTTGTTAGGATCAGTTACAAGTGGTTTTAGGTAGTTAGTGGTGATTACACTTGAATTGAGTAATTGGCGCCAATTTGTTTTTAAAGGGGAGGACATATATTCTTCTTCTTGCTTAATAATTCCTGTTCTTGCAAGTTGTATTGAGTAATTGTACAGGAATTAAATCGTGTCCAGAACAAGCTGAGTGTTTACATACCTGATCACGAGTGGGAGCTGAAGCTTGCGTGTGTTCCACGGTTGCTTGTGGGAGCGCTTGTGGGAGACCTGAAACTTGTGAGCAGTTTAACCGAGAGTGTGACCAAGGATTCTGGTACGTGACCAAGGATTCAAGTGCGTGACCACGCCCACCACGATACCAAGTCGCGATCAGCGGGTGGTTTTGTCCACACCAAGCCGGCTTACTGACCAATTCAGACCTCGCCAAAGGTTCTTTTTGTATCACAATTTGTGACCTGAATTACTGACCATTTTTACCTTTTAAACATGGAAATTCAGACATCTCTTAGAGCTCCAGTCATTCTACATGGAGCAAATTATCTCTTATGGTCTAGGACCATGAAAACCACATTAGGTGGTAAAGGTCTTTGGAACCACATTGCCACAAATGGCATTGAAGACAATGAAGTGGCTGAAGTGACTGATGCAGCACAAGCCAAATGGTACCAAGAAGATCAGTTGGTACTTTCTATATTACAAAATTCTCTTGCTAGTGATCTTTTAGAAGCTTATTCTTTTTGTGAAAATGCAAAAGATCTTTGGGACACTTTGCTTAAAGTGTATGGTAACACTACTAACCTTTTGAGAATTTTTGAAGTGAAGAAAGCTTTGAATGAATTAAGGCAGGAGGATGTTGAATTCACAAAGCACTATGGCTCATTCAGAGCTTTGTGGGCTGAGCTAGACATGCTAAGGCCAGCCACTATTGAACCACTTGTACTCCTTGAAAGAAAGGAACAAGATAAGGTGTTTGGGTTACTTTTAACTCTTAATTCTACTTACTCAGATCTTATTAAGCATATTCTCAGGTCTGATAAGTTGCCTAGCTTGGAGAAAGTGTGTGCTCAAATTCAAAAGGAGCAAGGATCACATGGATTGTTTGGCAACAAAGCTGAACTAGTAGCTGCTCACAAAAGTTTCTTCAAGCCAACAAATGCATCTAAGAAGAGGAGGCCATTTTGTGATCATTGCAAGAAGAAGGGACATGCAAAGAAGGATTGCTGGGAACTTCACCCTCATCTTAAGCCTTCTTGGGCTTCACGCCCACCACAGCAGCCGGTCATCTCCTCAGCCAGGCAAGCTCACGGTTTGGTGTCCTCAAAGGCAGCCTTATGTAGCCATTCTCCTTCTCAACCAGGCGCCAACAACACCATGTCACAAGCATCAGACTTTGTGACAAAATCAGATTTGGAAGCCCTCATTAAGGCAATAAAGGAGAGCAATGTGATGGGTAAAACTTTTCATGCTTCTTTTCAAACATCTTATACATCTAATACTCCTAAATCCTTGGTTGTTGATTCTGGTGCTTCTCATCACATGATTAGTGATCTAGATTTGCTAGAAAATGTAGAACCTGCCCTAGGGAATGTTCTTATTGCAAATGGAATTAAAGTACCAATCAAAGGCATAGGAAAATTGAAATTGTTTGATAAAGAATCTAAGGCATTTTATATGCCTTCATTTACCTCCAACTTGCTCTCAGTTAAAAGAGCTACTACTGATTTGAATTGTCATGCTATATTTGGCCCTAATGATTTTTATTTTCAGGATATTGAAACTAGAAGGTGTTTTGGACAAGGAACCACAAAAGATGACTTGTATGTGCTTGATAATATGGCTGGTTGTAATGCATTAGAATCAGTGTTTCAGGCGCATGGTTTTAGTACTGATTCAGATATGTGGCATGCTAGACTAGGACATCCTCATCCAAGAGCTCTTGAATTAATTGTGCCTGGTTTATAAATGTCAAAAGAATTGTGTGATTCATGTATTCTTGGAAAGCATTGTAAAACAGTTTTTGAAAAATCAATACATAAATATGAAAATTGTTTTGAATTGGTGCATTCTGATGTGTGGACATCCCCATTTCCATCTAGAGAAAATCATAAATATTTTGTGACATTTATTGATGAAAAGTCCAAATATACATGGGTTACTCTCCTTAGTTCTAAAGATAGAGTGTATGATGCATTCATAAATTTTCAAGCATATGTGACTAATCAATACAATGCAAGAATTAAGTGCTTTAGAACAGATAATGGTGGGGAGTACACAAGTACCAGACTTCAGGAACATCTAGCTAAGCATGGCATTGAGCATCAGACAAGCTGCCCTTATACTCCACAGCAAAATGGAGTTGCTGAAAGAAAGAACAGGCACCTAATGGAGGTTGTGAGAACTATAATGTTCCACATGAAGGTGCCTAAGCGATTTTGGGAGGATGCAATTGTAGCAGCCTGCTACTTAATCAACAGGACACCTACAAAATTCCTTGATGATCTATCCCCATTTGAGGTATTAAACAACACTAAACCCACCATTGATCATTTAAAAGTTTTTGGGTGTGTTTGCTTTGTGTTAATTCCTAGGGAACAAAGGAACAAGCTTGAACCAAAAAGTGTAAAGGCTATGTTCATTGGATATTCCTCCACTCAAAAAGGATACAAATGTTATGACCCTGAGACTAGAAGGGTCATGGTGTCTAGAGATGTGAAGTTCCAAGAAGACAAAAGTTTTTATGAAGAAGGAACTTGGGAACAATTTAAAGACATCTCATCAACAAGAACAGACCAAGCTGAATACTTGAGGAAACTTTTGGAGAGCATTGGAATAGGAGGTAGTCAGCATACACCTCAGTCAAATGTCCCAGCAGCAGGTAATCCAAGCCCCTCAGTCACGGCTCCTCAGAATCACCCTCACGGCTTTGCAGATCCGGGTCCATCCAACATGGCGGATACCTCTGGCCCAGCCGCTTCCTCACAACCTCTGTCACGGCCAACTCTTGGTTCACCTGGGCTTCCTCCTCTTGAACATGGGGGGGGAGAAGCATCTACTCATGTCCAACAAGACTCAGCAGGAGATGATTCCATTCTAGCTTCAGCTTCCAAAAGATCAAGACCTATTCTCATTGAGATCTTGAGTGAAGAGGAAGAGGAGGCTCCACCTACTGTTCTAAGAAGAAGTACAAGACAAAGAAATCCACCAGTCTTCTACAATGGAAATGTTGTAGTACATCATGATCAGGGAGTTTGTAATATTGCACACTTACCCTCTACTCATGTTGCTTTTATTTATAGTCTTGACAATGAGCAGATTCAAAAGACATATGAAGAAGCTATGTCTATAAAGGAATGGAGGGAAGCTATCTCAGCTGAGAAACAAGCTATGGAGAAGAATGGTACATATGCCCCAGCCACATTACCAAAAGGAAAGAAGGCTGTAAGCTCTAAATGGATTTTTACCATTAAATACAAAAGCAATGGTGAAATTGATAGATATAAAGCTAGGTTGGTAGCTAGGGGTTTTACTCAGACATATGGTGAGGATTATACGGATACATTTGCTCCTGTAGCTAAGCTTCATTCTGTCAATGTTGTGCTTACTGTTGCTACTAATCTTGAGTGGGAATTGTGGCAAATGGATGTCAAGAATGCTTTCTTGCAAGGTGAACTAGAAGAAGAGGTTTACATGTCACCTCCACCTGGCCTAGAGGATGAGGTAGGAACCGGTAATATACTGAGACTAAGGAAGGCTATTTATGGCCTTAAACAATCTCCAAGAGCATGGTACCACAAGTTAAGTGTTACTTTAATGGATAAAGGCTTTAAAAGGTCTGAAGTGGAACATACTCTTTTTACATTAAAGAGTAAGGAAGGTATTATAGTAATTCTTATCTATGTAGATGATATAATCATATCTGGTAGTGATAGTGTTGGTATTTCATCTACTAAAGATTACTTAAAGAGTGTCTTTGACATAAAGGATTTAGGTGAACTTAAATACTTTCTAGGAATTGAAGTATGTAGGTTTAAGGAAGGTCTCTTTCTTTCTCAAAGGAAATATGTTGTAGATCTTCTAACATCCACAGGTATGATGGAAGCTAAGCCAGCCAAAACACCCTTAGAGGAAGATTATAAAATCGCCACTAAGGGGGAGCTAGAGGAGGAAATTGATTTTCATGATCCTAAGCTCTATAGGAAAGTGGTTGGTAAGCTTATTTATCTAACCATTACAAGACCAGATTTATGTTTTGCTGTGAATCAGGTATCTCAACATATGCAAGGGCCAAAAATGAGGCATTGGGACATGGCCATGCGGATTCTAAGATATCTCAAAGGCACACATGAACAAGGTATTTGGATGGGTAATAATAAAAACACAAATGTGGTTGGTTATTGTGATGCAGATTGGGCAGGAGATAGGGAAGATAGGAGGAGTACTACTGGCTATTGTACTTTCATAGGTGGTAACCTTGTGACTTGGAAAACAAGGAAGCAAAAGGTTGTTTCATGCTCTAGTGCAGAATCAGAATATAGAGCAATGAGGAAGCTCACTACTGAATGCATCTGGCTGAAACAAATTTTGGGAGATTTAGCTGTGAAGTGTGAGGAGCCTATCACCATTCATTGTGACAACCAATCCGCCATTCACATAGCCTCAAATTCAGTGTTTCATGAAAGGACTAAGCACATAGAAGTGGACTGCCACAAAGTAAGGAAAGCTATTGTGAAAGGTATCATCTTACCTTGCTATACAAGGAGTGAGGATCAATTGTCTGATATATTCACCAAGGCAGCATCTCTGAAAGTTGGTACATCAATCTATCCAAGACTTGGTCTCATGTCCATTCCATACCCATGATCCCAACATAAAGTATTATACTCTTTTTCCCTAAGAAAAGGTTTTGTCCCAATTGGGTTTTCCTTTTCTAGGTTTTTAATGAGGTAATACTTCATGGTTACAAGCTTAAACATTTTATGTCTTAAGCTTGAGGGGGAGTGTTGGAATGAAGAAGAAATGAGGATTTTATGGAAGCCTTTTATTATAAATAAATGGCGATTTGTTTTTATGTGAATGGGAGAGTCTAAGGCTTGTTTGTATTATAGAATTATGTTATCTTTGTAAGCCATTTAAGTATAAGGCTATCTTTGTATCCAAACAAGCCTAGACTAAGTGTAGTATAAATACCTTACTCTCTTCACATTTTGTAAGTAAGATTTTATAATTCTCATTCTCTAATAAAATCATTCTTTTCTCTAATTCTCTAATTCTCTCTAATCTCTCATTCTCTCATTCTACAAATCTCTAAAACTCATATTCTTTCATCCTCTTCGGTTCTACTCTCCAGAAGCATGCTGAGCTTGTCCCCTAATGCTTTCCTCTTGGACCGCGTAAGAGGTCCAGGTGTTATGACTGGTGCAATGGCTGTCTCGATGTCCTCATCAGCCAGCCACCATTGATCCAATTGTTCTATTTGAAAGGAAAGAACAAGATAAGGTGTTTGGGTTACTTTTAACTCTTAACACTACTTACTCAGATCTTATTAAGCATATTCTCAGGTCTGATAAGCTTTCTAGCTTGGAAGATGTCTGTGTTCAAATCCAAAAGGAGCAAGGATCCCATGGACTATTTGGCAACAAGGCTGAATTGGTGGCTGCACACAAGAGCTTCTTCAAATCAGCAACAATAAATGAATTTAGGAAGAGGAGACAAACTTGTGACCATTGCAAAAGGAGTGGCCATACAAAGAAGGAGTGTTGTGTACTTCACCCTGAGCTGAAACCAAGCTGGGGCCTTGAGAGACAATAGCCCACAGCCGGCCACACTCAGCTGCAAGCAGGCGGCCTTAGCGTGTACAAGCTCCCGGTTTCTTCAAAGGCATGTACCAACTCCCATTGTCACTCAGCCTCAACTAGTGTCATGTCTTCAGCATCTGAATTTGTGACAAAATCAGATCTAGAAGCTCTTCTCAAAGCAATTAAGGATGATAATGTGTTGGGTAAAACTATTCATGCTTCTTTTCAAATTTTTTTTACTTCTAATGCCATTACATCATTGGTTATTGATTCTGGTGCTTCTAATCATATGATTAGTGATCTAGGATTACTAGAAAACATAGAAACTGCCTTAGGTAATGTTGTCATTGCTAATGGAATTAAAGTACCAATTAAAGGCATAGGAAAACTTAAGTTGTTTGATAAAGAATCTAAAGTCTTTTACATGTCATCTTTTACTTCTAATTTGCTTTCAGTTAAAAGAGCTACTACTGATTTAAATTGTCAAGATATCTTTGGTCCTAATGATTTCTACTTTCAGGATATTGAGACTAGTAGGAGATTTGGACAAGGAACTACAATAAATGACTTGTATGTGCTTGAAGATATGACCAATGCAAGATGGTTAGAACCGGCTGCTAGTACTAGTTCTTTTAGTGATGATTCTGATATTTGGCATGCTCGATTAGGAAATCCTCATCCTAGAGCACTAGAACATATTGTTCCTGGTTTAAAAATGCCAAAGGATATGTGTGATTCTTGTATACTTTGAAAACATTGCAAAACTGTTTTTGAGAAATCTTTGTATACTTATGATAATTGTTTTGAGTTGGTGCATTATGATGTTTGGACATCTCCATTCCCATCCAGAGAAAACCACAATTATTTTGCGACATTTATTGACAAAAAGTCCAAATATACTTGGGTCACTTTGCTTAGTTATAAAGATAGAGTATTTGATGCATTTTTAAATTTTGAAGCATATGTTACTAACCAATACAATGCAAGTATTAAATGCTTTAGACAGATAATGGAGGAGAATACACTAGCACTAGACTTCAACAACACTTTGCCAAGCATGGCATTGAACATCAAACCAGTTGTCCTTATACTCCACAACAAAATAGAGTGCCTGAAAGGAAGAATAGGCATTTGTTGGAAGTTGTGAGAACAATGATGTTCCACATGAAAGTTCCCAAAAGATTTTCGGGGGATGCTGTTGTAGCTGCATGCTACTTGATTAATAGGACTCCTACAAAAGTACTAGCTGACTTGTCTCCATTTGAGGTACTAAACAAAACTAGACCTAACATTGACCACTTCAGAGTTTTTTAGTGTGTTTGTTTTGTATTGGTTCCAAGAGAGCAAAAGAACAAGCTGGAACCAAAGGGTACCAAAGCTATGTTCATTAGGTATTCCTCTACCCAGAAAGGATACAAATGCTATGAACCAGAGACTAGAAGAGTCTTAGTATCCAGAGATGTCAAATTTCAAGTATCAAAAGGTGTTCTATGAAGAAGGAACTTGAGATCAATTCAAAGACATCTCCACAACAAGATCAGACCAAGCTGAGAACTTGAGGAGACTCTTGGAGAGCATTGGCATAGTCTCTCCACATCCTCAGCCCACGGTAACCTCATCTCAGCCACCTGAACAGGTAGCACCCGGTCCCAGTTCAGTCACGGCTCCGGTACAGCCAGCCGGGCCGCGACCATCAACCCCGGCCGGCCCTTCCCATCTACTCATGTCCAACAAGATTCAGGAGATTCATCAATTCTAGTCTCAGCTTCCAAAAGATCAAGACATGTACCTACTCTCATTAAAGCTTTAGGTGAAGAAGAAGAGCCTATCCAAGAAGCTCCACCTACAGTGTTAAGAAGAAGCACAAGACAAAGGAATCCACCAGTCTTCTACAATGGGAATGTTGTGGTTCATCATGATCAGGGAGTTTGTAACATTGCTCACTTAACTACTAACCATGTTGCTTTTATTCAAGTCTTGATAAGGAGCAGATTCTAAAAACATAGAAAGCTATGATTAAGAAAGAATGGAGGGAAGCTATTCTAGCTGAGAAACAAGCCATGGAAAGGAACGATACCTATGCTCCAGTCACTTTACCTAAAGGAAAAAAGGCTGTAAGTTCTAAGTGTATTTTTACTATTAAATACAAAAGCAATGGTGAAATTCATAGATATAAAGCTACGCTGGTGGCTAGAGGTTTTACTCAGACTTATGGTGAAGATTATAAGGATAACTTTGCACCTGTAGCTAAGCTTCATTCTGTTAATGTTGTTATTTCACTTGCTACTAAACTTGATTGGGATTTATGGCAAATGGATGTTAAGAATGCATTCTTACAAGGTGAATTAGAAGAAGAGGTATACATGTCACCTCCACCAGGTCTAGAGGAAGAGGTAGGGGCCGGCAATATACTCAGGCTGAGGAAGGCCATCTATGGCCTTAAACAATCTCCAAGAGCTTGATACCACAAGATAAGTGTATCCTTGATGGATAGAGGCTTCAAAAGATCTGAAGTTTAACATACTCTTTTTACACTAAAGAGTAAGGAAGGTATGTATTGTGGTAATTCTCATTTATGTAGATGATATAATCATATCTGGTAGTGATAGTGTTGGTATTGCATCTAAAAAATAATACTTGAAGAGTGTCTTTGATATTAAGGATCTAGGAGAACTTAAATACTTCTTAGGAATTGAAGTGTGTAGGTTCAAGGAAGGTCTCTTCTTATCTCAAAGAAAATATGTTGTAGATTGACTAACCTCTACAGGATTGATGGAAGCTAAACCAGCCAAAACACCCTTAGAAGAAGATTATAAAATCGGAACTAAGGGGGAGTTAGAGGAGGAAATTGATTTTCATGAACCTAAGCTCTATAGGAAAGTGGTTGGTAAGCTTATTTATCTAACCATTACTAGACCAGAATTATGTTTTGCTGTGAATCAGGTATCTCAACACATGCAAGGTCCAAATATGAGACATTGGGAGATGGCAAACCGAATTTTAAAATATCGAAAAGGCACTCATGAACAAGGTGTATGGATGAGTTGCAATAGAAACATAAACGTGGTTGGTTATTGTGATGCAGATTGGGCAGGAGATATGGAGGATAGAAGAAGTACCACAGGCTATTGTACTTTCATAGGAAGGAACCTTGTGACTTGGAAAACCAAGAAGCAAAAGGTGGTGTCATGCTCTAATGCAGAATCAGAATATAGAGCCATGAGGAAGCTTACAACTGTATGCATTTGGCTGAAGCAAATTCTTGAGGATCTAGCTGTGAGGTGTGATGAACCTATCACCATCCATTGTGACAATCAGGCTGCTATACACATTGTCTCTAACTCTGTGTTTTATGAAAGGACCAAGCATATAGATGTAGATTGCCACAAAGTAAGACAAGCTATTGGGAAAGGAATCATCTTGCCTTGGTATACAATGAGTGAAGATCAACTAGCTGATGTGTTCACCAAGGCAACAAATTTGAAGAATGCCGCCTCCATCTATCCAAGGCTTGGCCTTATGATCATTCCACAACAATGATCCCAACATGGAGTGTTATACTCTTTTTCCCTATAAAAGGTTTTGTCCCAATTGGGTTTTCCTTCTTTAGGTTTATAATGAGGTAATGCTTCATGGTTGCAACCTTAGGCATTCTCCATGTCTTAAGCTTGAGGGGGAGTCTTGGAATGAAGAAAAAATGATGAAGGAAGAAGGCCTTTAACATTTGATTAAAGGCATGTAGTCTAAGTCTAAGGGGAGTGTCTAAGGCTTGTTTGTGTTGTAGTATTATGTTATCCTTGTAGCCATTCATGTATAAGGCAATTCTTGTATCTAAACAAGCCTAG
Organism: Streptanthus diversifolius; assembly: GCA_039880935.1. Classification (NCBI taxonomy): domain Eukaryota; kingdom Viridiplantae; phylum Streptophyta; class Magnoliopsida; order Brassicales; family Brassicaceae; genus Streptanthus; species Streptanthus diversifolius. The sequence goes on from JAXGFM010000001.1 coordinate 6,220,163, forward strand.
AATAGATTAGTATAAATAACTATTTCTCTCCTTATTTGTAACTTAGAAACTATTATTCTCATTTTCTTAATACAATCATTCTTCTCTAATCTTTCTAATCTCTCATTCTCTCATTCTCTAATTCTACAAATCTCTTAATCTCATATTCTTTCATTATGCATTGAGTTGGTAGGATCCACTAATCACATCCCGAAGAAGGAATGTAGAATATCCCGTTATGTCTTGGCAATAAATGAAGATAGTTATGAGGAAGCGGTTTGTCCCAAGTCATTATCATCGCGATCTACATCAGCGTTTAACATTGCTGCACCAAGGGAACCACAGTGTTGAAGAGTACTATCAAGAAATGGAGACCCTTCTCATCCGGGCCACTGTCCTTGAAGACAGAGAAGCTACTATGTTCTATTCGTTGGAGGGCTAAACCATGATATTCAGGATCATCTAGAGATGCATCATTATGTGGAGTTGAAAGAAATGCTTCACAAAGCTTTGCTAATCAAGTAGCAACTCAAACGCAGATCTTCCACCTGACCCACCTATGGAGCTGGAGCCACAAACAACAAGTCTACTTATAACCACGACTTCAAGCCCAGTTATCCGCAGGAAACCAAGCTATCCACTTCCAAGGTTGAATCCAGTCCTTTTGCAACCACCCAAGACAAAGACAATACCATTGAGCGCTCTACCCAAACCCGCAATATCAAGTGTTTCAAATGTCATGGTATGGGTCATTATGCCAGTGAATGTTCCAACAAAAAGGTGATGACCCTCATGGAAAATGGAGACATGGAGACTGAAGATGAGAAACCAAAAGATGACACTCCCTTAGATGAAGGTGAAGAGCGACCAGTCCCTGGTCAATTAATGGTGGCTAGATGATCTCATAGTGTACAGACCAAGATGAATGAAAAGAGCAGCATGAGAACTTGTTTCATACAAGATGCATGGTGCAAGGGAAGATTCAAAGCCTTATTATTGATGGAGGAAGCTGCACCAATGTTTCTAATGAAGAAATGGTGAAGAAGCTTGGTATGAGCGTAATGAAACACCCTAAGCCTTATCCACTTCAATGGCTGAATGATTCTGAAGAAATGATAGTAACCAGTCAAATGATGGTCCCATTGTCCAATGGGAAATATGAGGATGAAATTCTTTGTGATGTCCTGCCAATAGAAGACGGTCACATACTTCTTGGGAGGCCATGACAATCTGACCGCAAGGTAACCCATGATAGCTTTACTAATCGCCATTGTTTTGTGTTTAAAGGCAGGAAAACTACCTTGATTCCTATAACGCCTCATGGAGTTTATCAAGACCAGTTGCATTTGAACCCACGAAAGCAATAAAAGGATAAAGTCAATGGTCCAAAGGGAAAAATAAACTTCTTCATTAAGGCTGGTGAGATTAAAAAAAGTTTGTTTTCTAGACTGTCCATGGTTATGTTTAATTTTAAAAAGGCTTTTCCCAAACCAACTGACCTTGAACCGACACTGCCGAGTAAGATAACTTCTCCTTTTCAGGAATATAAGAACGTATTTCATGAGGATAATCCGGACAGCCTGCAGCCTATAATTAGAATGGAGCATCAAACCGATTTTGTTCCAAAATCCTATCTGGCCAACAAGCCTATCATACCAATCTGGTGGCCGCCCACAAGAACCAAAAGCAAGTCCTCTTTGAGGCAGGAGAACAAGTTTGGGCTCGCCTTAGGAAAGAGCGTTTTTCCGAAGAAAGAAAGTTCAAGCTAATGCCCAAGTTGGACGGCCCCTTCCAGATCATCAAGTGAATCAACAAAAATTCCTATGAACTTGACCTTAAAGGTAAGTATAATATCAGTTCTAGGTTTAATGTCTATGATATTGTCCCTTTTATGCAGATAGTGCTGATTTGAGGGCAAATCCTTTTCAAGAGGGAGAGGATGATATGATCCTGACCAAGAATGTACATACAGACATCCAGAACCCAACCATGGACGTCCTGAACAAGTACAACTCGAATGTCCCAGACGCATACAGCACGGACGACCCAACGGATGTTCAGATGTAAAATCAGGACGGCCTGCCAATCAACCAGACACACGTCTGGATAGAAAACTCCAAGGCTGACTGATGAGGACATCAAGTCACGAACAACCCATGAGCATAGAGAAGTCACCAAGAAGCTGACCAAAACCCTTATAGAGAACCAATCTGAGCAGACCAAAGACATAGGTGTCTTCCTTGGATCATATCGACCCAACCAGGACAAAGACAAAAAACAACCTGTCCCAGAATCTTAACTCATCAAGGAGTCACGGACAATTTGAACCATTTCAAACCGGATTTGAAATTGGAAGTTATAGAGGATACAAGTTGGCAAACCGGTTTCGGAGTACCATCCGCAATTGGTCCAAGGATCGAGCTGCACAGTCCAACTCACTCCTAATCTAGACCTCATAACACTTGGAGAATGTTAATGGATCTCTCCTGTTTCATCAAGCCAAATAAACAAAGAATAATCCAAAGGAGGCCCAATTTATCACTAAATTTCATAAACATGTCTACTTGGTTCCATTTAAAGGAAATGCTAGACCAGATTGGTTTAGTAGCCTTCAGACCTACACTTGGCGACCAGGAGAGGTATCTAAGAATTCAGGAGAGCCATCTATCATATTACCATGCACCAGCATCCAGAGAATCAAGTGAATTCTCTCTTGTTTACAATTACCATATTTAAAGCCATCTGCATTCTTACAATTTATACTTATGCACGATTTGGAGGGATTCTCAACATTCAAGGAGGCTTCAAGACTACACTTATCCATGCCCAAGCTTTCCAAATATAAGGAATCACATATTCCTAAAGACATGCTAGAGAAGTGTATTATTTTTCCTTATCTTCGGTTTTGTCCCACTTGGTTTTCCAAAGAAGGTTTTAACAAGGCAACACTTCTAGTGTGCATGAAGACGAGAACTTTTTCACCAACTACCATGCTTTAAAAGCACTCTAACTCAGCCAGAAATGCCATTCTTGTCGTGGCCCTTACTTAATTTTTTTCAAGTCTTATTTATTTAAGCCTCAAATCCATCTTTTATACATTATTTTTTGTTTTAGTTAATTGTGGTCTTAAGTTCTATTTTAATTATGTTTCATACTTTTTTGTTATTGGTCCATTTGTAATATGAATAATTATAAGCATTAGACTTAAGGCATTATATAAGCCTAGGTTATGAGTAATAATAAGACAGACTTTTCAGAAAATTAAACTTAGAGTTGTGTCTTACAGAAATTGGTGTCACCCTCTTCTAAGAGAGTTGCCGTGAGCTTCCAACCATGTAGTTGAAGCTTTCTTGGAGTATCACAAGCCCCTTCCACAGCTTGTGTGATCCCTTCGATCCACCCATTGTTTCCCCACTCTTCTGTCCAGCAGCCTGAGTTTCTCGGTGAAAGACAGCCCACCAACGTTTTTGCATCATCTGGTATCAGAGCTTAAAGCTCCTGCACATTAGGTTGAATCTATCATTTTGTTATTTGGCAATTATCTTGTTGAACTTGTTTTTGCTTCTGATTTTGTTGTCTTTCTCTTTTTTCCTTAAGGTTCTCAGTAAAAAAGTGAAGGAATCAACTCTCATACCACAAAATATAAAAAAAAATCAGGTTCTATCAATCCTTTATCTTTGTTTTCAGTTATATATATATAAAAAAAAGAGTTTAAGTAACTAGATTGTTTGTTTCTTGTTAGATATTTTTTAGACAGAAAATAAAAGAAAAGCAAAAAGTTAGGGTTTTAGAAAACTCAGATTTCTAAATCGCTCCACCACATCTCTGCACCTCAAGTTTTGGTTGAAAGAATATGAGATTAATAGATTTGTAGATTTAGAGAATGAGAGAATAAGAGATTAGAGAGATTAGAGAGAAAGAATGATTGTATTGAAAAAATGAGAATAATGTTTTCTAAGTTACAAATGAGGAGAGAGATAGTTATTTATACTAATCTAGTCTAGGCTTGTTTGGATACAAGTATTATCTTATACACGAATGGCTACAAGGATAACCTAATACTAGAACACAATCAAACATTAGACACTCCCATTAGATGACTTAGACCACATGCCTTCAATGCTAGAGTTATAGGCCTTCTTCCTTCGTCATTTATTATTCATTCCAACACTCCTCCTCAAGCTTAAGACATGGAGAATGCCTAAGCTTGCAACCATGAAGCATTTCCTCATCAAAAACCTAAAGAAGAAAAACTCAATTGGGACAAAAAAAATTTTAGAGAAAAAGAGTATAACACTCCATGTTAGGATCATTGTTGTGGAATGGTCATAAGGCCAAGCCTTGGATAGATGGAGGCGCCATTCTTCAAAGTTGTTGCCTTGGTGAACACATCAGCTAGTTGATCCTCACTGCTTATATAACAAGGCAAGATGATTCATTTTCCAATAGCTTCTCTTACTTTGTGATAATCTACTTCTATATGCTTGGTCCTTTCATGAAACACAGAGTTAAAGGCAATGTGTATAGCAGCCTGATTGTCACAATGAATGGTGATAGGATCATCAGAGCTCACGGCCAAGTCCACAAGGAGTTGCTTCAGCCAAATGCATTCTGTTGTAAGCTTCCTCATGGCTCTATATTATGATTATGCACTAGATCATGACACCACCTTTTGCTTCTTGGTTTTCCAAGTCACAAGGTTCCCTCCTATGAAAGTACAATAGCCTTTGGTACTTCTTCTATCCTCCCTATCTCCTGCCCAATCTGCATCACAATAATCAACCACATTTGTGTTTCTATTGCAATGCATCCATATACCTTGTTCATGAGTGTCTTTTAGATATCTCAAAATTCGATTTGCCATCTCCCAATGTCTCATCTTTGGACCTTGCATGCGTTGAGATACCTGATTCACAAGAAAACATAAATCTGGTCTAGTGATGGTTAGATAAATAACCTTACCAACCACTTTCCTATAGAGCTTAGGATCATGAAAATCAATTTCCTCCTCTAGCTCACCCTTAGTTCCAATTTTATAGTCTTCTTCTAAAGGTGTTTTGGTTTGTTTAGCTTCCATCATACCTGTAGAAGTTAGTAAATCTACAACATATTTCCTTTGAGACACTCTTCAAATATTCTTTTGTAGATGCAATACCAACACCACCAGATATGATTATATCATCTACATAAATGAGAATTACCACAATAAATTCCTTACTTTTTAGTGTAAAAAGTGTGTGTTCAACTTCAGATCTTTTGAAGCCTCTATCCATCAAGGTTACACTCAGCTTGTGGTACCAAACTCTTGGAGATTGTTTAAGGCTATAAATGGCCTTCCTTAGCCTAAGTATGTTTCTGGCTTCTACCTCTTCCTCTAGACCTGGTGGAGGTGACAATTATACATTTTCTTCTAATTCACCTTGTAAAAATGCATTCTTAATATCCATTTGTCATAATTTCCAATCAAGGTTAGTAGCAATTGAAAGAACAACATTAACAGAGTGAAGCTTAGTTACAGGTGCAAAGGTATTCCTATAATCTTCACCATAAGTCTAAGTAAATCCTCTAGCCACCAATCTAGCTTTATATCTATCAATTTCACCATTGCTTTTGTATTTAATGGTAAATATCCACTTAGAACATACAGCCCTTTTTCCTGTAGGTAAAGTGGCTGGAGCATAGGTACCATTCCTTTCCATGGCTTGCTTCTCAGCTAGGATAGCTTCCCTCCATTCTTTCTTAGTCATAACTTCCTCATATGTCTTTGGAATATGTTTCTTATCAAGACTTAAAGTGAATGCACCATGGTTAGTATGTAAGTAAGCAATGTTACAAACTCCTTGATCATGATGAACCACAGCATTCCCATTGTAGAAAACTGGTGGATTTCTTTTTCTTGTGCTCCTTAAAACTGTAGGTGAAGCTTCTTGGATAGGCTCCTCCTCACCTAAAGCTTTAATAAAAGTGGGCACATCTCTTGATCTTTTGGAAGCTGAGACTATAATTGATTCATCTCCTTCTGAGTCTTGTTGGAAATTAGTAGATGCTTCTCCCCCCCCCATGTTCAAGAAGAGGAAGGCCAGGAGAGCTGGAGGGAAGACCAGAAGATGGTCGCGGATTGGATGGACCGGCTGGAGTGGATGGTCGCGGCTCGGCTGGCCATGCCGGTGTTATGGCCGTGCTGGGGCTGGACGCCGCTGGTGCAGGAGGCTGATGTAAGGTAACCATGTGCTGAGGATACGGAGAGACTATGCCAATGCTCTCCAATAGTCTCCTCAAGTTCTCATCTAGGTCTGATCTTGTTGTGGAGAAATCTTTGAATTGATCACAAATTCCTTCTTCATATAAACCTTTTGATTCTTGGAATTTGACATCTCTGGATATTAAGATTCTTCTAGTTTTTGGATCATAGGATTTGTATCATTTCTGGGTAGAAAAATACCCAATGAACATAGCTTTGGTACTCTTTGGTTCCAGCTTATACCCAATGAACATAGCTTTAGTACTCTTTAGTTCCAGCTTGTTCCTTTGCTCTCTTGGAACTAATACAAAACAAATACAACCAAAAACTCTTAAGTGGTCAACGTTAGGTCTAATTTTGTTTAGTACCTCAAATGGAGACAAGTCATCTAGGACTTTTGTAGGAGTCATATTAGTCAAGTAGCATGCAGCTACCAGAGCATCCCCCCAAAATCTTTTTGGAACTTTCATGTGGAAAATTATTGTTCTTACAACTTCTATCAAATGCCTATCCTTCCTTTCAACCACCCCATTTTGTTGTGGAGTGTAAGGACAGCTGGTTTGATGTTCAATGTCATGTTTGGCCAAGTGTTGTTGAAGCCTGGTGATAGTGTATTCCCCTCCATTCTTCTCTATAAATCTTTCTAATCTGTCATTCTCTAATTCTACAAATCTCTTAGTCTCATATTTTTCATGGTAACAGAGCCAGGTTACATCAAATCTGGGTAAAATTCATCATTCAATCCTTAAATCAAGAAGAAATCATATTCTTCACAATCTGCTTTCAGTTCTATTTCGTCTGTCATCTTTGATCGCGAATTCTGGGCAAACCATGGTAGCTTTTGCCAATCAGCTTTTTTTTGGGTTGTTCTTCGGAGAGTTCTGAACCCATGCCAATTATATTTGCATCATTTGACTATGTTAATCAAAAGTTATAAATTTTCTTGCATCAGACCTCTGCGAGTGCCTTCGCCCCGAACCTCCGTGTTTCCCAGATAATTCCGTCGTCAAATCTTAACCAAATCGCAATTTTCCAAATCCTAATCTCAAGCCTTTTGAGTCTGGTTTCTGTCTAAAGAAAGAAGAACTCAGTTCACTTAATGTTCTGTCCGTCCGTCCGTTAAGCCTTCCATAGGCCTGGTATCAAACACTAGCACACATACCCTGTCCAAGTCCAAGCGACCAATTTCGACCTGATCAGCCGTCCCGCGTGACCAGCCGTCCCACGTAACCAGCTGTCCCGTGTCCTGACCGTTTGTCAAACAGTCCGACCAGAACATTCCGACCAGCTACACAAGCCTATCCTACCAGTTTCTAATAGATGGAGATTCAAGCTACATTCAGAGCTCCAGTGATTCTACATGGAGCAAATTATCTCTTATGGTCTAGGACCATGAAAACCACATTAGGTGGTAAAGGCCTTTGGAACCACATTTCAACCAATAGTCTTGAAGAAAATAAAGTGGCTGAAGTTAGTGAGGCTGTGGCTGGTCAAGCCCAATGATATCAAGAAGACTAGTTAGTACTCTATATACTTCAAAACTCTCTTGCTAGTGATCTCTTAGATGCTTATTTTTTTGTGAGAATGCTATGAAACTTTGGGACACTTTGCAAAAGGTGTATGGAAACACCACTAACCTTTTAAGAATTTTTGATGTGAAAAAGGCTTTGAATGAATTGAAGCAGGAAGATGCAGAATTCACAAAGCATTATGGCTCATTCAGAGCATTGTGAGCTGAGCTATAGATGCTAAAGCCAGCCATCATTGACCCAATTATTCTCTTTGAAAGGAAAGAACAAGATAAAGTGTTTGGGTTACTATAACTCTTAATACTAACTCAGATCTTATTAAGTATATTCTCAGGTAAGATAAGCTGTTTGTGCTCAAATCCAAAAGGAGCAAGGATCTCATGGACATCCTCATCCTAGAGCACTTGAACTGATTGTTCCTGGTTTAAAAATACCAAAGAATATCTGTGATTCTTGTATACTTCGAAAGCATTGCAAAACAGTTTTTGAAAAATCTTTACATACTTATGATAATTGTTTTGAGTTGGTGCATTCTGATGTTTGGACATCTCCATTCCCATCTAGAGAAAACCATAAGTATTTTGTGATTTTATTGATGAAAAGTCCAAATATACTTGGGTTACTTTGCTTAGTTCTAAATATAGAGTATTTGATGCATTTTTAAATTTTCAAGCATATGTTACTAATCAAAATAATGCAAGTAGTAAATGCTTTAGAACAGATAATGAAGGAGAATACACTAGTACCAGACTCTAACAACACTTGGTCAAGCATGGCATTGAACATCAAACCAGCTGTCCTTACACACCACAACAAAATGGAGTGGCTGAAAGAAGGAATAGGGATTTGATGGAAGTTGTGAGAATAATTATGTTCCACATGAAAGTTCCCAAAAGATTTTGGGGGGGGATGCTCTTGTAGCTGCATGTTACTTGATTAATAGGACTCTTACAAAAGTCCTAAATGACTTGTCTCCATTTGAGTTACTAAACAAAACTAGACATAATATTGACCACTTAAGAGTTTTTGGTTGTTTGTGTTTTGTATTAGTTCCAAAGGAGCAAAAGAATAAGCTGGACCCAAAGAGTACCAAAGCTATGTTCATTGGGTATTCTTCTACTCAGAAAGGATACAAATGTTATGATCCAGAGACTAGAAGAGTCTTGTTATCCAGAGATGTCAAATTCCAAGAATCCAAAGGTTTCTATGACGAAGGAACTTGGGATCAATTTAAAGACATCTCAATAACAAGATCAGACCAAGCTGAGAACTTGAGGAGGCTCTTGGAGAGTATTGGCATAGTTTCACCTCATTAGCCCACGGTCACTGCTCCTCAGCCAGAACCAGCCGTGTCCAGCCCCGACCAGCCAGCCACGGTACAGCCGACCGCGCCGCGACCATCAACCCCGGCCAGCCCGTCCATTCCGCATCCTTGTTCCTTCAGTTCTCCTGGATTTCCTCCTCTTGAAAATGGGGAGGAGAGACATCTACTCATGTCCAACAAGACTCAGTAGGAGATGAATCAATTCTAGTATCAGCTTCCAAAAGATCAAGAGAAGTGCCCACTCTTATTGAAGTTTTAGGTGAAGAGGAGGATCCTATCCAAGAAGCTTCATCTACAGTCATAAGGAGCACAAGACAAAGGAAACCGCCAATGTTCTACAATGGGAATGTTGTGGTTCATCATGATCAGGGAGTTTGTAATATTGCTCACTTACCTACTAATCATGTTTCTTTCATTTCAAGTCTTGATAAGGAACAGATTTCAAAGACATATGAGGAAGCTATGACCAGGAAGGAATGGAGGGAAGCTATCCTAGCTGAGAAACAAGCCATGGAAAGGAATGATACCTATGCTTCGGCCACTTTACTTAAAGGGAAAAGGGCTGTAAGTTCTAAGTGGATTTTTACCATTAAATATAAAAGCAATGGTAAAATTGATAAATATAAATCTAGGTTGGTGGCTAGGGGTTTTACTCAGACATATAGTGCAGAATATAGGGATACCTTTGCACCTGTAACTAAGTTTCATTTTGTTAATGTTGTTCTTTCACTTGCTACTAACCTTGAGTGGGAGTTATGGCAAATAGATGTTAAGAATGCGTTCTTACAAGGTGGAAGAGGTAGGAAGCGGCAACATACTTAGGCTAAGGAAGACTATCTATGGCCTTAAACAATCTACAAAAGATCTGAAGTTGAACATACTCTTTTTACACTAAAGAGTAAGGAAGGTATTGTGGTAATTCTCATTTATGTAGATGATATAATCATATCTGGTAGTGATAGGATTGGTATTGCATCTACAAAAGAATATTAGAAGAGTGTCTTTGATATTCAGGAGTTAGGAGAACTTAAATACTTCTTAGGAATTGAAGTGTACAGATTCAAGGAATGTCTATTTTTATCTCAAAGAAAATATATTGTAGATTTACTAACTTCTACAGGTATGAAGGAAGCTAAACCAGCCAAAACACCCTTAGAAGATGATTATAAAATCGGAACTAAGGGGGAGCTAGAGGAGGAAATTGATTTTCATGATCCTAATCTTTATAGGAAAGTTGTTGGTAAACTTATTTTATCTAACCATTACTAGACCAGAATTATGTTTTGCTGTGAATCAGGTATCTCAACACATGCAATAACCAAAAATGAGATATTGGGAGATGGCAAACCGGATTTTGAGATACCTAAAAGACACTCATGAACAATGTATATAGATGGGTTGCAATAAAAACACAATTGTGATTGGTTATTGTGATGCAGATTGGGCAGGAGATAGGGAGTATAGGACGGAACCTTGTGACTTGGAAAACCAAGAAGCAAAAGGTTGTATCATGCTCTAGTGCAGAATCAGAATATAGAGCCATGAGGGCTTACAACTGAATGCATTTGGCTGAAGCAAATATTGTACTTTCATAAGAGGGAACCTTGTGACTTGGAAAACCAATAAGCAAAAGGTGGTATCATGCTCTAGTGCAGAATCAGAATATAGAGCCATGAGGGCTTACAACTGAATGCATTTGGCTAAAACAAATATTGGAATATTTAGCCGTGAAGTGTGAAGAACCTATCACCATCCATTGTGACAATCAGGATACTATACACATTGTCTCCAACTCTGTGTTTCATGAAAGGACCAAGCATATAGAAGTAGACTGCCACAAAGTAAGAGAAGCTATTAGGAAATGAATCATCTTGCCTTGTTATACAAGGAGTGAGGATCAACTAGCTGATGTGTTCAATAAGGCAACAATTCTGAAGAATGGCGCCTCCATCTATCCTAGGCTTGGCCTTATGACCATTCCACGACAATGATCCCAACATGAAGTGTTGTACTCTTTGTCCCTAGAAAAGGTTTTGTCCCAATTGGGTTTTTTTTCTTTAGGTTTTTTAACGAGGTAATGTTTCATGGTTGCAAGTTTAGACATTCTTCATGTCTTAAGCTTGAGGGGGAGTGTTGGAATGAAGAAGAAATAATGAAATAAGAAATCCTTTAATAGGTGATTAAAGGCGGGAATGTGTCTAAGTCTAAGGGGAGTGTCTAGGGCTTGTTTGTGTTCTAGTATTATATTATCTTTGTAGCCATTCATGTATAAGGCAATCTTTGTATCCATACAAGCCTTGACTAGATTAGTATAAATAACTATGTATCTCCTCATTTGTAACAAAGAAACCATTATTCTCATTCTCTTAATAAAATCATTTTCTCTCTAAATCTCTCTAATCTCTCATTCTCTAATTCTACAAATCTCTTAATCTCATATTCTTTCACCAAACACCTTTTGCAAAGTGTCCCAAAGTTCCTTAGCATTCTCACAAAATGAATAAGCTTCTAAGAGATCACTAGCAAGAGAGTTTTAAAGTATAGAGAGTACCAATTGATCATCTTGGTACCATTTAGCTTGAGCAGCCACATCCTCATTAACTTCAGCAATTTCATTTTCTTCAATACCATTGGTTGAAATATGATTCCAAAGGCCTTTATCACCCAATGTGGTTTTCATGGTCCTAGACCATAAGAGATAATTTGCTTCATGTAGAATGACAGGAGCTCTGATAGTGGTTTGAATCTTCATGCTTCAGAAGATGGAAACTCAGATTGTTCATACAGGAACGGTCGGTTGTAGGATGTACACGGTCCATGGGTACCACGGTTTGTTTAACAGAAGGTTGGGCGCTCGGCTTGTTCGGACAGTGTAGGTTGGTGGCTGGTCGGAAACAGCTTGGAATGGCTGGTCATGAGCAGCGGTCGGTAACAGCTTGGAATGGCTGGTCGGGAGCAACTTGGGATGCTCCCGAACACGGGAAAGGATAGGGACGCGGGCGCGTGGAGGCCTCATGGAACAAGGCCGCGTTGAAGAAGAACTTAACCAGCTGCAAGCAACACCAACCAACTCCTGCAACAGAATTCAACCAATTCCAACCAACAGTAACAAATTCTAACAGTCCTTAGCTTTACAACCAATGATACACCAGCAGCAAAAAATCGAATTTTACTAATGTATCAATCCAAAAATCATGTTTCCCTCCATTTTCTAGATTTTCAAAAATTGATGAAAAATCAAAAAAATCTATCTTGAAGACTTAAACCCTTCTGATTGCATCCAAATTTCTTGGAGACCCTCACAAGATACTTATATAATTTTTCAGATTCAAAGATTTGAAGAAGAATGAGAAATGATACGAGTTTTATCATCAGATTCTTGTAAAGGGCGATTTTAGATGTCTTGAGGAAAAACTTCAAGAACTTCCTTTAAAACTAGGAAATATAAGTTCTTCTTTCTTTAAAAATCAACTAGACTCGATGGGCTTGAAAGCACTCACTGGGGATGCTTACCAATGGTGGCTATGGGCAAGTACTCCATGCTTTTACAAAATGCCAATATCAGATTGGGGAGAGCTCAAAGGAAGGATGTATACGGAGTTTGTTCAGAAGTATCAAAAATGCAACAACTTCAAGGCCAATCACCAATACTAAGCGACACAGAGTAGAGGAGTAATCCTATCCTACCAACTCAAGAGAGAGCCACCAGACAAGACCAACCTTACAAAACTGCAAGCATATAAAATTAAGACACTAAACTGTCAAAAGACAATGGAAGCTAACTTACATTCTCTTGGTGCAGGTTATACAGTTTCGAGGTTAAAACTTTTTCAAGAGGGAAAGTATGACGAGTACATCCAGCCACTAACAAACCAGGAGTATAGAGAAGTCACCTACCAGCTGACCAAAGCCCTTGAAGATAACCAATCTGAGTAGACCAAAGACATAGGTGTCCCAACCAGGAGGAGTTAAGCCACAAAAAAATCTGTCCCATAATCTTAACTCATCATGGAGTCACGGACAATTTGAATCACTTCAAACCGGATTCTGAACTGGAAGTTATAGAGGATACAAGTTGGCAAACCGGTTTCAAAGTACCATCTGCGATTGGGGTAAAGATAGAGCTGCACAGTCTAACTAACTCACAATTTAAACCTCAGACTACTTGGATAATGTTAATGGATCTCTCATGGTTTCATCAAGCGAAAGAAACAAAGAATAATCCAAAGGAGTCCTAATTTATCACCAAATTTCAACAAAATGTCTACTTGGTTCTATTTAAGGGAAATGCTAGACAATATCGGTTTAGTAGCCTTCAGACCTACACTTGGCGACCAGGAGAGGTATCTAAGAATTTAAGAGTGCCATCTATCATATTACCATGCACTAGCATCCAGAGAATCAGGCGAATTCTCTCTTGTTTACACTTACCATATTTGGAACCATCTGCATTCTTACCATTTCTACTTATGCACGATTTGGAGGGATTCTCAACATTCAAGAAGGTGTGAAGACAAAATTATTCATGCCCAAGCTTTCCAGATATAAGGAATCACATATTCCTAAAGACATGCTAGAGAATTGTACTATTTCTCCTTATCTTCGGTTTTGTCCCACTGGGTTTTCCGAAAAAGGTTTTAACGAGGCAACACCTCTAGTGTGCATGAAGACGAGGATTTGTTCACCAACTACCATGCTTCACAAGCCCTCTAACTCAGCCAGCAATTCCATTCTGGTTGTGGCCCTTATCTTTATTTTAAGTCTCATTTATTGAAGCCTTAAATCCATCTTTTATACATTATTTTATACATTATTCAAATTATTCACTTCCAACAGGGTCTGTCTTACATATAATTATGTTTTCTTTTTTTTTAGTTATTGGCCCATTTGTAATCTCATAATTATAAGTCCTAGACTTAAGCCATTATATAAGCCTAGGTTATGAGTAATAATAAGACAGAATTTTCATAAAATTAAACCTAGACTTGTAACTTACAGAAATTGGCGCCACCCTCTTCTAAGAGAGTTGCAGTGAGCTTCCAAACTTGTGTTTAAAGCTTTCTTAGAGTATCACAAGCACCTTCCACAGCTTATGTGGTCCCTTTGATCCACCCATTGTTTTCCCACTCTTCTATCTATCAGCCTGAGTTTCTCGGTAAAAGACAGACCACCAACGTTCTTGCATCACTGACCTGATGCTGAACAAGGACAACCTAGCCAACCAAGACGCGGACGTTTGGATGGAACCATTCGGTCCCATGACCAAGTCCCGAACCAGAAAAATTGAGGATATCTCAGGAGGTTATCTGAAGACCATCCTGACCAAGATATGACTAGGACCAAGGATGACCGAGACTGCACCAACCCGGACCTTTGAAAATCAGTAATTGGGTAAGTGTTTCAATGTGTACTCTTTTTCCCTACTTTAGGTTTTTCCCACTGGGTATACCAAAGTAGGTTTTTAATGATGCCATTAGATCACTTTGATCAAGCCCATTTGGTATTTCCAGTCCTGGTTCTTTTTCTTTATTTCTTTCTTGCATTTAATAAGTTGTTGGCAGTTGGGAGTTATCTCCTTAACTTCCCTTCTTGCATGGCCTTTCATGTTTGGTGTTCTTGGAGTTTGTTCCGAACATGAAAGCCTTCTAGTTTCTTCTATTTCCCTATATAAATACTTAGCTTTGGCCATTTGTACTTTGCATCAAATTTTCTATGAAAACATTTCTATTAATAAATTTTCGATCATTGATAGTGCATCATATCTATCATCTCTTAGGCCCTTTAGGTGCATCATATCCTAAGCTACTCTAAGAAATCCTTGTATTCTTTTGGTAAGTTATATCTAAAAGGACAAAAACCGGTAAATAAAAGGTTTACCCCAACCTTTGTGTGACCAATCGTTCTACATCCCTTGGCAACTTGGGCTCACGCTCGTTGTACAAGGCTTATCCTGTTTGTTTTCAAAATCCTCCCTTGTTGTGCCGGTTTTGGCGTTGTGATCTTGACTAAGATCATATCAGAAGCACTCCTCCCTAAGGTGAACCAATCCTCTCTTCTGGGAACCACTTCTTTCCGGTTCTTGTTAGTAGTCATAACATTTAGATTGGTCTTTTCCTCGATATTCCGCCTGGCATCCTTTTGAATATGCTGGACCAATTTAGCTTTACGCCTTCCATCAGGGCTTTGTTCTTAGTTTCCACTAGATTAGTATGATAGGATGGATGCTTAGACAGATAGGATCCCAGAATAAAATTGATTTGATTCTCCAATTCCCTTATAGGTGGCAGGCCGTCCAGGTTATCCTTAGGAAAGACGTTCTTATACTCCTGAAGAGAAGTTATCTAACTCGGCAGCGCCGGTTCAAGGTCAGTTATGTTGGAACAAGTCTCTTTAAAATCAAACATAAGAAAAGTCTGTTTAGAAGAAAACTTTTCTTAATCTCACCATCCTTAATAAAAATTTTGTTTTACCCTTTGTACCCTTGACCTTTTCCGTTTATTGCTTTTGTTGTTTCAAATGCAACTAGTCTTGATAAAATTCATCAGGTGTCATAGGAATTAAGGTAGTCTTCCTGCCTTTAAAAACAAACCAATGATGATTAGTAAATCTATCATGGGTTACCTTACGACTTCCATTGGTAGAACATCACAAAGAACTTTGTCCTCATATTTCCCAATGGAAAATGAAACCATCACTTCACTGGTCACTATTAATTCTTCAGAATCGTTGTTCCATTGAAGTGGATAGGGCTTAGCATGTTTCATTACGTTCAGACCTAGCTTCTTTACCATTTTTTCACTAGCAACGTTGGCACAGCTTCCACAATCTATATAAGGCTAGAGATCTTCCCCTGCACCTTGCATCTTGTGTGAAACAAGTTCTCACACTATATTTTGTTCATCCGTCTTGTTCTATATACTCAAAGATTGTCTGCCACTAGTTATTGACCAATGACAGGTCGCTCTTCACCCTTATCATAAGTATCGTTTTTGGGCACATCGTCTTCAGACTCCATATCGGCATTTTCTATTAGGACCATCACCCTTTTGTTGGACACACTCATTGGCATAGTGACACAAACCATGGCACTTGAAACACTTGATGTTGTGGGTTTGGGTTGTACGATTAATGGCCTTGCCTTTGTTACGAACGGTTGAAAACAGATTGGTCTCCTCCTTGGACGTGGATGACTTGGTTTTCTGCTGATAAGTTGGCTTGAAATCACGTTCATAAGCAGACATGGTTTTCGTGGCTCCAGCTCCATAGTGTTGGAATGAAGAAGAAATGATGAAAGAATAAAGCCTTTAATACTTGAATAAAGGCGTGTGTTGTATAAGTTTAAAGGAAATGTCTAAGGCTTGTTTGTGTTCTAGTGTTATGTTATCATTGTAGCCATTCATATATAAGGCAATCCTTGTATCCAAACAAGCATAGACTAGATTAGTATAAATAACTATATCTCTGCTTTTTTGTAACTTAGAAAAACTATTATTCTGATTCTCTTAATAAAATCATTCTTCTCCAATCTCTTATTATTTCATTCTCTAATTCTACAAATCTATTAATTTCATATTATTTCATGGTATCAGAGCCAGGTTACATCAATCTGGGTAAAATTCATCATTAAAATCTTTGAATCAAGAAGAAATCATCTTCATCAATCCATTTTTTTTTAGTTTTATTTCGTTTGTCAACTTTGATCGTAAATTCCGGCCAAACCACGGCATCTTTTGCCAATATGCTTTTTCTGAAATGTTCTTCGGCAAGTTCTGAAGCCACGCCAATTTGATTTGCATCCTTTGACCACGGGAATCAAAAGTTACAAATTTTCTTGCATCGGACCTCCATGATTGCCTCCGCCGCAAACCTCCATGTTTCTCTGAGCATTCCGTCGTCAAATCTTCATCAAATCGTGTTTTTCCAAATTTTAATATGAATCCCTTTGAGTCTAGTTTCCGTTTAAAGAAAGCATAACTCAATTCTCTTACGTTTGAAGGAAGTTCTTGAAGTTTTTCTTCAAGACGTAAGAAATTGCCTCTCACAAGAATCTGGTGATAAAATTTTTATCCTTTCTCAGTTTTCTTCAAATCTTTAAATCTGGAAAGCTAGATAAGTATCTTGTGAGGGTCTCCTCGAATTTTAGTTTCAATCAGAAGGATTTAAGTCTTCAAGATTTATTTTCTTAGTTTCCTTATCAAACTTTGAAATTCTGAAAAAAGGAGGGAAACTTGAATTTTTGGATTGGTTTATTAATAAAAATTTGAAATTTGTGCTTGTTGATCTTGGTTGTGAAGGTAAGAACTGTTAGAAGTTGATCTTGTTGGATAGAGTTGGTTAAAATATGTTGCAGGAGTTGGTTGAAGTTAGTTGAAAGGAGTGAGGTTGTTGATTTGGTTGACAAGAAACTACTCGCGGCCTGTGGTATCGGATTGTGCACGTGCCTGGCCTTGGTATCCCGTGCTGGCTATAGTGTGTCCCTGGTGTCTCGTGTCCTTGCGTGCTGTTCCAGACCAGACCAGACCACGCTCTTTGTTCGCACGCTTCTTGTCCGCACACGGCTCCCTGTACCCAAGTACACGTGATCACATTCTGATCGGACTCTCGCGCGGTGTCACGGCCTGTTCCGCATCCCGACCAAGTTCTTCCTCCCGACTAGCAGTACTTCATCTTGTCGTGACTGTGTCCCAGCTGACCCAGCTGGTTATCCCGTGATCTGTGTACTTGCTTCAGCTTGGCGTTGCTTGACCAAACTCAGCCCACATTCACGGCCCGTGTGACCAGCATTCCTCGTCCCGACCAACAGCTCACGTCCCGACCAGCTGTCCCTGTGTCCCGACCAACAACAAGTACCATCTTTTGACGATTTCTGAAGCATGGAAATTCAAACTACATTCAGAACTCCTGTCATTCTACATGGAGCAAACTATCCCTTATGGTCTAGGACTATGAAAACCACATTAGGTGGTAAAGGCCTTGGAATCACATTTCAACAAATGGTCTTGAAGAAAATGAAGTGGCTGAAGTTATTGAGGCTGTGGCTGCTCAAGCCAAATGGTATCAAGAAGACCAGTTGTGATGAGGACATCAAGTCAAGACCAACCAAGGAGCATGGAGATTCCACCGAAAGGTTGCCTAAGATACATAAAAGACATGTTAGAGAATTGTACTCTTTTTCCTACTCTCGGTTTTTGTCCCAATGGGTTTTCTGAAAGAGGTTTTAATGAGGCAACACCTCTAATGTGCATGGCGAATAAGGCTTGTTCCCAATCTCTCCTCATTCACAAGCCCACAAGGCCACAAGAGAACCAAACTAGACGTATCAAAGAAATATGTGTCTTTCTTGGAGCATATCAACCAAACCAGGATGATTTAAGATAATAATTAACTTGTTCCAGAAACTAAACTCATAAAGGGATCGTGGAGAAGAATAATTTGTTCAAACTCTTGCCGCATGAAAAAGATATTCAACTTTCAATACAGAGGTTTTCCCATGAACGGGAAGGAGACAAGCGGTTACTAATTGAAGGATTTCAATTGAACCAAGAGGAACCAAGTTGTGAACCAAATTTTTATGGAAACCTAACCCATTATAAGTGCACGTCTAGTTGGAATCATGCCAAAATAAATTATGGTTTAAAAGTTATTCAACTTCTAAACCAGGAGATATTCGACTTGCCTTATTTGGAAGCTCACGAGTTTAAGAAGCTTCAAACCTATACTTGGCGAACAGGAGAGATATTTAAGCATTCAAAATACACATATGACGATCCAGAATATTCTTCTATCATCTTACCATGCACCAGCATCTAGAGAATCAGGCGGATTCTCTCTTGCTCCTACTTGCCATGTTTGGAACAATCCGCATTAAACTCCTACAGCTCTATCCCCTTCTATTCACACACAATTTGGAGACATTCTGCACTTTCCATAAATTTCCAGATACAAGAAATCTCGAGCCTACCTTGATCAAGGCACAATTAAAGCCTAAAAGACAACATTTTCCTAAAGGAGCCAACTCTATGATTCTTTATACTTAATTTTATGTATTCTCTTTCCTTTATAGCTATTAGGACCTTTGTAATCAACCTATTTAAGATGACCATTAGACTCATTGTAAACTCACCTTTCAATCATCAAAGTAGAATTTCAAGTTTGTTTCATTTTTATCCAAAGAGTGTCTTTGTTTAAAAAGTTTTTCTTTAGTTTCATTTGAGAGATTCATTTGATTCTTTAGATTATAGAATTAGTTTTGTTTGTGTGATTCAAGAAATTCTAGTTCTCCAAGGATTGAGAGAGTCAATCAAAGCTCACCGATTGAGAGAGTCATTCGCCCATATCACCACATTCCATCTCTATTTGAAGCCACTTCCGCCACAGCTTTGTCACTTTGAAACCGTGAGATCAATAGGTTCGTTGGAGCATCTTCCAAGCTTACATCAAGTTGGTACTATCTATATTTCAAAACTCTCTTGCTAGTGATCTCTTAGAGGCTTATTCTTTTTCTGAGAATGCTAAGGAACTTTGGAACACTTTGCAATAGGTGTATGGAAACTACCACTAACCTCTTAAGAATTTTTGAGGTGAAAAAGGCTTTGAATGAATTGAAGCAGGAGGATGCATAATTCACAAAGCATTATGGCTCATTTAGAGCATTGTGGACTGATCTAGAGATGCTAAGGCCAGCCACCATTGACCCAATTGTTCTCCTTGTAAGGAAAGAACAAGATAAGGTGTTTGGGTTACTTTTAACTCTTAACACTACTTACTCAGATCTTATTAAGCATATTCTCAGGTCTGATAAGCTTCCTAGCTTGGAAGATGTTTGTGCTCAAAACCAAATGGAGCAAGGATCCCATGGACTATTTGGCAACAAGGCTGAATTGGTGGCTGCACACAAGAGCTTCTTCAAACCAGCAACAACAAATAAATCTAGGAAGAGGAGACAAACTTGTGACCATTGCAAAAGGAGTGGCCATACAAAGAAGGAGTGTTGGGTACTCCATCCTGAGCTGAAACCAAGCTGGGCTCCTCGATCACAACAGGCCACAACCGGCCACACACAGCTACAAGCTCACGACAATGGCGTGTACCAGCCTCCAGCTCCTTTAAACGCGTGTACCAGCTCATTTCTTCACTCAGCCCCAACTAGTTCAATGTCTTCAGCATCTGAATTTTTGACAAAGTCAGATCTAGAAGGTCTTATCAAAGCAGTTAAGGATGGTAATGTGTTGGGTAAAACTTTTCATGCTTCTTTTTAAACTTCTTTCAATCCAAATGCCTCTAAATCATTGGTTGTTGATTCTGGTGATTCTCACCATATGATTAGTGATCTAGGATTGCTAGAGAATATAGAACCTGTCTTAGGTAATGTTGTCATTGCTAATGGAATTAAGGTACCAATTAAAGGCATAGGCAAACTTAAGTTGTTTGATAAGGAATCTAAAGCCTTTTATATGCCTTCTTTTACTTCTAATTTGCTTTCATTTTAAAGAGCTACTACTGATTTAAATTGTCAAGCTATCTTTGGTCCTAATGATTTCTACTTTCAGGATATTGAGACTAGTAGAAGATTTGGACAAGGAACTACAAGAAAGACTTGTATGTGCTTGAAGATATGGCTAATGCTAGTGGGTTAGAAGCGGTTGCTAGTACCAGTTCTTTTAGTAATGATTATGATCTTTGGCATGTTAGATTAGGACATCCTCATCCTAGAGCACTTGAACTGATTGTTCCTTGTTTAAACATGCCAAATGATATGTATGATTCTTGTATACTTGGAAAGCATTGCAAAACTGTTATTGAGAAATCTTTGCATACTTATGATAATTGTTTTGGGTTGGTGCATTTTGATGTTTGGACATCTCCATTCCCATCTAAAGAAAACCATAAGTATTTTGTGATATTTATTGACGAAAATTCCAAATATACTTGGGTCATTTTCATTAGTTCTAAAGATAGAGTATTTGATGCATTTCTAAATTTTCAAGCATATGTTACTAACCAATACAATGCAAGTATTAAATGCTTTAGAACAGATAATGGAGGAGAATACACTAGCACCAGACTTCAACAACACTTGGCCAATCATGGCATTGAACATCAAACCAACTGTCTTTACACTCCACAACAAAATGGAGTAGCTGAAAGGAAGAATAGGCATTTGATGGAAGTTGTGAGAACAATGATGTTTCACACGAAAGTTCCCAAAAGATTTTGGGGAGATGCTCTTGTAGCTGCATGTTACTTGATTAATAGGACTCCTACAAAACTCCTAGATGACTTGTCTCCATTTGAGGTAATAAACAAAACTAGACCTAATATTGACCACTTAAGAGTTTTTGGTTGTGTTTGTTTTGTATTAGTTCCAATGGAGCAAAAGAACAAGCTGGAACCAAAGAGTACCAAAGCTATGTTCATTGGATATTCCTCTATCCATAAAGGATACAAATGTTATGATCCAGAGACTAGAAGAGTCTTGGTTCCAGAGATGTCAAATTCCAAGAATCCAAAGGTTTCTAGAAGAAGGAACTTGGGATGAATTCAAGGATATCTCCACAACAAAATCAGATCAAGCTGAGAACTTGAAGAGATTCTTGGAGAGCATTGGCATAGTTTTTCCTCATTCTCAGTTTACGGCTAGCACACCTCAGTCAACTGCACAAGCAGCAGCCGGCCCTAGCTCAGTCGTGCCTCTGGTACAACTGGTTGAACCACGGCCTTCCAGTCCAGCCGGACAATCCAGGCCGCGACATGACCGTCCTTTCAGCTGTCCTGGCCTTCCTCCTCTTGAACATGGGGGGGATAAGCATATACTCATGTTCAATAAGACTCAGAAGGAGATGAATCAATCCTAGTATCAGCTTCCAAAAGATCAAGAGAAGTGCCCACTCTTATTGAAGTTTTAGGTGAAGAGGAGGATCCTATCCAAGAAGCTTCATCTACAGTCATAAGGAGCACAAGACAAAGGAATCCACCATTTTTCTACAATGGGAATGTTGTGGTTCATCATGATCAGGGAGTTTGTAATATTGCTCACTTACCTACTAACCATGTTGCTTTCATTTCTAGTCTTGATAAGGAAAAGATTTCAAAGACATATGAGAAAGCTATAACTAAGAAAGAATGAAGGGAAGCTATCCTAGCTGAAAAACAAGCCATGGAAATGAATGGTACTTATGCTTCAGCCACCTTACCTAAAGGAAAAAGGGCTGTAAGTTCTAAGTGGATTTTTACCATTAAACACAAAAGCAATGGTGAAATAGATAGATATAAAGCTAGGTTGGTACCTAGAGGTTTTACTCAGACATATGGTGAAGATTATAGGGATACCTTTGCACATGTAGCTAAGCTTCATTCTGTTAATGTTGTTCATTCACTTGCTACTAACCTCGATTGGGAGTTATGGCAAATGGATGTTAAGAATGAATTCTTACAAAGTGAACTAGAAGAAGAGGTATGCATGTCACCTCCACCAGGTCTAGAGGAAGAGGTAGGGGCCGACAACATACTCAGGCTGAGAAAGACCATCTAAGGCCTTAAATAATCTCCAAGAGCTTGGTACTACAAGCTTGGTACCACAAGCTAAGTGTAACCTTTACTAACCTCTACAGGTATGATGGAAGCTAAACCAGCCAAAACACCCTTAGAAGAATATTATAAAATCGGAACTAAGGGGGAACTAGATGAGAAAATTGATTTTCATGATCCTAAGCTCTATAGGAAAGTGGTTGGTAAGCTTATTTATCTAACCATCACTAGACCAGATTTATGTTTTGCTGTGAATCAGGTATCTCAACACATGCAAGGTCCTAAGATGAGACATTGGGAGATGGCAAACCAAATTCTGAGATATCTAAAAGGCACTCATGAACAAGGTATATAGATGGGTTGCAATAGAATCACAAATGTGGTTGGTTATTGTGATGCAGATTGGGCAGGAGATAGGGAGGATATGAGAAGTACCACAGGCTATTGTACTTTCATAGGAGGGAACCTTGTGACTTGGAAAACCAAGAAGCAAAAGGTGGTATCATGTTCTAGTGCAGAATCAGAATATAGAGCCATGAGGAAGCATACAACTGAATGAATTTGGCTGAAGAAAATTTTGGAAGACTTAGCCGTGAGGTGTGAAGAACCTAGGTGTGAAGAACCTATCACCATCCATTGTGACAATCAGGCTGTTATACACATTGCCTCCAACTCTGTGATTCATGAAAGGACCAAGCATATAGAAGTAGACTGCCAAAAAGTAAGAGAAGCTATTGGGAAAGTAATCATCTTTCCTTGCTATGCAAGGAGTGAGGATCAACTAGCTGATGTGTTCACCAAGGCAAGAACTCTGAAGAATGGTATCTCCATCTATCCAAGGCTTGGCCTTATGACCATTCCACAACAATGATCCCAACATGGACTGTTGTACTCTTTTTCCCTAAAAAAAGTTTTGTCCCAATTGGGTTTTCCTTCTTTAGGTTTTTAATGAGGTAATGCTTCATGGTTGCAAGCTTAGGCATTCTCCATGTATTAAGCTTGAGGGGGGGTGTTGGAATGAAGAAGAAATTATGAAAGAAGAAAGTCTTTAATACTTGAATAAAGGTGTGTGTTGTCTAAGTCTAAGGGGAGTGTGTAAGGCTTGTTTGTGTTCTAGTATTATGTTATCTTTGTAGTCATTCATGTATAAGGCAATCATTGTATTCAAACAAGCCTAGAATAGATTAGTACAAATAACTATCCCTCTCCTCATTTGTAACTTATAAAAACTAATCTCATATTCCTTTTGAGTTGTTGCTCGATTAGCAAAGCATTGTGAAGTATTTCTTCCAACTCTACATAATGTTGCATCTCCAAATTGTCTTGAATTTACGGTTGTGACCCCCAAAGAACTCAAACATTATAGTTTCTTTGTTTTCAAGGACATCGGCTCAGATGAGAAGGATCTCCATTTCTTAATAGTACTCTTCAACACTGAGTTTCCTCGGTGCAACAATCTAAAACACTGGTGTTGTTCATGATGGTAATGGCTTGTAACAAACCATTTTCTCATGAACGTCTTTATTTCCTGCCAAGACTCAACAGGATATTCTCCATTTCTTCTTTTGAGACGTGACGAGTTGATACCACCAGGTGAGAGCCTAACCGTAAAATTTGGTGGCCGCTACATTGACCCGGTTAGATTTCATGTAGAATTGGCAATTGAATACTTTCAATCTTTTGTTCCTATTAAAGATATGCGGTTGGGTCGTTCTTTCAATGGAAAGGGGGAATTTATAGCCTGAGTCCACCAAAATGGTCTTGTGGTGGTGGCCTTATGATGTGAACCTGGTGAGGTTCACAACCCAAGATCAGCAACAGGATAGTCCATAAGGCAGTAAGAACACGGATGGTGGAGTTTTCAATACGACCGTTTAAGTTGGGACTAGCGGAATTGATACATGATGTGGGTGGAAGGGGAATTCAACACCATTTTTATGGAAAATACTTGGTGAGGTCGGCTTGGAACAAGTAGGATATGACACTGGAGCGGCTGGAGCGTTCATAAATTCGAAAGACATCACTACAAACTCGTCTTTGGAATGTCTTCTTCTGTAATAGATATCTGATGATAACCTAGGCTAAGTCAATTATTAGAGAAGTCCTTTGCTCCTTGAAACTGATCCAGAAGCTCATCGATTCTCGGGAATGGATAATTATCCTTAATGCTCTAGCAATTGGGGCGGCTCCAGGTTCCAATGTAATTGTGAACAAATTATACCTTGGCGGTGCAACTCCTTCCAACGGCTTAACTCTTCCAACTCTCGAACCACCAAAATTTGGATAACTCCAGCTCTTCCATCAATCCGTCACTATTTACTGTGAGAGTCACTAAGTAAGCTTCACCAATTTGTAGTTCATGTTTCGCTCTTAAGGCCGATAGAAACATCATTCCTGCACTTGGTCGAAATCCACAAAACTGAATCCTCGAACAACCTTCCTTCCTAAGCTGAACTCTACATTTCCCGTAATCAATCTGAGCCTTATAACAAGTCAAGTAATCCATTCTGAGAATCAGCTTGTGCTGATCTAAAGCTGTCACTAACATATCTGCCGAAAGCTCGGTTGCATCAATCTCAATGTGAACATCTAGGATCCTACTCACAGCTTTCAGGGTCTGGGTTCCGGTTTTCCTAATGGAAATATCTACCTACACTATGGTAAATATTCCTTCGAAACTCTGATATACCTCGGGTAATACAAAGCTATTAGTAGCACCCGAGTCGAACAAAACATCGACAAGGCTACCTCCTATTCGCAAGGTTCCTAATTCATCAACAACCCAAGTTACTTATCTAATCAATCACAAGCAATAAAGCAATATTTTCTAATCATGCACAGTTAGAAATTAAAACACCCTAGTTAAGCCCCAACATACCTGCAATCGGCTGAGATGGACGTGAAGGGCCAGCCACGTTCATATGCAGCGCATATATTCTTCCTGCTCCTGCTTGCTGCTGCAGTGTCTGAGGCTTTGGTCTACACGAGGCTTTTCCCTTAGGACAACGGTTAGAGAAGTGTCTAGTTTTTCCCCAAGACCAGCAGGTCACTGTCTTGGCACCCCATTGACGTCACTACACAGTTGGGCACTGTATGACTCTTACGCCCGCAATTATAACAAGTCAAAACTCGCCTGTTCTCCCTATCGGTCGGTT
This sequence comes from Streptanthus diversifolius, assembly GCA_039880935.1. Lineage (NCBI taxonomy): Eukaryota > Viridiplantae > Streptophyta > Magnoliopsida > Brassicales > Brassicaceae > Streptanthus > Streptanthus diversifolius. The sequence goes on from JAXGFM010000001.1 coordinate 6,245,918, forward strand.
GGTCATGCCATCCTTTCTGCGCCTGCTCAAGTGTTCTCGGCCGACTTTACTTCTGCATGATACTCTCGTGAATATTTATGCTCTCTGATCAAGGCCTCTTCCACGTTGACGGCCATCTCTACCAAGGTAGGTAGATCTAAGTAAGGCATCGTCTTTAGCCTACAAAATAGGTCCGGACACAAACCGTGAAGGAATTTTCTTGTTATGTCCATCTCATAATGCGCTCCATATCGGGCATAACAACATAGTATAGTAAACTCGGTTTCGTAATCCCGTACACTACGGTATCCTTGGGTCAGCTGCATGTACTGTGTTTTCAAACGCTCTCGAGCTTCCACCGGGAAATATTTCTTTAAGAACTTTGCCCTGAACTGAACCCATGCGTACTTGGGCGTGTGGCAATACCCGAATCCCTCTCTAGCATCTCACACCAATTGCCCGCATTGTGATCCAGGTACTACACGGCCACATCCCGCTTGAACCCTTCTGGAAACCTCGTGGCACTGAAGTTGCTCTCCAAGCGCCTTAGCCACAAATCTTCCTTGAGTGGGTCCATACCTCCGCTGTACTTTTCCATGCCCAAGTTCCGCATTGCAGTTACAATCTCGAGAAAACGTAGAATAGTCGGGGCTAACAGCCTTGGATGCTCTAGCCTATCCATCAACCACTCGCACATTCTCTCAAAAGGGTTCAGACAGTTAACCATTTCCCAATTACTGGACTCAGCATCACTTTCCATCAACTCGGGAGAAATTGGCTCCGGTCCCTGAGCATGCTGTGGATCAAACTCGTCATGGCCTGATGTCTGTCCTACTGAGTCATCCATGGATGCATAAAAAATCCCTCTGAATGATCCCGCTTTAGGCGGCCAATCTCGTCCCAGACTTAGATACAAACAGCCAGTATCTCTCATGACCCTTCTTCGTGGCATCTGTAAACAAAACATGGTTATGAACTCGTTAGGGAAGATGTACAACCAGATTCCTAAGCCTCTTTTAAATCTTTTTTAAAAATTGTTAAGTACCAAATTCATCGAAAACATGCTCTGACACCACCTTGTAACGCCTCTGATCCTCCTAGACCAGAGGAAATTATGATGGGTATGAATCCTGACCGTCCGTTCTTCTGAATACATTCCTAAAGCCCGAACAGCCAAGATCCGTACCTCAAACTTCAACTCCTTCTGTTCGGGGTTCTAAACTATGAATTGAAATCATTGTCGATTGCCCGGCCGGGAACTCATGCATAACTTTAAAAACCAATTAAACTTCTAACATGCATAACAAGTATATTTTACACCAAAAACATCATTTATATCATATCATCCAAAATTTGTTAACACCGTTAATAACTGTTATACAAGTATTTACCAAAAACGAATGATAAAAGCTTCGCACAATATAATAGATTTGAAAGCATACTTTTATACAAAAGGGTAGCAAACCGACACTTGCTGGTCGCGTCTTCCTCCAGCAGTGTTGCTCATATCTGCAAGAACGAGTTTGGTCAGCACATAATGTTGAGTGAGTTGGTAAATAAATAGGACAATCAAGCATTCACAAGCAAGCATAACCACGTATGAAACATGCACAATCAATCCTAACATCCAAAACACGTCCGCATGCTCAATCCTGAGCTACTTGCGCCTTAATCTACCTGTGCGCACATGTGACCTTAGCTCACTTCCTTCCTATTGCAGTGAATCCTTAGCCACCAAGGCTACAAGGACTTCACAAAAATGAACATATGCCCAGCAAGTCGCCCACAGGATGATGGCAAGTCATCCCTAGTATGCTCATGGAATAACTAAGTCACCAGAATCTCCACGTGCTAAACCGCATGATACTCAACCCTTAACTCGCAACTTAACAAAAATGCATAAACCGTAAAAACAACAACATGCATAACCCACTAAACCATAACTTTAACAACTAAACATGATAGCACAACCGCAACACTTAAAATTACCATAACCACAATTAACAACCACATGCATGCTTAACATAATGCTAGCATAGAATCCGAGAAATCAACCAACCATACTTAACTAAACCATATGCAATTAAATAAGAACAAGCAAGCATATAATCACAGACAGACACCGCATTAAAACCATTTCTAACTCTACCGAACTCAATCCTTGTTCTTGCTTAATAAAACCAACCTCAAGGATTGAAGATCAGCCACTAGATCACTGATCCTCCTAGCGGCTCATTCCTTCTTCCTACGCTCAGCTCCTAGCCACGACAACAAGGTTCTTTCTCTCTTTTTGTCTTTTTCTCTTTCTCTCTTTCTCTTTCTCTTAAGCTCTATGGTGGTTTTTCTTTTCTTTTCTACACTGAACTGAAATGGTTTATGGGGTATTTATAGATGGCTAATGCATGGATTAAGTTAAACACCTGTCCCACATACATAAACAACACCTTAAACAACTGCCACCTTGCTCCTGACTTGTTAGCTTAAAAAAACTTGTCCCACTTAATGTACCAAAGAGAACTTCATGCAGAAGTGGAATGCACAGTGGCACCCCTTTTACACCTCAGCTCTAAGTGGGATCCACGTCAGACCCAGTTCTTCTCGTGGCAGAGTCGCTTCTCTCGGCCAAAACTACTTCGCACAGACAATCAGATTAATCGGGTAGAGCTTAGCTCGGTTATCATCGTACTTCCTGCGGACCATCAGATTAGTCTGGTTACAATTATCTTGGGTGAGCCTAACGCTTGGTGCTCGGATCCGTCTATCGCTTGGATCTGTCTATCACTCAGTGCTCGGATCGTTCAGCCCGATTATCAGAATGAGCAACACTCGGAATCAGAACATTTACTTAATTTGACATCTTACTTAACAATTAACTTGCGATTTTACTGACGGGTCAATATGATCGATCTAAGGTATGGCTCATCACAGTGTTAATCCAAACCTAGCATCTTTCAAGCACCTAGGATGCAAGTTAATATCTAATTTAAGCTAACAAATGATTATGGATTGGTAACCTGGTGTCACTAAACTAAAATAGAAGTAAAGATCAATAACTAAATCTAACTAAAGATAAAGGAAATAAAAGCGTTTTGGGTTTGTTTGTCTTCGAGTTTAAAAGTATCATTCGGATTTGGGTAATTGGTCAATGTTTCTAAAGAAGATATGTTGAACTAATGTTTACAAGCTTATTATTCTCAACCATGGTAGAAGAATCGCTTATACAGGCTAATCCATTTTTGTGACAGAAACCCTTTCAATGACCACCTACTATCTACAAATGTATTTGGGTACTAGGCAGCCAATGAGCATTATAATCGTATTTATACTATCTGTAACACGGTAACCCATCTTCAATTATCGTTGAGGCAAATTTTGAACCTCGCCTTTGCTGAAAGTGTTCAACTACATAACTGTCCAATCAAGGATCGCTCATGCCTTATCATTCAAACTTGGGCCGTAACCACGAGCCGATATTAACCATCTCAAGACACAATGAAATTATTGGATAAAATATTTAAACAATTCTTGACTTCCCTTAAAACATCCTCCTTAACAAATCCAAAAGTTGAGAGAGTCTATCGCTAATCATTACGAATAACATAATCATATGGTTTGATAATTTGTTTAACTTAAGAATGAAGTAGAGAATAGTGAACTAAAATTAAAGTGCAAGTAAATTAGAAGACAAAAATTAAAGAAGTGCAGTTAAAAAATTAAACGAAAAGAATAAAAACTACTAAAACGAAACAAAAAACTAAATTCTAAACAAAATGGAGTTCTGAATCGAATTCTTTTTCTCGAGATCTCTCTCTTCTTCTTTCCCTTTTTATTAATGTACAACGGTTATATTTATATATATATAGGGAAAGTAAAATGGGTTAGCCCTAGATTGGTGCCGCTTTATCGGTTTTGATAAGTCATTATCCCTCCGCAACGGGTTGGTAAACAGTTGCGCCAAACTTCATTCCTTCTTCTTTTTTTCTCTCATGATTTCCTCTTTTCTTTCTTCGGCTCCTTTATTTTCTTCTCATACGCTTTCTTTTCTATGAAGATTCTTCCTTGATGCGCAAATCTCCTCTAGTTCATGATTTTACACACTTTTTGCTCCGGTTTAACTCCATTACGGTTCCCGACACACAAAAACCTGTTTATGCAATATGTATACCAAATGCAGTCCTAAACATCATAAAATGCATCTTAAGTGGACTAAATCCTATCCTAAAAACCAGTAATATCCTAAGATATCAATCATCATAATGTTGGAGCTCATTTACTGCTAACGAGTGAAATATGATAGAGGTTCTTCATGGTATAACTACTTAGTCAAGTAAATTTGGTAGAGGTAACCTGTTCCTAAAATTTCTTTTTGTCACTTCTCTCCCTCTCTTCTCTTTTTTTTACTTCGGGTTACTAACCTGTTTTTAGTCTCTCCCCCTTCTTAGAACTACGTGTTACTAACCCTTTTTTTGTTCCAGTACCTAAGTGGAATTGCTCCCAAAACTTCATCTCAATGATCTAACTATCTATGAAAAAAGATATCTCTTGTTGTTTCTTGTCATTGATCATTTTGCACATATACCTTATTTCACAAAAAAAACCTCAGTCAAAGAAAAGTATTTTGGTTTAAAAGAATGGTTAGAGTTTAGGGTGGGATAGTTATTCGGTCTCAATAGTATAGTAAAAAGGGAAAAATACCGAGTTGAAAAAAATTAAAACCACGAGAAAAGCGTATCAAACCTCTAGGCGAGAAAACTAATGATTCAATTGGGTTCAAGTTCATGAGATTATTCCTAAAGTGACTAAGTGAACTCCAAAGCTAATGAATTTTTCAAAAGTTAGAATTTCCAAACATGGTGTTTCCGTTATTTTAACGTTTTCAAATATGATGAACAATCATGAAAGAGCAAAGTATTATCCTATTCTAAACCTAATGTGTAAAACTCTAATAATGTATTTCTTAGTTTTTATGACCCTATTCTAGAACCAGGACTATATTTTAAAATGTAATAAAACTCAAACATGAATCAAGAAATAAAAACAAAGTTAGGAACGTGCTCCCTTCTCCAGACTTACTCCACACCGTCTCGGTGTGAATGAAATAGTAGTAAGGATAAAAACAGACAAAAGAAACAAAAAAACTAAATGCAACTAAGTATGTACAGAGGTTTGTATGTTTACCTAGGAAGAGGTGTTGTCTGGAAACTCATCATCTGATGGTGGTGCATGGTGTTTGCGCGTACTGGAGGCAACGCCAGTATGTCGGTTGATATTTCTGCTCTGGTCAGGACCAAGTGGCTTTTGCATTTTGTGAGGTGCTGCTGAGTATATGTTCTAATAAGGATATGTTGGTAGTGGGGCTTCTCTATGGCATGATGATCAAGGAGGGAAAAAGAGGATATTCTCTTTGTCTTGATCCCTTTGACAAGGAAGCGGTAGACTATATTTTTCCTAACTCTTCGACCCAAAAGCACGATTTCTGTAATGTGGTTTCATCCAATAGTTGGTCGAAGGTAGATTTCTCAATAATCAGGATGCGCACTTGCAGGAGTATGAAAGTGTTGATTCCTCTTATGTTTAGTTTTGTAGATGTTATTTGGTGCAGTAGTAGCACTCTCCCTCACTTATTCACGAAGCTGTGTATTAGCACTGCTGCCATATATAGATTGTCAATGCACCCTTCCACTGGCGAGTAGTTTGAGCAGAACCTCAAATAGAGCTGAATATCTTTTGATAGCCACAACATTTCGTCTCCAGTGATCCTCTCATCGCCCGTCCATGAAAATACTATTTCCACCAAAATTATGTGAATATATTGTATGATGGGATGTCTGATGCGCAAGGATTGGCATACGGCTGGGTAGTAGCCTTAGTTAGAGATATTATGCCATACGTCACCTAGGTTGCTGAACCCCAGACCTCTGAATGATAGGTCTCTTCCTTGCTCAAGCTTGAATATGTTACTGTTTCACTTATGGACAGCCAATATGTCCTTCCCTTGCTAGAAAATCCATATAGCTGGCAGAAACTCTTTCTGGTACCGCTGGTTGGTGGGGGTGAAACTGTACGGAGGCAAGCAACACGCAAGTTAGTTCTCTAAATCCTAGTTGTGCCTGGCAGGTTTCTGAATCACATGCTTGAGAATATAGAATGCACATCATTGTGGAGCTTCATCTCTCACATCACAGTTTCATTAGTGAATGTCGTGGAGACAAATGAAAGCTGCATCAGATTGTCATAGTAATTCTCTAGGTGTGATGTGTGCGCTCTGTGTCGCCTCTGTTTTCTTCATCAGAGCTCTCTTTTCCGCCTTCTTCCGAGCTTTCTGCTTCTGCTGAGTTCACTTCACTAGTGTCCATGTATTGGTACCCATACTCCGATGCTGGAAAATCTTTCTCTTTTTTTTGCACGCTTCTTGCGCCAATGTCATCGGGTTTCCTGCTCTGTTTTACAAACTAATTACGCGGCTTGGTTTCACCATATCATAACCTGGAATCACGATCACTTAAATTTACGTTAGTCTCCAGATTGTGAAAAAGGTTTCCCTCTTTTATCCGATGTAAGAGATAAAGAATTCAACATGCAAGCATAATAGCGGTTTATTACGTCTTAATCAAGAAATTATCTGTTCAATGTACAACCTACTACAGAGTACCACTTTCAAAAAGAAAACAGAAGCGCCGAGGTTTCTAAATTAAAAATATTCTAACAACCCATGAATTAACCTCTTGAAGCTGAGTCGAAATTAGGAAGAGAGAGATCGAAAACCACGATAGCGAACGAATTTAAAATAGGTCTTGAGTAGAAAAAGACAAAAGAGAGGATTTCACTTTTGTTCTTTGAAAAGTTTTTATTTAATTGAAAAGTATAAACGGCTGAGAGAAGTGAAGGGTTAAAAAGAAAGTGAAAGGACTGCGTGTGACTCCGGTTTATCCTAGTAGTATAACAAATTAAGTTAAATTGGTTCTCACCTAGTTAACTTACCCAGGCTTGGGAAAGTTACGCTACGGGTTGGTAACTCGTTGTCCCAAGCGTTTGATTCGTCTCCCCTTTTGTTTCTTCTCTTTTTTTATTTGGCCATTGATATTCTCGCTTTTTCCTTGTCAATCTACATATCTACCTGTTATGAAGTAAAAAAAATACAAGCCTAAATAAAAATAAAAAAAAAATCTACAAGGAAAAGGGATAGTCATGAGAATGCCTCCCAAAAGCACTTGTTTAATGTCTCAAGCTCGACATTGTCTTATCCTTTTTTAAAGGCAGATTGTATTACAGAGGAGAGTATTTGCTCATTTCCCCAGAATTTGGTATGTGCAGTCTGATTTTAAATTTTTTCTACTATCAGTGCATCATCCACAAATTTTTCTCCATTGTGATATCGCTCTATAGAACTTTACTTTCTTTATTCCAAACATGTCGAACCATTGGTATTTTTGCTTGTTAGGCAAAGTCATTTTGCATTATTTGAAAGTAATTTTTCCTCTCCTAGTTTTAGCTTTCGTTTGAGTTTCCTTGGCATCTTTTGCTTATTATATTTATTATCCGGATCATCTTGTCATGTATCCACGTCCATTGCTCGTGAGTCTTTGGGTTGTGCAGTAGCGTGAAATGTCTGTCGCATCTCCAGGAGTCTCTTGTTTTCAATGTAGCTTGTACACTTATTCTCCAAATCTGTATAAGCTTCATCATTGTTCTCCGTGGATTCATGCTTCTCCTGCTTGACGGTCAAGGTGCAAGGTGGAGAGTCTCCAGTGGTTGTTTCTTCAATTGGATCATCTGCACACCCTTCCTTGTTATTGGAGATGAAGCTTTGACCATTGATTGTCGGCATTTTGACGAATTTATGGACATTGAATGTGAGAGTCTTAATGTCGGGTCTAAAGTCTATCTTCTTGTTTTTAACCTTGGCGAGAGCTCTCGTGGTGGCTAAGAATTGTGACCCAAGATGTGAGGATCATCGAGTTCTTTGTCCATCTCCAGTACTACAAAATCAGTGATAATTATGAATTTTCCTACCACAATGGGTAGATCTTCTATCATACCAACAGGATGCCTCACCGAGGAGTCATAGAGGACAATAGATATGCGGCTCTCCCTAAAGTTTTTAAACCCTAGCATCCTGGCGGTGGATAACGGCATCGAGTTGATACTCGCTCCAAAATCATACATGTATTTGGAAAAGGTATTCGTCCTAATCGTCTGTCATGTCTTTGATGATCTCTATCTTGGTAATTGAACTCCATTCTTGTATTGTTTCCTTGCTTCTTAGTTCCTCTATCTTAGTGTCATTCAAATACTTGCTCCATGTGTGTACCATCCAGAATGCGTCGATTAAGGGTAAGATGATATTGGCTTTGGACAGTTGCTTTTCAAACAAAGCTTTGTACTCATCCTGCAGTTCCTTCTTGAATCTCCCTGGTAAGGGTAATATTGGCTCGTAAGGTCATGGAGTGAGTGGTGATTGGACTGTATTCATGGTTGGTGACCTTATGTTGATTTCTCCGTTAGCTACTTCTGAATATTTTTCCTCTGTCTTGTTGTCTTTTTGAAATTTATTACCTTCCCTTGACCTGCTCTTGAAACATCCAATTTTAGATTTGGAGTTTGGAATTTTTTCCACTTCGTAAAGAGATAGCATAATCGTACTCCTTAGGTTGGTTTCTGGATTTCTCGGAAGTTTTCCCATTGGCCTGGTATATGTAAATGCTTCTGAAGATCGGATTTGTGCAGCAATGTGGTCGATCTTTGAGTTCAGATCCCGATACATGTAGTCGACTTTTGTGTGGATCTCCTTTTTCTTTGTGTGGATCTCGTGGTGGCTAAGAATTGTGACCCAAGATGTGAGGATCATCGAGTTCTTTGTCCATCTCCAGTACTACAAAATCAGTGATAATTTTGAATTTTCCTACCACAATGGGTAGATCTTCTATCATACCAACAGGATGCCTCACCGAGGAGTCATAGAGGACAATAGATATGCGGCTCTCCCTAAAGTTTTTAAACCCTAGCATTCTGGCGATGGATAACGGCATCGAGTTGATACTCGCTCCAAAATCATACATGTATTTGGAAAAGGTATTTGTCCTAATCGTCTGTCATGTCTTTGATGATCTCTATCTTGGTAATTGAACTCCATTCTTGTATTGTTTCCTTGCTTCTTAGTTCCTCTATCTTAGTGTCATTCAAATACTTGTTCCATGTGTGTACCATCCAGAATGCGTCGATTAAGGGTAAGATGATATTGGCTTTGGACAGTTGCTTTTCAAACAAAGCTTTGTACTCATCCTGCAGTTCCTTCTTGAATCTCCCTGGTAAGGGTAATATTGGCTCGTAAGGTCATGGAGTGAGTGGTGATTGGACTGTACTCATGGTTGGTGACCTTATGTTGATTTCTCCGTTAGCTACTTCTGAATATTTTTCCTCTGTCTTGTTGTCTTTTTGAAATTTATTACCTTCCCTTGACCTGCTCTTGAAACATCCCATTTTAGATTTGGAGTTTGGAATTTTTTCCACTTCGTAAAGAGATAGCATAATTGTACTCCTTAGGTTGGTTTCTGGATTTCTCGGAAGTTTTCCCATTGGCCTGGTATATGTAAATGCTTCTGAAGATCGGATTTGTGCAGCAATGTGGTCGATCTTTGAGTTCAGATCCCGATACATGTAGTAGACTTTTGTGTGGATCTCCTTTTTCTTTATGTTGATGTCAAGGGCACTCTTGGTTTGTCCCTATAGCACTTGTATCATCATCTTTGTGATTCTCCTTCATGGGTGGTGTTGAGTGGTTGTTGGTGAAGGCTGGTTTGATAATACGAGGAGTTGTTTCTTGGATAGTAGGGTTTGTTGTAGAAGCTAATGGGTGATTGATATCTTGGTGGAAAGGTGTATTGGGTTAGCGCACTTTGTTTGTAAACTGTTGTGTTCGAATTTTTGGGATTGAAGAAGTTGGCGTTGGATTGTTGGGTCTTCTATTTTTGTGGTGGGTAGTATTGGTCCTGAGAAATATCGACGTTTGTGCTCTGGTGAGAGAGGTTGTTATTTATGTAGTTATGTTGTAGCCAGAGTTATAGCCTTTGTTGAATCCTTGTTCACCGATATAGTTGAGCTCTGATGTCTCATTAGATTGGAAGTTGGTGTTATCATCGGGGATGTACTGTGGTTCACTGATAAAGCTAACCTGACGTCTTGTGGCCTTGTATCCAGTTACTCATTGAGCGCCTTGATTTCAAATTTTGTTGCTGAGTCTCGCTCTGAGTTGTCGCGTGGAGTGTGAGCATAGACTTCTCCATAGTTCCCATCACTTGTAGCTAGGTTTTCAACCATTTGTAGTTCTCTGTCTGCGTCTTGGACTAAGAAGTTCTCGTATGAAGCAGTATCGAGGAGCATTCTATTTTAGGTAGTACTCTTCTTTAGAGTATTCTCAGTAGTGATTCATGCGAGAGACCATGATGTGGGCATTGAGCTGTGTACCCTTTAAAGTGTTACCATGCTTCACTAAAAGTTTCAGGTTAGTGCTGGTTAAATCAGGAGATTTCAATGGGCAGCTTTGCAGTGCGTGTAGTTAAGAAGAACTTGGTTAATAACATTTTCTTGCATTTGATCCATCTTGTAATGGTGTTCGGAAGAAGGTTCTTTTGTCAGATATGTGCATTGTCTCTTAAGGAAAAGGGGAAAAGGCACAATTTGAATGCGTCTTCTGAAATTCTGTTTATCTTCACGGTGGACCATAACATGTTGAACTGGTCCATATGGTCAAGAGGATCTCACATGGATAAACCGTGAAACATGTTGTTTTGGACCATGGTGATGAGACTTTCTTTGATTTTGAAGTTGTTGTTGTCGATCGGTGGTGGTCTTATCCAACTTCTGGTTTGATGAGTGATTGGTTCGTCGTAGGCTCCAATCACTCGTGCTGGTCGAGGGTCTTGAGCTTGTTGCGCATGAAGGTTTACATTGTGGATGAGTGATCAGGGTTCTCCATTGTAATTGTTGGAGGATCATTGTCATGTAATTGGCGTACTCTTGTGGTTGATCTTCCTAGTCAGTGAGTGTTATAAACTTGTGGATGAAGGTTGTGGAACCTTTGTTTAGTGTTTGCATACACCTGAAAACAGACTAAGAGCAGTGTCTAATTTCAAACAAAAATTAAAACTAAATGTTGAAAGAAAATTCCAGATTTGGCAACGGCACCAATTTGGTAGGAGTCTTTTCCGACTGTGGGATACCAAATCCCCTTGTTGTTGTAGTATTTGGGGTGTCAATCTAAACCTAGCATCTTTCAAGCACCTAGGATGCAAGTTTATATCTAATTTAAGCTAATAAATGATTATGGATTGGTAACCTGGTGTCACATAACTAAAAGGCACTAAAGCAAAAGGAAATAAAAGGGTTGGGTTTGTTTGTTTTCAAGTTTAAAAACATCATTCAGAATAGGGTAATTGATCGGATGTTTCTAGAGAAGATATGTTGAACTCATTTTTACAATCTTAATGTTCTCAACCATGGTAGAAGAATCGCTCATGTACAGCCTAATTCACTTTTGTGACAGAAACCCCTTCAGTGACCACATAGTATCTACAAATTTATTTGGGTACTAGGCAGCCAATGAGCATTAAGATCGTATTCTTACTATCTGTAGTGCGGTAACTCATCATCAACTATTGTTGAGACAGATTTTGAACCTCGCCCATGCTGAGAGTGTTCAAATAAAAGTGTAAGTAAATTAAAGTGCAAATAAACTAAAGTACATGTAAAATAAAAGATGAAAAGTAAAGAAGTGCAAGTATTAAACTAAACGAAAAGAGAAAAAACTACTAAAGCAAAACAAAAACTTAAATCCAAACTAAGTGGAGTTTTGAAACGGAGTCTTCTCTCTCGTGATCTCTCTCTTCTCCTCTCCTTTTTTTCCTCAGGTACAACGGTGATATTTATACATATAAACAAGGTAAAAGGGCTTAGCCCTAGATTGACGATGCTTCATTGGTTACGGTAAGTCACTGTCACTCCGAGATGGGTTGTAAAATTGTTACGCCGAACTTTCTTCCTTCTTCTTTTTTCTATCCCGATTTCCTCATTCCTTTCTTCCGCTCCTTTATTTTCTCTACCGATTTTTTTCCTTTTTTTCTCCTGCACTTCTTTTCCTCTGAAGATTCTTTTTCTTTTAGTTTTTGCGCTTCTTTTTCTGAAAATTATCCCATTGATGCGTAAATCTCTTTTGGTTCATAATTTCGCACACGACTTTGCCTTTTTGCTCCGGTTTAGCTTTATTTTTGGTTCTCGACACACGAAGAACTGTTTATGCAATATGTACACAAAATACAGTCATAAACACTCTAAAATGCATCTTAAACGGACTAAATCATATCTTAAAAACCAGGAAAATCCTAAAATATCAGAGGTAACAGTGCTGAAAAAAAAAATTCAGCATATGGGGTCTAAAGCAACAAAGGATTGACAATAAGAATATGGATGTAATTGTGGACTTCAAACCAAAGCCACAAGATTCGGTTAATTCTATTCGGATTTTGAATCCATAAGTTAAAGGACAACTGAAAATTCAGGAGGAGAATGATGGTGTTTTGACTCAGGTAAACAAAGATAACTCGGTGATAGTGGAGGAAACCGAGGACATGATGGACGATGTTCTGTCTCTCGGTGGGGAGGGTGATCGTGTTTCATATATGGAGGTAGAAACTACATAGCTTCCAGTCCTGCAAGATGAAGTGTCCACTAAGAAAACGGAAGAGCTGAATGGGGTTAAGGTTGGGAGTGTACAAGAGATTCTTAATGGGAAGACAAACATGGAGGGTCAGGTCATTCTTCCTGCCCGCAAAGAAAAAAGCCAAAATTCATATACGGCTGCTGGAGGAAAGACAAAGAAACGCTTGGTGCAAATTTTGGTTTTATGTGTATGTATATATTTGATTTTATTTGGAACTTTTATATATTCAGCTTGGTTCTTTCTTAATGGTTTGATATCACGGTTTTGTTAACGATATTAGGGCGATGTTTAGTCTTTTGAGGAATAAAAATGCATAGGCACTGGATTTTTATTGTTTTTTTATGTTCTGCCTATGTATATACCCAGTTATTGTTTATCGAAATGGAATTCGGTCCGAAGTATTGTGGTTTTTCTATCGCTTGAAAAAGTGGACACAACATGGTATCTTCAAACCCGTAAAGAGTATGGAAGTTTTTTATGAGGATCTTGAGTTGGAACTGTGTGGGTTTTGGCAATAAGTTATCTTAAGGAGATATGGTTTAAAAATAAACCAGAGTTTCTATTTGTTTTTGAGATTAAACAAGAATTTGATTTTGTTCAGAAATTCTAGTTTCATTTTGGTTATATTAAATTATATACGGTGGAAAAATAAAAATATAAGAGTTGTATTATTTTACGATAATTCATATAATATTAATATTATTTATTCAAATAATTGGATAATTGATATTGGGATAGAATTTCAAGGTAAAAAATATTTCTATCTTTTGTATATGGTAACCTGATATAAATTTAAGGAAACAAATTTGGGAAAGAGTATCGGCTTGATTAGATCAGATTCTTGGTTTACCATAGGAGATTTCAACAAAATAAGTGAAAATCATGAAAAACAAGAAAGACCTCTGCAGCATGATAGAAATAACATGTACCACGTTTCTCTCTTTCAATAATGTGAAGGAAAAGTTTGGGCTCTTAGAATTTTCATCTCTGTGAAATACTTTATCATAATCGGGTCAAAGAAGTAGTCAGATTATTAGGTGACGATTGGACAGGGTGTTTGCCAATGAGAATTGACATTGCTATTCTTATTTTTGAGTATCTAGGTATGGTGGGTTTAGATCATAGATCCATGGTAGCAACTATAGAAGAAAAAGTCACTAATAAACATAGTCAATTGCGTTTTGAAAAATGGTGGATCGATTAAAAGGGTTTAGTGGAATCTATATCGAAGGGTTTGGATTCAATCTCAGTACAAAAAGAAAAATTTGTGGATAAAATTCGTAATTGTCGGCATGAAATATCGATTTGAAAGAAAGATAATTTCTTATATAGAAAGGAAAGAGTAAATTATTTGTGATAAACACTTCAGAAAATAAAGTAGCACAAATATTTGTGATAAACACTTGAGAAAATAAAGTAGCACAAAAAGCAAAAGAATCTTACATGCATGAGGAACTCTTTTTGCAACAGAAGAGTAGTAATATGCATATACTGGAAGATCGTAATTCAAAATTTTATCATATTTTCATTAAAAAAAGAAGAGTAAAAATATGGTAATTGGCGTATATAATGCAGTGGGAGAATGTGTTAATAAGGATTCAGAGGTTGAGAATGTTGCGATTAATTAATTTGAAGTTTTTTACATGTACTTCCTCAACCGAGTTCAAAGATTTCTTACGAGAGGTCACAGTTTTGATTACTAATCTTATGATTAAACGACATACAACTTTATATATGGAAAAATAAGTACATAAAGTTTTATTATGATGCATCTAGAAAAAATTCCAGGTCCATATAGTATGACAACATAATTTTTCAGCAATCGAGGCATTATCTCAAATGCCCCTAAATCTATATCTCATTTCTAAAATATTTTCTTTGTATTTTATTTTTAGTTAATTTTTTTAATTGTAAAATTACTCAATTTACAAAAAAACCTAAATATGATTAGATAATTACGAATTCGACCTGCGTTTTATCCACCCATCCATGTCTTGTTGGATCTATCCATCGGATTTAAAAAACGGTTCGGTGAATAGCGGTTGAAAAAAACGATTGAAAAAACGGTTGAAACGCATCTTTTTATTAGCGAAACCTAGCCGCTCCAAACTTCTCCCAAACCACCTCATTCCTCTTATTCTCGGTCTCTCTCGCTCGAGGTGTCGCTCTTCCTCTCGTAAAACTAGGGTATAATTGAGAATCATCCGATCTAACCCTCTTCTAGATCCCAATACTTCTCTCGTCTCCTCTCTCGGCTTAACAATTGTCGTCGCCGTTATTTCCGATCTCTTTTCCCTCACCGTTAATTCTTGTTGCTTCTCTCATGGGACCTCAAACCAGATTTAGTAAGAGGAAGGCCAAAGCACAGGCTGTAGAAGATCGGTCGGAAGTTAGTGAAGAGGGGGCTACTCAGCCACGGTTCCCTACTTCACTGGTCCAATCTCCGCCGGTCGAAACTCTGCTGCCTGGCTTAGATCCACCGCAAGGTTTACCTCCAATAGAAGAAGAAGGAGGTCGCGAAGCAGAAGAATGATGAAAAGAAAAATCTGAAGAATCTGAAGGGGATGGAAGCGGGGCCCGAAAATAAGGAGAAAGGGAAGAAAATGTTCTCTGGAGGAGGAAGAAGAACAAAGAGAAGAAGAAAGACAGGTTTCCAGCAGCCGCACCGAGAGCGATTCCTCAACGCATGTGACTTTGGTGTATTTGCTTAAGTAGAACTAGGAATATGTGGTTGATTTTGTGATGTTAAACAAAGTAAAACTGAGTAAAACATGGTAAAACTTAGTAAAATTTGGTAAAACTATGTATTGCAAATATTTAAAACTATTTTAAACTAACTTCGTATAATTATTTGGTATTTGTATGTATAACTTGGTAAAACTCTGTAAAACTAAGTGCATATTTTGTAGGGATAACTATGTAAAACTACTTAAAACTATGTAAAACTACTTAAAACAATGTAAGACTATTTAAAACTATGTAAAACTACTTAAAACTATGTAAAACTACTTAAAACTATGTAAAACTAGTTTAAACTATGTAAAAATACGTAAAGCTAGGCAAAATAAATTGTTATTTTTATGTAAAACTAGCCAAAATAATTTGATATTGTGAAACTAGTTGTTATTTTAAGTGTAACAACGTTTAACTGGGATTAAATGTTTGTTGTTTGTTAAAGGATTTGTTTGAAGCGATACCACCAATGGGAATATACTTTCCTCCGAGCGAGTACAATAAGAAAATAAAAATTTCCACAAGGTTCTTTGTGGTCGAATGCTTGGAGACGTTGAATACTCTCCATCCGCCTCTTACCAGTGTGGAGAGGGGTTGGTTCGAACGTCATCCTCAATTCTGATACTTCTTCCACATGCACAAAGACAAAAACCACAACTTGAGGGGATGTGGATGCTTTTCGTTAGGAATGCACGCATTGAAAGGGAGAAAGAGGTTTAGTTTATAGTCAATGGTGTTCCCATCCGTTATGGAATAAGGGAACACGCCTTGATTTGAGGACTAAATTGTAAGAATTACCCGTTGGACTTTTTGCAACTAGGAAGTATGAAATTTGTGCAGAAGTATTTTGGCGCAGGAACAACAGTCATATATAGTGACGTTATGGACAGGCTTGTGAAATGACGCATTCTACTGATAGGCTGAAGATGGCAGTACTTTACTTCTTATCCAGTGTCATTATTGGGCAGACCAAAACCGGAAACGATGCTCCATCGGTGGAACTGTTCTTCCTTAAGGCTGTTGATGATCTCAAACTGTGGGGAAGTTTTTTCGTTTGAAAATATGTTCAAAGAGATCTCGCACACCATGTCGGATTTTGGAGGAGCGGTTAAGGAAGGTGACATATGGCCGATTCTCGGGTTTTTCATTCCTCTTGAGGTAAAATTTAAAATAAAGTTTTAAATTAATATATGTAATGGTAAATTTAACTGTGTGTACTGTGTGTTATACGTAGTTGTTAGCCTTCAAGGCCATTCCGGAATTAGGGCAAAAGTTCCACGAACCTTGTCTTGGCGCCCATGCGACTTGTGCAAATCAAATTTCAAGAAGGGTGAGACGAAAGGATTTCCTCTTTCGAGGATTTATGAAGAACTCAGCACAGACAAGGTAATTTATTTGATTTTGTGAAATTAAGTAAAACTAAGTAAAACTTTATATTTGTTTTGCATGTTCAGGAAATTGAAAGCATGTTGATCCCAGTTATTGGTGAAGAAAATCTTCTGCACAATATGACAGAGGAGGATGATGATGTTGATATCCATGACATCGTGGTCGATTCATGGAATAAACTTATTAAACAAGGATTCACCTTGTTTTTTGAAGAATTATTCCTTGCCGATCTGAATGCCCGTACGAAACTTAGACCTGCCTCGTCGACACCAGGCTTAGCAGCCTTAGCCGTAGTAAAATCCTGTGCGACCCAAAACGATGAATCGAATCTGCCTTAAACACAATGAGAGCTGCCATTCAGCAACTCGAGATGAAGGTTGACAATTTGGAGGGTCGGTTGAAGGAGATGGAAGAGACATTGGATGAAGGAGGTAGGAGGCAGAGAAACGACCCCAAATTGAATGATGGTGTACTCGTTGTGTGTTTTGGTTGGATTTCTTGTTAAGTAAAACTATGTATAATCTTAGTAGAACTATGTATTTTTCGTTAAACTATGTTTGGTAAAACTAAGTATTTTAGTAAAACTATGTGTAACATATTTATGGTAAAACTATGTATTTTATGTAAAATTATGTGTTACTAGTTTGGGGTAGAATAGGTTCGACCAAAAATTAAAAGAGGCCCGCAAAAAAAAATAATAATTAGGTTCGCCAAAAATTAATAGAGGCCCAAAAAAAATTAAAAGAGGCTGGTCAAAATAATTTGAAAGGCCCGCCAAATTAAATGAGACTGGTCAAAAAAAATTAAAAGGCCCGACAAATTAAAAGAGACTGGTCAAAAGAATTTGAAAGGCCTGCCAAATTAAAAGAGGTTGCTCAAAAATTTTTGAAAGGCCCGCCAAATATTCACACATAGTTATACTGAGGATAGTAGTTTTACTACATGTGCAAATAGTTTTACTTTTCGAGTTTTTTCATATTATCTAGTTTGACGTAACTAAATATTTGTATTTTGTAGTTTTACTTTTAACTATAGTTCATTAACAATTAAAAGTAAATGTTGTATGCATTAAAAGTTATATAATACATTAATGTAACTTTTCCAAGATAACTTACCTATTATTTACAAAGTGACATCAAATGTATAAGGAGATTGTTGTCTATATTATTACATGCATAATATCTCATATAAATTTTTTTTTACTACATAATATATCAACTTCGGCTAGTTTAACTTGAGTTATTTGTAATGTCAACTTGTCTATATTCGGTTAATTAGATTTAATTTCAAAAATATTTTCTTAGTTTTACCTGTTTTACCAAAAAAATGTAGAATTATGTATAACTACGGTTAGTTTTACAAAAAAATGTAATACTAGGTACAACTAAGATTATTTTTCACAAAAATAACACATACAATTACATAAACCTACAAGCTCAACATAGTTTTACATAATTTTATATAGTTTTACAAAATGTAATTACAATGAATAAAATCAAATCACAATCAAACTCTTCCAAAATCTCCAAATAACAACCATTTGAGTCCTTGTCTTGTACATATTTTATTTTTTGTCCTTGATTATCGTTCCCCAGTAGATGGAAACCTTTTTAATTTCTTCTTCCCTTCTTTTTTATGAGATCTGGAGGTATGATCTGCAATTCTTTGATGTAATCTGGGATATTCCATTCAGACATATTTGGAACTATGTAAATAGTCTTATAATATGCCAATACCCACAACTCCGACCAATAGTATTTTGACCACAACTCATGTAGTTGGATAATGCAAACATCTTCATACCTTTTGAGTTGAATGAAAAAACCTAATGCGTGCACACAAGGATACTTTTCAATATCAAACACCTTGCAACTACAACTTTTTGTTCGTAAGTTCACCAAATAAGCCTTTCCATCACTACCAGTGATATGGTATTCCAACTCATAACAATTCATCTCAGTCGTAATCAATTTCTCAGGCGTAGACCACATATCATGCATACATTTCTCCACTAATGGCATCAGTTTACGATCGGCCGATCCAGAAGGAGACTCCTTCCTATGATCATTAAACTGTTCAGAAATTTTTTTGATGATCATGTCCACCATAGGCAGTAAGGAGTATTGGCGTGAAGTCCAAAATACACTGTTCAACGATTCCACACAGTTGCTTGTATCTATGGTGTATTTCTCTCCCTGAAATTAACACCTTGCCCATTTTCCCTTTACTGTACTCTCGTCCAGACACTTGGTCGCAAAAGAAAATCTTGTCTTAAAAGTAGTATAAGCAAGGTCAAACTCGGCCACTGTGTAAAGCCTACTGCACTCCATGAATATCCACGCTACAACATCTTTATTGACGTTGGAAGCATGACCTTTGACATTTTGGGACAAATGCCATATACAATACGCATGACGAGCATTCAGATACACAGCAGCTATTGCACCGATTAGACTTTGATTTCTGTCACTGATGAAGACTATTTCAGAAGAGTCGGGTACTATTGTTTTCAGCATAAAAAAAACCAGTGCATTATTTTACCATTCAAGTACACCAAACGCTATGGGATAATGATGACGATTAGAATCTTGAGCTGTGGCAAACCACCATATCCTTTTTCAGAAAAGTTGCATCAACGATTATCACTTTCCTCATGACTTGAAACCCTTCAATACTAGCTCCCAAAGTGATGAATAAATACTTGAATTTCTCGTTCTCGTCCACATTCACGCTTGTAATTGTACCGGGATTGACTTCCTCTAACATATACAAATAATGATACAGCAATTTATAGCTTTCTTCTGGACTACCACGCAAATCAGACACTGCTTTATTTTTCCCTCTCCATGCGGTGCAGTATGATATCTTCACACCCAATTTTGTTTAAACCAGATTCATTATACTTTTAGGTGTTGGACTTTGCAATTGCCCTGAATAATCTTCTTTCAAAACAGATGCAACTAGTTGTGGTGTGCCTTTCCTTCTCTGATTGCTATCACTTTGACTAGTCCGAGAACATGTATGCATTTTTGTGTACCTTATAATGGAGAACATATTTGTCTTCCTTATTTTTGTAGCTCGTAAACCCCATTTTCAGTTTTCTTGATGACATTTCAACACTAACCGGCTTTTATTTGACTTTACAATCTTAAACCCAAAACAATTCACAAATGCAGCTCTATCCACCAATTCTTGCACTACTTTCTTATTAGAAAATTCTTGAAGTAAAACAAAACCCAAACCATCTTCCCATTCCTCTATAAACTGACTGGATTCTAAAACAGGTGTAAGATGAACAAACTGATTACAGATATCCGACATATTCATATCGTTATCCTCATATTCGTCATCCCCTTCCACAGCCTCAGGCTGTTCTTTATCTTCTTCATTGCCTATATAAAGAGTTATGACATTACCTAAGTTTTCCTCATCCCTTCTATGTAACTCTTCATAGTTCATACCAAAAGAACTTCCTTTTCCGACTCTTGAAGCTTGCTCGGTTTCATCCGAGATACTGAAAACATTCACATACAATATACACCTTCGATTCTCTTTGTCAACATAGTTTAGATAAACAGAAAAAATCCTCATCATCAGATACACAAAACAGTTCTTCACCACCAACAACAGAATGTAGCTCAATTTTAATTTCACTGCACTTTCATCTAAGCCAACCTTCTTGCATATTCTCTCTTCTACATTCGCTAAATTATTACCCTCCTCTAATGACTTCAACGTCAAGCTATACATGTGACCTTTCAATTTAAAATGTATGATGATGTTGTTGCTCATTGTATCCATTCAAAACAATACACAAAAATTAATCAGTTACACTAGTTATCCTAGTTTTATTAGTTATGCTAGTTATACTAGTTATATTAGTTTTAATAGTTTTCCTAGTTTTACTAGTTTTATTAGTTTTACTAGTTATCCACAATTTTCCTATTTTCTTAGTTGTACTAGTTTTACCTAGTTCTCGTATCGCGAAAACATTCATCCTACTCTACAGATTACTAACATTCAATTACTCCAACATATTTATTTCTAATCCATAGTCCTAATCGACCTATAAGGCATAGTTAATAATTGTTGAATCAATTTCAAATCAATTTTAAAACCTAATCTCATACCTTGTCTTTAAATCTCCCAATTCAGCTTTAAAATTGAATTAATAGGTTATCGGTGATGAATAACAAGGACCACAAGCTGAGAGGAGGATGTAGGAGGACTCGCGGACAAAAAAATGAAGAAATGATGCAGCTGAGCGAGCTCGAACTCGATTTCGTAGCTGCAGAGCTCAAGAGAAAGAAAATGAAGAATTGCGATTACGATAAACCGAGGAAACGGAGGAGAATAGCTGCGTTTGTTAATTTTTTTCCAGGGACAATATTGGAAATCAACATATCATTAAAGAGGAAGGGGTATGTAGACAAAAAGAGGGTATAAGAGATAAATTTCTCTGCTAGAGGGGCATTTGAGATAATGCTTCCTATTATTCAGACAAATGTTTTGGATTTGGTTAATGATATCTTGGGGTCAGGATCTTTTGATCAACGTTTAAACATGAAAATATTTGTTTCATCCATAAAATTGTAAGGCCAAGTTGGATAACACAACTGAGACCAATTAGTCGATGCAATGTTGATATACGATAATCTCAAAGGTACTATGTCAAGTACTTGAATGGTTCTTGCCAAATATCATTTCAGAAACACAACCGGCTTTTGTGTCGGGATGCATTATATTGGTTTATATTTTAAATACTCTGATTCTGGACAAACCCTTCTTGTAAGGATAAATATATGGCCATCAAAATGGATATTAGTAAAGTGTATGATCGGATTGAAGAATAAATGATGAAGGAAGAAGTCCTTTAACTCTAGGACAAAGGCATGTGGTATAAATCATCTAAGGAGAGTGTCTAAGGCTTGTTTGTATTCTAGTACTATGTTATCCTTGTAGCCATTTATCTCTCTCCTCATTTGTAACTTAGAAAAATATAATTTTCATTTTCTTAATACAATCATACTTTCTCTCTAATCTCTCATTCTCTTATTCTCTAAATCTACAAATCTCTTAATCTCATATTCTTTCATGGTATCAGAGCCAGGTTACAACAATCTGGAATAAAATTCATCATTAAATCATTGAATCAAGTCAAGATCATCTTCATCCATCATTCCGATTTTGTCCGCCAACTTTGATCGAGAATTTCGGATAAACCACAGATATTTCCACAATCTGTTTTTTTCTGGATTGTTCTTCAACGAGTCCTGAAGCCATGTCAATTGGGTTTGCATAATTTGACCATGGGAATCAAAAGATACGATTTGCATCGGACCTCCGCGATTGCCTCCGCCACAAACCTGCGTGTTTCTCTAAGTATTCCGTCGTCAAATATTCACCAAATCGTGATTTTCCAAATCCTAAAATCAAGACCAACGAGTCTAGTTTCGGTTTAAAGAAATAATAACCCAATTATTCTAATTTTGAAGGACGTTCATTAAGTTTTCCCTTAAGACGTCTAAAATCGCCCCTCACAAGAATCTGGTGATAAAACTCCTATCCTTTCTCTGTTTTCTTCAAATTTTTGAATCTGGAAAGTTAGATAAATATCTTGTGAGGATATCCACGAAGTTTGGTTGTAATCAGAAGGGTTTAAGTCTTCAAAAATGATTTTCTTGATTTTTCATCAAACTTTGAAATTCTGAAAAAGGAGGGAAACTTGATTTTTGAATTGGTATATTGGTAAAATTCGATATTTGTTGCTGGATCATCATTAGTTGTGGTGCGATCTCGATAAGCCTTAATTTTAAGGATTTTAATAACAACCATGAATCAAGCAACCAAGATCATTTTTCTCAACTAGCTAGATATTATAGAGATTATGGTCGTGGAAAAACTCAATTGGTTCATGTTGAATCAAGAGATGGTCGAATTTCCCTTCTGTTGGACCGTAGAGAGCTAGTTCGACCACCCGAGCAAGTTCAAGAAGCCATACTTGTTTTTGATGATTCAAGGCACGTCTTAGCTCAGCCAAATACAAGAGATAAGGCCCAAAAGGCCCAAGAAGACACCAAGGACGAGTTAGGTCTACTCAAGGATGAGCCCAACAAGATGAGGGTTGAGCAGGGCCCATATTGGCCCATGAAGCTGAAGGATCGACCACCATGGGCTCTTATGGATGGATATGGACGTAGCCCAAGTAGAAGATTAGATTAAAAATAAACCAACCAATTGGTTTAATTTAATGGTTCATAATCACTTAAATTAAACCAAAAGAGATTAGGATAAGAGTAAGAATATCTTTGAATTTAAATTATAAATCAATTAAAATCAAAGATATTCTTTAGCTAAAATCTAGGAAGTAGTTAAGATATGATCTTGTAGATATGATTTAGATAGGATTTATCAGCCTATATAAAGGCTTCACCCCCCCCCCTTGTAAAAGACACATCGAATTTTATACTTAATACAAAAGCTCTTTTGCTTCTTGCTTTCTCTGTTCAGCCTAAGAACATTGATTTCTATTCACTTAAGGGTAGAGTAATCTACTGTGAAATTCCATAGCTCTTTGCAGGGTGATCCTGTGCTAGTGGATTTGCAAAACATCTTTGGAGCAGGATAAGGACTGTTAGAATTTGATCTTGTTGGTTGGAGTTGGTTGAATTCTGTTGTAGGAGTTGCAGAAGTTGATTGGTTGGAGTTGGTTACACTCGCCTACAAGTGTATTACACGCCTTGGTATCACGCAGCCTTGGGTCACACGTCCTTGAATCACGCTCCTGTCTAGTATCACACGGCCTTGTGTCACACGGCCTTGGGTCATGCTCTTGCCGAGTGCCTTCACGCTCCCGGGTCCGTGAGTGTTCCACAGTTCCCGACCAGCTAGAGATCAGCTTTGTCCCGACCATTTTCATCCTGACCTGACGTTCCCAACCATTCCAACCACATTCAGAGCTGTCAGCCTGTGAAGCCAGCTCCTGTCAGCCTGTGAAGCATGGAGATTCAAACCACATTCAGAGCTCCTGTCATTCTACATTGAGCAAATTATCTCTTATGGTCTAGGACCATGAAAACCACATTGGAAGGTAAAGGCCTTTGGAATCATATTTCAACCAATGGTCTTTCAGAAAATGAAATTGCTGAAATTAATGAGGGAGTGACTGCTCAAGCTAAATGGTACCAAGAAGATCAATTGGTACTCTCTATACTTCAAAAATTTATTGCTAGTGATCTCTTAGAAGCTTATTCATTTTGTGAGAATGATACGGAACTTTGGGACACTTTGCAAAAGGTGTATGGAAACACCACTAATCTCTTAAGAATTTTTGAGGTGAAAAAGTCTTTGAATAAATTAAAGCAGGAGGATGCAGAATTCACAAATCACTAGGGCTCACTCAGAGTATTGTGGGATGGACTAGAGATGCTAAGGCCAGCCACAATTGATCCAATTGTTCTCCTAGAAAGGAAAGAACAAGAAAAGGTGTTTGGGTTACTATTAACTCTTAACACCACTTACTCAGATCTTATTAAGCATATTCTCAGGTTTGATAAGCTTCCTAGCTTGTAAAATGTTTGTGATCAAATCCAAAAGGAGCAAGGATCCCATGGACTCTTTGGCAACAAGGCTGAATTTGTGACTGCACACAAGAGTTTCTTCAAACCAACAACAACAAATGAAACAAGGAAGAAGAGACCAATATGTGACCCTTGCAAAAGGAGTGGTCATACAAAGAAGGAGTGTTGGGTACTACATCCTGAGCTGAAGCAAAGCTGGGCTCTTGAGAGACAACAACACACAGACGGCCACACTCAGCTGCAAGCTGCCGGCCATGACATGTACAAGCTCCCAGCTCCTTCTATGGCATGTACCAGCTCCCATTGTCACTCAGCCCCAACCAGTTTCATGTCTTCAACATCTGAGTTTGTGACAAAATCAGATCTAGATGCTCTTCTCAAAGCAATTAAGTATGGTAATGTGTTGGGTAAAACTTTTCATGCTTCTTTTCAAACTTCTTTTACTTGTAATGCCTCTAAATCATTGGTTGTTGATTCTGGTGCTTCTCATCATATGATTCGTGATTTAGGATTGCTAAAGAATTTAGAACCTGCCTTAGGTAATGTTGTAATTGCTAATTGAATCAATGTATAGGAAAGTTTAAGTTGTTTGATAAAGAATCTAAAGCCTTTTACATGCCATCTTTTACATCAAATTTTCTTTTAGTTAAAAGAGCCACTACTGATTTAAATTATCAAGCTATCTTTGGTTATAATGATTTCAACTTTCAGGATATTGAGACTAGTAGGAGATTTGGACAATAAACGACTTGTATGTGCTTGAAGATATGACCAATGCAAGAGGGTTAGAACCGATTGCTAGTACTAGCTCTTTTAGTGATGATTCTGATCTTTGGCATGCTAGATTAGGATGTCAAAGGATATGTGTGATTCTTGTATACTTGGGAAACATTGCGAAACAGTTTTTGAGAAATCTTGGCATACTTATGACAATTGTTTTGAGTTGGTACATTCTGATGTTTGGACATCTTCATTACCATCTAGAGAAAACCACAAGTATTTTGTGACATTTATTTATGAAAAGTCCAAATATACTTGGGTCACTTTGCTTAGTTCTAAAGATAGAGTATTTGATGCATTTCTAAATTTTCAAGCATATGTTACTAACCAATACAATGCAAGTATTAAATGCTTTAGAACAGATAATGGAGGGAAATACACTAACACCAGGCTTCAAAAACACTTGGCCAAGCATGGCATTGAACATCAAACCAGCTGTCCTTACACTCCACAACAAAATGGAGTGGCTGAAAGGAAGAATAGGCATTTGATGGAAGTTGTGAGAACAATGATGTTCCACATGAAAGTTCTTAAAAGATTTTGGGGGGGATGCTCTGGTAGCTGCATGCTACTTGATTAATAGGACTCCTAAAAAAGTTCTAGATGACTTGTCTCCATTTGGGGTACTAAACAAAATTAGACCTAACATTGACCACTTAGGAGTTTTTGGTTGTGTTTGTTTTGTATTAGTTCCAAGAGAACAAAGGAACAAGCTGAAACCAAATAGTACCAAAGCTATGTTCATTGGGTATTCCTCTACCCAGAAAGGATACAAATGCTATGATCCAGAGACTAGAAGAGTCTTAGTATCCAGAGATGTCAAATTCGAAGAATCAAAAGGTTTCTATGAAGAAGGAACTTGGGATCAATTCAAAGACATTTCCACAACAAGATCAGACCAAGCTGAGAACTTAAGGAGGCTCTTGGAGAGCATTGGCATAGTTTCTCCTCATCCTCAGCCCACGGTCACCGCACCTCAGCCTCCTGCACCAGCAGCGTCCAGTCCAAGCACAGCCACAGCACCGGCACGGCCAGCTGGGCCGGGGCCATCCACTCTAGCCGGTCCATCCAATTCGCGGCCATCTTCTGGTCTTCCCTCCAGCTCTCCTGGTCTTCCTCCTCTTGAACATGGGGGGGGGGGAGAGAAGCATCTACTCATGTCCAATAAAACTCAGAAGGAGATGAATCAGTTCTAGTCTCAGCTTCCAAAAGATCAAGAGATGTGCCCAATTTAGGTGAAGAGGAAGAGCATATCCGAGAAGCTCCACCTACAGTGTTAAGAAAGATCACAAGACAAAGGAACCACTAGTCTTCTACAATGGGAATGTTGTGGTTCATCATGATCAGGGAGTTTGTAACATTGCCTACTTACCTACTAACCATGTTGCATTCACTTCAAGTCTTGATAAGGAACAGATTCCAAATACATATTAAAAAGCTATGACTAAGAAGGAATGGAGGGAAGCTATCATAGCTGAGAAACAAGCCATGGAAAGGAATTGTATCTATGCTCCAGCCACTCTACCTAAAGGAAAAAGGGCTGTAAGTTCTAAGTGGATTTTTTCCATTAAATACAAAAGAAATGGTGAAATTGATAGATATAAAGCTAGGTTAGTGGCAAGAGGATTTATTCAGACTTATGGTGAAGATTATAGGGATACCTTTGCACATGTAGCTAAGGTTCACTCTGTTGATGTTGTTCTTTCACTTGCTACCAACCTTGATTGGGAATTATGGCAAATGGATGTTAAGAATGTATTCTTACAAGATGAATTAGAAGAAGAGGTATACATGTCACCTCCACCAGGTCTAAAGGAAGGGGTAGGGGCCGGCAACAGACTCAGGCTGAGGAAAGCCATCTATGGCCTTAAAAATTCTCCAAGAGCTTGATACCACAAGCTAAGTGTAACCTTGATGGATAGAGGCTTTAAATGATCTGAAGTATTGTAGTAATTTTCATTTATGTAGATGATATAATCATATCTGGTAGTGATAGTGTTGGTATTGCATCTACAAAATAATATTTGAAGATTGTCTTTGATATTAAGGATTTAGGACAACTTAAATACTTCTTAGGAATTGAAGTGTGTAGGTTCAAGGAATGTCTCTTCTTATCTCAAAGGAAATATGTTGTAGATTTACTAACCTTTACTGGTTTGATGGAAGCTAAACCAGCCAAAACACCCTTAGAAGAAGACTATAAAATCGGAACTAAGTTGGAGCTAGAGGAGGAAATTGATTTTCATGATCCTAAGCTCTATAGGAAAGTGGTTGGTAAGCTTATTTATCTAACCATCACTACACCAGATTTATGTTTTGCTGTCACCTCCACCAGGTATCTCAACACATGCAAGGTCCAAAAATGTGACATTGGGAGATGGCAAATCAAAATTTGAGATATCTAAAAGGCACTAATGAACAAGGTATATGGATGGGTTGCAATAGAAACACAAATGTGGTTGGTTATTGTGATGCAGATTGGGAAGGAGATAGGGAGGATAGAAGAAGTACCACATGCTATTGTAATTTTATTGGAGGGAACCTTGTGACTTGGAAAACCAGGAAGCAAAAGGTGGTGTCATGCTCTAGTGCAGAATCAGAATATAAAGCGATGAGAAAACTTACAACTGAATGCATTTGGCTGAAGCAACTTCTTGAGGACTTGGTTGTGAGCTTTGATGATCCTATCTCCATTCATTGTGACAATCAGGCTGCTATACACATTGCCTCCAACTCTGTGTTTCATGAAAGGACCAAGCATATAGAAGTAGATTGCCACAAAGTAAGAGAAGGTATTGGAAAAAGAATCATCTTGCCTTGCTATATAAGGAGTGAGGATCAACTAGCTGATATGTTCACCAAGGGAACAACTTTGAAGAATGGCGCCTCCATCTATCCAAGGCTTGGCCTTATGATCATTCCACAACAATGATCCCAACATGGAGTGTAATAATCTTTTTCCCTAGAAAAGGTTTTGTCCCAATTGAGTTTTCCTTCTTTAGGTTTTTAATGATGTAATGCTTCATGGTTGCAAGCTTAGGCACTTTTCATGTCTTAAGCTTGAGGGGGAGTGTTGGAATGAAGAAGAAATGATGAAAGAATAAGTCCTTTAAATCTAGGAAAAAGCTGTGTGGTCTAAGTCATCTAAGGGGAGTGTTTAAGGCTAGTTTGTATTCTAGTATTATATTATCCTTGTAGCCATTCATGTATAAGGCAAACTTTGTATCCAAACAAACCTAGACTAGATTAGTATAAATAGCTCTCCTCATTTGTAACTTAGAAAAATATAATTCTCATTTTTTTAATACAATCATACTTTCTCTCTAATCTCTCTAATCTCTCATTCTCTTATTCTCTAAATCTACAAATCTCTTAATCTCATATTCTTTGACGGATGATATGGTATTTTATAGAAAATATTGTTAGGAAAATGGGATTTCACCTGTGGGGATTATTTAGTGATGTGGTGTATGACATCAGGTCAATACATAGTTCTCATAAATGGGCAACCGCAAGGATATATTTTTCTAAAGAGAGACATTATACAAGGAGATCTTTTATCTCCATTTTTTTATCTTATACACGAAAGTTCTCATAGTAAATATTCAAAAAGTATAGCAGGATAAAATGGTAACAGTTTTTAAGATATCTAGAGCAATCCCTTCCATCTTACATTTTCTTTATGCAGATTAGTCTTTCTGTCAAGAAAATCAGGATGTATTACTGACTCATGTTATTTTACGGATCCTTCAAGGTTATTTTACGGATCCTTCAAAATTATGGGAGGGTATCTGGACAACAAATAAACTTTTTCTGCATTCTCTTTATAATTGGTTCACGAGTTAGATGGTTCAGGTAGAGAAAAATGAAACAAATTTTACGTATCTTTACTATGGGTGGTATGAGGACTTACATAGGTATCCTTAAAAGTTTAGGTAGGGGAAAAAACATAAAATTTAGGTGGGGGGAAAACTCAAACTTTTGGTGTCTTTCAACAAAGGCTTCAAGTCAGTAAAAGTAGCGTTACTGACTCATGTTATACCTTGTTTCATTTTACCTAAATCATTTACCAAAATTGTGGATTATGAAAAAAAATATTTTTACGAATTATAGTCTTTTTATTCAATGATAAATCTGCATTTTAGTAGTTTTAATCAATTATTTTGCACATAACTCACATGACTTAGCCATTAGATTTTATATTTTAGGACACATATAGGTTCATATGCATTAGAGTCCTAGGATGTTTTTCACTTTTTGTTTTCAGAGGATATGAAATAAGAAAGGAGCGTTTTCTGGAGTCCATGAGGATACCGGTGGCTAGCGCAATGATTCAAGACTTATTGAGGACATGTCAGTTGGAGGAATGAGCTAAAACGATGATCAAATCCGTATGACTTTTTGAAGTGAAGCGATCGATCGATTGGAGCATATTGAGAACGATCGATCGACTATCTGTCCAGTTCTGCGTCAACTTCCAAGACCGACCAAACAGCGAAAGAACGATCGATTAGAATCTGGATCGATCGATCTATCAACCCAAAATTTCTACGACGGATCACATGATCCATTGATCCCTTCGTCCGATCGATCGATCTCTTGGTCCGATCGATCGATCTCAGTAAATATTCCATTTTTTATTTTGTTTTTTTGTCAAATAAATCAGTTTTTGTAGAACCTATAAATATGTTATTTTAGGAGACCTAAGGGTATGACGTTTTCTATCAGCCACCCAGAGAGAAAAAGAGAATAAGAGCACTAGGTCTGATTTCAACAATCAATGGTGTTTAGTAAGAAAATTGTTGATTTATTTCATTATGGATTCTTGTATTCTCTTCATCTCTACAATCTAATAATGTTTTTCTCATTTATTATTGTTTCCTCTGCAATTTCAATTGTGTCGGAGTAAATCTTTTAGATTCAGCCATGGACATGATAGATGATTAGGGGAATTAAGATCTTGTGATGATATCTAGGTCTAGAATTGTGCATTCAATCACTTTTAGATGTGTTTAATGCTAGGTTAATCTCGGCAGAGTCAGTTTAGGGTTTACATAATTTACCCCTTAGAAAAGAGAAAGTGAATTCATAGGATAGTCTAATTAGTGAGTCTTATGATTCTAGCCTACGGAAGTAGTTGTTTAGGGCATTTGATGAAAATTGAGATAGATATTAAAGCATGTTTAGTTTTAGGGTTTGCGATGGAAATTAATCAAATCAAATTCTAAGCATAGGAGTTTTTACATAAGAATGTATTAATCTACTTATAATCTCATTGTCTGGAAATACAAAATACACATTCATGATTCATAGTCTTACCTTGATCATAACCCTTAATCATTCTAACGCCTAATCCATGGTTGAATCGATTCGTTTAACATTTATTCTTAGTTAAGTTCAATTGCTATTTTATTTCCTTTGCCATTAACTAGTTTAGTTTTCTATAAGTTCCAACATAACTAATTCGAAATCTCTTAGCTTAGATAAAATTCTCATAATCTATTGAGTTATAAGCTTTCCCTGAGGATCAATCCTGTTTATACTACAAGAAGCATTGACTGTGCACTTGCAGTTATTATTTGGTACACTCTTGAGGATACTGTTTAGTATTCTCAGGTGAAACTCGAGGAGACAAATAAATCACAATCAAGTTTTTGGAGCCTATCAAGTTTTTGGAGCCGTTTCCGAGGAAGCAACTTAGCCAATAGATTTAAGAGTCATTTAAGACTAAGATTGTTACTTTTACTTTATTCTTTTCGTCGCTGACTTAAACTCGACAAGTTTTATGTTTTACAGGTTCATGAATTTAAGAAGTCAAGGACAATAAAACCTGCAACCGTTGATTCACGAGATAGGGAACTTTGAGAGAGGAAACCGTTTGAGGATTTTAAGAGAAAGATTATAACAATCTCCCAATCTGGACATGGAGGATCAGAGAGGAGAAGCTCAGAATTTTCCACCGGAAGAACACCAAGGTCGTGGAGTCGGTGCACTGCTTATCCCACATGTGGATGCGAGAGCTCCTTGCAAACGCACTGGAGCTTTCGATAAGGTTGGTGAAAGGACAATAAGCCTTGGCATTCTGACACCAACTGTTGCCAACAACAACTATGAACTCAAAACGAGCCTAATTAACATGGTTCAGGGTTCAAAGTTTTATGGTTTGCCTAGTGAGAACCCACTTCACCACCTTGATCAGTTCGAGAGGCTATGCAGGACAGTCAAGATAAATGGCTTTCCTCAGGACGCAATTAAGATGATGCTATTCCCATTCTCTTTGGGAGACAGAGGTGCTCAATGTGAACACTATATGCTTTCAGAATTGGTCTCTACATGGATTTTGTGTAAGAAAGAATTCACCAAC
Organism: Streptanthus diversifolius; assembly: GCA_039880935.1. Classification (NCBI taxonomy): domain Eukaryota; kingdom Viridiplantae; phylum Streptophyta; class Magnoliopsida; order Brassicales; family Brassicaceae; genus Streptanthus; species Streptanthus diversifolius. The sequence goes on from JAXGFM010000001.1 coordinate 6,277,458, forward strand.
AAATTCTTTCCCAAGCAATAGACAGCCAAAATCAGGAATGACATCATAACTTTCCGACAAAGACCTAATGAGTCACTCTATGAAGCTTGAGATCGTCTGAAAGGGTACACTAGAGCATTTCCTCACCATGGAGTGGAGAAAGATGCACTATTGGGAATCTTCCATTGAGGAGTTCATGAGAAGTTCAGAATAGCTCTAGAAACAGCAAGCTATGAGAGTTTTGCTAACCTAGATGTTGATCAAGGGGAACAGCTGATTGAGAACCTAGCTCAAATCAACCAGTGCTACAGTGAAGACTATGACAGGTCATCAAGGGGTGTGAAGCTGGAAGACCAGAAGCTTAAGGAGATCAACAAAAATCTTGATAGGCTGGACAAGGTACTGCACTTAAACCAGAGAAAAGTCCACTTTCTGGATCAACATGATGCTTACCAACCAGACTATCAGGACCCTACGATGGAGAACTTGGAAGGAAATCTTGAAGATGTCAGTTATGTGGAGAATCAAGGGAGCTGTCAGTATGAACCCTACAACAACAACCTGTCTTACAGAAGCCAGAATGTGGAGAACCCACAAGACAAGTCTACCCACCAATCTTAAAGCAGCAAGGACAAGTGTACCATAATCAATGTCAACACTATCAGTCCAAGCAGTCAAACCAGAAAGGACAAAGCAGTTTCTAACATAAACCTTCACCCAACAAGGTCAACGAAACTTCCAAACGAACAACTTCAATAACCAAGGAGGCTATCAAGGGCAAATGAATAACCAACCCAAAAGTTACACAAACTTTGGCAACCAAGCTCCTTCAAAAAACAGTTATGTGCCAAGACCACAACTCAGCAACTTCCAGCAAAAAGGAGGTAATATAAATCAACCTCCTCAGGATGATGAAGTTAAGAACATGCTGAAACAGCTGCTAGAGGGACAAGGGGGCACACAGAAAGAAAAAGCTGAAATGAAAGCTTGCTATAATGATCTGAACTCTAAGTTTGAGGGACTGGCAACACATGAGAAAGGGCTGGAAAATCAAATTGCTCAAGTGGCTTCATCCTCCCGAAACAATGGAAAAAGAATTCTACCTGGACATCCGGAACCAAACCCTAAAGAATACTGCAAAGCTATCACATTGAGAAGTGGTAAGGAATTGTTAACTGGAGGAGTAAATGGAAAGAAGCCTGGATTGGAAGATACACCAATAAAGACAGTATCTGAGGAGTTTCCAGATTCAAAGGAAGTTGAAGATGAACCTCCTGCGGAAAAAGACATCGCTGTGAAAAAGCTGATAAGGGGAAAGCTACAGGGGAGACAGCTGACTTTTTACTCCCACCTTACCGACCAAAACTAACATTCCCTGGAAGGTTTAAGAACAAATCCTAGACAAGCAGTTTGAGAATTTCAAAAAGATGTTGGGGACAGTTCAAGTCACAATGTTACTCATGGATCTTGTTCTAGACTGTCTAATTTACAATAAGCTTTTTAAAGACATAGTGACAAAAAATAAAACACTATAGGAAGATATGATACAGATTAATCATGAGTGCAGCGAGATAATTCAGAACAATCTGCCTAGGAAGCTCAAGGATCCAGGAAGCTTTACATTGCCTTGTTCTATTTGACCTCTAAGCTTTGGGAAATGTCTGGTTGATCTGGGAGCAAGTGTCAGTCTGATGTCATTGACTGTATCAAAGAAATTATGACTGATAGATTTCAAGAAGACCAGAATCTCACTGGTGCTCGCAGACAAGTCTATTCGGTATCCCATTGGTATTCTGGAAGATTTTCCTCTGAAGGTAGGAGACTGCATAATCCCTACCGATTTTGTGGTGTTAGAAATGGATGATGAACCTATATACCCAATCATCCTTGGACGTCCATTCCTAGCCACACCAGGAGCAATAATCGATGTGAAGAAAGGGATTATTGACCTGAACTTGGGATCCTCAGTTCTCAAGTTTGACATATTGGAGGTCATGAAGAAGCCCACGATAAAGAAGAAGGTATTCTACATTGAGATGCTGGAGGACATGGTTGATGAATATCTGGAGGAGTTAGCTGTTAAATACTCCCTACAATTAGCTCTCACCAAGGAGTCTGTAGAATCCATAAGGATAAACGATGAAGCATAGCAGTATGAGAGGATTCTGGATTCTCATAAACCATTGAAGGGAGAGATTAAATCGAAGTTGGAAGTTCCAGAAGCTAGTGATGGTAAGACTAGCAGAAATGACGACTGGAGTGAGCAAAATGAACCCAAGCTAGAACTCAAACCACTACCACCTGGGCTAAGGTACGCTTTTCTTGGAACAAACTCTACTTACCTGGTGATAGTGAGTGCTTTTTGTCTGAAGATGAAACTTCTATGCTGTTGCATGAGCTTAAAAAGTATAAGAAAGTCTTAGGTTACTCTCTAGAAGATATCAAAGGAATTTTCCCATCATTATGCATGCATAGAATTTATTTAGAAGATGATTCCAAGTCATCCATTGAGCATCAAAGGAGATTAAATCCTAACTTACAAGAAGTAGTCAAATAGGAAATCTTGAAATTGCTAGGGTCAGGAATCATCTATCCTATTTCAGACAGCAATTGGGTCTCACCTGTTCATGTAGTTCCGAAAAATGAGGTATTACTGTGATTAGAAATGAACAGAATGAATTGATCTCTACAATAACCGTTATTGGTCATAGGATATGCATAGATTATAGAAAACTAAATGCATCAACTAGGAAAGATCATTTCTCACTGACATTCATTGATAAGATGTAGAGAGGTTAGCAATCATTTATACTACTGCTTTCTGGATGGGTACTCTGGATTCTTTCAAATACCCATCCACCCTAAGGATCAAGAAAAGACAAGATTTACTTGTCTTTATGGTACATTCGCCTACAGGAAAGTGTCATTTGGACTATGTAATGCACCTGCGACTTTTCAAAGATGTGTGATGTCTATTTTCTCTGACATAATTAATGAGATAATGGAAGTATTCATGGATGATATCTCTGTGTATGGTTCTTCTTTTTATGTGTGCCTTTCGAATTTGTGCAGGGTACTAAAAAGATGTGAGGAGACAAACCTGGTTCTGAAATGGGAGAAATATCATTTTATGGTCAAAGAAGGCATTGTACTTGGACAAAAGATTTCGGAAGCTGGGATAGAAGTGGACAAAGCTAAGATCGATTTATGACTAGACTTACACCACCGAAATCTATCAAGGAAATAAGGAGTTTTCTCGGGCATGCTGGATTCTACAAGAGGTTTATCAAGGATTTCTCGAGCATTGCTAGACCACTCACAAGACTTCTATGCAAAGATACAAAGTTTCTTTTTGATGAAGAGTGCATGGCAGCTTTCCTGAAGCTGAATGAATCCTTGACAAGTGCTCCGATAGTGCAACTACCAGACAGGGATCTCCCTTTTGAGGTGATGTGTGATGCCAATGACTATGTTGTAGGAGCAGTCTTGGGACAGAGGAAAGATAAGAAGCTCAATGTGATCTATTACGCCAGCAGAACGCTAGACAATTTATAGACAAAGTATGCTACAAATGATAATGAGCTACTAGCGATTGTCTATGCATTTGAGAAATTTCGATCTGGTTGGCTCTAATGTGATAGTACACACAAATCATGCTGCTTTGAGGCATCTACCGGCTAATAAGGATGCAAAACCGAGACTGTTGAGATGGATATTGTTCTTGCAAGAATTCGACATGGAAGTCAAGGACAAGAGCGGAATTAAAAATGGAGTTGCTGACCACTTATCTAGGATGAGAATTACTGAAGTTCTGCCTATCAATGACTCGTTGCCTGAAAAGCAGATTCATACGATTCAAATGTTTCAGATTGTAGACAGCGAGTTGGACAGCCTTTTGGAGACTAACGCAGTTGAGTTGAGTCTACCGTGGTATGCAGATTTTGTTAACTATATGTCCTGCGGAATTCCACCTCGAGAACTTCAAGGTTAGAATAAGAAGTAGTTTTCAGAGATGTTCAACAGTACTACTGGGATGAGTCATACCTCTATAAGGAGTGCAAGGACCACCTCTTTCGAAGATTTATTCTAGAGAAAGAAGTAGCAGGAATCTTGACACACTGTCATGGTTCTGAATATGGTGGATATTTTGCTACCTTCAAGACTGTCCAGAAAATACTGCAAGCCGGTTTCTGGTGGCCTACACTGTTTAAAGATGCTAATGACTATATTACCAGATGTGATGTATGTCAGCGAAAAGGTAGCATGAGCAAGAGAAATGAGACGCCACAAAATCCGAAATATTTGATGTTTGGAGAATTGACTTTATGGAACCATTTCCATCTTCCTACAACAACAAATACATCCTAGTAGTTGTTGACTTGGGTGAAAGTTGTTTTCAGTCTGACTAACGATGCGAAGGTGGTCATAAAGCTGTTTAAAAGTACCATCTTTCCTAGATTTGGAGTCCCAAGGATGGTGATCAGTGATGCGGAAAGCCACTTTATCAACAAAGTTCTCGAAAACCTGCTAAAGAAGCATGAAGTGAAACATAAAGTGGCGACACCTTATCACACTCAGACATCGGGACAAGTTGAAGTTTCGAATAGACAAATTAAAGAGATTCTAGAAAATACAGTCAGTAAATCCAGGAAGGATTGGGCAGCTAAGCTTGATGATGCTTTATGGGCATACCAGACAGCCTACAAGACTCTAATTGGTACAACTCCATTCAATTTATTGTATGGAAAAAGCTGTCATCTTCCGGTAGAGCTAGAATACAAGGCATTGTGGACTACAAAGTTGCTTAACTTCGACATTAAAACAGTTTTGGGAAAACAACTGATTGATTTGGAGGAAATTGAAGAGATGAGGCGATCAGCGTACCAGAGCTCAAAAATCTATAAGGAGAAGACCAAGGCCTTTCATAACAAAAGGATCTTGAGACGAGATTTCAAAGAAGGAGACCAAGTTCTAATTTTCAACTCCAGACTGAAACTCTTTCCGGGGAAGCTAAAATCAAGATGATCTGACCCATTGACAATCAAGGAAGTCAGACCTTATGGAACAGTAGTCATCTGGAACAAGTCTGGAGGAGAGTTTATTGTCAATCGGCAAAGATGCAAACCATACTTGGCAACTGAAGATAAGAGCGAGAACATCCAAATCTCTCTCTCGGAACCCCTCACTGCATAAGTTCGAATTTTACGTCGTCAAGCTTAGTGACGTTAAACAAGCGCTTTTAGGAGGCAACCCACGTATCTTAATGTAAATATTTTTCTTTTGATAACTTAGGACTTAGTTTTACTAATTTAGTTTCGGTTTTTGTAGGTTTATAGAAAATGGAGAGGGATTGATCGATCCCAAAGCTAGGATCGATCGATCGAAGATGCAGGGGATTTAGCGGTAATTTCACAGATGACGAACACCGGATCGATCAATCCAAAACAAAGAAAATTGGTCCGAAGAAAAGGATCGATCGGTCCATCTAATATTGATATATCAACTGAGTCGTGGAAATGCCATGAATTGACAGGATCGATCTGCACACATGGGATTGATCGATCGATCGGTCGATGAAGAACAGGACGTGAACATCATCGATCGATCGGTACAATTCAGGATCGATCGATCGGCGATCAGGTAAGTAAACCGGGTTGATTTCATTTAAAGTAAACCGAAAAACAAGTATGACTCACAAATCTCTCTTTTTCAATTCAGCATTCTTAGTTGAAAAACCTGAAAATCTTGATTTTTAGGTTGTTTTAGAAGGAATTGATGGTTAATTGGAGTCTAATAGGTCAATTAGAGAGTAACCCATCATTGATTATGACGATTTAGGTTGATTTTGGTGAAATCTGTATGGTTGTTCGTCGAATGGTATGCGACCGATCGATCCTTTTCACGATCAATCGATCGGTTCATTGGTGGACTGGTCGATCAGTTCTATGTTGTTGGTCGTTCAATATAGATATAATCGATCAATAATTAGGATGAACTTGCATATATAATTGAGATCGATCGATCAAGCTCAGGATTGATCGATCGTTTACAGCAGGATAAACCCGTACGTTTCTAGGATTGATCGTTCCTGTTTCGGATCAACCGATCGCCTATTGTCCTGAACGATCCATACTGAGATTGGTTGATTGTGTTCAGAAGCAACATTGCAATATATTTACTCTTGAGTTTTGGTTTTACATTTTGCAGTTATGGCTACAGAAGACTAGACGCGCAGGAGACAGGGCAAGTCCACCGCTTCCACTTCATCACATCGACCGGAACCAGATGTCCCGGAGACCACATCATTTCCTTGGCCTCGTCCGGATAACACTCCAATCTATCTGGGCGACGAACAGGATTGGAGGATGGAGCTGATCCCGCACACTACTATGCGGGAGATGCAGCGAGATATGCGGTATCAGAACTACAGACACAGGGAGGCGTGGACTGACCAATACTACACCTTCTACAACGGGTTGGTGCGGATCGATATGGCACCCACCCAGTTCGTATGTTAACGGGCACTGGATAGGATAGGTATCAAAGAGGAGGTCCGGACCATGATGCAGAGGCTCAGGCTTGACACGATCGCCTATCAGATGTATTCATTGTTTCCAGAGTTGGTGCGTCATTTTCTTGCCTCCGCTGAGCTCCGATACTAAGATGGAGCTATTCCAGCTACCAGCGAGGGGAAATTATCCTACTTCTCCAGCGGAGTCCTATATGAGATTTCCTTCCGGGAACTTTGCGACGTCTATGGGTTTGTAGGACTGAGGAGGTCTGCAGTTGGCCTTCGGATTTTCCACAAACAGTTGAGCTGTGGAATTTGATAGGACCAGGAGCCTACGAGTCCAGATCTACTAAGTTGATGCATATTCGGAACCCCGTGGTTCGGTTAGTGGCGAAGATTATTGGCAACATCTTGTTTGCCAAGGAGGAGTCCGGAGCTGTGAGGAAAGATGAGTTGATGCTGCTTTATTTTGGACTACCGTCTTTTACACACAGAATCTACACTAGTCCACCACCGACTATGCAGCGAACAAACATTGCAGCGAACCAACATTGGTGCGATATTCGCGGAGAACCTCGTCTCCAAGAAAGCCTGCGGCCTCAACACGGTGAACAAGAATGTTGAGCGGATCGGGAGTCTACTGACTCCATTGTTTATGTACCATGGTATCGATCTCAGCTCCACACCCAGCGAGCACAAGATCGCTCGTTTTGACGGGCAGTACTTCCGGAACAGTGGCATCCTCAAGCCTGGTTACATCTATCAATTCCAGGACCGTGTGGGAGTCACCCAATTATGTAAGCTCCTTGTCTGTGACTTTACTGCCCTGACCTCTAGGGCGAATCTGAAGTTCATCATTCCACCGGAATGCTTGCATCAGCCCAGTACTGGGTCTCGACGACGGGGCAGCTCATCCAGATCATCTACCTCTCAGCCCCACCAATAGGACGAAATAGTCTCGGACTATTACCCGCAGCAGACCCAGGAGACTTATGGGGAAGCATATGCTCTTTCTCCGTATACGGGAGAGTATGATCTTCCACCTTACTCCTCAGGCGCCACTGATGTTGATTTCAGAGACTGGGTAGTTGAGTCTCACAGGAGGTCTCACTCGATGATGCAGCGGATGGTGGGAAGCTACAACCAGGATCAGATGTCCGCAGCCACCTTCTTGTTTCCGGGGACCGCATACCAGAGAGACGGATGCATCTCATGGAGCCACAAACGATATTCCTGATGTTGCTGGACAAAGGACACGAGCTGATACAGATGACACAGAGTCGGATTCATATGTCCGACTGCCCAGGCGCAGACGTCACCTAGGACAGAGTCGCAACATTAGCCTCGAGGACCATTGATTTAGTAACTTTTATATCTTTTGTTTCCTTTGTATTTGCTAATATTTTCTTTTGTGTTGTATCTTCCTTTGATTTTATTTTTACACCGGGACAATGTAAATAAGTCTGGGGGAGGATTTTTGTTTGCAAATTCTTATCTATTTTTATGACTTATTTTTAATTATTCATTTAGTTCTGCATTGCATTTGCATAAGGAACCATGGTAAAATTGCATTAATATAGTCTATTGCTCATTTTATTAATGGATGAGTTATTGGTTATTTGATGCATAAATCGCTTGTTGAAACATAAGATTGATCCACGCCAGGAATTTTTGTTTTTTAGATTATCCTTAGTTGAAAACATGCTTTGATTTGATGTCATCTCTTATTTATTGGAACATAATATGGATTTAGAATTATCATGCTGATAACCGGATTTGGACTCATAGATTAAACCTATACATATTTAGATTTCTTTTACCTTTTACCACTCTTTGTGATCCAAGTAGATTATCCTTGCCTTTTAAAAGAGCAGCAATGCCTGTTCAATGGTAGAATTAGGATCATTCTGGGGAACAATATATTTGCTTGGGTACAGATTTTCAGTATGTAGTATACTTTGGGTAGATGAGAATCTAGTCTTGTATGCATCTATTGGAGCTTACCTTTATCATTCTTCTAAAGTTCATTCCATTTTTCGAGAGATCCCTACATTTATCTTTTAAAACCTATGGAAGAAGAGATCATTTTTATCTCTTAACTTTACCCTTAGCCAAATGAGTTCGTTGAAAGTGGCTAGCATGATTCACGAGTTTTATAATTTAATGAATATTAAAAGAGTTGGTTGATCTGAATGCATTGTGTAGATTAAGGTTTGATCTGAGGTGACTTGTGATGGGCATGGCTAAGATTTTTAAGTAAACTTGCACACTTTGCATTCTAGAACTATTAGCTTTGATATTGAGCAGAATATCTGACCAATTTGGCTTGGCTCTGAGTTCTAGAAGAGTTTATTATCTCTCATACTTCTAGTCATTTGCTTGAGGACAAGCAAAAGGCAAGTATGGAGGAGTTGATAAACCTGCATTTTAATAGTTTTAATCAATCATTTTGCACATAACTCACATGACTTATCCATTATATTTCATATTTTATGATACATATAGGTTCATATGCAATAGAGTCCTAGGATGTTTTTCACTTTTTGTTTTCAGAGGATATGAAACAAGATAGGAGCGTTTTCTGGAGTCCATGAGGATACCGGTGGCTAGCGCAACGATTCAAGACTGATTGAGGACATGTCATTTGGAGGAATAAGCTAAAACTATGATCAAATCCGTATGACTTCTTGAAGTGAAGCGACCGATCGATCAACTTCCAAGACCGACCAAACGAGTGAAATAACGATCAATTGAGTTTAGATCGATCGATCTATCAACCCAAAATTTCTACGACGAATCACAGGATCAATCGATCCCTTCGTCCGATCGATCGATCGTTCCCTTCGTTCGATTGATCGATCCCAGTAAATATTCCATTTTTTATTTCGTTTTTTGTCAAATAAATCAGTTTTTGTAGAACCTATAAATAGGTTGTTTTAGGGGACCTAAGGGTATGACGTTTTCTATCAGCCACCCACAGAGAAAAAGAGAATAAGAGCCCTAGGTCTGATTTCAACAATCTATGGTGTTTAGTAAGACAATTGTGGATTTATTTCATTAAGGATTCTTGTATTCTCTTCATCTCTGCAATCTAATCATGTTTTTCTCATTTATTATTGTTTCTTCTGCAATTTCAATCATGTCTGAGTAGATCTTTTAGATTCAGCCATGGACAGGATATATGATTAGGGGAATTAAGATCCTGTGATGATATCTAGGTCTAGAATTGTGTAATCCATCACTTTTAGATGTGTTTAATGCTAGTTTGATCTCGGGAGAGTAAATTTTGGGTTACAGAATTTACCCCTTGGAAAAGGGAAAGTGAATTCATAGGATAGTCTAATTAGTGAGTCTTATGATTCTAGCCTACAGAACTAGTTGTTTAGAGCATTTGATGAAAATTGAGATAGATATTCAAGCATGTTTAGTTTTAGGGTTTGCGATGGAAATTGATCAAATCAAATTCTAAACATAGGAGTTTTTACATGGGAATGTATTAATCTACTTATAATCTCATTGTCTGGAAATACAAATTACACATTCATGATTCATAGTCTTACCTTGATCATAACCCTTAATCACTCTATCGCCTAATCCATGGTTGAATCGCTTCGTTTAATATTCATTCTTATTAAAGTTTAATTGCTATTTTATTTGCTTTGCCATTAATTAGTTTAGCTTTTTATCAGTTCCAACATAACTAATTTGAAATCTCTTAGCTTATATAAAATTCCCATAATCTATTGAGTTATAAGTCTTTCCTGATAATCGATCTCATTTATACTACAAGAGGCATTGACTGTGCACTTGCAGTTATTATTCGGGTACTCTTGAGGATATTGTTTAGTATTCTCAGATGAAACTCGATGAGACAAATAAATCACCATCAGTCAAGCAAATTAGGATGTATGCAAGGTCATTTTACTAATGCTTAAAATTATAAGGAGGTATCTGAAAAAAAATAAACTTTGTCTATATCCTATTTACAATTTGTTCACACGGTAGATGATTCAGGTAGAGAAAATTAAAACAAATTTTAGGTATTTTTACCATGGCTAATATGAAGACTTATTTAGGTATCCCTTAAAGTTTAGGTGGGGGAAAAGACTCAATTTTGCGGTGTTATAGAAGAAAGGCTTCATAATCAAGTTAATGATGGGACACTATGTTTTAAATCAAAAGGTGAGAAAGTTTTCATTGAGTCAGAAGCAATTGTGTTACCGAGTCATGTTATCTTTTATTCCTGCATAATCAGCTACCAAAAAACTAATGAATGCAGTTGCCGGATTCTAGTGGAGCATGGGTGGTAATCATAAAGGAATGCATTTAATATCATAGAATAAATTGTGTTGGGATAAATACAAGGGTGGACTTCGATATCTTGTAATAATATATTTTAATACAGTTTATTGGCAAAACTGTTATGGTTGTTAATCGATAAACCAGATTCACTTTTTGCAAGGGGTTTTAAAGGTTATTACTTTCAAAATTCAGATCGTTTGGATCCAATCTGATCATATTCACTGTTTTATGGATGGATGAGTATTATTTTGGTTAGATCTCTTGTTCAAAAATGACTAATCAAAATGGTCAAATCAGGAAAATTTTGTTTATTTTGGAATGATCAACTTGCGAATATTCACTACCCTTCTTTGACTTTCAGTAATCTGATAGACCAGGGATTCTCATATAACTATGCAATTGCTTAAAGAAATTATTCATGAGAATTTTGTCAGTATTCAAAATATGTCGATTAATCAGTTTTTGAAGCCAATATCTATGGGTGGCATTTTTTAAAAAATGGAATATATATGGTTATATCAGGTTATAATATTGAACAACTATACCTAGATACATGGCATACTGTTGATTATTATAGCCTAGATATTAAGCCAATATTGGCTTTTTCATAGAAAATTTAATGTTCTTTGAAATAAAACATTTAATTTGGCAAGTTATTTTGGGATGCGTTTTTGTTACCAATAATTTATTATCACGAGGGATACATTGTAACACACAATGTGCAGTAGAATAAGAAACAATAAATCATTTTTTCTTTGAATATTCTCTAGCGGCTCAAATTTGGGCTCTTTCAACGATCTCTAATAATCTAGGGCTATCTCTATATCGTCGGTTCTCTCGAATTTTGGATCTTTTATTTTTAAGGTTCTTTAAAGATAATTCTAGTAATAACTTTTCATAGATAATATGATATCTGTGGAAAAGTAGGAATGATAAGATTTTTAAAAGTAAAGATTATAATAAACAAGAGATTCTCAACATTGTGAAATAGAATGTCGGGTATGAGAAGAGGCACAAATGTCAAAGGAAAAAATAGGGAAAGAAAGGATTAACTTCTAAGTGGATATTGTGATCAGATATTTTATAGATGGAATTTATAAAAATTCAGATATTTTCTCATGTTAATGATGGTTGGTTTTACAAGGAAGGAGTAGTAGAAACAATGATGGGAATGCGTAATATACGCCAAAACCTTTCATCACTGCATACTGAACTTTAAACTCTACGTTTCAGAAACATCAAGGGATATATTTGTAAACAATGGTGTCTAATCTCTCAGTTTTGTTTTCACACTCAGAAGAATTTCAGAAATGGAATGAGTTTTTCACAACTAGACTATCAAGTTTATTCTACGTGTAAATAATTTTAAAGTAACTTGATTTTTATATTTGTTGGAAAAAAAAATGTTATTTACTTGAATGGTTTTGTTAGATTGAGTTGATGAAACTTAAATAGGTAATTTATACTATTAAATTCTTGACCATGAATCGATTTTATAGCTCCGAAAAGCAAACTCGGCAAAGCTTATCATAATGGATATATGAAAAATTAAACTCTATACACAAAGATGAATACACACATTTCTAACACTCCATGAACCAAGTTAATTTGAGTAAGCTGGGATACAAATTATAATGATAAAATGAGGGTGAGGCTGTTGCCTTTTTCAACAAAGGTGAGTGCAACCTTGATTACTTGATCGTATAGAGTCTCCTGTAATAAGCTACGTGGCTTTACTCTTCTAACTTTCTCCGGTGAGTTCAGTTCAAATTTGGTCGTCTGTAGGTACAAGAGTGGGACTGATGATGGTTAATCCCAGGAATAGTTTGATGTCTTCGGTCGTAAAACGCACCATAAGTTTTGTAAAACACAAAAAATGTAATAACGATCTATTTTATTCTTTTTATATGGTTTTTCGATTGTGTTGGTGTAACGCCGAACATTTTTACAAGAAACCATTGCTTCTCTATTTCATACTTAAAATCTTCAGCTAGGGCTCTCGGAGACAACCTCCCGGAAGGAGAAACCGAAAGCGAGCAGCGTTCTGAATCAAAAACGCAGGAAGATGTACAGCAGATGCAGAAGGCGGAATAGGTCCGATTTTGCTAATCAAAGTTTTGAAACTGTATTCTTCAGGAAGCATGTCAAAGAGATCATAACCTTTACATATATGTTTTTGTATCCTCGAATAATCAAGAAACTCCTTCCGCCTCACTCTATCCGCATGGCTATAACCTTTCATCTTGAAAACAAACTCGTTGAGACGTCTGAAACAGAAGCTACAATGCCAACCAGCGTCAGATAATATCAAATCTGTCTGTCGTGAGTGACGGTATTGAGTCCATTTAGCGCTGTATATATGTACAGATGCTCTCCAACTACTGAAATCAACAGGAAACTCAAAGGAATACATGTAATCTCTCATCTCTAAATGCATTACATTCGGCATCCCATCACACCACTGTAGAAACTTCACAGTATGAGGACTCGGAATCTCATCTGCATCTGACATTATCACAGCGTCTCCATCAGACACACCTGCTTCTCTGAGCAACCAGTTCATTGCAACCCGTTGTCGCCCTTCAAGCAAGAAAGGGTCTTCCTGTTGTTTCCCCTGTAAACGCTTTTTCCCAGGAAACACTCCGTGCACAATCTTACCCTCAGCGAACGCGAATCTCTCCTTGTTGGAATCGAAAAAGAGAGGCTTTGGGATTCCAGTGAACGTAGTGTTTGATTCCAAGATCACAAACTTTGTAACGTAAGGTCCTAGCTCCTGCCATCTGAGTTCGAGAAGGTCGAGTTCGTTGCTGAAGATGATGGCATCAAAGACTTGCCTTGGTTCCGTCCGTGGCTCCCAACCATGGAGTTCACAGAGATGTGCCATGGAGACATTCTCGGCGTAGTAATGTGGTATTCGTTTGAAAGGTGGTGGTGGTTTGTCCCAAAGAGGACGGAAAAGATATGATATAGTTTGAAGATTTGTGAAGATACCAAACAAACATGTCAAGAAAAGTATAAGAAGAGTTGACAATATAAGTTTAGGTGGCGATTTACGCAACGATCGGATAGTCATTTCATTCCTGCATTAGAAATAAGACAAAATAGCTAAAAGATGTTAAATTGATTCAGACAATCAAATTAAGCTTCATCAAGCAAACATATCTGACTAAAGGGTTTGGTCCGAAACAACAAACATCAAGTGGGTTTGGTCCGAAACAACAAACATCGAGTTAAGACAATACATGGTCAAATATGAGAAAGTTGAAGCCAGAATTTTGCATACCCTTCAGGAAGATTCTTTTCTCAGATCGGTAAAGCAAAAAAGAAAAAAATATAACTTAAATTCATATCAAATTGAAAAAAAAGCAAATTGAATTCTTTAATGACAGAATGAAACAATAAACACTTTTGAATCTCGAAATCCAAGAAAACGTATTTGTTTTCCAGATTTGACAAGACGGAGAAATTAAAGGGGAAGATACCTTTTTCCAGATTTCTCGAGGTTTTCAGATTATTACAGCGAAACAAAAAATAGCTCCGAGATTTAAGTTATTTTAAAGGAGAGATGAGAACCAAAGAAGCGTGATAATTTTCGCTCAATGAATATATTTAGCTTTGATTTCTCAAATCAACAAAATAAGGAATCTGATGGGTGTTTCTTAGGTCGCTCACGTCTGGAGAGTGTAAAACGACAACTAAACCACATACATCCGTTGATCGAAAGAAAAAAAAACACATAAAAATGTGTAAAAAGAATCTACTATAGTGGGAATGACACATGTTTTTTTTCCAAGTTAAAGATTAACTTGTAGTATTAAAACTAATAATAGAACAGTTCCCTAACACTATTATGCTCTTTTATTTGAGTGAAATTTTTAGAATAACAATAAAAGTTTAAAATTTGCAAAAAAAAATATAAAAAAAAGCAAAAATAAACTGAGTTTTTTTGTTGTCAACTTTTGACATTAATATCCCCTTTAATATTGTAGGATATTGGATTCGAACCTCAGACATGTGTCACGAATTTAAGAGGTGACCACCACTATGTTACATGATTCTGATAACCGCAAACTTAAGGCAAAATTTTTTATACATTACATATAAATTCCAAAATACTAGATAGAATATGGGTGGTTTGGTGGAGTATAATCATTCTTACCACGTATATAGATTGTTAATTAAATGATGGATTTAAAAGAATTTAAATCTAATTTCAATGTATTATTATTTAATTAGTAAATTTAAATTATATTTTAAAATCCTGTGTTATTAAATTTTATATTTATAATCATACATCATAAATTTTTAAATATTTTGTTATTTAATTAATATTTCAAATATTTCATTAAATTGATTTTTATTCAAAACTAAATGATTTTTAAAGTTGTTGTCTATAGAATCATTTGAAATAAATTCCAATGAATTACAAATGAATATTTTTTAAAAAAATTAAAATATAAAATATAGTGTAGAAAGTATAGAATCTACATACGCAAACTTTTAAAACCAATATCATGAAAATTATAAAAACCTAAAAAATTGAGTTTAAATCTATAATTGAATAACATCTTCTAATTACCATAGAATTTTGTTGCAGGGTGAAATCTTTCTCTGCTTCTGTGTATATACACCAAATTTCAGGCACGACCGTCTGGTTTTATGGGAAGAAATCAAACGTAATATTGTTTATTTGGTGCTACACATCCTGCTACACATCCTAGCTTCAAAGGACCATTTCGGTGCTGAGTTTGGGTTACTGATCAGACGGGTATACGAGAGTTTTAGTCCATAGTAGTGGACTGCGAGTTAGAGGATATTGGCTATGCATGTCCCAAATACACATGGTGGAATCAGAGAGAAATTGATCCTATTAGGAAAAAGCTTGATAGAGCTTTAATCAATAATCACTTAAACAACAACTTTACTCAATCGCATGCAGCTTTTAAGAAAATGGTATATCGGATCCCTCAAGATCTCAGCCTATGAGACTTCCAAGGATCAACGATTATAAGAGTTTTCCAGTTAGATGAGTGGAGGAGGCCAATCTTGAGAGAATGTTTTGTTGAGGAAGATGTCCGACTCATCAGTCGGACAAGGTCAGGGGGCTATGGAGCAAAAAGTGGGTATTCTTGGATTTTCAATAATGGTGGTGAGTATTCGATTAAGTTTGGCAATTGGAATTGAATGAATGAAAGAATATGAGATTAAGAGATTTGAAGAATTAGAGAATGAAATATTAGAAAGATTTAGAGAGAATAATGATTTTATTAAGATAATGAGAATAATTATTTCTAAGTTACAAATGAGGAGAGAGATAAATATTTATACTAATCTAGTCTAGGCTTGTTTGGATACAAGGATTGTCTTATACATGAATAGCTACAAGGATATCATAATACTAAAACACAAACAAGCCTTAGACACTCCCTTTAGACTTAGACACACCCCTTAGACTTAGACACACTCACGCCTTTATACTAATATTAAAGGCTTTCTTACTTCATCATTTCTTCTACATTCCAACACTCCCCCTCAAGCTTAAGACATGGAGAATGCCTAAGCTTGCAACCATAAAACATTACCTCATTAAAAACCTAAAGAAGGAAAACCCAATTGGGACAGAACCTTTTCTAGGGAAAAAGAGTATAACATTCCATGTTAGGATCATGGTTGTGAAATGGTCATAAGGCCAAGCCTTGGATAGATGGAAGCGACATTCTTCAGAGTTGTTGCCTTGGTGAACACATCAGCTAATTGATCCTCACTCCTTGTTTAGCAAGGCAAAATGATTCCTTTTTCTTCTCTTACTTTGTGGCAGTCTACTTCTATATGCTTGGTCTTTTCATGAAACACAGAGTTGGATGCAATGTGTATAACAGCCTGATTGTCACAATAGATGGTGATAGGTTCATCACACCTCACAGTTAGATCCTCAAGAATTTGCTTCAGACAAATGCATTCATTTGTAAGCTTCCTCATGGCTCTATATTCTGATTATGCACTAAAGCATGACACCACCTTTTGCTTATTGGTTTTCCAAGTCACAAGGTTCCTTCCTATGAAAGTACAATAGCCTGTGGTACTTCTCATATCCTCCCTATCTCCTGCCCAATCTGCATCACAATAACCAACCACATTTGTGTTTCTATTGTAACCCATCCATATACCTTGTTCATGAGTGCCTTTTAAATATCTCAAAATTTGGTTTGCCATCTCCCAATGTCTCATCTTTGGACCTTGCATGTGTTAAGATACCTGATTCACAGCAAAACATAAATCTGGTCTAGTGATGGTTAGATAAATAAGCTTACCAACCACTTTCCTATAGAGCTTAAGATCATGAAAATCAATTTCTTCATCTAGCTCCCCCTTAGTTACGATTTTATAATCTTCTTTTAAGGGTGTTTTGGCTGGTTTAGCTTCCATTATACATGTAGAGGTTAGTAAATCTACAACATATTTCCTTTGAGATAAGAAGAGACTTTCCTTGAACCTACACACTTCAATTCCTAAGAAGTATTTAAGTTCTCTTAGATCCTTAATATCTAAGACACACTTCAAGTATTTTTTTGTAGATGCAATACCAACACTATCACTACCAGATATGATTATATCATCTACATAAATGAGAATTACCATAATACCTTCTTTACTCTTTTGAAGCCTTTATCCATGAAGGTTAAACTTAGCTTATGGTACCAAACTCTTGGATATTGTTTAAGGCCATAGATGGCCTTCCTCAGCCTAAGTATGTTGTCGGCCCTTACCTCTTCCTCTAGACCTAGTGGAGGTGATATGTATACCTCTTCTTCTAATTCACCTTGTAAGAATGCATTCTTAACATCCATTTGCCATAACTCCCAATCAAGGTTAGTAGCAAGTGCAAGAACAACATTAACAGAATGAAGCTTAGCTACAGGTGCAACGGTATCCCTATAATCTTCACCATATGTCTGAGTAAAATCTCTAGCCACAAACCTAGCTTTATATCTATCAATTTCACCATTGCTCTTGTATTTAATGGTAAAAATCCACTTAGAACTTACAACACTTTTTACTTTAGGTAAAGTGGCTGGAGTATATGTACCATTCCTTTCCATAGCTTTTTTCTCAGCTAAGATAGCTTCCTTCCATTCCTTCTTGGTCATAGCTTCCTCATATGTCATTGGAATCTGTTCCTTATCAAGACTTGAAATAAAAACAACATTATTAGTAGGTAAGTGAGCAATATTACAAACTCCCTGATCATGATGAACCACAACATTCCCATTGTAGAACACTGGTGGTTTCCTTTGTCTTGTGCTCCTTCTTAGGACTGTAGGTGGAGCTTCTTGGATAGGATCCTCCTCTTCACCTAAAACTTCAATAAGAGTAGGCACATCTCTTGATCTTTTGGAAGCTGAGATTACGATTGATTCAGATCCTGCTGAGTCTTGTTGGACATGAGTAAATGTTTCTCCCCCCCCCATCTTCAAGAGGAGGAAGGCCAGGAAAACTGAAGGAACCAGACTGTGGAATGGACGGGCCGGCTGGGGTTGATGGCCGCGGCCCGGCTGGCTGTACCGTGGCTGGCTGGCTGGGGCTGGACACGGCTGGTTCAGGATGAGGAGAAGTGAACGTGGGCTGATGCGGTGAAACTATGCCAATGCTCTCCAAAAGCCTCCTCAAGTTCTCAGCTTGGTCTGATCTTGTTGTGGAGATGTCCTTGAATTGATCTCAAATTCCTTCTTCATAGAAACCTTTGGATTCTTGGAATTTGGCATCTCCTGATACCAAGACTCTTCTAGTCTCTGGATCATAACATTTATTTTCTTTCTGGATAGAAAAATACCCAATGAACATAGTTTTGGTACTCTTTGGGTCCAGCTTTTTCCTTTGCTCCTTTGGAACTAATACAAAACAAACACAACCATAAAACTCTTAAGTGGTCAATATTATGTCTAGTTTTTTTTGGTACCTCAAATGGAGACAAGTCATCTAGGACTTTTGTAGGAGTCCTATTAATCAAGTAACATACAGCTACAAGAGTGTCCCGCAAAAATCTTTTGAGAACATTCATGTGGAACATCCTTGTTCTCACAATCAAATGCCTATTATTCCTTTCAGCCACTCCATTTTGTTGTGGAGTGTAAGGACATCTGGTTTGATGTTCAATGCCATGCTTGGCCAAGTGTTGTTGAAGTCTGGTGTTAGTGTATTCTCCTCCATTATCTGTTCTAAAGCATTTAATACTTGCATTGTATTGATTAGTAACATATACTTGAAAATTTAGAAATACATCAAATACTCTATCTTTAGAACTAAGCAAAGTGACCCAAGTATATTTGGACTTTTCATCAATAAATATCACAAAATACTTATGGTTTTCTCTAGATGGGAATGAAGATGTCCAAACATCATAAGTATGCAAAGATCTTTCAAAAAAAGTTTTGCAATGCTTTCCAAGTATACAAGAATCACACATATCCTTTGGTATTAACCAGAACAATCAGTTCAAGTGCTGAAGAATGAGGATGTCCTAATCTAGCATGCCAAAAGATCAGAATCATTACTAAAAGAACTAGCATTAACAGCCGCTTCTAGCCCACTAGTTTTAGTCCTATCTTCAAGCACATACAAGTCATTTCTTGTGGTTCCTTCTCCAAATCTTCTACTAGTCTCAATATCCTGAAACTAGAAATCATTAGGACCAAAGATAACTTGACAATTTAAATCAGTAGGAGCTCTTTTAACTGTAAGCAAATTAGAAGTAAAAGAAGGCATGTAAAAGACTAGATTCTTTATCAAACAACTTAAGTTTTCCTATGCCTTTAATTGGTAATTTAATTCCATAGCAATGAAAACATTACCTAAGGCAGGTTCTACATTCTCTAGTAATCCTAGATCACTAATAATATGGTGAGAAGCACCAGAATCAACAACCAATGATTTAGAGGCATTAGAAGTTAAAGAAGTTTGAAAAGAAACAAAAAAGTTTTACCCAACACATTACCATCAATAATTGCTTTGAGAAGAGCTTCTGGATCTGATTTTGTCACAAATTCAGATGTTGAAGACATGACACTGGTTGAGGCTGAGTGACAATGGGAGTTGGTACATGCTTTTCAAGAGGCCTCCTGCTTGTACATGCCAAGGCTGCTTGCTTGCAGCTGAGTATTGCTGGCTGTGGGTGGTTGTCTTTCAAGGGCCCACCTTGGCTTCAGCTCAGGGTGAAGTATCCAACACTCCTTCTTTGTGTGGCCACTCCTTTTACAATGATCACAAGTTGGTCTCTTCTTCCTATTTTCATTTGTTGTAGTTGATTTGAAGAAACTCTTGTGTGCAGCCACCAATTCAGCCTTGTTGCCAAATAGACCATGGGATCCTTGCTACTTTTGGATTTGACCACAAATATCTTCCAAGCTAGGAAGCTTATCATACCTGAGAATATACTTAATAAGATCTGAGTAAGTAGTGTTAAGAGTTAATAACCCAAACACCTTATCTTGTTCTTTTATTTCAAGGAGAACAATTGGATCAATGGTGGCTGGTCTTAGCATCTCTAGTTCAGCCCAAAATGCCCTAAATGCTTTGTGAATTCTGCATCCTCCTGCTTCAATTCATTCAAATTTTCACCTCAAAAACTCTTAAGATGTTAGTGGTGTTTTCATACACTTTTTGCAAAGTGTCCCAAAGTTCTTTAGCATTCTCACAAAAAGAATAAGCCTCTAAGAGATCACTAGCAAGATAGTTTTGAAGTATAGAGAGTACCAACTGGTCTTCTTGGTACCATTTGGCTTGAGTAGCCACAGCCTCACTAACTTCAGCAACTTCATTTTCTTCAAGACATTGTTTGAAATATGATTTCAAAGGTGTTTGCCATCCAATGTGGTTTTCATGGTCCTAAACCATAAAAGATAGTTTGTTCCATGTAGAATGACAGGAGCTCTAAATGTGGTTTGCACTTACATGCTTCAAAATTGATCTGAATGAAGCTTGTCAATGGTTGGAATGAGCTGGTCGGGTCGCTTGGGCCGTTGGACGGTTGGTCATAACGCTTGGGATACGTTCTGGTCGGGACGAATTGATCTGGTCGGAACGCTTGGGGCGTCTTGTACATAGGAATGCAGAAGCAGGAACACGTGATAACCAGGTGGGACACGGGAAAAGGCAGACCGCATGACCTAGTGATCTCTTCAAGACCGCATGTACACAAGTGAAGACCTTGGGCGCGTGGGACAGCCTGGCCGCATGAACAAGAACTTATTCAACAGTCTTCAACCAACTCAACCAACTCCTGCAACATATTTTAACTAAGTCCAACCAACTTCTAACAGTCCTTATCTTCACAACCATGATCAACAAGCACAAAATCAAATTTTTATTAACAATCCAAAAATTCAAGTTTCCCTCCTTTTTCAGAATTTCAAAGTTTAATAAGGAAATCAAGAAAATTAATCTTGAAGACTTAAAATCCTATGATTGAGATCAAATTTCGTGGAGACCCTCACAATATGCTTATCTAACTTTCAAGATTCAAAGATTTGAAGAAAACTGAGAAAGGATAAGAATTTTATCACTAGATTCTTGTGAGAGGCGATTTCTGATGTCTTGCTGAAAACTTCAAGAACTTCTTTCAAACGTAAGAGAATTAAGTTTCTCTTTCTTTAAAGAGAAACTAGACTCGAAGGGCTTGATTTTAGGATTTTTAAAAACACGATTTGATGAATATTTGACGATGGAATGCTCGGAGAAACACGGAGGTTCCCAGCGAAGGCAATTACGGAGGTCCAGTGCAGGAAAATTCGTAACTTTTGATTCCCGTGTTCAAATGATGCAATTCCAATTGACGTGGCTTCAGAACTCACCGAAGAAAAATCAGAAAAAGAAGATCGTCAAAATCTGCCATGGTTTAGCCGGAATTTGCGATCCAATATGACAGACAAGATAGGACTAAAGAACAGATTGAGATGAAGATGATTTCTTCTTGATTCAAAGATTTAATGAAGAATTTTACCCAGATTTGATGTAACCTGTCTCTGATACCATGAAAGAATATGAGATTAAGAGATTTTTAAAATTAGAGAATGAGAGATTAGAGAGATTTAGAGAGAAGAATGATTTTATTTAAGAGAATAAAAATAATTTTTTCTAAGTTACAAATGAGGAGAGAGATAGATATTTATACTAATCTAGTCTAGGCTTGTTTTGATACAATGATTGCCTCATACATTAATGGCTACAAGGATATCATAATACTAAAACACAAACAAGCCTTAGACACTCCCCCTAGACTTGAACACACTCACGCCTTTATACAAATATTAAAGGCTTTCTTATTTCATCATTTCTTCTTCACTCTAACAATGAACAAGGTAAAGATGAAATCAGAGAGTTTGAAGATGAATAATCACAGTTTCAACCCTTTGTTTCAAGAGGTATGTAGGACAAAAGTCCCACAAAAGATTAATAATTTCCTTTGGAGAAGTCTTGCAAACTGTATTGCAGTTTCTGACAATATGAGAAAAAACGGCTCACAAGAGAGAGTCAATGCCCAAGATGTGCCAAAAGTAGGAGAATTATTAACCATGTGCTTTTCCAATGCCCATGTGCAAGATTAATTTGGACACTCTCCCCTACAAGCTTCATCTTCAATCATCAAGCATCAGATAGATAAAATATGGTGTCCTGGTTGCTTCGGTCAAAGTATATGTCAGAGCTCTAGAAACAACGCTTACATTGTGTACAATGGATTATGTGGAGGATCCGGAAAGCCAGAGATGATTTATGCTTCTCTGGCATCAGAGTAAGATCTCAACAGATAGTGGACATGGCAAAAACGGATGTCGATGAATGGCTTGAACACTATGTTAAAGAAAAGAACCATGGTACCCGTTTAATCCAATCGCTGAACACCATTCACTGGAAGCCACTTCCCTCAGGTACTTTTAAATGTAGTATAGATTCAGCTTAAGTAGACAATACGGACCAAACATGTGTTGGCTACATTCTTAGAGATAGTGAGGGGCAGGTTAAATGGATTGGTGCAAAAGCTTATCCTTGTGCCCCATGTTTTGGAAGATGAAGCAATAGCTCTTGTACGGGCCCTTAATTATGTCAGAAAATTAGGTTTTGGTGAGGTTGAGTTTGAGAGAGACTAGAAAACTCTTATTCAGGCTGTTCAGAATCATTGGCTACGTCTACACAGGGTCGGTCCATTGATTTTTGATATCTCATGCGAAATTTTTTTGATGTCTTTATACTTTATTATAATATTATAAATAAAATATCAATTATTTTATTAAAAAATCTAATTTCATAAATGTTTTATTAAAAAAAAATTAGTACTGGAATATATTTATTATTGCATTCTTTTACTGAAAAATCATTCATCAAACTCACATAGCAAAGATCTTGACTGTTAGCAAAGCTAACCCATTTGTTCTCTTTTGTGATATGGTAGATCAAAAATAATTCTTTAGAAGTTTTAATGTTTTAAAAAAAAATTTTGCCATAGCAAGTGAAACCGGAATAGTCAACAATATGCGATAAGCGGTTCATGTATTTGGATAACAACCTTCTATTCTTTTTAGAAAATCAAATATTTTAATAGACTTACCCACTTCATTCGATAAACATTTGAAAGATGAAAAAAAATGAATCTCAAAAGTCAATTTTCTCTTAACTAGTCTATCTTTTTTCTTAACTATTAATTATAAATATAAAATTAATTAAAAAAGAAAAAAAATCCAAAACAAATCACCACGTGCTATTACAAAAAAATACACTAATTTTTTTTAAAAAAAATTAACATTTTTTTCAAATAAACATATTGATCCATAATTTGATTTTTCTATATATATGATTTTGTTTTGGATGCTCTAGGTCTAGACCTTGGTTGCTTGAACCGAGCCTGCATTTACAAAACCTAACAAGTAAAATCATCGCTCGACTTAGTAATAATCTTAGAGCCTTTTTCAACTTTACATGAAGATATGTGTATCAATGTGTAGATCTTATCGCTAAGAAAGTTTTAATTTCTCCAGTTTACTATGCTTTTTTAGATTGTAATGTACCATTGGCATTGGAGATGTCTCATTTAGTGGAAGCTGAGAAGCATTATGTATCTCGTTAGTATCAATATGAAATAACTATGCTTTGAGTAAAAAAGAATGGGAAGAGAAGGGGAAATAAAATATACCACTTTCAATTCTTTAATTAATGATGGAGCATAACCAATTCATGGATGTAGTTAGAACTGTATAGGCACAAAAAAGCCCTTATATTACCCGAGGTCAACGTTGCAAATGTTTCATCGTAAATTATAGCTTCCCCAGAGCTTGGAGCGCTCAATAAGGATAAAAATGGAAATTTTACAATGAAAACTAAGTTTGTATATGAAAATATAGGTGTAAAGCAGGAGTTAGTTTTGCATAACCCGTGTTCAAAAACTTTTGAAGAAGAGGCTGCAAATGCAAATGAGTGGAATCATTTTGGAGGAGTTTAAGAGAAGATCTTAGGACAGAAATGAAAATCACATGGTTTAAATATGGTAAGCAAAATACCATCTTCTGTCACCGGGTTGTGCAGACAATAAATCTATAAAAGACTATTATGATGTTAATTAATGCTGCATTTGAGTTACTCACTGTTCCAAAGGACATTTAAACCGAAGCTATAAATTACTTTAAGGTGTTTTGCAAGTAAGCTCCACTCAAGATTCTGCTCGTCTTGCGTAAGAGCTGACAAACTTACTAGAGTATCAATGTGATAGACTAAGGCTGCTCTTTTGGTTCATACGTTAACTAAGAAGGAAATCAAGAGAGCTTTTTGATCCATGCGATCTGGCAAGACACCAGGTCATGATGGTTATATGATGAATTCTTTGTTGTGGCATGGTGTGTGGTAGGTGTTAATTTGATAACAGTAATCCAATCGTTCTTCTTGAATGGTTCAATGTCTAACGGTGTCAATGCTACGATGCTAAAGCTCATCCCAAGAAAACTGTGCATAAATCATGCTGAATTATACGTCTATTGCATGTTGTAACGCAATATACAAGGTGATAGTGTAAATTTATATATATACATATATATATATATTTAATGACTTAATTCTAAATAATGAACCATGATTAATCCATAACTTTTGATTTAACAATTTGATGAATTGAAATAATGAACAGATAATTAGAAAAAGAAAAAATCTACTAACATTTATCTATTGGAATGTTTTTCTAGTTTTCTCAATGCCGCTTGATTGATTTTTTTTTTCATTAATCATCATTTTTCTCTTATTCTTTCATGGAAAAAATAAGAACTATTATATCTCTTCTTGTGTATGTGTTTGTGTGATTAATTTATCCACATACCAAAAACCAATTATGTCATTCTTTTTATAGGATTAGTTGGTGTCTACCATTCACATCCTTTAATACATAATATATATTATGCATATTTATATACTCTAAACCATAATGTATATTCATGTGCATTATATAACCTTATCAAAATATTATTTAATGTTAAAGGAAGAGGATCATCATCATGCCCATTCCAATATTTTGTAATCGAAACTGATTCATCAAAATTTTGTCTATAATATATTGGAACCGTAAACCATTCTATTGCAATAATATCCCTTGTATCAACAATAGGAACAACCCCTTCAGGTGTAACTAGAATTCTTCAACCTGAGTTTCATTAAAGTTTACCTTCTAGATCTCGAACTCCCACTAGTTTTACCATCTTCAATAAACGTGCATTTCCCTATTTAAGACGTACCCTTTAGACTTTTCTGGATAACTATTGAAAATTCCACAAACAGTCTTTAATGCGTATATCCACAAGGATAATGGAAGCTACAAATAATTAACATACTTCTAACTATTTCCATTAGAGTACGGTTTTGGCTTTCAGCTATATCATT
Organism: Streptanthus diversifolius; assembly: GCA_039880935.1. NCBI lineage: Eukaryota > Viridiplantae > Streptophyta > Magnoliopsida > Brassicales > Brassicaceae > Streptanthus > Streptanthus diversifolius. The sequence goes on from JAXGFM010000001.1 coordinate 6,303,157, forward strand.
CTGCTGAGGAGTTCCAGGCATTGTGTATTGTGAACAAATACCTCTACTTTCTAGAAGCTTTGCAAATGGACCATAACATTGTCCACTTTTGGTGATTTTCCATAAAATTCACCACCTGTATCTAACGTCACAACTTGAACCTTCTTTTCTAGCTGTCTTTCCACTTCATCAATGAACTTTTCAAGTACATCCACTAATTTAGCCTTCTCATGCAGCAAATATGTATAACTAAAGCATGAATAGTCATCAACAAAGGTACTAAAAAATCTTTCACCACTCCAAGATGGAGTATCGAACGGGCCACAAATATCTGTGTGTATTAACTTTAACATCAAAGTACTTCTTGTTGTTGGTTTCTTTACAATGTGTTTTGTATGTTTACCTTTAATACAATTTATACACATATCTAGGTCACTGAAATCTAATGGATGTAATATATAATTCTTTACTAACCTCATCATCCTTTCTTTGGATATGTGACCTAATCTTTTATGCCAGAAAAAATCTGAACTTACATTTAATGCACTACGTTTTATACCTTGATTATAAAAATTAAACAAAGATCCATAAAAACTTTCATTATGTTGAACCGATACAAGGAATCAAACAATGTACCACTTTCATAAAAGTAATCATTTCGATACAAGAGAGAAAAAACCATGTCCAATCTTAAAATTAAAAGCTAAATTATCCAGCCTACTGACATAAACAAGATTATGAGTACATTCAGGTATAAAGAGACAACTTTCAAGATCGATATAACAACTTTTGTCTAAAATCAATGCATACATCCCAATGCCCTCTATCCTTGCTTTCATCATGTTTCCCATGAACATATTCCTTTCAGTTCCTTTAATGGGCTGAATTGAACTGAATTTCTGTTTAACGTGAGATACATAAGTAGATGCATCAGAATCAAGCCACCCAGTATTTCTAGGCACTTCAACAAGATTCAGTTAAGAAAAAACATATGAATGTTGTGTACCTTTCTTGTAAAACCATGCTTTTCTGGTCGGAAAATCCTTCTTGATGTGCCCCTCTTTTCTACCAAAGAAGCACGTCGCGACTTTATGGATCTTTCTTTCGTGTCCTTTAATGATAGACTTATCCATTTTCTTGTCCCTACTTGGTTTTCTTTAGCTGCTAGCACTGAAATTTCCAAGCTATGTGATAAGATCAACCTGGTTCCTCATCTTCTTAAGTCTCCCCTCCTGCCTGAACCAACATAGTCTTTAATTCCTTAAAGTTCCATTTATCTTTAATGGTATTGTCATTCACTTGGAACTGGCTATATTCAGGAGGGAGAGAATTCATGATGAATTGGACCAGGAAAAACTCATGAACTTCCATACCGAGGACTGATAACTTACTTTCCAAGTTAGACATATGTGTGACATGATCATGAATTGTCTGAGACTAGTCGAATCTTTTCGTGGTTACGTCGCTCATAAGGCTTCCCACTATCAACTTATCAGCCAACTCAGATTAGGATTGTTCTTTGATTTGCAGCATGAACTCTCTAAATTTTCATGTCTTGGGCATTGATGGTTTTACACTTTATGTCATCAACATTCTCACGAGGTTCAAGCACAACTGGTTTGATCGCTCCACGTCTCATAACGAGACTTTTCTAGTTCTGAGCTAGCAAATGTAAGGACTGTTGACTCATCATCCGTGAGTATGGTTTGATCAAGGGACATTACATCCAAGGAGAATTTAATATGTTCAGATCATTCCCCATCATTCAGACCATTGAATTTGAAGACAGAGTTTTCAGATGTAAACAAACTAGATGAAGCTGCAGCATTTCAACATGCTTACCTTTAATGATTTAAAACTTTACATCAGAATCATAAGGTAATATAATGTAAATATTTTATTGTATATATTCAAGCAAACTTTGGACAATACTTTAAATATATACACATTACATGATACACTCTTTAGATTTAAACTTTAATAATCGGTCAACTTCACACATACGAGTTAATAGCAATGCTTCTTTTGGGTACACACACCATTAACCGTAGGCGAATAGATTAATACTTAAGGTGTCACCTAATGATTCACCGTTTTGTGATCTCCTAGGATATAGTTTGTGAACAATCGATCATTAAATTTTTTAATATCATTTTGCATTCATATCTCATGATCAATTATAAAGTTTATTTTAATTTCACAAATAGTATAATAAGACCATTTTGGTGGTTAACATGTTATAATATATGTAAACTTTTGATTAAGAAGATAGTATTACATAATTTTATCCACAACAGCGGAAATGGTTAGTACTCATCGTTTCATGAACAATAACTTCATGAACAATAAGTTAATATTCATTTGATATTGTTTGTTGTGATACTATTCATTGCGGTTACTATTCATCGTTACTGTTCATTGTCATTGTTCATCGTCTTCATGAACAATAGCAATAACGATTAATCATCTTCATGAAATATTATTTTTTGGGAAAATTTCAGAAAATTCATTTTTCTTTCATATCTTTCAATTTTCATCAATTTTTAACAACTTTTCAAAATTTCATTTATCAAAAAAAAAAAAATTATTTTTCTATTTCACCAGTCAACTCGTTTCTAATGAATCAAAGTTAATTGATTGGCTCTAATACCAAATGTAAATTTATATATATATATATATATATATATATATATATATATATATATACATCTTTAATATTTTTATTGCAAATTATAAACTAGGATCAATCCATAACTTTTGATTCAACAATTTGATGAACTGAAATAATTAACACGTAATTAGAAAAAGAAGAAATCTATTAACCTTTATCCATTAAAATATTTTTCCAGATTTTTCAATGTCTTGCTTGATTAGTTTCTTCTTCCCTTAATCTTCTCTTTTTCTTATTTTTTATGGAGAAAATAAAAACTATTCTCTTTCTTTTCTTGTATATGAGTTTCTGTGATTAATTTTTCCACATAAGAACAACCAATTATGTTATTCATTTTATAGGATTACTTGGTGTCTATTGTACACATCCTTTAATACACAATATATTTTATTCACATTTATATACTTTAAACCATAATGTATATTCATGTGCATAATATAATCTCATGAGAATGTTATTTAATGTTAAGGAAATAGAGTCGTCATCATATCCATTCTAATATTCTGTAAATGAGACTGATCCATCACACTTTTGTCTATAATATATTGGAATCGTAAACCATTCTATGAATTTAAACTATAATAATTAAACCGTTAATTTCATAACCACATTAATGAATATAATCTTACAAATAACAAATATAATCACAAGAAGAGTTAAGCTTCAGACACAATGCAACCAAACTATAGTGCATTTATATAGGAGAGACTTGTACTCGATAATGTGTTACTTGCAACAAAATTGGTGAAGGATTATCACAGATAAAAAAAATCCTCAAGAAGTGCTCTGAAGCTAAAAAACACAAAAGCTTTCAACAAAGTAAGTAGGTTTTCATGGTAGAGATTTTGAGAGCAAGGGGATTGCCAGAACTATTTGTCCCATGGATCATATGATTTATCTCTTGAATTGATTTTTTGGTAAATTTTAATGGGGAGTTAGAAGGGTTTTTTATAAGCACTTTTGAGCTCAGACATGGATGTTCTGTCAGACATGGATGTGATAGACATAAATGTGCTCTCACATTGACTAATTCAATCTACAAAGAATAGAAAATTGGGGTTCATCCAAATGTGTAAGGAGATATGTTTAATGACCGCGATCGAAAATCCTTAAAAGGGTAAAACTGGCAAGAGCGGAAAAAAGGAAAAATCCAGGGAATATGTGTGACCAAAGACCGCCACCCAATCCCAAGGCTAGACGACATGTTGGATGAGCTGAGTGGGGCAACCATCTTTTCTAAGGTGGATTTGAAGAGTGGGTATCACCAAGTGAGGATGAGAGAAGGGGATGTGTGGAAGACCGTCTTCAAGACCAAGCATGGCTTGTATGAGTGGCTAGTCATGCCATTCGGCCTCTCCAATGCCCCAAGCACCTTCATGCGCCTCATGCACCATATCCTTAGACCTTTTATGGGCAAGTTCTTAGTTGTCTATTTTGATGATATTTTGATATATAGCTCCTGCTTGTCTGATCATGTATTGCATTTGGAACAAGTCTTAGAGACTCTTAGGAAGGAACGCATGTTTGCCAATTTATCTAAATGCAACTTTTGCACAGATGAGGTTGTTTTCCTTGGCTTTGTGGTCAGCTCACAGGGACTCAGGGTGGATGTGGAGAAGATAGAAGCCATACTTGGCTGGCTTAAACTGACCTCCATCAGTCAAGTTAGAAGTTTCCATGGATTGGCCAGTTTCTACCGGCGCTTTGTGAAGGACTTCAGCACCTTGGCTGCACCGTTAACCTCCCTGATCAAGAAGAACACGGGTTTTGAATGGGGAGAGACGCAAGAACAAGCCTTCTTGGAGCTCAAGTACCAGCTGATCCATGCACCTATCCTTGCCTTACCCAACTTTGAGAAGACTTTTGAAGTGGAGTGTGATGCCTCAGGAGTAGGCATAGGGGCGGTTCTGCCTCAAGGGAGAAGACCAGTGGCCTACTTTAGTGAGAAGCTAACCGGTGCTACCCTGAACTACCCAGCCTATGACAAGGAATTGTATGCATTGGTCAGGGCAATGCAAATGTGGCAGCATTACCTCTTGGCTAGAGAGTGTGTGATCCATACAGACCATGAGACTTTGCAACATCTTAGAGGCCAAACTGTATTGAAGAAAAGGCAAGCTAGATGGCTGGAGTATATAGAGACCTTTCCCTATGTGATCAAATACAAGAAGAGAAAGGAAAATGTGGTGGCGGATGCTTTGTCAAGGAGGTATGCTTTGATATCTACAATGGATGCTAAAGTCTTGGGATTTGGACACTTGAAGACCATGTACCCTGAAGACCCAGACCTTAAGACAGCCTATGAAGAGCATGGGACAGGAGCATACACGCGGTTCTTTCTCCATGATGGGTTCCTTTTTAAGGACAAACGGTTGTGCATTCCCCAATGCTCAATGAGGGAGTTGCTTGTAGAGGAAGCTCATGGTGGTGGCCTTATGGGTCATTTTGGAGTTGAGAAGACCCTCAGTGTTCATAAGGAACATTTCTACTGGCCAAAGATGAAGAAGATGGTAGCCACCCACTGTGATCAGTGCATCACCTGCAAGAGAGCAAAGTCCAGACTCCACCCCCACGGCCTGTACATGCCCCTGCCAGTCCCCACTCTAACATGGGTAGACATCTCCATGGATTTCGTTTTGGGGTTGCCAAAGATTCAACACAAGGACTCGGTGTTTGTGGTGGTGGACCGTTTCTCCAAAATGGCTCACTTCATACCCTGCTCAAAGACCAATGATGCCTCTCAGACCGCGACCCTATTCTTCAGAGAGGTGGTGAGACTTCATGGCATTCCAAGGACCATTGTGTCGGATAGGGACACAAAGTTCTTGTCCCACTTCTGGAGGACTTTGTGGAAGAAGCTTGGTACCAAGATCTTGTTCTCTACCACGTGCCATCCTCAAACAGATGGACAGACCGAGGTGGTTAACCGCACCTTAGGAGCACTCTTGAGGTCAACAATTGGAGGCCATCTAACAACTTGGGTGGAGAGCCTTCCCTTGGTGGAGTTTGCCTACAATTCGGCCAAGCATTCTACCACAGGCATGTCCCCTTTTGAAGCTGTGTATGGCCGCAACCCAGACACTCCCTTGACCTTGGCACCCCTGCCACCGACCGAGACCATGGATCTTGAAGGAGAAGCTAAAACCGCAGCCATGAAGAGGATATTTGAGCAAGTGCACGGCAAGATTGAGAAGAGGAACGACCAAGTCCGATCTAGGATCAACAAGAAGAGGAAACAGCTGGTGTTCCAACCAGGAGACTGGGTGTGGTTACACCTAAGGCCAGAGCGCTTTCCCAACAAGCGCAAGCACAAGCTGGATTTCAGAGGAGATGGGCCATTCCAAGTGGTGGAACGCATCAATGACAATGCCTACAGGCTCAAGCTACCAGGTGAGTATAATGTGTCTTCATCCTTTTTTGTTTCTGATTTATCTCCCTTTGATGCACAGGATGTTGGCTCTTTGGAGACCAAAGCACTTGAAGAGGGTGGGGATGATGGGGTCATCCAAGCCACACCGATCCGGTATTTGGAGGATGAGGTTCAGACCACTCCATACGTGTCCCACCGCATCATGACCAGGAGTAGGGCCGCCCAAGGAGCTCAAGACAGGCGCAAGGATGATCAACCCCATGAAGACCAAGCAGAAGCCAATCTAGCTCATGCATCCGGTCATGGAGAGGAAGAGGAGATTGAAGACACCAGCCAGCCGCTTGACCATGTTCAGCTGGGTGTTCCTGACCAGGACATCCATGCACACAGCCTTAGGGATAAGGTCTTGTGTGTCCTTACTATTCTTGAGTAAGGGCACCCTTAAAGACCTTAGATGATTAGGATAAAAAGCCTAATTTCTAAGAAACGTGTTCACCGTTTGTAACCGATTGCCCCAGGGAATTAAAAGTTAGGAATTTTCTTGCATCGCACCTCCGCGAGTGCCTCCACCATTAACCTCCGTATTTCCTAGGTTATTCCGACGTCGATTCTTCATCAAATTGCGTTTTTCAAATTCCTAAACTCAAACCCTTTGAGTCTAGTTTCTGTTTAAGGAAAGCAGAACTCAATTTCATTTAGTTTGAAGGAATGCTTGAAGTTTCTCTTAGAGACGTCCTAAATCTCCCCTAACAAGAATCTGGTGATAAAATTCTAAACTTTTCTCAGTTTTCTAAATATTTGATTCTGAAAAGTTTAATAAGTATCTTTAAGGGTCTACACGAAATTTAGGTTCAATCTAATAGGTTTAAGACTTCAAGATTGATTTTCTTGATTTCCTTGTTAATCTTTGATAATTTAAAAGGTGGAATCTTAAATTTTTCTTTTTAGGATTGGTTTAAAACATATAATTCGAATTTGGATTAATTCTTGTTGTTAGTAAAGATAAGATCTGTTATTAGATGGTTGTAATTAGTTGAATCTTGTTGCAGGAGTTGGTTAAAGTTTATAGCAGGTTGTTGAAATTGGTTGCAAACTGTTGGAAGTTACTTGAACTGCAAGCTGCCCTGATTAGTTATTGTCACACACGCCTGTTCCTCGCCTCTGGTCACGCCTCTGGTTACGGCTCTTGTCACGCTCTTGTTCCACGCCTCAGCCGTTGTCCATGTACAAGTGCAACATCCTGTTCGTGATAGGAGAACGATAAATCATGTGATTGCTATCGTTCACCCATAGTATCGACCAGCTGTGGTATCACCCATAGTTCTCGCACTGACCAATCATTGGCCTCAACATTTTTCCGCGTCCTACCAAGCACTGTCCATTGTCCTGCGGTCTGATTACACGCTCACGACTGCATCCCATGGAACACAAGACCAGCGATCACGAGCTAGACCATAAGCGATCATGAACACTAGACTTGTCCCGACCAACAGTTCTTGCTTGTTCCGACAGCAAAGACCAGACCATTCTCCCAACACCTCAACAAGCACATCTGATCAGCATTCAAATAATTTTACCTGACGAGCTCAACCACACAATTCATCATGTTACTTGGATATCACAACATTGGTATCACGACATTCCAGCCACGTCCCAGCCACGTTCTGTCTCGACCAAATCATTATGACTGGCAACATTTTTTTTTATAAAAAAACATGGATATTCAAGCTACATTAAGAGATCCAGTCATTCTTCATGGAGTAAATTACCTCTTTTGGTCTAGGACCATGAAAACCACATTGGGTGGTAAAGGCCTTTGGAATCACATCTCTACAAATGGCCTTGAAGAAAATGAAGTGGCGAAATTAGTGAGGTTGTGGCTGCCCAAGCCAAATGGTATCAAGAAGACCAGTAGGTACTCTCTATACTTCAAAATTCTCTTGCTAGTGATCTTTTAGAGGCTTATTCTTTATGTGAAAATGCAAACGATCTTTGGGACACTTTGCAAAAAGTGTATGGAAACACCACTAACCTTTTAAGAATTTTTGAAGTGAAGAAGGCTTTGAATGAATTAAGGCAGGAGGATGCAGAATTCACAAAGCATTATGGCTCATTCAGAGCATTGTGGGCTGAGCTAGAAATGCTAAGGCCAGCCACCATTGACGCAATTGTTCTCCTTGAAAGGAAAGAACAAGATAAGGTGTTTGAGTTATTATTAACTTTTAATACTACTTACTCAGATCTTATAGCATATTCTCAGGTCTGATAAGCTTCCTAGCTTGGAAGATGTTTGTGCTTGGAAGATGTTTGTGCTCAAATCCAAAAATAGCAAGGATCTCATGGATTATTTGGCAACAAGCCTGAATTGGTGGCTGCACACAAAAGCTTCTTCAAATCAGCACCAACAAATGAATCTAGGAAGGGGAGAAAAACATGTGACCATTGCGAGAGTGGCCATACAAAGAAGGAGTGTTGGGTACTCCATCCTCAGCTGAAGCCAAACTGGATTTCTCGGCCACAGCACCCCACGGCCACGCAAGCACAATCTCATGGCCTTGTGATGGTTCCCTCAAAGGCATGTAGCAGCTCAGTTCTTCACTCAGCCACAACTAGTGCCATGTCTCCAGCATCTGAATTTGAGACTAAATCAGACTTAGAAGCTCTTATCAAAGCCATAAAGGATGGTAATGTGTTAGGTAAAACTTTTCATGCTTCTTTTCAAACATCCTTCACTCCTAAAGCCTCTAAATCATTGGTGGTTGACTCTGGTGCTTCTTATCATATGATTAGTGATCTAGGATTGCTAGAGAATGTAAAACCTGCCTTAGGTAATGTTCTTATTGCTAATGGAATTAAAGTTCCAATTAAGGGCATAGGAAAACTTAGGTTGTTTGATAAAGAATCTAAAGCTTTTTACATGCCTTCCTTTACTTCTAATTTTCTTCAGTTAAAAGAGCCACTACTGATTTAAATTGTCAAGCTATATTTGGTCCTAATGATTTCTACTTTCAGGATATTGAGACTAGTAGAAGGTTTGGACAAGGAACCACAAGAGATGACTTGTATATGCTTGAAGACATGACTAGTGTTAGTGAGTTAGAGGCGGCTTTTAATGCTGGTTCCTTTAGTGATGATTCTGATCTTTGGCATGCTAGATTAGGACATCCTCATCCTAGAGCACTTGAATTGATTGTTTCTGGTTTAAAAATGCCAAAATATATGTGTGATTCTTGTATACTTGGAAAGCATTGCAAAACAGTTTTTGAAAAATCTTTGCATACTTATGATAATTGTTTTGAGTTGGTGCTTTCTGATGTTTGGACATCCCCATTTCTATCTAGAGAAAATCATAAGTATTTTGTGATATTTATTGATGAAAAATCCAAATATACATGGGTTACCTTGCTTAGTTCTAAAGATAGAATATTTGATGCATTTTTAAATTTTCAAGCATATATTACTAATCAACACAATGCAAGTATTAAATGCTTTAGAACAGATAATGGAGGAGAATACACTAGCAACATACTCAAACAACACCTGTCCAAGCATGGCTTTGAACATCAAACCAGCTGTCCTTACACTCCACAACAAAATGGAGTGGCTGAAAGGAAGAATAGACATTTGATGGAAGTTGTTAGAACAATGATGTTCCACATGAAAGTTCCCAAAAGATTTTGGGGGGGGGAGGATGCTTTTGTAGCTGCATGCTACTTGATTAATAGGATCCATACAAAAGTCTTAAATGATTTGTCTCCATTTGAGGTACTAAATAAAACTAGACCCAATATTGACCATTTGAGAGTTTTTGATTGTGTTTATTTTGTATTAGTTCCAAGGGAGCAAAGGAACAAGCTGGACCCAAAGAGTATTAAAGCTATGTTCATTGGGTATTCTTATACTCAAAAGGATACAAATGTTATGACCCAGAGACTAGAAGAGTCTTGGAATCCAGAGATGTTAAGTTCCAAGAATCCAAAGGTTTCTATGAAGAAGGAACTTGGGATCAATTTAAGGACATCTCAACAACAAGATCAGACCAAGCTGAGAACTTGAGGAGGCTCTTGGAAATCATTGGTATTGTATCCCCTCAGGCTCAGCAGTCCCCAGCCACGGCCCCTCATGCACCACCTGTTCCGACCATGACCGGTCCTAGCCAACCAGCCGCGGCAACACTGGCTGATCTGCGACCTTTGACACCAACTGGCCCTTTCATCCGTCAGCCGGCTGGTGCCTTTAGTTCTCCTGTCCTTCCTCCTTTTGAATATGGGGGTGAGAGACATCTACTCATGTCCAACAAGACTCAGCAGGAGAAGAATCAATTCTGGTCTCAGCTTCCAAAAGATCAAGAGAAGTACCTACTCCTATTGAAGTTTTAGATGAAGAGGAGGATCATATTCAAGAGGCTCCACCTACTGTCCTAAGAAGGAGCACAAGACAAAGGAAACCACCAGTGTTCTACAATGGGAATGTTGTGATTCATCATGATCAGGGAGTTTAATATTTTTAACTTACCTACTAATCATGTTGCTTTCATTTCTAGTCTTGATAAGGAACAGATTCCAAAGACATATGAGGAAGCTATTGGGAAAGGAATCATCTTACCTTGCTATACAAGAAGTGAAGATCAACTAGCTGATGTATTCACCAAGGCAACAAATCTGAAGAATGGCGCCTCCATCTATCCAAGACTTGGCCTTATGACCATTCCACACCAATGATCCCAACATGGAGTGTTATACTCATTTTCCCTATAAAAGGTAAGGCAATCCTTGTATCCAAACAAGCCTAGACTAGATTAGTATAAATATTTCTCTCCTTTCTCTTTTGTAACTTAGAAACTATAATTCTCATTCTCTTAATAAAATTATTCTTTTCTCTAAATCTCTCATTCTCTCATTGTACAAATCTCTTAATCTCATAATCTTTCAGTTTCAAGAGTTGGAAAATGAAGCTCTCTACATAGGCAACGAAAAAGCTAAATAACAACATGAGTAGACTAAAATGCATCAGAAACAAATGCTTCTTACGTGTGATTTGATTTTTAATAACTATATAAAACAGATTTTTCATTATGTAATACCAATAGTTTCTAAAATATTTTTTAAAAAATTGTACAATTGGGAACATAGATTGTGATATATGCCAATTATCTACTTAATTGGTAGAATTAGTAAAACTAGTAAAAGTGATAATTTAAAAATAAAATGTAATCAACGAATATAGGCAAATTGACATTCCATTATAAACAACTCAAATAATGTCATAAACATATATTAAAGTATAACAAAAAAATATAAACAATTGGTTTAAAGTATACAAGAATATAGACAACAATCTCCTAATACTTTTGCTGTCTCTTTATAAAGAATAGTGAAGTTATGTTGAAATTTTTTCTAAATCTAGTTTCAGAAAAATAAATGCATAAAACACTTTTAATTCTATGTTAATAAACTTTAGTCAACTGTAAAACTACAAAAACAAAATTTTTAGTTAGGTAAAACTAATTAATATGAAAACCCCCAAAAGTACAACTATTTGCAGTTTCAGTAAAACTAATATCTTCAGTATAACTATGTTAAATTTTTTTGGCGCCTTTCCGAATTTTCTTGGCGGGACTTTTTTTTTTATTTTTTTATTTTTCGCACGCCTCCTTTCTTCTCTCCAAACTTCGATATTATTGAACCCTCCTTTAAGTCCTCATTTCTTCTCTCCAAACTTTAATATTCTCTCTCCTTTCGCACCTCTTTCTTTCCAAACTTTGAACTTTGATCTTCTCTCTCATTTTATCATACTATGGACCCTAGCTACGAAGACGACAAGAGGTGGAGGAAGCACTATGAAATGTTTTACAATATGGCCGATAGTGAATGATGCAAGAACCGTGAGGTGGGCTGTCTTTCACCGAGAAGCTCAGGTTGCTGGACAGAAAACAATGGAAGTGAAGGGGTGGACCGAAGGGACCACACAAGCTGTAAAGGGGCTTGTAATACTCCAAAAACTTCAGCCAATCTAGGCTGACGCACACGACAACTGCAAGGGGGAGCTTGGCGGCACCTGGGTTGTTTAGACACTAATCTTAGGTGTTTTCAAAATGCTTGTTTCTTTCATTAATGTGTAGACAAAATGCTTATATAATGCCTTATTACAACTTAGGCTAAACAATATGATGTTTAGCCTCTCAAGGAATTAAAACAACAAGCAGTTTACTTATTGGCAATTAAAATAGACTTTGGGCTCCAAATAGTCAACATGACTTATAAGCCCAAATAAATATATAGTATAGAAAATAGAATAAAGATAGGAAAAACCCAATAACACTTAGGTTAGAAATCCGGTTGACCACCTCTGTCTGTGCGTCAGTCTGCGGATGGTATGCGGTAGAAAACAAGAGGTTGATGCCTAATTTGCGCCACAATGTTCGCCAGAAGTGGCTGAGGAACTTGGTGTCGCGGTCGGATATGATCGTCCTGGGAATGTCGTGCACTCATACTATCTCCTTAAAGAACAGGTCGACAGTCTGGCTTGCGTCATTGGTCTTGTTGCAAGCGATGAAATGCGCCATGTTGGAAAATCGGTCGACTAATACAAAGATGGAGTCCTTGTGGTTGATTTTTGGCAGGCCTAGTACAAAGTCCATGGAGATGTCTGTCCAGGGTGAAGATGGGACAGGTAATGACATGTAAGGACCCTGCGGATGCATCTTGGATTTAGCCCGTTTGCAGATAAGGCATTTAGCGCAGTGTGCCTCTATCACGTCGCTGGTGGGGCCAGTAGAAATGCTCTTTAAGCATGCTTAGAGTCTTGTCAATGACAAAATGACCCATGAGACCTCCTCTGTGAGCCTCTCTCAAAAGCAGCTCTTGAATCGATCCTCTCGAAACAGATAAAACCAGCTGTAGGTGCCCTTGTCGTGCTCCTGGTAGGCCTGAGTGAAGTCTGCGTCGTCAGCATACAGCTCTTTGATCATCTCGAAACCCATAACTTTTGACTCCATTACAGAAATGAGACTGTATATGCGGGATAGGGGGTCAGCCACAACGTTGTCCGTTCCTTTCTTGTACTTGATAACATAGGGAAAAGTCTCGATGTACTCCAACCAACGGGCATGTCTCTTCTTAAGCGTGGATTGTCCTCTGAGGTGTTAAAGTGTCTGATGGTCGGTGTGAATCACGCACTCCCGGGCAAGGAGATAGTGCTGTCAAGTCTCTAAGGCACAGACTAAGGCATAGAGCTCCTTGTCGTAGGTCGGATAGTTAAGTGCGGCTCCACTTAACTACTCACTGAAGTATGCGACAGGTCTTCCGCCTTGGGTGAGGACGGCTCTGATGTCGATCCCTGAAGCATCACATTCGACCTCGAATGTCTGAGTGAAGCCCGGCATGACTAAGACTGGGGTGTGGGTGAGTCGTTCCTTCAGCAGCTTAAAGGACTTGTCATGCTCGGGTCCCCAACAAAAGTCTTGGTTCTTCTTTATCGTCGAGGTCAATGGACCAGCTATCGTGCTAAAATCTTGGACGAACCGTCGGTAGAAGCTGGGGAGTCCGTGGAAGCTACGGACCTGGCTGGTGGTCGTCGGTGTGGGCCACTCCTGTATGGCCTTGATCTTCTCGTCGTCCACCCGGAGTCCCTGGGAACTCACGACGAATCCAAGAAAAATGACTTAGTCTGTGCAGAATGTACATTTCTTGAGATTTGTGACAACTGCTCTCTCTGCAAGGTGGTAATCACGGCCTCTAGGTGCTACAGATGGTCTGTGTAGGTCGTAGTGTAGACGAGAATATCGTCGAAGTATACTACTACGAATTTGCCAATAAACGGTCGAAGGACTTGGTTCATAAGGCGCATAAATGTACTTGGGGCATTGGACAGGCCGAATTTGCCAATAAACGGTCGAAGGACTTGGTTCATAAGGCGCATAAATGTACCCTGCATGGTCTTGAATGCAGTCTTCCATTCACTCTTAAGGTCAATTTTCGAGAAGATTGCGACTCCGCTTAACTTGTCTAGCATGTCGTCCAGGCGCATAATGGGGTGCCGGTACTTGATTGTGATGTTGTTTATGGCGCGACAGTCGATACATATCCTCTAGCTCCCTACCTTCTTTGGTACAAGTAGGACCGGGACAGCACAGGTAATGAGGCTCTCTCGGACGTAACCTTGAACCATCAGTGTAACTCCCCCGATCCTACTAGACCGAAGGTGTTACGATAGGCCCGAATCCTGTCCGACCGTTCTTCCGAATATAGTCCGAAAGCCCGGATAGACACGATCCGAACCCCGATTAGATCAACTCCATCTCATTCAAGGTTCCGTGACCAAGAACGGACATCCTTGTTGAGGTTAGCCCGGCCGGGACTTAGGTATTAAGAACTTAAAATTTAACTAAGACTTTAATAAGATACACGGAAAAACCTCTATTATATATTAAACATACTTTTAACAAATCATCCAAAACCCGATTACAGCAGTTGCGAAAGCGTTATACTTCTTATGAAATTTATACAAGTCCAAAAGAAACATACTTTCTACTAAGGGGTCTTTAAATCTACACTGGACTGTTCCGCCCTCCTTCCACAACCTTGCATTTATCTGCAAGAATGAGTTCGGTCAGCTAATGCTGAGTAAGCTGGTCGAAAAATAATATCTAACCCATCCCGCAATTACCAATGCAAGTAAACTCAACCAAGATCAATCATGCAAAGACCAATATACTCATGACTCAACAGAAAGCTTAACCAAGCTTTACTTCTAGTCTACCCATGCGCGCCGTGACCTTAGCCTATTCCCTTCCTGTCCCGGTCAGGTCCTTAGCCACTCAGGCTACAAGGCACCTACGAAGACGGACGGTACTCACTGCCCCGGTCAGGTCCTTAGTCACCAAGACTACAAGGCACCTACGAAGACGGGCACTAGCCGGGCAAGTCGCTCACAGGATGGTGGCAAGTCATCCCTCGCATGCACGCGGAATAGATAAGTCACAAAATCCCCATGCTTCCCACGATAACCATACAACCACTTAACTATGAAACCACTTCGCAATACCTTTGATCCGGTCCAGGTCCATATATTTAATCAACTGTGCAACAATCAAACAAGAACATGCACAGTCGACCAAATAGAACCCGAACTAGATTTAGGGTATACTAATGGATTCACTTAACCAAATTCAACCATAACTCATCATACATGCGACTGATCATGATACATAACCGAAAATCAACTATAACTCAACATGCATGCAATCACGAAAATTCAGCACATCATTAAAATAAGAATCATTAATGCACAGCAATGCATCATGCAAACAATCCCAACGTCCTAACCGAACTCGGATCAACTGTCTTGCTTTTTAAAAGAAAAAAAATAAAAGACCAACTCACGGAACAACGGATGAACGGCCTATCACCCAGACAAGCCCACGGTCACACGCGGACAGCCTCCTTTCCTCACGGTTGCACAGCTTCTCACCAGGTACCTCTTTCTCTTCTCTAACTCTCTTAACATAAGGCTTTAAACTTCAGATTTCTAAAACATGGATTATGGTAACTAAGGGGGGGGGTATTTATAAGGTGAAAATGCATGGTTTTACTTTGACACCTGTCCCATTAGTTAGTTTAATTTCACTAAATCATGACATGTGTCCCACTAACCCATTTAACACCTTTAAATCACCACACCTGTCCCACTTAACCAAAATCCCACTAACTTAATTAAAAAAATGGTTAAAAAGGACTTAGTGGAATTCCCCATCATCACGCCATTAGTGGAATCCCAATCAGCTTCCACGTAATCGCCACATCACTGCCACCTCATTCTCTGACCTAATTTTCCAGCGGATGACTGGCCCTACGTTCCGTGGTACGACCATCCGTACCATCACAGTTGTTCTTTCTCGGCCGCGACTGTGCCGTACGGTCGTCCTAAGGTACGGGGCATTACAATCAGGTCAAAACCGGGTGTAATGCCATGCTGCTGGTAGATCTAACCGATAAGTTATTTCTCCAATTCTCTCAACGATTCGGTATGGTCCTATAAACCGCGTAGCTAGCTTCCCGACTTTCCCAAACCGATCTTTTCCTTTTCTGTGCTTCTACCTTCAAGTAGACCCAATCGCCAACTGAATATGCCAAATCCCTTCGATGCTGATCTGCATATTTCTTTTGCCGATCTTGAGCTTTCTTCATGTTCCGCTTAACTATTCGGATCTTCTCCATGGTCTCGTCCGCAATCTCCTGACCGAACATTTTTCTTTCTCCTACTTCCACCCACCACATAGGTGTGCGACACGGGCGTCCATATAAAGCTCGTATGGCGACATCCCGATGCTTGAATGGTAGCTGTTGTTGTAAGAGAATTCGACCAATGGGAGATGCTGTTCCCACGACCCAGCCCAATCGAGGATGCAGATCCGGAGCATGTCCTCGATCGTTCGGATGGTCCTCTCAGTCTGTCCATCCGTCTCAGGGTGGAATGCCGTACTTATGTGTAATTCTGTGCCCAAGGCATCCTGAAAGGCTCTCCAGAACCGTGCTGTGAATCTTGGATCTCTGTCCGACACGATGTTTGCGGGTATACCATGTAACTTCACAATCTCCTTCAGATATAACTGAGCTAGCGTCTCAAAACGATCATTCAGCCTCACTGGAAGAAAGTGTGCTGACTTGGTTAAACGATCCACGATGACCCAAATGGTATCATTACCTCGGCCTGGTGCGATAGGTAAACCGGTGATGAAGTCCATTGCTACTGCCTCCCATTTCCACTCTGGGATTGGTAAACTCTGTAATAGTCCTCCCAGTACTCTGTGCTCGACCTTGACTTACTGACATACCTGACATTGAGTAACCCATTTTGCTACTGCCTTTTTCATTCCTGGCCAGTGGTAGTATCGCCTGATATCTCGGTACATCTTAGTGCTTCCTGGATGTATGCTTAGCAGAGACTGATGTGCAGTTCTTAAAATTTCCTTCTTTAACTCTTCTTGTTTCGGTACTGCAATCCTTCCATTCATCAGTAGAGTCCCATCTTCTGCTAAATGATACCCTTTATTATTCCTCTCATCACTTGCTTTTAGTTCTTCTAAGATCTTTTTCAAATACACGTCCTCCTCTTGAGCTTCTCTGATGCGGTGGATTAAGCTTGCCTGATTAACAGCTTGAATTCCAAGGGGTTGGCTGGTCTCCCCTTCTAATACTGCAAGGCGAACCGTTTTTAACGCACTTGACAAGGCCTCGACATCTTTCGAAACATTCTTATCAGCTTGTCGCCTACTCAGAGCATCGACCACTACATTAGCTTTTCCAGGGTGGTACTGAACCTTCAGATCGTAATCCGCTATGAATTCCATCCATCGTCTTTGTCGTAGGTTTAAATCTGGCTGTGTGAACAGAGACTTCAAACTTTGATGATCAGTAAAGACTTGCACCGTTCCTCCATACAAGTAGGACCTCCATATCTTAAGAGCAAACACCACTGCCGCCAACTCCAAATCATGCGTCGGATAATTCTCCTCGTGCTTTCGAAGCTTCCTGGATGCGTATGCTATCACCCTACCATTCTGCATTAGTACACAGCCAAGCCCTACCCGTGATGCATCGGTATAGATGGAGTATGGTTGGTTCGGTTCATGTAATACTAATATGGGTGCGGTCATCAAGGCTTCCTTCAACTGCTCGAACGCCTTGACGGTTTCTGCAGTCCACTGGAACTGAACTCCCTTGCCGGTCAGTCTAGTTAGAGGTTTGGCTTTAGGAGAAATTTTTGACAAACTTCCTATAATACCCAGCTAAGCCCAAGAAGCTTCTGATTTCCGAGGCATTAGTCGGTTGTGGCCACTCTTTAATCACCGCGATCTTCTCCGGGTCTACGGATACTCCATGCTCCAATACTCGATGACCTAAGAATCCTATTTCTTTCCTCCAGAACTTACACTTGCTGAACTTGGCAACGATCGTTGTTCCCGCAGTCGTCCCAATACTAGTCGTAGATGTTGCTCGTGTTCTTCCGCATTCTTGGAATAGATAAATATGTCATCAATAAAAATGATGACAAAATTATCTAGATACTCTCGGAAGACCTCATTCATGAGTCGCATGAATGCAGTTGGGGCATTCGTCAAACCAAACGGCATCACCACGAATTCATATTGCCCATACCGTGTACGGAAAGCTGTTTTCGGAATGTCTGCTTTTGAAATAGGTATCTGATGGTATCCCGATGCTAGATCGATCTTTGAAAATACCTTGGCTCCTTGAAGCTGGTCTAATAATTCATCAATCCTTGGCAGGGGGTACTTATCTTTAATGGTTATGTTGTTGATTTCCCGGTAGTCAATACACAACCTCATACTTCCGTCCTTCTTTTTGACGAACAAGACTGGTGCGCCCCATGACGATGAACTTGGTCTGATAAATCCTTTCTCTATCAGGTCTTCCAGTTGCTTCTTTAATTCGGCCATCTCTGCTGGTGCCATTCGGTACGGTACTTTAGCAATAGGAGTCGCTCTGGGTTCCAGCTTGATCGTGAACGGGTTGAGCCGCGGTGGTGGCACACCTTCCAACGATTTGAAAACATCCTCGAACTCCCTGACTACTGGGATGTCCGATAACTCCGGTTCCTGGGTCAGTCCCTCGTCGCTTACCATCAAGGTTACGAGATACGCTTCTCCCTCTTGCAACTCTTGTTCCATCGCAAGGCCGACAAGAAAATTTCCTTGGCACTAGGCTCGAATCCCCGAAACTGAATACTCAGACATCCTTTCCTTCTAATATGCATTTTTCCTTTACCGCAATCTAACTGAGCCTTGTAACGCGATAGCCAGTCCATCCTCAAAATCACCTCGTGTTGATCCAATGCTGTTACCAGTAGGTCTGCTGGGAATTCCACTTCGTCGATCTTAACGGGGACATCTAAGATTTTATTCTCAGCTTTCAAGGTTTGGGTTCCTGGGGTCCTAATGGGGACATCTACTTCTATTATGGTAAAAGTTCCCTCAAAGGTCCGCACTACCTCAGGCGAGACAAAACTATGAGTAGCGCCTGAGTCGAATAGAACAAAGGCCAAGCTACCACCCACTCGCAGGGTCCTATCCAATCATAACCAATTCATTTGTCTACTCATGCAACATCAATCAATAATCAATTCAAACAAATTTAGGTTTATGGCAAAGGTGGTCCGATTGACCGTGCAACAATCAAACAAGAACATGCACGACCAATCCTTAACTCAGCCATGTCATCCGAGTCTAAGCCCAAGTTAAAATTGACCAATCGTGCAACAATCAAACAAGAACATGCACAATCGATCTCTTAAAACTCGAACCCGACCCGAATGCCATTAGCATGAGCTCAACCACCCAAACCCTAAACCTAAACACACATTCAACAGATCAACTACCCAGAATTTAGCCCAACGTACCTGCTATCAGGGGAGAGGGTCGTGAAGGGCCAGCCTGGTTCGTATCAATCGCGTACACTCTTCCTGCTTGTTGTTGTTGTTGAGCCGGTGGTGGTCCGATAGCCAAACGCTTTGGCCCTGCTTGGATTGCTGGTGGTGGTGGTCTCCGGAAACTCTGTCCTTTCGGACACTGTGCAGAGTAATGTCCTATCTCCCCACAACTCCAACACGTAGTGTCTCGTGGTCTCATGGTCGGAGCCCCGCAAGTATTCGAGGTATGACCACTCCGTCCGCAACGATAGCAAGTTGGGACTGGTCTTGCGTTACTAGTGGTAGGTCGATCGTAACGCCCTCTTCGTCCTTGTTCTACTCGCCTTGGTCTTTCCTGCCTCTGAGCAATGCTTTTATAATATTTCCGTTCACCCATCAAAGCTTTCTCCTTGTTGACGGCCATCTCTATCAGAGTTGATAGATCCGGATACGTTACGGTCCTAAGTTTGCAGAATAGATCGGGACGCAGTCCATGGAGAAATTTCTGCATCGTAGCTTCTTCGTCATGAGCCGTATCTGGCAAAACGGCAAAGCCTAGTGAACTCTGCCTCGTAGTCGCGAACTTTTCTTTCGCCTTGCGTCAGCTGCGCGTATTGAGTTTCTAGGCGGTCCCGTGCTTCCGCGGGAAAGTATTTTTTCAAAAACTCGGTTCGAAATTGAACCCATGCTTCTTCGGGTACTTGGCAATACTCGAGTCGTCGTTCTCGGGTCTCCCACCAGTTGGCCGCGTCTTGGTCTAGGTAGTAAACGGCCACATCCTTCTTGAATGTCTCTGGGCATCTAGTGGCGCTAAAATTACTCTCTAGGCGTCTTAACCACGAGTCTGCCTTAAACGGATCTGTACCTCCATTGTACTTTTCGGTTCCCAGGTTCCGCATGGCAGTAACAATTTCCAAATAACTCGGGGTGCTTGATGGAGGTTGCCGTAATCGCTCCAATCCTTTTATTAATCGGTTACAAAGTATTCCATCATATTGGGTTGATTACCACGCTCCCGGTTACTAGACTCCGCGCCACTCTCTCTCAGTTCAAATGAGTCTGCCTCCGGCCCTTGCCCATTTTGTGCATCAAACTCTTCCTCACCAGGTATATGCCCCACTGACTCTTCAGCTTCAGACCCTTGATACGAACCACGGTTACCCCTCAGATCCCTACTCGGTGGCATCTGCAAAACAGTACACTTGTTAGACTCTCCCTTTTATACACATATAAATCGCCGTTTAACTAGAATTTAAAGAATTTCATAAATTCATCACTTCTTCTTCATTCCAACACTTAGCCTATTCCCTTCCCGTCCCGGTCACCCTTCCCATCCCGGTCAGGTCCTTAGCCACTCAGGCTACAAGGCACCTACGAAGACGGACGGTACTCACTGCCCCGGTCAGGTCCTTAGTCACCAAGACTACAAGGCACCTATGAAGATGGGCACTAGCCTGGCAAGTCGCTCACAGGATGGTGGCAAGTCATCCCTCGCATGCACGCAGAATAGCTAAGTCACAAAATCCCCATACTTCCCACAATAACCATACAACCACTTAACCATGAAACCACTTCGCAATACCTTTGATCCGGTCCAGGTCCATTTATTTAATCAACTGTGCAACAATCAAACAAGAACATGCACAGTCGACCAAATAGAACCCGAACTAGATTTAGGGTATACTAATGGATTCACTTAACCAAATTCAACCATAACTCATCATACATGCGTCTGGTCATGATACATAACCGAAATTCAACTATAACTCAACATGCATGCAATCACGAAAATTCAGCACATCATTAAAATAAGAATCATTAATGCACAGCAATGCATCATGCAAACAATCTTAACGTCCTAACCGAACTCGGATCAACTGTCTTGCTTTTTAAAAGAAAAAAAAATAAAAGACCAACTCACGGAACAACGGATGAACGGCCTATCACCCGGACAAGCCCACGGTCACACGCGGACAGCCTCCTTTCCTCACGGTTGCACAGCTTCTCACCAGGTACCTCTTTCTCTTCTCTAACTCTCTTAACATAAGGCTTTAAACTTCAGATTTCTAAAACATGGATTAGGGTAACTAGGGGGGGGGGGTATTTATAAGGTGAAAATGCATGGTTTTACTTTGACACCTGTCCCATTAATTAGTTTAATTTCACTAAATCATGACATGTGTGCCACTAACCCATTTAACACCTTTAAATCACCACACCTGTCCCACTTAACCAAAATCCCACTAACATAACTAAAAAAATGGTTAAAAAGGACTTAGTGGAATTCCCCATCATCACGCCATTAGTGGAATCCCAATCAACTTTCACGTAATCGCCACATCACTGCCACCTCATTCTCTGACCTAATTTTCCAGCGGATGACTGGCCCTACGTTCCGCGGTACGACCATCCGTACCATCACAGTTGTTCTTTCTCGGATGCGACTGTGCCGCACGGTCGTCCTAAGGTACAGGGCATTACAATCAGGTCCTGGACTTGTCATTCTAATTCTTTAACCTCCTCAGGGTTGGCTCTGTATGTAGGACGGTTGGGTAGTTGAGCTCCGAGAACAAAGTCGATGTGGTGCTCAATCCTTCGGATAAGTGGGAGGCTGGCTGGAATTTCTTCCGGAAACACATCGGCATATTTATCTAGTTAGGCTCGGATCTTGGAAGGTATGAGTGCCTCTGTGCTGGACGTGTGGAGGCTCTCTCTGTAGAGCATCACAACGAGCTGGGTACCCTTGGTACGGGTGGCTTTCCGCATGTCTGCCACGTTGATTAAAAAGTTCTCCTTGCGGGCATGTTGATCTTTCGCCATCTTAGATTGCATAGCTTGAACGACGTGTGCAGACATTGGTGCTAGATTGTATCTACGCTTGTCTTGGAAAATGAATAGAAGTTGGTCCGTCCATTGTGCGTAGTCTCTCGCTCAAATTGCCATGGTCGTCCGAGAAGATGTCCAGCTGACATCGGGATGACATCACAGGTGACCTGGTCATGGTATCTGCTGATGCTGAATGAGACCTTAACTTGGTGTGAAATATATAAATGCGTCTTGTTGTTCAGCCATCGTAGTTTATAGGGCTTAGGATGCTTGGTCACAGGCAATCCTAGTTTCTCTACCATGTATTTGCTGGCGGCGTTGGTGCAGGACCCTCCGTCTATAATCAACGAGCACACTTTCTCGAGTATTGTACATTTGAAGTGGAAAATATTTTCTCGCTGTTCTTCCTCTTCGGGCTCGAATCTCGAGATGAGAACTCGTCTGATCATGAGCATCTCTCTGGAATCGGCGTACTCAATCTCCTCGTCGGATTTCTGATGGGTCAGAAATGCTGGCTCTTTTTGCTCGTCCTCGGATTCGTAGTCTCCTGAAGCAGTGAGTACCATTGTCCGTTGAGTGGGATATTCTTGGGACATGTGTCATTTTTTTTTGCACTTGAAGCATATGATCTCGCTGCTCCGTTAAGGCTGAGTCGCGGTGGTCGTGGTACTAGACCGTATGCGGCAGCTGGGGCAGGCCTGGGAGCCGAACTGCTGGCCACGACTTTGCCCTTGAGATGCGGATCAATAGACTAGGTCGTCCGCTCGAAAGGCTTGGAGCCGGTTCTCCAGGTGCTCTTGGGTCGAAATGGTGTGGCAAGTTTTTCGTTTGTGGCACTTCTGTATCTGGACTGCTAGATGGAACAACTCGCCTAGGTCGTGGTATGGCTGCAGCTCGATCTTTCTGGCGATGGACTCGTGCAAGCCGTCGATGAATTGGGCCATTAGGCTCTCCTCAGACTCGTTCACATCATTCGAGTCGGTTGCGGAGGTGCTCGAATTCATCGAAATATTCTAACACCGTCTTGCTGCCTTGGGTAAGGTGTCGGAAACGTCTCTGAAGCTCGCAGTGGAAGTGCGGTGGAACGTAGCGTCTCCTCATAATCTGGGTGAGTTTGAACCATGAGCTTAAAGCACCCATTCGAGCTCTCCTGCGAGATGTTTCTTCTCAATCCCACCATGCCAGTGTGTGGTCAGTTAATTGTGTCGTTGCTAGGGCGACTTTACGGGGATCGTCGTAGTTATAATACTCAAAGATGAGCTTCACTTTTTTCTCCCAGTCTAAGTACTCTTCGGGGTCAATCTTTCCTGAAAAGGGAGGCGGGTTCATCTTCACTTCGGGATAGTACATTGGTTGTCGAGGTAGTGACATGGGCTCGTCGTAGTACTGATGTCGACCCATCGGTGGTCGGTCGTGTGGGTATGGGGGTGGTGCGGGACCTGGTAGAGGCGGATGATGTTCTGGACGCTCGAGATGCGTCGCTATGGTCTATATCTGGGTCGTCAAGGCTTGCAAAAGCTGCAATATTGCTTGACCGTTTTGCCCTGTTGTCGACTCGTTACTTCCTAGAAAAATAAATTTTGAGAAAAGGAAAGTTTCTCGGAAAGGAAACTTGCAAATATGGAAACTTTCCTTAAATGGAAAATTTCTACAGATAAGATTTTTATTTTGTTTTTATTATTTATAAAATATTTGGAAACTAAATATTATGCGAAAAAGGAAACAAAGAAAAAGGAAATACAAGAAAAGGAAAATATCCTAAAAATTTATTGTCTATCTAAGTAAAAAGGAAACTGTACTAAAACTAAAGAAAGTCAATTTATGCCTAATTTTCCTAAAAGACAACTATCCTAAACTAAAAAGGAAAAACTAATTAAGCCTAGTTCCCAAAAGGAAACATACCTAAAACTAAAAGGAAATCTATTAATGGCCTAATAAAACTTCCTAAACTATTTCCTAGCCTAGAAAATTATGGAAACTAACTAATTTGCTGCCTAAATTCTAGGAGAATTTCCTTAAGCTAACAACTAAGAATCTATACACTTAGGAAACTATGCAACCTAGCCGCCTAAGGCCTCGGACTGCAGGCTGGTTAACAGGTTGCTAGAGAGGAGCTAGGGAAGGACGCTAAGGTGCGAAAGGGCTAGGGAAGGCTGCGCGGTACGGGGAATGCTAGCGAGTGGGCTATGCGGGACGATAGGGAGCTATGGACTAGGGACTTGAACCTAGGATGACTCGCGCAAACAATACACGCGGGACACTTAACATAGTATGACACACATGAGACTAAGCAAAAGACCTAGCTACCTAGCGGCTGGTGAAGAGACACATCCATCTGGTTCCATCCAAGACTCGCTACCGCTTGTCCAAGGCCTCCTCGCTACCGACTGTAACGCCCCAAGTGCTTCCATGGCTTGGCTCATATCATTTTGGTATCAGAGCTCAAGTTCCTGCCAAGAAAGGTTGTACTTTTCTATAGTCTTAGGGTTTCTGAAATTTTTTTGTGCCTTTTTAGTTTAGGCTTGCTTACTTACGTTTCAAATCTATGTCTAGGGTTGTTAAATCTGCCGTGTGTTAGGTTGTTAGTTGTGTTGGTTAGCTTGTTAGTCTATGTAGAAAAAAAAATCGCCATTGTTGAAGCTAGTTGGGGAAGAAAGAGTTACGTATGGACAGAGATGCCTTTGGCCAGGGCCGTACCACCCTTGGTCGGGTGACTCAGCCGGTGGTCCACCCGGATGATGTAACATTTTCTCCTGCCTATTTTAAATTTGAATTTGAATTCCCTTGTCTTTGGTGGTTTCTGTTAGGTTTGTTTAGGTTGTGTTTAAGCTTAATTAAGCAGCTAGTTCTTGTTTAGTTTAAATTTATTAAGTAATTAGCCAAGATCATTAGCACTAATCTCTTGGTAATTAGCTTAAGTACCATTGACTAGTGTTGACTTTTGTTTCAAGGTACCCCAAGCCAAGGATGGCTGACCCAGCTCTAGCAGATATCCTGACCAACATCCAGACCCAGCTCCAGCAGCTAGGAGACCGACTTGGCCGAGTATAACAGCCCCAGCCTTAGCCAGCCCAAGCACCTCCGCCTCCGCAGCCGAGAGTGCCACCACCTTGGCCAGAACAGGAAATGGAAGGCCTGTCCGAGGAGGAAGCTTTTCCACCTCACTTCTGTAGGCCAAGACATAGAGAAAGGAGGGTACCTGAGGAGAGAGGCCATCACCATCCACCGCGAGCTCACTCCCCACACCTCAAGATCACTTGTCCCACCTTTGCCGGCAAAGTAGACCCGGAAGCCTACCTAGATTGGGAAAGGAGGATGGACCACATATTCGATGTCTATGGGTTTGAAGAGCCAAAGAAAGTGGCTTATGCAGCAGCTCAGCTCACTGACCACACTTTATCTTGGTGGGATCAAGACTCAGCCAAAATAGGAAGGAGGAGAGGAGCCGGTTAGGTCATGGGAGATTATGAAATTCATGATGAAGGGGAGATACATTCCACCGATTTACCACAGAGAGCTCCAGAGCCGCCCCCAATGGACCCAAGACCAGGGAAATCATGTGCTTCAAATGCCGGGGCCAAGGACATTATGCAAGGGACTTCCCCAATCCAAGGGCTATGATCATCACTCCAGCCGATGACTATGAATCTCAGGATGAGATGGAACCCTCTGAGGAAGCTGATGAAGAGGAGGACGAAGTGGCCTATCCTGAAGTGGGTGATCTTCTGGTTTCAAGGAGAGTTCTAAGCACCATTCAAGAGCCGAATGAGACAGCCCAAAGAGAGAACATCTTTCACACCCGGTGTATGGTAAGTGGTAAGGTATGTTCACTGATCATTGATGGTGGTTCATGTGCTAATGTAGCCAGTGCATATATGGTAGAGAAACTGAATTTGGCAGCCACCAAGCATCCTAGGCCATATAGACTAAGGTGGTTGAATGATAGGATTGAATTGAAGATTAGTGAACAAGTCTAGGTTTTGTTTTAGCATAGGAAAGTATGTTGAGGAGGTTCTCTGTGATGTAGTTCCTATGCAAGCTACTCATATTCTGTTAGGTAGATCTTGGCAATTTGATAGGGAGGTTGTGCATGATGGTAGGACTAATAAGTATACCTTGATGATGAATAAAAAGCGGATTAGCCTAGCCCCATTATTGCCTTCCCAAGTCCATGAGATGCAAATTAAATTAGCGAAGGAGAAATGCATGACTAAAACCAACTTCTTGATTGAACCTAGTGATGTTAGACGCTCACTCTTCGATCCCACGTGTCAAGTAGTTTTAATTGTCTATAAGGATTTGTTGAACATTAAGCACACTAATGCGGTCTTTCCAAGGGAGATCCAAGTTATTTTTGACAGGTACCAGGATGTCTTTCCAGAGGAGATACCAAAGTCAGAGACCTCATGGCCAAGGGTTCTGTGAGGGAGAGCCTCAGTCCATGCGCTGTGCTTGTGCTCCTTGTGCCCAATTAGGATGGCTCCTACAGGATGTGTGTGGACTGCCGAGCTATAAACAACATTACCATCAAATACCACCATCCAATTCCAAGACTAGATGACATGCTGGATGAACTCAGTGGAGCAACCGACTTTTCCAAGGTGGATTTAAAGAGTGGATATCACCAAGTAAGGATGAGAGAAGGTGATGAGTGGAAGACAGCCTTCAAGACCAAGCATGGCTTGTACGAGTGGCTGGTCATGCTGTTTGGGCTCTCCAATGCCCCAAGCACCTTCATGCGCCTCATGCATCATATCCTTAAACCCTTCATGGGCAAGTTCTTAGTTGTTTATTTTGATGATATATTGATTTATAGTTCTTGCTTATCTGATCATGTGCTGCACTTGGAACAAGTACTAGAAACCTTTAGGAAAGAACATATGTTTGCTAACTTAGCTAAGTGCATTTTTTGCAAAGAAGAAGTTGTTCCCCTTGGTTTTTTTGTTCGCTCACATGGCCTTAGGGTGGATCTAGAGAAGATAGAAGCTATTCTCAGCTGGCCAAGACCAACCTCCATCAGCCAGGTCCGGAGCTTCCATGGACTAGCCAGCTTCTACCGTCAGTTCGTGAAGGATTTCAGCACTCTAGCCGCGCCTTTGACATCTTTGATCAAGAAGAACACCGGATTTTAATGGGGAGAAGCTCAAGAAAGGGCTTTCTTGGAGCTCAAGTACCAGCTGACTCACGCCCCCATCTTACCCTTACCCAACTTTGAGAAGACCTTTGAAGTGGAGTGTGATGCCTCGGGAGTAGGCATTGGAGCGGTTCTAACTCAAGGAGGGAGGCCAATAGCCTATTTCAGTGAGAATCTGACTGGTGCCACATTGAACTACCCAAACTATGACAAGGAATTGTATGTCTTGGTCAGGGCTATGCAAACATGGCAGCACTACTTGCTGGCCCGTGAGTGTGTGATCCACACGGATCATGAGACTTTGCAGCACCTCAGAGGCCAGACCGTGCTGAAGAAAAGACATGCAAAGTGGTTGGAGTATATAGAGACATTTCCATATGTGATCAAGTATAAGAAGGGGAAAGATAATGTAGTAGAATATGTTTTGTCAAGGAGGCATGCCTTGATAGCAACCATGGATGCTAAGATTATTGGATTTGAATACTTGAAGACCTTGTATCCGGATGATCATGATCTAAAGGTAGCCTATGAGGAGCATGGAACGGGAGCCTACACCAAGTTCTTCCTCCAAAATGGGTTCCTCTTCAAGGACAAGAGACTATGCATTCCTCAATGCTCAATGAGGGAGTTACTTGTGGAAGAAGCTCACGGTGGTGGCCTTATAGGTCACTTTGGGATTGAGAAGACTCTAAGTGTCCTTAAGGAGCATTTCTACTGGCCTAAGATGAAGAAGCTGGTGACAACTCACTGTGATAGATGCATCACTTGCAAGAAGGCCAAGTCTAGACTCCAGCCTCATGGTCTTTACCTACCTCTACTGGTTCCAACATTGCCATGGGTGGACATCTCCATGGACTTTGTCTTAGGGCTGCCCAAGATTCAACACAAAGACTCAGTGTTTGTGGTGGTAGACCGGTTCTCCAAGATGGCTTATTTCATCCCCTGCTCCAAGACTAATGATGCATCACAAACCACAACCCTATTCTTTAGAGAGGTAGTGAGGCTCTATGGTATCCCAAGGTCTATTGTGTCAGACCGGGACACAAAGTTCTTGTCCCACTTCTGGAGAACTCTGTGGAAGATGCTTGGCACCAAGTTATTGTTCTCCACTAATTGCCACCCTCATACGGATGGGCAAACTAAGGTGGTGAACCGCACGTTAGGAGCTCTGTTGAGATCAACCATTGGACGCCATTTAACCATTTGGTTAGAGAGTCTTCCTTTAGTGGAATTCGCTTACAACACAGCCAGGCACTCCACAACCGGCATGTCACCCTTTGAAGCTGTCTATGGCCGCAATCCAGACAAACCTTTGAGCTTGGCACCATTGCCTCCACCTGAGACCATGGACCTTGAAGAAGAAGCTAAAGCCGCGGCAATGAAGAAGATCTTTGAGCAAGTGCATGGAAGGATTGTGAAGAGGAATTATCAGATCAAGACCATGATCAACAAGAAGAGGAAGCAGCTTGTGTTCCAACCAAACATCCTAGACTATATAGATTAAGGTGGTTGAATGATAGGACTGAATTGAAGATTAATGATCAAGTTATGGTTTCTTTTAGCATAGGCAAGTATGTTGATGAGGTTCTTTGTGATGTAGTTCCTATGCAAGCCACCCATATCTTGCTAGGCAGACCTTGGTAATTTGATAGGGAAGTTATGCATGATGGTAGGACTAATAAGTACACCTTGATGGTGAATAAAAAGCGAATTAGTTTAGCTCTATTATTGCCTTCCCAAGTCCATGAGATGCAAATTAAATTAGCTAAGGAAAAATGCATGACTAAGACCAACTTCTTGATTGCACCTAGTGATGTTAGGCGCTCACTCTTTGATCCCACTTGTCAAGTAGTTTTGATGGTTTATTTGGATTTGTTAAATGTTGGATATACTAATGCGGTCTTGCCATGGGAAATCCAAGCTCTTCTTGACAGGTACAAGGATGTTTTTCCAGAGGAGATACCAACTTGCTTACCACCTTTGAGGGGCATTGAGCACCAGATCGATTTCATTCCTGGAGCACAACTTCCGAACCGGCCAGCTTACCTAGTCAATCCAAACGAAGCTAAGGAGCTTGAAACTCAAGTCAGAGACCTCATGGCCAAGGGATATGTGAGGGAGAGTCTCAGACCCTGTGCCGTACCTGTGCTCCTTGTGCCCAAGAAGGATGGATCCTACATGATGTGTGTGGATTGCCGAGCCATAAACAACATCACCATCAAATACCGCCATCCAATACCAAGACTAGATGACATGTTGGATGAACTCAGTGGAGCAACCATCTTTTCCAAGGTGGACTTGAAGAGTGGATATCACCAAGTGAGGATGAGAGAAGGTGATGAGTGGAAGACAGCCTTCAAGATCAAACATGGGTTGTATGAATGGCTGGTCATGCCGTTTGGGCTCTCCAATGCCCCAAGCACATTCATGCGTCTCATGCACCATATCCTTAGACCTTTCATGGACAAGTTTTTAGTTGTTTACTTTGATGATATACTGATTTATAGCTCGTGCCTATCTGATCATGTGCTGCACTTAGAACAAGTATTAGACACCCTTAGGAGAGAACATATGTTTGCTAATCTAGCTAAGTGTATCTTTTGCACAGAAGAAGTTGTTTTTCTTGGTTTTGTTGTCAGCTCACAGGGACTTAGAGTGGACCTAGAGAAGATAGAAGCTATCCTTGGTTGGCCCATAACAACCTCCATCAGCCAGGTCCGGAGTTTCCATGGACTAGCCAGCTTCTAACGGCGGTTTGTGAAGGACTTCAGCACCCTAGCTGCTCCCTTGACGTCTCTGATCAAGAACAACACCGGTTTTGAATGAGGTGAGGCTCAGGAGAGGGCCTTCTTGGAGCTTAAATACCAGCTGACTCACGCTCCCATCCTTGCACTGCCTAATTTTGAGAAGACCTTTGAGGTGGAGTGTGATGCCTCAGGAGTAGGCATTGGAGCGGTTCTAACCCAAGGAGGAAGGCCAGTAGCCTATTTCAGTGAGAAGCTGACTGGTGCCACATTGAATTACCCAACCTATGACAAGGAGCTATATGCCTTGGTCAGGGCAATGCAGACTTGGCAACACTACTTGTTGACCCGGGAGTGCGTGATACATACATATCATGAGAACTTGCAGCATCTAAGAGGTCAAACTGTCCTGAAGAAGAGGCATGCTAGATTGTTGGAATACATAAAAACATTTCCCTATGTGACTAAGTACAAGAAGGGGAAGGACAATGTGGTAGCGATGCACTGTCAAGGAGGCATGCCTTGATGGCAACAATGGATGCTAAGGTTCTTGGGTTTGAATACTTGAAGATTTTGTACCCAGAAGATCACGAGCTCAGGACTGCCTATGAGGAGCATGGAACAGGAGCATACACTAAGTTTTTCCTCCACAATGGGTTCCTTTTTAAAGACAAGAGGTTGTGCATTCCTCAATGTTCAATGAGGCAGTTGCTTGTGGAAGAAGCTCACGGTGGTGGTCTTATAGGGCACTTTGGAATTGAGAAGAATCTGAGTGTCCTTAAGGAACACTTCTGTTGGCCTAAGATGAAGAAGATGGTGACTACTCATTGTGATAGATGTATCACATGCAAGAAGGCCAAATCCAGACTCCAACACCACGGTTTGTATTTGCAATTGCCTATTCCCACACTGCCATGGGTGGACATCTCTATGGACTTTGTCCTAGGATTGCCAAAGATTCAGCACAAGGATTCAGTGTTTGTGGTGGTAGACCGGTTTTCCAAGATGGCTCACTTCATCCCTTGATCCAAGACCAATGATGCATCCCGTAATGCAACCTTGTTCTTTAGAGAGGTGGTCAGGCTTCATGGCATTCCAAGGTCGATCGTGTCTGACCGGGACACAAAATTCTTGTCCCACTTCTGGAGGACCTTATGGAAGAAGCTTGGAACCAAGCTCCTGTTTTCTACTACCTGTACCCCCAGACAGATGGTCAGACTGAGGTGGTCAACCGCACCTTAGGAGCCCTTTTGAAATCAGCCATTGGAGGCCATTTGACAACTTGGGTGGAGAGCCTTCCTTTGGTGGAATTTGTCTACAATTCAGCGAAGCACTCCACAACCGGCATGTCCCCCTTTGAAGCTGTCTAAGGCCGCAATCCAGACACACCCCTGAGCTTGGCACCATTGCCACCAGTCGAGACCATGGACCTTGAAGGGGAAGCTAAAGCCGCGGCAATGAAGAAGATCTTTGAGCAAGTCTATGGAAGGATTGAGAAGAGGAATGATCAGATCAAGACAAGGATCAACAAGAAAAGGAAGCAGCTAGTGTTCCAGCCAGGAGATGGGTGTGGTTGCACTTAAGAGCAGAGCGCTTTCCCAACAAAAGGAAGCATAAGCTGGATTGCCGAGGACATGGGCCGTTTCAACTGGTGGAACGAATCAATGACAATGCCTACAGACTCAAGCTACCAGGTGAGAATAATGTGTCTTCTTCTTTCAATGTCTCTGATTTGTCCCCTTTTGATGTGCAGGATGTTGGTTCTTTGGAGACCAAAGCACTTGAAGACGGTGGGGAAGATGGGGTCATCCATGCTACACCTACCAGGTACTTGGAGGATGAGGTCCAGGCAACTCCTTATGTGTCTCACCACATCATGACCAGGAGCAGAGCTGCCCAAGGAGTGCAAGACAGGAGCCGGGACCAGGACCAAACTCGGGAAGATCAAGCCAGGGTCAACCTAGTCCAAGCATACTGCCGAGGAGAAAAAGGGGAGACTGAAGACACCAGCCAGCCTTTTGCCATTGATCAGCTGGGTGTTCCTGACCAGGATACCCATGCACACAGCCTTAGGGATAAGGTCTTGTGTGTCCTTACTATCCTTGAGTGAGGACACCCCTTAAGACCTTAGATGATTAAGGTACTCTTTTTCTTTCTAAGTTTACCATAATGGGTTTTTGGAAAGGTTTTTAATGAGACCTGAAAGTCTAAGACATCAAGCCTAGTGTCCCATTGGTTTTAATGTGGATATGTCCATTTAAAATCAATTAGGCTTGATCCTATCTTTAGGCACCTGTTTAGCCTTTATTTTAGTCTTGTCACTTGTTAAAAGACTTAGTTTATGTGAGTTTAAGTTGTTTTGTTGACCGCGGATTGTGTGGTCAACTAGGTCTTAGAATGTAGCCTATAAAAGGCAAAACACTCTCTTTTTTATGCAGACAGTTTTAGAACTCAAACCCTATTCACGCGGCCGCCTAGGTCATATCCAATTCTTCCTTGTGTGTGAGTGTGTCTCCAAGTAAGGAAGAGAGAGTTCCTTTGAAGATCGAGTGTGTCTCTCTTCAAGGAAGGTTGTATCCAGGACTGACATAGCCTGGTGTGTTGCCCTCAGTCCATCTTGCAAATCGCTCCCAAAACCCATTCGTTTAGCCCCCATTCCATCGCTCTACATCCGCCGTTCGTGGCCACGACCGTAGCTTCGTCCCACCGTTCACATCTTCGTTCGTGTGCTCGACCCGCCGTTCGCGAGTCATGACCGGGGCCTCGTCCTGCTATTCATATTCTTCCCCGTCCGTACCCTCCCTAGTTCGTCCTCACCGCCGTTCACTCGTACACCCGTTCAGCCGTTCCTCGTTCGTCCGTTCTCTCAGCCGTTCACCCGTTCGGCCATTCGTCCACTCGGCCTTTCACTCGTTCGCTCGTCCCGTTCGCTCGACTCAATAACCCTCCCATGGAAACCTCGGCTTGGCTCGTATCATTGAGTGTGTCTCTCTTCAAGGAAAGCTGTATCCAATTCAGTCATAACTTGGTGTATTGCCATCGATCCACCAGCCCACTCGCCCCTTTCCTAACCATTCATCCATCGGGTTCCATACAAGGCTCGCAACCGCTCGTCCAAGTCCTCCTCGCTACCGACTGTACCACTCCAAGTGCTTCCATGGCTTGGCTCATATCAGAAGGGACCACACAAGCTGTGAAAGGGGTTTGTGATACTCCAAGGACTTCAGCCAAACTAGGCTGAAACACACGGCATCTGCAAGGAGGAGCTTGGCGGCGCCTGGTTTGTTTAGACACTAGTCTTAAGTTTTGTCAAAATGCTTGGGATGGTCGGGGCTTGTGATGTAAGAACCAAGGGGTGGGCTGAAGCTCAGGTTGCTGGACAGAAATTGATGGAAAGAAAAGGGTGGATCGAAGGGACCACACAAGCTGTGAAAGGGGCTTGTGATACTCCAAGAACTTCAACCAAAAGAGGTTGACGTCGGCGGCTACAAGGAGGTTGGAGGCGCCTGTTTTAGGTCTTAGACACTAGTTTTAGGTTTTTGTCAAAAATGCTTGTTATTTCATTAATGTGTAGACAAAAGGCTTATATAATGCCTTGTTACAACTTAGACTAAACTACAAGGTGTTTGGCCTTACAAGAATTAAAACAACATGTAGTTCACTTATTGGCAATTAAATAGGAAATGGGCCCTAAATAGTCAACATGACTTAAACCCAAATAAATACTTAATCTAAAAAGAATAGAAATAAGATAGAAAAGCCCAATAATACTTAGGCACAAAATTCGCAGGAAGACTTGTGAATGGGATGAAATTGTGAACAAGTCTTCACCGCCTTGTGCACTAAGAGTATTGCCTCATTAAAACCTTTTTTGGAAAACCCAGTGGGATAAAACCAAAGATAGGAAAAAGAGTAAAATTTCCTAGCACAACTTTTGGGTGTCTCTACCAGATGATAATGGTAAAGAAAATGGAGGAAGAAGAGTCTTCTAGAAGGAACCTCCATGGTTCCTTGTCTAGCTGGAACGGGTCTGTGCTTGGACCGGTCGAGGCGTGGTCTGGTGGGTGCTCGGTCGTGGACGGGCTTGTCGTCACGGACGTGCGGCTTGGGAACGGCTGGGAAGGGTCACCTGGACACAGCCTGGTCGGCATGGTCAGCTCGGGGGTCCTCTCCGGTTATACTCTCCAGGAGCATGCTGAGCTTGTCCCCTAAGGCTTTCCTCTTGGACCGCGTAAAAGGTCCAGGTGGAATGACTGGTGCAATGGCTGGCTCGATGTCCTCATCATTCCCTCCCTCTTGAAGTGCTTTGGTCTCCTAAGCGAATTCCTCACCTGCATCAAAAAACTCTAAATCAGAAACATTGAATGTACTAGACATGTTATACTCACCTGGAAGTTCGAGCTGGTAGGCGTTGTCGTTGATTCTCCGAAGGACGCGGAATGGACCATCTCCCCAGGGTGCAAGCTTGCTCTTCCGTTGCTGGGGAAATCTATCTGGTAGCAGATGGAGCCAAACCCAATCTCCCTCCTTGAAAACCATGTGCCTGCGGCGTTTGTTGACGTTCTGGATGTTCCGTTGTTCCAGGTTTGCCTTGGTCTCTTCATGAAGTCGCTTGATGTAGTCCATCTTTGCTTCTCCCTCCAAGCTAATGGCGTCGCCCAATGGTATGGGTGTGAACTTGATAGGAGTGGTCGGGTTGAAGCCGTAGACGTCTTCAAATGGAGAACGCTTCGTGACGGAATGCGTAATCCTGTTGTAAGCGAACTCGACGTACGGAAGGCACTCTAGCCAATTTTTCAAATTGCGGTTAATTATTGCCCTCAGGGTCTGGGATAAGGTCCGGTTGACAACCTCCATCTGTCCGTCAGTATGCGGATGGTACGCGGTGGAGAACAAGAGGTTGGTGCCCAATTTTCGCCAAAATGCTTGCCAGAAGTGGCTGAGGAACTTGGAATGTCGTCCTCGGAATGTCGTCCAGTCGTACTATTTCCTTGAAGAACAGGTCGGCTGTAACACCCCCGTCCCTAGTAGACCGGAGATGCTACGATAGGTCCGAATCCCACTAGTCCGTTCTTTCGAACATAGTCCGAAAGCCCGAAAGACCATTCTTTCACGGTCGAGGTTTCTGAACCAAGACCGGATATCATGGTCGGGTATGCTCGGCCGAGACTTCAGAACATAAAATCTTAAAGGAAAGGAAACAAGCTTACGATAAAACCGAAATAAATACTTAATAAAAAATCTCAAAGGTTCTACAACCAAGATCCAACACATAACTAATCTGAAAACAACAACCCGACCTAAAGCCGATATAACGGTTGTAAGTACACATAAGTGTCGAAAAATCTTACAACCGGATACATACTCTAAGACAAGGGAAATGGGGGAGAAATCTACACCGGAACCGTCACGTCTTCCTTCCAACAAACTTGCGGAATCTGCAAGAATGAGTTCGGTCAGCTATATGCTGAGTGAGCGGATGTAAAATAAATAATAAAACTTAACCCCAACCCGATGAGCAAGCACACACAAGAACAATAAACATAAAGATCAGATGGAAACAACCGCACATAGTCCTACTCAACACTAGGACTCAACGACTCATAGACCGAACACAAGTCTAGACTCAACATCACTTATCTCACTGACAGCCCTTGCTTCGGTGGAATCTACCCATGCGCGTCGTGACCTTAGCCTATTCCCTTCCCGTCCCGGTCAGGTCCTTAGCCACACAGGCTACAAGGCACCTACGAAGATGGACGGTACTCACTGCCCCGGTCAGGTCCTTAGCTACATGCTACAGGCACCTACGAAGACGGGCACTAGCCTGACAAGTCGCTCACAGGATGGTGGCAAGCCATCCCTCGCATGCACACGGAATAGCTAAGTCACAAAATCCCCACAACTCAATCCCATAACCCAAGTCACATGCGAGTCACCGTTTCTCGTATGGACAACACAACAACAAACGTCCTCCTAGACCAGACACCACTTCGTATCGCCCTCGGTCCAGTCTAGGCCTATTTATTTGACTAACTACACAACAATAAACAAAAACATGTACAGCCAATCAAATAAGACCTACACCAAACCTAAGGTTCTACTAATGGCATCCTTAGACCTAACTCAACAACTCAACAAACAAGAACATGCAACATCAGACTGACACTTAAACATGCAACTCAAATTATAACTCATGACTCAAGCTCATAAGATCATACTTATTGCAATGTCAGAATCATACTTCACCATATTCAATCATGCAACACGAAATCTAAACCTCCATTTTAACATGCATATAACTTTCATAAACTTCATAAAAATCCTCCTTAAACCAAACAATTAAAGTATAAATAGAATAAATGAAAAATCTTTGAAAACTTGCATGCATGAACTTTTTAAGAAAATACTTTGAAAACATACTTAATAATACCCATAATAATTTTATAAATACTAAGCTTGGATTTTAAAATCCAAACTGATTGAAAACCATGCATGCAATCTTTGAAAACCGATTTTTAACACCTTTGAAAATGATTTGAAAACCTTTTTGAAAACCGATTGAAAACCCTTTTTAAAAAAACGATTTTAAAACCTTTTAAAATAAAACCGAACTCATCAACCACATTCTTGCAAAAAGGAAGAATCCAACTCACAGGGAAATGCTCCTATTGATCGGACTAGGCAGATCACGGACAGCCTCCTCCTCTCCCTTCACTCACGGCCAAGACTCCTCTCTCTCTCTCTAAGGATTTCTCTAACTTCTCTCTAAACTCTACAGCTTGGTAAAAGGGTGGAAATGGTTTTAAGTGAGGCCAGGGAGTGGTATTTATAGCCAAAGGGTGGAGATAGTGGATTTTGCCAAGTGTTCATCATGCTGAATAAACCAATGCATGAAAACCACCATTTTTGCATGCAAAGTGGAACCGCCAGCTGTCCTCCTCCACTCATGCAAGCTTATAAATTAATTAATTCATACTTAGTGGATTTTGCCATCTGTACACTCCACTGATGCATGCATGCATAATAATTAATTTATTCACCAAAGTGGAATCCACATCATCCTGCGGGTGAACGGACGGGTGCAAGACGGGCGTTCGGCTGGTCACGCGGACGGTTGGCTGGTCGACCGTGTAGTATGAACTGACGGACGTATGGGCGGCTGTACGGAATGGGCGTTCTGGTCGTCCTAAGGTACAGGGCATTACATTCTCCCCTCCTTATAGGAATTCGTCCCCGAATTCACAACTCAACTCTTACTTCCTTGGTGCATAGCTCGGAATGCCTCTTAAAGGTTTGATACTCGATGATCTATATTCCAGAATCTTGAATTCGGAAACCTTCCTTGGTTCCTCCAACTCTCAAATCAATCCTTCATTCCTTAAGTTTTTTCGTCCTTCGGTAGACTTGGAACTCCATCTGCGTGGACTGGTTCTTCTTGGCAACAGCTTCGTAAATACTTTCATTACCATCATCACTAATCGTGTTACCACTTTGCAATACCTTCAATCCGGCCAAGGTTCATTTATTTGACCAACTGTGCAACAATCAAACAAGAACATGCACAGCTGACCAAATAGAACCCGAGCTAGATCTAGGGTATGCTAATGGTTCCACTAAACCGAGATTCAACCATAACATTTCTTCCTGATTGCTCCGCCTAGATTGGTTATCAGACTCCAATGGCCTTGGTCAGCCACTAGTGATCATCCGTGGTTTATTCATGCTATATGTCTGGGATGTCCGTGTTGGGTACTTCCGGATCGTCTGGTAATTATCCGTGCGTTCGTCCTGATCGTTCATCCTTCTGGTCTTCTGGTCTGGGCACCCCGATGCTCACATCAACTTCATCATGATTGATTGTCCATCTTGGTCATCCCCTGGTCTAGTCTTGCTCGCTTGCACCCATTTTCTTAGCTTCCTTCATCTTTTTCTTCAGGCCATAGCTCACTTCGATCTTAACCATCACAATGCTTCCCCTACCGAACTTGGTCACTTACGACAGCAACAACTCACACAGCTTCCTCAGCACACTTGGCAAAAACCCGGGAAGGTTTAAAGGGTTTGGCTTTTAGGAACCCTAATTAGGCAGCTACTCACCGAGGGCTCCATCAAAGGATTCTCTATAACTTGAGGCTACTAACTTAATGGAAGGACAGCACACTTCACCATGACTAAGGAATCTGAGAACACCCAACATTTAACTTATAAACTAAGACAACAAGGCTATCGGCTAGGCACGCCTAAAGCAACAACTCTAACAGCAAAAGACCCGACTGAGCTATATTCATGCAATTCAGATTCATGGCGAGGGTAGTCCGATCTGTCGTGCAACAATCAAACAAGAACATGCACGACCGATTATTGACTCTATCATGACACCCAAATCTAAGTCCGAGTTAAATTCGATAGATCGTGCAACAATCAAACAAGAACATGCACGACCCATCTCCTAAAACTCAAACCCGACTTGAATGCTATTGATATGAATCAAAATACCCAAGCCTAGCTACCCAAACATGAACACTTAAAGCAGGGCCTAAAACAGCCTAGAAATCTACACACTTAACCACTCAAACTTACATAACAATCCCACATTATGCAAATAACACACACATAATGAATCATGAACATGCACAAGCACACATTGAATCAATTGTACTAACCAGTCTCAGCCCAAGTCAAAGTCGATCAACCGTGCAACAATCAAACAAGAACATGCACGATTGACCTTCCAAAACTCAAACCTGACTTGATTAGTATAACATAAGCCAATCATCCAAACATATGCACTCCCAAAGGTTAAGCCCAACATACCAGAATTTGGGGTAAAGGACAGAAGGATGCAGACCGGTTGTATCTAATGGCGCTTTCTTCCTTTCGGTGGCCGTGGCGGACGCGAGCTCTGACCCCTCGGACAAATTTCATAATGGTGACCCATCTCCCCGCAAGTAGTACACATAATGATGGTGTGATCCATCATGAGAGTCCTACATGTGCCAATCTGATGGCCCTCAAATCAGCACCTCTCGCATATCAGGACCGGCTCCTCCGATCGTCCCATGGATCGGTCAGGTGTGTACGTCCGGGCTTGTTCCAAAGTGTTCAGGGACCTCATGCCTTGCTGCGCCCTCTCAACCTGCTCCGCGGCTAATGTTCGCTCTACATTATCCGCTACTCGTACTATGGTCGGCAGATCCATAATCGGTATCCTCTCTAGACGGATTCGCAGCTCAGGCCTCAAACCACTCAAGAACAACTGTACCGTCCGATTTTCATCGTTCGGTTCGTAGCGAGTGATCTGTCGAAGTCGGTTAAACTCTGCCTTATACTCCCTCACGGTGCGTCCCA
The DNA here is from genome assembly GCA_039880935.1 of Streptanthus diversifolius. Lineage (NCBI taxonomy): Eukaryota > Viridiplantae > Streptophyta > Magnoliopsida > Brassicales > Brassicaceae > Streptanthus > Streptanthus diversifolius. The sequence goes on from JAXGFM010000001.1 coordinate 6,342,660, forward strand.
GCTGGGCCAACGAATGGTACTGATCCATTAGTCTTTCCCTGGCTTGAAGAGGGAAAAACTCATGGTGAAACTCACTGCAGAACTGTACCCAGGAGGCTTCAGGGTGGTTACTTATCTCGTTTTCCTTCTCCACTCTATACCACCAGTCTTCCGCGTCCTTCTCCAAGTAATATATCGCGACGTCTCTGCGGTATTCGTCCGGGCACTGCACTGCTTGCAGGTTCAGCTCCAGTCTCTGTAGCCATCCGTCTGCTTCCAAGGGATCTGTACTACCTGCAAATCTTTCCATCTCTAACATCCGCATCCGGAGCAGAATCTCATAGAAGCTTGGTCCAGTCCTTCCTTCTTGGTTTGTGGAAGCATCATTGTTATGAGCCTTGGTCATCTGGCCGTGTAAGGTCGCCGGAGAGGTTAGGGAAAGGTTAGAAGTGGCAGCTCGGTCGAGGGTTAGGTCGTGGCGGACGGACGCGGGCGAGGTAGCGGGCGAACGTACGAATGGTAGAACGAACAAGGAAGGTCCTGCGGGTGAGGACCCGAACGGCAGGGCGGCCTGGTGACCGTGGGGGCTGATGAAGGACGACCTGGGGATGGAAACGCGAACGGCAGGACGACCTGAGCGACGGAACGGACGAACGGTGGGTGGTACGGACGGTGTGGTCAACGGCTAACGAGGCAGATTGGTGAAGCGGCTAAGTTGAAAGATGGGGGCTTTGTGGCCGATTTGAACGAGGGATAGGAGGCAACTCACTAAGCTATGACTGGCTTAGATACAGCCTTTCCAAGAAGAGAGACACACTCAATCTTCAAGGATCACTCACTCTCACTTGGAGACACACTCAACAAAGAGAAAGGAGAAAGACCAAAGCGGCCGTTTGATGTTTAGGGTTCATAATTGTCTGCCTAGAAATGAGAGTGAGTTTGCCTTTTTATAGGCTACATGCTTAAGTCATAGACCTAGTTGACCGTGGTCAACAAAACATTCAAAACCCCAAAATAAAGACTAAGTCTTAAAAGAAATACAAAGGCTAACATGTGCCTAAGGATAGAAATCAAGCCTAATTGATTTAAGGGACATATCCACAATAAATCAATGGGACACTAGGCTTGATGCCTTAGATTTTCAGGTCTCATTAAAAACCTTTCCAAGAACCCATTATGGTAAACTTAGAAAGGAAAAGAGTACCCTAATCACCTAAGGTCTTTAGAAGTGCCTTTACTCATGGATAGTAAGGACACACAAGACCTTATCCCTAAGGCTGTGTGCATGAGTGTCTTGGTCAGAAACACTCAGCTGAACATGATCAGGAGGCCGGTTCTTGCCTTCTAACCTCCTCTTCCTCTCCAAGGCCGGATGCATGAGCTAGAGCGGCTTCCACTTGGCTTCCTTGGGCATGATCTCCTGTGCTCTGGTCTTGGACTCCCTGAGCGGCTCTGCTCCTGGTCATAATGCGGTGGGACACATAAGGGGTGGTCTGGCCTTCATCCTCCAAGTATCTGGTCGGTGTAGCTTGGATGACCCCATCATCCCCACCCTCTTCAAGTGCTTTGGTCTCCAAAGAACCAACATCCTGTGCATCAAAAGGAGATAGATCAGAAACATTAAATGAGGAGGACACATTGTACTCACCTGGCAGCTTGAGTCTGTAGGCATTGTCGTTGGTGCGTTCCACCACTTGGAATGGGCCGTCTCCTCTGAAGTCTAGCTTGTGCTTGCGCTTGTTGGGGAAGCGCTCTGGCCTTAGGTGTAGCCACACCCAATCTCCTGGTTGGAACACCAGCTGCTTCCTTTTCTTGTTGATCCTAGATCGGACCTGATATTTCCTCTTCTCAATGTTGCCATGCACTTGTTCAAAAATCTTCTTCATGGCCGCGGCTTTGGCCTCTCCCTCAAGGTCCATGGTCTCGGTTGGTGGCAAGGGTGTCAAGGTCAGGGGAGTGTCTGGGTTGCGACCATACACAGCTTCAAAGGGTGACATGCCTGTAGTTGAATGCTTAGCTAAATTATAGGCAAATTCCACCAATGGCAAGCTCTCCACCCAAGTAGTCAAATGTCTTCCCACGGTTGATCTCAGCAATGCTCCGAGGGTGCGGTTGACCACCTCAGTCTGTCCATCGGTTTGAGGATGGCATGTGGTAGAGAACAACAGCTTGGTACCCAGCTTCTTCCATAGGGTCCTCCAGAAGTGTGACAGGAACTTTGTGTCACGGTCAGACACAATAGTTCTTGGAATGCCATGGAGTCTCACCACCTCCCTAAAGAACAATGTGGCGGTTTGAGAAGCATCATTGGTCTTTGAACAGGGAATGAAATGGGCCATCTTGGAGAAGCGGTCCACCACTACAAACACTGAGTCCTTGTGCTGAATCTTGGGCAATCCCAAAACAAAGTCCATGGAGATGTCTACCCATGGAAGAGTAGGGGCAGGCAGGGGCATGAACAGGCCGTGAGGATGGAGTCTTGACTTGGCTCTCCTGCAAGTGATGCACCTATCACAGTGAGTGGCTACCATCTTCTTCATCTTTGGCCAGTAGAAGTGTTCTTTAAGAACACTAAGAGTCTTCTCCACTCCAAAATGTCCCATAAGACCACCTCCATGAGCCTCCTCCACTAGCAACTCCCTCATTGATCCTTGGGGAATGCACAGACACCTCTCTTTAAACAGAAACCCATCATGAATGAAGAAACGTGTGTAGGCTCCTGTCCCATGTCCTTCATACGCGGCCTTGAGGTCTGGGTCTTCAGGGTACAAAGTCTTCAAGTGTCCAAATCCCATAACCTTAGTATCCATGGTAGAAATCAAGGTGTGCCTCCTTGACAAAGAATCCGCCACTACATTCTCCTTTCCCTTCTTGTATTTGATCACATAAGGGAAGGTCTCTATAAACTCCAACCATCTAGCATGCCTCTTCTTCAACACGGTCTGGCCCCTCAGGTGCTGCAAGGTCTCATGATCAGTGTGGATTAAACACTCCCTAGCCAAGAGATAGTGCTGCCATGTTTACATGGCCCGGACCAATGCATACAACTCCTTGTCATAGGCTGGATAATTCAGGGTGGCTCCGGTTAGTTTCTCACTGAAATAGGCCACGGGCCTTCCTCCTTGGGTCAGCACGGCCCCTATGCCTACTCCGGAGGCGTCACACTCCACTTCAAATGTTTTCTCAAAATTAGGTAGAGCAAGGATGGGCGCATGGGTCAGCTGGTACTTAAGGTTCAAGAAGGCTTGCTCTTGCAACTCTCCCCATTCAAAACCGGTATTCTTCTTGATCAAGGAGGTCAGGGGTGCAGCCAAGGTACTGAAGTCCTTCACAAAGCGTCTATAGAAGCTGGCCAGCCCATGGAAGCTTCTGACTTGGCTGATTGAAGTCAGTCTAGGCCAGCTGAGGATGGCCTCTATTTTCTCCACATCTACTCTCAGTCCCTGTGAGCTAACCACAAAGCCAAGGAAAACAACCTCATTTATGCAAAATATGCATTTAGACAAATTGGCAAACATGTGTTCTTTCCTAAGAGTTTCTAAGACCTGTTCTAAGTGCAGCACATGATCAGTCAAGCAAGAGCTATATATCAGAATATCATCAAAATAAACTACCAAGAACTTGCCCATAAAGGGTCTAAGGATATGGTGCATGAGGCGCATGAAAGTGCTTGGGGCATTGGAGAGGCCGAATGGCATGACTAGCCACTCATACAAGCCATGCTTGGTCTTGAAAGCAGTCTTCCACTCATCCCCTTCCCTCATCCTCACTTGATGATACCCACTCTTCAAATCCACCTTAGAGAAGATGGTTGCTCCACTTAGCTCATCCAACATGTCATCTAGCCTCGGGATTGGATGGCGGTATTTGATGGTGATGTTGTTGATGGCTCTACAATCAACACACATCCTGTAGGAACCGTCCTTCTTGGGCACTAGGAGCACAGGCACGGCACAAGGGCTTAGACTCTCCCTTACATACCCCTTAGCCATCAGATCCCTGACCTGAGCTTCAAGCTCCTTTGCCTCCGCGGGATTGACTCGGTATGCAGGCCGGTTTGGGAGTTGGGCACCAGGGATGAAGTCTATCTGATGCTCTATGCCTCTCAGGGGCGGCAGGCCTGCTGGTATCTCCTCAGGAAATACATCCTTGTACTTGTCAAGCAAATCTTGGATTTCCCTTGGCAAGATCACATTAGTAGGTCTAGAACTCATTAAATCTTTATAAACAACCAAGACAACTTGACAAGTTGGATCAAAGAGAGAACGCCTAACATCACTAGGTGCAATCAAGAAATTGGTTTTAGACATGCATTTCTCCTTAGCTAGCTTAACTTGCATTTCATGAACTTGGGCAGGCAACAATGGTGCTAAGCTAATCCGTTTCTTATTAAGCATAAGGGTGTATTTATTAGTTCTACCATCATGCACAACTTCCCTATCAAATTGCCAAGGTCTGTCTAACAAGATATGGGTGGCTTGCATAGGTACTACATCACAAAGAACCTCATCAACATACTTGCCTATGCTAAATGAAACTTTAACCTGTTCACTAATTCTCAATTCGGTTTTATCATTCAGCAATCTCAATCTATAAGGTCTAGGATGTTTAGTAGCTACCAAGTTCAACTTCTCAACCATATAAGTACTAGCTACATTAGCACAAGATCCACCATCAATTATCAGAGAACATACTTTACCATTGACCATGCAGCGTGTGTGGAAGATGTTCTCCCTTTGGTCTGTCTCATCCGGTTCTTGGATGGTGCTAAGGACCCTTCTTGAGACCAGGAGATCTCCCACTTCAGGGTAAGCCACATCCTCCTCCTCTTCATCAGCTTCCTCAGGAGGTTCCATCTCATCTTGAGACTCATAGTCACCAGATGGTGTGATGATCATGGCTCTAGGATTTGGAAAATCCCGAGCGTAGTGTCCACGGCCGCGGCATTTGAAGCACATGATGTCCCTGGTTTTGGGACCAGTGGGGGCGGGTCTGTTGTCTGGCCGTGGGGCAGGGGTGGTCTCCCTGGGTCTGTATGGAGCTCTCACGTCTGGAGCTATGGCTTTGCCACGGTCGGATTGCCTAGGGAAGGCAGGCTGGGAGCTTGAAGCCTGCGGATTGGGGTTTGGGGCAGATGCTCTCCATGGGCTGTGGACCACGGCTCTGGTTCTAGTCTTCCTCTTAAGCTGGCTCTCAACCTGGGTAGACAGGTGCAACAGCTCATTGAGGTCATTGTAGGAGTACATCTCTACTTTGCTGGCTATCTTCTCTTGTAGACCACCTAGGAATTGTGCCATGAGAGTCTCTTCAGCATCTTCCAGGCCAAGCCGGTTTCTCAAGTGTTCAAACTCTCCAAAATACTCCTCTACACTCCTCTGGCCTTGGCTGAGCTTCCTGAACTTCTTCTGTAGCTCTCTGTGGTACATAGGTGGTATGTACCTTCCCTTCATCATGAACTTCATGATCTTCCATGATCTGACCGGTTCTTCTCCTCTTTTCCTTCTCTTGGCGGAGTCTTGATCCCACCAGGACAGGGCATGGTCAGTAAGTTGGGCTGCTGCATAGGCCACCTTCTTGGGTTCTTCAAACCCATAGACCTCAAAGATATGATCCATTCTTCTCTCCCAGTCCAAGTAGGCTTCCGGATCAACCTTGCCGGCAAAAGTGGGTGGCGTGAGCTTGAGGTGTGGGGAGTGGGCTCTAGGTGGGTGGTGATGTCCCCTCTCCTCATGAAACCTCCTTTCTCTGTGCCTTGGTCTTCTGAGATGGGGTGGGAAGTCCTCTTCTTCAGACAATCCTTCCATGTCTTGCTCAGGCCATAATGGTGGTGGCGCTCTTGGTTGAGGAGGTGGAGGCGCCGGTGCTGGCTGTGGGGGAGGATGCTCCACTCGACCCAAACGGTCTCCTAGCTGCTGAAGCTGAGTTTGAAGGTTGGTTAGGATCTCAGCTAGAGCTGGATCAGCCATCTAGCTCACGGGGTGCCTGCAAGAATACAGTCAACAAGTCAAAGCACTTATACTAAATAATCTAGATTAATCGCTAATGACTTAATTTAAACTTTTAAATTTAAATTTTACTAATTACTAATCCATTAACCCATTCAACATTTCAAATGGCATGCATTAAGATAAACAACCGCCAAAACACTAAGCAAGAATGCATTCAAATTCAAATTTGGTCAAAGGGGTGGACAAGGTGACATCAGCCGGTGAGGACCACACGGTGAGTCACCGACCAGGTCTGCCCAAAAAGCAACCTTGTCTCACCAAACTCCTTCTTCCTCCCTAGGTTCAGCAATGGCGAATTTGGAAAACAGGGAATGAACAACAAGCAGTCTAGCTAATCAAATAAGACAGATTACCAAATTCAAAAACTAACCAACCCTAAATAAGCCGTGCTAAGCAAACTACTAGAAATCCTAACAAACGCCTAGAGCAGATTTGAAACCCTAAGTGAAAAAGTTGGAAAGAAACAACCTTTCTCAGGAAACTTGGGCTCTGATACCAAAATGTTATGAGCCTTGGTCATCTGGCCGTGTAAGGTCGCCGGAGAGGTTAGGGAAAGGTTAGAAGCGGCAGCTCGGTCGAAGGTTAGGTCGTGGCGGACGGACGCGGGCGAGGTAGCGGGCGAACGTACGAATGGTAGAACGAACAAGGAAGGTCCTGCGGGTGAGGACCCGAACGGCAGGGCGGCCTGGTGACCGTTGGGGCTGATGAAGGACGACATGGGGATGGAAACGCGAACGGCAGGACGACCTGAGCGACGGAACGGACGAACGGTGGGTGGTACGGACGGTGTGGTCAACGGCTAACGAGGCAGATTGGTGAAGCGGCTAAGTTGAAAGATGGGGGCTTTGTGGCCGATTTGAACGAGGGATAGGAGGCAACTCACTAAGCTATGACTGGCTTAGATACAGCCTTTCCAAGAAGAGAGACACACTCAATCTTCAAGGATCACTCAATCTCACTTGGAGACACACTCAACAAAGAGAAAGGAGAAAGACCAAAGCGGCCGTTTGATGTTTAGGGTTCATAATTGTCTGCCTAGAAATGAGAGTGAGTTTGCCTTTTTATAGGCTACATGCTTAAGTCATAGACCTAGTTGACCGTGGTCAACAAAACATTCAAAACCCCAAAATAAAGACTAAGTCTTAAAAGAAATACAAAGGCTAACATGTGCCTAAGGATAGAAATCAAGCCTAATTGATTTAAGAGACATATCCACAATAAATCAATGGGACACTAGGCTTGATGCCTTAGATTTTCAGGTCTCATTAAAAACCTTTCCAAGAACCCATTATGGTAAACTTAGAAAGCAAAAGAGTACCCTAATCACGTAAGGTCTTTAGAAGTGCCCTTACTCATGGATAGTAAGGACACACAAGACCTTATCCATAAGGCTGTGTACATGAGTGTCTTGGTCAGAAACACTCAGCTGAACATGATCAGGAGGCCGGTTCCTGCCTTCAACCTCCTCTTCCTCTCCAAGGCCGGATGCATGAGCTAGAGCGGCTTCCACTTGGCTTCCTTGGGCATGATCTCCTGTGCTCTGGTCTTGGACTCCCTGAGCGGCTCTGATCCTGGTCATAATGCGGTGGGACACATAAGGGGTGGTCTGGCCTTCATCCTCCAAGTATCTGGTCGGTGTAGCTTGGATGACCCCATCAATCATCTCCTTCCATTAGTGCTGATGGTATTGCTACCTGAGCTGGGTCCTGTGAGGCAACCTGTCTGGGAGCATTGCGTATTTCCCCAACTGATTCTCGTCGAGGTTCATCAGATGATCTTTCCTCTGGATTTTCTTCTACGGGATCCTCTTCTACTGGGTCTTCCTCAGGGTCTATCTCAATTGAGTCTGTCTCTGCTAGGGCAGGCCCCGTATCAGAAGATATCACAATCAGCTCTGGCTCTTCTCTTGGCACTGGTCTTGGTCCATGATACAACCGTCTCAAACCTTGCCTCGTCCCTACCCTGTATGGATCCATTTGCAAAACAGAACTTGTTACGAACTCATTAATGAAAGACGGACGTTCCAGTTTCCTAAACCCCATTCCCAAAAAAAAAATTTCTTTTCGAAAAGCGCTTAAGTCCTAGTGACTCGAAAACCATGCTCTGATACCACCTTGTAACACCCCCGTCCCTAGTAGACCGGAGATGCTACGATAGGTCCGAATCCCACTTGTCCGTTCTTTCGAACATAGTCCGAAAGCCCGAACTCACAAGATCCGAACCCCAATTAAGACTCCTTCACGGTCGAGGTTTCTAAACCAAGACCGGATATCATGGTCGGGTATGCTCGGACGAGACTTCAGAACATAAAATCTTAAAGGAAAGGAAACAAGCTTACGATAAAACCAAAATAAATACTTAATTAAAAATCTCAAAGGTTCTACAACCAAGATCCAACACATAACTAATCCGAAAACAACAACCCGACCTAAAGCCGATATAACGGTTGTAAGTACACATAAGTGTCGAAAAATCTTACAACCGGATACATACTCTAAGACAAGGGAAATGGGGGAGAAATCTACACCGGAACCGTCACGTCTTCCTTCCAACAAACTTGCGGAATCTGCAAGAATGAGTTCGGTCAGCTATATGCTGAGTGAGCGGATGTAAAATACATAATAAAACTTAACCCCAACCCGATGAGAAAGCACACACAAGAACAATAAACATAAAGATAAGATGGAAACAACCGCACATAGTCCTATTCAACACTAGGACTCAACGACTCATAGACCGAACACAAGTCTAGACTCAACATCACTTATCTCACCGACAGCCCTTGCTTCGGTGGAATCTACCCATGCGCGCCGTGACCTTAGCCTATTCCCTTCCCGTCCCGGTCAGGTCCTTAGCCACACAGGCTACAAGGCACCTACGAAGATGGACGATACTCACTGCCCCGGTCAGGTCCTTAGCTACATGCTACAGGCACCTACGAAGACGGGCACTAACCTGGCAAGTCGCTCACAGGATGGTGGCAAGCCATCCCTCGCATGCACACGGAATAGCTAAGTCACAAAATCCCCACAATTCAATCCCATAACCCAAGTCACATGCGAATCACCGTTTCTCGTATGGACAACACAACAACAAACGTCCTCCTAGACCAGACACCACTTCGTATCGCCCTCGGTCCAGTCTAGGCCTATTTATTTGACTAACTGCACAACAATCAAACAAGAACATGTACAGCCAATCAAATAAGACCTAAACCAAACCTAAGGTTCTACTAATGGCATCCTTAGACCTAACTCAACAACTCAACAAACAAGAACATGCAACATCAGACTGACACTTAAACATGCAACTCAAATTATAACTCATGACTCAAGCTCATAAGATCATACTTATTGCAATGTCAGAATCATACTTCACCATAATCAATCATGCAACACGAAATCTAAACCTCCATTTTAACATGCATATAACTTTCATAAACTTCATAAAAATCCTCCTTAAACCAAACAATTAAAGTATAAATAGAATAAATGAAAAACCTTTGAAAACTTGCATGCATGAACTTTTTAAGAAAATACTTTGAAAACATACTTAATAATACCCATAATAATTTTATAAATATTAAGCTTGGATTTTAAAATCCAAACTGATTGAAAACCATGCATGCAATCTTTGAAAACTGATTTTTAAAACCTGTGAAAATGATTTGAAAACCTTTTTGAAAACCGATTTAAAACCCTTTTAAAAAAACGATTTGAAAACCTTATAAAATAAAACTGAACTCATTAACCACATTCTTGCAAAAAGGAAGAATCCAACTCACAGGGCAATGCTCCTATTGATCGGACTAGGCAGCTCACGGACAGCCTCCTCCTCTCCCTTCACTCACGGCCAAGACTCCTCTCTCTCTCTCTAAGGATTTCTCTAACTTCTCTCTAAACTCTACAGCTTGGTAAAAGGGTGGAAATGGTTTAAGTGAGGCCAGGGAGTGGTAGTTATAGCCAAAGGGTGGAGATAGTGGATTTTGCCAAGTGTTCATCATGCTGAATAAACCAATGCATGAAAACCACCATTTTTGCATGCAAAGTGGAACCGACAGCTGTCCTCCTCCACTCATGCAAGCTTATAAATTAATTAATTCATACTTAGTGGATTTTGCCATCTGTACACTCCACTGATGCATGCATGCATAATAATTAATTTATTCACCAAAGTGGAATCCACATCATCCTGTGGGTGAACGGACGGGTGCAGGACGGGCGTACGGCTGGTCACGCGGACGGTTGGCTGGTCGACCGTGTAGTATGAACTGACGGACGTATGGGCGGTTGTACGGAATGGGCGTTCTGGTCGTCCTAAGGTACGGGGCATTACATCGGCAGTCTGGCTTTCGTCGTTGGTCTTGTTGCAAGCCATGAAGTGTGCCATCTTGGAAAATTGGTCAACCTCTACGAAGATGGAGTCCTTGTGGTTGATCTTCGGCAGGCCCAAAACGAAATCCATGGAAATGTCTGTTCAGGGCGCGGATGGGACTGGTAACGACATGTAAGGACCCTGCGGATGCATCTTGGATTTAGCTCTTTTCCAGATAAGGCACCTTGCGCAGTGTGTCTCTACATCTCCTCGCTGGTGGGGCCAGTAGAAGTGCTCCTTAAGCATGCTTAAGATCTTGTCAATGCTGAAATGACCCAAGAGACCTCCACTGTGGGCTTCTCTGAGAAGCAGCTCTCTTGGAATGCAAAGTCATTTGTCTTTAAAGAGGAACCCGTCGTGAAGAAAAAAGTGGCTATAGTTGCCCTTGGCGTGCTCTAGGTAAGCCTGAGTGAAATCTGCATCGTCAGCGTACAACTCTTTGATCATCTCGAAACCCATAACTTTGGACTCCATGACGGAAATCAGACTGTATCTAGGAGATAAGGCGTCGGCGACAACGTTGTCCGTTCCTTTCTTATACTTGATGACGTATAAAAAGGTCCCGATGTACTCCAACCAACGGGCATGTCTCTTTTTCAGCGTAGACTGTCCTCTGAGGTGGTGGAATGTCTGATGGTCAGTGTGAATGACTCACTCCCGGACAAGAATGATGTGACCTGGAAGGACGACTCTGATTCGACCATGGACGACCGTACGGTCGAACCAACAATCAGGCCGGGAATTGAGGTTTCAGACGGACGCACGGACGTACGCACAAATGGACACCCAAACATGTATAGGGAAGGACAGCCGGACGAATGGACAAGGTGAACAACGGACGACCCAGCCCGACCAAACGATCGTCCCATCAACCGAACTCGACCAGGACCATCGACCCATGGACCATTCCGGCTGGACCACTGACCTGCGGCAGAACCAAGGAGCTCAAGCAAGCCGTTGAAGCCCATTTCCTCAAGGCTGCACAACCTTCGACCAGCTCAGGTTTGCTGATCCTAATCCAAGCCGTTTGACATAGATAAAAGGGAAGAATTTTTATCTTGGTACTCTTTTCCCTTGGTGAGGTTTGTCTCATTTGGTGTTTTCTTACCAAGGTTTTGATGAGGCCCGATTAAATTCTAATGACCTTTCTAAGGCACATGGCAAATTTACTTGGATTTTGGACTGGTTAATTTGGGCCCGGCTCATTTCTTTGTTTAAAGGGTTTTCGAATTCAAATGGGTCAAGTGTATTAAATTCTTGTTTTCCGTGTGGTCTTAGGCGGAATTCCCATGTTCCACATGCATGGCTTTGACTCCTTGACCACCGCCTCTTTGTAATCTCTATAAGTACTTGGCCTTGTCCACATTTTTACCTTTTCATCGAATTTTCTTATTGAATATCATTTTGATACATAGAAAGTTTAATCATTCTCTCTTGCCAATCTCCCTATAATGTGTAATATCTATAGGCCATTAGCGAAATCCTTGTGCCTGCTTAGCTGTGTCATATCCTTGTCGGTACAAGTGGAATAACCAAGGCCGATTCATATCCTTGGTTGGATATCAATCGATCCACCACTCCTCATCCCTGCGTGACCATATCCCACACTCTTCACTACATTCCCTCCATCTCGAAAGTTCTAGTCCACCCACCTTTCCATCTTCCGCTTGTCAGCTTTTGCCTGTCTTGGGTTGAGTATCCTTCCCATTGAAGGATCTCATCAAGTGGTATCAGAGCACCAACAGGCTGTACTCTTAACCTTTCTCTTCGTTTTAATCCTTATTCATCCGCTTGTGATCTGTTTAAATAGTTATTCCATTGGATCCTTCTTTTCGAACCGTTTGATCTGGCCATTTCTTTGTGAGTTATGGCAGGTGAAGAGTCGGATTCAGATGGAGAATCACACCACACTCGTCTACTAGATGAACTCACCATGCGCATGAACAACATGATGGAGGAACGGTTCATCTCCATGCAAGCAGGATTAAGAGATGGCCAATGTGAGGACATAAGGCATATCTTTCCTGAACTACGGCCAGATCGACGACGCGCTTTGTTCCAACATCAGAACATCATGTCAGGGCATCCACACAACATGCCAGAACCCCGAGATGAGGTTTCTTCCATAAGAAATCCGGCTGATCAAAGTTTTCTTGGTAATGAAGCTGCGGCACACTTTTACCAAAGTGACTATTCAAACCGCAGTCCAAGAAGGCCTAGGCGCATGCGTGAACTAAGATCACCACCACCACAAGATAACATCAACCATCTGAAACACAAAATTCCAGCCTTTCATGGCAAAAATGATCCCACTGTGTTCTTTGAATGGGAACAAAAGATGGAATTAGTCTTCAATTGCCAATACTTTTTTGATTATAATAAAGTTAATATGGTAGTTACTGAATTTTATGATTATGCTCTAAGCTGGTGGGACCAAACAGTGATATCAAGACGGCGAAATGGGGAACCTCTAATTGAGACATGGCAGGAACTAACACATGTCATGCATAGACGTTTTGTGCCCTCCCATTTCCACCGTGATCTCCACCTGAGGTTGGGGCAATTGACCCAGGGTAGCCGTGGAGTGGAGGACTACTTTCAAGAAATGGAGACTCTACTGATCCGTGCTGGGGTTACTGAGGACCGTGAAGCTACAATGTCACGGTTCTTAGGCGGCCTCAACCGGAACATTCAAGACCGCTTGGAACTTCAACATTATGTGGAGCTTGAAGAGCTTCTCCATAAAGTTATCCTGATTGAACAACAATTCAAGCGTAAACCTACTAACCGACCTATCTTTAGTGCAGGAACGTATGGAACCAAGCTGCTGTACCACGGGCAATTTAAACCTACAAGGCCAGGGGACTCTAAGCCATTTACTTCTAGACCGGAGATCCATCCTTTTGCCAACAAGGTGGACAAGAACAAGGTCAATGAAAGATGAGCCAATTCACGTGATCTAAGGTGTTTCAAATGCCAAGGCATAGAGCATTATGCCAATGAATGCGTGAACAAGAAAGTCATGGTTCTTATGGAGAATGGGGACGTTCAAACGGAGGATGAGGCGGAAGACCTAGAGCCGATTTATGACCAATACCTGGAGGATGTGGAAGAGCCACCGGTTCAAGGTCAGCTGTTGGTTACTAGGCGTGCCTTAAGTGTCCAGTCCAAAGTTAAGGAACCGGTACAAAGAGAGAATCTGTTCCATTCTCGGTGTTCCGTTAAAGGGAAGGTGTGCAGCCTCATCATTGATGGCGGCAGCTGCAAAAATGTGGCCAGTGAGACCATGGTTAAGAAGCTGGGGTTAGAAGTTATTAAACATCTGTGACCTTACCCTCTAAAATGGCTCAGTGAAGCTGGAGAACTTTGTGTGACCCATCAAGTCAGGGTTCCCTTGGAGATAGGCAGCTACAAAGATGAGGTTATGTGCAATGTCCTTCCTATGAAAGCCGGGCACATTTTGCTAGGTAGGCCATGGCTGTCTGACCGGAGGGTCATTCACGATGGCTATACTAATAAGCACCATTTCACTCATCAAAATAAAAAGGTAACCCTTGTCCCTATGATTCCACAAGAAGTTTATAAAGATCAACTATAACTTAAACAACAAAAGAAACAAGAAGGTAGTTTACTAGAACCTAAGAGCAAAACCAACTTTTTTATTAAGGCTAATGGGGTTAGTAAACATTTAGATGAGCACTGACCCATATTCTTGCTATACTATAAGGAGGTCTGCCTCCATGCTACTAATCCACGGCCGGCTTTGCCGAGCGAGATGTCTAAGCTTTTGCAGGAGTTTCAGGATGTGTTTCCTGAAGAATGCCCACCAGGACTGCCTCCCATTCGAGGCATTAAACATCAGATAAATCTTGTGCCTGGAGCGGCTCTACCAAACCAGCCTGCCTACAGAACTAATCCGGTAGAAACAAAGGAAATACAGAACCAGGTTGAGGAGCTGATGCGTAAGGGCCATATCCGTGAGATTCTAAGCCCATGTGTGGTTCCTGTGCTCTTTGTTCCAAAGAAGGATGGTAAGTACCGGATGTGTGTTGATTGTTTAGCAATCAACAACATCACGGTCATGTATCATCACCTTATCCCTAGACTTGATGATATGCTTGATGAACTTCATGGGTCTAGGCTGTTCTCTAAGATAGATCTTAGAAGAGGGTATCATCAGATTAGGATGAAAGAGGGTGATGAGTTGAAAACGGCATTTAAAACAAAACAAGGACTTTATGAATGGCTTGTAATGCCATTTGGGATTACAAACACACCGTAACTTTATAAGGCTGATGAATCATGTACTTAGGGAATACGTAGATCATTTTGTGGTTCTTTACTTTGATGATATATTGATTTATAGCAAGAGTCTAATTGATCATGTTAAACATGTTCAGGCTGTCTTAGAAGTACTTAGAAAGGAACGTTTGCTAATATGGACAAATGTACTTTTTGTTCAAATAATTTGGTTTTTCTAGGTTTTGTGGTCAGTGCAGATGGAATCAGTGTAGATGAAGAAAAGGTGTAGGCAATCTGTGAATGGCCCACACACAAGACTGTGGGGGAGGTTTGCAGCTTCCATGGTCTTGTCGGGTTCTATAGGCGGTTCGTGAAGGATTTCAGCACCTTGGCCACCCCACTTACAGAATTAGTCAAAAAGGAAGTTGGGTTTAACTGGGAACAACCCCAAGAGGAGGCCTTTCAAGCCTTGAAGGGTAAGCTAACTAACACTCCTCTATTGTCTTTACCAAATTTTGCTAACACTTTTGAAATAGAGTGTGATGCCTCAGGGATTGGTATAGGAGCGGTGGTTATTTAGGAAAGGCGTCCTATAGCCTACTTTAGTGAGAAACTTGGAGGTGCCACTCTCAATTATCCAACGTATGACAAAGAATTATATGCTTTGGTACGTGTCCTTCAAACGTGGCAACACTACTTGTGGCCCAAGGAGTTTGTGATCCACACGGACCATTAGTCATTGAAGCATCTTAAGGGGCAACAAAAACTTAACAAACGACATGCCAAGTGAGTGGAGTTCATTGAATCCTTCCCATATGTTATTAAATACAAACAAGGAAAGGACTACCTCGTGGTTGATGCCTTGTCTCGAAGGTATGCCTTACTCTCTACCTTGGAAGTTAAGTTATTGGGATTTGAACATATTAAACCTCTTTATGCCGCTGACCCAGACTATGGAGACATCTATAAGTCCTGTTACAAGTCCCCTACAGGTTCTTATTACCAGAAGGATGAATTCATATTGTATGAAAATCGACTTTGTGTTCCAAAGTGTTCTTTGCTTGAGTTTCATAAGGGAAGCACATGCTGGTGGAATCATGGGACATTTTGGCGTAGCCAAGACCTTAGCCATCATGCGATGTGGAACGCTTGTGTAGCCGATGCTCTACTTGTAAATGGCTAAGTCCACAATCCAACCCCACGGTTTGTATCACCCACTTCCTATTCCTGAGCATACCTGGTTAGATTTGTCTATGGATTTTTTCTTATGATTGCCTAGAACTAGGAATGGAAAGGATTCTATTTTTGTGGTTGTGGACCAATTTTCTAAGATGTCTCACTTCATAGCTTGTAAAAAAACTGATGATGCCTCACATGTGGCTAGGCTATTATTTATGGAAGTAGTCCGATTGCATGGTATGCCTAGGAGTATAGTTTCAGATAGGGACACTAAGTTCTTTAGTCATTTTGGAGGACCCTTTGGTCTAGGTAAGGTACTAAGTTTTGTTTCTCTACTACCTGTCACCCGGAGAGTGATGGGCAGACTGAGGTTATAAATAGAACCTTAGGTTCTTTGTTGCGATCATTTGTGGGTAAAAACATTAGGATATGGGAGGATAGCTTAACTCACATTGAGTTTGCCTATAATTATGCTGTTCATTCAGTTTCTAAGTTTTCTCCATTCCAAATTGTTTATGGATTTAACCATGTATCACCATTGGATTTGATGCCTCTTCCTTTGAGTGTAAGATCTAGTTTGGACGGGGAACAGAAGGCCAAGTTAGTTAAAAAGATCTATGAAGAAGCTCGCAGGAACATTTAATCAAAGACTAAACAGTATGCTAAGGCTGCCAATAAGAACCGCAAAGAAGTTGTATTCAAACCAGACGACCAAGTGTGGATCTACCTTAGGAAGGATCGGTTTCCAGTTGAGCGACAGTCTAAGTTGTTTCCAAGAGTGGATGGCCCATTCACTGTGGTCAGCCGTATCAATAACAATGCCTACAAGCTGGATTTACAAGGTAAGTACCCAATCAATTCAAGCTTTAATGTTACTGACTTCCTTCCCTATTGTGCATATCAACATGATTTGAGGTCAAATCCTTTTCAAGAGGGAGGGTATGATGTGACCCGGAAGGATGACTCTGATTCGACCATGGACGACCGTACGATCGAATCAACGATCAGGCCGGGAGTTGAGGTTTCGGACGGTCGCACGGACAGACGCACAAATGGACACCCAAACATGTATCGGGACGGACAGCCGGACGAACGGACAAGTGACCAACGGACGACCCAGCCTGACCAACGGACGACCCATCCTGACCAAACAATCGTCCCATCAACCGACCCCGACCAGGACCATCGACCCATGGACCATTCCGGCTGGACCCCTGACCCACGCCAGAACCAAGGAGCTCAAGCAAGCCGTTGAAGCCCTTTTCCTCAAGGCTGCACCACCTTCGACCAGCTCAGGTTTGCTGATCCTAATCCAAGCCATTTGACTTAGATAAAAGGGAAGAGTTTTTATCTTGGTACTCTTTTCCCTTGGTGAGGTTTTTTCCATTGGGTTTTTCTCACCAAGGTTTTGATGAGGCCCGAATTAAATTCTAATGACCTTTTTCTAAGGCCCATGGAATATTTACTTGGATTTTGGATTGGTTAATTTGGGCCCGGCCCATTTCTTTGTTTAAAGGGTTTTCGAATTCAAATTGGTCAAGTGCATTAAATTCTTGTTTTTCGTGTGGTCTTAGGCGGAATTCCCATATTCCACATGCATGGCTTTGACTCCTTGACCACCGCCTCTTTGTAATCTCTATAAGTACTTGGCCTTGTCCACAGTTGTACCTTTTCATCAAAATTTCTTATTGAATATCATTTTGATACTTAGAAAGTTTGATCATTCTATCTCGCCAATCTCCCTATAGTGTATAATATCTATTGGCTATTAGCAAAATCCTTGTGCCTGCTTAGGTGTGTCATATCCTAGTCGTTACAAGTGGAATAGCCGAGGCCGATTCATATCCTTGGTTGGATTCCAATTGATCCACGACTCCTCATCCCTGTGTGACCATATCCCACACTCTTCACTACATTCCCTCCATCTCGCAAGTGTTAGTCCACCCACCTTTCCATCTTCCGCTTGTCTGCTTGTTGTCGGTCTTGGGTTGAGTATCCTTCCCATTGAAGGATCTCATCAAAGAAGATAGTGTTTCCAAGTCTCCAAGGCGCGGACTAGGGCATAGAGCTCCTTGTCGTATGTCGGATAATTAAGTGCAGTTCCACTTAATTTCTGACTGAAGTAGGCGACAGGTCGTCCGCCTTGTGTGAGGACGGCTCCAATGCCGATCCCGGAGGCATCACACTCGACCTCGAATGTCTGAGTGAAGTTTGGCAGGACTAGGACTGGGGCGTGGGTGAGGCGTTCCTTCAGAAGCTGGAAGGACTTATCCTGCTCGGGTACCCAACGAAAGTCTTGATTCTTCTTTATCGTCGAGGTCAACGGACCAGCTATCTTGCTGAAATCTCGGACAAACCGTCTGTTGAAGCTGGCAAGTCCGTGGAAGCTACGGACCTGGATGGTGGTCGTCGGTGTTGGCCACTCCTATATGGTCTTAATCTTCTTGTCGTCCACCCGAAGTCCCTGGGAACTTACGACGAAACCAAGAAAAATAACTTGGTTGGTGCAGAATGTACATTTCTTGAGATTTGCGTACAACTACTCTCTTCGCAGGGTGGTAATCACGACCTCTAGGTGCTCCAGATGGTCTGAGTAGGTCGTGCTGTAGACGAGAATATCGTCGAAGTATATCACTACAAACTTGCCAATGAACGGATGAAGGACCTCGTTCATAAGGCGCATGAAAATACTGGGAGCGTTTGACAGGCCGAATGGCATCACTATCCACTCATAAAGACCTTGCTTGGTCTTGAATTCAGTCTTGCATTTGTCTCCTTCGCCATCCTTACTTGATGATATCCGATTTTCAGGTCAATCTTGGAGAAGACTGCAGCTCCGCTGAGCTTGACTAGCATGTCGTCCAGGCGCGGAATAGGGTGTCGGTACTTGATTGTAATGTTATTGATGGCGCGACTGTAACGCCCCCAATCCTACTAGACCGAAGGTGTTACGATAGGCCCGAATCCTGTCCGACCGTTCTTCTGAATATAGTCCGAAAACCCGAATAGACACGATCCGAACCCCGATTAAATCATTTCCATCTCATCCAAGGTTCCGTGACCAAGAACGGACATCCTTCTTGAGGTTAGCCCGGCCGGGACTTAGGTATTCAGAACTTAAAATTTAACTAAGACTTTAATAAGATATACGGAAAACCTCCATTTTATATATTAGACATACTTCTAAAAGTTCTTACAAAACCAGATTACAATACTTAGCGAAAACGTTATACTTCCTATGAAATTTACACAAGTCTAAAAGAAACATACTTTCTACTAAGGGGTCTTCAAGTCTACACTGGACTGTTCCGCCCTCCTTCCACAACCTTGCCCTTATCTGCAAGAACGAGTTCGGTCAGCTAATGCTGAGTGAGCTGGTCGAAAAATACTATCTAACCCATCCCGCAATAATGCAAGTGAACTCAAACAAGATCAATCATGTTTAAGACCAATGTACTTATAACTCAACAGATGGCTTAACCAATCTTGACTTCTAATCTGCCCATGTGCGCCGTGACCTTAGCCTATTCCTTCCCGTCCCGGTCAGGTCCTTAGCCACACAGGCTACAAGGCACCTACAAAGATGGACGGTAGTCACTGCCCCGGTCAGGTCCTTAGTCACCAAGACTACAAGGCACCTACGAAGATGGGCTTTAGCCTGGCAAGTCGCTCACAGGATGGTGGCAAGTCATCCCTCGCATGCACATGGAATAACTAAGTCACAAACTCCTTATACTTCCCACAATAACCATACAACCATTTAACCGTGAAACCACTTAACCATGAATCCATTTCGCAATACCATTGATCCGGTCCAGGTCCGTTTATTTATTCGACTGTGCAACAATCAAACAAGAACACGCACAGCCGACTAAATAGAACCCGAACTAGATTTAGGGCATACTAATGGATTCACTTAACCAACTCAATCATAACTTATCATGCATGCGACTGATCATGAAACATAACCGCAAAATTCAACTGTAATTCAACATGCATGCAATCCACCAAATCACAACACAACATTAAAATAGAAATTATTAATGCACAGCAAAGCATCATGCAAACAATCCCAACGTCCTAACCGAACTCGGATCAACTGTCTTGCTTTAAAAGACAATAAAAGACCAACTCACAGAACACGGATGAACAGCCTAAACACTCGGATAGGCCTGAGGACACTCGCGGATGGCCTCCTCTCCTCACGGTTGCACAGCCTCACACTAGGCGCCTATTTCTCTCTCTAACTCTCTTAGTACACAGCTTTTAAACTTCAGATTTCTAAACAGAATTATGGTAACAAGGGTGGGTATTTATAAGGTGAAAGTGCATGGGTTTAACTTGACACCTGTCCCACTTAATCTCTTAATTTCATTAAATCATGACATCTGCCCCACTAATTAGCTTAAATCCACTAAAACCAGACAGCTGTCCCACTAAACAAATTAACAGCCTTAATTCCTTACACCTGTCCCACTAATTCTCTTAATACCCTTAAATCTCTACACCTGTCCCACTTAAACCAAAATTCCACTTACTTACAAAAAGATTAAAATGACTAAGTGGAAATCCCATAATCACGCCATGCCACATCATCACCACGTCATCGCCACATCATTTTCTAACCCGAATTTTCTGCGGATGAACGACCACACATCCCTCGGATCGACCACACGTCCTGCGGTACAACCACACGTCCCAACACAACTGCCCGTTCTCGACCGCGGCTGTACCGTACGGTCGTCCTACGGAACGGGGCATTACAGCGACAGTCGACACATATCGTCCAGCTCCCGTCCTTCTTTGGTACTAGAAGAACCGGGACGACACAAGGACTAAGGCTTTCTCAAACAAAACCTTTAGCCATGTGGTCCTGAACTTGTCGTTTTAACTTTTTAGCCTCCTCGGGGTTTACTCTATATGCAGGACGGTTGGATAACTGAGCTCCGGTTACAAAGTCGATGTGGTGCTCGATCCCTCTGATAGGTGGTAGGCCGACTGGAATTTCGTCCGGAAACACGTCGTCATACTTGTCTAGCAGGGCGTGGATCTCTGCAGGTAATGGTCCCTCATTGCTAGTCGTGTGGAGGCTCTCTCTGTAGAGCATTCAAACGATCTGGGTGTCCTTGGTGCAAGTGGCCTTCCGCATGTCTGCCACGTTTATTAAGAGTTCTCCTTACGAGCATGTTGATCTTTCGCTATCTTAGATTGCATTTCTTGTACAGCGTGCGCAAAGATTGGTGTGAGGTTGTATCGACGCTTGTCGTGGACGAAATAATAGAAGTTTGTTTGTCTGTAATGCGTAGTCTCTCGGTCAAATTGCCAAGGTCGTCCGAGCAGAAGATGTCCAGCTAACATCGGGATGACATCGCAGGTGACCTGGTCCTGGTATCTGCCGATGCTGAAAGAGACTTTAACTTGGTCTGAGATGTACAACTCCGTCTTGTTGTTCAGCCAACGTAGTTTGTAGGGTTTGGGATTCTTGGTCACAGGCAATCCCAGTTTCTCCACCATGTATTTACTGGCGGCGTTGGTGCAGGACCCTCCGTCGATAATCAACGAGCACACTTTCCCATGTATTGTGCATTTAGAGTGGAAAATGTTCTCTCGCTGCTCTTCTTCTTCTGGCTCGAATCTCAAGCTGAGAACGCGTCGGATCATGAACATTTCTCTGGAGTCGACGTATTCAATGTCCTCGTCGGACTGGTGATGTGTCCGAAATGTTGGCTCCTCTTGCTCATCCTCAGATTTGTAGTCGCCTGAAACAGTGAGTACGATTGTCCGTTGAGTGGGACATTCTCGGGACATGTGTCCTATGCCTTTACATTTGAAGCAGAAGATCTCGCTGCTCTGCTGAGGCTGGGTCGTGGGCGCGGTGCTAGGCTGCTTTGGGGCGGCTGGAGCTGGTCTGGGAGCTGAGCTTCTGGCCACGGATTTGCCCTAGAGGCGTGGATCAATGGGCTGAGTCGTCGGTGTTCCAGTTGTTCTTGGGTCGAGAAGGTGCAGAAAGTTTACGTTTATGGGACTTCTCGATCTGGACTGCTAGGTGGAACAACTCTCCGAGGTCGTGGTATGGCTTCAGTTCTAATTTCCTAGCTATGGACTCATGCAAGCTGTCGATGAACTGGGCCATGAGGCTCTCCTCAGACTCGTCTACATCTAGTCGGTTGTGTAGATGCTCGAATTCATCGAAATATTCGGACACTGTCTTGTTTCCTTGTGTAAGACGTCGGAAACGCCGCTGAAGCTCGCGGTGGAAGTGGGGCGGGACGTAGTGTCTCCTCATGATCTGGGTGAGTTCGACCCATGAGGTCAAAGCACCCATCTTAGCTCTCCTGCGAGCGGTGACTTCTCGATCCCACCACACCAGTGCGTGGTCAGTGAATGGTGCCGTTGCTAGAGCGACTTTGCGGGGATCGTCATAGTTGTAGTACTCAAAGAGGAGTTCCATTCGTCTCTCCCAATCTAAGTACTCTTTTGGATTAAGTTTTCCCGAAAAGGGAGGTGGGTTTATCTTAACCTCGTGATAATGCACTGGTGGACGAGGTGGTGGCATAGGCTCGTCGTAGTATTGATGTTGACCCATGGGTGGTCAATTGTGGTGGTAAGGTGGTGCGGCAGGTGCTGGCGCGGGCTGCTCTAATCTCTCGGGAAAAGGAAATTTTGAAAAGAGAAAGTTTCCCGGAAAGGAAATTTGACTTGCAAGATATGTAAACTTTCCTTAAATAGAAAATTTCGCAGATATTATTTTTATTTTTATTTATAAAATAAAAAGAAAGCTAACTAAACACAAAAAGGAAACAATCAAAGAAAAAGAAAATATCCTAAATCTAGAAAAAGACGAACAAAATGGAAGATATCCTAAAAATATGGTCTAACAAAAAAAGAAACTAACTAAATCAAAAGATCCTAAATTAATTGCATAATCTAATAAAAATGGAAAATATACTAAACTAGGAGAAAATCTACTTATGTCCTAACTCCTAAATGGAAACTTCCTAAAACTAAAAGAAAAACTAATTAATGCCTAATAAAATCTAAGAAAAATATCTAAGACTATCTAGAAAACTTCCTAAACTAAAAGGAAACTAATTTTTGCCTAATAAAATTTAGGAAAGCTACTTAAGACAATCAAGAGAACTTCCTAAACTAATTCCTAGCCTAGAAATATTATGGAAATTAGCTAATTTACTGCCTAAATGCTAGGGAAAATTTCTTAAAACTAAGAATCAAGAATCTAGACACTATAGGAAAGCTAGACAAACCTAGCCGCCAAGGGGGGGGACTATGCTCGCGGGTTGCTAGGGCTAAGGCGCGGTTCTGGCTACTCGGGTCGGGACCTAGACGCGGGACAGCCTAGGGATGGTCGGGGCAGGCTGTCTAACTTAGACCTAACCCAACTATCGACACAAACGACACGAGGGGGGGGGGATACCCCCACGCGGGACGCTAGGGACAGGATGCTACATAAGGCGCTGCCTAGCTACACGGGACGGAAAGGACTAGCGAGTGGGCTAAGCGGGACGATGGAACGATGGTTGCGTGGGATGGGAGGCTACTCGAGGTACACGGAGGAACCTATGGGGATGCACGCGAGACTAAACCTATGACTCACGCAAACAACCACACGGACTAGACCAAGAACCTAGCTAGCGACAAAGACCAAATAGAAACCTAACCACAAAAACCTAAGCAAACAAACAAGCAACACACAAGATCCTTATGGATTCCAAGTATGGTGATGAAGGTGTTCTAGGTGAGTTTCTAAGAACCCTAGATTGCTTTTAAACAACCTAAACAATATTTTTTTTGAATTCTGTCTTAAAAACAAAAAAAATTGTGGCAACAAACAAGCAATGGAAAAGCAAATTTCTTCTTTTTTTTTTGAATTATGAAAACAAGAATAAAAAAGGATTGATAGAACCTTTTTTTTTTTTAGGATGTTTATGGTATGTGACTTGATTCCTCTCCTTCTTACCGAGAGCCTCAGAGGAAAGAGAAAGAAACAAAATTAAAAGCCAAAAACTTTTGCACAAAAAAATGAAAAATCGCCAAAAACAAAAGGATAGAATCAACCTGATGAGCAGGAGCTTTAAGCTCTTATACCATATGATGTAAGAACCAAGGGGTGGGCTGTCTTTCACCGAGAAGCTCAGGTTGCTGGACCGAAATCGATGGGAAGGAAGGGGTGGATCGAAGGGACCACACAAGCTGTGAAAGGGGCTTGTGATACTCCAAGAACTTCAACCAAAGGAGGTTGAAGTCGGCGGCTACAAGGAGGATGGAGGTGCCTGTTTTAGGTCTTAGACACTAGCCTTAGGTTTTTGTCAAAAATGCTTGTTATTTTATTAAAATGTAGACAAAAGGCTTATATAATGCCTTGTAACAACTTAGGCTAAACTACAAGGTGTTTAGCCTTACAAGGATTAAAACAACATGTAGTTCACTTATTGGCAATTAAATAGAAAATGGGCCCTAAATAGCCAACATGACTTAAAACCAAATAAATACTTAATCTAAAAAGAATAGAAATAAGATAGAAAAACTCAATAATACTTAGGCACAAAATTCGCAGGAAGACTTCTGAATGGGATGGAATTGTTAACAAGTCTTCACCGTCTTGCGCACTAAGAGTATTGACTCATTAAAACCTTATTCGGAAAACCCACTGGGATAAAACCGAATATAGAAAAAGGAGTACAATTTCCTAGCACGACTTTTGGTGTGTCTACCAGATGGTAATGGTAAAGACAACGGAGGAGGAAGAGTCTTCTAGAAGGAACCTCCATGGTTCCTTGTCTAGCTGGAACGGGTCAGTGCTTGGACCGGTCGAGGCGTGGTCTGGTGGATGCTCGGTCGTGGACGGTCTGGTCTTCACGGACGTGCGGCTTGTGAACGGCTGGGACGGGTCACATAGACGCAGACTGGTCGGCATGGTCAGCTCGGGGTCCTCTCCGGTTCTACTCTCCAGGAGCATGCTGAGCTTGTCCTCTAAGGCTTTCCTATTAGACCGCGTAAGAGGTCCAGGTGGAATAACTGCTGCAATGGCTGGCTCGATGTCCTCATCAGCTTGGCATGCTGGTCCGGACGTTGGCTGGTCGCCTAGCCCATGGTCGGGTGGTCGGGACGACCTGGACGGGCTACTCGGTCTAGAACTGGTCGGAATGGGGCTGGGACGGGTCGGCATGGTCCATGTCGGCATGGTCGGTCTGGAGCTGGTCATAGACGGCTCGAGGTCTGGTCCAGTTCCACTCTCCAGTAGCATGCTGAGCTTGTCTCCTAGAGCTTTCCTCTTGGACCGTGTGAGAGGTTCTGTTGGAATGACTGGTGCAGTGGCTGGCTCGATGCCCTCATCAGTGAAGAGGGGATACTCCAAGTTTGTCCATATAGTGGAAAAATTGTCGTCGTCGATACAACTGAAACTGAATCCGGTCCCAGAAAGAAATAATTTATCTGCAATAAGTTTGAGGTTAGAATCTTTGTCTTTTAGAAAATTATTAATGCTTTACAACTCATATATTCAAATATTTCTAGGATGATGAATCACATCGTAAAAAAGATTGGTTTGATAGTGTCGAACAAGAGATCTGTAAACTAAACAAGGAGGTTGATTCATAAAATTTGAAGATTAGAAGATTGAAACTTCGGATTGAACAAGTGTTTAAGGAGATTAAAACCTTAAATGAAAGATGCAGTAGTAAAAACATGTTGTATCACAATAAAGTAGTCTGTAAAACTATTGGTAGTTGTATCAAGTTCTACTTCTTTTAAAGTAAATCAGAATTATTATTTTTTGTAAAACCACAATAGAGAAGGACCATTCATTCAATCCGGATCTTCTATTAATTACTGCAACAAACAATAAACAGTTATTCCCAAGTTTTATCTATACATAAAATTATCAATAGAATTACTTAGTTTTACTTTGTTTTAACTAGTTTTGTCAGTTCTACTTAAACAACACATAGTTTTACCAAGTTATACATATATATTATATAGTTTTACCAGTTCTACGTAAACAACACATAGTTTTACCAACTTATACATAAATATCATATAGTTTTACCTAGTTTTACCAATTCTACGTAAACAACATATAGTTTTACCAAGTTATAAATATATATCATATAGTTTTACTAGTTTTACGTAAACACCACATAGTTTTACCTAGTTATATATAAATATTATATAGTTTTACCATTTATACGTAAACAACACAAAGTTTACCTCTGAGTTTCTTTGGATGCGGTTGCTACTTCCTTCTCCTTCTGCTCCTTCGCGCTTTGTTTATCTTCTTCTTCCCCATATATGATTTTTTCCCCTTCTCCTCTTTCCGAACCCACGTTCTTTCCTTCTTCGGATTCGTCATAGTGAGTCGAATTTGGATCAGGAAGGGATAGCTCATCGGGGAAGCAATCGGAAAGTGAAAGGAAGAGCAGGAGAGAGACGAAGAGGAAAGCTTGATTTTTTTCTCCATCGACAAGAGAAGGAGATGTTTTTTTTTAAATCTTTTTTTTTCTAAAGGTTTTTTATAAACCGGTTGATAATCCACTAAATTTGGATGGGTGGATTAAACCCAGGTTCATCTTGTCATATGTAAAAACTGATTTGGGTTTTAAGTCATTTACTACGGTTTTCAGTTAAAAATAATACATTATAGAAATATATTTTGTAGGAGGACATTTCAGAAATCATTTTCAAATTTAGGGGTATTCCAGATAATGTGTCCCTTTTCGAATATCAGGTTACGGTGGAGCTCTTTTCTTTGGATCTACTCGGGATATGGCTTTGGGGCTACAGTTTAGCCGATCTATAGCATGGTGGTTTGAAATGGAGATTCCGAATAGTGGTGGGACGGTTGTTAAGGAAGATAATGCGATGTCTTTTGGGTTTAAATTTTGTCGACAAAATGAATGTTGTATCCCAAGGACGATGTTGACATATGATGGAGACGATGACTGCGATGGAGACGCCGATTACGAATGGTGTAGTGATGACCATAATGTTTGTCGCTGTAGTCGCAGAAATAGATTTGTTCCGCTTATTAAAACTATGGAGAGGGTAACAGTTACGACAACGAATGGTCGGGGTTTTTACGAATATGGATATCCCGCCTAGGTTATAATGGTTCACAATATCGATACGGGAGGAAACAGGCAATAGGTAAAAAAGATTGTGAAAGCGGCAATTATTTTGGTGGGAGAAGATTTCATTTATCTCGATTGGATCTGAAGTCGAATCTACAACAACAGAAGGAATCTGGGTGTTGATTCCCATATTCGGACGAGTTTCGATATTGAGTTATCTCGGTTGCAAGATTTTGGTTATGTGAGGATTATGGTTTTTTTCACATCGGGAATGTATTGAATTGCCATTTCAGGTCTTATTGTGCTGTGAATCAAGATAATTGAGTGGACGGTTATTATGTGTAGCTATTTCAGACAAGGAATTATGCAGGAGAGATTTTAGGATCAATTTGGACTAAGGAATAGGGCTAGTAGATTACATTTTGGTGCTGATTTTACGAGGAGGTATGTGGGATATTTGAGGCAAGGTCATAAAGTCTCCAGTCTTCGTTTTTGCAGAATAAATAAACTATTCATCCAAGAGTTGGTGTAGAGATATGATCAATCTATGATTGGATAAGATTAAATCATCTATGTAGAGATATGATCATATCTATGATTAGATAAGATAAAATCAGTTACAACAATATAGATTCTACAGCTATATAGATTTATGTAGATTTTGTAGAAGTGCTATATATACCCTATCATTGTATATGTAAACAATTAAGTAAATACAATTAAGTTTTTCAATCTATATGGTATCAGAGCTTCTTCGATTCCTATAAACCTTTTATTTTCATCTTTCAATGACAAAATGTCTGTTGAACCCTCTGTTACTGTCGATGTCCTCAATTCCTGCAATACACCCATGCTTGTGTCTGTTAACATGATTAATGTCACAAAACTTAACAAAACAAACTATATCACGTGGAGTACACAGATCCGATCTCTCCTACTAGGTTATGATCTGATACGCTTCATTGATACCTCTGCCAACATTCCGCCGTCGATGATCAATTCTAACGGCGATGATACACCAAACCCAGACTTTGTCTGGTGGACTCGACAACACAGTCTCCTCTTCAGCTCAATCATGGGCTGCATTGATCTTGCTCCTCGCTTGAAGCTTGGAATACGCCAGCTCAAACTTATGCAAAACCGTCTCGCGATCACATCAAACAACTCAGAAATCAGTTGAAACAATGTGTCAAAGGCACCAAGCCTATCGACGCATACATGCAACTCATCAAAACCAAATCAGATGTTCTTGCTCTACTTGTTCATCCAGTTGAACAAGAAGATCTCACGGACTACGTTCTAGAGGGCCTCACTGATGACTACAAACCGGTTATTGAAGCAGTTCATGGTCGGGACACAGAGATATCTTTCTCTAAACTCCATGAAAAACTTATCACAGGGGAACTTGCGCTAGCTACACAAACAACAACATCATCTTCTTTCCCAATTACTGCCAATCACGCTCAACACATAACCCAACAATGGCGAGAAAATAACAGACTCAAAAATGGTAACAATAACAGAACCAACAATGGCAGATATAACCATGGTGGATCCAAATATTCTGGTCAACTTTACCTTGGTCATTGTTAAGCCTGCGGCACTCAAGGTCATAGTGTTCGGCGGTGTCCCAACTTCAGAATCGTTGCTCTTTACGAGAATTGATGTGATCTTTCATGGAAAGCATCAGGACATGTGTTCAGTGTTTGAAGCATATCTTTTTAATCCCGACGATTAAATGCATCAAACCACTTGTAGAATGTGTGCAGCTCAATTATCTAACTCATGTAAGAAGAATCAAATCAAACCAATTTCAGATGAAGGAGTTATTCAATATACAAATCCGGTAATTTTTACATTATGCGATTCTGACATGTGCGCATTCAAAGAAGAATTTCGGCCAGATCATGATGAATTAAGCTATAAACCAAGTTGTTATATAATCCTGGTCCATGATAGAAGCCCATAAAAGTGGAACCAAGGCCCAAGCCCATCTGCCTAAGCCATCAAGGAAAGAGACAAGAATTAAGTTAAATATTTAATGCATTTAATGCTAATATTTTTCATGTTGCTACATGTTTATGGGTTCTGTCCAAGCATGCAGCCTTGTTTCTTCTCAATTAGGCTTTTGCATGCTCTTGCATGTTATTGGAAGTTGTTCCAAGCATGCAAGTTTTGTCTCCTTTCACCACTATAAATACTTGGCTAGCTCATTTTTAATCATCATCGAATTTTTTTAATGAGAGTTTCTACTTATAAATTTTTCGATCACCTGTTAATGTGTCATATCTAACAGAAATGCGTGGGTTCTTTAGTGTGTCATATCTAAAGAATCCATAAGATCCGTCTTGGTGCGTCATATCCAAGGGATCACCCTCTTTATAATCTAGGTGTGTCATATCCTAGGATATTGAGGTTGGTATATCAAGGGACTTCCGCAATCCATGTGCAACCTTTCGATTTACGGTTTCAAGAGCTTTCTGCCTCTCTTGTGTACAACCAATTCATTTCCACCACCTTGTTGCTTGAGTTTAACCACTCTTTAGAAAATCAAGGATTATCTCTACCAACTTAGAATGCCGACTCCTTGGAGGATCACATCATTTGGTATCAGAGCCACATTCTAAGTTTGGTTTTATCATTCTATATTTCTTTCATCTTCTAATCTTTTTCACTTTCTTTAAATTCATCTTATACCTTTCATCTTCTTTTCTTCTATTTTATTTCTAACTTAATTTTAATTTTTTAAAAAAAAAATCAAAAGTCTTGCAGTTATATGAAAAACAAGATTTGAGGGCAAATCTTTTTAAAGGAGGAGGTGATGATGTGATCTTTCATGGAAAACATCAGGACATGTGTTCGGTGTTTGAAGCATATCTTTTCAATCCCAACGATTAAATGCATGAAACCACCTGTAGAATGTGTGCAGCTCAATTATCTAACTCCTGAAAGAAGAATTAAATCAAACCAATTTCAGATGAAGGAGTTATTCAATATACAAATCCGGTAATTTTCACATTATGCGATTCTGACATGTGCGCATTCAAAGAAGAATTTCGGCCAGATCATGATGAATTAAGCTATAAACCAAGTTGTTATATAATCCTGGTCCATGATAGAAGCCCAGAAAAGTGGAACCAAGGCCCAAACCCATCTGCCTAAGCCATCAAGGAAAGAGACAAGAGTTAAGTTAAATATTTAATGCATTTAATGCTAATATTTTGCATGTTGCTACATGTTTTTGGGTTCTGTCCAAGCATGCAGCCTTGTTTCTTCTCAATTAGGCTTTTGCATGCTCTTGCATGTTATTGGAAATTGTTCCAAGCATGCAAGTTTTGTCTCCTTTCACCACTATAAATACTTGACTAGCTCATTTATAATCATCATCGAATTTTTTTAATGAGAGTTTCTACTTATAAATTTTTCGATCACCTGTTAATGTGTCATATCTAACAGAAATGCTTGGGTTCTTTAGTGTGTCATATCTAAAGAATCCAGGAGATCCGTCTTGGTGCGTCATATCCAAGGGATCACCCTCTTTGTAATCTAGGTGTGTCATATCCTAGGATATTGAGGTTGGTATATCAAGGGACTTTCGCAATCCTTGTGTAACCTTTCAATTTACGGTTTCAAGAGCTTTCTGCATCTCTTGTGTACAACCAATTCGTTTCCACCACCTTGTTGCTTGAGTTTAACCACTCTTTAGAAATCAAGGATTATCTCTACCACTGCAATCTCCAGGTTTATCTCCCAACCTTGCAATTATATTGCACGACTAACATAACACTGTTTCAGATGTTGCTCCTTCAACAACAACATGTCCATCTCCTGATCTACAATCAAGCACTCTGGGGGTTACACCTGCTCCACCTGTTCTGTTGCACAATAATCATCCAATGCAGACCAGAGTCAAGTCAGGCACACACAAACCAAATAAGAAGGTTTCCTTGGCTGTGAAAGTTGTCTCACTGACTAACGATGAACCTAAAACTGTGGCACAAGCCTTGCAGGATCCCAGATGGCGTATCTCCATGTCTACAGAGTACAACTCCCAACTAGGGTACAAAACCTGGGATCTTGTTCCTCCTTACCCAAACTATAATATTGTTGACAACAAATGGGTATTCAGAACTAAGCAGAACCCAGATGGTAATGTAAACAAGTTCAAATCTTGACTAGTAGCAAAAGGATTTCATCAAACATCAGGCATTGATTTTTTGGCAACATTTAGTTCGGTGGTTAAACAGAAAACAGTTCTTGTGGTCCTTGGTGCTGCGGTTTCTCAGGAATGGCATATACGGCAGTTGGACGTGAATAACGCGTTTCTTCAAGGGCATCTCACTGAAGATGTGTACATGGTCCAACCAGCAGGCTTTGTTGATAAAGATAAACCGGATTATGTTTGTAAACCGAGGAAAGCTTTATATGGCCTCAAACAAGCTCCTCATGCATATTACTTAGAACTCAAGGCGTTTTTCATTAGTGCTGGTTTCGTTAACTCTCTCGCTGATACATCACTGTTTGACTTCAAGTCCGAAAAATTAATCATGTACACACTGGTGTATGTTGATGATATTATCATCACTGGCAATGATTCATCTCGAGTTAGGGAATTTATTGCTCTCTTAAGCAATAGGTTTTATCTTAAAGACCTAGAAGAACTGAGTTACTTCCTAGGTATGGAGGCAATCCGCTCAGCTTCAGGTCTTCTTCTCAATCAACGCAAATACATTCTTGACTTGTGATGTAAAAACTTGGGTGGGCTGTCTTTTCACCGAGAAACTCAGGATAATGGGACAGAAATCGATGGGGATTGAAGGGTGGATCGAAGGGACCACACAAGCTGTGAAAGGGGCTTGTGATACTCCAAGTACTTCAACCAAACTGGGTTGAAGGTCGCGGCTGCAAGCAAGAGAGCTGGCGGCTACTTTGTGTCTAAGAGACTTAGGTTTTTTTGTCAAAATACTTGTTATTTCATAAGGTGAAACAAGAAGGCTTATATAATGCCTTGTTACAATTTTAGGGTAAACTACAAGGCGTTGAACCTTTAGGAGATTAAAACAACATGTAGTTTACTTATTGTCACTTAGAATAAATAAGGGGCCATAATTAGTCAACATGACTTAACCCAACTAAACACTTAGACAAATAAATCGAAATTAAAGAAGGAAAAGCCCAATAACACTTAGGCTGAGAATTCGCCTGAAGACTTGTGAATGGGATGGAATTGTGAACAAGTCTTCAACGCCTTGCGAACTAGGAGTGTTGCCTCATTAAAACCTTCTTCGGAAAACCCAATGGGACAAAACCGAAGATAGGGAAAAGAGTACAATTTCCTAGAACGACTTTTGGTGTCTCTACCGAATGGTAATGGTAAAGACACCGGAGGAGGAAGATTCTTCGAGAAGGAACCTCCAGGGTTCCTTGTCTAGCTGGAACAGAGCTCCGGTCGTGGGTGCAATGGCCAGAACAGGCTGGTCGGGGGCGTGTGGCTGGCGGGTCGTCTGGCCGGATGCGTGACCCGGGCTGGTCATCTGGCCGGCTGGCCGGGGGCTGGACGTCTGGGTCGCCTCCTGTTCATCTCCTGTCCCACACTCCAACAACAGGCTGAGCTTGTCTCCTAAAGCTTTCCTCTTGGACCGCGTAAGAGGTCCAGGTGGAATGACCGGTGCAGTAGCTGGTTCGATGCCCTCATCAACTTGCTGCACCGAAAAAACATGACTGACGCAAAACCATTCAGCTCTCAAATGGTTACAACAGATCGTCTCCAACTTCATTCCGACACTTTCCTTAATGAAGGCTCTGAATATTGTCAAGTCGTTGGAAGCCTACTTGCACTTCACTCGGCCAGATATTGCTTTTGCTGTGATCAAACTCTCTCAGTTTATGCAGAAGCAAATTGACATTCACTGGTTAGCCATCAAACGCCTCTTACGCTATCTGTCTGGTACTAGAGAACCAGGTATTTTCCTGAAACGAAACAATACTGAGGTGTTACATGCCTATTCCTATGCTGATTGGGGAGGTAATTTGGATGACTTGTTTATCTTGGGTCTCATCCAGTATCTTGGTCCATCAAGAAGCAAAAGACAGTAGCACGTTCATCTACTGAAGCAGAGTACCGTGCTGTCGCCGACACTGCTTCAGAGCTCTGTTGGATGCTGTCGTTGCTTTAATAGCTTGGGCTCAAGTCAACTACGCAACCTGTTATCTACTGTGATAACATTGGCCCAACTTATGTCAGTGCAAACCCGGTAGCCGTATGAAACATGTAGCACTGGCTTACCACTTCAATAGGGAGCTTGTGCAATCGGATAGACTTCGGGTTGCTCACGTCTCATCAAAGGATCAATTAGCTGTTGCTCTCACAAAGATTCTCTCGCGGTCTTTTCTCCAAATAAATTCGAACAAGATTGGACTCTCGTCTGGACGTCCATCTTGTGGGGGCGTGTAGAGATATGATCATATCTTTGATTGGATAAGATTAAATCATCTGTGTAGAAATGTGATCATATCTATGATTGGATAAGATAAAATCAGTTACAACAATATAAATTCTACAGCTATATAGATTTATGTAGATTTTGTATAAGTGTTATATATACCCTATCATTGTATCTGTAAACAATTAAGTAAATACAATTAAGTTCTTCAATCTATAGTTGGTACAGATGGAGCTGATAGGTGGTTTAATGATTCTAGTTCTAATTCTCTTTCTGGTTCTTGCAATGTTTTTCTTTTTTCTTTTTTTTTTGTCACGAGCAAGGTTTTTCCTTATGTTTTGTTGTACGTATATAAACGTTCGTATAATGGATATGGGCTTGTCTCATTTTAATAAAATACCAGCTTTGGTTTACGGTGTTGTATATGCGGTTATGGGGTTTGGTGAAATATGGCACGACAAAAAAATGTTCTGGGGATTTACCAGTTCTTTTAATCATCCAAAAGAAGTACAATCAAGCGGTCCTAAGTGAGGGTGTTGAATTACGAGAATTAGTCGGCATCTATTTTGTTTGTAGTCGGGTGTTAATGATGAAGGTTTTTTTATTCACGATCTCAATTGATGGACTCTCTAGGACAGCTTTTGGGGTTGTACGAGTTGACCCTTTGATAATGGGCGGCATAACAAATATCTAGAATTCAGCATACGGGAAATATATCTGTCAAGTCAAAAATTAGGTGTGGTCGGGTGGCGACACATGTATGCTTTGCATTACCGGCAAAGGCTAAAGGGAAACAAATCAACTTTTTTTTTGCGGAAGTCTTTTAAAATATGTAGATGTTTTGTTTGGGGGATTTTGGATTTTTACTACCCTCATATTGTAGCCCCTGCTGTATTTGGGCTGGGAGAAGGTGGATAATTTCTTTCTAAATAATAAAACCATAAAAATTATGAGTATACTGAGTTAGAATTGCCAATGTTTAAAAAGTAAGTGGATTGTTAGTTCAGAA
The DNA here is from genome assembly GCA_039880935.1 of Streptanthus diversifolius. Lineage (NCBI taxonomy): Eukaryota > Viridiplantae > Streptophyta > Magnoliopsida > Brassicales > Brassicaceae > Streptanthus > Streptanthus diversifolius. Next base: position 6,376,981 of record JAXGFM010000001.1, read on the forward strand.
TATATGGTTTAAACATAAATCAAAATTATTATTTATATCCGAAACAAAACAAGTGGCTGCATTTGTTCAAAACTTTAAAGACCATTTTGGATACAATGAATTGCATATGGTAGAATCAAGAGGAACCAGTGGAGGTATTGCTCTTTTGTACAACAATTTCTATAATATAAATATTATATACTCGAATAATTGGATCATCGACATTGAAGCAACGATTGAAGGTAAAAATGTATGTGAGAACAGGTGTGGAAAAGATTAACCAGAATGAGCCTGACACGACAGGACCGTGCTTTATGATAGGATATTTACATGAGATAAATCATGAAAAGGAAGGTGGCCCGTTACGACATGTATTATCTATTGTTTCTTTTACGACAATGATAGCAAATTGTGGGTTTATTGAGTTTCCCTCCCTCAGAAACTCTTTTTTTTGGTGAGGCTTCAGAAGTCGACATATGGTGAGGTATCACCTAGATAAAACACTTGGTAATGAAGATTGGAAAAATTTATTTTTGCCTCATTTATGGAATATTTAGGGATTGTGGGTTCAGATCATCGACCAATTGTGGTCACAGTAGAAGATAACATAAAAAGAGGATAAATTAATTTAGGTTTGACAAGCGATGAATTGAAAATGAAGAGCTTATAAATTCTATATATAAAGGCTGGGGATCATTATCGAAGGATAACACAAAATTTTGTTGATAAAATAAGTAATTCTACATGAGTTATCAACATGGAGAAAAAGAAATTTGCCATATGGAAGGGCAAAGATTAATGAGTTTTAAAAATACATTGGAGGAGATACAGAAGGACAATAGTAGATGGAAATATAGATTAGGGCTGTGGCTCAAATATTAAAGGAAGCCTACAATGATGAAGAATTATTTTGGCAACAAAAAAGTAGAAATATGTGGCATAATAAAGGGGACAGAAATACAAAATAATATGATGCGCTAACTAAGGAAAGGTAGAGAAAATGGCGGTAAATTATTTTTCTGAATTTTTTACCTCAATGTCACCACAAGAGTTTGACACTTTTTTTAATAAAAGTCCCAACGTTCATCACTGACCTGATGAATGAGACGTTAACCATATCGGCAATGGAAGAGGAAGTATGAAAAACTCTATTTATGATGCACCCTATAAAGGTACCAACCAGATGGAATGACTGCTTTATTCTGTCAACATGCATGGCCAATAATAAAAGGGCAATGTTTTGGACGTAGTAAATGGTTTTCACGAACAGGTAGTTTTGATCAACAATTAAATTGGACAAATGTATGCCTTATCTCTAAGACATCTGTCCAAGAAGAATGACGGTGCTGAGTCTTATAATCCTTTGTAATGTGGGATTTAAGATCATTTCGAAAGTCTTATGTCAACATTTTAAAAATGTGTTACCAGGAACAATCTGAGAAACAGAATCAGCCTTTGTTTTGAGACGGTTATTTTTGGACAATATCCTTATAGCTCAGAAAATGTTTCACGGTTTGCAAAAAAAACTGATTGTCAGAGTATGTATATGGCTATAAAGACAGATATGAGCAAGGCATATGATCGGGTGGAATGGATTTTCATACAAAATATTCTTACAAAGATGGCTTTCCCTATGTTTGGGTCTCTTGGATAATGAGATGTGTCACCACTGTAAAATATAAAGTGCTTATAAACGGACAGCCGCGGGGGTGTATCACACCAGAAAGGGGCATGCGTCAGGAGGATTCGTTATATGCTTGGATGGAGAAAATAACAGTTTAAAAATTTCAAGGAATAGCCCCTCTATTACTCATCCGCTATTTTCGGATGACAATTTATCTTCTGTCAGGCTAAAAGGACAGAGTGTCAAGCCATACTTCAAGTACTAACACATATGAGGCTGTCTCGGGTCAGCAAGTACATTTTGTAAAATTGCCATCAAAGTGTGGTCATTTAGTCAACGAGGTGGTACAAAACAAGATGAAACAAATATTATGAGTATCTGAAACAGGAGGTATGGACACATATTTAGGGATACTTGAAATTCTTACCGGGTAAAAAATATAGGTTTTCAGATTTATAAATGAAAGCTTATGTACCATAATAAATGGATAGAGTACCAAGTTTCTTTCTAGAGATGGCAGAGAGGTTTTACTCAATTCTTTTCTAGCGGCATTACCAACTTACGTAATATCTTGTTACAGATTATCAAAAAAAGGTTACATAACAAATTATGAGTGCAATAGCTCAATTTTGATGGAGCATGTTCGGAATCACTTGTGATATACATTGGATGGCATGAAATAAATTATGTCTTCATAAAAAAGAGGGGGGTATCGGTTTAATTATCATGGGGATTTCAACAATGCAATGTTAGCAAAGCAGTTGTGGAGGCTTTTGGATTCACATGATTCTTCGCTGGCTAAAGTGTTTAAGTGTAGGTATTATAGAAATTCGGGTCCGCTAGGCCCTATGCATTCATACTCTCCTTCTTACGAATGGAGAAGTATAAGAGCAGTTAGATCTTTGGTTAAAAGGACTAATCAAACGGTTTGGAATCAGTCAAGACATTTCCGTATGGAATGATGCTTGGATTCCAGCCTCTCGTCCAAGATAAGCTACATGTAAAATTTATTGTTTATCCTCCCACTTTCATGGTAAAGGTTTTAGTTGACAATCAGTCAAATACATGGAATATGCCTTTATTAAATGCAATTATCATTCTCGAGGACGTCAACATCATTCAGTTATTGGCTGTAAGTCGGTTTGGTAGAGCAGACACTATTTGATAACATTTTACAAAGAATTGAAAATACAAGGTAAAATCGGGTTATGATATTGAAAACTTTTACCCTGATAAAGTAGTAACATATATTTCATACGGTCGAAATACAACTAATCTACAAGCGTATGATTGGAAATTAAATGTCCTCCGAAGATACAACATATTCTTTGGCAAACAATCTCAGGGTGTGTTGTCATAGCCACTAATCTAAGGTCACATTACTAATTATGATGCACAATGTAGTAAATGTGGAGCGGAGGAAGAGACTATTAATCATGTCTTGCTTGAATGTCCACCAACTATCTAGACATGTGCATTCTCTACTATTCCATCACATCCAAAGATCTTTCCAACGAAGTCGATTATCATGAATCTATATCATTTATTTATGAAATTTCAAAATGATGGCTGATATAGGTGCATATTAGGCTAGTTTTTAACTTCATATTTCATATGTTTTATCATTATTTTGTCACTCATATAACATTATTCTAAGGTAGTTCATCTCATTCATGCATTTTAGTGTTTAGGATCATGCATTTGCATATTTGGACTGTTTTGAGTCTTTTTCAAGAGTTTCGGAGTCTCCCGAATAATGATCATACAATAGAATCGAGTAGAGGTGAAAATGAGGCATGAAACAAGTTGATGCAAAAACCGTGTGGTGGTTGTCTTTTCACCGAGAAGTTCAGGTTGCCGGACAGAAGAGATGGAAGTGAAGGGTGAATTGATGGGACCACACAAGCTGTGAAAGGGTTTGTGATACTCCAAGAACTTCAACCAGAAGTTAGCTGAAGAACACAATTGCTCCAAGGGTGCTTGGCGGCGCTAGGGACTTAGACAAAGAGTCTTAGGTTTTGTTTTGTTCTAAAATTTTTTTTTATTTCATTAATGAATAGACAAAATGCTTATATAATGCCTTGTTACAACTTAGGCTAAATAACATGATGTTTAGCCTCTCAAGGAATAAAAACAACAAGAAGTTTACTTAATGGCAATTAAAAATAAACTTTGGGCCTAAATAGCCAACATGACTCATAAGCCCATGATGTTTAGCCTCTCAAGGAATAAAAACAACAAGAAGTTCACTTAATGGCAATTAAAAATAAACTTTGGGCCTAAATAGCCAACATGACTCATAAGCCCAAATAACATACTTAGTCTAGAAATATAATTAAGATAGAAAAAGCCCAGTAACACTTACGCTAGAAATCGATGAGGACTTGGGAATGAAGTGGAATTGTGAACAAGTCTTCACTGTCTTGCGCTCTAAAAGTATTGCCTCGTTAAAACCTTCTTCGGAAAACCCAATGGGACAAAACGGAATATTGGAAAAAGAGTACAATTTCCTAGCACGAATTTTGGTGTCTCTACCGGATGGTAATGGTAAAGACACCAGAGGAAGAAGAATCTTCGAGAAGGAACCTCCATTGTTCCTTGTCCGGCTTGAATGGTTCGGCTGGTCATGGCACGGATGGCACGGACGGCTCTGGCACAGTTGGCACGGACGGCTCTGGCACGGTCGGCAGGGTCGGTCCCTGTCCAGCTCCACTCCCCAATAGCATGATGAGCTTGTCTCCTAAAGCCTTCCTCTTGGACCGTGTGAGAGGTCTTAGTGGGATGACCGGTGCGGTAGCTGGGACGATGTCCTCATCATTCCCTCCCTCATGAAGTGCTTTGGACTCCAAAGCGGACTCCTCACATGCATCAAACAACTCTAAGTCAGAAACATTAAACGTACTAGACACGTTATACTCACCTGAAAGTTTGAGCTGGTAGGCATTTTTGTTGATTCTTTGTAGGACACGGAATGGACCATCTCCCCGGGGTTCAAGCTTGCTTTTTTGATGCTGGGGAAACCTCTTGGGTCGCAGATGTAACCAAACCCAATCTCCCTCCTTGAACACTATGTGTTGGCGGCCCTTGTTGGCATTCTTGGTGTTCTAGATCTTCTGTTACTCCAGATTTGCCTTGGTCTCTTCATGTAGACGCTTGATGTAATCTGCCTTTGCTTCTCCCTCTAAACTGATGGTGTCTCCTAAAGGAATGGGTGTGAACTCAATCGGTGTGGTATGGTTGAAGTCGTAGATAACTTCAAATAGAGAACGCTTCGTTCCAGAGTGTGTAGCCCTGTTGTAAGCGAACTCAACATACGGAAGGCATTCCAACCAGTTCATCAGGTTCTTTCCAATTGTCGCTCTCAGTGCATGGGATAAATTCCTGTTGACCACCTCTGTCTGTCCGTCGGTCTATGGATGATACGCAGTAGAAATGAAGAGGTTGGTTCCTAACTTGCGCTACAAGGCTTGCCAAACGTGGCTGAGGAACTTGGTGTCTCTGTCTGACACAATCTTCATAGGGATGTCGTTCAGTCGTACTATCTCCTTGAAGAATAGGTCGGCAGTATGGCTTGCGTCATTGGTCTTGTTCCAAGCGATGAAATGCACCATCTTGGAAAATCGGTCAAATACTACGAAGATGGAATCTTTGTGGTTGATTTTCGGCAATCCTAGTACGAAGTCCATGGAGATGTCTGTCCCGGGCACAGAAAGAACTGGTAATGGCATGTACGGACCTTGCGGATGCATCTTAGATTTAGCCCGTTTGCAGATAAGGCACTTAGAATATGCCTCTACATCTCGTCTCTGGTAAGGCCAGTAAAAATTCTCCTTAAGCATGCTTAATGTATTATCGATTCAAAAATGACCCATTAAACCTCCTCCGTGGGCCTCTCTCAGGAGTAGCTCTCTAATTGATCCTCTCGGAATGCAGAGACGCTTGTCCTTAAAAAGGAATCCGTCAAACAAATAGAAGTTGCTATAGGTGCCCATGCCGTACTCCAGGTAGGCCTGAGTGAAGTCGGCGTCTTCAGCATGCAGCTCTTTGATCATTTCAAATCCCATAACCTTTGATTCCATCTCGGATATGAGACTGTATCTTCGGGATAAGGCGTCAACCACAACGTTGTCATTCCCTTTTTGTTCTTGATTACATAGGAAAAGGTCTCGATATACTCTAGCCAACGAGCATACCTCTTCTTAAGTGTAGATGACCTCAAAGATGTTGGAGTGTCTGATGGTCAGTCTGGATCACGCACTCCCTAGCAAGTAGGTAGTGCGGCCAAGTCTTTAAGGCTCGGACTAATGCATAGAGATCCTTGTCGTAGGTCGGATAGTTAAGAGCGTCTACACTTAACCTCTCGCTGAAGTAGGTGACATGTCTTCCGCCTTGGGTTAGGACTGCTCATATGCCGATCCCTGAAGCGTCACATTCCACCTCGAAGGTCTGGTTAAAGTCGGACAGGACTAGGACTGGGGCGTGGGTGAGGGGTTCCTTTAGCAGCTTGAAGGACTTGTCCTGGTCGGGTCCCCAACGAAACTCTTGATTCTTCTTGATTGTATAGGTTAACGGACCAGCGATCGTGCTGAAGTCTCGGACGAAGCGTCGGTAGAAGCTAGCGAGTCCGTGGAAGCTCAGATCTGGCTGGCGGTCTTCGGTGTGGGCCACTCCTGTATGGCCTTGATCTTCTCGCTGTCCACTCGGAGTCCCTATGAACTCACGATGAATCCAACGAAGACGACTTGGTCTGTGCAGAATGTACATTTCTTGAGGTTTGCGTACAATTGTTCTCTCTAGAGATTGGTGATAACGGCCTACAGGTGCTCCAAATGATCTGAGTAGGTCGTACTATAGACGAGTATGTCGTCGAAGTAGGCTACTACGAACTTGCCAATGAACGGTCGAAGGACTTGGTTCATAAGTGATGAGGACATCGTACCAACGACTGCACCACGAGTTCCACCAGGACTACTGACACGTTCCTAGGCTCGAGCCTTGAGAGACAAGTTCAACCAACTGATGGAGATAGAAGATACCCAGACGACGGATGAAGGCCCACCAGACGGCTCAGAGGTTCATCAAAGCCCGTTTGATTCAGCTAAGGAACATTGGAGGTTCCTACTCGAAGGCTCTTCTACCTCCGGTGTCTTTACCATCACCATTCGGTAAAGGCACCAAAAGACGTGCTAAGAAATTGTACTCTTTTTCCTATCCTCGGTTTTGTCCCACTGGGTTTTCCGGAGAAGGTTTTAATGAGGCAACACTCTTAGTGCGCAAGACGACGAAGACTTGTTCACAAAACTCACCACCCTTCACAAGTCTTAGTCAAATTCGGCCTACTTTCATCTACAAGTCTTAACTATCTCATTTCTTCATTATTTAGACTAAGTATAAGTTTAAAGCCTTAAGTCCATATTTTTATGTTTAAGTTATTAGGCCTTAAGCCCATTTCGTTTCTACAGCAAAAAGAACTTCATGTTGTTTTTATTTACATTACTTATTGTTTTGGGTAAACATCATGTTGTTTATCCTAAGTTGTAACTAAAAGGCCTATATAAGCCTCATCTATTACAAGTAATAAGACAACTCGAATATAAAAAAAACAAAAAAAACTAGTCTACTTTCAAATCGACGGCTGCCTCCCTTGAGAAGCTTGTCTTTGTTCTTCTTGTGACAAGAAGAACAACTCTGTGTATCATAAGTCTTCCGCAGCTTGTGTGGTCCTTTCAGTCCACTCCTTTTCATCCAACTCGCTTCTGGAGGTCTCGAGTTTCTCGACCAAAAGTTGCACCACCACTACGCTTACATCATCTGGTATCAGAGCCAGATTGAATCTATCCCTTTTGTTTTTGGCAATTTTTCAGTTGTTTTTTTGCAACAGTTTTTGGCTTTTGATTGTGTTTCTTTCTCTTTCCTCTGAGGTTAAAAATCAGGTTCTATCATTCTTTGTTCTTATTTTTCATAATTCAAAAAAGGATAGAAGAAATTTGCTTGTTTTTATTGCTTGTTTGTGTTAAATTTATTTAGAAAAAAAAAAATATAGAAGAAATTGGTTTGTTTCATTGTTTATTTGTTGCTAGAAATTTTTTTTTTCAGAAAAAGAAAACAAAAATATTGTTTAGGTTGTTTAAAATTAATCTAGGACCTTTTTTAGAAACTCACCTAGAACACCTTTCACATACTTGAAATCCATAAGGAGTTGTGTGTGTTGCTTGTGTCCAATCCGTGAGCAGCCCACCTATTTGTGTGTTGCGTCCGTGTAGCTAGCTAGGTAGCCATCATCGAGTCTTAGGTTTAGTTCTAGGTCGTGTTCCTGTCCCCATCCGCGTTTGTGTCCGCGTCGAGTTCTAGTTCCTAAGTTGTGTTGTGTCCGCGTCTTGTGTCCAGGACGTGAGCCGCCAGTCGTCTTTTGTCCATGTCTGTCGTAGTTTACGTCCGCGTGCATATAGTCTAGGTTACGAGAGTTTTAGATTTAGCGTGGTCGCGTCGAGTCCTACCCGCGTCCCACCTCGCTAGTCCTAGTCTCGTTCCGCGTCCGTCCCGTGTTCACGTATTTGGGTCCCAGACCGTGGATAGGTCCTAGTTTTCGTGTGTCCTAGGGTTTTAGCTTTCGGTCGAGTCCTTAGCGTCCCCATCTAGTTGTCCGCATCTTGTGTGACGCTCGGTTGCGTGTTGTCATAGGGTTAGCTCCTAGGTTGCGTGTTTTGTCTGGACCAGTCGCTTGCTTAGCGAGTCAGTCTTTAGTCCGCACCGTGTGTTCAGCTCGCTAGGTAGCCTGCACGTCCCGCGTTCGAGTTTCCCGTCCTCAGCAACCGTTCACGACTTAGGTTAGGGTTCCTTAGTCCGCGAATAGGATAGGTCGCGTGTGTGTGCCTTAAACGGCTTGGGTTTGTCCAGGTTAGTTTAGTGTGTAGGTTCTTAGTTCGAGTTCTAGGAAGTTTTACATATCACCTAGATAGCAATTTATATATTTCCCATATTTTTTTTCTAGGCATTATTTAGTTTCCATCTAGGAAATAGGAAAATAGGTAGATTTTCCCTTATTTAGCATAGATTCCTTTTTAGTTTTATTCCATAATTGTTGGGTATTTTCCTATTATTTGATTTCCTTTTGTAGACTTAGGAAAATTTCCTTTTATTGATAGTTTTTATTTTGTGTTTTAGCTAGTTTCTTTTCTTGCTTGTATAAATATTATAAAAAAATAAAAATAAAATAAAATAATATTTGAGGAAAATTTTCATTTAAGGAAAGTTTCCACATTCTGCAAGTTTCCCTTCCGGGAAACTTTCCAATTCTGAAAATTTCCTTTTCTCGGAAAAGGAAATATGTCAGGGCAGGACGAGTCCACGTCTGGACAGCCCAATCAAACAATGATGCAGCTGTTACAAATATTGACTGCCCAGATGTCAACCGTCACAACTCGTCTTGAGCGTTTGGAGCAGCCGGCACCAGCACCTGCCATACATACGAACCAGCATCGATATGACCGACCCAAAGCATTCCACCGTGGTCTAGGACGAGACCACTACTATGATGAGCCACTGCCGCTGCCCAGGCAGCCATCTGTTCACCCAGACGTCAAGCTGAACCCACCCTCCTTTTCGGGAAAACTAGACCCCGAAGAATACTTAGACTGGGAAAGGCGAATGGAGCTACTTTTTGAATACTATAACTACGATGATCCCCGTAGAGTTGCATTAGCAACAGCTCAGTTCACCGACAATGCACTGGCATGGTGGGATCGCGAGATCGCCACTCGCAGAAGAGCAAGAATTGGAGCTCTAACTTCATGGTACGAGCTGACCCAGCTGATGAGGCGACGCTACGTACCACCTCACTTCCACCGAGAACTCCAGAGACGATTCAGACGTCTTACACAAGGCAGAAAAACGGTGTCTGAATACTTTGACGAGATCGAACACCTACGGAACAGGCTCGAGATGGATGACTCAGAAGAAAGCCTCATGGCTCAGTTTATCGATGGTTTGCATGAGTCGATAGCCCGAAAGATCGAGCTACAGCCTTACCACGACCTTGGCGAGCTTTTCCATCTAGCGGTTCAGATCGTGAAGAGCAACCGACGGAAGTCTTCAGCGCCAATCAGACCAAAGAGCACTTGGGGTACTGGCTCCAAGCTATTTGACCGCGCTGCCCCCACTAGTGACCCACGACAAAGGGGGAAGACCGTGGACGGCAGTGTGCCTACCAAGGCACCAACAACGACCCCCAGACCCAGCCCACCGACTTCTAACACAAGTCAGCCACAGAAGAGCAGTGCCATTACATGTTTCAAATGTAAAGGTAGAGGACATATGTCTCGTGAATGCCCTAACCAAAGGACTATTGTTTTGACTGTTGGAATGAAGAAGAAATGATGAAATATGGAAGCCTTTAATTCATGTTAAAAGGCGATTTATTTCTATGTCAAAGGGAGTGTCTAAGGCTTGTTTGTATTATAGGATTATGTTATTCTTGTAGCCATTTATGTATAAGGCTATCCTTGTATCCAAACAAGCCTAGACTAGATCAGTATAAATACCTTACTCCCTTCACATTTTTGTAACTTAGAATTCATAATTCTCATTCTCTTAATAAAATAATTCTTTTCTCTAATTCTCTCTAATCTCTAATTCTCTCATTCTCTCATTCTACAATTCTCTTAATCTCATAATCTTTCATGGTATCAGAGCCAGGTTGCATCAAATCTGGGTAAATTTCATCATTCTTTCATTGATTCAACAAGAATCCTTCTTGTTCTTCACCATCTTCTGGATCAATTTCGAAACGTCATCTTTTATTTCAAATTCCAACCAAACCACGACTTCTTTTGTCGATCTACTTTCGCTGGACTGTGCATCGGCGAGTTCTGAAGCCACAACAGTTTGAATCGTATCATTTGGTCCAGGGAATGAAAAGTTACGAATTTTCTTGCAAAGGTACTTTGCGATCACCTCCGCTGCGAACCCCTGCGTTTCCCAGGTCACCCCGACGTTAATTCTTCATCAAATCGTGTTTTTTAAAATTATACACTCAAGCCCTTCAAGTCTAGTTTCTGGTTAAAGAAAGAAGAACTCAATTCCATTCAGTTTGGAGGATTTTCTTGAAGGTTTTCCCAGAAACGTCCAAAATCATCTACATCAAGATACTGGTAATATAATTCTAAATTCTTTCTCAGTATTCTTAACACTTTGAATCTGGAAAGTTTAATAAGTGTCTTGTGAGGGTCTCCACGAATTTTAAGTTCAATCCAATAGGTTTAAGACTCCAAGATTGATTTTCTTGAATTCTTTGTTAATCTGTGAAAAGTTTTTAAATTGATTTCTTGAAATTTAGGATTGATTTTAATTGATGAAATTCGAATTTGGTTGTTATTAATTGATAAGTTCGGTTATTAGTTGTTTTAATTTGTTAAAATCTTGTTCAAGAATTGGTTAAGGGTAGTTGCAAGTAGTTAGAAGTGGATAAGGTCTGTTACAAGATATTTTTTTTTCTTTCTTGTACATCAAGCATCTTTCTTTGCACACAAGGTATTGGTATTCTCTGTCTTGCACACACGATTTTACAGGTGCACACAAGCTGGTAACAAGCCAGTTATTCCAGGAATCTACATCCAAGTTTAATCGTGAACCACACGACCCGATCCTTGCATGAAGGCGTGAACGGTTTGATCGTGTCCATTCTTTCCGACCAGTTTGTTTCTTGGTCGTACCGTGTTCGCGTGCACTGAATTATTGGCGTGCTTCCTGTACCGACAAGAGGTCCTGCTTGTTCCGACCAGCCGGCCCAATTCGCTACCCGACCAAAAGTTCTGTCCTGTGTCCTGCTGGCACAACCATCTCGCCCTGACCTACCAACTACCTATCTTGACTATCAAGCATGGAAATTCAAACTTCTCTTAGGGCTCCAGTTATTCTCCATGGGGCAAATTATCTCTTGTGGTCTAGGACCATGAAGACCACATTAGGTGGTAAAGGTCTTTGGAACCACATTGCCACAAATGGCATTGAAGACAATGAAGTGGCTGAAGTGAGTGAGGCTGTAGCTACTCAAGCAAAATGGTACCAAGAAGATCAGTTGGTACTTTCTACACTAAAAAATTCTCTTGCTAGTGATCTTTTAGAAGCTTATTCTTTTTGTGAAAATGCAAAAGATCTTTGGGACACTTTGCTTAAGGTGTATGGAAACACCACTAACCTTTTGAGAAATTTTGAAGTGAAGAAGGCTTTGAATGAATTAAGGCAGGAGGATGCTGAATTCACAAACCACTATGGCTCCTTCAGAGCTTTGTGGGCTGAGCTAGAAATGCTAAGACCAGGCACTATTGACCCACTTGTTCTTCTTGAAAGGAAAGAACAAGATAAAGTGTTTGGGTTACTTTTAACACTTAATTCTACTTACTCAGATCTTATTAAGCATATTCTCAGGTCTGATAAGTTGCCTAGCTTGGAGGAAGTTTGTGCTCAAATTCAAAAGGAGCAAGGATCACTTGGATTGTTTGGCAACAAAGCTGAACTAGTTGCTGCTCACAAAAGTTTCTTCAAACCAGCAAATAATTCTAGGAAGAGGAGACAATTTTGTGATCATTGCAAGAGGAATGGCGATACAAAGAAGGATTGCTGGGTACTTCACCCTCACCAGAAGCCCTCTTAGGCCTCACGGCCTCAACAATAATCAGCCATGCCTACGGCCAGCCAAGCTCACGGCATGATGCCATCCAAGGTGGTTGTAAGCAGCGGTCCGCTCTCTCATTCAACATCCACTAGTATCATGTCACAAGCATCAAATTTTGTGATAAAATAAGACTTGGAAGCTTTTATCAAGGCAATAAAGGATAGTAATGTGATGGGTAAAACTTTTCATGCTTCTTTTCAAACTTCTTTTACTTCAAATGCTCCTAAATCTTTGGTAGTTGATTCTGGTGCTTCTCATCACATGATTAGTGATTTAGAATTGCTAGAGAATGTAGAACCTGCCCTAGGGAATGTTCTCATTGCTAATGGAATTAAAGTACTAATCAAAGGCATAGGAAAATTGAAGTTGTTTAATAACGAATCTAAAGCATTTTATATGCCTTCTTTTACCTCTAACTTGCTATCAATTAAAAGAGCTACTACTGATTTAAATTGTCATGCTATATTTGGTCCTAATGATTTATATTTTCAGGATATTGAAACTAGAAGATTTTTTGGACAAGGAACCACAAGAGATGACTTGTATGTACTTGAAAACATGGCTAGTGTTAGTGAATTGGAATCGGTTTTTCAGGCTAATGCATTTAGTACTGATTCTGATTTGTGGCATGCTAGACTATAACATCCTCATCCAAGAGCACTTTAATTAATTGTTCCTGGTTTGAAAATGCCAAAAGAGTTATGTGATTCTTGTATTCTTGGGAAATATTATAAAACAGTTTTTGAAAAAACTATGCACAAGTATGAAAATTGTTTTGAATTGGTGCATTCTGATGTTTGGACATCTCCATTTCCATCTAGAGAAAACCATAAATATTTTGTGACTTTTATTGATGAAAAGTCTAAATATACATGGGTTACTTTACTTAGTTCTAAAGATAGGGTGTATGATGCATTTTTAAACTTTCAAGCATATGTTACTAATCAATACAATGCAAGAATTAAATGCTTTAGAACAGATAACAGAGGAGAATATACTAGTACCAGACTACAGGAACACCTAGCCAAGCATGACATTGAGCATCAAACAAGCTGTCCTTACACTCCACAACGAAATGGAGTAGCTGAAAGGAAGAACAGGCACTTAATGGAAGTTGTGAGAACTATGATGTTCCACATGAAAGTACCCAAACGGTTTTGGGGGGATGCACTTGTAGCAGCATGCTACTTGATTAACAGGACTCCTACAAAAGTCCTTGATGACCTGTCTCCATTTGAGATACTAAACAAAAATAGACCCACTATAGATCACTTGAAAGTTTTTGGTTGTGTTTGTTTTGTATTAGTACCAAGGGAGCAAAGGAACAAGCTGGATTCAAAGAGTATCAAAGCTATGTTCATTGTGTATTCTTCTATTCAGAAAGGATATAAATGTTATGACCCAGAGACTAGAATAGTCTTGGTGTCTAGAGATGTAAAGTTCCAAGAAGATAAAGGTTTTTATGAAGAAGGAACTTGGGGGCAATTTAAGGACATCTCATCAACAAGATCAGACCAAGCTGAATACTTGAGGAAGCTCTTGGAAAGTATTGGAATGGTAGGTGGTCCTTCTCCTCAGCACACGGCCTCCTCACCGCTTTCACCTGCTCCAGCAGCAGGCGGCCCTCGAACCGCGGAACCACGGCTTGACACACCAGCCGGTCCTTCATGCACAGCCGGCCCTTCCTGCTCAGCCGGCCCTTCACGGCCTTTCACAGCCGGCTCTCCTGGGGGGGGGGGGAGAAGCTTCTACTCATGTCCAATAAGACTCATCAGGAGATGATTCAATTCTAGTCTCAGCTTCCAAAAGATCAAGAGATATACCTACTCTTGTTGAAGTTTTGAGTGAAGAAGAGGAATCTAATCAAGAGTCTCCACCTACAGTTTTAAGAAGGAGCACAAGACAAAGTAATCCACCAGTTTTCTACAATTGAAATGTTGTGGTTCATCATGATCAGGGAGTTTGTAATATTGCTCACTTACCTTCTAATCATGTTGCTTTTATTTCTAGTCTTGATAATGAGCAGATTCCAAAGACTTATGAAGAAGCTATGTCCAAAAAGGAATGGAGGGAAGCTATCTTAGCTGAGAAACAAGCCATGGAGAGAAATGGTATTTATGCCTCAGCCACTCTACCAAAAGGAAAAAGGTCTGTAAGTTCTAAATGGATTTTTACAATTAAATACAAAAGCAATGGTGAAATTGATAGATATAAAGCTAGGTTGGTGGCTAGGGGTTTTACTCAGACATATAGTGAGGATTATAGGGATACATTTGAACCTGTAGCTAAGCTTCATTCTGTCGATGTTGTTCTTACTATTGCTACTAACCTTGAGTGGGAGTTGTGGCAAATGGATGTCAAGAATGCTTTCTTGCAAGGTGAACTAGAGGAAGAGGTTTACATGTCACCACCACCTGGCCTAGAAGATGAGGTTGGAAGCGGTAATATTCTAAGGCTAAGGAAGGCTATTTATGGCTTTAAACAATCTCCAAGAACTTGGTACCACAAACTAAGTGTAACCTTAATGGATAAAGGCTTCAAAGGATCTGAAGTGGAACATACTCTTTTTATATTAAAGAGTAAGGAAGGTATAGTGGTAATTCTTATCTATGTAGATGATATAATCATATCTGGTAGTGATAGTGTTGGTATTGCATCTACTAAAGATTACTTAAAGAGTGTCTTTGATATTAAGGATTTAGGAGAACTTAAATACTTCTTGGGAATTGAAATATGTAGGTTTAAGGAAGGGCTCTTCATCTCCCAAAGGAAGTATGATGTAGATTTACTAACATCTACAGGTATGTTGGAAGCTAAGCCAGCCAAAACACCCTTAGAAGAAGACTATAGAATCGCAACTAAGGGGGAGCTAGAGGAGAAAATTGATTTTCATGATCCTAAGCTCTATAGGAAAGTGGTTCGTAAACTTATTTATTTAACCATCACAAGACCAGATTTATGTTTTGCTGTGAATCAGGTATCACAACACATGCAAGGACCAAAGATGAGACATTGGGAGATGGCCATGCGAATTCTAAGATACCTAAAGGGCACACATGAACAAGGTATATGGATGAGTAACAATACTAACACAAATGTGGTTGATTATTGTGATGCAGATTGGACAGGAGATAGGGAAGATAGGAGAAGTACCACAGGCTATTGTACTTCCATAGGAGGAAACCTTGTGACTTGGAAAACCAAGAAGCAAAAGGTGGTTTCATGCTCTAGTGCAGAATCAGAATATAGAGCAATGAGGAAGCTCACAACTGAATGCATCTGGCAGAAGCAACTCTTAGAAGACTTAGCCGTGAAGTGTGAGGATCCAATCACCATCCACTGTGACAATCAAGCTGCCATATACATAGCCTCCAACTGAGTGTTTCATGAAAGGACCAAGCATATAGAAGTGGACTGCCACAAAGTAAGACAGGCTATTGGGAAAGGTATCATCTTACCTTGCTATACAAGGAGTGAAGACAAATTAGCTGATGTATTCACCAAGGCAACATCTCTGATAATTGGCGCCTCAATTTATCCAAGACTTGGCCTCATGACCATTCCACACCAATGATCCCAACATGAAGTGTTATACTCTTTTTCCCTAGAAAAGGTTTTGTCCCAATTTGGTTTTTCCTTCTCTAGGTTTTTGATGAGGTAATACTTCATGGTTGCAAGCTTAAGCATTTTTCATGTCTTAAACTTGAGAGGGAGTGTTGGAATGAAGAAGAAATGATGAAATATGGAAGCCTTTAATTAATGTTAAAAGGCGATTTATTTCAATGTCAAAGGGAGTGTCTAAGACTTGTTTGTATTATAGGATTATGTTATCCTCGTAGCCATTTATGTATAAGGCTATCCTTGTATCCAAACAAGCCTAGACTAGATCAGTATAAATAGCTTACTCCCTTCACATTTTTGTAACTAAGAATTCATAATTCTCATTCTCTTAATAAAATCATTCTTTTCTCTAATTCTCTCTAATCTCTAATTCTCTAATTCTCTCATTCTACAATCTCCTAATCTCATAATCTTTCATTGACTGCTTCCGGAGATTACGACTCAGCAGACGAGCAAGAGAAGGATCCTTCCACGGCTGACCCAATGTCTGAAGGAGAAGTAGAATACGCTGACTCGGGAGAGATGTTAATGATCAGGAGAGTTCTCAGCTCGAGGCTAGAGCAAGAGGAGATTGAGCAGCGTGAAAACATTTTTCACTCAAAATGCACCATCCTAGGAAAAGTGTGTTCCCTCATCATCGACGGTGGCTCCTACACCAATGCTGCCAGAAAGTACATGGTAGAAAAACTTGGGCTACCGGTGACTAAACATCCGAAACCCTACAGACTTAGGTGGCTTAACAACAAAACAGAGCTATATATATCCGACCAGGTCCGAGTTTCTTTAAGCATAGGACGGTATCAGGATCAAGTTTTGTGCGACGTCGTTCCCATGACAGCCGGACATCTCCTGTCCCCATCCGCGTTTGTGTTCGCGTCGAGTTCTAGTTCCTAAGTTGTGTTGTGCCCGCGTCTTGTGTCCAGGACGTGAGCTGCCAGTCGTCTTTTGTCCGTGTGTGTCATATTTTACGTCCGCATGCGTCTAGTCTAGGTTACGAGAGTGGTTTAGCGTGGTCGCGTCCAGTCCTACCCGCGTCCCACCTTGCTAGTCCTAGTCGCGTTCCGCGTCCTTCTCGTTTTCACGTGTTTGGTTCCCAGACCGTGGATAGGTCCTAGTTTTCGTGTTTCCTAGGTTTTAGCTTTCAGTCGAGTCCTTAGCGTCCCCATCTAGTTGTCCGCGTCTTGTGTGATGCTCGGTTGCATGTTGTCATAGGGTTAGCTCCTAGGTTGCGTGTTTCGTCTGGACCAGTCGCTTGCTTAGCGAGTCAGTCTTTAGTCCGCACCGTGTGTTCAGCTCGCTAGGTAGCCTGCATGTCCCGTGTTCGAGTTTCCCGTCCTCAGCGACCATTCACGACTTAGGTTAAGGTTCTTTAGTCCGCGAATAGGATAGGTCGCGTGTGTGTGCCTTAGGCGGCTAGGGTTTTTCCAGGTTAGTTTAGTGTGTAGGTTCTTTGTTCGAGTTATAGGAAGTTTTCCATATCACCTAGATAGCAATTTATATATTTCTAATATTTTTTTTCTAGGCATTATTTAGTTTCCATATAGGAAATAGGAAAATAGGTAGATTTTCCCTTATTTAGCATAGATTCCATATTTCTTAGATTAGGCATTTAATTTAGGATCCTGTCAGTAGGTAGTTTTCCTTTTTAGTTTTAGTCCATAAATGTTGTGTATTTTCCTATTATTTGATTTCCTTTTGTAGACTTAGGAAAAATTTCCTATTATTGATAGTTTCCATTTTGTGTTTTAGCTAGTTTCTTTTCTTGCTTGTATAAATATTATATAAAAAAAATAATAATAATATTTGTGGAAAATTTTCATTTAAGGAATGTTTCTACATTCTGCAAGTTTCCCTTCCGGGAAACTTTCCAATTCTAAAATTTCCTTTTCTCGGAAAATGAAATATGTCAGGGCAGGACGAGTCCATGTCTGGGCAGCCCAATCAAACAATGATGCAGCTGTTGCAAACATTGACTGCCCAGATGTCAACCGTCACAACTCGTCTTGAGCGTTTGGAGCAGCCGGCACCATCACCTGCCGTACATACGCACCAGCATCGATATGCCCGACCCGAAGCAGTCCACCCTGGTCTAGGACGAGAAAACTACTATGATGAGCCACTGCCGCCGTCCAGGCAGCCATCTGTTCAGCCGGACGTCAAGCTGAACCCACCCTTCTTTTCGAAAAAAATAGACCCCGAAGAATACTTAGACTGGGAAAGGCGAATGGAGCTACTTTTTGACTCCTATAACTACAATGATCCCCGTAGAGTTGCATTAGCAACAGCTCAGTTCACCGACCATGCACTGGCATGGTGGGATCACGAGATCGCCACTCGCAGAAGAGCAAGAATGGGAGTTCTAACTTCATGGTACGAGCTGACCCAGCTGATGAGGTGACACTACGTATACACCTCACTTCCACCGAGAACTCAGAGACGATTCAGACGTCTTACAGAAAAACGATGTCTGAATACTTTGACGAGTTCGAGCACCTACAAAACAGGCTCGAGATGGATGACTCAGAAGAAAGCCTTATGGCTCAGTATATCGATGATTTGCATGAGTCAATAGCCCGAAAGATCGAGCTACAACCTTACCACGACCTTGGCGAGCTTTTCCATCTAGCGGTTCAGATCGAGAAGAGCAACCGACGGAAGTCTTCAGCGCTAATCAAACCAAAGAGCACTTGGGGTACTGGCTCCAAGCCATTTGACCGCGCTGCCCCCACTGGTGACCCACAGCAAAGGGGCAAGACCGTGGATGGCAGTGTGCCTACCAAGGCACCAACAACGACCCCCAGACCCAGCCCACCAACTTCTAACACAAGTCATCAACAGAAGAGCAGTGCCATTACATGCTTCAAATATAAAGGTAGAGGGCATATGTCTCGTGAATGCCCTAACCAAAGGACTATGGTTTTGACTGCTTCCGAAGATTACGACTCAACAGACGAGCAAGAGGAGGATCCTTCCACGGCTGACCCAATGTCTGAAGGAGAAGTAGAATTCGCTGACTCGGGAGAGATGTTAATGATCAGGAGAGTTCTCAGCTCGAGGCTAGAGCAAGAGGAGATTGAGCAGCGTGAAAACATTTTTCACTCAAAATGCACCATCCTAGGAAAAGTGTGTTCCCTCATCATCGACGGTGGCTCCTACACCAATGCTGCCAGAAAGTACATGGTAGAAAAACTTGGGCTACCGGTGACTAAACATCCGAAACCCTACAGACTTAGGTGGCTTAACAACAAAACAGAGCTATATATATCCGACCAGGTCCGAGTTTCTTTAAGCATAGCACGGTATCAGGATCAAGTTTTGTGCGACGCCGTTCCCATGACAGCCGGACATCTCCTGTCCCCATCCGCGTTTGTGTTCGCGTCGAGTTCTAGTTCCTAAGTTGTGTTGTGCCCGCGTCTTGTGTCCAGGACGTGAGCTGCCAGTCGTCTTTTGTCCATGTGTGTCATATTTTACGTCCGCGTGCGTCTAGTCTAGGTTACGAGAGTGGTTTAGCGTGGTCGCGTCCAGTCCTACCCGCGTCCCACCTCGCTAGTCCTAGTCGCGTTCCGCGTCCGTCTCGTTTTCACGTGTTTGGTTCCCAGACCGTGGATAGGTCCTAGTTTTCGTGTTTCCTAGGTTTTAGCTTTCAGTCGAGTCCTTAGCGTCCCCATCTAGTTGTCCGCGTCTTGTGTGATGCTCGGTTGCATGTTGTCATAGGGTTAGCTCCTAGGTTGCGTGTTTCGTCTGGACCAGTCGCTTGCTTAGCGAGTCAGTCTTTAGTCCGCACCGTGTGTTCAGCTCGCTAGGTAGCCTGCATGTCCCGTGTTCGAGTTTCCCGTCCTCAGCGACCATTCACGACTTAGGTTAAGGTTCTTTAGTCCGCGAATAGGATAGGCCGAGTGTGTGTGCCTTAGGCGGCTAGGGTTTTTCCAGGTTAGTTTAGTGTGTAGGTTCTTTGTTCAAGTTATAGGAAGTTTTCCATATCACCTAGATAGCAATTTATATATTTCTAATATTTTTTTCCTAGGCATTATTTAGTTTCCATATAGGAAATAGGAAAATAGGTAGATTTTCCCTTATTTAGCATAGATTCCATATTTCTTAGATTAGGCATTTAATTTAGGATCCTGTCATTAGGTAGTTTTCCTTTTTAGTTTTATTCCATAAATGTTGTGTATTTTCCTATTATTTGATTTCCTTTTGTAGACTTAGGAAAAATTTCCTATTATTGATAGTTTCCATTTTGTGTTTTAGCTAGTTTCTTTTCTTGCTTGTATAAATATTATATAAAAAAAATAATAATAATATATGTGGAAAATTTTCATTTAAGGAAAGTTTTTACATTCTGCAAGTTTCCCTTCCGGGAAACTTTCCAATTCTAAAATTTCCTTTTCTCGGAAAATGAAATATGTCAGGGCAGGACGAGTCCATGTCTGGGCAGCCCAATCAAACAATGATGCAGCTGTTGCAAACATTGACTGCCCAGATGTCAACCGTCACAACTCGTCTTGAGCGTTTGGAGCAGCCGGCACCATCACCTGCCGTACATACGCACCAGCATCGATATGACCGACCCGAAGCAGTCCACCCTGGTCTAGGACGAGAAAACTACTATGATGAGCCACTGCCGCCGTCCAGGCAGCCATCTGTTCAGCCGGACGTCAAGCTGAACCCACCCTTCTTTTCGAAAAAAATAGACCCCGAAGAATACTTAGACTGGGAAAGGCGAATGGAGCTACTTTTTGACTCCTATAACTACAATGATCCCCGTAGAGTTGCATTAGCAACAGCTCAGTTCACCGACCATGAACTGGCATGGTGGGATCACGAGATCGCCACTCGCAGAAGAGCAAGAATGGGAGTTCTAACTTCATGGTACGAGCTGACCCAGCTGATGAGGTGACACTACGTATACACCTCACTTCCACCGAGAACTCCAGAGACGATTCAAACGTCTTACACAAGGCAGAAAAACGATGTCTGAATACTTTGACGAGTTCGAGCACCTACAAAACAGGCTCGAGATGGATGACTCAGAAGAAAGCCTTATGGCTCAGTATATCGATGATTTGCATGAGTCAATAGCCCGAAAGATCGAGCTACAACCTTACCACGACCTTGGCGAGCTTTTCCATCTAGCGGTTCAGATCGAGAAGAGCAACCGACGGAAGTCTTCAGCGCTAATCAAACCAAAGAGCACTTGGGGTACTGGCTCCAAGCCATTTGACCGCGCTGCCCCCACTGGTGACCCACAGCAAAGGGGCAAGACCGTGGATTGCAGTGTGCCTACCAAGGCACCAACAACGACCCCCAGACCCAGCCCACCAACTTCTAACACAAGTCATCAACAGAAGAGCAGTGCCATTACATGCTTCAAATATAAAGGTAGAGGGCATATGTCTCGTGAATGCCCTAACCAAAGGACTATGGTTTTGACTACTTCCGGAGATTACGACTCAACAGACGAGCAAGAGGAGGATCCTTCCACGGCTGACCCAATGTCTGAAGGAGAAGTAGAATACGCTGACTCGGGAGAGATGTTAATGATCAGGAGAGTTCTCAGCTCGAGGCTAGAGCAAGAGGAGATTGAGCAGTGTGAAAACATTTTTCACTCAAAATGCACCATCCTAGGAAAAGTGTGTTCCCTCATCATCGACGGTGGCTCCTGCACCAATGCTGCCAGCAAGTACATGGTAGAAAAACTTGGGCTATCAGTGACTAAACATCTGAAACCCTACAGACTTAGGTGGCTTAACAACAAAACAGAGCTATATATATTCTACCAGGTCCGAGTTTCTTTCAGCATAGGACGATATAAAGATCAAGTTTTGTGCGACGTCGTTCCCATGACAGCCGGACATCTCCTATTGGGACGACCCTGGCAATTCGATAAAGAAACTACGCATAATGGACGCACAAACTTCTAATCTTTCATCCATGATAAGCGTAGGTACAACCTAGCACCTATGTCGCCACAAGAAGTGCTCGGGATGCAATCCAAAATGGCTAAAGACCAGCATGCCCGTAAAGAAAACTTCCTCGTCAACATAGCAGATACGAGGAAAGCGGTTAACACCACAGGCACTCAGCTAGTACTCATGCTATACCAGGAGGTATTGAGCGCATCCGAGGCCGCCAGTAGCACTCTACCCGCGGATGTCCAATCCTTATTAGATAAATACTCGGACGTCTTCCCAGACGAGATCCCTCTAGGGTTGCCACCCCTCAGAGGCATTGAACATCATATCGACCTCATTCCCGGAGCCCAATTGCCGAACAAACCAACCTACAAGGTTACTCCGGAGGAAGCCAAAGAACTCGAACGACAGGTTCAAGATCTCATGGCTTAAGGCTACATCAGAGAAAGCCTTAGTCCTTGTGCAGTTCCTGTCCTCTTAGTGTCGAAGAAGGATGGAAGTTGACGGATGTGCGTCGACTGTCGCGCTATCAACAACATAACTGTCAAGTATCGGCATCCTATTCCGCGATTCGATGACATGTTGGACGAATTAAGTGGAGCCTCTGTTTTCTCCAAAATCGATTTAAAAAGTGGATATCATCAAGTTCGAATGCGAGAGGAAGATGAGTGGAAGACAGCCTTCGGCCTGTCTAACGCACTAAGCACCTTCATGAGTCTCATGAATCAAGTCCTCCGGCCATTCATTGGAAAATTTGTTGTGGTCTACTTTGACGACATACTCATCTATAGTGCATCCTACTAAGATCACTTGAAGCATTTGGAGACTGTAATCGTGACACTCTAGAAGGAGCAGTTGTACGCAAACCTTAAAAAGTGTACCTTTTGCACGGATCAAGTTATTTTCCTCGGATTTATCGTGAGCTCGCAGGGACTTCCTGTCAACGAAGAAAAGATTCGCGCAATTCAGGAGTGGCCCACGCCGACTAATGCCAGCCAAGTTCGGAGTTTTCATGGGCTAGCGAGCTTCTACCGATGGTTTGTACGAGATTTCAGTACGATTGCCAGCCCATTGATATCAACCATCAAAAAGAACCAAGATTTCAAGTGGGGCCCGGAACAAGAAAGGTCCTTCCAGTTTTTGAAGGAGCGCCTCACACGCGCACCTGTCCTTACCCTGCCAGATTTTGATAAGACTTTCGAAGTCGAGTGTGACGCTTTAGGAGTAGGCATTTGAGCAGTCCTGACACAGGGTGGAAAACAATTTGCCTACTTTAGTGAAAAATTAAGCGGAGCAGCTTTAAACTATCCTACATACGACAAGGAGCTTTCTGCGTTGGTCCGAGCCACCAGACACTTCAACATCTTAAAGGTCAGACGATGCTCAAGAAAAGACATGCTCGATGGCTGGAGTTTATTGAAACATTCCCTTACGTCATTAAGTACAAGAAAGGCGCAGACAATGTTGTAGCTGATGTATTATCCCGCAGACACAGCCTGATTTCGGTCATGGAGTCAAAGGTTATGGGCTTTGAAATGCTCAAGGACAATTATGCTGAGGATCACGACTTCCATGAGGTTTTCAAGGAACATGGTCAGGGAAAATACAGCCGATTCTATTTGTTTGATGGATTTCCCTTCAAGGACAAGCGTCTTTGCATTCCCGGAGGATAAGTTCGAGAACTTCTACTGAGAGAGGCCCATGGTGGCGAATTGATGGGGCATTTTGGTGTCGACAAAACCTTGAGTATGCTCAAGGAACACTTCTATTGGCCACGTCTACGCCGAGATGTGGAAGCCCATTGCGAGAAATGCCTTGTCTGCAAACGGTACCCCAAGGACCATACATGCCACTACCGGTTCCATCGTCGCCATGGACGGATATTTTGATGGATTTCGTGCTCGGCTTACCACAAGTTCATCACAAGGACTCCATCCTCGTCATGGTAGATCGTTTTTCTAAGATGGCACACTTCATACCATACAACAAGACGAACGATGCAATACAGATGGCAAATTTATTCTTCCGAGAGATAGTCCACCTGCACGGCATCCCGAGGACCATTGTGTCCGACAGGGACACTATGTTCCTCATCCATTTCTGGCGAGTACTGTGGAAGAAGCTTGGCACCAACTTGATATTCTCCACGGCATATCACCCACAGACGGATGGTCAGACCGAGGTCGTCAATAGGACCCTCTCCCGGATGTTGCGAGCGAGAATTGGTCATAACTTGAAGAATTGGCTAGAATGCCTTCCCTATGTCGAGTTGCCTACAATAGAGCGATCCATTCCGGAACTAAGAAGACATCATTCGAGATCGTCTACTGCTTCAACCCAACTACACTCATCGAATTCGCACCTATACCACTCGGGGAGGTTGTCAGCTTGGAGGGAGAAGCCAAAGCGGAGTTTGTCAAGCGCCTGCACCAGGAAGTCAAGGAGAATCTGGAACGGAGGAACTCTCAAACAGCAAAGCACGCCAACAAGAGCAGGAGGCACGTGGTCTTTAAGGAAGGAAATTGGGTTTGGCTACATCTGCGACTCGAACGTTTTCCCCAACGTCGAAAGAGCAAACTCGCACCACGAGGAGACGGCCCGTTCAGAGTCCTGCGTCGCATCAACGACAATGCCTATCAACTGGAACTCCCAGGTGAGTATAATGTTTCCACTACGTTTACTGTTGTTGACTGGAGTTGTTTGATGCAGGGGAAGATTTTACTTTGGAGACCAAAGCACCTGAAGAGGGAGGGAATAATGAGGACATCGTACCAACGACTGCACCACGAGTTCCACTAAGACCACTGACACGTTCCAAGGCTCGAGCCTTGGGAGACAAGTTCAACCAGTTGATGGAGATAGCAGATACCCAGATGACGGATGAAGGCCCACCAGACGGCTCAGAGCTTCATCAGGGCCCGTTTGATTCAACTAAGGAACATTGGAGGTTCCTACTCGAAGACTCTTCTACCTCCGGTGTCTTTACCATCATCATTCGGTACAGGCACCAAAAGACGTCCTAAGAAATTGTATTCTTTTTCCTATCCTCGGTTTTGTCCCACTGGGTTTTCCATAGAAGGTTTTAATGAGACAACACTCTTAGTGCGCAAGAAAACGAATACTTGTTCACAGAACTCGCCACCCTTCATAAGTCTTACTCAAATTCGGCCTTCTTTCATCTACAAGGCTTAACTATCTCATTTCTTCATTATTTAGACTAATTATAAGTTTAAAGCCTTAGGCCCATATTTTTATGTTTAAGTTATTTGGCCTTAAGCCCATTTCTTTTATACAGCAAAAAGAACTTCATGTTGTTTTTATCTACATTACTTGTTGTTTTGGATAAACATCATGTTGTTTACACTAAGTTGTAACTAAAAGGCCTATATAAGCTTCATCTCTTACAAGTAATAAGACAATTTGAATTTTAACAAAACAAAAAAACCTAGTTTACTTTAAAATCGACGGCTGCCTCCCTTGAGAAGCTTGTCTTCGTTCTTCTTGTGACATGAAGAACAACTTGGTGTATCACAAGTCTTCCCCAGCTTGTGTGGTCCTTTCAATCCACTCCTTTTCATCCAACTCGCTTCTGGAGGTCTCGAGTTTCTCGACCAAAAGTTGCACCACCACTACGCTTACATCAATAAGGCGCATGAATGTGCTTGGGGCGTTGGATATGCCAAACGACATTACTAGCCACTCATAAAGACCCTGCTTAGTCTTGAACGCAGTCTTCCATTTGCCTCCTTCTCGCATCCTGACTTGATGGTATCCGCTCTTAAGGTCAATTTTAGAGAAGACCACGTAACGTGGTCCTTGGAGGGAAGAATACCCGTATCCAAGATCGGCAACAGGGTGAACTCGTTCGTGGAAGGCTTGGGACGGTGGAATGGAGGTTTAGAATCGTCAAATGAAAGTGAATGTTCAAATGATCAAGGAGTGCGGCCGCTGATATGAGGAATTGAAAGAAAGATGGAATGGAACGAATGGCAAGATCCAAAATGGTGATGGATTTTGGACAACCAAACTTGTTCACGATTGGATATGACACACCAATCTTTTACAAGGTTTTCTCAATCTAGCAAGCTAAATATATTACACTAGCAAGGGAATTGAGAGAAAGAGATCAAGCAAGAATATTTTCAAAAGCATGAAAATTCTTACTAAAATTCGATCTGATCTGAATACAATGGCCACGGCTAAACATATACACTCGAAATGAAATTCAAATCTGCATGGTCAAATTGCTTTGCATGATTGGCACAGAAAACCAAGCATTGATGACAAAGACCAAACAGAAAACAATGCAGTAAAAAACGTGTACACACGCCAATCAAAAGAGAAATGGGCCGGGCCTAATAGAAATGCCATTAAAATGTGTCAAAGGCCTTATGGGCTTGATCCTTTTAAAGATGCCCCAGGCCCCATTAAAAACCCATGTGAG
Source organism: Streptanthus diversifolius (assembly GCA_039880935.1). NCBI lineage: Eukaryota > Viridiplantae > Streptophyta > Magnoliopsida > Brassicales > Brassicaceae > Streptanthus > Streptanthus diversifolius. The sequence continues at coordinate 6,403,236 of JAXGFM010000001.1, forward strand.
AAAAACCTAAAAGGAAAAACCACACATGGGAAAAGGGAACCAAGTGGACCCTTAATCCCAATCACATAAGTCCAAAGACAAAATTAAAATGGACTTAGAAAGAATAAAAAAAGAAATGGGTCAGAAATAACCCAATGGAATTTTGAAGAGCCTTGGTCCGGGAACAGGTCAAGGGACCAGGTGGCACGGTCCATGGTTCCATGACAAGGCTGGTCGAGGACTTGGTCGAATGACAGGTTGACGGGTCGATGCTGGTCGAAGTCTTGGTCGAGGCGTGGGTCGAGGCCCTGGTCGAACCGTGGGTCGAGACCTTGGTCGAGGTGCGGGCCGGGGTCTTGGTCGAGGCACCAGTCGGGATTGTGGACGAGTCATGGCCATGGCTGGTCGAAGGTGGGTCACGGACAAGGTCGGAGCTGAGGTCTTGGTCGAGGCCATCCTTGTACCCACGGTCGAGGCTACGTTCAGGCCTGCGGTCGAGGCCAACCTCCATGCATACATCCGAATGCTCAAGTTCTTCGTCCACGCCTGCATCCAGTTGATCGTCCTGGCCTTCATGCTTGGGTTCGTCCTGGTCAGCGTCCGTTCCATCGTCCGGTTGGTCCGGTCTTGCGTCCAAGCTCACATCATCCCCTCCCTCTTGAAGAGGAATTGACCTCAAATCCGGTCAACCTGCACAAAACGGAATCATGTCAGCAATATTGAAACTTGAACTCATGGAATACTTACCTTGCAAGTCAAGCTGGTAGGCATTGTCATTGATGCGTTTGACCACTGTGAACGATCCATCCACCCTTGGCATCAGCTTGGAACAGCGTTCTTCAGGGAACCGGTCCTTGCGTAGGTAGATCCAGACCTGGTCTCCTGGCTTGAATGTAAGCTTCCTCTGGTGCTTGTCAACGGCTTGGCCATACTTTTTGGTTTTGGCCTCAATATTGGTTCGGGCCTTTTCAAGAATTTGTCTAACCAGAAGAGCCTTCTGTTCTCCATCAAGACTAGCACACTCACTCAAAGGTAAAAGCATTAGATCCAAAGGTGAGATAGGACTAAAACTATAAACGATCTGAAATGGTGAATGCTTAGATGCTGAATGAACTGAATGTTTATATGCAAATTCTACATGAGGCAAATGATCTTCCCAAGTTCTAAGGTTCTTTCCTACAAATGCATGTAATAGAGATCCTAAAGTCCTATTGACAACCTCTGTTTGGCCGTCATTCTCAGGGTGGCATGTAATGGAAAATCTTAGTGTCCCTATCAGATACAATGGTTTTTGGCATGTCATGCAACCTGAATACTTCCTTAAAGAATAGATTAGCTATATGCAAAACATCATCAGTCTTCCTACATTATATGAAATGAGACATTTTGGAAAAACGGTCAACAACAACCAAAATACTATCCTTCCCATTATGTGTCCTAGGTGACCCTAAGATAAAGTCCATAGACAAGTCTACCCAAGGATGTTCCGGAATGGGTAAGGGGTGATACAAACCGTTGGGCTGAGTTGTGGACTTAGCATGTTTGCATTTAACACACCGGCTGCATATCCTTTCCACATCTTTCCTCATATGTGGCTAGTAGAAGTGTTCACGCATCACGACTAAGGTCTTAGACACGCAAAATTGTCCCATGAGTCCACCATCATGGTCCTCACAGACAAACAATTCCCTCATGGAACAAGATGGAACACATATGTGGTTTTCATAAAATAAGTATCCATCTTGTACAAAGTATCGACCTGTGGGATTCTTAAGACAAGACTTATATATTTCTCCATAGTCTGGGTCAGTGTCATACAATTCTTTCATATGTTCAAATCCCATAAGTTTAACTTCTAAGATAGATAGAAGAGTATACCTGCGTGACAAGGCATCGACTACCACATTCTCTTTGCCTTGCTTATACTTTATGACATATGGGAATATCTCTATGAATTCCATCCACTTGGCATGGCATTTATTAAGCTTATGTTGGCTCTTGAGGTGCTTTAGTGACTCATGGTCCATGTGTATCACAAACTCCTTGGGCCACAAGTAATGTTGCCAAGTTTGCAAAGATCAGACAATAGCATACAACTACTTGTAGTTTAGTGTGACACCTCCAAGCTTTTCACTGAAATAAGCAATGGGCTTACGGTCTTGCATAAAGACAGCTCCTATCCCAACACCTGAGGCATCACACTAAATCTCAAAGGTGTTAGAAAAATTAGGTAAAGCTAACAAAGGTGCGTTAGTGAGCTTGTCCTTGAGCAGCTGGAACGCCTCCTCCTACTCCTTCTCCCTTTTAAAACCTACGTCCTTCTTGATCACCTCTGTCAATGGTGCGGCCAATGTACTAAAATCCATAACAAAATGCATGTAAAATCCTGCAAGGCCGTGGAAGCTGCGGACTTCCCACACGGTCTTTGGACTGGGCCAGTCACGGAAGGCACAGACTTTCTCCTCATCCAGTTGTACACCTGCGGCACTTACAATAAAACCTAGAAAGACAATGTTATATGTTCCAAAAGTACACTTTTTAATGTTAGCATAAAGCCTCTCTTTCCTAAGCACTTCTAAAACAAGTTTAAGGTGATGGACATGGTAATCTAAGGTTTTGCTATAAACTAGGATATCATCAAAATACACAACCACAAAATATCCTATAAACTCCCTAAGCACTTGGTTCATAAGTCTCATAAACGAACTAGGGGCATTGGTTAGGCCAAAGGGCATGACTAACCATTCATATAAACCATTCTTAGTTTTAAAGGCCGTTTTCCACTTATGACCCACTCCTAAGGTCTATCTTAGAAAATATCTTAGAACCATGGAGTTCATCAAGCATGTCATCTAACCTAGGGATAGGATGGCGATATTTTACCGTGATGTTGTTGATTGCCCTGCAATCAACACATAGGAACAAGGAGGACAGGCACAACACAGGGGCTCATGCTCTCGCGGATGTGTCCCTTGGCCATGAGCTCATCAACCTGCCTTTGCAATTCCTTGTTCTGCACAGGGTTGGTGCGATAGGCTGGCCGGTTGGAAGGTAGCTCCAGGGACCAGATCAATTTGGTGTTCTATCCCACGAATGGGTGACAACCCATTGGAACACTCCTTTGGAAAAACATGCTGGAATCCCTACAAATGATCTTTCAAACTGCTCGGGAGTACCGGTTCTTGGTTAGTAGACACAAGCACATGATCCTTATATATACGCATAAGAACCGGGGTTTTAGTAGTAAGACTACGCTTGATCTCACTAGCCTTAAGATAAAAATTGGTTTTAGATTTTGGCATCTTAGACTTGCTAGCTTCCTTTCTTTGGTTCTTAAGGTGTAATTGATCTAAGTATACCTCATGGGGTGACATGTGAATCAGGGTGGTCTTACGGCCTTTGAATGTAAAGTGGTGGCGGTTGGTGTATCCATCATGGGTTACCTTTCTGTCTGATTGCCACGGCCTTCCCAAGAGAATGTGGCCGGCTTCCATAGGCAATATATCACACAGGACCTCATCCTTGTACTTGCCTATTTCAATTGGCACCTTGACCTGATGGGTCACCTTCAATTCGCTTGAATCATTAAGCCACTGGAGGGGGTATGGCTTCGGGTGTGGCAGCTCCTCAAGTCCTAGCTACATAGCTTTCCTTTTATTAGACAGTGTGAATTAAAAAAGTTTTCCCTTTGGTCTGGGTCATCTGCCTTAGACCGGACACTCACAGACCGTCTGGCTACAAGGAGTTGACCAGAGATGGGTGGTTCCTCTTCCCCACCGGTCAAAGGGTAAGGACCCTCTTCTTCTTCAGACTGAACCTCTCCATTCTCCATGATGATCATGGTCCGCTTATTGGTGCATTCATTTGCATAGTGCCCCAGACCTTGGCACTTGAAACACCGAATTTCCCTGGTTCTGGTTGGTCGCTCCCCGGCACGGGCAGTTTGGTGTCAAAGGTCCTAGTAGGTTTGAACTCCTTGTTGAAGGTTGACTTGGAACCTACGGTACCTACACCAAAAGAGTGAGTGTTAATCCTTCTCTTCAGCTGTTGTTCAATAAGTATGGCTTTATGAAGAAGCTCTTCAAGATCTACATAATGTTGGAGTTCTAATCGGTCTTGAATATCCCTGTTGAGTCCTCCCAAGAAACGCGACATGGTGGCCTCACGATCCTCAGTGACCCCAGCACGGATCAGTAATGTCTCCATCTCTTGGAAGTAATCCTCTACTCTAGGGTTACCCTGGGTCAATTGTATCAACCTCAAGTGGAGATCACAGTGGAAATGGGAGGGCACAAAATGCCTACGCATGACATGCTTTAGCTCCTGCTATGTCTCAATTGGAGGCTCCCCGTTGCACCTTCTTGATATCACCATTTGATCCCACCAATTGAGAGCATAGTCATAAAACTCAGTTACTGTCACATTAACTTTATTAGTTTCAGAAAAAGTATTGGCAATTAAAAACTAATTCAATCTTTTGTTCCCATTCAAGGAAAACAGTGGGGTCATTTTTGCCGTGAAAGGTTGGAATCTTGATCTTTAGGTTGTTGATGCTACCATTATGAGGTGGTGGTCTTGGTTCACGCAGACGCCTAGGCCCTCTATGACTGCAATTTGAATGGTCACTTTGTTAGAAGTGGGCCGCTGCTTCATCACCAAGGAAGCTTTGATCCGCCGGGTTTCTTATGGAAGAAACCTCATCTCGTGGGCCGGGAGTTCTAGCGTGTTGTTCTGGGGTTCTGGAATGTTATGTTGATGCCCTGATGTGGTGTTCCGATCTGGGCTGATCCTGGAACAAGGCACATCTTCGATCTGGTCGTGGTTCCGGAAATATATGCCTTATGTCTTCATGTAGACCATCCCTCAATCTGGCTTGCATGGAAATGAACCGTTCCTCCATTATGTTGTTCATGCGCATAGTGAGTTCATCTAGTAGACAAGTGTGGTGTGATTCTACATCTGAATCCGATTCTTCACCTGCCATAGTTCACAAGAAAATGGTCAGATCTATAGGTTCCACAACTTAAACAAGTAAATATATATAATAAAAGATGGATCCAATAAAACACAAAAGAAACAGATCACAAGCGGATGTTTTAAGGATTAAACAAGAGAAAAGTTAAGAGTACAGCCTGTTGGTGCTCTGATACCACTTGTCGTGGTCCTTGGAGGGAAGAACATACGTATCCAAGATCAGCAACAGGGTGAACTCGTTCGCGGAAGGCTTGGGACGGTGGAATGGAGGTTTAGAATCGGTCGAATGAAAGTGAATGTTCAAATGATCAAGGAGTGAGGCGGATGATATGAGGAAGTGAAAGAAAAATGGAATTGAACGAATGGCAAGATCCAAAATGGTGATGGAGTTTGGACAACCAAACTTGTTCATGATTGGATATGACACACCAATCCTTCACAAGGTTTTCTCAATCTAGCAAGCTATATATTACACACTAGCAAGGGAATTGATAGAAAGAGATCAAACAAGAATATTTTCAAAAGCATGAAAATTCTTACTAAAATTTGATCTGATCTGAATACAATGGCCACGGCCAAACATATACACTCGAAATGAAATTCAAATCTGCATGGTCAAAATGTTTTGCATGATTGGCACAGAAAATCAAGCATTTCTGACAAAGACCAAACAGAAAACAATGCAGTAAAAAACGTGTACACACGCCAATCAAAAGAGGAATGGGCCGGGCCTAATAGAAATGCCATTAAAATGTTTCAAAGGCCTTATGGGCTTGATGCTTTTAAAGATGCACCATGCCCCATTAAAAACCATGTGAGAAAAACCCAAAGGGAAAAACCTCACATGGGAAAAGGGAACCAAGTGGACCCTTAATCCCAATCACATAATACCAAAGACAAAATTAAAATGGACTTAGACAGAATAAGAAAAGAAATGAGTCAGAAATAACCCAATGGAATTTTAAAGATCCTTGGTCCGGAAACGGGTCAAGGGACCAGGTGGCACGGTCCATGGTTCCGAGACAAGGCTGGTTAAGGACTTGGTCGAAGGACGGGTTGACGGGTTGATGCTGGTCGAAGTCCTGGTCGAGGCACGGGTCGAGGCCCTGGTCAAAGCGCGGGTCTAGACATTGGTCGAGGTGCGGGCCGGGGTCTGGGTCGAGACACCATTCTGGATTGTGGACGAGTCATGGCCATGGCTGGTCGAAGATGGGTCACTGACAAGGTTGGAGCTGAGGTCTTGGTCGAGGCCATCCTTGTAGCCACGGTCGAGGCTACGTTCAAGCCTGCGGTCGAGGCCAACCTCCATGCATACATCCGAATGCTCAAGTTCTTCGTCCACGCCTACGTCCGGTTGATCGTCCTGGCCTTCATGCTTGGGTTTGTCCGGGTCAGCGTCCGTTCCATCGTCCGGTTGGTCCGGGCTTGCGTCCATGCTCACATCACCACGGCTCCTCTTAGTTCGTCTAACTTGTCATCCAGACACAGAATGGGGTGCCGGTACTTTATCGTGATGTTGTTGATGGCGCGACAGTCAACACACATCCTCCAGCTCCCATCCTTCTTCGGCACAAGTAGGACCGGGAAGACACAGGGGCTAAGGCACTCTCTGTCGTAATCTTAAGCCATAAGATCCTGGACTTAGCGTTCTAATTCTTTAGCCTCCTCGGGGTTAACTCGGTATGCGGGCCGGTTAGGTAATTGAGCTCCGAGAATAAAATCGATGTGGTGCTCAATGCCTCATATAGGTGGAAGGCCGGCTGGAATCTCATATGGGAACACGTCGGCATATCTCTCTAACAGTGCTCAGACCTCTGCAGGTAGGGTGGTCTCACTGCTAGACGTGTATAGGCTCTCTCATGTTTGCCACATTGATTAGAAAATTCTCTTTGCGGGCATGTTGGTCTTTCTCCATCTTGTACTGCATTTCTTGAACGGCATGTGGAGACATTGGTGCCAAGTTGTATCTACGCTTGTCGTAGACAAATGAGTAGAAGTTGGTCCGTCCGTTATGTCGTCCTAGGATGAGATGTCCAGCTGACAACGGGACGACATCGCAGGTGACATGGTCTTGGTATCTGCCGATGCTGAATGAGACTTTAACTTGATCCAAAATGTATAGCTCTATCTTATTTTTCAGCCATCGCAATTTTTAGGGCTTAGGATGCTTGGTCACAGGCAATCCTAGCTTCTCCACCATGTACTTGCTCGCGGGGTTGGTGCATAACCCTCCGTCTATAATCAACGAGCATACTTTTCCAAGGATTGTACATTTGGAGTGGAAAATGTTCTCTCGCTACTCTACCTCTTCCGGCTCATATATCGAGCTGAGATCTCGTTGGATCATGAGCATTTCTCCGGAGTCGGCGTACTCTATTTCTTCGTCGGACTGCTGATGGGTCATAGGAGCTGGCTCCTCGTGCTCGTCCTCGGACACATAGTCTCTTGAGGCAGTCAGTACCATTGTTCACATAGTGGGACATTCTTGGGACATGTGTCCTCTTCCTTTGCATTTGAAGCATACGATCTCGCTGCTATGCTGGGGTTGGGTCGGAGTGGTTGAGGATGTGATCAGCTTTGGGGCAGCTGGGGCGGCCCCTGGGAGCCGAGCTACAGACTACGGCTTTTCCTTTGAGGCGCGGGTCAATGGACAGGGTTGTCCGCTCAAACGATTTGGAGCCGGTGCTCCAGGTGTTCTTAGATCTAGAGGGTGCGGCTAGCTTTCGTTTATGGCACTTCTCTATCTGTACTGCTAGGTAGAACAATTCGCCTAGATCATGGTAAGGCTGTAGCTCAATCTTTCGGGCGATGGATTCGCGCAATCCGTCGATGAATTGGGCCATTAGACTCTCCTCGGACTCGTCTACGTTAAGTCGGTTGTGGAAGTGCTCGAATTCATCAAAATATTCTGACACCGTCTTACTACCTTGGGTCAGGCGTCTGAAATGTCTTTGAACTTCACGGTGGAAATGAGGCGGAACATAGCGTCTCCTCATGATCTAGGTGAGTTCAACCATGAGGTCAAGGTACCCATCCGAGCTCTCCTGCGAGCTGTTACTTCTCGATCCCACCACGCCAGTACCTGATCGGTGAACTGAGCCGTTGCTAAGGTGACTTTACGGGGATTTTCGTAGTTATGGTACTCGAAGAGTAGCTCAGTTCTCCTCTCCCAATCTAAGTACTCCTCGGTATAAACCTTTACGGAAAAGGGAGGCGGGTTCATCTTTACTTCAGGGCGGTGCATGGGCTGTCGAGGGGGTAGCATGGGCTCGTCGTAGTACTTGTGTCGACCCATTCCCTGGTGGGCCGCCTCTGGTCTGGTGTGTTGGTACGGCGGTGCTGTGGGTGGCGCGGGGGCTGGTGCATGCGCAGGCTGCTCTAGTCGCTCGAGACGCGTCGCTATGGTCGATATCTGGGCAGTAAATGATTGAAGTAGCTGCATCATGACTTGACTGTTCTGTCCCGACGTGGACTCATCACTCCCGGACATATTTCATTTTCCTAGAAAATGAAATTTTCAAAAATGGAAAGTTTCCTGAAAAGGAAACTTACATAAATGGAAATTTTATTTTTATGGTAAATTTTCGCATATATTATTTTTATTTTTATTTAATTATCTATGAAAGAAAAGGAAAACTATCAAATGGCCAAAAAGGGAAATTTTAAAGGAAAATGAAACTATCAAAAAAAGAAAAATATGGCCGAATACTAAAAGAAAACTAATAAATGGAAAATATCCTAAAAGTTAATTGCCTAAATAATAAAAAGGAAACTATACTAAACTAAAAGAAACACTAATTAATTCTTAATTCCTAAAAGGAAAATTATCATAAACTAAAAGGAAAATCTATTAATGCATATTTTCTAAAAGGAAAACTACCATAAACTAAAAAGGAAATCTAATTATTGCCAAAAAGTTTTAGTAAAACATCCTAAATCATTTCGTAGCCTAAAGAAAATTGGGAACTAATTAATTTTATGCCTAAAACAAAATAGGAAAACTACATAAAAACTAAGGCAATGAATCTAGACACTATGGAATGGCTTGCAGACCTAGCCGTCTACCCTAAGATCACTAGGCGTCGCTGGACCTAAGGTGCGGACTGGTGCGGCTAGAACGGGACCTAGGAAAGCCGGAAACTGGACCTGGTGCTAGGCGAAGCAGCTCTTCTAGGGGGGGTGTAGAAGAGTGGTGGGGGGTCTAGACTTGAGCACTGGAAAACACGGGGAACTAAGTTTAATGCGCAAACAACTAACGCGGACCAAGGTAGGGGTAAGGAGCAGAATGGGAGGCTTGGGACTAGACTCGGTAGAAGGGGACTGGTGGAACCTAGGCAGTTTGGTACAGGAGCTAAGGCGCGGCTTGACACTATGGAAACTTAGATCCTAAGCTAAATTTGGGGAACCTAACACTGATCCTAAACGCGGCTTGACACAGGGACGAGATCCTAGACTACCACCAGGAGCGAATCTACACTAGAAAGAATAGGACCACGACTTGCACAACAAACATGCAAAAAACTGAAACATGCAAGAAGCCTAAAGAATTGAGGATTTCAATGATGAACAAGTGCTCTAGGTGATTTTCTAAAAGCTTTAATTTGTTTTAATACAACCTAAATACTTTTTTTTGTCAAGATTAAAACAAGCAACTAGCAACCTAATCACTTAGTCTTTTTTTTTTTTCTTAAAAACCAAAAAAAAAATTAAACAAGAAGCAAGCAATCAATATCTTTTTTTAAAAAAAATATGAAATTTTTTTATGGATTGATAGAACCTGATATTTTTTTCTGTGGTAGCAGACTTGTTTCCTTCACCTTCTTGCAGAGAACGTCAGGGAAAAGATAAAGAAATCAAATCAAAAGAAAAAATAAGTGCGACTAAAAAGAAGAGAAAATCGCCAAATAACAAAGGATAGAATCAACCTGATGAACAGGAGCTTTAAGCTCTGATACCAGATCATGCAAGAACCGTATGGTGGCTGTCTTTTCACCGAGAAGCTCAGGTTGCCGGACAGAAGAGATGGAAGTGAAGGGTGAATCGATGGGACCACACAAGTTGTGGAAGGGATTGTTATACTCCAAGAACTTCAACCAAAAGTTGGCTGAAGAACACTGCAGCTACAAGGGTGCTTGGCGGCGCCTAGGGACTTAAAAAAAGAGTGTTAGGTTTTGTTTTGTTCTAAAAATGCTTGTTATTTTATTTATGAATAGACAAAAATTTTATATAATGCCTTGTTACAACTTTGGCTAAACAACATGATGTTTAGCCTCTTAAAGAATAAAAACAACAAGAAGTTTACCTAATGGCAATTCAAAATAGACTTTGGGCCTAAGTAGCCAACATGACTCATAAGCCCAAATAACATACTTAGTCTAAAAACAACAAGAAGTTTACCTAATGGCAATTCAAAATAGACTTTGGGCCTAAGTAGCCAACATGACTCATAAGCCCAAATAACATACTTAGTCTATAAACAGAATTAAGATAGAAAAAGCCTAGTAACACTTAGGCTAGAAATCGATGACGACTTTGAATGAAGTGGAATTATGAACAAGTCTTCCTCGTCATGCACACTAAGATTATTGCCTCATTAAAACCTTCTTCGGAAAACCCAGTGGGACAAAACTGAAGATAGGAAAAACGGTACAATTTCCTAGCACGAGTTTTGGTATCTCTACCGGATGGTAATGGTAAAGACACCGGAGGAAGAAGAATCTTCGAAAAGGAACCTCCAATGTTCCTTGTCCGGCTTGAATGGTTCGGCTGGTCCTGGCACGGACGGCTCTGGCACGGTCGGCACGGTCGGTCCCTGTCCAGCTCCACTCTCCAATAGCATGCTTAGCTTGTCTCCTAAAGCCTTCCTCTTGGACCGTGTGAGAAGTCCTGGTGGGATGACCGGTGCGGCATTAGAGAAAGAGACTGCAGCCACTAGGTGATTGAGGAGACCTAGAATTTGAGTTTTGGATTTCTGGAGAACCTGTTTAAGATAATCGACGAATCATCTTGGCTAATTTCTTAATCCCTTACCTTTTTATTCATGTTTAATCTTTCTATGAATTTTTTTTTGTTTCTTTATGATGATGGGTTTGGTAGATTAGGGTTTTCAGTGATGAATGATTCATGTTAGGATTGTTAGATTATCCTTTTTGATTGAGTTTAATGCCATAATTAGTTTGAGAGAATTTAATCTGGATTCTAGGGTTTCATCTCCCGAAAGGTGTTTTATTGAGATCCCGATCAAGTCATTTAAGGGGCTTTTCAATTATAACAATTGAGAGATGATGTTAGATTGATAGGTGTGTAGTCTGAACCTGACCTGATAATTATAGACAATTGAACTTTAGATGAGAGTTTGATAGTTGATTGATCTTGCATGTTGATTAACATGAGAGTGTGTTAATCAGGTTATGTTTATAGTTTACAGATACTAAGAATGACAATTCTACTGCATGGATCATAAATCTTGTCCCCCAAATGAAACCACACCTGAAACCATTCGCTTAGCTATAATATTAACCAAGTTTTAAGTAGTATTTCATTTAGATTAGATTAGAGTAAAACTGTAGTCACTAAACAAACCAATTATCTGTTTTTCTAGATTAACTCAAATCATTACAGTTTTAATGTGCTACTCTAGGTTCCCTGTAGATTCGAACCTCAATTACTTGCAATAGACATTGTAGGTTATTGTTGATTTATTTGACGTAAAATCTCCGCATCAAATTGGCGCCGTTGCCAGGGAATCTAGGCAACTAGCCATTAGGATTTTGATTTTATTTGAAACTAGAGTTCTCTTTCTTTTACTTCTTACTAAACTTTAGAATTTGTTTTGCCATTTTTCACCTCTGCAGGTGAATGCAACAAAGGAGTCAGAAAGGTAGTACACTTGATTGCATTCCTGAACTAGGTTCGATTGAGAGAGAAAACAATAAAGCAGCCAAAGAAAGACGAGCTAAAGAATAGGAGGATCAATCAAGACAGTGTGTTATGGAGAACCAAGGCAACAATCACCCACCTTCATTTGGGAATAAAAAACCTCAAATGATAGGTGTACAAGGAATTGGGATTCAACCCCAAATTCAGGGCATGAGAAGACCAGTAGCTAGGCTAATAGGAGCTTTTGATGAACCTAACTTGAGAGAAGTCAGGCATGGCTTTTCAACTCTAGCCATATCTGCCAACAACTTTGAGGTGAAATCAAGCCTTATTTCTATGCAATAAAATCAGAAGTACGATAGGCTCCCTCTGGAGGACCCTCTGGATCATTTGGATCAATTCGTAAGGTTGTGCAGAAATGTGAAGATGAATGGAGTTCCAGAAGATGCCATCAAAATGATCATGTTTCATTTCTCACTTGGAAACAAAGCCTCTCAATGGGAAAATAATGTGCCATCAGAATTGGTTTTAACTTGGGAAAATGTGAATAAGGAGTTCATTACAAAATTATATTCTAAGCAGAAAACTGCTAAACTTCGCAATGACATAACTGGATCCAAGCATGGAGTCCATGAGAACCTCTATGAAACATGAGAAAGACTCAAGGACTACACTAGGAAATGTCCTCATCATGGAGTATCCCAAGAAAATCTCCTAGGAATCTTCTACAGAGGAGCAGTTGAGATGTAAAAGAGAGCTGTGGATACAGCCAGCTATGGATGTTTTGCTAATCTGACAGCACAACAAGGAGAACTACTGTTAAATAATCTGGCACAGAGTGAAGCATATTATGGAGGAGACTATGACAGGAGTATGAGGGATCAGGACTTAGAGAACCAGAGGTACAGGGAACTCCATGACAAGATTGACAAACAGAGCAAGGTATTCCTGGTGAACAAAAAACCATAAACTATGTTGGAGAAATAGATGTAGAACAACATGGATATCAGGAAGGGGGTTGTGATGGTAACCAAGGAGTACAATAAGAAGTTAACTACATGGGAAACCAAAACAACTACCAAGAAGGTTATCAAAACGTCCCTTCAACCAGAACTACATAAACAACAACATCTCCTATAGAAGCAACAATGTGGAGAACCCTCAGGATCAGCATTACCCACCAAGAGTCCCTCTAGGACATCAATTAAAGCCCAGGCTTTATGGTGGTCGTTCTCAGCAAAAAATTGCACCTTGGAGATCTCAGAGAGAAACCCAAGGATCATCTCCAACAAAAACAATCCAAACTACTCCAGGTTGTGATCAGAAAAAAATCAACCTATTCCAGGTTTTTGAAAGATATGATTACTAAAAAAAAGAAGTTGGAGGAAGGTATGGTAATGGTAACCTATGAATGCAGTGCCATCATCAAGAAGTCTTTACCAAAGAAATTGGCAGATCCAGGTAGCTTCACCTTGCCCTGTGCTCTTGGACCTCTTCGTTTACCTAAAATTATGTGTTATTTAGGATCTAGCGTGAATCTCATGCCTCTGACCATTGCTAAGAAAATTGGAATAACTAAGTTCTAGAAGTGCCAAATTTCATTGGTCCTGGCTGATCGATCAGTCAGGATATCTGTTGGGCTTATTGAAGACATACCGTTGAGATTGGGGGTTACTGATGTACCTACAGACTTTGTAGTCCTAGAGATGGATGAAGAACCTGCCGACCTACTCATCCTTGGTAGAAAATTTCTCGCTACAGGTGGAGCACTGATTGACTGCATAAAAAGAAGAATCAGTCTACAGATGGGAGACACTATAGTCAACTTTGATATCAAGACGATTATGAATAAGCCTGACATATGCAACCAATGTTTCGAGATTGAGACATTAGATTTACTGGAAGAAGACATGAAAGATGAATTAAGCACTGATGATCCTCTGTAAGTAACCCTCACCCTGAAGAAAAACAAATTTGGCTATCTGCATGAAGATAGTAAAAAATATGAGAGGCTGCTGGATATCTGTGGGGGTAATATACAAAGAAGTGAAACCTCTGGAGCTGAAAAAGACATCAGCAACTAAAAGGATGGATGGTAAAATAAATGAAGATTGCATTGGAGATTCATAAAATGAACTTAAGGCTCCAAAGATTGAGCTCAAACAACTTCCACCAGGGCTAAGGTACGCTTTTCTTGGTCCTAATTTTACATATCTTGTAATTATCAATGCTGAGCTAGGTACTGATGAAACTGTCCTGCTACTGAATGAACTAAGGAAATTTAGAAAAGCATTAGGGTATTCATTAGATTACATTAAAGGAATCTCCCCTTCACTTTGTGTGCACATGATACATCTAGAAGATGAGTCTATGATTTCTATTGAGCATCAACGTAGGTTAAATCCAAATTTGAAAGATGTTGTTAGGAAAGAGATCTTAAAATTACTTGATGCTGGTATAATCTTTCCTATTTCTGATAGCAAATGGGTTTCTCCTGTGCATGTAGTTCCTAAGAAAGGAGGAGTTACAATGATTAAGAATGATATAAATGAACTTATCCCAACTAGAATTATTACTGAGCATATAATGTGTATTGACTATCGTATGTTGAACTCATCTACTTGGAAATATCATTTTCCATTGCCATTCATCGACCAGATGCTTGAAAGGTTGTTGAATCGTTCATATTACTGCTTACTTGATGGATACTCAGGATTCTTCCAAATCCCTATACATCCTAGTGATTATGAAAAGACGACATTTACATGTATGACACCTTTGCATATAGAAGAATGCCATTTGGATTGTGTAATGCACCAACACAATTTCAAATGTGCATGATGTCTATTTTCTCTGACCTGATTGAGGATGTCATGGAGGTGTTTATGGATGATATCTTGGTATATGGTTCTTCTTTTCGTTCTTGTCTGTCTAATTTGTGCAGGGTCTTGCAGAGATATGAAGACACCAACTTGGTTCTGAACAGGGAAAAGTGTCACTTTATGGTATGAAATGGTATTGTGCTCGGTCATAGGATTTATGAAGATGGAATTGAGGTTGATAAAGCAAAAATTAAAATCATGGTTCAATACAACCTATTAAATCAGTCAGGGAAATTCGCAGCTTTCTAGGACATGTTGGATTCTAGATGAGGTTCATTAAGGACTTCTCGAAGATTGCTAGACCTCTGACTCGACTAATATGCAAGGAAATATAGTTTTTGTTTGACAAGGAGTGTATGCATTTCTGCTTATTAAAAAAACATTAGTTTCAGCACTTATTATCCAGGCACCAGATTAGAACTTGTCCTTCGAGATCATGTGCGATGCCGGCACTATGCAGTAGGTGCTGTTTTGGAACAGAGAAAAGATAAAAAGCTGCATGTCATCTATTATGCAAGGATAACACTTGATGATACCCAGGCGAGATACGCCACAACTGGGAAAGAGTTTCTAGCTGTGGTGTTTGCTATTGAGAAATTTTGGTCATATCTAGTTGGTACAAATGGGTTGAGGCAGTTGCAAGTCCAACCAACGATGCCAAGGTGGTTATCAAACTGTTCAAATCAGTCATATTCTCGAGGTTTGGTGAACCAAGAATTATGATTAGTGATGGAGTTAGTCATTTCATCAACAATGTTTTTGAGAACCTCATGCAGAAGTATGGTGTACACCATACAGTGGCTACTCCATATCATCCACAGACATCAAGACAAGTGGAAGTGTATACCTGTCAGATCAAGGAAATTTTGAGGAAGTGATGTAGGCTCAGATACCAGATGATGTGGGCCCGGACGCGGGAAGGAACAAGGGGAGGTTAACAGGCGCGGACCTGGGATGGGGTTCGGGAGAGGATTTGACCGAAGACCAGTGGAACAGGCGCAAGTTCGAGAGAGGCTCGATCGAAGCTGGCACGGCACGGGGAGCGAGTTGGAATACGTGGTCTATGGTAGGAGCCGCGATACACGAAGGGACATCGAACCGTGAGGGTTAGAAGTCATGGACAACTAGGTTGGGAGAAAGGCGGCGCCGTCAGAGAACTAAGGATCAAGGGTTTTTAATTTCTGTGTAAAGTCTGATTTTATTAATAAAAAGGACTTGGCTTATTTTGATCTAAGTCTTAGGGCTTCTGCCTTACAAGCAAACAACACGTAGTTTAAAATAAACAATAAAAAATTAAAATAAAACAACATGAAGTCCGAATAGCTGACTTGGGCCGCGGGCCCTAGTGGGTTTGGCACGGGCCCAAGTCCCATACTTAGAAAAAAAAAGAGACACAAAATGACTTAAAGCCGTGGGCTTCTGGAGGTGATCAAGTCTAAGTCCTAGTGCATACTAAGGGTGTTGCCTCGTTAAAAACTCCTTTGGAAAACCCAATAGGACAAAACTGAAGGTAGGAAAAAGAGTACAATTTCTTAGTGCGTCATTGGCGTTCTTATCCCGGGGTGATGGTAAGGACGCATGAGTCGGAAGTCCGACGACTAAGCAGCTCCCAAGGTTAGGCCGCGGTGATTAAGACTGGTCCTGGGTCCGGCCCAGGGATGGGCTCGTGGTGCCGTGGAAGAACCTCAATGCGGCGTTCGACATAGCGGTTGATCGAGTCATAGGCCCGGTCGGCAAGACTGGGGCGGTTTCGTCCGGGTTCGGTCCACCTGGGTCGGTTGCTAGGTCGGCAATGCGGCCGGTACGGTCCGGGGCCTCATCAACCCTCCCCTCTTCAAGTGGTTTGGTCTCCAAAGAAGAATCCTCACCTGCATCAAACAACTCCAAGTCATAAACATTGAACGTTGGAGAAATGTTAAACTCTCCAAGAAGTTCGAGTTGGTAGGCGTTGTTGTTGATCTTCTTCAGAACTCGGAATGGACCGTCTCCTCTTGATGCTAATTTATCCTTGCACTTTTGTGGGAACCTCTCCGGTCGCATATGCAACCAAACCCAGTCACCTTCCTTCAGGGAAGTCTGCCTACGCCCTTTGTTGGCTTGCTTGGCGTATGACTCCATCTTCTTTTCTAGATTCTCCTTGATCATCTGGTGCAGCTTCTTGGCGTATTCGGCCTTCCTCTCTCCTTCCAGACTCACAATCTCAGCTGGTGGCAACGGTGTAAATTCCATTATAGACAAGAGATTGAAGCCGTGGACGATCTCAAAAGGAGATTTCTTGGTCGCAAAATGGACGGCTCGGTTGTAGGCGAACTCGACCAGTGGTAGACACTCGAGCCATGACTTCAGATTTTGTCCTATGGTTGCCCTTAGTAGTGATATGATCCTTGTAAACAGGATCACAACCCAGTCACGTCTACAAGCTGGACAGGGGTCAGAAAGTAGTATGAAATAGAGGAAGGTAAAGGAAAGGTGGCGGTTTAGCTAGGTAAGTGATAGGTAGGATTGCGAACGACTCTCAAAGGAAGGAAAACAAGTGAAGGAATCAGATGATCAAGATAAGAAGATGAAGATTCTTATCAATCTGGCCTGTTCCTCAATTGGATATGACACACCAATGAAAGAACAGGGATTTTTCAAGCGGTTCAAGGATGTTACACACCAAGAGGAGGCTTAGAAGAGAAATCAGATACGACACACTGATTTTGTGATCAAAAACTCTTAACTTCCAAAGAGAAATTTTATTAAAAGATTCGATGAGAGAAAAGAATACAAGGGTGTCCTAGGCCGTGATTAAATTGAAACAAGTTATAAGTATCTGCATGAGGTCAAAGGCTTGCATGGAAAGCACAGAGTTTCCATGCCATGCAAGACTTAACTACACGGTCAACAAGGCCATTTAATTTGAAGTTTGAACAACAAATCGATAAATATGACAAGAACCAAGTTTTGGGCCACAAAATGGGCCTAAGAATTTATCTGCTAAGGGTCTTATGCAATTGGACATGTGAGAATACATTTGGGCCTCATTAAAAACTTCTCTTGGAAAAACCCAAAAGAGGGAAAAAGAGTACAAAAATGTATTATCTTCCCAATCATAATTCAGCTAGCGTAAATCCTTAGTACCATACTCAATAGATAGGAATCCGGCTTGGATGCACTGATGAACGCTCCAATGTGGTCTTGGAGAGCTTTGGTTCTGGCGCGGGTTAGAGGTACCACCAGAACTCTCCATAGGTTCACGGCCTTAGTTGAGGAAGTCCATGGTCAAATATAGGTCTTGGCCGTTGACAAAGAGGTTCCTTGATTGTCGTCATGAACTTGACCAGGCTGCTGGGACAGGTGAGACCTGGGTCGTGTTCGTGGTCGATGAGGGTCGAAGGCTTGGTCGAAAACCAGGTCACGATCACGGTCGAGAGCTGGGTCACTATCGTGGTCGAGGGATGGGTCGCTGATGCGGTCGAGGGACGGGTCGCTGACGCGGTTGAGGGCTGGGTCGCGGACGCGGTCGAGGGACGGGTCGCTGACGCGTGTTGGAATGAAGAAGAAGTGATGAATTTATGAAAGACTTTAATTCTAGTTAAATGGCGATTTATATGTATGTAAAAGGGAGAGTCTAAGGCTTGTTTGTATTATAGAATTATGTTATCCTTGTAGACCATTTATGTATAAGGCTATCCTTGTATCCAAACAAGCCTAGACTAGATTAGTATAAATACTTTACTCCCTTCACATTTTGTAAGTATGAATTCATAATTCTCATTATCTAATAAAATCATTCATTTATCTAATTCTCTAATTCTCTCTAATCTCTCATTCTCTAACTCTACAAATCTCTTAATCTCATAATTTTTCATGTTATCCACCTTGTTCTTCATCTGTTTCTGGATCAATTTCGAACGTCATCTTGTAAATAACATTGCGATCAATCCACGACTCCAATTGACGATCGGCTTTCACTGGAGTGTGCATCGGCGAATTCCGAATCCACAGCCACCTGAATCGCATCATTTGGCCCAGGGAATCAAAAGATACAAATTTTCTTTCAAGAGGTGTTCGCGATTGCGTTCGTTTCGAACCTCTACATTCTCCAGGTCATCTCGACGTCAATGTTTCATCAAATCGTGATTTTCTAAAGCCTAAACTCAAGCTCTTCGAGTCTTGTTTCTGTTTAAAGAAATCAGAACTCAATTCCGTTGAATTTGAGGTATTTTCTTGGAGATTTCCTCAGATACGTCCAAAATCACCTGTACCAAGATCCTGGTGATATAATTCTAATTCTTTCTTAGTTTCTGTTAATCTTTTGAATCTGGAAAGTTTAATAAGTGTCGTTTGAGAGCTTCATCGAAATTTCAGGTCAATCCAATAGGTTTAAGGCTTTAAGATTGATTTTCTTGAATTCCTTGTTTAATTTTTTGAAAATTCTAAAATTGATTTCTTGAATTCTTGAATTGTTTTAATAGATTAAATTCTAAATTGGGTTGTTAATTCTTGATAAGGTCGAATTTTAGTTGATAATCTGTTACAATTCTTGTTACTTGAATTGTTAGGATTAGTTAAAAGTAGTTGTAGGTTGTTGAGGTTAGTTACAAATTTGTTGAACTTGCTTGAAGTACAAGTAACTTGGTAGAATCACTCGCCTTGCTGGATTGGTCACTGTCACGGCTTCCTCTCTCTTTTGTATACCTTGGTGTGTCCGTGTGCAGGTACAGGGTTAAAGTTGTTGAATTGCTTCACAGCTACACAACGAACAGTCGTAACTTGGACATCACGCGTCGAACGTGGCGACCCAGGGAACATTCGGACAAGACTCGTTCCGACCAAGACCTGAACATTTCAGCCTTGCATTCTCCCGTTCTGTGTCCTCACCAATTGACCAAGTGTGACCAAGCGACCTGGTGAACAGAAGCCTTGTGTGTGACCAGCATATCCCGTGATCTTTACGCCCAACCCGACCAAGCCGTGACCAGCAGTTTGTTCTGACCAAGCCGGCTCCTGTCTGGTATCACGATTTTTTTTCTCTGATTTACTGACCTATTTTGCCTATTAAGTATGGAAATTCAGGCATCTCTTAGAGCTCCAGTCATTCTACATGGAGAAAATTATCTCTTATGGTCTAGGACCATGAAAACCATATTAGGTGGTAAAGGTCTTTGGAACCACATTGCCACAAATGGCATTGAAGACAATGAAGTGGCTGAAGTGAGTGATGCAGCTCAAGCCAAATGGTACCAAGAAGATCAGTTGGTACTTTCTATTTTACAAAATTCTCTTGCTAGTGATCTTTTAGAAGCTTATTCTTTTTGTGAAAATGCAAAAGATCTATAGGACACTTTGCTTAAGGTGTATGGAAATACCACTAACCTTTTGAGAATTTTTGAAGTAAAGAAGACTTTGAATGAATTAAGGCATGAGGATGCTGAATTCACAAAGCACTATGGCTCATTCAGAGCTTTGTGGGCTGAGCTAGAAATACTAAGGCCAGCCACTATTGAACCACTTGTACTCCTTGAAAGAAAGGAACAAGATAAGGTGTTTGTGTTACTTTTAACTCTTAATTCTACTTACTCAGATCTTATTAAGCATATTCTCAGGTCTGATAAGTTGCCTAGCTTGGAGGAAGTGGGTGCTCAAATTCAAAAGGAGCTAGGATCACATGGATTGTTTGGCAACAAAGCTGAACTAGTAGCTGCTCACAAAAGTTTCTTCAAACCAACAAATGCTTCTAGGAAAAGGAGGCAATTTTGTGATCATTGCAAGAAGGATGGCCATGCAAAGAAGGATTGCTGGGAACTTCACCCTCATCTGAAGCCATCATGGGCTTCACGCCCTCCACAGCAGCCGGCCATGCCCTCGGCCAGGCAAGCTCACGGCATGCTGTCTTCAAAGGCAGTTATAAGTAGTGGTCCTTCTTCACATTCAGGCACCACCAACATCATGTCACAAGCATCAGATTTTGTGACAAAATCAGACCTGGAAGCTCTCATTAAGGCAATAAAGGAGAACAATGTGATGGGTAAAACTTTTCATGCTTCTTTTCAAACTTCTTATACATCAAATGCTCCTAAATATTTGGTTGTTGGTTCTGGTGCTTCTCATCACATGATTAGTGATCTAGATCTACTAGAGAATGTAGAACCAGCCCTAGGGAATGTTCTTATTGCAAATGGAATTAAAGTACCAATCAAAGGCATAGGAAAATTGAAATTGTTTGATAAAGAATCCAAGGCATTTTATATGCCTTCATTTACCTCCAACTTGCTCTCAGTTAAAAGAGCTACTGCTGACTTGAAATGTCATGCTATATTTGGTCCTAATGAGTTTTATTTTCAGGATATTGAAACTAGAAGGTGCTTTGGACAAGGAACTACAAAAGATGACTTGTATGTGCTTGATAATATGGCTAGTTGTAGTGCATTAGAATCAGTTTTTCAGGCCAATATTTTTAGTACTGATTCTGATTTGTGGCATGCTAGACTAGGACATCCTCATCCAAGAGCTCTTGAATTAATAGTACCTGGTTTAAAAATGTCTAAAGAGTTGTGTGATTCATGTATTCTTGGAAAACATTGTAAAACAGTTTTTGAAAAATCAATGCATAAATATGACAATTGTTTTGAATTGGTGCATTCTGATGTGTGGACATCCCCATTTCCATCTAGAGAAAACCATAAATATTTTATGACATTTATTGATGAAAAGTCCAAATATACATGTGTTACTCTTCTTAGTTATAAAGATAGAGTGTATGTTGCATTTTTAAATTTTCAAGCATATGTTACTAACCAATACAATGCAAGAATTAAATGCTTTAGAACAGATAATGGAGGGGAATATACTAGTACTAGACTTCAAGGACATCTAGCTAAACATGACATTGAGCACCAGACAAGCTGTCCTTATACTCCACGGCAAAATGGAGTTGCTGAAAGAAAGAACATGCACCTAATGGAGGTTGTGAGAACTATGATGTTCCACATGAAGGTGCCTAAGCGTTTTTGGGGGGATGCACTTGTAGCAGCCTGCTACTTAATCAACAGGACACCTACAAAAGTCCTTGATGATCTATCCCCATTTGAGGTATTAAACAACACTAAACCCACTATTGATCATTTGAAAGTTTTTGGGTGTGTTTGTTTTGTGTTAATTCCTAGGGAACAAAGGAACAAGCTTGAACCAAAAAGTGTAAAGGCTATGTTCATTGGATATTCCTCTACTCAAAAAGGATACAAATGTTATGACCCTGAGACTAGAAGGGTCATGGTGTCTAGAGATGTGAAGTTCCAAGAAGACAAAAGTTTTTATGAAGAAGGAACATGAGAACAATTTAAAGACATCTCATCAACAAGAACAGACTAAGCTGAATACTTGAGGAAACTGTTGGAGAGCATTGGAATAGGAGGTGGTCAGCATACAGCCTCATCCCCTTTGCCACCTGCTTCAGTAGTAAGTGACCATGGCATCTCCGACACGTCCGGTCCACAAGTCTGTCCCGCCCCCGGTCCTGGTCCGTCCGGCTTCACAGGTCCAGCTGCCACTTCTCGTCCATCATCCTCTATTGATTCTCCTGGGCTTCCTCCTCTTGAAAATGGGGGGGGGGAGAAGCATCTACTCATGTCCAACAAGACTCAGCAGGAGATGATTCTATTCTAGCTTCAGCTTCCAAAAGATCAAGACATACTCTCATTGAAGTTTTGAGTGAAGAGGAAAAGGAGGCTCAACCTACTGTTTTAAGGAGGAGCACAAGACAAAGAAATCCACCAGTCTTCTACAATGGAAATGTTGTAGTTCATCATGACCAGGGAGTTTGTAATATTTCACACTTACCTTCTACTCATGTTGCTTTTATTTCTAGTCTTGACAATGAGCAGATCCCAAAGACATATGAAGAAGCTATGTCTATAAAGGAATGGAGGGAAGCTATCTCAGCTGAGAAACAAGCCATGGAGAGGAATGATACATATGCTTCAGCCACTTTACCAAAAGTGAAGAAGGCTGTAAGTTCTAAATGGATTTTTACCATTAAATACAAAAGCAATGGTGAAATTGATAGATATAAAGCTAGGTTGGTAGCTAGGAGTTTTACTCAGACATATGGTGAGGATTATAGGGATACATTTGCTCCTGTTGCTAAGCTACATTCTGTCAATGTTGTGCTTACTGTTGCTACTAATCTTGAGTGGGAATTGTGGCAAATGGATGTCAAGAATGCTTTCTTGCAAGGTGAACTAGAAGAAGAGGTTTACATGTCACCTCCACCTGGCCTAGAAGATGAGGTAGGAAGCGGTAATACCCTATGGCTAAGGAAGGCTATTTATGACCTTAAACAATCTCTAAGAGCATGGTACCACAAATTAAGTGTTACTTTAATGGATAAAGGCTTCAAAAGGTCTGAAGTGGAACATACTCTTTTCACATTAAAGAGTAAGGAAGGTATTATAGTAATTCTTATCTATGTAGATGATATAATCATATCTGATAGTGATAGTGTTGGTATTGCATCTACTAAAGATTACTTAAAAAGTGTGTTTGATATAAAGGATTTAGGAGAACTTAAATACTTCTTAGGAATTGAAGTATGTAGATTTAAAGAAGGTCTCTTTCTCTCTCAAAGGAAGTATGTTGTAGATCTACTAACATCCACAGGTATGATGGAAGCTAAGCCAGCCAAAACACCCTTAGAAGAAGATTATAAAATCGCAACTAAGGGGGAGTTAGAGGAGGAAATTGATTTTCATGATCCTAAGCTCTATAGGAAAGTGGTTGGTAAGCTTATTTATTTAACCATCACAAGACCAGATTTATGTTTTGCTGTGAATCAGGAATCTCAACACATGCAAGGGCCAAAGATGAGGCATTGGGACATGGAAATGCGAGTTCTAAGATATCTCAAAGGCACACATGAACAAGGTATTTGGATGAATAATAATAAAAACACAAATGTGGTTGGTTATTGTGATGCGGATTGGGCAGGAGATAGGGAAGATAGGAGAAGTACTACTGGATATTGTACTTTCATAGGTGAAAACCTTGTGACTTGGAAAACCAAGAAGCAAAAGGTGGTTTCATGTTCTAGTGCAGAATCAGAGTATAGAGCAATGAGGAAGCTCACTACTGAATGCATCTGGCTGAAAAAATTTTTGGGTGACTTAGCCGTGGAGTGTGAGGAGCCTATCACCATTCATTGTGACAATCAAGCCGCCATTCACATAGCCTCCAATTCAGTGTTTCATGAGAGGATCAAACATATAGAAGTGGACTGCCACAAAGTAAGAGACGCTATTGGGAAAGGTATCATTTTACCTTGCTATACAAGGAGTGAGGACCAACTAGCTGATGTATTTACCAAGGCAATATCTCTTAAAATTGGCGCCTCTATCTATCCAAGACTTGGCCTCATGACCATTCCACACCAATGATCCCAACATGGAGTGTTATACTCTTTTTCCCTAGAAGAGGTTTTGTCCCAATTGGGTTTTCCTTCTCTAGGTTTTTAATGAGGTAATACTTTATGGTTGTAAGCTTAAATATCTTATGTCTTAAGCTTGAGGGGGTGTTGGAATGAAGAAGAAGTGATGAATTTATGAAAGCCTTTAATTCTAGTTAAATGGCGATTTATATGTATGTAAAAGGGAGAGTCTAAGGCTTGTTTGTATTATAGAATTATGTTATCCTTGTAAGCCATTTATGTATAAGGCTATCCTTGTATCCAAACAAGCCTAGACTAGATTAGTATAAATACCTTACTCCCTTCACATTTTGTAAGTATGAATTCATAATTCTCATTCTTTAATAAAATCATTCATTTCTCTAATTCTCTAATTCTCTCTAATCTCTCATTCTCTCATTCTACAAATCTCTTAATATCATAATCTTTCAACGCGGTCGAGGGCAGGGTCGCAGACGCGGTCGAGGGACGGGTTGCTGACGCGGTCGAGGGCTGGGTCGCGGACGCGGTCGAAGGATGGGTCGCTGGTAGAGCTGTGCACGTCCACATGTTCGTCCAGAACCTTGACCTGGGTAGTTCGTGGGTCATGGCCACGATCATTCTTTCGTTCGTCAGAACAACCGTTTGTTCCTTCTTCACGTTCGTCCGTTTGCTTGTTCTCATAGTCATCTGTCTTGTCCTGGGTCCTGTCATTCCCCCCTTCTTGAAAAGGATTTTCCCTCAAATCCGGATCATCTGCAAAGAAGGAATAAGATCAGCAACATTGAAACTTGTACTAAAGGAATACTTACCTTGTAGGTCAACTACGTAGGCGTTGTCATTTAGGCGCTTGGTGATAGTGAATGGACCATCGACTCTGGGAAGAAGCTTTGAACGTCTTTCAACAGGAAATCGTTCTTTTCTAAGGTTTATACATACTTGGTCTCCTGGGTGAAAGACAACTCTCTTACGGCCCTTATTAGCCACCTTCTCATACATTCTCGTTTTAGCCTCTATGTTGGTGCGGGCTTCGGCATAAATCTTCTAAATGAGCTGGGCCTTTTGTTCACCATATAAACTTTTCCTTTCACTCAAAGGCAGAGGAAGTAAATCCATGGGAGATAAAGGATTAAAACCATAGACAATTTGGAAGGGAGAAAATTTTGATGCAGAATGGACAACATGATTATATGCAAATTCTACATGTGGTAGACTATCTTCCCATGTCCTAATGTTTTTCTTAACAAAAGTACGCAAAAGGGAACTTAGAGTCCTATTCACTACTTCAGTCTACCCATCACTTTATGGATGATAAGTAGTTGAAAAACAAAGCTTAGTTCCAAGTTTTGCCAACAAAGTTCTCCAGAAATGACTTAAAAATTTTGTGTCCCTATCAGACACAATCGACCTTGGCATACCATGCAGACGCACTACTTCCTTACAGAAAATATTAGCTATATGAGATGCAGCATCAGTTTTGCTACAAGCCACAAAATGAGACATCTTAGAGAATCGATCAGCTACCACAAATATTGAATCGTTGCCATGTCTAGTCCTAGGCAAGCCTAAGATAAAATCCATGGATAGGTCGATCCAAGGGTGCTTAGGAATAGGGAGAAGGTGATATAAACCGTGTTTCTGAGATGTTGTCTTAGCCATCTTACATGTGACGCAACGGTTACAAATACGTTCAACATCCTTTTTCATGTGTGGCCAGTAAAAACGTTCTCGCATGATGGACAAGGTTTTGGCAATGCCAAAATGCCCCAAAAGCGTTCCAGTATGGGCTTCTCTTATGAACAACTCCCTTAGAGAACACCTTGGCACACAAAGCCGATTTTCGTAGAAAAGAAAACCATCTTGTTGGAAGTAATGACCTGTGAAACACTTAGTACAAGACTTATAATGTGTTCCAAACCAAGTAATTTGACTTCCAAAATAGAAAGAAGCGCATACCTTCTAGACAAAACGTCTGCCACAATGTTTTCTTTCCATTATTTGTACTTTATTACATAAGGAAATGTTTCTATGAATTCCACCCACTTGGCATGACGCTTATTGAGTTTTTGCTGGCCCTTCAGATGTTTCAGGGATTCGTGGTCCGTATGGATGACAAATTCCTTGGGCCATAGGTAGTGTTGCCATGTTTGAAGAGCTCTCACCATAGCGTATAACTCTTTGTCATATGTAGGGTAATTCAGAGTAGCACCTCCCAATTTTTCACTAAAATAGGCAATGGGCATGTGTTCGTGCATAAGTACAGCTCGAATGCCTAGGCCAGAGGCATCACATTCTATTTCGAAAGTGTTAGAAAAATTAGGAAGAGCAAGTAAAGGGGCATGGGTAAAGGGGAAGGCTTGCTCTTAAGGTTGCTCCCACTTAAACCCAACATCCTTTTTAATGATTTCTGTTAAGGGGGCGGCTATGGTACTAAAGTCTTTAACAAATCGTCTTTAAAACCCAGCCAAGCCATGGAAGCTGCGGACATCACTCACGTTCTTTGGTACGGGCCATTCTTGAATTGCCTTCACCATTTATTGGTCCACACTAACTCCTTCTGTACTCACAACAAAACCTAGAAACACAACGTTATCTGAACAAAAAGTACATTTCTCTAGGTTAGCAAACAACTGATCATTCCTTAACACGTCTAAGACAGCCTGAACATGTTTAACATTATCATTTAGATTCTTGCTATAAATCAATATATCAACAAAATATACAACCACAAAATGACCTATGTATTCCCTAAGTACTTGATTCATTAGCCTCATAAAGGTACTAGGTGCGTTTGTAAGCCCAAATGGAATTACATGGCATTCATAAAGACCTTATTTTGTCTTAAACGCTGTTTTCCACTCATCACCCTCTTTCATCCTAATCTGATGATACCCACTTCTAGTATCTATTTTGGAGAACAACCTAGAACCATGAAGCTCATCAAGCATATCATCAGGTCTAGGGATAGGGTGACGATACCTGACCGTGATGTTGATTGCCCGACAATCAACACACATCCAGTACTTATCATCCTTCTTGGGAACCAAGAGCACAGGAACCACACATGGGCTTAGACTCTCACGGATATGCCCCTTGCGCATCAGCTCTTCAACTTGGTTCTGTATTTCTCTTGTTTCCACTGGGTTAATACGGTAAGCCGGTCTGATATGAGCCAGGCCATCTTGTCAGGAGGTGGTCGGTGGGATGAACAGTATGGTCGGGAGTGCGGTTGTTACGGGTTGGTTCTTGCCGCGAGGGTGAACGGGGTTATGACCTCGGCAGGAACTAGAACAAGCGGCTGGTTGTGGATTGTGAAGGAGAACGAGGGCCTTGGCTCCGGTCAAGAACAAGATCGGTGGGCGACCATGTGGACGAGGATACGAACGACAGGACATGGCCTCGATCGTGATTGCGAACGGCGGGTCGAACAACACAAACAAAGATGCGAACGGCAGGTGTAAAGCGATGGAACGTGGGTTGAACGGATGGGTTTTTTTGGAAACGATTTGAAAGGTGGATTGAGGCAACACACCAAGCTATGGCAGGCTTGGATACAGCCTTCCTTGAAGAGAGAAACACTCAATCTTCAAAGGAACTTTCTTCCTCCCTTGGAGACACACTCACACACAAGGAAGTAGATAACGACCTAGGCAGCCGTGGAAGGGTTTTGAGTCTACAAATTGTCTGCATAAAATGAGGAAGGGTTTTGCCTTTTATAGGCTACACATGACCTAGTTGACCACAAGACTCTCGGTCAACAATATACCTAAAGCCAAATTAGACTAAGTCTTTAAACAAGTTATAAGACTAAACATAAAAGGCTAAACAAGTGCCTAAGATAGAATAAAGCCTAATTGATTTTAATTGGACATATACACATTAAAGCCAATGGGAATCTAGGCTAGATGCCTTAGACTTTCAGGTCTCATTAAAAATCTTTCCAAGAACCCATTATGGTAAACTTAGAAAGGAAAAAAGTACCTTAATCATCTAAGCTCTTAAGGGGTGTCCTCACTCAATGATAGTAAGGACACACAAGACCTTATCCCTAAGGCTGTGTGCATGGATGTTCTGGTCAGAAACACCCAGCTGATCAATGGCAAAAGGCTGACTGGTGTCTTCAGTCTCCCCTTCTTCTCCTCGACCGTGTGCTTGGACTAGGTTGACTCCGGCTTGATCTTCACGAGTTTGGTCCTGGTCCCGGCTCCTGTCTAGCACTCCTTGGGCAGCTCTGCTCCTTGTCATGATGCGGTGAGACACATAAGCGGTTTCCTGGACCTCATCCTCAAAGAACCGGGTTGGTGTAGCTTGGATGACCCCATCATCCCCACCCTCTTCAAGTGCTTTGGTCTCCAAAGAACCAACATCCTGCACATCAAAAGGGCACAAATCAGAGACATTGAATGAAAAAGATACATTATACTCACCTGGTAGCTTGAGCCTGTAGGCATTGTCATTGAAGCGTTCCACCACTTGAAACGGCCCATCTCCTCGGAAATCCAACTTATGCTTCCTTTTATAGGGAAAACGCTCTGGTATTAGGTGTAACCACACCCAATCTCATGGCTGGAACAGTAGCTGCTTCCTCTTCTTGTTGATCCTTGTCTTGATCTGGTCATTCCTCTTCTCAATCCGTCCACGGACTTGCTTAAAGATCTTCTTCATTGACGCGGATTTAGCTTCCCCTTCAAGGTCCATGGTTTCGGCTGGAGGCAAGGGTGCCAAGCCCAAGGGTGTGTCTGGGTTGCGGCCATAGACAGCTTCAAAGGGGGACATGCCGGTTGTGGAGTGCTTGGCTGAATTGTAGGCAAACTCTACCAAAGGAAGGCTCTCCACCCAAGTTGTCAAATGGCGTCCAATGGTTGATCTCAAGAGAGCCCCTAAGGTGCGGATCACCACCTCAGTCTGTCCATCCGTCTAAGGGTGGAAAGTAGTAGAAAACAAGAGCTTGGTGCCAAGCTTCTTCCATAAGGTCCTCCAGAAGTGGGTCAAGAATTTTTTATCCCGGTCAGACACAATATATCTTGGAATGCCATGGAGCCTCACCACCTCCCTAAAGAACAAGGTTGCGGTTTGGGATGCATCATTAGTCTTGGAGCAGGGGATGAAGTGAGCCATCTTGGAGAACCGGCCTACCACCACAAAAAATGAGTCCTTGTGCTGAATCTTTGCCAATCCTAGGACAAAGTCCATAGAGATGTCCACCCATGGTAGTGTGGGAACTGGCAATGGCAAATATAAACCATGAGGTTGGAGTCTAGATTTGGCCTTCTTGCATGTGATGCATCTATCACAATGAGTAGTCACCATCTTCTTCATCTTAGGCCAATAGAGGTGTTCCTTAAGGACACTCAGAGTATTCTCAATTCCAAAGTGCCCCATAAGACCACCACTGTGAGCTTCTTCTACAAGCAACTGCCTCATTGAACATTGAGGAATGCACAATCTCTTGTCTTTAAAAAGGAACCCATTGTGTACGAAAAACTTACTGTATGCTCCTGTTCCATGCTCCTCATAGGCGGTCCTAAGCTCATGATCCTCTGGGTACAAAATCTTCAAGTATTCAAACCCAAGAAACTTAGCATCCATGGTTACTATCAAGGCATGCCTCCTTGACAATGCGTCTGCTACTACATTGTCGTTCCCCTTCTTGTACTTAATCACATAAGGGAATGTTTCTATGTTTTCCAACCATCTAGCATGCCTCTTCTTCAGAACGGTCTGACCTCTTAGATGATGCAAGGTTTCATGAACTATGTGGATCACACACTCCCGGGCCAACAAGTAGTGTTGCCAAGTCTGCATTGCCCTGACCAAGGCATACAACTCCTTGTCATAGGTTGGGTAGTTCAATGTAGCACCAGTCAGCTTCTCACTGAAATAAGCTACTGGCCTTCCTCCTTGGATTAGAACCGCTCCAATGCCTACTCCTGAGGCATCACACTCCACCTCAAAAGTCTTCTCAAAGTTAGGTAGGGCAAGGATGGGAGCGTGAGTCAGCTGGTACTTAAGCTCTAAGAAGGCCGTCTCCTAAGCCTTTCCCCATTCAAAACCAGTGTTCTTCTTGATCAGAGACGTCAAGGGAGCAGCTAGGGTGCTGAAATCCTTCAAAAACCGCCGGTAGAAACTGGCCAATCCATGGAAACTCCGGACCTGGCTGATGGAAGTTGGTATGGGCCAGCCAAGTATAGCCTCTATTTTCTCTAGATCCACCCTAAGTCCCTGTGAGCGAACAACAAAACCAAGGAAAACAACTTCTTCTGTGCAAAAGATACACTTAGCTAGATTAGCAAACATATGTTCTTTCCTAAGGGTGTCTAATACTTGTTCTAAGTGCAGCACATGATCAGATAGGCAAGAGCTATAAATCAGTATATCATCAAAGTAAACAACTAAAAACTTGCCCATGAAAGGTCTAAGGATATGGTGCATGAGACACATGAATGTGCTTGGGGCATTGGAGAGCCCAAACGGCATGACCAGCCATTCATACAACCCATGCTTAGTTTTGAAGGCTGTCTTCCACTCATCACCTTCTCTCATCCTCACTTGGTGATATCCACTCTTCATGTCCACCTTGGAAAAGATAGTTGCTCCACTGAGTTCATCCAACATATCATCAAGTCTTGGGATTGGGTGGCGGTATTTGATGGTGATGTTGTTTATGGCTCGGCAATCCACACACATCTTTTAGGAGCCATCCTTTTTGGGCACCAAGAGCACAGGCACGGTGCATGGGCTGAGACTCTCCCTCACATATCCCTTGGCCATGAGGTCTCTGACTTGAGCCTCAAGTTCCTTAGCTTCGGCTGGGTTGAGTCGGTAAGCTGGCTGGTTTGGAAATTGTGCTCCAAGGATGAAATCGATCTGGTACTCATTGATTCTTAAAGGGGGTAAACCAGCTGGTATCTCCTCTGGAAAGACATCCTTGTACCTGTAAAGAAGAGCTTGGATCTCCCTTGGCAAGACCGCATTAGTGTGTCCAATATTCAACAAATCCTTATAAACAACTAAAACTACTTGACAAGTGGGATCAAAGAGTGAGCGCCTCACATCACTAGATGCAATCAAGAAGTTAGTATTAGTCATGCATTTCTCCTTAGCTAACTTAATTTTCATCTCATGGACTTGGGACGGCAGCAATGGGGCTAGACTAATACGATTTTTATTCATCATTAGAGTGTACTTATTCGTTCTACCATCATGAACAACCTTCCTATCGAATTGCCAAGGTCTGCCTAACAAGATAAGAGTGGCTTGCATAGGAAGTACATCACAAAAAACCTAATCAACATACTTGCCTATGCTAAAAGAAACCTTGACTGGCTCATTAATCTTTAATTTAGTCCTATCATTCAACCACCTTAATCTATATGGTCTAGGATGCTTGGTGGCTGTTAAATTTAATTTCTCTACCATGTATGCACTGGCCACATTGGCACATGAACCACCATAAATGATTAAGGAACATACCTTGCCACTTACCATACAACAGGTGTGAAAGATGTTCTCCCTTTGGGCTGTCTCATACGGTTCTTGGATGGTGCTGAGAACTCTTCTTGAGACCAAGAGATCACCCACTTCAGGGTATGCTAATTCATCCTTCTCTTAATAAGCTTCCTCAGAAGGCTCCATCTCATCCTGATACTCATAATCACTGGCTGGAGTGATGATCATGGCCCTTGGGTTTGGGCAATCCCTGGCATAGTGCCCTCGGCCCCGGCATTTGAAACACATAATATCTCTGGTCTTGGGTCCAGTGGGGGAGGTTCTAACTTCAGGCCTTGGAGCAGGGGTGGTTTCTCTAGGCTTGTATGGTGGTCTTGCTTCTTGGGTTATAGCCTTGCCACGGTCAGATTGTCTAGGAAAAGACGGATTGGAGCTAGATGCATGCGGATTGGAACCTGAGGCAGAAGGTCTCCATGGGTTATTGATCACGGCCCTGGTCCTGGTCTTTCTCTTGAGCTGAATTTCCACTTGTGTGGCCAAGTGTAGTAGCTCATTAAGATCATTGTAAGAATACATCTCCACCTTGCTAGCAATCTTCTCTTGAAGACCATCCAAGAATTGGGCCATGAGAGTCTCTTCGGCATCTTCTAATCCAAGCCGGTTCCTCAGGTGTTCAAACTCTCCAAAATATTTTTCTACACTCCTTTGGCCTTGGCTAAGCTTTCTAATCTTCTTCTGGAGCTCCCTGTGGTACATGGGTGGGATGTACCTCCCTTTCATCATGAACTTCATGATCTCCCATGATCTAACCGGCTCCTCTCCTCTCCTTTTTCTCTTGGCTGAGTCTTGATCCCACCAAGATAAGGCATGGAAAGTGAGTTGAGCTGCTGCATAAGCTACCTTCTTTGGTTCTTCAAACCCATAGACATCAAAGATATGGTCCATCCTTCTCTCCCAATCAAAGTATGCTTCCGGGTCTACCTTGCTGGCAAAGGTGAGAGGCGTGATCTTGAGGTGTGGGGAGTGAGCTCTAGGTGGGTGGTGATGGCCCCTTTCTTCCGGAAACCTCCTTTCTCTGTGCCTTGGCCTTCGGAAATATGAGGTGGGAAAGCTTCTTCCTCGGACAGACCCTCCATTTCATGTTCTGGCCAAAGTGGTGGGGCTCTCGATTGTGGTGGTGGAGGCACTTGAGGTGGTTGGGGTTGTGGCTGCTCCACTATGCCAAGTCAGTCTCCTAACTGCTGAAGCTGGGTCTGGAGACTAGTGAGTATATCCTCTAGGGCTGGATCAGCCATCTTATCTCAGGTACCTTGCACACCAAGAAAGTCAACTAGTAAACGGCACTTAGGTTAATTACCTAATAATTAATGTTAATGACCTTTACTAAAACTTAGTTTAATTTTAAGCTAGAAAACTAAACTTGAATAACTTAGACATGACTAGATAATGCTACCTAGGAACCGCCAACAGCTAAAACAATTTCGAATTCAAATTTAAACATGCAAGGGACAACATGACATCACTCGGTGTGGACGACTAGTGAATCACCTGACCAAAGGACTGTACGGTCCTGGTCAAAAGCGGCCTTGACCACACCAAACTCCTTCTTCCCCAACGAGCTAATCAATGGCGGATGCTAACTCAGTTCTAATCAAACTAAATAACTCACCTAAAACTACCTAACTCACAGAAATTAGCAAACCTAAATATTGGATTCAATCCGCAAGCTAACAAACCCTAACAAGAGCTCAAAATTTTTCAAAACCCTAAAGCTAAGAGATGGAAAGATGCAACCTTTTCTTGGCAGGATCTTGAGCTCTAATACCAAAATGATATGAGCCAAGCCATCTGGTCAGGAGGTGGTCGGTGGGATGAACGGTATGGTCGGGGAGTGAGGTCGGTACGGGTTGGTTCTTGCCGCGAGGGTGAACGGGGTTATGAGCTTGGCAGGAACGAGAACTAGCGGCTGGTTATAGATCGTGAAGGCGAACAAGGGCCTTGGCTCTGGTCCAGAACACGATCGGTGGGCGACCTTTCCGACGGGGATACGAACGACAGGACGTGGCCTCGGTCGTGATTGCGAACGATGGGTCGAACAACACGAACGAAGATGCGAACGGCGGGTGTAAAGCGATGGAACGTGGGTTGAACGGATGGGTTTTTGGAAACGATTTGAAAGGTGGATTGAGAGCAACACACCAAGCTATGGCAGGCTTGGATACAGCCTTCCTTGAAGAGAGACACACTCAATCTTCAAAGGAACTTTCTTCCTCCCTTGGAGACACACTCACAGACAGGGAAGTAGATAAACACCTAGGCAGTCGTGGAAGGGTTTTGAGTCTAAAAATTGTCTGCATAAAATGAGAAAGGGTTTTGCCTTTTATAGGCTACACATGACCTAGTTGACCACAAGACTCGCGGTCAACAATATACCTAAACCCAAATTAGACTAAGTCTTTAAACAAGTTATAAGACTAAACATAAAAGGCTAAACAAGTGCCTAAGATAGAATCAAGCCTAATTGATTTTAAATGGACATATCCACATTAAAACCAATGGGACACGAGGCTTGATGCCTTAGACTTTCAGGTCTCATTAAAAACCTTTCCAAGAACCCATTATGGTAAACTTAGAAAGGAAAACTGTACCTTAATCATCTAAGGTCTTAAGGGGTGTCCTCACTCAAGGATAGTAAGGACACACAAGACCTTATCCCTAAGGCTGTGTGCATGGATGTTCTGGTCAGGAATACCCAGCTGATCAATGGCAAAAGGCTGGCTGGTGTCTTCAGTCTCCCTTTCTTCTCCTCGGCCGTGTGCTTGGACTAGGTTGACTCCGGCTTGATCTTCACAAGTTTGGTCCTGGTCCCGGCTCCTGTCTTGCACTCCTTGGGCAGCTCTGCTCCTTGTCATGATGCGTTGAGACACATAAGGGGTTGCCTGGACCTCATCCTCCAAGTACCGGGTTGGTGTAGCTTGGATGACCCCATCACGGTCGGTTTGGTAGTGCCTTTCCAGGAACAAGATCAATTTGGTGTTCAATGCCTCGGACTGGAGGTAGTCCTAGAGGACATTCCCCAGGGAACACATCCTGAATCTCCTGCAAAAGCTTAGACATCTCGCTCGGCAGTGCCGGCCGTGGGTTAGTAGCATAGAGGCAAACCTCCTTATAGTATAGCAAGAATATGGGCCGGTGCTCATATAAATTTTTACTAACCCCACCAGCTTTAAGGTATAGCTGATCTTTATAAACTTCTTGTGTAGTCATAGGGACGAGGATGAAATGATGCTTGTTAATATAGCCATCATGAATGACCTTTCGGTCAGACTGCCATGGCCTACCAAGCAAGATATGTCCAGCTTCCATAGGTAGGACATCACATATGACCTCAAGCTTCTTGACATTGGTCTCACTGGCCAAATTGGTGCAACTACCTCCATCAATGATGAGGCTGTATACTTTCCCTTTGATATAACACCGAGAGTGGAACAGGTTCTCTCTTTGGTCAGGTTCCTTAGCTTTAGATTGAACACTTAGGGCACGCCTAGTGATTAACAACTGGCCTTGAACCGGTGGCTCTTCCACATCATCCAGGTATTGATCATAGATCGGCTCTATGTCTTCGGCCTCATCTTCCGTTTGAACATCCCCATTTTCCATAAGGACCATGACCATCTTGTTTACGCATTCATTGGCATAATACCCTATGCCTTGGTTATTGAAACACCTTAGATCATGCGACCTGGCTGGTCTTTCAAGGACCTTGTTCTTGTCCACCTTGTTGGCAAAGGGATTGGTCTCCGGTCTAGAAGTAGATGATTTAAAGTCACATGGCCTTGTAGGTTTAAAGTCCCGGTGGTACGGCGGCTTGGTTCCATATGTTCCTGCACCAAAGGAAGGTCGGTTAGTAGGTTTACGCTTGAGTTGTTGTTCAATCAGGATAGCTTTATGGAAAAGCTCTTCAAGCTCCACATCATGTTGAAGTTCCAAACGGTCTTGAATGTCCCGGTTGAGGCCGCCCAAGAACCGTGACACAGTGGCTTCACTCTAACACCCCCGTCCCTAGTAGACCGGAGATGCTACGATAGGTCCGAATCCCGCTCGTTCGTTCTTTCGAACATAGTCCGAAACCCGAACTCACAAGATCCGAACCCCGATTGAGACTCCTTCTCGGTCGAGGTTTCTGAACCAATACCGGATATCATAGTCGGGTATGCTCGGCCGAGACTTCAGAACATAAAATCTTAAAGGAAAGGAAACAAGCTCACGATAAAACCGAAATAAATACTTAAATTAAAAAACTCAAAGGTTCTACAACCAAGATCCAACACATAACTAATCCGAAAACAACAACCCGACCTAAAGCCGATATAACGGTTGTAAGTACACATAAGTGTCGAAAAATCTTACAACCGGATACATACTCTAAGACAAGGGAAATGGGGGAGAAATCTACACCGGAACCGTCACGCCTTTCTTCCAACCAACTTGCGGGATCTGCAAGAATGAGTTCGGTCAGCTATATGCTGAGTGAGCGGATGTAAAATACATAATAAAAACTTAACCCCAACCCGATGAGCAAGCACACACAAGGACAATAAACATAAAGATCAGATGGAAGCAACCACACATAGTCCTACTCAACACTAGGACTCAACGACTCATAGACCAAACACAAGTCTATACTCAACAGACAGCTTAACCAAGCTTACTCTAAACTACCCATGCGCGCCGTGACCTTAGCCTATTCCTTCCCGTCCCGGTCAGGTCCTTAGCCACACATGCTACAAGGCACCTACGAAGATGGACGGTACTCACTGCCCCGGTCAGGTCCTTAGTCGCTACATGCTATAAGGCACCTACGAAGATGGGCTTTAGCCTGGCAAGTCGCTCACAGGATGGTGGCAAGCCATCCCTCGCATGCACACGGAATAGCTAAGTCACAATTTCCCCACAACTCAAACCCATAACCCAAGTCATATGCGAGTCACCGTTTCTCGCATAGACCTTTAACACAACATCAAACAAGACATGTCATATCCGAGTCACCTTTTCTCGAATAGACCTTTAACACAACATCAAACAACCGCCTAAACCAGACACCACTTCGTATCGCCCTCGGTCCAGTCTAGGCCTATTTATTTGACTAACTGCACAACAATCAAACAAGAACATGTACAGCCAATCAAATAAGACCTAAACCAACCTAAGGTTCTACTAATGGCATCCTTGGACCTAACGCAACAACTCAAACAAACAAGAACATGCAAACCTGCAACTTAATTGGTAACTCATCAATCCAAGCTCATAAAATCATACTTAAACACAATACTATACAATACTTCACAATAAATAATCATGCATCATGAAACGTAAACCTCCATTTTAACATGCATAATACTTTCATGAAACTTCTAAAATCCTTCTTAAACCAAACACTTAAACATAAATGAAAAACCTTTGAAAACTTGCATGCATGAACTTTTTAAGAAAATACTTTGAAAACATACATAATAATACCCATAATAATTTTTTATAAAAATATTAAGCTTGGATTTTAAAATCCAAACTGATTGAAAACCATGCATGCAAACTTTGAAAACCAATTTTAAAAACCTTTGAAAACCGATTTGAGAACCTTTTGAAAACGAATTTGAAAACCTTTGAACACGATTTGAAAACCTTTTAAAATAAAACCGAACTCATTAAGCACATTCTTGCAAAGGAGAAAAATCCAACTCACAGGGCAAAGCTTCTAAGGAACGGACTAGGCAGCTCACGGACAGCCTCTCCTCTTCCTCCCTAGCTCACGGCCAAGCTCCCTCTCCTCCTAGCTCACGGCTAAAGGCTCCTCTCTCTTTCTCTCTCTCTCTAGCGATTCTCTAACTTTCTCTCTAACTTTCTACAGGTTGCAAATGGATGGGAAATGGTTTAAGTGAGGCCAGGGAGTGGTATTTATAGCCAGGAGGTGAAGATAGAGGATTTTGCCAAGTGTGAACCATGCTGAATCAACCAATGCATGAAAACCACCATTTTTGCATGCAATTTGGAACTGCCAGCTGTCTGCCTCCACCCATGCAAGTTTATAATTTAATTAATCCATACTTAGTGGATTTTGACAGCTGTATACTCCACTGATGCATGCATGCAGAATTAATTAATAAATTCTCCAAGTGGAATCCACATCAGCCGCGGGTGATCGGACGGGTGCAGGACGGGCGTACGGCTGTCAAGCGGACGGTCGGCTGGTCGACCATGTAGTACGGGCTGCGGATGTACGAGCGTTCGTAACGGAATGGTCGTTTCATCCGACCTAAGGTACGGGGCATTACATTCTCCCCTCCTTATAGGAATTCGTCCCCGAATTGACAACTCAACTCTTACTTCCTTGAAGCATAGCTCGGAATGCCTCTTAAAGGTTTGATACTCGATGATCTGTATTCCGGAATCTTGAATTCGGAAACCTTCCTTGGTTCCTCCAATTCTTAAATCAATCCTTCATTCCTTAAGTTTTTCCGTCCTTCGGTAAACTTGGAACCCCATCTGCGTGGACTGGTTCTTCTTGGCAACAGCTTCGTAATAACTTTCATTACCATCATCACTAATCGTGTTACCACTTTGCAATACCTTCAATCCGGCCAAGGTTCATTTATTTGACCAACTGTGCAACAATCAAACAAGAACATGCACAGCTGACCAAATAGAACCCGAGCTAGATCTAGGGTATGCTAATGGTTCCACTAAACCGAGATTCAACCATAACATCTCTTCCTGATTGCTCCGCCTAGATTGGTTATCAGACTCCAACGGCCTTGGTCAGCCACTAGTGATCATCCGTGGTTTATTGATGCTATACGTCTGGGATATCTGTTATGGGTATTTCCGGAACGTCTGGCAATTATCCATGCATTCGTCCTGATCGTTCATCCGTCTGGTCTCCTGGTCTGGGCACCCCGATGCTCACATCAACTTCATCATGATTGATTGTCCATCTTGGTCATCTCCTGGTCTAGTCTTGCTTGCTTGCACCCATTTTCTTAACTTCCTTCATCTTTTTCTTCAGGCCATAGCTCACTTCGATCTTAACCATCACAATGCTTCCCCTACCGAACTTGGTCACTTACGACATCAACAACTCACACAGCTTCCTCAGCACACTTGGCAACAACTCGGGAAGGTTTAAAGGGTTTGGCTTTTAGGAACCCTAATTAGGCAGCTACTCACCGAAGGCTCCATCGAAGGATTCTCTATAGCTTGAGGCTACTAACTTAATGAAAGGGCAGCACACTTCACCATGACTAAGGAATCTGAGAACACCCTACATTTAACTTATAAACTAAGGCAACAAGGCTATAGGCTAGGCACGCCTAAAGCAACAACTCTAACAGCAACAGACCCGACTGAGCTATATTCATGCAATTCAGGTTCATGGCGAGGGTAATCCGATCTGTCGTGCAACAATCAAACAAGAACATGCACGACCGACTATTGACTCTATCATGACACCCAAATCTAAGTCCGAGTTAAATTCGATAGATCGTGCAACAATCCAACAAGAACATGCACGACCCATCTCCTAAAACTCAAACCCGACCTGAATGCTATTGACATGAATCAAAATGCTCAAGCCTAGCTACCCAAACATAAGCACTTATAGCAAAGCCTAAAGCAGCCTAGAAATCTATACACTTAACCACTCAAATTTACTTACTACAACCAATCCCACAAAAATGCAATTAACACACATAATGAGTCATGATCATGCACTAGCAAACACTGACTCAGTTATACCAACCAGTCTCAGCCCAAGTCAAGGTCGATCAACCGTGCAACAATCAAACAAGAACATGCACGATTGACCTTCCAAACTCAAACCTGACTTGATTAGTATAACATAAGCCAATCATCCAAACATATGCACTCCCAAAGGTTAAGCCCAACATACCAGAATTTGGGGTAAAGGACAGAAGGATGCAGATCGGTTGTATCTAATGGCGCTTTCTTCCTCTCGGTGGCCGTGGCGGACGCGAGCTCTGACCCCTCGGACAAATCCCATAATAGTGACTCATCTTCCCGCAAGTAGTACACATAATGATGGTGTGATCCATCATGAGAGTCCTACATGTGCCAATCTGATGGCCCTCAAATCCGCACCTCTCGCATATCAGGACCGGCTCCTTCGATCGTCCCATGGGTTGGTCATGAGTGTACGTCCGGGCTTGTTCCAAAGTGTTCATGGACCTCATGCCTTGCTGCGCCCTCTCAACCTGCTCCGCGGCTAGTGTTCGCTCCACATTCTCCGCTACACGTACTAAGGTCGGCAGATCCATAATCGGTACCCTCTCTAGACGGATTCGCAGCTCAGGCCTCAAACCACTCAAGAACAACTGTACCGCCCGATTTTCATCGTTCGGTTCGTAGCGGGTGATCTGTCGAAGTCGGTTAAACTCTGCCTCATACTCCTTCACGGTGCGTCCCAGCTGGGCCAACGAATGGTACTGCTCCATTAGTCTTTCCCTGGCTTGAAGAGGGAAAAACTCATGGTGAAACTCGCTGCAGAACTGTACCCAGGAGGCTTCAGGGTGGTTACTTATCTCGTTTTCCTTCTCCACTCTATACCACCAGTCTTCCGCGTCTTTCTCCAAGTAATATATCGCGACGTTTCTGCGGTATTCGTCCGGGCACTGCACTGCTTGCAGGTTCAGCTCCAGTCTCTGTAGCCATCCGTCTGCTTCCAAGGGATCTGTACTACCTGCGAATATGTCCATCTCTAATATCCGCATCCGGAGCAGAATCTCATAGTAGCTTGGTCCAGTCCTTCCTTCTTGGTTTGTGGAAGCATCATCTCCTTCCGTTAGTGCTGATGGTATTGCTACCTGAGCTGGGTCCTGTGAGGCAACCTGTCTGGGAGTATTGCGGATTTCCCCAACTGATTCTCGTCGAGGTTCATCAGATGATCTTTCCTCTGGATTTTCTTCTACGGGATCCTCTTCTATTGGATCTTCCTCAGGGTCTATCTCAATTGAGTCTGTCTCTGCTAGGGCAGGCTCTGTATCAGATGATATCACAATCAGCTCTGGCTCTTCTCTTGGCACTGGTCTTGGGCCACGATACAACCGTCTCAAACCTTGCCTCGTCCCTACCCTGTATGGATCCATCTGCAAAACAGAAACCTGTTACGAACTCATTAATGAAAGACGGACGTTCCAGTTTCCTAAACCCCATTCCCAAAAAAAAGAAAATTTTCTTTTTCGAAAAGCGCTTAAGTCCTAGTGACTCGAAAACCATGCTCTGATACCACCTTTTCTAACACCCCCGTCCCTAGTAGACCGGAGATGCTACGATAGGTCCGAATCCCGCTCGTTCGTTCTTTCGAACATAGTCCGAAAGCCCGAACTCACAAGATCCGAACCCCGATTGAGACTCCTTCTCGGTCGAGGTTTCTGAACCAAGACCGGATATCATAGTCGGGTATGCTCGGCCGAGACGTCAGAACATAAAATCTTAAAGAAAAGGAAACAAGCTCACGATAAAACCGAAATAAATACTTAAATTAAAAATCTCAAAGGTTCTACAACCAAGATCCAACACATAACTAATCCGAAAACAACAACCCGACCTAAAGCCGATATAACGGTTGTAAGTACACATAAGTGTCGAAAAATCTTACAACCGGATACATACTCTAAGACAAGGGAAATGGGGGAGAAATCTACACCGGAACCGTCACGCCTTTCTTCCAACCAACTTGCGGGATCTGCAAGAATGAGTTCGGTCAGCTATATGCTGAGTGAGCGGATGTAAAATACATAATAAAAACTTAACCCCAACCCGATGAGCAAGCACACACAAGGACAATAAACATAAAGATCAGATGGAAGCAACCACACATAGTCCTACTCAACACTAGGACTCAACGACTCATAGACCAAACACAAGTCTATACTCAACAGACAGCTTAACCAAGCTTACTCTAAACTACCCATGCGCGCCGTGACCTTAGCCTATTCCTTCCCGTCCCGGTCAGGTCCTTAGCCACACATGCTACAAGGCACCTACGAAGATGGACGGTACTCACTGCCCCGGTCAGGTCCTTAGTCGCTACATGCTATAAGGCACCTACGAAGATGGGCTTTAGCCTGGCAAGTCGCTCACAGGATGGTGGGAAGCCATCCCTCGCATGCACACGGAATAGCTAAGTCACAATTTCCCCACAACTCAAACCCATAACCCAAGTCATATGCGAGTCACCGTTTCTCGCATAGACCTTTAACACAACATCAAACAAGACATGTCATATCCGAGTCACCTTTTCTCGAATAGACCTTTAACACAACATCAAACAACCGCCTAAACCAGACACCACTTCGTATCGCCCTCGGTCCAGTCTAGGCCTATTTATTTGACTAACTGCACAACAATCAAACAAGAACATGTACAGCCAATCAAATAAGACCTAAACCAACCTAAGGTTCTACTAATGGCATCCTTGGACCTAACGCAACAACTCAAACAAACAAGAACATGCAAACCTGCAACTTAATTGGTAACTCATCAATCCAAGCTCATAAAATCATACTTAAACACAATACTATACAATACTTCACAATAAATAATCATGCATCATGAAACGTAAACCTCCATTTTAACATGCATAATACTTTCATGAAACTTCTAAAATCCTTCTTAAACCAAACACTTAAACATAAATGAAAAACCTTTGAAAACTTGCATGCATGAACTTTTTAAGAAAATACTTTGAAAACATACATAATAATACCCATAATAATTTTTTATAAAAATATTAAGCTTGGATTTTAAAATCCAAACTGATTGAAAACCATGCATGCAACCTTTGAAAACCAATTTTAAAAACCTTTGAAAACCGATTTGAGAACCTTTTGAAAACGAATTTGAAAACCTTTGAAAACGATTTGAAAACCTTTTAAAATAAAACCGAACTCATTAACCACATTCTTGCAAAGGAGAAAAATCCAACTCACAGGGCAAAGCTTCTAAGGAACGGACTAGGCAGCTCACGGACAGCCTCTCCTCTTCCTCCCTAGCTCACGGCCAAGCTC
Organism: Streptanthus diversifolius; assembly: GCA_039880935.1. Lineage (NCBI taxonomy): Eukaryota > Viridiplantae > Streptophyta > Magnoliopsida > Brassicales > Brassicaceae > Streptanthus > Streptanthus diversifolius. The sequence continues at coordinate 6,445,904 of JAXGFM010000001.1, forward strand.
CCTCTCCTCCTAGCTCACGGCTAAAGGCTCCTCTCTCTCTCTCTCTCTCTCTAGCGATTCTCTAACTTTCTCTCTAACTTTCTACAGGTTGCAAATGGATGGGAAATGGTTTAAGTGAGGCCAGGGAGTGGTATTTATAGCGGATGTACGAGCGTTCGTAACGGAATGGTCGTTTCATCCGACCTAAGGTACGGGGCATTACATTCACGGTCCTCAGTAACCCCAACACGGATCAGTAAGGTCTCCATATCTTGAAAGTAGTCCTCCACTCCACGGCTACCCTGGGTCAATTGCCTCAACCTCAGCTGTAGATCACGGTGGAAATGATAGGGCACAAAGCATCTACACATGACATGTTTTAGCTCCTGCCATGTCTCAATAGGAGGTTCCCCATTTCGCCGTCTTGATATCACCGTTTGGTCCCACCAGCTGAGAGCATAATCATAAATTCAGTTACTGCCACATTAACTTTATTATAATCAGAAAAGTATTGGCAATTGAAGACTAATTCCATCTTTTGTTCCCATTCAAGGAACGCAGTGGGATCATTTTTGCCATGAAAAGCTGGAATTTTGAGTTTCAAATTGTTGATGCTATCTTGTGGTGATTGTGGTCTTGGTTCATACATGCGCCTAGGCCTTCTTGGACTGCGATTTGAATAGTCACTTTGGTAAAAGTGTGTCGCTGCTTCATCACCAAGGAAACTTTGATCAGTCGGGTTTCTTAAGGAAGAAACCTCATCTCGTGGTCCAGACGTTCTAGCATGTTGATCTGGGGTTCTGGCATGTTGTGTTGATGCCCTGACATGGTGTTCTGATCTAGGCTGATCTTGAAAAAAGGCGCGTCGTCGATTTGGTCGCGGTTCAGGAAAGATGTGCCTTATGTCCTCACGTAGGTCATCTCTCAATCCAGCTTGCATGGAGATGAACTGTTCCTCCATCATGTTGTTCATGCGCATGGTGAGTTCATCTAGTAGGCGAGTGTGGTGTGATTCTCCATCTGAATCCGACTATTCACCTGCCATAATTCATTAAGAAATGGCCAGATCAAACGGTTCTAAAAGATGGATCCAATGGAAAAACTAATTAAACAGATTACAAGCGGATGATTAAGGATCAAAATAAAGAGAAAGTTTAAGAGTACAGCCTGTTGGTGCTCTGATACCATTTGATATGATCCTTGTAAGCAGGATCACAACCCAGTCACGTCAACAAGCTGGACAGGGGTCAGAAAGTAGTATGAAATAGCAGAAGGTAAAGGAAAGGTGGCGGTTTAGCAGGTAAGTGATAGGTAGGATTGCGAACGACTCTCAAAGGAAGGGAAACAAGTGAAGGAATCGGATGATCAAGATAAGAAGATGAAGATTCTTATCAATCCGGCATGTTCCTCAATTGGATATGACACACCAATGAAAGAACAAGGATTTCTCAAGAGGTTCAAGGATGTTACACACCAATAGGAGGCTTATGAGAGAAATCAGATATGACACACTGATTTTGTGATCGAAAACTCTTAACTTTCAAAGAGAAATTTTATTAAAAGATTTGATGAGAGAAAAGAATACAAGGGTGCCGTAGGCCGTGATTAAATAGAAACAAGTTCTAAGTATCTGCATGAGCTCAAAGGCTTGCATGGAAAGCACAGAGTTCCCACGCCATGCAAGACTTAACTACACGGTCAACAAGGCCATTTAATGTGAAGTTTGAACAACAAATCGATAAATATGACAAGAACCAAGTTTTGGGCCACAAATGGGCCTAACAATTTATCTGCTAAGGGTCTTATGCAATTGGACATGTGAGAAAACATTTGGGCCTCATTAAAAACCTCTCTTTGAAAAACCTAATGGGAAAAACCCAAAAGAGGGAAAAGGAGTACAAAAATGTATTCACTTCCCAATCACATAATTCAGCTAGCGTAAATCCTTAGTACCATACTCAATAGATAGGAATCCGGATTGGAAGCATTGATGAACGCCCCAATGTGGTCTTGGAGAGCTTTGGTTCTGGCGCGGGTCAGAGGTCCCACCGAAACTGATGAGGGCATCGAACCAGCTACTGCACCGGTCATTCCACCTGGACCTCTTACGCGGTCCAAGAGGAAAGCTTTAGGAGACAAGCTCAGCCTGTTGTTGGAGTGTGGGACAGGAGATGAACAGGAGGCGACCCAGACGTCCAGCCCCCGGCCAGCCGGCCAGATGACCAGCCCGGGTCACGCATCCGGCCAGACGACCTGCCAGCCACACGCCCCCGACCAGCCTGTTCTGGCCATTGCACCCACGACCGGAGCTCTGTTCCAGCTAGACAAGGAACCCTGGAGGTTCCTTCTCGAAGACTCTTCCTCCTCCGGTGTCTTTACCATTACCATTCGGTAGAGACACCAAAAGTCGTTCTAGGAAATTGTACTCCTTTCCCTATCTTCGGTTTTGTCCCATTGGGTTTTCCGAAGAAGGTTTTAATGAGGCAACACTCCTAGTTCGCAAGGCGTTGAAGACTTGTTCACAATTCCATCCCATTCACAAGTCTTCAGGCGAATTCTCAGCCTAAGTGTTATTGGGCTTTTCCTTCTTTAATTTCGATTTATTTGTCTAAGTGTTTAGTTGGGTTAAGTCATGTTGACTAATTATGGCCCCTTATTTATTCTAAGTGACAATAAGTAAACTACATGTTGTTTTAATCTCCTAAAGGTTAAACGCCTTGTAGTTTACCCTAAAATTGTAACAAGGCATTATATAAGCCTTCTTGTTTCACCTTATGAAATAACAAGTATTTTGACAAAAAAACCTAAGTCTCTTAGACACAAAGTAGCCGCCAGCTCTCTTGCTTGCAGCCGCGACCTTCAACCCAGTTTGGTTGAAGTACTTGGAGTATCACAAGCCCCTTTCACAGCTTGTGTGGTCCCTTCGATCCACCCTTCAATCCCCATCGATTTCTGTCCCATTATCCTGAGTTTCTCGGTGAAAAGACAGTCCACCCAAGTTTTTACATCATCTGGTATCAGAGCTTAAAGCTCCTAAATCATCAGTTTTTGGCTTTTGATTGTGTTTCTTTCTCTTTCCCCTGAGGTTCTCGGTAAGAAGGAGAGGAATCAAGTCACATACCACAAACATCCTACAAAAAAAAAAAAAAAAATCAGGTTCTATCAATCCTTTTTTTTTTTTTTTCATAATTTTTTTTTTAAAAAAAAAAAAGAAGAGAATTTTGTTTGTTTTATTGCTTGTTTGTTGCTAGAAATTTTTTTTAAAGAAAAGAAAGCAAAAATATTGTTAAGATTGTTTAAAATTAATCTAGGGTCCTTAGAAACTCACCTAGAACACCTTCTCATACTTGAAACCATAAAGGTTGTGTGTTGTTTGCTAGGCTTTGTTGTAGCATCCAGCCTAGGTCTCGGTTTGTCCCTGCTTGTCGCGTCTTGACCAGTGTCCAGGCCGTGTCCTTCTTGCTAGGTGTCATAGGTTGTGTCCGCGTCTAGGTCTAGGGCTCTCGTTTTGCTGGTCGCGTCTTTAGGGCAGCCAGTGTCCCGCGTGTGTGTGTCCCGTGCCCTCGCTAGCTAGGTCTTTTTTGTGCGTGACCGTGAGTTGTTTGCCGCATCCTAGGTTAGTTTGTCTCGCGTCCTAGGCTAGTTCGTCCGGTTGGCAAGTCTTCTAGCTAGTCCCGTGTCTAGTTCTTTGTTTAGTTCGCTAGTCCTCGAGTCGCCTTCGTTAGTGCTTGTGTCATCGCGAATCCTAGCATTCTAGGTTTAGTGCCGCGTCCCACCCCGCTAGCCGTCCACCGTCCCCGTAGCCAGCCTGCATGTGGTTTAGGATTTCGATTCATTAGCTAGGCGGCTAGGTTAGGGTTTTGTCAAGTGTCTAGGTTCTTAGTTCTAGTTTTAGGAAGTTTTCCATAGTATTTAGGTAGTATCTAGATAGTTTCCATAAGTTTTCTAGGCATTAAATTAATTTAGGAAATTTTCTAGATAGTGTTTAGGAAATTTTTCTAGTTATTTATTAGGATTTTATTTAGTTTCCTTTTTCTAGATTAGACATAAATCCTTAGGATATTCCCTAGTTATTAGTTTCTTTTTTAGGTTTAGGAAATATATCCATAGGATATCTTCCTTTTTCTAGGTTATTCCTTTTATAGATAGCATATTTTCTTTCCTTATTTTATAATTCTGTGCATAAATATAAAATCAAAAAAAATATATATTCTCGGGAACTTTCCAAATAAGGAAAGTTTCCAATTTCTGCAAGTTTCCCAAAAAGGAAACTTTCCTTTTTCTAGAAATTTCCTTTTCCCGGAAAAGGAAATATGACAGGAAGGGATGAATCAACGTCGGGGCAAGCTGATCCGACCATGGTACAGCTTCTTCAAGCCCTGACGGCACAAATGTCAACATTCTCCACTCAGCTTGAGCAGTTGAGGCAAGCCACGCCGCCTCCCCCTGCCGCACCTGCCGCGCCTCCATACCACCACGAACGGCCACCTATGGGTCGACATCCCTACTATGACGACGACCTACCACCACCACCGCCGCCGCGTCCAGCCACCCACTACCCGGAGATCAAGATGAGCCCACCTCCTTTCTCGGGGAAATTAGACCCCGAAGAGTATCTCGACTGGGAGAGACGCATAGAGCTCATTTTTGAGTACTACAACTATGATGATCCCCGAAAGGTCATCTTTGCGACAGCGCAATTTACAGACCATGCCTTAGCATGGTGGGATCGCGAAGTCACCACCCGCAGACGAGCTCGTATGGGTTCTGTGACTTCATGGGTCGAGCTGACTCAAATCATGAGGCGACGTTATGTACCGCCCCACTTCCACCGCGAGCTTCAGCGACGTTTCCGGCGCCTCACTCAAGGAAGCAAGACGGTGACTGAATACTTTGACGAGTTCGAGCATCTACGTAACCGACTCGATGTAGATGAATCTGAAGAGAGCCTTATGGCCCAATTCATCGATGGCCTGCAAGATTCCATCGCCAGAAAGATTGAACTGCAGCCCTACCACGACCTAGGTGAGCTGTTCCACCTAGCAGTCCAGATCGAGAAGTGCCATAAGCGGAAGCTTGCCGCACCTTCTCGACCCAGAAACACTTGGAACACCGGTTCCAAGCCATTTGAGCGGACAACTCAGCCTATTGACCCACGACTCAAAGGCAAAGCCGTCGCCCCCAGCTCAGCCCCCAGACCGGCGCCTCCAGCTCCTAGACCACCGCATGCCACGACCACATCCCAGCCTCAGCGGAGCAGCGAGATCGTCTGCTTCAAGTGTAAGGGCAGAGGACACATGTCCCGGGATTGTCCCACTCAAAGGACAATGGTCCTTACTGCGTCCGGAGATTATGAATCCGAGAAGGAGCAAGAAGAGCCAACACTTCCGACACATCATTCCGATGAGGATATTGAATACGCTGATTCCGGAGAGATGCTTATGATCCGACGCGTCCTTAGTTCACGAATTGAGCCTGAAGAAGAAGAACAACGAGAGAACATTTTCCATTCCAAATGCACGATACTTGAGAAAGTGTGTTCGTTGATCATTGACGGAGGATCCTGCACGAATGCCGCCAGTAAGTACATGGTGGAGAAATTGGGCTTGCCCGTGACCAAGCACCCCAAGCCTTATAAACTTCGGTGGCTGAACAACAAGACGGAGCTGTACATCTCAGACCAAGTGAAGGTCTCATTCAGCATCGGCAGATATCAAGATCAGGTCACCTGCGACGTTGTCCCGATGTCAGATGGACATCTTCTGCTCGGACGACCTTGGCAATTCGACCGTGAGACCACGCACAACGGACGGACCAACTTCTACTCTTTCGTCCACGACAAGCGCCGCTACAACTTAGCCCCGATGTCTGCACACGCCGTCCAAGAAATGCAATCCAAGATGGCCAAGGATCAACATGCCAGAAAGGAGAATTTTCTGATTAATGTAGCAGACATGAGAAAGGCCACATGCACCGCAGGCACCCAAGTCGTGCTCATGCTCTACAGAGAGAGTCTACACACGACCAGTACGGAGCACCCTCTGCCTGCCGAGATCCGCGCACTTCTTGACAAGTACGCAGACGTCTTCCCAGACGAAATCCCAGCTGGCCTTCCACCTATCCGAGGGATCGAGCACCACATTGACTTCATTCCCGGAGCTCAGCTACCTAACCGTCCAGCCTACAGAGTCAACCCCGAGGAGGCTAAAGAATTAGAACGACAAGTCCAAGACCTCATGGCTCAAGGATACGTTCGTGAGAGCCTCAGCCCCTGTGCCGTTCCGGTTCTTCTGGTACCCAAGAAGGACGGAAGTTGGAGGATGTGCGTCGACTGCCGCGCCATCAACAACATAACCATCAAGTACCGGCACCCCATCCCGCGCCTAGACGACATGCTTGAGGAGGTCAGCGGAGCCGCCATCTTTTCTAAGATAGACCTGAAGAGTGGATACCATCAAGTAAGGATGCGAGAAGGAGATGAATGGAAGACCGCCTTCAAGACAAAGCAAGGCCTATATGAGTGGCTCGTAATGCCATTCGGTTTATCAAATGCGCCCAGTACCTTCATGCGACTTATGAACGAGGTTCTTCGCCCGTTCATCGGAAAATTCATCGTGGTCTACTTCGACGATATTCTCGTCTACAGCACGACTTACCAAGACCACCTGGAGCACTTGGAAGCCGTGATCACTACCTTACAGAGAGAGCAACTGTACGCCAACCTCAAGAAGTGTACATTCTGCACCGACCAAGTAGTATTCCTTGGTTTCGTCGTCAGTTCCCAGGGACTTCGGGTAGACGACGAGAAGATAAAGGCCATTCAGGATTGGCCCACACCGACGACCGCCAGCCAGGTCCGCAGCTTCCACGGACTTGCCAGCTTCTACCGACGGTTCGTCCGCGACTTCAGCACGATTGCTGGACCTTTGACATCGACGATCAAGAAGAACCAGGATTTTCGTTGGGGTCCCGAACAAGACAAGGCCTTCCAGCTACTCAAGGAACGCCTTACACACGCACCAGTCCTCGTATTACCAGACTTCACGCAGACATTCGAGGTTGAGTGCGATGCCTCGGGCATAGGCATTGGAGCCGTCCTTACCCAAGGCGGACGACCAGTAGCCTACTTCAGCGAGAAGTTAAGTGGAGCTGCCCTTAACTATCCGACCTACGACAAGGTGCTCTATGCCCTTGTCCGTGCCTTAGAGACATGGCAGCATTATCTGCTTGCCCGAGAGTGCGTCATTCACACCGATCATCAGACGCTCCAGCACCTCCGTGGACAGTCAACGTTGAAGAAACGACATGCCCGTTGGCTGGAATTCATCGAGACCTTTCCGTACGTCATCAAGTACAAGAAAGGAACGGACAACATCGTCGCTGATGCATTGTCTCGTCGTTACAGCCTTATCTCTGTCATGGAGTCCAAGGTTCTCGGCTTCGAGATGATCAAGGAACTGTATGCCGAAGATGTCGACTTCGCCCAGGCCCACCTAGAGCACGGCAAAGGGAACTTCAGCCGCTTCTTCCTGCACGACGGATTCCTCTTCAAGGACAAGCGACTCTGCATTCCGAGGGGATTAATCCGAGAGCTGCTTCTCAGAGAAGCACACGGTGGAGGTCTCATGGGACACTTTGGCATTGACAAGACCTTAAGCATGCTTAAGGAGCACTTTTATTGGCCTCATCAGCGCCGAGACGTCGAGACACATTGCGCCCGGTGCCTTATCTGCAAGCGGGCTAAGTCAAAGCTGCATCCGCAGGGCCCCTACATGCCCTTGCCAGTTCCATCTGCGCCTTGGACAGACATATCCATGGATTTCGTCCTAGGCCTACCGAAGTTGCACAATAAGGATTCCATCTTCGTCGTGGTCGACCGGTTCTCTAAGATGGCACATTTCATCGCTTGTAACAAGACCAACGACGCAAGCCAGATCGCCGACCTGTTCTTCAAAGAAATCGTCAAACTTCATGGCATTCCCCGGACAATCGTTTCTGACCGAGATACCAAGTTCCTGAGCCACTTCTGGCGAGCACTTTGGCGAAAATTGGGCACCAACCTCCTGTTCTCTTCCGCGCGTACCACCCCCAGACAGACGGCCAGACTGAGGTAGTCAACCGGACCTTGTCACAGACATTGCGAGCGACCATCGGTCGAAATTTGAAGAATTGGTTGGAATGTCTTCCGTACGTCGAGTTTGCCTACAACCGAGCTGCACATTCAGGCACGAAGAGATCACCTTTTGAAGTTGTCTACGGCTTCAACCCGACCACTCCGATTGAGTTCACACCAATCCCGTTAGACGACGCCATCAGCTTGGAGGGAGAAGCCAAAGCAGACTACATCAAGAAACTTCACGAGGAGACTAAGGCGAACCTTGAGCAACGCAACATCCAGAACGTCAGGAATGCCAACAAGAGCTGCCGGCACATGGTCTTCAAGGAAGGAGATTGGGTTTGGCTACACCTGCGCCCCGAGAGATTTCCCCAGCGACGAAAGAGCAAGCTTGCACCCCGGGGAGATGGCCCATTCCGCGTTCTTCAGAGAATCAACGACAACGCCTACCAGCTCGAACTCCCAGGTGAGTATAATGTTTCAAGTACTTTCAATGTTGCTGACTTAGAGTTGTTTGATGCAGGTGAGGATTTTGCTTTGGAGACCAAATCACTTCAAGAGGGAGGGAATGATGAGGGCATCGAACCAGCTACTGCACCGGTCATTCCACCTGGACCTCTTACGCGGTCCAAGAGGAAAGCTTTAGGAGACAAGCTCAGCTTGTTGTTGGATTGTGGGACAGGAGATGAACAGGAGGCAACCCAGACTTCCAGCCCCCGGCCAGCCGGCCAGATGACCAGCCCGGGTCACGCATCCGGCCAGACGACCCGCCAGCCACACGCCCCCGACCAGCCTGTTCTGGTCATTGCACCCACGACCGGAGCTCTGTTCCAGCTAGACAAGGAACCCTGGAGGTTCCTTCTCGAAGACTCTTCCTCCTCCGGTGTCTTTACCATTACCATTCGGTAGAGACACCAAAAGTCGTTCTAGGAAATTGTACTCTTTTCCCTATCTTCGGTTTTGTCCCATTGGGTTTTCCGAAGAAGGTTTTAATGAGGCAACACTCCTAGTTCGCAAGGCGTTGAAGACTTGTTCACAATTCTATCCCATTCACAAGTCTTCAGGCGAATTCTCAGCCTAAGTGTTATTGGGCTTTTCCTTCTTTAATTTCGATTTATTTGTCTAAGTGTTTAGTTGGGTTAAATGCCTTGTAGTTTACCCTAAAATTGTAACAAGGCATTATATAAGCCTTCTTGTTTCACCTTATGAAATAACAAGTATTTTGACAAAAAAACCTAAGTCTCTTAGACACAAAGTAGCCGCCAGCTCTCTTGCTTGCAGCCGCAACCTTCAACCCAGTTTGGTTGAAGTACTTGGAGTATCACAAGCCCCTTTCACAGCTTGTGTGGTCCCTTCGATCCACCCTTCAATCCCCATCGATTTCTGTCCCATTATCCTGAGTTTCTCGGTGAAAAGACAGCCCACCCAAGTTTTTACATCAGAAACTCTCCATAGGTACACGTCCTTTGCTGAGGAAGTCCATGGTCGAATATAGGTCTTGGCCGTTGGCAAAGAGGTTCCTTGATTGTTGTCATGAACCTGACCAGGCTGCTGGGAAAGGTGAGACCTGGGTCGTGTTCGTGGTCGATGTGGGTTGAAGGCTTGGTCAGAAACAATGTCACGATCGCGGTCGAGAGCTGGGTCACTGTCGTGGTCGAGGGATTGGTCGCTGATGCGGTCAAGGGACGGGTTGCTGACGCGGTCGAGGGATGGGTCGCTGATGCGGTCAAGGGACGGGTCGCTGACGCAGTCGAGGGCTGGGTCGCAGACGCGATCGAGGGACGGGTCGCTGACGCGGTCGAGGGCTGGGTCGCGGACGCGGTCGAAGGATGGGTCGCTGGTACAGCCGTGCATGTTCTCATGCTCGTCCAGAACCTCGACCTAGGTCGTTCGTGGGTAATGGCCACGATAGTTCCTTTGTTCGTCCGAACAACCGTTCGTTCCTTCTTCACGTTCGTTTGTTTGCTTGTTCTCATAGTCATTTGTCTTGTCCTGGTTCATCTCACATAAGGGAATATTTCTATGAATTCCACCCACTTGGCATGGCGCTTATTGAGTTTTTGCTGGCCCTTCAGATGTTTCAGGGATTCGTGGTCCGTATGGATGACAAATTCCTTGGGCCATAGGTAGTGTTGCCATGTTTGAAGAGCTCTCACCAGAGCGTATAACTCTTTGTCATATGTAGAGTAATTCAGAATAGCACCTCCTAATTTTTCACTAAAATAGGCAATGGGCTTGTGTTCCTGCACAAGTACAGCTCCAATGCCTAGGCTAAAGGCATCACATTCTATTTCGAAAGTGTTAAAAAAATTAGGAAGAGCAAGTAAAGGGGCATGGGTAAGCTTATCTTTGGGTGTTTGGAAGGCTTGCTCATGAGATTGCTCCCACTTAAACCCCACATCTTTTTTAATGATTTCTGTGAAGGGGGCGGCTATGGTACTAAAGTCTTTAACAAACCGTCTGTAAAACCCAGCCAAGCCATGTCTAGTCCTAGGCAAGCCCAAGATAAAATCCATTGATAGGTCGATCCAAGGGTGCTTCGAAATAGGGAGAGGGTGATACAAACCGTGTGGCTGAGATGTTGTCTTAGTGCAAGACTTATAGATCTCTCCATAGTCAGGGTCAGTTGGATACAGTTCTTTAATGTAATCCAAACCAAGTAATTTGAAGGGCATAACTTCTAGACAAAGCGTCTGCCACAACGTTTTCTTTCCCTTCTTTGTACTTTATTACATAATGATATGATCCTTGTAAGGAGGATCACAACCAGTCACGTCAACAAGTTGGACAAGGGTCAGAAAGTAGTATGAAACAGCGGAAGGTAAAGGAATGGTGGCGGTTTAGCTAAGTAAGTGATATGTAGGATTGCGAACGACTCTCAAAGGAAGGGAAATAAGTGAAGGAGTTGGATGATCAAGATAAGAAGATTACGATTCTTATCAATCCGGTCTGTTAGTCAATTGGATATGACACACCAATGAAAGAACAGGGATTTCCCAAGCAGTTCAAGGATGTTACGCACCAAGAGGAGGCTTAGGAGAGAAATCAGATATGACACACTGATTTTGTGATCGAAAACTCTTAAATTTCAAAAGAAAATTTTATTAAAAGATTCGATGAGAGAAAAGAATACAAGGATGTCCTAGGCCGTGTTTAAATAGAAACAAGTTATAAGTATCTGCATGAGGTCAAGGCTTGCATGGAAAGCACAGAGTTCCCACGCCATGCAAGACTTAACTACACGGTCAACAAGGCCATTTAATGTTAAGTTTGAACAAAAAATCGATAAATATGACAAAAACCAAGTTTTGGGCCACAAAATGGGCCTAATAATTTATATGTTAAGGGTCTTATGCAATTGGACATGTGTGTATACATTTGGGCCTCATCAAAAACCTATCTTGGAAAAATCTAATGAGAAAAACCCAAAAGAGGGAAAAAAAGAACAAAAATGTATTCTCTTCCCCATCACATAATTCAGCTAGCGTAAATCCTTAGTACCATACTCAATAGATAGGAATACGGCTTGGATGCATTGATGAACACCCCAATGTGGTCTTGGAGAGCATTGGTTCTGGCGCGGGTCAGAGGTCCCACCGGAACTCTCCGTAGGTCCACGTCCTTAGCTGAGGAAGTCCATGGTCAAATATAGGTCTTGGCCGTTGGCAAAGAGGTTCCTTGATTGTCCTCATGAAATTGACCAGGCTGCTGGGACAGGTGAGAACTGGGTCGTCTTCGTGGTTGATGTGGGTCAAAGGCTTGGTCGGAAACCAGGTCACGATCGCGGTCGAGAGCTGGGTCACTGTTGTGGTCGAGGGATGGGTCGCTGACGCGGTCAAGGGACGGGTCGCTAACGCGGTCGAGGGATGGGTAGCGGATGCGGTCGCGGATGCGGTCGAGGGACGGGTCGCTGACGCGGTCGAGGGCTGGGTAGCTGACGCGGTCGAGGGATGGGTCGCTGACGCGGTCGAGGGCTGGGTCGCAGACGCGATTGAAGGATGGGTCGCTGGTACAGCCTTGCATGTCCTCATGCTCGTCCAGAACCTCGACCTAGGTCGTTCGTGGGTAATGGCCACGGTCATTCTTTCGTTCGTCAGAACAACCGTTCGTTCCTTCTTCACGTTCGTCCGTTTGCTTGTTCTCATAGTCATCCGTCTTGTCCTGGGTCATGTCAAGTATTGTGGACAACGTTCGGTTCACCACTTCGGTCTGTCCGTCGGTCTTAGGATGACAGGTCGTTGAAAACACCAGCTTAGTTCCAAGCTTCTTCCATAGGGTTCGCCAGAAATGGCTAAGGAACTTGATGTCTTTGTTGGACACTATTTTGATGGGGATCCCGTGTAGCCCTACAATCTCACGGAAGAACAGACTTGCAGTCTGTGTGGCGTCATTGGTCTTGTCACAGGGGATAAAATGAGCCATCTTCGAGAACCTGTCTACTACAAAGAAAATGGAGTCTTTGTGGTTGATCTTAGGCAAGCGTAGCACAAAGTCCATAAAAATATCAGTCCAGGGAGTAGTAGGGATGGGTAAGGGAAGATATAACCCGTGGGGATGAACTCTGGACTTGGCCCGTTTTCAGACCAAGCTGCGGCTGCAATGGGCCTTGACGTCTCGCCAAAGATGGGAACAGTAGAAGTATTCCTTGAGTAGGTTAAGGGTCTTGGCCATGCCGAAGTGTCCCATCAAACCTCCTCCGTGGGCCTCTCTTAGTAGCAACTCCCGGGTCGATCCTTTCGGGTTGCATAGTCTCTGGTCTCTGAAAAGGAAACCATCAAACAAATAGAACTTTGAGTGGGTATCAGTGCCTGATTTTTGGAGTGCCTCCTTGAAGTCGTCGTCGTCTGCGTATAAGTCCTTGAGTAGCTTAAATCCGAGGAATTTTTCTTCCATGACCGAGATCAGGGAATGTCTTCGGGACAAGACATCTGCGACGATGTTTTCCTTCCCCTTCTTGTACTTGATCACGTAGGGGAATGTCTCGATGAATTCTAGCCAGCATGTGTATCGTTTCTTTAGCTTGTTTTAACCTCTTAAATGACGCATTCCCGAGTCAGAAGATAGTGCTGCCATACGTCCATTGCTCAAACAAGTGCATATAACTCCTTGTCATAGGCAGGGTAGTTGAGTGTGGGTCCGCTTAACTTCTCACTGAAGTAGGCTACGAGCTTCCCTCCTTGGGTCAGGACGGCTCCGATTCCGACGCCAGATGCGTCGCACTCCACTTCGAAGGTCTTCTGGAAGTCAGGTAGACATAGGACCGGGGCGTGGGTGAGCCGGTCTTTGAGCAGGTTAAAGGCTTTCTCCTGCTCGGGTCCCCAGCTAAATTCCCGATCCTTCTTGATCACAGAGGTCAGTGGGCTGGCATTCGTGCTGAAGTCCCTGACGAACCTCCGTTAAAAGCTGGCCAGGCCGTGGAAGCTCCTGACTTGGCTGATGCTAGTTGGCGTGGGCCAGTCTCGTATGGCCTTAATTTTGTCCTCGTCCACCTGTAGGCCTTGCGAACTTACGACAAAACCTAGGAAGACGACGTGGTCAGTGCAAAACGTACACTTCTTTAGATTGGCATACAACTTCTCCTCTTAAAGCGTACGTATAATCAACTCTAAGTGGGTGACGTGATTGGTGTATGAGGCACTATAAACGAGAATATCGTCAAAGTACAGAACGACGAACTTATTGATGTACGGTATAAGAACATGGTTCATTAGCCGGATGAAGGTACTCGGGGCGTTGGAAAGCCCAAATGGCATGACGAGCCACTCATATAGTCCTTGCTTGGTTTTGAAGGCCGTTTTCCATTCGTCGCCCTCTCTCATTCGGACTTGGTGGTAGCCGCTCTTTAAGTCGATCTTAAAGAAAATGGCGGCTCCACTCAGCTCATCCAGCATTTCATCTAGCCATGGTATAGGGTGCCAGTATTTGATGGTGATGTTGTTAATGGCTCAGCAGTCAACGCACATCCTCTACGATCCGTCTTTCTAGGGTACGAGCAGTACGAGAACCGCACAGGGACTGAGGCTTTCTTGGGATTAGCCTTGGTCCATGAGTTCTCGTACTTGGCGTTCGAGCTCTTTAGCTTCCTCTAGCTTTACTCGGTAGGCAGGACGGTTGGTCAACTGTGCTCCGGGGATGAATTTGATGTTGTGCTCGATTCCTCTGAGCGGCGGTAGTCCAGGTGGTATCTATGCGGGAAAAACGCCAGCGTAGGTTACCAGCAGTTTGGCGACTTCAGATGGGGGCGGCGGCTCGGTGCTGTCTGCGTGGAAGGACTCCTTGAAGATCATAAGGTCGACGGTAGTGTCGCCCTTACTTACTGCCTTACTAATGACCATGGAGTTCACGAGGAAATTCTCCTTCCGGGGTCCTTTGGAGTAATCCGTTCTCAGCTGGATCTCTCGGACTTGTTGTGGGGCGAGCGGTGCCAGATTATACATGTGCTTGTTATGGACAAAAGAATACAGGTTAGTCCGCCCATTGTGCGTGGATTTCCTAAAAAAACTGCCATGGACGTCCTAAAAGGAGGTGACCAGCTTGCATCGGGACCACGTAGCATAAGACCTGGTCGGTGTAACGGCATACGCTAACGGAAACTGTCACCTGGTCGGTTATGCATATCTCGTTCTTGTCATTGAGCCATATAAGCCCATAGGGCCGCGGGTGCTTGGTTCTCTCAAGACCGAGCTTATCAACCATGTATTCACTAGCGACGTTGGTACAGGAACCACCGTCGATAATCAGAGAACATATTATGCCCTTCACAGTTTACTTGGTATAGAAAATGTTCTCACGCTGGGTGATCTTGTCAGATCAAGATATGGTGTTGAGGACTCGTCGGAACATCAGGTGTTCTCCGGAATTGGGGTACTCTATGTCGTCCTCTGCTTGGTCGGTGTACTCTAAAGGCTCTTCTTCACCTTTGTCTGCAGATTCGTAATCACCGAATGGGGTTAGGATCATCATACGTTGGTTTGGACAATCTCGAGCCATGTGTCCGCGCCCATTGCATTTAAAACAGGTGATGTCTCGACATCTAAGGGCGGCTCCGGTGGGCTTGCTTGGCTGTTCTGCTCCAGACGCGGGTTGGGACGCTTTTTGGGGCCGGGTCTTGGCGCGCGGGTCGGCGCTGGGGCCAGGGTGCCGGTTGTACGGCTTGAGCCAGTTGGTCTTGGGCCCTTGGTAGCCAAGGACTTTCCTCTTATTAGCTTGTTCCACTTGGTTGGCTAATTCTCCGAGGTCGTGGTACGACTGTCTCTCGATCTTCCGGACGATCTTTTCTTAGAGCCCGTCAAGAAATTGGGCCATAAGACTCTCCGGGGAGTCTGTGATCTCTAGACGGTTCCTTAGGTGTTCGAACTCGTCGAAGTATTTGCTGAATGTCTTGGTGCCTTGGGTGAGCCGTCTAAAGCGTGTTTGTATCTCTCGGTGGAAGTGGGGCGGGATGTTACGTTTCCGCATAAAGTGCGTAAGTTTGTCCCATGAAGTTTGGGTCCGAATCGACTCCTCCTTCGTTCAGCAACTTCACGGTCCCACCAGGTCAGGGCGTGTTCCGTGAACTGAGCTGTCGCCAAAGCTAAGCGTCTCGGGTACTCGTATCGATAGTAATCGAACAGGAGCTCCATCTGTCGTTCCTAGTTGACGTGGTCTTCACCAGGAAGATCATGCGACCAAGACAGGGCAAGATGGTGAGCTAACACAGAATGTTTGGGAACGGATGGTTGAGGTTGTGGAACGGATGATCAGGTGAATGATCCGGCTGGTGGGGAATGAAATGAATGGTGAGACTCCAAAGTGATTAGGAATTTTGGATCACCAAGCTTGCTTGATTCGGATATGACACACAAAATCTAGGCAAGGGTTTCACAATATAGCAAGCAAGATATTACGCACTAGCAAGGGGATTGTGAGAGAATGAATCAAACAAGAAGAACTTGTAAAGGAAGTTATCTTATTAAAATTTTTTATTACATGATACAATGACCACGGCCTAGATGATATAAACTCGCAAGATAATTAAAAATTGCATGGTCAAATTGTCTTGCATGAAAGGCACAGACAACCAAGCAATTTAGAGAAAGACCAAGCAAAAAACAATGTGGTCAAAAACGAGTGAACTCACGCCAAAACAAGGGAATGGGCCGGGCCAAGAAGAAATGCCATCCAATTATGTCAAAGGCCTTATGGGCTTGATCCTTTTAAGAATGCACCAGGTCCCATTAAAAACCCATGTGAATAAAACTCAATGGGAAAAACTTCACATGGGAAAAGGGAACCAAGTGAACCCTTAATCCCAAACACATAAGCCCAATAATAACATGAAATGCACTTACACATATAAAGAAGAGAAATGGGTCAGAAATAACCCAATAGAGTCTTGAAGGGCTTTGGTCCAGGAACGGGTCATGGGACCAGGTGGAACGGTACATGGATCCGGAACAAGGCGGGACGGAACACGGGTCAAGGACCTGGTCGAGATGCGGGTCGATGGGTCGAGGTTGGTCGAGGTCCTGGTCGAGGCGCGGTCGACGGTTCGATGTTGGTCGAGGTCCTGATCAAGGCGCGGGTCGACGGGTCGAAGCTGGTCGAGGTCCGGTTCACGGCTTGGGTCGATGTACGGGCTGAGGCCTGAGTTGGCGTCCTGGTCGAGCCTCTGGTCGTGGTACAGTCTTCTTCATTGTCCCATGGGTCGAAGGCATGATAGCAGGACGAACGTGGTCCATCCTCCGGGTTGCTCCATCGTCCATCTAGCACCTCCCACGTCTGTGCATCCGTTTGTTGTTCCATACGGTCGTCCGTTCAGTTGATGATACGTCCTAAGAGATCGTTCAGCTGGTCATGGCCACGGTCGAAGTCACGTCCCATACGGTCGTCCGTCTGTTCGGGGACACGGTCAAGGCCAACCTCCATGCAATCGTCTGGATCAGCGACCAATCTCACATCATCCCCTCCCTCTTGAAGAGGATTTGACCTCAAATCCTGATTATCTGCACAAAAAAGAATTAAGTCAGTATTGTTAAAGCATGAACTCACAGAGTACTTACCTTGCAAATCCAGCTGGTAGGCATTGTCATTGATGCGCTTGACCACTGTGAACGGTCCATCCACTCGGGGCATTAGCTTGGAACGGCGTTTTTCAGGGAACCGGTCCTTACGAAGGTAGATCCAAACCTGGTCTCCCGGTTGGAAGGTAAGATTCCTTCGGTGCTTATCAACTGCCTTACCATACTTCTTAGTATTGGCCTAAATATTTGCTCGAGCTTTCACATGAATTTGTTTTAACAAACGAGCTTTTTGTTCTCCATCAAGACTAACACAATCACTCAAAGGAAAAGGCATTAGATCCAAAGGAGAAATAGGACTAAAGCCATAGACAATCTGAAATGGTGAATGCTTAGATGCTGAGTGAACCGAATGGTTGTATGCAATTTCTACATGCAGCAAATGTTCTTCCCAATTCCTATGGTTCTTTCCTAGGAATGCACGCAAAAAAGATCCTAAGGTCTTATTGACAACCTCAGTCTGGCCATCACCCTCAGGGTGGCAAGTTGTAGAAAAACATAATTTAGTACCTAACTTGGACCATAAGGTGTGCCAGAAATGACTTAAAAACTTAGTGTCCCTATCAGACACAATGGAATTAGGCATGCCATGCAATCTTACTACTTATTTAAGGAAAATATTAGCTATGTTCAATGCATCATCAGTCTTCCTCCATGCTATGAAATATTACATTTTAGAAAAGCGGTCAACAACAACAAAGATGCTATCCTTCCCATTACGAGTTCTAGGCAATTCTAATATGAAATCCATAGATAAATCTACCCAAAGATGCTCAGGAATAGGTAATGGGTGATATAAACCGTTAGGCAGAGTCATAGACCTAGCCTGCTTACACTTAACAATCGGTTGCATATCCTTTCTACTTCTTTTCTCATGTGTGGCCAATTGAAGTGTTCACGCATCACAACCAAGGTTTTGGACAAGCCAAAATGTCCCATAAGACCTCCTGCATGGGCCTCACGGACAAACAACTCCCTCATGGAACAGGATGGAACACATAGGCGGTTTTCATAAAACAAGAACCCATCCTGTATGAAATAGCGACCTGTAAGATTCTTTAAACAAGACTTATAGATTTCTCCATGGTCAGGTTCAGTTTTATAAAGTTCATTTGAAAGAATATGAGATTAAGAGATTTGTAGAATGAGAGAATGAGAGATTAGAGAGAATTAGATAATTAGAGAATTAGAGAAAAGAATAATTTATTAGAAAATGAGAATTATGAATTCTTATTTACAAAATGTGAAGGGAGCAAGGTATTTATAATATTCTAGTCTAGGCTTGTTTGGATACAAGGATAGCCTTATACATAAATGGCTTACAAGGATAACATAATTTTATAATACAAACAAGCTTTAGACTCTCTCTTTTACACACATATAATTCGCCATTTTATAGTCTTATTCTAAGGGTGTTTTGGCTGGTATAGCTTCCATCATACCTGTGGATGTTAGTAAATCTACAACATACTTCCTTTGAGAAAGAAAAAGACCTTCCTTAAACCTACATACTTCAATTCCTAAGAAGTATTTAAGTTCTCCTAAATCCTTTATATCAAAAACACTCTTTAAGTAATCTTTAGTAGAAGCAATACCAACACTATCACTACCAGATATGATTATATCATCTACATAGATAAGAATTACCACAAGGTTCCACTTCAGATCTTTTAAAACCTTTATCCATTAAGGTTACACTTAGTTTGTGGTACCAAGCTCTTGGAGATTATTTAAGGCCATAAATAGCCTTCCTTAGTCTTAGGATATTACCGCTTCCAACCTCATCTTCTAGGCCAGGTGGCGGTGACATGTAAACCTCTTCTTCTAGTTCACCTTGCAAGAAAGCATTCTTGACATCCATTTGCCACAATTCCCACTCAAGATTAGTAGCAACAGTAAGCACAACTTTGACAGAATGAAGCTTAGCTACAAGAGCAAATGTATCCCTATAATCCTCACCATATGTCTGAGTAAAACCCCTAGCTACCAACCTAGCTTTATATCTATCAATTTCACCATTGCTTTTGTATTTAATAGTAAAAATCCATTTAGAACTTACAGCCTTCTTTCCTTTTGGTAAAGTGGCTGAAGCATATGTACCATTCCTTTCCATAACTTGTTTCTCAGCTGAGATAGCTTCCCTCCATTCCTTTTTAGACATAGCTTCTTCATATGTCTTTGGAATCTGCTCATTATCAAGACTAGAAATAAAAGCAACATGATTAGAAGGTAAATGTGCAATATTACAAACTCCCTGATCATGATGAACTACAACATTTCCATTGTAGAAAACTGGTGGATTTCTTTGTCTTGTGCTCCTTCTTAAAACTGTAGGTGGAGCTTCCTCTTCTTCACTCAAAACTTCAATGAGAGTAGGTCTTGATCTTGTTGAACATGAGTAAAAGCTTCTCCCCCCCCCTTTGTTCAAGAGGAGGAAGACCAGGAGAATCAAGAGATGAGGAAGAATGTGAATCGGATGTAGCAGGGCCGGATGGACCAGCTGAGCCGGAAGGGCCGGGTCCGGTACAAGCGTGTGGATCGGCCGGACCTGAGTTGCCGAGGCTGTTTGCTACTGGGACAGGTGACTGTGGTGAAGAGGCTGTGTGTTGGCTACTTCCTATTCCAATACTCTCCAAGAGTTTCCTCAAGTATTCTGCTTGATCAGTTCTTGTTGATGAGATGTCTTTAAATTGCCCCAAGTTCCTTCTTCATAGAAACCTTTTTCTTCTTGGAACTTTACATCTCTAGACACCAAGACTCTTCTAGTCACTGGGTCATAACATTTGTATCCTTTTTGAGTAGATGAATATCCAATGAAAATAGCCTTAACAGTCTTTGGTTCAAGCTTGTTCCTTTGCTCCCTAGGTATTAACACAAAACAAACAGACCCAAAAACTTTCAAATGATCAATAGAGGGCTTAGTGTTGTTTAATACCTCAAATGGGGATAGATCTTCAAGGACTTTTGTAAGTGTCCTGTTGATTAAGTAGCATGCTGCTACAAGTGCATCCCCCCAAAATCGTTTAGGCACCTTCATGTGGAACATGATAGTTCTCACAACCTCCATTAGGTGCCTGTTCTTTCTTTCAGCAACTCTATTTTGCTGTGGAGTGTAAGGGCAGCTTGTTTGGTGCTCAATGCCATGTTTAGCTAGATGTTCCTGAAGTCTGGTACTAGTGTATTCCCCTCCATTATCTGTTCTAAAGCTTTTAATTCTTGCATTGTATTGGTTAGTAACATATGCTTGAAAGTTTAAAAATGCATCATAAACCCTATCTTTAGAACTAAGAAGAGTAACCCATGTATATTTGGACTTTTCATCAATAAATGTCACAAAATATTTATGGTTTTCTCTAGATGGAAATGAGGATGTCCAAACATCAGAATGCACCAATTCAAAACAATTTTCATATTTATGCATTGATTTTTCAAAAACTGTTTTACAATGTTTTCCAAGAATACATGAATCACACAACTCTTTAGGCATTTTTAAACCAGACACAATTAATTCAAGAGCTCTTGGATGAGGATGTCCTAGTCTAGCATGCCACAAATCAGAATCAGTACTAAATCTACTAGCATGAAAAGCCGATTCTAATTCACTACAACTAGCCATATTATCAAGCACATACAAGTCATCTTTTGTAGTTCCTTGTCCAAAGCATCTTCTAGTTTCAATATCCTGAAAATAGAAATCATTAGGACCAAATATAGCATGACAATTCAGGTCAGTAGTAGCTCTTTTAACTGAGAGCAAGTTTGAGGTAAATGAGGGCATATAAAATGCCTTAGATTCTTTATCAAACAATTTCAATTTTCCTATGACTTTGATTGGTACTTTAATTCCATTAGCAATAAGAACATTCCCTAGGGCAGGTTCTACATTCTCTAGCAAATCTAGATCACTTATCATGTGATGAGAAGCACCAGAATCAACCACCAAAGATTTAGGAGCATTTGATGTATAAGAAGTTTGAAAAGAAGCATGAAAAGTTTTAACCATCACATTGCTCTCCTTTATTGCCTTAATGAGAGCTTCCAAGTCTGATTTTGTCACAAAATCTGATGATTGTGACATGATGTTGGTGGCGGCTGAATGTCAAGAAGGACAACTGCTTACAACCGCCTTAGATGACACCATGCCGTGAGCTTGTCTGGCCGAGGACATGACCGGCTGTTGTGGAGGGCGTGATGCCCAAGATGGCTTCAGGTGAGGGTGAAGAAACCAGCAATCCTTCTTTGCATGACCATCCCTCTTGCAATGATCACAAAATTGCCTCCTCTTCCTAGAATCACTTGCTGGCCTGAAGAAACTTTTGTGAGCAGCAACTAGTTCAGCTTTGTTGCCAAACAATCCATGTGATCCTTGCTCCTTTTGAATTTGAGCACACACTTCCTCTAAGCTAGGCAACTTATCAGACCTGAGAATATGCTTAATAAGATCTGAGTAAGTAGAATTAAGAGTTAAAAGTAACCCAAACACCTTATTTTGTTCCTTTCTTTCAAGGAGTACAAGGGGTTCAATAGTGGCTGGCCTTAGCATTTCTAGCTCAGCCCATAAAGCTCTGAATGAGCTATAGTGCTTTGTGAATTCAGCATCCTCCTGCCTTAATTCATTCAAAGCTTTCTTCACTTCAAAAATTCTCAAAAGGTTTCTGGTGTTTCCATACACCGTAAGCAAAGTGTCCCAAAGATCTTTTGCATTTTCACAAAAAGAATAAGCTTCTAAAAGATCACTAGCAAGAGAATTTTGTAATATAGAAAGTACCAACTGATGTTCTTGGTACCATTTGGCTTGAGCTGCATCACTCACTTCAGCCACTTCATTGTCTTCAATGCCATTTGTGGCAATGTGGTTCCAAAGACCTTTACCACCTAATGTGGTTTTCATGGTCCTGGACCACAAGAGATAGTTTGCTCCATGTAAAATCACTGGAGCTCTAAGAGATGTTTGAATCTCCATTGTAGGCAGCCTTGGTTACAAAGATCAAGTGGTCGCTTGGTTACTTGATCCCCTGTTTGCTCGGTCGCTTGATCACGGACAAGATACTAGGCTGTTTGTGGTTGGTCACGGCTGGTCGGAAGGCTGCTGGTCGGGACAAACTAAACACACGCGGCCTGTCCCAATCCGATTGCTTCTTGGTCGGAACAGAGTTCCTTGATTCCTGCACAGGTAAGCAATACAACTTGGAAGAACAAGAGATTATATGTCAGGCAGGGATGAAATCAACCAAGAACAATTAAAAATTGCTTAGTAAAAAATCTTCACCAGCAAAAAAAATTGGCGCCAAAAAAAGAACAACCACTAACTACCTAAAACAACCTGTAACCTTTCCTAACAACTCAAATAACAAGAATTGTAACAGTTTAAAAACTACCAAATTTTATCTTATCAAGATTCAACAACCAAAATTTGAATTTAATCAACTATAACAATTTATGAATTCAAGAAATCAATTTAAAAGCGTTTCAAAACCGAACAAGGAATTCTAGAAAATTAATCTTGAAACCTTAAACCTATTGGATTGAACTGAATTTTCGTAGAAATCCTCAAAAGACACTTTTCGTAGAAATTTCCAGATTCAAAGAATTAAAGAAAACTGAGAAAGAATTAGAATTATATCACCAGGATCTTGATATAGGTGATTTCGGACGTCTCTGAGGAAAACTTCAAGAAAACCCTTTAAACAGAAACTAGACTCAAGGAGCTTCAGTTTAGGCTTTTGAAAATCATGATTTGAAGAAAAATTGACGTCGAGATGACCTGGGGAATGTAGAGGTTCGAAACGAACGCGATCGCGAATACCTCTTGAAAGAAAATTCGTAACGTTTGATTCCCTGGGCAAAATGATGCGATTCAAACGGCAGTGGATTCAGAATTCGCCGTTGCACAATCCAGAGAAAGCAGATCAACAAAAGCAGTTGTGGTTCGGCCGTAATTTGAATTACAAGATAACGTTAGAAATTGATCTAGAAACAGATGAAGAACAAGATGGATTCTTGTTGAATCAATGAAAGAATGATGAAATTTGCCCAGATTTGATGTAACGTGGCTCTGATACCATGAAAGAATATGAGATTAAGAGATTTGTAGAATGAGAGAATGAGAGATTAGAGAGAATTAGAGAATTAGAGAAAAGAAAGATTTATTAGAAAATGAGAATTATGAATTCTTATTTACAAAATGTGAAGGGAGTAAGGTATTTATACTATTCTAGTCTAGGCTTGTTTGGATACAAGGATAGCCTTATACATAAATGACTTACAAGGATAACATAATTTTATAATACAAACAAACCTTAGACTCTCCCTTTTACACACATATAATTCGCCATTTAATTAGAACTAAAGGCTTTCATAAATTCATCACTTCTTCTTCATTCCAACATCCTTCATATGCTCAAATCCCATAAGTTTAACTTCTAAAGTGGACAAGAGAGCAAACCTGCGTGACAAGGCATCGGCAACCACATTTTCTTTGCCTTGCTTGTACTTTATGACATATGGGAATATCTCTATGAACTCCATCCACTTACCATGACGTTTGTTCAGTTTATGTTGGATTTTGAGGTGCTTGAGTGATTCATGGTCTGTGTATGACAAACTCCTTGGGCCACAAGTAATGTTGCCAAGTTTGCAAGGAACGAACAAGAGCGTACAACTCTTTGTCATATGTTGGATAATTCAAGGTGGCACCTCCAAGTTTTTCACTGAAATTGGCTATGGGTTGCGGTCTTGCATGAGGAAAGCTCTTATTCCAATACCTGAAGCATCACACTCAATTTCAAACGTGTTAGAAAAGTTAGGCAATGCTAAAAGCGGTGCATTGGTAAACTTGTCCTTGAGTGTTTGGAATGCCTCCTCTTGCTCCTTATCCCATTTGAATCCTACATCCTTCTTGATCACCTCAGTTAGTGGTGCGACCAGAGTGTTGAAGTCCTTGACAAAGCGCCTATAGAACCCTGCCAGGCCATGGAAGCTACGAACTTCTCCCACGGTCTAGGGACTAGGCAAATCACGGATAGCACAAACCTTCTCCTCGTCAACCTTTACATCTGCAGTACTCACTACAAAGCCTAGAAAAACGATGTTATTCGTACAAAAAGTGCATTTCTTCATATTAGCATACAATTTCTCCTTTATAAACACTTCTAAAACCAGTTTCAAATGATGGACATGATCATTTGTGTTCTTGTTATACACTAGAATGTCATCAAAATGTCCTATAAATTCCCTAAGTACATGGTTCATCAATCTCATAAAGGTACTAGGCGCATTTGTTAAACCAAAGAGCATGACTAACCACTCATACAAACCATGCTTAGTCTTAAAAGCTGTCTTCCACTCATCACCCTCTTTCATCCTAATCTGATGATACCCACTTCTAAGATTTATCTTAGAAAACAACCTAGAACCATAGAGTTCATCAAGCATATCATCTAACCTAGGGATAGGGTGGCGATACTTTAACGTGATATTGTGGATTGCCCTGCAATCAACACACATGTGCCAAGTCCCATCCTTTTTAGGAACGAGGAGGACAGGCACGACACATGGACTCATGCTCTCACAGATGTGTCCTTTGGCCATGAGCTCATCAACCTGTCTTTGAAGCTCCTTGGTCTCCACGGGGTTGGTGCGATAAGCTGGCTGGTTTCGTATGGTGGCTCCCGGGAACAGATCAATCTGGTGTTCTATCCCACATACAGGCGGTAGGCCATTGGGACACTCCTCTGGGAACACGTCCTAGAATGCCTGCAAAAGATCTCTCAATCTGCTCAGGAGGACCGGCTCAGGGTTAGTAGAAGTAAGCACATGTTCCTTGTAGATAAGCATAAGGATTGGGTTCTTAGTACTTAGGATGCGCTTAACCTCACTAGACTTAAGATAAAAATTGGTTTTAGCTTTAGGTGTCTTAGGTTTACCGGTTTCTTTCTTTTGGTTCTTAAGATGCATTTGATCAAGGTATACGTCATGTGGTGACATAGGGATAAGAGTGGTCTTACGGCCTTTGAAGGTGAAGTAATGGCGGTTGATGTAACCATCATGGGTCACCTTCCTGTCTGATTGCCACGGCCTTCCTAAAAGTATGTGACCGGCTTCCATCGGAAAGATGTCACATAGGACCTCATCCTTGTACTTGCCTATCTCTATGGGCACTTTGACTTGATGGGTCACTTTCAAATCGCCAGTGTCATTGAGCCACTGGAGGGGGTATGACTTTGGGTGTGGTAGCTCCTCAAGTCCTAACTTCTTGACCATAGACTCACTAGCCATGTTAGTACAACTACCACCATCTATTATTAAACTACATACCTTACCCTTAATCAAGCAGCGGGAATAAAAGAGATTCTCCCTTTGATCTGGGTCATCAGCCTTAGCATTAATACTTAGGGACCGTCTGGCTACGAGGAGTTGGCCTGAAACTGGTGGTTCCTCTTCTCCACCAGTTAGGGGGTCAAAGCTCTCCTCTTCCTCAGACTGGATCTCCCCATCCTCCTTGAGAATCATGGTCCGCTTGTTTGTGCACTCATTCGCATAGTGGCCTAAACCTTGGCATTTGAAACAGCGAATGTCCCTGGTCCTTGCTGGTCGTTCCTCGGCCTTGTTCTTGTCCGGTCTAGGTGTAAAATTATTGGAAGCGGCCCTAGACGTGGACAGCTTAGTGTCAAAGGTCCGAATAGGTTTGAACTCCTTATTAAAGGTTATCTTGGGATCTACGGTACTTGAACCAAAAGAACGAGTGTTAGTTCTTCTTTTAAGTTGTTGCTCAATAAGTAGAGCCTTATGCAACATTTCCTTTAATTCAACATAATGTTGCATTTCTAGTCTATCTTGAATCTCTTGGTTGAGTCCACTCATGAAGCGGGACATGGTGGCTTCACAGTCCTCTGTGACACCGGCTCTAATCAAGAGCATCTCCATCTCCTTGAAGTAATCATCCACACTTCTATTGCCTTGTTGAAGATGTCTCAGCCTCTGATGAAAATCCCTACCCATGAGAAACTTTAGTTCCTCCCATGTTTCAATAGGATAATCTCCATTGATCCTCCTAGAATCACCACTTGATCCCACCAACTCAAGGCATAGTCATAGAATTCTGTCACAGCAACATTAACCTTGTTAGTTTCATTATAATATTGATAATTAAAAACAATATCTATCTTGGTTTCCCAATCAAGATAAATAATGGGATCATTATAGCCATGGAAAGCAGGTATTTTAAGCTTGAGGTTGTTGCTCTGGTCCGGCTGAAGGGGTAGGTTGGGAACCCTTGGGTCACGGTGGCGCCTTGGTCTACCAGGGATTTTGTGGTCTGAACCGCCTGACTGTTAGAACCGAGCTGCTGCTTCATCTCCCACATAAGTTCTACGGCCCAAACTTCCTGCATCAGAAATGTGCCCTTGTGGTTCAGGCGTGAGAATACGGACGCGTCTAGGGGGTGTGGGAATAGGTTCCTCTGACGCGGTTATGGTGCGAGCAAGGAAGCACATGGAGACTCAACAGACAAGGAGACACAAGAGGAGGACACCCACAATGAAGAAACCCCTTCAATGATGCCAATATGAGATGATCAAGGAGATAGTGTCAGCTCGACTAATCAAGAAAGAAACTATGAAAGAGAATCAGAATTATGGATTGGACCAACAACAAGAGCAAGCAGTAAAGCACAAAAAAAAGATCCTTCAAATTCTAATTGAAGACGTGGGAAAGGAAGAAAAAGAGGCAAAAACTAAACCAGCTTGTTGGTTTAATTTGTTTCTAGTCAATTACTTAGATTAAACCAATAGGGTTAGAATTAAAAATAAACCCGGTTCATTAAAATTAAACAAGTTAGGATAGATTGTTGATAAAGATATATAATTCAGATATATTCCTTTAGGATTATATTAGATTAGATTATATTAGATTAGATTAGATGGAATATGTTATTTTGGCATAATCTTTCTAGGTCTTTTTGCCTATAAAAAGGCATTCACCCCCTCAATTGGAGGAGACACAATTTTCTTATCAAAAGTATAATAGAGAGACTTTTTCTTCCTCTTGCTTTCTTTGTTCAGCACAAGAACATTGACTAATCACTAAAAGGGTAGAGTAATCTACTATGATATTCCATAGCTCTATAGCAGGGTGAACCTGTGTTATTGAAATCCATAAACTCCTCCACTTGCGCCTGATTGGAGAGCTAGTAGCCTCCAGTTCTTCATCCCTACCAGACGTCAATCTAATCTAAGTGCTAGTAGCCTTAGATTCCATCATTCAATCAATTTTCTAGAGAGTTAGTAACCTCTAGAGACTCATCATCCTACCCTCAAGAGATCCTTCCGAATCAGACAGATCCAAGGACACACCAAGTGGTATCAGAGCCAACATGACGGCTAGGGTTTGTCGAAATCTAATCGATTTCAATTCATTCCATCAGATCACATCGCATTTATTTTCTTAAATACTTCTTTTCTTTCTATCTATTGTAAATCAGTTGAGCCTCTCCTCAGTTAAAAAAAAAAAGAAAAAAGTAAGAAAGAGCAGAGGAGTAATCTTGCTAGGAGTTGGTTAATAAGTGATGAGGACATCGTACCACGGAGTGTACCACGAGTTCCACCAGGACCTTTGACACGTTACAGGGCACGAGCTTTAGGAGACAAGTTCAACCAGCTAATGGAGCATGCAGACGACCAGGAGCTAACGGATGAGGAGCCACCAGACGGCTCAGAAGATCAGCAGGATCCGTTCGTCTCAGCTAAGGAGCATTGGAGGTTCCTGCTCGAAGACTCT
Source organism: Streptanthus diversifolius (assembly GCA_039880935.1). Classification (NCBI taxonomy): domain Eukaryota; kingdom Viridiplantae; phylum Streptophyta; class Magnoliopsida; order Brassicales; family Brassicaceae; genus Streptanthus; species Streptanthus diversifolius. The sequence goes on from JAXGFM010000001.1 coordinate 6,473,834, forward strand.
TCCACCTCCGGTGTCTTTACCATCACCATTCGGTAAAGACACCAAAAGACGTGCTAGGAAATTGTACTCTTTTTCCTATCTTGGTTTTGTCCCACTGGGTTTTCCGGATAAGGTTTTAATGAGGCAACACTCTTAGTGCGCATGACGGCGAAGACTTGTTCACATAATCCGACTCCTTCACAAGTCTTAGTTAATTCGGCCTTAGTCCTCTACAAGGCTTATCTATCCCATTTCTCTCTTATTTAGACTAAGTATAAGTTTAGGGCCTTCAGCCCATATTTTTATGTTTAAGTCATTAGGACTTAAGCCCATTGTTTTCTACAGCAAAAAGAACTACATGCTGTTTTCTACTTGTTATTTTGGGTAAACATCATGTTGTTTACCCTAAGTTGTAACCACAAGGCCTATATAAGCCTCATTACTTACAAGTCATAATACAACTCGAATTTTAAAGAAACAAAACCCTAGACTCCTTTGTCTTTGACGGCTGCATACTCCTTCGGAGAGCTTGCCCACGATTCTTCTTGTTCCAAGAAGAATAACCTGGTGTATCACAAGTCTTCCGCAGCTTGTGTGGTCCTTTTTCAACCCACCCATTCCATCCGACTTGCTCCTGAAGGTCTCGAGTTTCTCGATCAACAGTTGCACCACCACTTTAGCTCACATCATCTGGTATCAGAGCCTAAAAAGCTCTTAAACATCAGGTTGATTATATCCTTGTTTATTTTTGCGATTTGTTGTTGTTTTATCCAACAGTTTTTGGGCTTTTGATTTTGTTCTTTTCTCTTTCCCCTTGAGGTTCTCGGTAAGAAAGAGAAGATTCAAGTCATCTACCACAAACAATCCACACAAAAAAATACAAAAAAATCAGGTTCTATCATTCCATTGTTTTTGTTTTATATTATAAAAAAAAAAATATATATAAGAAAATTTGCTTGTTTCATTGTTTGATATTGCTAGAAATTTTTTTTAAGAAAAGAAAAAAACAAAATATATTTTGTTTAGGTTGTATAAAATCAAATAGAAAATTTTTAGAAACACACATAGAACACCTTTCACATACCTGAAATCCCTAAGAAATTGTGTGTCGATTGTTCTTGTTAGGTCTCTTAGTTGCCAAGTCATAGGGCTGTCTCCATGTCCAGCCGCTTGTGTTTTAGGTCTAGGGGTTCTGTGCTCGCGTCTTGTACCAAGCCGTGAGCCGCCTTCGGTCTAGTGTCTCCAGGTCACGTCTAGGTTTAAGTAGCTTCGTCCCGCGTGTGTCCCGTACCCTTAGGTCCAAGCCGTGAGTAGCTGCGTCTAGTCCTAGGTGTACCCGCGTGTGTCTAGTTTGTTAGTCCGAGTAGTTGTTGGTCTAGGTCGTGTTTGTCCCGTGTGTGTCGAGTACCTGTCCCGCGAGCATCTAGTGTGTGTTCCCCTACCCGTCGCGCGTGTATATTCTTCTAGTGTCTGGTCGTGTCCTGAACCGAGTAGCATCCTAGGTCGCGTTTTAGGTTTACCGTGAATGCAAGTTCGCTAGCCTGGTTGTCCTTAGTACCGCGTCCCACCGATCACTAGCATTCAACTGTCCCGCGACCACCCTAGTTAGCCAGCGTACCGCTCCTTGCCGAGCCTGTCCCTTGCGTCCCACGTAGCCGCCCAGCCGCGTGTAGATAGGATCGATTAGGTTCATTCTAGTGTCTAGGTTCTTAGCTTAGGGTTTCTAGGAAGATTAGGCAATTACATTTAGTTTTAGGAAGTTTTCCTTAGTGTTTTAGTTAGTTTCCTTAAGTTTTTTTCGGCAATATAATTAATTTAGGAAATCTGTCTAGCTAGTTTTAGGAAATTTTCTAGGTGTTAGTAGATAAATATTTAGTTTCCTTTTAGGAATTAGGAGATATTTAGATTTTATTATCCTAGATATCTAGTCTTTAATTTTTAGAATTTTTCCATATCTTAGTTAGGGAAATATATCCTTAGGTTATTCTCCATATTTTTAAGTTTTCATTCTAGACTTCGGAAGTTTTCCATATTATTTTATTTCCTTTTGTGTATTTTAGGAAATTTTCATTTAATTTTTATTTTTTTTGTTTTATTTTCCTTTTTTATAAATAAAATAAAATAAAATAATATCTTTGGAAATTTTCCACATAAGGAAAGTTTCCAAATCTGCAAGTTTCCCGAAAAGGAAACTTTCCATTTTTTAAAATTTTCTTTTCCTCAGAAAGGGAAATATGTCAGGTCGAGACGAGTCTCCGTCTGGGCAATCCGATCCAACAGTGATGCAGATGCTGCAAACAATCACTGCCCAGATGACCACCTTCACGACTCGTCTTGAGCGTTTGGAGGATCCGGCACCCGCACCAGCCGCGCACACACGCCACCATCACCGGCAAGATCCACATCAGTACCAGTATGATCGACCCGAGGTGTCCCATCGAGGTCTAGGGAGAGACCCCTACTACGACGAGCCACCGCTGGCACCCAGGCAACCAGCCGGCCACCACGACATTAAGCTCAACCCACCCCCTTTCTCAGGAAAGCTAGACCCCGAAGAATACCTAGACAGGGAGCGTCGAACGGAGTTAATCTTCGACTACTACCACTACAACGAGGAACGCAAAGTAACCCTAGCGACAGCCCAGTTTACCGACCACGCACTGGCATGGTAGGACCGCGAGTTAGCCACTCGCAGGAGAGCGAGAATGGGAGCTCTCACATCCTGATTCGAGTTTACTCAGCTGATGAGGCGACGCTATGTTCCACCCCACTTCCACCGAAAGCTGCAGCGACGATTCAGACGCCTTACCCAAGGCAGTAAATCAGTGTCTGAGTATTTCGACGAGTTCGAGCATCTTCGGAACAGGCTCGAAATGGATGACTCAGAGGAAAGCCTCATGGCTCAGTTTATCGACGGACTACATGAGTCGATAGCAAGAAAAAATGAGCTGCAAACCTACCACGACCTTGGAGAGCTCTTCCATCTGGCCGTTCAGATCGAGAAGAGCAACCGGCGCAAGTTTTCAGCGCCTATCCGACCTAAGGGTACTTGGGGTACTGGCCCCAAGGCATTTGACCGCACTGCTTCCACCAATGACCCACGGCAAAAGGGAAGAGCCGTGGATAGCAATGTGCCTACCAAGGCACCCATGACGGCTACCAGACCTGCTCCACAGGCATCTAACGCAGGTCAACGCCAGAAGAGCAGTGCCATCACGTGTTTTAAGTGCAAGGGTAAAGGGCATATTTGTCGTGAATGCCCCAACCAGAGAACCATGATCTTGACTGCTTCCGGAGATTATGACTCCGCAGACGAGCAAGAGGAGGAACCATTCACGACAGACCCTATGTCTGAAGGGGAAGTCGAGTACGCTGACTCAGGCGAGATGTTGATGATCAGGAGAGGTCTCAGCTCACGCCTAGATCAAGAGGAAATAGAGCAGCGCGAGAACATTTTCCATTCAAAGTGTACCATCCTCGGGAAATTCTGTTCTCTGATCATTGACGGCGGCTCCTGCACTAATGCCGCTAGCAAGTACATGGTAGAGAAGCTCGGATTACCTGTGACGAAACATCCAAAGCCCTACAGATTTCATTGGCTTAACAACAAGACGGAGCTGTACATCTCCGACCAGGTCCGAGTTTCTTTCAGCATCGGACGATATCAGGACCAAGTTTTATGCGACGTCGTTCCCATGTCAGCTGGACATCTCCTATTGGGACGACCCTGGCAGTTCGATAAGGAGACCACTCATAATGGACGCACAAACTTTTACTCATTCGTCCACGATAAACGTAGGTACAACCTGGCACCTATGTCCCCTCAAGAAGTGCACGACATGCAATCAAAAATGGCAAAGGATCAGCATGCCAGAAAAGAGAACTTCCTCGTCAACGTAGCAGACATGAGGAAGGCGACAAGTACCACAGGCACTCAGCTCGTTCTCATGCTCTATCAGGAGGTCTTGAGCGCATCCGAGGCCACCAACACCCCCTTACCTGCGGATGTCCAGGCACTCCTGGACAAGTACTCGGACGTCTTCCCAGACGAGATTCCGGCTGGACTGCCACCTCTCAGAGGTATTGAGCATCACATCGATTTCATTCCCGGAGCCCAGCTGCCAAACAAACCAGCCTACAAAGTTACCCCAGAGGAAGCAAAAGAACTTGAGCGACAAGTTCAGGATCTCATGGCTCAAGGCTACGTCAGAGAAAGTCTTAGTCCCTGTGCCGTTCCCGTCCTCCTTGTGCCAAAGAAGGATGGAAGTTGGCGAATGTGCGTCGACTATCGTGCCATAAACAACATCACTATTAAATATCGGCATCCAATCCCGCGTCTTGACGATATGTTAGATGAATTGAGCGGAGCATCTATCTTCTCAAAAATTGATCTCAAGAGCGGATATCATCAAGTTCGCATGCGAGAAGGTGATGAATGGAAGACGGCTTTCAAGACCAAGCAAGGACTCTACGAGTGGTTAGTGATGCCCTTCGGCCTATCCAACACACCCAGCACCTTCATGCGTCTCATGAACCAAGTACTTCGACCATTCATATGCAAATTCGTCGTGGTCTATTTTGACGACATACTCGTCTACAGTGCGTCTTATTCCGACCACTTGGGGCATTTGGAGACAGTAATCACGACACTTCAAAAGGAGCAGCTCTACGCCAACCTTAATAAGTGTACTTTCTGCACGGATCAGGTCGTCTTCCTTGGATTCGTCGTCAGCTCGCAAGGGCTTCGAGTTGACGAAGAAAAGATTCGTGCCATCCAGGAATGGCCCACGCCAACCAATGCCAGCCAAGTTTTGAGTTTTCATGGCTTGGTAAGCTTTTATCGCCGATTCGTACGAGACTTCAGTACGATCGCCAGCCCGTTGACTGCAACCATCAAGAAGAACCAGGATTTCCGGTGGGGCCCTGACCAAGAAAAGTCGTTTCAGCTGTTAAAGGAGCGCCTCACACAGGCACCTGTCCTGACATTACCGAATTTCGTCAAGACTTTCGAGGTAGAGTGCGACGCTTCAGGTGTAGGCATTGGAGCAGTCCTGACACAGGGTGGAAAACCAATTGCCTACTTTAGTGAAAAATTAAGCGGCGCAGCTCTCAACTACCCCACGTACGATAAGGAACTGTACGCATTGGTCCGAGCCTTGCAGACCTGGCAGCATTACTTGCTCTCTCGAGAATGCGTTATACACACGGACCATCAGACACTTCAACACCTCAAAGGACAGACGACCCTCAAGAAAAGACACGCCCGATGGCTGGAATTTACCGAGACATTTCCGTATGTCATCAAGTACAAGAAGGGTACGGACAATGTCGTCGCAGATGCGCTATCACGCCGACACAGCTTGATCTCGGTCATGGAGTCAAAGGTTATGGGATTTGAAATGCTCAAGGACCTTTATGCTGAAGACCACGATTTCAAGGAAGCTTTTAAGGAACATGGGCAGGGCAAGTACACCCGCTTCTAGTTGTTTGACGGATTCCTCTTTAAGGACAAGCGTCTTTGCATTCCAAGAGGATCAGTTCGCGAACTCCTTCTCAGAGAGGCTCATGGAGGCGGATTAATGGGGCATTTTGGCGTCGCCAAGACCTTGAGCATGCTCAAGGAGCACTTCTACTGGCCACGTCAACGCCGAGATGTGGAAGCCCATTGCGAGAAATGCCTAGTCTGCAAACGATCTAAGTCTAAGATGCATCCCCAAGGCCCTTACACACCACTTCCAGTTCCGTCATCTCCTTGGACGGATATCTCCATGGATTTTGTCCTTGGTTTACCCCAAGTCCATCACAAGGATTCCATCCTCGTCGTCGTCAACCATTTCTCGAAGATGGCACACTTCATACCCTGCAACAAAACGAACGACGCCATTCAGACAGCAAATTTGTTCTTCCGAGAGATCGTCCGTCTACACGGCATTCCGTGCACCATTGTGTCCGACAGAGACACCAAGTTCCTCAGTCATTTCGGGCGGGTTCTGTGGAAGAAATTTGGCACCAGTCTACTATTCTCGACGACATATCACCCACAGACGGATGGTGTTATGAGCCTTGGTCATCTGGCCGTGTAAGGTCGCCGGAGAGGTTAGGGAAAGGTTAGAAGCGGCAGCTCGGTCGAGGGTTAGGTCATGGCGGACGGACGCGGGCGAGGTAGCGGGCGAACGTACGAATGGTAGAACGAACAAGGAAGGTCCTGCGGGTGAGGACCCGAACGGCAGGGCGGCCTGGTGACCGTGGGGGCTGATGAAGGACGACCTGGGGATGGAAACGCGGACGGCAGGACGACCTGAGCGACGGAACGGACGAACGGTGGGTGGTACGGACGGTGTGGTCAACGGCTAACGAGGCAGATTGGTGAAGCGGCTAAGTTGAAAGATGGGGGCTTTGTGGCCGATTTGAACGAGGGATAGGAGGCAACTCACTAAGCTATGACTGGCTTAGATACAGCATTTCCAAGAAGAGAGACACACTCAATCTTCAAGGATCACTCACTCTCACTTGGAGACACACTCAACAAAGAGAAAGGAGAAAGACCAAAGCGGCCGTTTGATGTTTAGGGTTCATAATTGTCTGCCTAGAAATGAGAGTGAGTTTGCCTTTTTATAGGCTACATGCTTAAGTCATAGACCTAGTTGACCGTGGTCAACAAAACATTCAAAACCCCAAAATAAAGACTAAGTCTTAAAAGAAATACAAAGGCTAACATGTGCCTAAGGATAGAAATCAAACCTAATTGATTTAAGGGACATATCCACAATAAATCAATGGGACACTAGGCTTGATGCCTTAGATTTTCAGGTCTCATTAAAAACCTTTCCAAGAAACCATTATGGTAAACTTAGAAAGGAAAAGAGTACCCTAATCACCTAAGGTCTTTAGAAGTGCCCTTACTCATGGATAGTAAGGACACACAAGACCTTATCCCTAAGGCTGTGTGCATGAGTGTCTTGGTCAGAAACACTCAGCTGAACATGATCAGGAGGCCGGTTCCTGCCTTCAACCTCCTCTTCCTCTCCAAGGCCGGATGCATGAGCTAGAGCGGCTTCCACTTGGCTTCCTTGGGCATGATCTCCTGTGCTCTGGTCTTGGACTCCCTGAGCGGCTCTGCTCCTGGTCATAATGCGGTGGGACACATAAGGGGTGGTATGGCCTTCATCCTCCAAGTATCTGGTCGGTGTAGCTTGGATGACCCCATCATCCCCACCCTCTTCAAGTGCTTTGGTCTCCAAAGAACCAATATCCTGTGCATCAAAAGGAGATAGATCAGAAACATTAAATGAGGAGGACACATTGTACTCACCTGGCAGCTTGAGTCTGTAGGCATTGTCGTTGATGCGTTCCACCACTTGGAATGGGCCGTCTCCTCTGAAGTCTAGCTTGTGCTTGCGCTTGTTGGGGAAGCGCTCTGGCCTTAGGTGTAGCCACACCCAATCTCCTGGTTGGAACACCAGCTGCTTCCTTTTCTTGTTGATCCTAGATCGGACCTGATCATTCCTCTTCTCAATGTTGTCATGCACTTGTTCAAAAATCTTCTTCATGGCCGCGGTTTGGCCTCTCCCTCAAGGTCCATGGTCTCGGTTGGTGGCAAGGGTGTCAAGGTCAGGGGAGTGTCTGGGTTGCGGCCATACACAGCTTCAAAGGGTGACATGCCTGTAGTTGAATGCTTAGCGGAATTATAGGCAAATTCCACCAATGGCAAGCTCTCCACCCAAGTAGTCAAATGTCTTCCCACGGTTGATCTCAGCAATGCTCCGAGGGTGCGGTTGACCACCTCAGTCTGTCCATCGGTTTGAGGATGGCATGTGGTAGAGAACAACAGCTTGGTACCCAGCTTCTTCCATAGGGTCCTCCAGAAGTGTGACAGGAACTTTGTGTCACGGTCAGACACAATAGTTCTTGGAATGCCATGGAGTCTCACCACCTCCCTAAAGAACAATGTGGCGGTTTGAGAAGCATCATTGGTCTTTGAACAGGGAATGAAATGGGCCATCTTGGAGAAGCGGTCCACCACTACAAACACTGAGTCCTTGTGCTGAATCTTGGGCAATCCCAAAACAAAGTCCATGGAGATGTCTACCCATGGAAGAGTAGGGGCAGGCAGGGGCATGAACAGGCCGTGAGGATGGAGTCTTGACTTGGCTCTCCTGCAAGTGATGCACCTATCACAGTGAGTGGCTACCATCTTCTTCATCTTTGGCCAGTAGAAGTGTTCTTTAAGAACACTAAGAGTCTTCTCCACTCCAAAATGTCCCATAAGACCACCTCCATGAGCCTCCTCCACTAGCAACTCCCTCATTGATCCTTGGGGAATGCACAGACGCCTCTCTTTAAACAGATACCCATCATGAATGAAGAAACGTGTGTAGGCTCCTGTCCCATGTCCTTCATACGCGGCCTTGAGGTCTGGGTCTTCAGGGTACAAAGTCTTCAAGTGTCCAAATCCCATAACCTTAGCATCCATGGTAGAAATCAAGGTGTGCCTCCTTGACAAAGCATCCGCCACTACATTCTCCTTTCCCTTCTTGTATTTGATCACATAAGGGAAGGTCTCTATAAACTCCAACCATCTAGCATGCCTCTTCTTCAACACGGTCTGGCCCCTCAGGTGCTGCAAGGTCTCATGATCAGTGTGGATTACACACTCCCTAGCCAAGAGATAGTGCTGCCATGTTTGCATGGCCCGGACCAATGCATACAACTCCTTGTCATAGGCTGGATAATTCAGGGTGGCTCCGGTTAGTTTCTCACTGAAATAGGCCACGGGCCTTCCTCCTTGGGTGCCCCTATGCCTACTCCGGAGGCGTCACACTCCACTTCAAATGTTTTCTCAAAATTAGGTAGAGCAAGGATGGGCGCATGGGTCAGCTGGTACTTAAGGTTCAAGAAGGCTTGCTCTTGCAACTCTCCCCATTCAAAACCGGTATTCTTCTTGATCAAGGAGGTCAGGGGTGCAGCCAAGGTACTGAAGTCCTTCACAAAGCGTCTATAGAAGCTGGCCAGCCCATGGAAGCTTCTGACTTGGCTGATTGAAGTCGGTCTAGGCCAGCTGAGGATGGCCTCTATTTTCTCCACATCTACTCTCAGTCCCTGTGAGCTAACCACAAAGCCAAGGAAAACAACCTCATCTATGCAAAATATGCATTTAGACAAATTGGCAAACATGTGTTCTTTCCTAAGAGTTTCTAAGACCTGTTCTAAGTGCAGCACATGATCAGTCAAGCAAGAGCTATATATCAGAATATCATCAAAATAAACTACCAAGAACTTGCCCATAAAGGGTCTAAGGATATGGTGCATGAGGCGCATGAAAGTGCTTGGGGCATTGGAGAGGCCGAATGGCATGACTAGCCACTCATACAAGCCATGCTTGGTCTTGAAAGCGGTCTTCCACTCATCCCCTTCCCTCATCCTCACTTGATGATACCCGCTCTTCAAATCCACATTAGAGAAGATGGTTGCTCCACTTAGCTCATCCAACATGTCATCTAGCCTCGGGATTGGATGGCGGTATTTGATGGTGATGTTGTTGATGGCTCTACAATCAACATACATCCTGTAGGAACCGTCCTTCTTGGGCACTAGGAGCACAGGCACGGCACAAGGGCTTAGACTCTCCCTTACATACCCCTTAGCCATCAGATCCCTGACCTGAGCTTCAAGCTCCTTTGCCTCCGCGAGATTGACTCGGTATGCAGGCCGGTTTGGGAGTTGGGCACCAGGGATGAAGTCTATCTGATGCTCTATGCCTATCAGGGGCGGCAGGCCTGCTGGTATCTCCTCAGAAAATACATCCTTGTACCTGTCAAGCAAAGCTCGGATTTCCCTTGGCAAGATCACATTAGTAGGTCTAGAACTCATTAAATCTTTATAAACAACCAAGACAACTTGACAAGTTGGATCAAAGAGAGAACGCCTAACATCACTAGGTGCAATCAAGAAATTGGTTTTAGACATGCATTTCTCCTTAGCTAGCTTAACTTGCATTTCATGAACTTGGGCAGGCAACAATGGTGCTAAGCTAATCCGTTTCTTATTAAGCATAAGGGTGTATTTATTAGTTCTACCATCATGCACAACTTCCCTATCAAATTGCCAAGGTCTGCCTAACAAGATATGGGTGGCTTGCATAGGTACTACATCACAAAGAACCTCATCAACATACTTACCTATGCTAAATGAAACTTTAACCTGTTCACTAATTCTCAATTCGGTTTTATCATTCAGCCATCTCAATCTATAAGGTCTAGGATGTTTAGTAGCTACCAAGTTCAACTTCTCAACCATATAAGTACTAGCTACATTAGCACAAGATCCACCATCAATTATCAGAGAACATACTTTACCATTGACCATGCAGCGTGTGTGGAAGATGTTCTCCCTTTGGGCTGTCTCATCCGGTTCTTGGATGGTGCTAAGGACCCTTCTTGAGACCAGGAGATCTCCCACTTCAGGGTAAGCCACATCCTCCTCCTCTTCATCAGCTTCCTCAGGAGGTTCCATCTCATCTTGAGACTCATAGTCACCAGATGGTGTGATGATCATGGCTCTAGGATTTGGACAATCCCGAGCGTAGTGTCCACGGCTGCGGCATTTGAAGCACATGATGTCCCTGGTTTTGGGACCAGTGGGGGCGGGTCTGTTGTCTGGCCGTGGGGCAGGGGTGGTCTCCCTGGGTCTGTATGGAGCTCTCACGTCTGGAGCTATGGCTTTGCCACGGTCGGATTGCCTAGGGAAGGCAGGCTGGGAGCTTGAAGCCTGCGGATTAGGGTTTGGGGCAGAGGCTCTCCATGGGCTGTGGACCACGGCTCTGGTTCTAGTCTTCCTCTTAAGCTGGCTCTCAACCTGGGTAGACAGGTGCAACAGCTCATTGAGGTCATTGTAGGAGTACATCTCCACCTTGCTGGCTATCTTCTCTTGAAGACCATCTAGGAATTGTGCCATGAGAGTCTCTTCAGCATCTTCCAGGCCAAGCCGGTTTCTCAAGTGTTCAAACTCTCCAAAATACTCCTCTACACTCCTCTGGCCTTGGCTGAGCTTCCTGAACTTCTTCTGTAGCTCTCTGTGGTACATAGGTAGTATGTACCTTCCCTTCATCATGAACTTCATGATCTCCCATGATCTGACCGGTTCTTCTCCTCTTCTCCTTCTCTTGGCGGAGTCTTGATCCCACCAGGACAGGGCATGGTCAGTAAGTTGGGCTGCTGCATAGGCCACCTTCTTGGGTTCTTCAAACCCATAGACCTCAAAGATATGATCCATTCTTCTCTCCCAGTCCAAGTAGGCTTCCGGATCAACCTTGCCGGCAAAAGTGGGTGGCGTGAGCTTGAGGTGTGGGGAGTGGGCTCTAGGTGGGTGGTGATGTCCCCTCTCCTCATGAAACCTCCTTTCTCTGTGCCTTGGTCTTCTGAGATGGGGTGGGAAGTCCTCTTCTTCAGACAATCCTTCCATGTCTTGCTCAGGCCATAATGGTGGTGGCGCTCTTGGTTGAGGAGGTGGAGGCGCCGGTGCTGGCTGTGGGGGAGGATGCTCCACTCGACCCAGACGGTCTCCTAGCTGCTGGAGCTGAGTTTGAAGGTTGGTTAGGATCTCAGCTAGAGCTGGATCAGCCATCTAGCTCACGGGGTGCCTGCAAGAATACAGTCAACAAGTCAAAGCACTTATACTAATTAATCTAGATTAATCGCTAATGACTTAATTCAAACTTTTAAATTTAAATTTTACTAATTACTAATCCATTAACCCATTCAACATTTTAAATGGCATGCATTAAGATAAACAACCGCCAAAACACTAAGCAAGAATGCATTCAAATTCAAATTTGGTCAAAGGGGTGGACAAGGTGACATCAGCCGGTGAGGACCACACGGTGAGTCACCGACCAGGTCTGCCCAAAAAGCAACCTTGTCTCACCAAACTCCTTCTTCCTCCCTAGGTTCAGCAATGGCGAATTTGGAAAACAGGGAATGAACAACAAGCAGTCTAGCTAATCAAATAACACAGATTACCAAATTCAAAAACTAACCAACCCTAAATAAGCCGTGCTAAGCAAACTACTAGAAATCCTAACAAACGCCTAGAGCAGATTTGAAACCCTAAGTGAAAAAGTTGGAAAGAAACAACCTTTCTAAGGAAACTTGGGCTCTGATACCAAAATGTTATGAGCCTTGGTCATCTGGCCGTGTAAGGTCGCCGGAGAGGTTAGGGAAAGGTTAGAAGCGGCAGCTCGGTCGAGGGTTAGGTCGTGGCGGACGGACGCGGGCGAGGTAGCGGGCGAACGTACGAATGGTAGAACGAACAAGGAAGGTCCTGCGGGTGAGGACCCGAACGGCAGGGCGGCCTGGTGACCGTGGGGGCTGATGAAGGACGACCTGGGGATGGAAACGCGGACGGCAGGATGACCTGAGCGACGGAACGGACGAACGGTGGGTGGTACGGACGGTGTGGTCAACGGCTAACGAGGCAGATTGGTGAAGCGGCTAAGTTGAAAGATGGGGGCTTTGTGGCCGATTTGAAGGAGGGATAGGAGGCAACTCACTAAGCTATGACTGGCTTAGATACAGCCTTTCCAAGAAGAGAGACACACTCAATCTTCAAGGATCACTCACTCTCACTTGGAGACACACTCAACAAAGAGAAAGGAGAAAGACCAAAGCGGCCGTTTGATGTTTAGGGTTCATAATTGTCTGCCTAGAAATGAGAGTGAGTTTGCCTTTTTATAGGCTACATGCTTAAGTCATAGACCTAGTTGACCGTGGTCAACAAAACATTCAAAACCCCAAAATAAAGACTAAGTCTTAAAAGAAATACAAAGGCTAACATGTGCCTAAGGATAGAAATCAAGCCTAATTGATTTAAGGGACATATCCACAATAAATCAATGGGACACTAGGCTTGATGCCTTAGATTTTCAGGTCTCATTAAAAACCTTTCCAAGAACCCATTATGGTAAACTTAGAAAGGAAAAGAGTACCCTAATCACCTAAGGTCTTTAGAAGTGCCCTTACTCATGGATAGTAAGGACACACAAGACCTTATCCCTAAGGCTGTGTGCATGTGTGTCTTGGTCAGAAACACTCAGCTGAACATGATCAGGAGGCCGGTTCCTGCCTTCAACCTCCTCTTCCTCTCCAAGGCCGGATGCATGAGCTAGAGCGGCTTCCACTTGGCTTCCTTGGGCATGATCTCCTGTGCTCTGGTCTTGGACTCCCTGAGCGGCTCTGCTCCTGGTCATAATGCGGTGGGACACATAAGGGGTGGTCTGGCCTTCATCCTCCAAGTATCTGGTCGGTGTAGCTTGGATGACCCCATCAGATGGTCAGACCGAGGTCGTCCACCGAACCCTATCTCAGATGTTGCGTGCGACAATTGGTCGTAACCTGAAGAATTGGCTCGAGTGTCTTCCATATGTTGAGTTCGCCTACAACAGAGCAGTCCATTCCGGCACCAAGAAGACACCGTTCGAGATCGTCTACGGCTTCAACCCCACTACACCTATTGAACTCGCCCCTATTCCACTTGGAGAGGTTGTCAGCCTGGAGGGAGAAAAAAAGCGGAATATGTCAAGCGCTTGCACCAGGAAGTCAAAGAAAATATGGAGCGGAGGAATTCCCAGACAGCAAAACACGCCAACAAGGGCAGAAGGCACGTGGTCTTTAAAGAAGGAGACTGGGTCTGGTTACATCTACGACCCAAACGTGGAGATGGAGCTTCCAGGTGAGTATAATGGCACAACGGCGCAAGAGCAAGCTAGCACCACGTGGAGGTGGCCCATTCCGAGTCCTGCGGCGCATCAACGACAATGCATACCAACTGGAGCTTCCAGGTGAGTATAATGTTTCCACTACGTTTAATGTTGCTGACTTGGAGTTATTTGATGCAGGTGACGATTTTGCTTTGGAGACCAAAGCACCTGAAGAGGGAGGGAATGATGAGGACATCGTACCACGGACTGTACCACGAGTTCCACCAGGACCTTTGACACGTTCCAGGGCACGAGCTTTAGGAGACAAGTTCAACCAGCTAATGGAGCATGCAGACGACCAGGAGCTCACGGATGAGGAGCCACCAGACGGCTCAGAAGATCAGCAGGATCCGTTCGTCTCAGCTAAGGAGCACTGGAGGTTCCTGCTCGAAGACTCTTCCACCTCCGGTGTCTTTACCATCACCATTCGGTAAAGACACCAAAAGACGTGCTAGGAAATTGTACTCTTTTTCCTATCTTCGGTTTTGTCCCACTGGGTTTTCCGGAGAAGGTTTTAATGAGGCAAAACTATTAGTGCGCATGACGACGAAGACTTGTTCACATAATCCGACTCCTTCACAAGTCTTAGTCAATTCGGCCTTAGTCCTCTACAAGGCTTATCTATCCCATTTCTCTCTTATTTAGACTAAGTATAAGTTTAGGGCTTTCAGCCCATATTTTTATGTTTAAGTCATTAGGACTTAAGCTCATTGTTTTCTACAGCAAAAAGAACTACATGCTGTTTTTATTTACATTACTTGTTGTTTTGGGTAAACATCATGTTGTTTACCCTAATTTGTAACCACAAGGCCTATATAAGCCTCATTACTTACAAGTCATAATACAACTCGAATTTTAAAGAAACAAAACCCTAGACTCCTTTGTCTTTGACGGCTGCATACTCCTTTGGAGAGCTTGCCCACGATTCTTCTTGTTCCAAGAAGAATAACCTAGTGTATCACAACCCATCCATTCCATCCGCCTTGCTCCTGAAGGTCTCGAGTTTCTCGATCAACAGTTGCACCACCACTTTAGCTCACATCAATAAGCTGGTTGAACTTGTCTCCTAAAGCTCGTGCCCTGGAACGTGTCAAAGGTCCTGGTGGATTTCGTGGTACAGTCTGTGGTACGATGTCCTCATCACTTATTAACCAACTCCTAGCAGGATTACTCCTCTGCTATTTCTTACTTTTTTCTTTTTTTTTTTAACTGAGGAGAGGATCAACTGACTTACAATAGATAGAAAGAAAAGAAGTATTTAAGAAAATAAATGCGATGTGATCTGATGGAATGAATTGAAATCGATTAGATTTCGACAAACCCTAGCCGTCAAGATGGCTCTGATACCACTTGGTGTGTCCTTGGATATGTCTGATTCGAAAGGATCTCTTGAGGGTAGGATGATGAGTCTCTAGAGGTTACTAACTCTCTAGAAAATTGATTGAATGATGGAATCTAAGGCTACTAGCACTTAGATTAGATTGACGTCTGGTAGGGATGAAGAACTGGAGGCTACTAGCTCTCCAATCAAGCGCAAGTGGAGGGGTTTATGGATTTCAATAGCACAGGTTCACCCTGCTATTGAGCTATGAAATATCACAGTAGATTACTCTACCCTTTTAGTGATTAGTCAATGTTCTTGTGCTGAACAAAGAAAGCAAGAGGAAGAAAAAGTCTCTCTATTATACTTTTGATAAGAAAATTGTGTCTCCTCCAATTGAGGGGGTGAATGCCTTTTTATAGGCAGAAAGACCTAGAAAGATTATGCCAAAATAGCATATTCCATCTAATCTAATCTAATATAATCTAATCTAATGTAATCCTAAAGGAATATATCTGAATGATATATCCTTATCAACAATATTTCCTAACTTGTTTAATTTTAATGAACCAGGTTTATTTTTAATTCTAACCCTATTGGTTTAATCTAAGTAGTTGACTAGAAACAAATTAAACCAACAAGCTGGTTTAGTTTTTGCCTCTTTTTCTTCCTTTCCCACGTCTTCAATTAGAATTTGAAGGATCTTTTTTTGTGCTTTACTGCTTGCTCTTGTTGTTGGTCCAATCCATAATTCTGATTCTCTTTCATAGTTTCTTTCTTGATTAGTCGAGCTGACACTATCTCCTTGATCATCTCATATTGACATCATTGAAGGGGTTTCTTCATTATGGGTGTCGTACTCTTGTGTCTCCTTGTCTGTTGAGTCTCCATGTGCTTCCTTGCTCGCACCATAACCACGTCAGAGGAACCTATTCCCACACCCCATAGACGCGTCCGTATTCTCACGCCTGAACCACAAGGGCACATTTCTGATGCAGGAAGTTTGGGCCGTAGAACTTATGTGGGAGATGAAGGAGCAGCTCGGTTCTAACAGTCAGACAGTTCAGACCACAAAATCCCTGGTAGACCAAGGCGCCACCGTGACCCAAGGGTTCCCAACCTACCCCTTTAGCCGGACAAGAGCAACAACCTCAAGCTTAAAATACCTGCTTTCCATGGCCATAATGATCCCATTATTTATCTTGATTGGGAAACCAAGATAGATATTGTTTTTAATTATCAATATTATAATGAAACTAACAAGGTTAATGTTGCTGTGACAGAATTCTATGACTATGCCTTGAGTTGGTGGGATCAAGTGGTGATTCTAGGAGGATCAATGGAGATTATCCTATTGAAACATGGGAGGAACTAAAGTTTCTCATGGGTAGGGATTTTCATCAGAGGCTGAGACATCTTCAACAAGGCAATAGAAGTGTGGATGATTACTTCAAGGAGATGGAGATGCTATTGATTAGAGCCGGTGTCACAGAGGAGTTGGTTAATAAGCTGACGAAAAAAAAATCTTGCAATCTTTCTATCTTAAGAATCAATAGATTTGACTATAGGTCTTAGGTGATTGGGTTTGATCTATTCTGAACTTTTGGGAATAGCAAGAGGAATTAAGCGTCAAGAAAACAAAGTGAGAGAAAGAGAGTTTTTAACTAATAGTTTACTAAGTTTCTTTCAGGAACAATGGAGAATCCGAATGAAGAATCTCCTATAGGAGAAAGATCCACTCAACCTCATAGGTTTGATCAGTTACAGATGGAGGTTATGATGGATGAGATCACTCGGAGACTACAAAATTTCTTTGAAAATAGGGCTAACCAAGCTAATGAATTCTTTTATAGAGCTGACCCACTTGCAGGTAGACCAGCTCGAGGAGGACAATTAGCCAGGGGAGGCACCAGAAAAGACGCCATGATGGGAGCAATGAGAGGTACCAGACATGATGTCAATGAGGAGTTCATTGATTATTCAGACGATAATGGGGAAGAATCTCAAACTGGAGGAGATCTCAACAGGCAGCACAGGGTGCCTAAGATTGACGAGAATCTAGGAAACCTCAAACTCAGGATTCCACCTTTCTCAGGAAAGAATGATCCAGATACTTACCTATAATGGGAAAACAAGCTTGAACTAGTTTTCAGTTGTCAAAACTACTCAGAGGAGAAGATGGTGAAACTAGCAGCAACTGAATTTGAAGGATATGCTATCAACTGGTGAGAGCAGATTGCTACTACAAGGAGACGCAATGGTGAACCCCAAATCATTTTTTGGTTTGAAATGAAAACCATGATGAGAAAAAGATTTGTTCCAGTTCACTACGAGAGAGATCTACATCAAAATCTAAGAAGATTAACACAAGGTTTTAAGAGTGTTAAGGACTATCATCAGGAGATGGAAAGTCTAATGATCAAGGCTGAGATTGATGAGACAATGGAAGCTACCATGGCTAGATTTCAAGGAGGGATCAATAAAGATATCCAAGATCGATTGGAACTACAAGAGTATGAGGATATGGATGAGATGCTACACAAGGCAATTGTCATTGAACAACAAAACAAAAGGAGAAGTAACTCAAGGACACCATTCTCTTCATCATCCAAGCCACCATATGCTAGAGAATATAGAGGAGGAGGATCAATGTCTAAAACGCCTACCAAAGCTCTGGAACACACGCCATCAAGCTCCACCACACGTGAGGACAAGGGCAAAGGACTACCACCCACAACACCTTCAACAACAAGGACTAGGAACATCAAATGTTTCAGGTGTCAAGTTTTTGGTCATTATGCTAACGAATGTTCTAAAGGTTATGCTTATTCTAGAGAATGGAGAGCTGACATCAGAAGATGATCAATCAGAAGATGAAAGTATAGCTTATCCTATCCAAGGACAATTGATGGTAACAAGGAGAAATTTAAGTGCACAACCTAAGATCCAGGAACAAAGGGAGAACTTGTTTCATACCAGGTGTCTCATACAAGACAAAGTATGCAGTCTGATAATTGATGGAGGAAGCTGTACTAATGTGGCCAGCCAACTACTTGTGACTCGTCTAAATTTAGCTACTAGCAAGCATCCTAAACCTTATCAACTGCAATGGCTTAATGAAGAGGGAGAAATAAAATTGACAGAACAAGTGGTAGTATCCCTAAGCATTGGGAGATATCAAGATGAGATCACTTGTGATGTATAACCTATGGAAGCCAGTCACATATTGCTAGGTAGACCTTGGCAATATGATAAGAGAGCAATCCATGATGGATTCACAAATAGACACTCCTTCAATTACAAAGGTAAAAACATTACCTTGGTACCACTCACTCCACAAGAAGTACATTTAGATCAGATTCAGATGAACCAGAGAATAACCAATACCAAACCTATAAGCGCCAGTACAAGCATGGAGCAGGACACTAAGGTAAGTCACCATACTCTGTTTGCTACTCCAAGTGAAGTAAAACAAGCACTTTTTGATCAACAATTTATGATGTTATTGCTTTGTAAAGAACTACTAACTAGTTCTTCTAACTTGGTTCCGGAGATTTCGAGATATATTGAGTTGCTTTTACAGGGGTATAAAGATGTATTTCCAGAAGATCAACCAATTGGATTACCACCTATAAGAGGAATCGAACACCAGATTGACTTGGTTCCTGGCGATACACTTCCAAATAGGCCTGCCTACCAAACCAATCCGGTGGAGACTAAGGAGATTCAGAAACAAGTCAACGAGCTCTTAGAGAAAGGGCACATTCACGAATGTCTAAGCCCTTGTGCAGTACCAGTTCTACTTGTGCCAAAGAAGGATGGAAGTTGGTGCATGTGTGTTGACTGCAGAGCCATAAACAACATCACAGTTAAGTACATACATCATATTCCTCGTTTAGATGACATGTTAGATGAATTATATGGATCATGTATCTTTTCTAAGATTGATTTAAAAAGTGGATATCATCAGATTATGATGAAAGAAGGAGATGAATGGAAAACGACATTTAAAACAAAACTAGGACTGTTGAATGGTTAGTTATGCCTTTTGGATTAACCAATGCACCTAGTACCTTCATGAGGTTAATGAATCATGTCTTAAAAGCTTTTATAGGACAATTTGTAGTGGTTTATTTTGATGATATTTTAATCTATAGCAAGACTAAGGAAGAACATCTAGACCACCTTAGACAAGTTTTAGACATGTTAAGGAAAGAACACCTGTACGAAAACAAAAAGAAATGCTCTTTTGGAACAGATAACTTTGTATTTTTGGGTTTTGTTATTACTTCTTAGGGAATTCAGGTGGACAAGGAGAAGGTAAAATCTATTAGAGAATGGCCAGCGCCCAGGAGTATTGGAGAGGTGAGGATTTTTCATGGACTTTCTGGATTCTATAAGAGATTTGTGAAGGATTTCAGTACCATAGCAGCACCACTCACTGAAGTGGTAAAGAAGGCTGTGGGATTCACATGGGGACCCTCTCAGCAGGAGGCATTTGAGCTTTTGAAAGGGAAGTTGACTAATGCTCCTTTACTTGCAGTTTCAGATTTTTCTAAAACTTTAGATTGAATGTGATGCATCTTGAGTTGGAATTACTGCTGTCTTAATGTAGGAAAAAGGCCCATAGCGTTTTTCAGTGAGATATTAGGAGGAGCAACTCTCAACTATCCCACTTATGATAAAGAATTATATGCTCTGGTGAGAGCTCTACAGATGTGGCAACACTACCTATGGCCAAAGGAGTTTGTTATTCATATTGATCATGAGTCTCTTAAGCATCTCAAGGGGCAACATAAACTAAACAAGAGACATGTACGGTGGGTAGAATTAATCGAAACCTTTCCTTATGTCATTCATTATAAACAAGGTAAGAAAAATGTAGTAGCAGATGCACTATCAAGAAGGTATTCACTTCCATCTATCATGGAAACAAAGCTATTAGGGTTCAAACATCTTAAATCTTATTATGCTACTGACCAAGACTTTAACGAGATGTATAAAGATACTTACAGGCATGCCCAAGGACGTTTCTATCAGTTCAATGGGTTCCTCTTCTGTAACAATCAACTCTGTGTTCCTTGTGGAACAATGAGAGAGTTATATGTAAGAGAAGCTCATGGAAGCGGGCTCATGGGACACTTTGGAGTCGCCAGGACTCTATCTACATTACAGGAACATTTCTACTGGCCCAGCATGAGAAGGGACGTCGAGAAGATATGTTCCAGGTGCATCAAATGCAAACATGCTAAGGCCCATGCGCAATCTTCAGGTTTATATTCCCCTTTACCCATACCAGATCATCCTTGGACTGATATTTCGATGGATTTTGTGTTAGAATTACCAAGAACTAAGAAAGGAAAAGATAATATCTTTGTGGTAGTTGACAGATTTTTTTGTACCTTGTCATAAAACAGATGATACCATTTCGGTAGCAGATCTGTTCTTTAAAGAAATAGTTAGATTACATAGAATGCCTAGGACAATCGTTTCATACAGGGATACTAAGTTTCTTAGTCATTTCTGGAGAACCTTATGGGGAAAACTAGGGACTAAGCTGATGTTCTCAACTACTTGTCATCCTCAGACAGATGGGCAAACTGAAACAGTTAATAGGACACTTTCAGCCCTTTTAAGACCCATTATAAAGAAAAATATTAAGACTTGGGAAGACTGTTTACCTCATGTAGAGTTTGCTTATAATAGGTCTATACATTCAGCTACAAAGTTCACTCCATTCCAAGTAGTCTATGGTTTCAATCCATTATCTCCTTTAGATCTCATTGCCTTACCTTTGAAAGAACAAACTAACCTTGATGGCAAAAAGAAGGCAGAATTTGTCAAATATTTGCATGAACAAGTTAAGAAGAACATAGGAGAAAAGACAAAGGTGTATGCTAAGAAGAAGAATAAAGGAAGAAAAGAGATGATATTTGAACCAGGAGATTTAGTATGGATCCACTTGAGTAAAGATAGGTTTCCTAATGAAAGGAAGTCAAAATTAATGTCTCGAGTAGATGGACCTTTTCAAGTACTCATGAGAATCAATAATAATGTCTATCAGATTGAACTTGAAGGTAAGTATTCTACTAGTAATACATTCAATGTTTCTGACTTAATTCCTTTTGTTGCATATGATCCAGATTTGAGGACAAATTCGTTTGAAGGAGAAGGGGATGGTGCGAGCAAGGAAGAACATGGAGACTCAACAGACAAGGAGACAGAAGAGGAGGACGCCCATCAAGAAGAAACCCCTTCAATGATGTCAATAGGACATGATCAAGGAGATAGTGTCAGCTCGACTAATCAAAAAGGAAACTATGAAAGAGAATCAGAATTATGGATTGGACCAACAACAAGAGCAAGCAGTAAAGCACAAAAAAAGATCCTTCAAATTCTAATTGAAGACGTGGGAAAGGAAGAAAAAGAGGCAAAAACTAAACCAGCTTGTTGGTTTAATTTGTTTCTAGTCAATTACTTAGATTAAACCAATAGGGTTAGAATTAAAAATAAACCCGGTTCATTAAAATTAAACAAGTTAGGATAGATTGTTGATAAGGATATATCATTCTGATATATTCCTTTAGGATTAGATTATATTATATTAGATTTGATTAGATTACATTAGATTAGATGGAATATGCTATTTTGGCATAATCTTTCTAGGTCTTTCTGCCTATAAAAAGACATTCATCCCCTCAATTGGAGGAGTCACAATTTTCTTATCAAAAGTATAATAGAGAGACTTTTTCTTCCTGTGATCACTAAAAGGATAGAGTAATCTACTGTGATCTTGCATAGCTCTATAGCAGGGTGATCTTGTGTTATTGGAATCCATAAACCTCTCCACTTGCGCCGGATTGGAGAGCTAGTAGACTCCAATTCTTCATCCCTACCAGACGCCAATATAATCTAAGTGCTAGTAACCTTATATTCCATTATTCAATCAATTTTCTAGAGAGTTAGTAACCTTTAGAGACTCATCATCCTACCTTCAATAGATCCTTTCGAATCAGACACATCCAAGGACACACCAGGTTGCCTTCCATCTGGCATGACCCTATGGATCTCCTCACGGATACCATCACAGATGCCAAGATGAATGGTTCGAAACCGCTCCTCTTTGTTACGGTTAAGACTGGTGGCTAGGTCTTCAAACATTTTGGTGAACCGGGCCGCCTTAGTCTCCTCCTTGTCGTTTCCTGCCATGTAAACAATCAAAGCAAGTCAAATGTTCACAAAAACAAGATCAATCTATGTAAATTTTCATGGCTTAACAGAATAAGAATAATCACTTAGATAAATTTGGTTGTTTCTTAACAAATAAACAAAAGAAAATAAGAGGGGGTAGAGGGCTCAGCCTGTTGATGCTCTGATATCACTTGACGGGGTCTTCACAGGGAAGATCACGCGACCAAGACTGGGCAACAGGGTGAGCCAAAGCGGAATGTTTGGGAATGGATGGTTGAGGTTGTGGAACGGATGATCAGGTGAATGATCTGGCTGGTGGGGAATGAAATGAACGGTGAGACTCCAAAATGATGAGGAATTTTGGATTAACAAGCTTGCTTTGATCAGAATATGACACATCGAATCTAGGCAAGGGTTTCACATTCTAGCAAGCTTGATATTACGCACTAGCAAGGGGATTGTGAGAGAATAAATCAAACAAGAACAACTTGTAAATAAAAGTTATCTTATTAAAAATTTTGATTACATGATAAAATGGCCATGGCCAAGATTATATAAACTCGCAAGATAATTCAAATTCCATGGTCAAATTGTCTTGCATGAAAGGAACAGACAACCAAGCAAATAAGACATAAACCAAGAGAAAAACAATGTGGTCAGAAACGAGTGAACTCACGCCAAAACAACGGGATGGGCAGTGTAATGCCCCGTACCTTAGGACGACCGTACGACACAGTCACGGCTGAGAAAGAACAACTGTGATGGTACGGATGGTCGTACCGCGCAACGTAGGGCCAGTCATCCGCTGGAAAATTAGGTCAGAAAATGAGGTGGCAGTGATGTGGCGATTACGTGGAAGCTGATTGGGATTCCACTAATGGCGTGATGATGGGAACTCCACTAAGTCCTTTTTAACCATTTTTTTTATTAAGTTAGTGGGATTTTGGTTAAGTGGGACAGGTGTGGTGATTTAAAGGTTTTAAATGGGTTAGTGGGACACATGTCATGATTTAGTGAAATTAAACTAATTAACGGGACAGGTGTCAAAGTAAAACCATGCATTTTCACCTTATAAATACCCCCCCTTGTTAGTTACCATAATCCATGTTTTAGAAATCTGAAGTTTAAAGCCTTATGTTAAGAGAGTTAAAGAAGAGAAAGAGGTACCTGGTGAGAAACTGTGCAACCGTGAGGAAAGGAGGCTGTCCGCGTGTGACCGTGGGCTTGTCCGGGTGATAGGCCGTTCATCCGTTGTTCTGTGAGTTGGTCTTTTATTTTTTTTTTCTTTTAAAAAGCAAGACAGTTGATCCAAGTTCGGTTAGGACGTTGGGATTGTTTGCATGATACATTGCTGTGCATTAATGATTCTTATTTTAATGATGTGCTGAATTTTCGTGATTGCATGCATGTTGAGTTATAGTTGATTTTCGGTTATGTATCATGATCAGTCGCATGCATGATGAGTTATGGTAGAATTTGTTTAAGTGAATCCATTAGTATACCTTAAATCTAGTTCGGGTTCTATTTGGTCGACTGTGCATGTTCTTGTTTGATTGTTGCACAGTTGATTAAATAAATGGACCTGGACCGGATCAAAGGTATTGCGAAGTGGTTTCATGGTTAAGTGGTTGTATGGTTATCGTGGGAAGTATGGGGATTTTGTGACTTAGCTATTCCGCGTGCATGCGAGGGATGACTTGCCACCATCCTGTGAGCGACTTTCCAGGCTAGTGCCCGTCTTCGTAGGTGCCTTGTAGTCTTGGTGACTAAGGACCTGACCGGGGCAGTGAGTACCGTCCATCTTCGTAGGTGCCTTGTAGCCTGAGTGGCTAAGGACCTGACCGGGACGGGAAGGGAATAGGCTAAGGTCACGGCGCGCATGGGTAGACTAGAAGTAAAGCTTGGTTAAGCTGTCTGTTGAGTCATGAGTATATTTGTCTTTGCATGATTGATCTTGGTTGAGTTTACTTGCATTGGTAATTGCGGGATGGGTTAGATATTATTTTTCGACTAGCTCACTCAGCATTAGCTGACCGAACTCGTTCTTGCAGATAAAGGCAAGGTTGTGGAAGGAGGGCGGAACAGTCCAGTGTAGATTTAAAGACCCCATAGTAGAAAGTATGTTTCTTTTGGACTTGTATAAACTTCATAAGAATTATAACGCTTTCGCAAGTGCTGTAATCGGGTTTTGGATGATTTGTTAAAAGTATGTTTAATATATAATGGAGGTTTTTCCGTGTATCTTATTAAAGTCTTAGTTAAATTTTAAGTTCTGAATACCTAAGTCCCGGCCGGGCTAACCTCAACAAGGATGTCCGTTCTTGTTCACGGAACCTTGAATGAGATGGAGTTGATCTAATCGGGGTTCGGATCGTGTTTATCCGGGCTTTCGGACTATATTCGGAAGAACGGTCGGACAGGATTCGGGCTTATCGTAACACCTTCGGTCTAGTAGGATCGAGGGCGTTACAGGCAGGGCCAAGAAGAAATGCCATCCAATTATGCAAAAGCCCTTAGGGGCTTAATCCTTTTAAAAATGCACCAGGCCCCATTAAAAACCCATGTGAATAAAACTCAATGGGAAAAACTTCACATGGGAAAAGGGAACCAAGTGAACCCTTAATCTCAAACTCATAAGCCCAATAACAACATGAAATGGACTTAGACAGATTAAGAAGAGAAATGGGTCAGAAATAACCCAATAGAGTCTTGAAGGGCCTTGGTCCGGGAACGGGTCATGGGACCAGGTGGAATGGTCATTGGCTCCGAGACAAGGCGGGACGGAACACGGGTGGAGGACCTGGTCGAGGACCTGGTAGAGATATGGGTCGATGGTCGAGGTTGGTCGAGGTCATAGTTAAGGCGTGGGTCGATGGGTTGATGCTGGTCGAGGCGCATGTCGACTGGTCGAGGTCCGGTTCGCGGCTTTGGTCGATGTACGGGATAAGGCCTGGGTTGGCGTCTTGGGCGAGCCTCTGGTCGTGGTACGGTAGTCTTTATTGTCTCGTGGGTCAAAGGCATGATCACGGGACGAATGTGGTCCATCCTCCGGGTTGCTCAATCATCCGTCCAGCACCTCCCACGTCTGTGTATCCGTTTGTTGTTCCATACGGTCGTTTGGTCGGTTGATGATACGCCCTAAGCGATCGTCCGGCTGGTTACAGCCACGGTCAAAGTCACGTCCCATACGGTTGTCCATCTGTTCGGGACACGGTCAGGCCAACCTCCATGCAATTGACTGGATCAGCAACCAAACTCACATTACTAGTCCAGATAAGCCTCTGGATCAACCATTCCGGCAAAGGATGGGGTGTTAATTTTCATGTCTGGGGGTTGGTAAGGGGCTGGTCTGTCGGGTGCTCCGAGGTCACGGTCGTATCGGTAACCGGGACCGGTATGGGTCTGGAGGTCGGGTGCCTTTTCATCTCACGGGTCGCGGGCATACGGACCAAAGTCCGTCCGTTCGTAGCGGTTCTTCCGCTTCTTCTGTCTCCGCGATTAGAGGCTTCCAGGATGTCTGGTCATCGGGGCGGGTTATTCTAACCGCTCCATGCGGTTTGCGAAAGTGTTCATCTGTGTCATGATCTGGCTCAGCATTTGCATGACTGCATTTGAGTCTTGGGGTCGGTCTGATGCGTCTGACCTAATGGGTTATGGAAGTGTTCTAGACTTAAATTATTTTCTTAAATTGGCTTTCTGGAAAATTCCCCTAGGCTAGGTTATTGCCTAACCTCGAAGACAGCAAATTTCTTAAACGGTTTCGGGAATATTCCTAGGCCTGATTTATAGTTATGGCAAACTTCCTAAACCGTAAAATTTCCTATTCTAATATGGCAACCTAGGCGCGGGGGTGGGGAAATTTTCCTAAGCCGGTTTATTCTCTACTAGCAAGAGGGAAACTTCCTAAAAGATTTCGAGAACTATCCCTAAACAGCTAAAGATGTTTTAATGCGGCAGGAAACCTTGCCTAATCTTGTCACGGGGAGATGGTAAAGGCTGCGGCTAAACCTAGGGGCCGCCTGATGTTCTGAGCCGCTCGAGGAGAAACAATCTACTCGCGGAAGTAAGGGTGAGCCGCTAGACTAAGACTAACACTCGGGGGTTTGCTACACGGTCTAAGGTTTACGCACGGGCTAGCACAGGTACTAAGCGGTACAGGTCACAAACAGGTGAGACACAGACCCTCGCGGGTTCGACCAGAATCAACCCGCACAACATAAACTTCCAAACGAAGGCAATAGAAAATAGCGGAACAAAGAAATGGTGCGTGCCTAACAGAGTTCTAAGTTCGTTCGCAAGCAGCTGTGTGTATCTCTATTTTTTATAAGAGAAATCAAACAAGCTAGCTAAACAACCTACAAGTAATTATATTCTCTTTTCTTTTTTGACTTTAGCAAATGCAAACAGGAACAAGAATTATAGAATATGGATGATTCTGGTTGTTGTGGTAGTGGTTCTATGTATTTTTTTGTGTTTTTTGGTGACTTAAATCCTGCGCTTCTTTATCTTGCAAGGTAGAAGAGAAAAACGAATCAAAGCAGGGAGTTTAAACAATCAAACAAACGAAAACAAAAACTAGGAAAAGGGGATAGGCACAACCGGGTACTAGGAGCTTGTAGGCTCTAATACCAGATGAGGTGGGCAAGGACACGTGAACGAACCAGGAGAAGCTCGACCAAAGAACGGTGGAAAGGGCGCAAGTTCGAGAGAGGCTCGATCGAAGCTGGCGCGGCACGGGGAGTGAATTGGACCACGCGGGCTATGGCAGGACCCGCGATACACTAAGGGACTTCGAACCTTGAGGGTTAGAAGTCACGGACAACCAGGCTGGGAACAAGGCGGTGCCATCAGAGAACTAAGGATCAAGGGTTTTTAATTTCTGTGTAAAGTCTGATTTTAATAATTAAAAAGGCTTGGCTTATATAGGCCTAAGTCTTAGGGCTTCTGCCTTACAAGAAAACAACAAGTAGTTTAAAATAAAACAACAAGAAATTAAGACAAAACAACATGAAGTCCAAATAGCTGACTTGCGCCGCGGCCCATAATGGGTTTGGCACGAACCCAAGTCCCATACTTAGAAAAATAAAGACACACAAAATGGCGTAAATTCGTTGGCTTCTGGAGGTGATCAAGCCCAAGACCGAGTGCACACTAAGGGTGTTGCCTCATTAAAACCTCCTTTGAAAAACCCAATGGGACAAAACCGAAGGTAGGAAAAAGAGTACAATTCCTTAGTGCGTCTTTGGCGTCCTTATCCCAGGGTGATGGTAAGGACTCATGAGTCGGAAGTCCGATGACTAAGCAGCTGATGAGATCCTTCAATGGGAATGAACTCAACCCAGGACGGCAACAGGTGGACAAAGCGGTAGGTGAAGGGTCGAAAGAGATTAGTCGTTTTGTTGAGTGGGACTGGTAAACAGATGGTCGAGAGGTAAGTGTTCGGATGATCGAATGGAACGATGGCCGAGCGGTACAGGAGAATTGAAGGTATTTTCCGATCAAGGTGATGTGAAACCTTGAAAATTCCACTTGAATTTTTAGAGGATATGAGACACCAGAAAAAATTCAAGGATTTCGTAGAATGGCCTATAGATATTACACACTATAGGGAGATTTTACGAGAGAGAGATGATCAAACTTTCAGGATATCAAAAGTGACAGTTAAGTGTGGCCAAGGCCGAGTACAAATAGAGGTTAAAAGGAGGCGGTGGTCAAAGGGTCAAAGCCATGCATGTGAAACATGGGTTTTCTGCCGAAGACCACACAGAAAGCAAGCATTTATTGTCACACGTTTACTAGTTTGAATTCAAAAATATGACAAGACAAAATGGGCGGCCCAAGTTACCTAATCCAAAATCAAATGATTTGCCATGGGCCGTAGACAAAGATCCTTAGAGTTTCATCCAGGCCTCATCAAAACCTTGGTGAGAAAAACCTGTTGGAATGAGGAAAAAATGATGAAGGAAGAAGGCCTTTAACTTTTGTATTAAAGGCGTGTGTAGTCTAAGTCTAAGGGGAGTGTCTATTGCTTATTTGTATTCTAGTATTATGTTTTCCTTGTAGTCATTCATGTATAAGGCAATCCTTGTATCCAAAAAATCCTAGACTAGATTAGTATAAATAGCTATCTCTCTCCTCATTTGTAACTTAAAAAACTATTATTCTCTAATCTCTCATTCTCTAATTCTACAAATCTCTTAATCTTATATTCTTTCATGGTATCAGAGCCAGGTTACAACAATCTGGGTAAAATTCATCATTAAATTTTTGAATCAAAAAGAAATCATCTTCATCACAATATGTTTTTCATTCCTATTTCGGCGGGTTCTGAAGCCACGCCAATTGGATTTGCTTCATTTGACCACGGAAATCAAAAGATATGATTTTTCTTGCCTCGGACCTCTGCGATTGCCTCCGCTGGGAACCTCCGTGTTTCTCTGATCATTCCGTCGTCAAATCGTCACCAAATCGTGATTTTCTTAATTCTCAAATCAAGGCTATCGAGTCTAGTTTCTGGTTAAAGAAAGAATAACTGAATTCTCCTACGTTTGAAGGAAGTTCTTGAAGTATTTCCTCAAGACGTCAGAAATCGCCTCTCACAAGAATCTGGTGATAAAATTCTTATCCTTTCTCAGTTTTCTTCAAATATTTTAATCTGGAAAGTTAGATAAGCATCTTGTGAGGGTCTACACGAAGTTTGGTTTCAATCAGAAGTGTTTAAGTCTTCAAGATTGATTTTCTTGATTGTTTTATCAAACTTTGAAATTCTAAAAAAGGAGAGAAACTTGAATTTTTGGATTGGTTTATTAGTAAAATTCGATAATTGTTGGTGGATCATCATTGGTTGTGAAGATAAGGACTGTTAGAAGTTGATCTTGTTGGTTGGAATTGGTTAAATTCTGTTGCAGGAGTTTGTTGAAGTTGGTTGAAGTTTATTGAAGGGGTTCTTGTTCCACACTGTCGGGTTGTTCAACACTCGCCCAAGATGCAAGCTCGTGTCCACACGGCCTGCACTGTCCCGTGTCCGACTAGTCAAGCTGCACTGTCCCGTGTCCAAGCTTGTCTGACACGGCCTACACGCTCTTGGTAACCACAGCTGTCTCGCGTTCTGACCAGTTGTCCTGTGTCCCGACCAGCTCATTCCGAGCAACTTTTTCCCGAGCAGACGTCCCGACCATACTTCCCGACCAGCTACACAAGCCAGCTCCTGTCAGCCTTTAAAGCATGGAGATTCAAACTACATTCAGAGCTCCAGTCATTCTACATGGATCAAAATCTCTTATGGTCTAAGACCATGAAAACCACATTTGGTGGTAAAGGCCTTTGGAATCATATTTCAACCAATGGTCTTGAAGAAAATGAAGTTTCTGAAGTTAATGAGGCTGTGGCTGCTCAAGAAAAATGGTACCAAGAAGACCAGTTGGTACTCTCTATACTTTAAAACTGTCTTGATAGTGATCTCTTAGAGGCTTATTCTTTTTGTGAGAATGCGAAGGAACTTTAAGACACTTTGCAAAGGGTGTATGGAAACACCACTAACCTCTTAAGAATTTTTTAGGTGAAAAAGTCTTTGAATGAATTGAAGCAGGAAGATGCATAATTCACAAAGCATTATGGCTCATTCAGAGCATTGTGGGCTGAGCTAGAGATGCTTAGGCCAGCCACAATTGACCCTATTGTTCTCTTAGAAAGGAAAGAATAAGATGAGGTGTTTGTGTTACTATTAACTATTAACACAACTTACTCAGATCTTATTAAGCATATTCTCAGGTCTGATAAACTTCATAGCTTGGAAGATGTTTGTGCTCAAATCCAAAAGGAGCAAGGATCTCATGGACTATTTGGCAACAAGGCTGAATTGGTGGCTGCACACAAGAGTTTCTTCAAACCAACAACAACAAATGAAACTGGGAAGAAGAGACCAACTTGTGACCATTGCAAAAGGAGTGGCCATACAAAGAAAGAGTGTTGGGTACTTCACCCTGAGCTGAAACCAAGTTGGGCCCTTGAGAGACAACAGCCAACAGCCGGCCACACTCAGCTACAAGCAGGCGGCCATGGCATGTACAATCTCCCGGCTTCTTCAAAAGTGTGTACCAGCTTCCATTGTCACTCAGCCCCAACTATTTCCATGTCATCAGCATCTGAATTTATGACAAAATCAGATCTAGAAGCTCTTCTCAAAGCAATTAAGGATGTTAATGTGTTGGGTAAAACTTTTCATGCTTCTTTTCAAACTTCTTTTACTCCTAATGCCTCTAAATCATTGGTTGTTGATTCTGGTGCTTCTCATCATATTATTAGTTATCTAGGATTTCTAGAGATTATAGAACCTGCCTTAGGTAATGTTGTCATTGCTAATGGAATTAAAGTACCAATTAAAGGCATAGGAAAGCTTAAGTTGTTTGATAAAGAATCTAAAGCCTTTTACATGTCATCTTTTACTTCTAATTTGCTTTCAGTTAAAAGAGCTAATACTGATTTAAATTGTCAAGCTATCTTTGGCCATAATGATTTCTACTTTCAGGATTTTGAGACTAGTAGGAGATTTGGACAAGGAACTACAAGAAATGACATGTATGTGCTTGAAGATATGACCAATGCAAAGGGGTTAGAACTGGTTGCTAGTACTAGCTCCTTTAATGATGATTCTGATCTTTGGCATTGTAGATTAGGACATCCTCATCCTAGGGCACTAGAACTAATTGTTTATGGTCTAAAAATACCAAAGGTTATGTATGATTCTTGTATACTTGGAAAACATTGCAAAACAGTTTTTCAAAAATCTTTGTATACTTATGATAATTGTTTTGAGTTGGTGCATTCTGATGTTTGGACATCTCCATTTCCATATAGAGAAAACCACAAGTATTTTGTGATATTTATTGATGAAAAGTCTAAATATACTTGGGTCACTTTGCTTAGTTCTAAAGATAGAGTATTTGATGCATTTCTAAATTTTCAAGCATATGTTACTAACTAATACAATGCAAGTATTAAATGTTTTAGAACAGATAATGGAGGAGAATACACTAGCAACAGACTTCAGCAACACTTGGCCAAGCATGGCATTGAACATCAAACCAGCTGTCCTTACACTCCACAACAAAATGGAGTGGCTGAAAGTAAGAATAGGCATTTGATGGAAGTTGTGAGAACAATGATGTTCCATATGAAATTTTCCAAAATATTTTGGGGGATGCTCTTGTAGCTGCATGCTACTTGATTAATAGGACTCCTACAAAAGTCCTATATGACTTGTCTCCATTTGAGGTACTAAACAAAATTAGACCTAACATTGACCACTTAGGAGTTTTTGGTTGCGTTTGTTTTGTATTAGTTCCAAAAGAGCAAAGGAACAAGCTGGAACCAAAGAGTACCAAAGCTATGTTCATTAGGTATTCCTCCATCCAGAAAGGATACAAATGTTATAATCCAGAGACTATAAGAGTCTTAGTATCCAGAGATGTCAAATTCCAAGAATCAGAAGGTTTCTATGAAGAAAGAACTTGGGATCAATTCAAAGACATCTCCACAACAAAATCAGACCAAGAACTTGAAGAGGCTCTTGGAGAGCATTGGAATAGTTTATCTTCATCCTCAGCCCACAGTCCCTGCTCCTCAGCCTGTACCAGCCGTGTCCAGTCCGACCACAGCCCTTGCTCCGTGGCTAGAGGATTTACTCAGACTTATGGTGAAGATTATAGGGATACCTTTGCACCTGTAGCTAAGCTTCATTATGTTAATGTTGTTCTTTCACTTGCTACTAACCTTGATTGGAAATTATGGCAAATAGATGTTAATAATGCATTCTTACAAGTTGAATTAAAAGAAGAAGTGTACATGTCACCTATACCAGGTCTAGAGGAAGAGGTAGGGGCCGGAAACATACTCAGGCTGAGGAAGGCCATCTATGGCCTTAAAAAATCTCCAAGAGCTTGGTGCCACAAGCTAAATGTAACATTGATGGACAGAAGCTTCAAAAGTTCTTAAGTTGAACATACTCTTTTTTCACTAAAGAGTAAGGAAGGTATTGTGGTAATTCTCATTTATGTAGATGGTAGTGATAGCATTGGTATTGCATTTACAAAAGAATATTTGAAGAGTATCTTTGATATTAAGGATTTAGGACAACTTAAATACTTCTTAGGAATTGAAGTGTGTAGGTTCAAGGAAGGTCTCTTCTTATCTCAAAGAAAATATGTTGTAGATTTACTAACCTCTACAGGTATGATGAAAGCTAAACCAGCCAAAACAGCCTTAGAAGAAGATTATAAAATAAAAATTAAGGGGGAGCTAGAGGAGGAAATTGATTTTCATGATCCTAAGCTCTATAGGAAAATGGTTAGTAAGCCTATTTATCTAACCATCATTAGACCATATTTATGTTTTCCTGTGAATTAGGTATCTCAACACATGCAAGGTCCATTGGAGATGGCAAATCGAATTTTGAGATATCTAAAAGGCACTCATGAACAAGGTATATGGATGGGTTGCAATAGAAACACAAATGTGGTTGGTTATTGTGATTCAGATTGGGCAGGAGATATGGAGGATAGAAGAAGTACCACAGGATATTGTACTTTCATAGGAGGGAACCTTGTGACTTGGAAAACCAAGAAGAAAAAGGTGGTGTCATGCTCTAATGCATAATCAGAATATAGAGACATGAGAAAGCTTACCACTGAATGCATTTGGCTGAAGCAACTCCTTGAGGAATTAGCCGTGAGCTTTGATGATCCTATCACCATCCATTGTGACAATCAGACTGCTATACACATTGCCTCCAACTCTGTGTTTCATGAAAGGACCAAGCATATAGAAGTAGATGCCATAAAGTAAGAGAAGCTATTGGAAAAGGAATCATCTTTTCTTGCTATACAAGGAGTGAGGATCAACTAGCTGATGTGTTCACCAAGGCAACAACTTTGAAGAATGGTGCCTCCATCTATCCAAGACTTGGCCTTATGACCATTCCATAACAATGATTCCAAAATAAAGTGTTATACTCTTTTTCCTTAGAAAAGGTTTTGTCCCAATTTGGTTTTCCTTCTTTAGATTTTTAATGAGGTAATGCTTCATGGTTGCAAGCTTAGGCATTTTCCATGTCTTAAGCTTGAGGGGAGTGTTGGAATGAAGAAGAAATGATGAAGGAAGAAGGCCTTTAACTGTTGTATTAAAGGCGTGTGTAATCTAAGTCTAAGGAGAGTGTCTAAGGCTTGTTTGTGTTCTAGTATTATGTTATCATTGTGGCCGTTCATGTATAAGGCAATCCTTGTGTCCAAACAAGCCTAGACTATATTAGTATAAATAGCTATCTTTTTCCTCATTTATAACTTAGAAAAATATTATTCTCATTCTCTAATTCAACAAATCTCTTAATCTCATATTCTTTCAAAACCCAATGGGAAAAAACCTCACCAAGGGAAAAGAGTACCAAGATGAACACCCTTCCCTTTCATCTAATACAAATGGTTTGGATAAGGACCAGAAAACCTGAGCTGGAAGAAGGTGGAGAAGCTCTGAGGAAAAGAGTTTTAACCGCTTGTTTGAGCTTATTGGTTCTAGCACGTGTCAATGGTCCAGCCGAATGGTCCATGGGCCGATGATCCTGGTTGGGTCGGTTCATGGTCGAGTGAAGGTCTGGTCGAGGTCGAGTGTCGGTCGAGGCCGGGTCGAAGACGGGCCATCCTCTCGGTCGAGGTTGAGGCTTGGTCGAGGAACCTGTTCGAGGATGGTCAGTGGGACGTACGGGGTTGCTTGTGGTTGTCTGTCTGGTCAAATCGGGACGTCCGTGGGTTGATTGTCTGGTCGTACCGGAACGCCAGTGGGTTGTTCGTCCGTTTGTCCGGCCGGTCGTCCTGATGCTCGTTCGGCTGGTCGTCCGGGTGATTGTCCGGGTGTTCGTTTGGGTGTTCGTCCGGGTGTTCATCTGGGTGATCATCCGAGTTTTCGTCCGGTCGCTAGTCCGAACGTACGTCCGAACCTGTCTGTGGGTTGTTCTTCCGGACGTCCTGAACCCCCATACACGGACTGATCGTATGTTCGACCACGCGGTCGTCCGTGGTCAAACCAAGGTCGTGCATCCCGGTCGGAACCACATCATCTTGATGAGATCTTTCAATGGGAAGGAACTTGACGTGGTCTTCACCAGGAAGATCACGCGGCCAAGACTGGGCAACAGGGTGAGCCAACGCGGAAGACTTGAAAGGGGCGGATGGAGGTTATGGTACAAATGGTTCAATGGTTGGAACGGATGTTGAAATGATTGAAACGGTGAACGAGTGAATGGATCCGTGGACAGGACGAAAGGAATGAATGGTGAAACTCCAAAAGGATGAGAAATTTTGGATCACCAAGCTTGCCTTCAAATCGGATATGACACACCGATTGAAGAACAAGGATTTCACAACCTAGCTAACTAGATACAACACACTAGAAATGGGATTGTGAGAGAATCAGACCGAAACAAGAATGATTCAAAAGAAACTTCTTATTAAAATTTTTGATCAAGTATTACAATGGCCACGGCCAACTTGATATACACGCCAAAGACAACTCAAAATGCATGGTCAAATTGTCTTGCATGATTGGCACATACAACCAAGCATTTAAGAAAAAGACTAAGCAAAATACAAGGTGGTGAAAGACGAGTAAGCACATGGCAAAAAAAAGGGATGGGCCGGGCCAAGAAGAAATGCCATCAAATTAAGTTAAAGGTCTTACGGACTTGATCACATTAAGATTGCACCAGGCCACATTAAAAACCCATGTGAAGAATACCCAATGGGAAAAACCTCACATGGAATAAGAGAACCAAGTGGACCCTTAATCCCAAACTCATAAACCCATTAACAAAATTAACTGGACTTAGATGGGTTGAGAAGAGAAATGGGTCAGAAATAACCCAATAGAGTCTTGTAGAGCCTTGGTCCGGAAACGGGTCATGGGACCAGGTGGAACGGTCCATGGCTCCAGGACAAGGCTGGTCGAAGAGTCGGTCTTCTGGTCGAGGTTGGTCGAGACGCGGGTCGAAGCCCTGGTCGAGGCACGGGTCAAAGACATGGTCGAGGAGCCTGTCGAAGTCTTGGTCGGGTCACGGTTGTGGCCGGTCGGGAGCGGGTCACTAACAGGGTCGATGCTGGTCGAAGCACAGGTCGAGGCGCTGGGGCCTTGATCGAAGTCAGCGTCGAAGTCATCCTCCTGGCCACGGTCGAGGCCACGTTCAGGCCCATGGTCGAGGCCAACCTCCATGTGATTGTCCGGTTGTTCGGGGCCAGCGTCCAAGCCATGTTCCATGCGATCGTCCGGCTCAGCGTCCAAGATCACATCATCCCCTTTTTCTTGAAGAGAATATGACCTCAAATCGTGATTATCTTGCAAACCCAATTGATAGGCATTGTCATTGATGCGCTTGACGACTGTGAACGGTCCATCCATCCGTGGTATCAGCTTGGATCGACGTTCTTCAGGGAACCGGTCTTTGCGTAAATAAATCCAAACTTGGTCGTCTGGTTGAAGGTAACCTTCTTCCTGTGCTTGTTCACGGCTTGACCATAATGCCTTGTCTTGGCCTCAATGTTGGCTCGGGCTTTCTCATGGATTTGTTTCACCAATCTAGCCTTTTGTCCTCCTTTAAGGCTAGCACACTCACTCAAAGGCAAAGGCATTAAGTCTAAAGGAGAAATAGTACTAAAACTGTAGACAATCTAAAATGGTGAATTAGATGCGGAGTGAACCGAATGGTTATACGCAAACTCAACATGGGGTAAATGCTCTTCCCAAGTCCTAAGATTCTTTCCCAAAAATGCACGCAACAATGCTCCTAAGGTCCTATTAACTACTACGGTTTGACCATCACTCTCAGGATAACATGTTGTACAAAAACACAATTTACTGCCTAGCTTAAACCATAAGGTACACCAAAATGACATAAAAACTTAGTATCCCTAACAGAAACAATGGTCTTAGGCATGCCATACAATCTAACTATTTCTTTAAGGAAAAGGTTGGTTATATGCAATTCATCATCAGTCTTCCTACATGCATTGAAATGTGATATTTTAGAAAAATGATCTACTACAACAAGGATGCTATCCTTTCCATTACGAGTCTTAGGCAATCCTAATATAAAGTACATTGACAAATCTACCCATGGATATTCAGGGATTGGTAAGGGATGATACAAACCGTTAGGCTGAGTTGTAAACTTAGCCTTCTTACACTTAACACATCGGTTGCAAATTATTTCCACATCCTTCCTCATGTGAGGCCAGTGGAAGTGTTCACACATCAAGGCCATAGTTTTGGACACGCCAAAGTGCCCCATAAGGCCACCAGCGTAAGCCTCACGAACAAACAACAACCTCATTGAACAAGATGGAACACATAAGCAGTTTTCAAGAATCGGAACCCATCTTGTATGAAGTATTGACCTGTAGGATTCTTAAAACACGACTTATAGATTTCTCTATAGTCAGGGTCAGTTTCATATAGTTCTTTCATATGCTCAAAACCCATTAACTTAACTTCCAAGGTCGATAAGAGAGCATTTATGTGTGACAAGGCATCGGCAACTACATTTTCTTTGCCTTGCTTGTATTTTATGAGATATGAAAATGTCTCTATGAACTCCATCCACTAAGCATGGCGTTTTTTCAGCTTCTGTTGGCTCTTGTGGTGCTTGAGTGACTCGTGGTCTGTATGTATGAGAAATTCCTTTGGCTACAAGTAATGTTGCCAAGTTTGCAAGGAACAGACACGATGACGTGGTCCTTGTGGGGAAGAACACACGCAACCAAGATCGGCAACAGGGTGAGCCAATGCGGAAGTCTTGAAATGGTTAAAATGGAGGTTTTGGCATGGTGAATGATGGATGGTTGATGGGAAATTGAATGGGATAGTGATGAAGATGGAAAATTGGATCAAAAGGTAAGATTTTAAAGGGGTGAGAAACTCTGGATCACCAAACTTGCTTTGATCCGGATATGACACACCGAATCCAAACAAGGATTTTACAAACTAGCAATCTAGATACTCCACACTAGAAAGGGGTTTGTAAGAGAGAGATGAATCTATCAAGAACACTTAGAAAGAAAGATCTTTATTCAAAAATCGATTAAGGTTACAAAATGGCCAAGGCCAAAAGATATACAAGCCAAATGAAGTTCAAACTTGCATGGTCAAGATTTATGCATGCAAGGCACAAACAACTATGCATTAATGAAAAAGACCAGGCAAAATTCTATGTGGTCAAAACCGTGTAAACACACGCCAACAAAGGAGAAATGGGCCGGGCCAAACAGAAATGCCATCAAATTGTGTCAAAGGCCGGGCTTAATCCTTTTAAAGATGCACCAGGCCCCATTAAAAACCCATGTAAGAAAAACCCAATGGGAAAAACCTTACATGGGAAAAGAGAACCAAGTGGACCCTTAATCCCAATCACATAAGCCTAAAGACATAATTAAAATGGACTTAGAAAGAATAAGAAAAGAAATGGGTCAGGAATAACCCAATTGAGTTTCGAAGAGCCTTGGTCCAGGAACGGGTCATGGGACCAGGTGGAACGGTCCATGGCTCCGGGATAAGGCTGGTCGAGGACTTGGTCGAAGGGTGATATGAGCCAGGCCCTCTGGTGCGGTACAGTCAGGAAGAGCAGTCGGCACTGACGGGTTCTTGGTGTGGATAGACGGGTCACGGTCTAGGGGAGAAGCAAGATCAAGCGGGCCGGTTGTGGGTCGTGAAAACAAGCGGGGGTCTTGGCTCGGGTTGGGGACACGAACAGTGGGCGTCCTTGCGAGTGAGGTTACAAATGGTCGGTCGAGGGTTTGGTCGTGAATGCGAACGATGTGTCGTGCGACACGAACGAGGATACGAAAGGGATTTTGGAACGATTTTAAAAGGGTGGATTGAGGGCAACACACCAAGCTCTGTCAGGCTTGGATAGAGCCTTCCTTGTAGAGAGACACACTCAAATCTTCAAGGAACTCTCTTCCTTACTGGAGACACACTCACACACAAGGAAGAATGGTAAGACCTAGGCGGCCGTGGACAAGGGTTTTGGGTTCTAAAACTGATTGCATAAAATGGAGAAGTGTTTGCCTTTTATAGGCTACACATGAACTAGTTGAC
Organism: Streptanthus diversifolius; assembly: GCA_039880935.1. Taxonomy (NCBI): domain Eukaryota; kingdom Viridiplantae; phylum Streptophyta; class Magnoliopsida; order Brassicales; family Brassicaceae; genus Streptanthus; species Streptanthus diversifolius. The sequence continues at coordinate 6,512,212 of JAXGFM010000001.1, forward strand.
TACAAGACTCGTGGTCAACAAAACAACTAAACCCACATTAGACTAAGTCTTTAAACAAGTTATGAAATAAGACATAAAGGCTAGACAAGTGCCTAAGATAGAATCAAGCCTAATTGATTTTAAATGGACATATCCATATTAAAACCAATGGGACACTAGGCTTGATGTCTTAGACTTTCAGGTCTCATTAAAACCCTTTCCAAGAGCCCATTATGGTAAACTTAGAAATGAAAAGAGTACCCTAATCATATAAGGTCTTAGAGGGTGTCCTAACTCTAGGATAGTAAGGACACACAAGACCTTATCCCTAAGGCTGTGTGCATGGATGTTCTGGTCAGGAACACCCAGCTGATCATGGTTAAACAGCTGGCTGGTGTCTTTAATCTCCCCTTCTCCTCCTTGACTGTTTGCTCGGATTATGTTGACTCCAGCTTGATCCTCATAAGTTTGGTCCTGGTCCCGGCTCTTGTCTTGCACTCATTGGGAAGCTCTGCTCCTTGTCATCATGCGGTGTGACACAAATGGGGTTTCCTGGACCTCATCCTCCAAGTATCGGGTTGGCGTAACATGGATGACCCCATCATCCCCACCCTCTTCAAGTGCTTTGGTCTCCATAGAACCAATATCCTGCACATCAAAAGGGGATAAATCAGAGACATTGAAAGAAGAAGACACATTATACTCACCTGGTAGCTTGAAAGAAGAAGACACATTATACACACCGGCTGCATATCGTTTCCACATCTTTCATCATGTGCGGGCAGTAGAAGTGTTCACGCATCACGGCCAATGTTTTAGACACGCCAAAATGTCCCATGAGTCCACCAGCATGGGCCTCTCGGACAAATAATTCCCTCATGGAACAAGATGGAACACATAGGCGGTTTTCATAAAACAAGTACCCATCTTTCACAAAGTATCGACCTGTGGGATTCTTAAGACAAGACTTATAGATTTTTCCATAGTCTGGGTCAGTGTCATACAATTCTTTCTTATGTTCAAATCCCATAAGCTTAACTTTTAAAGTAGACAAGAGAGCACACCTGCGTGACAAGGCATCGGCTACCACATTCTGTTTGCCTTGCTTATACTTTATGACATATGGGAATGTTTATATGAACTCCATCCACTTAGCATGGCGTTTGTTAAGCTTGTGTTGGCTCTTGAGGTGCTTGAGTGAATCATGGTCCGTGTGTATTACAAACTCCTAGGGCCACAATTAATGTTGCCAAGTTTGCAAGGAACGGACAAGAGCATACAACTCCTTGTCATATGTTGGGTGATTCAGTGTGGCACCTCAAAGCTTTTCACAGAAGTAGGCTATCGGCTTGCGGTCTTGCATAAGGACAGCTCCTATTCCAACACCTGAGTCATCACACCCAATCACAAAGGTGTTAGAAAATTTAGGCAAAGCCAATAAAGGTGTGTCATTGAGCTTGTCCTTGAGCAGCTGGAACGCCTCCTCCTGCTCCTTCTCCCATTTAAAACCTACGTCCTTCTTGATCACTTCAGTCAATGGTGCGGCCAATGTACTACAGTCCTTGACAACGGACTTCCCCCACGGACTTCTCCCAGCTAGGCCGTGGAAACTGCGGACTTCCCCCACGGTCTTTGGACTAGGCCAGTCACGGATGGCACGGACTTTCTCCTCGTCCACTTGTACACCTGCAGCACTCACTACAAAACCTAGAAAACAATGTTATATGTTCCAAAAGTGCACTTTTCATATTAGCATAAAGCATCTCCTTCCTAAGCACTTCTAAAACAAGTTTAAGGTGATGGACATGGTCATCTAAGGTTTTGCTATATACTAGGATGTCATCAAAGTACACAACCACAAAATGTCCTATAAACTCCTTAAGCACATGGTTCATAAGTCTAATAAACGTACTAGGGGCATTGGTTAGGCCAAAGGGCATGACTAACCATTCATATAAACCATTCTTAGTTTTAAAAGCGGTTTTCCACTCATCACCCTCTTTCATTCTAATTTGGTGATATCCACTCCTAAGGTCTATCTTAGAAAATATCTTAGAACCATGGAGTTCATCAAGCATGTCATTTAATCTAGGGATAGGATGGTAATATTTTACTGTGATGTTGTTGATTGAAAGTGGACAAGGCGGTAGGTGAAGGGTTGAAAGAGATTAGTTGCTTGGTCGAGTGGGACTGGTGAACAGATGGTCGAGCGGTAAGTGGTCGGATGGTCGAATGGAACGATGGCCGAGCGGTACAGGGGAATTGAAGGGAATTTCTGATCAAGGTGATGAGAAACCTTGAAAATTCCACTTGAATTTTGAGAGGATATGACACACCAGACAAAATTCAAGGATTTCATAGAATGGCATATATATTAAACACTATAGGGAGATTTTACGAGAAAGAGATGATCAAACTTTCAAGATACCAAAAGTAATAGTTTTGTTCAAGAAAATTCGATAAAATGATCAAGTGTGGCCAAGGCCAAGTATGAATAGAGGTTACAAGGAGGCAGTGGGCAATGGGTAAAATCCATGCATGTGATGCATGGGTTTTCTGCCTAAGACCACATAGAAAACAAGCATTTAATATCACACGTTTACTAGTTTGAATTCAAAAATATGACAAGACAAAATGGGCCAGCCAAAGTTAACTAATCCAGAATCCAAAGATTTTACATGAGCCTTAGACAAAGATCCTTAGAGTTTCATCCAGGCCTCATCAAAACCTTGGTGAAAAAAACCCAATGGGAATAAACCTCACCAAGGGAAAAGAGTACCAAGATAAGCACCCTTCCCATTCATCTAATTCAAATAGCTTGGATGAGGACCAGCAAACCTGAGCTGGAAAAAGTTGGAGAAGCTCTAAGGAAAATAGTTTTAACCGCTTGCTTGAGCTCCTTGGTTCTAGCACGTGTCAATGGTCCAGCTGGAAGTGTACATGGGTCGATGATCCTGGTCGGGTCGGTCCATGGTCGGGTGAAGGTCTGGTCGAGGTTGAGTGTCGGTCGAGGCCGGGTCAAAGACGGGTCATCTTCTCGGTTGAGGTTGAAGCTTGGTCGAGGAACCTGGTCGAGGATGGTCGGTGGGACGTCCGGGGTTGCTTGTGGTTCGTCCATCGGGTCGAATCGGGATGTCCGTGGGTTGGTTGTCTTGTCATACCGGACCGCCCATGGGTTGTTTGTCCGTTCGTCCGGCCGCTTGTCCTGATGCTTGTTTGGCTGGTCGTCCGGGTGATCGTCCGGGTGTTCGTCTGGGTGTTCGTCCGGGTGATCGTCCGAGTGTTCGTCTGGTCGCTCGTCCGAACGTATGTCCAGACCTGTTTGTGGGTTCTTCTTCCAGACGTCCTGAACCTCTATACGCGGACTAATCGTATGTTCGCCCACGCGGTCTTCCGTGGTCAAACCAAGGTCGTGCATCCTGGTCGGAATCACATCATCAGCTCCCAAGGTTGGGCCGCCGTGTTGAGGCCTAGTCCTGGGTCTGGCTCAGGGATGGGCTCGTGGTGCCGTTGAAGAACCTCAATTCGGCGTTCCACATATTCCTAACGCATTGGCCCTTGAACGAGTCATAGGCCCGGTCAGCACGACCGGGGCGGCTTTGTTCGGGTCCGGTCCGCCTGGGTCAGTCGCTAGGTCGGCAATGCAGTCAGTACGGTCTGGGGCCTCATCAGGAGGACAACTCAAAAAGCTCACAAGGATAGACTAAGCATTATGGGCTTATCGTACAACATATAAAACACCATTGGGAACTACACTTTTCAACATGCTGTATAGAAAATCGTATCATCTGCCAGTCAAATTGGAGTACAAGGCTATCTGGACGACTAAATTGCTGAATTTTGATCTCAAGCCTGCTTCTGAGAGACGTCTGGTTCAGCTAGAAGAACTTGAAGAGATGCGTTGTACCGCTTATGAAAAGCTTTTCATTACAAAAATATAGTTCGAAGGAAGTTCAAGGCAGGAGATAAAGTTATGCTGTTTAATTCGAGACTGAAAATTTTCTCAGGGAAGCTTAAATCGTGATGGTCTGGTCCTTTCATAGTCATAGAGGCTAAACCCTACGGAGCTGTCACTCTTCAGAATAATTCATGAGAACACTTCACAGTCAATTGTCAGCGAATCACGGTATATCTAGCTGATTCATGAAAGAATATGAGATTAAGAGATTTGTAGAATTAGAGAATGAGAGAATAATAGTTTTCTAAGTTACAAATGAGGAGAGAGATAATTATTTATACTAATATAGTCTAGGCTTGTTTGGATACAAGGATTGCCTTATACATGAATGGCTACAAAGATAACATAATACTAGAACACAAACAAGCTTTAGACATGTCCCTTAAACTTAGTCAACTCACGCCTTTAATCAACTAATAAAGGCTTCCTTTTTTCATCATTTCTTTTTTATTCCAACACTACCCCTCAAGCTTAAGACATGGAGAATGCCAAAGCTTGCAACCATGAAGCATTACCTCATTAAAAACCTAAAAAAGGAAAACCCAATTGGGACAAAACTTTTTCTAGGGAAAAAGAGTATAACACTCCATGTTGGTATCATTGTTGTGGAATGGACATAAGGCCAAGCCTTGGATAGATGGCGGTGCCATTTTTCAGAGTTGTTGCCTTGGTAAACACATCAGCTAGTTGATCCTACCTGATTCATAGCAAAACATAAATCTGGTCTAGTGATGGTTAAATTAATAAGCTTACCAACAACTTTCCTATAGAGATTAAGATCATGAAAATGAATTCCTCCTCTAGTTCCCCCTTAGTTCCGATTTTATAATGTTCTTCTAAGGGTGTTTTGGCTGGTTTAGTTTCCATCATACTTGTAGAGGTTAGTAAATCTATAACATATTTCATTTGAGATAAAAGAGACCTTTCTTGAACCAACACACTTCAATTCCTAAGAAGTATTTAAGATAAAAGAGATCCTTAATATCAAAGACACTCTTCAAGTATTTTTATGTAGATGGAATACCAACACTATCACTACCAGATATGATTATATCATCTACATAAATGAGAATTACCACAATACCTTCCTTACTCTTTAGTGTAAAAAGAGTATGTTCAGCTTCAGATCTTTTGAAACCTTTATCCATCAAGGTTACACTTAGTTTGTGGTACCAAGCTCTTGAAGATTGTTTAAGGCCATAGATGGCCTTCCTCAGCCTAAGTATGTTACCGCCTCCTACCTCCTCCTCTAGACCTAATGGAGGTGTTATGTATACCTCTTCTTCTAGTTCACCTTGTAAGAATGCATTCTTAACATCCATTAGTCATAACTCCCAATCAATGTTAGTAGAAAGTGAAAGAACAACATTAATAGAATGAAGCTTAGTTACAGGTGCAAAGGTATCCCTATAATCTTCACCATATGTCTGAGTAAAACCTCTAACCACCAACCTAGCTTTATATCTATCAATTTTGCCATTGCTTTTGTATTTAATGGTAAAAATCCATTTAGAACTTACAACCCTTTTTCCTTTAGGTAAGGTGGCTGGAGCATAGGTACCATTCCTTTCCATAGCTTGTTTCTCAGCTAGGATAACTTCCATCCATTCTTTCTTATTCATATCTTCCTCATATGTCTTTAAAATTTGTTCCTTATCAAGACTAGAAATGAAATCAACATGATTAGTAGGTAAGTAAGTAATATTACAAACTCCCTGATCATGATAAACCACAGCATTCCCATTGTAGAACACTGGTGGTTTTCTTTGTCTTGTGCTCCTTCTTAGGACTGTAGGTGGAGATTCTTGGATATGATACTCCTCTTCACCTAAAACTTCCATAAGAGTAGGTACAACCCTTGATCTTTTGGAAGCTGAGACTAGAATTGATTCATCTCCTGTAGAGTCTTGTTGGACATGAGTAGGTGTCTCTCCCCCCCCCCCATGTTCAAGAGGAGGAAGGCCAGGAGAACGGAAGGTACCATGCTGCGGATGGATGGAAGGGCCGGACGGGGTGGATGGCCGCGGCTCGGCTGGCTGTGCCGCGGCTGCTGGCTGGGACTGGACACGGCTGGTACAGGCTGAGAAGCCGTGGCCGTGAGCTGCTGATCATGAGGTGAAACTATACTAATGCTCTCCAAGAGCCTCCTCAAGTTTTCAGCTTGGTCTGATCTTGTTGTGGAGATGTCCTTGAATTTATCCCAAGTTCATTCTTCATATAAACCTTTGGATTCTTGGAATTTGACATCTCTGGATACCAAGACTCTTCTAGTCTCTGGATCATAACATTTGTATCTTTTCTGGGTAGAGGAATACACAATGAACATAGCTTTGGTACTCTTTGGTTCCAGCTTGTTTCTTTGCTCTCTTGGAACTAATACAAAACAAACACAACCAAAAACTCTTAAGTGGTCAATATTAGGTCTAGTTTTGTTTAGTACCTCAAATGGAGACAAGTCATCTTGTACTTTTGTAGGAGTCATATTAATCAAGTAGCATGCAGCGACAAGAGTATCCTCCCAAAATCTTTTGGGAACTTTCATGTGGAACATCATTGTTCTCACAACTTCTATCAAATGCCTATTCTTACTTTCAGCCACTCCATTTTGTTGTGGAGTGTAAGGAGTGCAGGTTTGATGTTCAATGCCATGCTTAGCCAAGTGTTGTTGGAGTCTAGTGCTAGTGTATTCCCCTCGATTATCTGTTCTAAAGCATTTAATACTTGTATTGTATTGATTGGTAACATATGCTTGAAAATTTAAAAATGCATCAAATACTCTATTTTTAGAACTAAGCAAAGTAGCCCAAGTATATCTGGACTTTTCATCAATAAATGTCATAAAATACTTATGATTTTATCTTGAAGGAAATGGAGATGTCCAAACATCAGAATGCACCAACTCAAAACAATTATCATAAGTATGCAAAGATTTTTCAAAAACTGTTTTGCAATGCTTTCCAAGTATACAAGAATCACACATATCCATTGGTATTTTTAAACAAGGTACAATCAGTTCAAGTGCTCTAGGATGATGATTCCAAATCTAGCATCCCAAAGATCAGAATCATTACTAAAAGAGCTAGCATTAACAACCGCTTCTAGCCCACTAGCTTTAGTCATGTCTTCAAGCACATACAAATCATCACTTGTGGTTCTTTGTCCAAATCTTCAACTAGTCTCAATATCCTGAAAGTAGAAATCATTAGGACCAAAGATAGCTTGAGAATTTAAATCAGTAGTAGCTCTTTTAACTGAAAGCAAATTAGAAATAAAAGAAGGCACGTAAAAGGCTTTAGACTCTTTATCAAACAACTTAAGTTTTCTTATGCCTTTAATTGGTACTTTAATTTTGTTAGCAATGACAACATTGCCTAAGACAGGTTCTATATTCTCTAGCAATCCAAGATCACTAATCATATGGTGAGAAGCACCAGAATCAACAACCAATGATTTTGAGGCATTAGGAGTGAAAGAATTTTGAAAAGAGGCATGAAAAGTTTTACCCAACACATTATCATCCTTAATTGCTTTGAGGAGAGCTTCTAGATCTGATTTTGTTACAAATTCAGATGCTGGAGACATGAAACTAGTTGAGGTTGAGTGACAATGGGAGTTGGTACATGCTTTTGAAGAGGCCGCCTGCTTGTACACGCCAAGGCCGCTAGCTAGCAGCTGAGTATGGCCGGTTGTGGGCTGTTGTCTCTCAAGGGCTCAGCTTGGCTTCAGCTCAGGATGAAGTATCCAACACTTCTTCTTTGTATGGCCACTCCTTTTGCAATGGTCACAAGTTGTTCTCTTCTCCCTATTTTTATTTGTTGTTGTTGGTTTGAAGAAACTCTTGTGTGTAGCCACCAATTCAGCCTTGTTGCCAAATAATCCATGGGATCCTTGCTCCTTTTGGATTTGAGTACATACATCTTCCAAGCTAGGGAGCTTATCAGACCTGAGAATATGCTTAATAAGATCTGAGTAAGTAGTGTTAAGAGTTAAAAGTAACCCAAACACCTTATCTTGCTCTTTTCTTTCAAGGAGAACAATTGGGTCAATGGTGGCTGGCCTTAGCATCTCTAGATCAGCCCACAATGCTCTAAATGAGCCATAATGCTTTGTGAATTCTGCATCCTCCTGTTTTAATTTATTCAAAGTCTTTTTCACCTCAAAGATTTTTAAAAGGTTAGTGGTGTTTCCATACACATTTTGCAAAGTGTCCCAAAGTTCCTTAGCATTCTCACAAAAAGAATAAGCCTATAAGAGATCACTAGCAAGAGAGTTTTGAAGTATAGAGAGTACCGACTGGTCTTCTTGATACCATTTGGCTTGACCAGCCACAGCCTCACTAACTTCAGCCACTTCATTTTCTTCAAGGCCATTTGTAGAAATGTGATTTCAAAGACTTTTACCACCCAATGTGGTTTTCATGGTCCTAGACCATAAGAGATAGTTTGCTCCATGTATAATGACAGGATCTCTGACTGTGGTTTCACATTCATGCTTCACAATTGATCTGAATGAAGCTTTCCAATGGTCGGAATGAGCTGGTCGGGTCGCTTGGGTCGCTGGACGGTTGGTCGGAACGCTTGGAATACGTTGGCGTATGATAGCCGTGGAACGTGTGATGACTTGATGACGTTCGGACAGGAATTACGTTGATCATCTGAGCCGGTTGATACCACTGGTCGGAATGAGTTGGTCGGAACGCAGGATGGCTTATCGGGACGAGAAACGGCTGGTCACGTTGTCAAGATGAATGCGGTCGCGAGAGCTTGGGCAGGGTACGTGGTACGTGAGCAAGTGTTCGATACCAGACGAGTTTGTGGTGAGGTCACGGACAGCTGATCATGGGACACGGTCACGGGACAAGAGACACGAAGTCTTGGACTGGTCGGACGCGGGTTGGACAACACACGGGGAATCACGGAGTGCTGGTCTTGTGCAGCACTCAGGGACGCCAGGGACACGTAATGAAGACCAGGGACGCGAGCAGCACACAGGGACACCAAGGCGCATGCTCAATCCTTCCTCTATGCAGAGTGTGGTTTCTTGCCAACCAAGATAACTACCTAACTTCCTTCAACTAACTCCTGCAACAAATTTTAACAAACTCCAACCAACAAGATCAACTTCTAATAGTTCTTATCCAATCCAACAAGATCAACAAGAACGATTTTTGAATTTTATTAATAAACCAATCTAAAAATTCAAGTTTCCTCCTTTTTCAGTATTTTAAAGTTTGATAAGGAAATCAAGAAAATCAATCTTGAAGACTTAAACCTCTTAGATTGAAACCAAAATTCGTGTAGACCCTCACAAGATATTTATCTAATTTTCCAGATTCAAATATTTGAAGAAAACTAAGAAAGGATAGGAATTTTATCACCAGATTCTTGTGAGAGAAGATTTCTGACGTCTTGAAGAAAAACTTCAAGCACATCCGTCAAATGTAACAGGATTGAGGTCTGCTTTCTTTGAAACGAAACTAGACTCAAGGGGCTTGATTTTAGGATTTGTAATGTCACGATTTGGTGAAGATTTAACGACGGAATGAATAGAAGAACACGGAGGTTCGCAGCGGACGCACTCGCGGAGGTCCGATGCAAGACAATTCGTATCTTTCCATTCCTGTGGCCAAATGATGAAAATCCAATTGGCATGGCTTCAGAACTCGCCGAGGAACAATTCAAAAAAACCAGATTGTCAAAAGCTGCCGTGGTTTGGCCGGAATTTGCGATCAAATTTGACAGACGAAATAGAACTGAAAGCATATTGTGATGAAGATAATTTTTTCTTGATTCAAAGATTGAATGATGAATTTTACCCAGATTTGATATAACCTGGCTCTGATACCATGAAAGAATATAAGATTAAGATATTTTTAGAATTATAGAATGAGAGAATGAGAGATTAGAGAGAAATAAGAATGATTGTATTAAGAGATAGTTGTTTATACTAATTTAGTATAGGCTTGTTTGGATACAAGAATTGCCTTATACATGAATGGCTACAAGGATAACATAATACTAGAACACAAACAAGCCTTAGACACTTCCCTTAACTTAGTCAACTCACTCCTTTAGTCAACTATTAAAAGCTTCCTTTTTTCATCATTTCTTGTTGATTCCAACAATTCAAGGGACACCTTCGCAGAAAAGATTCCACTTTTTAACCCCACCCCCGAATAAAAAGCGGTTGCATCACGTCAAGCTTAGTGATGTTAAACAAGCGCTTCTGGGAGGCAACCCATGAGTACATAATTTTTCTTTCTTGCATTTTTCTTTAAGTTAGTATTGATCTACTACAGTTTTGTTTTTTTCGTTACAGTGGTACTAAGGGAGAGAAATAAGGAACGATCGGTGCACTCCCAGATCGATCGATCGAAAGGTGAAGAGAAAAATCCGTCGAGGACCGAGATCGACCAAACCAAAAAGGATCGATCCATCTAAAACGAGCAAAATTACTGTGAGTATCTCGGATCGATTGATGCATATGGCGATCGATCGATCCTCTACCCAGGTAAGTAAAGCAGTCTATTTTCACTTGATTTAAACCAAAAACACGTTTTTAATACCAAAAACATGATTTTAAGATCAAAACAACAAAAATTTTATTTCATCTTCCTCCTCTCACTATTTTTGGCGAAACCATCAAAAAAATTTCAAAAAATCATAACTCTCTCTATTCTTCACGGAATTGAACAATTTTTGAGAATATCCCTACCGATTTTGCGAGCTCTTTCCATTTCCATCAACTTTTTTCGATCTATAAAGGTACACTTCTCTTTTCCCTCTTTTCTGTTTTAGTACTTATGATGAAAAACCTTATAAATCTTGATTTTTAGGTTGTTTTAGAAAGAATTGACGGTTAATAGAGCTTTGTTAGGTTGATTGGAACATAACCCACACTAGCTTGCTAAGTTTTATCTAAGATTTGGAAAAATTGGACTTAGGGTTCGTCGGGCATTATACTATGGTCGGTCAGTCTTGAATGAATTGGTCGATCGGATTTAGGATAGAAATGCGTATAGATTTAAGATCGATCGATCGAGTCTAGGAATGATCAATCGTGATATTGCATTAAACATGTAAGGTTTATGGATCGATCGATCCATTTCCAGACCGATCGATCCTTCGATAGAACGATATGTCCCTCCTTGGATCGATCGATCGAGTTGACGATCAATTTGTGTTTCAAAAATGATTTAACATTATTTTAATCGGAGTTTTGTTTTCTAATTTTACAGACATGACTAGAGGAATGCAGACACACATGAGACGAGGCAAGGCCACAGCATCCTCATCTCGTCAAACGGCAACAAAGATAGTCCTGCGCAAAACAAGATGAATGAGATTCAGAGGGAGACGGGATACCAGAATTTAAAGCACGGTGAACGTGGACACATCACTATTGTACATTCTACAATGGCCTATTACGGGTCGAGATGACACCTACCCGGTTTGTGTGCGAGCGGACACTTCAGAGGATGGGTATTAGAGAGGAGGTTCACACCATGTTGCGGGAGATAGGCTAAGACCGGATTGCATACCAGTCGTACTCGCTCTTTCCTGAGTTAATATGATAGTTCCTTGCTTCGGTGGAACTCCGATATAAGGACGGAGCGATGCCTCTAGCGAGCGAGGGTACCCTCGCCTACTTCTCCAGCGGGGTCCTCTACGAGATCTCTCTCCGAGAGCTCTGTAATATTTATGGGTTTGAAAGGACTGCAGAGAGATGCAGCTGGCCCTCAAATTTCTCTCAGGCCGTGGAGCTATGGAGCCTGATTAGCTTGGGACCATACGAGTCGAGAGCAGCTATTATGCCCCACATACGAAAACCCGTGGTTTGTGTGGTCGCCAAGATTATTAGCAACATCTTGTTTTCTAAGGAAGAGTCTTGAGCTATTAGGAAGGACGAGCTGATGTTATTGCACTTCGGGCTCCCATCTTTTGTCAGGGACATCTACACCAATCCACCTCCCTCAAAGCTGCACACCAACTTGGGTGCAATATTTTCGGAGAACCTAGTCTCCAAGAAGACTCGCGGCCTCAACACGGTAATTAAGAAGGTCGAGCGGATTGGGATTTTACTGACTCCACTCTTCATTCATCACGGGATCGATCTTGGCTCCACACCCACCGAGCCCAATATCACCCTGTTCGACGAGCAGTACTTTCAAAACAGCAGCATCCTCAAGCCAGGTTACATTTATCAGTTCCAAGATTGTGCGGGGGTCACTCAGTACTGCAAGCTCCTTCTCTGAGATTTCACTGCCCTCACCTCTAGGGCTAACATTGATTTTACCCTTCCTGACAAGTCCCTACAGAGTCACCCTGCCGCACCTCGACGACAAGGCAGCTCTTCGAGAGTCTTTACTTCTCAGGCCTATCAGGAGGACGACATAGTCCCGATCGACTTCTTGCAGCAAACTCATGAGGCCGAATACGCTCTCCCTCCATATATGGGAGAGTATGATCTTCCACCGTATTCCGCAAATAGTACCGATGCTGAGTTTAGAGCCTGAGGAGCAATAGCTAGGATCCGATGTCCTCCACCACCATCTTGCTTCCGCGCTTCACGGACTGGAGAGACTGATGCAGCTACAGAGGGCGCGACAGACATTCTTGATGTTGCTGGATACAGGACACACGACACTGCTGACGATACAGAGTCAGACCCCGATGTTAGATTTCCCAGACGCAGACGTCGCCCCGGACAGAGCCGCAACATTAGCCCTGAGGACCACTGATAGAGTATTTTTCTTTCTTTTCTTTTGTTGTATCTACTTTTATTGTATCTTCCTTCTTAGGACAGTAAGTAGGGCCTCTTGAATAGGATTCTCCTCTTCACCTAAAACTTCAATAGGAGTAGGCACTTCTCTTGATCTTATGGAAGATTAGACAAAAATTGATTCTTCTCCTGCTGAGTCTTGTTTGACATAAGTAGATGTCTCTCCCCCCCCATGTTCAAGAGGAGGAAGGCCAGGAGAGCTGAATGCACCAGGCGGCTGACGGATGGAAGGGCCAGTTGGTGTCAAGGGTCGCGGATCAGATGGTGTGGCCGCGGCTGGTTGGCTAGGACTGGTCATGGCCGGAACAAATGGTGCCTGAGAAGCCAAGGTTGGGGATTGCTGAGCCTGACGGGATACAATACCAATGCTTTCCAAGAGCCTCCTCAAGTTTTCAGCTTGATCTGATCTTGTTGTTGAGATGTCCTTAAATTGATCCCAAGTTCCTTCTTCACAGAAACCTTTGGACTCTTGGAACTTAACATCTCTGGATACCAAGACTCTTCTAGTCTCTGGATCATAACAGTTGTATCCTTTCTGAGTAGAAGAATACCCAATGAACATTGCTTTGGTACTCTTTGGGTACAGCTTGTTCCTTTGCTCCCTTGGAACTAATACAAAACAAACACAACAAAAAATTCTTAAGTGGTCAATATTGGGTCTAGTTTTGTTTAGTACCTCAAATGGAGACAAGTCATCTAGGACTTTTTTAGGAGTCATATTAATCAAGTAGCATGCAGCTACAAGAGCATCCCCCCAAAATCTCTTGGGAATTTTCATGTGGAACATCATTGTTCTCACAACTTCCATCAAATGCCTATTCTTCCTTTGAGCCACTCCATTTTGTTGTGGAGTGTAAGGACAACTGGTTTGATGTTCAATATCATGCTTGGCCAAATGTTGTTGGAGTCTGGTGCTAGTGTATTCTCCTCCATTATCTGTTCTAAAACATTTAATACTTGCATTATATTGATTAGTAACATATGCTTCAAAATTTAAGAATGCATCAAATACTCTATCTTTAGAGGTAAGTAAAGTAACCTAAAAATATTTTGACATTTCATCAATAGATGTCACAAAATACTTATGGTTTTCTCTATATGGGAATGGAGATGTCCAAACATCAGAATGCACCAACTCAGAACAATTATTATAAGTATGCATAAATGTTTCAAAAACTGTTTTACAATGCTTTCCAAGTATGCAAGAATCACACAAATCCTTTGGCATTTTCAAACCAGAAACAATCAATTCAAGTGCTCTAGGATGAGAATGTCCTATTCTAGCATGCCAAATATCAGAATCAGTACTAAATGAACCAGCTTGAAAGGCCGCCTCTAACTCACTAACACTGGTCATATTTTCGAGCACATACAAGTCATCTCTTGTGGTTCCTTGTCCAAATCTTTTACTAGTCTCAGTATCCTGAAAATAGAAATCATTAGGAGCAAATATAGCTTGACAATTTAAATCAATAGTAGCTCTTTTAACTGAAAGCAAATTAGAAGTAAAGGAAGACATGTAAAACGCTTTAGATTCTTTATCAAACAACTTCAGTTTTCCTATACCTTTAATTGGTACTTCAATTCCATTAGCAATGAGAACATTACCTAGGGAAGGTTCTACATTCATTAGCAATCCTAGATCACTAATCATATGATGAGAAGCACCAGAATCAACTACCAATGATTTAATGACATTAGGAGTAAAAGAAGTTTGAAAAGAAGCATGAAAAGTTTTACCCATCACATTGCTATCATTTATTGCCTTTATAAGAGCTTCTAAGTCTGATTTTGTCACAAAATCAGATGCTGGATACATGGTACTAGTGGAGGCTGAGTGAAGAACTGAGCTGCTACCACACGCCTTTGAAGGCACAGTCATAAGGCCGTGAGCTTGAGTGAGGCTGGCCGTGAGTTGCTGTGGCCGAGAAGTCCAGCTTGGCTTCAGCTGAGGATGGAGAACCCAGCAATCTTTCTTTGTATGGTCATTCCTCTTGCAATGGTCACATATTTGTCTGCTCTTCCTAGATTCATTTGTTGATGTTGATTTGAAGAAGCTTTTGTATGCAGTCACCAATTCAGCCTTGTTGCCAAATAAACCATGAGATCCTTGCTCCTTTTGGATTTGAGCACAAACATCCAAGCTAGGAAGCTTATCAGACCTGAGACTATGCGTAATAAGATCTTAGTAAGTAGTATTAAGTGTTAATAGTAACCCAAACACATTATCTTGTTCTTTCCTTTCAAGCAGAACAATTGGGTCAGTGGTGGCTGACCTTAGCATTTCTAGCTCAGCCCACAATACTCTGAATGAGCCATAATGCTTTGTGAATTCTGCATCCTCCTGCCTTAATTCATTCAAAGACTTCTTCACTTCAAAAATTCTTAAAAGGTTAGTGGTGTTTCCATACAACTTTTGCAAAGTGTCATAAAGATCCTTAGCATTTTCACAAAAGGAATAAGCCTCTAAAAGATCACTAGCAAGAGAATTTTGAAGTATAGAGAGTATCAATTGGTGTTCTTGATACCATTTGGCTTGGGCAGCCACAGCCTCACTAACTTCACCCACTTCATTTTCTTCAAGGCCTTTTGTAGAAATGTGATTCCAAAGGCCTTTACCACCCAATGTGGTTTTCATGGTCCTAGACCACAAGAGATAATTTGCTCCATGGAGAATGACTGGAAAGCTCTAAAAGTGGCTTGAATTTCCATATTTTATAGACTTGAATGGAGAACAAAAAACTGGTCAGGCGGCTGGACAGTTGGTCTGGACAGGCGTGTTGCTTGGTCGGGCGTGATTGCTGGTCGGGACATGTGTATCACGCGAGTCAGGTCACGCAAGAACTCAGGCACGAAGTCACGTGGATGATGATCTGATCTGGTCTGGTCTTATCCTTGGTTCTTGCGTCCTATGTTCCTGATTCCTGGCCTTCGTATGATCCAAGGTAACTAGCCAACTGGTCACGTGAGCAGCTCGAATAAAACGAGCTGGATACAGGCTGGTTGCGAGGGACACACGTGAAGGCCTCGTGTACTGGACTCACGTACTGTACTCGACAGGCCGTGTACTGGACTCAAAGAAGAAGGTCTTGAACAAAGCTTGCAGGCGCGTGTTGAACACTTAAAAAAAACTTGCAGTCCAAGTAATTATCAATAGCTTATAACTAACTTCAACCACCTGCAACAAACTTTAACCAACTCTTGCAACAAGATTTAACTAACTAAAACCACCTAATAACAGTTCTTATCTTCTACTAACAGTCAAAATTAATCCAAATTCGATTTATGATTTAATATCAATCCTAAAATTTCAAGATTCCATCTTTTAAAATATTCAAAGATTCACAATGAAATCAAGAAAATCAATCTTGAAGTCTTAAACCTATTAGATTGAACCCAAATTTCGTGGCGACCCTCACAAGATACTTATTTAAATTTCCAGATTGAAAGAATTAAAGAAAATGAGAAAGGATTAGAATTTTATCACCAGGATCTTGTTATGGGCGAGTTTGGATGTCCCTGAGGAAAACTTCAAGAAAATCCTTAAAACTAAATATAATTGAGTTCTGCTTTCTTTAAACAGAAACTATACTCGAAGAGCTTGAGAATAGGATTTAGAAAAACGCAATTTGTTGAAGAATCAACGTCGGAATGACCTGGGAAAAACGGAGGTTCGCGGCGGAGGCACTTAGGGAGGTCCGTTGCAAGAAAATTTGTAACTTTTGATTTCCTTGGTCAAATGATGCAAATAAAATTAGCGTGGCTTCCGAACTCGCCGGTGTACAATCCAGAGAAATCAGATCGTCAAACGAAGTCCTAATTTGTCCGGAATTTGAGTTACAAGATGACGGTCGAAATAGAACAAGAAGAAGATTGAGAAGAAGATGATTTCTTCTTGATTCAATGAATGAATGATGAATTTTACCCAGATTTGATGCAACCTTGCTATGATATCATGAAAGATTATGAGATTAAAAGATTTGTAGAATGAGAGAATTAGAGATTAGAGAGATTTAGAGAGAAGAATGATTTTATTAAGAGAATGAGAATAATAGTTTCTAAGTTACAAAGGAGAAATGAGAGAGATGTTTATATTAATCAAGTCTAGGCTTGTTTGGATACAATAATTGCCTTATACATGAATGGCTACAAGGATAACATAACACTAGAACACAAACAAGCCTTAGACACACACGGCTATTATAGAAAGCATGAAGGGCTTTCTAAATTGATCATTTCTTCTTCATTCCAACACAGGTCACATCTTGAGTATTTCTTTGTGATTTGATAGATTTCTATTGAATAATGACCACTAAAAATGAAATTGTAGGTTCATGTTTTCAACATAATACTTTGATTCATGTTCCTACACCAATGACCACTAAAACAGAAATTGTAGGTGTATGCTTTCAACATCATATCTTGATTTATGTTCCTACACCATACTTCAATGTTTTTCTTCTTTCTTCTTCTTGTTTTTAGTTTATGATTCTTACAAAATCTCAATTTCAAATTACAGATATACCAATTTAAAAAATATTCCACTCTCTAGTCTTGTATCTCCTTTTGTTACTCTTTTGATAATCTATAATTTTGGAAAAGCTTTTGCATATATAATTTTTTTTTGTCAACATCAAAATAGCAAACTATAAAAATCTACTAGAACGAATTATATAACCAATTTGGCAGAGTTGAAGCGATGCACTCCGTAGATGATGACAATATCTGCGTACTCCGAGCGAGCTTATCCGCCTTTGTGTTCGTTGTTCTTGGGATGTAGGTTACTATGATCATCGAAAAATAAGCTTTTAAACTATTGATATCCAATTGAGCTGCAAATGTTGGTCATTCCTCTAGCTTTTGCACCATCTTTACTACGTCTGAACAATCTGATTCAAAAATGACATTTAAATGTTTGACTATCTTCATGAACTTCATTGCCCAAATAAGTGCGTTAAACTCCATGTGTAGCATTGACTGTCTGCAAATAATGTTCCTTGCTCCCATCAGCATCTCTTCATTTCCACCTTTCCTGCATACCCATCTGAGCCCTGAAAATTTCTCAGACTCTTTCCAGGATCCATCTAATTGACAACTCTATATGTGATTATGTACATTGTCCTCTTGAGGCTCTCTTTCCATAGTAGGTTTACTTTACTCTGTTTCCTGAGCATCATGCTATACTTTTCTTTCGGTTTTCGCAAGCATAAGAATTTCCTAAGGATATCTCTCCATATTCTTGAATACTTTGTCGTTCCTACTTTCCATAAATATCAAATAATCCAAAGAAAGAAGCTATATGTTCTATATTGATGTAGCCTCTCAAAGAGATAGTCTACATTCGAAAAAATCGAGCATGTTAGAAAAATGTCCGGATTTGAGGGAATCGAGGATAAAGTCTAAGTTTCAATTACCAGTGGACATTAAAATAAAACATGATTTATCGTATCTTCATCCGCTTCACATCTTCCACATTGCAGGTCACACATGATTCCGTGTGATCTCAAATTCTTTGTTACCGATACACATTCTGATAGTACCTGCCAAAGAAAATGTTGTATTTTTGGTGGGCACTGATTCTTCCATACCCGGGCTTTAAGAAAAGACACTACTGGTCCATAGCTGCCGTTTGTAGTATCTTTATCCGGATAAATTTGTTTTAACATATAACATGATTTTACCGTATATTTTCTATTTTTTGTAAAGTGCCAGCAATTAAAATCTGGTCTTCCATGTCGACTTACTGCCAGTGATTGAATTATGTCCACATCTTCCGGAATAATAGTTGCTTCCAGCAAAGCCAAGTTCCAATTTTCGGTCTGGGTATAATGAAATCTTTGACATTTAAAGCCGTAGGGTAAGTAGAAAATTTACATGTTGCTGGTCTCGAACGAGGAGCTGGGATCCAAGGGTCATTCCATACCAAAATAGTTAAACCTGATCCAGCCCTTTTGATTAGTCATTTGTTAACCAGAAATCTAGCTAATATCATACTTTTCTATCCATAGAAAGAATAGTAAGATTGGGTGTGTTCCAATGGGTCCATATTACGATAATAGCGGCCCTTAAAAACTCTCGTGAATAGTGATTCCAGTGAATCTATTAATCTCCACAACTGTTTTGCAAAAATAGCGGTGTTAAGATCCCTCAAATTTTTGAAGCCTAGCCCCCCATCTTTTTTCTGACAACATAACTTTTTCCATGTCATCCAATGCATCCCGCGGTTATTTTTGTCCTAACTCCACCAGAAGTTTGCTATCTCTTGTGTAAGCTTTTTTTGTTACCGTCTTTGGTAGTCTATAACAAAACATTACATATGTGTGTAATGCCGTCTATACTGATTTAATCAGAATATATTTTCCCCCTTTGGAGAGGAATCGCATTGCCCATCCGTTTATTCGGTTTTGATTTCATGATACAAATTTTTATGGTTGAGTCATATAAATTGTTTCATCGATGTCACCATTTAGAAACGCTGTCTTGACATCCATCTGGTGTAACTCCAAATCAAAATGAGCCATGAGTGTCATTATGGTTCTAAAAAGTCTTTTGAAGGTACCTGACCAAAAGTGTTTTTATAATCTTTAAATTTCATCAAATCCAAGGGTTCGAGAATTTCATCTGACACAAGCCTCTAAATTCTCTATTTAGAGATATGTCATAATAGCTTGGGCCAAAAGGTAACTGAATTCTTACTTAATCTTCATTTTTTCCCTTGGAGTTAGTTTGCAATATTTCATTATACGAACAAACTACATCAAGCATATATAAGTTATCAATTAAGAACCATACCAAAAAAATTGGAATTATGATTGAGATTAAATTTATAATTTTCAAAAGAACAAGAAAATTATGATTTTTCCAAAGCATAAATGAAAATTAAGTTTTGTCAAAAAGACGGTACAACAAAAGTCTCAACCAAACACAAAAATTGCGGTCTTTAATTGTAGCCTAAAATTTCCAATAGCCTCCACCATAATTTTATTTCCGTTTCCCATATAAATAAATTCTTCATCCTTATTTGGTGGTCTGCTCCAGAGGCATCCCTGCATAAGCATACTTAAGTGAGTAGTAGCACCAAAATCTATCCATCATGTGTCTTTAGGAAAAACAGCTAAATTAACTTCAGAACAAACCAAAGTCAGAAGCATACCCTTTTTTCTCGCCATATGACATACTTAGGATACTCTTTCTTTATATGCAACGTCTTTTTGCAGAAGTAACAAGTAGGTACAAACACCTTATCATGCATCATTTGCGTTTTCTGCGAAGAAAATGTGTCATTAACATCCTTATCTCTTTTCTTGTGCCATTTCTGAGAAGTAGCTAAGTGAACACTTCTGTCTTATCTCACAATTACCTCTCATCCTCTTGCACACAGTAAGAAATAAGCTCATTAAGAGACCATTTGTCTTTCTGAGTGTTATAAATCACTTTGAATTGCTCAAAGTGTGATGGAAGAGAAATTTAAACCAAGTGCAAGTTCTCAGACAACTCTAACTTTAATGGATTGAGTTTTGATGCAAGATGAGACATCTCCATGATGTACTCCCTTATGTTCCTTTTCCTTTATACTTTAGGAAAGCAAGTATAGCCAAAAGGTTGCTCTCTGATTTTTCATTGTTTTGTAAAGTATTGTTCAATTTCCTCAAAGAAATTCATATCATTTTATTTATTGGAAATTAAGCCCTGAAACACTTCCGGAATTGAACGTTTCATTATCATCAAGCATATCAAATTAGAACAATTTAGTCTCATTGAGATTATTTGATGAGGATATCGTCCCAGCTACTGCACCGGTCATCCCACCAGGACCTCTCACACGATCCAAAAGGAAGGCCTTAGGAGACAAGCTCATCATGCTATTGGAGATTGGAGCCTGTCAAACTTGGACCGACTGCGCCGGAACCCAGACCGACCGACCCCGGTCCATGCGACCCACCCCTTCAAGCCGGACAAGGAACAATGGAGGTTTCTTCTCGAAGATTATCATCCGGTTTCTATACCATTATCATCTGGTAAAGACACCAAAAGTCGAGCTAGGAAATTGTACTCTTTTTCCTATCTTTGTTTTTATCCCATTAGGTTTTCCAAAGAAGGTTTTAACGAGACAATACTCTTAGTGTGCAAGACGGTGAAGAATGGTTCACGATTTTACACCGTTCACAAGTAACCACCAAATTTCTCTAAGTGTTTAAATGGGCTCTTGATCTTTTATTTATACTTTTAGGGGAAGAACAGCAAACAACCCGTACTTTTTCGGATACGCTTTTTCATATCTAATTTTTTACACCATGCGTTTTTCAACATGAACAATTCTTTTTTTCAAATTTCAAACCTGAATAATATGAGATTTGACTAGTTAATACATCTCCGTTAACGTCGTTATTAAACCGTTTTATCTTGTTGATTCATTCCCCTACGTATACAAAACGACATCGTTTTGGGCGATATTATTGAGCTTTTGGTTAGTAAACAGATCTAGTTTTCAATTGGGGAAAAAATTAATTCAGGGATGGTTTGGGTTTGGTTACCTCAAATCAACGAAACTCCTGAAATCAACGAAACCGTTACCGATTAACGCTGAGCCTCCGTTTTACCTATCTTTCTTTCTCTTCTTCCCTTCCGCCTTCTTCTTCCTCCTCTTCCTCACTGTTAACGCTGAGCCTCCATTTGTCTTTCTCTCTACACAAATATCTTCTTCTTTTTCCTCGCATAGAAACTAATAAAGTTTCAGTTTTAACATAATTCGTTGATTTTAGGTAACCAAACCCAAACCAACAGTAAATTAATTTTTCCCCCAAATTGAAAACCAGATCGTTTTATTAACCCAAAACTCAATAAAATCCCTCAAAACGATGTCGTTTTATATATGTAGACGGATGAATCAACAAGATAAAACGGTTTAATAACGACGTTAACAGAGATGTATAAATTAGCCAAATCACATATTGTTTAGGTTTGAAATTGGAAAAAAAAAATCATTCATGTTGAAAAACACATGATATCAAATTTGAGGTATAAAAAAGCGTATCGAAAAAGTACGGGTTGATTTTGGCCATTTTCCCTACTTTTAGGCTAAGTATATTATTTGGGCATATGATTCATGTTGGCTACTTAGGCCCAAGGTTTCTTTTAAATCGCCACCAGCTAGACTTCTTGTTGTTTTTATTTTCTTGAGGGGCTAAACATCATGTTGTTTAGCCTAAGTGTACCAAGGCATTATATAAGCCTTTGAACCATTCATTAATAAAATAACAAGCAATTCAGAATTAAAACAAAAACCCTAAGACTTTGCCTAAGTAATGATGCAAACTTCTGGTCAAGTAATGATGCAACTTCTGCACTCCTTGACCGTCCATATGACCACCATAACGACACGCCTCGAGCGATTGGAGCAGCCCACACCTGCACCAGTTCCCACGCCACCCTTAGCCGCACCTCCGTACCGAGCTGACAGACCAGAGGCGGCCCACCAGGGAATGGGCCGGCACCAATACTACGAAGAGCAGATGCCACCACCGAGATATCCCATGAGCCACCCCGACGTAAAGATGAACCCTCCTTCCTTTTCAGGAAAGTTTGATCCTGAGGAGTATCTCGATTGAGAAAGGATGATGGAATTACTCTTCAGGTACTACAACTATGAAGATCTCCGTAGAGTCGCTTTAGCAATGGCTCAGTTTATTGATACGCACTGGCGTGGTGGGATCGCTAAGAAACTGCTCGCAGGAGAGTTAGGATGGGTACTTTGACCTCATGGCTCGAAATCACCCAGATCATGAGGAGACGCTATGTCCCTCCTCTACTGTGAATTGCTTGCTTGTCCTATTGTGTTTATTTGATTTCATTTATAAAAAGGAGAGTTTAAATAACTATGTTGCTAGTTGTTGATTATTATTGTAAAAAGTCAAAAAAAAGCAAAGAGTTTAGGTTGTTTTAATACAGATTAGGGGTTTAGAAAACTCACCTGGAGCACTTTTTCATCATTGAAAAAAAATCGTGTGTTCCATAGGGTTTAGTGTTTTGCTTGTTGCGTGAGTAGCTTAGGTTCTAGTTCCAATCATACCAAGCCGCGCCCTGTCCCGTGTTGCTTAGTTTCCCGTTTAGCATCTAGGTCCAGTCGCCTCACGTTTAGCTTAGAAGCCAGCCAAACCGCGTTTAGGTTTCTGCATATAAGTTTAAAAACAGGTCTAGTCCTTCCGCAAGCCAGTCTAGTTCAGTCTAGGGTCCAACCGTGTCTTAGCCCAGTCAGCTAGCCCTAGTCCCGCTCCAAGAACCTTGCACGAGGTCCCATAGGCGTAACGCCTTCCAGAACCGTGCCGAGCCTAGAGCCTATCTGCGTAGCCAGCGCCCGTGTCCCGCGCTACCCCGTCCCGCGCCTCCCGCAACCTGGTGCAGAACCAGACACACTGCCTAGAGTTCCTTTGGTTAGGTGACTATGTCAGCAACCTCTCCTAGTTTCTAGGTTCATTGCATTAGTTTTTATGAAGTTTTCCTCAATATTTTAGGCATTATATTAATTAGTTGCCTTTTCTTAGGCTAGGAATTTACTTTTTAGGAAGTTTCCAAAACCTTCTAAGAAGTTTTCCCAAACCTTTTTAGACATTTTACATTGATATGATTTTATTTCTTTTTAGAATTACGCCATAATTAAATTTTCTTTTAGCATATAAGATAGTTTCTTTTTTTTGCATTTAGGCAATAATATTTTTAGGGCATATTTCCTTTTATTTAATATTTCTCTTTTCTGCATTTAGGTAGTTTCTTTTTTGATGAAAATTATAAATAAAAACTATTATCTGCTGAATATTTCCATAAAAGAAAAAATCTCATTCCTGTAAGTTTCCTTTTCGGGAAACTTTTCATTTCTCGAATATTTCATTTGCTATAAAAGGAAATATGTCAGGTAGCGAAGAGTTATCTTCGGGTCAGAACACTCAAGTAATGATGCAACTTCTGCACTCCTTGACCGTCCATATGACCACCATAAAGACACGCCTCGAGCGATTGGAGCAGCCCACACCTGCACCAGTTCCCACGCCACCCCCAGCCGCACCTCCGTACTGAGCTGACAGACCAGAGGCGGCCCACCAGGGAATGGGCCGGCACCAATACTACGAAGAGCAGATGCCACCACCGAGATATCCCATGAGCCACCCCGACGTAAAGATGAACCCTCCTTCCTTTTCAGGAAAGTTTGATCCTG
This sequence comes from Streptanthus diversifolius, assembly GCA_039880935.1. Taxonomy (NCBI): domain Eukaryota; kingdom Viridiplantae; phylum Streptophyta; class Magnoliopsida; order Brassicales; family Brassicaceae; genus Streptanthus; species Streptanthus diversifolius. The sequence goes on from JAXGFM010000001.1 coordinate 6,536,139, forward strand.
AGGAGTATCTCGATTGAGAAAGGATGATGGAATTACTCTTCAGGTACTACAACTACGAAGATCTCCGTAGAGTCGCTTTAGCAATGGCTCAGTTTATTGATACGCACTGGCGCGGTGGGATCGCTAAGAAACTGCTCGCAGGAGAGTTAGGATGGGTACTTTAACCTCATGTCTCGAACTCACCCAGATCATGAGAAGACGCTATGTCCCTCCTCTACTGTGAATTGCTTGCTTGTCCTATTGTGTTTATTTGATTTCATTTATAAAAAGGAGAGTTTAAATAACTAGGTTGCTAGTTGTTGATTATTATTGTAAAAAGTCAAAAAAAAGCAAAGAGTTTAGGTTGTTTTAATACAGATTAGGGGTTTAGAAAACTCACCTGGAGCACTTTTTCATCATTGAAAAAAAATCATGTGTTCCATAGGGTTTAGTGTTTTGCTTGTTGTGTGAGTAGCTTAGGTTCTAGTTCCAATCATACCAAGCCGCGCCCTGTCCCGTGTTGCTTAGTTTCCCGTTTAGCACCTAGGTCCAGTCGCCTCACGTTTAGCTTAGAAGCCAGCCAAACCGCGTTTAGGTTTCTGCATATAAGGTTAAAAACAGGTCTAGTCCTTTCGCAAGCCAGTCTAGTTCAGTCTAGGGTCCAACCATGTCTTAGCCCAGTCAGCTAGCCCTAGTCCCGCTCCAAGAACCTTGCACGAGGTCCCATAGGCGTAACGCCTTCCAGAACCGTGCCGAGCCTAGAGCCTATCTACGTAGCCAGCGCCCGTGTCCCGCGCTAGCCCGTCCTGCGCCTCCCGCAATCTGGTGCAGAACCAGACACACTGCCTAGAGTTCCTTTGGTTAGGTGACTAGGTCAGCAACCTCTCCTAGTTTCTAGGTTCATTGCATTAGTTTTTATGAAGTTTTTCCTCAATATTTTAGGCATTATATTAATTAGTTGCCTTTTCTTAGGCTAGGAATTAACTTTTTAGGAAGTTTCCAAAACCTTCTAAGAAGTTTTCCCAAACCTTTTTAGACATTTTACATTGATATGATTTTATTTCTTTTTAGAATTATGCCATAATTAAATTTTCTTTTAGCATATAAGATAGTTTCTTTTTTTTTGCATTTAGGCAATAATATTTTTAGGGCATATTTCCTTTTATTTAATATTTCTCTTTTCTGCATTTAGGTAGTTTCCTTTTTGATGAAAATTATAAATAAAAACTATTATCTGCTGAATATTTCCATAAAAGGAAAATTCTCATTCCTGTAAGTTTCCTTTTCGGGAAACTTTTCATTTCTCGAATATTTCATTTGCTATAAAAGGAAATATGTCAGGTAGCGAAAAGTTATCTTCGGGTCAGAACAATCAAGTAATGATGCAACTTCTGCACTCCTTGACCGTCCATATGACCACCATAACGACACGCCTCGAGCGATTGGAGCAGCCCACACCTGCACCAGTTCCCAAGCCACCCCCAGCCGCACCTCCGTACCGAGCTGACAGACCAGAGGCGGCCCACCAGGGAATGGGCCGGCACCAATACTACGAAGAGCAGATGCCACCACCGAGATATCCCATGAGCCACCCCGACGTAAAGATGAACCCTCCTTCCTTTTCAGGAAAGTTTGATCCTGAGGAGTATCTCGATTGAGAAAGGATGATGGAATTACTCTTCAGGTACTACAACTACGAAGATCTCCGTAGAGTCGCTTTAGCAATGGCTCAGTTCATTGATACGCACTGGCGTGGTGGGATCGCTAAGAAACTGCTTGCAGGAGAGTTAGGATGGGTACTTTGACCTCATGTCTCGAACTCACCCAGATCATGAGAAGACGCTATGTCCCTCCTCTACTGTGAATTGCTTGCTTGTCCTATTGTGTTTATTTGATTTTATTTATAAAAAGGAAAGTTTAAATAACTAGGTTGCTAGTTGTTGATTATTATTGTAAAAAGTCAAAAAAAAGCAAAGAGTTTAGGTTGTTTTAATACAGATAAGGGGTTTAGAAAACTCACCTGTAGCACTTTTTCATCATTGAAAAAAAATCGTGTGTTCCATAGGGTTTAGTGTTTTGCTTGTTGCGTGAGTAGCTTAGGTTCTAGTTCCAATCATACCAAGCTGCGCCCTGTCCCGTGTTGCTTAGTTTCCCGTTTAGCACCTAGGTCCAGTCGCCTCACGTTTAGCTTAGAAGCCAGCCAAACCGCGTTTAGGTTTCTGCATATAAGGTTAAAAACAGGTCTAGTCCTTCCGCAAGCCAGTCTAGTTCAGTCTAGGGTCCAACCATGTCTTAGCCCAGTTAGCTAGCCCTAGTCCCGCTCCAAGAACTTTGCACGAGGTCCCATAGGCGTAACGCCTTCCAGAACCGTGCCGAGCCTAGAGCCTATCTGCGTAGCCAGCGCCCGTGTCCCGCGCTAGCCCGTCCCGCGCCTCCCGCAACCTGGTGCAGAACCAGACACACTGCCTAGAGTTCCTTTGGTTAGGTGACTAGGTCAGCAACCTCTCCTAGTTTCTAGGTTCATTGCATTAGTTTTTATGAAGTTTTCCTCAATATTTTAGGCATTATATTAATTAGTTGCCTTTTCTTAGGCTAGGAATTAACTTTTTAGGAAGTTTCCAAAACCTTCTAAGAAGTTTTCCCAAACCTTTTTAGACATTTTACATTGATATGATTTTATTTCTTTTTAGAATTATGCCATAATTAAATTTTCTTTTAGTATATAAGATAGTTTCTTTTTTTTGCATTTAGGCAATAATATTTTTAGGGCATATTTCCTTTTATTTAATATTTCTCTTTTCTGCATTTAGGTAGTTTCCTTTTTGATGAAAATTATAAATAAAAACTATTATCTGCTGAATATTTCCATAAAAGGAAAATTCTCATTCCTGTAAGTTTCCTTTTCGGGAAACTTTTCATTTCTCGAATATTTCATTTGCTATAAAAGGAAATATGTCAGGTAGCGAAGAGTTATCTTCTGGTCAGAACAATCAAGTAATGATGCAACTTCTGCACTCCTTGACCGTCCATATGACCACCATAACGACACGCCTCGAGCGATTGGAGCAGCCCACACCTGCACCAGTTCCCACGCCACCCCCAGCCGCACCTCCGTACCGAGCTGACAGACCAGAGGCGGCCCACCAGGGAATGGGCCGGCACTAATACTACAAAGAGCAGATGCCACCACCGAGATATCCCATGAGCCACCCCGACGTAAAGATGAACCCTCCTTCCTTTTCAGGAAAGTTTGATCCTGAGGAGTATCTCGATTGAGAAAGGATGATGGAATTACTCTTCAGGTACTACAACTACGAAGATCTCCGTAGAGTCGCTTTAGCAATGGCTCAGTTCATTGATACGCACTAGCGTGGTGGGATCGCTAAGAAACTGCTCGCAGGAGAGTTAGGATGGGTACTTTGACCTCATGACTCGAACTCACCCAGATCATGAGAAGACGCTATGTCCCTCCTCTACTGTGAATTGCTTGCTTGTCCTATTGTGTTTATTTGATTTCATTTATAAAAAGGAGAGTTTAAATAACTAGGTTGCTAGCTGTTGATTATTATTGTAAAAAGTCAAAAAAGCAAAGAGTTTAGGTTGTTTTAATACAGATTAGGAATTTAGAAAACTCACCTGGAGCACTTTTTCATCATTGAAAAAAAATCGTGTGTTCCATAGGGTTTAGTGTTTTGCTTGTTGCGTGAGTAGCTTAGGTTCTAGTTCCAATCATACCAAGCCGCGCCCTGTCCCGTGTTGCTTAGTTTCCCGTTTAGCACCTAGGTCCAGTCGCCTCACGTTTAGCTTAGAAGCCAGCCAAACCGCGTTTAGGTTTCTGCATATAAGGTTAAAAACAGGTCTAGTCCTTCCGCAAGCCAGTCTAGTTCAGTCTAGGGTCCAACCATGTCTTAGCCCAGTCAGCTAGCCCTAGTCCCGCTCCAAGAACCTTGCACGAGGTCCCATAGGCATAACGCCTTCCAGAACCGTGCCGAGCCTAGAGCCTATCTGCGTAACCAGCACCCGTGTCCCGCGCTAGCCCGTCCCGCGCCTCCCGCAACCTGGTGCAGAACAAGACACACTGCCTAGAGTTCCTTTGGTTAGGTGACTAGGTCAGCAACCTCTCCTAGTTTCTAGGTTCATTGCATTAGTTTTTATGAAGTTTTCCTCAATATTTTAGGCATTATATTAATTAGTTGCCTTTCCTTAGGCTAGGAATTAACTTTTTAGGAAGTTTCCAAAACCTTCTAAGAAGTTTTCCCAAACCTTTTTAGACATTTTACATTGATATGATTTTATTTCTTTTTAGAATTATGCCATAATTAAATTTTCTTTTAGCATATAAGATAGTTTCTTTTTTTTGCATTTAGGCAATAATATTTTTAGGACATATTTCCTTTTATTTAATATTTCTCTTTTCTGCATTTAGGTAGTTTCCTTTTTGATGAAAATTATAAATAAAAACTATTATCTGCTGAATATTTCCATAAAAGGAAAATTCTCATTCCTGTAAGTTTCCTTTTCGGGAAACTTTTCATTTCTCGAATATTTCATTTGCTATAAAAGGAAATATGTCAGGTAGCGAAGAGTTATCTTCGGGTCAGAACAATCAAGTAATGATGCAACTTCTGCACTCCTTGACCGTCCATATGACCACCATAACGACACGCCTCGAGCGATTGGAGCAGCCCACACCTGCACCAGTTCCCACGCCACCCCCAGCCGCACCTCCGTACCGAGCTGACAGACCAGAGGCGGCCCACCAGGGAATGGGCCGGCACCAATACTACGAAGAGCAGATGCCACCACCGAGATATCCCATGAGCCACCCCGACGTAAAGATGAACCCTCCTTCCTTTTCAGGAAAGTTTGATCCTGAGGAGTATCTCGATTGAGAAAGGATGATGGAATTACTCTTCAGGTACTACAACTACGAAGATCTCCGTAGAGTCGCTTTAGCAATGGTTCAGTTCATTGATACGCACTGGCGTGGTGGGATCGCTAAGAAACTGCTTGCAGGAGAGTTAGGATGGGTACTTTGACCTCATGACTCGAACTCACCCAGATCATGAGGAGACGCTATGTCCCTCCTCTACTGTGAATTGCTTGCTTGTCCTATTGTGTTTATTTGATTTCATTTATAAAAAGGAGAGTTTAAATAACTAGGTTGCTAGTTGTTGATTATTATTGTAAAAAGTCAAAAAAAGCAAACAGTTTAGGTTGTTTTAATACAGATTAGGGGTTTAGAAAACTCACCTGGAGCACTTTTTCATCATTGAAAAAAAATCGTGTGTTCCATAGGGTTTAGTGTTTTGCTTGTTGCGTGAGTAGCTTAGGTTCTAGTTCCAATCATACCAAGCCGCGCCCTGTCCCGTGTTGCTTAGTTTCCCGTTTAGCACCTAGGTCCAGTCGCCTCACGTTTAGCTTAGAAGCCAGCCAAACCGCGTTTAGGTTTCTGCATATAAGGTTAAAAACAGGTCTAGTCCTTCCGCAAGCCAGTCTAGTTCAGTCTAGGGTCCAACCATGTCTTAGCCCAGTCAGCTAGCCCTAGTCCCGCTCCAAGAACCTTGCACGAGGTCCCATAGGCATAACGCCTTCCAGAACCGTGCCGAGCCTAGAGCCTATCTGCGTAACCAGCACCCATGTCCCGCGCTAGCCCGTCCCGCGCCTCCCGCAACCAGGTGCAGAACAAGACACACTGCCTAGAGTTCCTTTGGTTAGGTGACTAGGTCAGCAACCTCTCCTAGTATCTAGGTTCATTGCATTAGTTTTTATGAAGTTTTCCTCAATATTTTAGGCATTATATTAATTAGTTGCCTTTTCTTAGGCTAGGAATTAACTTTTTAGGAAGTTTCCAAAACCTTCTAAGAAGTTTTCCCAAACCTTTTTAGCATTTTACATTGATATAATTTTATTTCTTTTTAGAATTATGCCATAATTAAATTTTCTTTTAGCATATAAGATAGTTTCTTTTTTTTGCATTTAGGCAATAATATTTTTAGGGCATATTTCCTTTTATTTAATATTTCTCTTTTCTGCATTTAGGTAGTTTCCTTTTTGATGAAAATTATAAATAAAAACTATTTTCTGCTGAATATTTCCATAAAAGGAAAATTCTCATTCCTGTAAGTTTCCTTTTCGGGAAACTTTTCATTTCTCGAATATTTCATTTGCTATAAAAGGAAATATGTCAGGTAGCGAAGAGTTATCTTCGGGTCAGAACAATCAAGTAATGATGCAACTTCTGCACTCCTTGACCGTCCATATAACCACCATAACGACACGCCTCGAGCGATTGGAGCAGCCCACACCTGCACCAGTTCCCACGCCACCCCCAGCCGCACCTCCGTACCGAGCTGACAGACCAGAGGCGGCCCACCAGGGAATGGGCCGGCACCAATACTACGAAGAGCAGATTCCACCACCGAGATATCCCATGAGCCACTCCGACGTAAAGATGAACCCTCCTTCCTTTTCAGGAAAGTTTGATCCTGAGGAGTATCTCGATTGAGAAAGGATGATGGAATTACTCTTCAGGTACTACAAATACGAAGATCTCCGTAGAGTCGCTTTAGCAATGGTTCAGTTCATTGATACGCACTGGCGTGGTGGGATCGCTAAGAAACTGCTCGCAGGAGAGTTAGGATGGGTACTTTGACCTCATGGCTCGAACTTACCCAGATCATGAGGAGACGCTATGTCCCTCCTCTACTGTGAATTGCTTGCTTGTCCTATTGTGTTTATTTGATTTCATTTATAAAAAGGAGAGTTTAAATAACTAGGTTGCTAGTTGTTGATTATTATTGTAAAAAGTCAAAAAAAAGCAAAGAGTTTAGGTTGTTTTAATACAGATTAGGGGTTTAGAAAACTCACCTGGAGCACTTTTTCATCATTGAAAAAAAATCGTGTGTTCCATAGGGTTTAGTGTTTTGCTTGTTGCGTGAGTAGCTTAGGTTCTAGTTCCAATCATACCAAGCCGCGCCCTGTCCCGTGTTGCTTAGTTTCCCGTTTAGCACCTAGGTCCAGTCGCCTCACGTTTAGCTTTGAAGCCAGCCAAACCGCGTTTAGGTTTCTGCATATAAGGTTAAAAACAGGTCTAGTCCTTCTACAAGCCAGTCTAGTTCAGTCTTGGGTCCAACCATGTCTTAGCCCAGTCAGCTAGCCCTAGTCCCGCTCCAAGAACCTTGCACGAGGTCCCATAGGCGTAACGCCTTCCAGAACCGTGCCGAGCCTAGAGCCTATCTGCGTAACCAGAACCCGTATCCCGCTCTAGCCCGTCCCGCGCCTCCCGCAACCTGGTGCAGAACCAGACACACTGCCTAGAGTTCCTTTGGTTAGGTGACTAGGTCAGCAACCTCTCCTAGTTTCTAGGTTCATTGCATTAGTTTTTATGAAGTTTTCCTCAATATTTTAGGCATTATATTAATTAGTTGCCTTTTCTTAGGCTAGGAATTAACTTTTTAGGAAGTTTTCAAAACCTTCTAAGAAGTTTTCCCAAACCTTTTTAGACATTTTACATTGATATGATTTTATTTCTTTTTAGAATTATGTCATAATTAAATTTTCTTTTAGCATATAAGATAGTTTCTTTTTTTTTGCATTTAGGCAATAATATTTTTAGGGCATATTTCCTTTTATTAAATATTTCTCTTTTCTGCATTTATGTAGTTTTCTTTTTGATGAAAATTATAAATAAAAACTATTATCTGCTGAATATTTCCATAAAAGGAAAATTCTCATTCCTGTAAGTTTCCTTTTCGGGAAACTTTTCATTTCTCGAATATTTCATTTGCTATAAAAGGAAATATGTCAGGTAGCGAAGAGTTATCTTCGGGTCAGAACAATCAAGTAATGATGCAACTTCTGCACTCCTTGATCGTCCATATAACCACCATAACGACACACCTCGAGCGATTGGAGCAGCCCACACCTGCACCAGTTCCCACGCCACCCCCAGCCGCACCTCCGTACCGAGCTGACAGACCAGAGGTGGCCCACCAGGGAATGGGCCGGCACCAATACTACGAAGAGCAGATGCCACCACCGAGATATCCCATGAGCCACCCCGACGTAAAGATGAACCCTCCTTCCTTTTCAGGAAAGTTTGATCCTGAGGAGTATCTCGATTGAGAAAGGATGATGGAATTACTCTTCAGGTATTACAACTACGAAGATCTCCGTAGAGTCGCTATAGCAATGGCTCAGTTCATTGATACGCACTGGCGTGGTGGGATCGCTAAGAAACTGCTCGCAGGAGAGTTAGGATGGGTACTTTGACCTCATGGCTCGAACTTACCCAGATCATGAGGAGACGCTATGTCCCTCCTCTACTGTGAATTGCTTGCGTGTCCTATTGTGTTTATTTGATTTCATTTATAAAAAGGAGAGTTTAAATAACTAGGTTGCTAGTTGTTGATTATTATTGTAAAAAGTCAAAAAAAAGCAAAGAGTTTAGGTTGTTTTAATACAGATTAGGGGTTTAGAAAACTCACCTGGAGCACTTTTTCATCATTGAAAAAAAATCGTGTGTTCCATAGGGTTTAGTGTTTTGCTTGTTGCGTGAGTAGCTTAGGTTCTAGTTCCAATCATACCAAGCCGCGCCCTGTCCCGTGTTGCTTAGTTTCCCGTTTAGCACCTAGGTCCAGTCGCCTCACGTTTAGCTTTGAAGCCAGCCAAACCGCGTTTAGGTTTCTGCATATAAGGTTAAAAACAGGTCTAGTCCTTCTACAAGCCAGTCTAGTTCAGTCTAGGGTCCAACCATGTCTTAGCCCAGTCAGCTAGCCCTAGTCCCGCTCCAAGAACCTAGCACGAGGTCCCATAGGCGTAACGCCTTCCAGAACCGTGCCGAGCCTAGAGCCTATCTGCGTAACCAGAACCCGTGTCCCGCTCTAGCCCGTCCCGCGCCTCCCGCAACCTGGTGCAGAACCAGACACACTGCCTAGAGTTCCTTTGGTTAGGTGACTAGGTCAGCAACCTCTCCTAGTTTCTAGGTTCATTGCATTAGTTTTTATGAAGTTTTCCTCAATATTTTAGGCATTATATTAATTAGTTGCCTTTTCTTAGGCTAGGAATTAACTTTTTAGGAAGTTTTCAAAACCTTCTAAGAAGTTTTCCCAAACCTTTTTAGACATTTTACATTGATATGATTTTATTTCTTTTTAGAATTATGCCATAATTAAATTTTCTTTTAGCATATAAGATAATTTCTTTTTTTTGCATTTAGGCAATAATATTTTTAGGGCATATTTCCTTTAATTTAATATTTCTCTTTTCTGCATTTAGGTAGTTTCCTTTTTGATGAAAATTATAAATAAAAACTATTATCTGCTGAATATTTCCATAAAAGAAAAATTCTCATTCCTGTAAGTTTCCTTTTCGGGAAACTTTTCATTTCTCGAATATTTCATTTGCTATAAAAGGAAATATGTCAGGTAGCGAAGAGTTATCTTCGGGTCAGAACAATCAAGTAATGATGCAACTTCTGCACTCCTTGACCGTCCATATGACCACCATAACGACACGCCTCGAGCGATTGGAGCAGCCCACACCTGCACCAGTTCCCACGCCACCCCCAGCCGCACCTCCGTACCGAGCTGACAGACCAGAGGCGGCCCACCAGGGAATGGGCCGGCACCAATACTACGAAGAGCAGATGCCACCACCGAGATATCCCATGAGCCACCCCGACGTAAAGATGAACCCTCCTTCCTTTTCAGGAAAGTTTGATCCTGAGGAGTATCTCGATTGAGAAAGGATGATGGAATTACTCTTCAGGTACTACAACTACGAAGATCTCCGTAGAGTCGCTTTAGCAATGGCTCAGTTCATTGATACGCACTGGCGTGGTGGGATCGCTAAGAAACTGCTCGCAGGAGAGTTAGGATGGGTACTTTGACCTCTTGGCTCGAACTTACCCAGATCATGAGGAGACGCTATGTCCCTCCTCTACTGTGAATTGCTTGCTTGTCCTATTTTGTTTATTTGATTTCATTTTTAAAAAGGAGAGTTTAAATAACTAGGTTGCTAGTTGTTGATTATTATTGTAAAAAGTCAAAAAAAAGCAAAGAGTTTAGGTTGTTTTAATACAGATTAGGGGTTTAGAAAACTCACCTGGAGCACTTTTTCATCATTGAAAAAAAATCGTGTGTTCCATAGGGTTTAGTGTTTTGCTTGTTGCGTGAGTAGCTTAGGTTCTAGTTCCAATCATACCAAGCCGCGCCCTGTCCCGTGTTGCTTAGTTTCCCGTTTAGCACCTAGGTCCAGTCGCCTCACGTTTAGCTTAGAAGCCAGCCAAAACGCGTTTAGGTTTCTGCATATAAGGTTAAAAACAGGTCTAGTCCTTCCGCAAGCCAGTCTAGTTCAGTCTAGGGTCCAACCATGTCTTAGCCCAGTCAGCTAGCCCTAGTCCCGCTCCAAGAACCTTGCACGAGGTCCCATAGGCATAACGCCTTCTAGAACCGTGCCGAGCCTAGAGCCTATCTGCGTAACCAGCACCCGTGTCCCGCGCTAGCCCGTCCCGCACCTCCCACAACCTGGTGCAGAACAAGACACACTGCCTAGAGTTCCTTTGGTTAGGTGACTAGGTCAGCAACCTCTCCTAGTTTCTAGGTTCATTGCATTAGTTTTAATGAAGTTTTCCTCAATATTTTAGGCATTATATTAATTAGTTGCCTTTTCTTAGGCTAGGAATTAACTTTTTAGGAAGTTTCCAAAACCTTCTAAGAAGTTTTCCCAAACCTTTTTAGACATTTTACATTGATATGATTTTATTTCTTTTTAAAATTATGCCATAATTAAATTTTCTTTTAGCATATAAGGTAGTTTCTTTTTTTTGCATTTAGGCAATAATATTTTTAGGACATATTTCCTTTTATATAATATTTCTCTTTTCTGCATTTAGGTAGTTTCCTTTTTGATGAAAATTATAAATAAAAACTATTATCTGCTGAATATTTCCATAAAAGGAAAATTCTCATTCCTGTAAGTTTCCTTTTCGGGAAACTTTTCATTTCTCGAATATTTCATTTGCTATAAAAGGAAATATGTCAGGTAGCGAAGAGTTATCTTCGGGTCAGAACAATCAAGTAGTGATGCAACTTCTGCACTCCTTGACCGTCCATATGACCACCATAACGACACGCCTCGAGCGATTGGAGCAGCCCACACCTGCACCAGTTCCCACGCCACCCCCAGCCGCACCTCCGTACCGAGCTGACAGACCAGAGGCGGCCCACCAGGGAATGGGCCGGCACCAATACTACGAAGAGCAGATGCCACCACCGAGATATCCCATGAGCCACCCCGACGTAAAGATGAACCCTCCTTCCTTTTCAGGAAAGTTTGATCCTGAGGAGTATCTCGATTGAGAAAGGATGATGGAATTACTCTTCAGGTACTACAACTACGAAGATCTCCGTAGAGTCGCTTTAGCAATGGTTCAGTTCATTGATACGCACTGGCGTGGTGGGATCGCTAAGAAACTGCTCGCAGGAGAGTTAGGATGGGTACTTTGACCTCATGGCTCGAACTTACCCAGATCATGAGGAGACGCTATGTCCCTCCTCTACTGTGAATTGCTTGCTTGTCCTATTGTGTTTATTTGATTTCATTTATAAAAAGGAGAGTTTAAATAACTAGGTTGCTAGTTGTTGATTATTATTGTAAAAAGTCAAAAAAAGCAAAGAGTTTAGGTTGTTTTAATACAGATTAGGGGTTTAGAAAACTCACCTGGAGCACTTTTTCATCATTGAAAAAAAATCGTGTGTTCCATAGGGTTTAGTGTTTTGCTTGTTGCGTGAGTAGCTTAGGTTCTAGTTCCAATCATACCAAGCCGCGCCCTGTCCCGTGTTGCTTAGTTTCCCGTTTAGCACCTAGGTCCAGTCGCCTCACGTTTAGCTTAGAAGCCAGCCAAACCGCGTTTAGGTTTCTGCATATAAGGTTAAAAACAGGTCTAGTCCTTCTGCAAGCCAGTCTAGTTCAGTCTAGGGTCCAACCATGTCTTAGCCCAGTCAGCTAGCCCTAGTCCCGCTCCAAGAACCTTGCACGAGGTCCCATAGGCGTAACGCCTTCCAGAACCGTGCCGAGCCTAGAGCCTATCTGCGTAACCAGCACCCGTGTCCCGCGCTAGCCCGTCCCGCGCCTCCCGCAACCTGGTGCAGAACCAGACACACTGCCTAGAGTTCCTTTGGTTAGGTGACTAGGTCAGCAACCTCTCCTAGTTTCTAGGTTCATTGCATTAGTTTTTATGAAGTTTTCCTCAATATTTTAGGTATTATATTAATTAGTTGCCTTTTCTTAGGCTAGGAATTAACTTTTTAGGAAGTTTTCAAAACCTTCTAAGAAGTTTTCCCAAACCTTTTTAGACATTTTACATTGATATGATTTTATTTCTTTTTAGAATTATGCCATAATTAAATTTTCTTTTAGCATATAAGATAGTTTCTTTTTTTTGCATTTAGGCAATAATATTTTTAGGGCATATTTCCTTTTATTTAATATTTCTCTTTTCTGCATTTAGGTAGTTTCCTTTTTGATGAAAATTATAAATAAAAACTATTATCTGCTGAATATTTCTATAAAAGGAAAATTCTCATTCCTGTAAGTTTCCTTTTCGGGAAACTTTTCATTTCTCGAATATTTCATTTGCTATAAAAGGAAATATGTCAGGTAGCGAAGAGTTATCTTCGGGTCAGAACAATCAAGTAATGATGCAACTTCTGCACTCCTTGACCGTCCATATGACCACCATAACGACACACCTCGAGCGATTGGAGCAGCCCACACCTGCACCAGTTCCCACGCCACCCCCAGCCGCACCTCCGTACCGAGCTGACAGACCAGAGGCGGCCCACCAGGGAATGGGCCGGCACCAATACTACGAAGAGCAGATGCCACCACCGAGATATCCCATGAGCCACCCCGACGTAAAGATGAACCCTCCTTCCTTTTCAGGAAAGTTTGATCCTGAGGAGTATCTCGATTGAGAAAGGATGATGGAATTACTCTTCAGGTACTACAACTACGAAGATCTCCGTAGAGTCGCTTTAGCAATGGCTCAGTTCATTGATACGCACTGGCGTGGTGGGATCGCTAAGAAACTGCTCGCAGGAGAGTTAGGATGGGTACTTTGACCTCATGGCTCGAACTTACCCCGATTATGAGGAGACGCTATGTCCCTCCTCTACTGTGAATTGCTTGCTTGTCCTATTGTGTTTATTTGATTTCATTTATAAAAAGGAGAGTTTAAATAACTAGGTTGCTAGTTGTTGATTATTATTGTAAAAAGTCAAAAAAAAGCAAAGAGTTTAGGTTGTTTTAATACAGATTAGGGGTTTAGAAAACTCACCTGGAGCACTTTTTCATCATTGAAAAAAAATCGTGTGTTCCATAGGGTTTAGTGTTTTGCTTGTTGCGTGAGTAGCTTAGGTTCTAGTTCCAATCATACCAAGCCGCGCCCTGTCCCGTGTTGCTTAGTTTCCCGTTTAGCACCTAGGTCCAGTCGTGATATGATCCCAGAAGGCAGGATCACAACCCAGTCACGGCACCAAGCTAAGCGTAAGGATGCAGCGGATGTGAGGTTCACGGATTGAAGATGGCAAGAAGAGATAACGGTAAGATGGATAGAATCCGGCTAGATCAGGCAAGAATATGATAGGTTCTTGTCAAGCCGGCTTGTCTACTCAGAGGATATGACACACCAAAGAGGAAGACAAGGATTTCGTTGGTAGATTCAAGGATATAACACACCAAGATCAACCAAAGAGAAAGAGATCGAATTCAGAGAATAAGTTCAAAGAGACTTTCATAAAAATTCGATGGTTCATACAATGTCTTAGCCAGACTAGAAATAGCCAAATTACAAACGGTCAAAGCCTGCATGAAGAGCACAAGTCCCCATGCAATTACACGGATTAATACATAATTAAGGATGAGTTTGAAAGACACATTCGAAATCTAGCCTGAACTTATGAATGGGCCGTGAACAATGGGCCAAAGACTTCACTAGCAAAAGGCCTTATGCTAATGGACATGTGAGAATACATTTGGGCCTCATTAAAAACCTCTTTTGGAAAAACCCAGTGGGAAAAACCCAAAACAGGGAAAAAGAGTACAAAAATGTATTCTCTTCCCACTAACATAAATCAATTTGCATAAAGTCTAAGGACCATACCTATGTGGTGCTTAGACGGCTTGAATGTACTGATGAAGGCTCCAATTTGGTCTTGAAGCGCCTTGGTCCTTGAACGGGTCAAAGGACCTTCTGGAATGACCCATGGATCAATGGGCCCGGTCGAGTTGGTCCATGGCCGAATGTAGACGCGGTCATGCTGAGGTGGTTGCTGAAGACGAGCTGGTCCGGCCTTCTGGTCGATAGGTGGTACGTGGTCCTGGTCTTGGTACAAGCCGGATGTATGATCTTGGGTTGAGGCAGAAATGTAACCACGGGACGGTACGGATGTGGAATCAAGGGACAGTCCGGGTGCTTGATCATGGAACGGTCCGGATGCACAAACACGCGTCTGGTCGAGGACATGTTCGCCCGGGACGACGTCTTCACTCCTGGTCGCAAAGTCTTGTTGAACCTCAGCCGGGTTCAGGCCAAGGTCGTGGCCATGGTCGATAGCCCGACCGACTCCTCGTCCGGATGCTCGTCCACTCGTCCGCGTATTCGCCTGGTCGACTCGGTCGTCCTGGTCCGCATCATTCCCCCCATCTTGAAAAGGATTTGCCCTCAAATCCTGATTATCTGCACAAAAGGGAATAAGGTCAGCAACATTAAAGCTTGAGCTGATAGCATACTTACCTTGCAAGTCCAAGACATAGGCGTTGTCATTCAAGCGTTTGGTGATGGTGAAGGGGCCATCAACCCTTGGGAGGAGTTTGGAGCGCCTTTCAACAGGGAAGCGTTCCTTCCTTAAGTGTATCCACACTTGGTCTCCTGGTTGAAAAACCACCTTCTTGCGGTTCTTGTTAGCATTCTTGGCATATTGCTTGGTCTTGGCCTCAATGTTCTTGCGGGCATCTGCATAAATCTTTTGAACCATCTTGGCCTTCTGCTCACCATCCACACTAGATCTCACACTCAAAGGAAGAGGCATTAAATCCAATGGTGACATAGGGTTAAACCCATAAACAATTTGGAATGGTGAAAACTTAGACGCTGAATGCACAGAATGATTATAAGCAAATTCAAGGTGTGGCAAGCTATCCTCCCATGTCCTAAGGTTTTTTCCAACAAAGGCACGCAACAAGGATCCTAAGGTCCTATTCACTACCTCAGTCTGGCCATCACTCTCCGGATGACAAGTAGTAGAGAAACATAACTTAGTTCCTAGTTTTGACCAGAGTGTCCTCCAAAAATGACTAAGAAACCGAGTGTCTCTATCAGATACAATACTCCTAGGCATACCATGCAATCTAACTATCTCTCTAAAGAATAGATTGGCAACACGAGATGCATCATCAGTCTTATGACAAGCTAGGAAATGAGACATTTTAGAGAACCGGTCTACAACAACAAAAATCGAATCCTTCCCGTTCCTAGTCCTAGGCAAGCCTAAAATAAAATCCATTGATAAGTCTAGCCAAGGATGCTCAGGGATAGGAAGCGGTTGATACAAACCGTGGGGTTGGGTGGTAGCTTTGGCCATTTTGCAAGTAGGACATCTATTACACAAGCGTTCCACGTCCTTTTTCATATGGGGCCACTGAAAATGCTCACGCATAATGGCCAGGGTCTTTGCTATACCAAAATGTCCCATAAGCCCACCAGCATGGGCTTCCCTTATGAACAGCTCACGTAGGGAACACCTTGGTACACAAAGTCGGTTTTCATGAAAGAGAAATCCATCCTTTTGGTAATAAGAACCTGTAGAAGACTTGTAACAGGACTTATAGATGTCTCCATAGTCCGGGTCAGTTTCATACAAAGGTTTAATATGTTCAAATCCCAATAACTTAACTTCAAGAGTAGAAAGCAAAGTGTACCTCCTGGATAGTGCGTCTGCCACAATATTTTCTTTTCCCTGCTTGTATTTAATAACATAGGGAAATGTTTCAATAAACGCTACCCACTTGGCATGGCGCTTGTTGAGCTTTTGTTGGCCTTTAAGATGCTTCAAGGACTCATGGTCGGTATGAATGACAAATTCTTTAGGCCACAGGTAGTGCTGCCAAGTCTGAAGCGCCCTCACCATAGCATACAACTCTTTGTCATACGTAGGGTAGTTTAAGGTGGCACCACCCAGCTTTTCACTAAAATAGGCAATGGGTCGGCGTTCTTGCATGAGTACAGCTTCAATTCCTAAGCCTGATGCATCACATTCTATCTCAAATGTGTTAGTAAAATCAGGTAGAGCGAGCAATGGGGCGTGAGTAAGCTTATCCTTAAGTGTCTGGAAGGCCTGTTCCTGAGGTTGTTCCCACTTGAACCCCACTTCTTTCTTGATGATCTCTGTCAATGGGGCGGCAAGGGTACTAAAATCCTTGACAAACCGCCTGTAGAACCCAGCCAAACCATGGAAGCTTCTCACTTCACTCACGCTTGTTGGTGTAGGCCATTCTTGAATGGCTTTGACCTTCTCCTGGTCCACACTAACGCCATCTGCACTGACCACAAAGCCAAGAAAAACAACAGTATCCGAGCCAAAGATGCACTTGTCCATGTTAGCAAATAATCTCTCTTTCCTAAGTACTTCTAGGACAGCCTGAACATGTTCAACATGATCTTTTAGACTCTTACTATAGATTAATATGTCATCAAAATAAACCACAACAAAATGTCCTATGAATTGCCTAAGTACATGATTCATCAACCTCATGAAAGTACTAGGAGCATTTGTAAGCCCAAATGGCATTACAAGCCATTCATACAATCCTTGCTTAGTTTTAAAGGCTGTTTTCCATTCATCACCCTCTTTCATCCTAATTTGATGGTAACCACTCCTAAGATCAATCTTAGAAAACATCCTAGACCCATGCAATTCATCTAGCATATCGTCCAATCTAGGGATAGGGTGACGATACCTGACCGTGATGTTGTTGATTGTTCTACAATCAACACACATACGGTACTTACCATCGTTTTTAGGAACCAACAGGACTGGGACCGCACATGGGCTCAGGCTTTCCCGGATGTGCCCTTTCCTTAGGAGTTCCTCCACTTGGGCCTGAATCTCCTTGGTCTCGACCGGATTAGTCCTATAGGCGGGACGGTTGGGAAGAGCCGCTCCAGGCACAAGGTCTATCTGATGTTCAATACCACGGAGGGGGGGAAGTCCTGGAGGACACTCCTCAGGAAAAACATCTTGGTAATCCTGTAGAAGATTAGACAACTTGCTCGGCAAAGCCGGCTTGGGTTTAGTAGCATGGAGGCAAGCCTCCTTATAGTATAACAAGAAAACAGGCCTATGACTATCCAAGTTCTTATAAGCTCCACTAGCCTTGATAAAGAAATTGGTTTTACACTTAGGTTCTATCATGCCGTTATCTTGTTTCTTTTGCTGTTTAAGATAGAGTTGGTCCTTGTATACCTCTTGAGGTGTCATGGGAATGAGTGTTACCTTACGGTTCTGATGGGTGAAGTGGTGTTTATTTGTGTACCCGTCATGGATGACCCTACGGTCAGACTGCCAAGGTCTTCCCAGCAGGACGTGACCAGCTTCCATGGGTAGCACGTCACAAAGCACCTCATCCTTGTAGCTGCCAATCTCCAAGGGAACCTTGACCTGCTGCGTGACGCGGAGTTCTCCAGCCTCAGTGAGCCATTGCAAGGGATAGGGTCGCGGATGCTTAGTGACTTCTAAGCCAAGCTTCTTGACCATACTCTCACTAGCCACATTGGTGCAGCTGCCCCCATCCACAATGAGGCTGCACACCTTGCCTTTAACGAAGCACCGCGTGTGGAACAGGTTCTCCCTCTGGTCCGGTTCTTTGGTTTTGGTTTGCACACTGAGTGCGCGCCGAGTGACCAACAACTGGCCCTGAACCGTAGGCTCTTCAACCTCATCTTCATACGGATCATGGATTGGCTCTTGGTCATCTGCCTCATCATCAGATAAGACTTCCCCATTCTCCATAAGCACCATCACCTTTTTGTTCACGCACTCATTGGCATAGTGGCCCAAGCCTTGGCACTTGAAGCATTTAACATCCCTAGACCGCGTGGGCTTCTCTTGCGCCTTGCCCTTGTCCCATTTGTTGATGGTTGGTTGGGGATCCGGTCTAGTTGGGGCCACCTTTTGTTCCGCGGGACGTGTGGATTTGAAGTCTCGACCAAGCCAGGCTTGCTTCCATAAGTACCTGCGCCAAAAGAAGTGCGGTTAGTACTTCTTCTCTTAAGCTGTTGTTCTATCAAGATGGCCTTGTGTAAGAGCTCCTCAAGCTCCACATAATGTTGGAGTTCTAAGCGGTCCTGGATATCTCTATTAAGGCCGCCTAAGAACCGGGACATGGTCGCCTCTCTGTCCTCAGTCACGCCTGCCCTGATCAGTAATGTTTCCATCTCCTGGAAGTAATCTTCAACACCACGGCTGCCCTGTGTCAACTGCCTCAGCCTTAGGTGTAGATCCCTGTGGAAGTGTGAAGGGACAAAACGCCTTCTCATGACCAGCTTCAACTCCTGCCAAGTATCAATGGGCGGCTCTCCATTCCTTCTTCTTGATATCACCATCTGATCCCACCAACTGAGAGCATAATCATAGAACTCAGTTACTGCTACATTAACTTTATTAAATTCAGAAAAATATTGACAATTAAACACTAATTCCATCTTTTGTTCCCATTCAAGGAAGGCTGTGGGATCATTTTTGCCATGGAATGCTGGGATCTTCAGCTTAAGATTGTGGATGCTGTCTTGAACTGGTGGCGGCCTATGCATCCGCCTTTGTCTCCTTTGGCTGTGATCTGAGTAGTCACTAGGGTATAGTTGTGCATCCGCTTCATCACCAAGGAAGCTCTGATCGGCTGGATGTCTAATGGAAGACACCTCTTCCCTTAGACCAGGCGTTCTGATGTGCTGTCCTTGTGAACCGCCTTGTGGAGTGGATGCCCTAGGAGGTAGATCAGGTCGCGGCAGTTCTGGTTCTTGGAACAAGGCACGCCTCCTCTCTGGCCTTGGCTCTGGAAGAATTTGCCTGATATCATTACGCAGGCTATCTCTCAGCACGGCCTGCATGGAGTGAAAACGTTCCTCCATCATGTTATTCATCCTAAGGGTGAGCTCATCAACCAAGCGTGTATGCGTGGACTCCCCTTCAGTCTCTGACTCGTCTCCTGCCATAAAACACTTTGAACAAGTCAAATGTTCAAAACAAACACACAAACAAGGACAGATCTGTTCACGGTTCAAAGTAGATGAATGGTCACTTAGAAGATCAAAAGTTATTCAATGAGAAATCGAAACACAGCAAAGGTTAGAGAAGTGCTCAGCCTGATGTGTGCTCTGATACCACTTGATATGATCCCAGAAGGCAGGATCACAACCCAGTCACGGCACCAAGCTAAGCGTAAGGATGCAGCGGATGTGAGGTTCACGGATTGAAGATGGCAAGAAGAGATAACGGTAAGATGGATAGAATCCGGCTAGATCAGGCAAGAATATGATAGGTTCTTGTCAAGCCGGCTTGTCTACTCAGAGGATATGACACACCAAAGAGGAAGACAAGGATTTCGTTGGTAGATTCAAGGATATAACACACCAAGATCAACCAAAGAGAAAGAGATCGAATTCAGAGAATAAGTTCAAAGAGACTTTCATAAAAATTCGATGGTTCATACAATGTCTTAGCCAGACTAGAAATAGCCAAATTACAAACGGTCAAAGCCTGCATGAAGAGCACAAGTCCCCATGCAATTACACGGATTAATACATAATTAAGGATGAGTTTGAAAGACACATTCGAAATCTAGCCTGAACTTATGAATGGGCCGTGAACAATGGGCCAAAGACTTCACTAGCAAAAGGCCTTATGCTAATGGACATGTGAGAATACATTCGGGCCTCATTAAAAACCTCTTTTGGAAAAACCCAGTGGGAAAAACCCAAAAGAGGGAAAAGAGTACAAAAATGTATTCTCTTCCCACTAACATAAATCAATTTGCATAAAGTCTAAGGACCATACCTATGTGGTGCTTAGACGGCTTGAATGTACTGATGAAGGCTCCAATTTGGTCTTGAAGCGCCTTGGTCCTTGAACGGGTCAAAGGACCTTCTGGAATGACCCATGGATCAATGGGCCCGGTCGAGTTGTTCCATGGCCGAATGTAGACGCGGTCATGCTGAGGTGGTTGCTGAAGACGAGCTGGTCCGGCCTTCTGGTCGATAGGTGGTACGTGGTCCTGGTCTTGGTACAAGCCGGATGTATGATCTTGGGTTGAGGCAGAAATGTAACCACGGGACGGTACGGATGTGGAATCAAGGGACAGTCCGGGTGCTTGATCATGGAACGGTCCGGATGCACAAACACGCGTCTGGTCGAGGACATGTTCGCCCGGGACGACGTCTTCACTCCTGGTCGCAAAGTCTTGTTGAACCTCAGCCGGGTTCAGGCCAAGGTCGTGGCCATGGTCGATAGCCCGACCGACTCCTCGTCCGGATGCTCGTCCACTCGTCCGCGTATTCGCCTGGTCGACCCGGTCGTCCTGGTCCGCATCAAGTCGCCTCACGTTTAGCTTAGAAGCCAGCCAAACCGCGTTTAGGTTTCTGCATATAAGGTTAAAAACAGGTCTAGTCCTTCCGCAAGCCAGTCTAGTTCAGTCTAGGGTCCAACCATGTCTTAGCCCAGTCAGCTAGCCCTAGTCCCGCTCCAAGAACCTTGCACGAGGTCCCATAGGCATAACGCCTTCCAGAACCGTGCCGAGCCTAGAGCCTATCTGCGTAACCAGCACCCGTGTCCCGCGCTAGCCCGTCCCGCGCCTCCCGCAACCTGGTGCAGAACAAGAAACACTGCCTAGAGTTCCTTTGGTTAGGTGACTAGGTCAGCAACCTCTCCTAGTTTCTAGGTTCATTGCATTAGTTTTTATGAAGTTTTCCTCAATATT
Organism: Streptanthus diversifolius; assembly: GCA_039880935.1. NCBI lineage: Eukaryota > Viridiplantae > Streptophyta > Magnoliopsida > Brassicales > Brassicaceae > Streptanthus > Streptanthus diversifolius. The sequence continues at coordinate 6,557,154 of JAXGFM010000001.1, forward strand.
TTAGGCATTATATTAATTAGTTGCCTTTTCTTAGGCTAGGAATTAACTTTTTAGGAAGTTTCCAAAACCTTCTAAGAAGTTTTCCCAAACCTTTTTAGACATTTTACATTGATATGATTTTATTTCTTTTTAAAATTATGCCATAATTAAATTTTCTTTTAGCATATAAGGTAGTTTCTTTTTTTTGCATTTAGGCAATAATATTTTTAGGACATATTTCCTTTTATATAATATTTCTCTTTTCTGCATTTAGGTAGTTTCCTTTTTGATGAAAATTATAAATAAAAACTATTATCTGCTGAATATTTCCATAAAAGGAAAATTCTCATTCCTGTAAGTTTCCTTTTCGGGAAACTTTTCATTTCTCGAATATTTCATTTGCTATAAAAGGAAATATGTCAGGTAGCGAAGAGTTATCTTCGGGTCAGAACAATCAAGTAATGATGCAACTTCTGCACTCCTTGACCGTCCATATGACCACCATAACGACACGCCTCGAGCGATTGGAGCAGCCCACACCTGCACCAGTTCCCACGCCACCACCAGCCGCACCTCCGTACCGAGCTGACAGACCAGAGGCGGCCCACCAGGGAATGGGCCGGCACCAATACTACGAAGAGCAGATGCCACCACCGAGATATCCCATGAGCCACCCCGACGTAAAGATGAACCCTCCTTCCTTTTCAGGAAAGTTTGATCCTGAGGAGTATCTCGGTTGAGAAAGGATGATGGAATTACTCTTCAGGTACTACAACTACGAAGATCTCCGTAGAGTCGCTTTAGCAATGGTTCAGTTCATTGATACGCACTGGCGTGGTGGGATCGCTAAGAAACTGCTCGCAGGAGAGTTAGGATGGGTACTTTGACCTCATGGCTCGAACTTACCCAGATCATGAGGAGACGCTATGTCCCTCCTCTACTGTGAATTGCTTGCTTGTCCTATTGTGTTTATTTGATTTCATTTATAAAAAGGAGAGTTTAAATAACTAGGTTGCTAGTTGTTGATTATTATTGTAAAAAGTCAAAAAAAAGCAAAGAGTTTAGGTTGTTTTAAAACAGATTAGGGGTTTAGAAAACTCACCTGGAGCACTTTTTCATCATTGAAAAAAAATCGTGTGTTCCATAGGGTTTAGTGTTTTGCTTGTTGCGTGAGTAGCTTAGGTTCTAGTTCCAATCATACCAAGCCGCGCCCTGTCCCGTGTTGCTTAGTTTCCCGTTTAGCACCTAGGTCCAGTAGCCTCACGTTTAGCTTAGAAGCCAGCCAAACCGCGTTTAGGTTTCTGCATATAAGGTTAAAAACAGGTCTAGTCCTTCCGCAAGCCAGTCTAGGGTCCAACCATGTCTTAGCCCAGTCAGCTAGCCCTAGTCCCGCTCCAAGAACCTTGCACGAGGTCCCATAGGCGTAACGCCTTCCAGAACCGTGCCGAGCCTAGAGCCTATCTGCGTAGCCGGCGCCCGTGTCCCGCGCTAGCCCGTCCCGCGCCTCCCGCAACCTGGTTCAGAACCAGACACACTGCCTAGAGTTCCTTTGGTTAGGTGACTAGGTCAGAAACCTCTCCTAGTTTCTAGGTTCATTGCATTAGTTTTTATGAAGTTTTCCTCAATATTTTAGGCATTATATTAATTATTTGCCTTTTCTTAGGCTAAGAATTAACTTTTTAGGAAGTTTCCAAAACCTTCTAAGAAGTTTTCCCAAACCTTTTTAGACATTTTACATTGATATGATTTTATTTCTTTTTAGAATTATGCTATAATTAAATTTTCTTTTAGCATATAAGATAGTTTCTTTTTTTTGCATTTAGGCAATAATATTTTTAGGGCATATTTTCTTTTATTTAATATTTCTCTTTTCTGCATTTAGGTAGTTTCCTTTTTGATGAAAATTATAAATAAAAACTATTATCTGCTGAATATTTCCATAAAAGGAAAATTCTCATTCCTGTAAGTTTCCTTTTCGGGAAACTTTTCATTTCTCGAATATTTCATTTGCTATAAAAGGAAATATGTCAGGTAGCGAAGAGTTATCTTCGGGTCAGAACAATCAAGTAATGATGCAACTTCTGCACTCCTTGACCGTCCATATGACCACCATAACGACATGCCTCGAGCGATTGGAGCAGCCCACACCTGCACCAGTTCCCACGCCACCCCCAGCCGCACCTCCGTACCGAGCTGACAGACCAGAGGCGGCCCACCAGGGAATGGGCCGGCACCAATACTACGAAGAGCAGATGCCACCACCGAGATATCCCATGAGCCACCCCGACGTAAAGATGAACCCTCCTTCCTTTTCAGGAAAGTTTGACCTTAGGAGTATCTCGATTGAGAAAGGATGATGGAATTACTCTTCATGTACTACAACTACGAAGATCTCCGTAGAGTCGCTTTAGCAATGGCTCAGTTCATTGATACGCACTGGCATGGTGGGGTCGCTAAGAAACTGCTCGCAGGAGAGTTAGGATGGGTACTTTGACCTCATGGCTCGAACTCACCCAGATCATGAGGAGACGCTATGTCCCTCCTCTACTGTGAATTGCTTGCTTGTCCTATTGTGTTTATTTGATTTCATTTATAAAAAGGAGAGTTTAAATAACTAGGTTGCTAGTTGTTGATTATTATTGTAAAAAGTCAAAAAAAAGCAAAGAGTTTAGGTTGTTTTAATACAGATTAGGGGTTTAGAAAACTCACCTGGAGCACTTTTTCATCATTGAAAAAAAATCGTGTGTTCCATAGGGTTTAGTGTTTTGCTTGTTGCGTGAGTAGCTTAGGTTCTAGTTCCAATCATACCAAGCCGCGCCCTGTCCCGTGTTGCTTAGTTTCCCGTTTAGCACCTAGGTCCAGTAGCCTCACGTTTAGCTTAGAAGCCAGCCAAACCGCGTTTAGGTTTCTGCATATAAGGTTAAAAACAGGTCTAGTCCTTCCGCAAGCCAGTCTAGTTCAGTCTAGGGTCCAACCATGTCTTAGCCCAGTCAGCTAGCCCTAGTCCCGCTCCAAGAACCTTGCACGAGGTCCCATAGGCGTAACGCCTTTCAGAACCGTGCCGAGCCTAGAGCCTATCTGCGTAGCCGGCGCCCGTGTCCCGCGCTAGCCCGTCCCGCGCCTCCCGCAACCTGGTTCAGAACCAGACACACTGCCTAGAGTTCCTTTGGTTAGGTGACTAGGTCAGCAACCTCTCCTAGTTTCTAGGTTCATTGCATTAGTTTTTATGAAGTTTTCCTCAATATTTTAGGCATTATATTAATTATTTGCCTTTTCTTAGGCTAGGAATTAACTTTTTAGGAAGTTTCCAAAACCTTCTAAGAAGTTTTCCCAAACCTTTTTAGACATTTTACATTGATATGATTTTATTTCTTTTTAGAATTATGCTATAATTAAATTTTCTTTTAGCATATAAGATAGTTTTTTTTATTTTGCATTTAGGCAATAATATTTTTAGGGCATATTTTCTTTTATTTAATATTTCTCTTTTCTGCATTTAGGTAGTTTCCTTTTTGATGAAAATTATAAATAAAAACTATTATCTGCTGAATATTTCCATAAAAGGAAAATTCTCATTCCTGTAAGTTTCCTTTTCGGGAAACTTTTCATTTCTCGAATATTTCATTTGCTATAAAAGGAAATATGTCAGGTAGCGAAGAGTTATCTTCGGGTCAGAACAATCAAGTAATGATGCAATTTCTGCACTCCTTGACCGTCCATATGACCACCATAACGACATGCCTCGAGCGATTGGAGCAGCCCACACCTGCACCAGTTCCCACGCCACCCCCAGCCGCACCTCCGTACCGAGCTGACAGACCAGAGGCGGCCCACCAGGGAATGGGCCGGCACCAATACTACGAAGAGCAGATGCCACCACCGAGATATCCCATGAGCCACCCCGACGTAAAGATGAACCCTCCTTCCTTTTCAGGAAAGTTTGATCCTGAGGAGTATCTCGATTGAGAAAGGATGATGGAATTACTCTTCATGTACTACAACTATGAAGATCTCCGTAGAGTCGCTTTAGCAATGGCTCAGTTCATTGATACGCACTGGCATGGTGGGGTCGCTAAGAAACTGCTCGCAGATCATGATCTGGGTACTTTGACCTCATGGCTCGAACTCACCCAGATCATGAGGAGACGCTATGTCCCTCCTCTACTGTGAATTACATAGACGATTCATACGCCTGATTCAAGGCAATAAGACAGTGTCATAATATTTCGATGAATTTGATCACCTACACAACCGACTCGACATGGACGAATCAGAAGAGAGTCTAATGGCCCAATTTATTGACGGATTACACGAATTAATCACCCGAAAGATCGAGCTACAGCCTTACCATGATCTTGGGGAGGTGTCCCACTTAGCAGTCCAGATAGAGAAGTGCTATAAAAGGAAATTAGCCACACATTCTAGACCTAAGAGTACCTGGAGCACCTGCTCTAAGCCCTTTGAACGGACAGCCTTGACCAGTGACCCATGCCTCAAGGGAAAGGCCATGGTCAGCAACCTGGCCCCCAGGGCCGCCCCAGCTGCTGCAAACCCGATCACCCCCACGACCACTCCGACTCAGCCCCAGTGAGCAGCGAGATGGTGTGTTTCAAGTGCAAAGGAAGGGACACATGTCACGAGAATGCACCACCCAGAGGACAATGGTATTGACCGCCTCTAGCGAATATGATTCCGAGGATGAGCAAGAAGAGGTCGTCCCTGCGACTCACCAATAATCTGATGAAGAATTAGAATATGCCAACTCCGGAGAGATGTTCATGATCAGACGAGTTTTGAGCTCGAGATTTGAGCCGGAAGAGGTAAAGCAGCGAGAAAACATTTCCCATTCCAAATGTACAATCCTTGAGAAAGTGTGCTCACTAATTATAGACGGAGGGTCCTGCACCAACGCGCGAGCAAATACATGGTTGAAAAACTCGGACTGCCTGTGACTAAGCATCCTAAGCCCTATAAACTGCGATGGCTGAATATTTCTGACCAGGCTAATGTCGCATTCAGCATTGGTAGATACCAGGACCAGGTAACCTGCGATGTCGTCCCGATGTCACTTGGACATCTCCTCCTAGGACGAACTTGGCAATTCAACCGAGAGACTACACATAATGGACGGACAAACTTCTATTCATTTTTCCATGATAAGCGTAGATACAACCTGGAACCAATGTCTCCACACGCCGTGCAAGAGATGCAATCCAAGATGGCGAAAGACCAACATGCCCGCAAGGAGAACTTCCTCATCAACATGGCTGACATGAGGAAAGCCACTCGTACTGAGGGCACTCAACTCGTCCTAATGCTCTACGGAGAGATTTTAAACACGTCCGGTACAGAGACCACCCTACCAGTCGAGGTCCAAGCCCTTCTAGAGAGTTATGCAGACGTGTTCCGAGATGAGATCCCAACCGGCCTCCCACCCATTCGAGGCATTGAGCACCACATCGACTTCATTCCAGGAGCTCAACTACCTAACCGGCCTGCATACCGAGTCAACCCCGAGGAGGCTAAAAAATTAGAAAGGCAAGTCCAGGACATTATGGCTCAAGGTTACGCCAGAGAAAGCCTTAGTCCCTGTGCTGTTCGAGTCTTACTTGTGCCAAAGGAGGTTGGGAATTGGAGAATGTGTGTTGACTGTCGCGCCATACACAACATCACAATCAAGTACTGACACTCCATTTTGCGTCTGGATGACATGCCAGATAAATTAAGTAGAGCTGCGGTCTTCTCAAAAAATGACTTAAAAATTGGATATCATCAAGTCAGGATGGGAGAGGGAGATGAATGGAAGACTGCATTCAAGACCAATTAGGGTTTTTGTGAGGGGCTAGTAATGCCGTTCGGCCTGTAGTAGTCTACAAGCACTTTCATGCGCCTTATGAACCAAGTCCTTCGACCGTTCATTGGTAAATTTGTAGTAGTCTACTTCGAGGACATTCTATTATACAGTACGACTTACTCAAATCATTTGAAACACCTAGAGACCGTCATCATCACACTATAGAAAGAGCAGTTATACGCAAACCTCAAGAAGTGTACGTTCTGCACAGACCAAGTCGTCTTCCTTGGGTTTGTCGTGAGTTCACAGGGACTCAGAGCGGACGACGAGAAGATCAAGGCCATCCAGGAGTTGCCAACGCCGACGAATGCAAGCAAAGTCCGTAGCTTCCATGGACTCGCCAGCTTCTACTGACGGTTCAGAAAGTTTGATGGGCTCTGACCAAGACAAGTCATTTAAGATGCTAAAGGAACGCCTCACCCACGCCCCAGTCCTAGTCCTGCCAGACTTTAACCAGACATTCAAGGTCGAATGTAATGCTTCAGGGATCGGTATAGGAGCAGTCCTTACCTAAGGCGAAGAAATGTCGCTTATTTCAGCGAGAAGTTAAGTGGGGCCGCTCTTAACTATCCTACCTACGATAAGGAGCTTTATTCATTGGTCCAAGCCCTACAAAATTGACAGCACTACCTACTTGCCAAGGAGTGCGTAATTCACACCGACAATCAGACACTTCAGCATCTTAGAGGGCAATCCACAATTAAGAAGAGGCATGCTCATTGGCTAGAAAATATCGAGACCTTCCCTACGTCATTAAGTACAAAAATAGAACGGACAACGTCGTGGCAGATGCCTTATCCAGAAGATACAGTCTCATATATGTTATAGAGTCAAAAGTTATGGAATTCGAGATGATCAAGGAGTTGTATGCGGAGGACGCCGACTTCACTGAGGCCTACCAGGAACATGTCAAGGGGGGTTACAGTAACTTATACTTGTTTGACGGATTCCTTTTCAAGGAAAAGTGTCTCTGCATCCCGAGAGGATCAATTCGAGAGCTACTTCTGAGATAGGCTCACAGAGGAGGTTTAATGGGACATTTCAGAGTCGACAAGACCTTGAACATGCTTAAAGAGAATTTCTACTAGCCTCATCAGCGACGAGATGTGGAGGCTCATTGTACTAAATGCCTTATCTGCAAACATGCCAAATCCAAGATGCATCTGCAAGGTCCTTACATGTCGTTACCAGTTCCTTCTGCACCATGGACCGACATCTCTATGAACTTCGTGCTCGGCCTGCCTAAAATCAATCACAAGGACTCCATCTTCGTCATGGTTGATCGTTTCTCCAAGATGGCGCACTTCATTGCATGTAACAAGACGAATGACGCCAGCCAGACAGCCGACCTGTTCTTTAAGAAGATAGTACGACTGCACGACATTCCCAGGACGATTGTCTCAGGGGGAGCTTGAAGATAGCGGTTTTAAAGAAGCAAAGCTGTATAGAAAGGTAGTTGGTAAGCTAATATATTTAAACATCACAAAACCTGATTTGTGTTTTTCAGTTAATCAAGTGTCCCAGCATATGCAAGAACCAAAAACAAGGCATTGGGAGATAATTCATAGGAGTTTAATGAAAGAATATGAGATTAAGAGATTTGTAGAATGAGAGAATGAGAGATTAGAGAGAATTAGAGAATTAGAGAAAAGAATGATTTATTAGAAAATGAGAATTATGAATTCTTATTTTCAAAATGTGAAGGGAGTAAGGTATTTATACTATTCTAGTCTAGGCTTGTTTGGATACAGGAATAGCCTTATACATAAATGACTTACAAGGATAACATAATTTTATAATATAAACAAGCCTTAGACTCTCCCTTTTACACACATATAATTCACCATTTAATTAAAATTAAAGGCTTTCATAAATTCATCACTTCTTCTTCTTTCCAACACTCCCCCTCAAGCTTAAGACATAAAATGTTTAAGCTTGCAACCATGAAGTATTACCTCATTAAAAACCTAGAGAAGGAAAACCCAATTGGGACAAAACCTTTTCTAGGGAAAAAGAGTATAATACTCCATGTTGGGAGATGCTGCCTTGGTGAATATATCAGCTAGTTGATCCTCACTTCTTGTATAGCAAGGTAAAATGATACCTTTCCCAATAGCTTCTCTTACTTTGTGGCAGTCCACTTCTATGTGCTTGGTCCTTTCATGAAACACTGAATTGGAGGTTATGTGAATGGCGGCTTGATTGTCACAATGAATGGTGATAGGCTCCTCACACTTCAAGGCTAAGTCTTCCAATATTTTTTTCAGCCAGATGCATTCAGTAGTGAGCTTTCTCATTGCTTTATACTCTGATTCTGCACTAGAGCATGAAACCACCTTTTGCTTCTTGGTTTTCCAAGTCACAAAGTTTCCACCAATGAAAGTACAATAGCCAGTAGTACTTCTCTTATCTTCCCTATCTCCTGCCCAATCTGCATCACAATAACCAACTACATTTGTGTTCTTATTATTACCCATACAAATAACTTTTTCATGTGTGCCTTTAAGATATCTTAGAATTCGCATGGTCATCTCCCAATGCCTCATCTTTGGCCCTTGCATGTGTTGAGATACCTGATTCACAGCAAAACATAAATCTGGTCTTGTGATGGTTAAATAAATAAGCTTACCAACCACTTTCCTATAGAGCTTAGGATCATGAAAATCAATTTCTTCCTCTAACTCCCCCTTAGTTGCGATTTTATAGTCTTCCTCTAAGGGTGTTTTGGCTGGTTTAGCTTCCATCATACCTGTGGATGTTAGTAAATCTACAACATACTTCCTTTAAGAAAGAAAAAGACCTTCCTTAAACCTACATACTTCAATTCCTAAGAAGTATTTAAGTTCTCCTAAATCCTTTATATCAAAAACACTCTTTAAAAAATCTTTAGTAGAAGCAATACCAACACTATCACTACCAGATATGATTATATCATCTACATAGATAAGAATTACCACAATACCTTCCTTACTCTTTAATGTGAAAAGAGTATGTTCCACTTCAGATCTTTTAAAACCTTTATCCATTAAGGTTACACTTAGTTTGTGGTACCAAGCTCTTGGAGATTGTTTAAGGCCATAAATAGCCTTCCTTAGTCTTAGGATATTACCGCTTCAAACCTCATCTTCTAGGCCAGGTGGCGGTGACATGTAAACCTCTTATTCTAGTTCACCTTGCAAGAAAGCATTCTTGACATCCATTTGCCACAATTCCCACTCAAGATTAGTAGCAACAGTAAGCACAACATTGACAGAATGAAGCTTAGCTACAGGAGCAAATATATCCCAATAATCCTCACCATATGTCTGAGTAAAACCCCTAGCTACCAACCTAGCTTTATATCTATCAATTTCACTATTGCTTTTGTATTTAATAGTAAAAATCCATTTAGAACTTACAGCCTTCTTTCCTTTTGGTAAAGTGGCTGAAGCATATGTACCATTCCTCTCTATAGCTTGTTTCTCAGCTGAGATAGCTTCCCTCCATTTCTTTTTAGACATAGCTTCTTCATATGTCTTTGGAATCTGCTCATTATCAAGATTAGAAATAAAAGCAACATGATGAGAAGGTAAATGTGCAATATTACAAACTCCCTGATCATGATGAACTACAACATTTTCATTGTAGAAAACTGGTGGATTTCTTTGTCTTGTGCTCCTTCTTAAAACTGTAGGTGGAGCTTCCTCTTCTTCACTCAAAACTTCAATGAGAGTAGGTCTTGATCTTTTTGATGCTGAAGCTAGAATGGAATCATCTCCTGCTGAGTCTTGTTGAACATGAATAGAAGCTTCGCCCCCCTTTGTTCAAGAGGAGGAAGACCAGGAGAATCAAGAGATGAGGAAGAATGTGAATCGGATGTAGCAGGACCGGATGGACCAGCTGAGCCGGAAGGGCCGGGTCCGGTACAAGCGTGCGGATCGGCCGGACCTGAGTTGTTGCGGCTGTTTGCTACTGGGACAGGTGACTGTGGTGAAGAGGCTGTGTGTTGGCCACTTCCTATTCCAATACTCTCCAAGAGTTTCCTCAAGTATTCTGCTTGATCAGTTCTTGTTGATGAGATGTCTTTAAATTGCTCCCAAGTTCTTTCTTCATAGAAACCTTTTTCTTCTTGGAACTTTACATCTCTAGACACCAAGACTCTTCTAGTCACTGGGTCATAACATTTGTATCCTTTTTGAGTAGATGAATATCCAATGAACATAGCCTTAACACTCTTTGGTTCAAGCTTGTTCCTTTGCTCCCTAGGTATTAACACAAAAAAAACACATCCAAAAACTTTCAAATGATCAATAGTGGGCTTAGTGTTGTTTAATACCTCAAATGGGGATAGATCATCAAGGAATTTTGTAGGTGTCCTGTTGATTAAGTAGCATGCTGCTACAAGTGCATCCCCCCAAAATCGTTTAGGCACCTTCATGTGGAACATGATAGTTCTCACAACCTCCATTAGGTGCCTGTTCTTTCTTTCAGCAACTCCATTTTGCTGTGGAGTGTAAGGGCAGCTTGTCTGGTGCTCAATGCCATGTTTAGCTAGATGTTCCTGAAGTCTGGTACTAGTGTATTCCTCTCCATTATCTGTTCTAAAGCTTTTAATTCTTGCATTGTATTGGTTAGTAACATATGGTTGAAAGTTTAAAAATGCATCATAAACCCTATCTTTAGAACTAAGAAGAGTAACCCATGTATATTTTGACTTTTCATCAATAAATGTCACAAAATATTTATGGTTTTCTCTAGATGGAAATGAGGATGTCCAAACATCAGAATGCACCAATTCAAAACAATTTTCATATTTATGCATTGACTTTTCAAAAACTGTTTTACAATGTTTTCCAAGAATACATGAATCACACAACTCTTTAGGCATTTTTAAACCAGGCACAATTAATTCAAGAGCTCTTGGATGAGGATGTCCTAGTCTAGCATGCCACAAATCAGAATCAGTACTAAATGTATTAGCATGAAAAACCGATTCTAGTTCACTACAACTAGCCATATTATCAAGCACATACAAGTCATCTTTTGTAGTTCCTTGTCCAAAGCATCTTCTAGTTTCAATATCCTGAAAATAGAAATCATTAGGACCAAATATAGCTTGATAATTCAGGTCAGTAGTAGCTCTTTTAACTGAGAGCAAGTTTGAGGTAAATGAGGGCATATAAAATGCCTTAGATTCTTTATCAAACAATTTCAATTTTCGTATGCCTTTGATTGGTACTTTAATTCCATTAGCAATAAGAACATTCCCTAGGGCAGGTTCTATATTCTCTAGCAAATCTAGATCACTTATCATGTGATGAGAAGCACCAGAATCAACCACCAAAGATTTAGGAGCATTTGATGTATAAGAAGTTTGAAAAGAAGCATGAAAAGTTTTACCCATTACATTGCTCTCTTTTATTGCCTTAATGAGAGCTTCCAAGTCTGATTTTGTAACAAAATCTGATGATTGTGACATGATGTTGGTGGCGGCTGAATGTGAAGAAGGACCACTGCTTACAACCGCCTTAGATGACACCATGCCGTGAGCTTGTCTGGCCGAGGGCATGACCGGCTGTTGTGGAGGGCGTGATGCCCAAGATGGCTTCAGGTGAGTGTGAAGTACCCAGCAATCCTTCTTTGCATGACCATCCCTCTTGCAATGATCACAAAATTGCCTCCTCTTCCTAGAATCACTTGCTGGCCTGAAGAAACTTTTGTGAGCAGCTACTAGTTCAACTTTTTTGCCAAACAATCCATGTGATCCTTGCTCCTTTTGAATTTGAGCACACACTTCGTCCAAGCTAGGCAACTTATCAGACCTGAGAATATGCTTAATAAGATCTGAGTAAGTAGAATTAAGAGTTAAAAATAACCCAAACACCTTATCTTGTTCCTTTCTTTCAAGGAGTACAAGTGGTTCAATAGTGGCTGGCCTTAGCATTTCTAGCTCAGCCCATAAAGCTCTGAATGAGCCATAGTGCTTTGTGAATTCAGCATCCTCCTGCCTTAATTCATTCAAAGCTTTCTTCACTTCAAAAATTCTCAAAAGGTTAGTGGTGTTTCAATACACCTTAAGCAAAGTGTCCCAAATATCTTTTGCATTTTCACAAAAAGAATAAGCTTCTAAAAGATATTTTGTAATATAGAAAGTATCAACTGATCTTCTTGGTACCATTTGGCTTGAGCTGCATCACTCACTTCAGCCACTTCAATGTCTTCAATGCCATTTGTGGCAATGTGGTTCCAAAGACCTTTACCACCTAATGTGGTTTTCATGGTCCTGGACCACAAGAGATAGTTTGCTCCATGTAGAATCACTGGAGCTCTAAAAGATGTTTGAATCTCCATTGTAGGCAGCCTTGGTTACAAAGATCAAGTGGTCGCTTGGTTACTTGATCCCCTGTTTGCTCGGTCGCTTAATCACGGACAATATACTAGGCTGTTTATGGTTGGTCACGGCTGGTCGGAAGGCTGCTGGTCGGGACAAACTAAACACACGCGGCCTGTCCCAATCCGATTGCTTCTTGGTCGGAACATAGTGCCTTGATTCCTGCACAGGTAAGCAATACAACTTGGAAGAACAAGAGATTATATGCCAGGCAGGGATGAAATCAACCAAGAACAATTAAAAATTGCTTAGTAAAAATCTTCACCAGTAAAAAAAAATTGGCGCAAAAAAAAAAACAACCACTAACTACCTAAAACAACCTGTAACCTTTCCTAACAACTCAAATAACAAGAATTGTAACAGTTTAAAAACTACCAAATTCGATCTTATCAAGATTCAACAACCAAAATTTGAATTTAATCAACTAAAACAATTTATGAATTCAAGAAATCAATTTAAAAGCTTTTTAAAACTGAACAAGGAATTCAAGAAAATCAATCTTGAAACCTTAAACCTATTCGATTGAACTGAATTTTCGTAGAAACCCTCACAAGACACTAATTAAACTTTCCAAATTCAAAGAATTAAAGAAAACTGAGAAAGAATTAGAATTATATCACCAGGATCTTGATACAGAAGATTTCGAGAAGTCTCTGAGGAAAACTTCAAGAAAACCCTTTAAATTCTATGGAATCGAGTTCTGCTTTCTTTAGTAAGAAACTAGACTCAAGGGGCTTGAGTTTAGGCTTTTGAAAATCACGATTTGAAGAAACATTGACGTCGGGATGACCTGGGGAATGTAGAGGTTCGAAACCAACGCGATCGCGAATACCTCTTGAAAGAAAATTCGTAACTTTTGATTCCCTGGGCCAAATGATGCAATTTAAACGGCCGTGGATTTAGAATTTGCCGATGCACAATCCAGAGAAAGCATATCAACAAAAGGAGTTGTGGTTTTGCCGGAATTTGAAATACAAGATAACGTTCGAAATTGATCCAGAAACAGATGAAGAACAAGATGGATTCTTGTTGAATCAATGAAAGAATGATGAAATTTGCCCAGATTTGATGTAACCTGGCTCTGATACCATGAAAGAATATGAGATTAAGAGATTTGTAGAATGAGAGAATGAGAGATTAGAGAGAATTAGAGAATTAGAGAAAAGAATGATTTATTAGAAAATGAGAATTATGAATTCTTATTTTCAAAATGTGAAGGGAGTAAGGTATTTATGCTATTCTAGTCTAGGCTTGTTTGGATACAAGGATAGCCTTATACATAAATGGCTTACAAGGATAACATAATTTTATAATACAAACAAGCCTTAGACTCTCCCTTTTACACACATATAATTCGCCATTTAATTAGAATTAAAGGCTTTCATAAATTCATCACTTCTTCATTCCAACATTTAAGATACTTAAAAGGAACACATGATTAAGGTATATGGATGGGTAATAATGGAAACAAAAATGTAGTGGCTATTGTGATGCATATTGGGCAGGTGATAGAAACGACAGGAGGTCCACAACAGGTTATTGTACATTTATAGGTGAGAACTTAGTCACTTAGAAGACTAAGAAGCAGAAATTTGTTTCATGCTTAGTGCTGAAGCTAAGTATAGAGAAATGAGGAAGCTTACCACTGAATGCATTTGGTCGAAGCAAATAATACTAGACCTTGGAGTATGCATTGAGGCGCCAATCACTGTGAATTATGGTAATCAAGCTGCAATACATATAGCTTCAAATTTTGTATTTTATGAGAGAACCAAGCATATTGAGGTGGATTACCATAAAGTAATGGAAGCTATTGTGAAAGGAGTTATACTACCGTGTTACACTAAGAGTTCAAACTAATTAGCTGATGTGTTTACCAAAGGTACTAGTTCTAAGGTTGGTGAGTCCATATACCCAAGAGTTGGGCTTACCTCTCTTTCACAACACTGATTCTGATCATAGAATGTTATACTCTTTTCCTAGAAAATATTTTTTCCCACTGGGTTTTCCTTTTTCAGGTTTTTAATAAGGTAATGCTTCATGATCTAAGCTTAGCCATGCTTTATGACCTAAGCTTGAGGGGGAGTGTTTAAATGAAGAAAAGACAAGGTCAGACTTATGAATACTTGGCGCCTAGGTTCAACAAGAAAAAGAGAGTGTTTGTGTTCTATGTTAGGCTATCCTTGTAACCAAACATGTATCAGTCTATTCTTGTATCCAATCAAGCCTAGTCTAAGTTAGTATAACTATGCTTCTCTCTCCTTACTTGTAGTCTAAGAAAACATATTTTCACTTTAATAATATTCTTGTTTTCTCTATTCTCTGTCAATTCTCTCTCTCTATCTGGCGAATTCATTCTCTCAATATCTCTTAAACCTCTAAATCTTTCATTCTTTCAAAAGCCATATACAATTTGAAATGAGGAAAACTTAAATGCAGAATGGACAACATGATTATAGGCAAACTCTACATATGGTAAACTAGCTTCACATGCTCTAATGTTTTTCTTAACAAAGGTACGCAAAAGGTATCCTAGAGTCCTATTCACTACTTTCGTTTTCCTGTCACTTTCTGGGTGACAAGTAGTTGATAAACAAAGCTTAGTACCTAATTTCGCCCACAAAGTTCTCCAAAAATGACTTAAAAACTTTGTATCCCTATCAGACACAATTGACCTTGTGGTAAGGACATCAGGCAAGCCATTGCACCAGTCATTCCACCAGGACCTCTTACGCGGTCCAAGACAAAAGCCTTAGAAGATAAGCTCAGCATGCTCCTAGATAGTAGAACGGGAGAGGACCCCGAGCTGACCATGCCGACTCGGATTTGCTCCATCCCGACTAGCCCGCATCCGAGTGACCCATTCCAGCCGTCCCACTCGACCATGTCCAACCATCCACCAGACCACGCCTCGACCGTCCCGTGCACTGCCGACTCGTTCCTGCTAGATAAGGATGAAAAATTATGAGATTAAGAGAATTGTAGAATGAAAGAATGAGAGAATTAGAGATTAGAGAGAATTAGAGAAAATAATGATTTTATTAAGAGAATGAGAATTATGAATTTTTAGTTACAAAATGTGAAGAGAGTAAGGTATTTATACTTAATCTAGTCTAGGCTTGTTTGGATACAAGAATAGCCTTATACATAAATGTCTACAAGGATAACATAATCCTATAATACAAACAAGCCTTAGACACTCCCTTTGACATAGAAACTACACGCCTTATAACATAGATTAAAGGCTTTCATATTTTATCATTTCTCCTTCATTCCAACACTTCGCCTCAAGCTTAAGACATGGAGAATGCTTAAGATTGCAATCATGAAGTATTACCTCATTAAAAAACTAGAGAAGGAAAACCCAATTGGGACAAAACCTTTTCTAGGGAAAAAGAGTATAACACTCCAAGTTGGGATCATTGGTGTAGAATGGTCATGAGGCCAAGTCTTGGATAGATTGAGGCGCCAATTTTCAGAGATGTTGCCTTGGTGAATACATCAGCTAGTTGATCCTCACTCCTTGTATAGCAAGGTAAGATGATACCTTTCCCAATAGCCTCTCTTACTTTGTGGCAGTCCACTTCTATATGCTTGGTCCTTTCACGAAACACTGAATTGGAGGCTATGTGTATGGCAGCCTGATTGTCACAGTGGATGGTGATAGGGTCCTCACACTTCACGGTTAAATCTTCCAAGAGTTGTTTCAGCCTGATCCATTCAGTAGTAAGCTTCCTCATTGCTCTATATTCAGATTCTGCACTAGAGCAAGAAACCACCTTTTGCTTCTTGGTTTTCCAAGTCACAAGGTTTCCTCCTATGAAAGTACAATAGCCTGTGGTACTTCTCCTATCTTCCCTATCTCCTGCCCAATCTGCATTACAATAACCAACCACATTTGTGTTTTTATTGTTACCCATCCAAATACCTTGTTCATGTGTGCCCGTTAGGTATCTTAGAATTCGCATGGACATGTCCCAATGCCTCATCTTTGGCCCTTGCATGTGTTGAGATACCTGATTCACAGCAAAACATAAATCTGGTCTTGTAATGGTTAAATAAATAAGCTTACCAACCACTTTCCTATAGAGCTTAGGTTCATGAAAATCAATTTCCTCCTCTAGCTCCCCTTTAGTTGCGATTTTATAGTCTTCTTCTAAGGGTGTTTTGGCTGGCTTAGCTTCCATCATACCTGTTGAGGTTAGTAAATCTACAACATACTTTCTTTGGGAGAGAAAGAGACCTTCCTTAAACATACATACTTCAATTCCCAAGAAGTATTTAAGTTCTCCTAAATCCTTAATATCAAAGACACTCTTTAAGTAATCTTTAGTAGATGCAATACCAACACTATCACTACCAGATATGATTATATCATCTACATATATAAGAATTACCACAATACCTTCCTTACTCTTTAATGTAAAAAGAGTATGTTCCACTTCAGATCTTTTGAAGCCTTTATCCATTAAGGTTACACTTAGTTTGTGGTACCAAGCTCTTGGAGACTGTTTAAGACCATAAATTACCTTCCTTAGCCTTAGTATATTACCGCTTCCAACCTCATCTTCTAGGCCAGGTGGTGGTGACATGTAAACCTCTTCTTCTAGTTCACCTTGTAAGAAAGCATTCTTGACATCCATTTGCCACAACTCCCACTCAAGGTTAGTAGCAACAGTAAGAACAACATTAACAAAATGAAGCTTAGCTACAGGTGCAAATGTATCCCTATAATCCTCACCATATGTCTGAATAAAACCCCTAGCCACCAACCTAGCTTTATATCTATCAATTTCACCATTGCTTTTGTATTTAATGGTAAAAATCCATTTAGAACTTATAGCCCTTTTTCTTTTTGGTAGAGTGGCCGAAGCATAAGTACCATTCCTCTCCATGGCCTGTTTCTCAGCTAAGATAGTTTCCCTCCATTCCTTTTTGGACATAGCTTCTTCATATGTCTTTGGAATCTGGTCATTATCAAGACTAGAAATAAAAGCAACATGATTAGAAGGTAAGTGAGCAATATTACAAACTCGCTGATCATGATGAACAACAACATTTCCATTGTATAAAACTGGTGGATTCCTTTGTCTTGTGCTCCTTCTTAAAACTGTAGATGGAGCTTCTTGATTAGATTCCTCTCCGTCACTCTAAACTTCAACAAGAGTAGGTATATCTCTTGATCTTTTAGAAGCTGAGACTAGAATTGAATCATCTCCTGCTGAGTCTTGTTGGACATGAGTAGAAGCTTCTCCCCCCCCCATGTTCAAGAGGAGGAAGACCAGGAGAGTCGGCCGTGAAAGACCGTGAAGGGCCGGCCGAGCAGGAAGGGTCGGCTGTGCATGAAGGGCCAGCTGGTGTGTCAGGCCGTGGTTCAGCGGTTCTAGGGCCGCCTGCTGCTGGGGCAGGGGACAGAGGTGAGGAGGCTGTGTGCTGAGGAGAAAGCCGAACTTAATTCTAAATCCTAAACTCAAGCCCGTCGAGTCTAGTTTCTGTTTAAAGAAAGCCAAACTCAATTCTATTAAGATTAAAGGATTTTCTTGAAATTTTCCTCAGAGATGTCCAAAAATGTCCTTATCAAGATCCTAGTGATATAACTCTAATTCTTTCTTAGTTTTCTTTAATTCTTTGATTCTGGAAAATTAAATAAGTATCTTGTGAGGGTCTCCACGAAATTTGGTTTCAAAATTGATTTTCTTGATTTTATTATTAATCTTTGGGAAGTTTAAACTTGAAATCTTGAAATTTAGGATTTGTTAAATCTTTAAATCGAATTTTGATTTGATTCTTGGTTGTTATTAATAGATATAATCTGTTTTAGGTGGTTATAGGTTGTTAAAATCTTGTTGCAAGAGTTTGTTAAGGGTTGTTAGAAGTTGTTAGAAGTTTTTTTTTATTTTTCTTGCATATCTTGCCTACTTCTTGGCTTGTACACGAGGTTCTGTGTTTTTTTTCTTCTGGTGCTTGCAAGTACACACACTTGTGGTGCTTCCAAGTTGCTTTTGTGATTACAGGTGATATTCGTGATTGGTGTACAAGTTGTTCGGGTGTTCTTCTCGTCCCGACCAGCTTCTTTCAATTCCGTCGACCACAAGCAAGTTCTAGTCGCTGCCTTGATCACGCGTGCACTCACATTCGTCCGTGTACAGCCTCACATGAAAAAACGAGATCACGCTTGTCCCGACCAAGTCTGAGTCAAGCCCCGACCAGCTGTGACCCTGTCTTGGCGTGTACCCGTGATCGTTCCGACCACCCGTGACTTTTGTACACGCTAGGACAAGGTCATCCCGACCAGCTCACACACGGTTCGCATTCTATTCTAAAAGGCATGGAGATTCAAACTTCATTCAGAGTTCCAGTCATTCTTCATGGGGCAAATTACCTATTGTGGTATAGGACCATGAAAACAACTTTGGGTGGTAAAGGTCTTTGGAACCACATTTCTACAAATGGTATAGAAGAAATTGAAGTGGCTGAAGTTAGTGAGGATGTGGCTGCTCAAGCCAAATGGTATCAAGAAGACCAGTTGGACTTTCTATTCTTCAAAATTCTCTTGCTAGTGATCTTTTAGAAGCTTATTCCTTTTGCGAAAATGCAAAAGATCTTTGGAACACTTTGCAAAAGGTGTATTGAAACACCACTAACCTTTTAAGAATTTTTGAAGTGAAGAAAGCTTTGAATGAATTAAGGCAGGAGGATGCTGAATTCATAAAGCACTATGGCTCATTCAGAGATTTGTGGGCTGAGCTAGAAATGCTAAGGCCAGCCACCATTGACCCATTTATTCTCCTTGAAAGGAAAGAACAAGATAAGGTGTTTGTGTTACTTTTAACACTTAATACTACTTACTCAGATCTTATTAAGCATATTGTCAGGTCTGAGAAGCTTTCTAGCTTGGAGGATGTTTGTGCTCAAATACAAAAGGAGCAAGGATCTCATGGATTATTTGGCAACAAGGCTGAATTGGTAACTGCTCACAAAAGTTTCTTCAAACCAGCAAATGATTCTAGGAAGAAGAGACAAATTTGTGACCATTGCAAGAGGAATGGTCATACAAAGAAGGAGTGCTGGGTATTTCATCCTCATCTGAATCCAATTTGGGCCTCACAGCCTCAGCAACCCACGTCCACAGCTACAGCCAGTCAAGCTCACGGCTTTATGACATCAAAGGCGGTTGGAAGCAGTTCACTTTCTCACTCAGCCTCCACTAGTACCATGTCACAAGCATCAGACTTTGTGAAAAAAATCAGACTTAGAAGCTCTTATCAAGGCAATAAAATATAGCAATGTAATGGGTAAAACTTTTCATGCTTATTTTCAAACTTCTTTTATTCCTAATGCTCCTAAATCTTTGGTGGTTGATTCTGGTGCTTCTCATCACATAATTAGTGATCTAGAATTGCTAGAAAATGTAGAACCTGTCCTAGGTAATGTTCTCATTGCTAATGGAATTAAAGTACCAATCAAAGGCATAGGAAAATTGAAGTTATTTGATAAAGAATCTAAAGCATTTTATATTCCTTCTTTTACCTCTAACTTGCTTTCAGTTAAAAGAGCTACTACTGATTTGAATTGTCATGTTATATTTGGTCCTAATGATTTCTATTTTCAGGATATTGAAACTAGAAGATGTTTTGGACAAGGAACCACAAGAGATGATTTATATGTGCTTGAAAACATGACTAGTGTTTGTGATTTAGAGGCGGCTTTTCAGGCTAATGCATTTAGTACTGATTCTGATCTTTGGCATGCTAGATTAGGAAATTCTCATCCTAGAGCTTTTGAATTGATTGTTCCTGGATTGAAAATGCCAAAGGAGTTGTGTGATTCTTGTATTCTTTGGAAACATTGTAAAACAGTTTTTGAAAAATGTATGCATACATATGAAAATTGTTTTGAATTAGTGCATTCTGATGTTTGGACATCTCCATTTCTATCTAGAGAAAACCATAAGTATTTTGTGACATTTATTGATGAAAAGTCCAAATATACATGGGTTACTTTACTTAGCTCTAAAGATAGAGTATTTGATGCATTTTTAAACTTTCAAGCATATGTTACTATTCCATACAATGCAAAAATTAAATGTTTTAGAACAGATAATGGAGGAGAATACACTAGCACCAGACTTCAAGAACATTTAACCAAGTATGGCATTGAGCATCAAACCAGCTGTCCTTACACTCCACAACAAAATGGGGTAGCTGAAAGTATTTGATGGAAGTTGTGGGAACAATGATGTTCCACATGAAAGTACCCAAACGATTTTGGGGAGATGCACTTGTAGCTGCATGCTACTTGATTAATAGGACTCCTACAAAAGTCCTAGATGACCTGTCTTCATTTGAGGTACTAAACAAAACTAGACCCAATATTGATCACTTGAGAGTTTTTGGTTGTGTTTGTTTTGTATTAGTTCCAAGGGAGCAAAGGAACAAGCTGGACCCAAAGAGTACCAAAGCTATGTTCATTGGGTATTCTTCTACTCAGAAAGGATACAAATGTTATGACCCAGAGACTAGAAGAGTCTTGGTGTCTAAAGACATTAAGTTCCAGGAAGAAAAAGGTTTCTATGAAGAAGAAACTTGGGACCAATTTAAGGACATGTCATCAACAAGGTCAGACTAAGCTGAATACTTGAGGAAGCTCTTAGAAAGCATTGGCATAGTAGGCGGGTTTTCCTTCTCAGCACACGGTCACCTCACCTCTGTCACCTGCACAAGAAGCAGGCGGCCCTAGCTCAACCACACCTCCAGTGGAACCGCGGCCTGTCAACCCAGCCGGTCCATCCAGCTCCCGGCCTTTCACTCCTACTTTCAGCTCTCCTGGTCTTCCTCCTCTTGAACATGGGTGGGAGAAGAATCTACTCATGTCCAACAAGACTCAGCAGGTTATGAATCAATTCTAGTCTTATCTTCCAAAAGATCAAGAGATATGTCCACTCTTGTTGAAGTCTTAAGTGAAGAAGATGAATCTAATCAAAAAGTTCCACCTACAGTATTAAGAAGAAGCACAAGACAAAGGAATCCACCAGTGTTCTACAATGGGAATGTTGTGGTTCATCATGATCAGGGAGTTTGTAATATTGCTCACTTACCTTCTAATCATATTGCTTTTATTTTTAGTCTTGATAATGAGCAGATTCCAAAGACATATGAAGAAGCTATATCCAAGAATGAATGGAAGGAAGCTATTTTAGCTGAGAAACAAGCCATGAAAAGGAATGGTACTTATGCTTTAGCTACTCTACCAAAAGGAAAAATGGCTGTAAGTTCTAAATGGATTTTTACCATTAAATACAAAAGCAATGGTGAAATTGATAGATATAAAGCTAGGTTGGTGGCTAGGGGTTTTACTCAGACATATGGTGAGGATTATAGGGATACTTTTGCACCTGTAGTTAAGCTTCATTCTGTTAATGTTGTTATTTCACTTGCTACTAACCTTGAGTGGGAGTTGTGGCAAATGGATGTCAAGAATGCTTTCTTACAAGGCGAGCTAGAAGAAGAGGTTTACATGTCACCACCACATGGCCTAGAGAAAGAGGGTGGAAGCGGCAATACACTCAGACTAAGGAAGCCTATTTATGGCCTTAAACAATCTCCAAGAGCTTGGTACCACAAGCTAAGTGTAACCTTAATGGATAAAGGCTTCAAAAAATCTGAAGTTGAACATACTCTTTTTACACTAAAGAGTAAGGAAGGTATTGTGGTAATTCTTATCTATGTAGATGAAATAATCATATCTGGTAGTGATAGTGTTGGTATTGCATCTACTAAAGATTACTTAAATAGTGTCTTTGATATTAAGGATTTAGGAGAACTTAAATACTTCTTGGGAATTGAAGTGTGTAGGTTCAAGGAAGGTCTCTTTTTATCCCAAAGGAAGTATGTTGTAGATTTACTAACCTCTACAGGTATGATGGAAGCTAGACCAGCCGAAACACCCTTAGAAGAAGATTATAAAATCGCAACTAAGGGGGAGCTAGAGGAGGAAGTTGATTTTCATGATCCTAAGCTCTATAGGAAAGTGGTTGGTAAGCTTATTTATCTAACCATCACAAGACCAGATTTATGTTTTGCTGTAAATCAGGTATCTCAACACATGCAAGGACCAAAAATGAGACATTAGGAGATGGCCATGCGAATTCTAAGATACCTAAAGGGCACACATGAAAAAGGTATATGGATGGGTAACAATAAAAACACAAATGTGGTTGGTTATTGTGATGCAGATTGGACAGGAGATAGGGAAGATAGGAGAAGTACCACATGCTATTGTACTTTCATAGGAGGAAACCTTGTAACTTGGAAAAACAAGAAGCAAAAGGTGGTATCATGCTCTAGTGCAGAATCAGAATATAGAGCAATGAGGAAGCTTACAACTGAATGCATTTGGCTGAAGCAACTCTTAGAAGATTTAGCCGTGAAGTGTGAGGATCCTATCACCATCCACTGTGACAATCAGTCTGCCATACACATAGCATCCAACTCAGTGTTCCATGAAAGAACCAAGCATATAGAAGTGGACTGCCACAAAGTAAGAGAGACTATTGGGAAAAGTATCATCTTGCCTTGTTATACAAGGAGTGAGGACCAACTAGCTGATGTATTCACCAAGGCAACATCTCTGAAAAATGGCGCCACTATCTATCCAAGACTTGGCGTTATGACCATTCCACACCAATGATCCCAACATGAAGTGTTATACTCTTTTTCCCTAGAAAACTTTTTGTCCCAATTGGGTTTTCCTTCTTTAGGTTTTTAATGAGGTAATACTTCATGGTTGCAAGCTTAGACATTCTTCTGTCTTAAGCTTGAGGGGGAGTGTTGGAATGAAGAAGAAATGATGAATTTAGAATGTCCTTTATGGCTATTAAAAAGCCGTGTGTTATGTGTTAGGGAGGAGTGTCTTAGGCTTGTTTGTGTTCTAGTATTATGTTATCCTTGTAGCCATTCATATATAAGGCTATTCTTGTATCCAAACAAGCCTAGACTAGGTTAGTATATATACCTTACTCCCTTCACATTTTGTAACTAAGGATTCATAATTCTCATTCTCTTAATAAAATCATTCTTTTCTCTAATTCTCTCTAATCTTTCATTCTCTCATTCTACAAATCTCATAATCTTTCAACCACCTCCGTGGGCCTCTCTCAGCAGCAACTCTCGATTAGAACCTCGGGGAATGAAGAACCTCTTTTCCTTAAAAAGGAATACGTCAAATACGTAGAACCGATGATATGGTCCTTTACCATGCTCCTTAAATGCTTCCTTGAAATCGTCATCTTCATGATACAGATCCTTGACCATTTCAAATCCCATAACCTTGGATTCCATAACCGAGATCAGACAGTGGCGCCTTGACAGTGCATCAGCAACAACATTATCTGCGCCTTTCTTGTACTTGATGACGTAAGGGAATGTCTCGATAAACTCCAGCTAACGAGCATGTCTATTGTTAAATTCTTTCTGTCCCTTGAGATGTTGCAAAGTCTGGTGATCCGTTTGGATAACACACTCTCTAGCAAGCAGGTAATGCTGCCATGTCTCCATAGCACGGATCAAAGAGTAGAGCTCCTTATCGTATGTAGGATAATTAAGAGCTGCTCCACTCAACTTCTCGCTGAAGTAGGCTACAGGTTTTCCTCCTTGTGTAAGGACTGCGCCTATTCCCACTCCTGAAACATCACACTCTACCTCAAATGTCTTGGAGAAGTCTGGTAGTGTCAGAACGGGTGCGCGTGTGATGCTGTCTTTTAGTAACTGGAAAGATTTCTCTTGTTCTGTACCCCACTTAAACTCCTGATTTTTCTTTATTGTGGCGGTGATTGGGCTAGCAATTGTGCTGAAATCTTTAACAAACCGACGGTAGAATCTTGCTAATCCTTGGAAACTGCATACTTGGCTTGCATTTGTCGGAACTGGCCAATCCTGAATAGTCCTAATCTTTTCTTCATCCACTTGAAGTCCCCGCGAACTCACAACAAATCCTAGGAAAACCACTTGGTCAGTGCAGAAGGTACACTTCTGAAGGTTGGCGAAGAGTTCTTCCTGTTGAAACGCCTGAATAACCGACTCAAGATGCAGCAGATGATCGACAAAAGTCGAACTGTAGATCAGAATATCGTCAAAGTAGACCACAACAAATTTGTCGATGAATGGCCTGTGAATGTGATTCATTAGGCGCATGAAAGTACTCGGGGCGTTAGACAGCCCAAATGGCATCACAAGCCATTCATAAAGTCCTTGTCTGGTCTTGAATGCTGTTTTCCACTCATCACCTTCTCGCATTCGAACCTGATGATATCTACTCTTAAGGTCTATCTTGGAGAATATGGATGTTCCACTGAGTTCGTCCAGCATGTCATCAAGGCGCGGGATAGGATGCCGGTACTTGATGGTGATATTGTTTATGGCACGACAATCTACGCAGATTCTCCACGTGTACAACACATGGACTAAGGCTTTTTCTGACATAGCCTTGCCATCAAATCCTGAACCTGCTTCTCCAACTCTTTGGATTCCTCTGGATTAACTCTGTAGGCAGGTCGGTTGGGCAATTGCGCTCCTGGGATGAAGTCAATATGATGGCAATTCCTCCGAAAAAACATCAGTATATTTCTCTAGCAGAGCCTTAACCTCCATTGGTAACAATTCCTCTGCGTCTGATGCGTTCAAAATTTCCTTGTAGACCATGAGGACAACCTGTGAACTGTCTGTACGCATTGCCTTGCGGATGTCTACGACATTTACTAAGAAGTTTTCTTTTCACGCATGCTGATCTTTAGCCATCTTAGATTACATCTCGCGTACATGTTGTGGTGACATTGGCGCAAGACTGAACCGTCGCTTTTCATGAATGAACGAATAAAAGTTGGTTCGTCCGTTGTGCGTGGTCTCTCGGTCAAACTGCCAAGGACGTCTTAAAAGAAGATGTCCAGCTGACATCGAGACTACGTCAGAAATCACACTATCCTGGTATCTCCCTATACTGAATGATACTTTCACTTGATCGGAGATGTAGAGCTCAGTATTGTTGTTGAGTCATCTTAGTCTGTAGGGCCGTGGATGCTTGGTTACTTTAAGACCAAGTTTTTCCACCATGCATTTGATGGCAGCGTTGGTGCAGGATCCACCATCAATGATCAGAGAAGATACTTTTTCTTCGATAGTGCACTTAGAATTGAATATGTTCTCACGCTGCTCGATCTCTTCTAATTCGAATCTGGAGTTCAAAACCCGCTTGATCATTAACATTTATCCATAATCCGCGTAGGCAATCTCCTCATCGGATTGAATACTCTCGACAGCAGTTGCAGCTTCTTCTCTCTCTTCTTTAGATTCGTACTCTCCAGATGCGTTTATAAACATCACCTGTTGGTTAGGGCAATCCCGTGAAATGTGTCCTCGCCCACTACACTTAAAGCATATAATATCACGGCTGCGCTGAGGTTGGGCGGTAGGGGGTGCGGTCCTTGGGGCGGTTGGACCAACATTGGGAGCTGGTTACTGGCGCTGATGTGACCTTTCCCTTAAGTTTCTGGTTGGCAGGGGGTGCAGTCCGTTCAATTGGCCTGGAACCAGCATTCCAGTTTGTTCTTTGTCTAGGCGGTGCAGTAGACTTACACTTGTTACTCTGCTAGATCTAAATTGCTAGATGATACATCTCACCTAAATCATGATAAGGCTGACGCTCTAGCTTTCTCGAGATAGGCTCTTGAAGTCCGTCTAAGAACTGTGCCATTAAACTCTCCTCCGAATCATCTATTTCCAGACGGTTTCTTAGATGTTCGAATTCCTCGAAGTATTTTGTCACCGATTTACTCCCTTGAGTAAGGCGTCTAAATCGCCGCTGTAATTCTCGGTGAAAGTGAGGAGGGACATAACGTCTCCTCATTATCTGCGTCAGTTCTTCCCAGGACGTCAGTAAACCGAATCGGCCTCTACGTCAAACTGCGACTTCTCTGTCCCACCACGCCAGTGTGTGGTCCGTGAATTGCGCCGTTGCAAGGGCGACTCGTTTTGGATCTTCATAACCGTAATAGTCAAGTAAGAGCTCCATTCGCCGTTCCCAGTCTATGTACACCTCCGGGTTGAGTCTCCCGGCAAAAGACGGTGGGCTAAGTTTGACCTCGTGCTGAACTGCTCGGTGATGAGGTTGATCCTCATGTCGATATCCTCGGCCATGCCCCTGATTGGCGGCCTCTAGCATTTCCTGGCGCACAGATTGCGCCGACTGATTGGATCGACGGTCTTGTTCTAGGGCGGCCATGCGAGCTTCCATTTGCTCCAGCATGCGCATCATTGCCGTGAAGTCTTGACCTCCTGATTCTCCACTTGTCGACATCCTGGCCCTGCTTAAGGCAAAAGGCTAGGGACCTTTCCCGAGAAAGGAAAGCTTCCCGAATAATTCTTGAAACAAAAGTCAGCAAGAATGGAAAGTCTATAAGGATAGAAACTTTCCTTATCAGGGAACACACAAGATGCAACTATTCTAAAATTAGATCTAAAAAATTTTAAATATTAATCTAAAATTTTCTATTCTATATGATCCTAAATTTAAATGCAACAATAAATGAGAAAATAAATAGATAATATAAACTTTCCTAATCTATATGATCCTAAATTTAACAATAAATAAGGAAACAGAAGATAATCTATTCCTAGCAAGGAAATATCAAAAAAAAAATCGCCTAAAACTAGAATAAGAAAATATCAAGGTAAAATAAATCTAACTTAATGCTAAGTCTAAGAAAAGGGAAAACTACCTAAAATTTATGGAAACTTCCTAAACTACTGATGTGACCACGGACGCGAGACGACCACAGGGAGAGAGACTCGATCACGGTTGGGGAGTGAGGCGCGGATTCAGGAGAGGCTCGACTGGATAGGCGCTTAGGAACGGGGGAGTGAGCTGAACCACGTGGCTATGGAGGGACCACGATACACCAAGGTAACTTGAACCTGGCTTGGTTCAAGTCGGCGGCTACCAAGCACAAAGGGGCTAGGCGGCTACGAATGTAACAAATAGTACTAGGGTTTAATTTCTTGTGTAAAGTCTGATTTTTATTAATGAAAAGACTTGGCTTATATAATGCCTAAGTCTTAGGGTTTTACCCTCACAAACAAAATGTAGTTTTTAATTAAAGAAAACAACAAGAAGTTTAAATAAAACTACGAGGCATTCTAGTGACTTGGGCCGCGGGCCATAAAGGCTGGTCGCAGGCCCAAGTCCCTTACTTAGACAAGATAAGACATAAAAAAAAAGAAAAAATTGACCTGTCTGTGGATGACCCTGGAGTTCACAAGAAAATTCTCCTTTCGGGGTCCCTTGGTGGAATCCGTCCGCAGCTGGATTTCTCGGACTTGCTGTGGGGCAAGCGGTGCTAAGTTGAACCTGTCCTTGTTGTGTACAAAAGAGTACAATTTAGTCCACCCATTGTGCGTGGTTTTCCTATCAAACTGCCATGGACGTCCAAGAAGGAGGTGGCCAGCTTGCATTGGGACCTGATCGGTGTAACGGCCTACGCTAAAGGGAACCGTCACCTGATCGGTTATGCGTATCTCAGTCATTTCATTGAGCCACCTAAACCGGTAGGGTCGCGGATGCTTGGTTCTCTCGAGACCGAGCTTGTCTACCATATACTCACTAGAGACGTTGGTACAGGAACCTCCGTCGATAATTAGAGAACATACCTTGCCCTTGAGAGTGCACTTGGTATAGAAAATGTTCTCATGCTGGGCGATCTCGTCAGGGCCAGCTATAGTGTTGAGGACGCGCCGGAACATCAAGAGATCTCCGGAATCTGGGTACTCGATGTCATCTTCTGCTTGCTCCTGTTCTTCTAAAGGCTCTTCGTCGCCTTCATCTGTGGATTCATATTCTCCGGACGGGGTGAGGATCATTACCCGTTGGTTTGGGCAATCTTGAGCCATGTTTCCTCGCCTGTTGCACTTAAAACAGGTGATGTCTCGGCTCCGGGGTGCAGCTCCGGTGGGTTTGGCCGACTGGTTTGGTCCGGTCGTGGGTCGGGTCGGTTCACGGGGTCTGGTCAGCGCGCGCGGGTCGGGGCCAGGGCCAGGAGGCCGGTTGTACGGCTTGGACCAGTTGGTCTTGGGCCGTTGACAACCTGCAGTCTTTCTTTTGGTTGCTTGCTCCACCTGGTTGGCTAGGTGGTATAACTCTCGGAGGTCGTGGTACGGCTGTCTCTCGACTTTCCGGGTGATCTTTTCTTGAAGCCCGTCAAGAAACTGGGCCATGAGACTCTCTAGGGAGTCAGTTATCTCGAGACGGTTCCGCAGGTGCTCGAACTTGTCGAAATATTCACTGACCGTCTTAGTGCCCTGGGTTAGTCGTCTAAACCGTCTCTACAGTTCTCGGTGGAAATGGGGAAGAACGTAGCGCTTCCGAATTAGATGCGTGAGCTCGTCCCATGAGGTGAGAGGTCTGAATCGACTCCTCCGTCGTTCTGCAACTCCAAAGTCCCACCAGGTCAGGGCGTGATCCGTGAACTGGGCGGTGGCAAGAGCGACTCGCCAGGGATCTCCGTACCGGTAGTAGTCGAAGATCAGCTCCATACGTCGTTCCCAGTCTAAGTAAGCTTCTGGGTCGACCTTGCCTGCAAATGACGGCGGGTTAAGCTTAACGTCGGGGGCTTGGAAAGGGGGCGGTCGGTCGTGTGCTCCGTCGTAGCGTGGATCGCGGTTATAAGGGGTGCGGTATGACGGGTCGTCAGGTGGATCCTCTTCTCGCGGGTCACGGGTGTATGGTCCGTAGTAGTGGGTCCGTCCATTCGTGGTGGCACCTCCGTTGCTGCGGTGTGACGCCTCGGGGATGTAAGGTCGTTGGGGAGGACCGGGTTGCTCCAGTCGTTCCATGCGACTCGTAAGGGTGTTCATATGAGCCGTAATCTGGCTCAGCATCTGCATTACTGCAGCTGATCCTTGGGGACGTTCGGGAACGTCCGAACTACTAGACATTTATATTTATAAAAACTTTCCAAAAATAGAATTATTCCTAAAATAAAACTTTCCTAAAATGGAACTTTCCTAAAATGGAAACTTTCCAAATCTAGAAACTGTCCTAAAATGGAGTTTTCCGAAAATGGAAACTTTCCTATTCTAGAAACTTTCCTAAACTAGAATTGGTAACTATCCTAGTTTGGATACTTGCCTAAACTAGAAAAAAGAAGTATCCTAAAGGAAATATCCTAGAATTAATTCCTTCCTAAAATGATTTTGGAAAATTTCTAAGTGGGGAATATTGCCTAATTTTTGAAATGGGGATTTTTCCTAAAGGGGATTTGGAAATATTCCTAGGTGACCTTAATACTAGGGAAAACTTCTTAATCCTAATAGATTTTCCTATTCTAAAATGGCAAATTTGGTGATAAGATGGAAAATTTCCTAAGTGATTCTCGGAAACTACCCTAAGCAGCTAAAGGTGTTTAATGCGGTCGGTAAGCCCTAGTTTGGTCACGGCTATACGCGGCTGCTAACAGGGAACGCTTAGATACCTAACTCGGGCTGGAACGCGAGCGGGTGCAAGTGAGTGGCCTAGGCTAAGGCTGACTACGCGGCTTACCCCGTGGAAGGAAGCTAGACGCGCGGGTCTAGAAGCCTATCTCGAGAGGTTACAAGGTGGGGCTAGGGTACGCTAGCACAGACTTGGTAGGACACACCGGATAGCGATAGGGACCTAAGCGGCTAAGACAAACACACGCACACAACAATCTAGTCCTAAACCCACGCGTGAGGCAAGAGGGTCTTGCTCACTATTTCTCAAGCGGTAAGTGTTCTAGGTGGGTACCAGATCTTAACTCGTTTTATCAAAGCCTAGTATTCCTTTTTTTTTTGAATGAATTTCAAACAACCTAAACAACCCTAGTAAGCAAGCTTTTTTTTTTTGACTATTAATCGATAAGAGAGCAAAGGGTAAAGGGGATAAAATCGGTTTGAGGTTGGAGTTGTGGTAGCGGTTCTAATGGGGCTTCTTCTTTTTTTTGTAACTTGAATCCGGCTCCTCTTAACCTTGCAGGTTAGAAAGGTAAAAAAAATCAAAGCTAGATGTTTTCAACAAAACAAGAACAAAAAGATAACAAGGGGATATGAACAACCGGGGTCAGGAGCTTTTGGGCTCTGCTACCAGATGATGTGACCACGGACGCGAGACGACCACAGGGAGGTTCACGCGGCTCGGGCTGGACCAGACCGCGAGAGAGACTTAATAACGGTTGGGGAGTGAAGCGCGGACTCGGGAGAGGCTCGACCGGATAGGCGCTTAGGAACGGGGGAGTGAGCTGGACCACGTGGCTATGGAGGGACCACGATACACCAAGGTAACTTGAACCTGGCTTGGTTCAAGTCGGCGGCTACCAAGCACAAAGGCGCTAGGCGGCTACGAATGTAACAAATAGTACTAGGGTTTAATTTCTTGTGTAAAGTCTGATTTTTATTAATGAAAGGACTTGGCTTATATAGTGCCTAAGCCTTAGGGTTTTACCCTCACAAACAACATGTAGTTTTTAATTAAAGAAAACAACAAGAAGTTTAAATAAAACTACGAGGCATTCTAGTGACTTGGGCCGCGGGTCATAAGGGCTGGTCGCAGGCCCAAGTCCCTTACTTAGACAAAATAAGACATAAAAAAAAGAAAACATTGACTTAGCCGTGGATCTGTATGAAGCCCAATTCCGAATTGCACACCAAGGGTGTTGCCTCGTTAAAACCTCCTCCGGAAACCCAATGGGACAAAACCAAAGGTAGGGAAATGAGTACAATTCCTTGGTGCGTCTTTGGCGTCCTTATCCCGGGGTGATGGTAAGGACACATGAGTCGGCATTCCGCCGACTAAGTAATTCCCATGAATGGGCCTTGTCTTGGTCTGGTCCTGGGCCTGGCTCGGACGTCCGTGGAAGAACCTCAAGACAACGTTTGACATAACGGCTGATCTTGGTTCCTAACGCCTTAGCTCTGGATCGGGTCATGGGTCCGGTCGGCACGAGTGGGACGGCTGCATCCGTACCTAGGTGGCTTGGGTCGGTCGCTGGGTCGGGGAAGCGGTCGGGACGGTCTGGGTCGAGCTCGGTTCCTCATGGGTCGTCGGTGCGGTCGGCATGGTCCGGGGCCTCATCAATTACCTAGATGCAAATTAGTTACTAAATTTAATGCTGAATCTTAGACTAAGGAAAATCTCCTAAAATAAAAAGGAAAATCTAACAAACTAAGGAAATTTCCAAATTTTTCTAGATTCAAAATTTAATTGTTAAGAACCTAGACTAAAATGCAATTCTATAATGAACCTAGCTAGGAAATCGACTAAACCTAGGCTAGTTCAAATGACCCTAAACACTAATGACTCGGCTAGGACCTAGGGACAGGGACCTAAAACCCGCTAACAAGGGACCTAGCTACCTAGGCGACACTCACAAGCATAACCTAACAAGCAAAGTAGCCTAGAACTCAATGGAACAACTAGACACTCACGCGATCACACACACACAAAGCTAGATCGACTAAAAAAAACACTCCTTAGGGTGAGAGACTCGAACCCTAAGCAGCTAAGAACACAAAGAACAATGAACACACAAGCAAAACACTCACGTGAATCACAAGCAAAACTTGTGACTTACGATTTCTCAAGACAAAGTAGGTGTTCTAGGTGAGTTTTCTATTGTTCCTAGATTCGTTTTAAGCAATCCTAATGAGTTTTATGATTTTATCTCTTTTTTTTTTGAATAAGGAATAACACTCAACAAGCAAAAGACTTTTTTTTTTGTAGAATAGAAATTAAACAATGATATATGATAGATGGAACCTGGTTTGTTTGTTTTTATATGATGATTGAATTGTCCCACACCTTCTTCCTTGCAGGGAGAAGTTGTAAACAAGTCAAAAAACAAATTCAAAAGAAAAAAAAAATCGATTTGAAACAAGGGAAAAGTATAGAAACAACCTAGCAGTAGGATTTTTTAGCTCTGATACCAGATGATGTGAGATAACGTGGTGGATGTGATCTTTGACAGAGAGTCTCAATGCCTTGGATCACTTAAAGAGATGGAGGTAGATTGAACATGACCACAAAGGCTGCGGAAGGCCTTTGATTTACCAGAGGGTTGTTCTTCTTGGAGGGGAAGAACAAAAGCTCCACGGACTCAAGGGTGAGAGGTGGCGGCTATTTAGGTCTAAAGAGACTTAGGGGTTTTTTCATCAAAAGAGTTCTGTAAATTCATAGATCAATAGGCGTATAAATATGCCTAAGTGTCAAATACAACTTAAAACAAATGGGCTGGCGAAATCAGCAGGCCCATTCGAAAATTATATAGCAAAATAAGAACTTAAGCTTAGACTTAAACATAATAGTTTGGGCCCAATCATTTTAATTGTTAGTCTATAAAAATAAGAATTAAGAAAAGATAGAGAAGCCTCATAACGTTAAGGCCGAATTTGGATGGGCCTTGTGAAGTGTAGAAGGTCGTGAACAAGTCCCATCTCCATGCGCACTAGGAGTATTGCCTCATTAAAACCTTCTTCGGAAAACCCATTGGGACAAAACCGAAGATAGGAAAAGGAGTACAATTTCCAAGCATGTCTTTTGGTGTCTTCACCGGATGGTAATGGTGAAGACACCTGAGGAAGAGGTGTCGTCTAGAAGGAGCCTCCATTGCTCCTTATTTGGGTTGAAGGGTGAAGAGGTTGAACCGGGATAGATCAATCGTGAATCTTGAGCCGCTTCCTTTGCTTGACTTTCCACCAACATGGTTAACTTGGTTCTGATTGCTTTCTTCTTTGAACGTGTCAGAGGTCCTGGTGGTATGATCGGTGCAGCAGCCGAGACGATGTCCTCATCAACAGGGCTACACACTCCGGCACAAAGCGTTCTCCATTTGAAGTCTTCTATGACTTCAACCCGACCACGCCTACCCATACCATTGGGAGACGCCATCAGCTTAGAAGGAGAAGCAAAGGCGGACTACATCAAGCGTCTTCATGAAGAGACCAAGGCAAACCTAGATCAACGGAGGATCCAGAACGTCAAAAATGCCAACAAAGGCCGCAAGCACATGATTTTCAAGGAGGGAGATTGGGTTTGGCTACTTCTGCACCCAGAGAGATTTCCCCAACGACGGAAGAGCAAGCTTGCACCCCGGGGAGATGGTCCATTCCTCTTCCTTTGGAAAATAAACGACAACGCCTACCAGCTTGAACTTCCAGTTGAGTATAACGTGTCTAGTATGTTCAATGTT
Source organism: Streptanthus diversifolius (assembly GCA_039880935.1). NCBI lineage: Eukaryota > Viridiplantae > Streptophyta > Magnoliopsida > Brassicales > Brassicaceae > Streptanthus > Streptanthus diversifolius. The sequence continues at coordinate 6,590,604 of JAXGFM010000001.1, forward strand.
TCTGACTTAGATTTGCTTGATTCAGGTGAGGGCTTCACTTTGGAGACCAAAGCACTTCAAAGGGAGGGAATGATGAGGACATCGAGCCAGCAATTGCACCAGTCATTCCACCAAGACCTCTTACTCGGTCCAAGAGGAAAGCCTTTAGAGATAAGCTCACCATGCTCCTGGAGAGTAGAACCGGAGAGGACCCCGAGCTGACCATGCCAACCCGGAGTTGCTCCATCCTGACCAGCCCGAGTCCGAGTGCCCCGTTCCACCCGTACCACTCGACCACGTTCGACCGTCCACCCGACCACGCCTCGACCGTCCCATGCACTACCGACCCATTCCAGCTACATAAGGAGCCATGGAGGTTCCTTTTAGAAGTCTCTTCCTCGTCCGGTGTCTTTACCATTACCATCTGGTTGAGACACCAAAAGTCATGCTAGGAAATTGTATTCTTTTTCCTATCTTCGGTTTTTTTCCCACTAGGTTTTCCGAATAGGGTTTTAATGAGGCAGTACTCTTAGTGCGCAAGACGGTGAAGACTTGTTGACAATCCCATCTCATTGACAAGTCTTCATTCGGTTTCCAGCCTAAGTACTATTTGGCTTTTTCTATCTTTATTCTAGTTTCTAGACTAAGTAATTATTTGGGTTTAAGTCATGTTGACTATTTGGGACCCATATTCTATTTTAATTGCCAATAAGTAAACTACATGTTATTTTAATGCTTGTAAGGCTAAACATCATGTAGTTTAGCCTAAGTTGTAATAAAGCATTATATAAGCTTTTTGTCTACACATTAATGAAATAACAAGTATTTTGACAAAACCTAAAGACTAGTGTCTTAAACCTTGGTGCCGCCAAGCAAGCTTCTTGCAGCTGCCATGTGCTTCAGCCAGTTTTGGCTGAGGTTCTTGGAGTATCACAAGCCCCTTTCACAGCATGTGTGGTCCCTTCAATCCACCCCTTCTTCCCATCGATTTCTGTCCAGCAACCTGAGCTTCTCGGTGAAAGACAGCCCACCCCTCGGTTCTTACATCATCTTGACATACCATGCAGACGCACAATCTCTTTAAAGAACAAGTTAACTATGTGAGATGCGTCATCAGTCTTACTACAAGGTAAGAAATGAGACATCTTAGAAAAACGGTCAACCACCATAAATATTGAATCCATGCCATTTCTAGTCCTAGTCAATCCTAAAATGAATTCCATTGACAAGTTTACCCAAGGATTCTTAGGAATAGGTAGAGGATGATACAAACCGTGTGGCTGAGTTGTTGATTTAGCCATCTTACATATTGCAAATCGATTGCAAATACGTTCCACATCCTTTTACATATGTGGCCAATAAAAGTGTTCTCGCATTATTGATAAAGTTTTAACAATACCAAAATGCCCCATAAGTCCTCCAGTATGAGCTTTTCTTATGAACAATTCCCGTAAAGAACATCTAGGCACACATAATCAGTTCTCATAGAATAGGAAGCCATCTTGTTGAAAATAATGTCATGTGGAACACTTAGTACAAGACTTATAGATTTCTCCGTAGTCTGGGTCAGTAAGAAATAATTCCTTAATGTGCTCCAAACCTAATAATTTAACTTCTAAGGTGGATAGAAGTGTATACCTTCTAGATAAAGCAGCAACAATGTTATCTTTTTCTTGCTTATATTTTATCACATGGAAATGTTTCTATGAATTCTATCCATTTGGCATGGCGCTTGTTCAATTTATGTTGGCCTTTCAAATGTTTCAATGAATTGTTGTCCGTGTGGATGACAAACTCTGTGGGCCATAGATAATATTGCCATGTTTGAAGAGATCTCACCAGATCATATAATTCCTTATCATATGTGAGGTAGTTTAAAGTAGCACCTCCAAGCTTCTCACTAAAATATGCAATGGGCCTTTGTTCCTGCATAAGTACAGCTCCAATTCTATGCCAAAATCATTGCATTCTATTTCAAAGGTGTTAGAGAAATTAGGTAAAACAAGCAATGGTGCATGAGTAAGCTTATCTTTGAGTGTTTGAAAGGCTTGCTCCTGCGGTTATTCTCATTTAAACCTCACTTCCTTTTTGATTATTTATGTTAAGGGTGCGGCTATGGTGCTAAAGTCTTTAATGAATCGTCGATACAAACCAGTCAATCCATGGAAGCTGCAGACCTCACTCACGTTTTTAGGCACTGGCCAGTCTCGGATAGCCTTCACCTTTTCTTTGTCCACACTAACTCCTTCTGCACTCATAACAAAACTTAAAAACACCATGTTATCTAAACAAAAAGTGCATTTTTCTAGGTTAGCAAATAATTGTTCCCTCCTTAACACTTCTAAAACGGTTTTAACATGCATCACATGTTCATCTAGGCTCTTACTATAGATTAGTATATCATCAAAATATACCACGACAAAATGAGCTATATAATCCTTTAAGGATATGATTCATTAACCTCATAAACATGTTGGGTGCATTTTTCAAGCTGAAACGAATCACAAGCAATTCATAGAGTCCTAGTTTAGTATTGAAGACGGTCTTCCATTCATCGCCCTCCCTCATGCAAATTTGGTGGTATGCACTCCTGAGGTCTATCTTTGAGAATAGACTTGCACCATGTAGCTCATCCAACATATCATCAAGCCTAGTATGGGATGTCTGTACTTCACCGTGATGTTGTTGATTGCCCTGCAATCAACGCATATTCTCCATATTCTATCTTTTTTTGGGACTAAGAGGACAGGGAATGCAAACAGACTAAGACTTTCACGAATATGTCCCTTGCGCATGAATTCTTCTACTTGCCGTTGGAGTTCCTTAGTCTCAATTGGATTAGTCCTATAGGCGGTCAGTTAGATAAGACAGCGCCTCGAACGAAGTCAATTTGATGATCTATTCCACGGACAGGAGCTAATCCTTCTGGGCACTCTTCTAGAAAATCATCCTGAAACTCCTGCAAGACATTGGTAAGGCTGCTCGGTAGTTCCAGCTTGAGGTTAGTGGAAGACAGGAAATATTATTTTTATACTATCATTATAATAGGTTTCTTGTGATCCAAGTTCTTTTCCACCTCATTTGCCTTGATAAAGAAGTTAACTTTACCCTTTTGAACAATAGACTTACCTTCTTTTTTTTTCTATTGTTTAAGATATAGCTGGTCTATGTAGACTTCATGTGGAGTCATAGGGATCAGCGTTGTCTTGCAGCCGTTAAAGATAAAGTGATGTTTGTTAGTGAAGCCATCGTGGGTGACTTTGCGATCTCACTGCCAAGGCCTCCCAAGTAATATGTGGCCAGCCTCCATAGGCAAGACATCACACAAAATTTCATCTTTGTACTTGCCTATTTCTAAGGGCACAACGACCTGATGAGTTACATGCAGCTCTCCAAACTCGTTTAACCATTGCAAAGGATATGGCGTTAGGTGCCTAGTCATCTCAAGCCCTAGTTTCTGCACCACAACTACCTCTATCTATAACGAGACTAGATACCTTATTTTTAACAATGCATCTGGTATGAAACATGTTTTCTCTTTGTCCATATTCATCTTTCTTGGACTGCACGCTTAATGAATGTCTGGCCACTAAGAGCTGTCCAGAGACAAGAGGCTCAATTCCTTCTTCCGGATCAGAATCACCCTTAAGTTATATTTCTTCCTCGTCTTTAGTTTTTACTTCCCCATTGTCAAGTACTATCATGACCTTCTTATTGACACACTCATTCGCGTAGTGACCAAGCCCTTGATATTTGAAGCATCTAATTTCTTGTGTCCGGGTAGGACGATCTATGACTTTCCCTTTCTCTGACCGATTGTCGTGCTGGTTATGCACGGCATTAGAATTCATGGGTTGGTATTCACTTGGTCGGTTTGGTTTGAATTCACGTGGATATGTCTGCTTGTTTCCCACGGTACATGGAACAGGAAAATGACACAAGTTAGGTATTCGCTTTAATTGTTGCTCAATAAGGATAGCTTTATGCAACATCTCCTCTAGTTTCACATAATGTTTCATTTCTAGCCGGTCCTGGATGTCTTGGTTGAGACCACCCAAGAACCGTGACATGGTTGCCTCACGGTCCTCAGTGACAACAGCCGTTATCAACAATGTTTCCATCTCCTGAAAATAGTCTTCCACACAGCGGTTGCCTTGGGTATGTTGCCTCAACCGTTGGTGAATATCTCGATGGAAATGACTGGGCACAAAACGTATACGCATGATGATGTTAAGCTCCTTCCATGTTTCAATAGGATATTCTCCATTATTTCGCCTTGAAGTCACCATTTGGGCCCACCAGATTAAGGTATAATCATAAAATTCTATAACAGCCACATTAACCTTGTTAGTTTCAGAGTAATATTGGGAACTAAATACAAGTTCTATCTTTTGTTCTCACTCCAATTAGGCGGTTGGGTCATTTTTCCCATGGAAGGGAGGAATCTTTAGTTTCAAGTGGCTAATATTGTCTGGTTGTACAGGAGGCGGTCTTGGTTCACGCCCACGTCTTGATCATCTATTGTTGTTGTGGACAGAATAACTACTTAGATAGTAATGGGTGGCGGCTTCATTTCCATAGTATTCAATACATTCACTGCTCCTCCTAGAAGAAGTTTGGTCACGCCTCTCTGGAGTTTTTCATGGTTTATTTGTCTGGGTTGGTCTGGAAATAGTTGGCGTCTTCTTTATGGTCACAGTTCAGGTAGAATTTCTCTGATCTCCTCACGCAAACCATCCCTCAGCCCTGCTTGCATTGCAGTAAACCTAGCATCAATCATCTGATTCATGCATGTGGTGAGTGCATCCAATAGCAGGGTTTGGTGAGTGTCTTCCCCCGAAGATCACTCATCACCTACCATGGCACAAAAACACTAGCCAGACGAAAAGTTCTTTTGCAAAAAGATTTTGTCAAAGAGAAAACAACACTTTGCAAGGAAGACACGGTCGTCCATTTCATCCTGGGTCACGTCATTGGGTCTCCTCCCCTCCCTCTTTGTATGCAGCTTAGATCTCTTCCCCTCGCTCTTGTGATGATGCTCAGATCTCCTCTCCTCCTTCTTGGGAAGCATCTCGTATACTTTTTTAGAATGGATCAAATTGTATTTTTTTTTTTTAAATGGCTAGCTAACACTTTTAGCCCTTTAATTTTGTTTTAAAATCATTTAAACTTTGTCATTACCACATTCAAAACTGACGAGCGTGGGGGGTGTGGATAACTGTTGGGGTAAAATTTCACACCTTCTGATACGATCCTAGACAGTACTAAGACCGTAGAGCTTGTAGCTTACTATAAATCTGTAGATGAGGAAGCTTTAGTTGCACCAGAAGGACATAAGGCCAATAAATTCAAGGAAGCCATTGGGAGAATACTTAATCATAATTGGAGCCGACCAAATGACTTGAGTTATATGAACCTAGAACACACTAAGAAAATCGAGCATGAACCAGAGCTTACACCATATGAAAACAAGCTTGAAGCCACAGATGTGTGGGATGTGCTTGTTGGCCACATGACCCGAGCCAGAGCCATGAACCTCGAGGAAGCCATTAGAGGAATACTCCAGACCCTACAAGTCACACCTCATTCAGAGCCAAATCAAACCACACTGGTATTGATTCAAACCCAAGAAGATCACAAATGGGAATTGATCTATTTGTACTCTTTTCCAAAGAAAGGCTTTTAATGAGGCATTTGGGTCACTTCTACCTTACCCATTTGCTGAAGCCCAGAACAAACCTATCATGTCATGGACGTCCAGATTGTGTTTAATAAGTTTCCAGATTCAACTTAGTTATATTCTAAAATTCAAATGTGTGTCTTGCATGTTTTTTGCTTATTTTTGAGACTAGTCTTGGGGAGTGTCGAGGACTGGGCTCATTTTCTTCTCTTTATATGGTCGTATTTTCTGCCTTAAGAACTCATATATATTTTTAATAAAATCTCTTTTAGTTTGATCATCTTGTTGGTGTGTAATATCCAACAAAATTCTTTAGTGTTTAATATCTGAAGAATCCAAATAGGTGAATCATTGGAATTTCCCCGCCTTTATGTGATCACTCATATCCAGATCATTTTTCAGTGAGTTCACTCCCATTTCATCAAGGCTTATCCCCTTTCATTACCTTCTGTTTACTGGTTTTGAGAAGATCTCATCAAGTGATATCAAACCACATTCACAAGTTGAGTTTTCCGTGTTTATGTCCAATTGTATCTGTTCAACTTGTGATTTTTGTCCACCATCATGTAATAAAGTTTCTGTATTATTGTTCATGCTAATCTGATTGAAATTATTGTGTGTGAGTGTTGTTGTCAAACCTAACTCCATTCATTCATTATCTTTTAGAAAATCTGCTTGAATCATCAAAGTTAAGTGTTTTTCTTTCTCGTTTTCGTTTACCAAAACTGTCCAAAACTACTCATATCCAGTCGTTAAAAGTATAAATTATTAGATTGGCTTCTGAATCATCATTTTCTAAGTTGTGTTACTCTAGTTATTGCTGTTTGAATCTGGGTCTACAAATAAAATCATGTTAGCGAATTTTATTTTCTGAAAACTGACTTTTCATCTTTTGAAAACGCATTTGATGTGTTCTAAGAGTTTTGTAGTAATTAGGAACATTTCAATTTCTAGTTAATGGTGGTTTTCTTTGTTTAATTGTGCTGCATAAACGATATATGATCATGAGGATGTTAACATGGAGGATTTATGATCTGAGAGTGAAGAAGACTTTGGTCATGATCCAGACAGAGAAGAGCTTGATCCTGAACCACCATATTTTGTTCCATACAGTTTTAGCCAGCATAACTGGTATGAGAAAAGAGTTGCAGGTCGTGGACAGTTGATTTTAAAGTCACAATAAAATACAAGGAGTTCAACATGGAGCAGATCACATAAAACTTTTCACACTCTTAAATCCATGATTTATTTTAATTCAGGTTATCATCAATCTGCTAATGAAATCTAAATCTATTCATTTCAGGAAAATTAAGCTATCTATAATGGGGAAAAAACATGGAAGACTGGTTTTACTACAACTGTATGAGAAAGGAGAAAACATTGGCTTGTGCAATTGGCCAGCTCACAGGAGAAGCATATAAGTGGTGGTTGCAAGAAAAACAAAAAACGTAGGTTCCTCAAGGAAACAACTATGATCAGAAAAAGTTGACTCAACCAGAATTGATTTGACCTCTGTTTAAACCACAAAGGAAGCACACTCAATCTAAGTCTTCTGACACTTTGAATATACTTGAAATAATCTGTTATAAGTATCTAAATAGTGGTCACTATGCTAAAGAATTGCAAACTAAGAGAGAAGCATATCAACATTTATAGAACTGAAAAAGAATAGTGTCAGTGAGAATGGTAATTTTAATGTCCTTAGTTCTAGTGTCAGTGAGAATGCTAAACAGATGCTGGAGACGAACATTTGGATAAGGATATGGACATACAAAAGAAGCTCATAGAGCAAGAAGAAATATTAACTTTGATCATAGATCAGAGGAAAATGTTGAAATAGATACAAAAGAAACATGAGCCCCTGGAGAAACAAATATATTTGGTAGAAGTAACATCCAAGATAAGCACATTTGATGTTGAGGTGAAGGGAACTGAAGGTGCATTAAACACAGTGGCAATCAGGGAGCACCTACCAGATATGTACCAATGGAATCTAAACCAACAAACTTGAGGTAATTATCTAGTTCCGAAAATGAATAAAGCCTATTTTGATTTCTATTGGTACAGGTCACACAATTTTAAGAACAAAACTTAACAAAATGAGGGAGTATGATGCTGACAACAAACCGAACATCTACCAAGAAGATTTTTCATTTTTACAACTTGAAACCAACATACCAAGAGCATGGCAAATTAGTCAAAGTGTGTTCAGTCTTCAAAGATGAACCATCAGACTCTTCGCTTATGCTAAAATCAAACTACAATCACAAGCAATGTAAGCCTTTAAACCTTCCACCAGAATCTGGGTATACTTTTTTATGTTTTGATGCAGGACATGGGGACTCCAAAGTTGGGGTCAACTAAGAGACCATCACTCCAGAGGAAGTCTTGAAAATCTATATGAAATCTACACCATTGATGGACACCAACAATCATAATAAGAGCAAGAGACAAATAACTTGAACATGATAAGATAAGTATCAATTATATCAAAGATCCTTTTATCCTCGATCACACATATATAATTTGCTTGTCTTTGTCAAAAAGGCCAAATAAAGCTTTTAGAGTAGCCTTGAAACGAAAAAGAGAACCCAAAGGAGAGAGGAAGACAAACGATTCAAGCTACAAATGATTCAAGACGTCAACATCTTCATACTGATCAAACAAGCACAACCAGACACAACACACAAGCCAATGTCAAGCCTAAACAGATTTGGGGGTATTTACTTAATCCTACATGATTCTGTGAGTACTAATTTATTATATGTTCATGCAAATGATTCAGATTTGAGGTCAAATCCTTTTTAAGAAGGAATGGATGATATGATTCTGGAAAACACTAAGAACATAAAACTTGTAGCTGAGGAAACTTTAGTTGCACCAAAAATACTTATAAATCGTTTTAAGGCTAACAAATCCAATGAAGGAATTGGGAGAATACTCAATCACATTTGGGGTTGACCAAATGACTTGAGTGATATGATTGTAGATCACACTAAGAAATTAGAGCATGAACCAGAGCTTGCACCAGAGAAAAACAAGCTTGAAGCCACAAATGCTTGGGATGTGCCTATTTGATCCATGACCCAAGCCAGAGCCAAGAAGCTATAAGAAGCCGTTGAAGGACTACTTAAGACCTTTCAAGCCACACCTCATTCAGAGCCAAATAAAATCATACTGGTCTTGATTCAAGCTCAAGAAGATCATAAATGAGCAAGTGATCTATTTGTAATATTTTATGTGTCTTTGGTTTTGTCCCACTGGGTTTTATAAAGAAATGTTTTTAATAAGTCATTTGGGTCACTTCTATCTTACCCATTTACTGAAGCCCAGCCCAACTATCATGCCATGGACGTCCAGATTGTGGGCAAGAAAGTGTCCAGATTGTGGGCAAGAAAGTGTCCAGATTCAAATATGTGTCATGCATGTTCTTCGCTTATGTTCGAGAGTAGTTTTGGGGAGTGTCCAAGACTAGGCTCCTCTTCCTTTCTTCTCTTTATGTAGCCGTGTTTTATGCCATAAGAACTCATCTATATTTTGAATGAAATCACTTTAAGTTAGATCATATCTTGCAAAATCCTCTGTATTCTTTAGTGTGTAATATCTGAAGAATCCAAAGAAGTGAATCAAAGCAATTCTACAGTCTTTATGTTACCACTCATATCCACATTCCACATCAGTGAGTTCAATCTCTTTGCAGAAAGGCTTATCCCCTTTCTCAACCTTGTTTGTGTCGGTTTTGGGAAGATCTCATGAGATCATTATCTTCATATTTAATGGCTAAAATGTTTAAGTATAAAGAAATATTGATGAGATCCTCCCAAAGATTCAACACTCTTTAGTTGGTAAATTGGATATGCATTTGTTCAAAGAGCTACTATCTCTAATGATCAATGTGATGTGGACTGAAAGGTCGCACAAGGGAAGCGAAAAGATATTTAATATTTCAAACCTAAACAGTACTAAGATATGACACACTTAGACGACCGAGTGGGGGCGTTGATTGTATATTACTCACCAAGCAAATATGTTTTTTCCAAGAAGAACTGATGAGAATCAATCTCAAAGATGTCAATACTGATAAAAAAAGAATACTTGTTATTCAACTCTTGAAAGACAATGAGTTTAAATAGGCTTAACTTGTGGACAAGCCATTAATAAAAAGGGCGGAAAACTATATAGATTTAAATAAAAAACAAGACACAACCCTTCGACTACTTTGACTGCCCTTGATATTTAACTGGCGCGGTCTTGCCTTAAGTCCTAGATAAAGGCCGGGCATATATCATTTGTCCATGGCCGCTTGGTTCATCTCTAACTTGTAAACACACTAATGCTGAGACATTTATTTTTTTCTAAAAGGCCCTAGAGGTCTTCAACTGACTCAAGCAAGGAATGAGTGACTTAGAGAATGTCTTGGCCCTTGACCAAGTCATAGCGCTGGCTGGCATTTTGAGTGCGTCTCCTGGTTCAGCTTCAAAGACGGGCATTCCCTCCTTGGCCTTTTCCTCAGATTCAAGCTGGCCCATGATCACACCATCCCCTTGAAAAGGTCAATTCATGTTCATCTACAAGTAAATGAATTAAGTCATAATATTTACAGCTTGTGCTAACATAATACTTACCTTGAAGATGACTTGATAAGCATTTTCATTGATCCTTCTTGTTATCGCGAATGGTCCATCCACTTTTGTTTAAAGCTTAGACTTCCTTTTATTAGGGAAACAATCATTCCTTAAGTATATCACAACTTGATCTACGTCTTTAAAGACTAACTTGTGTCGGTTCATGTTTGCGTACTTAATATATTGCTTAGTCTTCTCCTCAATGTTCTACCGCACTTTCTCATGGATCTTCTTGATCAGTTATGCTTTCTTTTCTCCATTTAAACTAGCTCTTTCACAGAAAGATAATGAGATTAAATCCAAAGGTGTAAAGGGATTAAATCCATAAATAATTTGAAATGGTGAGAACTTAGTAGCTGAATGAACCAAATAATTGTATGTAAATTCAACATGAGGTAAATATTATTCACAAGTTCTAAGGTTCTTTTTTATTATCGCCCTAAGAAAAGTAGAAATAGTTTTATTTACTACTTCTGTTTGTCCATCAACTTGAGTATGCCAAATGGTTGAAAACAACAACTTAGTTCCTAACTTAGACTAAAGAATCTTCCATAAATAACTTGGTGTCCCATCTGAAACGATGGTTCTAGGCATGTCATGCAAACGAATGATATCTCTAAAGAATAATTCAGCTAGATGAACATCTTCGTTAGTTTTATGACATGGAATGAAATGTATCATTTTAGAGAATTTGTCTACCAAAACAACGACATAATATTTCTGGGTTTTCATCCTAGGCAATCCTAACACAAAGTCCATGGAAACATCACTCCAAGGATAAGTAGGAATGGATAAAATATGTAAGAACCATGGGGTGGGCTGTCTTTCACAGAGAAACTCAGGTTGATCGACAGAAGAGATGGAAGCGAGAGGTGGATCGATGGGACCACATAAGCTGTGAGAGGGCTTGTGATACTCCAAAAACTTCAAACGTTGAGGTTGAAGAACACACGGCTGGCTCTCCAAGGATTCTTGGGGGCGGCACCTAGGGGTTTTTGGACAAGAAGTCTTAGGTTTTGTTTTGTTATAAAATTGCTTGTTATTTTATTAATGGATGGACCAAAGGCTTATATAATGCCTTGTTATAAATTAGGCTAAACAGCATGATATTTTGCCCTTTAAGAAATAAAAACAACAAGTAGTTTGCTTAATGGCGATTTAAAAAGGACTTTGGGCCTAAGTAGCCAACTTGACTCATAAGCCCAAATAACATATTTAGTTTAAAATATAATTAAAAGATAGAAAAGTCCAGTAAATCACTTATGCCAAAAATCGGTGATGACTTGTGAATGGGGTGGAGTTGTGAACAAATCTTCACCGTCTTGCGCACTAAGAGTATTGACTCATTAAAATCTTATTTGGAAAACCCAGTGGGACAAACCAAAGATAAGAAAAAGAGTACAATTTCCTAGCACAACTTTTGGTCTCTCTATCGGATGGTGATGGTAAAGACACCGGAGGAAGAAGAATTTTCAAGAAGGAACCTCCATTGTTCCTTGGCCGGCTTGAAGGGTTTGGGCTAGCATGGTCCGGTTCCTGGCGCTGTCAGCTCGATTGGCCCGGGGCTAGGCGTGGTCGGTCCGAGTTCCTGTCTGTCTCCACTCTCCATTAGCATGCTAAGCTTGTTTCCTAAAGCCTTCCTCTTGAGCAGTGTGAGAGGTCCTGGTGGGATGACCGGTGCAGTAGCTCGAACGATGTCCTCATCATTCCTCCCTCTTGGTCTCCAAAGCGAACTCCTCACCTGCATCAAACAACTCTAAGTCATAAATATTAAACGTACAAGTTTCCTAACGGTTTTGGGAGACTTCCTAGAAGGTTTAACGAAACTTCCTAAAGTAATTTCCTAGCCTAAGGGAAAATGGTAACTAATTAATTTATGCCAAAACAAAAAAGAAAACTACCTAAAACTACCGGATGGATGGTCCATGAGTCGCGGTTGGTGATATGGTCGGCTGAAGGATTGGAAATTCGGTCTTGGTCGGGAACTATACGCGGGTGGCGGTCGCGAGATGTACGCATGCTGTGGTCACGGGACGCTTGCGGGTCAAGAGCTGGTCATCCGTCAGTTCACTTGTGCGATCTTTCCTAACCTCCATCCGGTCGAGGGCTTCTTTGTGCTGATCGTTCGTTCGGTCGTCCGCAGTCGGACCAAGTTCGTCCGTCACAACCTGGATCACATCAAGAGGCTTCCTAGGGTAACTCGAACTGGTGCAGCTGGAAGGACCTAGAACCTAACCTGGGCTAGGCTGGACGCGGTAGAACCAAGCGCTGGGCGCGGGACCTCTCCTAGTCTAAGGGCGCGAGTTGACACTAAGAGGGTAGAAACTAAGCTACTAAAGGATGAACCTAAGCTAACCATGGGAGGAACCTAAGCGTGGAACCTAGGCTTCACGGTACAGGGAACTAAGGCACTAAGGCGCGGCTCGAACCTAGCTAGGAAGCAAGCAACACTCGCGTGTAGTCCAAGTACTTGGGCACACACGATTTCTCAAGATGTAGCTAGTGCTCTAGGTGAGTTTTCCAAATACCTAGTTTTTTTAAACAACCTAAACACCTTTATGTCTTAAAAAAAAATTGAACAACAAACAAGCAATCAATTTTTCTTTTTTTATATGTATTTTATTAATAAAAACAATTTTTTTTTGTATTTTGTGGTCGGAGACTTGTTTCCCTTCACCTTCCTACCGAGAACCTCATGGAAAAAGAGAAATAAACCAAATAAAAAGCAAAAAAAATTGCAACATAAACAAAGAAAAATTGTTAAACAAACAAGGATATAATCAACCTGATATTTTAGGAGCTTTAAGCTCTAATACAAGATGATGTAAGAACCGTGGGGTGGGCTGTCTTTCACCGAGAAACTCAGATTGGTGGACAGAAGAGATGGAAGCAAGAGGTGGATCGATGGGACCACACAAGCTGTGAGAGGGTTTGTGATACTCCAAGAACTTCAACCAGTGAGGTTGATGAACACACGGCTGGCTCTCCAAGGAAGCTTGGGGCGGCACGTAGTGGTTTTTAGACAAGAAGTCTTAGGATTTGTTTTTTTCTAAATTGCTTGTTATTTTATTAATGAATGGACCACAAGCTTATATAATGCCTTGTTACAACTTAGGCTAAACAACATGATGTTTAGCCCTTTATGAAATAAAAAACACGTAAATTGCTTAATGGTGATTTTAAAAAGGACTTTGGGCCTAAGTAGCCAACATGACTCATAAGCCTAAATAACATACTTAGTCTAAAATTTAATTAAAAGTTAGAAAAGCCCAGTAAAACACTTAGGTCAAAAATCAGTGATGACTTGTGAATGGGGTGGAGTTGTGAACAAGTCTTGGGGGCGGCACCTAGGGGTTTTTGGACAAGAAGTCTGAGGTTGGCTGAGTCGGTCTGGGGCTAGGCGCGGTCAGTCCGGGGCTATGCGCGGTCGGTCCGAGTTCCTGTCCGGCTCCACTCTCCAATAGCATGCTGAGCTTGTCTCCTAAAGCCTTCCTTTTGGACTCTGTAAGTTTTAAATGACGCAGTCCCTGGCAAGCAAGTAATGCTGCCATGTTTCTAAGGCACAGACCAGAGCGTAGAGTTCCTTGTCGTAAGTGGGGTATTTCAGGGCAGATCCGTTAAAATTTTCGCTAAAATAGGCGACCGACTTGCCTCCTTGTGTCAAGACGGCGCTGATGCCGACTCTCGAAGAATCACACTTGAACTCCAAGGTCTAAGTAAAATCCGACAATATGAGAACCGGGGCTTGAATGACTTCTCTTGCTCTGGACCCAATCTGAATTCCTGGTTCTTTTTGATCGTAGATGTCAAGGGGCTGGCGATTGTGCTGAAGTCTTGCTCAAAGCAGCGGTAGAAACTAGCCAATCTGTGGAGTCTTCGGACCTGGCTGGCGTTCGCTGGCATGGGCCACTCTTGAATGGCCCGTATTTTCTCTATGTCCACTCGAAGTCCTTACAAACTCACGACGAAGCCTAGAAAGATGACTTGGTCGGTGCAGAAAGTACACTTCTTAAGGTTGTCGTAGAGTTTGAAATGTCAGGATCACGGTCTCCAGATGTTCCAGATGAGCTGCGTACATCGTGCTGTAGACAAGAATGTCATCGAAGTAAACCACCAAGAATTTGCCGATGAACGGTCTGAGGAAGTGGTTAGACAACCTGAATGGCATCATGTGCCATTCCTACCGACCTGCTTGGTTTTAAACGCAGTCTTCCATTTGTCGCCTTCTCGCATCCGAACGTGATGGTGTCTGCTCTTATGGTCGATCTTGGAAAAGATGACCGCTCCACTAAGCTCATTTAACATGTCATCCAGGCGCAGAATGGGGTGTTGATACTTAATGGTGATGTTGTTGATGGCGCGACATTCGACGCAAACCCTCCAGCTTCCGTCCTTCTTGGGCATGAGGAGGACTAGAACGGCGCATGGGCTAAGGTTCTCTTTCACATATCCTTGAGCCATTAGGTCTTGAACGTGCTTCTCTAGTTCTTTGGCTTCCTCGAGGTTCACATGGTACGCAGGTCGGTTTGGCAGTTGGGCTCCGGGGATGAAATCAATGTGGTGCTCAATCCCTCTGACTGGCGGCAGTCCTGGTGGAATCTTGTCCGGGAAGACGTCAGCGTACTTCTCTAACAGTGTCTTAACTTCCTCGAGAACACTGTCCTCTGCGCTAGCTGCGCTTAGTAGCTTTCGGTATAGCATCATGACTACTTGTGTTTCATCGGTCTGGACGACTTTGTGGACCTCTGCAAATATTAAGTCTCTTTTTTTTTTTAATTGAGAAGATTTAAGGACAAGAAAAGATATAACCTGATTAGTTCTGGCTTTGTGGTGGTGGTTTTATGATGTTTCTTTTTTTGTGACTTGTCTACGCCTCTTCACCTTGCAAAAAAGAAGAAGGAGAACAACTCAAAAGCAAAAAAAACTCAAGAACAATGAAAAGGAAAAAAAATCAGAAATAGTAAAAGGGATATACTCAACCAGATACTTAAGAGCTCTGGAGCTCTGATACCAGATGATACAAGATTAGTGGCGGGTGGTATTCAACCAAGAAGCTCGAGGTTTAGGACCACGGTTTAATGGAGAACTTGTGGAGCGAAAGGACCACACAAGTTGCGGAAGACTTATGATACACCAGAGAGACCTCAGCCTAGGAGGATGAAGTCGCGGCTAGCTCACCAAGAAGGAGAGAGGCGCCGAGTTTAGACAGTAGTCTTAGGGTTTTTGTTTAAAAAATTAAAGTTGTCTTATTCATTGCAAGTAAAAAGGCTTATATACGCTTTTGGTTTACAACTTAGGGTAAACAACATGATATTTACCCCAAACAGCAAGAAGTCTAAATAAAAAAAAAACATAAAGTTATAATGGCCGTAAAATAGAGAAATAGGCCTAGGCCAAGACTTAAACATAAATGCTTGGGCCTAGGACAAATCGCCAAAAACTAAGGAACTGGGCTTAAGGCCTTAATTCCACACTTAATCTAAATAAAAGAAATAGGATAGGTAAGCCCCATGAAGACAGGGCCCATGAAAGATGTTGGGTTCGAGAACGGGCCTTAGTGGTCATGCGCACTAAGAGTGTTGCCTCAGTAAAACCTTCTTCGAAAAACCCTGTGAGAAAAAACCGAGGAGAGGAAAAAGAGTATAATGTCGTAGCACGGCTTTTGGTGCCTTCACCGGATGGTAATGGTGAAGACACCCGAGCTGGAAGAATCTTGAAGCAGGAACTTCCATGGTTCCCGATGTGGTGCAAACGTGCCTTGATGGGCCGGTTTGTGGGCCAGCTTGGACAAGTATTAATGGTCTGGTTTGTGGGCCTGGTCGTTGGCTGGTTGCTCGTTTCGCTTGTTGGTTGAACTTGTGCTTCAAGGCTCGGGCCTTGGCTTGCGTCAATGTTCAGGGTGGAACTTCTGGGGCGGCAGTCGGTCTGATGTTCTCATAAAATGAAAGTACAGAAAATTGGAGCAAAAATGGTTGCTGGTTCCAACTTGATCTACTAGGTCTGGTGGTGGTGTCATATATACCTCTTTTTCTAACTCACCTTGAAAAAATGCATTCTTAAAATCCATTTGCCATAATTCTCAATCCAAGTTAGCAGCAAGAGTTAAAACAACATTTACTGAGTGCCATTTAGCTACATAGGTAAAAGTATCTCTATAGTCTTCACCATAAGTCTGTGTGAAACCTCTAGCCACCAACCTAGCTTTATACATATCTATCTCACCATTGCTTTTATATTTAATGGTGAAATTCAATTTATAACTTACAATCTTCTTCCCTTTTGGTATTGTGGCTGGCGCATAGGTTTGATTCTTCTATATAGCTTGTCTTACAGCTTGAATAGCTTCCCTCGACTCCTTTATCTCTATTGCTTCCTCATAGCTTTTTGGAATCTGCTCTTTATCAAGATTTAGAGTAAATGCAACATGAGAAGCAGGTATATGGACTAAATTACATACTCCCTGATCATGGTGAACTACTGCATTGTTGTTGTAGTAGAAATTGGGTGGAAATCTCTGTCTTGTACTTCTTCTAAGGACAGGTTCCCCTTGAGTTGTATTGTCCTTTTCTTCTAAAGCATCTACAAGATTAGGTGGAATATTCTTTTGTATCTTTGAAGCTGAAAGTACTAATAGGTGGAATGGCTAAGGGAGCAGGTTTTTGTGTGATTCCAAAGCTTTATAAAAGTCTTCTTAGGTTCTCAGCTTGTTCAGATGTGTTTGAGGAGATGTATTTGAATTGATCCCAGGTTCCTTCTTCATAGTATCCTTTTGGTTCATCAAACTTGACATCCCTAGACACCATGACTTTTTTAGTCTCTGGATTATAGTATTTATAGCCTTTTTAGTTGATGAGTAGCCAATGAACATTGCCTTCGTACTCTTAGCTTCTAACTTGTTCCTTTGTTCAAAATTAGGCTGTGTTTTATTTATTACCTCAAATAGAGAGAAGTCATCTAGGAATTTAGTTGGAGTCCTATTAATTAGATAGCATACAACCATGAGTTCATCTCCCCAAATCTGTTGGGAACTTTTATATGGAACATCATGCATCTCACCACTTCCATCAAATGTATGTTCTTCCTTTCAGCTACTTCATTTTGTTGAAGAGTATAAGGACAACTTGTTTGGTGTGTCATTCCACACTTTGTATGATGTTCTTGAAACTTGTGGCTGGTGTACTCACAACCATTGTCTTATCTGAAACACTTAATCTTGACATTGTATTGGTTAGTCACATGAGTTTGAAAGTTTATAAATGCTTCTAGCACCCTATATTTAGATTTAATCAATGTGACCCAAGTATACTTAGACTTTTCATCAATAAAAGTAACAACATACTTATGGTTTTCCCTAGACAAGATAAGAAAATTTCAAACATCAGAGTGAACAAGATCAAAGCAATGCTCATAAGTGTGTATAGATTTTGAAAAACTGTTTTACAATGCTTACCTAATATGCAAGCTTCACACATTTCATTTAGAAATTTTATGCTAGGCATTATCAGTTCTAAAGCTCTAGCATGTGGATTTCCTAATCTAGCATGCCAAAGATCAGCTACCACACTACTATCTACCCTAGCTACACACGATTTGAAGCATCATTGACAAGGAGGTCTTCAAACACATACAAATCATCCATAGTAGTTCTTTGTCCTAGAATTCTTCTTGTGTTAATATCCTGAAAAAAAAATTCGTTAGGACAAAATATAACATGACAGTTCAAATCAGTAGCAGCTCTTTTAACAGATAATAGGTTAGATGTGAAAGATGGCATATAAAATGCTTTAGACTTTTTATCAAACAACTTTAGCTTTGGATAGGAACTTTAGTGCCACTGGCAATTAACACATTTCCTAAGGCAGGTTCTAGGTTCTCAATCAAGTCTAGATCACTAATCATGTGATGTGAAGCTCCAGAATCTACTATCAAAGGTTTAGATTCATTAGAAGTTTAAAAAGAGGCATGAAAAGATTTACCAATCACATTACCAGAGTTTAAAGCCTTGATGATGGCTTTTATGTCTGATCTTTTGATGAATTCTAACTGAGTTGCCACTGTTTCTTCTGGTGTAGACTGATGGTTCATCATCTGAGCCGGATTGTATTGAACTAAAGAGGAGGAAGTGCCACCTGAAGAAGAAGCGCCGGCAGCTTGGTAGTGATTAGAGCTCACGTTTTGATTGCTCCTTGGCCTGTCCTTGAAATGGTGTGGCTTGAGGTGAGAGTATAAGATCCAGCATTCCTTCTTTGAGTGCCCAGTCTTCTTACAATGCTCACACACTTGCCTCTTCTTATCTTCAGATTTGTAGAAGACCTTACGTGCAAGAGGTAGAACTTCTTTGTTTCCAAACAGTCTTTGAGTGCCTTGTTCCCTTTGAAATTTAGAACACACATCCTCCAGAATTGGCAGCTTATCCTCCCTAAGTATATGCTTTATCAAATCAGTGTATGTAGAATTAAGAGTCATCAGACGCCCAAATACCTGATCTTGCTCTCTTCTTTCATTGAGAGTATTAGGGTCAATGGTGACTGGCTTAAGCATGTCTAACTCAGCCTAAAGGGCTCTAAATGTTCAATAGCGTTTAGTGAACTCCAATTCTTCTTAAATTCAAAGATCCTCATAAGGTTGGAAGTATTCCAATAGACATTCTTGAGAGTCTCCCACAGATCATTGGCATTGTCAACAGAGATCCTTCAAGAGAGTTCTGCAAAATGAAGAGAAAAAGTTGATCTTCTTGAAACCATCTCGCCAACATATCCCCCTCCTCCTTGTCTTGATCACTGTCAGCTTCCCCTTCCAAAGTCATTAATGGTGCCTTGCTCATCAGGACATGGTTCCAGAGACCCTTGCTGCATAAGGTGGTCTTCATTGTCCTTGACAACAGGAGAGAGTTCACTCCTTTCAAAATCCCTGGAGGTTGCATTTTTTTGCTAAACTCCATGATGTATCTTGTAGAAGACCTTTAAACAAAAATTTAAAACATGATGTATCCTTTGGAACCTCTTATTCACCATTCAGATCAACCCTTAATACCAAGAACAATCTCCTAATCAACAGATTAACCCCTTTCAGACAACAAGAACCAACCTCTCTAAGAGAATAGAGCACACACGCCAACTGCTTACTAAGGGAGAGTGAGCCTTTGTCATTAACTACTCCAACCACTTTCTAACCACTTGCCAACAGTTATACCAGCTTTATACTTCCAAGATAAGAATGATTCAGTAAGCCAAAGTTGTTTAAACTGCCTAACCAACTCAAAAACAAACTTTCCCTCCCATTTTCAAGAAATCAGATTTTTAACCATTTTCAAAAAAACCTTTATTGAAGCCTAAACATTATAGATTGAGCTGAAAATTATTGGAACTATCTACAAGAACCTTATCTAATTTCTTAACGTCCAATATTTGACAGAAATCAAGAAGAGATACAATTTTTGTTACAAACACCCCAAAGGAGTCGAAAACTGACACGTTGAGATAAATTGATCAAGAAAGCTTCAATACGTTGAAAGGGGCGATGCGGACCTCCTGAAACATCCACTAGAATCGTTTTAATTAAGTTTAAGCTTTGTAATTGCTTGATTTGGTGAAGTTTTGAAGATATTATACTTGTTTCAATGGCGGATATTCCCGATGAACGCGATAGCAACGCTGACGAGAGAAACTTTGGATTATAATTTCCAAATGAGATGAAACCGGTGCAGGATTGATCAAAAACTCTAGCCTGATGATCATTTTGTTAGAATGTTGAAGAAAGACTCGTGATCTCGCTGGAATTGGTGAAGCAACACCTTGTTCTTCTAGGCGGGTCAGGTTTGGAGAGTATGGTGAAATAATCAAAGAAGAATCAAATTTCTGGAGAATTAAAATGAAAGATTGATGTAAATTTGCTCTGATACCATGAAATAATGACAGCAAAAAGATTTAGAGATTGAAAGAATGAAAAGATTGAGAGATTAAGAGAGAGTGGACGATTTTGAGAGAAAATGAGATTTTTATTATAATGAGATTATAATCTCTTGCTTACAAGTGAGGAGAGAGAGTCCTAGTTATACTAGTCTAGTCTAGGTTAGTTTTGCTACAAGGATAAACTAATACATGTTTGGATACAAGGACAGCCTAATACATTTAGACAAACACTCTCTTCCTTTAAAATGTTGGAATGAAGTAGAAATGATGAAATAAGAAAGCCTTTAAAGAAGTGTATGAAGGCGTGAGTTACATAGGTCAAAGAGGAGTGTCTAAAGCTTGTTTGTGTTCTAGTGTTATGATATCCTTGTAGTCATTCATGTATAAGTCAATCCTTATATCCAAACAAGCCTAGACTAGATTAGTATAAATATTTATCTCCCTTCTCATTTGTAACTTAGAAACGATTATTCTCATTCTCTCAATAAAATTATTCTTCTCTAAATCTCACTAATCTCTCATTCTCTCATTCTACTAATCTCTTAATATCATAATCTTTCATAGTATCAGAACCAGGTTACATCAAATCGGGGTAAAATTAATCATTCAATATTAGATTCAAGAAGAAATCATCTTCTTCACATTCTCCTTTCAGTTCTATTTTGACCGTCATCTTGAATCAAAAATTCCGGCCAAACCACGACACCTTTTGACTATCAGCTTTTTTTGGATTGTTCTTCGTCGAGTTCTGAAGCCACGCCAATTGGAATTGCATCATTTGACCAAGGGACTCGAAAGTTACTAATTTTCTTGCATCGGACCTGTGCCAGCGCTTCCGCCGCGAACCTCCGTGTTTCCCAGGTAATTCTGTCGTAAAATGGTTACCAAATTGTGATTTTCCAAATCCTAAACTCAAGCACTTCGAGTCTAGTTTCCGTTTAAAGAAAACAGAACTCAATTATCTTATGTTTAAAGGAAGTTCTTGAAGTTTTTTTTCAAAGCCGTCAGAATTCTCCTCTCACAAGAATCTGGTGATAAAACTCTAATTCCTTCTTTGTTTTATTCAAATCTTTGGATTTGGAAAATTAAATAAGTATATTGTGAGGGTCTCCACGAAATTTGGTTTCAATCTGATAGGTTTAAGTCTTCAAGATTGTTTTTCTTGATTTCCTTTTTAATCATTGAAAGTTGCAAAAAGGAGGGAATCTTGATTATTTAGGATTGATTTAATAATAAAATTCGAATTTGGATTATTTTTGTTTTATTGTTGGTAAAGATAAGAACTGTTATTAGGTGGTTGTGGTTAGTTGAATCTTGTCGCAGGAGTTGGTTAAGTTTTGTTGTAGGTTGTTGAGGTTGGTTACAAGTTGTCGGAATTTGCTTGGACTGCAAGCTTATTGGAAACTCTTGATCACACGCCTGATTTTGGACTGCACAGCCGTTCCACGCCTCCTGTGTTCGTGTCTGTGTGTCCTGTCCAGCATCCTGTGTCAGTGTTCAAGTCATCTGTGTCCATAGGTCACCTGTCCATAATACGCCAACTCAGCATCAAACACAAGATCACCGTGTCCTTCGTCCCGACTGGCTGTTCCATGCCCCGACCTACCGTTCAGACACTCGCGCCTGACCAAGCAATTTTTGTCCGGCCATACTTGTCCCGTGACTGTGCCACGTTCAACGTACCACATACCACGTTTTATCCAAATCGTGTCCCGACCAGCTGCTTCCTACAACCCGTGTACGACCAGCCGGTGTCCCGACCAAATCTTGTCCCGACCAGCCCATTCCGACAAGTCTGCTCAGCCTCTAAAAAATAGATATTCAAGCAACATTCAGGGCTCCAGTCATTCTCCATGGAGCAAATTACCTCTTATGGTCTAGGACCATGAAAACCACATTGGGTGGTAAAGGCCTTTGGAATCACATTTCTACAAATGGCCTTGAAGAAAATGAAGTGGCTGAAGTTAATGAGGTTATGGATACTCAAGCGAAATGGTACCAAGAAGACCAGTTGGTACTCTCTATACTTCAAAATTCTCTTGCTAGTGATCTTATAGAGGCTTATTCCTTTTGTGAAAATGCTAAGGATCTTTGTGACACTTTGCAAAAGGTGTATGGAAACACCACTAACCTTTTAAGAATTTTTGAAGTGAAAAAGAATTTGAATGAATTAAGGCAGGAGGATGCAGAATTCACAAAGCACTATGGCTCATTCAGAGCATTGTGGACTGAGCTAGAGATGCTAAGGCCAGCCACCATTGACCCAATTGTTCTCCTTGAAAGGAAAAACAAGATAAGGTGCTTGGTTACTACTAACTCTTAATACTACTTACTCAGATCTTATTAAACATATTCTCAGGTCTGATAAGCTTCCTAGCTTGGAAGATGTTTGTGCTCAAATCCAAAAGGAACAAGGATCTCAAGGATTATTTGGCAACAAGGCTGAATTGGTGGCTGCACACAATAGCTTTTTCAAATCAGCAACAACAAATGAATCTAGGAAGAAGAGACAAACTTGTGACCATTGCAAAAGGAGTGGCCATACAAAGAAGGAGTGTTGGGTACTCCATCCTGAGCCGAAGACAATCTGGGCTCCTCGGCCACAACAACCCACAGCCAGCCACACGAAACAGCAAGCTCACGGCCATGGCATGTACCAACCGCCGGTTTATTCAAAAGCGTGTAGCAGCTCATTTCTTTACTCAGCCTCAACTAGTGTCATGTCCCCAGCATCTGAATTTGTGACAAAATCAGATCTAGAAGCTCTCCTCAAAGCAATTAAGGATGGTAATGTGTTGGGTAAAACTTTTCATGGTTCTTTTCAAACTTCTTTCACTCCTAATGCCTCTAAATCATTGGTTGTTGATTTTGGTGTTTCTCACCATATGATTAGTTATCTAGGATTGCTAGAGAATATAGAACCTGCCTTAGGTAATGTTGTCATTGCTAATGGAATTAAAGTACCAATTAGAGGCATAGGAAAACTTAAGTTGTTTGATAAAGAATCTAAAGCCTTTTACATGCCTTCCTTTACCTCTAATTTGCTTTCAGTTAAAAGAGCTACTACTGATTTAAATTGTAAAGCTATCTTTGGTCCTAATGATTTCTACTTTCAGGATATTGAGACTAGTAGAAGATTTGGACAAGGAACCACAATAGATGACTTGTATGTGCTTGAAGACATGGCTAAAGCTAGTGGGTTGGAAGCGGTTTTTAATGCTGGCTCTTTTAGTAATGATTCTGATCTTTGGAATGCTAGATTACGACATCGTCATTCTATAGCACTTGAACTCATTGTTCCTGGTTTAAAAATGCCAAAGGATATGTGTGATTCTTGTATACTTGGAAAGCATTGCAAAACAGGTTTTGAAAAATATTTACATACTTATGATAATTGTTTTGAGTTGGTGCATTCTGATGTTTGGACATCCTCATTTCCATCTAGAGAAAACCATAAGTATTTTGTGATATTTATTGATGAAAAGTCCAAATATACTTGGGTTACTTTGCTTAGTTCTAAAGATAGAGTTTTTGATACATTTTAAAATTTTCAAGCATATGTTACTAATCAATACAATGCAAGTATTAAATGATTTAGAACAGATAATGGAGGAGAATACACTGGCACCAGACTCCAACGACACTTGACCAAGCATGGCATTGAACATCAAACCATTTGTCCTTACACTCCACAACAAATGGAGTGGTTGAAAGGAAGAATAAGCACTTGATGTAAGTTGTGAGAACAATAATGTTCCACATGAAAGTTCCCAAAAGATTTTGGGGGAGGGGGATGCTCTTGTAGCTGCATGCTACTTGATCATTATGACTTCTACAAAAGTCCTAGATGACTTGTCTCCATTTGAGGTACTAAACAAAACTAGACCTACTATTGACTACTTAAGAATTATTGGTTGTGTTTGTTTTGTATTAGTTCTAAGGGAGCAAAGGAACAAGCTGGAACCAAAGAGTACCAAAGCTATGTTCATTGGGTATTCCTCTACCCAGAAAGGATACAAATGTTATGATCCAGAGACTAGAAGAGTCTTGGTATCCAGAGATGTCAAATTCCAAGAATCCAAAAGTTTCTATGAAGAAGGAACTTGAGATCAATTCAAGGACATCTCCACAACAAGATAAGACCAAGCTGAGAACTTGAGGAGGCTCTTGGAGAGTATTGGTATAGTCTCACCTCATGTTCAGCAGCCCACGGCTCCTCAGCCTGTACCGGCCATCTCCAATTCCAGCCAGCCAGCCGCAACACATCCAGCCGAGCCGCGGCCATCCACATCATCCGACCATTCCATCCATCCACAGCCTGGTGTCTTCAGTTCTCCTGGCCTTCCTCCTCTTGAACATGGGGGGAGGTAGAGACATCTACTCATGTCCAACAAGACTCAGCAGGAGAAGAATCAATTTTAGTTTCAGCTTCCGAAAGATCAAGAGAAGTGTCCACTCTTATTGAAGTTTTTGGTGAAGAAGACGATCCTATCCAAGAAGCTCCACCTACAGTCCTAAGAAGGAGCGCAAGACAAAGGAAACCACCAGTGTTCTACAATGGGAATGCTGTGGTTCATCATGATCAAGGAGTTTGTAATATTGTTCACTTACCTACTAATCATGTTGCTTTCATTTCAAGTCTTGATAAGGAGCAGATTCCAAAGACATATGAAGAAGCTATGACCAAGAAGGAATGGAGGGAAGCTATCCTAGCAGAGAAACAAGCCATGGAAAGGAATGATACCTATGCTTCAGCCACTTTACCTAAAGGAAAAAAGACTGTAAGTTCTAAGTAGATTTTTACCATTAAATACAAAAGCAATGGTGAATTGATAGATATAAAGCTAGGTTGGTTGCTAGAGGTTTTACTCAGACATATGGATAAGATTATAGGGATACCTTTGCACCTGTAGCTAAGCTTCATTCTGTTAATGTTGTTCTTTCACTTTCTACTAACCTTGAGTGGGAGTTATGGCAAATGGATGTTAAAAATGCATTCTTGCAAGGTGAACTAGAAGAAAAGGTATACATATCACCTCCACTAGATCTAGAAGAGGAGTTAGGAAGCGGCAACATTCTTAGGTTGAGGAAGGCCATCTATGGCCATAAACAATCTCCAAGAGCTTGGTACCACAAGCTAAGTGTAACCTTAATGGATAAATGTTTCAAAAGATCTGAAGTTGAAGCTAAGTGTAACCTTAATGGATAAATGTTTCAAAAGATCTGAAGTTGAACATACTCTTTTTACACTAAAGAGTAAGGAAAGTACTGTGGTAATTCTCATTTATGTAGATGATATAATCATATCTGATAGTGATAGTGTTGGTATTGCATCTACAAAAGAATACTTGAAGAGTTCTAGAAAAACTTAAATACTTCTTATGAATTAAAGTGTGTAGGTTCAATGAAGGTCTCTTTTTATCTCAAAGGAAATATGTTGTAGATTTACTAACCTCTACAAGTATGATGGAGGCTAAACCTGCCAAAACACCATTAGAAGAAATTGATTTTCATGATCCTAAGTTATATAGGAAAGTTGTTGGTATGCTTATTTATTTAACCATCACTAGACCAAATTTATGTTTTGCTGTGAATCATATATCTCAACACATGCAAGGTCCAAAGATGAGACATTGGGAGATAGCAAATCTGATTTTGATGCAGATTGGGCAGGTAATAGGGAGGATAGGAGAAGTACCACATGCTATTGTATTTTCATAGGAGGGAACGTTGTGACTTGGAAAAACAAGAAGCAAAAGGTGGTATCATGTTCAAGTTTAGAATAAGAATATAGAGCAATGAGGAATCTTACAACTGAATGCATTTGACTGAGAAAAATTTTGGAGGACTTGGCCGTGAAGTATGAAGAACCTATCACCATCCATTGTGATAATCAGGCTGCTATACACATTGTCTCCAACTCTGTGTTTCATGAAAGGACCAAGCATATAGAAGTAGACTGCCACAAAGTAAGAGAAGCTATTGGGAAGGGAATCATCTTGCCTTATTATACAAGAAGTGATGATCAACTGGCTGATGTGTTCACCAAGGCAACAATTCTGAATAATGGCGCCTACATCTATCCAAGGCTTGGCCTTATGACCATTCCACACCACTGATCCCAACATGGAGTGTTATACTCTTTTTCCCTAGAAAAGGTTTTGTCCCAATTGGGTTTTTCTTTTTTAGGTTTTTAATGAGGTAATGATTCATGGTTGCAAGCTTAGGCATTTCCATGTCTTAAGCTTGAGGGGAGTGTTGGAATGAAGAAGAAATGATGAAATAAGAAAGCCTTTAAAGAAGTGTATGAAGGCGTGAGTTACTTTGGTCAAAGAGGAGTGTCTAAGGCTTGTTTGTGTTCTAGTATTATGTTATCCTTGTAGCCATTCATGTATAAGGCTATTCTTGTATCCAAACAAGCCTAGACTAGATTACTATAAATATCTATTTCCCTTCTCATTTGTAACTTAGAAACTATTATTCTCATTCTCTTAATAAAATCAGTCTTCTCTAAATCTCTCTAATCTCTCATTCTCTCATTCTACTAATCTCTTAATCTCATAATTTTTTATTAAACACTCGGCGCCATTCTTCTCTTTTGTTTAATCTTCACTTCAACACTACTGACTAGAGATTGATAACCTGAACCCAAACAAAACCTTAGCTTATCAAATAACTCAACCGCTCGGTCTCGTATGATATATGAGTTAAAAACTCTACATTTGACTCTCTTAAAAAGCTTCTCTTACTGATTTTCGAAGCTTAGACTTTTTTTAAAAAAATACCTACTCGAAAACTTATGTACAACAAAACATACTACAATACTTATTCTTGACAAACAACTAAGACAACTCAGTGATAAGTATATTTTTCAAAAATTAGTGACATTGTAGTACCTAAAATATCAATCCACACTGTGGTTTATTCAAACACAAGAAATACAAGTTTTCACTAAATTTAGGTATAAACACAAGGAATACAAGTTTTCACTAAATTTAGACGAAATTAGGCTGATAATGGTTTGGTAACCGGTTGTCGAGTTACATATTTGAACTAAATACGAATTGAGCAACAGATAATAAATAGCTGAACTATATTAATTAATTTAAGGTATAAATAAATTAAAAGTATGAAATATGTTCTATGAATATTTAGATATGAATGAGCCTTTGGGTTTAAGTAATTGGAAAGATGTTTTAAAAAATTTCATTTTCTCATGTTTATAAGCTCATTAAGTTCACTCCACTGGTGAAAGAACCCCGATTTATAGTTAGTCCACTTTCATGGTAAAAACCACTTCATTAGACACCCAATCAAACATCAAACTTCCGTTTTGAGACTTGATAGGTAATGAAAATTAAGACTGTGTTCTTTCTAAATAGTTAAACAACCCGAGGTCAACTGTTGAGAATTTTTAGCAAAGCCTGTTGTCACGGGCCGGACATTCAAGATGTCCTTGGGACGTAACAAGGACGTATAGCCCACAACAAGAGAAGACTGTCCAAGTTCAATGTATGGAAGATTCTTCACAAAATCCGGGATCCCTAAGAATCCGCCTTCAATCCCTAAAGATCCGTCTAGAATCCCTTAGAATCCGCCCGGGATCCCTAAGAATCTGCCCATACTTATAAGTATCTTTGTAATAGCCGTTGGATTATTTTAACCTCCACCATCCATTCTGGAGGTGTTTTTGTATAAATAGGAGTGAGATCTCTCATTTGTAATAATTCAGCATTTTCATCAATATATGAGATATTGAGAGCATTTCCTTCTTGTTTCCTGAGTTTTCTCTTATTTTCCTAAGTTTTCTTTGAGTGTTAGGCTGCCTAGACGGTTTGTCTAAACCCAAACCAGTCTAGGGACGCACGGTTTGATCCTCTAAAATCAAGCCCATGAAAAGTGGTATAAGAACCAGGTTTGATTCAAAATCGGAGAAGTGATCAAAAGATGGCGGGACACAATGAAGAACGTGTTATCATGGGAAATGATGGTGTGGACGAGAGTGGACGAGAGGTCTTCGCTCCCGAAGTTCCAAAGAAGATGCGTGACAAGAGCAAGGTCCGAGATGAGCTTGGAGCCCTGGGCGCCACAGTGACGGAAATGGGGGAGAGACTCGAAAAAGTTGAGTACTCCACCACCTAGCTTGAGAGCATGGTTTTCAATGCGATTGGAGGAGTTAAGGAGGACATTGGTGGAGTGGAGACAAGGTTCCACCAATTTGAAGAAAACGTGTTGGGAGTAGGTCATACGTTACGAGTGAGCATTGAGGCGATGCAATAAGATCTTGTGTTGTGCAAAAAGGTGGTTGCCAACGCAGGTATTAGCAATGCGAGTACAGGTAAAGTGGATTACCCAAAGCCCTCATGTTTTGATGGGGCTCGGGATGCCAAGGAATTTGAGAATTTTTTGTGGGAAATGGAGCAATACTTTGATAATCTCGGTCTAGGAGAGGAGATGGCAAAGATCAAGGCGGCCACATCCTATCTTACAGATACGGCCATGATATTGTGGCGAAGGCGTCACGGTGGAATTGAACGAGGAGTGTGTCGGATGGACACATGGGACGAGTTCATGACAGAACTGAAGCGTCAGTTCTACCCAGAAGATGTGGTCTATGAGGCCAGGAGGAAGCTGAGAGAACTCCGACAAAGAGGTAATATCCGAGACTATGTTAAAGAATTTATAACTCTTACGCTACAGATTTCTAACCTGTCCGACCAAGACTTGGTGTTCCATTTTGTTGATGGACTCCAAGGGTGGGCAAAGCAAGAGTTGCAGCGCCACGGGTGTAAGTCCGTTGATGAAACCATTGCGACAGCAGAATCCCTTTCGGACTTCTACGTCCATAACCAACCAGAACCCTACAAGAAAAGGGTCGTGTCAAGGGGAGATAGAGAAAGGAAGGACCAACCACCACCGACTTACACTCGAAACCAAAAGAAGAGCTCGGTACAAGAAGACTATGAAGCAAAACAACGCTCTTTTATTCCAAGGTGTGGTTGCTATGTGTGTAAGGGGCCACATCCTGCGATGGATTTCCCTAAACTGGGGTTAATATCGGCCCTCATCGAGCAGGAAGAGGCTCGTACCCACGAGGAGACAAGCGTGCTTGGGTCTTTACAGCGGCTCAATGCTCTAAAGGCGACAACCACATCCAAGAGTACCAGCAAGGGCTTGATGTACGTGGATGTGAACATCAACGGGCAGGAGGCCCAAGCGATGGTTGATACTGGTGCAACCTATAACTTCATCTCCAAAGAAGAGGCGAAGGGACTCGGACTAAGATGGACCAAGGGGGACAGTTGGATTAAGTCCGTGAATGCACCCGCCAAGCACTTTAATGGTGTTGCACATGGATTTGAGCTGAGAGTTGGAGCATGGAATGGTACGGTGAAGTTTTCCAATGTACCTATGGTTGATTTCAATGTAGTGCTAGGCCTTGAATTGCATAGGCAAGTATCGGCGATCCCAATGCCTGCCTTTAGCACGGTGTGCATCCTTGAGAAGGGTTCGACGTGCATGATTCCCACTGTGGACAGTGCAATTGATGGAGAAGTTAGGATGACGATGGATGACGCCATGTTCCCAACATATCTCGCCATGTTGAAGATGGATGACGAGTCTGAACGAATGTCTATCATCCCTCCCATGATCGAGAAGGTCCTTGAGCAGATTAAGGACATGATGCCGGCTAAGTTTCCCAAGGAATTACTTCCTAGAACAGAGGTGGATCATCAGATCGAGCTGGAAGTTGGGGCCAAACTACCTGCGATGGCCCCATACAAAATGGGCCCCCAGAGTTAGCGGAGCTGAGGAAGCAACTCGACGAGTTACTTTCAACGGGAATGCTGCGACCATCAAAGGCCCCATATGGCGCCCCGGTGTTATTTCAGAAGAAACACGAAGGATCCTAAGGATGTGTGTGGACTATCGAGAACTGAATAAGGTAACCATCAAAATTCGTTACCCTATCCCATTGATCGCAGATCTGTTTGATAGGTTGGATAGTGCCAAGGTCTACACCAAAATGGACATGCAGAAAGGGTATTACCAGGATCGGATTGCAAAAGGGGATGAGCCCAAGACTGCATATTTCACTCGGTATGGGTCTTACGAGTGGACAGTCATGCCGTTCGGACTCATCAACGCTCCAGCCACATTCTGCACTCTCATGAACCAGATCTTCCAGCCTTTTTTGGACAAGTTCGTGGTGGCCTATCTGGATGACATCGTCATATATTCCAAATCGCTGGAGAAACACTTCAGACATCTTCAGAAAGTGTCCCAA
This sequence comes from Streptanthus diversifolius, assembly GCA_039880935.1. Taxonomy (NCBI): domain Eukaryota; kingdom Viridiplantae; phylum Streptophyta; class Magnoliopsida; order Brassicales; family Brassicaceae; genus Streptanthus; species Streptanthus diversifolius. The sequence goes on from JAXGFM010000001.1 coordinate 6,621,087, forward strand.
GTTCTACGGGAGAACAAGTTATACGTGAAGCAAGAGAAGTGCATGTTTGCAACAGAGGAAGTCCAGTTCCTAGGACATGTCATTGGACGAGGGAAGCTTAAAATGGACAATGCAAGATATCTGCAATCACCGAATGGGAAGCACCAACCAAAGTACCTGAACTAGGGTCATTCCTTAGTCTGGTTAACTATTATCGGCGATTCATTGAGGGGTACTCTAAGAAGGCAGCACCATTTACCAACCTTCTCAACAGAGTCAAAATATGGGAATGGTCAGATCAATGCAAGGAGGCATTTGAATCTCTTAAGGTGGCCATTGTCTAAGAACCGGTCCTCGCCCTTCCCGACTTCAGTGTCCCCTTTGAGGTACAATATGATGCTTCAAACTTTGCAATTGGAGGAGTTCTGATGCAAGAAGGACACCCTATAGCATTCGAAAAGCTGAATGATGCTGAAAGGTGGTACACTGTGCAAAAAAAGGAGATGACAATGATTGTTCATTACTTGTGGGTTTGGCGACATTACCTCTTTGGAGTGCCTTTCTCCGTGAAGACGGACAATGTGGCAACGAGTTATTTCCAGAAGCAAAAGAAGTTGTCGCTAAAACAAGCCAGATGGCAGGACTTTCTAGTCGAATTCGACTTTTCCTTGGAGTACAAACCAATAAAGGGAAACATAGTAGCCGATGCACTAAGGCAGAAGGTCGAACTTGCGGCGATCAGCCAAGTGGAAAATGCCCTCAGGGAACAGATCCGAGAAGGGCTTGACCACGATCCCACCACGAAAGAGTTGGTGAAGATGGATTTAGAGGGAAACACTGTCCAGTTTAGGGTAGAAGATGATATACTCTACACCAAGGGTAGACGATTATACGTTCCAAACTATGGGAGTCTACAGCGAGACATTTTCCAGGAACGTCATGACACACTTTGGGCGGGACATCCAGGACTGAAGCGGACATTAGCCCTTGGCCTATTTTTGGCCACGGATGAAAGACACATAGAACTATATGTGAAGACTTGTCTAGTGTTTCTGCAGGATAAGACCGAGAACAGGCAACCAGAAGGGCTGTTGGAACCCTTGCCCATACCAGCCCAACCTTGGGAATCGGTTTCCTTGGACTTCATCAGGGCGCTGCCAACATCTAGTGGATTTGGGTCAATTATGGTGATCATCGACCGGTTTTCCAAGTATGGGACATTCATAACTTGTCCAAGGGACTGCACAACAGAGGGTGCAGCTCAAGGATTCTTCAAGAATGTGGTCAAATTTTGGGAATTACCGAATAACATTGTAAGTGATCGCGATCCTCGCTTTATCAGGAAACTTTGGACAGAGTTGTTCAAAACTCTTTGAACGGGGCTTAGTTTCTCAACAAGCTTCCATCCCCAAACAGATGGTCAAACAGAGAGTGAAAATTCCTTGCTGGAATGCTATCTTTGGCATTTTGTCTGCAAACCAGGAAGACTGGATAAAGTTGCTGGATATAGCCCAATTTTCTTACAATCTGCAGCGGAGCGAGGCAACTGGAAAGGGTCCGTTCGAACTGGTCACCGGACAGCAGCCAACAACTCCTCATGCACTGACCACATCAAGAAACGAGACACGAAGTCCAGGTGCGCATAAGATGGTTCAAACATGGGAAGATCACGTGAATTTTGCTCGGGTTTGTTTGGAGAAATCCTGTAAACGGATGAAGAAGTGGGCCAATGAGAAGAGACGGCCATTGGACTTTTAAGTGGGGGACCAATTGTTAGTAAAACTTTATCCCAACAGATCAAAGTATTTAGGAGTTTGCACAATGGACTCCTCCAAAGATATGAAGGACCGTTTAAAGTGACAGCGGTCGCCTACAAACTTGACCTACCTGTATCACTGAAAATCCATCTGGTCTGGTCTTCAATGTCAACATGCTAAAGCCATTACAGGAAGACATAGAAGATGAGAGTCGTGGATAGTCCAGTCGAGCACCACCAATCATAACAAACTCTTACGAAAAGGAAAAGAAGAAGTACACGCATCAAAGATAGTCTGGAAGCACGGTGTTCCTCGGCAAACACACTTCCTTATCAAATGGAAAGGACTACCTGAGTCTGAGGAATCTTGGGAACCTGAAGTGGACTTGTCACAGTTCAATGTCATGGGCCGGATATTAAAGATGTCCTTGGGCCATAACAAGGACGTCCAGCCCACAACAAGAGAATTCTGTCCAGGTTCAATGTATGGAAGATTCTTCACAAAATCCGGGATCCCTAAGAATCTGCCTGTCCGGGATTCCTTAGAATCCGCTCGGGATCCCTAAGAATCCGCCCATACTTATGAGTATCTTTGTAATAGCCGTTGAATTAGTTTAATCTCCACCATCCATTCTGGATGTGTTTTGTATAAATAGGGGTGAGATCCCTCATTTGTAATCATCCAGCATTTTCATCAATATATGAGATACTGAGAGCATTTCCTTCTTGTTTCCTGAGTTTTCTCTTATTTTTCTAAGTTTTCTTTAAGAGTTAGGTTGCCTAGACCGTTTATCTTAACCCAAACCAGTCTAGGACCGCACGGTTTGATCTTCTAAAATCAAGCATGTGACACTATGCTTAGAGTTTTCAAGCTTAACAAACATCCAGTCAGGATATGTCTTGGCTTATGGACCAGGTTCTGGTGGCCAGAATGAACCTATCATTAAGCCCCTTTAGGCATGGTAGGAGCAAGGTTTTGGAGCTTTAAATAATCATTATTTTTCTTAAAACATCCTACTCACTAATCTCCACGAATAAAAAATCATATTTGTTGATAATTCAGTAAAAACTGGATTGCAAGAAAAGCACAGATTTAAAAATTGTAAAATAACTTGTTAAAATAAAATATCATATTATAAAAATAAAACTACTGAATAAATCGTTAAAAGAAGTCTTACAAAAATAAATCCAAAACCGTGCAAGAAGAAAATAAAACTTATTCTAAATCCGAATAAAATCTTGAGATATCAACTCCTCTAGATTTATCTTTTGTTTGTCCTCAAACAAAAAGAGAAAGAAAAGAACCTCAAAAGAAAAGATTTAGAAACGTGAAATTTCAAACCAAGGAAGGAATGCAAGTCCTAAAAATGATTATCTTCATGTTATCAAACAAATATTATTTTTTACTTTACCATAAACATTCAGTCTCACCAATCTATGGAACTAACACAATAAATTCAAAGCATCTCCTTACAACATTAGCAAGTATTTTGGTGGAGTCTCATTTAGAAGAAATCAATCAAATCTCGATCGGTCTAAGGGCGAGAGGGCCTGAGTAAGGTAAAAAAGGTGTTTCTTTTGGCTTTAAAACATCTTAGGTGACTATCACTCAAAAATATTATGCTTGACATTGTGTAAAATAGCTCAAACAAAGAAAAATTCATGCATATAAGGGATTCGTCTCTATTTTCTACCCACTAAGTCACAAATCCTAAAACAACATTTTCGTTCACTCAAAACTCCCAAAATGCTCCAAATAAAAGAAAAATGTAAATATGTACAAAGTGATGGGTGATACATGGCAGGACTCCGATATGGTGGACTCATCAGAGGACAGAGATATGAAAGGGTTGTAGGAGGTTGGAGATTGCAGGGCCTTCTTTTGTAGGCTGGTTACCTCGGATTAGGGATGCTGAGCTTTGCATCGGGTTGGCATCCTAATTTTTGGCGCATGTCTTTGATGTCCTTCTTCAGCCTGCATATGACCTTGTCAAAATTCTCGATGTTCCGCTCATGGTAGTAGCAGACCGATTGGAGGAGACCTATGTGCTTGTTAGCTGCTTGCACTAGGTAGCTCGCCAATGGTTCACTGTAAGGAGTGAACTGATACCTTTCATCACAATAGGTGGGTTCGTCAACCGCATTGGATGGCTCTGCTCATTCCTTCCTTGTTCTACCAGCAGCTACATCAGCCTTGTCCTTGTTGACTTTCCAAAACAGAGTTGGGACCGGTCCTTTGCAGCTGTGTACAATTCTGAGATATACGGGAGGAAGATAACATTCTTCCTCTGAGACATGTCCCTGAGAGCAGTAAGCAGGTGCAGGATCTTCTCTGTTCTAGACTCCTCTTGGTGGAAGCGGTAAACATATTTGTCGTCCACCATTCCTCCTAAAAACCATAAATTAGGGAGGGCCATCTCATCAGTTGTTGGTGTTTGATCTCAGAAGTAAAGGGGATTTTAAGCTCAAAGAATATTAAGGTGATGATTCCCCCGACACTGATTTGATTAAGTTGGTTTCGTCCAGATATCATTGCTTTCTCCTAGAATAGCACCAGCCTTATCGCCAAAACCATTTCCATATTCATGGGTGACCCGTCTCCTTCCACCAGTTTGTTGTTGAGGCAAGTCGTGAGGAATGGTTAAACCCTATGGTGAGCAATACCATCTCTATCTCGTTGATGGTACGGTCTTTGTGCAGTTGTAGATATTGTAAGCGTGAAATTTGTGCATTGTATAAGTCTTTTCGACTGCAAAATACCAAATAATCTTTTTTGTAGTACTTGGGGAGTCAATCCAAACCTGGTACCTATCAAGCACGTAAAATGAAAATTTCTATTTAATTTAGGCTAATAAGATATTATGGGTTGGTAATCTGGTGTCATTAAACTAAAAGGCAGTAAAGAAAAATAATTAAATCAAATTATAGCAAAAGGAAATAAAAGCGTTTAGGTTTGTTTGTTTCTAAGTTTAAAAGTACCATTCGGAATTGAGTAATTGGTCGAGATCGGTAGACAACCCGTAAAAGGAAGCCGCTAGGCATCAAGCCCTATTATCTTACACCTAGGGAGGGTGGCCGTTGTTGGGTTTTTCTCAATGAGAGTCGCAAGGAGTTTGCTGCTCGTTGGTAGTGGAATGCTGACTAACCGTCTCCGTCCCCCTATGATGAGAAAAAGCTTTCCGAGTGGACGAGGACCGATCTTCTCTTTCTTTAGTCTTGCTCGTCTTATGGCAGGCATTAGCCTTTGCGGATTCCTTAATCCGCGGGACAGCTGTCTCGGCACATGTCAATCCTTATGTCCCCAGCGAGCAGGTCAAGGTACTCTATGTTGCTGCTTGCCTTTATCTTCCAGACTGCCAAGCAAGCTTGTTTTCTATGTTATTGATAAATCGCTATTTCCCCCAAACCGCTAGTTTTCATACGACTCAGAACTTCTCACGTTGTTCTGTCTCCAAACAGAGAGCTCATAGGCCTTATTCTTTGGATAAAAGTAGCGACGAGCCGACTACTACGACCACATGCGCATTTAGCGCAGTGGCTTGTCACTTCGTACCTTGACCATCTTCCGAAGTTCTAAATAATCTACTGATCAAACGCTGTAGGGGCGGACTGCTCTACATTCAGCCACGCCACAGTGACCCCCCCGAAGCGATCTGCCTCATTGCAGGACGAAATCCGGCAGCCAATTGCTGGCTCTGAATAACCAGCCCAGCAAGAAGTTCAATTCTTCCATAACATAACGGGGCGGGGTTGCGCGCGAGCCGAGTGACGTAGATGCACAAGAGTACTTCGCGCCACAACCATTTCTTTTTTATACGTTCTACGGACCGATGCCTGCTGCTTCATCTGGTAGAAAAGAATCATAGATATGCCGGTCATTAGAAGGAAGAACCACCATAAAAAGATTCCTCGTGTATCATCTGTAGCAAAACTATGAACGGGAGCTAGCAATCCGGACCGTATTGAAAAGGTTCCTGAGACACAGCATGGAAAAGTCACAATATTAAGAAACGAGGTCCAAGAATGAAGAAGGGGTAAAATTACAGAATGAATACGAGCTGTGGCTAATACCCGAGGCATAAAAGAAGCATTTTCTACGGGATCCCGAAACCACCAGCCACCCCGACCTAATTCATGATAAGCCCACCAACTTCCTGGCAAGATGCCTACGGTTAAAAACCACCAACATGTCAAGATCCAAATTCGAATTGGTTCCTGGTCCTGATCAGAGACCACTGTGTTCGCGCCGGCGGTCCAACAAAGAGGCGAAGTAGTGGTCTCTTTCTTTCCATTACGAACGACACGCTTCGCCTGCTCCCTCCCCGTGTCCACTAGCGCTCCTGCCCAGAGCAAAGAAACTACCTTTTTCGTAGATGAATTAGGTTCAAGTTGATGTTTTTCACAACTCTTTCATAACATGAAGTAGATCTTATGTCCGGGCAGTTCAAAATTCTCTGCAGTGACCTGACAGAGAGAAAGGCTGTACGCGAATCGGGGCTAAAGGCGGCCCACTTAATGGCTTCCCTTTGTTGTTCCAAAATGGAGGACGAAAGGTAGCCATCGCTACGTAGAGCGTCCTGTAGCTTCACTTCAATATCAAATTGAAGATCCGGTATTCAAAAGTCTTCCTTGGTTCCACCCTCACATTCATGAAAGAGATTGCCGAAAAGGGCTTTATGCAAGCAGAAAAACGACCTTTTTGACAATTCACAAGTTGTAGCTTGACCCCGGTTCGGGACTTCCCAAGTCACTCCTATAAAGATCCCCGGTTCTACCTCCTTCTGCAAGAGTGATCTATCCCGTCAATCCCACCCGCGAGCTATACATTCTAACCTTCTTTGCCTAGCAAGATACGTCTAGTTCTCCCTCCGCTTGCCTATCTCGGTAGGAAATTTGAACAGTCTCCGATTTCAAAGGAGTTCCTCGGCAAGAGCTATACCTTCAGGAACCGGAGCAATAACTGCTATAAAGGAAGGCGTTATAGGACAGAGGTGGCGATGAAGATCATGGAATCATAACAGCACAGAAAGCTCCAAACTACTTCCGCTTGAGGTTGGTCGTAGATGAACCCAATAGATTGACTATCTTCAAAAGTAGCCGCTAGAGCTATTAACTATCGGTATTACAGAAGAAGCTAAAGAAGAGCTCTGATAAAAATAGAATGAAGAGTAAGATCAAAGCTCCCGGGGATCAAATCTCCTAGGTAGGTGTGGCTCGTTGAGACCTGAAGGTTCCCGTCGGCCAAGGGCGGAAGAGGAGCATGCTTTTCTTCGTCGTCAGCTAGCGGGCGCAAGGAGAGTGGGACCTTCTCCGATAGTCTCTTTCATCATAATATGTGAAGGCTTTCCCGCTCGATGCTTTCTTAATGTCATAGTTTATATCAAGATGAAAGGGAAAGACAATAAGAAAGATTCAAAGGTTTTTTTTTACCTAGATAGTCCTTTATTTTATGTAGTAGACTTTCTCGAGGAACGCCAGTCTCTCGACTGAGAGGAACGCCTGGTAGGTGGTGAAGGACGAGAAAGATACCTGGACGGAGATGTGAATTAGATATAAACCTTCTCATCACTAAATCGATCAAGTACTTACCTGAGAGTGAGAGAGGTCATATTAGTATTCTCTGTATATTCTCATAGTGACTTTGAAAGCACTCTAAGTCCCGTGCGACTAAGAATAAGAAGAGGTGACAATTAAGACGACCTTTAGGGAATAAACATAAAAATTAAGACGACCTTTAGCTTTAGGGAATAAACATAAAAATACTCATAACAATTAAGACGAACCGGTAGGAATAATAAATAAAAAATACGAAAAATGAAAAAACAAAATGATAGTCTTTATGACAAAAAAAGGTCAATCCTATACCTTAAATAGGATCAATAGAACTACGAAGGTGTCTTATGAGAATTGGAGGATGATCAATAGCACTACGAAGGTGTTTTATGAGAATTGGAGGATGATCAATAGCACCACGAAGGTGTCTTATGAGAATTGGAGGATCAATAGCAGGAAGGGGTCTTCACAGAGTACGAACGTTAATTGGAAAAACATGAGTAGGGGGTCTGTTATTAGAACAATGTCGGGGAATAGCGGGTATCAGAAGAAAGATATCATAAGTCGATTTTTGAATAATGTATACAAAGATATAGAGGTATTAGTCAGAGAAAAGAAAATCACTCATAATAGTAAGATTTTACTTTTATTGAATGAGCGCAAGAATAGAGATAATTCGGATCAAGATTTATATAATTTACAGTCGGATATTGAAAATATGTCAAGTGATTTTGATGAATATAATATATTTAATGAGACACCTAACTTAATTAAAAAAATTATAGGAAAAGATCTTATAAACGCTAAAGATTATTTATATAATAAACTACCAGAAGATATTTATAATAATACAATACATTGTTTTGGTCAATACACGTTAGAGGCTATCATTATATATGTTATAGGAATGTTGTTCAACAGTATTCAAATGACCTCGATTGTTAGGGTATCTACATTGATAGACAAGCTAGATACACAAGTTCGAACACAGGCTATTATAATCTATAATAATAATAAGGAAACTAGTTCGAAAAATGAAAGTAGTTTGAAAGGTGATATCAAGCATAAATATAAAATAGGTACTCTCTTACTCGAGTTCATGATTGAAAGAAAATTGATTTATATTGAGAACATTACAGCAGATGATAAGAAAGCTGTAGTGAAAAAGACTGGAAAGGGTTATAGAGAATCCAATTTATTTGCTGTATGTGATTTTGATTTAAGTCTTATACCTATTAAAATGAATCTTCCAATGGTTTGCAAGCCAATGGATTGGAAACACATAACGAAGACTATCGACAATTATATAGATCCTTTTTCAGATGATAAGCCTTTACTCTTATCAGATATGGTAGGCGGTTACTTAAGCTGTCCTTCCTTTGACATATATAATAGTTTTATAGGATTATCAAAATCTAATAATATTAGTCTGTTATCAACCCGTAACATAACAAATTTTAATATCAAAATCAATAAATCAAGTTATAAGGAAATATGCAACATATTAAATGGGCTTCAGAAACAAGGATTTAAGATAAACTCTAAAATGTTGGATTTTATTAAGAGAAATAGGGAAGCTTTAAAAAAAAAAGGTCTTCTTATGCCAGAAACACTAGTAGACGTGAATCTGAAAGAAGCCTACGATCTTTTGAGGAATTCTTATGTTAATAATCAAGATATTAAAGAAGTGTGTACCCTTAGTGTTCTATTAAAGGAATTAGCAGTTAGTGTTCAGAAAGCTAGGTATGAAGATTTCATAATCAGGATAGCGTCCGCATATGAGGATTATGTCTTTTATATGCCAGCCTTTTTGGACTTCCGTGGTAGAATCTACCGCTCAGGTATCTTGCATTTTCATGAGCGTGATTTAGCTAGAAGTTTGATAGTCTTTGCCTCAGGAAGCACCCAGTCGGATGAGGACATAATATCCACTTCAGCAGCCTTTAAGTATAAGAAATTCTCTCGATATGATGAAGCTCTTTTCTGGTATAAGGAAAACCAGAGTGAGATCTATGCTTCTGATGAAAGTTTAATTAACTTCGCTTCGGATGCTAGAGATCAATATCAATTCATAGCCAAGGTACTGTGTTCCAAAGTTCAAGATGGGGAACCAATAACTCAAGATGCAGCTGCCAGTGCTTATCAGATCATGAGTTATTTTTTACTTAACGAAGAAATGGCTAGGAGAACGGGCCGTAAGCACGAGACGACATTAACCATCTCAAGATACGATGGAATCATTGTATAAAAGCTATAAACAATCCTTGTAATTTTCCTTTAAATATATTGAAGTAGAGAAGCATGAACAAAAACTAAAGTGAAAATAAATTAAAGTGCAAATAAAGTAAAATGCAACTAAAACAAAATACGAAAAGTAAAAAAGTGCAAGTATTAAATTAAACGAAAAGAGTAATGACTACTAAAGCGAAACTAGAAACTAAAATTTAAACTAAGTGGAGTTTTCTTTGGTATCGGAGTCATCTCTTTTGAGATCTCCCTCTCTTCTCTGATCTCTGATCCGATCTCCTGTTTAATCTTCTCTTTTTATAAAGTACAACAGTGATATTTATGCAGATAGTCAAGGTAAAAGGGGTTAGTCTTAGCTTGGCACCGCTTCATCATATATGATAAATCATTATCACTCCTCGACGGGTTGGTAAATCGTCGCACCAAACTTCTTTCCTTGTTTTTTATTACTCTCCCATTTTTGTCTTTCCTTTCTTTGCTTTTTTTTTCTCTATTAATTTTCTTCTTTTTCTCTGAATATTATCCCTTTGATGCGCAATCTACCCCGATTCATGATTTCACACACAACTTTGCCTTTTTACTCCGGTTTAGCTTCATTTCTGGTTCTCGACACACGAACACCTTGGTATGCAATATGTATACCAAAAGCAGTCCTAAACACCCTAAAATGCATTCCAAATAGACTAAATATTATCCAAAAAACCAGAAAAATCTAAAGATATCAATTCTTCCATACTTGTCTTTTGCTTGTCCTCAAGGAAACCCATAATGGAAAGACATCAACTCACTAAAAGCAAAAAAAATTAAGACAGTAAGATACAAGGACACTAAGATAAAAGAAAATTTAAATATTAATATACTATTGCAGTATTGCTCATAAAATGATCCTCCTTTGTTAGATAAAACTAATACTCTTTTGTATTTTACCATGATCATCACATTCTCAGCTATTTATGGAGGCAATAGAATCAAGTTAAGAACAATCCCTTAAATTTATTGGCAGGTATTTAGAGTGCATTTTCGCTTAGGGGAGATCAATACAATATATTCTCGATCGGCTGAGGGTGAAAAGGAAAAGGGCTAAGTATATCTGTACCTTTATGGGGTTAGTGCTTGTGGTGTATATATCTAAAAATAGTATGCTTGACACTATTCAAAAATAGTCTAAGCAAAGAAAAATTGATGCATACAAGAGATTCATCTTCATTCTAAATCCTAGTTCTACCCTTTTCGTCCTATTTTTCTAATTCTAAAGGCCTTTTTAAATTTGGGTAATTAGATCTTGTAAGGCTTGTACACACATTCTCCAACTCTGTATAAGTTTTATCCTTATAGTGCATGGTACCATCTGTCTTTTCTTTGATGATCTCTATCTTGGTAATTACACAACATTCTTGGGTGGTTTCCTTGCTTCTTAGTTCTTTTTCTTTTTCTTTGATAGCGTCCTTCAAATATTTGTTCCAGCTGGGTACCATCCAGAATGTGTCGATCAAGGGTAAGGTAATCTTGGCTTCGAACAATTGCCTTTCAAACAGAGCTTTGTACTTAGCCTATAGTTATTTCTTGAATATCCCTAAGAAGGGTAATTTTGGCTCTTATTCATGGTTAGCGACCTTAGGTTGATTTCAACTTTAGCAAATTCCGAACATTTGTCCTCTGTCTGGTTGTATTTTTCGAGATTTATTACCACCTCCTGACCTGCTCCTGAAACATCCTATTTTAGGGTTCGAGTTGGCAATTCTTTTCCATTTTATAAAGAGATAGCGTGCACATACTCCTTAAGGTTGGTTTCTGGTTTCCCAGAAGTGTACATCTCATTTATCTTGATGTTGATGTTGATGGCATTCTTGTCTTGTCCGCCTATCATTTATTTCACAATGATTGTGTATTGTCTTCACGGGTGGTGTTGAGAGGTTTTTGGTGAGGGCTGGTTTGATAAGACGAGAAATTTTTGGCTGGGTAGTAGGGTTTGGTGTATTAGTTGCTAGGTGGTTGGTATCTAGGTGAAAAGGTGTTTTAGGTTGCTGCATCGGGTTGGAAACCCTTTGTGTTTGGATTTTTGGGATTGAAGGAGTTGGTGTTGGATTGTTGGGTGGGCTGTTTTTATGGTTAGAAGTATTGGTCATATGGATTCTCGACGTTGGTGCTCTGATAAGAGATTTTATTGTTTCTGTAGTTTTTGTTGTAGTCAGAGTTGTAGCCTTTGTTAAATCATTGTGCACTAATATAGTTGAGCTCCGCAGTCTCGTCAGATTTTAAGTTGGTGTTCTCATCGGGGATGTACTCTGGTTCACTGAGAAAGTTAACCTGACTGTTGGAATGAAGAAGAAATGATGAATGATGAAAGCCTTTAATTCTTGTATAAAGGTGTGAGTTGTCTAGATCAAAGGAGAGTGTCTAAGGATTGTTTGTGTTCTAGTGTTATGTTATCCTTGTAGTCATTCATGTACAAGGCAATCCTTGTATCCAAACAAGCCTAGACTAGATTAGTATAAATAATTTTCTCCCTTCTCATTTGTAACCTAGAAAATATTATTCTCATTCTCTTAATAAAATCATTTTTCTCTCTAAATCTCTCTAAATCCCTCATTCTTTCATTCTACAAATCTCTTAATCTCATATTTTTTCATTGTATCAGAGCCAGGTTACATCAAATCTGGGTAAAATTCATCAGTAAATCTTTGAATCAAGAAGAAATCTTCTTCATCTCAATCTGTTCTTCAGTTCTATTTCGTCCGTCATCTTGGATCACAACTTCAGGCCAAACCACGACAGCTTTTGATGATCTTCTTTTTCTGGATTGTTCTTCGGAAAGTTCTGAAGCCACGCCAATTTTATTTGCATCATTTGGTCACGGGAATTGAAAGATACGAATTTTCTTGTATCGGACCTCCGCGAGTACCTCTGCCGCAAATCTCCGTGTTCCTCTGATAATTCCGTCATCAAATCTTCATCAAATCATGATTTTCCAAATCCTAAACTCAAGCCCTTCGAGTCTAGTTTCTTTTTAAAAAAAGCAGAACTCAATTTTCTTATGTTTGAAGGAATTTCTTGAAGTGTTTCTCAAAGACATCAGAAATTGCCTCTCATAAGAATCTGGTGATAAAATTCTAATCCTTTCTCAGTTTTCTTTAAATATTTGAATCTGAAAAGTTACATATGTATCTTGTGAGGGTCTCCACGAAATTTGGTTTCAATCTGACAGGTTTAAGTCTTCAAGATTGATTTTCTTGATTTCCTTATTAATCTTTGAAATTTTGAAAAATGAGGGAATCTTGAATTTTTAAGATTGGTTTATTAATAAAATTCGAAAATTGTAGTGAATCTTTATTGTTGGTAAAGATAAGGACTTTTATTAGTTAATCTTGTTGGTTGGAGTTGGTTGAGTCTAGTTGCAGGGGTTGTTGAAGTCGGTTGAAGGTTGTTGAAGTTGGTTGTTGAAGTTGCTTGTAATAACGCGCATGTGCTTACCTTGGCGTGTCCATGTCCTTGGTGTTGAAGTTGGTTGTAATAACGCGCCTATGCTTATGCTCCTTTCTTTTTGGCGTGCCTGTGTACCGTGTCCGTGTGTACTTACTTCAACTCGGTAACACGGCCCACTGTCTACTAGTCACGCAATACACCCATCCCGACCAACAGCTCACGTCCCGACCAACTACTCACGTCCCGACCAGCTATCTCGTTCCGACCGAGCAAGAACCATCTTTTGACGATTTTTAAGCATGGAAATTCAAGCTACATTTAGAGCTCCAGTTATTGTACATGGAGCAAATTACTTCTTGTGGTCTGGGACCAAGAAAACCACATTAAGTGGTAAAGGCCTTTGGAACCACATTTCAACCAATGGCCTTGAAGAAAATAAAGTGACTGAAGTTAGTGAGGCTGTGGCTGATCGAGCTAAATGGTATCAAGAATACCAGTTGGTACTATCTATACTTCAAAACTCGCTTGCTAGTGAACGCTTAGAAGCTATTCTTTTTGTGAGAATGCTAAGGAACTTTGGGACACTTTGGAAAAGGTGTATGGAAACACCACTAACCTCTTAAGAATTTTTGAGGTAAAAAAGGCTTTGAATGAATTGAAGCAGGAGAATACAGATTTCACAAATCACTATGGCTCATTTAGAGAATTGTGGACTGAGCTAGAGATGCTAAGACCATCCACCATTGACCCAATTGTTCTCCTTGAAAGGAAAGAACAAGATAAGGTGTTTGGATTAATATTAACTCTTAGTACTACTTACTCAGATCTTATTAAGCATATTCTCAGGTCTGATAAGCTTTCCAGCTTGGAAGATGTTTGTGCTCAAATCCAAAAGGAGCAAGGATCTCATGGACTGTTTGGCAACAAGGCTGAATTGGTGGCTGCACACAAGAGCTTTTTCAAATCAGCAACAACAAATGAATCTAGGAAGAGTAGACAAACTTGTGACCATTGCAAAAGGAGTGGCCATACAAAGAAGGAGTGTTGGGTACTCCATCCTGAGCTGAAGTCAAGCTGGGCTCCTCGGCCACAACAACCCACAGCCAGCCACACGCAACTGCAAGCTCACGGCCATGGCATGTACCAACCGCCGGTTCCTTCAATAGCGTGTAGCAGCTCAATTATTTACTCAGCCTCAACTAGTGTCATGTCTCCAGCATCTGAATTTGTGATAAAATCAGATCTAGAAGCTCTTCTCAAAGCAATTAAGGATGGTAATGTGTTGGGTAAAATTTTTCATGCTTCTTTTCAAACTTCTTTCACTCCTAATGGCTCTAAATCATTGGTTGTTGATTCTGGTGCTTCTCACCATATGATTAGTTATCTAGGATTGCTAGAGAATATAGAACCTGACTTAGGTAATGTTGTCATTGCTAATGGAATTAAAGTACCAATTAGAGGCATAGGAAAAATTAAGTTGTTTGATAAAGAATCTAAAGCTTTTTACATGCCTTCTTTTACTTATAATTTGCTTTCAGTTAAAAGAGCTACTACTGATTTAAATTGTCAAGTTATCTTTGGTCCTAATGATTTTTACTTTTAGGATATTGAGACTTGTAGAAGATTTGGACTAGGAACCACAAAAGATGACTTGTATGTGCTTGAAGACATGACTAAGGCTAGTGGGCTAGAAGCGGCTGTTAATGCTAGCTCTTTTAGTAATGATTCTGATCTTTGGCATGCTAGATTACGAAATCCTCATCCTAGAGCACTTGAACTGATTGTTGCTGGTTTTAAAATGCCAAAGGATATGTGTGATTCTTGTATACTTTGAAAGCATTGCAAAACAGTTGTTGAAAAATCTTTGCATAATTATGATAATTGTTTTGAGTTGGTGCATTCTGATGTTTGGACATCTCCATTCCCATCTAGAGAAAACCATAAGTATTTTGTGACATTTATTGATGAAAATTCTAAATATACTTTGGTTTGCTTATTTCTAAAGATAGAGCATTTGATGCATCTTTAAATTTTCAAGCATATGACACTAATCAATACAATGCAAAATGCTTTAGAACATATATTGGAGGATAATACACTAGAACCAGACTCCAAAAACACTTGGCCATGCATGGCATTGAACATCAAACCAGCTGTCCTTACACTCCACAGCAAAAAGGAGTAGCTGAAAGGAAGAATAGACATTTGATGGAAGTTGTGAGAACAATGATACAATGATGTTCCACATGAAAATTCATAAAAGATTTTGGGGGGATGCTGTTGTAGCTGAATGCTACTTGATTAATAGGACTCCTACAAAAGTCCTAGATGACTTGTATCCATTTGAGGTATTAACCAAAACTAGACCTAATATTGACCACTTAAGAGTTTTTGGTTGTGTTTGTTTTGTATTAGTTCCAAGGGAGCAAATGAACAAGTTGGACCCAAAGAGTACTAAAGCTATGTTCATTGGGTATTCCTCTACCCAGAAAGGATACAAATGTTATGATCCAGAGACTAGAAGAGTCTTGGTATCCAGAAATGTCAAATTCCAACAATCCAAAGGTTTCTATGAAGAAGGAACTTGGGATCAATTGAAGGACATCTCCACAACAATATCAGACCAAGCTGAGAATTTGAGGAGGCTCTTTGAGAGCATTGGTATAGTTTCACGTCATGATCAGCAGCCCATGGCCACGGCTCCTCAGCCTGTACCAGCCGTGTCCAGTCCCAGCCAGTCAGCCGCGGCACATCCAACCGAGCCTTGGCTATTTACCCCGTCCGGCCCTTCCATCCATCTGCAGCATGGTACCTTCAGCTCTCCTGGCCTTCCTCCTCTTGAACATGGGGGGGGGGAGAGAGACATCTACTCATGTCCAACAAGACTCAGTAGAAAATGAATCAATTCTAGTCTCAGCTTCCAAAAGATCAAGAGTTGTACCCACTCTTATTGAAGCTTTAGGTGAAGAGGAGGATCCTATCCAAGAAGTTCCACCTACAGTCCTAAGAAGGAGCACAAGACAAAGAAAACCACCAGTGTTCTACAATGGGAATGTTGTGGTTCATCATGATCAGGGAGTTTGTAATATTGCTTACTTACCTACTAATCATGTTGCTTTCAGTATTAGTCTTGATAAGGAACAGATTCCAAATACACATGAGGTCAAAAACCGTGATAGGGAAAGAGTTTAAAACAGATTTTTGAGAAAAAGAAGAAGACAAAGAGGAGGATTTCAGTTTTGTCTTTAAAATTTTTTTATTGAATTAACAAAAAAACAGTTGAGAAAGGTGAAGGGTTAAAAAAAAAGTGAGGGGACTGTGTGTGACTCCGGTTTAACCTAATAGTATAACAAATTAGGTTAAACCAGTTTGCACCTGGTTAACTTTCTTGGGATTGAGACAGTTACGCTACGGGTTGGTAATCTGTTGTCCCAAGCGTTTGATTCTTTTTCCCTTTATTTTCTACTCTCTTTTTTTATTTGGTCATGGGTACTCTCGCTTTTTTTTTTGTCATGGCTTCTATGTCTGCTCTTTTGATGAATTCTGACTGAGTTGCCACTGTTGCTGCTGGTGTAGACTGATGGTTCATCATCTGAGCCGGATTGTATTGAACTAAAGAGGAGGAAGAGCCATCTTAAAAAGAAGCGGCAGCAGCTTGGGACTGATTAGAGCTCACATTTTTATTGCTCTTTGGCCTGTCCATGAAATGGCGTGGCTTGAGGTGAGGGTATAAGATCCAGCATTCTTTCTTTGAGTGGCCAGTCTTCTTACAATACTCACACACTTGTCTCTTCTAATCTTCAGATTTGTAGAAGACATTATGTGCAAGAGGTAGAACTTCTTTGTTTCCAAACAGTCCTTGAGAGCCTTGTTCCCTTTGAATTTTAGAACACACATCCTCCAGAATTGGCAGCTTATCCTCCCTATGTATATGCTTTATCAAATCAGTGTATGTAGACTTAAGAGTCATCAGAAGCCCAAATATCTTATCTTGTTCTCTTCCTTCATTGAGAGTAATAGGATCAATGATGGCTGGCCTAAGCATGTCTAACTCAGCCCACAAGGCTCTAAATGTTTCATAGTGTTTTGTGAACTCCAATTCTTCTTGTTTGAGGTCATTCAAAGACTTCTTAACTTCAAAGATCCTCATAAGGTTGGAAGTATTCCCATCGACATTCTTGAGAGTCTCCCACAGATCTTTGGCATTTTCAACAGAGATCCTTTAAGAGAGTTCTGCAAAATATCGAGAACAAGCTGGTTTTCTTGAAACCATTTCACCAACATGTCCCCCTCCTCCTTGTCTTGATCGCTGTCAGCTTTCCCTTCCATAGTCATTAATGGCGCCTTGCTTATCAGAACATGCTTCCAGAGACACTTGCTGCATAAGGTGGTCTTCATTGTCCTTGAACACAGGAGATAGTTCACTCCTTTCAAAATCACTGGAGCTGGCATGTTTTTGCTAAACTCTATGATGTATCTTGTAGAAGACCTTTAAAAAAAAACTTTAAAAAACGCCTTCCACAACAGATTAACTCCTTTGGAACCTCTTATTCACCTTTCAGATCAACCCTTCAGACCAAGAACAATCTCCGAATCAACAGATATTCAGACAACAAGAACCAACCTCTCAAAGAAAATAGAGCACACGTGCCAACTGCTTACTAAGGGCGAGTGAGCCTTGGTCAGTAACTACTCCAACCGCTTTCTAACCACTTGCCAACAGTTATACCAGCTTTATACTTCCAAGATAAGAATGATTCAGTAAGCCAAAGCTGTTTAAACTGCCTAACCAACTCAAAAACAAACTTTCCCTCCAATTTTTCAAGAAACCAGATTTTTAACCATTTTCAAGAAAACCTTTATTGAAGCCTAAAATGTTTTAGATTGAGCTGAAACTTCTTGAAACACTCTAAAAGAACCTTATCTAACTTCGTAACATCCAAGATTTGAAAGAAATCAAGAATAGATACGATTTTTGTTACCAACACCCCAAAGGAGTCGAAAACAGACACGTCGAGGTAGATTAATCAAGAAAGCTTCAATACGTGGAAAAGGGCAATGCGGACCTCCTGACATTAACTAGACTTGTTCTACTTGAGATTAAGATTTTTAATTGCTCGATTTGATTAATTTTTGAAGACGTTATTCTTGTTTCAATGGTGGATATTCCCGATGAATGCGATCGCAACGCTGACGAGAATAACATTGGATTCTGATCTGCAAATGAGATGACCGGTGCAGGAATGATCAGAAACTCTATCCTAAAGATCCTTTTGTTATAATGTGGAAGAAAGACTCGTGATCTCGACGGAATTTGTGAAGCAACACCTTGTTCTTGTTGGCGGGTCCGGTTTGGAGAGTATGGTGAAAGAATCAAAGAAGAATCAAATTTCTGGAGAATTAAAATGAAAGATTGATGTAAAATTTCTCTGATACCATGAAATAATAAGATAAAAAGAGATTTAGAGATTGAAAGAATGAAAAGATTGAGAGCTTAAGAGATTGGACGATTTTGAGAGAGAATGAGATTTTTATTAGAAAGAGATTATAATCTCTTGCTTACAAAGAGTCCTATTTATACTAGTCTAGTCTAGGTTAGTTTGGCTACAAGGATAAACTAATACATGTTTGGATACAAGGATAGCCTAATACATTTAGACAAACACTCTTTTCCTTTTAAACACTTAGGCGCCATTCTTCTCTTTTATTTCTTCTTCACTTCAACACTACTGACTAGAGATTGATAACCTAAACCCACACAAAACCTTAGCTTATCAAATAACTCTACAGCTCGGTCTCGTATGATATATGAGTTAAAACTCTACATTTGACTCTCTTAAAAAACTCCACTAACTGAATTCTGAAGCTTGACTTTTCTGAAAAAATAACTACTCGAAAATATATGTACAACAAAACATACTACAATACTTATTCTCGACAAAAAACTAAGACAAGTCAGTGATAAGTATATTTTTCAACAATTAGTGACATTGTAGTACCTAAGATATCAATCCACTTGTGGTTTATTCAAACACAGGAATACAAGTTTTCACTAAATTTAGGGGAAATTAGGCTGATAATGGTGTGGTAACCGATTGTCGAGTTACATATTTGAACTAAATACGAATTCAGCAACAGATAATAAATAGCAGAACTATATTAATTAATTTATAGTAGAAATAAATTAAAAGTATGAAATTTGTTCTATGAATGTTTAGATATGAATGAGTATTTGGGTTTAGGTAATTGGAAAGATGTTTTAAGGATTTCATTTTCTCATGTTTATAAGCTCATTAAGTTCACTCCACTGGTGAAAGAACCCCGATTTATATTTAGTCCACTTTCATGGTAAAAACCACTTCATTAGACATCCAATCAAACATCAAACTTCCATTTTGAGACTTGTTAGGTAATGAAAATTAAGATTGTATTCTTTCCAAATAGCTAAACAACCCTAGGTCAACTCCCGTTGAGAATGTTTAGCAAAGCCTGTGCTTAGAGTTTTCAAGCTTAATAAGAATCTGGTAAGAATATGTTTGGGCTTATGAACTAGGTTCAGGTGGCCAGAATTAACCTATCAGTAAGCCCTTTAGGCATGGTAGGAGCAAGGATTTGGAGCTTTAAATAATCATCATTTTTCTTAACCTAACAAAGAAATATAAGGAACTACTCACTAGTCTTCCCGAATAAAAAATCATATTTGTTGGTGATTCAATAAACACTGGATTGCAAGAAAAACACAGATTTGACAATTGTAAAATAACTTGTTAAAATAAAATAACATATTATAAAAATAAAACTACTGAATAAATCCTTAAAAGAAATCTTACAAAAATAAATCCAAAAGCGTGCAAGAAGAAAATAAAACCTATTCTAAATTCGAGTAAAATCTTTAGATATCAACTCCTCCAGATTTATCTTTTGTTTGTCCTCAAACAAATAAAGAAAGAAAAGAACCTCGAAAGGAAAGATTTGGAAACGTGAAATGTCAAACCAAGGAAGGAATGCAAGTCCTAAAAATGGTTAACTTCATGTTATCAAACAAATATTATTTTTTACTTTACCATAGCCATTCAGTCTCACCAATCTATGGAACTAATACAATCAAATTCAAAGCATCTCCTTACATACATTATCAAGTATTTTGGTGGAGTCTCATTTAGAAGAAATCAATCAAATCTCGATCGGTCTAAGGGCGAGTGAGCCTGAGTAAAGTAAAAAAGGTGTTTCTTTTGGTTTTAAAACATCTTAGGTCACTATCACTCAAAAATAGTATGTTTGACATAGTGTAAAATAACTCAAACAAAGAAAAATTCATCGATATAAGGGATTCATCTCTATTTTCTACCCACTAAGTCAAATCCTAAAACAACATTTTCATTCACTCAAAAATCCCAAAATGCTCCAAATAAAAGAAAAATGTAAATATGTACAAAGTGATGGGTGATACATGGCAGGACTCCGATTTTGTGGACTCATCAGAGGACAGAGATATGAATGGATTGCAGGAGGTTGGAGATTGCAGGGCCTTCTTTTGTGGGCTGGCTGCCTCGGATTACGGACGCTGAGCTTTGAATCGGGTTGGCATCCTTCTTCAGCCCGCATATGACCTTGCCAAAATTCTCGATGTTCCGTTCATGGTAGTAGCAGACCGATTGGAGGAGACCTATGTGCTTGTGAGCTGCTTGCACTAGGTAGCTCGCCAATGGTTCACTGTAAGGAGTGAACCGATACCTTTCATCACAATAGGTGGGTTCGTCAACCGCATTGGATGGCTCTGCTCATTCCTTCCTTGTTCTACCAGCAGCTACATCAGCCTTGTCTTTGTTGACTTTCCAAAACAGAGTTGCGACCGGTCCTTTGCGGCTGTGTACAATTCTGAGCTAGACGGGAGGAAGATAACATTCTTCCTCCGAGTCATGTCCCTAAGAGAATTATGCAGGTGCAGGATCTTCTCTGTTATAGACTCCTCTTGGTGGAAGCGGTAAACATAGTTTTCGTCCACCATTCCTCCTAAAAACCATGAATTAGAGAGGGCCATCTCATCAGTTGTTGGTGTTTGAGCTCGGCAGTAAAGGGGATTTTAACCTTCAAGAGTATTAAGGTGATGATTCCCCCGACACTGATTTGATTAAGTTGGTTTCGTCCAGATATCATTGCTTTCTCCTAGAATTGCATCAGCCTTATCGCCAAAACCATTTCCATATTCATGGGTGACCCGTCTTCTTCCACCAGTTTGTTGTTGAGGCAAGTCGTGAGGAATGGTTTAACCCCATGGTGAGCAATACTATCTCTATCTCGTTGACGGTACGGGCTTTGTGCAGTTGTAGATTGTGTAAGCGTGAAATTTATGCATAGTAGGAGAGTCTTTTCGACCGTAAAATACAAAATAATCTTTTTGTAGTACTTGGGGTATCAATCCAAACCTGGTACCTATCAAGCACGTAAAATACAAGTTTCTATTTAATTTATGCTAATAATATATTATGGGTTGGTAGTCTGGTGTCATTAAACTAAAAGGCAGTAAATAAAAATAATTAAATCAAATTAAAGCAAAAGGAAATAAAAGCGTTTAGGTTTGTTTGTTTCTAAGTTTAAAAGTAGCATTCAGAATTGGGTAATTGGTCTAATGTTTCTAGAGAATATATGTTGAACTAAAGTTTACAAGCTTATTATTCTCAATCATGGTAGAAGAATGACTCATGTTCATGCTGATCCACTTTTGTGATAGAAACCACTTCAATGAACACCTAGTATCTACAAATGTCTTTGGATACTAGGCAGCCAATGAGCATTAAGATCATATTCTTACTATTTGTAGCGCGGTAACCCATCATCAACTTTCGTTGAGGCAGATTTTGAACCTTACATGTGCTGAGAGTGTTCAAGTGTACAACCGTCAAATCAAGGATCCCTTTTGCCTTATCATTTAATTTCGGGCCGTAAGCACGAACCGACATTAAACATCTCAAGATATGATGGAATCATTGAATAAAAACTATAAACAATCCTTGTAATTTTCCTTAAAACATATATTGAAGTAGAGAAGCATGAACAAAAACTAAAGTGCAAATAAATTAAAGTTCAAATAAAGTAAAATGCAATTAAAACAAAATACAAAAAGTAAAATAGTGCAAGTATTAAATTAAACGAAAAGAGTAAAGACTACTAAAGCAAAAATAAAAACTAAAATTTAAACTAAGTGGAGTTTTCTTTGGTATCGGAGTCATCTCTCTCGAGATCTCCCTCTCTTCTCTGATCTCTGATCCGATCTCCTGTTCAATCTTCTCATTTTCTAAAGTACAACGGTGATATTTATGCAGATAGGCAAGGTAAAAGGGGTTAGCTTTCGCTTGGCACTGCTTCATCATTTATGGTAAATCGTTATCACTCCTCGACGGGTTGGAAAACCATCGCACAAAACTTCTTTCCTTGTTTTTTATTTCTATCCCGATTTCCTCTTTCGTTTCTTTGCTTCTTTTTTTCTCTCCCAATTTTCTTCCTTTTCTGATATTATCCCCTTGATGCGCAATCTCCCCCGATTCATGATTTCACACACAACTTTGTATTTTACTCCGGTTTAGCTTCATTTTTGGTTCTCAACACATGAACACCTCAAAATGCAATATGTATACCAAAGGCAGTCCTAAACACCCTAAAATGCATTCCAAACAGACTAAATCCTATCCAAAAAACTAGTAAAATCTAAAGATATTAATTCTTCCAGACTTGCGTTTTGCTTGTCAAGCAAACCCATAATGGAAAGACATTGACTCACTAAACACAAAAAGAATTAAGACAGTAAGATACTAGGACACTAAGATTAAAGAAAATTTAAATATTAATATACTATTGCATTGTTGCTCATAAAACGACTGTCCTTCGTTAGATAGAACGAATACTCTTTCGTATTTACAATGATCATCACATTCTCAGCTATTTATGGAGGTAATAGAATCAAGTTAAGAAGAATCCCTTAAATTTATTGGCAGGTATTTAGAGTACGCTTTCGCTTAGGGGAGATCGATACAATATATTCTCAATTGGCTGAGAGTGAAAAGGAAAAGGGCTAAATGTATGTGTACCTTTATGGGGTTAGTTCTTGAGGTGTATATCTCTCAAAAATAGTACGCTTGACACTATTCAAAAATAGTCCAAGCAAAAAAAAAAAATAATGCATACAAGAGACTCATATTCATTCATATCTCAATGAGTTATGGATCCTAGTTTTACCCATTTTGTCCTATTTTTCTAATTCTAAAAGCCTTTTTAAATGTGTGTAGCTAGATCCTGTAAGGCTTGTACACACATTCTCCAACTCTGTATAAGCTTTATCCTTATGTGCACGTTACCGTCTGTCTTGTCATTGATGATCTCTATCTTGGTAATTATGCAGCATTTTTGGGTTGTTTCCTTGCTTCTTAGTTGTTTTTCTTTTTCTTTGATAGCGTCCTTCAAATACTTGCTCCAGTTGGGTATCATCCAGAATGTGTCGATACAGGATAAGGAATAATTGCTTTTCAAACAGAGCTTTGTACTTAGCCTATATTTATTTCTTGAATATCCCTAAGAAGAATAATTTTGGCTCTTATTTATAGTTAGCGACCTTAGGTTGATCTCAACTTTCGCAAATTCTGAACGTTTGTCCTCTGTCTGGTTATCTTTTTTAAGATTTATTACCACCTCCAGACCTGCTCCTGAAACATCCTATTTTAGGGTTTGAGTTGGCAATTCTTTTCCATTTTATAAAGAGATAGCGTGTGCATACTCCTTAAGGTTGGTTTCTGGTTTCCCGGAAGTGTAGATCTCATTTATCTTGATGTTGATGTTGATGGCACTCTTGTTTTCTCCGTCTATCATTTATTTCAGAATTGTTGTGAATTTTTCTTCACGTGTGGTGTTGAGAGGTTGTTGGTGAGGGCTGGTTTGATAAGACGATAAATTGTTTGCTGGGTAGTACGGTTTGGTGTAGCTGTTGCTAGGTGATTGGTATCTAGGTGAAAATGTTTTTTAGGTTGGCGCACCGGGTTGGAAACCCTTTGTGTTTGGATTTTTGGTATTGAAGGAGTTGGTGTTGGATTGTTGGGTGGGCTGTTTTCATGGTTAGAAGTATTTTTCATATGGATCCTCGAATTTGGTGCTCCCATAAGAGATTTTATTGTTTTTGTAGTTTTTTTATAGTCGGAGTTGTAGCCTTTGTTGAATCTTTGTCCACTGATATAGTTGAACTCCGCAGTCTTGTTAGATTTTAAGTCGGTGTTTTCATCGGGGATGTACTCTGGTTCACTAAAAAAGTTAACCTGACGTCTTCTGGCATGGAGAAATCTATCCGGTTTTTCATTGAGCTCTTTGATTTTGCTTTTTGTTATTGAGTCCTGCTCTGAGTTTTCTAGTGGAGTGCGATCATATACTTCTCCATAATTCCCATCATTTGTAGCAAGGTTTTCAACAAGTTGCAGTCCTGTGTATGCGTCTTGACCTAAGAAGTTTTTCGTTTTAAACAGTATGGAGGAGCATTCTGATTTTAGATAGTACTCCTATGTAGTGTGTTGAGTAGTCAGTCACGCGAGAAACCATGATACGAGCTCAGAGCTATGTACCCTTTAAAGCGTTCCTATGCTACACTGAAAGTTTCAGTTGAGTGTTGGGTAAATCCAGAGATTTCATAGCGCAGACTTGCAGTGCGTGTAGTTAAGAGGAATTTTGTTAAGAACATTTTCGTGCAGTCGTTCCATGTTGTAATGGTGTTTGGAGAAAGGTTCTTCTGCCAGATATGTGCCTTGTTTCAGAAGGAAAAGGGGAAACAAGCAAACCTAGAATGCAAGACATCGACTTGCTAAACAAAAAAGTTAAGAAACTAAGATACTAGGACACTAAGACAAAAGAAAATTTAAATATTAATACACTATTGCACTATTTCTCATAAACAGCTGTCTTTTGTTAGATAGAACAAATACTCTTTTGTACTTTAACATGGTCATCACGTTCTTAGCTATCTATGGAACCAACATAATCAAGTCAAGAATAATCTTTACATTCATTAGCAGGTATTTAGAGTGTGCTCTCATTTAGGGGTGATCAATCCATTCTCGATTGGTTGACGGTGAAAAGGAAAATGGTTATGTATAGGTTTGGTTTTTGGGGTTAGTTCTTTTGTGGTGGCTATCTCTCAAAATAGTATGCTTGATATTATGCAAAATAGCTTAAGTAATGAAAAATTGATGCATAGGGGACTCATCTTCACTCATATCTCATTGATTCCTGAATACTAGTACTACCCATTTCATCTTACTTTTTTTAATCCCAAAGGTCTTTCTGAACTTGGTTATTTAAATCCTATTACTCTCGTTTTCTTTTGTTTGCTCCCTTTCTTTAATATATGTATGTATATAATTATTATTTAGGAGATTCTTTTTCCTAAAGCCTTATGTCACTAGGATATTTCATTTATTCTCTTTACTTGTAGGTTCAGTTTCCCATTTTGTTTACTGCGGGTTACTAACTTGTTCCCAAACTTTCATTTTTCTCACTTCTTTCCTTCTCTTCTCTTCTTTTTTTTTCTTCGGGTTACTAACCGTTTTCAATCTCTCCCCCCTTCTTAGAACTACTAATCCTTTTTTGTTCCCCTACCTAAGTGACATTGCTCCAAAAAAATCATCTCATTGATCTAACTATCTATGAAGATGAGATCTCTTGTTGTTGCGTGTCTTTGAACATTTTGCACATGTACCACATTTCACAAAAAGACCTCACTCAAAGAAAACTGTTTCGGTTTAAAGGATTGTTGAGGTGTAGAGTGCGATACTATTCAGTTTTAAGAGAGTGGTAAAATGGATGGAAAAAAAACAAGTTGAAAATAAAAACCACGACAAAAGCATATCAAACCCCTAGGCAAGAAAACTAATAACTAAATTAGGTTCAAGTTCATGTGATTATTTATAAATAGACTAAGTGAGCTCCAAAACTAATGGCTTTTCAAAAGTGAGAATTTACAAACATGGTGTTTCTGTTATTTCAACATTTTCAAAAGTGACAAACAATTATAAAAGAGCAAAGTGTTATCCTAACCTAATGCATAAAATTCTAATAATGTAATTCTTTTTATGACTCTATTCTAACACTTAATAAAAATTCAAACACGACTCAATAAATGAAAACGAAGTTAGGAACATGATCCCTTACCTAGATTTACTTCACATCGTCTCAATGCAAATGAAAAAATGGTAAGGATCAAAACAGACAAAAGAAAAAACTAATGCAATAAAGTATATACAGAGAGGTGGTTGTTTACATATGAAGAGGCATCGTCATTGGACAGATCGATAGACAGTTTGCTTTCTTTGGAGAACATTTGCTTGGTCCAACCCCAGAGTGGCAAATCATGTTCTGGCTTATGCCCTTGATCTCCTGTGTGAGTTTTTGAACTGCTTGTTTGATCTTTGTTATGTTCCACCGTTGATAGCGATAAAAGGACTAGAGTAAGTTAATGTGCTCGTGAGATTCTCACATTGGGCAGTTTTTATCGGATTGGGTAGGGTGTGAAGTGATATCATTTGGATCCGTGTGGGCACACCTCTGCTGCCCCGGATGGTTCTCCCAGTTCCTGTTCAGCGCTGCCATTAGTCGTGTATCTATTATCTGTTTGGAATGGCATTAGCGGTGGTCTGTCAACATGGTATGTCGAGCGAGGTGTATCAAAGGAGACGTTTGGTCTTCGTGTGATGTCCGTGTAGTTGCTCAGTGAGATAAGTATTCGCCCGGTGGAAGTATCGTCTTTACAGAAGTAATAAGGGTACTTGCCATTCACCATTCCATCCAAAATTCCAGAGTTGGTAAGAGCCATATCGTTAAGTAAGTGGTGGTATATTGAGGACATCGTGTTTGAAATTCTCATTTCCAGAAGAATAGATGTGATAATCCCCAACTTTGAGTTGCAGCAGCCTTCTCTGTATTACGTCCTCTCGCAGTTGGATAATATGTCGCACTACTACATACGTCATAGTCACCGTATAGCCATTTCCTGCTACTGGTTCATTGTTGATGCATGTTCGGAGAAATGGCTAGATCCCTTAAGTCTGCAAAATCATCTCTGTTTTTGTGACCTTTTGGGGAGTCTATTCTGCAGAAGAGTATGGGGCGAGGAATTCATGGGTATATCTGATTGATGGGTGTTGGATCACGGAGGATTCATGCTCACCTGGATGATAGATTTTGCTTGAGATGTTAGCCCAAACAGCTTCAATGTTTGTGAACCCAAAATCGTTCAGTGATTTATTTGTTCCTTGTTGTAGTCAAAAAAGAGAACTGAGTTTGTCTAATCCGATGTGGTAATGTGTACTGTGCGCTGAAAAGTGTATATACCCCTGGACAGCTGTGTTACTCGGTGACAGGCTGGGGTAGTGCAGTGTGATGCCCTACTCCCATTGTTGCAAAGATGTTGTGGACGTCATCATAAATCTCCATGTTTCGGAGGATGGCCTGGTCCGGAACTATTGTTTGCAAGAATGGGAGGCTCATCAGAGCTTCTAAGTAATCCTTGGTTGTGGGGGTAGTAGTGTGGGCCGTCCTGCCCGTTCCTTGTATCCTTGTAGTTCTTCTGTTCTCCTCCCTTTATGCGAGTGACCTGCTTATATCTCTATTTTTAACCTGGAATCACAACTATTTAAATTTGTGTTAGTCTCTGGGTGTTGAAGAAGAGGTTTCACTCTCCTCTCAAGGTTAAAGAGAAAGTATTCAACATGCAAGCATGATAGAAGTTTATTATGCCTTAAACAAACGATTCTCTACTATATGGACAACCTACTACAGATTACCAATTTCGAAAAGAAAACAGTTGTGCCGAGGTTTTTAAATTAAGAACAGTCTAACAACACATGACTTTATATCTTGAAGCTGAGTCAAAATTAGGCAAACAGAGATCAAAAACCGTGATAGGGAAAGAGTTGAAAATAGATTTTTGAGAAAAAGAAGACAAAGAAAGGATTTCAGTTTTGCTCTCTAAAATTTTTTTATGGAATTGAAAAATATAAACAGTTGAGAGAGGTGAAGGGTTAAAAAGAAAGTGAGGGGACTGCATGTGATTCCAGTTTATCCTAATAGTATAACAAATTAGGTTAAACCAGTTTGCATCCGGTTAACTTACCTGGGATTGGGACAGTTACGCTACAGGTTTGTAATTTGTTGTCCGAAGCGGTTGATTCTTTTTCCCTTTATTTTATATTGTTTTTTTTATTTGGTCATGGGTACTCTCGCTATTTCCTTGTCAATTTGCATATCTACTTTTTGTGAAGTAAAAAAAAATATGAAAGCCTAAATAAAAAATAAACAAACTAAATAGATAAAAAGGATAATCATGAGAATGCCTTCCAAGAGCACTTGTTTAATGTCTCAAACTCAACATTGTGTTATCTTTTTTAAAGGCGGATTGTATTGCAAAAGAGAGCATTTGCTCCTTTCCTAAAGCATGGTATGTGTTGTATGGTTCAAGCTTTTGTCCAGTATTAGTACATCGACCATCAATTTTGCTCCATGGTGACGTCGCTCCATGGTGACGTCGCTCCATAGAACTGCACTTTCTTTATTTCAAACGGGCCAAGCCATTGGTATTTTTGCTTGTCATGCAAAGTCCTTATGCTTTTATTTGAAAGTATTTGTTCTTCTCCTGGTTTGAGATTTCATTTTGTTTTTTCTAGCACCTTTTGCTTATTCCATTTATCACCCGGATCATCTTGTCATGTATTCACATTCTTTAGGTTGTGCGGTAGCATGAAGCGTACAGTGTGTAAAGACAATGATTATCCCAGTAGTAGTTATTGATGTCTCTGAAAAATTTCTTCTTTTGCATTCAGGTTTGGAGGTTTCCTTCCATATCCTAAATAATTCACGAAATCAGTATACTAAGGGGGTTTCTCTTCTACATACTTCAATGCCTCTAGCTCCTTGCCTATGTGACTACAAGGTGTGTAACTATGTAGTACCATCAAACACTCTTCAAGAAACGAGTCATCCAAGGGTAATTCAACATCATTGTCCAGCCTGGATAGATAATTTGTCACTTCATTCTCTATTCCCTTCTTATTTTTTATCTCCAAGTGAAACTCTTAAAGTAAGTGGATCCATCTCAAAAGTCTTAGCTTATAATCCTTTTTAGCCAGAAGGTGTCTCAATGCAGCGTGGTCAGTGTGCATAAACAAATTAGAGCCTCCTTAATATTATCGAAACTTCTCAAACGTACAAACAATTGCTAGGAGCTCATTCTCAGTTGTTGCATACTTCACTTGCGTTTATCTAAAATGCGACTTCCATAATATATAACATGAAGCTTTTTATCCTTCCTCTGCCCCAAAACTGCACCTACTGCAAATTCACTTGCATCACACATTATCTCAAAAGGAATATTTCAATCACGTGTGTGCACAACAAGAGCATTCACCAGCTCTTTTTGATCATTTTAAAAGTTTTCAAGCAGTTTTCATTAAATTCAAAGTTTGTTTATTTGCAGAGCAGCTGCATCAAAGGTCTTGTAAACTTGGAGAATTCTTGAATGAACCATCTGTAAAAGTTGGCATGGCCAAGAAAGGTTCACACACCTTTAACCATTGTTGGAGGTTCCAGACCCATGATGACCTTCACCTTAGCCTTATCCACCTCAATCCCTTTTTCTGATATCTTGTGTCCAAGAAAGATTCTTTTTTTCACCATGAAGTCGCAGTTTTCCCATTTGAGGACCATGTTTATTTCCTCATATCGTTCGAGTGCCCTTCATAGGTTAGATAAACAATAAGTAAAAGTATCCTTTTAAATAGAGAAATCATCCATGAATACTTCTACTAAATTTTCAATCAAGTCAGAAAAATGGAAAGCATGCATCTTTGAAATATAGCATGTGCATTGAAAAGACCAAATGGCATGCGCCTGTATGCAAAAAAACCATAGGGGCATGTGAAAATTATCTTTTCCTGATCCTTGGATGATTGGAATTTGAAACAAACCTGAATAGCTATCTAAGAATCAATAGTAAAAATGGATTGCTAACCGTTCTAACATTTTCTAATGAATAGGAGTGACAATGGTATTTTCTAGTAGATGTATTATGTTTTCTGTAGTCTGTGCACATTTTATGCCCAATTATAGTCCTTATAGGGATTAATTTGTCTTTATCATTTTTCACTTATGTCACTGTTTCTTTATTAGGAACTAGATGCACATGGGATAACCATTTACTATCTGAAATAGGATAAATTAGGCCAACATATAAGAGTTTTAATATTTCTTTCTTCACTACATCACATAAATTAGGATTTAACCTTTGTTGATGCTCAATAGAGGTCATTCATTCCTTTTCTTAGTATATCATATGCGTGCATAATGATGATAAAATACCTTTCATATCATCCAATGAATACCCTATAGCTTTCATATATTTCATAAGTTCAGCTAAGAGGGTTTTAGTCTCAGGTTCACACAATGCATCATTCACAATGACAGGGTATATAGAGTTTAGGCTTAAGAATACATTTCGGAGCCCCTTTGGAAGAGGTTTGAGTTCAATCTTTGGTGCTCCGAGCTTGCTACAGTCGTCATTCAGATCATCATGTCCTGTGGCAATGACTTCTGTTTGTGTATCCTCGGTTTTCATGGTAAAAGTCCTTGTTCCAATTCTAAAAACTCACTTCGCCATTTAACTTTCACGCGCATTCAACATCTTTTCATACACTTCACTTCAACATCCAACAACCCATACTCTCCTTATTTGACTGTTACAGCCTTGTGAAGGGAATCCTCAATGGCTAATTCTTCAAGGATTTTATATGCTAAAACATCAAGTTCTTCTATGTAGAAGAATTGCCCATTGATTTTTGGCTTTCTCATGATCTTATTGATGTTGAATTCGAGGACCTTGTTGCCAAATTGTAGGTCTATCTCTCCCTTCTTGAAATCTATAAGAGATCCCGCGGTGGCTAAGAACGGATAGCCAAGAATGAGGGGATCCTTAGGTTTTTCATACATGTCCAATACCAAAAAAATCTGTAGTAATTTCGAAGTTCCCAACCACAATATAAAGATATTATAGTAAGCCCACAGGACGCCTTACTGAGCAGTCGGCTAGGACAAGAGAAATTCAGAATTCCTTGAATTTTTGGAACCCTAGTTTCTTGGCGATGGACAGTAGCTCTAAGTTAACGATTGATCCTAGATAACAGAGATATCTTAAGAATGTGAGTGGTCCTAACGCACACAATAATTTGTACTTACATGAATCATCAATCTTCTTCTTGATAATCTGTTTCTGAATTATTATGTTACATTCATGAGTTAAACTCTTTCTCCTTTTTCCTGTCGGCATCTTTTAGATATTTATTCCACTTAGGCACCATCCAGAATGCTCCTATCAATGGTAGCCTCACCTTTACTTCTGACATTTGCTTGTTGAATAAAGTTGTCCTTTTCCAGCAATTCTTTCTTGAATCTCCCTACAAAAGGGAATTTTAGCTCATAAGGAGGTGGAACAAAAACAGCTTGATGGTGGTTTGGGTTGGTAGCTTTTTGTCAACTTCAAACTTGTCGGTTTCTGGTTTGCTTTCTTCATTATTCTCTGTATCATCCTCAAGATTTATTGCCATCCCATCACCTAGACCTGAAATGTTTCATTTTAAGGTTGTAGATGGCAAGCTTCCACTTCTTAATGTGATAGCAATCACATACTGTTTGGGATTGGTCTCTGGTTTGCTCGGAAGTGTGCCCATTGGCTATTTGGAAGAAAAGGCTTCCGATGATCATACACATGCTGTAAGGTGCTCAATTTTGGAGTTCAGATCTTCGTATATGCTGTCCAATTTTGTATGTATCTCCTTCATCTTATTGATGATATCAACGACACTCTTGCTCTATTCGGCTACTACTTGCTTGATCATCTTTGTTATTTCATCTTCTCCGGTAGCAGGAGGAGCTTGTTGTTGAGGTGGGGTAGGGAGACAGGGTGGATTTGTGTTTGGTAAGTAGGGTTTATTTGGGTAATTAGCGTTGAGAAGATAACCATGGGGATAGATATTTTGGGTTGGGGCAATTGGTTGGTAACCCATTGTGAAAGTATTTTTCTTTTTCGGAGGGAAAGTGTTATGGCTAGTAATTTGGGTGGGTTGTTTTTAGGATGGATAGTGCTACTTGTGGGTTCTCTAAATTGGTCTTTCGGTAGGACATAGCACACTGCTTGTAGTTGGGATTGTATCTTTTGTTGAAACTGTTTTCACCACTATAGTCTGAGTACAAGTCGGTTGTGCTTGTGTGGGTGTATGTTGTTTTGGCGACAAAGCTAACTTGACATTATGTTGCTTGAAAAAACTTGATTAAGCTCGTCATTTAGTGTTTGGTTTTCTTTCTTCATGGCTGAGTCTTTCTCACTACCATCATGGGAGATGCGGTCATATATTTCTCCATAGTTCACATTACTTGTAGCTAAGTTCTCAACCAATCGCAAACCTCTTGCAGCATCTTGTCTAAGAAAATTTCCATTGGAAGCAGTGTTAATATGTATTCTGATCTTAGGCAGTGCACCTTTGTAAAGTGTGTTCAAAAATGATTCACAGGAGAAACTGTGATGGGATCATTGAGAGATGTAACGCTTGAAACGTCCCCTGGCTTCGCTGAAGCTTTCAGTAGATCGCTGTGCAAATACGGAGATGGAATTACACAACCTTGCTGATCGAGTTTTTGAAAAGAAAATGCTCAGGAACATTCACTTCGAATCACCCCACATCATAATGGTATTAGGAGGAATATTCTTCTCCCAGATCTTTGCTTTGTCGCCCAGGGAGAAGGGAAACACGCAAAGTTTTGATTCAGAGATGCCATTGAATTTCACTGTGGAATTGAATATATCGAACAGGTCCAAATGGTCAAAAGGTTCTTCCATTGGTAACCCGTGGAACTTGTTGCCTTGTACCATTCTTATTAGATTCACCTTGATCTCGAAATTGTTGTTCTTGGTTGGAGGTGGCGTTATTCTATTTCGGAGACCATGGATATTTGGTTATGAACCGCTGGTTGGATATGCTCGCCAAAATTGTGTGGTTGTTCATCATGCTCCCTGTTATTCACCGGAGGAGGTTCTGGTTGGTCCTCCAAATGTCTGATGTGTGCTTTATGTTCACGTGTTCTGTTTGTTGAACCTATACTGCAAAGGTACATACACTTTAAATCAAAGACAAGACAAAGATGAGATGTGATTAAAACTGCGTATTATCACATATAAAGATTAGATCCTAATGATGAAAAATAATTAAAAGCGGCAACGACGCCAATTGATAAGTATGGTTTTTTTAACACTTTAGTGACATTGTAGTACTTAAGATATCAATCAACTATGGGGGTTTATTCAAGCATTAGGAATACAAGTTTTGACTCAATTTTGGCGAAATCAGGGTGATAATGGTTTAGTAACTGGTTGTTGAGTTGGACCTAAATTGAAAAAATTAAGTAAATACGAATTAGAAATTAAATAGATGATAAATAACAAAACTAGAATAAATAAGTTAAGCAAGAAAAAAACTAAAAGTATGAAATCAGTTTTATGAGTTCTTAGAGATGAATGAGCCTTTGGGCTTAGGTAATTGGATGGATGTTTTAATAGATTTCATTAAATCATGTTAATAAACTCATTAAGTTCAGCCCACTGGCG
Organism: Streptanthus diversifolius; assembly: GCA_039880935.1. Lineage (NCBI taxonomy): Eukaryota > Viridiplantae > Streptophyta > Magnoliopsida > Brassicales > Brassicaceae > Streptanthus > Streptanthus diversifolius. Next base: position 6,654,722 of record JAXGFM010000001.1, read on the forward strand.
TAAGAATCTTAATTTATAGTTTGTCCATTTTTATGGTAAAAAGTACTTCATTAGCCATCCAATCAAGCACCAAAATTTTATTTTGAGATTTGATGGGTAATGAGAATTAAGACTATTTTCTTTTTAAATAGCTAAATAACCTGATGTCAACTCCCATTGAGCAGGTTTAACAATGCCCATACTTAAAGTGTTCAAGCACAACAAACATCCGGTCAGGGAATGTTTGGAGAGAAAGGATATGGAGCTTTAAACAATCATTGTTTTTCTTAAAACATCCTACCTACCTAATCCAAAATCTATAGGGAACTCACTAATCACTATGAATAGAGAAATCATATTTTGTTGATGATTCACTAAACATTGGATTGCAAGAAAAGTTAAGATTTAAGATTTGTAAAATAACTTATTAAATGAAAAGAACATATTATGAAACTAAAACTACTGAATAAATCTTTAAAATAAGTATTACAGAAATAAATCCAAAAGCATGCAAGAAAAATAAAACTGTCAAAACCTTTAAAATAAAGACGACTAGTATAAAGATATCAAAAGGTTGTCAATTGATGATTAACTAGGTCAAACATTAGTGTTTTAATAGGTAAATAAAGAAGGGGATGGGGTCAACCTTAGACAGCTGGCGTTGATTGGTCAAACTTATTAAGGTGTCAAATCATCTCTTTCTTTGCAATGGTTTAGCAACCCATTGTCGCTCCTCGCAGCTTTCCTCTATCTCTCTGATCTTCTCCATCTTCTTTGCAGTGTAACTCCAGCTTTTAATCCTCTTTCGCTATAATTTCCAGCAATTATCACACCATCACCTGATAATACAACATGTATACAAAATGCAAATCTCAACACACTAATATGTAATTGAATTAGGAAATATGATGTGAAACTTAGTATAATTCCTAGTAAAATAATGAGATATCACTCAGTCACCTAAAACATCCTAGACCACCTCACTTCTCTCAGGAGAAGTTTGGAATTTTTCGGCGAATACGACAAGCTAAAAATTTTAGCCACTTAGTCCGACGTACAAATTATCACAACCTCATCATTAACGCATTAACGCATACAAAACTGACGAGCTAGGGAGCTAACTGTTGGGATGAAAATCCATACTCTCGAGATTTACAGGCAAAATTTTTTGAATATCACAAAACATCTATGATACTTATAATATTTTCTATATTTGAACAAAGGCAAAAGGTAAAGTATGTTTGAGAAGAGGGACAGGTAAATAAACGGCTCAGGTGCCATCTTAACCTTGGCACCGAGTCTTTTTACCTCATTTCCGAGCAAATAAAAGGGATGAACCCGAGCAGTTTGCATGCAACACCTCCCGAGCCAATGAGGGAAACAACATCCCAAGGTGATGTCCAACCCTCATCATCAAGATTATCGTTCATAGAAAACCCCCGAGCTGGCATGCGGATGAGCTCTCCAAGTTGTTGTGTCTGTCTCTCCCTGAGATGTTTCCAGTATGCTATGTTGTAAGCCTGTTCACCCGAGCTGTACGCTATCTTTTCGCTTGACGAAATTACAAGAGGCCGAGTGTAATACCCCGGTGTGTAGTATAATAGGTGGGAAAGTTTTAAAAGAATTGCTTTGGTTACCTATGTCACCAAAATGCACTTATTTTTTGGTCACTTGTCTAGAGAAAACTGTAGGATTAAGCGTGTTTTGGATGGAGTAGTTTAAGGATGGTTAACCTATTGGGAAGTGGTTTCCAGTATTGTTTGAGTGAGTTCTGTAAAATTATGAGATTAAGAGATTTGTAGAATGAGATAATGAGAGATTAGAGAGAATTAGAGAGAATAATGACTTTATTAAGAGAATGAGAATAATAGTTTCTAAGTTACAAATGAGAAGGAAGAGAGATATTTTTACTAATCTAGTTTAGGCTTGTTTGGATATAAGGATTGCCTTATACATGAATGGCTACAAGGATAACATAACACTAGAACACAAACAAGCCTTAGACACTCCCTTTTTAACTATGTAACACACGGCTATTATAAGAAAGCGTGAAGGGCTTTCTAAATTCATCATTTATTCTTCATTCCAACACTCCCCCTCAAGCTTAAGACATGAAGAATGTCTAAGCTTGCAACCATGAAGTATTACCTCATTAAAAATCTGAAGAAGAAAAATCCAATTGGGACAAAACCTTTTATAGGGAAAAAGAGTATAACACTCCATGTTGGGATCATTGGTTTGAAATGGTCATAAGGCCAAGCCTGGATAGATGGAGGCGCCATTCTTCAGAAATGTTGCCTTTGTGAATACATAAGCTAATTGGTCCTCACTCCTTGTATAGCAAGGCAAGTTGATACCTTTCCCAATTGCTTCTCTTACTTTGTGGCAGTCTACTTCTATATGCTTGGTCCTTTCATGGAATACAGAGTTGGAGGCTATGTGTATGGCAGCCTGATTGTCACAATGGATGGTGATAGGGTCTTCATACTTCACGGCCAGGTCTTCCAAAAGTTGCTTTAGCCAAATGCATTCAGTTGTAAGCTTCCTCATTGCTCTATATTCTGATTCTGCACTAGAGCATGATAACACTTTTTGCTTCTTGGTTTTCCAAGTCACAAGGTTCCCTCCTATGAAAGTACAATAGTCAGTTGTACTTCTCCTATCCTCCCTATCTCCTGCCCAATCTGCATCACAATAACCAACCACATTTGTGTTGTTATTGCAACTCATCCATATACCTTGTTCATGTGTGCCCTTTAGATATCTCAAAATCCGCATAGCCACCTCCCAATGTCTCATCTTTGGACCTTGCATGTTTTGAGATACCTGATTTACAACAAAACATAAATCTGGTCTTGTGATGGTTAGATAAATAAGCTTACCAACCACTTTCCTATAGAACTTAGGATCATGAAAATCAATTTCCTCCTCTAGTTCCCCCTTAGTTGCGATTTTATAATCTTCTTCTAAGGGTGTTTTGGCTGGTTTATCTTCCATCATACCTGTAGAGGTTAGTAAATTTACAACATACTTTCTTTGAGATAAAAAGAGACCTTCCTTGAACCTACACACTTCAAAGACACTCTTTAAGTAATCTTTAGTAGATGCAATACCAACACTATCACTACCAGATATGATTATATCATCTACATAAATAAGAATTACCACAATACCTTCCTTTCTTTTTAGTGTAAAAAGAGTATGTTCAACTTCAGATCTTTTGAAGCCTCTATCCATTAATGTTACACTTATCTTGTGGTACCAAGCTCTTGGAGATTGTTTAAGGCCATAGATAGCCTTCCTCGGCCTAAGAGTATTGCCGCTTCCAACCTCCTCCTCTAGACCTGGTGGTGGTGACATGTATACCTCTTCTTCTAGCTCACCTTGCAAGAAGCATTCTTAACATCCATTTGCCATAACTCTCACTCAAGGTTAGTAGCAAGTGAAAGAACTAAATTAACAGAATGAAGCTTAGCTACAGATGCAAAGGTATCCCTATAATCCTCACCATATGTCTGAGTAAAACCCCTAGCCACCAATCTAGCTTTATATTTATCAATTTCACCATTGGTTTTGTATTTAATGGTAAAAATCCATTTAGAACTTACAGCCCTTTTTCCTTTTGGTAGAGTAGCTGAAGCATAAGTATCATTCATTTCCATGGCTTGTCTCTCAGCTATAATAGCTTCCCTCCATTCCTTCTTGGTCATAGCTTCTTCATATGTCTTTGGATCAAGACTAGAAATGAAGGCAACATGATTAGTAGGTAAGTGAGCAATATTACAAACTCTCTGATCATGATGAGTAACAATATTCCCATTGTAGAACACTGGTGGTTTCCTTTGTCTTGTGCTCCTTCTTAGGACAGTAGGTGGAGCCTCTTGAATAGGATCCTCCTCTTCACCTAAAACTTCAATAGGAGTAGGCACTTCTCTTGATCTTTTGGAAGCTGAGACCAAAATTGATACTTCTCCTGCTGAGTCTTGTTGGACATGAGTAGATGTCTCTCCCCCCCCATGTTCAAGAGGAGGAAGGCCAGGAGAACTGAAGGCACCAGGCTGCGGTTGGTGGAATGGTCGCATGGTGTAGATGGTCGTGGATCAGATGGTGTGGTCGCGGCTGGTTGGCTAGGACCGGTCATGGCTGGACCAGGTGACGCATGAGGAGCCGTGGCTGGGGACTGCTGAGCCTGAGGGGATACAATACCAATGCTTTCCAAGAGCCTCCTCAAGTTCTCAGCTTGGTCTGATCTTGTTGATGAGATGTCCTTAAATTGATCACAAGTTCCTTCTTCATAGAAATCTTTTGCTTCTTGGAACTTAACATCTCTGGATACCAAAACTCTTCTAGTCTCTGGGTCATAACATTTGTATCCTTTCTGAGTAGAAAAATACCCAATGAACATAGCTTTATTACTCTTTGGATCCAGCTTATTCCTTTGCTCCCTTGGAACTAATACAAAACAAACATAACAAAAAACTCTCAAATGATTAATATTGGGTCTAGTTTTGTTTAGTACCTCAAATGGAGACAAGTCATCTAAGACTTTTGTAGGAGTCCTATTAATCAAGTAGCATGCAGCTACAAGAGCATCCCCCCCAAAATCTCTTGGGAACTTTCATGTGGAACATCATTATTCTCACTACTTCCATCAAATGTCTATTCTTCCTTTCAGCCACTCAATTTTGTTGTGGAGTGTAAGGACAGCTGGTTTGATGTTCAATGTCATGTTGGCTAAATATTTTTGAAGTCTGGTGCTAGTGTATTCTCCTCCATTATCTGTTCTAAAGTATTTAATACTTACATTGTATTGTTTAGTAACATATGCTTGAAAATTTAAAAATGCATCAAATTATCTATCTTTAGAGCTATGTAAAGTAACCCAAGTATAATTGGATTTTTCATCAATAAATGTCACAAAATACTTATGGTTTTCTCTAGATGGGAATGGAGATGTCCAAACATCAGAATGCACCAACTCAAAACAATTATCATAAGTATGCAAAGATTTTTCAAAAACAGTTTTGCAATGCTTTCCAAGTATACAAGAATCACACAAATCATTTGGTATTTTCAAACCAGAAACAACCAATTCAAGTGCTCTAGGATGAGGATGTCCTAATCTAGCATGCCAAAGATCAGAATCAGTACTAAATGAACTAGCTTGAAAGGTCATCTTTAACTCACTAACACTAGTCATGTTTTCAAGCACATACAAGTCATCTCTTGTGGTTCCTTGCCCAAATCTTCTACTAGTCTCAATATCCTGAAAATAGAAATCATTAGGACCAAATATAGTTTGACAATTTAAATCAGTAGTAGCTCTTTTAACTGAAAGCAAATTAGAAGTAAAGGAAGACATGTAAAAGACTTTAGATTCTTTATCAAACAAATTCAATTTTCCTATGCCTTTGATCGATACTTTAATTCAATCATTAATCATGTGATGAGAAGCACCAGAATCAACCACCAATGATTTAGGAGCATTAGGAGTAAAAGAAGTTTGGAAAGAAGCATGAAAAGTTTTAACCATCACATTGCTATCATTTATTGCCTTGATAAGAGCTTCTAAGTCTGATTTTGTCACAAATTCAGATGCTGGAGACATGGCACTAGTGGAAGCAGAGTGAAAAACTGAGCTGCTACCACACGCCTTTGAGGATGCGGTCACAAGGCCGTGAGCTTGAGTGAGGCTAGCCGTGGGTTGCTGTGGCTGAGAGGCCCAGGTTAGCTTCAGCTGAGGATGGAGTATACAGCACTCCTTCTTTGTATGGTCATTCCTCTTGAAATGGTCACATATTTGTCTCCTCTTCCTAGATACATTTGCTGGTTTGAATAAGCTTTTGTGTGCAGTTACTAATTCAGCCTTGTTGCCAAATAATCCATGAGATCTTGCTCCTTTTGGATTTGAGCACAAACATCTTCCAAGCTAGGAAGCTTATCAGACCTGAGAATATGCTTAATAAGATCTGAGTAAGAAGTATTAAGTGTTAATAGTAACCCAAACACCTTATCTTGTTCTTTCCTTTCAAGGAGAACAATTGGGTCAATGGAGGCTGACCTTAGCATTTCTAATTCAGCCCACAATACTCTAAATGAGCTATAATGCTTTATGAATTATGCATCCTCCTGCCTTAATTCATTCAAAGTCTTCTTCACTTCAAAAATTCTTAAAAGGTTAGTGGTGTTTCCATACACCTTTTGCAAAGTGTCCCAAAGATCATTTGCATTTTCACAAAATGAATAAGCCTCCAAAAGATCACTAGCAAGAGAATTTAGAAGTATAGAAAGTACCAGCTGGTCTTCTTGATACCATTTGGCTTGGGTAGCCACAGCCTCACTAACTTCAGCCAGTTCATTTTCTTCAAGGCCATTTGTAGAGATATGATTTCAAAGGCCTTTACCACCCAATGTGGTTTTCATGGTCCTAGACCATAATAGGTAATTTCCTCCATGGAGAATGACTGGAGCTCTGAAAGTGGCTTGACTTTCCATATTTTATAGGCTGAGTAGACTTGATACCACCTGGCCGGGTGACTGGACAGATGGTCGGGACAGGTCTGGTCGGGCGTGTGAGAGCTGGTCGGGCGCCTGGTCGGAAAGAGTGTGTATCACGCGAACACGAAGAGAACTCGGGCACGCGGTCACGTTGGTCTGGGATGGTCTGGTCTTGTCCTTGGTCCTTGCGTCCCGTGTTCCTGACAGATGGTCGAGCGCCTGGTCCTTCGTATGATCCATGGAACTAGCCAACGAACCGGTCTTGAACTTATCAAGCGATTGGATTCATGTCTCACAGGACGTGTCACGAACTGGTCATGTGAGCAACTCGTGTACTGGACTCACTTACTGGAACAAGAAGACTTTCCGGCGTGTACTGGACTCGAACAGAGCTGAAGGTGCGTGATAAATCTTCCAAAAACAACAAAGCTTGCAGTCCAAGTAAAATTAACAACCTATAACCAACTTCAACTACCTGCAACAACCTTAACCAACTCTTGCAACAAGCTTTAACAAACTACAACCACCTAATAACAGATCTTATCTTCTATTAATAGTAAAATAAAACCGATTTATGATTTATGATTTAATATCAATCCTAAAATTTCAAGATTCTATCTTTTAAAAGTATTCAAATATTAACAAGGAAATCAAGAAAATAAATCTTGAAGTCTTAAACCTATTAGATTGATGAAGAATCAACGTCGGAATGACCTGGGAAACACGGAAGTTCACAGCGGAGGCACTCGAGGAGGTCTGTTGCAAGAAAATTCGTAACTTTTGATTCCATGGGTCAAATGATGCAATTCAAATTGGCGTGGCTTCAGAAATCGACGATGTACAATCAAGAGAAAGCATATTGTCAAAAGTAGTCGTGGTTTGGCCGGAATTTGAGTTACAAGATGACGGTCGAGATAGAACAAGAAGAAGATTAAGAAGAAGATGATTTCTTTTTGTTTCAATGAATGAATGATGAATTTTACCCAGATTTGATGCAACCTGGCTCTGATACCATGAAAGATTATGAGATTAAGAGATTTTTAGAAAGAGAGAATGAAAGATTAGAGAAAATTAGAGAGAATAATGATTTTATTAAGAGAATAAGAATAATAGTTTCTAAGTTACAAATGAGAAGGAAGAGAGATATTTATACTAATCTAGTCTAGGCTTGTTTGGATACAAGGATAGCCGTATACATGAATGGCTACAAGGATAACATAACACTAGAACACAAACAAACCTTAGACACTCCCTTTTTAACTATGTAACACACGGCTATTATAAGAAAGCATGAAGGGTTTTCTAAATTCATCATTTCTTCTTCATTCCAACAAGTTCAAAGCACAGTGATAGATCATGTGGTGATTGCATGGACACTAAACCAATTCTTTCGAACCATCTGGTTAACGCACCGACTGTTGGATAGGGGTGGGCTGGCCCATGGGCCAAGTTAATGGACATGGGGGCCCATTGGCAATGGTGGTCGGGGCATTACAATTTGGTATCAGAGGAAAACCCAGATGAGTGTGAAGTTAAATAGGACTCACACCATTGTTGGTGACGGTCCATATATGCAACAAGGATTTTGCACTCAGTTACTGGGGGTGATTGTAATACCCTGGTTTGTAGTAGAATAGGTGGGAATAGTTTAAAATATTTTTCTTGGTTACCTATGTCACCAAAGTGCACTTATATTTTTGTCACTTGTCTAGAGAGAACTCCAGGGTTAAGCGTATTTGGGCTGGAGTAATTGAAAGATGGGTGACCTATCGGGAGATGGTTTTTAGTATTGTGTGATTGAGGCCAAAACACAGGAATAGATCACGTGGTGATAGCATGGACAGTAAACCAACATCATACACCTTTTTGTACTTAGGATTTTAGGCATCTTGGTTTTTTTGCTTACGAACTTTGTACGAAAATTCACGAATTATTTCGATCTTTTTTCTCGATTTTTCTATTTTCAGAAGTTTCAGAATCCTAATTTATTCCCTAATATACATTGTGACAAATTTTGGTTCCCACATTGTCTTAAAATGTGAACGATCATACTTCTAGCGCTAACAAATATATGCATGGAGATTTATGGAGCGGAGTAGGTTTTATACAATAATTGAGTTCAACTATGCTTATTGTGGATTTAAGACGAGATATCTTTTTACGGCCAAGTATCGAGAGGAGACTATTGAGAAACAAAATTGGGAAAAATGTTGTTTTACAGGAGAAATATACAACATAGACATCAGCAATTGTGTTGAATCATTAAATAGTATTTTTAAGGCCGTAAAGAAGTACTTTTTAATACACATGCTTGAAACAATCATTAAAAAAATTGATTGGTTTAATGAACATACAAAGTAGACCGTTTTTTGGATCTGTTGAACATAAACTGGTGCATTTAGTAGAGAACTATATGCACGGTACATGGACAGCTGCGGATAAATTAATTGTGATGGAGCTAAAAACTTTCAAGGTTGATTAAAATGACATCGATAGTGATGAGAAGCCTTTTTAGGGAACTTACTCTCAAGAAGCTGTAGTTGCAAGTTCTTCAATATTGAAAAGTATCCTTGTATGCACGCACTAGCAGCTTTCATTAAATTATTAAGGCATGGAGATAGAAGTCATGATATCTAAGTAAATAGGTCTGTGTATTGGCGTATTACAGGGAAACTTATGTATTGCCTGATAGGTTTGAGCAGAATGTCTCATAATACATAAAAAAACTGCAGATCATATCTCCAAATATTAAAAGAAAAAAAAAGAGAAAAAATAAGTAAAAATGTTTTCATCTTCACGGCGTCCAAGGAAAAAGACAAAAGGCAGTCAAGACAAATACTCTAATGGTTATAATTTGGAAATCGTCTTGCTGTTATGTTAACCTTTTGTTTTGTAAAACTATACATGATGGATTTGTTTTCTATGTTTTGAGGTTTGGAAAACTACGTAAAACTGGTATATTACTAGTAGAAGTTGTTAACTGAAAATAGTTTTTTAGAAAACCAAATGGTGCTTTTTAAAAGATAGTTACTCAACTACTAAATGATGTTTTAAAAATCACAAATAAAAGCTACAAACCAAAATTAAGTAGAAAAGGAGGAAATTTTATCACGTTGGTTATTATATAAAATATACACAATATAATCCTTGTACAGTTAGTCATTTTATAATTGATAATCAACTTAGGATGAAAAAGTTACATAAATCTAGTTTTAAAACATATTAATAAATAAAAATCAGAATAATATGTTTATCGATGTAAATCAACTATTAAACTACAAATAAGTAAAAGTTAAGGTAATACTAATTGAAAACAGACAAAAATACCATCAAAACTATAGGAATCAAGAGATTTATTTATTGAGGCGATTTGATGGTGACGAGGTGAGTGGGAGAATCGATGATCGATGGTCAATTGATACCAGTGGAGGGCCAAAATTTTGGGGATCGAGAAGAATTTTTGCATCTAGGAGTTGTGGCATATCGATTGAATTGATTGTATAACGGATTTTTGGCTTTGATTGTTGGTATAAAGGTGAAATGGATATGGATTAGGGTATTACTGGTACTGATTTGGGCATTTGTTTGCTGGATCAAAGGTTTAAGTTTTGGATTTTCGGAGGAGGGATCTCTCGACGGCAAAGATCTTTCGGGTTTTTTAATATAATATCATCAGTGTAACAGCAGCCTTCTTGGTTTGTCACAAGATTTTATCGATTTTATCATTTGTTTAATAAACAGGGATGCATGGTTAAAGATGAGAAATAGGGAATGTAATTATTTGTTACAAGAAAGGAATAACAGGCTGGGTTGTAAGTGGCAATGCATGAACCCATTTACAAGGAGGGCTTGTGTGTTTTTCTCTTTGGGTTTTGTAGTAGCAGGTGATGGACGTGGTTTGTTAAGTATTTGAACAAGATTTTTAAGCTTAATGCACAGATCGTTAGATTATTGAGAGGAAAATAATTAAGAGGGACCAAGGATGGAAGGCTACAAAGCTATAGTAATGTATGAATTCGCTTAACATAGGAAAGGAGAAAGGAGGTAGAGCGTAGAGCGTAGGGGTTACACGATATGGCTAGTGAGAAACACAACCTTATACATAAATGGAATTGAAATTGGAATGAGGACATGAAAGGTATTATGGTATTTTACCGGATTTTATAATTGTAACAATGGGATCCCTAGAATTAATTTTCCAGCGATCTGGTCGGAGCATTAATGGGTACAACGGATGTAATTTTTATGAGTTTTCATTTTAATATGGTTATATTTAATTAAAAATATAAAGTACATATGCAGATATTAAGTTGGAATTGTCAAGGACTATGTAGCAAGTAGACAATCTCTTATTTGAGAGAACTATGTTTTAGGAAAAAACCAGAAATTTTGTTTCTTTCTGAAACAAAACAAAATATTTCTTTTGTGCAGCAATTCCAATATCATTTTGGTTATGATCACCTCCATACGGTGGAGCCTAGAGGTACCAGTGGAGGTTTAGCATTCTTAAATAATAATACATATACTATTAATATTGTATATTCAAGTAATCTGATTATCGATATAAAAGCTATGGTACAAGGAATGAAGGTGTGTATATCATTTTTATATGGAGACCCTGTACAAAAATTAAGAGAACAGGTTTGAGAAATATTAACAAGATTTAGTTTGTCTAGGGATCAACTGTGGTTCATAATTGGCAACCTTAATGAGATCACGGGAAATCATGAAAAGGATGAAGGTCCATTACGACATGCATCGACATTTATCTCGTTCAATAATATGATAAACAATTGTGGATTAGTTGTCTTCCAATCTGTCGGGAATACATTTTCATGGAGGAGTATACAAAATGGACAAACAATTCGGTGTCAGCTAGATAGGGCACTAGCAAATGATGACTGGCATAACTTGTTTCCATTTTCATTTGTCGAGTATTTTGGTAAGGTGGGCTCTGACCATAGATCCATAATTGCTACAATTTAGGACAAAATATTAAAGAAAAGGAATTAGTTTAGATTTGATAAGAGGTGGATAGGAAAAGAAGGTTTAATGGAACGATACTAAAGGGATGGGACATGACATATGGCGATAACGAAGGAAGTGTAGTGGATAAAATAAGGAACTGTAGGCATGAACTATCAGTATGGAGGAAACAAAATTTACCCTACGGTAGAGAAAGTTTGAATGATTTACAAAAATCTCTAGAGGAAGTTCAGAATGATACTAGTAGGACGGAAGTCGAAGTCAGAGAAGTGGTCGACAAACTGAAGGAAACATATCGAGATGAGGAATTATTCTGGCAACAAAAAAGTAGAAATTTATGGCATAAAATGGGAGATCGAAATATGAAATTCTACCACTCCTTGACAAAACATAGGAGAGCTCAAAAAATGAATTGTTGGTTTGTATAATAATCAGGATGTCTGGGTGTCTAAAGACACAGAAGTGGAGAATGTGGCTGTTAATTATTTTCCGGATTTATTCACTTCAACTTCTCCAGAAGAGATCGAGGTTTTTTTTTTAGGAGGTCCCGATCTTAGTTACGGATCAGATAAATGAGAGGCTTACGGTATTAGCTACATAAGAAGAGGTATGGAAGGTTCTCTTTATGATGCACCCGGAAAAGGCACCAGAACCGGATGGTATTACAGCTATGTTTTATCAACAAGCATGGCCTATCATCAAGTGAGATCTTCTCAATTTGGTCAATAATTTTCTTAAGACTAGTTGTTTTGATCAAAGGTTAAATTGGACGAATATATATCTTATCCCTAAGATTGATCGTCCAAGTAGGATGACGGAATTGAGACTGATCAGTCTCTGCAATGTGGCCTACAAGATAATATCTAAGGTTTTATGTCAAAGGTTAAAAGAATTTCTTCCAGGTTTAATTTCGGAAACTCAGTCGGCATTTATCTCAGATAACATATTAATTGCCCAAGATATGTTTCATGGACTGCGGACGAATCGAGGTTGTCAAGGTAACTACATGGCTATAAAAACGGACATGAGTAAAGCTTATGATATTGTAGAATGGTCTTTCATACAGATACTCGTAGGTAAGATGGGATTCTCACCTTTATGGATTTCGTGGATGATGAGGTGCATATCATCAGTTATATATAGAGTTATGATTAATGGGAATTCAAGGGGAAGTATAATACTAGAGAGAGGACTCCGTCAGGGAGACCCCCTATCTCTTTATCTTTCTATACTAGTGACGGAAGCACTGATTGCAAATATCCGAAAAGCAGAGAAGGAAATAAAATAATAGGGTTAAAAATTGCAAGGTCAAGTCCGGCTATAACTCATCTCTTGTTTGCGGATGACAGATTATTGTTCTGTCAGACAAAAGAGAAGAGTGTCAAGATATACTGCAGATATTGAAAAATTATGAAGAGGTATCTGGACAGCAAATTAATTTTGATAAATCCTCATTAAATTTAACCATCGGGTTAATGAAGGGGTAAAAGAGGAGATGCAACAAGTTTTAGGGATTACTAAAGTGGGTGGAATGGGAACATACTTAGGAATATCGAAAAGTCTTGGCGGATCAAAAACTCAGGTTTTTGGATTTATTACTGAACGAGTACAAAACAAAGTGAATGGATAGACATTGAAATTCTTATCTAGAGGAGGGAAATAATTCCTGATAAAATCATTCCTAACAGTATTACCCACTTATGTAATGTCATGTTATAGATTGTCGAAATCAGTATGCAAAAAACTAACAGGTGCGATAGCCCAGTTATTGTGGAGTTCTATTGGGAACAATCATGGCATTAGTTGGATTGCAAAGAAAAAATTATGTTGTCCTAAAAACAAGGCGGTCTCGGATTTAGGAATATTGATTATTTTAACATGGTCTTTCTAGCAAAGCACCTATGGATATTATTCTCAAGAGTGTTTAAAAGTCGGTATTTTAGAAACACAGATCCAATTGGATCCAATAGGGATGTGACCTGGATTTGGCTTTGAGACAAGTAATGCATTTTACACATAATCGTTCCAAATATTTCTTCAAATGTGGCCAAAAGAAATGCTCAGCTACAATGCTCAAGGTTTTTTGACGCCAAAGTGTCCCATAAGCCCTTCACCATGATCTTCCCTAAGTATACGATCATGCATGGAATTTTGGGGAATGTACAGTCTTTTGTCTCGAAACATATGGTCTTCATGCTTTTAAAATGAAGTGATGGTGCCTCTTGCACATTGCTGGAAAATGTCTCCAAAATCTGGGTCGGATTTATACAGCTCCTTTATGTTCTCGAAACTAGCACCTTTTCCTCCATGGTGAAGATCAAGACATACCTCAGGGATAGGGCATCGACTAATATGTTCTATTTGCCCTTCTGGTACTTGATCACATAGGGAAATGTCTCTATAAACTATAAACACCGGGCATGCCTCTTCTTTAGGGTAGTTTGTCCTCTCAAATACTTGAGTGTCTTGTGATCTGTATTAATAACAAACTCCTTAGACAATAAATAATGATACCAATTTTGAAGATACATTACTAGAGCATACAACTCCTTGTCATGGGTGGGATAGTTGAGTGGAGCTCCGGTTAGTTTCTCAGTGAAGAAGGCCATAGGTCTTCTTCCTTGGGTCAGCATGGCTCCACTCTCTTTCTCTGATGCATCACATTCAACTTCTAATTTTTTTATCAAAGTTAGGCAATACTAGTATCTGCGCATGGACAAGGTTGTCTTTGAGCTTGTTGAATGCTTCTTCAGGGCTGGTCCCTAAGTGAAGGACACATTATTTTTTATCACCAAGGTCAATGAGACTTCTATGGTACTAAATTTTCTCATGAACCGCCAGTAGAATCTAGCCAGACCGTGAAAACTTTGGACATGTACAATGGAGGTTGGTTGGCCATTATTGTATGGCTCATATCTTTTCCTCGTTAACCTTTAGTCACTGTGTACTCACCACAAATTCTAACAAGACCACTTGATCAGTGCAGAAAGTATATTTCTTTAAATTTGCATATAATCCCTCCATCTTAAGCGCGTCTAAGACCATTTCTAGATGTTTTAATTGATCATAAAGGCATAGACTATAAATCAATATGTCATCAAAATATACCACCACAAACTTACTGATGTAATACATGGATGATGAGATGAATTAATGCACTTGAGGCATTAGTGAGTCCAAACGGCATGATCAGCCAGTCATAAAACCTGTGTTTGGTCTTAAAGGTTGTCTTCCACTTGTCTTCTTCTTTCATTCTCAATTGATAGTAGTCATTCCTAAGGTAAATTTTGGAGAATATGGCTGCTCCACTTAGTTCGTCCAGCAGATCGTCTAACCTTGGAATCGGATGCTGTTACATGATTATAATGTTGTTGATGGCTCAAAAATATACATACATACTCCACGATCCATCTTTCTAGCAAGACTGATATTGCATACGAACTGAGACTCTCTTGGATGTACCTTTGGACATCAGCTCTTGAACTTGTTTTTCTAACTCCTCATAATTAACTTTGTAAACTGGTCGGTTGGGTAATGGATCTCTGGGCAGTCTGATGCTTTAAGCCTCGTATGGGTGGTAACCCAACTAGTGTCTCCTCAGGAAAGACATCATTGAACCGTTCCAAGAGCTGTAGTATCTCTTTCGGAAGTTCCTTCTCTTCTTGACCTTAAAAAAACACTTCTCAAGAGATCATGAGTAGCACCTGCTCTTTCTGCTTATAACCTTACTAGTTGAAATATAAATGTTATCATTCCTTACCTTAACTCCTTCTTCAATTTCCTTTTACTTCTCATGGACTTATTGTGGGGTTAGAGAAGCACATGTGTGCTTCTACTGGTTATACGTAAGGCTTTTCTGTAGTTGGTCCAACCATTGTGGAAAGTCTTCTTTTAAAACTACCAAGGCTGACTCAGCAAGAGATGTTTGGCTTGCATATGTACCACGTCACATAAGACTTAATTTGAGTACTTGCCAACGCTAAACGGTATGATCCTTTTTTTCTCCGATTTTTTGCTCGGACTCATCATTCAACCACCATATTGCTAGCTTCATTAGTACATGATCCTCCATCTATAATGAGGCTACGTACCTTGGATCCGACGGTGCACCGGGAGTGGAAGATGTTCTCTAGCTATATACTTTCTGGATCAAACATGGCACTGAGGGCTCTCTTTATGACCTGCAGCTCACCCCCCTCTGGATAATCCACTATATCCTCTTATGACATGGCTTGTTCCTCCTTTGTTTTATCTTGTGATTTGTAATCTCCTTTGTCTTCGAGAATCATAGTCTGTTGGTTCGGAGAGTCTCGGGCATAATGGCCTTTTTCCTTTACACTTAAAGCATGTGATGTCTCTGGTATGTGTTGATGTGGTTGGCTTGATCCAGCAATTTTGCCATTGTTGGCTTTTGGAAAGGGCTTCTTTGGCTTAGGATCCGACTCCACTGCCTTCCTCTTGTCAAAGTTTCTTTGAGGCTGTGGATTCCAGTTGGGTTTGGCTTGGCTGGTGGAACTGATCTTCTCTTGATGTTTACTCAGCTTGAATGGCCAACTGGAGAAGTTCATCGAGATCATGATACTCCTGCCACTTAAACTTTCGGGAAATTTGATCCTGAAGTCCATTCAGGAAATGGGCCATGAAAGTCTCTGGGGAATCTTTCACTTCAGAGTTTCAACTCAAAGTATTTTTCCACGGTAATGGATCCTTAGCTGAGCTTTCGAAACCTCTTATGAAGATCACGATGGTAGTAAGTTGGTACATATCTTTTCATTAGCTGGTAGCTCATGTCTTCCCACTAGCTGATTGGATGCAGCCAGTGCCTCCTTCTATCAGCTACTTCACGATCTCAACAGGCTAGGGCCTTTTCAGAGAGTTGGGATGCTGCTAGGGTCACCTTTCCGATGTCCGAGTAGTTGTAGTACTCGAAGATGTACTCCATCCGTCTCTCCAGTCCATGTATGCCTCAGGGTTGATTTTCCCCCGCAAATGTGGGTGGAGACAGATGTTGAAATGAGAAATAACTAGTTAAGAAACTAAGTCTCATTTAGTTCAATGGAAATTTTTTTGTTGGAAATAAGTATTCATGGAGAGTTAGTGGCGAAATCCATGATATGAATAAAGAGAGAAGAGGTATGCGCTGAATGGAGTAAACAGTAGAGGGAACATTTCTCTGTCCGAGCAGGTGAGACTTTATTCCTCCATTTGTGTAAGTTTTTGTACTATTTAAAGGAATGCATGTATGTTGTAAGGAATGCATGTATGTTGTAACTTTTTTTTTATTTTCCCTTAGAGTTTATCTTCACTAAAACAACAAAATTAAATACTAAAATGAACATAGTATCATAGCAAGATTCTGAGACTTGCTAAAACTCTAAAAGAAAAAAATTGTTATTAACTGCATTGTGTATTATTACTTCACAAACAAGTGTAAGATGGAGAAAACAAAGAAAATCGGATTACCAAAAATGCTCAAATGTAACAACTAATTATTGTGGAATAGAACCACAAAGACAGCCTTTCGAAGCCGTGGACTTTGGGAGCACATTGACTCAAGTGCGCCAAAAGAGAAGAAGTCAATAGGAGGAGAACTCAGGATGAGTTAAAAGAAAAAGCTGAGGAGGAAAAAAAGATAGCCAAGTGGGAACAAGAAAACCAACTGGTCTAAACGGTGCTTCAAAGCTCATTGGAACCAGAAATCTGGGTGACATATTCCTATTCTGAAACCGCAAAAGAATTGTGGGATACTCCCCAAGGAATTTTGTAAAACTAAGCAACATCAACCGCATCTATGAATCCAAGAAAGCTTTAAACTCTCTCCAACAAGAAGGAACGACATTCAAAGACTTGTTTGGAGACTTCATGGTGCTTTGGTTCGAAATAGAGATGCTTCGGCCAGGTAAATCCAATGCTCAGAGCTTGAAAATTTATGGGAACAAGACCAAGTCTTTGGATTACTTATGACATTGAATGACTCATTCAAGAATCTCATCAAACAAATCCTTAGATATGATAAGCTTTCAAGTCTTGATGATGTGTGCATGGTGATTCAAAAGGAAACTGAGGAGAAATGTTGGGTTCACTGTCCTCACTTCAAACTAAGAAATTGGAGCTCCGACAACACTTCAAAGAGTTATGAAGGAAACTGAGGATTGGATGATATGTTAAGATTGTTGAACTTGGAAGCTCTTATGATGAGTTTTTCAAAACTCTAAGAATCCGGTAAGTTCTTCAGGTTGGAACAAAGTAGTGATAGTTGGAATAATGGGGAAGACATAAACATTCTCATTGATTATGGAACATATCATAACATGATATGTGATGCAAATCTCTTGTCCAACATAAGATCTTAATCTGGAAATATAAGTGTTGCTAATGGAGAAAATACTAGCATTTATGGAAGGGGATATTTATATGTCTTTGATAGAAGAACACATAGATATTATGTTCCATCCATGATTCAAAATTTCATATCTGTCTCAAACTTCACTATAAAGCTTAACTGTAAAGCTATATTCAGGTCTAATGGTGTGACATTTCAGGATAATGAAAGTAGAGCACTGATCGGTGAAGGAACTATGAATGAAGGAGTTTATGTCTTGGTGATGACACTGCGACTAGAGGAAGAGAATGGCGTTTTAATGCCAAGGTTATTAAACTCCTATGACATGAACGTTTTGGGCGTCCTCACACCAACTTGTTGAAGCTTGTAGCTCTAGAGACAATTAAAAATCAAGAAGAGTTTGAGGCATGCATCTTGGAAAAGCATTGTAGAATAATGATTCCAGAGTCTACTAGTAGTATGAGAATGTTTTTGACTTAGTCCACTCTGTTGTATGATTGGTATAGGCTCATAGTAGGCTAGTTTAAGTTAGCATTTTACATAAATTAACATCATTTGCAACTCATGTAGCATCATTCTAGAGTATTTTCTCCCATTTACAAGAAGTTTGCAGACGTTTCCAGGATCGACCAAACATATCTGGATCGATCGTTCTCGTGCTGGATCGATCGATCCTCCATCTAGATCGATCGATCGCCATCCAGACTGATTCCACAGACATTTCTTAGATCGACCACGCTCACTAAGATCGACTGATCCAAATTTGAATCGATGTTCAGATGATGATGAATATGCAAACGATTAGTATGAGGAATGACATATGTCAATTGATAAAAGAGACACTCGGCTAGCCATATGGCTCTCTCTGAGGGTTGATGGAATAATGGAATGATGGAACAATGGAATATGAATGATGGTTTTTAGCTTAGTTGATTGTAAAACTCTTCTTAAGCATGAAAAAGGAATGGTTTGACTCGGACAAATTGATTGTAGAAGTTGCCACACAACCTTATGGACTAGGCTATGATAAGACAAGACCTCTTTAACAATGAATGACACAAAATTAAGAAATTCGGACAAGCTTTCAAGATTAAGAAAATACTCAGATTCTTTATTGATATTCTAGAAAAAAGGGGACTTTATAACCAGTCCAAACAGATTTTCCCTTCTAGGGGTCTTCCTTGGTCGAATGAGTGTGGACAAATATATGAATTCTGTTTTGCCTAAGGGCTTGGACAGTTTGGGCCGAGCGAGGATATTGTGAATAAGGAAGCTTATGCTCAGACCTTTATGAATGGCCATGCACTGGCCATGCACCGTTGCCCTCTTCCTATTGGTCTTTGGGCCGGTTAACCTCCATTGGTGTAGACAGGTTGAATTTGGCGATTTTGGTGCTGATTTCTCTTTGGCCCTCTTACATGAGTATTCCACGCCCCGGTTGAATTCTTATCACATGTTCCTTGCACCGGACAGAGTCCTTGGTGCTTGCCTCTTGGTAGGAATCAGGTTTGTAGTGTTTTTGGCCATGGTTTCAATGTCTTCATCAGGTCACGGTGTCGAAGAGGAGCTTACTATATTAAGGATTAGATTGGATTTGATATTAGACTCCGAGTGAAAATGAAGGAAAGGGTGGAATAGGAAATACAAGTTGTGATGGGGTCATCAAAGCCACACCGACCAGGTATTTGGAGGATGAGGTTCAGACCACTCCATACGTGTCCCACCGCATCATGACCAGGAGTAGGGCCGCCCAAGGAGCTCAAGACAGGCGCAAGGATGATCAACCCCATGAAGACCAAGCAGAAGCCAATCTAGCTCATGCATCCGGTCATGGAGAGGAAGAGGAGATTGAAGACACCAGCCAGCCGCTTGACCATGTTCAGCTGGGTGTTCCTGACCAGGACATCCATGCACACAGCCTTAGGGATAAGGTCATGTGTGTCCTTACTATTCTTGAGTAAGGGCACCCTTAAAGACCTTAGATGATTAGGGTACTCTTTTCCTTTCTAAGTTTACCATAATGGGTTCTTTGAAAAGTTTTTAATGAGACCTGAAAGTCTAAGGCATCAAGCCTAGTGTCCCATTGATTTTTAAATTGGATATGTCCATTTAAAATCAATTAGGGCTTGATCCTATCTTAGGCATTGTTTAACCTTTGCATTATGGTTTGTATTTCCTGTTAAAAGACTTAGTCTTATTTTGGGTTTTTAGAAATGTTGACCACGAGTCTTGTGGTCAACTAGGTCACATGTGTGTAGCCTATAAAAGGCAAACTCTTATTCATTTCTATGCAGACATTAGAGAACCCAAAACCCTAGTATTCGACCGCTTAGGTCTAATCTTTCTCCCTTGTATGTGAGTGTGTCTCCAAGTGACGAAGAGAGTTCCATTGAAGGTTGAGTGTGTCTCTTTTCTTGGAAGGCTGTATCCAAGCCTGTCACAGCTTGGTGTGTTGCCTACAATCCACTTTCCAGCTCGTTCAAACCCCTTTTATCCTCGCTCCAGCCACGTTCTATTTCTTATCGATCCATTCGCTTCCATACCGTACCAGCCGCGCTCTTTCCCCCATTCTTCGACCAAGATCTTGTCCAGCCGTCCCCGGCTTTGCACTTAAGGCCGCTTCCTGGTCGTGTCCTAAGCTGGAGCCTAGTTCTTGGTGTTTTCCCGTCCCGGGCCAGTCGCTTGACCGTTCCAGTTTCAATCCGCGAACGAACATGCTCATCCAAGTTCCGTCCGTACCAACGCTCGTCCTGGCCGTGTCTCGCATCCCTTGGACCGCGTCCCTGTCCTGAACGGCTTGGCCTGTATCATTTTGGTATCAGAGCCCAAGTTCCTTAAGAAAGGTTGCATCTTTCCACTCTTTCACTTTAGGGTTTTGGTTTGTTGAAAGCGATTGTTAGGGTTTTGTTGCGTGCTTGTGAATCTTGCTTAGGTTTGTTAGATTTCGTGAAATAGGTTGTTTAGTTTGGTTATTAGGGTTTGTTGCATTTGTTTTAGAAACCGCCATTGTTAGAGCTTGAGTGGGGAAGATGAAGTTAGGCGCGGTCAAGGCCGCTTTGGACCAGGACCATACCGTCCTTTGTTCGGTGACTCACTAAGTGGTCCACCCGGGCTGATGTCATCCTGTCCCCTGCATGCTTTTAAAATTTGAATTCGAATTTGGTCATGTTTAAGCGGTTCTAGAATTGAATTTTAAAATTATCTGTCTTAGGTATAGCTAATTTTTAGTCTAGCTTAAATTTAAATCAAGTTTATTAAGCATCATTCGCTTTAATCTTAGGATAATTAATTTGAGAAATCGTTGACTAGTTGACTTTCTTGTTTTGCAAGGTACCTAAGCTAAATGGCTGATCCAGCCCTAGCATAGATACTCACTAGCCTTCAGACTCAGCTTCAGCAGCTGTGAGACCGGCTTGGTCGAGTGGAGTAGCCTCAACCACAACCTGCACAAGCGCCTCAACCTCCACAACCGAGAGCGCCACCACCACCTTGGCCGGAGCAAGACATGGAGGGTTTGTCTGAGGAAGAAGCCTTCCCACCCCATTTCAGAAGGCCAAGACACAGAGAGAGGAGGTTTCCTGAGGAAAGGGGTCATCACCACCCACCTAGAGCTCACTCCCCACACCTCAAGATCACACCCCCCACCTTTGCCGGCAAGGTAGACCCGGAAGCATACCTGGACTGGGAAAGAAGGATGGATCACATATTTGATGTCTATGGGTTTGAAGAACCCAAGAAGGTGGCTTATGCAGCAGCTCAACTCACTGATCATGCCCTGTCATGGTGGGATCAAGACTCGGCTAAAAGGAGAAGGAGAGGAGAGGAGCCGGTTAGATCATGGGAGATCATGAAATTCATGATGAAAGGAAGGTACATTCCACCTATGTACCACAGGGAGCTTCAGAAGAAGTTTAGGAAGCTCAGCCAAGGCCAGAGGAGTGTAGAGGAGTATTTTGGAGAGTTTGAACACCTGAGGAACCGGCTTGGCTTAGAAGACACCGAAGAGACTCTCATGGCCCATTTCTTGGATGGTCTTCAAGAGAAGATTGCTAGCAAGGTGGAGATGTATTCATACAACGATCTCAATGAGTTACTACATCTGTCCACCCAAGTAGAGAGCCAGCTCAAGAGGAATACCAGGACCAGAGCTGTGGTCAATAACCCATGGAGATCCTCTGCCCCAAACCCAAATCCGCAAGCTTCTAGTTCTAATCCTGCCTTCACTAGGCAATCTGACCGAGGAAAAGCCATAGCCCAGGACGTGAGACCTCCATACAAGCCCAGGGAGACCACCCCTGCCCCAAGACTAGACGCCAGACCTACTCCTACTGGTCCCAAAACCCGGGATATCATGTGCTTCAAATGCCGTAGCCGAGGGCATTATGCAACGGATTTCCCAAATCCCAGGGCTATGATCATCACCCCATCTGGTGACTATGAATCTCAAGATGAGATGGAGCCTCCTGAGGAAGCTGATGAAGAGGAGGATGATGTAGCCTACCCTGAAGTGGGAGACCTCCTGGTCTCAAGAAGGGTCCTTAGCACCATCCAAGAGCCGGATGAGACAGCCCAAAGGGAAAACATCTTCCACACCCGTTGCATGGTAAGTGGTAAGGTATGTTCTCTGATAATTGATGGTGGATCTTGTGTTAATGTGGCTAGCACTTACATGGTTGAGAAATTGAATCTGGTAGCTACTAAACATCCTAGGCCTTATAGACTAAGGTGGCTTAATGATAAAACCGAATTGAAGATTAGTGAACAAGTCAAGGTTTCTTTTAGCATAGGCAAGTATGTTGATGAGGTCCTTTGTGATGTAGTTCCTATTTAAGCCACTCATATCTTGTTAGGCAGACCTTGGCAATTTGATAGGGAAATTGTGCATGATGATAGGACTAATAAGTATACCCTTATGATGAATAAGAAACGGATTAGTTTAGCACCATTGTTGCCTGCCCAAGTTCATAAGATGCAAGTCAAGTTAGCCAAAGAGAAATGCATGTCTAAAACCAATTTCTTGATTACACCTAGTGATGTCAGACGTTCCCTCTTTGATCCAACTTGTCAGGTTGTTTTGATTGTTTACAAGGATCTTTTGAATGTTAGGCATACTAACGTGGTCTTGCCAAGGGAAATCCGAGCTTTACTTGACAGGTACAAGGATGTCTTTCCTGAGGAGATACCAGCTGGATTGCCACCTTTGAGAGGCATAGAACACCAAGCCACACCGACCTGGTGTTTGGAGGATGAGGTTCAGACCACTCCATACGTATCCCACCGCATCATGACCAGGATTAGGGCCGCCCAAGGAGCTCAAGACAGGCGCAAGGATGATCAACCCCATGAAGACCAAGCAGAAGCCAATCTAGCTCATGCATCCGGTCATGGAGAGGAAGAGGAGATTGAAGACACCAGCCAGCCGCTTGACCATGTTCAGCTGGGTGTTCCTTACCAGGACATCCATGCACACAGCCTTAGGGATAAGGTCTTGTGTGTCCTTATTATTCTTGAGTAAGGACACCCTTAAAGACCTTAGATGATTAGGGTACTCTTTTCCTTTCTAAGTTTACCATAATGGGTTCTTTGAAAAGTTTTTAATGAGACCTGAAAGTCTAAGGCATCAAGCCTAGTGTCCCATTGATTTTTAAATTGGATATGTCCATTTAAAATCAATTAGGGCTTGATCCTATCTTAGGCATTGTTTAACCTTTGCATTATGGTTTGTATTTCCTGTTAAAAGACTTAGTCTTATTTTGGGTTTTTAGAAATGTTGACCACGAGTCTTGTGGTCAACTAGGTCACATGTGTGTAGCCTATAAAAGGCAAACTCTTATTCATTTCTATGCAGACATTAGAGAACCCAAAACCCTAGTATTCGACCGCTTAGGTCTAATCTTTCTCCCTTGTATGTGAGTGTGTCTCCAAGTGACGAATAGAGTTCCATTGAAGGTTGAGTGTGTCTCTTTTCTTGGAAGGCTGTATCCAAGCCTGTCACAGCTTGGTGTGTTGCCTACAATCCACTTTCCAGCTCGTTCAAACCCCTTTTATCCTCGCTCCAGCCACGTTCTATTTCTTATCGATCCATTCGCTTCCATACCGTACCAGCCGCGCTCTTTCCCCCATTCTTCGACCAAGATCTTGTCCAGCCGTCCCCGGCTTTGCACTCAAGGCCGCTTCCTGGTCTTGTCCTAAGCCGGAGCCTAGTTCTTGGTGTTGTCCTGTCCCGGGCCAGTCGCTTGACTGTTCCAGTTTCAATCCGCGAACGAACATGCTCATCCAAGTTCCGTCCGTACCAACGCTCGTCCTGGCCGTGTCTCGCATTCATGTATAAGACAATCCTAGTCTAGATTAGTATAAATATCTATCTCCCTTCTCATTTGTAACTTAGAAACTATTATTCTCATTCTCTTAATAAAATCATTCTTCTCTCTAAATCTCTCATTCTCTCATTCTACAAATCTCTTAATCTCATAATATTTCATGGTATCAGAGCCAGGTTACATCAAATCTGGGTAAAATTCATCATTCATTCATTAAATCAAGAAGAAAACATCTTCTTCACAATCCCCTTTCAGTTCTATTTCGACCGTCGACTTTGATTGCAAATTCCGGCCAAAACACGGAATTTTTTGACAATCTGATTTTTCTGGATTGCAAATTCCGGCCAAAACACGGCCACGCAAATTGGAATTACATCATTTGACCAAGGGCATCAAAAGTTACAAATTTTCTTGCATCAGACCTCCGCAAGTGCCTCCGCCGCGAAGCTTTATGTTTCCCAGGTCATTCCTTCGTCGAATCTTCATCAAATCGCGTTTTTCCAAATCCTAAAATCAAGTCCTTCAAATCTAGTTTCTTTTTAAATAAATCAGAACTCAATTCCCTTTTTTTGAAGGAATTTCTTGAAGTTTTTCTCAGAGACGTCAAAAATCGCCCCTCACAAGAATCTGGTGATAAAATTCTAATCTTTTCTCAATTTTCTTTAAATATTTGAATCTGGAAAGTTAATAAGTATCTTGTGAGGGTCTCCATGAAATTTGGTTTCAATCTGATAGGTTTAACTTCAAGATTGATTTTCTTGATTTCCTTGTTAATCTTTAAAATTTTAAAAAAGGAGGGAAGCTTGAATTTTTAGTATTGCCTATTAATAAACTCGAAGTTTAGGCTTGTTGATCTTGTTGAATTGGTTAAGGACTGTCAGAAGTAGATATTGTTGGTT
This sequence comes from Streptanthus diversifolius, assembly GCA_039880935.1. Lineage (NCBI taxonomy): Eukaryota > Viridiplantae > Streptophyta > Magnoliopsida > Brassicales > Brassicaceae > Streptanthus > Streptanthus diversifolius. The sequence continues at coordinate 6,679,747 of JAXGFM010000001.1, forward strand.
GGAGTTTGTTAAAATCTGTTGCAGGAGGAGTTGAAGTTGGTTACAAGTTGGTTGAAGTCAGGTACAAGTTGGTTGTTATACGCGCTAACTGCCTTGGTGGTATCTTGTTCACGCGGTCACGGCTTCAGTCTGCCTGTGCCACACCCTTGTCATAGTCGTGGGTTCACGCGTCCCTTGTCAAGATTCACACGTCCGTGAGCCTCAGATCAGCATGGTCTTCATCCTGCACAGCCATTGGAATTTGCTTGGACTGCAAGCATCTTGGTGAGCTTTGTCAAGCGCCTGATCATCCACTGCTTAGCCGTTCCATTTGTGCCCGTGTTTGAGTCCAGCGTCTGGTAACAGCGTCTTGTGTCCAGCGTTCGTGTTCGAGTTCGAGTCCTGTCCAACATTCTGTTCGTGACACGCGAACACAACACCGTTCGTCTCGACCGTGATCATCGTGTCCTTCGTTCCGACCGGCTGTTCCAAGCCGTTCAGCCACTTGCTCCCGACCAAGCAAATCTTATCCTGACATTCTAGTCCCGAGACCGTGCCACGCACCACGTACGCCGTACAATCAGCGCACACATCCATCTAAATTGTGTCCCGACCAGCCGATTTCTCCCACCATTTGTACGCGCCCGACCAGTGGACTAGACACGTCCCGACCAACAGCCAAGTCTCTCGACAAGCCTACTCAGCCTCTAAATCATGGATATTCAAGCTACATTCAGAGTTCCAGTCATTCTCCATGGAGCAAATTACCTCTTGTGGTCCAGGACCATGAAAACCACATTGGGTTGTACAGGTCTTTGGAATCACATTTCTACAAATGGTTTTGAAGAAAATGAAGCGGCTGAAGTTAGTGAGCCTGTGACTGCTCAAGCCAAATGGTACCAAAAAGACCAGTTGGTACTCTCTATACTTCAAAATTCTCTTGCTATTGATCTCTTAGAGGCTTATTCATTTTGTGAAAATGCTAAGAAACTTTGGGACACTTTACAAAAGGTGTATGGAAACACCACTAACCTTCTAAGAATTTTTGAAGTGAAAAAGACTTTGAATGAATTAAGGCAGGAGGATGCAGAATTCACAAAGCACTATGGCTCATTCAGAGCATTGTGGGCTGAGCTAGAGATGCGAAGGCAAGCCACCATTGACCCAATTGTTCTCCTTGAAAGGAAAGAACAAGATAAGGTGTTTGGGTTACTACTAACTCTTAATACTACTTACTCAGATCTTATTAAGCATATTCTCAGGTTTGATAAGCTTCCTAGCTTGGAAGATGTTTGTGCTCAAATCCAAAAGGAGCAAGGATCTCATGGATTATTTGGCAACAAGGCTGAATTAGTGGCTGCACACAAGAGCTTCTTCAAATCAGCAACAACAAATTAATCTAGGAAGAGGAGACAAACATGTGACCATTGCAAGAGGAGTGGCCATACAAAGAAGGAGTGTTGGGTATTCCATCCTGAGCTGAAGCCAAGCTGGGCTTCTCGGCCACAACAACCCACGGCCAGCCATACACAATTGCAAGCTCACGGCCTGGTGACAGCTCCTTCAAAGGCGTGTAGCAGCTCAGTTCTTCACTCAGCCTCAACTAGTGTCATGTCTCCAACATATGAATTTGTGACAAAATCAGAATTAGAAGCTCTTATCAAAGCAATAAAGGATGGTAATGTGTTGGATAAAACTTTTCATGCTTTTTTTCAAACTTCTTTTACTCCTAATGTCTCTAAATCATTGGCGGTTGATTCTGGTGCTTCTCATCATATGATTAGTGATCTAGGATTGCTAGAAAATATAGAACCTGCCTTAGGTAATGTTGTCATTGCTAATGGAATTAAAGTACCAATTAAAGGCATAGGAAAACTTAAGTTGTTTGATAATGAATCTAAAGCCTTTTACATGACTTCCTTTACTTCTAATTTGCTTTCAGTTAAAAGAGCTACTACTGATTTAAATTGTCAAGCTATCTTTGGTCCTAATTATTTATATTTTCAGGATATTGAGACTAGTAGAAGATTTTGGACAAGGAACCACAAGAGATGACTTGTATGTGCTTAAAGACATGACTAGTGCTAGTGGGTTAGAAGCGGCTTTTCATGCTGGTTCATTTAGTACTGATTCTGATCTTTGGCATGCTAGATTAGGACATCCTCATCCTAGAGCACTTGAATTGATTGTTCCTGGTTTAAAAATGCCAAAGGATATGTGTGATTCTTGTATATTTGGAAAGCATTGCAAAACAGTTTTTGAAAAATCTATGCATACTTATGAAAATTGTTTTGAGTTGGTGCATTCTGATATTTGGACATCTCCATTCCCATCTAGAGAAAATCATAAGTATTTTGTGACCTTTATTGATGAAAAATCTAAATATACTTGGGTTACTTTTGCTTAGTTCTAAAGATAGAGTATTTGATGTATTTTTAAATTTTCAAGCATATGTTACTAATCAATACAATGCAAGTATTAAATGCTTTAGAACAGATAATGGAGGAGAATACACTAGCACCAGAATCCAAAAACACCTGGCCAAGCATGGCATTGAACATCAAACCAGCTGTCCTTACACTCCACAACAAAATGGAGTGGCTGAAAGGAAGAATAGGCATTTGATGGAAGTTGTGAGAACAATGATGTTCCACATGAAATTTCTCAAAAGTTTTGGGGTGATGCTCTTATAGCTGCATGCTATTTGATTAATAGGACTCCTACAAAAGTCCTAGATTACTTGTCTCCATTTGAGGTACTAAAAAAAACTAGACCCAATATTGACCACTTGAGATTTTTTGGTTGTGTTTGTTTTGTATTAGTTCCAAGGGAGCAAAGGAACAAGCTGGACCCAAAGAGTCCCAAAGCTATGTTCATTGGGTATTCTTCTACTCAGAAAGGATACAAATGTTATGATCCAGACACTAGAATAATCTTGGTATCCAGTGATGTTAAGTTCCAAGAATCCAATGGTTTCTATGAAGAAGGAACTTGGGATCAATTTAAGGACATCTCAAGAACAAGATCAGACCAAGCTGAGAACTTGAGGAGGCTCTTGGAGAGTATTGAAATAGTTTCACCTCATCAGCCCACGGTCACTGCTCAACCAGATCCAACCGTGTCTAGTCCGGCCATCCAGCCGTGGTACAGCCGGCCGTGCCGCGGCCATCAACCCCGGCCGGCCCGTCTATTCCGCATCACCACTCCTTCAGTTCTCCTGGCCTTCCTCCTCTTGAACATGGGGGGGGGGGTAGAGACATCTATTCATGTCCAACAAGATTTAGCAGGAGAAGAATCAATTTTGGTCTCAGCTTCCAAAAGATCAAGAAGTGCCCACTCCTATTGAAGTTTTAGGTGAAGAGGAGGATCCTATCAAAGAAGCTCCATCTACTGTCCTAAGAAGGAGCACAAGCCAAAGGAAACCACCAGTGTTCTACAATGTGAATGTTGTGATTCATCATGATCAGGGAGTTTGTAATATTGCTTACTTACCTACTAATCATGTTGCTTTCATTTCAAGTCTTGATAAGGAGCAGATTCCAAAGACATGTGAGAAGCTATGCCCAAGAAGGAATGTAGGAAAGCTATCCTAGCTGAGAAACAAGCCATGGAAAGGAATGAAACCTATGCTTCAGCTATTTTACCTAAAGGAAAAAAGGCTGTAAGTTCTAAGTGGATTTTTACCATTAAATACAAAAGCAATGGGGAAATTGATAGATATAAAGCTATGTTGGTGGCTAGAGGTTTTACATAGGGATACCTTTGTAACTGTAGCTAAGCTTCATTCTGTTAATATTGTTCTTTCACTTGCTACTAACCTTGAGTGGGAGTTATGGCAAATGGATGTTAAGAATGCATTCTTGCAAGGTGAACTAGAAGAAGAGGTATACATGCCACCTCCACCAGGCCTAGATGAGGAGGTAGGAAGCGGCAACATTCTTAGGCTGAGGAAGGCTATTTATGGCCTTAAACAATCTCTAAGAGCTTGGTACCACAAGCTAAGTGTAACAATGATGGATACAGGCTTCAAAAGATATGAAGTTGAACATACTCTTTTTACACTAATAAGCAAGGAAGGTGTTGTCGTAATTCTTATTTATGTAGATGATATAATCATATCTGGTAGTGATAGTGTTAGTATTGCATCTACTAAAGATTACTTGAAGAGTGTCTTTGATATTAAGGATCTAGGAGAACTTAAATACTTCTTAGGAATTGAAGTGTATAGGTTCACGGAAGGTCTCTTTTTATCTCAAAGGAAATATGTTGTAGATTTACTAACCTCTACAGGTATGATAGAAGCTAAACCAGCCAAAACACCCTTAGAAGAAGATCATAAAATCGGAACTAAGGGGGAGCTAGAGGAGGAAATTGATTTTCATGATCCTAAGCTCTATAGGAAAGTGGCTGGTAAGCTTATTTATCTAACCATCACTAGACCAGATTTATGTTTTGCTGTGAATCAGGTATCTCAATATATTCAAGGTCCAAATATGAGACATTGAGAGATGACAAAACGAATTTTGAGATATCTAAAGGGCACTCATGAACAAGGTATATAGATGGGTTTCAATAAAAACACAAATGTGGTTGGTTATTGTGATGCAGATTGGGCAGGAGATAGGGAGGATAGGAGAATTACCACAAGCTATTGTACTTTCATAGGAGGGAACTTTGTGACTTGGAAAACCAAGAAGCAAAATGTGGTATCATGCTCTAGTGCAGAATCAGAATATAGAGCAATGAGGAAGCTTACAACTGAATGCATTTGGCTGAGGCAAATTTTGGAGGATCTTGCCATGAAGTATGAAGAACATATCACCATCCATTGTGACAATCAGGCTGCTATACATATAGCCTCCAACTCTGTATTCCATGAAGGGAACAAGCATATAGAAGTAGACTGCCACAAAGCAAGGGAAGCCATTGGGAAGGGAATCATCTTGCCTTTTTATACAAGGAGTGAAGATCAACTAGCTGATGTATTCACCAAGGCAACAACTCTGAAGAATTGCGCCTCCAGCTATCCAAGGCTTGGTCTTATGACCATTCCACAACAATGATCCCAACATGGAGTGTTATACTCTTTTTTCCTTCTTTAGGTTTTTAATGAGGTAATGCTTCATGATTTCAAGCTTAGGCATTCACCATGTCTTAAGCTTGAGAGGGAGTGTTGGAATGAAGAAGAAATGATGAAATAAATGGCTTGTATAAATGTGTGAGTTACTTATGCCAAATGGGAGTGTCTAAGGCTTGTTTGTGTTCTAGTGTTATGTTATCCATGTAGTCATTCATGTATAAGGCAATCCTTGTATCCAAACAAGCCTAGATTAGATTAGTATAAATATCTATCTCCCTTTTCATTTGTAATTTAGAAACTATTATTCTTATTCTCTTAATAAAATCATTATTCTCTCTAAATCTCTCATTCTCTCATTCTACAAATCTCTTAATCTCATAATCTTTCAAATAAAATGCTACAGGAAGCCTTATTAATATGCTCTTTAGCTTGACCTAATGGTTTATTCATGCAAGATAAGGAAAATTAAAAATAACATGACTTGTAAAAAATATAAAGAAAAACGACAAACTAACAAAAGAGGTCTAAAACCAAAAAGGAAATAAGCTAAAATAAACAAAAACAACATTAACTAGACTGAGGCTCCAACCATGATCTCCATTGGGGTTACTGAACCTCTAAAGACCACTAGGCTGAACCCTTTTACCTGCACAAATCACATAAATTGAGAATACCTGGTTTTGGTGCGGTTTTTGGCCAGAATAATGTCGAGTTAGTCTTGGCCTTGTCTGGTTATTTTCTTAGATGGTCTTCATTATAGCCTTCATCTTGAGTTTTTTCTAAGTCTTCATGCTTTAATTCTTGAAGTCTTTCCACGCTCTTGACTTCTAAACCGGCCGATTGTAGTTCCAGTAAAGTCCCCTTGGCTGTCTTCTCTGTCTTCGACGTTATTTCCTGTCACAAAAATAGAATTACAATGGCTAGGTTGAAGCTGAGTTTTGTTGATGTCGAAGTGGGCAAAGGCCTCCACTAGTTCTTGGGTTGTCTCGGTTGGTTGCTCTAGCTGGTCGGCTATCTCTCCTTAGGTACGCATGAGTTCCTTAGGATCTAGGGTGTCTATGATAGCTTGTACGGCTAGATTAAATCCTTCTCTTAGTCTCCTAGTTCTTGATCGAGTCATGGGAGCTTCCTTGATCTCAGCTATAATAAAACCAACATTGTTTTATCTAGTAATATCATTAGTACAAATTCAAATTCTAATAAAATCAAGTTATACAAATTCAAACAATTCAAATTCCAAACATAGTAGTCTTCACACATCATAATTCATTGACCTTGTAGTTAGATTACTAGGGGTAAATGTCTAGTCTAGTCTGGACATTCCATTTTACACCCTTTTTCATAAAACCATGTAGGGGAGAACTCCATGGTTGTTCTTCAAGTCCCTTGTTGACATAACCCTCGCCTTCTTCTCTGGATTGCACCAACGACTCATCTACCCTTCTTCTGATGCTTCTTCCACACATACCTGCAATCGAATACATTTATAATTTTCTTAAAATGTGACTTTCTTAAAAGAGTTGCATATTTTACCTTTTCTGTGTCAACGACGCTACCATCTTTCTCTATTGGACCATCCGCACCACTTTTTCACCTTTCTTCTCAGTATTACCTTGATCATCATTGCCACCACCTTACAATCCAAATACAGTTATACTTAGTATTACCAAGTTTAACCTTTTCATTTTTAAAATTAAGAATTCATATTGTTACCATTGAGTTCTCACCTACACCAACCGTACGATCATGGATGGTGTAATCTGTGTCCTCAAATGTCCACCTAGCATCTATTTGCTCCTTCACATAAGCTTCCAATGGTGCCACTGTTTTGTCCAAGCTACCAACTTTGTCTCAATTATCTTCAACCGTTCACCCATTTCTTTCTTCATGTTGTTTAGGAGCTCTACCAATTCAGTTGGAGTAGCAATCTATGGTGCTTCAATGGCCGTTATTTCCTCATTTACCGCATTCTCAGGTTCCTCTTTTACTCGGGCAGCCATATCTTGTCTGTAATTCCCTTCAAACCATACTGTATATCTTTCATAGAGACACTGCATTCAACTGGACATAAAAAAATCATGCTTATCATCGTCGTCATCTTTTTTCCGTGAATCGAACAAGAAGTGATTTTTCTTTATCGTATGGGTTCAGGATATTCTCAACTTCTATCACTGTAAACAAGGATTAAAGATTAAAAAGATAAAAATCCAAAATAATTTTTATGCAAATGATAATTAACATTAGTTGTACCAAGTTTTCATTTATTTTTGAAAGAGAAAATTCTCTCATTTCCCTTTTATTGAAGTTTGTCTTGCACATCCTTAGACTTTTTGTCTGCGACTGGATAAGCTTCTGGAATTTATTCCCCAATTGCAGAATTGCCTAAAACACCAGAAGCTACACAAGACATAAGACACTTATACTTAAGAGTTAGCTTCAATTGTAAGATTTTACCTCAATAGGAATACAAAAACTTAGAATCAGTCATAACACACCCTCCTTAATGACCTCTCCAAAATGCTTCATCGTTTGTCATCTCTCTTAGCATGTGATCAAATGACATTCTCTCCCAAGAAAATGTCTAACAAAAATTAAGATCATCCACCGCTCTTAGAAAGAATGGATATTCGTACGAAACATCTTCTCCGGTCTTTGTATCCCCTATAATAATGTTAGATAAGAAGTAAATGACCGTTATCTTCAACCTATCTCAAGAAGTTTCCATAACCTCTAGCTTTGCTTTCACGTCTTGATATCATATTAATGTTCCTCTCACAAAATCCTTGTTTTAAAAATTCATACTACCCGCTTGCTTATAGCTGAGTAGATATTTGCGGTAGTTCCTTAAATTAAGGCGTGTTCTCTTAGACTATAGCGGATGAAAACATCATTTACGATGAACCAAGCTTTCCTTTCTCTTTCAGTCCTTGCCATTCAAAGAAGAAGCATCCACATACTCATAACCTTGTAGGTTTTGTTCATTGGCATTTGTAATATGTGTTTTAACGGGGATGCTTCTCAAACCAACTCCTCTCTACACTATTGAGTAAAGGCTTCTAATTATCTAGAGTTTTCAAAGCTTTGTGATATAATACCTCGTCGATATCTTTATCTTCTTTTTATACTCCATCGCCGGGAAGTACATGATCATAGGTTGCAGTGCTATCTTCTCTGAATCCTGCTTGACCAATCCAAAAATTTCTTCATATTAAAACAAAGTAGTTCTACATAGTTTTACTTAATTATTCATTTGATCGATAGCACAACTACTTACCTTTGATTTGATACCATTGCACAAGGGTCGGCTGCTACTTCCCTCATATCCACCCTAATCTCTTTATTCTCATTCTTCACTCGTCTGGTCTTCCTCTATCACTCCAACTTCTTCTCTTTACTCTTCACTTTATTTTTATCTTTCTCCAACTCAAGATCCTTCTTCTCTTTCCCTTTTTCTCTCTTAAACTTCTTCTCTTTCATCTTCTCTCTCTCTCCAACTCATATTTCTTCTTTTCTTTGTACAACTTCTTCACTTTCTTCTTCTATTGTTGCAGGAATTAAGGTTCTCCGCAATTTCTCCTTCTGGTTGTACAATTAAACAAGCTGTAGTTCTTGCTGGGATTGATTCGTAAGATAAGAAGAATCAATACCGACACAAGATTAATTCACGTTATACGTGCATAACAAGGTTTAGAGAAGATAAAAGAAGAAAATAATATTAGTTCTCAATTAATGATGTTTGATACAATATGATGAGCTTTTATATTGTTCTTGTTTACCATATAAGATTTTTTCATGCCACATCACCATGAGCTATCCAATTCCTGCATCAAATCTCCCCTGCTGAAGAAACCTTGACCCAAAGGTTTGGGATTCGAAAAGCTGTTGCTCTGGTGGTCTTGGAAGAGAACCATAGAAGAACAACAATTTCATTAGAAGGTTCAGCTCGCAACTATCACCATTTATTTGCCTCCAGTCTTGGTCATCTCTTTGAGAATTCCTGTTTTTGAATTTAAACTTGCAGTTCTTAGAGAACAAACTCCAGATTTTCTTTTCATATTGCTGCATCTTTCGTTGCATCAATATGATCTCATCTGATTTATTTCCTCCATGAACATAATGATGTTGGGGTTGATTTGTCCTCACAATCTGAAATTGGGTTTCTTTATTTATCCCCACTGATCTTGCAACTGGATCATGACTTGATTCAAACATCACCAATGACTCCATCAATTTTGAATCATCTTTTTGAATCGATAGGGTTGTTTCAATCATTTTCTCCTCTAGAATCGATTCTCTTTCTTCATTTTTTGGTTGTTTTTGATTGATTCTTCTTCATCTGTTTCTCTTACTTCCTCTACTTGAATCGATTCTTCTTCAAGGGATTGTTCTTCCTTTACTTGGATAGATTCATGTTCTTCAATCCTGCTGCCAAACAATTCACAATTTTTTACAAACGTGGGATACACCACACCAGCCTTAAATGATTCACAATCATTCATCTTTGTAAATCCATCAAACCTATCCATCAATTATGCTTTATAGCTATACCAACTTTTGCAGATGTTAGTCCCCGAAAATGATTGACATAAAGATCTATGCCATGTTGCAGCTACACCATCAAAGTGTATTGATGATAATTTCACCTTTGTTCCTTCATCTGTTCCATCAATCACAAAAAATTGTTCCATTTTAAATAGCCAATTCTGAACGTTCGTACCATCAAATATGGGGAATTCTATTTTAGGAAGATGAGTGATTCCTGCGTATGATTGATGTGAATGCCCAATTTGAGAATTTTGAATTGGTGACTGCGACGTTTCTCTAGGAGTTCTCGGATTTTGGTGTTGAATCGCCACCAACGTATTCAGTATCTCCCGCATCTCATTCTTGATTTGATGAATTTCCATTTGTAGTGTACCAATCGCTGCTTGCTGCTCTTCTTGCTCGGTCATCGGAGGTTGGTTCCGATTGCGATTGTCTTCGAACGTGTTTCCGCCATTATTTTCGAGGAAAGGAAGCTTTGATACCACTGTTGCAGGAATTAAAGTTCTCTGCAATTTCTTCTTCTGGTTGTTCAATTAAACAAACAGATGTTCTTGCTGGGATTGATTCGTAAGAGAAGAAAAATCAATACCAACACAAGATTAAGTCATGTTATACGTGCATAACAAAGTTTAGAGAAGATAAAAGAAGAAAATAATATTAGTTCTCAATTAATGATGTTTGATACAATATGATGAGCTTTTATATTGCTGTTGTTTACCATATAAGATCTTGTTTACCAGATAAGATCTTGTTTACTGGATAGGATAATATCATAACTAACTAAGATAATATTAGATATATAATAAGTAAATAATTTATGATAATTTTTTCATGCCACATCACCATGAACTATCCAATTTCTGCATCATCTCTCTGTCCAACTTTTTCTCCTTCTTCTTCATTTGTCCGACCCTGTGATGCTTTATCTCCATCTTTATCTTTCAAAGGAGAAATTGCATTCTTTTTCTTTGTCCACCTCTTCGTAGGCGTCATCTTTCTTGCAGTCAATCGATTTTCAGATCCACGAAATCAAAATGCATGCACAAAGTAACTGAAATCGACCATAAATAAGATATTTACCTTTAACAAATCTCTAGTAGTTTTACAAGTTATTCTTACTTTCAAGAACGTGATGGAATGGAAAAAAAAAAAATCGATGCAATTGATGATTTGATCTCGATATGGGTTTGGGTTTAGTCGCGTTTGATAGTTTTATAGAAATCGATTTTAATTTGTCGGGTTAGATCCAATAAAGCTGGGCAGGTGTATTAAATCCATGTTTAAAATGTAATTTTTTCATATTTGTTTGAGTAATCGAGTTAAATTAATTCAATACAAAATTATTTTTATAAGGAAGACTTTTGAGATTATCAATTTAGATTTAAACTTTAAAGGTATCTCGGATCTTTTGTAAGGAAGAAATAAGCCTGATTTTTTCATCCTTACTATTATAGTAAAATCGATGTCTACCAACCCAACAATAAAAAGAAAGTTTAGGGAAAAGAATTTCTTAGAGGAAGAAACTTTAGGAAAAATGCAAAATCACTCGTGAGTTGCATACACACAAGGATGAACAATCCTTAAATGATCGAACAATCAGAGTTAAATGTAACAATGGAAAAATTTGAGACGTAATCGATTCGACAAGAACCTAACTTGAGACTCAAATGAGATTAACACCAGCCGGAATATGAACAGCGGAAGCCTAAGATTTCGGACGACGATTGAAACCGAACTGTTTATATCCGGTCTATATTGAACCGAAGTGGAATACTTGAACCGAAGCTAGACCAATCCCGGGTAACTTAAACTAGTTGGTACATCTTTGGGTAAACTTTCTGACCTTCCAAAGTTTCTAACTTTGATCCCATATCACTTGCTTTTGAAAAGCAATGGTCGCCGGCGGCGGAAACTCTTCCGCCACCGTGAAATCAACTGCAAGTAGAAGTCATGCGTTACTTACAACCGACATGAATTCCAAAAAACGAAAAATCGACAGAGACCCAACAATATCCTACAAACTCCGTCTAAACGACTCACTACTTCGCCGTCTGTCTTCCGTCGCCGTCGTTACTCGTTCCTTTCTCCAAACCAACGATCTCTTCCTCGCTCCATCCCATTATCACCGCCTCGAATCCCTCCTCTCATTTATCCCAACCCCGCCTTCACAGTCCACTTCCACTTCCACATGGTTCCACCGCTTCTTAACCTCCGCCGTAGAAAACGACGATCCTCGCTGGCATCTTTGTTTCCGAATGTCAAAACCAACTTTCTTCAAACTCCTCTCTATTCTCTCCTCTTCGGACTCTCCCACTCTTCCTTCATCATCCTCCCTCGCCGCTACAATCTTCCGTCTCGCTCACAACGCTTCCTACAACTCTCTCCTTCTCAAATTCGGTTTCGACTCCGTTACAAGCGCTTCCCGCGCTTTCTTCACTGTCTGTAAACTCATAAACGAGAAGTTAGGAAAACTCGATGGCCCTAAACCTGATTATTCACCACGATTGCTTCCTAATTGCTGTGGTGTGTTAGGATACGGGAGATTTGAAGTAGATGGGAAGCTTCTTGGTTGTTCAAAAGGGTCACTGATTGTTCAAGCATTGGTTGATTCCAATGGAAGATTCACTGATATCTCAGCTGGATGGCCAAGCACGATGAAAAAGGAAGCTATTTTACGGCAAACGAAGCTTTTCTCTATTGCTGAGGAATCTGTGAATGCATCTCCTTGCGAACTTCGAAATGGAATATCGGTGCCTCGTTATGTTCTTGGGGATTCTTGTCTTCCGTTATTGCCATGGCTTTTGACTCCTTATACTTCTTCAAACGAAGAAGAAGACAGTTTCGAATCTTTTAGTGGAGAATTTAATAACGTGGTTCACACTGCATTGCGTAGTGTTGAGATTGTGTTTGCTAAGGTTCGAGCTCGGTGGAGGATTCTTGATCGGAACTGGAAGCCAGAGACTGTCGAGTTTCTGCCGTTTGTTGTAACTACCGGCTGCTTGTTGCATAATTTTCTTGTGAATTCTGAAGATGATGATTTACAGGAGGAATGTGTGAATGATGTTGCTGGTGATAATTGTGAGACGAGGTTAGATGATGAAGATGAAGAGGAGGAGAGGAGGTCTGAAGGAGAAGCTTGTATTGGGTCAAGGAGGATCAGAGATGCTATTGCAAAGAACCTGAACCACGTGAGTTCAACTAAGATGAACTGAAATTTGAAAGCTTTCTTTTGTTTTAGCCTGATCTTGTAAATTATGTACATCCGTTTCGGTATGCAATTTCTGGCTTAGAAGCTAAACAACAGAATGTGTTTTGTCATCTAGAGTTGATAGATAATGTATGTTGATGGTTTGTTAACTGAACTGAAAGTTACAAGCTTTCCTTTTTATTAGCCTGATCTTGTAAATTGTATACCATTTTGTATGTGGTTTATGTTTAGACTAAGAACTAGAGAATGTGTTTTGCCATTTAGAGTCGATAGATAACGTATGTTGATTGTTTGTTAAATGGATTGTATTCTTGGAATCTTTCTTTGAAATGATTTTCTGGCAAAGAATTGATCCTTCATAAAAAGGTTTGTTTGTTGGGAACTGATCAACTGGTACTGATGATAAGCTTGAGCCTTATCTATTGCACCAGAGAACCTGAGTTCACTATGATAAAGTCAAAGTTATCAATTTTTTGCCTATAGCTATTGCAGGTTTCTTTGTTTTAGCCTGATCTTGTATATTGTTATTCTGCTGTTTTTCATGCACATCAGTTTTCCATGTGCAATTTACAGATTAGAAGATGAGCTAGACTTTATTTTGTCACAGTTTGGGATCTTGGGTTGATAGATAACGTATTTTGAACCTTGGATTCTAACTTATGTTGGCTGAAGAATTGACAAAAGAAACTGCAGAGACTTTTCTCTGCAACATTTTGGAATGCCTAAACATACCGATTATGTTGAGATAGTACGTTTATTGAGCTTACATAATTAGCAGAATTGTTTGGAAAAGCTAACACCACGTTTCTCTAATGTTTATGCCTTTCGATGTGAAATTGTCTATCCACAACGTGGCTAATCATGAATTTGTACACAGAAGTCAACAACTCACTATTTAAACACAGGCAGCTTGTATGGGGTCAAGGAGGACCAGAGATGCTAATGCAGAAAACTTGAGCCGTGTGAGTTCAACTAAGATGAAGTGAAAAAGTGAAAGTTAAAAGCTTTTATTTTTTCTTAGCCTGATCTTGTAAGTTATGTACATCCGTTTTGGTATGCAGTTTATGGTTAAAGTATGAACTAGAGAATGTATTTTTGTTGCAGTTTGTGATCTACGGTGGATAAATAATGTATGCTGATTTTATGAAATAGATTACGGTTACACGTTCTTTGAATCTTCGAAAAGTCTCTTGGCTAAGAACTCATCCTTCACTAAAAGGAGAATATATTTAGTCGAGGAGAATCATAGATGTCATTGCAGAGAACCTGAGCTGCGTACCAGGGGCGGTTTTGCCAAATCGTCCAGCATACCGGACAAACCCTGTTGAGACCAAGGAGTTACAAAGACAGGTTGGGGAACTATTACGCAAGGGCCACATCCGTGAAAGCCTCAGCCCTTGTGTCGTGCCTGTTCTATTGGTTCCAAATAAAGACGGTAAATGGCAAATGTGTGTTGATTGTCGAACAATCAACAACATCACAGTAAAGTATCACCAAACCCATACCCCGTTTAGATGATATGATTGATGAACTGTATTGTGCATGCATGTTTTCTAAAATTGATCTTAGAAGTGGATATCATCAAATATGTATGAAAAAGGGGATGAATGGATTACTGCATTTAAAACTAAGCATGGCTTATATGAGTAGCTTGTAATGCCATTTGCGCTTAATAATGCACCTATTATATTAATGAGACTTATAAATCATATTTTTAGGGACTTTATTGGGCATTTTGTTGTAGTATATTTTGATGACATTCTCATTTACAGTAAGTCATAAAAAGAGCATGTTAAACATGTCCATGATGTCTTAGAAGTCCTTAAGAAAGAGTGTTTATTAGTGTTTATTTGCTAACTTGGAAAAGTGCACATTTTGTATAGATAACGTGGTTTTCCTAGGTTTTGTTGTTAGTGCAGATGAAGTACGTTTGGACAAAGAAAAGGTCAAGACAATCCGTGATTGGCCCACTGCTAATACCGTGAGTGAAGTCCGAAGCTTTCATGGCTTAACGGGTTTCTATTGACGGTTCGTTCAAGACTTCAGTACCATAGCAGCCCCACTGACCGAAATCATCAAGAACGAAATTGTATACAAATGGGAAGCTGCTCAGGAACAAGCGTTTCAAACGCTTAATGACATGCTTACTCACTTTCCATTACTTATGTTGCCTAATTTTGCTAACACTTTTGAAATTGAGTGTGATGCTTCAGGTATAGGAATTGGTGTTGTGCTTATGCAGGAAAGGAAGCCAATTGCTTATTTCAACAAAAAATTAGGAGGAACTACATTGAATTACCCCACGTGTGATAAGGAGTTGTGCGTGAGTTATTTGTCAGATAGGCTCATTCAACAGGACTTATGGGACATTTTGAGTAGCCAAGACGATGGCCATCATGAGAGAGCATTTCCATTGGCCGCATATGAAAAGGGACGTGGAGCGAATTTGTCAACGCTGTGCTAAGTGTAAAATGACTAAGTCTACGACTCAGTCCAACAGTGTGTATCACCCTTTACTAATTCCTTTGCATCATTGGGTATATTTTTCAATGAATTTCATATTAGGACTGGCTAGGACTCGTAATGGTAAGGATAGTATCTTTGTGGTGGTAGTCAAAAATGTCACATGTTATTGAATGTAACAAGACTGATGATGCTTTACATATTGCAAATCTTTTCTTTAAAGAAATTGTCTGTTTACATGGCATGCATAGGTCAATAGTATCAGATAGAGACACTAAGTTATTGAGTCAGTTTTTTAGGACACTATGGTCTAAGTTAGGGACTATACTTTGTTTTTCGACAACATTTCATCCTGAGAGTGACAGTCAGACATAAGTGGTCAATAGGACCTTAGGCTCCCTCTTGCGATCTTTTGTTAGTAAGAAACTTAGGACTTAGGAAGATCATTTGCCACATGTTGAGTTTGCATACAATAATGCTGTGTATTCTGCATCTAAGCATTCACCATTTCAGATTGTTTATGGCTTTAATCCTATCTCAGCGTTAGATCTAATTCATTTACCATTGAGTGAATGTGCTAGTATTGATGGTGACCAAAAGGCGCAGTTGGTCAAGCAGATTCATGAGAAAGCTCGAGCTAATATCGAGGCCAAGACAAAGCAGTACGCTAAAATGTCTAATAAACATCGACAGAAGGTGGTGTTCTACCCTGGTGATCAAGTCTGGATCCATTTGCGTAAGGATATAATTCCCACATAATGATGTTCCAAGTTGATGCCGAGAGTTGACGGACCATTCACGGTCGTGAAACGCATCAACTACAACGCCTATGAATTAGATCTCTAAGGTAAGTATTCAGTAAGTTCTAGTTTTAATATTTCTGATTTACTTCCTTTTTGTGCAGTTGATCAGGATTTGAGGACAAATCCTTTTCAAGAGGTAAGAGATGATGTGATCCTGGTCGAGACCAATGACCTTGGTTCGGACAAATACGATCGTACGAACGAAAAAACGAACACAAACGTACAGACGGACTATGGAGGTTCTAAGTGCACCACAGGACGACCCGAAGAATGTCTCGCGTTCGTGCCAAGACCGTGCCACCGACCAGTTCTGGTCCGTTCCTCGACCGTGCCACCAACCTGTTCCCGACCAGCCCCGACCAGCGTATGTTCCAGGAACCTGTCACGGTCCATGACTCGACCTAAGCCGTAGAGCGCACCAATCTGGACTCATAAGGACATCGGCCTGGCCATGATCATCCGGCGACCAAGAAACAAGATCCTTGGACCATTTCAACCGGTCCAATGACGTGATCAAAGACTAAGGCACTTCAGCGAGCTGTTGGCGCCCATATGACTCAGAATTCTCCAAGATCGATTCAGCCAAGAATGGTAATTCTGATTCAAAGTTATTTGAATTAAGTTTATGGGAAAAGTGTTTATATTGCTGCCCTTTCCTTGGTGGGTTTTTGTCCCAATGGATTTTTCTCACCAAGGTTTTTAATGAGACTTGGATAAATATTTTTATGTCCATTTACTTAAGACCTAGATCAGAATTTTGCCTAAGTTTTGGCGCGGCCCATTTTTATCCTTTCCTTTTGGCGTGTGCAATAAACAAGAGTTTGACCACATAGTAATCAGTTTGGTCTTGGTCTTTCATGTATTGAAATCTATGCCAGACATGCAAGTCAAGCTTTGACCACCAATTTATATCCTCTTTCTTACTTATTTAAACTCGGCTCTGGCCATTTGTAATCCTTTTTATCGAATTTTTATTGAATTTTCTATTTAGAATCAAAACTTTTCGATCAATTCTCAAGTATTGTGTTATATCTACTTGTTCTTGTGGATCCCTCTCTGGTGCGTAATATCCAGTTAGCCAATCGCAAAATCCTTCCTTTGGCCAGTGTGTCATATCCAGTCAAGGAAGTCGGGTTTCACCCACGGCCTTGAGTCTATCCCATTCGCTTCCTTTCAATCATTTCACCATCAACTGCCCATTCATTCCTATCTTTCATTCTTTCCTTCCTTAAATCGCCTCCCACCCTTTTCGAAAGCGACCGTTCATCATCCGCTTTGTCAATCCACACATCCCAAAATGTTAGCCAATCTTGGAATAGTGATTCTTTTTCCTAAGGATCACGTCAAAGATACTCATAAATGAGATGGACTTTTAGGAGTCAAGGGCAGATCCTTAGGGATCATAGGCAGATCCTTAGTGATCATGGACAGATCCTTAGGGATCATGGGCAGATCCTTATGAATCATGGGCGAATCCTCTGGGACTAATGGTGAATTTTCATTAATGCTGACTTGGTGAGTAAGACTTTCCATAATTGATAACTTGGATCTGTCCCATCCATTCACTTTGCAGCCCAAGGACGTCTTAGACTTTCCGACCGTGACAATAAGCTTTAAATAGAAAAACTCTAGTTTTCTTATTCAATTATAGGTAATTTACAATGAAAACAATTGGACTTTATATCTCTTACAAATGATCTTTGCATTGAATTGCATTTTTTTAAAATTTACAGTTAAACAAGAATAAGAAAAATTAGCTAAATTGAATAATGATTTTTTTGCCACCAATTAAACATTTGACAAAAAATGAGAATCTTTGACACCAGTTAAGCATTTGATAATAATTGAAAATCTTTTGTTATTTATGTAGTGAAAATCTTTTAATGATTTTATCTTTGATAAGTATTTTATTCTGACAATTTTAGATCACATCACTGTGTTCTTTGATCCACCAAAACTTTCCCTTTATTGATCCAACAAGAGAGTGTTAAAGCCAGTTTGTTGGATCCCATCACTCAACTTTTATTGAGTCTTGAGACCATTCTTCATCCACTCACTGAAGTCTCATGTCACAAAGTCTCAATTATCCTTAAGCCTTAGAATTATATCTATTATACCCTTTTTTATCTATATACCCATTTCTATTTAATGAAATATTAATTTCCCATATTATCCCTGAAAAAATAGAGAAAACAATTAATAAAAATGATCCAAACGCATCTTCCTCTTTCCTCCGCAGCGAACCAAATCGAGCTCAATCTCGCTCACCTGCTTTATTTCTTCGATTTTTTGTTCGCGAGTCCTCCTACATCCTCCTCTCAGCTTGTGTTCCTTGTCATTCATCGCAGATAACCTATTGATTCAGATTTAAAGCTGCATTGGGAGATTTCAAAACAAGGTATGAGATTAGGATTTAAAATTTAATAGAAATCGATTCAACAATTGTTAACTATGTCTTATGGATTGATTAGGACTATGGATTATAAATAAATGTATTGAAGTAAATGGTAGTAATCTATTGAGTGGGATGAATGGTAATCTCAGTTTTTGCGGTAGGAAAACTTGGTAAAACTAGTACAACTAAGAAAATTGTAGACAACTAGTATAACTAGGATAACTGTAAATAACTAGTGTAACTGATTAATATTTGTCTATTTTTTGGCAGGATACAATGAGCAACAACAACAACATAAATTTTAAATTGAAAGGTCGCAAGAATGTTGGCTTCAATGAAAGTTCAGTGAAATTAAAATTGAGTTACATTCCGTTGTTGGTGGGATGTGAGGAACCGTTTTGTATATATGATGATGAGCATTTTTCTGTTTATCTAAACTTCATTCATAAAGAGAATCAAAGTTTTATATTGTATGTGGATGTTTTTTGTATCTCGGATGAAACAGAGCAAGTTTCAAGAGCCGGAAAAGTAAGTTCTTTTGGTATGAACTATGAAGAGTTACATAGAACAGATGAGGAAAACTTAGGTACTGCCATAAGTCTCTATATAGGCAATGAAGAAGATAAAGAACAGCCTGAGGCCGTGGAAGGGGATGACGAATATGTGGATAACGATATGGATATGTTGGATATGCGTGATCAGTTTGTTCATCTTACACCTGCGCTAGAATCTAGTCAGTTTATAGAGTAATGGAAGATGGTTTGGGTTTGGTTTTACTTTAAGAATTTCCTAATAAGAAAGCAGTGCAAGAATTGGTGGATAGAGCCGCAATTATGAATTATTTTGGGTTTATGGTTGTAAAGTCAGGTAAAAGTCGGATAGTGTTGAAATATCGTCAAGAAAATAGCAAATGGGGTTTACGAGCTACAAAGATAAGGAAGACATATGTATTCTTAATTAGAAGGTACACCAAAATGCTTACATGTTCTCGGGTTAGTCAAAGTGATATCAATCAGAAGAGGAAAGGCACACCACAACTAGTTGCAACTGTTGTGAAAGAAGATTATCCAGAGCAAATTCAATGTCCAACGCCTAAAAGTATAATTAATCTGGTTCAGACAAAATTGGGTGTGAAGATATCATACTGCACCACATGGAGAAGGAAAAATAAAGCAGTGCCCGATTTGCGTGGTAGTCTAGAAGAAAGCTACAAGTTGTTCGTATCAGTATTTGTATATGTTAGAGGAAGTCAATCCCTGTACAATTACAATGGTGAATGTGGACGAGAACAAGAAATTCAAGTACTTATTCATCGCTTTGGGAGCTAGCATTGAAGGGTTTCAATTCATGAGATGAGGAAAGTGATAATTGTTTATGCAAGTTTTCTCAAAAAAGGATAAGGTAGTGTACTAATTTTAGCCACATCTCAAGATCCTAATCGTCATCATTATCCCATAGCGTTTGGTATACTCGATGGTGAAAATAATGCTTGATGGTGAAAATAATGCAAGTTGGTCCTGGTTTTTTTGGATGTTGAAAACAATATTACCTGACTATTCTGAAATAGTCTTCATCAGTGATAGAAATCAAAGTCTAATCGGTGTAATAGTTGTTTTGTATCTGAGCGCTCATCACGCGTATTGTATATGGCATTTGTCCCAAAATGTCAAAGGTCAAGCTTTCAACGTCAATAAAGATGTGGTCGCGTGGAGATTCATGGAGTGCAGTGGTCTTTACACATTGGCTGAGTTTGACCGTGCTTATACAGCTTTCAAGACAAGATTTCCTTTTGCGGCTAAGTATCTGGAGGAGAGTACGGTAAAGAAAAAATGGGAAATGTGTTATTTTCAAGGAGAGTAATACAACATAGACACAATCAACTGTGTGGAATCGTTTAACAGTGTATTCATGACTGCATGCGAATACTCCTTACAGTCTAAGGTGGACATGATCATCAAAAAAAATTATGAATGGTTTAATGATCATAGGAAAGAGTCTGCTTCTGAATTAGCTGATCGTAAACTGGTGTCATTAGTGGAGAGCTTTATGCACGATGTGTAATCTACGGCTGAGAAATTGATTACAACTGAGCTGAATGGTTACGATTTAGAATACCATGTCACTAGTAGTGATGGATAAGCTTATCTGGTGAACTTACAATCAAAAAGTTGCAGTTGCAAGGTGTTTGATATTGAAAAGGATCGTTGTGTGCACGCATTACCATCTTTCATTCAACTCAAAATGCATGAAGATGTTTGCAAAATCCAACTACATGAGTTGTGCTCAAAATACAATTGGTTGGAGTTGTGGGCATTGGCGTATTATAAGACTACTTACATAGTTTTAGATATGTCTGAATGGAATGTCCCAAATTACATCAAAGAATTGTAGATCATAACTCCCGATCTCATAAAAAAAGGGAAGAAAGAAAGTAAAAAGGTTTCCATATGTTGGGGAACGACGACTCAGGACGAAAAAATAAAAAAATATGCAAGACAATGACTCAAATGATTGTTATTTGGAGATTTTGAAAGAGTTTGATTGTGATTTGATTTTATTCAGTGTAATTACATTTTGGGTTGGATGCTACATCGGCAAGGAACAATTTTTTAAAAAACAAGGTGAATCCTTGTTTAAGACGTTTATTTCATGACTCAACAACGACGTCATGGATATCAACATCATCTTCCTCCTCCGTCATATCATGCAGAAGATTTTCTTCACCAAAGGTTGGGATCATCATGCTATCAATGTCATGAACATGCAAAGCACATATAAAGTTTAACTTAGTTTTTCTTAGTTTTACTTAATTTTACAAATCAAATAAATTACCTTATTTGTGTCGAGTTCTTCATAAATCCTCAAAGAGAAAATTCTTTCATCCCACCCTTCTTGAACTTCGTTTTGCACATACGTGGACAAGTCGCAAGGGCGCCAAGACAATGTTCATGAAACTTCCACCCATTTTATGGAATGGCCTCGAAGGCTAACAGATACATATAACACACATTACACAAAGTTAGATTTACCATTACATGTATAAATTAAAAAAAAATCTTTTAAATTTTACCTCAAGAGGAATGTAGAATCCGAGAATTGGCCATAAGACACCTTCCTTAACTGCTCCTCCAAAATGCGACATGGTGTGCGAGATCTCTTTAACATATTATCAAACAAAAATCTTCCCCACAGAAATGTCTTGCACATGTTGAGATCATCAATAGCCCTAAGGAAAATTGGCTCCACCAATTAAGCATATTTTTTTGTTTTATTCTGCCCGATAATGATGTTGGATAGGAAGTAAATGACTGTCATCTTCAGCCTATCAGTAGAAGGCACTATTTCCTCAAACCTGGCCCTAATGTCATGATATCTGACTGTCGATCCTGCGCCAAAAAAACTTCAGCATGAATCTCATACTTCCTAGTTACAAGAAGTCAAACGGGTAATTCTTACAGTTTAGTCCTGAAATCAAGGAGTGTTCCTTTATTCCATAAAGGATGGGAACACCATTGACTACAAACCAAACCTCTTTCTCCCTTTCAATGTGTGCACTCCTAAGGAGAAGCATCCACATCCCCATAAGTTTGTGGTTTTTGTCTTTGGGTATTTGGAAGAAGTGTCGGAACTGAGGATGACGTTCGAACCAATTCCTCTCCACACTTGTAAGCGGCAGATTGAGCCTATTCAATGTCTCCAAGCATTCGACCACAAAGCACCTTGTCAAAAATATTATTTTCTTATTGTACTCACTTGGAGGAATGGACATTTCCATTGGTGATAGCGCTTCTACCAAATCCTGTAACAAACAACAAAATTTAATCCTAGTTAAACGTTGCTATACATAAAATAACAACTAGTTTTACCAAGTTTTACATAAAAATAACAAATTGTTTTACCTAGTTTTACGTAGTTTTACATAGTTATCCCTACAAAATATGAATATCCACTTAGTTTTACCAAGTTATACATACAAATACCAAGTAGTTATACAAAGTTTTACTTAGTTTTAAATATTTAAATATTATGTAGTTTTAAATATTTTTAGTCACCTGCGTGGAGGAATCGCTCTTGGTGCGCTGCTGAAAACTTGTCTTTCTTCTCTGTGTTCTTCTTCCTCTACACCCGGAGACACGTTTCTTCCCTTTCTCTTTGTTTTTTTCCTCCTTCGGAGACACATTTTCTTTCCTTTATCTTTCTTTTCGGGACCCGTTTTCTTCCCCTTCAGATTCTTCAGATTTTTTTCGGATTGTTCTTCTGCTTTGCGACCTCCTTCTTCTTCTATTGGAGGTAATCCTTGTGGTGGATCTAAGACTGGCAGCAGACTTTGGACCGGCGAAGATTGGACCGGTGGCGTAGGGACCAGCGGCTGAGTAGCCCCCTCTTCACTAACTTCCGGCGGCTCTTCTACAGTCCGCGCTTTGGCCTTCCTCTTACTAAATTTGGTTTTAGGTTCCATGGGAGAAGAAACAATATTCGAGGGCAAGGGAGAAGGGATCCGAAATAGACGGAGACGACACAAAATTTGAGCCGAGAAAGGAGATTATAGAAGGACTCAGATCTGGAAGAGGGCTCGATCAGATGATTCTCAGTTATACCCTATTTTTATGATAGGAGCGGGAGAATAATGAAGTGGTTCGCGAGATAAGGCTAGGTTTCGTTACTAAAAAAAGAGTGTGTTTCAACCGTTTTTTCAAATTTAGACCGCTATTCACCGAACAGTTTTTTACATCCGATGGATAGATCCAACAACGCATGGGTGGATGGATAAAACCAATGAAATATAGTCATCTTTAGGTTTTTTGGTGATTGGCTCTTTTTGCAATTAAAAAATAAATAAATCAAATATAAAATAGAATTGGGATATTTTAGAAATGAGATTTAGATTTATGGGCATTTGAGAAAAACCCTCAGTCTCTGCTGAGGCAATTTCCCAAATGCCATTTTCATTAATAATTTTATCTCCTATACCCCATTTTCTCTACATACCTATTTCTCTATAATGAAATATTAATTTCTCACATTACCCCTGAATAAAAATAAAGAAAAAAATTAAAAAAAAAATAATTTATTCTCATTATCTTTCCTCTCCATTCGTACACCTTCCTTTCCTTCCACCCTGCATTCTTTCGCTCAATCCTCTCTCTCTTCTGTGACGACGCGACCTAATCTTGATCGAATCGAATCGATCTCCCTCCTCCTCTCAGCTTCTCATCATCTTCATTCGATTCGACAGCCGCTCAATTTATTCCGATTTGGAGAGATCTTGATTTTAAATCCAGGCTGTAGGGTTTTTCATAATCAAATTAATTTAAACAAACTCGATTCGAATAGTTTTAACATTTTTTGGATCGGTTAGGACTATACATGTAATTGAATCGTTGTAATCTGTAGATCGGCGTAATCGACAACCATTTATTCCAAATATATGTTTTCGCGATAGGACAACTTGGTAAAACTACTATAACTGAAAACTGGTAAAACTTGTAGAACTAATAAAACTGTGGATAACTGATCAAACTGGTAAAACTAGTTACACTGGCAAAACTAGTAAAATTATGGATAACTCGTAAAACTAGTAAAACTGTAGTAATGATTAAATTTTCGTATTGTTTTGGCAGGATAAAATGAGCAACAACATCAACTTACATCAACAACATCAATATGCTCTCTCCTTTCGCACCTCTTTCTTTCCATACTTCGATCTTTGATCTTTTCTCTCATCTATCATACTATGGACCCTAGCTACGAAGACGAGAAAAGGTGGAAGATGAATTATGAAATGTTGTACAATATGGTCAATAGTGACGAGGGGATACCGAAAGTTTGTCCATGTGGTGGACAAATCATCGTCGTTGATACAACTGAAACCGAATCCGATCCTGGAAATAAATACTTCATATGCAATAATTTTTGAGGTTAGAATCTTTGTCATTTAAAAAATTATTAATGCTTTATAACTCATATATTCCAATATTTTTAGGATGATGAATCACATCGTAAAAAAATTGGTTTCATGGTGTCGAACAATAGATCAGTAAACTAAACAAGGAGGTTGATTCCCAAAAATCAAAGATTAGAAGATTGGAACTTCAGATTGAACAAGTGTTTAAGGAGATTAAAATATTAAATGAAAAGATGTAGTAGTAAAAACATGTTGTATTTTGCTTCACTAACCTACAATGTAGCTCTTTGAGCATTTAAACCTTATATTTTCTTTTATTTACCAATTCTACGTAAACAACACATAGTTTTACCTAGTTATATATAAATATTATATAGTTTTACCTAGTTTTACCAGTTTTACGTAAACAACAGATAGTTTTACCTCCATGGAGTTGCTCTGGGTGCGGTTGCTGCTTCCTTCTCCTTCCGCTCCTTCGCGCTCTGCTTTATCTTCTTCTTCTTCCCCCATACATGATTTGTTCCCCTTTTCCTCTTTCCGAACCCACGATCATTCCTTCTTCAGATTCGTCGGACCATCGAGATGAGCGAGTAAAACTGAGTTGAATTCGGATCGGGAAGGAAGAGCTCATCGGGGAAGCTCCAATCGGAAAGTGAGAGGAAGAGCAGGAGAGAGATGACGAGCTCTGTTTTTTTCTCCGTCGACAAGAGGAGATTTATTTTTTTGAAGTCTTTTTAATTTTCTTTTTTCTCTAAGGTTTTATATGATATGGTAGATATTCCACCGAATTAGGATGGATAGATAAAATCCAGATTCATCTTGTAAATATGTAAAACTGGTTTGAGTTTTAAGTCAGTTACTACATTTTTTAATTAATCATAATTTATTCTAGAAATATATTTTATAAAGAGGTGATTTGATATTTATGGTTTTCCAGATAATGCCTCGTCTCCTAGAGAGTAATTTCTCCTTGTACTGATCATAGAACTTCTTCTCCAATTTTTCCTTTTTGATTTTAATTGATGGAATTTTGCTTTAATTTCAATTGGGTTTCAATTGGGAGATTTGTGTGTTTCAGGTCATCGGACCGTCGTCTGATTCCGGCACAGTGTCGTCGTGATCATGAACGCCATATTGTATCAGGCGATTGTACTCATAAGAAAATACACTTCATAAGAACACTAATTTAACATTTTAATTTTTCTAGAAGTTAGTGTTCAATTAAAACTAAGATGTAAATGACAAAGTTTTGAAAAATCACGAAGCAATTAAATGCCAAATGTGAGTTCCTTTTTTGCAATCAGACTTGTCTTTTAAAAGATATATTATATATATATATATATATATATATATATATATATATATATGTGTGTCTTTGGAGTATTGACAGGATGTTAGATATATAAGTTCGCTTCAAATGCAGTTGTCATCTAAAAGGACCTCACAAGAGAAGGTTGATGGCTCGGAAACACTTTCATCCTCTTTGACCGGAACAAACCCGAGGAAGAAAGTGTTCATGGTCAGGGATGGGAATCAATACTGCATTTAGCAGTAGAAAAAGGCGTGATTCAGTCAGGAGAAGCTAGATGCTTCAAGGTATTGCAGATTTTTAATGATCCTCTCTAATCTAATCTGGTTGTTCACATTTTTGCAACTCAAATATTTGAAATATATATATATATATATATATATATATATATATATATATATTTGGCTATGTTATAGAGAAGAAGCTTGAAAAACTGGAAAAAAAAAGATTGTCATCATGTCCAGGATTGGACGCAGGTGGAAAATTTGCCTTTCTTTCTCAAAGGTTTAAATTTAATACGCATAGCTTCCTTGCTTTCAGTTTTACCATAATACTTGTCAGAAGCATCATATCTCGAGAAAGGTATAGTCATGGATATAGCTCCTTTTTTGTTGGATATGGATTTACTGGCTTGAATTTTAGGTTTTAAATTTCTCTGTTAGGTATAAATCTTTTCCTACTTTTGTAGTATTTGCTCTTGGATTGAGTATCGAAACCTGTTTCAGTTAATTTGATTTTGAGTTTATGTTCATCATGAATGGGGTTGGACGGCCGGAATAGAAGAAGATATTGATGAAGATTTTTGTGTTAATTTGAGGGTTAAATAATGTTTTAATGGGTAATAATTTGGTCAGGTCGTGTATTTTCCAATTGGGTCGGACCAGGTTTTACGTCGAATACACTTTTCCAGCAATAAAAAAAGATGGTTATGGTATTAATTAAATAACACAAGTTAATTGTAAATACATATATTAATATTGTCTATATATAGTTCAAGATTTCAAATAACTAGTATCATTTTTCTAAAACAAAAAATAACTTTTGTAATCTTTATGTTATTTACTGGTTAGGTAGGATATACTTAGTTATATTTTGTAAACAAGTAAAAAAAAGTTAAAAACCATTTCATAACATAGGTTCAATATAATGGTAGTCATTTTTAAATTTCATAAAAGTGTAAGTTTGAGTCCAACACTTTACAATATTAAAAAAAAAATTAAAACTAATAGACTAAGTTAACAAAAAAAAGAAAAAAACACAGGCTAAGCAGAGAACATTCACTTGGTAATAGTGTAAACTAAGATTATCCAATTCAATAGTAAATTTTATTGTTATCATTTATCAATACAACTTGATCAGGTTGGAGACCAAAATCCGTCTTCAAATTAGAGCCACCGTTTCTTCATATACTCCACCTATTCAATGCACATCATAGTAAGCTAGTTATGGAACCAAACAATGTAACAAAAATTGTATGAAGCTTTTCAAAGCATCCATATGAAGATTCCAATCTTTCGTTAAACACCAGAGGACGGTATATTACTATTTGCATTGCAGGAATTGACAAACGACGAATTTCATGTAGTCTAGTTTTGTAAACTGAAAGCCTAGTTAAATACAACCAATCAAGTTACTGCTGACAAGAGTTAACAAAGGTTTCACTTGCCAAGAGTTATAAAAAGGGTTCATGTATTATTTGCATAGAGAGCGATACTTAGCTAATCCAAAGTAGCAGTATAATGTTAGGGATACAACTAGTTTCTATGTGTTCTTCACATCTCAAACCATATAAAAAACTATCCACTCGTAAAAAACACATTTGAATTGTCTCCAAATGTTTGGACTGTTCAGGATTTACTGAAACGATCAACAAAACAAGCCAGTTAAAATCAAGAAAGCTTGGGAAAAAACTAGAAATAGAATCGGAAGAGTTTAATTAAGAAACTTCCCAATCTAAGACTTTTGAATTATATTAAAGCCAACAAGCAATCACTACACATCATATGAAATCTTTTCTATGCATATGCTAGCAAAAAAGGTTATATGAAGGAACATTCTATACTACAATTTATAAGACATCATTTCTTCAAAAACCCAGTTTGTCTTCAAAACATTAACTACTTTATAAATATACTGCCCATTTCATTAAAAAATGAACTACCAACTTGAGTTTAAGAGAGACAAACTGTCGAGGAAATTTTCCTAGTAAAAAAAGCGCAAACTTTGCCATGTCCAAATCCGTAAACGCAAAAGATTAATGATTTTCTACACTATATCATTATGCCCAAAACAGGTCTATCTACATGAAATAACAATGTGCTTGAAGATGCCGTGTATTGAACACTTGCAATTCATTGGGTTAACAGCAAACTTCGTCATGTCTGAATCCGAACACGTAAAACATTAATGATTTCTACACACCAATTTAACAGAAATCATTTCTTTAAAAACCATCTCGACTTTAAAAAGATTAAGTTTCATATACGTTTACGACCGAACTCAACCAAAATATGGAACAGAAGCTGAGATTAAAGGAGGAGACTAATCATCTGTCAAGTAAGCTTTCCTGATCGGAAAACAGCAAATTTTGTCATGTCCGAATTTTTAAACTCGATTTCGTTCGCTATAAGAAACTCCTCAATCAATGTCTTAACACGTTCTGGTTACTCTGTCTCGCATACGATCTCAAAGCAATTCCCAAAGGCAAACCGAGTCTCATCAACCTCAAGTTTCACGCCTCTCCACCCTTACATTCTCGAATCCACCCAAACAAACAAACCCTAGAAAATCCTTGAATCCATATTCCTCTATAACCCTTTTCAAAACCCTAGATCCAAGAGCCGATAGGTTAGACGGTGAATCCACACATTCTTTAGCTAATCCATGATCGATTTTCTCTTCGTCTTCCTCCACACGACTGATCCCATTAGCCAGCGTTGGTTTGGCTTTGAGAGAGAGGATACAACGCGGCGGAGTAGCCACCGTCTCCGTCGCAACGTTATGGAGGAAGCGAAGACGGAGGACGGCGCGGCGGAGGAAGAGGTCGTCTTTGGGTGTGTCGAAGAAAAGGTTGCGTTGGTGGACGGTTTTGAGGTGAAAGGGAGTGAGGAGAGTGGTGAGACGGAGATGAGCTGCGGCGGTGAGGAGACGGCGCTTGACTTCGACTTCCATGGAGGAATGAGATTTTAGGAAGAGGAGAGGCCGATTCGGTCGGATTTGGAAGAAGAGTTTTGGTGTTTTGGGTCGCTGAGTTGCAGAAGGGAGGAGGAAGGTGGAGCTGTGGTTGTGGTGGTGAGTGGCTCTGATTTGCGGGATTGTTCAAGCTCTTCGCGGTCTTCGATTGTGAGTTGAATTTTCGTGGTTTTTTTTCTGAACATTGGGGATTTGAGAATTACGCGAGAGCTCTGCATTCTCAAGTTTTGTTATATACTCAAGGCCTGAGCACTGGTACTTGATACAGGCCAGACCTGTCCACCCATCCTGTACCTGGCTCTGGCTCGTCAAACCAAGTAAAAACAGGTTAGATATCAAATCTATCATCAAATTGTTGGATTAAAAAGAGGTTTAGACATGCTTAATTAAAGAGAGAGTTTAAGGAAGCAACTAAACTTAGAGCTAAACACTAGTCTTAGGTGTGTTTAGGAATGTTTGGCTACAATTCTTGTAAACATCTATATAAACCCTTTGTACATTTCATTTGAATATAGAAATATACAATTCTCTTTTAGAAGCTCTCTCTCATTCTCTCTCAGTCGAATTATCTCCCAATCTCTGAATAATGTTTCATCATTTTTCATTCTTTCTCCATTCTTTAATTCTCACATGGTATTAGAGCAGGTTTCCTGCAAATCGTTCGATTTTTCTTCAAGACATCATCGCTATCTTCGAAACTAAGCCCACCGCGAGGTCCGTCGTTTTTCATCATGCTCTCCAGTGAGATCTTGTGATTTCTTACAAATTTCTTCTTCAAGGACTCTTCTCCGGCGAATTCTGAACATATCTCCGGTGGAATCATATAATTTGGTCGACGAAATCAAAAGTTATCAACTTCTGTTTCCGACGGTGTCGCGATCGTCTCCGCCTTATGTTCTTCACCTTGTAACGGTCTTATCTCTTTCAATTCTTCATCAAATTACGTGATTCCAACGCCTATCATCAAGTATAAAGGATCTAATTGTTGTTTCGGGAGGTCCGCTTCACCCTTTTGCAAGATTCATAGCCTTCTTGTTCGATCTTCCTTGAAGTGTCCGATACGGTTCTTCTTGGGATCCTGGTGATAAACTTCATATCTCTTCTTGCTTTCTTTCAATTCTTTAACGATAGAAAGTTAGATAAAGATCTTTTAGAACTTTTCAGAAAATTTTATCTAAACCAGAAAGTTTTTAGGCTTCAAGAAGTGGTTTCTTGTGAAAGGATAAAATTTTTCAAAAATTGAAATTGGCGGGAAATTTGGTTCGTGGATTGGTTAGACTGTTGCAGTCAAATTATTATACTGGATCATTCCTATCTGTTGATTAAGAGGCTGTTCAAACTGTTTGCAAGTGGTTGAAAGACGGTTAGGTCTGTTGTTGATCTTCTTGTACTTGTCTTTCAAGCGCGTGTGGCTTCTGTGTGCTTGTATGCGTGGTGTTTCTTCTTGGCAAGAATTTGTTTGATTTTCTTGAAGGTGTTTAGGCTCCAGCTCATAATCTAGGTCCTCTTCATTCTTCTTCAAGGTGGCTGTGTCAGTGAATAAGTGTGTTGCTTGCCAGTCACGTATATACCTTGCTAGTCACACATACTAATCATCTAAATTGTGCAAGGATTTCTGTTGAAGCGTTTGCCTGTTGGATCTTGTTGCTGCATCTTGGTGTTCATAGTTTTTTCTTGCAGCTATCTGTGTGGTTTCCTTCAAAGCATTAACTATGGAGCTTCACAAGCAATTGATGGCTCCGGTTACCTTGAAGGGAATGAACTATCTTTTGTGGTCCAGAACAATGAAGACCACATTGTGTAGTAGGGGGCTTTGGGCTTATATTCTCACCAGAGGGCCGCCTAGTACAGCTACTGAAGGATAGATACATGAAGCAGACCAACACGCAGAACATGACATGGAAAGCAAGTGGTTTCAAGAAGACCAGCTAGTGTTAGCCATCCTACAGAACTCACTTGAGGCGTCACTATTAGCAGCTTATTCATACTGTGAGGATGCAAAGGAGTTGTGGGATACTCTTCAGAATGTATATTGTAACACTTCCAATCTTCTAAGAATTTTTGAAGTTAAGAAGTCTTTGAACCAACTTCAACAGGAAGATGTTGAATTTACTAAGCACTTTGGAGTCTTTAGGGCCTTCTGGGCTGAGTTAGAAATGTTGAGGCCAGCTACTACTGATCCTTTAACTCTTAATGAAAGAAGGGAACATGATAAAGTGTTTGGGTTGCGAATGACTCTAAACTCTAGTTACACAGATCTCACTATGCATCTTTTGAGACAGGACAAATTACCTAGTTTGGAAGAGGTGTGTGCTAAAGTTCAAAAGGAAAAAGGTACTCACGTTTTATTTGGAGACAAAACTGACCTTGTCACGACAAACAAGAGTTTTTACAAAAAGGATGATAAGAAGGCCGTGTCTACCTGTTCACATTGCAAAAGAAAGGGCCATCACAAGGACCAGTGTTGGTCGTTACATCCTCACCTCAAGCCGGCTTGGTGGCGTGACCAGACTAAGCCTGTTGGTCTCAAGTATAGCACCTCAGCAAATATGAATCAAGCAAGCATGTCCTTTCATATGTCCCATGCAAACATCTTCCATGATGGTACATTGCGGTCCATTCAACGAGCTGGGAAGGAGATACAGCTTGGACCTTCAACATCTGATCAGGAATTTGTCAGAAAATTTGACTTAGAAGCTATACTAAGGGTTTTCAAAGATGAATCTGGTAAAGTTGTTGGTAAATCACTTCATGCCTCTTATGTTGCTCATACTATGAACAAACCTTTGATAGTAGATTCAGGAGCCTCTCATCATATGATTAGTGATATAAACTTGATAAACAACTTATAACCTGCCTTAGGAAATGTAGTTATTGCTAATGGAACCAAAATTCCCATTAAAGGCATAGAAAATCTAAGATTGTTTGATAAGGATAGTAAAGCCTTCTTTATGCCATCCTTTACATCTAATCTTGTGTCTGTTAAGATAACAACAACTGATTTGAATTGTCATGTGATATTTGGTCCTAATGAGTGTTGTTTTCAAGATATTGAAACAAAAATAGTGCTTGGAAGAGGAAGCACAAAAGATGATCTATACATACTTGGCGATCTTTCTTCTTGTAGTCTAGGTTCTTGTTTGTCTAGTAATAATGAGCTTCCTGATGGAACATTGTGACATGCTAGATTAGGCCATCCACACTTTAAAGCTCTTGAACTGATATTTTCAAAAATTTCTTTTAATCAAAATGAATGTGAAGCTTGCATTCTTGGTAAACATTGCAAAACAGTCTTTCCTAGCTCAACACATGCATATGATCATTGTTTTGACTTAATACACTCTGATGTTTGGACAGCTCCTTGTGCATCTAGAGAACAACAAAAATATTTTGTTACTTTTATAGATGAGAAATCTAAATAAACTTGTCTTACTTTGCTTTCTTCCAAGGATAAAGTTCTAGAAGCTTTCATTAATTTTCATTCTTATGCTACTAACTAATATAATGCAAAGATTAAAGTTTTTAGAACAGACAATGAAGGAGAATATACAAGCAAAGCATTCAGGGATTACCTTCTCAAATACAGAATCCTTCACCAAACTAGCTTTCCATACACACCAGAGCACAATGGAGTGGCTGAGCGCAAGAACCACCATCTAATGGAGGTGGCTAGGTCAATGATGTTTCACAGGAATATACCCAAGAGGTTTTGGGGAGATGCAGTACTCACAGCTTGTTACCTGATTAATAGAATACCTACTAAAGTTCTCCATGACATTTCACCATTTAAGGTACTTAATAAAACCAAACCACATATTGATCATTTGAAAGTCTTTGGTTGTGTGTGCTTTGTGTTAGTACCAGGTGGGAAGAGGAACAAACTGGAAGAGAAGAGTACTAGAGAAGTATTTGTAGGCTACTCATCTACTCAAAAAGGTTATAAGTGTTATGATCCTGAATTGCAAAAGGTTTTGGTCTCTAGAGATGTGAAATTTTTGGAAAATCAGCCTTATTACACTGATGGAACTTGGGAGACAATAAAAGATATATCTAACTCTAGTACTGATAGCAATGCTTACCTTAGAAAGTTGTTGAAAAGTTTTGATATTTCTAGGAAGATAGCATCCGGGCCAGCACAGGTTCCACTTCCTCGACATGGACCAGCACAAAGTAGACACATTCCGGGGTCGTATGAGCATGTTCCGACATCATCTCAGCACGTCCCAGCCATGAGTGCGAACGTCCCGGCATCCCATAAGCATGGACCGGTAGCAAGTGATAAGGGACCAGAAGTGAGTGAGCATGGTCCGGTCCCTGGCAGGCCTGGCCCTGGTCGAGAGATGTGGCACGATCATGCACAGGGGGAGTTTGTACTGGGTTCTTCTTCAAGCTTGGATCCTAGTCATGATCATGAGGGGGAGAATGTAAGTGTACCAGTGGTTCCTGATCAAGCCTATGTCCAAGAGTTACAGGAAATAGGAGCTGAGGTTGATCATGAAGTAGCGGTTGTTGAATCTCCTCAAGTGTAAGAAGGAGCACAAGGATAAGGAAAGATCCAGCCAACTGGATTAACACTAGGG
This sequence comes from Streptanthus diversifolius, assembly GCA_039880935.1. NCBI lineage: Eukaryota > Viridiplantae > Streptophyta > Magnoliopsida > Brassicales > Brassicaceae > Streptanthus > Streptanthus diversifolius. The sequence goes on from JAXGFM010000001.1 coordinate 6,713,206, forward strand.
TTTACTACAATGCTCAAGCAGTAGGACATCCTATCCAGGCCACTTGTTATTTTGCTCAATTCCAAAAAGAACATCAGGTATTCATAAGCTCATTAGATCAAAATAAAATTCGTAACACATATGAGGAAGCTATGGAATTGAAGGAATAGAGGGATGCTGTTCAAGATGAAATAGAGGCCATGATAAGAAACCATACCTGGGATGAATCATACTTGCCCAAAGGTAAGAAAGTAGTAAGTTCTAAATGAGTGTTTACTATTAAGTATAAAAGTAATGGTGAGATTGAAAGGTATAAGGCTAGACTTGTAGCAAGAGGCTTCACTCAAATGTATGGTGAAGACTTTGGAGATACATTTGCACCAGTAGCCAAGCTCCACACTGTAAGGATTGTACTTTTTCTTGCTACTAACCTTGAATGGGAGTTGTGGAAGATGGATGTCAAGAATGCATTCCTTCAAGGAGAACTAGAGGAAGAGGTGTACATGAAACCCCCTTTTGGTTTGGAAGGTTTAGTAAATGACAGCAATGTCTTGAGATTAAGGAAAGTCATCTATGGATTAAAGCAATCTCCAAGAGCCTGGTATCATAAACTTAGTATGACTTTAAGAGATATAGGTTTTGAAAGATCTGAAGTTGATCATACTCTATTTACTTTTCCTAGCTGTTCAGGTATCATTGTGGTATTAGTATATGTTGATGACATTATTATCACAAGTAGTAACAAGGAAGGTATTCAAGAGACTAAAGCATATCTCAAGTCTAAGTTTGACATTAAGGATCTTGGCTTGATGAAATATTTCTTAGGAATATAAATATGTAGATCTAAAGAAGGATTATTCTTGTCCCAAAGAAAGTATGTTTTGGAATTGTTGAATGAAAGGAAAAAGGGATGCCGGACCTATTAGTACTCCTATTGAAGACAGTTACAAAGCGGCTAGTAAGGGGGAGATTGAAGACCGACCCTATGAAGATCCAAAGCTGTATAGGAGACTGGTAGGTAAACTTATCTATCTCACACTTACTAGACCTGACATTTGTTTTGCAGTGAACCAGGTGAGCCAGCATATGCAATCGCCCACGGTTCAACATTGGAAGATGTTAGAGAGAGTGTTAAGATACTTGAAAGACACTTATGATCATGGATTTTGGATGAGCTGCAACAAAAATACAGAGATAGTAGGGTATTGTGATGCAGATTGGGCTGGTGATAGGAATGATAGAAGATCAACAACAGGTTATTGTACCTTTGTGGGAGGTAATCTTGTGACTTGGAAGACAAAGAAATAGAAGATGGTCTCATGTTCTAGTGCTGAAGCTGAGTATAGGTCCATGAAGAAACTCACAAATAAAATAATCTGGATCAAGGCTGTTCTTAAGGATTTGCAAATTGAAGACTCAAGACCTATCACCATGCATTGTGACAATCAAACAGCCATTCATATAGCTTCCAACTCAGTGTTCCATGAGAAAACTAAGCATATTGAGGTAGATTGCCACAAGGTTAGACATGCGGTTGAACAAGGACTTGGACTGACTTGCATTGCTGAGTAATTCCCTTGACTATAGGAACCATACTCTTTTTCCCTCAAAGTTGTTTTTGTCCCATTTGGGTTTTACACTTTGAGGTTTTTAATGAGGTGGTTTCCTATGTCTTGTCCAAGCTTAACCATTCATCATAGTTAAGCTTGAGGGAGAGTGTTGGATTAATGAGGGGTTTAGACATGCTTAATTAAAGAGAGAGTTTAAGGAAGCTACTAAACCTAGAGCCAAACACTAGTCTTAGTTGTGTTTAGGAGTGTTTGGCTACAAGTCTTGTAAACATCTATATAAACCCCTTGTACACTTCATTTGAATATAGAAATATACAATTCTCTTTTATAAACTCTCTCTCATTCGCTCTCAGTCGAATTATCTCTCAATCTCTGAATAATCTTTCATCATTCTTCATTCTTTCTTCATTCTTTAATTCTCACACAAATAAAAGGTTGGGTAATAAGTATTAAAAAACAAATCAATACCCGACCTATTACTCGCTCCGTACCTGTTATCTTTAAGTACCCATCAATTATCCGTCAAATACCCGTAAAATATCTATAGATATCTGCAAAAATCCGCAAATACTTACAAAAACCTGCGGGTAGTGGATCGGGTAACAGGTAACGGTTATTGTTTTTTTTGCGGGTACTTGATTTTATGGGTACATGTTTCTATGGGTTTTAAGTACGGATCGAAAAATTAATTACTGACAAGTAACGGCCTGAATATCAAACCCACCAAAAAATGATATTTAACTTCTGCCCACCCTTAAGGGTTGTTGGAACGGCCTAGCCAGACCCATTTAATCCAAACAAACCAAAATATCCAGATATGTTTGAGGAAATATCTTATTTCAATCCAAACAATTTTTTTGTGTTTTTTATACCACCTAAACCAATACTAAATACTTTTTCATATATAAATTATCCAAAATTTTAAATTTCTTACCAGAACTTAATACCATAAAATCAAAACCAATTTAACTAACAAAACATTAGTAAACCTTTAATTTTGCGAAACAGCGTTATTTTGCCATAAAAAGTTTGAAATTTTCTCCCGTTCAATAAATCAAACCTGTGATCCTTGAAATAGATAGTTAACCATTTTAATTATTGTGTTTTCTTGGGAACTATACAAACACATTAATACTTATAATGATATAGTTATAAATATATAAAAAAATAATAGAAACAAAATAAAAAGAATTATTTAATCATACATAATAAATATTTATTTATTTTTAAGTATAATAAAAATTGTTAAAATTTTCTTTTTCATAAATAGAAACTATGCATATTAAAAATAAATTAACTCTTATAGTAATGTTTAATATTAATAAGAAAAAATTTTGTCTAAAAATTTAAGTAAAAATTTATAGTTATTATTTTTTTTAAAATACGAAATATGGCTGTTCGTTTTCAATATTTTTATTTTTTATATAATTATTCATTGTAATTAAAAACATCTAGTTGTTTGGTTTCTATTGTTTTATATATTTGTATCTATACCATTATAAGTATTAATGTGTTTATAATTTTCAAAAAAATATAGAATAGTTCAAATGGTTAACTCTGTTCTCACTGGTCAGATTTGATTCACCGAAGGAAAGAAGGTTTTTTTTATGTCAAACGACGTCCTTTAGCAAAATTAACTGTTGACTAAAGTTTTGTTAGACAGTTGGTTTTAATGTTACAATCTTAATTAAATTTAAAATTTTGGATGGTTTAGATAGGAAAAGCGCTTAACATTGGTTTAAATGACAAAAAAAAAACACGACAAATTTTTGTACAGTTTGAAATAAACTCTTTCTCTGATATTTTCAATAATAACTTTCAATAATAACTCTCAAAGCCTCGTAAGTAAGTGAACTTTCTTCAAAAGCTTAATGATAATTTTCTTTAAACTATCATTTTATCATCGCAAAATTAAAAAACTTTGGTATAGATTAAATGGAAGTTATAACTGATGTGGATATCATATATATGTGAATAACTGATGTGGAAGTTATAACTGATGTGGATATCATATATATGCCCACGTGAAGGAGAAGATGATCCATGACCCCAGATTAAAAGATCATGAAGATCGAATTCAGTTGGAAAAAATGGATGGATCCAAATCGAACATAGCATTTTAAGATTTTGGTCTACACCACTTTTGTTGGGCAAAATATCCTAATACAATGATTCCAACAAAATTTGATCCAAAAATAAAATCAAACCAAACTTGAAACTAACAAAATATCCAAATATCTTTTAGATTTTTATATTCGAAGAATCTAATTTGAACAAAAAAAAATCAAATGAGTATAAAATATCTGATATATAATTATATTCCTAAAATATTAATTATATTCAAACTTAAAATAACTCAAAAAATTTAAAATTACAAATATAAACCTTAAGTTATCAATTATTTTTTTTTAAAATAATTGTAATACATAAAAACTGAAATATCCAAAAATTCTTAGTTATAATTATCTAAATTTAACCAAATTTTAACCAATTTTTATATTTTGGATATCCAAACCCGATCAACACCCATATTGATATGATCTTGTCAAGATCACAAACCCAAAACCGGCCCAAAAAGGGTGTAAGGGGATAAGCCTTGCGCAACGAGCGTGAGCTCAAGCTGCCAAGGGATGTGGAACGAAGGGTCACACAAAGGTTACTGAAAGACCTTTGAGACTTGATGAACCAAGGATATGACACATCAAGGTTCAACAAGGGTTTCCTAGACGGGCCCAAGGATATTACACACCAAGGGAGGGTCTAGGAGAGAGTAGATATGACGCACTACTCAGTGATAAAAACTCTTAAGAAAGCACAATCTTTTTTATTAAAATTTTTGATGATGTGTACAAATGGCCAAGGCCAGATATATATATAGAGGGAAAAAGAAAATGCTAGAAGGCTTGCATATTCGGAACAAACTCCAAGAACATTTAAGGCCATGCAAGAAGGAAAGTAAATGAGATAACTCCCAACTGTCAACTACTTTATTAAATGCAAAGAAGAGAAGAGAAAATGTATTGGGCCTAGAAATAGCAAATGGGCTTTATGAAAGTGATCCTTTATGATTCTATCCAAGCTCTGAATGAAAGTGAAGTGAAGGTATGGGTTGATGAAGTAACCAAGAACATGTGGAAGTGCCTTGGTCCGGTTCTAGTCAAAGAACCAAATGGAATGGTCCAGGGGTCTTGATCATAGCTTGGATCAGGCCATGGACGAGGTCGGGTCATGGGATGATCTGATGATGGTTGACATCTGGTTGGGGCCTGGTTGACGCGGGTCATAGGCGTGGTCGAGACTAGACTGGAACATGGTACGAAGTGGTTGGGCCGTTTTTTTGATTTGATCCACTGGTTCCACAATAAAACAACTAAACTCCTGATTGGTGGTAAGAGCTTCTGAAGATGGGTGTGGAACTTTGTTCTTTTTCCGGCTATTCTTCTAGTCCCTAAGCGCTTTCTTAAGCAGATCATCAAGGTCGTCCAAAGTCTTTGGTGTTTCCAGCTATTGGTGAAGTTTGCTTGGTCGTTGAGGATTGTTTTGCTTGAGTTGTTTCACAGCTTCATCACCATAATTTCTTTGTTGAACATGTCTTTCCTTTGAAGAAGGAAAGGAACACCTCTCATGTGGTTGGTAAGGCCATTCATCACCATAAGAACCTTGGCGATCACGACTTCTTCTTGAAGATTCAATGGGACGCCTCTCATGATTTTGATGAGACCACTCACGCCTAGGTGGTTCATGGAACTGATATCGTTGAGGTACTCGCCTTTCATGAATCTGGTCAGGCCTTCCACGTCTAGGTGAAGATTCAGGTGGGTGATGTAGTTGATGGATATTTCTCTGATCTGGATAAAGCGGTCTGCCCCATTCTTGAACATCATTTCTCAAACAGGCTTGAAAAGAGCTGTGTCGAGCTCTGCATATCTGTTCCCTGCGTAGTGTAAATGCTTCAACAAGATCGATAATTGTACTCAGCTTGTTGTGTTGCACTGATACCACTTGATATGGTCTTGGTCAAGATCATAAAACCAAAACCGACACAACAAGGGAGTAAGGGGGATAAGCCTTGCGCAACGAGCTTGAACTCAAGCTGCCAAAGGATGTAGAACGAAGGGTCACACAAAGGTTGCGGAAAGACCTTTGATCTACCAGACTTGATGAACCAAGGATATGACGCACCAAGATTCAACAAGGGTTTCCTAGACGGGCCCAAGGATATTACACACCAAGGGAGGGCCTAGGAGAGTAGATATGACGCACTACTTAGTGATCGAAACTCTTAAGAAAGAAAAAACTTTTTTTATTAAAATTTTCGATGATGAGTACAAATGGCCAAGGCCAGATATATATAGAAGGGAAAAGAAGATGCTAGAAAGCTTGCATGTTCGGAAAAAACTCCAAGAACATCCAAGGCCATGCAAGAAAGGAAGTAAAGGAGATAACTCCCAACTCTCAACTGCCAACTACTTTATTAAATGCAAAGAAGAGAAGAGAAAACTGATTGGGCCTAGAAATAGCAAATGGGTTTTATGAAAGTGATCCTTTATAATTCAATCCAAGCCCTGAATGAAAGTGAAGTGAAGGGTATGGGTTGATGAAGTAACCAAGAACATGTGGAAGTGCCTTGGTCCTGTTCTAGTCAAAGAACCAAATGGAATGGTCCAGGGGCCTTGATCGTAGCTTGGATCAGACCATGGACGAGGTCGGGTCATGGGATGATCTGATGATGGTTACTGTCTGGTTGGGGCCTGGTCGACGCGGGTCATATGCGTGGTCGAGACTGGACTGGAACATGGTACAAAGATTGGGTCCTGGTCCTGAGTCGGGACGTCCGAGTACTGGGTTGGAATGTTAGGGACGTGTTGCAAGACGTCTGACTTTATGATATGGACATTCGTTGGGTTTATTGGATGAACGTCCTTAACCTCCTTCGGTCCACATGTTCCAACTTTAATCAGGACATTCATAAGTTTGTCCATGCTGGGCAGGATCACATCATCCCCTCCCTCTTGAAAAGGATAGACCTAGGCAGCCGTTTAGGGTGAATGTTTCTAAAACTTGTCTGCCATAAAAAGAAGGGGTGTTCTGCCTTTTATAGGCTACACCCTAAAGACCTAGTTGACCACACAAATCGTGATCAACAAAACAAACTCAAACCCAAAATAGAATAAGTCTTTTAACAACCGACAAGACTAAAATATGACAAAGACTAAACAAGTGCCTAAAGATAGGATCAAGCCTAATTGATTTTAAATAGACATATCCACATTAAAACCAATGGGACACTAGGCTTGATGCCTTAGACTTTAAGGTCTAATTAAAAACTTTTCCAAGAACCTATTATGGTAAACGTAGAAAGATAAAGAGTACCCTAATTATCTAAGGTCTTAAGAAGTGTCCTCACTCAAAAATAGTGAGGACACACAAGGCCTTATCCCCAAGACTGTGTGCATGGATGTCCTGGTCAGGAATATCCAGCTGATCAATATCAAATGGCTGGATGATGACTTCTATCTCCTTTTGCTTCTCCTCGGCCATGTGCTTGGGCTAGGCTGGTTCTGGCTTCAATTCCATGAGCTTGGTCTTGGTCCCGGCCTTCTTCTTGTATTCCTTGTGCAGATCTGCTCCTGGTCATGATGCCGTGAGAGACATATGGGGTTGCTTGAACCTCATCCTCCAAGTACCGGGTTGGTGTGGCTTGGATAACCCCATCACCTGGCGATCACGGCTTCTTCTTGAAGATTCAATGGGACGCCTCCCATGCTTTTGATCAGACCACTCATGCCTAGATGGTTCATGGAACTGATATCGTTGAGGTACTCGTCTTTCATGAATCTGGTCAGGCCATCCACGTCTAGGTGAAGATTCAGGTGGGTGATGTAGTTGATGGATATATCTCTGATATCATGACCCACAAGGCCCGCGGCCCAGGACCATTATTTGAACTTCATGTTGTTTTAATTTTATTTCTTGTTGTTTTCTTTAAACTACATGTTAATTTTCTTTAAGGGTTCAATCCTTAAGACTTAGGCCTATATAAGCCAAGTCTCTTACATTAATAAAATCAGACTTGAACAAGTAATCAAAACCCTACTATTCTTTATTCCTCACGCCGCCTAGTCCCTAGCCGGTTTCAAGACTTCTAGACGCCAGCTTGAGTCTGCCTTGGTGTATCACGGACAGCCTATAGTCCGTGTGGTCCAGTTCGCAATCCCCCGCCCCGGTCGCACTGATTGGTCGAGTCTTTCCGGTCCGCGTCCACAGCCTCTTCCGCGGTCGAGTCTCTCCCCTGGAACTGGTCTCGTGTCCGCACCAGCGAACCTCCCTTGGTTCCTCTTGCGTATGTGGCTCAAATCATCTGGTATCAGAGCCCAAACATCTCCTGACCCCCGATTGTACCTATCCCCTTGCTTTATTTCTCTTGCTTCGATTGTTTAATTGTTTAGAATTCGCTGCTGTGATTGGTTTCTCCTCCTCTTTTGCAAGGTGAAGAAGCGCCAGTCATAAGTCTTTCAAGTAAAAAAAAAAGAACTTAGAACCACTACCACAAATCCAAAGCCAATCAGGTTCCATTGTTGCTTTACTTAGTTTCATTCGTTTAACATTAAAAAAAAATAATATAAAGTTGTTTGCTAGGTTGTTTAGATTGCTTGAATTCATTCTAAAAACAACAAAAGAAAAGAATAGGTTGTCATTTAATATTGAAACAGGAGAAAGAAACCAACCTAGAACACTTCACTTTTTGAGAAATCGTGAGTCAAGTTTCTTGCACTCACACATGTGGTAGCCGGGCTTGTTGTCCGCGTTCGCTTGCTAGGACCCGTACAAGACCAAGCCGAACCGTACTAGAAACCGCATAGGACCAGGCGCGATACCGCGCCTTCGAATTAGCACCAGGACCCTCGAGTGCAACCGCGAACCCTTAGTACCGCCTAGGTATAGCAGCCGCCCCTCCCCAGCCTTACCTTTTGTCCCATGTGATTTAGGCAAGTAGCTCTGCCGCATTAAGTGTCTCTAGGTCACTAAAGGAATTATTCCATTTTGGTTTAGGAAGCAAATCATAGCGTTAAGGCCATTTAGGAATATTTCCAATTTCCTTTAGGAAATAATTAAGTCTAGGACTGCAATAGTTAGACTTAAAAAATTTCCAAAAAACGTTTAGGAAATTCCCTATTATTGAATATTAGGAAATTTTGCACTTAGAAAAATTTCCAAAACCAAATTAGGAAGTCATTTAAGTCTAGAAAATTTCCTTTTCTAATTTTAGGCAAGTATCCCATATTACGAAAATTTCCATTTTAGGAAAGTTTCTAGATTAGGAAAGTTTCTATTTTAGGAAAATTTCTATTTTAGGAAAGTTTCTAGAATAGGAAGGCTTCTATTTTATGAAAATTTTCTAGGTAACCATGTCTAGTGGTTCGGACGCATCAAAACGTCCCCAAGGATCGGTTGCAGTAATGCAGATGTTGAGCCAGATCACGGCTCAGATGAACACCCTTGCAAGCCGTATGGAATGGTTGGAATAACTCTGTCCTCCTCGACGGCCAGACATCCCGGAGGCCTCCAATCGCGGCAACAAAGGTACCACTACAAACAGACGGACTCATTATTTTGGTCCATACGCCCGCGACCCACGCCATGATAGAGCACACGACCAACCGCACCCATACTAGGCCCCGGACGTCAAGCTCAACCCGCCCTCCTTTGCCAGGAAAGTTGATCCCGAGGCCAACCTAAATTGGGAACGTCGTATGGAGCTTATCTTTGACTACTACTGATACGGAGACCCTAGACGAGTGGCTCTCGCCACGGCTCAATTTATGGACCATGCCCTGACTTGGTGAGACAGTGAAGTCGCCGAACGACGGAGGAGCCGATTCGGACCATTAGCTTCATATGACGAGCTCACGCATCTTATGCGGAAGCGTTACGTTCCGCCCCACTTCCACCGAGAGCTGCAGAGACGTTTTAGACGACTCACCCAAGACACCAAGACGGTCAGCGAGTACTTCAACGTGTTCGAACACCTAAGAAACCTTCTCGAGATCACGGACTCTCCGAAAAGTCTTATGGCCCTATTTCTTGATGGGCTTCAAGAAAAGATCGCACGGAAGGTCGAGACAGCCGTACCACGATCTTGGAAATCTATACCACCTAGCCAACCAGGTGGAACAAGCTAATAAGAGAAAGGCCACTGGCTATCAACGGCCCAAGTTCAACTGGCCCAAGCCGTACAACAGGCCCCCTGGCCCAAGCCGTATAACAGGCCCCCTGGCCCTAGCCCTGATCCGCTCGCGCTAACCCGACCACGAGATGCGTCTTCACCCACGTCCGGACCCGGACAGCCGAGCAAACCCACCGGAGCCGCCCCCAGGAGCCGCCCCCAGGAGCCGCCCCCAGGAGCCGCCCCCAGGAGCCGAGACATTACCTGCTTCAAATGCAATGGGCGAGGACACATGGCGCGAGATTGTCCGAACCAACGGGTAATGATCCTAACCCCGTCCGGAGAATACGAATCCGCAGACGAAGGCGAAGAAGAGCCTTTATAGGAACCAGAACAAGCATAGGACGACGTCGAGTACCCCAACTCCGGAGAGCTCCTCATGTTTCGACTTTGGACGCGTCCTCAACACCATAGTTGGTCCTGACGAGATCGCCCAGCGTGAGAACATTTTCTATACCAAGTGCACCATGAAAGGCAAGGTATGTTTTCTAATTATCGACGGAGGTTCCTGTACCAACGTTGCTAGTGAATATATGGTGACAAGCTCGGTCTCGAGAGAACCAAGCACCCGCGGCCCTACAGGCTTAGGTGGCTTAATGACAAGACCGAGATACGCATAACCGACCAAGTTACGGTACCCTTTAGTGTAGGCCGTTACACCTATCAGGTCTTATGCGACATGGTCCCAATGCAAGCTGGTCACCTCCTTCTTGGACGTCCATGCCAGTTTGACAGGGAAACCACGCACAATGGGAGGACTAACCTGTACTCTTTTGTTCACAAGAAGCGCATGTTTAATCTAGCACTGCTCGCCCCGCAGCAAGTCCGAGAGATTCATATGAGGACGGATTCCACCAAAGGACCCGGAAGGAGAATTTCCTCGTGAACTCCTGGGTCATTCGTAAGGCAGTGAGCAGGGACGGAGCTTTCATGGCTTGGCTAGCTTTTACCGGAGGTTCGTCATGGACTTCAGCACCATCGCCAGCCCACTGACCTCTGTGATCAAGAAAGATCGGGCATTCAGCTGGGGACCCGAGCAGGAGAAGGCCTTTAACCTGCTCAAAGACCGGGTCACCCAAATACCGGCTCACCCATGCTCCGGTCCTGTCCCAACCCGATTTCCAGAGGACCTTCGAAGTGGAGTGTGACGCATCTTGTGTCGGAATCGGAGCAGTCCTGACCCAAGGAGGGAAGCCCATAGCTTACTTCAGCGAGACGTTAAGCGGAGCCGCGCTCAACTACCCTGGAGTTGTACGCTCTGGTCCGAGCAATGGACGTCTGGCAACATTATCTTCTGGTCCGGGAATGCGCCATCCATACTGACCATCAGACGTTGCAGCATTTGAGGGGCCAGACCAAGCTAAACAGACGATATGCGCGCTGGCTGGAATTCATCGAGACGTTTCCCTATGTGATCAAATACAAAAAGGGAAAGGAAAACGTCGTAGCAGATACCCTGTCCCGAAGACACTCACTGATCTTGGTCATGGAAGCCAAAGTCCTCGGATTCGAGCTACTCAAGGACTTATACGCAGATGACGACGACTTCAAGGAGGCATTCCAAAACGCAGGCACTGGAACCCACTCATGGTTCTATTTGTTTGACGGGTTCCTTTTAAGGGACTGAAGATTATGCATTCCGAAAGGATCGACCCGGGAGCTGCTATTAAGGGAAGCCCACGGAGGAGACTTGATGGGATATTTTGGCGTGGCCAAGACCCTTAGCCTACTCAAGGAGCACTTCTACTAGCCCCATCTTCGGCGAGACGTCGAGGCCCATTGCAGCCGTCTTGGTCTGCAAACGGGCCAAGTCCAAAGTTCATCCTCACGGGTTATATCTTCCCCTACCAGTTCCTACTACTCCTTGGACTTATATCTCTATGGACTTTGTGCTAGGCTTGCCTAAGATCAACCACAAATACTCCATTTTCGTTGTAGTAGACAGGTTCTCGAAGATGGCTCATTTCATCCCTTGCACCAAGACCAATGACGCCACACAGACTGCGAGTCTATTCTTCCGGGAGATTGTACGGCTGTACGGAATCCCCAGGACCATTTTTTCCGATCGAGACACCAAGTTCCTTAGCCATTTCTGGCGAACCCTATGGAAGAAGCTCGGAACCAAACTGGTGTTTTCAACGACTTGCCATCCGCAGACTGACGGGCAAACCGAAGTGGTGAATCGAACGCTATCCACCCTCCTAAGGGCTACCATCGGACTAAATTTGAAGTCTTGGCTCGAGTGTCTACCGCTGGTCGAGTTCGCCTACAACCGAGCCATCCACACCGCAACCAAGAAGTCCCCGTTTGAGATCGTCTACGGTTTCAATCCCTTGTCCCCGATGGAGTTCACGCCTTTACCACCAGCTGAGATAGTGAGTTTTGAAGGAGAAGGAAAGGCCGAGTACGTCAAGAAGCTGCATCAGAAGATCAAGGAGAACCTAGAGAAGAAGACGGAGTCATACGCCAAGCAAGCCAACAAAGGGCGTAAGCAAACTATTTTGAAGGAATGCGACTGGGTTTGGTAGCATATGCGACCCGAGAGGTTTCCCCAGAAGCACAAGGACAAGCTAGCACCCCGAGGAGACGGTCCATTCCGAGTCTTGAAGAAGATCAACGACAATGCCTACCAACTCGAGCTGCCAGGTGAGTTTAACATTTCTCCCACGTTCAATATTTCTGACTTAGAGTTGTTTGATGCAGGTGATGATTCTGCTTTGGAGATCAAATCACTTGAAGAGGGGAGAATGATGAGGCCCCAGACCATGCCGACCACCTTCTTGACCCAGTGACCGACCCAAGCCACCCGGAGCCGGACGTTGCCACACCAGTTGTGCCGACCGGACCTATGACGCGATCAAGGGCCAAGTCGTTGGGAACCAAGATCAACCGCTATGTCGAACGCTACATTGAGGTTCTTCCACTGCACCACAAGCCCATGCCTGGACCGGACCCAAGACCAGGCCTCGACACCACGGCCCAACCTTTGGAGCTGCTTAGTCGTCGTAATACCGACTCCTGCGTCCTTACCATCACCCCGGGTTAAGGACGCCAAAGAATCACTAAGGAATTGTACTCTTTTTCCTATCCTACATTTGGTTTTGTTCTATTGGGTTTTCGAGGGAGGTTTTAACGAGACAACACCCTTAGTGTGCAATCAGATTTGGGCTTCATCCATCCCAGGAAGTCACGGCCCAAGTTATCCATGTTTTATCTAATAAATTTTCTAAGTGTAGAGCCTGGGCCCACGCCAGCCCACAAGGCCCATGGCCCAGGACCATTACTTGAACTTCATGTTGTTTTAATTTTGTTTCTTGTTGTTTTTCTTTAAACTACATGTTGTTTTTCTTTACGGGTTGAAACCTTAAGACTTAGGCCTATATAAGCCAAGTCTCTTACATTAATAAAATCAGACTTAAACAAGTAATCAAAACCCTACTATTCTCTATTCCTCACGCCGCCTAGTCCCTAGCCGGTTTAAAGACTTCAAGCCGCTAGCTTGAGTCTGCTTTTGTGTATCACGGACAGCCTATAGTCCGTGTGGTCCAGCTCGCAATCCCCCGCCCCGGTCGCGCTGATTAGTCGAGTCTCTCCCGGTCCGCGTCCACAGCCTCTTCCGCGGTCGAGTCTTTCCCCTGGAACTGGTCCCGCATCCGCACCAGCAAACTTCCCTTGGTTCCTCTTGCGTCCGTGGCTCACATCATCTGGATAAAGCGGTCTGCCCCATTCTTGAACATCATTTCTCCAACAGGCTTGAAAAGATCTGTGTCGAGCTCTGCATATCTGTTCCATGCGTAGTGTAAATTCTTCAACAAGAAGATATGGTTTTTCTTCTAGATCGATCATTGTACTCAGCTTGTTGTGTTGCTCTGATACCACTTGATATGATCTTGGTCAAGATCACAAACTCAAAACCGGCCCAACAAGGGTGTAAGGGGGATAAGCCTTGCGCAACGAGCGTGAGCTCAAGCTGCCAAGGACTGTGGAACGAAGGGTCACACAAAGGTTGCTGAAAGACCTTTGATTTACCAGACTTGATGAACCAAGGATATGACGCACCAAGGTTCAACAAGGGTTTCCTAGACGGGCCCAAGGATATTACACACCAAGGGAGGGCCTAGGAGAGAGTAGATATGATGCACTACTCAGTGATAAAAACTCTTAAGAAAGCAAAATCTTTTTTATTAAAATTTTTGATGATGTGTACAAATGGCCAAGGCCAAATATATATAGAAGGGAAAAGAAAATGCTATAAGGCTTGCATATTCGGAACAAACTCCAAGAACATGCAAGGCCATGCAAGAAGGGAAATAAATGAGATAACTCCCAACTGCCAACTACTTTATTAAATGTAAAGAAGAAAAGAGAAAATGTATTGGGCCTAGAAATAGCAAATAGGCTTTATGAAAGTGATCCTTTATGATTCTATCCAAGACCTGAAGAAAGTGAAGTAAAGGTATGGGTTGATGAAGTAACCAAGAACATGTGGAAGTGCCTTGGTCCGGTTCTAGTGATCTTGATCTGACAACTAATTCAAATAAGAATGAATGCATTTTAATTCGTAATGATCAAATCTACCAAAGTAAAAACCATTAAATGCATAACCCAGTGGAGTTAAAGGGAATATATTACACATAACTTTAAGCTATAAAAATAGGTAGAGAAGTCGAAGAATGGGGATCAAAACTCATATAGTTCTACACACATACTCATACAGCTCTTTCCACATTTTTTCTCTTTACTTTTGTACTTTGATTCATATGAAAAACACTCCGAATCATCAATTCTAAATACCATTCTTGCGCTATATTTCACACTTAACTCCGATTGCAACATCTTTTGAATATATTTTAAGAATTTTTCTTGTAGAGTGACCGAGGTATTAACAGTCCGATTATTAAAGTTTGAGTTTTTTTTTGTAAAGTTTACGGTATCCAATACGTTAGAAGCAAAACCGTGATGGATCGGTCTCGGTAAAGGATTATAAGAATATGTACGTTGAAATTCTCTCCTCTAACCATAAACATTATATTTGTTCTCATAAAGATATGTATATATACATATAATATGGTTTTAATTATGTATATATATATGAAATAAAGTAAGAGTATAAAGATGTCTTAATAAATAAATAAAGGTTATAAAAACTACATTTATCTTCTTGTCCATTCGAGAGATATACATGGACAACATAGAGAATAAGAAAGGTATGGTGGATTATCAAGACAAAACTCTTAGAAAATAAAAGCAGATTACATTAATAAAACTATAAAATATATTCCTCTCCATAAAAGGAATTCATAAAAGAAGAAGGTGTAGAGGAGAATCTTCAAGTGATCTTCAAAGGATTTCATACAACAATTCAAGAGCAATGGATAACCGTAAGTTCTAAATTCTCCATTTTTTTTAGATTTAAGGTTTTCATCATCAATCTAAATTTTTTTGTGGATTATAATGGGCTATACAGTTTTTGGATAGATTTCAGAAATAGATAGCATAAAAAATAATTTACATGTGGTATCAGAGCCATATAGAACCCATTAATCTCCGATTAAGGAATGGTGATGAAATTTTGTTAAGAAAATCGAGTTTTAATTTAATATTTTCAAAACATTTATATCAATGTCTTAAACTTTATATCAATGTGTAGAAGCTGAAATTATCTTTATAACAATATATTATATGTTAAAATCCATTTAATAGATCAAAATTTATGAACTTTTCAAAAGATTTTGGATTTTATTGGTGGTTTTCGTCAAGGAAAACGATGAACATTATCACGATGAACAGTATTGTGATGCATAATAACCACGATGAACAATAACCGCAATGAATAGTGCGCAATGAACAAAATTACGATGAACACTATCGCGATGAACAGTAACTCCATAAAAAAATTATTAAATGTTTTCGCTGCAATAATTATAATAATATATTATGAAATATTAATATATATATATATATGCATATTACGGTAAAGTAATCAGAATAATGTATTATGAAATATTAATACATTATATATATATATATATTACCATAAAAAAATTAGTCTAAATTACTATGAAATAAAAATACATATATATCATAAAAGAATTCATATTACGTATAACTTGTTAATCACCACAGTGGTCTGGTTATATTTAATATGACGGTAAAGAAAATATTCATAATTGATCATGATTAAAATATGCTTAAATGAAATAAAAGGTTTCAATTGATCATGATTAAAATATATCCTAAGAGATCACCCATAGGTGAATCATTGAATGTAAGAAGTAATGCCTAAAGTATTAATCATTTATGTTGATGTTGATAGTGTGTATACCCACAGGTAGCATTACTATCAGTTTTATATATAACTTGATTAATTATTAAAGTAAAATCTAACCAAGTATTATCAAAACTGTACATATTTAATGTATTGCACACATGTTGCTTAAATAAAGACAAGTAAAGTGTTTAGATTTTATTGGTCGATGAATCAATTAAAGTCTCAAAGCACTAACGGTAAGCATGTTGAAAATTTTGCAGTTTCATCAAATTCGTTTGCTTCTGCAAATTTTGTGATAAAGTTCAGTGGGCTAAACTATGAGGAATTGTCTGAACAAATAAAGTTTTCGTTGGGTGTAATGTCCATAGACTAAGTCATACTCACTGATGATGAGCTTGCAGCTATTACAGATGAGAGCTCAAAATTGGACAAGTCTATTTATGAGACGTGGGAGCGCTTTAACCAGCTTTTCCTGAACTTATTAAGGATGTCGATGACGGAAAGTATAAAGCTATTTATGACTAAAACAGAGAAATCAAGGGAATTCATTATGAAAATAAAGGAACAATCCCAATCGGATATGGCCGAAAAATCGATTGTAGGCAGTCTCATGAGTGAGGTGACTATGAAGAAGTTCGATTGGTCTCAGAAAATCAATGATCATATCACTCACATGTCAAACTTGGCATCAAAGTTAACGTCCATGGGGATGGAAGTGCATGAATTATTTTTGGTTCAGTTCATAATGAACTCATTGCCTCCTGAGTATGGCCAGTTCCAGGTGAATTACAACACCGTTGAGGATAAGTGGAGCTTTGAAGAATTATAGGTCATGCTCATTCAGAAAGAGACGAGGTTAAAGAAACTGAAATACCAAATTGCACTCGCTGGACTAAACAGAGCCAGTAGCAGCTTTAAGAAACCAAGTGGAAAGAACAAATAGAAGGACAATTGTATCTTTAAAGGACCTGAAAGTAAAATCTGTACAGTTATCAAGTGTTTCTTCTGCAAGAATGAGGGACACATAAAAAAAAGAATGTCCTAGAAGGAAGGCATGGTTGGACAAAAAAGATACACAAAATTTATTTGCTTGTTCCGAACTGAATCTTGTAGAAGTGTCTAGAAATGCTTGGTGGCTTGATTCTGGTGCATATACTAATGTTTCTCATATTGAACAGGGATTCACTACGATTCAGCCTTTAAAAAGAACTGAAAGGTACTTGTTCATGGGAAATAGGATGAAAGCATGGATAATGAGCATTAGGACATATATATTTAATCTTTGACACTTGTTGATTTATAGATCTTGAAAATTGTCTCTATGTACCTGAATGTGCTAGAAATCTTGTTCAAGTAAGTAGGTTGGACGATTTAGGATCTAACTTTAAGATTGGACATATTGTATTTTCTTTGTACCGAAAAGATTAGTTTTATGGTAATGGTACTTTGGTTGATTCGCTGTACAGGTTTAATTTTGATAAAATAAAATTCTGAATCTTTGTTTAATATTGAGAATCAATGAATTAAGGGTAGTTCATCAAATTAAAATTCAGCTTGTGTCATAAAAGATTATGTTACATATCTAAAAAAGGATGACAAAGTTAATAAATAAAGAATTATTACCTCCTTTAGATTTTAGTGACTTGGATGTGTGAATAGAATGCATTAAAGGAAAGCAAACCAAATACATCACTAAAAAACATGCCACAAGAAGTAGTCAACTTATAGAGTTGATATACACATATATTTGTGGCCCATTCGATGCTCCGTCATAGAGTAGTGAAAAATACTTATGACTTTTATTAACAATTACTCACGTTATGGATACACTTATTTATTGCATGATATGGCTGAGTCGGTGAATGTCCTAAAATTATTCATCGATGAAGTGGAAAGGCAGTTAGAAAAGAAAGTGAAAGTTATTTGAGCGTATAGAGGTGGTGAGTTTTATTGTAGATTCACCGAAAGAAGAAAATGGCATTTGTGCGCAATACACAATACCGGAAACACTTCAGAATAACAATATAGCTAAAAGGTGTAATAGTACATTAATGAAAATGGTAGGAGTATGTTAAGTAATTTCAAACTTCATATGTCGTTGTGGATATATGCATTAAAGACTGCGACATATATATTAAATTGGTTTCCTAGTAAAGTGGTTCCAATGCCCTATTTGAATTATTTAAAGGAAGGAAACCCAGGTTAAGGCATTTTACGTGTATGGGGATGTCCATCAGAAGAAAAGCCTATAACACACATGAGAAAAAATTATGTTCAAGGATAGTGGATATTTTATAGGCTATCCAAAAAAGTATAAGGGATTTGTCTTTTATTGTCTTAACCATAGTACGCGAATAGTCGAGACGGGTAATACTAGGTTCATTGAAAATGGTGAAACTAGTAAGAGTTCCGAATCTAGGGAAGTGAACATAAAAAAAAAATTGAACAGAAGATTTTTCACCCATAGTTCCAACCCAAGTAGCTCCTAGTATTGGTGCACAACCCAATAGCACAAATAGAACAAGAAAATGATGACATACGGTCCCCCCTAAATCAGGAAACCAAAAAATTAACATTACCATTCAATAACAGAACATCTTGCCACAAACATTCAAAAAAGCCGAAAACATTCAGAAGAGCAATGGAAAGTGAAAATTCTAAAAAAAATTATAATGCTGCAGAAGACGAAATTTCTTCTATGAATGTAAAGAGTATATGACCTAGTAGAGTTGTCTGATGGTTTCAAAACTGTTGGATGTAAATGGATATTTACGATCAAACGAGACTCTAATGGTAACATAGAAATGTACAAGACTCGTTTTGTTGCTAAAGGGTTTATTCAAAAAGATGGTATTGACTATACATAAACCTTCTCTCCAGTTTCAAAGAAAGATTCTTTAAGAATTGTCATGGGATTGGTAGCTCATTATAATTTAGAGCTTCACCAAAATGAATATTAAAACCGTCTTTCTGAATGGAGAGCTTGAGGAAGAAGTTTATATGGACCAACCTGATGGTTTTGTGGCCACATGAAAAGAAAATCTTGTGTGTTGGCTTAGGAAGTCAATATATGGGTTGAAACAAGCTTCCTGACAATGGTATATAAATTTTAATGATACCATATTGTCATACGGTTTTGTAGAGATCATCGTTGATCGATGTATCTACATGACGGGCAGTGGAAGCAAGTTTGTTATTCTGGTATTATATGTTGACGACATATTAATAGCTGCAAATGACATGAGAATGTTAAGTGATGTAAAGAATTATCTCTCTAATAACTTTGAAATGAAGGATATGGGTGATGTATCTTATGTGATTGGAATATACATAATTTATGATAGATCACAAGGACTGTTAAGTTTGTCTCATAAAGGATACATAAATAAATTTCTAAAGAGATATGGGATGGATAAATGTTCCATAGGAATGACTCTAATTTAGAAAGGGGATAAGTTCAACAAAATGCAATATCCGAAAAAATGAATTGGAACATAAAGAAATGAAAAGAATTTTGTATGCTTTAGTGGTTGGGAGTTTGAACTATGTTCAAACATGTACTCGACCAGATATCAGTTTTGTTGTTGGTATGTTGGGTCGGTATCAAAGTAATCTCGAAATGGATCACTGGAAAGCTGCAAAGAAATTTTTCAGGTACTTGCAAGTCACCAAAGAGTACATGCTTACATACATGAGATCCGGAAGTATAAAGGTTGTTGGATACTCAGATTCAGACTATGCTGGCGTCGATAGAAGAAAATCAACGTTTGGCTATCTGTTCCTATTAGCTGGGAGAGCAGTCTCATGAAAGTGTTGAAAACAATATGTCATTTCTACTTCCACCATGGAGGTTGAATTTGTGTCATGCTTTGAAGCCACATTTCATGTAATGTGACTGAGGAAATTTATCTTAGGGCTTGGAATTGTTGACAGTATAGCCAAGCCGCTAAGAATTTAATGTGATAATTCTGCAGCAGTCTTCTTCTCAATGAAAGACAGGTATTCGAATGGTGATAAGCACATAGAAATTAAATACTTGTTTGTAAAAGAAGAAAAGCAGAAAAGCAGAGTAAATTTTGAGCATATAAAGACGAACATGATGTTGGCAGATCTTTTGACGAAAGGATTACCGTCCGGTATATTTATTTTTCATGTAGAGAAAATGAGCATAATAGATAAGACCTATTGGAGTAAATTAATGAGCTTGCAAGAGAAGGCGCCCATAAGATGCATTGGCATTACTTGAGGAATGAGACGGCTCAGAGGTGTGTGAGTAACAAGCCCATAAATAAGTCAAGCCCATATGTGCACACGCCAAGGACAAGCCCATATGTATAATTAGACTAAATACGAGAATAGCTTAACAAAGGAGAAGATCCAAATAACTTAGGGTTGGAGCTGGAATACTTAAGAAAGCCCAAGCCTAACCAGAAGGCTTCTAGAAGAAAGATGAAGGCTGCTTGAAGACTAAATTGGCGTCCAAGGTAAGGGAGTACCAAGTTTGGAAAGGGAAATAACTTATTCCCTTGTACATTTAGACAAAGAACTGTTTATGGCAAGTAAATATATAGCCTCCTTTATTGTATCTCTTGTACTCACACAATAAATATGTTAACATATGTAATAACTTAGGCAAGGAAATAAGATTACCCTTCACTTATTCTCCAATGGCGATTTCTGCCATTTATGTTTTACTCTCTCTAATCTTGCCAAGTCTCTCTTAATCTCCAACCAAACTCATATGAAAAATTCTTTTTCTTTTATTTACTTCCACAGAAATTCTAACATGGTATCAAAGTCTTAAGCTCCTGAGATCAATTTTATGTTCTTCATGCAAAAGTTTTTCGAAAATCGTTTCAAAATCGTTTTATCCATTAGGTAATATTTTTACCCAATGGTCCAAAGTTTGAATTTCAAATTGTTTCATGTTATTCTACTCTTCTCCACTACAATTGTGTATAAACTTTGTCTTATATATCTTTTATGGTTCTAAGGCAAAGCTTGAAAAAGAGAAATAATTTGAAATTGCTTCAACAGTTAGGAAGCATTGTGTGGACCAGTGGGTAAACTGTTTTGCTTTACTGATTTCATAGCTATTTAGCCATGAAAAACACTTCTTATTGTGTTTTTCTGATGATCCTAGAGTATGTAATTATCAGAAAACTTCTTCCCATAAATTATTCTAGTGATTCAACCCTTTAACCAGTGGGTAAAGCTAGTGACCATTGGTCCATGTGAGTTTTCTTTAGAAAATCATAAATCGTGGCTAGATAGGTGACAATGAAGAGGAAAGAATGGTGGATGTGGTTGTGAATCATAAAATAAGAGAAAGAAATGAATGTTTGCCTAAATCGTTTATCTATTGGTCTCCTGAGTAGTGAAGAACACTTTTGGCCATGTGGATTAGCAATATTTTCTAGTCTTTGTTTATCTTAAGCCCCATCCAATTCTTTAAATCATTTTTGGATTACAAAATCAAAAGACATTCATTTTTGAATCTTTCAAATTTTTCTATTATTCATTGGACAATAATTTGAACTATTGGGTATTAGTACCTTTTCTTTGAGAAAGTAAGACACTCAAGCCATAGTCAACTTTGAATTTCCATGGATAGTAAACGGCAATCTTCTTTTAAAACCTTGGACCAAGTTTCCTTTCATGTGAAATGTGAAACAACAATGTCCATTGAAGTGTGGTTAGAGCCATTTTGGTAGCACAATAGAGAATCATATATAAATTTTTAAGTTATGATGGAAAGTATGCTCTGTGGTTGCCATTAGAATGGATCCTCCACATCAGAAAATCTTAATAAACTAATAATGGACTTAAAACCCATGATGAATCCTATTGTGCTTTTATGATGATTTAGGAAAGAGAACCATGTTAGTATGCATTGCATTAGAAACCATGTTGAATCCAAATGTCCAAATCTAAATCTTTGAGAAAGAGAGAAATATGACTTACTCATACTAAATATGATTTCTCTTTTAAATCAAAACTCTTTGTATCTTGCTCTCTGACTTTACTCTTATAAGTTTAAGTCTTGAAGTCATAAAAATCTTGGGATTGGAATTTTGTTTATGTTTCTTCTTATTTAGGAAACGATGGTAATCAATACAGTTAATGCTTGTGGTGATGCTAATCAATCAACCTGTGAAGAAGACCCTCTAAGCCTCAAAGGTCAAGAGAGGAGAGCAATCCATGAGGTAAAGCCTCCAATCTAAGTCACTCAAACCAGCCTCTAAAAAAGAATCACAAAGGCTTAGTATCAAAGTGATGTGACCCCAACCGGGATGTACGACCTTGGTTCGACCACGGACGACCGCGTGGTCGAACATATGATCAGTCCGCGTATGGAGGTTCAGGACGTCCGGAAGAACAACCCACAGACAAGTCCGGACGTACGTTCGGACGAGCGACCGGACTGACCCTCGGACGACTACCCGGATGAACACCCGGATGACCACCCGGATGAACACCCATACGATCACCCGGCCGACCAGCCGGACGAGCATCAGGACGAGCAGCCAGAAAAACAGACGAATGACCCACGGGCATTCCGGTACGACCAGACAACCAACCCACGGACGTCCCGATTCAACCCGGTGGACGAACCACAAGCAACCCCGGACGTCCCACCGACCATCCTTAACCAGGTTCCTCGACCAAGCCTCGACCTCGACCAAGTGGATGGCCTTTCTTCGACCCAACCTCGACCGACACCCGACCTCGACCAGATCTTCACCCGACCATGGACCGACCCGACCAGGATCATCGACCCATGGACCATTCCGGCTGGACCATTGACACGTGCTAGAACCAAGAAGCTCAAGCAAGTGGCTGAAGCTCTTTTCCTCAGAGCTTATCCACCTTCTTCCAGCTCAGGTTTGCTGGTCCTTATCCAAGCTATTTGAATTAGACGAATGGAAATGATCCTCATCTTGGTACTCTTTACCCTTGGTGAGGTTTTTCCCATTGAGTTTTTCTCACCAAGGTTTTGATGAGGCCTGGATGAAACTCTAAGGATCGTTTCTAAGGCCCATGGCAAGTTTTTGGATTATGGATTAGCTAACTTGGTTCGGCCCATGTTGTCTTGTCATATTTTCGAATTCAACTTGTAAACGTTTGTCATTAAATGCTTGTTTTTTCGTGTGGTCTTAGGTGGAAAACCCATGCTTCATATGCATGGCTTTAACCCTTTGACCACCGCCTCCTTGTAACCTCTATTTGTACTCAGCCTTGGCCACACTTGATCATTTTATCGAATTTTCTTGAAAGTTTATCATTTCTGATTTCTTGAAAGTTTGGTCATTTCCTCTCGTAAAGTCTTCCTATAGTGTGTAATATCTATAGGCCATTCTACGAAATCCTTGAGTTTTGTTTGGTGTGTCATATCCTCTCAAAATTCAAGTGGAATTTTTCAAGGATTCTCATCACCTTGATCGGAAATTCCATTCAATTCCCCTGTACCGCTCGACCATCGTTCTGTTCGACCATCCGATCACATACCGCCCGGCCATTTCCTTTCCACCCGTTCAACCGCTTGATCCGTGTTCGCTCGAACATCTGATCACCCGTCCCACTCGACCAAGTGAATAACCCTACCGCCTTTTGCACCTGTTGCTGGTCCTGGATTGAGTTCATTCCCATTGAAGGATCTCACCAATGGTATCAGAGCTAACAACAGGATGTACCCTTAACCCTCTTCCTTTTGTTTAATCTGCTTTACTTGTGATCTGATCGTTTGAATATTTTTTTAATAACTTTACGTGTTTAAGTTTTGGAACCTTTTAATTGGCCATTTGTCTTGTGAACTATGTCAGGAGAAGAGTCGGACTCAGATGGGGAATCACACCACACCCGTTTCCTAGATGACCTCACATTGCGCATGGACAATATGATGGAGGAACGGTTCATTTCCATGCAAGCCGGTATGAGAGATGGCCTACGTGAAGACATAAGGCATATCTTTCCGAAACCACGACCAGACCAAAGGCGTGCTTTGTTCCAAGATCAGCCAATATCAGAACAGCACATTAGGGTATCAACACAGCATGATAGGACCCCTGAACAACACGCTAGGACTCCTTGACCACGGGATGAGGTTTCTTCCATAAGAAACCGGCTGACCAAAGCTTCCTTGGGGATGAAGCTGCGGCCCATTTCTATCAAAGTGACTATTCCAACCGCAGTCCTAGAGGGCCTAGGCACATGCGTGAACTAAGACCGCCACCTCAACAAGATAACATCAACAATTTAAAGCTTATTATCCCAGCCTTTCACGGCAAAAATGATCCTACTGTGTTTTTTGAATGGGAACAAAAGACGGAATTAGTTTTTAATTGTCAATACTTTTCTGAATTAAATAAAGTTAATGTGGCAGTAACTGAGTTTTATGATTATGCTCTCAGTTGGTGGGACCAGACGGTGATATCAAGAAAGCGCAATGGAGAGCCTCCAATAGAGACATGGCAAGAGCTTAAACATGTTATGCGTAGGCTCTTTATGCCATCCCACTTCCACCGTGACCTTCACTTGAGATTGAGACAACTGAACCAGGGTAGCCGTGGAGTGGAGGAATATTTCCAGGAAATGGAAACCTTGTTGATCTGAGCAGGAGTCACCGAGGATCGTGAGGCGACCATGTCACGTTTCTTAGGTGGGACATATGGAGAAAAACCGCCTTTCCACCGAGATTTTAAACCCACACGGCCAGTGGACTTTAAGACGTCTACCTCTAGACCAGAGACCAACCCTTTTGCAAGTAAGGTAGACAAGAGCAAGGCCAGTGAGAGACCAGCCAGATCTCGGGATCTAAGGTGATTAAAGTGTCAAGGCATAGGCCATTATGCTAATGAGTGCGTGAACAAGAAAGTCATGGTTCTTATGGAGAATGGTGACGTCCAAACGGAGGATGAGGCAGAGGACATAGAGCCGATCTATGACCAATACTTTGACGATATGGAGGAGCCTCCGGTCTAAAACCAGCTGTTGGTTACTAGACGTTCCCTAAGTCTCCAATCTAAGGCTAAGGAACCCGAACCAAGTGAAAACCTGTTTCATTCACGGTGTTCTGTAAAAGGAAAGGTATGCAGCCTAATCATTGACGGTGGCAGCTGCACAAACGTGTTCAGTGAAACCATGGTCAAGAAGCTAGGACATGAAGCCGTGAAACATCTGCGACCCTACCCTCTACAATGGCTCACCGAGGCTGGAGAACTTCGTGTGACCCACCAAGTCAAGATTCCTTTGGAAATAGGGAGTTATAAGGATGATGTCAAGTGTGATGTCCCTCCAATGGAAGCTGGACACATCTTTCTTGGTTGGCCATGGCAGTCTGACCGAAAGGGTCATCCATGATGGCTATACAAACAAACATCACTTCACTCATCAGAATGGAAAGGTAACCCTTGTCCCTATGACTCCACAAGAGGTTTACAGAGATCAACTATACCTTGAACAACAAAACAAACATGAAGGTAGTTTACTGGAACCTAGAAACAAAACCAACTTTTTTCTTAAAGCTAGTGGGGTTAACAAAAATATAGATGAACACCGACCAATATTCCTATTATATTTTAAGGAGGTTTGCCTCCATGATACTAAGCCAAGGCCGGTTTTGCCGAGAAAGATGTCTGATCTTTTAAAGGAGTTTCAGGATGTGTTCCCTGAAGAATGTTCTCCAGGATTACCCCCTGTTTGAGGCATTGAACATCAAATTGACTTTGTACCTGGAGCGGCACTACCAAACCGACCAGCCTACCGAATCAACCCCATGGAAACAAAAGAAGTCCAGAACCAAGTTGAGGAGCTGATGCGCAAGGGCCATATCTGTGAGAGTCTAAGTCCATGTGTGGTTCCCGTGCTCTTGGTTCCCAAAAAGGATGGTAAGTACCGAATGTGTGTTGATTGTCGAGCAATCAACAACATCACGGTCAGGTATCGTCACCCTATCCCTATACTTGATGACATGCTTGATGAAATTCATGGTTCTAGTTTGTTCTCTAAAATAGATCTTAGAAGTGGGTATCATCAGATTAGGATGAAAGAGGGTGATGAGTGGAAAACTGCGTTTAAAACAAAACAAGGACTTTATGAGTGGCTTGTAATGCCATTTGGGCTTACAAACGCACCTAGTACTTTTATAAGGCTGATGAATCATGTGCTTAGAGAATATATAGGTCATTTTGTGGTTGTCTATTTTGATGACATTTTCATCTATAGTAAAAGTCTAAATGATCATGTTAAACATGTTCTGGCTGTCTTAGAAGTACTTAGGAGGGAATGATTATTTGCTCACCTGGACAAATGTACCTTTTGTTCAGATAATATGGTTTTTCTAGGCTTTGTGGTCAGTGCAGATGGAATCAGTGTGGATGAAGAGAAAGTGAAGGCAATCCGTTAATGGCCCACACCCAAGACCGTGGGGGAAGTCTGTAGCTTTCATGGTCTTGTCGGGTTCTATAGACAGTTTGTAAAAGATTTCAGCACCTTGACCGCCCCACTTACGGAAGTAATTAAAAATTAAGTTGGCTTTAAGTGGGGACAAGCTCAAGAGGAGGCTTTTCAGACCTCAAAGGATAAGCTAACCCATGCCGCTCTTTTTCTTTACCAAATTTTGCTAACACGTTTGAAATTGAGTGTGATGCCTCATGGATTGGTATAGGAGCTGTTCTTATGCAGGAAAGGCGTCCCATAGCATATTTTAGTGAAAAACTTGGCGGAGCCACTCTTAATTATCCAACGTATGACAAGGAACTATACGCCTTGGTACGTGCCCTTCAAACTTGGCAACATTACTTGTGGCCCAAGGAGTTTGTGATACACACAGACCACATATCATTAAAGCACCTCAAGGGCCAGCAAAAACTTAACAAGCGTCATGGTAAGTGGATGTAATTCATTGAAACCTTTCCATATGTTATCAAATATAAACAAGGAAAGGACAACATTGTGGCTGATGCATTGTCTCGAAGGTATGTTTTACTTTCCACCTTAGAAGTTAAATTGTTGGGTTTTGAACATATTAAGAGTCTTTATGCTATTGACTTGGACTATGGAGACATCTATAAATCCTGTTCCAAGTTGTCTACAGGTTCTTACTTCTAGAAGGATTGGGTTCCTCTTTTATGAGAACCGGCTTTGTGTTCCAAAGTGTTCTCTTGGTGACCTGTTCATGAGGGAAGCACATGCTGGTGGGCTCATGGGCCATTTTGGCGTAGCCAAGACTCTGGCTATCATGCGCGAGCACTTCCAGTGGCCTAACATGAAAAAGGATGTAGAACGCTTATGTAGCCGATGTGCTACTTGCAAAATAGCAAAGTCCACAATCCAACCCCACTGTTTGTATCACCCACTTCATGTCCCTGAGCATCCATGGTTAGATTTGTCTATGGATTTTGTCTTAGGTTTGCCTAGGACTAGGAATGAGAAGGATTCTATTTTTTTAGTTGTGGACCGATTCTCTAAAATGTCTCACTTCATAGCTTGTAACAAAACTGATGATGTCTCACATGTTGTTAACCTATTCTTTAGGGAAATAGTTTAATTACATGGCATGCCTAGAAGTATTGTTTCTAATAGGGACACTA
Source organism: Streptanthus diversifolius (assembly GCA_039880935.1). Lineage (NCBI taxonomy): Eukaryota > Viridiplantae > Streptophyta > Magnoliopsida > Brassicales > Brassicaceae > Streptanthus > Streptanthus diversifolius. Next base: position 6,740,845 of record JAXGFM010000001.1, read on the forward strand.
AATTTCATAGTCATTTTTGGAGGACTCTTTGGTCTAAGTTAGGAACTAAGTTATGCTTCTCTACTACTTGTCATCCGGAGAGTGATGGACAGACTGAGGTTGTAAATAGAACCTTGGATTCTTTGTTGCATGCATTTGTGGGTAAGAACATTAGGACATGGGAGGATAGCTTACCTCACATTGAGTTTGCCTATAATCATGCCGTTCATTCACCTTCTAAATTCTCTCTATTTCAATTGTTTACGGCTTTAATCTTGTTTCACCATTGGATTTAATGCATTTACCTTTGAGTGTAAGATTTAGTGTGGATGGTGAACAAAAGGCAAGTTGGTTAAAAAGATTCATGAAGATGCCCGCAAGAACATTGAAGCAAGGACCAAGCAGTATGCTAAAGCTGCCAACAAGAACCGCAAATAAGTCATATTTGAACCAGGCGACCAAGTGTGGATCTACCTTAGAAAGGACCGGTTTCCAGTTGAACGATGGTCTAAATTGTTGCCAAGGGTGGATGGACCATTTACTGTGGTCGACTGAATCAACAACAATGCCTACAAGCTGGATCTTCAAGTTAAGTACCCAATCAGTTCAAGCATTAATGTTACTGACTTACTTCCTTATTGTGCATATAATGAGTATTTGAGGTCAAATTCTCTTCAAAAGGGATGGGATGATGTGACCCCGAACGGGATGCACGACCTTGGTTCGACAAAGGACAACCGCATGGTCGAACATACGATCAGTCCGCGTATGGAGGTTCAGGACGTCCGGAAGAACAACCCACAGACAGGTCCGGACGTACGTTTGGACGAGCGACCGGACGGACACTCGGACGAACACCCGGACGACCACCCGGAAGAACACCTGGACGACCACCCGGACGAACACCCAGACGATCACCCGGACGACCACCCGGACGAGCATTAGGACGAGCAGCTGGACGAACAAACAAACGACCGACGGGCATTCCGGTACGACCAGACAACCAACCCACGGATGTCCTGATTTGACCTGATGGACGAACCACAAACAATCCCGGAAGTCCCACTGACCATCCTCGACCAGGTTCCTCGAACAAGCCTCGACCTCGACTGAGTGGATGGCCCGTATTCGACCTAAGTTCGACCGACACTCGACCTCGACCAGACCTTCACCCGACCATGGACCGATCCAACCAGGATCATCGACCCATGGACCATTCCGGCTGGACCATTGGCACGTGCTAGAACCAAGGAGCTCAAGAAAGCGGTTGAATCTCTTTTCTCAGAGCTTCTCCACCTTCTTCCAGCTCAGGTTTTCTGGTCCTTATCCAAGCCATTTGAATTAGACGAATGAGAAAAGTCCTTATCTTGGTACTCTTTTTCCTTGGTGAGGTTTTTCCTATTGGGTTTTTCTCACCAAGGTTTTGATGAGGCCTGGATGAAACTCTATGGATCGTTGTCTAAGGTTCATGGCAAGTTTTGGATTCTGGATTAGCTAATCTGGGCCCACCCATGTTATCTTGTCATATTTTCGAATTCAACTTGTAAACATGTGTCAAATGCTTGTTTTTCTGTGTTGTCTTAGGCAAAAAAGCCATGCTTCACATGCATGGCTTTGACCCTTTGACCACCGCCTCCTTGTAACCTCTATATGTACTCAGCCTTGGCCACACTTGATCATTTTATCGAATTTTCTTGAAAGTTTATCATTTCTGATTTCTTGAAAGTTTGGTTATTTCCTCTCGTAAAATCTCCCTATAGTGTGTAATATCTATAGGCCATTCTACGAAATCCTTGAGTTTTGTCTGGTGTGTCATATCCTCTCAAAATTCAAGTGGAATTTTTCAAGGATTTTCATCACCTTGATCGGAAATTCCATTCAATTTCCCTGTACCGCTCGACCATCGTTCTGTTCGACCATCCGATCACATACCGCCCGACCATTTCCTTTCCACCCGTTCAACCGCTTGATTTGTGTTCGCTCGACCATCTAATCATCCGTCCCACTCGACCAAGCGAATAACTCTTCCGACCCTTCACCTACCTCCTTGTCCACCTGTTGTCGGTCCTGGATTGAGTTCCTTCCCATTGAAGGATCTCACCACAAAACCTTTTTCAAAAGGGTATCTCTACATCCTTATCTATCTTAATTTGATCAAAATTTTGATTTAAAATTACTTAAAAAAGGGAAGTGAACCTTGGTGAACTATGCTTGGCATATAAGACCTTGTTAAATCCAAAAATCCTCTTTAGAACCATTTAAAGGTAGTGAACCATGTTTTCCTTCACTCTCATAAGTATAAGGAAACATGATAAATCCAAAGTCCTTAAGGGATCCTTTCACTCTCCATCACATACTCTTAATATGCTTATTCTCAATCAGTCTCTTATAATATATGGTTACTCTAATCTATGGTTACTCACTATATATACTCTATATACTTATAAATTCTATCTCACCAAAAGTGTTGAAATTCATTAACTTTGTTCAATTGATCGTCGTTATTGTCTCATATGAATTCTTAATTGCACATGTATAACTGTGATATTTCTCATGGCATACTTAAAATTCATCTTCTTTATGAATTGTTTAAGGGTATAGGAGACCATAAGAGCCTGAAATAAAAGATGACAACAAGAGATTCAGACAAAAAAAATAAAGTCATGAAAGACTAAAGGAGTGTGAACACACTGGCGAGAATGACACTCTACCAATACATTACATATCATAGCCTATCCTTCAAGGGTACATTCCTGAGTCTAGAAAGAAGCACATCAGAGCCTATCTGATGTGATCCTGACCAAGGACAGACGCACAAGCAACTAGCAGCCATAACCATGGACTATCACGAACGTCCTTATCATCTCTTTTGGTATTCAATTAGTGGCTAAGTGGTCCAATGTGTGCTCTTTTTTCCTGTCTTTGGGTTTGTCCCATTGGGTTTACCAAAGATAGGTTTTTAATGAGGCTATTGGCACACTTCTTATCCAGCCCATTTATTGATTCCAGGCCCAACCTTCCTCCTCCCTTTGTCATCAAAAGTTAGGAAGTAGTTGTTAGTTGGGGAGTTGGGAGTTATATCATTAATGCATTTATTTCTCGGCTTTTGCATGTGCTTGCATTTTCTTGGAAGTTGTTCCAAGCATTCAAGCCTTGCCCTTTTTCTTTCTATAAGTATTAGCTCATTCTCTCATTTGTACTCATCAAAGATTTTTAATGAAAGTTTCTACTACTTTTAAATTTTTGATCACTTGTTGGTGTGTAATATCCAACTTCTCTTAAGCCCCTTAGGTGTGTCATATCCTAAGCATGTTTAAGAAACCCTTGTGTTCCTTTGGTGCGTCATATCCAAAGAACACAAGTCCGGTGAATCAAAGGCTTTCCACAACCTTTGTGTGACCAATCGCTCCACATCCCTTGGCAACTTGAGCTCTCACTCGTTGTGCAAGGCCTATCCCTTTCCAAAACTTCCTTGTGTGCCGATTTTGGGTTGAATCCTTCCGAGGATCTTATCAAGTGGTATCAGAGCAACACACAAGCTAAGTTTTCTTTTCACTTCTTTTCTTTTAATTTTTGTTTAATTTTTTTTAAAAAAATTTTTTTAATTTTTTTAGATCTGTCTCATGTCTACAATTTAGTTCCTTCCAAAGAACTTTTGACTGGCTGTTATTGTGTTTTGTTTTCAGGAATGATGCTTGATCCAGATAAAATTGCAGAAAACATCACAACCAGATTTGAGCAATGGACGAAATCTTTTGTTGCCGATTTTACCAAGGAGATGAAGGAAGCACTTAAGGACGTGATAAAGAACCATCCTAAGAAATCAACCAAACGTCCATCCAAAGCTAAAGAAACACATCAGGAGCTTATGAAATTTGGAGAACCCAAGTATGATAATTATGATGGAAATTATCTCATGATCAAAGATGAACCAACATTTCCCTCTTTCCTTTGTGAAAATTGCAACAAGCACTGTAAGGAATTTGGTGTGATTAATATTTTGTCTAACTTGTTTGTTCTTGTTACTCCTGATGAAGAAAAACGATTTGGCTTGGAAAATGTGAAAGAATTTTATGTTTCAAAATCTGTTTTTGATAACATAATTCAATCTTTTAAGAAATCTGATTTTGAAAATTTGTCTAGGCAAAAAGATTTTATGTTTGATGAAGTGTGTGACTCCAATTTTGCTTTGAGTTTTGATTTGTTTTAGAAAATGTTTGGAAAAGAATTAGATAGAACCAACAAAGATTTTGTTGAACGTTTTTCTAAGTTAGCACATTTCAATCTTTTCGCTAACAATAATACATCTTTGCATACTTTGTCTTTAAAAGGAATTTTTTGTGATTATAAGTGCCCAAATGCTAAATTGGTCAAAGATCTCAAATACCTTTTTAGCCTTGATTACACAGATATAATTCGCTTGTTCTTGTCAAAAGAGTCAAATGCAGGTTTTAAGGCTGCAAGGAAACGCCAAAGAGGAACTCAAAAGAGAGAGGAAGACAAAAGGTTCAAGCCACCTGATTTGGACCAGAATACACGTCAATACATCAGCCTCTTCATCCTAATCAAACAAGCACCACCAGAAGATCATTCGGATTTGAGGTCAAATTCTCTTCAAGAGGGAGGGAATGATGTGATCCTGACCAAGGACAGACGCACAAGCAACCAGCAGCCAAAACCATGGACTATCACGAACGTCCTTATCATCTCTTTTGGTATTCAATAAGTGGCTAAGTGGTCTAATGTGTGCTCTTTTTCCCTGTCTTTGGGTTTGTCCCATTGGGTTTACCAAATATAAGTTTTTAATGAGGCTATTGGCCCACTTCTTATCCAGCCCATTTATTAATTCCAGGCCCAACCTTCCTCCTCCCTTTGTCATCAAAAGTTAGGAAGTAGTTGTTAGTTGGGGAGTTGAGAGTTATATCATTAATGCATTTATTTCTCGGCTTTTGCATGTGCTTGCATGTTCTTGGAAGTTGTTCCAAGCATTCAAGCCTTGCCATTTTTCTTTCTATAAGTAGTAGCTAATTCTCTCATTTGTACTCATCAAAGATTTTTAATGAAAGTTTCTACTACTTCTAAATTTTTGATCACTTGTTGGTGTGTAATATCCAACTTCTCTTAAGCCCCTTAGGTGTGTCATATCCTAAGCTTGTTTAAGAAACCCTTGTGTTCCTTTGGTGCGTCATATCCAAAGAACACAAGTCCGGTGAATCAAAGGCTTTCCGCAACCTTTGTGTGACCAATCGCTCCACATCCCTTGGCAACTTGAGCTCTCGCTCGTTGTGCGAGGCATATCCCTTTCCGAAACTTCCTTGTATGCCGATTTTGGGTTGAGGCCTTCCAAGGATCTTATCACTATCCTTCAAGGGTACATTCCTGAGTGTAGAAAGAAGCGGTACACCTATCAGAGCCTACATTAAGAGTGTATATTCCTGAAGGTGGAGAGCAAAGCTTACTAAACAATAAGACCATCCTTAAAGCATAGAAGGCAGGCGGTCCAAAACCATTAATGACCATTGAATCTCACACTTCCAACCTTGACTCAATACTCTCATTCTCCGAGTCAAGCTTGGGAGGGGAGAAAATGAACATCCAATGGTATATTAAGGAACAGCTGACTCCAAAGAACAGCCATGAGCAAGAGCGCATCAACCCAGTCACAAATCCGTGAAGTCATGAGGTCTACATTCATGATCAAAAGACAACAATATGTGGCACAGTCACAAGTGTGGTATCAACAAATCAAAATCAAACTCGAAAGAAGAGGCAACAAAGGCGGGTGAAGAAAAGGAAGCTAGGGAGGAGTGTTTAAGCAATTGAGCTAAAATCAGCCATCACTCCTCATTACCATTCCAAGTGAATACAAGGGAAGATCCTAAACCATTCTTGATATGATATTAAATAGGTTTAACCATTGTGAATTGATACACACATGTGCTGCTACTTGAAACATGTACTACTCAAAGATTATGTGCTAAGCCGGACTAGTTCAACCCTTGGAAATGACAAGTGTTCAGAAGAAAGGGAGACAAGTACCAGCCATAAGAAGAAGCTTCAGGCTACCTAAAACATATGAAGATAGTGGCGCAAGGAGGAGTTGCTCCATGTTTTATGAATTCCATCAAGATGATCATAAGATTCATAGACCCACTGGTCATTCCCTAGGCTAAGAAGATTCCACTCTTTTTCCCTTAGCTTGGTTTTGTCCCACTGGGTTTTCCATGCTAAGATTTTTAATGAGAAAGTTATTCAAAGTTCCAAGTTTGATCTATGGATCTCCTTTGGTCAAGCTTGAGGGGGAGTATTAAAAAAAAGGAAGAAAAGTAGTTAAAACCAGACAAGGTCAGGCCGTGTTCAACATTGTTCAAGCTCAGCATTTTCACATTACCAAACTCCTAATGCTAAGCTTGAGGGAGAGTATTGGAGTGAAGAAATGAGCTTGCAAGAGAAGTCGCCCATAAGATGCTTTGGCATAACATGAGGAATGAGACGACCCATAGGTGTGTGAGTAATAAGCCCATATGTGCACACGCCAAGGACAAGCTTGGAGCTGGAATATTTAAGGAAGTCCAAGCCCAAACAGATGGCTTCTAAAAGAAAGAAGAAGGCTGCTGGAAGACTTAATTGGCGTCCAAGGCAAGGGAATACCAAGTTTGGAAAAGGAAATCACTTGTTCCATTATACATTTAGGCAAAGAACTGTTTATGGCAAGTAAATATGTAGCCTCCTTTATTGTATCTGTTGTACCCACACTTTAAATATTTTAACATATGTAATCACTTAGGCAAGGAAATAAGATTATCCTTAACTTATTCTTCAATAGTGATTTCTGCCATTTATGTTTTACTCTCTCTAATCTTGCTTAGTCTCTTTTAATCTATAACCAAACTCTTATGAAACCTTCTTATTCTTTTATTTACTTCCGCATAAATTCTAACATGTTATTAGAGCCTTAAGAACTTGCTATGATAGTTGAGCTGATGTAAAGTTGTTACTCAAAGATGATGTCATTAAAGATTGTATTTTCTGCAATTAAAGTATGTATCATAATAGTTATGCATGTAAATTTTTTAAGATAACATATAAAATTGATAATTATGGTTTATCTCAATATAAATAATTTTGAGAATTAAATTGAAATCTCAATAGAAAAGTAGTAAAGCTGGAGTTGGTATGCAGTGCTTGGAAGGGACCCCATCGCAGTAAATGATGGGCAACCGCCATGACTCGGCTAGCTCTTGATTTATGCTACTTACGGTTTATTGAACTTGATGTAAAGATGCATGAATGGATATTGAACTATTAAGTTAATACAGCGGCCAAGTGGGAGCATGTATGAATACTTCCCTTAGAGTGGTCGATTATTAACAGTCCAATTATTAAAGTTTTAGTTATTTGTAAAGTCTATCTAATATGTTAGAAGCGAAACTTTGATGGATCGGTCTCGATAAAAGAGTATTATAATGAGTACGTTGAGACCCTCTCCTCTAACCATAAATATTATATTTGTTCTCATAAAGATATGTATATACACATATAGTATGGTTTTGATTATGTGTATATATATAAAATAATGTAAGAGTATAAAGATGTCTTAATAAATAAATAACGATTAGAAAAAAAAACTAGCTTTCTCTTCATGTCCATTCAACATATATAAAAGGACGTAAGAGGAAATGAGAAAGGTGTGATTGATTATTAAGACAAAACTCTTAGAAAATAAAAGCAGAGAACAATAAAAAAACCAGAAAAGAAATTTCTCTTCATCAAAGGAATTGAGAAAAGAAAAAAAGTGTAGAGTAGAAGATCAACAAGTGATCTTCAAAGGATTTCATACAACAATTCAAGAGTAATGAATAATCATAAGTTCTAAATTCTCCATTGTTTTAGATTTAATGTTTTCATCATTAATATAAAAAATTTTGTGGATTTTAATGGACTATACGATTTTAGGATAGATTTCAGAAATAGATATCATGAAAGATAATTTACATATATGTCTTTCAAGTCATTTTTTTTTCTTTTGTCACAAAATGAACCATATCCTACAATTATTCTTATTTACAAATTTTGATTGTTGCAGTTTCTGTTACAACAGTTTGGCGCTAGTAGGAAGAAGCTTGCGTCTAAACCTAAACACGGGCGAGAGAATGACGGAGAACAATGTCATTTAAGAGACCATGTCCAAGTTTCTTGAGGAGCAACACAGGGTTACCACTGAAAAAAATGAAATGATTAGCGACATGATGACGACTGACTGATACTCAACATATAGATAAATTAACCGGAGAGGAAATGACTATCACAAGCTGTCATAAAATTATGATTAAAAGTAACACCCGGATCTGATAGCTCAAACTACTCCACGGGCACCCACTTCAGTAGCCCTTTCAAGCTCAACACCACCTCCTGGGCAGGAAAATTCGACAGGTATGAATCCAACCTCTCTAACATGGAACAGTGAGGTTCTAATCATGACAATGGCTGGTACAAACCTCAAGTCGACACTACCAACTCATGATCAAAAGAGTAAAAACGCTATGAAACTAACTAGTGGTTAAAATCTTACCTTAAATATACCAGTTAAACCTAGCATGAAACTTAATAAAAACACTAATTCATTAGCAAAATATATACAGAATTCAAAATCATAAATTAAGAGTCTGATTCAAAATAATTTGATGAACCATATTCTTATAGAAAACTGAACACAAGCTAATAGGAGGAAGCTCATAAATTCTGATTGCATCCACCGTCTTTAGAAGTAGGCATAAGGGTGAAATTCCATTCAACTAAGAAACAGCCATTCACGAAGAAAGACTTGACCTCCTTTGACACTTGTAGACCAATGTCTCTCCAAAACTTAAAAAATAAAAATAAATATAAATCAATCATCCTGCCTGGACCAGGCGCACACATCAAACAAAGTTTTCACTCGAACGAAGTTGCGGTTCTGCGGCTTCTCAGGGTTAAAAGCCAATTTGTAACTTGATCCACTTGGTCACCAAGAGACGTTATCGCTTTTCAGTGTAGAGATTCAGAGGAATATCACAAATCTGGACCCAAATTGGGATATTTGAAGAAAGTCTGTCGAAGGATGTTCTAACCAATGTTCCAACCCTAATGACCATTCATTGTAAGACTGAATTTCTTTCTCTAATACTTCCACCAAATCATTTTCATTATTGTAAATGAATTGAAATATTTTTTTCTATAGAGAAACCCCACAAACTTTGTCCATTTTTTTGTAATTTTATTGGCATGTTTACATTCAAGCTTGACATTTTCCGGCAATCAGGATTGAGGGGTCTCTCGATAATATTGTGAACATTTTTTTCACTGGCATCGTGAACTCCTCTTCTTCTTTCTCCAGAAACATATCAACCAAGGCTTTATTCGTACCTAAGGACATAGTTGATGGTACTGTTGGATCAAATAATAAGGTTTTGGGTCTATTAGATGATTAAAAATATGAATGAGAAATGAACATTAAAATTAGACCCATTAAAATAACTAAGTGCAAATGAAAATGTCTAACATTGTTTAGATAGAACTTTTTTCAATAGTATATATAGTGGAACAAAGTAGTTAAGTTCAAATTGGTACATTGGTGAGAGAAGAACCAAGAAAACCACACGCGTGGACCACCACTACTACCGCTGCTCGTGGCTCATAGCTCGTTGTTCGTGGGCTCTTTGGCTCTTTGGCTGTTTTGCTCTTGACTGTTTGGGCTCTTTGGGCTGTTTGGACTCTCTGGGCTCTAGGGAATGTCGAATTGTCGCTACATTTTTTTACTGTAACGGTTTGATTTTAACTCAAAACCGAATCAAATAATATCCCTAAAAATCTGTGATTGTGGGGCCTGAAGTCAATTCGAAAATCTCGGCATTAATTCTACGATCTCATAACTCCAGGTCATAACTCCACGATCTCGCCATAAATGCATGATCTTGCCATAAATGCTCTCGAGGTTGAGCAGTATCTATGGGGATCGGATGGTGAATGAGAAAAAAGAGAATCAAAACACGATTTTTGAAGCATTCACATTACAAAAGTGTAACATCCAACTCTCTCTCTCTCTCTCTCTCGTTTTTTATCTTTCAAAAACTTGTAATTCTTGAGTATATCGTAGAGATTTTTTGTAGATTCTTAATTCAAGTGTTGTGAATCGGTATCATAAATGGTTATATCATGGGACTCAAAACGAGTGTCAAATCTGTTACACTACGGACACTTTATTGAGTTAAGGACAAAGATTTAATATTGCCTCGGCTTTTTTTCACAATCATATTTTCTAAATCGTTTTATACATTCGATTTTATAACTGAATCGGGTTTTATCGAATCATTATTTTTTTATCCGTTTATCACAGTCCTGGAAGTTTAACTCAATATATCCATATCTAGCAAATAACTACATCGGATAAAAAAATACGATTTTGGATTTTGGTTTGTAAACATTTCTGCGAACGCTATGCTTATTAGCGAGATTGAAAAATAACAAACAAATGATTCTTCACGTTTTTGTGAACACTTTAAGAGAGAGATTGCAAAACGTCATTTCAAACGATTTTAGGTTGACAATATTATAAATGTTACATTTATGTACACACTTTCATCAGCGATATTGGAAAACGTTATCCAAATATTTCTAAACGTTTACCCAAACACTTTTTAGCGAGTTTGTGAAACGGTTTTAGAAAAATTAGAAAATAGCGATTACTAACATTCTAAAAAAATGATTTGTTATGAAACACTATAAATCAAAATGTTTTCTACATAATCTATTTTTAGCAAGTTTGTAAAATATTTTAATTAAAAAATAGCGATTACAAACGGTTTTTAAAACGGTTTGTTATAAACGCTATCAATCAAAATAATTTTTGGAGACGCTTTTAAGCGAGTTTTCCAAAAAAAAATCTTAATAGTGTTATTAATTATTAATAAGATTCTACATACGCTTTTAAGCGAGTTTGCGATTCGGTTTAAATTTTAATAAAAATGTTTAAATCGCTAAAATATTGAGCAATCGTGATATAAAACGCAAAAAATAGCGTTTACGTTAATAAAATTATTTTTATTTAACGGTTCAAGTTTATGATTTGTTTAATTTTGTGAACATATGACACACAACATTGACAACAGTGAGGCTATACCTATGGAAAAAAATCAAGTCACTCCTCAAGTGTCACTTGATACTAGTACACTGCTTCCCGACAAGCTTGATAGGAAAGAATTTAAGACGTGGCAACAGAAGATGTTATTCTACCTGACAACCTTGAACTTTACTAATTTTTTGAAGGAGGATAAGCTGATAGCCCCTCATGGAGTCACTGACGTGCATACAATATTCAGGATTGAAGGTTGGGTGCATTTAGACATTCTATGCAGAGGATATATCTAGTCTTATGGTAGACACGTTGTACTCAGTCTACAATAACGAAAAGGAATATCTCACGGCCAAACATTTTATGGAATGCTTTGGAACGAAAGTATAAGTCTGAAAATGCTGGATTTCAGAGCTATGCAGTGCAAAGCTATTGGACTTTAAAATGATGAATTCAAGATCCATGATCGATTAATTCAAACAATTACAACTGATCAATAATGAGATCGCAGTTGAAGGCATGAATCTTCCACCAAAATGGGTGGACTTCAAAAAATTTCTTAAGCACATGCATAAGGAGATGTTTGTCGAATAACTGATCTCTAAGCTTCAAAATGAAGCTACAATTCGCCTCTTCAAAAATAAAGAGAAAGGGTATCATGCATATCTCGTGAAGCAATATAAGACAAAGGGTAATAGCAAAGTTGAAGAACAGACTAACAAATTTAAAAACCTCAAGGCCTCTAGCTTAACAAGCTTCAAGAAGCAACTCGCTGGTGAAAAAAAGTACCGTGGGAAATGTCAAAATTATGGCAAGATGAGTCATAAGGCTGATGTTTGTCGTAACAAGCATAAACCAAAACCGAAAAGGCAAAATCAAGTCAACTCACGGAAGAAGACCTTTGTTGTGTTGTCATTGACCAGGTTTACAAAATTGAGGGAAATCTTCTGGTGTGGTGGTATGACACAGGTTATACGACTCACATATGCATTGATAAGGATATGTAAACACTTATCAGACTTGAAAGAATAGTGAAAATATCCTGATGGCAACACCAAATCCTCCAAAATCGTGGGATGTGGTACAATGATTGTGAAAATGACCTCATGTAATGGGATTATTCTCACCAATGTGAAACACATTCCCGAGATACGGAATAACCTGGTTTATGGCACTCTTATGAGTTAATGAAGTTAAACCTAAAATCAAAATGCAATACAAGTAAAGAAAAATTTTAAGTTGTTTATAAGCAAAACTTAAAAAACGACAATCACCACAAGTCGAGTGAATAAAAGAATATCTAGGACTAATCCACACTGATTGGTGCAATTTAAAGTATTTTTCAACAAGAAGAGATAAAAGGTATTTTGTGACCTTCAATGATGATAACACAAAATATTGCTATATTTACTTGTTACAAAGCAAAAATGAAGATTTTGATAAATTCAAGGAATATAAGCTACATGTCAAAAATCAACTCGATAAAACTATTAAAATAGTTCAAAGTGATAGAGGTGGAGAATATAAAAGACATTTTGATGTGTTCTATAGAAAAAGTGGAATCAATCATCAAACAACTTATCCTTACTCATTTCATCTAATGGAGTGTCAGAATGCAAAAATCAAACTCTAAAAGAAATGATGAATGCAATATTGTAATAATCATATGCATAACCCAAAACATGTGGGGGTAAGCTCTGATGACTTCGAATTATACTCTAAATAAAATTTCTCACAAAGTGACAGAATAAACTTCATATATACTGTGAAAATGCACTGTTCCCTTATACAAATACTTGAAAGTGTGGGGCTGCTTAGCAAAAGATGTAGTACTACTTTCTAACAGGTCATGGTCGGACCTAAAACATTTAATTGTATTTTTATTGGATATGCACAAAAAGTAGTGCTTATCGGTTTCTGGTTCACAAATCAGATATAAATACAATAATGGAATCGCGAAATGCATTTTTCTGTGAAAATATTTTTCTTTGTAATGATAAATTAAACCCTAAGTGTACTAGGGAAGCAAGAGACACAAGTAGCGAAGCAAACACTTTTACCATATTTCCTAAAAATTAAGAAAATCCTGAAAATGAACCAATGCATAATAAAAGAGTTCGGAAGGCAAAATCTCTCGGTGAAGATCTTTTAATGGTTTTTCTTACGTAAGTGAACCAAAAACCTTTGCATAAGCGATGTCTAGACCCGACACAGCTTATGTGAAGGCAGCCATCAACACTGAAATCAAATCCATTATGCAAAATCATACGTATGAAGTAACCGATTTACCTGAAGGGTTCAATGCTCTCGATTGCAATTATATTTTTACAATCAAATTAAAAACTGATGGTAAAATCTCAACTACAAGGCTAGACTTGTGGTTCAATGTTTCCACCAACAAAATGGCTTGGATTTCTTTAATACAATTTTGCGGTAACGAGAATAACTTATATTAGAATGCTAATAAGCATTGCAGCATTACACAATCCGAAAATTCATCATATGGATGTAAAAATCGTGTTTCTTAATAGAGATTTAGAACAAGAAATATATATGAAATAACCAGAAGAGTTTGTTGTACCACAAGAACACAAAGTCTGTCGACTTGTGAAATCGCTGTATGAACTTAAACAAGCTCCAAAATAATGACATGAAAAATTTAACTACGTCATGATGTCACATGGTTTCAACATAAATGAACGTTATAAGTGCATTTATTCGAAAACTACGAATAATGGTTATGTCATTCTATGTCTATATGTAGATGACATACTTATCATTGGGAGCAATAGAGATTGCATTAATTAAAGTAAAATCATGTGGAACATGCGTGGAAATTTTGAAAGGAAAGATATGAGATTGGCAGATGGTATTTTATGGATTAAAATCACTAGACATCCTGCAGAAATTATATTATTCCAACAACATTATGGTGAAAAGGTGTTTGATAAATTTAAAAAATAATCAAGTTGAACCTCAAAAACTCCTGTATATACTACACTTCATCTAAAGAAAAATTCAGGTGCAATAGTATCACAACACGAACATCCTAGAGTGATAAAAAGTCTGATGTACTTGAAAAATTGTACTATACCAAATTTAGCGCACTCAGTAAATGTACTATGTATGTATACAAGCAATCTATGATACATCTATTGGAAAGCTATGAACAGAATATTAAATTACATAAGGTTTAAGAAAAGCTATGGGTTGTACTACAATTCAGAACCGACAGTTTTGGAAGGATACAGTGATATCAATTAGATATCCGACTCCAAAAACAAAAAGTCAAAAAATAGATATATATTTACACTTGGTGGTGCGGCAACATCATGAAAATCTTCCATGATACTCACGAAAAACCAGGCTGTTCAAGGCCAAAGTGAACACAATAAAAGAATAAAGTTATACGAGAAATATAGCTATGTTATAGCTGTTGTCTCGGGTTACACTAAAAATTCGGGTGATTCAAGATATCATGTTCACTCCTGATCAATTAAAACGGGTTACACTAAAAATCCGGGTGATTCAAGATATCATGTTCACTCCTGACCAATTAAAACCGATATATATATATAAACACTGACTGGTTCAAAGCTGGAAAATGCTACTCTCAATCATAAAGAGTCTTTTAAAGTCACATTTAGTTTATAGTCAAATTTATTCATGTGGGTGATTGTTGGATCAAATAATAAGACTTTGAGCCTATTATATGATTAAAATATGAATGAAAAATGGACACTAAAATTCAACCCATTAAAATAAGTAAGTGGAAGTGAAAATATTTCACATTGCTAAGAGAGAACTTTATCCACTAGTATATATAGTGGAACAAAGTAGTTAAGTTCAAATTGTTACATGGATGAGAGGACAACCAAGAAATCCACACGCGCGCACCACCACCACAACCACCGCTCGTAACTCGTGGTTCATGAGCTCTTGGGCTCTTTGGCTCTTGGGAATGTCAAGTTGTCACTACATTTTTTTACTGTAACGGTTTGATTTTAACTCAAAACTAAGTCAAATAATATTTCTAAAAATCCGTGGTCGTGGAGCATGAATTCAAGTTAAAGATCTCGCCTTTAATTCCAAGATCTTGTAACTCCATGCCATAAATCACAATTTTCGAAGCATTCACATTATCGAAAACGTAACATCCAACTCTCTCTATCATTTTATCTCTTTTAGAAACGAGTAATTCTTAATTTTTTCGTAGAAATTGTTCGTAGATTTCATTTCGAGTGTTGCAAATCGGTCTCATAAACGGTTGTATCCTGAGACTCAAAACGCGAGTCAAATCCGTTACACTATGAGCATTTTATTGAGCTAAATACATAAATTTAATCTCGTTTTCGCTTTGTTTTACAATCATATTTTCTAAATCGTATTATACATCCAATTTTATAACCGTAATGGATTTTACCGAATAGTTATTTTTCATTCGTTTATAACAGTTCTACATGTATTTCAGATCCAACAAAAACTTTTAGTCGAGACTTTGAAACCCGAAATTCAACAAATATATACATAAAAAAATTACAAAACGTCATTAGTAAATTGATCAACCATAACCGCAAGTTTACTGGTAACAGAGCATCATCATACAACAAAAGTTAGGGATATGGGAAAATAGGCAGAAAAAATCAAGTTAAGAATTATTTTTTTTTAAAACGATATTATTGTTTAGTTTGTTAACCCTAATTTATTTTGTTTAAGGCGTTACGCGAGGTTTAAGCTAAAGTTGTCTTCATATTACTCATGGCATGTTAATAGTCCAACCAAATAAGTAGTTAAACCTAGTACTAATCTTAATAAAATACTAAATACAGTAGAAAAATATATGGAAAAATTAAAATCATAAATGAACTGGTCAGATTCAAAATAAAAATAAAGAAAATTGATTAACCATAAAAGTATATACATAAACAAATTAATAAAAGTATAAAACATCATTAATAAATTGATCAACCATAAATTTACTAATAGCAAAACATACAAAAAAAAAGATATGAAAGAATAGAAAGAAAGACTGAAAATAATAAAAAAAAATTACATATTTGACTTTTATGTTTATTTTTAAAAAAAATTAAAGCATGAGTAAAAATTTCCATATGATGTACAATAAGAAAATGTAAAAATGTGAATAGTCATACTCATACATTTTGTTTGGTTTTGAAAACTAAAATTGATGATGGAAGATTAATTATAAAAATAAGTAATTATAAATAAGACACCAAATATAAAAAAGTAAATAAAGAAAAGATATCATGATATATGTGATCTATAAATTCTCTCGACCAAGTTCATCCAAAGTTGATGCAGTCATCAGAACCAGCATCTATTGAGATGATGCACCCGAGGCCAAAGGATCCCCCAATACATATTTCAAGGCTATCAGGCTACACAGAGTTTATAAGACAACAAAGATCCTATCAAACACAAAGAATCCAGAAGCCTCACTCAGAAAATCTTCAGAAGTTGCAAACATTCAACAAAGCTCGAAAGCACCTGATTTAAACTGAATGGAAGACTTTGCACATCTGAACATGAAGAAACCTCATCCTTGAACCAACTCAGATAAGACTATTTACTTGGAAGAAAATGGAGCTCATTCCATCAAGAATCTCAACAAGATCACATTGGAGCTGCAAGATATCATCAAAAGAAGCTGAGAGAATTTTGAAGCTAAACATGAGTAAAAACTTGAATATCTCAACTATTTCGACTTTATAATACTTCAACAGGCAGTATTAATCAAAGACTTCAAGCTGAACGAACTAATACCAGCTCAAAACACTTCAGCTTCAAAACTGGCAAATTTAGGCACCAACAAGATATCTTTAGTTTATTATGAGTTTGTGCAGGTAAACCAGAGTATCTCAGTGTATTAAAAATGCAAACTTTCTTTTTGTTGTATTTTGAATGCTTTATAATTTTTATTTTCACAAATCCTGTTATTTTGAGTCTTTCTTATAGTTTTTTTATGTTTTGTGTCGACCTAGCTGTAGAACCCCTTTAGAAGGTTTCCTTGCAGCATTGTAAGCTTTCAACCTTTCTGATTAATAAAATATCTAACTTTTTTTAAAAAAAATTGTGGCCGCTGCCTTGTCTTGAAACTCTACTATGTTTTCTGCGTTTGGAATCACCTTAGACCGAGTGTTATTGCTGTATCAGAGATCCCCATCATAATCTATGTGGTGCCATCAATCGATCTCGATCTAGAAAGTTTATAGAATCAAATGATTTGGTCGATTGTTGTTTGTGAAATCAAACAATAGCCCTTTCACCCTCATCTCTACATTCACTCACCATCCATCTCAGCCTCAGGCCTGAAACCGTGCATAATAAGATTTGGTAGAACTCAATTCTTATATCAAAGGTTTATGGCATTTTCTTCCTCTGACACACCAACACTAGTCCAACATCTTAGACCAGTCATTGGTCATATCTATAGGTCAGTCACCAAGATTAAAGAAATCTATACTAAACACAGCATTCTCTCGAGGTACTCACTCCTTAAATGGATCATGGACATGTAGATCGAAAACATCTATTTATGGAACTTCAATATCTAAATGGAATATCACCAAAAAGAAATTTAAAAAGCGCTTTACAATGTTGGCTTTCTAAAATGAATAGATTATTGTTATCCGTGCACAGAGATTGTTTATTGCATATTATTGACAATTCTGATTTTAGTTGATTATACATAAAGAAGTTTTTCAAAGTTAAAAACCATTAAGAATTATCTACATTCAACTATGTTTTAGAAGCAATTAAATAGATTTTTGATGATTCATGTAAAACATGAGCTAGTTAAAACACTTGATTATTCAAAGTTGGTGAATGATTTTGCAGAAAAAAACAAAAATTATCTTTAGTTAATAATATATTAATGTTTCTGTACTTTATTTATTTGAAAATAAAATAAGTTTAAAAACTATTTTACATTATTCTGATTTTTTTTTTTGTCAACATAGCCTAGTGACTTTTTAATATCCCCAATAACATGCGGGGTGCTGGGTTCGAACCCCAGACCTGGTGTAATGAATGCAGAGGTGGCTACCATTATGCCACATGATTCCTACACATTATTCTGATTATATATTTAAAAACATAGTAATTTTAATTATAATTAATAAACAGCATTTTTGGGTGTCCTTCAGGCATCATATAACTTCCGACCAGCACAAACCTGACCATCCCTTGCACATATCACTCCATCATTTTCCACATTACAAGTCACTCACCTGACACATCGTGTTACTACAACCAATTATTTGAGATAGTTTTGGTGTTATGTTTATGTAGCTAATGTTAGACTATTTTAAGAAATACTATTTTAAGAAATATATGTCCAGTCAATAAAAGTACAATTTTTTTGTATTAGTTTATTTTTGTTAATTTAGTTTAATAACTTTAATATATATTTTATTATGAAACTGAACATATGATAAATTTATTTTTTAACATTAAATTTATTTTTTAGTTACACCATTTTTATTTTTTGTATTAGTAAACTTTGGTATAAATCTATATCAATATTTCATTTTTACATCAATATTACATTTTTTGTTTAAAGCTTTTTTGCATATTAAATTAAAATTTATAAATAAGACAGATAATAAAAACTAATATTTTCTTCTTTATCTAAATGTTTTCAAATTTTTGGTAAATCAAACTTCTGTGCAATGTATATTTATCTTTTTAAAACAATGATTTATTCCCTTCAATAGCCAATGATAAAATCTAAAATATATGATTTTCACCAATCAAAATCTTTGTTTCATCTCTGGACATAGAAATTAAATCTGTCTACATATGAAAATCTAACCTCAAAGACAAAAACCCTACTCGCACCAAAATCTAGGGTTTACCCTTGACCGGATCTAGACAAAAGCTATTCAGGTTTTCTCTCTCTCTCTCTCTCTCTCTTTCTCTCTCCCTCTCTCCCTCTCTCTCTCCTCGTCCCCTGTAGAATTTCGTTAAAGTTTAAAGCTTTCTGTCTCCTCATTTCTTACAGTAGTGTCCTTTTCAGGTTTCAGTTTCGAGTTAGATATGGAAGTGGTTGCCGCTAGGTCAATGGAGGAGATGAAGAGTCAGGAGGCATGGGCTTGTTATGTCACTGAGACTCTTCTTATCCTCGTTGGAAGGAATCTCGCTTGTCTGCTCCTTGCGGTAACAAACAGTGTTCTGTTAAATTTGTCTTTTTTTTCTTCGCCGTAATTGAAACCGTTCCCATTCTGGAGATGGCTCTCTGTTCCTGAATTCAATGTTTATTAGATTTATTTGATCTGTTGTGGGAACTTGCTTCATATTTGCATACTCAGATTTCTGTTTTAGGGATAAGATTTTGTCTTGATAGATTTTGTTGTTTGAATTTAGACAAGCACTTTAACTTGTGTCAATTGGTTCCAAATTCCAAATGGGTCTCTTTGTACAATTGAAGTCGAATGCAGATTTTGAACATGTCAAGTGTGACACTTTCTATTTAACTGGTCACTTTTACTCTGTGGCTATTGCCAATTGCTGTTGTGTTTATTTGTAATAAGGATTTGTTCTTGGATTTTGATAATAGAGCAGAACACAGAGAAGGCTTCCTTCATGCTAGTTTAAATCCGTACAAATTGACTTTAGCAGTATAAGTTTAAGTTATTTGGTGTACCTTTGAGGTTTTTCATGACTTACATATTTTGGTGCTGTTTTGTTATCTGATGTATTAACTTGTTTACCCCCATAGTTATTCCGTTTTCGCTGAACATTGCATTAATACACTACATACTTACCACACGCTCCTGTTTAATTTCTACCATCTGTTTAAGCTGATTATCACATATGGAAAGTTCAGTAGTGTATAAATTACATAAAAACTTATCTTAACATTCATTCTTGTGTGAGAATCGCAGGCAGAATCTTTATTGATGGGGTTGACTGATGTTGATCATAGGTGAGTATAACGGCTACACCTTTCCGTTTTCCCCTTTCTTTTATCGAGTCTCTCTGAAATTTTCTCTTTCTCTATAGGCTTCCTGTGAAGGAGGGTTTCCAAAAAGGACGCTGTGATGAGGAAAACAAAGATGCCAGCGACTCTGATGATGATGACGATGATGATGATGAGAACGCTGATGATGACGACGACGATGATGATGATGTTAATGATGAAGATTTCTCTGGGGATGAAGGGGAGGAAGTTGATCCAGAGGATGGTCCAGATACCAATGGGGCAGGAGGAAGCGATGATGATGATGATGATGATGAGGATGAGGATGATGATGATGATGATGATGATGAGGGCGATGATGATGATGAGGATGAGGATGACAAGGACGAAGATGATGATGAGGAAGACGACGAAGATGTTCGCCAGCCACCTGCTAAGAAGAGAAAATGAAACATGAGATAAGAGGGGCGTGTTTATGTGTGTTTAAGACTTGAAGAGGATATCCTCCTATGTGTTGGTTCAAGTAGTGTAGGAAAACTTATCCTTTTATTTCAGTTTCATCTTGTTGTGTTACTATTTGTTGTCATGTTGTGACCTTTCAATCTGGATTTTAGTTTTATTTTTCCTGTTTAGAATGTTGGTCTCTTTTTTTTCTTCTACTTTTTGCATCTGCGTATGAATATGATAAGAGGGAATATCTTTGGCAGTATCTTTGTTGATGTTGCTGCTCTTTATAAGCAAACGCACATAACACTACACTATTTGTTGCGCGGCTTTGTCGGAAAAAAAACAAGAGTAGTGAGGATAGCAAACAACCCCCGTGAGTTTTATGTTCATCTCATGTTGTTCTTCACATAAGGGAGCTGAAAACAAAATAGTATGCTTCGTACATCTCATGTTATGTATGGATATATCTAAGCACAACGAAACATTCGTTTTAATAGTTACCGATCATAAAAACAAAAACAACTAGCAATATCAAAAGTGCTACCTTCACATTGTTATTATCTTCTTTTTTGTATTTCCATTTTCTTATGTTTTCTAAATATTTCAATATTCTTTACCGCCTTTTCTAACTTATCAAGTATCATTTACTGCTTTCTTTCCCCCTAATAATCTCTTATCGTATTGCGACGATTCAATGCACACCAATATGAGCTTTGGTAATCAGGTAATGAATCAATCAACAAGTAAAACAATATGAAAGGAAAACAAAATGCACAACTAATTCTTAACTAACAACTTAAACAGAATCTTATAAGATGTGGAAGAAAACAACAAAATAAAGCCAAATGTGCCTCATTGTCTTCATTTCTTTAGTAGAAAAACATAATATCAGACCATACCAATTCTTTTCCATCTTTGCAGAAACATAATATCATACTCGGATTTGAATTTCATTGAAGATCATCTTGAAATTGTAAGATTTCTAAACACTAGGGTTTTTCTTGTCGTCCTTTGTGCTTAAATAATTTATTAAACAATCAGATCTACAATAAAAAACAATTCCACAAACCAGAGTTAAAAATAAAGAAATAACCCTTAGTTTTGTTTCTTCTCTTTAGAAACTAGGTTTTGCCTCAATCGATTCCTATTTTGAACTTATCAATTGAAATTCTAACGCTTAATTTCTCCACTGTATGTATGTGAGGAGGATAAGAATGTAATTGACAGCAGTGTAAAGAGGTGAGGTCAGTGAGAAGACTGATATCTTATGATTTTACTAAGATTTAGACTAGGTTTTGCATCATATTTCCCTCATATTAATTCATATTAGTGTGATTAGGTTTGCATTTCGCATACATGCTGCATTATCAGGTGATGGTGTGCTAAGTGCTGGAAGTTGGAGCAAAAGAGGATTAAAAGCTGATGATATACATCAAAGAAGTCGGGAAGATCGGATAGATAGAAGGAAGCTGCATGGAGGGATAATGGGGTCAAACAACTGCGAAGAAAGAGCTGACTTGGTGTTTTAATGAGCTGACAAGTCAACGCCAACTGCCTAGGGTTGAACATGTCCCATTCTTTTGTTTATATATAAAAACCCTAATGTTTTAACTAGGTAAGCATCCAATCTTGAATATTAAATTTTTGTATCAAAACTTTTAGGTAATCTACTTTTATGCAAGTTGTCTTTTACTCTACATTTTTAATAGTTTTATAATTTTGTTGCAAACTTTCAAATTTACATTTGTAAGACTTTTTAAAAAAATTATTCAGCAGTTTTATTGTTATAATATGTTCTTATTATTCATTAAGTTGTGTATAACCTTATAAAACTGGATTCTAGATAAATAAATTTGCAATACAATTTATTTTCTGAAATTGAAATAAACTATTAAACTCACATATTTATATATATTTTAATATATACATATATATATGTACAAAAATTAATATTGCCATTTATGTGAGCATAACATATTTCAATAAATAATTATAGCATTTATATAATTCAATAATATTAAATTATTTACTTAAATATAACATTTTGACCATGAATAATAAATTCAAGAAGGACCAACATAATTATTAGCAAGAACATAAAAACTAACAATATTTAATTTTATTATTTGACCAAGAATTAATCTCACAAACATGATTATTGGATTCAATTTTAACAATGACATTTCAATGACAATCATTTTAATATTGACAACTAAATAAGATCATGAATTGAATTTTGTTTTTAAAATCATAAGAACAAAAATAAAAGACATTTGGAGGCGGGATGATCCATTTCCTTAACTCAATAAAATGCCCGCAATGAGATGATTTTCATGCATTCTTTGAATCCCATGATACAACCAAATATCAGGACAAACATGATTCATTCATGTTTGAATCTACGAGCTAATTGCTACTATATACTCAAGAACAAGAATCTACTTCTGAAAGAGAGAAGTAGAAGAGGGAGAAAGTAGGAACCTGTTAAACCTTGTGAATTCCTAAGCTACTAGCACTTAACACCAACAACCAAGAAGATATTTCAAGAGAGCTTCAAAACATAGAAACTTCTCAAAGAATAACTAAAATGTGTCTAATGGTGTTTTCTATGCTTTAGAACGAAGGGATGATTTTTTCCTTCTAGGTAGCTTGGTATTTATAGGAAAGGAATGACTTGGTGGTCAAGTAGATTTAATGGACAAATTTGTTTGATTTTAGCTACCAAAATTTGTAAGTTATAAAAAATCTTTGACCTCCCTCTAAGCAAATTCTCATTCACATTTTAACAATATATTATAAGTCCACATACTTTGAAGTACATACATTTATCACATTCATTTATAGTCCCATATCCTTCATTTTAAACTGTACATGTAACTTGGTTTTAGTCTGATTTATAATGTTGTTGTCACTTCCAATGATAAGTATATCATCTACTTATAAGCATAACATAACATATGCATATTTTATAGTTTTGAAGTACATACATCTATCACATTCATTTATGCGGAACCTATTTGACATCATAACTTTGTCAAATTTCCCATACCACTGCTTTGGAGCTTGTTTAAGTTCATACAACGATTTTACAAGTCTACAAACCTTGTCTTCTTTTCCATGAATAACAAACCCTTCAGGTTGTTTCATGTATATTTCTTCTTCAAGATCTCCATCAAGAAAAGCAGTTTTTACATCCATCTGGTGAATTTCCAAATTTCTTAATGCTGTGATGCATATAATAGTTTTTATAGAATTTATTCTCGTCATGGGAGAATACATGTCAAAGAAGTCTAGACCTTATTTCTTACGAAATCTTTGGACCACAAGTTTGGCTTTATACTTGTCAATAGTCCCATCGGTTTTTAGTTTGATCTTAAAGATCCATTTAAAACCGAGAGTTTTGAACCCTTCTGTTAAATTCGTTATGTAAAACATATGGTTTTGAATAATTGAATTGAATTCACTATTAAGTGCTTCCTTTCAATAAGGAGCATTAGGTGTAGACATCGCTTCCGCAAAGGTATTTAGTTCATTTTCCGTGAGTAAATCATCAGAAAATCATCACCAAATGTTTTCTCCTTTGGAGCTCTTTTACGTCTGAGTTCAATTTCAGCGTTTTCTCCATTGTCTAGACCAATGGCAGAAGTACTTGCTTCACCTACATCTCTTTCTTCCCTAGTCCGTTGAGGGTGTATTTTATCCTTACACGGAAAAATATCTTCAAAAAAATGCATTTCGCGATTCAATAATTGTATTTACATGGATATCTGTAATATTTGGTTTGTGAACCAGAAACCGATTAACACTACTGTGGTGCACATATCCGATGAAAATACAATCAACTAATTTTGGTCCAATTGTGACCTTTTTCGGAAAAGGTACTGCCACTTTTGCTAGGCACCCCTACACTTTCATGTATTTGTATGAAGGGATTATACCTTTCCACAGTTCATATGACGTTTTTCCCGTTACTTTGTGTGAGATTTTATTTAGAATATAATTTGAAGTCATTAAAGTTTCCTCCCACATGTTCTGGATTACAACAGATTCTTGCATCATTGCATTCATCATTTTTCAGAGTTCGGTTTTTAAGTCCTCCAATTCCATTTGAATTGTAAGGAGCAGTGGTTTTATGAATGATTCAATTTTCTCTACAAAATGCATCAAATTGTCCTTCATATTCTCCACCTCTATCACTCCGAACTATTTTTATAGTTTTTTCCAGTTGATTTTCAACCTCCAGCTTATATTCCTTGAATTTATCCAAAGCCTTATTTTTGCTTAGTAACAAGTAAATATAACAATATTTTGTACTACCATCAATGAAAGTCACAAAATACTTTTTATCTCCCCTAGTGGGTAATATTTTAAATAGCACAAATCAGTGTGGATTAAACCTAGAGGTTCAGTTTTTCTCTCAATTTTGGAGATAGTCGTTTTGTGAGTTTTGTTTGTACGCATACTTCACATTTATCTTTACTTAATTTGCATTTCGGAATTAGGTTTAAATCCATTAACCGACTTAACGATTTATAGTTCACATGTCATAATCTTTCATGATAAATAATAGAAGACTCGACCAAATAAACAACTGGATTATTCTTATTAATTTCAGAGTTGGTTACAACTTTGGGAGTGACTGTCATTACATTCATTTTGATCTATCCATTCTTAACAAACCTCTTGCCTAGATACACCCCATTTTTCTTAAGTACCAACTTATCAGCGTAAAAGTTGACTCTAAATCCAGCCTTACTCAGGAGAGTACCAGAAATTAGGTTCTTCCTTATGTTGGGCATATGTCTCACATTTGTGAGGGTGATCTCATATATAGAAGTCAGCTTCAATATCACATTTCCATGTCCAGCGACCTTCGATGAATGAATGTCGCCCATCATGAATTTTTTATCTATGTGGCACTATTGATATGTGTTGAACATTGCCTTATCTTTGCAGATGTGGGCTGTTGCACTGGTATCATACCACCACTCCAATGGGTTTCCCTCCACTGAATTGACTTCATCAGTCATAACACAGCATAGATCTGCTTCAGTGAGGTTGACATTATGTGGTTGCTTCTGTATGGTCTTGGTGCAACACATGTCTGCCTTATGACCCGTCTTTCCACACTTGTGACACTTTCCACTGAACTTCTTTGCACCAGAAGTATGCTTCTTGAAGCTTGTGGAGCTAGTGGCTATGGAGTTCTTGAACTTGTAGTTCTTTTCTCCCATTTTGCCCTTACCCTTTGCTGTAAGCTGTTTCGCAAGGTAAGCCTCATACCCTCTTTCATCATTCTTGGAGAGGCGAATCGTTGCTTCATTGTGAAGTATTGAGATTAGCGATTCAAGCGACATTTGCTTTTGCTTGTGTTTCGAGTAATTCTTGAAATCCACCCAGCTTGGCGGTAACTTCTCGATGGTGCAGTCATTAATGAAAGCTTCAGGAAGGTTCATTCCTTCAGCTGTGATTTCATTGTTGATCAGCTGCAATTGCTCAAATTGATCCATTATAGACCTTGAGTCCACCATTTTGAAATCAAGAAGCTTTGCCACAACATATCTCTGAAAACCAGCATTTTCAGACTTGTACTTCTTTTCCAAAGCTCTCCAGAGATGCTTTGCAGTGGGGTACTATTTGTCATTGTTGTAGATAGAGTACAGATTGTCGACCAGTCGGCTTAGGATCCAGCCCCTGCACAAAAAGTCTGAGTGCTTCCAAGCCTCTAGTGTGGCAAACGTTTGCACATCTGTCTCTCCTTCTTCGGGAGTTACAGGCTTGTCCTCTTTGAAGAACTTGGTTAGGTTCAGAGATGTCAAATAGAATTATATCTTCTGTTGCCAGTTCTTGAAGCCATTTCCGTCAAACTTCTCGGGAAGTAGCCCATTTGTGTTGACTGGCACAAGGGTGGTTTTAGCTGCCACCATTGGTTCAACCTCAAGATTATTACTTTTGTTTGCCATCTATTAACACTGTTAAATCTTAAGTTAGAATCAATTTTTTTTTATGCATTTACACTCTCGATCGATCTGAAGAGGATCGATCGATCGCTCTGAAGCGAGGATCGATCGGATTTGTATGCTGCGATCGATCGATCTCACGTGGATCGATTGGTCCTGATATCTTACGGTGTCTTGCGATCGGTTCTATCTGAAATTCGATCGATCGGTCGCCTACCCGGTTAACAGCATCAATCTTGCGAGATCGATCAATCGAATGACCCGCGGTACCGGTTTCTCTTACAATTTAGCCGATTTCTCTCGAACGACCGACAAAGATCGATCGATCTGAGACCCGGATCGATCGATCTGGTCATGAAATCTTAAACCGATTTTTTTTTTTATTCAACATTCAAAATAGTTACACTTATTTTGCAAATTCAAATTTTCATACAAAAAATCTGTTAAAAAAGCAAAACTTATTGAGTTAAGATTGTAGAACTTTATAAAACCTGATTTTAGAAATATCAATTTGCAATACAATTTATTTTTTGAAATTAAAATAACCTATTAAAATCACATATATATATATATATATTAACATAGTCATATATATATACAAACATTAATATTGCTATTTATGTGAGAATAACTTATTTCAACAAATAATTATAGCATTTACATAATTCAACAATATTAAATTATATACTTAAGTATAAAATTTTGATCATGAATAATAAATTCAAGAAGTACCAACATAATTATTAGCAAGAACATAAAAGCTAACAATATTTAATTTTATTCTTTGACCAAAAATTAATTACAAACATGATTATTGGATTCAATATTAATTGAATTTTCACAACTAAATAAGAACATGAATTAAATTTTTTAAAAAAAAATCATAAGAACAAAAACAAAAGACATTTGGAGGCGGGATGATCCCTTTCCTTAACTCAATAAAATGCCCGCAATGAGATGATTTTTATGCATTTTTTGAATCCCAATATACAACCAAATATTAAGACAAACATGATTCATTCATGTTTGAATCTACAAGCTAATTTCTACTATATACTCAAGAACAAGAATCTACTTATGAAATAGAAAAGTTGATGAGGACATCGTCCCACCTACTGCACCAGTCATCCCACCAGGACCACTCACTCGGTCCAAGAGGAAGGCGTTAGGAGACAAGCTCAGCATGTTATTGGAGACTGGACTGACCTTGCCGACCCAGCCCGACCACGGACCACCGACCGTCCTGACCCATCCGACCACGGACCACCCATGGTCCACGGACCGTCCGACCACGGACCACCGACCGTCCTGACCCATCCGACCACGGACCACCCATGGTCCACGGACCGTCCGACCACGCCCCGACCGACCCAAGTACAGCCGACCCGTTCCAGCTGGACAAGGAGCCAAGGAGGTTCCTTCTAGAAGATTGTTCTTCCTCTGTGTCTTTACCATTACCATCCGGTAGAGATACCAAAAGTCGTGCTAGAAAATTGTACTATTTTTCCTATCTTCGGTTTTGTCCTACTGGGATTTTCGAAGAAGGTTTTAATGAGACAATACTCTTAGTGCGCAAGACAGTGAAGACTTGTTCATAACTCCATCTCATTCAAAAGTCCTCATCGACTAAATATTTTAATGAGGCATTACTCTTAGTTTTATTGGACTTAGTGTTATTGGATTTTTGCTATCTTTTATTCTATTTTTCTAGACTAAGTATTTATTTGGGCTTATAAGTCATATCGACTATCTGGGGCCCAAAGTCTATTTTAATTATCAATAAGTAAACTACCTGCTGTTTTAATTCCTTGAGAGGCTAAACAACATGTTTTTTAGCCTAAGTTGTAATAAGGCATTATATAAGCCTTTTGTCTACACATTAATGAAATAACAAGCATTTTTGTCAAAAACCCTAACACTAGTGTCTAATCCAGCGCCGCCTCCTAGCTTGGTAGCAGCCGTGTTCTTCAGCCTTTTTGGTTGAAGTTCTTGGAGTATCACAAGCCCCTTTCACAGCTTGTGTGGTCCCTTCGATCCACCCTTTCACTTCCATCGTTTTCTGTCCAGCAACCTGAGCTTCTCGGTGAAAGACAGCCCACCCCACGGTTCTTGCATCATCTGATATCAGAGCTTAAAGCTCTTTCTCTTCAGGTTGAATCTATCCTTGTAATTTTGCGATTTTCTTTGTATTTGCTTTAATAGTTTTTGGATTTTGATTGTGTTTCTTTCTCTTTCCTTTGAGGTTCTCGGTAAGAAGGAGGAGGAATCAAGTCACATACCACAAACACCAGAAAAAATACAAAAAAATTAGGTTCTATCATTCCTTGTCTTTGTTTTTCATATTTTACAAAAAAAAAGAATAGAAAAAGTAGAAGAAATTTGCTTGTTTATTTGCTTGTTTGCTGTTAATTTTTTTTAAGACAAACAAAAAATTGTTTAGGTTGTTTTAAAACAAATTAAGGATCTTAGAAACTCACCTAGAAAACCTTCATCACCAAACTTGGAATCCATAAGGATCGAGTGTGTTGCTTGTTTGTTGCTTAAGTCCTTTTGGGTAAGGTTTCTTGTTAGCTTCTTGTTGCCTGTGTGTCGCTAGGTAGTTAGGTTTATCTAGGTCCTCTTTGTGGTCTAGCCACCGTCCCGCGTTCGTCCAGTGGTCTAGTTCCTTAGCGTACTGCGTACCCCGACCATCCCCTAGACCGTTCCGCGTGTGTACCTGTCCCACGTGTGTTGTGTTCCCGTCCCGCGTAGTCCTCTTAGCGCCTTAGTTTGCATCCTGCCCCCTAGCATCCCACATCCAGCTTAGGACAGTCCTGCCCCGTACCACGTCGTGCCAGGTCCCGCATAGCGTCCCGCATAGTCCTTAGCACCCTGCAGCGTGAGGCAAACCTGAAAGAATATGAGATTAAGAGATTTGTAAAATTAGAGAATGAGAGATTAGAGAGATTTAGAGAGAAGAATGATTTTATTAAGAATGAAAATAACAGTTTCTAAGTTATAAATGAGAAGGAAGATAGATATTTATAATAATCTAGTCTAGGCTTGTTTGGATACAAGGATTGCCTTATACATGAATGTTTACAAGGATAACATAACACTAGAACATAAACAAGCCTTAGACAATCTCCTTTTTACAAAGTAACTCACGCCTTTTATAGGAAAGCTTTAAAGACTTTCTAATTTCATCATTTCTTCTTCATTCCACCACTCCCCCTCAAGCTTAAGACATGGAGAATGTCTAAGCTTGCAACCATGAAGCATTACCTCATTAAAAACCTAAAGAAGGAAAATCCAGTTGGGACAAAACATTTTCTAGGGAAAAATAGTATAACACTCCATGTTGGGATCATTGGTCTGGAATAGTCATAAGGCCAAGCCTTGGATAGATGGAGGCGTCATTCTTCAGAGTTGTTGCCTTGGTGAACACATTAGCTAGTTGATCCTCACTCCTTGTATAACAAGGAAAGATGATTCCCTTCCCAATGGCTTCCCTTACTTTGTGGCAGTCTACTTCTATATGCTTGGTCCTTTCATGGAACACAGAGTTGGAGGCTATGTGTATAGCAGCCTGATTTTCACAATGAATGGTGATAGGTTCCTCATACTTCACGACAAGATCCTCCAAAATTTTCCTCAGCCAAATGCATTCAGTTGTAAGCTTCCTCATTGCTCTATATTCTGATTCTGCATTAGAGCATGATATCACCTTTTGCTTCTTGGTTTTCCAAGTCACAAGGTTCCCTCCTATGAAAGTACAATAGCCTGTGGTACTTCTCATATCCTCCCTATCTCCTGCCCAATCTGCTTCACAATAACCAACCACATTTATGTTTTTATTGCAACCCATCCATATAACTTGTTCATGAGTGCCCTTTAGATAATTCGGTTTGCCATCTCCCAATGTCATCTTTGACCTTGCATGTGTTTAGATACATGATTCACAGCAAAACATAAGTCTGGTCTAGTGATGGTTAGATAAATAAGCTTACCAACCACCTTCCTATAGAGCTTAAGATCATGAAAATCAATTTCCTCATCTAGCTCCCCCTTAGTTCCGATTTTATAATCTCCTTCTAAGGGTGTGTTGGCTGGTTTAGCTTCCATCATACCTGTAGAGGTTAGTAAATCTACAACATATTTCCTTTGAGATAAAAAAAGACCTTCCTTGAACCTACACACTTCAATTCCTAAGAAGTATTTAAGTTCTCCTAGATCCTTAATATCAAATACAATTCTCAAGTAATCTTTAGTAGATGCAATACCAGATATGATTATATCATCTACAAAAATAAGAATTACCATAATACCTTCCTTGCTTTTTAGTGTAAAAAGAGTATGTTCAACTTCAGATCTTTTGAAGCCTCTATCCATCAATGTTACACTTAGCTTGTGGTGCCAAGCTCTTGGAGATTGTTTAAGGCCATAGATAGCTTTCTTCAGCCTAAGAATATTTCTGCTTCCTACCTCCTCCTCTAGACCTGGTGGAGGTGACATGTATACCTCTTCTTCTAGTTCACCTTGCAAGAATGCATTCTTAACATCCATTTGCCATAACTCCCACTCAAGGTTAGTAGCAAGTGAAAGAACAACATTAACAGAATGAAGCTTAGCTACAGGTGCAAAGGTATCCCTATAATCCTCACCATATGTCTGAGTAAAACCTCCAGCCACAAACCTAGCTATATATCTATCAATTTCACCATTGCTTTTGTATTTAATGGTAAAAATCTACTTAGAACTTACAGCCCTTTTTCCATTAGGTAAAGTAGCTGAACCATAGGTACCATTCCTTTCCATGGCTTGTTTCTCAGCTAGAATATCTTCTCTCCATTCCTTCTTGGTCATAGCTTCCTCATATGTCTTTGGAATCTGCTCCTTATCAAGACTTGAAATGAAAGCAACATGATTAGTAGGTAAGTAAGCAATATTACAAACTCCCTGATCATGATGAACCGCATCATTCTCATTGTAGAACACTGGTGGTTTCCTTTGTCTTGTGCTTCTTCTTAGGACTGTAGGTGGAGCTTCTTGGATAGGATCCTCCTCTTCACCTAAAACTTCAATAAGAGTGGACACTTCTCTTGATCTTTTGGAAGCTGAGACCAAAAATGATCCTTCTCCTGCTGAGTCTTATTGGACATGAGTAGATGTCTCTCCCCCCCCCCCCCATTTTCAAGAGGAGGAAGGCCAGGAGAACTGAAGATACCAAGCGGCTGACGAATGCAAAGACAGGTTGGTGTGGAAGACCGTGGATCGGCTGGTGTGGCCGCGGCTGGCTGGCTGGGACTAGTCACGACCGGAATCGGTTGAGCATGAGGAGCCGTGGCCGTGGGCTACTGAGGATGAGGGGATACTATACCAATGCTTTCCAAGAGCCTCCTCAAGTTCTCAGCTTGATCTGATCTTGTTGTTGAGATGTCCTTAAATTGATCCCAAGTTCCTTCTTCATAGAAACCTTTGGATTCTTGGAACTTAACGTTTCTGGATACCAAGACTCTTCTAGTCTCTGGGTCATAACATTTTTATCCTTTATGAGTAGAAGAATATCCAATGAACATAGCTTTGGTACTCTTTGGGTCCAGCTTGTTCCTTTGCTCCCTTGGAACTAATACAAAAAAAAACACAACAAAAAACTCTCAAGTGGTCAATATTGGGTCTAGTTTTGTTTAGTAACTCAAATGGAGACAAGTCATCTAGGACTTTTGTAGGAGTCCTATTAATCAAGTAGCATGCAACTACAAGAGCATCCCCCCCAAAATCTTTTGGGAACTTTCATGTGGAACATCATTGTTCTCACAACTTCCATCAAATGCCTATTCTTCCTTTCAGCCACTCCATTTTGTTGTGGGGTGTAAGGACAGCTGGTTTGATGTTCAATTCCATGCTTGGCCAGATGTTCTTGGAGTCTGGTGCTAGTGTATTCTCCTCCATTATCTGTTCTAAAGCATTTAATAATTGCATTGTATTGATTAGTAACATATGCTTGAAAATTTAGAAATGCATCAAATACTCTATCTTTAGAACTAAGTAAAGTAACCCAAGTATATTTGGATTTCTCATCAATAAAGGTCACAAAATACTTATGGTTTTCTCTAGATGGAAATGGAGATGTCCAAACATCAGAATGCACCAACTCAAAACAATTATCATAAGTATGCATAAATGTTTCAAAAACTGTTTTGCAATGCTTTCCAAGTATACAAGAATCACACATATCCTTTGGCATTTTTAAACCAGGAACAATCAGTTCAACTGCTCTAGGAGGAGGATGTCCTAATCTAGCATGCCAAAGATCAGAATCAGTACTAAAGGAGCTAGCATGAAAAACCACTTTTAACCCACTACCACTAGTCATGTCTTCAAGCACATACAAGTCATCTCTTGTGGTTCCTTGTCCAAATCTTCTACTAGTCTCAATATCCTAAAAGTAGAAATCATTAGGACCAAAGATATCTTGAAAATTTAAATCAGTAGTAGCTCTTTTAACTGAAAGCAAATTAGAAGTAAAGGAAGACATGTAAAAAGCTTTAGATTCTTTTAACTGAATCAGTAGTAGCTCCTCTAGCAATGCTCACATGTTTGTCTCCTCTTCCTAGATTCATTTGTTGTTCTTATTTGTAGAAGCTCTTGTGTACAGCCACCAATTCAGCCTTGTTGCCAAATAATCCGTGAGATCCTTGCTCCTTTTGGATTTGAGCACAAACATCTTCCAAGCTAGGAAACTTATCAGACCTGAGAATATGCTTAATAAAATCTGAGTAAGTAGCATTAAGAGTTAATAGTAACCCAAACACCTTATCTTGTTCTTTCCTTTCAAGGAGAATAATTTGGTCAATGGTGGCTGGCCTTAGCATTTCTAGCTCAGCCCACAATGCTCTGAATGAGCCATAGTGCTTTGTGAATTCTGCATCCTCCTGCCTTAATTCATTCAAAGTCTTTTTCACTTCAAAAATTCTTAAAAAGTTAGTGGTGTTTCCATACACCTTTTGTAAAGTATCCCAAACTTCCTTAGCATTTTCACAAAATGAATAAGATTATAAGAGATCACTAGCAAGAGAATTTTAAAGTATAGAGAGTACCAACTGGTCTTCTTGGTACCATTTAGCTTGAGCAGCCACAACCTCATTAACTTCAGCCACTTCATTTTCTTCAAGGCCATTTGTAGAAATGTGATTCCAAAGGCTTTTACCACCCAATGTGGTTTTCATGGTCCTAGACCACAAGAGGTAATTTGCTCCATGGAGAATGACTGGAGCTCTGAATGTATCTTGAATATCCATGAGTTAGAAGGTGGTCGGAATGTGCAGCTGGTTGGGTTGAGTTGGTCAGGACGGGAAAAGGAATGCGTGTCGGGACGAGGAATGGCTGGGACACGACACGGCACGACACGATTGAACTCTTGGTCGGGATGCTGGATGCTTGGTCAGGATGCTGGAACAGCAGGTCGGAACGAGTTCGGGACGAGGAACGTGATGATCACGTGTTCGTTGATGTGTTCGCGTACACGGACAGGACGCTGCTACCAGGCGCTGGACTCGAACTCGAACACGGACACTGGACATAGGAAGCTGCTACCAGACACTGGACTCGAACACGGACACAAGTGGAACGGCTGTGCAGTGGATGATCATGCGCGTGACAAAGACTCACCAAGATGCTTGCAGTCCAAGCAAATTCCAACAACTTGTAACCAACCTCAATAACCTACAACAAACTTTTACCAACTCCTGTAACAAGATTCAACTAACTCCAACCACCTAATAACAGTTCTTATCTTTTAACAACAATTAAAAAAAGTCCAAATTCAAATTTTATTATTAAACCAATCCTAAAAAAGTTTCCCTCATTTTTTAACTTTCAAAGATTAACAAGCAAATCAAGAAAATTAATTTTGAACACTTAAACCCTCACTAGATACTTATTTAACTTTCCAGATTCAAAGATTTAAAGAAAACTTAGAAAATATTAGAATTTTATCACCAGATTCTTGTGAGGGGCGAATTTTTGACGCCTCTGAGAGAAACTTCAAGAACTTCCTTCAAACAAAAGGTAATTGAGTTCTTCTTTCTGTAAACAGAAACTAGACTTGAAGGTATTGAGTTTAGGATTTGAAAAAACGTGATTTGATGAAGATTCGACAACGGAATGGCCTGGGAAACACGGATGTTCACGGCGGAGGCACTCGCAGAGGTCCGATGCAAGAAAATTTGTAACTTTTAATTCCCTTTGCCAAATGATGCAAATCCAATTGGCGTGGCTTCAGTACTCTCCGAAGAACAACCCAAAAAAAAGATTGTTAAAAGCTGCCGTGGTTTGGCTGGAATTTACGATCAAAGTTGACGGACAGGATATATCTGAAAACAGATTATGAAGAAGTTGATTTCTTCTTGATTCAAGGATTGAATGATGAATTTTACCCAGATTTGATGCAACCTGGCTCTGATACCATGAAAAATATGAGATTAAGAGATTTGTAGAATTAGAGAATGAGAGATTAGAGAGATTTAGAGAGAAGAATGATTTTATTAAGAATGAGAATAATAGTTTCTAAGTTACAGATGAGAAGGAAGATAGATATTTATACTAATCTAGTATAGGCTTGTTTGGATACAAGGATTGCCTTATACATGAATGGCTACAAGGAAAACATAACACTAGAACACAAAAAAGCCTTAGACACTCCCTTTTTTACAAAGTAACTCACGCCTTTTATAGGAAAGCTTTAAAGGCTTTCGAATTTCATCATTTCTTCTTCATTCCAACAAAACCCGTGAGCATAGTTGCATTAGGCGGCTAGGTTCATCTTAGTGTCTAGGTTATTAGTTCTTAGATTTAGGAAATCTCCTTAGCAATTAGATAGTAAATTAATTAGTTTCCATAGTTTCTTTAGGCTAGAAAATAGTTTGGAAGTTTTCTAGAATCACTTAGGTAGTTTTCCTAATTTTTATTAGGTCATTAATAGATTTCCTTTTAGTTTTAGGCAGTTTTTCTTTTAGGAAATATGCTTAATTAGTTTTATTTTTTTAGTTTAGGATAATTGCCTTTTAGGAAACTAGGCACTAATTAACCTTTCCTTTAGTTTTAGCATAGTTTCCTTTTTAGTTAGATAGACAATAAATTTTTAGGATATCTTCCATTTAGTTAGTTTTTCTTATTAGATTTAGCCAATAATTGAACTTTATGATATTTTCTTTTTTCTTGTTTTCCTTTTTTGTTCCTTTTTCGCATAACAATTAGTTTTCAATATTTTATAATAATAAAAACAAATTAAAATAATATATGTGAAAAAAAAATTATTTAAGGAAAGTTTCTATATTTGCAAGTTTCCTTTCCAGGAAACTTTTCATTTCTCAAAATTTTTTTTTCTCGGAAAAGGAAATATGTGAGGAAGTGACGAGTCGACATTAGGGCAAAACGGCCAAGCAATCTTGCAGCTCTTGCAAGCTTTGACGACCCAGATGTCGACCATAGCGACACGTCTCGAGCGTCCGGATCATCATCCGCCTCCACCAGGACCCGCGCCCCCTACATACCCACACAACCAACCACTGATGGGTCGACATCAGTACTACGACGAGCCCATGCCACCACCTCGACAACCAATGCACAACCCCGAAGTGAAGATGAACCCGCCTTCCTTTTCGGAAAAGATTGACCCCGAGGATTACTTAGACAGGTAGAGAATAATGGAGCTCATCTTTGAGTACTATAACTACTACGATCCCCGTAAAGTCGCATTGACACAATTCACTGACCACACACTGGCGTGGTGGGATTGATAAGTAACAGCTCGTAGGAGAGCTCGGATGGGTGCTTTGACCTCATGGGTCGAACTCATCCAGGTTATGAGGAGACGCTACGCTCCACCTCACTTCCACCGCGAGCTTCAGCAACATTTCCGACGCCTTACCCAAGGCAGCAAGACGGTGTCCGAATATTTTTATGAATTCGAGCACCTTCTCAACCGACTCGATGTGGACGAATTCGAGTAGAGCCTAATGGCCCAGTTCATCGACGGCTTGCACCAGTCCATCGCCAGAAAGATCGAGTTGCAGCCATACCACGACCTAGGCGAGTTGTTCCACCTAGCAGTCCAGATAGAGAAGTGCTATAAACGTAAACTTGCCGCACCTTTTCGACCTAAGAACACCTGGAGCACCGGCTCCAAGCCATTTGAGCGGATGACCCAGCCCATTGACCCACAACTCAAGGAAAAAGCCGTGGCCAGCAGTTCAGCTCCCAGACCTGCCCAAGCCGCCCCAAAGCAGCCTAGTACCACAACCACCCCAACCCAGCCTCAGCGGAACAGCAAGATTTCTGATTCAAGTGTAAAGGAAGAGGACACATGTCTCGAGAATGTGCCACTCAACGGACAATGGTACTCACTGCTTCAGTAGACTACGAATCCGAGGACGAGCAAGAGGAGCCAGCATTTCTGACCCATCAGCAATCCGACGAGGAGATTGAGTACGCCGACTCCGGAGAGATGTTCATGATCAGACGAGTCCTCAGCTCGAGATTCGAGCCCGAAGAGGAACAACAGCGAGAAAATATTTTACACTCGAAATGTACAATACTCTGGAAAATATGCTCGTTGATTATCGACGGAGGGTCCTGCACCAACGCCGCCAGCAAATACATGGTGGAGAAACTAGGATTGCCTGTGACCAAGCATCCTAAGCCCTATAAACTACGATGGCTGAATAACAAGACAGAGTTATACATTTTGGACCAAGTTAGGTCTCATTCGACATTGGCAGATACCAGGACCAGGTCACCTGTGATGTCGTTCCAATGTCAGTTGGACATCTTCTTCTCGGACGATCATGGCAAGTTGACCGAGAGACTACGCATGACGGACGGACCAACTTCTATTATTTTGTCCAGGACAAGCGTAGATACAATCTAGCACCAATGTTGGCACACGTCATTCAAGAAATACAATCTAAGATGGCGAAAGATCAACTTGCCCACAAGGAGAACATTTTAATAAACGTGGCAGACATGCGGAAAGCCACCCGTACCAAGGGCACCCAGCTCGTTTTGATGCTCTACAGAGAGAGTCTTCACACATCCAGCACCGAGGCACCTTTACCTGCCAAGATCCGAGCCCTACTAGATAATATGCCGACGTGTTTTCGGAAGATATACCAGCTGGTCTTCCACCTATCCGAGGGATTAAGCACCATATCAACTTTGTTCTCGGAGCTCAACTGCCCAACCGTCTTGCATACAGAGTCAACCCATAGGAGGCTAAAGAATTAGAACGGCAAGTCTAGGACCTTATGGCTCAAAGTTACGTTCGAGAAAGCCTCAGTCTCTCTATCGTCCCGGTCCTACTATTACCAAAGAAGGTCGGGAGCTGGAGGATGTGCGTCGACTGTCGCGCCAAAAACAACATTACAATCAAGTATCGACACCCCATTCCGCGCCTGGACGACATGCTAGACGAGTTAAGCGGAGCCGCGGTCTTCTACAAAATTGACCTTAAAAGCGGATATAATCAAGTGAGGATGTGAGAAGGAGATGAATGGAAGACTGCATTCAAGACCAAGCATGGTCTTTATGAATGGCTAGTAATGCCATTCGGCCTGTCCAACAACCCAAGTACATTCATGCGCCTTATGAACCAAGTCCTTTGACCGTTCATTGGTAAGTTTGTAGTAGTCTACTTTGACGATATTTTCGTCTATAGCACGACCTACACTGACCATATGGAGCACCTAGAGACCGTCATTACCACCTTGCAGCGAGAGCAGTTGTACGCAAATCTCAAGAAATGTACATTCTGCACAGACCAAGTCGTTTATCTTGGATTCGTCGTGAGTTCCCACCGACGAGAAGATCAAGGCCCTACAGGAATGGCCCACACCGACGACCGTCAGCCAGGTCCGTAGCTTCCACGAACTCGCCAGCTTCTACCGACGGTTCGTCCGAGATTTCAGCACGATAGCTGGTCAATTGACCTCGACGATAAAGAAGAATCAAGACTTTATTTGGGGACCCGAGCAAGACAAGTCCTTCAAGCTGCTCAAGGAACGTCTCACCCATGCCCCAGTCCTAGTCCTGCCGGACTTCACTCAAGACATTCAAGGTCGAATGTGATGCTTCAGAGATCGCCATCGGAGCCGTTCTCACCCAAGGCGGAAGACCGTCGTATACTTCAGCGAGAAGTTAAGTGGAACCGCACTTAACTATCCAACCTACGACAATGAGCTATATGCCTTAGTTCGCGCCTTAGAGACTTGGCAGCACTATCTCCTTGCCTGGGAGAAGACAATCCACGCTGAAGAAGAGACATGCTCGTTGGTTGGAGTATATTGAAACCTTCCCCTACGTAATCAAGTACAAGAAGGGAACGAACAACGTTGTGGCTGACGCCCTATCCCGCAGATACAGTCTCATTTCCATGATGGAGTCAAAAGTTATGGTTTTCGAGATGATTAGAGAGCTGTACGCTGACGACGCAGACTTCACTCAGGCCTACCAGGAGCATGACAAAGGCACCTACAGCCGGTTTTATCTGTTTGACGGATTCATTTTTAAGGACAAGCGACTCTGCATTCCGAGAGCACCGATTCGAGAGCTGCTTTTGAGAGAGGCCCACAGAGGACTTAACCATTTCAGTATTGACAAGACCTTAACCATTCTTAAGGAGCACTTCTACTGGCCCCACCAGTGACAAGATGTAGAGGCACACAGCGCTAAGTGTCTTATCTGCAAACGGGCTAAATCCAAGATGCATCCGCAGGGTCCTTACATGATATTACCAGTCCTATCTGCGCCCTGGACGGATATCTCCATGGACTTTGTACTAGGCCAGCCGAAAATCAACCACAAAGACTCCATCTTCGAAGTGGTCGACCGATTTTCCAATATGGCGCATTTCATCGCTTGCAACAAGACCAATGACGTAAACCAGACTGTCGACCTGTTCTTTAAGGAGATAATACGACTACACGGCATTCCCAGGAAGATTGTATCCGACCGCGACACCAAGTTCCTCAGCCACTTTTGGCGAGCATTGTGGCGAAAATTGGGAACCAACCTCTTGTTTTCTACCGCATACCATCCGCAGACTGACGGACAGACATAGGTGGTCAACATGACATTGTCCCAGACACTGAGAGCGACAATTGGCAAAAACTTGAAGAACTGGTTGGAGTGCCTTCCGTATGTCGAGTTCGCTTACAACAGGGCTACACACTTTGACACAAGCATTATCCATTTAAAGTCGTCTACGGCTTCAACCCGACAACGCCTATCAAGTTCACACCCATACCAATGGGAGACGCCATCAGCTTAGAGGGAGAAGCAAATGCGGAATACATCAAGCGTCTTCATGCAGAGAGCAAGGCAAATCTGGAGCAACGAAACATCCAGAACGTCAAGAATGCCAACAAGGGCCGCCAGCACATGGTTTTCAAGGAGGGAGATTGAGCTTGATTACATCTGCGACCAGAGTGATTTCCCCAACGACGAAAGAACAAACGTGCACCCCAAAGAGATGGTCCATTCCACGTCCTTCGGAGAATCAACGACAACGCCTACCAGCTCAAACTTCCAGGTGAGTATAACATGTCTAGTACGTTTAATATTTTTGACTTAGAGTTGTTTGATGCAGGTGAGGAGTTCTCTTTGGAGACCAAAGCACATCAAGAGGGAGGGAATGATGAGGCCATCGAGCCAGCCACTGCACCAGTCATCCCACTAGGACCACTCACACGGTCCCAGAGGAAGGCGTTAGGAGACAAGCTCAGCATGCTATTGGAGACTGGAAGAACCTTGCCGGCCCAGCCCAACCACGGACCACTGACCGTCCCGACCCAGCCCGACCACGGACAACTCATGGTCCACGGACCGTCCGACCACGCCCCGACCGACCAAAGGACAACCGACCCGTTCCAGCTAGACAAGGAGCCATGGAGGTTCCTTCTAGAAGATTCTTCTTCCTCCAGTGTCTTTACCATTACCATACGGTAGAGACACCAAAAGTCGTGCTAGAAAATTGTACCATTTTTTCTATCTTCGGTTTTGTCCCACTGGGTTTTCCGAAAAAGGTTTTAATGAGGCAATACTCTTAGTGCGCAAGACGGTGAAGACTTTTTCACAATTCCATCTCATTCACAAGTCCTCATCTATTTCTAGCCTAAGTGTTATTGGGCTTTTCCAATCTTTTATTCTATTTTTCTAGACTAAGTATTTATTTGGGCTTATAAGTCATGTTGACTATTTGGGGCCCAAAGTCTATTTTAATTGCCAATAAGTAAACTACCTGCTGTTTTAATTCCTCGAGAGGTTAAACATCATGTTGTTTAGCCTAAGTTGTAATAAGACATTATATAAGCCTTTTGTCTACACATTAATGAAATAACAAGCATTTTTGACAAAAACCTAAGACTAGTGTCTAATCCAGTGCCGCCTCCTAGCTTGGTAGCAGTCGTGTTCTTCAGCCTCTTTGGTTGAAGTTCTTGGAGTATCACAAGCCCCTTTCACAGTTTGTGTGGTCCCTTCAATCCACCCCTTCACTTCCATTGTTTTCTGTCCAGCAACCTGAGCTTCTCGATGAAAGACAGTCCACCCCACGGTTCTTGCATCAGAAGTAGAAGAGGGAGAAAGTAGGAACCTGTTAAATCTTGTGAATTCCTAAGCTATCAGCACTTAACACCAACAACCAAGAAGATATTTCAAGAGAGCTTCAACATTTAGAAACTTATCAAAGAATATCTAAAATGTGTCTAATGGTGTTTTCTTTGTTTTAGAATGAAGAGATAATTTTTTTCCTTCTAGGTAGTTTGGTATTTATAGGAGAAGAATTGCTTGGAGGTCAAGTAGATTTAGTGGACAAATTTATTTGGTTTTTAATACCAAAATTTATAAGTTACAAAAAATCTTTGACCTCCCTCTAAGAAAATTCTCATTCATATTTTAACTATATATTATAAGTCCACATGCTTATTAATATATTGTTCCAACAAGTTGTTCACGATTTCTAATTCTTAACTTTTTTGCAATCTAATGTTTAGTAAATCATCAACAAATATTATTTCTCTATTCTGGGAGAACAGTGAGTAGTTCTTCATAGCTTTTGGGGTTAGGTAGGTGAAATGTTTTAAGGTAAAGAATGATTGTTAAATGCTCCAAGTCTATGTCCTATAAGCTTAATGAAAAGTTCATTTTGGTCACTTGAGTCTGATTCATAAGCCTAAACATATCCTGACCAGATGTTTGTCATTCTTGAACACTCTATGCATAGGCTTTTCTAAACCTCCTCAATGTGAGTTGACCTGGGTTGCTTTGCTACTTAGAAAGAACACAATCGTAATCTTCATTTCCCATCAAATCTCAAAACAAAAATTTGGTGCTTGATTGGATGGGTAATGAAATGGTTTTTACCACGAAAGTAGAATGATTATAAATTAGTTTTTTCATTAGTGGGCTCAACTTAAATAGCCTATAAACATGAGAAAATATAATCTCCTTAAAAATCTAACCAATTACCTAAACTCAAAAGTTTATTTATTCTTGAAAACTCATAAAACCAATTTCATATTTTTAGTTTATTCCTTACTCAACTTAATTAATTTAGCCCTTCTATTAATCATCTATTTATTGCTTAATTTGTATTTAGTTGGTTTATGCAAATTAGGTCAAATTTGACA
Source organism: Streptanthus diversifolius (assembly GCA_039880935.1). NCBI lineage: Eukaryota > Viridiplantae > Streptophyta > Magnoliopsida > Brassicales > Brassicaceae > Streptanthus > Streptanthus diversifolius. The sequence goes on from JAXGFM010000001.1 coordinate 6,782,944, forward strand.
ACCGGTTACAAACTATTATCAACCTAATTTAGCCTGAATTAAATAAAAACTTGTATTTTTAGTGTTTGAATAAAATTCCAGAGTGGATTGATATCTTAAGTACTATAATGTCACTTAAATGTTATTAAAAATCATACTTATTAACTAGCACTTTTGCCGCTTTAGAATTATTTTTTACATTTGGATTTAGTTTTTTTTAAAGATTAGACACTGTTTTAATCACATTTTCTTTCTCACGTTTCAATTTCGCTTGTCTTTGATCTCAGGTACATGCACCTTCAATGTAGAGGCTCAACGAACCTTCATCCACAAGGCAAAAAGTTCCACGGGTTACCAATGGAAGACCCTCTTAACCACTTGGACCAGTTCGACATGTTCTGTTCCACAGCGAAGATAAACAACATCTCTCAAGATGCATTTAAACTTTTCTTGTTTTCTTTCTCCCTGAGCGTCAAAAAACAAATCTGGCAGAACACTCTCCCTCCAAACACCATTACGACGTGGAGTGATTGCAACTGAATGTTTTTGAGCAAAATTTTCTAAACAACTCGAACCACATAGTTATGCTATAAAATCTTTGGAGTGGCACATCGCTCTACTTAAAGCTTCAGTGAAGCCTGGGAACGTTTCAAAGGTTACACCTCTCTATATCCCCATCACGGCTTCTTTCATGAATCACTTTTAAGTACGCTTTACTGAGGCATTCTGCTTAAGATCAAAATGCTCCTTCACACCGCTTCCAACAGAAATTTCATGGAAAAAGATGCAGATATAGGTTTATAATTGGTTGAAACTTTAGCTACAGCGATGGTAACTATGGATAAATCTACAATCACACCTCACACAATGAGTTTTCCAAGCATCAAAATGTCAAATTAGCTTTATTGACAAACCAGAATACACACACAAAGGCCTTATGACATATACTCTGATGGGACACTAGAGCTAAACTATGTGGGTGGACAATGCTTCCACAAAGGATACAATCCTAACTACAAGCACCTAAATCAGTCTTACCATAGTACCAACATTAAAAACCCATAAGACCAGTACTACCCATCTCATAAACAAACCACCGAACCAAACACCAATTATGCCTTTACTCCAAAAATCCAATATACCTACACAACGGGTTACCTATCCAATGTGCCAATCCAAAATACATATCCGCCTGGTTATCAACCCAACGCAACTAAACCCTACTTCCCAAACACAAACCCACCCTATTTCCCTACTCCACCTCAACACCACGCTACCTGTGATACCAGAGAAGATGATATAACAAAAGTGCTCAAGCAAATACTTGATAGACAGAACAGAAGTGTCGTTAACTTCAACAATAAAATAAAGGTGATCTATAAAAAAGTGGATAGCATGTACGGAGATATGAAGTTTAAAATTGAGCACCTTGCATGACAAGTAAGATCCTAAGAAGCTTTTTCTTCTAAACGACCAATGGAAACAGTTCTGGACAAACCAGATACAAATCCCAAAGAATATGTGAATTCTATCACATTAAGAAGTGGGAAAGAGTTGCCATCTTCTACCCTAAAACGAGACATTTCAGGTCCAAGTGAGGTGGTGATGATAAATTTTGAGGATGATATAAAAGAGAGTAAAGGAAGCAAACCAGAAAATAACAAGGTCGAAGTTAACAAAAAGCTACTAACCCAAACCACCGTCAAAGCGCCTTTTGTTCCGAACCCTTATGAGCCAAAACTCTCTTTTATAGGGAGATTCAAGAAAGAATTGTTGGACAAGTACAAAATCTTATTCGACAAGCAAATGTCAAAAGTGAAGGTCACACTACCATCAATTGAAGCATTCAGATACTGCCTAACTGGACCAAATATCTATAAGATGCTGTCAGGGAAAAGGAAAAGGAGCTAATGGGCATGCTGATGCTAACTCATAAGTGCAACAAATAATCCAAAGACATATTAAGAAGAATAATATATATGATCCTGGTAGTTTCACAATGTCGTGTGCGTTAGGACCACTCACCTTCTCGAGATGTCTATGCAATCTAGGAGCAAGTGTCAACTAGATGCCCCTGTTCATCATCAAGAAGCTTGGATTCCAAAGGTATAAAGAATGTCAAATTTCTCTTTTCCTAGCCGACCTCTCAGTGAGGCGTCCCATGGGCTTACTAAGAGTTCTACTCATTGTGGTAGGGAACTTCAAAATAGCTACAGAAATCATGGTATTGGAGATGGATGAAAAACCTAAGGATCTCGTCATTTTTGGCCGACCGTTCTTAGCCGCCATGGGGGCTCTTATAGATGCCAAAAAGGGGAAGATAGACCTACAACTTGGCAACAAAATGTTCAAATTTGACATCAATACGATCATGAGATAGCCGACAATAGATGGACAAGTCTTCTACATAGAAGAACTTAATATGCTTGTAGATGAATTCCTTGAAGAACTAGCCATTGAGGATTCCCTCCAGAATGCCTTGATAGTCAAGCAAGGAGAGTATGAGTTGTTGGATGCTAAAAGTGAATCTTATGAAAAGCTGTTGGATTTGCATGGAAGTTATAATGGCGAAGTGAGTTTACTGGAACTGGAACAAAGGCATTACACCGTGGAAACCAACGATGCACAAACAGAGGACATCTCTGCTAGATAAGATGATCCGGATGACAACAGAAGTGAACTCAGAGCACCAAAGGTAGAAATTTAACCTCTTCCAAAGGGGCTCTGATATTAATTCATGGGCTAAACTTTACATACCCTGTCATCGTGAATGATGCATTATCTGAACATAAAACTAAAATCCTCGTATCTGAAATGAAGAAATATAGGAAAGTTATACGGTAATCGTTGGCTGATAATAAAGGCATTTCAACATCATTGTGCACGAATATACTTCACTTAGAAGAGGAATCAATGATCTCTATTGAGTATCAATGAATGTTAAATCCTAACTTGCGTGATGTAGTGAAGAAAGAAATTTTGACTCTTAGATGATGGCATATTTACCCTATCTCATGGTCCATTTGGTTGTGAGAAATTTTTATGTCGCAATAGTGTTGATAGACATACGAAGCTCGGTTTACGTCATCTATTGTGAAACTCTCTGAAGGATGAATGTTAACTTCTTCGAGATGAAATCATCTCTGAAACCTTTGGAAGGGTTTACCGTAAAAGTCAAATTTTTCATCGCCAACCATCCTGCAATCTATAACATTATCATGGGGACACCTTGGATCAATTTCAAGAGGGCATTCCGTAGACATATCACCTGTGTTTTAAGTTCCCAACTCCATAAGGAGGAAAAATGATCTGGAGAAACCAGAAGGAATCCCAAATCTATTTCCTAACAGAACCCATACTTCAAAACTCAAGAGCAAACAGTGACAGAGGACAAAATGTAAGGTTATAGAAGCAGTGGAGACTGCAAAGAAGACATGAAAACATCAAACCACCAAAGAAGAAAAGGGAGAAGGGACAGCAGACTGCAACCTCGCAAAGTTCAATGACGACACATCAAAGGACACTCCCGAGCACACTAAGGCTCAAACTTCTGAAGCTAAAAAGTATACGAAAACTACTGAACTACGATACAACTTGATCTTTGAAGGGGGTATGATATCTCATGATTTTATTTGGATGTAGACTAGGTTTTGCATCATATTTCCCTTATTTTAATCGTATATAGATTGTTTAGGATTGTATTTTGTATAAATGTTGCATTATTAGGTGATAGCGTGGTAGTATTGGAAATTGGAGCAAAAGAGGATTAAAGAAAAGATGTGTTGGAGGGTCGGTGAACACCATAAAAAAGGAAGGAAATTGCGTGGACCAACAATTGGTTGCTAACCCGTTGTTTAGAAAGAGCTGACTTGGTGTTTTAGAGAGATTGACGATTCAACGCCAGCTGTCTTAGGTTAACCCCTTCTCCTTCCTTGTTCACCTATAAAAAATCTAATATGTTACCTATAGAGGCAGCTTTTATTTTTTCCTAGCAGCTTTTATTTTCAGATCTTTAATTTTGTAGCCTTTAGTTTTCTTCTAGTTATCTTTTATTCTAGTTTTTGATTATGTATATTATTCTTACAAGCTTTTGAATTTAATTTGCAAGACTTCTTTTAAGAATATATTCAGCAGTTTACTTTTATAAACTGTTCTTATTATTCATTTAGTAACTTATTATTTTATTTTTTTTACTTTTCTTGCAATCCAATTTTAGTGAATCACCAAACAATATGTTTTCTCTATTCATGGATATTAGTGAGTAGTTCCTTATAGTCTTTGGGGTTAGGTAAGTTAAAATATTTTAAGGAAAACGATGATTGTTATCAATCTGATTTAGCCTAAATTGAATAAAAACTTGCATTCTAAGTGCTTTAATAAACCCATAGAGTGGATTGATATCTAAACAACACCGTCAATTAAGAGTTGAAAAACCGTTTTATCAAATGGCGTCTTTGCCACTATGGAATTATTTTTCATTATTAGGATTTAGTTTTTATTTGAGATTAGGCACTGTTTTGATCACATCTTGCTTCTCACATATCTGCTTCACCTGTGTTTGATTTCAGGTGTATGCACCTTCGTAGTAGAGGTTCAACAAACCTTCTTTTGAAAATTGAAGATCTCTGCCTCTTGGAAAGAGAAAACACAAGGGCATGTCAAGCACGTGAAAACCAAGCACAAAACGAACGTTTGGAGGACCAACCAGAACCTTTACCAGTCAATAACATAGAACACGATGAACAACCACACAATGTTGGCGAGCATAACCCACCGCCAGTCCATAACCCACGCCAATCAACAGTAATTGTGGCCTATGATGAACCCAATATTCATGGCCACCAAATTGAGATAAGACCACCCCCAATTGAGAACAACAATTTTGACATCAAGACGAGTCTTATAAACATGGTCCAAAGCAACAAGTTACACGGTTTATCCATGAAAGACCCTTTTTCCATGTGTACCAGTTTGATATAATCTGTTCCACACTGAAGATCAATGACATTTCTGAAGATGCATTCAAACTTTGCTTGTTCCCAGTCTCCCAGGGCGACAAAGCACTTATATGGCAAAACAGTCTCCCCCTAACACCATTACAACGTGGGATGATTGCAAGCAAATGTTCATGGGCAAATTATTCTTCGAAATTGCAAAACAATCTACTCAGAGCATCAAGATGCATGAGAACAATTCAATGGATCATTCTTAATGCCCCTATCACGGTTTCTCCCGTGTATCCCTCTTGAGCACGCTTTACAGAGGTATCTACCTAAGATCCGAATGCTCCTTGACATTGCTTCTAATGAAAATTTCATAGGACAAGACACTGACCGAGGTTCGCAACTGGTGAAAAAATTAGTTATAAGTGACGGGAATTATGGAAAAATCTATGATCACATCTCACACGATTCTGGTGAGCGCGACAAGATGGATCGAGTAATCCAAGTACTGAAGACAAGCTGGATAGAGTATTCCAAGCAACACAACATCAAGTTAGCTATGTAGGTGAAACAAAATATAGCCAAAACTGCTCAACCAACATGTACAACGATGGAATAGAAGAGTTAAACAATGTTGGTTGAAAAGGCTTCCACAAAGGAAACAATCCCAACTATAATCACCCATATATATCCTACCGCAATATCAACGTCAAAAATCCACAAGAACAGCACTATCCCAAAAACAACCCACCCTACCAATCGGCCATACAACTTTTTCCCTCCAAAAACTAAAACACCTTTGTAACAGGTTACCAATCCATTGCGCCAATCCAAAATACCTATCCACCAGTTTACCATTCCAACACCAACTACACAATCGAACCCTACTTCCCAAACACCAACCAACCTTATACCCCTAAACCACCTCAACCAACAAGAGATGATGAGATAACTCGAATGATCAATCAATATCTTTATGGATAGAGAAAAGGCGCTATCGATCTCAATAAAAAATCAAAGAGATCCATACAAAACTAAACAACATGTATAGGGATTCAAACTCCAAAATCGAGCATCTTGCCACACAAGTACGACAATCAGAGGTTTCTTCTCCCAAACAGCCAATGGGTATTCTACATGGTAAAACTAACCCAAGGGAATATATCAATGTTATATTATTTAAAATTAGGATAGAGCTACATTCTGTAAACCTCAATAGGGACATCTCAGGTCCAAGTGGGGGATGGTGATAAATTTTAGTGAAGACAGTAAGGAAGATATAGTGAGCAAATAAAAAGTTAACCAAACAAAGGTGATACTGAGCTGCCAACAGTAACCGCCATAAAATCTCCTTTTGTTCCACCTCCTTATGAGCCAAAACTCTGTTTTCCAAGGAGATTCAAGAAACAAATGTTGGACAAGCATGCAGTCCTATTCAACAAGTTGATGTACGAAGTAGAAGTCACTCTTCCATTGATCTAAGAATTCTGGATGGTTCCTAAGTGGACCACATATCTAGAAGATGCTGTCAGGGAAAAAAAGAAAGAGCTGAAGGGCATGGTAATGCCAACCCAGGAGTGCAACACCGTCATTCAAAGGAAAATCATCACGAATAAGGTGGAAGATTTATGCTGCTTCAGAATGCCATGCGCCTTAGGACCACTCACCTTCTCCAGATATCTTTGCGATTTAGGAGCAAGTGTCAACCTCATGCCCTTATCCATTGCCAATAAGTTGGGTTTTAAACAGTTCAAAGAATGCCACATCTCTCTTGTTTTTGCGGACTGATCAATAAGAAATTTTGTGGGGATACTTGAAGATCTACCCATTGTGGTAGGAGATTTTGAGATTGCAACAAGCTTTGTGGTACTAGAGATGGATGAAAAGCCTAAAGACCCTCTCATTTCCAGTCGTCTATTCCTTGATGCTGTTGTTGGTCAGGTTGACGTTAAGAAAGGAAAGATAGACCTGCAGCTCGGAAATGAGCTCATGAAATATTACATTAGTAAGGTCATAAACAAGCCAAAAATAGATGGACAAGTCTTTAGCATAGAAGAACCTGATGAGTTGGCTGATGAACTACTTGAAAAGACAGCCATTGGAGATCCCCTAGGAAAAGCTTTGACTGTCAAGCAAGAAGAGATTGGGTTGCTAGATGCTAACAGCAAGGGGCACGAGAAGCTGTTGGACTAGCGTAAGGTTTACGACAGAAGTGATTTTCTTGGAGTTGAAGCAAGGAGTGCACGCCATGGAAATATAAAACATAAAATAGAGAAAATCAGCAAAGAAGAAGCTGAGCTAAAAAATACTTTGAGTGAAATCTAAGCTCCAAGTATCAAACCAAAATTCCTCCCAAACAGGCTCAGATCGAAAGTGGCAAGGATCAAGAATGCACACCCAGCCCAAGCCCGTCCTCCTACAGATAGCCAACCACCACACACAAGCGTTGGAACAGAGAAAGAAAGAAGCAGACAAACAAAGAGGAAACAAGAGCACGGAGTAGAACAAGAAAAGATAGATTTATCCAACAACTCACGAAGGATAGAGAAAATTTTATGGTTAATGGAAAAAGACTCAAGCCATATTTGGTGTATGATGTTATGGGATATGGAACAGAGGTGTCTTTCTAAGATCCACCCACCTCATATAAAAGAGAGGCAATGTTGAGCTTGAGATGTTAAACAAGCGCTATTGGGAGGTATTCCCATATTACCCTTCTTTATATATTTGCTACAAACTTTTATTTGGCTTTACTTTGTTTTACTTTTTTTTTTTGTTTTATTTTAGGCTTGCAATGGAGTAGTAAACAGGTTGAACAAAATAGTGGGACAAACATATCTTCTAAAAAAGGAAAGATGAAAGGAAAAGAAAATCTGTACAATAGGTTGCCAATCCAATGCCTAAGCATGGGAGCCTTCTCCGAGGCAACCAGCCCACAAACGGAAGGCTCTGCAATCTCCAACATCCAGCAACCCGTCCACATCTTTGTACTTTGCTGAGTCCACTGACTTGGAGTCCTTTTAGGTACCACAAATCACCTTGTACATACTTGCAATTTTCTTTTCTCTTTGTTGATTTTGGTCCTTTCCACTCTATTACTCACACCGAGATGGTGTGAACTAAGTCTGGTGGAGGGATCTAGTCGCTAATATTTTGTTATGTGATTTGTTTTATTGATTCATGCATTCTGAATATAAATGTTTTTGAAAAGAGAAATAATTTTTTTTTAAAAAAAAAAAGCTGAAGAAATGTTCATCTAGTTTTTAGGATCATTTTTTGCATATGCATTAGAATAGCCTATCATCCTTGTAAAATGTCAACTTAGGATTAAATGCATTGCCTTTTATTGGTTGTTTATCATTTTTGAGAAAATTAAAAAAATAGAATTAATATGATTGGAAACTTTCACTTTTGAAAAGGCCATATATCTTAGGAACTCACATCATTATTTTTGAAGTAATTCAATGAATTTGAAACTAATTGAATCATTTGTTCTATCACATAGGTGTCTGAAGTACATTTCTCGTTATTTAATTCTTCCATTTGGTTTTCTTATCCTTTTTACCACTCGTTTATAACCGAATGGATATCTCACCTTGAACCCTAACCATTCTTTTCAAAACCAATTATTTCTCTTTGAGTGAGGCTTTTTTTGTTGAAATGTGGTTCATGTGTAAAATAGTAGAAAACAAGGAATGACAAGGTATTCATTTTCATTTATTAGCTAGATACATCTTTGGGTAGCGAATTAGGAAGATAAATTTTTGGGTATATTTCGGGAATGGGAAGGTGAACGTTTTAAGAAAGAGAGGAAAAAGAAAGGGAAAGAAATCCAAATTCATGGCAAAGGGGTCTAAAGGAAGAAAAAGGAGAATTCTAGTATAGTAAGCTCTAAGAAAAGCAGGCAAAACTTGCTTGAGAATTTCCTATTAGAAACAAAACATCTGAATAGAATGAGAAAGAACAGGGGTTATGTATAAAAAAAATATGAGAGCTTAGGAAAAGGATAGAGTATTCCAAAAAGAGAAAAGGAAAGAGCCTCCTAGGAATGTGAGCAATAAGAGGGTTGTTCTAAGACGTTTGACTCAATAGGGTAGAAGATGGAAATGAACCTCTTGTATGCATAAATTGTCTTACTTGAGTTATTTTATCTAATATCAAGCATTCAAGTCTCAGTGATAGTCACATGAAATGATTAAACCGAAATGAATACCTTTTTACTTTACTCTTATCCTTTCTTCACCTTTGAGTCAATTAAGACTTCATTGATTTTGCTTAAGCGAGACTTCACCTTAATAATTGCTAATGTATGTAGGAGATTATTTTTAATTTGATTGTGTTAGTTCCATATATTGCTGAGAACATGATGATCATGGTAAAGTACGAAAGATTGTTTGTTTGAGATTACAAAAATATAACCATTTTCAGAACATTGTATTTCTTTCTTTGTTTGGTATTTTACGGTCGTAAATCCTTCTTTTTCTTGATTTTCTTTTTGAGTTTTTTTTCCTTCTGAATTCGGTTCAGGACAAGCAAATGACTAGTCTGGAGAAGTTGATATATCATGATTTTAATAGGATTTAGACTAAGTTTTGCATCATACTTCCCTTATTTTATTCGCATATTAGATTGTTTAGGATTGCATTTTACATACATGCTGCATTATCATGTGATGGCATAAAAGTACCAAAACTTGGAGCAAAATAGGATTAAAGACTGAAGATATGCTGAGGGGTTTGAGAAGACAAGAGGAAAGGAAAGAACCTGCATGGAGCGACAACAGGTTGCTAACCAATTGCAAAGAAAGAGCTAAATTAGTTTTTAAATGAGATTGACGAGTCAGCACCAGTTGTCTAGGGTTAACCTTGTCTCATCTCTTGGTCACCTATAAAAACCCTGATATGTTACCTAGAGAGGCATCTTTTATTTTTTATTAGCAGGTTTTATTTTCGAGTTTTTAATGTAGACGATAATTTTGTTCTAGTAGTCTTTTAATCTAGTTTTTCATAATTTATATTTTTCTTGAAAGCTTTTGAATTTAATTTTGTAAGACTTATTTTAAGAATTTATTCAGTAGTTTACTTTCATAATCTGTTCTTATTATTCATTTAGTTACTTACAGTTTTAATTCGTTACTTTTACTGCAATCCAATATTTAGTAAATCATCAACCCAAAATAATTATTTTTATTCATGGAAATAAGTTAATAATTCTCTACAGTCGTTGGGGTTAGGTAAGTTAAAATGTTGTAAGAAAAGCAATGATTGTTTAAAGCTCCAAACCTTTGTTTCCATTGTGCTTAGAGGTGCATAATGACAAGTTCAATCGGACCGCATGAGTCTGATTCATAAGTCCAAACAATCCATGACAGGATGTTTGATGCGATTGAACACTCTTTGCACGTGCTTTGCTAAATTCGCTCAACGTGAGTTAGGCTTCGGGTTTCTTAAATACCTAGAAAGAACACAATCTTAATGCTCATTACCATTAGATCTCAAGACGGATGTTTGGTACTAGATCGGGTGGATATTGAAGTGGTTTCTACCATGGAAGTAGATTCACTATAAATTATGATTCTTTCATAAGTGGGCTGGACCTAATGAGTGTATAAACATGAGTTAAAATTAATCTAAAAATATTCAACCAATTACCTTAGCTTAAAAGGCTTTTCATTCTTCAAAACTATTAAAAACCGATTTCATACCTTTAGTTAATCTCTTGCTTGTTTTATTTAGATTAGTTTTGCAGTTCACCACTTATTCATTGCTTAGTTCCACTTTGGTTAGTTTATGCATTATTAGGTTAAACTCGACAAACCATTATCAATATGATTTTTCCTAAATTAAATAAAAATTTAGATTTTTAGTGGTTGATTAAACCACAGAGTAGATTGATAACATAAGTAATACACCGTCACTTAGGAGTTTAAAAACCTATTTATTAGGGTACTTATACAATCAGTCTTCAGATCAGTTCAGCTTGCCCCGAGAAAAAAGGGTGGAGTGGGAGTGTACATAATCATAATCACAAAGAGTTTTGATAAATACATTCTCAATTTTTTCAGAAAATCGAAGAAAAGATGATCTATTCGAAACAATTACAAGGTGAAACAAAGAAGAGGAGACCAACTCTGAGGATTGCTCTCTTCCCACATGAGCCGACAAGGGAAACCAACATCTGAGCCAGTTTGTCTCGCCATCTCTCCGAATTGGTTCCTCCTCACTTCTAAACTGGTAAATCTCTGAGCTGGTGAGAGACGTGTCCGACCCGAGCTGATCTTTTTGAAAGATCTCGTGAGCCGGTCAACCTATCGAGATCTCCAATCCATTTCTTCCTCACAATCACTGCCCCTCCAATAATCACCTTGCCCGAGATGTGTCCATAATGTGGGAAACGAGCCGACAAGAGTAAGGAAATGCTTGACCTGAGATGGTTTACTCCACCTTTTGACTGAGCCGCTGCGCTCAAGCATCATAGCAAACCGGTTGGTGAAGAATTGTCTTATTCTGGAGTAAAACTTTTTCTTTTTAAGCTGGTATGCTTGTTCGATTTGCGAGCCATTAGAAAATGGAGAAAACCCAAGCTGGAGAGATTTTATTTCTCTGAGTGGACAAACCCAAGCTGGTGAAGACAAAAATAAACTCTGAGCCGGTATCAGCTTGTTATCCTATGAGCCGACGAGAGATAAAAAAAAACCAACCCTCCTGGCCATGTCATTGATCTGAGCTGGCCATGAAAAATTATGAGATTAAGAGATTTGTAGAATGAGAGAATGAGATATTAGAGAGATTTAGAGAGAAGAATGATTTTATTAAAAGAATGAGAATAATAGTTTCTAAGTTACAAATGAGCAGGGAAATAGATATTTATACTAATCTAGTATAGGCTTGTTTGGATACAAGGATTGTCTTATACATGAATGGCTACACGGATAACATAACACTATAACACAAACAAGCCTTAGACACTCCCTTTTAGGCTAAGTAACTCATGCATGCACACAAGCCATTAAAGACTTTCTTATTTCATCATTTCTTCTTCATTCCAAAACTCCCCCTCAAGCTTAAGACATGGTGAATGCCTAAGCTTGCAACCATGAAGCATTACCTCATTAAAAACCTCAAGAATGAAAACCTTATTGGGACAAAACCTTTTCTAGGGAAAAAGAGTATAATTCTCCAGGTTGGGACCATTGGTGTGGAATGGTCATAAGGCCAAGCCTTCAGAGTTGTTGCCTTGGTGAATACATCAGCCAGTTGATCCTCACTCCTTGTATAACAAGGCAAGATGATTCCCTTCCCAATGGCTTCCCTTACTTTGTGGCAGTTTACTTCTATATGCTTGGTCCTTTCATGGAACACAGAGTTGAAGGCTATATGTATAGCAGCCTGATTGTCACAATGGCTGGTGATAGGTTCTTCATACTTCACGGCAAGATCCTCCAAAATTTGCCTCAGCCAAATGCATTCAGTTGTAAGCTTCCTCATTGCTCTATATTCTGATTCTGCACTAGAGCGTGATACTACCTTTTGCTTCTTGGTTTTCCAAGTAACAAGGTTTCCTCCTATGAAAGTACAATAGCCTGTGGTACTTCTCCTATCTTCCCTATCTCCTGCCCAATCTGCATCACAATAACCAACCACATTTGTGTTTTTATTGCAACCCATCCATTTACCTTGATCATGAGTGCCCTTTAGATATCTCAAAATTCGATTTGCCATCTCTCAATGTCTCATCTTTGGACCTTGCATGTGTTGAGATACCTGATTCATTGCAAAACATAAATCTGGTATAGTGATGGTGAGATAAATAAGCTTACCAACCACTTTTCTATAGAGCTTAGGATCATGAAAATCAATCTCCTCCTCTCGCTCCCCCTTAGTTCTGATTTTATAATCTTCTTCTAAGGATGTTTTGGCTGGTTTAGCTTCCATCATACCTGTAGAAGTTAGTAAATCTACAACATATTTCCTTTGAGATAAAAAAAACCTTCCTTGAACCTACACACTTCAATTCCTAAGAAGTATTTAAGTTCTCCTAGATCCTTAATATCAAAGACACTCATCAAGTAATCTTTAGATGAAATACCAACACTATCACTACCAGATATGATTATATCATCTACATAAATAAGAATTACCACAATACCTTCCTTGCTTTTTAGTGTAAAAAGAGTATGTTCAACTTCAGATCTTTTGAAGCCTCTATCCATCAATGTTACACTTAGCTTGTGGTACCAAGCTCTTGGAGATTGTTTAAGGCCATAAATGGCCTTCCTCAGCCTAAGAATGTTGCTGCTTCCTACCTCCTCCTCTAGGCCTGGTGGAGGTGACATGTATACCTCTTCTTCTAGTTCACCTTGCAAGAATGCATTCTTAACATCCATTTGCCATAACTCCCACTCAAGGTTTGTAGCAAGAGAAAGAACAACATTAACAGAATGAAGCTTAGCTACAGGTGCAAAGGTATCCCTATAATCCTCACCATATGTCTGAGTAAAACCTCTAGCCATCAACCTAGCTTTATATCTATCAATTTCATTATTGCTTTTTTATTTAATGGTAAAAATCCACTTAGAACTTACAGCCCTTTTTCCTTTAGGTAAAGTAGTTGAAGCATATGTTCCATTTTTCTCCATCGCTTGTTTCTCAGCTAGGATAGCTTCCTTCCATTCCTTCTTGGTCATAGCTTCCTCATATGTCTTTGGAATCTGCTCCTTATCAAGATTTGAAACGAAAGCAACATGATTAGTAGGTAAGTTAGCAATATTACAAACTCCCTGATCATGATGAATCACAACATTCCCATTATAGAACACTGGTGGTTTTCTTTTTCTTGTGCTCCTTCTTAGGACAGTAGATGGAGCTTCTTGGATAGGATGCTCCTCTTCACCTAAAACTTCAATAGGAGTAGGCACTTCTCTTGATATTTTAGAAGCTAAGACCAGAATTGATTATTCTCCTGCTGAGTCTTGTTGGACATGAGTAGATATCTCTCCCCCCCCCATGTTCAAGAGGAGGAAGGCCAGGAGAACTGAAGGCACCAGGCGGCTGAAGGATGGAAGGAACTGTTGACGTGGAAGGGCGCAGATTAACCGGTGTGGCCGCGGCTGGTTGGCTGGGACCGATCATGGCCAGAACAGGCGGAGCATGAGGGGCCGTGGCCGGGGACTGCTGAGCATGAGGGGATACTATAACAATGCTTTCCAAGAGCCTCCTTAAGTTCTCAGCTTGATCTGATCTTGTTGTTGAGATGTCCTTAAATTGATCCAAAGTTCATTCTTCATAGAAACCTTTGGAATCTTGGAACTTAACATCTCTGGATACCAAGACTCTTCTAGTCTCTGGGTCATAACATTTGTATTCTTTCTGAGTAGAAGAATACCCAATGAACATAGCTTTGGTACTCTTTGGGTCCAGCTTGTTCATTTGCTCCCTTTGAACTAAAACAAAACAAACACAACCAAAAACTCTCTAGTGGTCAATATTGGGTCTATTTTTGTTTAGTACCTCAAATGGAGACAAGTCATCTAGGAATTTTGTAGGAGTCCTATTAATCAAGTAGCATGCAGCTACAAGAGCATCCCCCCCAAAATATTTTGGGAACTTTCATGTGGAATATCATTGTTCTCATAACTTCCATCAAATGCCTATTCTTCCTTTCAACCACTCTATTTTGTTGTGGAGTGTAAGGACAGCTGGTTTGATGTTCAATGCCATGCTTGGCCTGGTGTTGTTGGAGTCTGGTGCTAGTGTATTCTTCTCCATTATCTGTTCTAAATCATTTAATACTTGCATTGTATTGATTAGTAACATATGCTTGAAAATTTAAAAATGCATCAAATACTCTATCTTTAGAACTAAGCAAAGTAACCCAAGTATATTTGGATTTTTCATCAATAAAAGTCACAAAATACTTATGGTTTTCTCTAGATGGGAATGTAGATGTCCAAACATCAGAATGCACCAACTCAAAATAATTTTCATAAGTATGCATAGATTTTTCAAAAACTGTTTTGCAATGTTTTCCAAGTATACAAGAATCACACATATCTTTTGGAATTTTTAAACCAGGAACAATCATTTCAAGTGCTCTAGGATGAGGATGTCCTAATCTAGCATGCCAAAGATAAGAATCAGTACTAAATGAACCAGCATTTAAAGCCACTTCTAACCCACTGACACTAGTCATGTCTTCAAGCACATACAAGTCATCACTTGTGGTTCCTTGTCCAAGTCTTCTACTAGTCTCAATATCCTGAAATTAAAAGTCATTAGGACCAAAGATAGCTTGAAAATTTAAATCAGTAGTAGCTCTTTTAAAAGGCTTTAGATTCTTTATTAAACAACTTAAGTTTTCCTATGCCTTTAATTGGTACTTTAATTCCATTAGCAATCACAATATTACCTAAGGCAGGTTCTACATTCTCTAGCAATCCTAGATCACTAATCATATGGTGAGAAGCACCAGAATCAACCACCAATGATTTAGAGACATTAGGAGTAAAAGAAGTTTAAAAAGAAGCATGAAAAGTTTTACCCAACACATTACCATCTTTGATTGCTTTGATAAGAGCTTCTAAGTCTGATTTTGTCACAAATTCAGATGCTGGAGACATGGCACTAGTTGAGGCTGAGTGAAGACCTGAGCTGCTACATGCCTTTGAAGGAACCATCACCAGGCCGTGAGCTTGCAATTGCGTGTGACTAGCCATGGGTTGCTGTGGCCGAGAAGCCCAGCTTGGCTTCAGTTGAGGATGGAGTAACCAACACTCCTTCTTTGTATGGCCACTCCTCTAGCAATGCTCACATGTTTGTCTCCTCTTCCTAGATTCATTTGTTGTTCTTATTTGTAGAAGCTCTTGTGTACAGCCACCAATTCAGCCTTGTTGCCAAATAATCCGTGAGATCCTTGCTCCTTTTGGATTTGAGCACAAACATCTTCCAAGCTAGGAAACTTATCAGACCTGAGAATATGCTTAATAAAATCTGAGTAAGTAGCATTAAGAGTTAATAGTAACCCAAACACCTTATCTTGTTCTTTCCTTTCAAGGAGAACAATTGGATCAATGGTGGCTGGCATTAGCATCTCTAGCTCAGCCCACAATGCTCTGAATGAGCCATAATGCTTTGTGAATTCTGCATCCTCCTGCCTTAATTCATTCAAAGCCTTGTTTACTTCAAAAATTCTTAAAAGGTTAGTGGTGTTTCCATACACCTTTTGCAAAGTGTCCCAAAGATCCTTAGCATTTTCACAAAAGAAATAAGCCTCTAAAAGATCACTAGCAAGAGAATTTGAAGTATAGAGAGTACTAACTGGTCTTCTTGGTACCATTTGGCTTGATCAGCCACAGCCTCACTAACTTCAGACACTTCATTTTCTTCAAGGCCATTTGTAGAAATGTGATTCCAAAGGTCTTTACCACCCAATGTGGTTTTCATGGCCCTAAACCACAAGAGGTAATTTGCTCCATGAAGAATGACTGGAGCTCTAGTAACTTGAGTATCCATGTTTTAAAATTGTCCAGGGATTGTGCTGGCTTGGTCGAGATGGATAGCCGGTCGGGACGCTTGTTGATCGGGACAAGTGATTTGATTAGGACGGGATCTGTCTGCCGGGACGTGTGTGAGCATGGAGCAATGCTACCAGGATCACGGAAGGCTGTTCACGATCAAATGTACTTGTGAGTTTGGGACACAGACACGGAACAAGGAGGCTGGACAATTGGTCGGGACAGGGAGAACTGGTCGGGTATGCTTGTCGGGACGATGATCAGGACGCGGGAAGGCCGTCCTCAAGGCCGTTCGTGACCAGCAAGAAAGCCAAGAACGCCTTGCTTGTGTTCTAAGGAAACTTGATACAGGTTGGTCACCTGTGCAGCTGGAACTTGTTTGTTGGCAGCCGGTCCGAACACGATGTATTAGTCACGGACAGGTGCTGTTGGTCGGAAGCTTCACAAGTGTGGGCTCCTTTCTTCAGCTTGTTAACACAGGCACGTCAAGAAGCAAAGGCACGTCACGCACAAGATCACACCAAAGCAGCTTGTAGCTTGGCCAGGCGCGTGATCAGCTGGGGCAGCACTCGGGGAATCAAGAAACGCTGATCTTGAGCAGCACTCAGGGACACCAAGGACAAGCGTGAGGACAGGAACGTGAGCCGCACACAGGAAGGCCACCAAGGGAAACCACCAAGGTGCGTGATCCACCCTTCTTACCGCAGCCAAGTGAGATTGCTTGCCAACCAAGACAACCACCTAACCTCCTTTAACTAACTTCAACCAATTCCTGTAACAAACTTTAACAGACTCCAACAACAGTCCTTATCTCTAACAACAATCAATATAAAATTTTGAATTTAATAAACCAAACCTAAACAAAAAAAATTCAAGACTCCCTTCCTAAAAACAAATTTAAAGATTAACAAGGAAATCAAGAAAATCAATCTTGAAGACTTAAACTTATCAGATTGAAGCCAAATTTCGTGGAGACCCTCAAAAGATACTTATTTAACTTTTTCGATTCAAATATCTAAAGAAAATTGAGAAAATATTAGAATTTTATCACCAGATTCTTGTGAGCAGCAATTTTTGACGTCTCTGAGAAAAACTTCAAGAACTTCCTTCAAAAAAGGGAATTGAGTTCTGATTTCTTTAAATAGAAACTAGTCTCAAAGGGCTTGATTTTAGGATTTGGAAAAACGCGATTTGATGAAGATTCAACGACGGAATGACCTGGGAACACGGAGGTTTGCAGCGGAGGCACTCACGGAGGTCCGATGCAAGAAAATCCATAACTTTTGATTCCCTTGGTAAAATGATGCAATTCCAATTGGCGTGGCTCGGAACTCATCGAAGCACAATTCAGAAAAAACAGATCGACAAAAACAAGTCGTGGTTTGACCGGAATTTGCGTTTGAAGAAGACAGTCGAAATAGAATTGATAGAACATTGTGAAGAAGATGTTTTCTTCTTGATTCAATGAATGAATGATGAATTTTACCCAGATTTGATGTAACCTGGCTCTGATACCATGAAATATTATCAGATTAAGAGATTTTTAGAATGAGAAAATGAGAGATTAGAGACAAGAATGCTTTTATTAAGAGAATGAGAATAATAGCTTCTAAGTTACAAATGAGAAGGGAGATATATATATTTATACTAATCTAGTCTAGGCTTGTTTGGATACAAGGATTGTCTTATACATGAATGGATACAATGATAACATAATACTATAACACAAACAAGCCTTAGACACTCCTTTTTAGCCTAAGTAACTCACGCATGCACTCAAAACATTAAAGGCTTTCTTATTTCATCATTTCTTCTTCATTCCAACAGGCCAATATCCCGAGATGAGTGTTTTTTTGTTAGTCTCGAGCTGATAGGCAGGTGAAAAACATTAAGCCGGTGAGAGCAAGACAAACTCCGTGACAGCCATGGACATAAGTGATGAGGACATCGAGCCAGCCACTGCACCAGTCATCCCATCAGGACCACTCACACGATCCAAGAGGAAGGCGTTAGGAGACAAGCTCGGCATGCTACTGGATAGTGGAACTGGACCAGACTTCGAGCCGCCCATGACCAGCTCCGGACCGACCATGGTGACCTGGACTATGCCGACCCGTACCAGCCTCATCACGACCAGTCCCGGACCGAGTTCCTCGTCCCGGTCGTCTTGACCACCCGACCACGGACTAGGCGACCAGCAAGCATCCGGACCAGCATGCCAAGACCCGACCATCCCGAGAACGTCCGACCCATTCCAGCTAGACAAGGAGCCATGGAGGTTCCTTCTAGAAGACTCTTCTTCCTCCGGTGTCTTTACCATTACCATCCGGTAGAGACACCAAAAGTCGTGCTAGTAAATTGTACTCTTTTTCCTATATTCGGTTTTGTCCCACTGGGTTTTCCGAAGAAGGTTTTAATGAGGCAATACTCTTAGTACGCAAGACGGTGAAGACTTATTCACAATTACATCTTATTCACAAGTTTTCATCGATTTCTAGCTTAAGTGTTATTGGGCTTTTCTTATCTTTTATTCTATTTTTTTAGACTAAGTATTTATTTGGGCTTATAAGTCATGTTGACTATTTGGGGCCCAAAGTTTATTTTAATTGCCAATAATTAAACTAATTGCTATTTTAATTCATTGAGTGGCTAAATAGCATGTTGTTTAGCCTAAGTTGTAATAAGACATTATATAAGCCTTTTGTCTACATATTAATGAAATAACAAGCATTTTAGAACAAACAAAAACCTAAGTCTTTGTCTAAGACCTACTAGGCGCCGCCAACCAAGTGTCCTTGGTAGCAGTCGTGTTCTTTAACCTGTTGGTTGAAGTTCTTGGAGTATCACAAGCCCTTTCACAGTTTATGTGGTCTCTTCGATCCAACCTTTCACTTCCATCGATTTCTGTCCAGAAACCTGAGCTTCCCGGTGAAAGACAGCCCACCCCTCAGTTCTTGCATTATCTGGTATCAGAGCTTAAAATTCCTGCTCATCAGGTTGATTTTATCCTTGTTAGTTGTCGATTTTTTTTCTTTATTTTGTTGTAATAGTTTTTGGCTTTTGATTGTGTTTCTTTCTCTTTCTCCTGAGGTTCTCGATAAGAAGGAGAAGGAATCTAGTCATATACCACAAACACCAGAAAAAAATACAAAAAAATCAGGTTCTATCAACATTTTCTTTGTTTCATATTATAAAAAAGTAGAAGAAATTGCTTGTTTATTGGCTTGCTTGCTGTTCAAATTTTTTTTGAAGACAAATAAAAATATTTGTTTAGGTTGTTTAAAATCAAACTAGGGTTCTTAGAAACTCACCTAGAACACCTTCATCACCAAACTTGGAATTCATAAGGATCTTGTGTGTTGCGTGTCTGTTGCTTGTTTGTTGATTAAAGTTCATTTGTGCTAGGTTTCTAGTTAGCTTCTTGTCGCGAGGTAGTTGGGTTAGCTAGGTCTTTGCTTAGTCTCGCGTGTAGCATCCCCAGCCGTGAGCCGCGTCTTGACCTGTCTCGAGTAATACCTCCACTTTTCGCTAGTTCTAGGATCCTCTTAGTGCCTTAGCTCATGTCGCAGCCTAACCCTTAGCGTACCGCGTATTTTCCTAGTCCCGTGTGTGTTTCCCGTCCCGAGTCCTGCCCCCTAGCGTCCCGCGTCCAGCTTAGGACAGTCCTGTCCACGTACCGCGTCGTGCCAAGTCCCGCATAGCGTCCCACATAGTCTTTTGCACCCTGCAGCGTGAGGCAACCCGTGAGCATAGTTGCATTAGGCGGCTAGGTTCATCTTAGTGTCTAGGTTCTTAGTTCTTAGTTTTAGGAAATTTTCCCTAGCAATTAGGCAGAAAATTAGTTAGTTTCCATATTTTTTTCTAGGCTAGGAAATATATTAGGAAGTTTTCTAGAATCACTTAGGTAGTTTTCCTAATTTTTATTAGGATATTAATAGTTTTCCTTTTAGTTTTAGGTATTTTTTTCTTTTAGGAAGTAGGTTTAATTAGTTTTTCTTTTCTTTTTCTAGGATAGTTTCCTTTTTGGAATTAGAAATTATTAGATTTTTCTTTTGTCTAGTTTAGTTTCCTTTTTAATTAGTTAGATAATTAATTTTAGGATCTTCCATTTATTAGATTTCTTTTTTTTTTTAGATTTAGGTGATAATTATGCTTAGAATATTTTCCTTTTTGTTTATTTCCTTCTTTTTTTTGGAATTAGCTAGTTTCCTCATATTTTTTTTAAATAATAAAAAAAATAAAAATTATATCTATGGAAATTTTATATTTAAGGAAATATTCCATATTTGCAAGTTTCATTTCAGGGAAACTTTCCATTTTTCAAAATTTCCTTTTCTCAGAAAAGGAAATATGTAAGGAAGTGACGAGTCAACATCAGGGCAAAACGGTCAAGCAATATTACAGCTCCTGCAAGCTTTGACGAACCAGATGACAACTCTAGCGACGCGTCTCAAGCGTCTGGAACATCATACGCCTCCACTAGGACCCGCACCTCCCCCTTATCCACACAAACGACCACTGATGGGTCGACATCAATACTACGATGAGCCCATGCCACCACCTCAACAACCAATGCACTATCCCAAAGTGAAGATGAACTCGCCTCCCTTTTCGGGAAATATTGATCCCAAGGAGTACTTAGACTGGGAGAGACGAATGGAGCTCATCTTTGAGTACTACAACTACGACGATCCCCGTAAAATGACCCTAGCAACGGTGCAATTCACTGACCAGTCACTCGCGTGGTGGGATCGAGAATTAACAGCTCGCAGGAGAGCTCGGATGGGTGCCTTAAACTCATGGGTCGAACTCACCCAGATTATGAGGAGACACTATGTTCCACCTCACTTCCACCGCGAGCTTCAGAGACGGTTCAGACGCCTTACCCAAGGCAGCAAGACGGTGTCCGAATATTTCGATGAATTCGAGCACCTAGGTAACCAACTCAATGTGGACGAGTCCGAGGAGAGCCTAATGGCCCAATTCATCGAAGGCTTACACGAGTCCATCGCCAGAAAGATCGAGTTGCAGCCATACCACGACCTAGGTGAGTTGTTCCACCTAGCAGTCCAAATAGAGAAATGCCACAAACAAAAACTTGTCGCACCATCTCGACCAAAGAGCACCTGGAGCACCGGCTCCAAGCCATTCAAGCAGACGACCCAGGCCATTGACCCGCATCTCAAGGCGAAAGCCGTGGCCAGTAGTTCGGCTAACAGACCTGCCCCAGCTGTCCCAAAGCAGCCTAGTACCATGACCACCACGACCCAGCCTCATTGGAGCAGCGAGATCGTATGCTTCAAGTGTAAAGGAAGAGGACACATGTCCTGAGAATGTCCCACTCAACGGACAATGGTACTCACTGCTTCAGGAAACTACGAATCCGAGGACGAGCAGAGGAGCCAACATTCCCGACACATTAGAAATCCAACGAGGAGATTGAGTACCCCAACTCCGGAGAGATGATCATGATCAGACGAGTTCTCAGCTCGAGATTTGAGCCATAAGAAGAAGAACAGCGAGATAACATTTTCCTTTCCAAATGTACAATAGTTGGGACATCGAGCCAGCCACTGCACAAGTCATCCCACCAGGACCACTCACACAGTCCAAGAGGAAGGAGTTAGGTGAAAAGCTCGACATGCTACTGGAGAGTGGAACCGGACCAACCATGGCGACCTGGACCATGCCAATCCGTACCAGCCTCATCACGACCAGTCCTGGACCGAGTGCCTCATCCTGGTCGTCTCGGCCACATGACCACAGACTAGGCGACCAGCCAGCGTCCGGACCAGCATGCCAAGACCCGACCATCCCGAGAACGTCTGACCCGTTCTAGCTAGACAAGGAGCCATGGAGATTCCTTCTATAAAAATCTTCTTCCTCCGGTGTCTTTACCATTACCATCCGGTAGAAACACCAAAATTCGTGCTAGGAAATTGTACTCTTTTTCCTGTCTTCGGTTTTGTCCCACTGAGTTTTCCGAAGAAGGTTTTAATGAGGCAATACTCTTAGTGCGCAAGACGGTGAAGACTTATTCACAATTCCATCTCATTCACTAAGTCTTTATCGATTTCTAGCCTAAGTGTTATTGGGCTTTTCTTATCTTTTATTCTATTTTTCTAGACTAAGTATTTATTTGGGATTATAAGTCATGTTGACTATTTGCGGCCCAAAGTCTATTTTGATTGCCAATAATTAAACTACTTACTGTTTTAATTCATTGAGAGGCTAAACATCATGTTGTTTAATCTAAGTTGTAATAAGGCATTATATAAGCCTTTTGTCTACACATTAATGAAATAACAAGCATTTTAGAACAAACAAAAACCTAAGTCTTTGGCTAAGACCTACTAGGCGCCGCCAACCAAGTGTCCTTGGTAGCAGCCTTGTTCTTCAACCTGTTGGTTGAAGTTCCTGGAGTATCACAAACCTTTTCACAGCTTGTGTGGTCCCTTCGATCCACCCCTTCACTTCCATCGATTTCTGTCCAGAAACCTGAGTTTCTCGGTTAAAGACAGTCCATCCCTCAGTTCTTGCATCAATAAGTCTATCCCACGAGCTGGCAAAAGACGAAACAAACCAAAGCAATCTTGATCTAATTTCTTTCATGCAAGTCTGAGAAGAATTACTTAATTCTCCCTGCCCTCAACAAGCTACGGCTTCCAAAACTGGAGTCAAAACTACTTAAGTTCGTAACTTAGTATTGTTCTATAATATACTTTCCTGTTTTACAAAAAATATGTAAAGTTTCACTTATCAAAACCCTACAAAATGTTAGTATAAAACTGAGACAAGACATAAAACCAAAGTTATACCAATTTAAGGATTGGGCGGAAAGAAATAGACAAGATTGAGCTGAGTCGACAAAGCAATATATAATGACCAAGTCGACAAGGAAAAACATAAAAGACTAAGCCGACATCCCAAAGATTCTAGATATTTCTTTTGAGTCATCGCAAATACGAAGAAAGCAAGGTCCCATATTGTTAGTATAGGTTTTTAGAGACTTAAGTTGTCGAATATATATAGATATCAAAATACAACGCTTTTAAACGTTCAACTTTCTCGTACTTGGTTGCTTAGGCATTATATGCTTTTGCTTACAAAATTTGTACAAAAATAAAATATGACAGACTTGATCAGTTGGCGTAAAATCCACACTCTCCACACCTTGGCCATCTCCACGCCTCTACCATCTCCATGCATCGGCCTCTCCACACTCGGCTCTACCCACGGTTTGGCCTTTCCACGCGTCGGCATTTCCATGCCCCGGCTGTTCCACACCTCGACATTGTCCATGCCTTGCTGTTCCATGCCACAGCTGCTCTGCATCTCAGCCATTTCCATGACTTGGCATTGGACATGCCTCGGCCATCACCACACCTTGTCCCTGCCCACGGTTTGGACATTCCACTCCTCGACATTGTCAATTCCTTGGCTGCTCCATGCCTCAACATTGGCCACACCTTGGTCGCTCTGGGTTTTGGCCTCTCCCCTCCTTGGCATCTCCACGTGTCGACCGTTCCACACCTCGGCCTTATCCACGCCTTGGCCTTCTATGCATGGTTTAGTCGATCGTGCCGAGCTGGGGAAGGGCAGGCCGAGCCGATCATGCCAAACTGGGGAAAAGCATACAGGACTGGTCATGCCGATTTTGGTGAGAAAACCAAGTCGGGCTTCCTCCTCTCCCAACATAGCCGTGTGGCTCTCTCATCTCTATGCTGAGTGGCTCATCCCACAACCAAGCCGTTTTTCATGCTCGTCTGACTACCAAGCCGTTTGTTGTGTTTTGCTAGTACCGAGCTATTTCAGTTCATGCATCTATGAAGTTAAGTCCAAGACTTAATGATATTTTGTAAAACATCACATATATTTTTCTAGACTAAGTATTTATTTAGGCTTATAAGTCATGTTGGCTATTTGGGGCCCAAAGTCTATTTTGATTGCCAATAATTAAACTACTTGCTTTTTTAATTCATTGAGAAGCTAAACATAATGTTATTTAGCATAAGTTGTAATAAGGCATTATATAAGCTTTTTGTCTACACATTAATGAAATAACAAGCATTTTAGGACAGACAAAAACCTAAGTCTTTGGCTAAGACCTACTAGGCGCCGCCAACCAAGTGTCCTTGGTAGCAGCCCGTGTTCTTCAACCTGTTGGTTGAAGTTCTTGGAGTATCACAAGCCCTTTCACAGCTTGCGTGGTCCTTTCGATCCACCCCTTCACTTCCATAGATTTATGTCCAGCAACCTGAGCTTCTCGGTGAAAGACAGCCAGCCTCTTGGTTCTCGGTGTAAAACATCACATCTTTTTATGAAAATATGCAACTTTATACTTATAAAAAAACCACAAAACATTTGAATAAAACCAAACCAAGGCATTGAATCGAAGTCATGACAAGTAAAAGATTGAACCAGAGGCAAGAAACAAGATTTTGAGCCGATCCGAGTTAGCGAACCAATGTAGGCCAAGTCGAGTGAGCAAGGTAGTGTTAACCAAGCGAACCTTTTGAAAGATCCAGAAGCTTCATAAGGTCGGCGAAAAGATGAGAAGAGCAATGTCCCCTATCATTAGTTTATCTTTGTTGACTTAAGATGTTACACTACAAGAAAAAGGCAAAGAACCGACGGCCAAATCGGTCGGTTTTCCGTCTGAATCGGCCTATTTTGAAGACTAACCGACCAATTATGTCTTCAGTTCTACAACGTTGGAAATCTCTATTTCGTCAGAATCCGTTGATAAAACAACAAGGGATTTCTGATGGGTTACTATAGTAAATAAAACTATCTGAATCCTTTAGTTTACCTGGCCGTTGGAATTCGTCTGTTCTAACTAACGGATTCTAACAGTCGGGAGAATTGACGGATTCCGATGGAGACGTGGTACCGATGGATTTGGACGGAGAAGTGGTTCAACGGGTTTTGGCAGACAAGATGAACCAACAGAGTCCAACAGACGAGTGGAATTGAAAGAGTTTGACGAAACAGAGCAACCGACGGAGTCCAACGGGGCGGTTAAACCAACAGATTCCGACGGTCTTGTGGAATTAATTTTTTTTTTATATATTTAATTTTTAAATAAATTTAAAATTAAAATAAAATTATAAAAATTATAAAATATAATGAAAATGAAAATTAAAATTGAAAAGTTGTTCAACTGAAATAAAATTAAAACGTACTAGGGTGGTGAAGTATTTACAGAAACATAATATAAGCTGTCACATTTCACGGAGACACTCATTTTCTGCTTCTCATTCCTTCAGATCTGCTTCCCAAAACTTCAGATCAGCTTCCCGCTGATCCTTCAGTGCATCAACCTCTGCCTGTAGTGCTGATTACTCCCTATTTATTGAGTCGAGTTCCGCTTTAATACTGGACTTCCCGTGATAGGAGAACGATGAGAAAACAATCTAGATCCCCACAAAATATGAGACATCGTACCAGATGCGACCCATTTAATAATCTTTGTCTCTATGTCCACCAGTCCAAAACAAAAAACGTAATTGCACCCAAATTGATCCATTTCGTTTTAATTTCCCATAATATTGGGTTTACTTGGTTTTGTCTCTGAACCCGATGACGTACTAAATAAAGTCGGTTTTAAATTAAAATCAAAACCTGTTTCGCAAACCAAACCAATTTTGAACTAAAAAACAAAAAAAAATTCTCTTATTAGCTCTACAAATATTTCTCTCTCTATCTACTGCCATGAATCTTCTTCTTTTGAGTTTCATTTTGCTAATACTCAATCACCGTTGGCAAATACTTCATCGTAAATCCTAATGAAGATCCTCTTCCTCCTTCGCATTAAATCATAGTCAATCGTCATTTCTATTGTTCTCTGAACTTCGGCGGTTTCCACCACCAGCTCTACAATTCAGATTATCGTTGTCGTTAAAGTTAGCGTCGGCTTCGGTCTGTTAAACGGAGATGTCTGCTTGGCAAATGGAACAACTGGGATGAACTTTGAGCCACTCCTCTATACAAGTCACGTCAAATGCGTGATTACTAAATCAGAGGACGATTCAGATGGTTTTCGAGAGGCTAGTGTTAAACCCAAAAGGAACAAAAGGATAACGCCAAACACTGTAATCGCTGGTCAGGAACAAGAGCGAGGAGGAGAAATATGAGATCTTTTCATGATTCTAGAAACCAAAAGCTCTACAATTCTCCAGGACATTAGAAGTCAGATCTGAGCCCAACGGTGGTGGAGAGAAAGAAGGGAAAGCTAGGAATGGGGAAGGAGACCAAAGTTTAGGTTTTTTTAATCAATTTAGTTTTCTAATCGGTTTAATTATAAGTTAAAATTGTTTTGTTAAGTTAATTACAGTTTTAGATTAACCCAATTTTATAATCTGGTTATAAAATTTTAAATCGTGTCATTAACCAAACTTGTGGAAAATTAAATCTAAAAATTTGTTTTTAAGTGTAAATAAGTCTGTAACTTTTGGTGACAATGGACAAATAGATATTTAACTTTAGACTGATGCATATATAGACAGAGCTTCTAAAATGGGCTGCATATGATACAATGTCTCATATTTCATGGAGATCTAGATGAACCTGATGATGTCAAAGCTTCTTGCGGTATCCAGTAAAGATGACATTTGCTTTCCAGAGTTCACTGCAATTTAAATTGTTACATAAAAAAAAAATTACAAAATTTTGCACAAAGAAACAACTAAAATTTAAATAAAATTTACTAACCTTGTAAACTAATTTATTTATCTTTTCCACCGAAACTGCAGTGCCAGATGGTCCATAGACTGATTCCTGGGATTGGAGAAATTCTTAACCGCGCATCCTCACGATCTGATACATCTCTCAAACAATTAGGTCATCAATTAGACTAGAGGTTCTGTTGGTGTGAGCATCAATGAGGGACCGAAGTGATGAAAGATATTTCTCGTCTAACTTATACTATTAAATAAGTAAAAAAACAATTATGAAGTTATTAAGTAATTGGAAGAAAATTTTAAAAATATAGACTTACAATTCAGAGCGCCCGAGAAGCTTTGCTTGTATATCAGTGGACAAGAAATCAACAAAGGTTACAACTCCTGCTACAACTCAAACTACAGAAACAACAACCTCTCTTATCGGAGTACCAACATCGAGAATCCACAAGACCAATACTACCACCACAAAAAGCCCACCCAACAATCCAACGCCAACACCTTCAATCCCAAAAATCCAAACACAATGGGTTACCAACCCGGTGCGCCAACTAAAAACACCTTTTCACCCATATACCAATCACCCAGCAGCTGCTACACCAAACCCTACTATCCAAGCAACAACTCCTCGTCATATAAAACCAGTCCTCACCAACAACCTCTCAACACCACCTGTGAAGATGAAATCACAAAGATGCTGAAACAAGTGTTAGATGAAAAAACCAAAATTGTCATTGACATCAATATCAATATAAAAGAGATCCACCCAAAAGTGGACAACATGTATGGAGATATAAAATCAAAGATCGACCAGCTTGCTGCACAAATCCGATCTTTAAAAGTATCTACATCTACCAGGCCAATGGGCACACTTACCGAAAAACCAGAAACAACCCATAAGGAGTACGCACAAGATATCTCTTTACCAAGTAGAAAATAATTGCTAAGTCGAACTCTAAAATGAGACATTTCAGGAGCAGGTCAAGGGTTAAAATAAATCCCGAAAACAAAAAAAAGACGGAGAACAAACGTTCAAAAGTTACTAACAATAAAATCAACCTAAGTTCCCCAACCATGAATGCAGCCCAATCACCAGTCACTCCATGACCTTACGAGCCAAAATACCCTTCCTAGGGAGATTCAAGAAGGAACAGCAAGCTAAGTACAAAGTTCTGTTTGAAAAACAACTATCTGAAGCCAATATCACCTTACCGGGAAAACAGCCAAAATCAACCTGGACTATTTTGAGTACGCTTTTTTATACCTAAATTTTGACACCATGCATTTTTCAACCTTAATCATTCTATTTTTTTAAATTTCAAACCTGAACTATATAATATTTAGCTGATTCATACATACCTGTTAACGACGTTATACGTCCGTTTAATCTTGATGACTACTCGCCTACGTGTCCAAAACGACGTCGTTTTGGATGTATGAAAAATATTATTCAAAATAGTTCAGGTAGATTTTGGCCATATATTTATGATTTATATTTAAAATTTTGATATTTAATTATTAGATTAGGATATTAGACAGATATAATTTTTTTTAAAAAAATTAAAACTATTAACTTATATAACTATAATTTAAATATTTAAAATTAATATTAAAATATACGTTAAATAATTGAAAATAATATTTTATAACTCGTATTAAGATAATCAGAGAAACCTATAAAAATAACTAAAAAGTTGAAAATAAATTTAAAATTCCTGAAAAATAAAATCTTTAGATAAATTCAAAGATTTTCAAAACAAATCTTAAAATAAATATAATATATAAATAAATTAGTATAAAATACTCTATTAAAAGTCAAACTATTTACATTTCACAATTAAAAACATATTAGATTAAAAATAATATTTAATAAGAATATCTAAATATGTTTATTAAATATTCTTAGAAATTCTTATTAAATATTATTTTTAATGTTATTTTGATTTTTCCATAGAGTATATTATAATAATTTATTTATTTATATATTATATTTATTTTAAGATTTTCGAAAATATTTTTATTTATCTAAAGATTTTATTCTTCAGGAATTTTAAATTTATTTTCAACTTTTTAATTATTTTTATAAGTTTCTCTGATTATTTTAATACGAGTTATACAATATTATTTATGATTATTTAACGTATATTTTAATATTAATTTTAAATATTTAAATTATAGTTATATAAGTTATTAATTTTAATTTCAAAAAGAAAAATTTATATCTGTCTAATATCCTAATCTAATAATTAAATAAAATGTATTCACAATTTTAAATATAAATCATAAATATATGGCTAAAATCTACCTGAACTATTTTGAATAATATTTTTCATACATCTAAACGACGCCGTTTTGGACACGTAGGCGAGTGAGTCAGCAAGATTAAACGGACGTATAACGTCGTTAACAGGTATGTATGAATCAGCTAATATCATATAGTTCAAGTTTGAAATTTTAAAAATAGAATGATTACGGTTGAAAAATGCATGGTCTTAAAATTTAGGTATAAAAAAGCATACTCAAAATAGTTTAGGTTGATTTTGGCCGTTTTCCCTCACCTTACCCTTGATCGATGAATGGTACCCAAATAGAGCAAGTATTTTGAGGACGCTATAAAAAAAAAGGAACTAAGGAGCAAGGAAACATTCCAATAATGCAGCACAATTACCAATATAGAGATCATCAAAGATAAGGTAGACGATCCAGGAAGCTTCACGTTACCGTGCACTATAAAGACGATTACCTTTTCCAGATGCCTGTGTGATATTGGAGCGAGTATCAACTTTATGCCATTATCAACTACGAAGAAGCTAGAGTTCAAAATTTTTAGAGAGAGTCGCATATCCCTTGCCCTGCTGACTACTCGGTGATGCATCCTATTGGTATGATAGAAGACTTAACTATAGTGTGTAGGAAAATTCAAAATTGCCACTGATTTCATTGTAGTAGAGATAGACAAAGAACCGGACGATCCCCTCATCTTGGGTCGCCCATTCTTAGCCACCATGGAAGCTCTCATCGACGTCAAGAATGGGAAGATACACTTAACACTCGGCAGTGAGACCTTCAAATTCAACGTCAATAAGTTTGTCAAAAAAGCGATAATTAAAGGTCAAATTTTCATCGCCAATAACAATGAGGAGTGTGCAATCAAACCAGTTGAAGAAAAAAACACGGACACCCTCCATCTAGTGCCTTGATCATCATGCAAGAGAAGCATGGATCCATGAACAACAATGATGAAGTTTATATGAAGTTGGAGAATATTTTTACAAGGCACAAGAAAACATGAATTTGGCGACTACATTTGATGACTAAATTTATAGTCGCAGAATTTTACGACTATTTTGGTACTACAGGGCGACTACTTTACGACTACACAATTTTAGTCGTATATAAGTCATTATTTTATGACTATATGCAAATGTGGTAATATAATCGTAAATTAGCGTCAAATATATGACTAATAAGTAACTAATTATCAAACGGGATAAATAGTTAGTCATTAGTCGCTAAATTAGCGACTAATAAATGACTAATATTCAAACTGATAAAACAGTCGACCATTAGTCGTTAAATTAGTGACTAATATGCAACTAATTATCAGACAGATCCAACAGTTGGTTATTAATCGCTAAGTTGGTGACTAATAAGTTAGTCGTAAATTAGCGACTATTTTACCACAATATATCAGGCGAAAAGCAACAGTCAGCTATTATTGCGACGAACTAGCGACTATTGTTTATGTCGGTTTGGTTATATTATACACTTATAAGTTGTCTGTATAATTAGTTGAATTGGCGTAAACCACCATACTGTATTAACAGTTTCAAAGAATGAGAGAGATTTTGATTTTCTTTTGTAATAATCTCCCTCACCGTAGAGCTCGTTAACTTGAAATTTCAGTGTACATTATCCTCGCCCCACGTTGTCGCCGTCGATCGATTCCAAGGTATTGTTTGAGCTTGTGGTTTTAGCAAGTTAAGATCGTTGAAATGGGAATTTATGATTTCTTTTGCGTCTGCTAATCGCATTTCTTGTTCACCCAGACCGCTATTTTGAAGTATCATGATCTCTTTGTAAACATGATGTCTCAAGTTTCGATTTTAACTTTTGGGTCTTGATTGCTTATCTAAATTTAAATTTCCATGTGGGTGATTGGGGATTCTTGGCTCAACTATCAATTTTCAATTTTAGGGTTTATGATTAGTTTTTGGAATCTAATTTCAGGGATTGAACGAAATGGGTAAGCACAGGAAGAGAGATATTGATTCGGATGATGAAACTCCATCTTCAGCATCGTTATCTTCTTGTTCCTCTTACAGCTCTCATGACTCCGATTCGTCTTCTAGAAAGCGGCGGAAGAAGAGAAAGAAGCGGCGGAAAAGTAGTGACGGAAGTTACGAGAGAGAGAAGCGAAGGAAGAGAGAGAGGAAAAGAAGAGAAAGAAGATGTAAAGAAGGGAGAGAAAGAGGAAAGATAGGAATAAGAGGACGAAGAAGAAGCGTGATTACGAGTCTAATATCGAGTCTCAGTCTGGTTCTGATTCCATGTCTGATCAAGAGAGTTCACGGGATGAGCCTGAAACTGTTGAAAGGAGATGCTAATGGAGTATCCTAACGTTGGCAATGATTTGAAACAGGTAATGAAGTATTTCATTGCTAGTGTTATACGTCCCATGATTCCTTAAAGTTTTGATCTTTTAGCTCTTTTCCTGTAGCTTTTGAAAATGATAGATGATGGGCAAGCGGTTGATATAAAGGGTATTTCGGAGAGCGCTTCGAAGAAGAGGTTGAAGAAGCTGTTTCTATCTTTGAAGTTGAAGGAACGTGGAGATAGAGTCTTTTTGTTACCACCAGGTGTTTCTCCTTCTTTAGATATGGTGAGACATCTTATTAAAGGCGGCGAAGAAGAAACTGAGAAAAACCTTGATGATTCTGCCCCATTGAAGCAGCTACTACTGTTAATGATGGGGCAAAAAAGGGTTTGGCAGATGAGAACACTCTTGGAGCAGATGATGTTGATGTTGCTGGTCCAAAGAAAAGGTGATTCACGCTTTGAATTATTAGATCTAAAAGTTGTATAGAGAACAAACAGATGGTGTTGTAATTTTATTGCAGGGTAATTGGACCTGCAATGCCATTGGCTGAGCTACTTGCTGCAGCAGCAAAGCTAACAGACGCAAGCTGAACTCAGGTGCTTTTGATTGATTACCAGCTCAAATATTATCTTTGCCGAATTTTGGCCAAGGTTTAAGAAAAAAATAATTGATTTTATTAGGAGTGAAAGGTATTTGTTGATGTGGATAGAAGCTTCGCTGCCGAATTTTAATTTTATTAAATTCGACATGGTTAGTGTTTCTTCTGTATAGTTAACAGTTGAGGAAGAAGTCTTCCTTGATATACGATATCGTTTTCTGTTTATGGTTATCAGGGTTCGCAGCGAATTGATATTTGACGTAGCTCATGGAACCAAATAATTCATCATTTATATGGTTTTATTGTAAACCCTGGGAAGTTAGTTCCTTTATATGATTTGTGATCGGAAGAAGAAGATCTCAGGGTGAAATAATTGATTTTTTTTACTAACCAGATGGATCCTACATGTTGTCTGATACTGGTCGCTGTTTTGCAGGCAAGCAAAAGATTTTGTGAAAGGAATTAAAAAGCGGATTCGTAGCAGGAATCCAAAAGATCAACTTCTTGCCTTAACAGTGAGTTCCAAGATAACTGTTTCCTTTTTTACTCTATGGTTACTTCATCGAAATCACCCTGCATTTAGATAGCTTGTTTGTTTTAGTTACAAATATAGCCTCATTCCATGGTCGAAAAGATCCATGGACAGTCGTCTCTTAATCAGTGCAAGTTGACATGAGTAGAGATTACTTGTTCATGACAGATGTTGTCTAGGAAGCACATCAATTCTCACCAGAATAATTTTTCTCAAATTTTTGTACTAGTGTACACGAAGATCTTGCGACTTACAAGTTGCCTAACATGAATGATATGCTGAAATATTATGTTCACATCATTATATATCTCGTTTGTTTTGCAATGATAGTCATTTATATTCACGCATCATGCATTTATTGTTTATTTAGCTGCTTGAGACGATAGTGAAGAACTGTGGTGACATGGTTCATATGCATGTGGCTGAGAATGGTGTTATTCATGAGATGGTCCGGATAGTTAAGAAATAGGTGAAGGTCCTTAGATACCATAAGGTGCA
The DNA here is from genome assembly GCA_039880935.1 of Streptanthus diversifolius. Lineage (NCBI taxonomy): Eukaryota > Viridiplantae > Streptophyta > Magnoliopsida > Brassicales > Brassicaceae > Streptanthus > Streptanthus diversifolius. Next base: position 6,816,288 of record JAXGFM010000001.1, read on the forward strand.
CTTGGAGACACCAACCGTTACAATTTACCAAACCTGCCAACTATAAGCAAGTCACCAAAACGACTTCCGACTCTCAGCTATCAGTGATGCAATGCCCAGCCCTGTCAAAAGCGCAAAATGTACACTGAACACAAGCAGGGTGATGCACCCAGGAAATGAGTCAACTCAAGTCAAATAGTCAACCAAGAAGGCAATAACTAATAGTCGTTGGTGAGTTAGCTCGTGCTCAAGCACTGTTTTATAAAGCCTTAAAATTTGGTTTCTTTGATGTTGATGTTGACTTCTTTAAATCCATCCTCAGTTTTTCAGAAATACGACGGAAGTGGAAAGAAGAACTCTATGAGAAGCTTGAGAGGCATCTGAGGCAAGTGTTTTTCTTGGAGCCTAAACATTTATAGTAAAGATTTTGAATTATTAAAAGCATTTTTATCATAACTTAAGAGAAGAAATGTATGTTCCTTTTTTAATAACCTCAAATTACTTTGTTCTTTTTCTCCCTTTTTTAAAAAATTTAATTTGGTGGGAAAATTTTAATCTTTATGATATTTGATATGGAGATAGTTCGTAATTGATTCATAGTAATGTTATTATTGTTGCATATATATTAAATTTGAATTTAATTTTGTGGCAAAAGAGGAATGTTGTTCCAATAGCTTATATTATCGCGTATGAATAACTAAAATATATAGTTCGCTAAAATATGTAGTCGCCAAATAGTCGTTAAATATGTATTCGCAAAATAGTCGCTAAAATATGTAATCGCTAAATAGTCGCTAAAGTATATAGTCGCCAAATAGTCGTTAAAGTATGTAGTTGCCAAATAGTCTACGACTACACGGAAATTAGTTGTAGTATAATCGTAATTATGTTATGACTAAGTTACGACTGCAGTTACGACTACGTTAATTAGTCGTAATGTAATTGTTATTCGGTGACTATATTTACGACTATATAATTTAGCGACTAAGGATTTATACTACAACTATTAGTCGTAACGCAGTCGTAACCCATCATTTAGCGACTATTTTTGCAATCGCCAAATCTCTGTTTTCTTGTAGTGATTAGAAACAAGAGATTCGTGGAGACAGGACAGATGTTTCATGCTACAACACAACCCAAAGACTCAACAACAAAGGACGTAGATATAAGAAAAGATGATCTGAGTGATAAGTGGAATAAGCAAAATGTACTAGGAAAACAAAAAAGGAAGTTCGAACCAGGAGAGGAATGAATACTTTCAAATAAAAGCATAAGAACTTTTCGTGCAAGCAAAAGTACTAATGGCTTGGCCCATTTGGAATAAAGAAAGTGCAATTATATGGAGTTGGAGGAAAATTGGTGGACGATGAACTAATATTACACGAAATCTGGAACCACACCGCACAGACCAAATTCTGGGGAGAGGAGCAAATCCTCTCCTTCGGAATACAATCTGACTTTTAAAAAGGATAAGGCAATGTCGAGCTTTAGATATTAAATATGCGCTCTTGGGAGGCATTCCCATGAATATCCATTTTTCTTATTTATTTTGTTTGGTTTTTATTTAGGCTTTGATATATATTTTTTTTTTACTTCAAAACAGGTAGATATGTACACTGAAAAGGAAAAAAGCAAGAATACCCATGGCCAAAGAAAAAAAAGGAAAAACAAAAAAGGGAGAAGAATCAAACGCTTAGGATAACGGGTTTCCAACCGGTAGCATAACTGTCCCAAGCCCGGGTAAATTAACAGGGTGCAAACCGGTATAACCTAATTTGTTATTCTATTAGGGTAAACCGGAGTCACATGCGGTCTCCTCACTTTGTTTTTAACCTCTTCACCTCTCCCAGCCGTTTATATTTTCCAATTCATTAAAAAAAATTCAAATAGCAAAACCGAATTCCTCTCTTTGTCTTTTTTCTTCTCAAAAATCTATTTTAAACTCTTTCACTATCGTTGTTTTGATCTTTCTTTGCTTAATTTGGACTCAGCTTCAAGAGATAAAATAATGTGTTCTTAAATTAATATTAATTTGAAAACCTCGGCGCTGATGTTTTCTTTTTGAAATTGGTAATCTATAGTAGGTTATTCATAAAACAGAGAATCGCTTGTTAAGGCGTAACAAAACTTTATCATGCTTGAATTTCAAATCTTTCTCTCTTACCTTGGATAAAAGAGAGAAACATCTTCCTCAAAACCCGAAGACTAATGCAAATTTAGGTGGTTGTGATTCCAGGTTAAGATATGGTGAAACCAAGCTGTGCAACTAGTTAGCAAAACTTAGCAGGAAACCCAATGACATCGACGCAAGAAGCGTGCGTAGAGGAGGAAGATTCTCCAGCATCGAAGCCTGGGTACCAATACATGGATACTAGTGAAGAAAGCTCGTAGAAGGCAGAGAAGAGAGCTTTAATGAAGAAAACTGAGGTACAACAAAGTGCATGCATCACGTCTCCCTCGATGACCACTATGGCACCCTAATGTAGCTTCATTTTGTCCCCACGACATTTGCTGATGAAAATGTGCTGCAATAGATGGTGCTCCACAATGATGTGCATTATATATTCTCAAGCATGAGACTCGGGAACCTGCCATTCCAAACTCACATGTGAATTCCTCGCCTCTGTCCAATCCTTCTACCGCCAGAAGAAGCCATAGGACCAAGACACTGATGGGTATATTGAATTTTTCGCAAAAAAAAGAACCTACCGGATGACATTAACATAGTTCAACAACATTTTCGGCCTTCATAAAGGAAGATACCTCTCATTCAATGGTCTCGAGTTCAGAAACCTGGGTTAAGTATGGTGTTGTATCTCCCGATATTATTACGACCCGAGATGTGTAGATCCTTATGCATAAGGCATCCCACCATAAGATATGTCCACAAAGTTCCTCGTTTTGATGGTTGTCTCAAGGATACCTGCAGACACCATCACGAAAGAAAAGATGGTTTGGATGGTGAAAGACATCTAATCCTATCTGAGGGTATAAAATGACAATTCGCCAATGGAAAGACGTGGCAGTAATTAATATGTGTAAGGCTGCAGTGCTAATACAAAAATTCATGAAAATTCGAGAAGAAGTACTTATCAACACCCAAGGCAAACCAATAGAGCTGAGCATAGAGGGATCATCACCGCCATCCTCCTGTGAGCTCGCATCCCTGTCACTGAGCAACCCATTTTCCATAAAAATCTTAATGAGGATATCTTGACCAACTTGCGATTCTTGGTAAGACAAAAAAGAGTTAAGCTCGTCTACCGTTTTTACCTCCAAAAAAGAAGAACAAAAAGGATCTTACTCCTACACCGCCCACTCACAAATATATGACAACCGGAGAACGTGATTTTCTCTCCATGGTCATCAAACCATAGGCAAGCTCCTCTGCCAACAAACTCATTCTGCGGCAGAATCGGTGAAGTATGGTCAGTACCCAGGAAAATATAGCAATCAGAAGTAGGGGAAGCAACCCTAGGAACTCAACGCTTCACTTTCGTGCTGTACACTGACCCGATTGATAGCAAGCCCGTGTGCGTAGCTCATGAACTTGTCAACCTCCTCCAGACGTTCTACAATTATCAATAACGCAGCATCAACAAAATTACCCGTGCAGTTCAGTAGATAAAGAATGACATCCGGGAGTTGGGACGGAAGATGAGCTACCAGACCGGCGCTGCCTCCAACACATGCAAACACCTTGCACCTCCGTCAGGCGATGAGTTTCCAGACAATGCCTCTTCCTCGGTAAACACACACATCTATGTACATACTTGATCGCATTTAATTTTCATTTTTGTCCTTTTTGATCCTTACCACTTTCTCATTCACACCGAGACGGTGTGAAGTAAGTCTGGGCGAGAGATCACGTACCTAACTTTGTTTTTATTTCTTGAGTCATGTTTGGATTTTATTTAGTAGAGTCCTAGATTTAGAATAGAGTCATAAAAAAGAATTACATTATTAGAATTTTACGTATTATGTTAAGAATAGGATAACACTTTGCTATTTCATGACTGTTAATCACCTTTGAAATTGTTGAAATAATAAAAAATACCATGTTTGAAAATTCTCACTTTTGAAAAAGCAATTAGCTTTGGGGCTCACTTAGTCACTTTAGGAATAATTCGATGAGCTTAAACCTAATTGAATCATTAGTTTTCTTGCCTAGGGGTTTGATATGCTTTTTCGTGGTTTTAATTTTTCAATTCGGTTTTTTTCCACCCTTTTTACCACTCTCTTGAAACAGAATAACTATCCCACCCTAAACCCAACCATTCTTTTAAACCAAAACACATTTTTTTAGTAAAGCTTTTTTGTGAAATATGGTACATGTGCAAAATGGTAAAAGACAAGGAAAGACAAAATGTCTCATCTTCATAGATAGTTAGACCATTGAGATAAAGTTTTTGGAGCAATTCCACCTAGATAAGGGAACAAAAATGGGTTAGTAACCTGTATTTGTAAGATGGGGGAGAGATTGAAAAATGGTTTGTAACCCGAATTAAAAAAAAAAAATAAAAGAGAGAAGTGAGAAAAGGAAAATTTGGTTGTGGGTTAGTAACCCACGACAAAACAAAAGGGAAATTGAACCTACGAAAAAGGAGAAAAAGGAAGGATCCTAGTGTTAGAAGGGTTTAAGAAAGATATACTATAAAATCTTCCAACAAATATATATATAAAAGGAAGAGAGGAAGCAAAAAAAACGAGCCTTATAGAATCTAAATACCTAAATTTAGAAAGGCTTTCGGGATTAGAAAAGTCTGCCAAAATGGGTAGTACTAGGATTCAGGACTTAATGAGATAGAAATGAAGATGAGTCTCCTTTCTTTGCTTATGTTATTTTGCATAATGTCAAGCATACTATTGTCTTAGAGATAGCCACTGCAAAAGAACTAATCCCATAAAAGTACACCTATACATAGCCCTTTTCCTTTTCACCATCAACCGATCGAGAATGTATTGATCTCCTTTAAGCGAGAGCGCACTCTAAATACCTGCTAATGAATGTAAGAGATTGTTTTTGACTTGATTTTGTTGGCTCCATAGATAGCTGAGAAAGTGATGACCATGGTAAAGTACAAAAGAGTATTTGTTCTATCTAACGAAGGACAGTCGTTTATGAGCAATAGTGCAGTAGTGTATTAGTATATTTTTTTTCTTAGCATCCTAGCATCTTAGTATCTTAACTTTTTATTGTGTTTAACGAGTCGATGTCTTTATATTCTAGGTTTGCTTGAGGACAAGCAAAAGACAAGTCTGGAGGAATTGATATCTTAGAATTTCACTGGTTTTTTTGATAGGATTTAGTCCATTTAGAATGTATTTTAGGGTGTTTAGGACTGCATTTGGTTTACATATTGCATAAACATGTTTTCGTGTGTGAATAACCAGAAATGGAGCTAAACTAAAGCAAAAAGGAAAAGCTGTGTGCAACATAATGAACCAGAGGTGATTTACACATCAAGGGGAGAATCTTCAGAGAAAAGGAAGCATGGAAAGAAAAGAGGAAAATATCTTTAGAGAAAAGGAAGTGCAAGAAAAGAAAAAGAAGAAAATTGGGAGAGAAAAGAAAGAAACGAAGAAAGGAAAGTGGAAACCGAAAGAGAAGAAAAGAAGTTCGGTGCAACGGTTTACCAACCCGTTGCGGAGTGATAACGAATTACCATAACCGATGAAGCAGCAATAAACTAGGGCTAACCTTTTTTATCTTGCCTATCTGTATAAATATCTCATTGATCTTTAGAAAAAATGAGAGATGAGAGAGAGATCTCGAGCAAGAAGACTCCGATACAAAGGAAAAAACACCTCTTAGTTTAAATTTTAGTTTTTAGTTTCGCTTTAGTAGTTTTTATTCTTTTTGTTTTATTTAATACTTGTATTTTACTTTATTTGTACTTTAATTTATTTGCACTTTAGTTTTAATTCATGCTTCTCTACTTCAATATAATGTTCAACAAATCATCAAATCATATGATTATGTTGTCCATAATGATTAGCGAGTAGACTTCCTCAACCCTTCGAGTTGTGTAGGGAGGATATTTTAAAGGAAAGAAACAAAGATTGATTAAAGCTTTTATCCAATGATTTCGTTGTATCTTGAGATGCTAAATGTTGGCTCGTGGTTATGGCCCGATTTTGAATGTTAACGCTTGAGTGATATTTGATTGGACGGTTGTGTACTTAAACACTCTTAGCATGAGCGAGGTTCAACACCTGTCACAAAGACAATTGATAATGGGTTACCTTGCTAAAAATAGGAAGAATACGATCTTAATGCTCATTGACTGCCTAGTACCCTAACACATTTGTAGATACTATGTGATCAGTGAAGGTATTTCTAACACGAAAGTGGATTAGCATGTACCTAAACAATTCTTTCACCATGGTTGAGAATAACAAGCTTGTAAACATGAGTACAATATATCTTCCTTAGAAACATATGACCAATTAGCCAATTCCAAATAGTGCTTTTAAATTTTAAATTGAACAAACTCAACAACTTTTTTTTTCTTTTGCCTTAGTTAGATTTATTTATTTTCATTTACTGCCTTTAGTTTAGTAACACCAGGTTACCAAACCATAATCACTAATTAGCCTAAATTAGATAGAAACTTGCATTCTAGGTGCTTGAAAGATAACATGTTTGGATTAACACCCCAAGTACTACAACAACAAAGGGATTTGGAATCTCGCGGTCAAAAAGAACCACCTACCACAAATCTAGAATGAAAAAGGTACTAGGACACTAAGCCAAAATAAATTAAAATACTAATACACTATTGCACTATTGCTCATAAACGGCTGTCCTTCGTTAGATAGAACGAATACTGTTTCGCAATTTACCATGGTCATCACGTTCTCAGCTATCTATGGAACCAACAAAATCAAATCAAGAAAAATCCCTTACATTTATTACCACAAATTACAGTGCTCTCTTGCTCAGAGGAGATCAATCTATTCTCGATCGTCTGAAGGTGAAAATAAAAAGGGCTATATACAGGTATACCTTTTTGGAGTTAGTATTTTGTGGTGGCTATCTCTCAAAAATAGTATGCTTGAAAATATAAAAAATAGCCTAAGCAAAGACCAATTGAGGCATACATGAGACTCATCTTCATTCTTATCCCATTGAGTCTCGAATCCTAGTACACCAATTTCATCCTACTTTTCTAATCCGAAATGCCTTTCTAAACTTTGATATTTAGATCATATAAGATTCATTTTTTTGCTTGATCCTTTCCTTATATATATATATATATATTTTATTAGGAGATTCTTTATCTTATATTTCCAAAATTCATTTAATACTAAGATCTTACCTTTTTTTCCTTACTCGAAGGTTCAGTTTTCCTTTTCTTTTACCGCGGGTTACTACCCCTTTCCCAAACATTCATTTTCTCACATCTCTCTTTTTTGTTTTTTGTTTTGTTTTGTTTTTTTTTTCGGGTTACTAACCCATTTTTGTTCTCCTACCTAAGTGGAATTACTCCCAAGACTTTATATCTAACTATCTATGAATATAAGACCTCTTGTCGTTCTTTATCTTTGACCATTTTGCATATGTACCATATTTTAAAGAAAAGTCTTATTCAAACAAAATGGTTTTGTTTTAAAAGAATGATTGGGGTTAGGGTGAGATATTTATTCGGTTTAAAAAGAGTGGTAAAAAGGGTGGAAAAAAATGAATTGAAAAATAATAAACCACAAAAAAATCATATCAAAACCTAGGCAAAAAAACTAATAATTCAATTAGGATCAAGTTCATGGGCTTAGTCCTAAAGTGACTAAGTGAGCTCCAAAGCTAATGTCTTTTTTCAAAATTGAGAATTTCCAAACATGGTGGTTCCGTTATTTCAACGTTTTCAAAGAAGATGAACAGTCATGAAAGAGCAAAGTGTTATCATTCTCTAAACCTAATGGGTAAAATTCCAGTAATATATTTTTTTTATGACTCTATTTTAAAATTAGGAATCTATTTTAAAACTTAATAAAACTCAAACATGATGTTGGAATAAAGTAGAAATGATGAAAGAATGAAGCCTTTAATAGTTGATTAAAGGCGTGAGTTGACTAAGTTTAAGGGGAGTGTCTAAGGCTTGTTTGTTGATGTAAGAACAGGAATCACTCTACAATATTATCCCAAAAGGTGATCATGAACTTATCAATAAAGCTTGCGGAAGGTGGAACGAGGGTAGAGATGGGGTGGTGAAAGGTAAATTGACTCTCTCAATCTGGTGGGTTGATTGACTCTCTCAATCCCTGGAGAACTAGATTCTATTGAATCTCACAAAAAAACTAACTCTATAATTTAAAGAATCAAATGAATCTCTCAAATGAAACTAAAGAACTTTTTAAACAAAGACACTCTTTGGATAAAAATGAAACAAACTTTATATTCTACTTTGATGATTGAAAGGTGATTTTACAATGAGTCTAATTTTCAGCTTATATAGGCTGATTACAGACGTCCTACTAGCTACAAAAGAAAGAGAATACATAAAATTAAGTATAAAGAATCATAGAGTTGGCTCCTTTAGGGGAATATTACCATTTAGGCTTTAATTGTGTCTTGATCAAGGTAGGCTCGAGATTCCTTGTATCTGGACAGCTTAGGGAAATATAAATGACATCCAGGAACCTTATGGAAATTGTAGAATGTCTCCAAATCGTGTGTGAATAGAAGGGAAAAGAGCTGTAGGAGTTTTAATGCGGATGGCTCCAAACATGGTAAGTAGGAGCAAGAGAGAATCTGCTCGATTCTCTGGATTCTGGTGCATGTTAAGATGACAGAAAAATTTTCTGGATGGTTAGATGTGTCTCCTGAATGCTTAAATATCTCTACTGGTCGCCAAGTATAGGTTTGAAGCTTCTTAAACCCTTGAACTTCCAAATAAGGCAAGTCGAAGATCTCATGGTTTAGAAATTGAATAACTTTTGAACCATAAATGATTTTGGAATAATTCCAACTCTCCATGTACCTATTATGAGTTAGGTTTCCATAACAAGTTGTTTTAAAACTTTTTTCCTCCTGGTTCAATTGGAATCCTTCAATTAGTAACCACTGGTCTCCTTCCGGTTCATTGGAAAACCTATGTATTAAAAGTTGAATATCTTCTTTATGCTGCAAGATTTTGAACCAATTCTTCTTCTACATGATCCCTTGATGAGTTGAGTTTCTGGAACAAGTTGATTCATATCCTAACTGCTCGTGGTTTTGTTGATATGCTCCAAGAAAGACACATATGTCTTTGATACGTCCAATTTGGTTCTCTTGTGGTCTTGTGGGCTTGTGAATGAGGAGAGATTGGGAACAAGCCTTATTTTCCATGCACATTAGAGGTGTAGCTTCGTTAAAACCTCTTTCGGAAAACCTATTGGGACAAAACCGAACGTAGGAAAAAGAGTACAATTCTCTAACATATATTTTAAGTGTCTTAGACAACCTTTCGGTGGAATCTCCATTCTCCTTAGTTGGTCTTGACTTGATGTCCTCATCATTTGTGTTCTAGTATTATGTTATCCTTGTAGGGATTCATGTATAAGGCAATCATTGTATCTAAACAAGCCTAGACTAGATTAGTATAAATAATTATATCTCTCCTTATTTGTAACTTAGAAACTATTATTCTCATTCTCTTACTAAAATCATTCTTCTCTCTAAATATCTCTAATCTCTCATTCTCTATTATAAAATTCAAAATTTGTATTAAATCTTTATTATTGGTGAAGATTAGGACTGTTAGTAGTTAATCTTGTTGGTTGGCGTCCCTGCGTGCTGCTCCAGACCAGACCAGACCTTGTCCGCACGTTTCTTGTCCAAACCCGAGTGTACCCGAGTACACATCTTGATCGGTCTCTCTTGCGCTGTGTCACGTCCTGATCAGCGTCCCGACCAAGTTCCGCGTCCTGACCAGCAGTGCCTCGTCCGTTTCCTGGCGTGATCGTGTCCCGGCTGATCCTTCCACGGACCCTTCCACGGTACGCGGACACGCCCTCGTGACCACGAGTACACGTGGTTGCCTGTCCCAGCTCCCGCACTCAAACAAGCACGACCAGCGGTTCCTCGTTCCGACCGGCTGTACTAAGTCCCGACCAGATCATCCGACCAGTTCATTCCTACCGACCCAAGCCTTCTCAGCGTCTAAAACATGGAAATGCAAACTACATTCAGAGCTCCAGTTATTCTATATGGAGCAAATTACCTCTTATGTCTAGGACTATGAAAACCACATTGGGTGATAAAGGCCTTTGGAATCACATTTCTACAAATGGCCTTGAAGAAAATGAAGTGGCTAAAGTTAGTGAGGTTTTGCCTGCTTAAGCCAAATGGTATCAAGAAGACTAGTTGGTGCTCTATATACTTCAAAACTCTCTTGCTAGTGATCTCTTAGAGGCTTATTCTTTTTGTGAGAATGCTAAGGAACTTTAGGACACTTTGCAAAAGGTGTATGGAAACACCACTAACCTCTTAAGAATTTTTGAGGTGAAAAATGAATTGAAGCAGGAGGATGCAGAATTCACAAAGCACTATGGCTCATTTAGAGCATTGTGGGCTGAGCTAGAGATGCTAAGGCCAGCCACCATTGACCCAGTTGTTCTCCTTGAAAGGAAAGAACAAGATAAGGTGTTTGGGTTACTTTTAACTCTTAACACTACTTACTCAGATCTTATTAAGCATATTGTCAGGTATGATAAGCTCCCTAGCTTGGAAGATGTATGTGATCAAATTCAAAAGGAGCAAGGATCCCATGGACTATTTGGCAACAAGGCTGAATTGGTGGCTGCACACAAGAGTTTCTTTAAACAAACAACAACAAATGAAAATAGGAAGAAGAGACAAACTTGTGACCATCGTAAAAGGAGTGGCCATACAAAGAAGGAGTGTTGGATACTTCACCCTGAGCTGAAGCCAAGCAAGGCCCTTAAGAGACAACAGCCCACAGCCGGCCATACTCAGCTGCTAGCAAGCGGCCTTGGCCTGTACAAGCAGGCGACCTCTTCAAAAGCATGTACCAACTCCCATTGTCACAGCCTCAACTAGTGACATGTCTCCAGCATCTGAATTTGTGACAAAATCAGATCTAGAAGCTCTCCTTAAAGCAATTAAGGATGTAATTTGTTGGGTAAAACTTTTCATGCTTCTTTTCAAACTTTTTCACTCCTAATGCCTCTAAATCATTGGTTATTGATTATGGTGCTTCTCACCATATGATTAGTGATCTAGGATTGCTAGAGAATACAGACCCTACCTTAGGTAATGTTGTCATTGCTAATGGAATTAAACTACCAATTAAAGGCATAGAAAAACTTAAGTTGTTTGATAAAGAGTCTAAAGCCTTTTACATGCCTTCTTTTACTTCTAATTTGCTTTCAGTTAAAAGAGCTACTACTGATTTAAATTGTCAAGCTATCTTTGGTTCTAATGATTTCTACTTTCAGGATATTAAGACTAGTAGAAGATTTGGACAAGGAACCACAAGAGATGACATGTATGTGCTTGAAAACATGACTAAAGCTAGTGGGCTAGAAGTGGCTGTTAATGCTAGCTCTTTTAGTAATGATTTTGATCTTTGGCATGCTAGATTAGGACATCCTCATCCTAGAGCATTTGAACTGGTTGTTCCTGGTTTAAAAATGCCAAAGGATATGTGTGATTCTTGTATACTTGGAAAGCATTGCAAAACAGTTTTTTTGAAAAATCTTTGTATAATTATGATAATTGTTTTGAGTTGGTGCATTCTGATGTTTGGACATCTTCATTCTCATCTAGAGAAAATCATAAGTAATTTGTGACATTTATTGATGAAAAGTCCAAATATACTTGGGTTACTTTGCTGAGTTCTAAAGATAGAGTATTTGATACATTTTTAAATTTTCAAGCATATGTTACTAATCAATACAATGCAAGTACTAAATGCTTTAGAACATATAATGGAGGAGAATACATTAGCACCAGACTCCAACAACACTTGGCCAAGCATGGCATTGAACATCAAACCAGCTGTCGTTACACTCCATAACAAAATGGAGTGGCTGAAAGGAAGAAAAGGAAGAACATGCATTTGATGGAAGTTGTGAGAACACTAATGTTCCACATGAAAGTTCCCAAAAGATTTTTGGGGGATGCTCTTGTAGGTGCATGCTACTTGATTAATAGGACTCCTAAAAAATTCCTAGATGACTTGTCTCCATTTTAGATACTAAACAAAACTAGACCTAATATTGACTACATAAGAGTTTTTGGTTGTATTTGTTTTTTATTAGTTCCAAGGGAGCAAAGGAACAAGCTGGAAACAAAGAGTACCAAAGCTATGTTCATTGGGTATTGCTCTACCCATAAAGGATACAAATTTTATGATCCAAAGACTAGAAGAGTCTTGGTATCCAGAGATGTTAAATTCCAAGAATCCAAAGGTTTATATGAAGAAGGAAGGATCAATTTAAGGACATCTCCACAACAAGATCAAACCAAGCTGATAACTTGAGGAGGCTCTTGGAGAGCATTGGTATAGTTTGACCTCATGATCAGCAGCCCACGACCACAGCTCCTCAGCCTGTACCAGCCGTGTCCAGTCCCAGCCAGTCAACCGCGGCACAGCCAGCCGAGCCGCGGCCATCCACCTCGTCCGGCCCTTCCATCCATCCTCAGCATGGTACCTTCAGTTATCCTGGACTTCCTCCTCTTGAACATGGGGGGGGGGAGATGTCTACTCATGTCCAACAAGACTCAGCAGGAGAAAAATCAATTCTAGTCTCAGATTCCAAAAGATCAAGAGTTGTTCCCACTCTTATTGAAGTTTTAGGTGAAAAGTAGGATCCTATCCGAGAAGGACCAAAAGACAAAGAAAACCACCAATGTTCTACAATTGGAATGCTGTGGTTCATCATGATCAGGGAGTTTGTAATATTGCTTACTTACCTACTAATCATGTTGCTTTCATTTTTAGTCTTGATAAGGAACAAATTCCAAAAAAATATGAGGAAGCAATGACTAAGAAAGAATGGAGGGAAGCTATCCTAGCTGAGAAACAAGCTATGGAAAGGAATGGTACATATGCTCCAGCCACCTTACCTAACGGAAAAAGGGATGTAAGTTCTAACTGTATTTTTACCAGGAAATACAAAAGCAATGGTGAAATTGATAGATTTAAAGCTAGGTTGGTGGCTAGAGGTTTTACTCAGACATGTAGTGTAGATTATAGGGATACCTTTGCACCTGTAGCGAAGCTTCATTCTGTTAATGTTGTTCTTTCACTTGCTACTAACCTTGATTGGGAGTTATGGCAAATAGATGTTAAGAATGCATTCTTACAAGGTGAACTAAAAGAAGAGATATACATGACACCTCCACCAGGTCTAGAGGAGGAGGTAGGAGGCGACAACATACTTAGGCTGAGGAAGACCATCTATGGCCTTAAACAATCTCTAAGAGCTTGGTACCACAAGATAAGTGTAACCTTGATGGATAAAGGTTTCAAAAGATCTGAAGTTGAACATACTCTTTTTACACTAAAGAGTAAGGAAGGTATCGTGGTAATTATCATTTATGTAGATGATATAATCATATCTAGTAGTGATAGTGTTGGTATTGCATCTACAAAAGAATACTTGAAGAGTGTCTTTGATATTAAGGATCTAGGAGAACTTAAATACTTCTTAGGAATTGAAGTGCGTAGGTTCAAGGAAGGTCTCTTTTTATATCAAAGGAAATATGTTGTAGACTTACTAACCTCTATAGGTATAATGGAAGCTAAACCAGCCAGAACATCCTTAGAAGAAGATTACAAAATCAGAACTAAGGGGGAGCTAGAGGAGGAAATTGATTTTCATGATCCTAAGCTCTATAGAAAAGTGGTTGGTAAGCTTATTTATCTAACCATCACTAGACCAGATTTATGTTTTGCTTTGAATCAGGTATCTCAACACATGCAAGGACCAAAGATGAGACATTGGGAATGGCAAACCAAATTTTGAGATATCTAAAAGGCACTCATGAACAAGGTATATGGATGGGTTGAAATAGAAACACAAATGTGGTTGGTTATTGTGATGCAGATTGGGCAGGAGATAGGGAGGATAAGAGAAGTACCACATGCTATTGTATTTTCATAGGAGGGAACCTTGTGACTTGAAAAACCAAGAAGAAAAATGTGGTATCATGCTCTAGTGCAGAATCAGAATATAAAACCATGAGGAAGCTTACAACTAAATGCATTTGGCTGAAGCAAATTTTGGAAGACTTGGCCATGAAGTATGAAGAACCTATCACCATCCATTGTGACAATCAGGCTGGTATACACATTGCCTCCAACTCTATGTTTCATGAAATAACCAAGCATATAGAAGTAGACTGCCACAATGTAAGAGAAGCTATTGGGAAAGGAATCATCTTGTCTTGCTATACAAGGAGTGAGGATCAACTAGCTGATGTGTTCACCAAGGCAACAACTCTGAAGAATGGCGCCTCCATCTATCCAAGGCTTGGCCTTATCTCCATTCCACAACAATGATCCCAACATGGAGTGTTATACTTTTTTCCCTAGAAAAGGTTTTGTCCCAATTGGGTTTTCCTTCTTTAGGTTTTTAATGAGGTAATGCTTCATGGTTGCAAGTTTAAGCATTCTCCATGTCTTAAGCTTGAGGGGGAGTTTTGGAATGAGGAAGAGATGATGAAAGAAGGAAGCCTTTAATAGTTGATTAAAGGCGTGAGTTGACTAAGTTTAAGGGGAGTGTCTAAGGCTTGTTTGTGTTCTAGTATTATGTTATCCTTGTAAGCATTCATGTATAAGGCAATCATTGTATCCAAACAAGCCTAGACTAGATTAGTATAAATAACTATCTATCTCCTCATTCGTAACTTAGAAACTATTATTCTCATTCTCTTAATAAAATCATTCTTCTCTCTAAATCTCTCTAATCTCTCATTCTCTAATTCTACAAATCTCTTAATGTTATATTCTTTCACATGACTCAAGAAATTTTTAAAAAGTTAGGAATGTGATCCCTTCCCCCAAACTTATTTCAAACCGTCTCGGTGTGAATGAAAAAGTGGTAAGGATAAAAAAGATAAATAGAAAAAACTAAATGCAATAAAATATGTACAGAGGTGACGGGTTGCTTAATGACAAAGACGGTGGAGCTTTTCGTTTGGGTCTGGTTTTCCTTAAAGAACATTTTCTCGGTCCAAATCCGAGTGAAAACTCATCTTCTAGCTTATGTCTTTAACTTGAGGAGCTGCCACACCCAAAGCCATACCCCCTCCAGTGGCTTAATGATTCAGGCGAATTGAAGGTGACCCATCAGGTCAAGGTGCCAATTGAAATAGGCAAGTACAAGGACGAGGTCCTGTGTTTATATTGCCTATGGAAGCCGGCCACATTCTCTTGGGACGGCTGTGGCAATCAGACAGAATGACCCATGATGGCTACACCAACCGCCACCACTTTACATTCAAAGGCCGTAAGACCACCCTGATTCCCATGTCACCCCGTGAAATATACTTAGATCAGTTACACTTTAAGAACCAAAGAAAAGAAGCTAGTAAGTCTAAGATGCCAAAATCTAAAACCAATTTTTATCTTAAGGCTAGTGAAATCAAGCGAAGTCTTAGTACTAAAACCCCAGTCCTTATGCTTATATATAAGGATCATGTGCTTGTGTCTACTAACCAAGAGTCGGTACTCCCGAGTAGTTTGAAAAATCTTTTGCAAGGGTTCCAGGACGTATTTCCAGAAGAGTGTCCTAATGGGTTGCCACCCATTTGTGGGATTGAACACCAGATTGATCTGGTCCCTGGAGCTACCTTACCAAGCCGGCCAGCCTATCGCACCAACCCTGTGGAAACCAAGGAATTGCAAAGACAGGTTGATGAGTTCATGGCCAAGGGACACATCCGCGAAAGCATGAGCCCATGTGCCGTGCCTGTCCTCCTTGTCCCTAAAAAGGATGGGACTTGGCGCATGTGTGTTGATTGCATGCATCACAGTAAAGTATCGCCATCCTATCCCTAGGTTAGATGACATGCTTGATGAACTCCATGGTTCTAAGATATTTTCTAAGATAGACCATAGGAGTGGATATCACCAAATTATAATGAAAGAGGGTGATGAGTGGAAAACCGCCTTTAAAATTAAGCATGGTATATATGAATGGTTAGTCATGCTCTTTGGTCTAACCAATGCCCCTAGTACGTTTATGAGACTTATGAACCATGTGCTTAGGGAGTTTATAGGACATTTTGTGGTTGTGTACTTTGATCACATCCTAGTATATAGCAAAACCTTAGATGACTATGTCTATCATCTTAAACTTGTTTTAGAAGTGCTTAGGAAAGAGAGGCTTTATGCTAATATGAAAAGTGCACTTTTGGAACAGATAACATTGTCTTTCTAGGTTTTGTAGTAAGTGCTGCAGGTGTACAAGTGGATGAGGAGAAAGTCCATGCCATCCGTGATTGGCCTAGTCCAAAGACCGTGGGGGAAGTCCGCAGCTTCCACGGCCTAGTTGGATTTTACATGCATTTTATCAAGGATTTTAGTACATTGGCCAAACCATTGACTGAGTTGATCAAGAAGGAAGTATTGTTTAAATGGGAGAAGGAGCAGGAGGAAAAATTCCAGCTGCTCAAGGACAAGCTCACTAATGTGCCTTTGTTAGCTTTACCTAATTTTTCTAACACTTTTGATATTGAGTGTGATGTCTCAGGTGTTGGGATAGGATCTATCCTTATGCAAGACCGTAAGCCCATTGCCTACTTCAGTGAAAAGCTTGGAGGTGCCACACTAAACTACCCAACATATGACAAGGAGTTGTATGCTCTTGTCCGTTCCTTGAAAATTTGGCAACATTACTTGTGGCCCAAGGAGTTTGTAATACACACGGACCATGAGTCACTCAAGCACCTCAAGAGCCAACATAAGCTTAACAAACACCATGCTAAGAGGATGGAGTTCATAGAGACAATCCCATATGTCATAAAGTATAAGCAAGGCAAAAAGAATGTGGTAGCCGATGCCTTGTCACGCATGTATGCTCTTCTATCTACCTTAGAATTTAAACTGATGGGATTTGAACATATGAAAGAATTGTATGGCACTGACCCAGACTATGGAGAAATCTATAAGTCTTGTCTTAAGAATCCCACAGGTCGATATTTTGTGCAAGATGGGTACTTGTTTTTTGAAAACTGCCTATGCGTACCATCTTGTTCTATGAGGGAATTGTTTGTCCGTGAGGCCCATGCTGGTGGAATCATGGGGCACTTTGGCGTGTATAAGACCTTAGCCGTGATGCGTGAACACTTCTACTGGCCACACATGCGAAAAGATGTGGAAAGGATATGTAGCCGGTGTGTTAAGTGCAAACAGGCTAAGTCCATGACTCAGCCCAACGGTTTGTATCACTCCTTACCCATTCCGGAACATCCTTGGGTAGACTTGTCTATGGACTTTATCATAGGATTTCCTAGGACACGTAATGGGAAGGATAGTATCTTTGTTGTTGTTGATCGTTTCTCCAAAATGTCTCATTTCATAGCATGTAGGAAGACTGATGATGCATTGCATATAGCAAATCTATTCTTTAAGAAACTAGTTAGGTTACATGGCATGCCTAAGACCATTGTGCCTGATAGAGACACTAAGTTTTTGAGTCATTTTTGGTGTACCTTATGGTCTAAGTTAGGTACCAAGTTTTTTTTTCTACTACATGTCATCCTGAGAGTGACGGGCAAACTGAAGTTGTCAATAGGACTTTAGGTTCCCTATTACGTGCATTTGTAGGAAAGAACCTTAGAACTTTGGAAGATCATTTGCCTCTTGTAGAATTTGCATATAATTATTCGGTTCATTCAGCATCTAAGGATTCACCATTTCAGATTGTTTATGGCTTTAGTCCTATCTCACCTTTGGATCTAATGCCTTTACCTTTGGGTGAGTGTGCTAGTCTTGATGGAGAACAGAAGGCTCGTCTGGTTAGACAAATACATTAAAAGGCCCGAGCCAATACTGATGCCAAAACCAAAAAGTATGGTCAAGCTGTTGACAAGCACCGGAGGAAATTTACATTCAAGCCAGGAGACCAGGTCTGGAACTACCTACGCAAGGACAGGTTCCCTGAAGAACGCCGCTCCAAGCTGATGCCCAGGGTCGATGGACCGTTCACAGTGGTCAAGCGCATCAATGACAATGCCTACAGGCTTGACTTGCAAGGTAAGTATTCTGTAAGTTCAAGTTTC
Source organism: Streptanthus diversifolius (assembly GCA_039880935.1). NCBI lineage: Eukaryota > Viridiplantae > Streptophyta > Magnoliopsida > Brassicales > Brassicaceae > Streptanthus > Streptanthus diversifolius. The sequence goes on from JAXGFM010000001.1 coordinate 6,834,505, forward strand.
AATATTGCTGACTTGATCCCTTTTGTGCAGATGGACCGGATTTGAGGTAAAATCCTCTTCAAGAGGGAGGGGATGATGTGAGCATGGACGCTGGACCGAACCAACCAGACGATGGACCGGACGCTAACCTGGACACTGACCTGGACGGACGTGAACATGGACGGACGGACAAACAGGACGCACGATCGGATGACCCAGAGGATAGACTGGATGACCAGGACGTAAGCATGGACCTATGGGAATATACGGACGTTCAACCATCGACCCAAGCTACGAACCGGACCTCGACCCGTGTCTCGACCAAGGCTTCGTCCAGCAACGACCCATTGACTCACCCTTCGACCAAGACCTCGACCAGCCTTGTACCGGAAACATGGACCGTTCCACCTGGTCCCATGACCCTTTCCCTGACCAAAGCTCTTCAAAACTCAATTGGGTTATTCCTGACCCATTTCTTTTGTTTTTCTTTCTAAGTCCATTTTAATTATGTCTTTGGGCTTATGTGATTGGGATTAAGGGTCCACTTGGTTCCCTTTTCCCGTGTGAGGTTTTTTCCCTTTGGGTTTTTCTCACATGGGTTTTTAATGGGGCCTGGTGCATCTTTAAAAGGATCAAGTCCATAAGGCCTTAGACATATTTTAATGGCATTTCTATTTTGGCCCAAGCCCATTTATTTGTTTGCGTGTCGTTACACGGTTTTGACCACTTAGAATTTCGCTTGGTCTTTGTCATTAATGTGTGGTTGTTTGTGCCTTGCATGAATGAATCTTGACCATGCAAGTTTGAATTATATTTGGACGTGTATATCTTTTGGCCTTGGCCATTTTTGTAACCTCAATCGATTTTGAATAAGAATTTTTCTCTAAGTGTTCTTGATCGATTCATCTATCTCTTACAAACCCCTTTCTAGTGTGTAGTATCTAGATTGCTAATTTTTAAAATCCTTGTTTGGATTCGGTGTGTCATATCCGGATCAAAACAAGCTTGGTGATCCAGATTTTATCATCCCTTTGGAATCTTACCTTTCGATCCATTATCCATCTTTCTCACCATCTCTTTGTAATTCCCATTGATCATCCATCTATCGCCGTGTCCAAAACCTCCATCTTAATCCCTTCAAGACTTCCGCCTTGGCTCACCCTGTTGCCGATCTTGGTTGCGTGTGTTCCTCCCAACAAGGACTACGTCAAGTGGCATGGACGATGGACCGAACCAACCAGACGATGGACCGCACGCTAATCTGGACACTGACCCGGACGGACGTGAACATGGACGGATGGACGAACAGGACACACGATCAGATGACCCGGAGGATAAACAGGATGACAGGACGTGTGCATGGACCTATGGGACGATACGGACGTCCTCGGACTTGTCTACGTCGAGTCGGTTATGGAGGTGCTCGAATTCACCGAAATATTCGGACACTGTCTTGCTACTTTTGGTAAGGCGTCTGAAATGTCTCTGAAGTTAAGGTGGAACGTAGTGTCTCCTCATGACCAGGGTGAGTTCGGCCCATTAGGTCAAGGCTCCCATCCAAGCTCTCCTGCGAATTGTTACTTCTCGATGCCACCACGCCAGTGCGTGGTTAGTGAACTGCGCTGTTGCTAAGGCGACTTTACGGGGATCGTCGTAGTTATAGTACTCGAAGAGTAGCTTTATTCTTCTCTCCCAGTCTAAGTATTCCTTGGGATCAACCTTTCCCGAGAAGGGAGACGGTTCATCTTTACTTCGGGGTGGTGGCATGGGCTCTTCGTAGTACGGATGTCGACCCATTCCTTGGTGGGCCGTCTCTGGTCGGTCGTGTGGGTATGGGGCTGCTGGGGGCGGCGTGGGACCAGGTGTATTTTCCGGCTGATCCAAACGCTCGAGACGCGTCGCTATGGTCGACATCTGGGTCGTCAAAGCTTGCAGAAGCTGCAGCATTGCTTGACTGTTCTGTCCCGATGTGGACTCGTCACTTCCTGACATATTTTCTTTTCCAAGAAAAGAATTTTTATTAAAAAATGGAAAGTTTCCCGAAAAAAGAAACTTGCAAGAATGGAAACTTTCCTTAAATGAAACAAATTAAAGAAAAGGAAATTGTCCTAAAAATAAATATGGCCTAAAACTAAAAAGGAAACTAACTAAATGGGAAAATATCCTAAAAATTTATTTCCTAATTAATTAAAAGGAAACTAACTAAATGGGAAATATCCTAAAATTAATTGCCTAATTAAATAAAAGTAAACTACCCTAAGTAAAAAGGAAAAATCTAATTATGTCTATTTCCTAAAAGGAAAACTATCCTAAACTAAAAAATAAATCTATTAGTGCCTAAAATTTTTAGGAAAACTACATAAGATATTTTTAGGAAACTTTCTAAACTAATTCCTAGCCTAGAAAATTATGGAAACATCCTATACATAAATGCTATGGGAAAATTTCCTAAAACTAAGGACTAAGAATCTAGACACTATTGGTGGTAACCTAGAGCAGTCGCCTGACCTAAGAAGCTCTTGGCGGCTCAGAACTGACGAGGGGCAGGGTTCGGGATGCTAGGCGCGGTACGAGGCACTAGGGGAGACGCTAAAGCGCAGTGCTACCAGGTGCTAAGCGAAGGGGGAACCTAGCTAGCTAAATGCGAAGGAACCTAGCTACACGGGGTGGAAAATCGTGACGCGGGAGAGTTCCAAGGCTACTCGGGACGAGTCCTAAGCGCGGGCCTAAGCTAGCGGTTGAAACCTAGACTCCGACTGCTAAGTAACCTAGAGCTAAGCACGGGACAACACGGGACCAACTAGGAACGGGAGGATAGGGACTATAACTTAAACAGGAACAGAAAAACCAACTAAGACCTCAATCAGTCAAATCCTATGTCACACAAGCTATCAAACAAACAACCCTAGCTTTCGCAAGCGTGCAGTCCAAGTAACTTTGGGCACACAATTTAACAATATGAATGAGTGCTCTAGGTGAGTTTCTAAATCCCTAAGTTGTTTTTAAACAACCTAAACACTTCTTTTTTTTGTCTTTTTTTTTTAAAATAAAAATTGAACAACAAACAAGCAAACAAATTTCTTCTACTTTTACTTTTTTTTTAAATATGAAAAAAGGATTGATAGAACCTGATTTTTTTTGTAATTTTTTTTGGGTGTGTTTATGGTATGTGACTTGATTGCTCCTCCTTCTTACCGAGAACCTCAGGGGAAAGAGAAAGGAACACAATTAAAAGCCAAAAACTATTGCAACAAAAACAAAGGAAATGGCCAAATAACAAGGATAAAATCAACCTGATGAGCAGGAGCTTTAAACTCTAATACCTGATGATGCAAGAACCTTGGGTGGGCTGTCTTTCACAGAAAAGCCCAGGTTGCTGGACAGAAATGATGGAAGTGAAGGGTGGATCGAAAGGACCACACAAGCTGTGAAAGGGGCTTGTGATACTCAAAGAACTTCAACCAGAATTGGTTGAAGAACAAGGCTACTCCAAGGGTGCTTGGCGGCGCCTGTTTAGGTCTTGACAAAGACTTAGGTTTTGTTTTTGTTCTAAAAATGCTTGTTGTCTTTTAATGAGTAGACAAAAGGCTTATATAATTCTTTATTACAACTTAGGCTAAACAACATGATGTTTAGTCTCTCAAGGAATTAAAACAACAAATAGTTTACTTATGACAATTAAAATAGTCTTTGGGCCCAAATTGTCAGCAAGACTCAAAAGCCCAAATAAAATACTTAGTCTAGAAATACAATTAAAAAATAGAAAACCCAATAACACTTAGGCCAAAAATCGATGAGGACTTATGAATGAAATGGAAGTATGAACAAGTCTTCACCATCTTGCGCACTAAGAGTATTGCCTCACTAAAACCTTCTTCGAAAAACCCAGTGGGACAAAACCGAATATAGGAAAAAGAGTACATTTCCTTAGAGCTTATGCTTCTTGGTTTTCCAAGTCACAAGGTTTCCTCCTAAGACTTTTGTGTCTCTACCGGATGGTAATGGTAAAGACACCGGAGGAAGAAGAATCTTCGATAAGAAACCTACATGGTTCTTTGTCCGGTCGGAATGGGTCAAATGGTCCTGGCACGGTCATGGTCGGCACGGTCGGTCCTCCGCTGGTCCTGGTCGGCACGGATGTTCCTCCGCTGGTCCTGGTCGGCACGGACGGTCCGGGGCTTGTCCGGGTCGGTCTGGTCGACTTGAGGTCCTGTCCGGTTTCAGTCTCCAATAGCATGCTGAGCTTGTCTCCTAGAGCTTTCCTCTTGGATCGTGTGAGAGGTTCTGGTGCAGTGGCTGGTTCGATGTCCTCATCATGATGCAAAGTGTTAAATGATCCAGTTATAAAGCAGTTTATACCGCTAATTGTGCTAAACGATCCGACCATCGAATGATGGGCTGACCCGAGAAATCGATGGAACCAAGCGATGGTCAGATTCAAGCGCCAGGTAATAGGACCACCAAGCTAAACATAACCCGACTGTCCGTGGGAAATAAAAAGTGGCCGAGAGAAGTATTTTCTGCCGTAAGAGAAGAACCAATCTGATCTGGATTTCACCTAGGACTGATAAGTAAGGGGAGGCGCCACTGTGAAATCTTTTAAAGAATGAAGTTCTCCCTGATTATTTAAATGGGACAGGTGCCTTTCTTTTACGAAAACAGATCAGGGACAGGTGGCCTCTTCCTAAGTTACTAAGTCAAGGACAGGTGGCTGAGGTTTAAGGTGATGATTAAGCATTAGTGGACAGGTGTTTAAGCTAAATCATGCATAATATTACCTATAAACAATCTCATCATTCTCCTTGAGGAGAGTTTAAGGTGATGATTAAGCATTAGTGGACAGGTTTAAGGTGATGATAAACCTAAATCATTAGTGGCTGAGGTTTAAGGTGATGATTAAGCATTAGTGGACAGGTGTTTAAGCTAAATCATGCATAATATTACCACTTTTCACTTTCTTATAGAGCTTATGCTTCTTGGTTTTCCAAGTCACAACGTTTCCTCCTAAGACTTTTTGTGTCTCTACCGGATGGTAATGGTAAAGACACCGGAGGAAGAAGAATCTTCGATAAGAAACCTACATGGTTCTTTGTCCGGTCGGAATGGGTCAAATGGTCCTGGCACGGTCATGGTCGGCACGGTCGGTCCTCCGCTGGTCCTGGTCGGCACGGATGGTCCTCCGCTGGTCCTGGTCGGCACGGACGGTCCGGGGCTTGTCCGGGTCGGTCTGGTCGACTTGAGGTCCTGTCCGGTTTCAGTCTCCAATAGCATGCTGAGCTTGTCTCCTAGAGCTTTCCTCTTGGATCGTGTGAGAGGTTCTGGTGCAGTGGCTGGTTCGATGTCCTCATCATGATGCAAAGTGTTAAATGATCCAGTTATAAAGCAGTTTATACCGCTCATTGTGCTAAACGATCCGACCATCGAATGATGGGCTGACCCGAGAAATCGATGGAACCAAGCGATGGTCAGATTCAAGCGCCAGGTAATAGGACCACCGAGCTAAACATAACCCGACTGTCCGTGGGAAATAAAAAGTGGCCGAGAGAAGTATTTTCTGCCGTAAGAGAAGAACCAATCTGATCTGGATTTCACCTAGGACTGATAAGTAAGGGGAGGCGCCACTGTGAAATCTTTTAAAGAATGAAGTTCTCCCTGATTATTTAAATGGGACAGGTGCCTTTCTTTTACGAAAACAGATCAGGGACAGGTGGCCTCTTCCTAAGTTACTAAGTCAAGGACAGGTGGCTGAGGTTTAAGGTGATGATTAAGCATTAGTGGACAGGTGTTTAAGCTAAATCATGCATAATATTACCTATAAATACCCCTTAAATCATTCTGTTTAGTTTAGAAAAAGAGAAAGAAAAACCAGAGAACTTCATTGCAAAACCGGGAGAAAGAGAGAGAGAGAGAGAGAGAGAGAGAGAATTACCTAGTGGCCGTGAGCTAAGCATAAGGAGAAGAAGGAAACCGCTAAGAAGAATCTGTGTGCTAGGGCCGATCTTAAATCTGTGAGTTGGTTTATTTTAAGCAAAAACGTGGTCGAATTTGGTTAGGCTAGGAAGTGATTTTAAAAAGGTTCATGTCCATGAATATATGCTTGCTTGATTCTTGTGGGTACCATGTGGTTTAGTTAAGTGTGTTTCACAGTTTCATGTTAGTATTATGATAAGCATGCCTGCGAGGTTCTTATGGTTGGTTAAGTATTGATGTTTAATTATGATACTTGATTGTTTAAGTTGCGGTTAGTGGTTATACATGTTGCTAGTTGTGGTCATGCATGTTGGTTGCGGGGTAAAGGTCTGGTTAACATGCGGGTTAGCATGTGGTATTTGGGGTGACTTAGCTATTCCATTAGCATGCGAGGGATGACTTGCCATCATCCTGCGGGCGACTTGCTGGGAATATGTTTATCTTCATGATGTCCTTATAGCCATGGTGGCTAAGGATTCACCGGAACGGGAAGGAAGTGAGCTAATTCACATGCGCGCATGTGTAGATTAAGGGCTGCACCTCGGGTTTGAGCATACCGACAAGTATTACATTTTCAGTGTGATTGTACATGTTTGATATTCGGATATGTAGATTTATGAATTCTTATTATGTGCGGTTTGAAATTTGGGATTGGGTAGTTAGTCTTATTTACCAGCTCACTCAGTATAATATGCTGAACAAACTCGTTCTTGCAGATATGAGCAACCTTGTGGGAGGAAGGCGTGACCAGCCAGTGTAGATTATTCGTCCCATTTGTATTAAGTATACTTTCGGTTTATCTAATTACACTTCTATAACTTTGTATGGTTTTTGTTTTGGGTTAAGTATCTTGTATAGCGGCCTATTAATTTTGTAAATGTTTGTTGGATGGTAATGTTATAAATGATGTTTTGGTGTAAAGTATAAGTAATCTACATGTTAAGAATTTAAAACAGTTTTTAAATTTAAGCATGTTTAAGCCCCGTCCGGGCAAGTTAACGATGATTTGAATTCTTGGTTTGAAAACCTCTAACTGAAGGAGTTAAAATTTGGAGGTACGGATCTTGGTTGTTCGGACTTTTAAAGTATGTTTAAAAGAACAGATGGTCGAGATTTGGACCTATCGTAACATCTTCGGTCTAGGAAAAACAGGGGTGTTACAAGGTGGTATCAGAGCATGTTTTCGATGCATATGGGACTTAACAGTTTTTAGAAAAGTTTTTTTTTAAAAAGGGGGCGTAGGAAACTTGTTGTCCGTATTTACTAACGAGTTTGTAACCGTGTTCTGTTTTGCAGATGCCTCCGAGAAGGGGTACGAGGGATACTGGCCTTTCGCGTCTGAGTCTTGGACGAGATTCGTCGCCTGAAGACGGAACATCCCGAGGAATTTTTGATGGTGCGCTAGGTATGAGTCAGTAGGATAAACATCAGGTCACGACAAGTTTGATGTACAGTATGCTCAGGGACAGGAGCCAAATTCTCTTGAGTTAATGGAGAGTGATGCTGAGTCCAGCAATTGGGAAAGAGTTAACTGTCCAAATCTATTTTAAAGAATTTGTGAACGGCTCATAGAGAGACTGGATCGACCAAGTCCGTTAGCCCCAGCTATTCCGAGTTTTCTTGAGATTGTAACTGCAATGGGCAATTTGGGAACAGAGACGTACAACGCTATACGGATCCGTTCAAGGCAGATTCATGGCTAAGACTTTTGGAAAGCAACTTTAGTAATACAAGATGCCCAGAAGCATTCAAGCAAGATGTGGATGTGTACTATCTAGATCATAATATGGCAAACTGGTGGGAGACGCTAGAGAGGCGACTCAGGTATTGTCACACACCTGAGTATGCTTGGGCTAAGTTCAGGGTAGAATTCTTAAAGAAGTATTTCCCGGTAGAGGCCCGACACCGTCTGGAAACGCAATACATGCAACTGACCAAGGAGACCGCAGCGTACGAGATTACGAGGCCAAGTTCACTCGATTGCGTCGTTATGCCCGTTATGGAGCACATGACAAGATGGCCACATCAAGGAAGTTCCTTCACGGTCTGCGTCCAGATCTGTTCTGTAGGCTAACAACGATTCCTTACGCAGACTTATCTACCTTGGTAGAGACGGCTGTCAATGTAGAAGAAGCCTTGATTGGAGAACGAAAATATCTTGAGAGTATTTATTGGAAAGAAGTACAAATGATGAAATAAGAAAGCCTTGGCTTGTATAAATGTGTGAGTTACTTAGGCCAATGAGGAGTATCTAAGGCTTGTTTGTGTTCTAGTATTATGTTATCATTGTAGCCATTCATGTATAAGGAAATGCTTGTATCCAAACAAGCCTAGACTAGATTAGTAAAAAAATCTATCACCCTTCTCATTTGTAACGTAAAAACTATTATTCTCATTCTCTTAATAAAATCATTTTTTTCTCTAAATCTCTCATTCTCTCATTCTCTCATTCTACATATCTCTTAATCTCATAATCTTTCATGGTATCAGAGCCAGGTTACATCAAATCTGGGTAAAATTCATCATTCATTCATTGAATCAAGAAGAAAACATCTTCTTCACAATCCCCTTTCAGTTCTATTTCGACTGTCGACTTTGATTGAAATATCCGGCCAAACCACGGCAGTTTTTTTAAATCTGCTTTTTCTGGATTGTTCTTCTGCGAGTTCTGAAGCCACACCAATTGGAATTGCATCATTTGACCAAGGGAATCAAAAGTTACGAATTTTCTTGCATCACACCTCCGCGAGTGCCTCCGCCGCGAACCTCCATGTTTCCCATGTCATTCCGTCGTAGAATCTTCATCAAATCGCGTTTTTCCAAATCATGAACTCAAGAACTTTGAGCCTAGTATCTTTTTTAATAAATAAGAACTCAATTCCCTTTTGTTTGAATGAAGTTATTGAAATTTTTCTCAGAGACATCAAACATCGTCCCGCACAAGAATCTGGTGATAAAATTCTAATATTTTCTCAATTTTCTTTACTTATTTGAATCTTGAAAGTTAAATAAGTGTATTTTGAGGGTCTCCACGAAACTTGGTTTCAATCTGATAGGTTTAAGTCTTCAAGATTGATTTTCTTGATTTCCTTGTTAATCTTTAAAATTTTAAAAAGGAGGGAATCTTGAATTTTTAGAATTGGTCTATTAATAAATTCAAAATTTAGGCTTGTCGATCTTTATGAATTGGTTAAGGACTGTTAGAAGTATATATTGTTGGTTGGAGTTTGCTAAAATCTGTTGCAGGAGGAGTTGAAGTTGGTTACAAGTTGGTTGAAGTCAGGTACAAGTTGGTTGTTACACGCGTTAACTGCCTTGGTGGTATATTGGTCACGCGGTCACGGCTTCAGTCTGCCTGTGCCACGCCCTTGTCACAGCCGTGGGTTCACGCGTCCCTTGTCACGATTCACACTTCCGTGAGCGTCAGATCAGAACGGTCTTCATCCTCCACAGCCGTTGGAATTTGCTTGGACTGCAAGTATCTTGGTGAGCTTTGTCAAGCGCCTGATCATCCCATGCACAGCCGTTCCACTTATGCCCGTGTTTGAGTCCAGCGTCTCGTAGCAGCGTCTTGTGTCCAGTGTTCGTGTTCGAATTCGAGTCCTGTCCAGCGTCCTTTCCATGACACGCGAACACAACACCGTTCGTCACGACCGTGATAATCGTGTCCTTCGTTCTGACTGGCTGTTCCGAGCCGTTCAGCCACTCTCTCCCGACCAAGAAACTCTTATCCTGACATTCTAGTTCCGAGACCGTGCCACGCACCACGTACCCCGTACAATCAGCGCACGCATCCATCTAAATTGTGTCACGACCAGCCGGTTTCTCCCACCGTATGTACGTGCCCAACCAGTGTACTAGACACATCCCAACCAACTGCCAAGTCTTTCGACAAGCCTTCTCAGTCTCTAAATCATGGATATTCAAGCTACATTCAGAGCTCCAGTCATTCTCCATGGAGCAAATTACCTCTTGTGGTCTAGGACCATGAAAAACACATTGGGTAGTAAAGGCCTTTAGAATCACATTTCTACAAATGGCTTTGAAGAAAATGAAGTGGTTGAAGTTAGTGAGGCTGTGACTGCTCAAGCCAGATGGTACCAAGAAGACCAGTTGGTACTCTCTATACTTCAAAATTCTCTTTCTGTTGATCTCTTAGAGGCTTATTCATTTTGTGAAAATGCTAAGGAACTTTGGGACACTTTACAAAAGGTGTATGGAAACACCACTAATCTTCTAAGAATATTTGAAGTGAAAAAGTCTTTTAATGAAATAAGGCAGGAGGATGCAGAATTCACAAAGCACTATGGCTCATTCAGAATATTGTGGGCTGAGCTAGAGATGCTAAGGTCAGCCACCATTGACCCAATTGTTCTCCTTGAAAGGAAAAAACAAGATAAGGTGTTTGGGTTACTACTAACTCTTAATACTACTTACTCAGATCTTATTAAGCATATTCTCAGGTCTGATAAGCTTCCTAGCTTGGAAGATTTTTGTGCTCAAATCCAAAAGGAGCAAGGATCTCATGGATTATTTGGCAACAAGACTGAATTAGTGGCTGCACACAAGAGCTTCTCCAAATCAGCAACAACAAATTAATCTAGGAAGAGGAGACAAACATGTGACCATTGCAAGAGGAGTGTCCATACAAATAAGGAGTGTTGGGTACTCCATCCTGAGCTGAAGCAAAGCTGGGCTTCTCGGCCATAACAACTGACAGCCAGCCATACACAATTGCAAGCTCACGGCCTGGTGACAGCTCCTTCAAAGGCGTGTATCAGCTCAGTTCTTCACTCAGCCTCAACTAGTGCCATGTGTCCAGCATCTGAATTTATGACAAAATCGGACTTAGAAGCTCTTATCAAAGCAATAAAGGATGGTAATGTTTTGGGTAAAACTTTCCATGCTTCTTTTCGAACTTCTTTTATTCCTAATATCTCTAAATCATTGGTGGTTGATTCTGGTGCTTCTCATCATATGATTAGTGATCATCATTTGTATTTCTTATTTCATCATTTGTACTTCTTTCCAATAAATACTCTCAAGATATTTTCGTTCTCCAATCAAGGCTTCTTCTACATTGACAACCGTCTCTACCAAGGTAGATAAGTCTGCGTAAGGAATCGTTGTTAGCCTACAGAACAGATCTGGTCGCAGACCGTGAAGGAACTTCCTTGATGTGGCCATCTTGTCATGTGCTCCATAACGGGCATAACGACGCAATCGAGTGAACTTGGCCTCGTAATCTCGTACGCTGCGGTCTCCTTGGTCAGTTGCATGTATTGCGTTTCCAGACGGTGTCGGGCCTCTACCGGGAAATACTTCTTTAAGAATTCTACCCTGAACTTAGCCCAAGCATCTCAGGTGTGTGACAATACCTGAGTCGCCTCTCTAGCGTCTCCCACCAGTTTGCCATATTATGATCTAGATAGTACACATCCACATCCTGCTTGAATGCTTCTGGGCACCTTGTATCACTAAAGTTGCTTTCCAAAAGTCTTAGCCATAAATCTGCCTTGAACGGATCCGTATAGCGTTGTACGTCTCTGTTCCCAAATTGCCCATTGCAGTTACAATCTCAAGAAAACTCGGAATAGCTGGGGCTAACGGACTTGGTCGATCCAGTCTCTCTATGAGCCGTTCACAAATTCTTTAAAATGTATTTGGACAGTTAACTCTTTCCCAATTGCTGGACTCAGCATCACTCTCCATTAACTCAAGAGAATTTGGCTCCTGTCCCTGAGCATACTGTACATCAAACTTGTCGTGACCTGATGTTTATCCTACTGACTCATACCTAGCGCACCATCAAAAATTCCTCGGGATGATCCGTCTTCAGGCGACGAATCTCGTCCCAGACTCAGACGCGAAAGGCCAGTATCCCTCGTAACCCTTCTCGGAGGCATCTGCAAAACAGAACATGGTTACAAACTCGTTAGTAAATACGGACAACCAGTTTCCTACGCCCCCTTTTTAAAAAAACTTTTCTAAAAACTGTTAAGTCCCATATGCATCGAAAACATGCTCTGATACCACCTTGTAACACCCCTGTTTTTCCTAGACCGAAGATGTTACGATAGGTCCAAATCTCGACCATCTGTTCTTTTAAACATACTTTAAAAGTCCGAACAACCAAGATCCGTACCTCCAAATTTTAACTCCTTCAGTTAGAGGTTTTCAAACCAAGAATTCAAATCATCGTTAACTTGCCCGGACGGGGCTTAAACATGCTTAAATTTAAAAACTGTTTTAAATTCTTAACATGTAGATTACTTATACTTTACACCAAAACATCATTTATAACATTACCATCCAACAAACATTTACAAAATTCATAGGCCGCTATACAAGATACTTAACCCAAAACCAAAACCATACAAAGTTATAGAAGTGTAATTAGATAAACCGAAAGCATACTTAATACAAATGGGACGAATAATCTACACTGGCTGGTCACGCCTTCCTCCCACAAGGTTGCTCATATCTGCAAGAACGAGTTTGTTCAGCATATTATACTGAGTGAGCTGGTACATAAGACTAACTACCCAATCCCAAATTTCAAACCGCACATAATAAGAATTCATAAATCTACATATCTGAATATCAAACATGTACAATCACACTGAAAATGTAATACTTGTCGGTATGCTCAAACCCGAGGTGCAGCCCTTAATCTACACATGCGCGCATGTGAATTAGCTCACTTCCTTCCCGTTCCGGTGAATCCTTAGCCACCATGGCTATAAGGACATCATGAAGACAAACATATTCCCAGCAAGTCGCCCGCAGGATGATGGCAAGTCATCCCTCGCATGCTAATGGAATAGCTAAGTCACTCCAAATACCACATGCTAACCCGCATGTTAACCAGACCTTTACCCCGCAACCAACATGCATGACCACAACTAGCAACATGTATAACCACTAACCGCAACTTAAACAATCAAGTATCATAATTAAACATCAATACTTAACCAACCATAAGAACCTCGCAGGCATGCTTATCATAATACTAACATGAAACTGTGAAACGCACTTAACTAAACCACATGGTACCCACAAGAATCAAGCAAGCATATATTCATGGACATGAACCTTTTTAAAATCACTTCCTAGCCTAACCAAATTCGACCACGTTTTTGCTTAAAATAAACCAACTCACAGATTTAAGATCGGCCCTAGCACACAGATTCTTCTTAGCGGTTTGGAACTTTGAAGAAACTTTTACTATAGTAAAGGTAGATATCCCCATTAGAACATCTGGAACCCAAACCTTGAAAGCTGTGAGTAAGATCCTAGACGTTCCCGTTGAAATCGGTAAAACCGAGCTTCCGGCCGGTCTGTTGGTAACAACTTTAGATCAGCATGAAGTGATCCTCGGAATGGATTGGCTGACATGTTATCAAGCTCAGATGGATTGTGGGAAAGGCCGAATTCAGCTTAGACATGAAGATAGTTTCTATCGGCCTTAAGAGCGGAACATGAACTACAAAGTGCTAAGCATTACTTAGTAACTATTACAATATGCAGCGACAGATCTACGGGAGAGCCAGAATTATCCGAGATTCCGGTGGTCCAAGAATTTGAAGATGTGTTTAAAAAATTAGAAGGAGTACCACGTCCAAGGTCTAATCCGTTCACCATTACTTTAGAACCCAGACCCACCCCGATTGCTAAAGCACCATACCGAATGGAACCGACGGAAATGGCAGAGCTAAAGAAGTAATTAGAAGACTTAATTTAGAAGGGTTTTATCAGACCAGGTTTATCATCATGGGGAATGCCGGTATAGTTTGTTAAAAAGAAGGACGGGAGTATGAAGTTATGCATTGATTACCTGAGAATCAATAACATAACCATTGAGGATAAGTACCCACTCCCAAGAATCGATGAGCTTCTTGATCAGCTTCAAGGAGCCAAGATATTTTCTAAGATCGACTTAACCTCAAATTATCACCAAATATCTATTAAGGAAGAAGACATTCCAAAGACCTCATTCTGCACCAGATATTGGCAATATGAGTTTGTAGTGATGCCTTTCGGACTTACGAATGCTCCAACTGCTTTTATGAGATTAATGAATGAGGTGTTTTGAGAATATCTTTATCATCTTCATCGATGACATACTCATCTACTCGAAGAATACGAAAGAACATGAAAAGTATTTTTGGCTAGTAGTAACCAGACTTCAGGAACACAAATTATTTGCTAAGTTTAGCAAATGCAAGTTTTGGAGAAAGTAATAGGATTCCTAGGCCATAGAGTATCCGAGCATGGAATGTCCGCAGATCTGGAAAAGATTGCGGTAATTAAGGATTGGCCACAACCGATTAATGCCACGGAGGTCCGAATTTTCTTAGGATTGGCCGGTTATTATAGGAAATTTGTTAAGAACTTTGCCTATAAGGCCAAACCGCTGACCCGACTGACTGGCAAAGGTCTTCAATTCTAGTGGACCGGTGATACCGGTAAGGCATTCGAGCAATGTGGTGGCCGATGCATTAAGTAGTTGCCAAGTTACTAAGAATGCTGTGAAAGACGAGCCAACCTCTTGGAGTTAGGCCGTGAACCAAGCCAGCTTGATTAACCGTATCAAAGACGTCCTTTTTCGCACGCCCATGGGCTGGGTCGATGTGGGAGAAAGAAGAATGTTTGGAAAAAATATTGTGGACGATACCACAGAGAAGATTAGAACGGTCAGACAAGACATGAAAAAAACCAAAGACCACCAGAAGAAGTACATGAATCAGCATTGACGAGAATTAGGCTTTGTAGTAGGGGATTGGGTATACTTGAAGGTTGAAGCCCAAAAAGGGAAGGGTCGTTTCGGAAAGGTCAGCAAATTTACCACACAGTTCATTAGAGCGTACAAGATTATTCAAAGAGTTGGAGAGTTAGCCTATCAGTTAGAGCTACCATCAGACATGTCATTACACTCGGTTTTCCACGTCTCAATGCTCCGAAAGTGTATTAGGGATCTGGCAAAGGTGGAACCGCAAAGGATCAAGGATTTACGGTCTAATCTCACATATCCAGAAGGTTTTATCCAAATAGGAGAAAGGTATCAAGAAATAGAAAAACCGAGAAATTTCTCAATTACAAGTCTTTTGGGGAAAACAAAATAGGATTGTTATCGCTTGGGAGGACGAAGATCGATTCCGAAAAGAATATCCCGAGCTTTTCACTGAAGATATGACAGATGGAGCTTGAGAATTTGGGGACAAATTCTTATAAGGAGGGGAGAATGTAATGACCCGTACCTTAGATCAATAAAAACAACCCGACAATAAAGTCGCAAGCCGATATTGATTCGGGACAGTCCATACCAAGTACGGCAATACGGAGTGCCGATAAGAACATGTTTGCCAATCAGTCCATGTGCACGGGAAACAGTTCTGATATAAATTGTTAAACAATTCAATTATTGAGCAGCTTATACCGCTCATTGTGCTGAACGATCCGAGCATCAAATGATGGACTGACCCGAGAAATTGATGAAACCAAGCGAAGGTCAGATCCGAGCGCAAGGTAATAGGATCACCGAGCTAAATATAACCCGACGGTCCGTTGGAAATAAAAAGTGGCCAAGAGAAGTATTTTCTGCCGTAAGAGAATAACCAGTATGATATGGATTTCGCCTAAGACTGATGGGTTAGGGGAGGTGTCAATGTGAAGTCTTTTAAAGCATGAAGTTCTCCCTGATTCTTTAAATGGGACAGGTGCCTTTCTTTTACAAAAACAGATCATGGAAAAGTGGCTTCTTCCTAAGTTAACAGATCAGAGAACATGTTCTCTTCCAAAGTTACCATGTCAAGAACATGTGTCCTTCTCCTATGCTAAACAAATCAAGGACAGGTGGCTGCGGTTTAAGGTGATGATTAAGCATTAGTGGACAAGTGTTTAAAATCATGCATAAATTTAGCTATAAATACCCTTAAACCATTTTATTTAGTTTAGAAAAAGAGAAAGAAAACCAGAGAACTAAGAGCAAAACCGTGAGAAAGAAAGAAAGAGAGAGATTGAGAATTATCTGGTGGCTGTGAGCTAAGCATAAGAAAAAAAGAGAGATAGAGAATTACCTGTGTCGTAGGGCCGATCTTAAATCTGTGAGTTGGTTTATTTAAAGCAAGAACGTGGTCAAGTTCGGTTAGGCTAGGAAGTGATTTTAAAACGGTGCATGTCCATGAATATATGCTTGCTTGATTCTTGTGGTTAACATGCGGTTTAGTTAAGTGTTTTTTTCGGTTTCATATTAGTATTATGATAAGCATGCCTGCGGACGTGCTTATGGTTGGTTAAGTGTTACGGTTTAATAATGATACTTGATTGTTTAAGTTGCGGTTATTGGTTATACATGTTGCTAGTTGTGGTCATGCATGTTGGTTGCGGGTTAAAGGTCTGGTTAACATACGGGTTAGCATGTGGTGTTTGGGGTGACTTAGCAATTCCACTAGCAAGTGTGGGATGACTTGCCATCATCCTGTGGGCGACTTTCTGGGCAAATGTTCTTCTTCGGGAAGTCCTTATAGCTATGGTGGCTAAGGATTCATTGGAACGGGAAGGAAGTGAGCTAAGTCACATGCTCGCATGGGTAGATTAAGGGCTGCACCTCGGGTTTGAGCATACAGACAGGTATTGCATTTTATGTGTGATTGTACATGTTGATTTATGAATGCTTGTTGTTTGGGGTTTGAAATTTTGGATTGGGTAGTTAGTCTTATTTACCAGCTCACTCAGCATTATGCGCTGAACGAACTCGTTCTTGCAGATAGGAGCAAGACTGTGGGAGGAAGGCATGACCAGCTAGTATAGATTTGTCGTCCCTTTTGTATTAAGTATGCTTTTTGGTTTATCTAATTACACTTCTATAACTTTGTATGGTTTTGATTTTGGGTAAAGTATCTTGTATAACGGCCCATGGATTTTATAAACAGTTTTGGATGGTAATGTTATAAATGATGTTTTGGTGTAAAGTATAAGTAATCTACATGTTAAGAATTTAAAATAGTTTTTAAGTTTAAGCATGTTTAAGTCCCAGCCGGGCACGTTAACGATTATTTCAATTATTGGTTTGAGAACCTCGAACTGAAGGAGTTAAACTATAGAGGTAAGAATCTTGGTTGTTCGGACTTTCGAAGAATATTCGGAAGAATGGATAGTCGAGATTTCGGACCTACCGTAACACCTTCGGTCTAGGAAGAACGGGGGTGTTACAGGGGGGCACTAGGTGCGGTACGAGGCACGAGATGGTGCCGTGCTAAGCGAGGGATGCAGGCACGTAAGGCGCTAGTCCTAACGGGGCGTGGGCGTGGGCTGTGCTGGGTCGTGGGCGTGGTACGGCGAGGTTAGTCCTAGGGTTCGCAGGGCGGGAGCACGCGGAGTGCTAGGGGAAGACTCACAAGAATGTCACGGACGAGGGCGCTTAGCGCGGGACCGAGGGCGCTAGGGGCGGGACCGAGGAACCTAGACCTAGCAGAGGAACAAGGCAATGAGACCTAAGAGAGTACAAGACCTAGACCTCAGCTAAGACCAAGAAGGATTGATTCACACAAAACAACAGATGGAATAACCTAACCTTATCACAAGAATGTATACCAAGCTAGCTTGGGTCACCCTATTTCAATAATGAAAACAAGTGTTCTAGGTGAGATTTCTAGACCCCTAGTTTGTATTAATAAACCTAATGCAACCTTTCTCTTTCTTTTTTGTATCTTTTTAAAAAAAATAACAAGCAACCTAATTATCTAAGATTTTTTTTGTTAATGAAAAAGAAAATAGAGACAAGGATTGATAGAATCTGGATATATATTTTTTGTTGTAGAAGACTTGATTCCTTCACCTTTAACCGACAACTTCAGGGAAAGGAGAGAAAGAAAACAAAATGAGAAGATAAACAAGTTCAATAAAATAAATCGCCAAATAACAAAAGGATAGATTCAACCTGATGTTCAAGAGCTTTAAGCTCTGATACCAGATGATGTAAGATCGTTGGTGGGTTGTCCTTTCACCAAGAAAGCTCAGGTTGTTAGACAAAAAAGATGGAAACGAAAGGTGGATCGAAGGGACCACACAAGCTGTGAAAGGGCTTGTGATACTCCATGAAATCCAACCTCAAAGACTGAAGAACACGTCAATGCTCACCAAGGAAGAATGATGGCGGCGCCAATAAGTCTAGATAAAATCTTAGGGTTTTTGGTTTAATTTCTTAATTGATTGTTTTTTTTTAATGAATGGTTCAAAAGCTTATATAATGCTTTTTAAAAACTTAGGCTAAACAACATGATGTTTAGCCCATTTAAGAAATAAAACAACAAGATGTCCACTTATTGGTGACGATTTTTAAATGACTATGAGCTTATGTAATTAACACAATTCATAAGCCCAAATAACAAACTTAGTCTATAAAAATAAATAAGAAAGACAGAAATCCCAAATAACTAATTAGGCGAATTTGTTAGAGACTTGTGAATGGTTTAGAATCGTGAATAAGTCTTCACCATCATGCACACTAAGAGTATTGCCTCGTAAAACCTTCTTCGAAAAACCCAATGAGATAAACTGAAGATAAGAAAAAGAGTACAATTTCCTAGAACAACTTTTGGTGTCCTTACCGGATGGTATTGGTAAAAAAACCGGAGGAAGAAGAGTATTCGAGAAGGAACCTCCATTGTTCCTTGTCTTGCTTAAAGGGGTCGGGATCGACCATGCATAGACCGGGGTCGGTGGGTCCGGGATCTAGCGTGGTCGGTCTGAGTTCCTGATGGGCTTCATTCTCCAGTAGCATGCTGAGCTTGTCTCCCAAAGCCTTTCTCTTAGATCGAGTTAGAGGTCTTGGTGGGATGACCATCGCAGTAGCTGGGACGATGTCCTCATCACGGCGTCAAACTAGGGCTAACCCTTTTTACCTTGCCTTTCTGTATAAATATCAACGTTGTACCTTATAAAAAGAGAGAAGAGAGATAGATCTCGAAAGGGAAGACTTCGATACAAAAGAAAACTCCACTTAGCTTAGATTTTTATTTTTAGTTTCGCTATAGTAGTTTTTACTATTTTTGTTTAATTTACTACTTGCACTTCTATACTATTCGTCTTTAAATTTACTTGAACTTTATTTTTTTGTACTTTTATTTACTTACACATTAGTTTTAGCTCATGCTTCTCTACTTCATTCTTATATTCAACAAATCATCAAACGATATGATTATGTTGTTTGTAATGATTAGTGAGTAGACTCCCTCAACCATTTGGGTTGGGTAGGTAGGATGTTTTATGGGATAGAAACAATACTTTTTAAAGCTTTTATCCATTGATTCCATCGTGTATAGAGTTGCTTAATGTCGGCTCGGGGTTATGGCCAAAGTTTGAATGATAAGGCACGAGCAATCCATGATTGGTTGGTTGTGTACTTGAACACTCTTAAGACGGGCGAGGTTTAAAACCTGTCTCAACGACATTTAATGATGGGTTACCGCGTTACAGATAGTTAGAATACGATTTTAATGCTTATGGCTGCCTAGTACCAAAGACATTTGTAGATACTAGGTGGTCCTTGAAAGAGTTTTTGTCTCAAAAGTTGATTAACCTATACATGAGCGATTCTTCTACCATAGTTGAGAATAACAAGTTATTAAGTATAAGTTCAACATATCTTCCCATGAAACATCCCAACAATTACCCAATTCTGAATGGTGAATTTAACTAAAAAATAAACAAACATAACCACTATTATTTCGTTTTGATTTAGTTAGATTTAGTTATTTTCTTTTATTGCCTTTAGTTTAGTGACACAAAGTTATCAACCCATAGTCACTTAATAGCCTAAATTAGATATAAACTTGCATTCTAGTTGCTTCAAAGACACCATATTTGGATTGACATCCCAAGTACTACAACAACAAGGGGGTTTGGCATTCCACGGTCGAAAATATCCCCCTACCATGCCGTTTCCAAATCTGGGATTTTCTTTCAACATATTGTTTTCAGTTTTGTTTGAGATTAGAAACTGTTCTTAACAAACTATGTTTTTGAAAGAATATGAGATTAAAAGATTTGTAGAATTAGAGAATGAGAGATTAGAGAGATATAGAGAGAAGAATGATTTTATTAATAATGAGAATAATAGTTTATAAGTTACAAATAAGAAGGAAGATAGATATTTATAATAATCTAATATATGCTTGTTTGGATACAAGGATTGCCTTATATATGAATGGCTACAAGGATAACATAACACTAGAACACAAACAAGCCTTAGACACTCCCTTTTTTACAAAGTAACTCACGCTTTTTATAGGAAAGCTTTAAAGGCTTTCTAATTTCATCATTTGTTCTTCATTCAACACTCCCCCTCAAGCTTAAGACATGGAGAATGTCTAAGCTTGCAACCATGAAGTATTACCTCATTAAAAACCTAAAGAAGGAAAACCCAATTGGGGCAAAACCTTTTCTAGGGAAAAAGAGTATAACACTCCATGTTGGAATCATTGGTGTGGAATGGTCATAAGGCCAAGCCTTGGATAGATGGAGGCGCCATTCTTCAGAGTTGTTGCCTTGGTGAACATATCAGCTAGTTGATCCTCATTCCTTGTATATCAAGTCAAGATGATTCCCTTCCCAATGGCTTCCCTTACTTTGTGACAATCTATTTCTATATGCTTGGTCCTTCATGGAACACAGAGTTAGATGTTATGTGTATAGCAGTCTGATTATCACAATGGATAGTGATAGGTTCCTCATACTTCATGGCAAGATCCTCTAAAATTTGCCTCAACCAAATGCATTCAGTTGTAAGCTTCCTCATTGCTCTATATTCTGATTCTGCACTAGAGCATGATACCACCTTTTGCTTCTTGGTTTCCAAGTCACAAGGTTCCCTCCTATGAAAGTACAATAGCCTGTGTTACTTCTCCTATCCTCCTTATCTCCTGCCCAATCTGCATCACAATAACCAACCACATTTGTGTTTTTTATTACAACCCATCCATATACCTTGTTCATGAGTGCCCTTTAGATATCTCAAAGTTCGGTTTGTCATCTCCCAATGTCTCATCTTTGGACCTTGCATGTGTTGAGATACCTGATTCACAACAAAACATATATCTGGTCTAGTGATTGTTAGATAAACAAGCTTACCAACCACCTTCTTATAGAGCTTAGGATCATGAAAATCAATTTCCTCCTCTAGCTTCCCCTTAGTTCCGATTTTATAATCTTCTTCTAAGGGTGTTTTGGCTGGTTTAGCTTCCATCATACCTGTAGAGGTTAGTAAATCTACAACATATTTCCTTTGAGATAAAAAGAGACCTTCCTTGAACCTACACACTTCAGTTCCTAAGAAGTATTTAAGTTCTCCTAGATCCTTAATATCAAAGACACTCTTCAAGTAATCTTTAGTAGATGCAGTACCAATATTATCACTACCATACATGATTATATCATCTACATAAATAAGAATTACAACAATACCTTCCTTGCTTGTTAGTGTAAAAAAAAATATGTTCTTCTTCAAATATTTTGAACCCTCTATCCATCAGTGATACACTTAGCTTGTGGTACCAAGCTCTTGGAGATTGTATAAGGCCATAGATAGCCTTTCTCAGCCTAAGAATGTTGCCGCTTCCTACCTCATCCTCTAGACCTGGTGGAGTTGACATGTATACCTATTCTTCTAGTTCACCTTGCAAGAATGCATTCTTAACATCCATTTGCCTTAACTCCCACTCAAGATTAGTAGCAAGTGAAAGAACAACATTAACAGAATGAAGCTTAGCTACAGGTGCAAAGGTATCGCTATAATCCTCACTATATGTCTGAGTAAAACTTCTAGCCACCAACCTAGCTTTATATCTATTAATGGTAAAAATCCTCTTAGAACTTACATCCATTTTTCCTTTAGGTAAAGTAGCTGAAGCATAAGTACCATTCCTTTCCATGGCTTGTTTCTCAGCTAGAATAGCTTCCCTCCATTCCTTCTTGGTCATAGTTTCCTCATATCTCTTTGGAATCTGCTCCTTATCAAGACTTGAAATGAAAGCAACATGATTAGTAGGTAAATAAGCAATATTACAAACTCCCTGATCATGATGAACCACAGCATTCCCATTGTAGAACACTGGTGGTTTCCTTTGTCTTGTGCTCCTTCTTAGGACAGTAGGTGGAGCTTCTTGGATAAGATCCTCCTCTTCACCTAAAACTTCAATAATAGTGGGCACTTCTCTTGATTTTTTGGAAGCTGAGACCAAAATTGATCCTTCTCCTGCTGAATCTTGATGGACATGAGTAGATGTCCCTCCCCCCCCCATGTTTAAGAGGAGGAAGGCAGGGAAAACTGAAGAAACCAAGCGGCTGACGAATGGAAGGACAAGTTGGTGTGGAAGGCCGTGGATCGGCTGGTGTGGCCGCGGCTGGCTGTCTGGGACTGGTCACGGCCGGAACCGGCTGAGCATGAGGAGCCGTGGTCGTGGGCTGCTGAGGATGAGGGGATACTATACCAATGCTCCAAGAGCCTCCTCAACTTCTCAGCTTGATTTGATCTTGTTGTTGAGATGTTCTTAAATTGTTCCAAAGTTCTTTTTTCATAGAAACCTTTGGATTCTTGGAATTTAACATCTCTGGATACCAAAACTCTTCTAGTCTATGGGTCATAATATTTGTATCCTTTCTGAGTAGAAGAATACCCAATGAACATAGCTTTGGTACTCTTTGGGTCCAGCTTGTTCATTTGCTCCCTTGGAACTAATACAAAACAAACACAACCAAAAACTCTCAAATGGTCAATATTGGGTCTAGTTTTGTTTCGTACCTCAAATTGAAACAAGTCATCTAGGACTTTTGTAGGAGTCCTATTAATCAAGTAGCATGCAGCTACAAGAGCATCCCCTCCCCCAAAATCTTTTGGGAACTTTCATGTGGAACATCATTGTTCTCACAACTTCCATCAAATGCCTATTCTTCCTTTCAGCCACTCCATTTTGTTGTGGAGTGTAAGGACAGCTGGTTTGGTGTTCAATGTCATGATTGGCCAGATGTTTTTGGAGTCTGGTGCTAGTGTATTCTCCTCCATTATCTGTTCTAAATAATTTAATATTTGCATTGTATTGATTAGTAACATATGCTTGAAAATTTAAAAATGCATCAAATACTCTATCTTTAGAACTAAGTAAAGTAACCCAAGTATATTTAGATTTTTCATCAATAAAGGTCGCAAAATATTTATAGTTTTCTCTTGATGGAAATGGAGATGTCCAAACATCAGAATGCACCAACTCAAAACAATTATAATAAGTATGCATAGATTTTTCAAAAACTGTTTTGCAATGCTTTCCAAGTATACAAGAATCACACATATCCTTTGGCATTATTAAACCAGGAACAATCAGTTCAAGTACTCTAGGATGAGGATGTCCTAATCTAGCATGCCAAAGATCAGAATCAGTACTAAAGGAGCTAGCATGAAAAACCGCTTCTAACCCACTACCACTACCATTAGGACCAAATATAGGTTGACAATTTAAATCAGTAGTAGCTCTTTTAACTGAAAGCAAATTAGAAGTTAAGGAAGGCATGTAAAAGGCTTTAGATTCTTTATCAAACAACTTAAATTTTCCAATGCCTTTAATTGATACTTTAATTCCATTAGCAATGACAACATTACCATCCTTGATTGCTTTGATAAGAGCTTCTTAGTCTGATTTTGTTACAAATTCGAATGCTGGAGACATGGACATAGTTGAGACTGAGTGAAGAACTGAGCTGTTTCACGCCTTTGAAGGAACCGTCACCAGGCCGTGAGCTTGCAATTGTGTATGGCTGGCCGTGGGTTGTTGTGGCCGAGAAGCCCAACTTGTCTTCAGCCCAGGATGGAGTATCCAACACTCCTTCCTTGTATGGTCACTCCTCTTGCAATGGTCACATGTTTGTCTCCTCTTCCTAGATTCATTTGTTGTTGCTGATTTGAAGAATCTCTTGTGTGCAGCCACCAATTTAGCTTTGTTGCCAAATAATCCATGATTTCCTTGCTCCTTTTGGATTTGAGCATAAACATCTTCCAAGCTAGGAAGCTTATCATACCTAAGAATATGCTTAATAAGATCTGATTAATTATTATTAAGAGTTAGTAGTAACCCAAACACCTTATCTTGTTCTTTCCTTTCAAGGAGAACAATTTGGTCAATGGTGGCTGGCCTTAGCATCTCTAGCTCAGCCCACAATGCTCTGAATAAGCGATAGTGCTTTGTGAATTCTGCATCCTCCTGCCTTAATTCATTCAAAGCCTTTTTTCACTTCAAAAGCTCTTAAAAGGTTAGTGGTATTTCCATACACCTTTTGTAAAGTGTCCCAAAGTTCCTTAGCATTTTCACAAAATGAATAAGCCTCTAAGAGATCACTAGCAAGAGAATTTTGAAATATAGAGAGTACCAACTGGTCTTCTTGGTACCATTTGGCTTGAGCAGCCACAGCCTCACTAACTTCAGCCACTTCATTTTCTTCAAGGCCATTTGTAGAAATGTGATTCCAAAGGCCTTTACCACCCAATGTGGTTTTTATGGTCCTAGACCACAAGAGGTAATTTTCTCCATGGAGAATGACTGGAGCTCTAAATGTAGCTTGAATATCCATGAGTTAGAAGGTGGTCGGAATGTGCAGCTGGTCGGGTTGAGTTGGTCGGGACAGGAAGAGGAATGCGTGCCGGGACGAGGAATGGCTGGGACACGGCACAACTATTTGATGTTGGACAGCAAGGCATGGCACAAAACGATTGAACTCTTGGTCGGGATGCTGGACACTTGGTGGGGTCGCTTAGCACTAGACGGTTTGGTCGGGGCGCGAGAACAGCCGGTCGGAACGAGTTCGGGACGACGGACATGATGATCACGTGTTCGTTGATGTGTTCGCGTAAACATACAGGACGCTGCTACTAGGCGCTGAACTCGAACTCGAACACGGACGCTGGACACAGGAAGCTGCTACCAGACACTGGACTCGAACACGGACACAAGTGGAACCGCTGTTCAGTGGATGATCAGGCGCGTGACAAAGACTCACAAAGATGCTTGCAGTCCAAGCAAATTCCAACAACCTGTAACCAACCTCAATAACCTACAACAAAATTTGATCAACTCCTGCAACAAGATTCAACTAACTTCAACCACCTAATAATTGTTCTTATCATTTAACAACAATTAAAAAAAAATAAGTCCAAATTCGAATTTTATTATTAAACCAATCTTAAAAATTCATGTTTTCCTCATTTTTTAACTTTCAAAGTTAACAAGGAAATCAAGAAAATCAATCTTGAACACTTACACCTATCAGATTGAAGCCAAATTTCGTGGAGAGCCTCACAATATACTTATTTAACTTTCCAGATTCAAAGATTTAAAAAAACTGAAAAAGATTAGAATTTTATCACCAGATTCTTGTGAGGGGCGAATTTTTTACGTCTCTGAGAAAAACTTCAAGAACATCATTCAAAAAAAAAGGAATTGAGTTCTGCTTTCTTTAAACAGAAACTAGACTCGAAGGGTATGAGTTCAGGATTTAGAAAAACGAAATTTGATGAATATTCGACGACGGAATGGCCTGGGAAACACGGAGGTTTGCGGCGGAGGCACTCGCGGAGGTCCGATGCAAGAAAATTTGTAACTTTTAATTCCCTTCAACAAATGATTCCAATCGAATTGGAGTGGCTTCAAAACTCGCTGAAGAACAACCCTGAAAAATCAGATTGTCAAAAGCTGCCATCGTTTGGCCGTAATTTGCGATCAAAGTTGATGGACAGGATAGAACTGAATACAGATTATGAAGAAGATGATTTCTTCTTGATTCAAGGATTGAATGATGAATTTTACCCAGATTTGATGCAACCTGACTCAAATACCATGAAAGAATATGAGATTAAGAGATTTATAGAATTAGAGAATGGGAGATTATAGATATTTAGAGAGAATAATGATTTTATTAAGAATGAAAATAATAGTTTCTAAGTTACAAATGAGAAAGAAGATAGATATTTATACTAATCTAGTCTAGGCTTGTTTGGATACATGGATTTCCTTATACATGAATGACTACAAGGATAACATAACACTAGAACACAAACAAGCTTTAGACACTCCCTTTTTTACAAAGTAACTCATGCCTTTTATAGGAAAGCTTTAAAGACTTTATAATTTCATCATTTCTTCTTCATTCCAACAGTTTTCAACTGTATGCAAATACATAGTGAAAGTTCAACAAACCTTCATCCACAAGTTAACAACCCTCACCGACTAGGAAGATCAACTACAAGAGTTCACCAAGTACATGACACTGACCCTCCCATAGCTATGATGGAGAACACTGATCACCCTATCAACAACGCAAACCCTCAAGCGGAACAAGCTTAAGACCCTTGACAACACACGTGATCGGAGCCTATGACAAACCATTCACTCATGGAATCAGAACTGGCATAAGACCACCACCGATTGAAAACAACAACTTCGAGATCAAAGCGAGTCTCATCACCATGGTCCAAAGCAACAACTTTCACAGTTTATCAATATAAGATCTTCTTGACCATCTATATCAGTTTGACATGTTATGTTCCAACGTGAAGATCAACTCAATTTCAGAAAATGCATTCAAATTGCGCCTTATCCCTTTTTTCTTTGGAGATCTTTGGAGACAAGGCACATATCTTCCTGAAGAACCTTCCTCCTAACACCATTACAACATGGACCGACTGCAAGAAGATATTTTTAACCAAGTTTTTCTCAACTACACGTAGTGCAAGGCTGTGCAATGAATTCTCTGGATTCACCTAGCACTCAACTGAAACATTCAGTAAAGCATGGGAACCCTTTAAAAGGTACACAGCTCAATGCCTGCATCATGGTTTCTCGTGTGAATCACTAATTAACACAATCTACAGAGGAGTACAACCTAAAATCAGAATGCTACTTGAAACTGCTTCAACGGAAACTTCTTAGGCCAAGACGAAGACATAGTACTGCAACATTTTGAAAACCTAGCTACAAGTGATGGGAACTATGGAGAAGTCTTTGATTGCACTCCACGTGACAACTCAGACGGGGACTCAACAATAAAAATCAAAATCAAAGCGCTCAATGAAAAACGGGATAGAGCGCTCCAAGCCACAAGACGTCAGGTTAACTTTGTTAGTAACCCGAGTACATCCCTGATTACAACATCAACTTTCAATTACAAGACAGTGAAATTCAACTATATCGGTGGACAAGGATTTAACCAAGGTTACGACTCTGGCTACAACAAAAACTACATAAACAACAAACTCTCTTACCAAGCACCAACGTCGAGAATCCACATGACTAATACTACCCACTACAAAACAAAACACCCAACAAACGAACACCAACACCTTCAATCCCAAAATTCCAAACACAACAGGTTATCAACCCGGTGCGCCAGACTAAAACATCTTTCGACCCAGATACTAATCACCCATCATCTAATACACCAAACCCTAACACATAAGCAACAACTCCTCGTCTTATCAAACTAGTCCTCATCAACGACCTTTCAACACCACCTGTGAAGACAAAATCACAAAGATGCTAAAACAAGTGCTAGACAGACAAACCAAGAATGCCATCGACATCAACTTCAAGATAAATGTGATCCACACGAAAGTCGACAACGTGTATGGAGATCAGAACTCAATGATCGACCACCTTGCTGCACAAATCCGATCTTTATAAGCATCTACATTTACCAAGCTAATGACACGCTTCTGGAAAAACCAGAAACCAACCTTAAGGAGCATGCACATGCTATCTCTTAACGAAGTGGAAAAAATTACCAACTCAAACCCTAAAACATGATGTTTCAAGAGCAGGTCATGGGGTGGTAATAAATCTTGAAAAGACAACATGACGAAGGACAAACGTTCAGAAGTTGCTAATGCTGAAATCAACCTAAGGTCGTCAACCATGAATGCAGCCTAACCAGAATATTACTTGATACTGCTTCAAACGGAAACTTCTTTGGCCAAGACGCAGACATAGTATTGCAACTGGTTGAAAACCTAGCTACAAGTGATGGGAACTATTGAGAAGTCTTTGATCGCACTCCACGTCACAACTCAGAGCGGGACACAACAATAAATAACGAAATCAAAGCGCTCAATGAAAACGGGATAGAGTGCTCCAAGCCACAAGATGTGAAGTTAGCTTTGTCAGTGACCAGAGTACATCCTTGATGACAACATCGACTTCCAATCTAACGAGACAGTGGAGCTCAACTATATTGGTTGACAAGGATTCAACAAAGGCTACGACTCCGACTACAACACAAACTACATAAACAACAACCTATCTTACCAAGCACCAACGTCGAGAATCCACAGGACCAATACTACCCACCACAAAAACAGAACACCCAACATTCCAACACCTACACCTTCAATCCCAAAAATCCAAACACAACAGGTTATCAACCCGGTGCGCTAAACTAAAACACCTTTCCACTCAGATACAAATCACCCATCATCTACTACACCAAACCCTACTACATAAGCAACAACTCCTCGTCTTATCATACTAGCCCTCACCAACAACCTTTCAACACCACGTGTGAAGACAAAATCACAAAGATGCTAAAATAAGTGCTAGACGGACAAACCAAGAGTGCCATCGACATCAAAATTAAGATAAATGAGATCCACTCGAAAGTCGACAACATGTATGGAGATCAGAACTCAAAAATGGACCACCTTGTTGCAAGAAGATATTTTTAACCAAGTTTTTCTCAATTACACGTAGTGCAAGGCTGCACAATGAATTATCTGGATTCACCTAGCACTCAACTGAAACTTTTAGTAAAGCAAGGGAACCCTTTAAAGGGTACACAGCTTAATGCCTGCATCATGGTTTCTCGCGTGATTCACTACTCAACACAATCAACACAACCTAAAATAAGGATGCTACTCGATACTGCTTCAACGAAAACTTCTTAGGCCAAGACGAAGACATACTACTGTAACTGGTTGAATACCTAGCTAAAAGTGATGGGAACTATGGAGAAGTCTTTGATCGCACATCATGTGACAACTCATAGCGGGACTCAGCAATAAAAATTGAAATCAAAGTGCTCAATTAAAAACGGGATAGAGCTCTCCACGCCACAAGACGCCAGGTTAACTTTGTCAGTGACTACAGAGTATCCTTGATGACATCATCAACTTCCAATCTAACGAGACAGCGGAACTCAATTATATCAGTGGACAAGGATTTAACAAAGGCAATGACTCCGGCTAAACACAAACTACATAAACAACAACCTCTCTTACCAACCACCAACGTCGAGAATCCACAGGACCAATACTACCCACCACAAAAACAGAACACCCAACAATCCAACACCAACACCTTCAATCCCAAAAATCCAAACACAACAGGTTATCAACCCGGTGCGCCAAACTAAACACCTTTCCACTGAGATAATCATCACCCATCATCAACTACACCAAACCCTACTACATAGGCAACAACTCCTCGTCTTATTAAACTAGCCCTCATCAACAACCTTTCAACACCATCTGTGAAGATAAAATCACAAGATACTAAAACAAGTGATAGACGGAGAAACTAACAGTGCCACCAACATCAACAACAAGATAAATGAGATCTACACAAATTCGACAACATGTATGGAGATCAGAACTAAAAAATCGACCACTTTGCTGCATAAATCTGATCTTCATAAGCATCTATATCTACTAGGCCAATGGGCACGCTTCCGGAAAAAACATAAACCAACCCTAAGGAGCACACGCATGCTATCTCTTAACGAAGTGGAATAGAATTACCAACTCCAACCCTAAAACAAGATGTTTCAGAAGCAGGTCATGGGGTGGTAATAAATCTCGAAAAGACAACAAGACAGAGGAGAAACGTTCATAAGTTGCTAACAGTGAAATCAACCTAAGATCGCCAACCATGAATGAAGCCTAATATGCACTTACTCCATCACCTTACGAGCTAAATTTTTTCTTTACAGTGAGTTTCAAGAAGGAACTGTGGCTAAATACAAAGCTCTGTTTGAAAAGCAACAGTCTGAAGCCAGGTAAGCCTCAACCTCAGAGAAACCGTGACATCACTTGTTATAAATGTCAGGGAAAGGGACACCACACACGAGAATGCCCCAATCAAAGGGTCATGCTAATCAACGACCAAGGGGAATACGAGACCAAGGAGGAAGCTGAGGAG
The DNA here is from genome assembly GCA_039880935.1 of Streptanthus diversifolius. NCBI lineage: Eukaryota > Viridiplantae > Streptophyta > Magnoliopsida > Brassicales > Brassicaceae > Streptanthus > Streptanthus diversifolius. Next base: position 6,864,684 of record JAXGFM010000001.1, read on the forward strand.
GAACTGGCTGGTTCCAATGAAGAAGTGACCAATTATCCAGAGGTGGGAGAGATCCTAGTCACTAGTAGAGCCCTCAGCGCAATCTTTGATCCAGAGACCGTGCAAAGTGAAAACATCTTTCATACCCGGTGCAACATCGAATCCAAGATATGCAGATTGATCATTGATGATGGCTCTTGCACTAACGTGGCTAGCAAGTATCTTGTTGATAAGCTAGGTTTCCAAAGAAACAAGCACCCGCACCCTTACAAGCTTAAATGGCTCAACGATGAGACTGAGCTCAAGATTGTGTAGCAAGTTATAGTGCATTTCAGTATAGGCAAATAATCAGACCAAGTGAAGTATAATGTGGTACCAATGAAAGCAGGACTTCTCCTCTTAGGGAGACCCTGACAATTCGACAAGAGACCTCCACCACGGTCGAACCAATGCCTACATGTTCACTCATGAGAACCGTCCTCTCACGCCTCTAGAGGTAAATGAGATGCAAAGCGCTATGTCCAAGGGTGCCAAGGTATGTAAGACCAACTTATACGCCACCACAAGTCATGTGATTAAGGCTATTAGTTCAAAGCACCGGTGCTACTAATGGTCTTTAGAGAAAGCTTGTTCTCAGGACTGGAAGAAGTCGTGTTGCCCAAGCAAGTGTAGCAGCTGCTAGAACAGTTCAAGGATGTCTTCCTAGAGGAGATTCCAGCCGGTCTACCACCCATTAGAGGCATTGAGCACCAGATCAACCTGATTCCTGGAGCACCTCTACCCAATCGACCTTCTTATAGGGTCAATCCGAGGGAAGCCGAGGAACTCGAAGCTCAAGTGCAAGATCTGATGTCCAAGGGTTACATCCAAGAGAGTCTGACTCCTTGTATTATTCCAGTCTTGTTGGTGCCTAATAAAGATGGGACATGGAGGATGTGTGTGGATTTTAGAGCTATCAATAATGTCACCATCAAATACAAACATCCCATTCCAAAGCTAGATGACATGCTAGATGAGCTAAGTGGAGCCACTATTTTCTCCAAGATTGTGGGTACCACCAAGTTATGATGAAGGAAGGTGATGAGTGGAAGACTGCCTTCAAAACCAAAAGGGGCCTTTATGAGTGGTTGGTGATGCTCTTTGGACTCACTAATTCCACTAGCACATTCATGCGCCTCATGAACCATGTCTTAAGGGCATTCATCTGTAAGTTTGTAGTGGTATACTTCGATGATATCCTGGTCTATAGCACATACCTTAATGATCATATGATCCACCTAGAGAAGGTCCTAGAACTACTGCGCTTGGAAGGCTTGTATGAAAACCTAAAGAAATGAGTATTTTGCACTGACCAATTGGTGTTTTTAGGCTTTTTTGTAAGTTCTCAGGGATTAAAAGTTGAGGAAGAAAAGATCAAAGCCATCCAGGAATGGCCCACTCCTACTACAATTGGGCAAGTAAGGAGCTTTCATGGTCTAGCTAGCTTTTATCGATTATTTCCAGAGACTTCAGCACCGTAACCGCCCCTCTCACCTCAGTCTTCAAGTGGGGAGAAGCAGAAGAACAAGCCTTTAAGGTGTTGGATGAAGAAGAATGATAAAGACAAGAGAAGAAATGAAGAAAGATTGCCTTAGACTCTAAGGATAAGGCCGTGTGGACTAAGCTACCAAAGGGAGTGTCTTAAGCTAGTTTTTGGTTAATGATATGTTATCCTAGTAGCCAAACATATATTAGGCTATCCTTGTATCCAAACAAGTCTAGACTAGATTAGTATAAATAGTTATCTCTCTCCTCATTTGTAAGAAATAAACTATAATCTCACTTTCTAATAAAATTCATTTTATCTCTAATCTCTCCCTAATATTTCTCTCTCAATTTCCAAATCTCTCAATCTCTTAATCTCTTAATCTCTCATAAGGAACTCAAAGACCACCTCACCCATGCCCCTGTTCTTTTTTTTCCTAACTTGGATAAAACATTTGAAACAAAACCAGGTTTCATCAATCCTTTAATCTAATTCCGCAAAATCTCAGGTTTCTTTCAAAGATTCTTCTCGAGCCTTCACGCAAGCACTGCCGCGAAAGATCACCGTGTTCCTTCATCATCTCTGGAAACATTGTTGGAATGAATAAGAATGATGAAGATAAAACAAGAAGAAATGAATAATGTGTGCCTTTGACCTCTGTTGGCGCCATGTGTCCTAAGGAAGTGGCTTAGGCTTGTTTGTGATTAAAGATATGTTATCCTTGTAGCCAAACATGTATTAGGCTATCTTCGTATCCAAAAAGCCTAGACTAGATTAGTATAAATAGCTATCTCTGTCTTCCTTTGTATGCAAGAAATTCATTTTTCTAAAATTTTAATAATAATCATTCTCTCTTTTCTCTCTAATCTCTCTAATCTCTCTCTCTCTCTCTCTCTCAATCTACAAATCTCTGAATCTCTTAATCTCATAATCTTTCATGGTATCAGAGCCAGGTTTCGTCAATCTGGCATAGCAATTCCGCAAAATCTCCTCTCTTTCCTCACGATCTTCTCATTTCTTCAAATCTAGTGAAGCTGCGGTCTGGTCGTGGTTGGATCAAGTTTTCCGGCAAGAACTTAAACCTTCTTGCCATTTTCTTCATCAAGGGTTGTTTGCCGGTGAGTTATGAGTATTAGACCAGTGGTTTAATTCAATTTGGTGGCCTGAGTCAAAAGTTATCCAATGCCAAGTCCGGTGGTGTCATGTTCAGCCTCACCACGAGATCAAGAGTTTGTATCAAGCATATCACCTTCATTTCTTCATCAAATCAGGTAATTCCAAAGCCTAAACTCAATTACAACTAGTCTAGTTGATTAATCACGAGGTCTGTTTTGCCCCATTTTACGTTTAAAAGTTTTCTTGATCAATCTTCTTCAACGAGTCCAGTTTTGACCTGTTTGTCGTATTTGTGTTAAAACCTTCAATTTTTCTTAATATTTTGCAAATGTTGGATGATCAAAACTTATTTTATGATCTTTTATAGGGTCTTAAGAATTTTCATTTCATTATAAAGAGTTTTAGTCTTCAAGAATGGTTTTCTTGATTGTTACTAAGAAACTGTGTTTTAATTTTTGGAGGCAAAAGGGGATTAGATAATTTTTTAACAATTCTATTAACAGAATCTTTGATAGTTAGGCTATTATATTGTTATAATTTGTTGATCAAGGACTGTTAGGCTGTTAAATGTTGTTACAGGCGGTTGCAAGTTGTTGGAGGCTGTTGACGTGCCTTGGTCACAAAGCATTTGGACAGGCGCGTGTGTGGTCTGGTCTGGTCTAGTCTCTTTGGTTTTATTTTCTTGCAGGATAGATAAAGTCTAATGAAGTTCCAGAAAAACATAAAGGCTCCAGGCATGCTTCATGGGACGAATTATCTCCTATGATCTAGAACCATGAGGACAACCTTGTGTAACAAAGGGTTATGGACTCATATTACAAAGGTGCCTGTTATAGGCATTAAAGGAGATGATTCAGATGATCAAGATGATCAAAACAAATGGTGTCAGGAATACCAGATGGTACATTCTATACTCCAAAACTCCCTAGCTGGATCTCTTTTAGAAGCATATTCATATCGTGAAAATGCAAAAGATCTTTGGGACACTTTAAAAAATGTATATGGCAATAAAACTAACCTCATGAGAATTTTTGAGGTCAAGAAAGCTTTGAATGATCTTAGACAGGAGGAAGCTGAGTTCACAAAGCATTATGGATCCTTCAGGGCATTATGGGCAGAGCTAGAGATTCTAAGGCCTGCAACAATTGATCCAATTACTCTCCATGAAAGGAGAGAACAAGATAAGGTGTTTGAGTTACTTTTGACTTTGAACACTAACTATGTTAATTTGATTAAGCACATTCTTAGGGATGACAAGCTTCATAGTCTAGAGGATGTCTGTGCTAAGATTCAGAAGGAGCAAGTGTCTCTCCAACTGTTTGGAAACAAGGAAGAACCAATGGTTGCCCACAAGAGCTTCTTCAATGCGCCAGCTGCATCCAAGAAGAAGGGAACTGTGTGTGATCATTGCAAAAGAACCGGTCATACAAAGGAGTGTTGGGTGCTTCATCCTGAGTTGAAGCCAAGCTGGTTCATTGACAGGTCCAAAGCTCCACCAACAAGCGGCCCTGGCTCCTCCAACCTGGTACACACAACAGCATCCACTTTGGCCAACAATACGGTTCATGCCTCTTCAAGCGGCCCTAGATCTTCATCTGAGTTTGTGAAGAAATCAGACTTAGAAGCTCTCTTCAAAGCCTTTAGCTATGGTAATGTGCTGGGTAAATCTCTTCATGCTTCTTTTCAAACATTTATATCTTCTAAACCTTTAATTGTTGATTATGGGGCTTCTCATCACATGATAAATGATTTAGGACTGCTAGAAAACTTAGAACCCGCCTTAGGTAGTGTGGTAATTGCTAATGGAATCAATGTGCCAATTAACGGGATTTGGAAGCTTAAATTGTTTGATAAAAAATCTAAAGTTTTTTATTTGCCATATTTCACATCTAACTTATTTTCTATTAAGAGAGCTACTACAGATCTCAATTTACAAGCTATATTTGGTCCTCATGATTTCTAATTTCAGGATACTGAAACAAGTAGGAAATTTGCCCAAAGAACAACAAATAATGACTTGTATGTGCTAGAAGATTTGTCCATGCATTCCTTACAAGAACCACGTGATAATAGTGTCAATGTTAATATTTTAGCTGCACTTTGGCATGCTAGATTATGCCATCCTCATCCTATAGCTTTAGAATTGATAATCCCTGGAATTAAATTACAAAATTGTACTGTGCGAATCATGCATTATTGGAAAACATTGTAAAAATGTTTTTGAGAAATCAATTCATCCATATAATAATTGTTTTGATTTAGTCCATTCTGATGTTTGGATATCTCCCTTTCCTTCTAGAGAAAACCAAAAATATTTTTTGACCTTTATTGATGAAAAATCTAAATATACTTGGATGACATTGCTTAGTTCTAAGGATAGGGTGTTTGATGCTTTTCTTAATTTTCGGATATTTGTCACTAATCAATACAATGCCAAGATTAAATGCTTTAGAACAGATAATGGAGGGGAATATACTACCACCAAATTTCAGCAACACTTGGCCAAGCATGACATTGAATATCACACAAGCTGTCACTAAATTCCACAACAAAATGGAGTAGTTGAGAGGAAAAACAGACATTTGATTGAAGTTGTGAGAACAATGATGTTCCACAAGAAGGTTCCCAAACGGTTTTGGGGAGATGCTCTATTGGCGGCATGCTACTTAACAAATAGAACTCCAACAAAAGTTCTAGATGATTTGTCTCCCTTTGAGGTATTAAACAAAACTAAGCCTAATATTGAACACTTAAGAGTATTTTGATGTGATTATTTTGTTTTAGTACCAGGAGAACTTAGGAACAATCTGGAACTAAAGATCACCAAGGTCATGTTCATTGTGTATTCTCCTACACAAAAGGGATACAAATGCTACAATCCAAAGACTAGAAGAGTCCTTGTATCCAAAGATGTTAAATTCCAAGAATCAAAAGGATTCTATGAAGAAAGAATTTGGGAAGAATTCAAGGACATCTCAACAACAAGACATGACCAAGATGAGAATCTAAGAATGATTTTGGAAAGCATTGGTATAGTCCCTCTAAAGGCACCAGCACCTAGCCTAAGACAAGCTCACCAGGCGCTAGGACCAGCTCCAGAACAATTGGAAAATATCTTGGCACAGCCCGAACCAGGACCAGCCAAGCCTGACCCGTGTTCACACAGGCGCGGTCCATGTCCAATCCGGGCGCAACCTAGCCACGACCCAGGCACGATCCAGGTCCATTCTAGGCGCGACCCATGCATGTCCCAGCCTGCTCCAATTCTTGGACCATCTGATCATGGTCCGTCTGTTGCCACATCTGATCCGGACACGTTCATGGTTCCATCCCCAGCCTCTCGGCTGCTTACCAGGTCACAGGCACGGCCTCTTCTTCAACCAGGCGACATACCTCCCCTTGGTCATGAGGGGGCCAGGAACCTAGACATGATAAAGAGGAGGATTCATAAGGAAATATCTTAGTCTCAGCTTCAAAAAGGCCAAGAGAAATTCAACCTAATCTTGTGGATGCTCTAGAAGAAAAAGAAAAAGGGGAATCATCTGTTGTTCTTAGAAGAAGTACAAGGCAGAGGTTCCCACCCAACTTTTACTACTACAACAACAATGCAATAGTTGATCATGACCAGTGAGTGTGTAATCTAGTTCATATACCCGATTTTCATGTTGCATTCACTAGTAGTCTTGATAAAGAGCAGATTCCAAAGACCTATGAGAAAGCTATGGAGATAAACGAGTGTAGAGAAGCAATTCAAGCTGAAAGACAAGCTATGGAGAAGAATAAAACCTATGCACCAGCTACTCTTCCAAAAAGAAAAAAAGCTGTAAGTTCTAAATGGATTTTTACCATTAAATATAAAAGCAATGGTGAGATAGATAGATATAAAGCTAGGTTGGTGGCTAGAGGATTCACACAAACCTATGGTGAAGATTATAAGGATACCTTTGCTCCTGTAGCTAAATTACTTTCAGTTAATATTGTTTTGTCTCTTGCTACTTACCTTGTTTGAGAGTTGTGGCAAATGAATGTTAAGAAAGCATTCTTACAAGGTCCGCTAGAAGAGGAAGTGTACATGACACCACCACCAGGTCTAGAAGATCAAGTAAGTAGGGGCAATACACTGAGGTTAAGAAATGCTATCTAGGACTTAAAACAATATCCAAGAGCTTGGTATCATAAGCTAAATGTGTAGAGGACAAAGGTTTCAAAAGGTCAGATGTTGAACACACTCTCTTTACACTTCAGAGTAAGGAAGGTGGTATACTCATTTATGTGGATGACATAATCATATCAGGGAGTGATAAAGTAGGCATTGATTCAACTAAAGTTTATTTAAAAAGTGTTTTTCATATTAAAGATCTACGTGAACTTAAATACTTCTTAGGAATTGAAGTGTGTAGGTTCAAGGAAGGTCTCTTCTTATCTCAGAGAAAATATATTGTGGACTTACTAACTTCTACAGGTATGATGGAAGCTAAACCAGCTAAGACACTCTTAGAAAAAAGTTACAAGATAGAAATTGGGAGGGCTAGGAAATGTCGAGTTTCATGATACAAAGCTGTATAAAAAAGTTGTTGGTAAGCTCATATACTTAACCATCACTAGACCTGACTTATGTTTTGTTGTGAATCAGGTTTCTCAACATATGCAAAACCCAAAGATAAGGCATTGGGACATGATCATGCGCGTATTGAGATACTTTAAAGGCACTAAAGAACAAGGTATATGGATGGGTTGTAAAGGAAACACAGAAGTTATAGGTTATTGTGATGCAGATTGGACAGGAGACAGAGAATATAGGAGAAGCAAAACCGGCTACTGCACCTTCATATGAGGTAATCTTGTGACCTGTAAGACTAAGAAGCAGAAGGTTGTATCTTACTCTAGTGCAAAAGCTGAATACATAGCTAAGAGGAAGTTTACCACAAAATGCATCTGGTTGAAGCAACTCCTCCTTAACATACTTGGCGTGAGTTTGGAGTCTTCTATCACTGTCCATTGTGACAACCAAGCAGCTATACACATTGAATCTAACTCTGTGTTTGATGAAAGATCCGATCATATTGAGGTGGATTGCCATAAGGTGAGGGAAGCCATTGGTAATGGGATTATCTTACCTTGTTACACAAGGAGTGCAGAAGATCAGTTAGCAGATGTGTTCACCAAGGCTACTACACTGAAGACTGGCGGCTCTATCTATCCACGGCTTGGTCTCATGTCCATTCCTCAACACTGATCATGATCATGGAGTGTTATACTCTTTTTCCCTAGAAAAGCTTTTGTCCCAATTAGGTTTTCTTTCTTTAGGTTTTTAATGAGGTAATGCTTCATGGTTGCAAGCTTAGCCATTCTCCATGACTTAATCTTGAGGGGGAGTGTTGGAATGAAGAAGAATGATGAAGACAAAACAAGAAGAAATGAAGAATGTGTGCCTTATACCTATGTAGGCGCTTTGTGTCCTAAGGAAGTGCTTAGGCTTGTTTGTGATTAATGATATGTTATCCTTGTAGCCAAACATGTATTGGGCTACCTTAGTATCCAAACAAGCCTAGACTAGATTAGTTAAATAGCTCTCTCTCTCTTCCTTTGTATGTAAATTCATTTTTCTGAAATCTCAATAATAATCATTCTCTTTTTTCTCTCTAATCTCTATATTCTCTCTCTCTCTCTCTCAATCTACAAATCTACAAATCTATGAATCTCATAGTATTTCAAACATCACAAAGTTTCTTTCTATTTTAAATCAAAAGGATCATCAGTCAAGAGTTTCTGATCATTCATGCACCAGTTTCATCTCATTTGGTGATCAGAATCCAAAGTTACATTCGTCGGAGTCGCGGTCGGCTTCATCGGCGATATCGGGTCTTGCAATGAGCATAACTCCTTAAAATATTCATCAAATTGAGCAATTCCAAAGCCTAAGCTCAAGAAAAACGAGTCTAGTTGATGATTTTGGAGGTCTGCTCTTCCCTTTTACACGTTTTGAAGCTTTCTTTATCAATCTTCCCCAATGTTTCCAGATTTGACCTATTCGGGGCATTCTCTTGTATCTGATGGAGTAACAAATGAATATAAAGGCTCCAGTTATGCTTCAAGGGACGAATTACCTTCTCTGGTAAAGAACCATGAGGACCACCTTGTGCAGTAAAGGCTTGTGGAGCCATGTCATCAAAGCGGCGGCACCAGCTATTGAAGGGACTGCTTCAGACGGGAGACATGGAGAATGCCCAAGCTTAAGACATGGAGAATGCCTAAGCTTTCAACCATGAAGCATTACCTCATTAAAAACCTAAAGAAAGAAAACCCAATTCGGACAAAAACTTTTATAGTGAAAAAGAGTATAACACTCAATGTTGGGATCATGGTTGTGGAATGGTCATAAGGCCAAGCCTTGGATAGATGGAGGCTCCATTCTTCAGAGTTGTTGCCTTGGTGAACACATCAGCTAGTTGATCCTCACTCCTTGTATAGCAAGGCAAGATGATTCCTTTCCCAATAGCTTCTCTTACTTTGTGGCAGTCTACTTCTATATGCTTGGTCTTTTCATGAAACAAAAAGTTGGATGAAATGTGTATAGCAGCATGATTTTCACAATGGATGGTGATAGGTTCATCACACCTCAAGGCTAGATCCTCATGAATTTGCTTCAGCCAAATGCATTCAGTTGTAAGCTTCCTCATTGCTCTATATTCTGATTTTGCACTAGAGCATGACTGCCCTGCCCTGGTACTTCTCCTATCCTCCCTATCTCCTGCCCAATCTGCATCAAAATAACCAACCACATTTGTGTTTATATTGCAACCCATTTATATACCTTGTTCATTAGTGCCTTTTATATATCTCAAAATTTGGTTTGCCATCTCCAAATGTTTCATCTTTGGACCATGCATGTGTTGAGATACCTGATTCACAGCAAAACATAAATATGTTCTAGTGATGGTTAGATAAATAAGCTTACCAACCACTTTCCTATAGAGCTTAGGATCATGAAAATCAATTTCCTCCTCTAGCTCCCTTTTAGTTCCTTTTTGATAATCTTCTTCTAAGGGTGTTTTGTCTGGTTTAGCTTCCATCATACATGTAGAGGTTAGCAAATCTACAACATATTTCCTTTGAGATAAGAAGAGACCTTCCTTGAACCTACACACTTCAATTCCTAAGAAGTATTTAAGTTCTCCTAGATCCTTAATATCAAAGACACTCTTCAAGTTTTATTTTGTAGATGCAATACCAACACTATCACTACCAGATATGATTATATCATCTACATAAATAAGAATTACCACAATATCTTCCTTACTCTTTAGTGTAAAAAGAGTATGTTAAACTTCAGATCTTTTGAAATCTTTATCCATCAAGGTTACACTTAGCTTATGGTACCATGCTCTTGGAGATTGTTTAAGGCCATAGATGACCTTCCTCAGCCTAAGTATGTTGTCGGCCTCTATCTCTTCCTCTAGACCTGGTGGAGGTGACAGTATACCACTTCTTCTAATTCACCTTGTAAGAATGCATTCTTAACATCCATTTGTCATAACTCTCAATCAAAGTTAGTAGAAAGTGAAATAACAACATTAACAGAATGAAGCTTAGCTACAGGTGCAAAGATATCCCTATAATCTTCACCATACGTATGAATAAAACCTCTAGCCACCAACCTAGCTTTATATCTATCAATTTCACAATTGCTCTTGTATTTAATGGTAAAGATCCACTTAGAACTTACAGCCCTTTTTCCATTAGGTAAAGTGGCTGGAGCATAGGTACCATTCATTTCCATGTCTTGTTTCTCAGCTAGGATAGCTTCCCTCCATTCCTTCTTGGTCATAGCTTCCTCATATGTCTTTAGAATCTGTTCCTTATCAAGACTTGAAATAAAAGCAACATGATTAGTAGGTAAGAGAGCAATATTACAAACTCCCTGATCAGGATGAACCACAACATTCTCATTGTAGAACACTAGTGGTTTCCATTGTCTTGTGCTCCTTCTTAGGACTGTAGGTGGAGCTTCTTGGATAGGATCCTCCTCTACACCTAAAACTTCAATAAGTGTAGGCACATCTCTTTATCTTTTGGAAGCTGAGACTAGGATTGATTCAGATCCTGCTGAGTCTTGTTGGACATGAGTAGATGTCTCTCCCCCCCATGTTCAAGAGGAGGAAGGACAGGAGAACTGAAGGAACCTGGCTGCGGAATGGACAGGCCGGCCGGGGTTGATGGTCGCGGCCCGGCTGGCTGTACCGTGGCTAGCCGGCTGGGGCTTGACACGGCTGGTACATGCTGAGGAGAAGTGACCGTGGGCTGATGAGGTGAAACTATGCCAATGTTCTCTAAGAGCTTCCTCAAGTTCTCAGCTTTGTATGATTCCTGGAATTTGACATCTCTGGATACCCAGACTCTTCTAGTCTCTGAATCATTATATTTGTATCCTTTATGGGTAGAAGAATACCCAATGAACATAGCTTTGGTACTCTTTGGGTCCAGTTTGTTCCTTTGCTCCTTTGGAACTAATACAAAACAAACACAACCAAAAACTCTTAAGTGGTCAATATTAGGTCTAGTTTTGTTTAGTACCTCAAATGGAGACAAGTCATCTAGGACTTTTGTAGGAGTCCTATTAATCAAGTAACATGCAGCTACAAGAGCATCCCCCCAAAATCTTTTGGGAACTTTCATGTGGAACATCATTGTTCTCACAACTTCCATCAAATGCCTATTCTTCCTTTCAGACACTCCATTTTGTTGTGGAGTGTAAGGACAGCTGGTTTGATGTTCAATGCCATGCTTTTCCAAGTGTTGTTGAAGTCTGGTGCTAGTGTATTCTCTTCCAATATCTGTTCTAAAGCATTTAATATTTGTATTGTATTGATTAGTAACATATGCTTGAAAATTTAGAAATGCATCAAATACTCTATCTTTAGAACTAAGCAAACTGACCCAAGTATATTTGGACATTTCATCAATTAATGTCACAATATACTTATGGTTTTCTCTAGATGGAAATGGAGATGTCCAAACATCAGAATGTACCAACTCAAAACAATCATCATAAGTACGCAAAGATTTTTCAAAAACAGTTTTGCAATGCTTTCCAAGTATACGAGAATCACACATATCATTTGATATTTTTAAACTAGGAACAATCAGTTCAAGTGCTCTAGGATAAGGATGTCCTAATCTAGCATGCCAAATATCTGAATCATTATTAAAATAACTAGCATTAACAGCCGCTTCTAGCCCACTAGTTTTAGTCATATCTTCAAGTACATACAAGTCATTTCTTGTGGTTCCTTGCCCAAATCTTCTACTAGTCTCAATATCCTGAAAGTACAAATCATTAGGACCAAAGATAGCTTGAATATTTAAATCAGTAAAAGTTCTTTTAACTGAAAGCAGATTAGAAGTAAAAGAAGGCATGTAAAAGGCTTTAGATTCTTTATGATGTAAGAAATTGGGTGGGCTGTCTTTTCACAGAGAAGCTCAGGTTAAATGGACAGAATTCGATGTAAGTGAAGGGGTGGATCGAAGGGACCACACAAGCTGTGAAAGGGGCTTGTGATACTCCAAGAACTTCAACCAATGGAGGTTGAAGTCGGCGGCTGCTTGCAAGGGACTTGCTGGCGGCTCTTAGAAACTAGTCTTTAGTTTTTTTTTGTAAAATGTTTGTTATTTTCATTAAGTGTAAACAAGAAGGCTTATATAATGCCTTGTTACAACTTTAGGGTAAACTACAAGGTGTTTAACCTTTCTGAGATTAAAACAACATGTAGTTCACTTATTGGTAACTAACCCAATTAAAACACTTAGTCTAAAAGAAATCGAAATAAGAGAGAAAGCCCAATAATACTTAGGTTCAGAATTCGCCTGAAGACTTGTGAATAAAATGGAATTGTGAACAAGTCTTCAACGCCTTGCGCACTAGGAGTATTGCCTCATTAAAACCTTATTCGGAAAACCCAATGGGACAAAACCGAAGATAGGAAAAAGAGTACAATTTCCTGGAACGACTTTTGGTGTCTCTATCGAATGGTAATGGTAAAGACACCGGAGAAGGAAGAGTCTTCTAGAAGGAACCTCCATGGTTCCTTGTCTTGCTGGAATGGAGGTCCGGTCGTGGGTGCAAGGACCAGACCGGTCTGGTCGGGTGCGCGAGCCGGTCAGCCCTCCCTCTTGAAGTGCTTTTGTTTCCAAAGCAAAATCCTCACCTGGATCAAACAACTCTAAGTAAGCAACATTAAAAGTACTAGAGATGTTATACTCACCTGGAAGTTCGAGCTGGTAGGCGTTGTCGTTGATTCTTCAAAGGACGCGGAATGGGCCATCTCCCCGGGGTGCAAGCTTGCTCTTCCATCGCTGGGGAAATCTCTCTGGGCGCAGGTGTAGCCAAACCCAATCTCCCTCCTTGAAGACCATGTGCCGGCGGCCATTGTTGGCATTCTTGACGTTATGTATATTCTGTTGTTCCAGGTTTGCCTTTGTTTCCTCATGAAGCCGCTTGATGTAGTCTGCTTTGGCTTCTCCCTCCAAGCTTATCGCGTCGTTCAACGGAATGGGTGTGAACTCGATTGAAGTTGTCGGGTTGAAGCCGTAGACAACTTTAAAAGGTGAACGCTTTGTGCCGGAATGCGTAACTCTGTTGTAAGCAAACTCGACTTATGGGAGGCATTCCAGCCAATTCTTCAGATTGCGACCGATTGTTGCCCTCAAAGTCTGGGACAATGTCCGGTTGACAACTTCAGTCTGTCCGTCCGTCTGTGGATGATATGATGTAGAGAACAGTAGGTTGGTACCCAATTTTTGCCAAAGAGCTCGCCATAAGTGGCTCAGGAACTTGGTATCACGGTCAGCAGTCTGTCTTAAAGAATAGGTCGGCGGTCTGGCTTGCGTCATTGGTCTTATTGCAAGCGATAAAATGAGCCATCTTTGAAAATCTGTCGACCATGACGAAGATGGAGTCCTTATTGTGTAATTTCGGCAGGCCGAGGACGAAATCCATGGATATATTTGTCCAAGGCGCGGATGAGACTGGCAATGGCATGTAAGGGCCTTGCGGATGTATCTTGGACTTAGCCCTTTTAGGCACCGGGCGCAGTGCGTCTCGACATCACGGCGCTGATGAGGCCAATAGAAGTGCTCCTTAAGCATGTTTAAGGTCTTGTCAACTCCAAAGTGGCCCATGAGGCCTCTGCCGTGTGCCTCTCTGAGAAGCAGCTCTCGGATCGATCCTCTCGGAATGCATAGTCGCTTGTCTTTGAAGAGGAATCCGTCGTGCAGGAAGAAACGGCTGTAGTTTCCTTTACCGTGCTCCAGGTGAGGCTGGGCGAAGTCGACATCGTCGGCGTACAGCTCCTTGATCATCTCGAAACCCAGAACTTTGGACTCCATGACGGATATAAGGCTGTATCGACGAGATAAAACGTCAGCGACAACGTTGTCCGTTCCCTTCCTGTACTTGATGACGTACGAAAGGTCTCGACGAACTCCAACCAACGGGCATGTCGTTTCTTTAGAGTGGACTGTCCACGGAGGTGCTGGAGCGTCTGATGATCGGTATGAATGATGCACTCTCGGGCAAACAGATAATGCTGCCAAGTCTTTAAGGCACGGACAAGGGCATAGAGTTCCTTGTCGTAGGTCGGATAGTTAAGTGCAGCTCCACTTAACTTCTCACTGAAGTAGGCGACTGGTCGTCCGCCTTGGGTAAGGACGGCTCCAATGCCGACGCCTGAAGCATCACACTCGACCTCGAATGTCTACGTGAAGTCTGGTAGCATGAGGACTGGGGCGTGTGTAAGGCGTTCCTTGAAGAGCCGGAAGCCCTTGTCTTGCTCGGGTCCCCAACGGAAGTCCTGGTTCTTCTTGATCGTCGAGGTCAACGGACCAGCTATCGTGCTGAAGTCTCGGATGAACCGTCTATAGAAACTAGCGAGTCCGTGAAAGCTGCGGACCTGACTGGCGGTCGTCGGTGTGGGCCAATCCTGTATGGCCTTTATCTTCTCGTCGTCCACCCGAAGTCCATGGGAACTAACGACGAAACCAAGGAAAATAACTTGGTCGGTGCAGAATGTACATTTCTTGAGGTTGACGTACAGCTTCTCTCTCTGCAGGGTGGTGATCACAGCCTCTAGGTGCTCCAGATGGTCTCCGTAGGTCGTGCTCTAGACGAGAATATCTTCGAAGTAGACCACTACAAACTTGCCAATGAACGGTCGAAGAACCTCGTTCATCAGTCGCATGAAGGTAGTGGGCGCGTTTGACAGGCCGAATGGCATCACGAGCCACTCATAAAGACCTTGATTGGTCTTGAAGACAGTCTTCCATTCATCTCCCTCTCGCATCCTCACTTGATGGTAGCCACTTTTCAGATCGATTTTGGAGAAAACTGCAGCTCCGCTGAGCTCATCTAGCATGTCGTCCAGTTGTGGGATCGGGTGCTGGTACTTAATAGTGATGTTGTTGATTGCGCGGTAGCCGACGCACATCCTCCAGCTTTCGTCCTTCTTGGGTACCAGAAGAACCGGAACGGCACAAGGGCTGAGGCTCTCACGGACGTATCCTTGAGCCATGAGGTCCTGAACTTGCCGTTCTAATTCTTTAGCCTCCTCGGGGTTTACTCTGTAGGCCAGACGGTTAGGTAATTGAGCTCCGGGAACAAAGTCAATGTGGTGCTCGATCCCTCGGATAGGTGGGAGGTCGGCTGGGATCTCTTCTGGGAAGACGTCCGCATACTTGTCCAGTAAAGCGCGGATCTCAGCAGGTAGGGAATGCTCAGTGCCAGCCCTGTGTAGACTCTCTCTGTAGAGCATCAATACGACATGGGTGCCTGCAGTGTAAGTGGATTTCCGCATGTCCGCCACATTTACCCAAATGCAGGAAGGAACGGCTAACCAAGGACCCAAGCGTGAGCCAGGCACGACCGGATCCCGATCCAAGTCCTCCTCGAGCACGATCTGGCACAATCCAGGCACGGCCGGCCCCCGACCCAAGTCCTTCTGGAGCGCGACCCGGTACGGCTCAGGCCCTAACAAGCCCAGTCCAAGAACAAGTCGGCACGACCCAGAACGAACCAGACTCAGCCCAAGAAACCTATCTAAAGGAGCTCCCACTCCTTTCAACCAACAAGCAGCTTACCATATTCAGCATCTTCCTCATTAATGAAACGATGCACTCTGATTCTTAAGGGGAGCCGCCAAGGTACATTAAGTTCCATTTAATTCGATTATTGGACTAATCTTTTGTTTATTTTTTGTGTCTTTATTTTTTCCTTTTAGTCTTTCCTTTAAAGTAAAATAAGGCATTTGTCTCACCACCTATTTAATAGGCAATTAGGTTTCTATTTATTGTAATCTGTTTCAAAGACCCTTAGAAGGGCATAGCTGACGGAAAGTCCCACTGCAGCCTTGTTATTTTTATTCACCTATGAAATAAAGAATTGAGTTTTGCCTTAGCAAACTAAAAGCCATAGCCTCCAAGTCTTGTGAGATGCAATCCTCTGAGTAACCGACTTATCAAGCCTCCTTTCCATAGAGACTTGTGGCGTCATTCTATCCACCTGATGAGGACAGCGAGCCAGCCATTGCACCGGTCATTCCACCTGGACCTTTTACGTGGTCCAAGAGGAAAGCCTTAGGAGAAAAGCTCAACATGCTCCTGGAGAATAGAACCGGAGAGGACCCCGAGCTGACCATGCCGACCAGCCTGCGTCCAGGTGATCTGTCCCAGCCGATCAGTACCCACACGTCCGACCCGACCAGCTCGTCCCACGCGACCACAACCGGTCCAAGCCCTGACCCGTTCCAGCTAGACAAGGAACCATGGAGGTTCCTTCTAGAAGACTCTTCCTCCTCCAGTGTCTTTACCATTACCATTCGGTAGAGACACCAAAATTCGTGTTAGGAAATTGTACTCTTTTTCCTATCTTCGGTTTTATCCCACTGGGTTTTCCGAATAAGGTTTTAATGAGTTAATACTCTTAGTACGCAAGGCGGTGAAGACTTGTTCACAATTCCATCTCATTCACAGGTCTTCCTGTGAATTCTATGCCTAAGTATTATTGGGCTTTCTATCTTATTTCTATTCTTTTTAGACTAAGTATTTATTTGGGTGTAAGTCATGTTGATTATTTAGGGCCCATTTTCTATTTAGTTGTCAATAAGTGAACTACATGTTGTTTTAATTCTTGTAAGGCTAAACGCCTTGTAGTTTAGCCTAAGTTGTAACAAGGCATTATATAAGCCTTTTGTCTACACTTTAATGAAATAACAAGCATTTTTGACAAAACCTAAAGACTAGTGTTTAAACCCTAAAGAGCCGCCAATCAAGCATCCCCTTGCTGCAGCCGTTGTCTTCAACCCTTTGGTTGAAGTTCTTGGAATATCACAAGCCCCTTTCACAGCTTGTGTGGTCCTTTCGATCCACCCTTTGCTTCTATTGATTTCTGTCCAGCAACTTGAGCTTCTCAGTGAAAGACAGCCCACCCTTGGTTCTTACATCATCTGGTATCAGAGCTTAAAGCTCCTGCTCATCAGGTTGATTATATCCTTTTGTTTTTGGCAATTTTTCATTGTTTTGTGCAACAGTTTTTGGCTTTTGATTGTGTTTCTTTCTCTTTCCCCTGAGGTTCTCGGTAAGAAGGAGAAGAATCAAGTCACATACCAAAAACATCCTACAAAAAAAAAAAAAAAATCAGGTTCTATCATTCCTTGTTCTTGTTTTTCATAAATAAAAAAATAGAAGAAATTTCTTTTTTTCATTGCTTGTTTGTTGCTATAAATTTTTTTTAAGACAAAAAAAAATATATTGTTTAGGTTATTTAAAATAAACTAAGGTTCTTAGAAACTCACCTAGAACACCTTCACCATACTTGAAATCCATAAGGAGTTGGTGTGTTTTGTACCAAACCGCCTGTGTCCGTGTGTCCGTGTCTAGGTGATGTGGTCCTAGGGAGAGGGATCACGTGACTCCAAGATCAGCAGCAGGAGAGCAAGGTGCGGAAGGTGAAATTCAATGGGGATGGAGGTTGTCACGGCGGTAGATGAACAAGGCGGGTGGCAAGAGAATGGAACGGATCAAGAGGAGTGGAGGTCGACTATGGAAGCGGATCGAACTGGCGGATTCTCAAAGGAATGGACGGCTTTGAGACACCAACTTGCAGGGTCTAGATATGACACACTAGATCTCACAAGGGTTTTGCAAATGGGTAACCTAGATACTACACACTAGGAGAGGATTTGCAAGAAGGAATGAACCGATCAAGAACACTTGTAAACAACAAAGTTTTCTTATTCAAAATCGATTGAAGATTACAAACTGGCCAAGGCCAAAGTTTATACACGCCAAAAGACATTCAAACTTGCATGGTCAAAGAGACATGCATGCATGGCACAAACAACCATGCATTTAAACTACAAAGACCAAGTGAAAACAATGAAGTCAAAACGTGTGCAATTTCGACACAAGGATATTGGGCCGGCCAAAGAAATGCCATTGATCTTAAGTCCAAAGCCTTATGGGTTTGTTCATTTTAAAGGTTCATCAGGCCCCATTAAAAACCCATGTGAGAAAAACCCAATGGGAAAAACCTCACATGGGAAAAGGGAACCAAATGGGCCCTTAATCCCAAACTCATAATCCCACGGACCAAACCAAAGGACTTAAACAAGATTAGACAGAGAATGGGTTAGAAACACCCCAATAGACTTTTGTAGGGCCTTGGTCCGGGCACGGGTCATGGGACCGAGTGGAACGGCCCATGGGTCCGGGACAAGGCCGGTCGAGTCTTCACGTGACGGTTGAGCTGAGGGGTTGGTCCTTGGTGACGTCCTGGGCAGGTCATGACTTGATGTTGTGGTCGCCGTTGAGGTCGGAACATGGGTCGGAGACTTGGACGAGCAATGTTCCGCAGCTCGGACCGAAGCACGGGTCGCAGCCTGAGTTGATGGCCGGGTAGTCCTTCTTGTTTTGCCTTGGGTCGGTATTGGGTCAGCCGGCTTTGGCTGTTGGCCACGTTCCGGGCCAACCTCCATATCTTGGTCCGATTGCAAAAGTTCCTCACCCGCGCCTCCATCCGGCTGGTTGTCTTGTTCCGCGTCCGTACCAACGATCGAGTGGTGCCTTTGGTCGACCAGGCTCACATCATCCCCTCCCTCTTGAAGAGGATTTGACCTCAAATCCGGGCCATCTGCACAATAGGGAATCAGGTCAGTAACATTGAAACTAGGACTCACGTTATACTTACCTTGCAAGTCAAGCTGGTAGGCGTTGTCATTGATGCACTTGACAACAGTGAACGGTCCGTCCACCCTAGGCATTAGCTTGGATCGTCGTTCTTCTGGGAACCGGTCCTTGCGTAGATATATCCAGACCTGGTCACCAGGCTTGAAGGTAAGCTTCCTTCTATGCTTATCAACCGCTTGGCCATACTTCTTGGTTTTGGCCTCAATGTTGGCTCGTGCCTGCTCATGAATCTGCTTAACCAATCGAGCCTTCTGTTCCCCATCAAGACTAGCACACTCACTCAAAGGTAAAGGCATTAGATCCAAAGGTGAGATAGGACTAAAACCATAAACAATCTGGAAGGGGGAATGTTTAGATGCTGAATGAACTGAGTGATTGTATGCAAACTCTACATGTGGTAGGTGTTCTTCCCATGTCCTAAGATTCTTTCCAACAAATGCACGCAAGAGTGAACCCAAGGTCCTATTAACTACTTCAGTTTGGCCGTCACTCTCAGGATGACATGTAGTGGAAAAACATAACTTGGTTCCTAACCTAGACCATAGAACACGCCAAAAATGACTCAGAAATTTGGTGTCCCTATCAGACACTATAGTCTTAGGCATGCCATGCAATCTCACTATTTCCTTGAAGAACAAGCTAGCTACATGAGATGCATCATCAGTTTTCCTACATGCAATAAAATGGGACATTTTAGAGAACCTATCTACCACCACAAAAATACTATCCTTGCCATTGCGAGTTCTAGGCAATCATAATATGAAGTCCATGGACAAATCAACCCAGGGATGTTCTGGAATGGGTAAGGGATGATACAAACCGTTGGGCTGAGTTGTGGACTTAGCCTGTTTACATTTGACACACCGGTTGCATACTTTCTCCACATCCTTCCTCATGTGTGGCCAGTAAAAATGTTCTCGCAAAACAGCCAATGTCTTGGACACTCCAAAGTGTCCCATGAGTCCACCAGCATGGGCCTCGCGGACAAACAACTCCCTCATGGAGCATGATGGCACACACAATCGGTTTTCATATAGCAAATAACCGTCCTGAATATGGAAACGTCCTGTAGGATTCTTAAAACATGACTTATAGATTTCTCCATAATCTGGGTCAGTCAAGTACAAATCCTTCATATTTTCAAAACCCATAATTTTAACTTCCAAAGTAGATAAGAGTGCATACCTGCGAGACAAGGCATCGGCAACCACATTTTCCTTACCTTGCTTATATTTTATCACGTATGGGAAGGTTTCTATGAACTCCATCCACTTGGCATGACGTTTGTTGAGTTTGTGCTGACTCCTCAAGTGCTTGAGTGACTCATGGTCCGTGTGGATCACAAACTCCTTGGGCCACAAGTAATGTTGCCATGTTTGCAATGACCGGACCAGAGCATATAGCTCTTTATCATATGTGGGGTAATTCAAGGTGGTGCCCCCAAGCTTCTCACTGAAATATGCAATGGGCTTGCGGTCCTGCATAAGAACAG
The DNA here is from genome assembly GCA_039880935.1 of Streptanthus diversifolius. Lineage (NCBI taxonomy): Eukaryota > Viridiplantae > Streptophyta > Magnoliopsida > Brassicales > Brassicaceae > Streptanthus > Streptanthus diversifolius. The sequence goes on from JAXGFM010000001.1 coordinate 6,885,032, forward strand.
CTCCTATTCCAACACCTGAAGCATCACATTCAATTTCAAAGGTGTTAGCGAAATTAGGCAATGCCAATAATGGCGCATTAGTAAGCCTGTCCTTAAGCATCTGGAATGCCTCCTCCTGCTCCTTTCCCCACTTGAAGCCAACGTCTTTCTTGACCACCTCAGTCAAGGGCGCGGCCAAAGTGCTAAAGTCCTTGACAAAGCGCCTGTAGAACCCGGCTAAACCATGGAAGCTGCGAACTTCCCCCACGGTCTTTGGGCTAGGCCAATCCCTGATGGCGCGGATCTTCTCCTCATCAACTTGGACTCCTGCGGCACTTACAACAAATCCTAGAAAGACAATGTTATCTGATCCAAAGGTACACTTTTTAATATTAGCATATAGTTTCTCCTTTCTAAGCACTTCAAGAACAAGTCTAAGATGGTGCACATGCTCATCCAAGGTCTTACTATATACTAAAATGTCATCAAAGTACACTACCACAAAATGTCCTATAAACTCCCTAAGCACATGATTCATAAGCCTCATAAAAGTACTAGGGGCACTGGTTAATCCAAAGGGCATGACTAACCACTCATATAATCCATGCTTAGTCTTAAAAGCGGTTTTCCACTCATCACCTTCCTTCATCCTAATTTGGTGATATCCGCTCCTAAGATCTATCTTAGAAAATATTCGAGATCCATGTAGCTCATCTAACATGTCATCTAACCTAGGAATGGGATGCCTATACTTTACCGTGATATTGTTGATTGCCCGGCAATCAACACACATGCGCCAAGTCCCATCCTTTTTAGGAACTAGAAGGACTGGCACGGCACACGGACTCATGCTCTCACGGATGTGGCCTTTGGCCATGAGCTCATCAACCTGCCTTTGTAACTCTTTGGTCTCCACGGGATTAGTCCTATACGCCGGCCGGTTTGGTAGGGAAGCTCCAGGAACCAGATCGATCTGATGTTCTATTCCACGGATGGGTGGTAACCCATCCGGACACTCCTCTGGAAACACGTCCTGGAACCCCTGCAAAAGCTCACTAAGGATGCTCGGAAGAACCGGCTCAGGGTTAGTAGTCACAAGGGCATGTTCCTTATAAATAAGCATAAGCACAGGTGCCTTAAGACTAAGACTCCTTTTAACATCACAAGCCTTTATGTAAAAGTTGGTTTTAGCTCTTGGTTCCTTAGCCTTACTAATTTCTTTCTTTTGCTTCTTAAGGTGCATCTGTTCTAAATATACCTCATGTGGTGACATAGGCACCAAGGTTGTCTTACGGCCATTGTAGATGAAGTGGTGGCGGTTGGTGTATCCATCATGGGTCACCTTTCTGTCTGACTGCCACGGTCTGCCCAAGAGGATGTGGCTTGCTTCCATTGGCAGGATGTCACACAAGACCTCGTCTTTATATTTGCCTATTTCAATCGGCACCTTGACCTGATGGGTTACCTTCAACTCGCCTGAATCGTTCAGCCACTGGAGTGGGTATGGCCTTGGATGGGGCAGCTCCTCAAGACCTAATTTCCTGACCATAGACTCACTAGCAACATTAGTACAACTACCACCATCTATAATTAAGCTGCAAACCTTTCCTTGGATCAGGCAGCGTGAGTGGAAAAGATTTTCTCTTTGGTCCGGTTCATGGGTCTTGGCTTGCACATTCAGGGACCTCCTGGCTACCAAGAGTTATCCTGAAACCGGCAGCTCCTCTTCCTCATCTGCCACGGGGTTATGATCTTCTTCCTCCTCAGACTGGATTTCCCCATTTTCCAAGATGATCATGACACGCTTGTTGGTACAGCTACTGGCGTAGTGCCCTAAACCCTGGCACTTGAAGCACCGGATGTCTCTGGTTCTGGTAGGGTGCTCCTCGGCTTTGCCCTTATCTGGCCTTGGTGGAAGGAAGTTAGAAGCGGATTTAGACCCGGATGGTTTGGCTTCAAAGGCGCGGTTGGGTTTGAAATCCTTGTTGAAGGTTATCTTGGACCCTACGGCACCTGTACCAAAAGACCGAGTGTTAGTTCTTCTCTTAAGTTGTTGTTCAATCAACAATGCCTTGTGTAGCATTTCTTCCAACTCCACATAGTGCTGCATCTCCAGCCGGTCCTGGATGTCCGGATTGAGCCCACTCATGAAGCGGGACATGGTTGCTTCACGATCCTCAGTCACACCAGCTCGGATCAGGAGCATCTCCATTTCTTTAAAGTAGTCATCAACACTCTTGTTGCCTTGTTGTAGATGCCTGAGTCTTTGATGTAGATCTCTATGGAAGTGGTTGGGAACAAACCGCCTTCTCATAATAAGTTTAAGCTCTTCCCATGTTTCAATGGGGTATTCACCGTTTCTCCTTCTGGAAGTAACCACCTGATCCCACCAGCTTAGAGCGTAGTCATAGAACTCTGTAACAGCCAAATTGACCTTGTTAATTTCACTATAGAATTGACAATTAAAAACGAGTTCAATTTTAGTTTCCCAATCAAGATAAGAGATAGGATCATTGTGGGCGTGAAAGGGTGGAATCTTCAGTTTGAGATGGTTGAAATGGTCGGGCTGAGGGGGCAGGTTTGGGACTCTTTGATGGCGCCTGGGCCGGTTGTGCCCACTGTGGTCAGATCCTCCTGAGTTATAGAATCTGGCCGCCCCTTCATCACCTACGAACGTCCTTCTTCCCAAACTTCCAGCATCTGAGGCATGCTCTGGTGGTTCTGGTGTTAAACCTCTGACACGCCTTGGAGGAAAAGGATTCCTAGGCCGCGGCTGTCTCACATTTGGAACCGCCCGGTTGATCTCCTCACGGATCCCAAGCTGTATAGTTTGTAGCCGCTTCTCAATAGTGTTGCTAAGCCGGGTTGTTAGGTCTTCAAACAGCCGGTGGAAGCGGTTCGCTTCTGGCTTCTCATCTTCATTCCCTGCCATCAAAACACTCAAAACAAGTCAAAATTTCAAGGGGATATGTCTAAACTCGCGGATCTATTATGGTTCAATGGTATATGAATGGACACTTTGGAAAATCAAGGTTTTCGTAACAAAATGAAATCGAAAATCAAGAAGGGATGAAGTGCTCAGCCTGATGTCTGCTCTGATACCACTTGACGTGGTCCTAGGGAGAGGGATCACGTGACTCCAAGATCAGCAGCAGGAGAGCAAGGTGCGGAAGGTGAAATTCAATGGGGATGGAGGTTGTCACGGCGGTAGATGAACAAGGCGGGTGGCAAGAGAATGGAACGGATCAAGAGGAGTGGAGGTCGACTATGGAAGCGGATCGAACTGGCGGATTCTCAAAGGAATGGACGGCTTTGAGACACCAACTTGCAGGGTCTAGATATGACACACTAGATCTCACAAGGGTTTTGCAAATGGGTAACCTAGATACTACACACTAGGAGAGGATTTGCAAGAAGGAATGAACCGATCAAGAACACTTGTAAACAACAAAGTTTTCTTATTCAAAATCGATTGAAGATTACAAACTGGCCAAGGCCAAAGTTTATACACGCCAAAAGACATTCAAACTTGCATGGTCAAAGAGACATGCATGCATGGCACAAACAACCATGCATTTAAACTACAAAGACCAAGTGAAAACAATGAAGTCAAAACGTGTGCAATTTCGACACAAGGATATTGGGCCGGCCAAAGAAATGCCATTGATCTTAAGTCCAAAGCCTTATGGGTTTGTTCATTTTAAAGGTTCATCAGGCCCAATTAAAAACCCATGTGAGAAAAACCCAATGGGAAAAACCTCACATGGGAAAAGGGAACCAAATGGGCCCTTAATCCCAAACTCATAATCCCACGGACCAAACCAAAGGACTTAAATAAGATTAGACAGAGAATGGGTTAGAAACACCCCAATAGACTTTTGTAGGGCCTTGGTCCGGGCACGGGTCATGGGACCGAGTGGAACGGCCCATGGGTCCGGGACAAGGCCGGTCGAGTCTTCACGTGACGGTTGAGCTGAGGGGTTGGTCCTTGGTGACGTCCTGGGCAGGTCATGACTTGATGTTGTGGTCGCCGTTGAGGTCGGAACATGGGTCGGAGACTTGGACGAGCAATGTTCCGCAGCTCAGACCGAAGCACGGGTCGCAGCCTGAGTTGATGGCTGGGTAGTCCTTCTTGTTTTGCCTTGGGTCGGTATTAGGTCAGCCGGCTTTGGCTGTTGGCCACGTTCCGGGCCAACCTCCATATCTTGGTCCGATTGCACAAGTTCCTCACCCGCGCCTCCATCCGGCTGGTTGTCTTGTTCCGCGTCCGTACCAACGATCGAGTGGTGCCTTTGGTCGACCAGGCTCACATCACTAGGTTTCCCTTAGTTGTCCGCGTCGAGTGCTAGGTTAGGCCGTGTGACCCGCGTCCCGCATTCGCTAGTTGGTCCCTTGTCGCTAGCTAGATTTTTGCTTGAGTCATAGGTTTAGTTCCTTCTTGTGTTCGCAGCTCGTGTCCAAGCGTTAGGTCTAGGTCGTTTGAGCCCCATCCCGCGCTTAAGTCCTCAGCCCTTCCGTGTGAACCGCGTCTTGTTCCCGTCCCCTAGATATCTTCCCGCGTCCCATTATTTTATAAACCAAACTCAATACAAAAAATTATATATATAATCTGTGGGAATTTTCCATTTAAAGAAAGTTTCCATATTCTGCAAGTTTCCTTTCCGGGAAAATTTCCTTTTTCTAAAATTTCCTTTTCTCGGAAAAGGAAATATGTCAGGGAATGATAAGTCCAAGTCTGTGCAGCCCAATCAGACAATGATGCAGCTGTTGCAAACATTGACTGCCTAGATGTCAACCTTCACGACTCGCCTTGACCGTTTAGAGCAGCCCGCGCCAGCACCTGCCGCACCACCCTATCACCACGATCGATCACCCATGGGTCAGAGAAGTAGCCGAAAGGAGGAGGCTAAGACGCGGTCAGCTCCACCTTTGGGACGACATGAGAGCCCAACTCCGAAAGAGGTTCATTTCACATACTACTATAGGGACATACATAATTGTTTCAGGAAGCTATCCCAGGGAACCAGGACAGTGGAGGACTATTTTGAGGAGTTTGAGAAAATCAAGAACCGCCTCGAATTCCAAGATTCAGAGGAGACCCTAATGGCTCAGTTCTTGGATGGGCTCCAAGACCGCATAGCTAGGAAAGTGGAGAGGCAGAATCTATGTCCATTTTGACGACTTTCTGCACTATGCCGTCCGGGCGGAACAACACATCAAGAGGAAGTTGTCCAGCACCGTCCGAGGAAGGACTCCATGGAACCTGCTCCCTCGTAAGGATCTAGACAAAGGTAAAGCACCTAAAGGAACCTCGCGGTTTCCTAAGTTTGCAGCCGAGACCTCCAAGAACCGTAAGATTGACCTCGGTAGGCCTCGACCTCAGAGGAACCGTGACATTACTTGCTATAAATGTCAGGGGAAAGGGCACTATCCATGGGAATGCCCCAACCAAAGAGTCATGCTAATCAATGACCAAGGGGAATACGAGACCGAGGAGGAAGCTGAGGAGGAATCGGATGGCTCCGAAGAACAAGTGACCAACTACCCAGAGGTGGGAGAGATCCTGGTCACTAGGCGAGCCCTCAGCGCCATGTTTGAACCGGAGATCGTGCAGAGAGAAAACATCTTTCACACCTGGTGCAGCACTGAATCCAAGGTATGCAGTTTGATCATTGATGGTGTTCTTGCACTAACATGGCTAGCAAGTACCTTGTTGCCAAGCTAGGCCTCACAAAAACTAAGCATCCGCACCCTTACAAGCGTAAGTGGCTAAACGATGAGACTGAGCTCAAGATTGCGGAGTAAGTCATTGTGCCCTTCAACATAGGCAAGTACTCGGACCTAGTCAAGTGTGACGTAGTACTAATGCAAGCCGTGTATCTCTTCTTAGGAAGGCCATGGATATTCGACAAGGAGACCATCCACCATGATCGCACCAACGCCTACACATTCATACATGGGAACCGTAAGCACCACCTAACCCCTCTCACATCACAAGAGGTAAATGAGATGCAAAGCGCCATGTCTAAGGGCGCCAAGGTAAGTAAGACCAACTTATACATCACCAAAAGCCATGTGATTAAAGCTATTAGTTCTAGGACACTGGTGCTACTAATGGTCTTTAGACAAAGTTTGTTTTCAGGACTTGAGGACACCGTGCTACCCAAGGAAGTACAACAACTGCTGGACAAATTTAAAGACGTCTTCCCTGAGGAGATCTCAGTAGGATTACCACCAATTAGAGGAATTGAACACCAGATGACCTCATCCCCGGAGCACCCTTTGCAAATCGACCAGCCTATAGGGTTAATCCCAGGAAAGCTGAGGAACTTGAAGCTTAAGTAAAAGACCTAATGTCTAGAGGCTACATCGAGCTTGAGTCCTTGCGTTGTTACAGTATTGTTGGTACCTAAGAAGGATGGGACCTGAAGGATGTGTGTGGACTGTAGAGCTATAAACAATATCATTATCAAATATAGACAGCCTATCCCAAGGCTAGATGACATGCTAGATGAGTTAAGTGGAGCCACTATTTTCTCTAAGATAGATTTGAAGAGTAGATATTAGAATGAAGAAGAATGATGAAGACAAAACAAGAGGAAATGAAGAATGTGTGATTAATGATATGTTATCGTTGCAGCCAAACATGTATTAGGCTATCTTAGTATCCAAACAAGCCTAGACTAGTTTAGTATTAATAGTTAACTCTCTCTTCCTTTTTAAGTAAGAAATACATTTTTCTAAAATCTCAATAATATCATTCTTACTTTTCTCTCTAATCTCTCTCTCTCTCTCTCTCAATCTACAAATCTCTGAATCTCTTAATCTCATAATCTTTCATGGTAGCAGAGCCAGATTTCATCAATCTGGCGTAACAATTCCGCAAAATTTCTTCTCTTTCCTCACGATCTTCTCGCTCCTTCAAATCCATCGAAGTCGTGGTCTTGTTGTTGTTTGATCGAGTTTTCCGTAAAGAACTTGAACTTTCTTGCCATTTTCTTCATAAAGGGTTGTTCTCTGGTGAGTTCTTAATATTATACTGGTGGTTTCATTCATTTTGGTGGCCTGAGTCAAAAGTTATCCATGGCCAAGTCTGGTGGTGTCGCGTTCAGGCTCGCCGTGAGACCACGGGTTTGCAATAAAACATATTTCCCTCAATTCTTCATCAAATCAAGTGATTCCAAAGCCTAATCTCACGTAAAACGAGTCTAATTGATGAATCATGAGGTTTTGTTTACTCCTTTTTAAGTTTAGAAGCTTTTGTTGATCGATCTTTCTCATCGTGTCCAGATTTGACCTATTTGTGGTATTTTTGTTAAAACCTTCAATATTTCTCAATCTTTTGACCTATTTAGGATCTTGTGGAGGGTCTCAAGAAGTTTAATTTCATTCCAAAAAATTTTAGTCTTCAAGAAAGTTTTTCTTGATTGTTACTAGGAATCTGTTTTTTTAATTTTTGGAGGCAAAAGTGGATTAGATTTTTTAAAACAATTCTATTAATTGGATGTTTGATAGTTATGCTGTTAAAATTGTTAAATTTGTTTTAACAAGAACTGTTAGGCTGTTGGAGGTTGTTACTAACCGTTGCAGGTAGTTGGCGGTTGTTAAAGTTGTTTGACGCGCCTTGGTGGCTTAGCTAGGACAGGCGCATGGAAGAATCACTCCTTCTTCAATCTTTTCTCTGACCTTGTGGCAGTCCACCTCTATGTGTTTGGTTCTCTCATGGAAGACTGAATTTGTTGCAATATGGATGGCTGCTTGGTTGTCACAATTCATGGTGATTGGAGTGTTCTGATCAATGTTAAGATCCTTGAGGAGTGCTTTCAGCCATGTCAATTCGTTGGTCAACTTTCTCATTGCACGGTATTCTGCTTCAGCTGTAGAGCATGCCACCACCTTTTGTTTCTTGGTCTTCCAAGTGACCAAGTTTCCTCCTATGAATGTACAATAGCCGGTTGTGGATCTCCTATCAGCTTTATCTCCAGTCCAGTCTGCATCACAATATCCCACAATCTCTGTGTCTTTGTTCTGGCCCATCAAAATGTCGCGGTCTAGACTTCCTCTCAGGTACCTCAAGATCCGTTCAGCCATGCTCAAATTATGCTTTGTGGGAACCTTCATGTGCTGACTAACCTGATTCACAGCAAAGCAGAGATCAGGTCAAGTGATAGTGACACTACAAGAAAACGTCTTAATTTCGACGGACAAATCCGTCTAGAACCCGTCGGAAACAGCGATTTCCGACGACTTTTTAATCAACTAATGCCGTCGGAAACAAAGCGTCGGAATTTTACAATCCGTCGGAAACCCGTCGGTAAATTCCGACGGATAAACGACGGCTGATGAAAACCGTCGGAATTCCGTCGAGAAATTAATTTCGTCGGTAATCCGTCTAAGAAGTGTCCATCGCAAAATTGGGGAACATACCGACGGATTATCCGTCGGTTTGCCTTCGGAAAAAAACCGTCACAAATCCGTCGCAAATTTTCGATCGGAATTCCGTCGGTAAATGGCTGTCGGTAAACCGTCGGTTCTCTCCGTTGTCGGAAAACCGTCGGTAACCTAGCGGTCGGTTACCCGTCGGGAAAGGTCCGTCCGTAAGCCGTCGGTATCTATCCGTCGGAAATCTGTCGGATTGACGACCGTCGGTAATCCGTCGGAAAACGTAATTTCAAAAATTAAAAAAAACAAAAATTTTATTTTATAATAATAATTATAAAATAAAAATTTTGTATTTTTTAAATAAATTAAAATTTTTATTATTAAAAATGTTTTACATAAAAAGTGAAAAAACATAAAAAAAAAAAAAAAAAACTAAGGCTGAGTGTTGTAAGAACAGAAGAATGCGTTCATCCTCTCTTCCATTATCCTTAGGCGCTCCATATCTTTTTGCCTTTGTTGTTCGAGCGTCTTAAGTCTGTCTCGAAGCTCACGGTTTTCTTCTTGCAGTTCCGCTCTTCCGAAGTCGCCATAAGAAGGAAATGATGAAGAAGATGAAGCTGAACAGTCTTTAGGTAACCCGTATAAACGACCTTTGGTCTTCGGAGTTACCTTTAAAAAAATTTAAAATTAGTATAGTGAAAAAAAAAAAAAAATTTAAAATTCATAATTCACTAACCTCATAAGCAATTCCATTTAATTTTTTTAATGGAACTTCTGTATACAGAGGAGTTTCATCTTCTTGTGTGGGCTGAGTTTGTAGGAACTCCTCCCCCAAACTTCTCACTTTTTGTGAGATCTCCCGAGCAACTGGATCATCAATTTGACCAGTTTTCCGGTTGGTGTGAGCATCTTCAATCAGCCGGAGTAGAGATGGAGGTTGTCCGTCCATATGAAACTAAAAAAAAATTTAATTAATTAAATAAATTTATAAATTGAAAAATTTATAAATATTGAATTTAATTTTTTTTTTACTAGTTGCTCAGCTCGGGAAGCTTTACTAGTCGCTCCAAGATTATGGGTCGCCATTCCTTTGCCCTTTCTATCGCTCTTGCGATTACTTGAATTTGTTGAGGAAATGGCGGCGACTTCTGGTCTCATCCAATAGTTGATGAGCCCAGTCCATAAATCCGGATTCTTCAGCATGCTTTTAGGGATTTTATCACGCTTCCACTTGTCCTTCCATTCGTTCATTTTTCGGGAGTAACACGTAGCCGATTTAGTGTTAAACTCCCTACGAACTATGGCAGTGAGTTGCGGATCCCAAGTAAATTCTTGCTGTTATTATAAAAAAAAAATATTTTAGTAAATTTATATATGTTAGTATAAAATTATAATTGAAAATTTTATTTTTAAATTTACCGCGAATTGCCGAAACCATATTTCCTGCTCCTCTTTCGGCATGTCCGAATACGCTGGATATCGGCGTAATAGCATATCATTAAGCATTTTGTTGATTGCTTTTGAAATGCCATTGCTCGATTTATGGAACCTATATATAATATTTAAAATTTTAAAATTAAAATTAAAAAATTTTAAAATTTATATAAAAAATTTAAAACTTATTTTTACCATGTTGAAGTTCCGGCACATAGCGGGTCTAATTTTCTAAGTCTATCCCGACCCGGCTGTGAAACATAATCTTCAATGCTCATCACAGTGGGAGCAGAAGCAGCAGTCCTGATCGGAGATGTTGGTGGCTGTGTCTCCGAATCAGTCGCAAATTGTGAAAAACTAGAACCACCAATTCCGTATTGGTGGTTCCCGTCTCCCGAGTTTAGAAATCCGTCGTAATTCCTTTTTTCAAAAATTTTGTAATTCATATTATTAACAAATAATTGCATATATAATTTAAATATCCATAACATAAACATTTCTAATTTACTAATATTTCTAAAGTTATGAACTCCGTCGGAAAACCAGACAACAAATCGACGGAATTCCGAAAGACTTCTAGATATCCCTCGGAAATCCCTCATAAATGTAGACCAGTTTCCGACGGATTTCCGAGGGCGTCCGTCGGAAATCCGTCGGGCAATTTCAGTATAAATAGAGACGTCGACGAACTCATTTTTCATCACAAATCAAATCTACACTTTTAAACATTCTCTACAAAAAAAAAACCAAAACTTTTTTCGGGAATCTAGAAATTTTTAGAAAAAATTTCTTCAGACGTCTTGCCTTAGATATGTAAGTATTTATTTTTAATTTAAAATTTCAGTATTACTTAATGGTAAAATAGAAATTAGGAAATGTTATACTTTTGTGAACCGTTCATAACAAATAATTGCATATATAATTTAAATAACCATAACATAAACATTTCTAATTTACTAATATTTCTAAAGTTATGAACGGTTCACAAAAGTATAACATTTCCTAATTTCTAATTTACCATTAAGTAATACTGAAATTTTAAATTAAAAATAAATACTTACATATCTAAGGCAAGACGTCTGAAGAAATTTTTTCTAAAAATTTCTAGATTCCCGAAAAAAATTTCGGTTTTTTTTTTGTAGAGAATGTTTAAAAGTGTAGATTTGATTTGTGATGAAAAATGAGTTCGTCGACGTCTCTATTTATACTGAAATTGCCCGACGGATTTCCGACGGACGCCCTCGGAAATCCGTCGGAAACTGGTCTACATTTATGAGGGATTTCCGAGGGATATCTAGAAGTCTTTCGGAATTCCGTCGATTTGTTGTCTGGTTTTCCGACGGATTTCCGACGGAGTCAACCAGTCATCGGTATTTCGTCGAAAAATATCTTCGAAAAATAGTTTTCCGACGGATTTCCGACGACTGGTTGACTCCGTCGGAAATCCGTCGGAAAACCAGACAACAAATCGACGGAATTCCGAAAGACTTCTAGATATCCCTCGGAAATCCCTCATAAATGGAGACCAGTCAGAAATCCGTCGGAAAGATGTTCGCGATAATTACGAAGTGCGGTGTCCCAATAACTGCAAATAATCGACGGATTTCCAACGACTGATCGTTTAAACATATAATCGACTGATCTATATGATAAATTTGAAAAATTATATAATTTTAATTCATGCTTTATCATTAAACAATATTTGAAACATAATATTTTACAAAGAGTAAAAATTGAAACTTAATAATGGTTGGTTATAATATTTTACAAAGAGTAAAAATTGAAACTTAATAATTATCTTCCGGTAAGATATCTTTCACAAAATAAGCAAAAGCATCAACACAATCTTCAGATAAATTATAATCTGTTTTAATATTCATCATCCTACTAGCTGATGATAACGGCGAATGACCTTCTTTACACCCGCTATATAATGGTTGGTTAGCTGCGTCTAACATATTAAAAAACTTTTGCGCATCTAAATTAGGTTCCTCAACCTGACGCCTATCATCGCCAGACGGGTTAACGTTTTCTCTAAATGCATCATGAACCATTTGAACCGTTCCAACCACTACATCTTCCTCATTTCTATTTTCTTCAATACCATGTGGAAATCCTTGTGCACTACTACTACTACCATATTCAGAGATTCTTTCACCGTGTAAATACCATATCTTATAACCCGCAGTAAATCCATTTTGGTATAAATGATTCCAAACTAACTCAATCTTAACACTTATATTATTCTCGCAAATAGAACATGGGCATTTGATCTTACCACTTCTTTTGCCATGTTGATTTCTCCCGACCAGATCCATAAACTCGCATATACCTCGAGCATAATCATCTCGCAATAGGTTGGACTCCTCATCCATCATTGGTTCGTCCATCCAAGAACGAAAATATCTACTCATTTTTAGAGAACTTATAAGTTTTTTTTAAAAGTTGTGAATTGAACTGAATGCATGCGATCATATATATAGGAAAAAAATCCATCGGAAATCCGTCCACAATCCGTCGGAAATGGGTATCGGAAATCCGTCGGCAACTCATCGGAATGTACCTACCCGGCGGTTACGCACTTGTTTTTTAAATGTGTAATATACTCGTCGACGGAATCCGTCGGAAAGCCGTCTTTAATTTACGACGGATTTGTAACGGATACAAATTTAATTTTTTCCGTTACAAATCCGTCACAAGTTAATGACGGATTTCCGACGGAACGACGGAAAAACAATTACCGACGGATTATCGACGGTTATTTTGCGACGGATTTCCGACAGCTCCTTAATCCTTCACAAAACTGTCGGAAATCCGTCGTAACATGTCCTTCAGAAAACCGTCGGTGTTTTCCGTCGGTTTTCCCTCGGTTTATGGAGAATTTTCCGACGGATTATTTGCCGTCGGAAACGTCCCTCGGATTTTTGGTGTTTTTCTTGTAGTATGAGGTATATGAGCTTACCTACAATGCGTCTGTATTGTGCAACATCTTCATAGGGCTCATCAGCGTTCTCCCCCTCTTGAATGACCTTGTAGCCATCTTCCAATGGTGACTTGGCTGGTTTGGCATCTAGATATCCAGTCTCAGTTAAAAGGTCAGTAACATATTTTCTTTGAGGCAGAAAGAGACCATCAGTGGAACGGCACACTTCAATCCCAAGAAAATATTTGAGTTCCCCCAAGTCTTTAATGTCAAATGTGGATTTGAGAAAGGATTTAGTAGTTTGAATACCAACCTGGTTGTCCCCTGAGATTTGAGATCATCTACATAGATAAGGACAATTACAATACCTTGATCATTATGAAGAGTGGACAATGTGTGGTCAGCTTCTGAGCGTCGAAAACCATGGTCCCTAAGGGTGAAGATGAGCTTGTGGTACCAGGCCCTGGGAGACTGTTTGAGGCCATAGATGGCCTTCCTTAAGCGTAGAACCTTTCCTGGTGCAACGAGTTCATCAAGGCCCAGAGGTGGGGTCATGTAAACCTCATCCTCAAGCTCCCCCTGAAGAAAAGCATTGCAGACGTCCATTTGCCATAAGTCCCAAGATAAATTGGTGGCCAGAGATAGAATCACCCTCACAGTGGCTAGCTTAGCCACTGGTGCAAATGTGTCCCCATAGTCATGGCCATACGTTTGGGTGAATCCACGAGCTACAAGTCTTGCCTTATAACGTTCAATGTCTCCATTGCTCTTGTACTTAATGGTGAATACCCATTTGGAGCTGACCACACGTTTGCCCTTAGGGAGAATGGATTCATTCCATGTGTGATTGTGTTCCATAGCCCCCACTTCATCAGCAACAGCATCTCGCCACACCTTCATTTGCATAGCCTCATCATAGGACGAGGGAATGTTGTCTTTCTCAATCTTGCCAAGGAACGCTTGGTGATCAGATGGGACAAGGGTAAGAGAGCATTTCGCCTGAATAGGGTGAGCCACAGCTTGAGCGTTGTAGTAAACTCTGGTATTGATCCAATTGGACGGATCCGGCCTAACTCTGGTGCTTCGTCTAAGAACTGGTGTGGTACCATAAGTGAAACCAACTTCTTCATTTTCCTCAGAAGTTTGTTCAGTTCCAGAGGGGTCTCCTCCAAGCGAGTGATCAGGTTGGACAGATTGATGGTGTTCCGGTGGAGAAGATGAGGTCTGTGGAGTGCCAGGTTGGTGGTGATCCGGTGGATATGAGGATGAATATGGTTGTGGATGTTCTGATGGTGGGAATGACCGGGGATGATCTAGGTGATCCAGAAGAAACCGGAGGCTTGCTGCTTTGTCAGAAGGTTTTGCAAGGTCTTTCAAACTGTCTCAATCTTGTTTGTCATGATATCCTTGTTCTTCCAAGAATTTGACGTCACGGGAGACCATGGTTGTAACGCCCCCGATCCTACTAGACCGAAGGTGTTACGATAGGCCCGAATCCTGTCCAACCGTTCTTCCGAATATAGTCCGAAAGCCCGAATAGACACGATCCGAACCCCGATTAAATCAACTCCATCTCATCCAAGGTTCCGTGACCAAGAACGGACATCCTTGTTGAGGTTATCCCGGCCGGGACTTAGGTATTCATTACTTAAAATTTAACTAAGAATTTAATAAGATATACGGAAAACCTCCATTTTATATATTAAACATTCTTCTAAAAGTTCTTACAAAATCCGATTACAATACTTAGCGAAAGCGTTATACTTCCTATGAAATTTACACAAGTCCAAAAGAAACATACTTTCTACTAAGGGGTCTTCAAATCTACACTGGACTGTTCCGCCCTCCTTCCACAACCTTGCCTTTATCTGCAAGAACGAGTTCGGTCAGCTAATGCTGAGTGAGCTTGTCGAAAAACACTATCTAACCCATCCCGCAATAATGCAAGTGAACTCAAACAAGATCAATCATGTTTAAGACCAATGTACTTATAACTCAACAGACGGCTTAACCAATCTTGACTTCTAATCTACCCATGCGCGCCGTGACCTTAGCCTATTCCTTCCCGTCCCGGTCAGGTCCTTAGCCACACAGGCTACAAGGCACCTACGAAGATGGACGGTACTCACTGCCCCGGTCAGGTCCTTAGTCACCAAGACTACAAGGCACCTACGAAGATGGGCTTTAGCCTGGCAAGTCGCTCACAGGATGGTGGCAAGTCATCCCTCGCATGCACATGGAATAGCTAAGTCACAAACTCCCCATACTTCCCACAATAACCATACAACCATTTAACCATGAAACCACTTAACCATGAATCCATTTCGCAATACCTTTGATCCGGTCCAGGTCCGTTTATTTATTCGACTGTGCAACAATCAAACAAGAACATGCACAGCCGACTAAATAGAACCCGAACTAGATTTAGGGCATACTAATGGATTCACTTAACCAACTCAATCATAACTTATCATGCATGCGACTGATCATGAAACATAACCGCAAAATTCAACTGTAATTCAACATGCATGCAATCCACCAAATCACAACACAACATTAAAATAGAAATTATTAATGCACAGCAAAGCATCATGCAAACAATCCCAACGTCCTAACCGAACTCGGATCAACTGTCTTGCTTTAAAAGAAAATAAAAGATCAACTCACAGAACACGGATGAACAGCCTAAACACTCGGACAGGCCTGAGGACACTCGCGGATGGCCTCCTCTCCTCACAGTTGCACAGCCTCTCACCAGGCGCCTATTTCTCTCTCTAACTCTCTTAGTACACAGCTTTTAAACTTCAGATTTCTAAACAGAATTATGGTAACAAGGGTGGGTATTTATAAGGTGAAAGTGCATGGGTTTAACTTGACACCTGTCCCACTTAATCTCTTAATTTCACTAAATCATGACACCTGCCCCACTAATTAGCTTAAATCCACTAAAACCAGACAGCTGTCCCACTAAACAAATTAACAGCCTTAATTCCTTACACCTGTCCCACTAATTCTCTTAATACCCTTAAATCTCTACACCTGTCCCACTTAAACCAAAATTTCACTTACTTAAAAAAAAGATTAAAATGACTAAGTGGAAATCCCATAATCACGCCATGCCACATCATCACCACGTCATCGCCACATCATTTTCTAACCTGAATTTTCTGCGGATGAACGGCCACACATCCCTCGGATCGACCACACGTCCTGCGGTACAACCACACGTCCCAACACAACTGCCCGTTCTCGACCGCGGCTGTACCGTACGGTCGTCCTACGGAACGGGGCATTACAATGGTCCTATTTGTGGTGGGATCAAAACAGTTATACCCTTTCTGACTAGAGGAGCAGCCAATGAAGATACACCTTGTGCTCCGAGCTTCCAGCTTGTTTCTTAGTTCCCCTGGTATCAAAACAAAACACACACATCCGAATACCCTAAAGTGATCAACCACTGGTGGGGTTTTGTTCAATACCTGAAATGGTGATTGGTCATTCAAGACCCGTGTAGGTATGCGGTTGATTAGATAACAGGCTGTCATGACTGCATCCCCCCAAAACCGTTTAGGCACACTAGTGTGGAACATCATGGAACGGGCCACCTCCATAAGATGTCTATTCTTCCTTTCAGCAACCCCATTTTGTTGTGGGTTGTATGGGCAGCTAGTTTGATGCAGTATGCCATGTTTGTTGTGGTGGTCCTTAAATTGATGGCTAATGTATTCACCTCCATTATCTGTTCTCAAAATTTTGATGTTAGCTTGAAAGTGATTAGTCACATAAATTTGAAATTTTGTGAATGCTTCAAACACGCGATCTTTAGATGGAAGTAAGGTGAGCCATGTATATTTTGATTTTTCATCTATGAATGTCACAAAGTATTTGTTGTTATCCCTAGATATACATGGTGAAGTCCAAACGTCCGAATGAATTAGATCAAAACATTTCTCATAGATAGTAGTAGATTTACGAAATACAGATTTGCAATGTTTCCCTAGAATACAAGCTTCACAACTAGAATTCTCAAAAGAAACATTGGGTAACATAAGCTTTAATGCACGAAAATGAGGATGGCCTAACCTAACATGCCACATTGCATCAAGTTTAACCGAAAAACATGAATTAAAAGAAACAGATTGTGAACTACTAAGAGAAGAAATATCTTCCAAGACATATAGATCGTCTTTAGCTACTCCTTTTCCAAGCAGCTTCATGCTTTCAATATCCTGAAAGTGAACATTGTTAGAACTGAATATGGAATAGCAATTTAGATTAGTAGTGGCCTTCTTTACTGATCATAGGTTAGAGGTAAAACTAGGCATAAATAGAGCTTTGGAATCTTTATCAAATAACTTAAGATTGCATATTCCTTTGACTGGTATTCTTGTTCCATTTGCTATCTCTACATTACCTAGAGCCGGTTCTAGATTGCTTAATAGGTCAGGTTTGCTTATCATGTGGTGTGAAGCTCCTTAGTCAACAAATAAAGCCTTACTAGGTTTATGAGAGTAGAAAGAGATACCAGACTCTTTGAGAGAGGCAATGGACTGGAGAATGACCTCCAAGTCTGATCTGCGCATTATGTCATTTGGAGATGGTGCGTGAGGAGTTATGCCATGTGCAGTCATGGCTGTTCCATCTTCATGTCTTTTTGATGGACCGGCTTTTCTCACTTAGTGTTATCTGGCTGAAATTGGCCTTGGAGCCTCCTTGGAAATCTTTGAAAGGACGGTTGATGGAAGGTCTTGGTGTGCTCGGCCTGATATGGGGATGAAGGATCCAGCACTGTCCCTTATTATGCCCCTTTATTTTGCAATGGTCACATATCCATGGCTTCTTATCATCATGTCTAAACATTACTTTGTTGACTGTGGGAAATTCTCCTCTTCCACCAAACAGACCATGTGATCCTTCTTCTTTTTGGATTTGGGCACACACTTCATCAAAGCTTGGAAGCTTGTCTGACCTCAGTAGATGTTTGATTAAGTCATTATACATTGTGTTTAGGGTGAGCAAGAGTCCAAACACACGATCTTGTTCCTTCCTTTCAAGGAGCACTGTCTGGTCCAATGAGTTGGGTCTTAGCGCTTCTAACTCTGCCCATAAGGCTTGATACTTGCCGAGATGCTTGGTGAAGTCTCCATCTTCTTGGCTAAGTGTGGTGAGTGATCTTTTAATCCCAGAGGTCAAACCTCAAGGGAGCTTTGAAGTATGGCTAGTACGGTTTGATCTTCTTGAAACCATTTGGTTTCTTCAGCAAGAACTACCGTTTCTTCCTTTTCTGTGGATTCTTCCTTTGAGGCTTAGGTTTTGTAAGTATGCTCCCAAAGTCCGCGGCTACACAACGCGGTCCTTGCTGTTCTAGACCATAGCAAGTAGTTCTGTCGTTTGAGAATGATGGGAATGACAAGTTGTTTGCTGTTGTCCATGGCGACTTCTCAAGAATTTCAAATTTCAAAGGTATGGACCGTTGGTTAATGCTATTATCCAACGGTTAAAGAGAACTGACTGAGAGTTTAAGAACATGGATTGTGGAAGAATGAAGATGGAGGTATGAATTTGACAATGGGATAAGTAATCTCAAGAAATAACCAATCCTACCTTCTCACAACTCAGCACCAAATGGATGTTTGAAGATTGTTACAATCTCAGAGTGAGTAAGATAGAAGAGTTTATTTGGTGAGCAGGTATGTTCTACACACCTAGAGAGGGTTTGAGCGTAAGTTTGAGTAAGTCTGTGAAGAAGTTTTGGCTATTACCCAATGGACAATAGTTTCTAAACCCAGATTATGAGTGTTCTTGAGCGATGAGAGTAATGGCGTGAAGAAGATTATGGAGTATTTGGTGTGGGAGTTTAAGAGTGTAAATAGAGTAAAAGAGTTTAGGAGAAGATTATGGATCAAGAATGCTCTGATACCATGTTGATTTTGCGGAAGTAAGAAGAGAGAAATAAGAAGATTACGCGAGTTCCATGGAGAACTCGACCAGAAGAATACATAAGGAGACAAAGAGAATAAAGAGAAAGGAGTATATTTCTTAAAAGTGTGTCGAATACAAGGTGAGATAATGCCTTAATATAGGCTGGACACAAGGCAAAGAATTCAAATGAGAAAGAGACATTGGAGCCTTCCCAAGGCCTGAAAGCGACCGCTCATAAACGGTCTTGTAGCCACACGTGATTCCTTGCTGCCTCATCTTTCTTCTATAAACTCTTCCTTGCAACCAAAACTCTTGTTATCTTTATTTAGTGGGCTTAGGCCTTATTTGAACCTGGACTGCTCAAACTTGGTGTGGGCCGTGATGCCCAATGCATTCCCTTGCTCAATAGATACCTCATAATCCGTTGAATCATCATCCAGTGGCTTTTCTTAGCAGCTTGCATGTGTTGGCTTACCTGATTCACAGAAAAACATAGATCAGGTCTAGTGATTGTCAAATATATTAGCTTACCTACTAATCTCCTGTAGAGTTTAGGATCTTCAAATATATCCTCTTCTTCCTCCCCCTCAGTTTCAACTTTGTAGCCGTCTTCCAGAGGAGTTTTAGCTGCCTTTGCTTCCATCATTCCTGCACTGGTTAGTAAGTCTACCACATACTTCCTTTGTGAAATAAACAATCCATCTTTAAACCTGCATACTTCAATTCCCAAAAAATACTTAAGCTCACCAAGGTCTTTAATTTCAAACATAGTCTTAAGGTAATCTTTTGTAGAAGAGATACCTACATAGATGAGAATGACAACTATACCTCTTTGGCTTTGACGAGTGAATAAGGTATGATGCTTCATATTTCCTAAATCCTTTATCTCTTAGTGTCACACTCAACTTGTGATAAACACTCCTTTAGTCTTCATAAACACTCCTTAATTCCAAATGGAGTGTTTAGGCTTTGGAATTGCTCGATTTGATGAAGTTTTGAAGAAGTTATGCTCGTTTCAAAGGCGGACAAAGGCGGAGAATACCGATGGAGCCGATCGCGACGCCGTTGAGAAGAACTGATCAAGAAACCTTTTAATATCATCTTAGAATAAGAACGGACCTCTTGATTCTTCAACAGGACTCTTTATTCTACATTTTAGGAGGTGGATTGATTGAAATTGATGAAGATCTCGAGCTTTTATGGTCGCTTCAATGGAGACCATCGCGGATGAAGCCAATCGCGGATATCTTGTGCAAGAAAACTCATATCTTTTGATTTCCGTGGCCAAATGATGCGATCCAAATTTTCGTGTCTTCAGAATTCGCCGGAGAACAATCCAGACATAACAGATTTTGAAAATCTATCGTGGTTTGACCGGAATTTGCAATCAAAGATGGTGGACTTCTCAGCAGCCTTGGTTTTGAAGGTAGCGCCAGAAACTTGTTGATTTTGAAGGTTTCATGTGAAGAATCGAATGAAAACTGCTCTAATACCATGTTAGAATTAGAGATTATGATTCACCATTGGAGAAGAGAGAGTTTTAGAGAGAGAAAGGATTTATTTTTATTAATATGAAGAGAATGATTCTTCTTACTTACAAATGAAGAGTACATGTGTTTATATAGAGAATTTACAATCCTTGTGTCCAAACACTCCCTATTAGGCATCATTTATGCTTGTTTAGCTACAGGTGTAGAAGTTCCTTCATACTCTCCATTAGGTTTAGAGTATTTACACACTTCTTCTTTCTAACACTTCATACTCTTTTCTTTGTCTTAAACTACTTCTTCTCTTCTTTATTTCATTATGCTTGTTTGGCTACAGGTTTAGAGGCTCTTTCATACTCTCCCTTTGGTTTAGAGTATTTACACACTTCTTCTTTCTAACACTTCATACTCTCTTCTTTGTCTTAAACTACTTCTTCTTTTCTTTATTTCAACACTCCCCCTCAAGTTTAAGCACGGGTGAATGGTTGAACTTGCAAAGATGAAGAGACTTCCTCCTTATTCCTCTTTTACTCCCTTTCAAGCTTGATTAATGTACATAGAAACCAAGCTTGTAGTGTGAGGTATATGAGCTTACCTACAATGCGTCTGTATTGTGCAACATCTTCATAGGGCTCATCAGCGTTCTCCCCCTCTTGAATGACCTTGTAGCCATCTTCCAATGGTGACTTGGCTGGTTTGGCATCTAGATATCCTGTCTCAGTTAAAAGGTCAGTAACATATTTTCTTTGGGACAGAAAGAGACCATCAGTGGAACGGCACACTTCAATCCCAAGAATATATTTGAGTTTCCCCAAGTCTTTAATGTCAAATGTGGATTTGAGAAAGAATTTAGTAGTTTGAATGCCAACCTGGTTGTCCCCTGAGATTTGAGATCATCTACATAGATAAGGACAATTACAATACCTTGATCATTATGAAGAGTGAACAATGTGTGGTCAGCTTCTGAGCGTCGAAAACCATGGTCCCTAAGGGTGAAGATGAGCTTGTGGTACCAGGCCCTGGGAGACTGTTTGAGGCCATAGATGGCCTTACTTAAGCGTAGAACCTTTCCTGGTGCAACGAGTTCATCAAGGCCCAGAGGTGGGGTCATGTAAACCTCATCCTCAAGCTCTCCCTGAAGAAAAGCATTGCGGACATCCATTTGCCATAAGTCCCAAGATAAATTGGTGGCCAGAGATAGAATCACCCTCACAGTGGCTAGCTTAGCCACTGGTGCAAATGTGTCCCCATAGTCATGGCCATACGTTTGGGTGAACCCACGAGCTACAAGTCTTGCCTTATAACGTTCAATGTCTCCATTGCTCTTCTACTTAATGGTGAATACCCATTTGGAGCTGACCGCACGTTTGCCCTTAGGGAGAATGGATTCATTCCATGTGTGATTGCGTTCCATAGCTTCCACTTCATCAGCGACAACATCTCGCCACACCTTCATTTGCTTAGCCTCCTCATAGGACGAGGGAATGTTGTCTTTCTCAATCTTGCCAAGGAAGGCTTGGTGATCAGATGGGACAAGGGCAAGAGAGCATTTAGCCTGAATAGGGTGAGCCACAGCTTGAGCGTTGTAGTAAACTCTGGTATTGATCCAATTGGACGGATCTCGCCTAACTCTGGTGCTTCGTCTAAGAACTGGTGTGGTACCATAAGTGAAACCAACTTCTTCATTTTCCTCAGCAGTTTGTTCAGGTCCACAGGGCTCTCCTCCAAGCGAGTGATCAGGTTGGACAGATTGATGGTGTTCCGGTGGAGAAGATGAGGTCTGTGGAGTGGCTGGTTGGTAGGGATCCGGTGGATATGAGGATGGATTTGGTGGTGGATGTTCTGATGGTGGGAATGACCGGGGATGATCTAGGTGATCCAGAAGAAACCGGAGGCTTGCTGCCTTGTCAGAAGGTTTTGCAAGGTCTTTCAAACTGTCCCAATCTTGTTTGTCATGATATCCTTGTTCTTCCAAGAATTTGACGTCCCGGGAGACCATGGTCCTATTAGTGATGGGATCAAAATACTTATACCCTTTCTGACTAGAGGAGTAGCCAATGAAGATACACCTTGTGCTCCGAGCTTCCAGCTTGTTTCTTAGTTCCTCTGGTATCAAAACAAAACACACACATCCGAATACCATAAGGTGATCAACCACTGGTGGGGTTTTGTTCAATACCTGAAATGGTGATTGGTCATTCAAGACCCGTGTAGGTATGCGGTTGATTAGATAACAGGCTGTCATGACTGCATCCCCCCAAAACCGTTTAGGCACACTAGTGTGGAACATCGTGGAACGGGCCACCTCCATAAGATGTCTATTCTTCATTTCAGCAACCCTATTTTGTTGTGGGTTGTATGGGCAGCTAGTTTGATGCAGTATGCCATGTTTGTTGAGGTGGTCCTTAAATTGATGGCTAATGTATTCTCCTCCATTATCTGTTCTCAAAATTTTGATGTTAGCTTGAAAGTGATTAGTCACATAGTTTTGAAATTTTGTGAATGCTTCAAACACACGATCTTTAGATGGAAGTATGGTGAGCCATGTATAATTTGATTTTTTATCTATGAATGTCACAAAGTATTTGTTGTTATCCCTAGATATACATGGTGAAGTCCAAACGTCCGAATGAATTAGATCAAAACATTTCTCATAGATAGTAGTAGATTTACGAAATACAGATTTGCAATGTTTCCCTAGAATACAAGCTTCACAACTAGAATTCTCAAAAGAAACATTGGTTAACATAAGCTTTAATGCACGAAAATGAGGATGGCCGAACCTAGCATGCCACATTGCATCAAGTTTAACCGAAAAACATGAAATAAAAGAAACAGATTGTGAACTACTAAGAGAAGAAATATCTTCCAAGACATATAGATCGTCTTTAGCTACTCCTTTTCCAAGCAGCTTCATGCTTTCAATATCCTGAAAGTGAACATTGTTAGGACTGAATATGGCATAGCAATTTAGATCAGTAGTGGCCTTCTTTACTGATAATAGGTTAGAGGTAAAACTAGGCATAAATAGAGCTTTGGAATCTTTATCAAATAACTTAAGATTGCTTATTCCTTTGACTGGTATTCTTGTTCCATTTGCTATCTCTAAATTACCTAGAGCCGGTTCTAGATTGCTTAATAGGTCAGGATTGCTTATCATGTGGTGTGAAGCTCATGAGTCAACAACTAAAGCCTTACTAGGTTTATGAGAGTAGAAAGAGATACCAGACTCTTTGAGAGAGGCAATGGACTGGAGAATGACCTCCAAGTCTGATCTGCGCATTATGTCATTTGGAGATGGTGCGTGAGGGGTTATGCCATGTGCAATCATGGCTGTTCCATCTTCATGTCTTTTTGATGGACCGGCTTGTCCCTGTTCACTTAGTGTGTTCTGGCTGAAATTTGCCTTGGAGCCTCCTTGGAAATCTTTGAAAGGACGGTTGATGGAAGGTCTTGGTGTGTTCGGCCTGAGATGGGGATGAAGGATTCAGCACTGTCCCTTATTATGCCCTTTTCTTTTGCAATGGTCACATATCCATGGCTTCTTATCATCATGTCTAAACATTACTTTGTTGACTGTGGGAAGTTCTCCTCTTCCACCAAACAGACCATGTGATCCTTCTTCTTTTTGGATTTGGGCACACACTTCATCAAAGCTTGGAAGCTTGTCTGACCTCAGTAGATGTTTGATTAAGTCGTTATACATTGTGTTTAGGGTGAGCAAGAGTCCAAACACACGATCTTGTTCCTTCCTTTCAAGGAGCACTGTCTGGTCCAATGAGTTGGGTCTTAGTGCTTCTAACTCTGCCCATAAGGCTTGATACTTGCCGAGATGCTTGGTGAAGTCTCCATCTTCTTGGCTAAGTGTGGTGAGTGATCTTTTAATCTCAAACACCCGAGTTAGGTTGGATACATTGCCATACACATTCTTAAGAGTCTCCCAGAGGTCCTTCGCGGTTTCACAGTAGGAATAGGCTTCAAGGATGGAAACCTCAAGGGAGCTTTGAAGTATGGCTAGTACGGTTTGATCTTCTTGAAACCATTTGGTTTCTTCAGCCAGAACTACCGTTTCTTCCTTTTCTGTGGAGTCTTCCTTTGAGGCATAGGTTTTGTAAGTATGCTCCCAAAGTCCGCGGCTACACAACACGGTCCTTGCTGTTCTAGACCATAGCAAGTAGTTCTGTCCTTTGAGAATGATGGGAATGACAAGTTGTTTGCTGTTGTCCATGGCGACTTCTCAAGAATTTCAAATTTCAAAGGTATGGACCGTTGGTTAATGCTATTATCCAGCGGTTAAAGAGAACTGACTGAGAGTTTAAGAACACGGATTGTGGGAGAATGAATATGGAGGTACGAATTTGACAATGGGATAAGTAATCTCAAGAAATAACCAATCCTACCTTCTCACAACTTAGCAAATGGATGTTTGAGGATTGTTACAATCTCAGAGTGAGTAAGATAGAAGAGTTTATTTGGTGAGCCGGTATGTTCTACACACCTAGAGAGGGTTTGAGCGTAAGTTAGAGTAAGGCTGTGAAGAAGTTTTGGCTATTACCCAATGGACAATAGTTTCTAAACCCAGATTATGAGTGTTCTTGAGTGATGAGAGTAATGGCGTGAAGAAGATTATGAAGTATTTGGTGTGGGAGTTTAAGAGTGTAAATAGAGTAAAAGAGTTTAGGAGAAGATTATGGATCAAGAATGCTCTGATACCATGTTGATTTTGCGGAAGTAAGAAGAGAGAAATAAGGAGATTACGCGAGTTCCATGGAGAACTCGACCAGAAGAATACATCAGGAGACAAAGAGAATAAAGAGAGAGGAGTATATTTCTTAAAAGTGTGTCGAATACAAGGTGAGATAATGCCTTAATATAGGCTGGACACAAGGCAAAGAATTCAAAATTCAAATGAGAAAGAGACATTGGAGCCTTCCCAAGGCCTGAAAGCAACCGCTCATAAACGGTCTTGTAGCCACACGTGATTCCTTGCTGCCTCATCTTTCTTCTAGAAACTCTTCCTTGCAACCAAAACTCTTCTTGTCTTTATTTAGTGGGCTTAGGCCTTATTTGAACCTGGACTGCTCAAACTTGGCGTGGGCCGTGATGCCCAATGCATTCCCTTGCTAAATAAAGTGAACCTTGGCTAATTGTGCAAAGCATTTAGGGCCTTGTTGAATCCAAAAGTCCTCTTGAGTCTTAAGGGAAGAGAACCTTGATCTTCTTCACTCTTATGAGTATAAGAAGTCATGATGAATCAAAAAGTCCTTAAGAAAAGAAAAGTTAATTTGTTTGATAAACTTTCTAAATCAGTCTCATGGGTGGGCTCTTATGAGTCTAAGCCTTGAAGACATGAGAAGACTTGTGTTTGGTTTGTTTTATTTTTGCAGGAATTCTTCCAAACCACCAGTGAAGAGAAGTTCCAATGGAGGAGCTCAATCCGTGAAGGAAGAACCTTCAATCCCAATCATTCAGATTCGCTCTCCTTATGCTGAACCGCAAAGGCTTAGTATCAAAGCCTTTGTCCATGAAAAAGGCTATTTCTAAACCTTTATCTATGTCATGTTGACTTAAGTGGTGATTTAGGGCAATTGTGAACCTTGGTGAATTATGCTTTGCATTTAAGACTAAGTTGAATCCATATGTTCCTTTGAAGTATCTTAAGGGAAGTGAACCTTGGTTTCCATATACTATCATGAGTATATGGGATCATGTTGAATCCAAAAGTCCTTAAGAAAGTCTTTGTGTTTATTCTGCTTATATTATACTATAATCTCTTTAATATTTTTCTAAATCTCTCTAAACTCCCTAAATCTCTCTAAACTCCCTAAAATTCTCTTTAAACTCTCTTAAAATCTCTTTAAATCTTAAACTCTTTTATAATCTTGTTTAAATTCTGCTTACTTTTAATCTCTGGTTACTTAGATCATATTCTTCATCTCATTGTGTTGAAATTATCTGCCTTAGCTTAATGATTCGTGTCTTCTTATTGTTTTCATCTTGATCATTTAAAACCTATGATATTCCTCATGGGAAACTTATAATCTTTCTTCTTTATATCTTGTTTAAGGATAAAGAAGACCATGAGAGCCTCAGGGAAAAGATGGCAAGGATGAGCTCTTGTAAGAATACATCAAGTCATGAAAGGCTAAAGGGCTATGAGTTGAAAAGAAGGCTACAAGGAATGATACTCTTCAGCAAGCCGCCTACATTTAGAAAGCAGCTATGATGTCAAGAAGTGTATATTCTAAAGTGTAGAAAGAAATGCCCATCTTTCAGAGCCTACACCAGAAAGTGTATATTCCTGAAGATGGAGAAAGAAGAAGCCCTCCTGTCAGTGCCTACATCAAGTTTGTACTTTCCTGAAGGAGGAGAATCACATTTGCTTCCACAGAAGGCTATCCATGACAACCAGAGGACAGGCAACCAGTGATCTCTTTGATGGCCACTAATGCTCATCATTCCAAACTTGACTCATATCAAAGTCAAGCTTGAGGAGGGGAGAGAATGAGCATTCGTAAATCAGATGTCCATCTTAAGGCGGTCACAACTCCAAAGAGAAAAGAAGAAGAGTAGAAGAAGGCATGATGGACCTGAACCAGAAAAGAACAAGAAGGTGTTCTCTCTACCATGGACATCATCATCTCTATAAAAAGTCCAGGCCTAATGGGAAAGAATATCAAGATGGCGTGACTTGAAGAAGAAGCCTATGCCTTCAAGAACAGTCTGGAAGAATGGTTCCAAGAGCTACTTAACTGGTTGATTATTCAAACTCTTCATGGAAGTTTA
This sequence comes from Streptanthus diversifolius, assembly GCA_039880935.1. Lineage (NCBI taxonomy): Eukaryota > Viridiplantae > Streptophyta > Magnoliopsida > Brassicales > Brassicaceae > Streptanthus > Streptanthus diversifolius. The sequence continues at coordinate 6,911,945 of JAXGFM010000001.1, forward strand.
AGATGATGGAAAGCAAGTACCTTTTGTGCTAAGAAGAATATTCAAAAGAAAATAAGGGTTTTACATAACCTGAGTTAGAACCAAGGGCCACCATGCTCCTGAAGAAGTAATATGGTGGAAAGTGATGAATCAACTCAGGATTGTGATAAAATAAGAAGTAACTGGAAGATTTTCCACAAGATGTGTTAATCAATCCAGAATTACTTCAAACAAGCCTGAGACTAGAACCAATAGCCATCAAGCAGTCAGAACCCACTAGTGAAGGGACAAAATGTTTGTCAAAACCCATGATGCAAATGGAGGGGCAAGCTGTCAGAACTCACAAATGGAGAGGCATGCAAATGGAAGGTGTTGAATCAGCTCAGAAGCTTGTATGAATGCGCCAAGAAGATGATCAAACTACCCAAGCAGTGGCCGGGAAGTAATCAAGTCAAAATGATGGAATGGAGCTAAGGAAGGTTGCATACAAGTGTGGTATCAACAAATCAATCCAAAGACTCCATAGAAGAGGCAACAAAGGGCAGTTTTATCAGAAAGAATGAAGTGAAGGTGTTCATAAGTAGCAGACAAGACTGATCAATACTTGGCTAACACTCTTCGTACATTCCAAACAGATACAAGGGAAGATCCTAAACCATCATATATATATATATATTGAATAGGTTTATCCCTTGAGAATTGATGCATGCATTTGTGTGTAATAAAACAGGTACAGCTTGGAGCTCATGTGCTAAGGCCGGATTTCTTAACCTTCTAAAGGACAAGAGTTCAGAAGAAAGGGGAAGATAAGTAGTGATCTATGAAGAAGCTTCAAGCTACTCAAGCAAGGAAGAAGAACTTACTTGCTGATTCAAGGAGGCCATGATCCAGAGTCTATGAAGTCCACCAAGATGGTCCTAAGGCTCATAGACTCACTGGCCAATCCCTAGGCTGAGAAAACTCTACTCTTTTTCCCTTAACAAGGTTTTGTCCCATTGGGTTTTCCTTGTTAAGGTTTTTAATGAGGGAGTTCTTCAAGGTTCCAATCTTGACCTCCGTATCTCCTATGGTCAAGCTTGAGGGAGAGTGTTGGAATGGGTAAAGATTCCCATTCAAAGTTAGGGACTTCCGGAAGGACCGTGCAAAGTCGGGGACTTCTGAAAATCAATAATGTTGGATTGAAGTTACAAAGAGGAAAGAGGCCCGTGCAAAGTTGGGGAGTTCCGGAAGGTCCGTACAAAGTTAGGGACTTCCGGAAGTACCGTGCAGATTCCGGGAGTTCTGGAAATCATAAGTGCAAAGTAAGGGAGTTCCAGAAAGAGCTTTAGGAAGGATAAGGCTTCCAGAAAGCAAAAGCATAAAGCAAAAAACAAAAGGTGGTCAATAAAGCAAAAGGAGAAGGCATCTTCTCTTTAACATCTAGCATCTTTTTAAAATCCTTTAGAGGCTCCCATACATTGTATCTAGACACATTTTCCTTTATAAATTTTGTGGGCATGCTCTATATAAAGCAGCCTTACCCATTTGTAATCCTTTAAGCAATTCTAATAAGAAAAAGCTTATATCTCTCTATCTCTCTTTCTAGGCTACGAATTTCCCTTCCTTTTTGCTTTGTTCTTCATTTGTTCTTCATAAAATAGCTTAATCTCTTTCAAATCTAACAAGTGTGCCTTTGGCGAGTCCTTCCACTTGGTTGGTTTCAGATGAGGGTGCAATATCCAACATTTATCCTTGGTATGGCCTTTCCTCTTGCAGTGATCACATGTCATGTTCTTCTTATATTCAAACTTGTAGTGGCCTTTATTAGCAGTGATGGCTTCTTCTTCATGCTTGAGAAGACTCTTATGAGCCGTGAGATCCACATTCTTTCTAAATTTGAGAACAAACGTCTTCAAGAGATGGAAGTTTCTCAGACCGTAATATGTGTTTGATCAGATCATTATAGGTTGGGCTGAGGATCATAAGGAGACTGAAGACCTTGTCTTGTTCACGTCGCTCCTTAATGACTTCAGTGTCAAATGAGACAGGTCTTAACATGTCTAGTTCTGCCTATAGTGAGCTAAACTTGCCAAAGAGGGCAGTGAAGTCTGAATCATCCTGATTGAGGTTGTTGATGGCTTGCTTGAATTGAAAGATGCGACTTAGGTTGGATGTATTTCCATATACTTTCTTGAGGATCTCCCATAGCTCCATTGAAGTATCACAGTGAGAGTAGGATTCCAATATAGGGCCATCTAGGGAACTTTGAAGAACGGATAACACATAGAGGTCCTCCTGGTGCCATTTCCTTTCATCGGTCATAACCATCTCATCTCCTTCTTCATTTTGAATCAGGATAGGTGGAGCTTCGTTAAACAGGAGGTGATCTCCAAGACCTCTTTCCTCCAAGAACAGTCTTGATCATCTGTGACCATAAGACATAGTTCAAGCCTTTTAGAACAATAGGAACCGTGATTGGACGAGAGTTTTCCATAGTAAGAAGCTTGAGTCCGTACAACTATGGTAGCGAGACTTTTGAAGCTTTGAGTTCCAAGTATGTTTTGAAACTTTGAGGAAACAGGGCTAGTCAAGACCAATGACCCAACTGAAAGAAGAAACCGGTTCTTTGACACAGAAAAGAGCAACCTTAAGCTTCTTGGGATACTTTTGTCACAGATTTTTCAGAATGGTACGGACGGCCGAGAGGAAGAATCCAAACACAGGTTGATGTCCAAGGTTTTAAACGGCCTTTTGAGTGACTAAGGCTAAGAAACAGGTTTAGGATTGAAAACGAAAATCGATTAGAACACTAAAGAGTTGCGGAAATGAAAAGGATTAAGAGCAATGCTCTGATACCATGTTAGTTTTAGGAAGTTATCTTGGATAGATTTAGGGAGTTTAGGAAGTTTGAGAAGTTTTAGAGATTGTAGAGAAACATGTTTTTATTATTCGAAAAGTAGAGATTGTTGTTTACAATGAAGGCTGCTACACTCCTTTTATACACAATGGTAAACCTAGAAACTTCTAAAAGAGGAAGCAGGAGCTGGCGTCTCCTTTTGTGCTGGCATAGGTGACTCACCACCTTTAGTCGAATGCTCCAGGTATTCTAAAAGAGTAGCTAGCCGTTGTAACCTTCTTTCTCTTAGTAAAGGTTTCATCATTCTAACACTAAATGCAATGCAAAGTCTTCCTAGGTTCTCTTTCATCCTATGAACATTTCTAAATGAGAATGTAATCAATCAAGGAATAAGTAAAAGGTTTAGAGATAGCCTTTGCAAAGACTTTGATACTAAGTCTTTGTGAGTATTCCTCCATTGTGATTGATTATGATCTGATCCTGCTGCATGTGTGCTTAGTTGATTGACACTTAAAGCACACTCCAAATGACACTTGACTCCATGGGAGAGCTGATTCATCATATTCCACCAGTCTTCCCTCTCCACTCTTTATGGTGACTGTTCTTGGTGGCTATTGGTTCTAACTTCTTCTCCATGTGATGTGCCTTTTTTCACTTGCTCTCTTTTGCCTTTGTTAGACAATAAAGCAAAAAATCAACTCCCATCTTAAGCTTTTGAACCTATTGATAATAGGCAGATTCTAAACAAAAAATAGTGAGTGAAAGAGATTGATTAAGAGTAACCAAACTTAATTTTAAACACTGCCTAAGGACTTTTGGATTCAACATGCCATTTTAAACTTTTTGTTCTAAGCAAAAAAACAAGGTTCTCTTCCCTTAGGATCAATGCAATTCATGAAAAAATGATTCAGCTAGCTAAACTAGATTCAAAAATGTTCCATTTAACAATTTCTAAATACATGAACACAATTCAACAGAATTCATGATTTACTAACCACCTAAATACCAGATTTCCTAGAGTTCTAACTCACACAACCATTAATGAAATCAACAAAATAGTTGGATAAGAGTTTAGAAATAGCCTGAATGCATAAGACTTTGATACTAAGTCTTTGCATTTGGGTTTAGGAACTGGTTCTGACTTGAGACACTTCCTTTCATGGTGTTTTTTCAAAGCGACTTTGGTGGTTAGGCAATGCCTCCTCCTTTGGAGCAGTAGATAGAATCATTTGAACCTTCCTTCTTAGAATGTTTAACCTTTCTTTAAACCTCTCTTCTTTTCATTTTATATCGCTTCTTGACCACAAGGAGGTAATTCACTACTTTTTCAAACTCCATGAGTGTATGCATGTGAAACCTAAAAACAAAACTTGAAAAACGCCTTCCAAACTCTGATTAGTCACTTATATACAAGACTAAGCATCTTCTCCTGAAGATTCAGACCAAGATCACGAGTTTATACACTTCCAATCAAGCAACAAAAATCGTTACTCACATACCTACCTCACGCGCCCGCTACATGCTAAGGGCGAGTGAGCAACTGATCCTAACAACTCCAACAGCCTCCTAACCACTTTCCAACAGCCAAAACAACTCTCTACTTCTCACATAAAGATGATTCAGCAAGAATTAATTGATTAAACCGTTTAACCAAACTAAAACTAACTTTTCTTCCACAAATTCAAGAATCCAGATTTTGAACTTCTTTCAATAAAACCTTTGTTGAAACCTAAAACTGTTTAGATTGAGCTGAAACTTCTTGGAACTCTCTATTAGAACCTTATCTAACTTCCGAACTTCCAAGATTTGAAAAGAATCAAAAATAGATAAGAAATCTGTCACCAAAACCCAGAGGGTTTGAAACTAGACACGTCGAGGGATTTCGTTCGGGAAAGCATCAAAACGTGAAAAGAGGCGAAGCGGACCTCCTGATTCATCAGATAGACTCATTATACTTGAGTTTAGGCTTTGGAATTGCTCGATTTGATGACGTTTTGAAGAAGTTATGCTCGTTTCAAAGGCGGACAAAGGCGGAGAATACCGACGGAGCTGATCGCAACGCCGTCGAGAAGAACTGATCAAGAAACCTTTTAATATCATCTTATAATAAGAACGGACCTCTTGATTCTTCAACAGGACTCTTTCTTATACATTTTAGGCGGTTTATTGATTGAAATTGATGAAGATCTCAAGTTTTTATGGTCGCTTCAATGGAGACCTTCTCGGATGAAGCCAATCACGGATTTCTGGTGCAAGAAAACTCATATCTTTTGATTCCCGTAGTCAAATGATGCGATTCAAATTGGCGTGACTTCATAACTTGCCGGAGAACAATCTATAAAAAAAACAGATCGTGAAAATCTGTCATGGTTTGATCGGAATTCGTGATCAAAGATGGTAGACTTCTCAGCAGCCTTGGTTTTGTAGGTAGCGCCAGAAACTTGATGATTTCGAAGGTTTCATGTGAAGAATCGATCAAAAATTGTTCTGATACCATGTTAGAATGAGAGATTATGATTCAACTTACTTATAAATGAAGAGTACATGTGTTTATATAACGAATTTATATTCCTTGTGTCCAAACACTCCCTATTAGGCGTCATTTATGCTTGTTTGGCTACAGGTTTAGAAGCTCCTTCATACTCTCCCTTTGGTTTAGAGTATTTACACACTTCTTCTTTCTAACACTTCATACTCTCTTTTTTGTCTTAAACTACTTCTTCTCTTCTTCATTTCAACACATCTCACCATATGATCAGTGATTCTAGGTTGATTAGTGACATAGAACCGGTTTTAGGGAATGTGATGATAGCTAATGGAGAACAAATACCTATTAAAGGAATTGGAAAACTGAAATTATTTGGAATGGAATCAAAAGCCTTCTTTATGCTATCATTTACCTCAAATTTGTTGTCTGTGAAAAGAACAACCACTGATCTTAATTTTGGGCCTAATGACTTCTTCTTTCAGGATATTGAAACCAAGAGAGTACTTGGCAGGGGAGGAACAAAGAATGACTTATATGTGCTTGAAGATCTCCAGCCTATTTCATTAGCTTCTAGTAGTTCTGTTGTTAATAATGCATCTAGTCTTAATGCTTCTAGTCATGAAAATGGTTTATGGCATGATAGACTAAGTCATCCCCACTTGAAAGCTTTAGAACTTCTATTTCCTAAGATTTCGTTTAAAAATAACTTATGTGAAGCTTTTATCCTTGGTAAACATTGTAGAAATGTATTTCCATTATCTAAAACGGTTTACAAAGAATGTTTTGAACGTATTCATTCTGATGTTTGGACATCTCCATGTAAATCAAGAGATAATCACAAATACTTTGTTACCTTTATAGATGAGAAATCAAAATACACTTGGATCACTATGCTTCAATCTAAGGATATGGTCTTAAAAGCTTTTAAAAACTTTCAATCTCACATATCTAACCAGTATAATGTTCAAATCAAATGTTTAAGGTCAGATAATGGTGGGAGTACATTAGCCATGCATTCAAACACTTCCTTGCTGAAAAAGGAATTGCACATCAAACAAGTTGCCCTTATACACCCCAGCAGAATGGTGTGGCTAAGAGAAACAACAGGAATTTGATGGAGGTTGCTAGGACTTTAATGTTCCATATGCATGTTCCAAAGAAGTTTTGGAATGATGCAGTAGTCACGGCATGTTACCTCATCAACATAACGCCTACTCGTATCCTTTCTGATTAGTCACCTTTTGAGGTACTTAATAAAACTAAACCCTCTCTTGATCATTTAAGAGTGTTTGGATGTGTGTGCTTTGTATACATTCCAGGTTATCACAGATGTATAAGGGCCATTTTTCTTGGGTACTCCCCAACACAGAAAGGCTACAAGTGCTATGTACCAGAAACTAGATGACTTATGGTGTCTCGGGATGTTCAATTCCTGGAAAGTAGAAGGTTTTATGATGGTCAGAAATGGAAAGACATTAAGGACATTTCATCTCCTACAGAAGATAGAGCATCCAGTCTTAGACGGCTACTAGAGGATCTTGGTTTCCAGCATTATGAAACTAATCCATCTGGGCCATCTACTTTCACTCTTGTGGCGCCCACTTCAGATGAATCGGCAACATGGCAGAATGCATCAGTTGGTAGTCCTGACCATGAAGGGGGTATTGACATACCTCCTGAATACTCAGAAGCTCATACTCAGGACATCCAAGGGCAACAACAGCTTACTTCATCATCCTCAGTTTCACATGAAAGCGATCATACTAATCAAGAAGAAGAAGAAGGAACAGTTGAACTAAGGAGGAGCAAGAGGGTGAAGTTTCCACCTGGACACTGGAAGAATACTAGGGTCTGTAAGAATTAACGGAAATAAACAAGAGAATAGAAGAGTTTAGTTGGAGATTAAGAGAGATTAACTAAGATTAGGAAGCTAAACATATAAAGTATAAATTGCAAGAAGAAAGAATGTGAAGGATAATTTGTATTTCCTTAGTCTTAAATGGTTACATGTGAATGCTTGCTTCTTGCCCACCAACAACTTTTCTTGTCCTTCTATAAGGTTTCTTGTGGACTTGGCCTTTGTGGAGGTATTTGCACACAGGCTGGCTCATGGACTCAATTCCTTTCTTATTTATACAGGCCTGTGCACACTTGGGCTGTCTAGTGTTCCTTTGGTCCTGGGCCTCCTTATTCTTTGAATGGACTAATGCATCTTATGGGCCGTCTGGGCAATGCACCTTATGGATGGCCTTATTCTTCTGGCTGTGATGGGCTTGAATAGATCACCATTATTGATGGCGTAGAGCTTCTGGTCACTCCTCTTCTTTCTTTGCTTCTCACTCCAATACTCCCCCTCAAGCTTAGCATTAGGAGTTTGGATGTGGTAATGCTGAGCTTGAACAATGTTGAGCTTGAACACGGCCTGACCTTGTCTTGGCCTTGGCTCCTTTTCCTTCCTTATTTCTAATACTCCCCCTCAAGCTTGATCATAGAAGATCCAGAGATAAAGCTTGGAACTTTGAAGAGCTCCCTCATTAAAAACCTTAGCATGGAAAACCCAGTGGGACAAAACCAAGCTAAGGGAAAAAGAGTGGAGCCTTCTCAGCCTAGGGATTGGCCAGTGAGTCTATGAGCCTTAGGACTATCTTGTTGGATTTCATAGACTCTGGATCATGGCCTCTTTGAATCAGCAAGTGAGAACTTCTTCCTTGCTTCACAACTTGAGTAGCTTGAAGCTTCTTCATAGACCAGTACTTATCTCCCCCTTTCTTCTGAACTCTTGTCCTTTAGAAGGTTAATAAATCCGGCTTTAGCACATAAGCTCCAAGCTGTACCTGCTTCAGCACACACAAACGCATGCATCAATTCACAAGGGATAGACCTATTCAAAAATATATATAGGATGGTTTAGGACCTTCCCTTGTATCTGTTTGGAATGTTGCCTCTTCCTCTTCTTTGGAGTCTTTGGATTAATTTGTTGATACCACACTTGTATGCAACCTTCCTTAGCTCCAATCCATCATTTGAACTTGATTAGTCACGGCAACTCCTTGGGTAGATTGATTATCTTCTCGGCATTAATATTCAGGCTTTTGAGCTGATTGAACAAATTCCATCTGCTTGACACTCTACTTGTGAGTTCTTCCAGCTTAACAGCTTCTTTGATAGATTCCAATAGTCTTCATCTTCATGATGAAGGTGAGGACCATATAATGCTTTTAGCAACTTCTCCAGAGAATAACCAGCACACATCACCAAGTCTTCTAGGACCATTTGCGCAGTTTCTCTGAGAATAATACCAACACCTATGCTGATGTATCATCAGCGCATTCTTGGACCAGACTTACATATCAACGACTTTAGAGCGAGTTGATACGCCTTCTTCAAGGCTGCAACTATCCTGTAGTATCACTCACTCAGAACATCTTTCTTGGCAGATCAGCTAACGTTGTAACTTGTTGTCCACGCCTTTGAGTGCTCCTTGGTATAATATGAATTTGGTGCATCTTCAAGACACCCTCACTTCATTGTAACACTTAACCGTTTGCATTGTTGTGCCTATAGGTTACTTGATTAACATTAGATGGATGCTCATCTCACCCTTCCTCAAGCTTGACTCAGAGAATAAGAGTACTAAGTCAAGTTTGGAAGGATGAGCATCAAAAATCATCAGTGATATTGGACCACCTTTCTTCAAGAATGCCTTCTTGTTTATGTTAGCCATGCTCTCCAACTTCAGGAATATACATTCCTGATGTAGGCTCTGATAGGAGGAAGCTGCTTCTTGTTGGCTTTTGTATTCCAAGCCAAATTGCCTCATGATTTCACGGATTGACTGTCTTCTACGCAGCATATGTGGCCTCCCACTTCTTCACTCAGGATATACCCTTGAAGGATAGGCTCTGATGTGTAAGGTAATGTAGAGTGCTACTTCTTTCCAATGTTTTCACTCCTTTAGTTCTTCATGATTTGGTGTTGCTTTGTATGAATCCCTGCTTGCCATCTTTTCTTTGAGGCTCTTATGGTCTCCTTTACCCTTAAGCAAGTTATAAAGAAGAAGAATTTTAAGTATGCCATGAGGAATATCAAAGTTATAAATGTGCAATTTAAGAATTCAAATAAGACAATAGCAAAGATCAATTGAACTAAAGTAATGAATTTCAACACTTTAGATGAGATAGAGTTTATAAATGTATAGAGTATATAGAATGAGTAACCAATGATTAGAGTATAAGTAACCAAGATTATAGGAGACTGATTGAGTATAAGCAGAATTAAGAATTTGGTTGGATACAAGATAGTTTCTGATGCAATGCATACAACCATGGTTCTCTTCCAAAATTCCTCACAAGGGTGCAATAGGATGCATCATGACTTGAAATCCATAATTAGCTTAGTAAGATTTCTGATGTGGAAAATCCATTCTAGTGGCAACCACAAAGCATACTTTCCATCTAAGTGTGGAAATTAGACATGGTTCTCAATTGTATCACCAAAATGAGCTCCAACTACACTTCAATGGACTTTGTGTTCCACATTTCACATGAATGGAAACTTTGTCCAAGGTTTTAAATACAAAACAAGCACAAACCGAAATTCTTGAACAACAAGCTACAACAAGCAAAAGTGTCTCTCATTACACAAGAGAGGAGACAGGTCCAAGGTTGCGGTTTAGTTGAATGCTTAAGGTTTGCTATCCATGGAAATTCAAAGTGGACTATGGCTTGAAGTGGCTTACTTTCTCAAAGGAAAGGCACTAATACCCAATAGTTCAAGTTATTGTCCAATGGATAATAGAAAACATTTGACAAATTCAAAAATGGCTGTGTTTCGATTTGAAATCCAATAAATGACTTAGAGAACTGGATGGATCTTAAGAAGAAAGGAAAAGAATGGTACTTAAGCTAATCTTGGTCATAAGTGTTCTTGCTCAAATGAGTACACTTAATTAACCAATGGATTAGCGATTTTAGGAACCCATCCATTTCTTCCCTCTTTGTGATTCCAAGCAACCGCCACCATTCTTTCCTCTTCATTGTCATCTATCTAGCCACAGTTTAAGATTTCTAAAGAAAAACACACATGGACCAATGGTCACTAGCTTTACCCATTGGTTAAAGGGTTGTATCATCAGAATAACTTATGAGAAGAAGTTTTCTGATAATTACAGACACTAGGATCATCAGAACAAAATAAAAGAGGTGTTTTTCGTGGCTAAATAGCCGTGAAACCAGTGAAGCAAAACGGTTTACCCACTGGTCCAAGCAATGCTTCATAAATGTTGAAGCAATTTTGAATTCTTTCTCTTCTTCAAGCTTTGTCTTTGAACCATAAAAGATTTTTAAGACAAAGTTTTATACACCATTGTAGATGATGAGGAGAGTAGAATTGTATGAAACAATTGGAAATTCAAATTTTGGACCATTTGATAAAGCTATTACCCAATGGATAAAACAGTTTTACAAAGATTTTGAGAAAACGTTCAATTGGAAATGAAACAGGAGAGGTTTAATTGAAGTTTGGAGTGGTCAATCCACAAGAAATAAACTATCCTAACCTCTCACAACTCAGCACCATTTAGGTTTTGAGGATTGTTCAATATCAGAGTGAGTAGATTAGGATGATTTATTGCAAGGGAAGATATGAATCTGCTTGATTCAAGACCATGCTCTGATACCATGTAAGAATTAGCGGAAATAAACAAGAGAATAGAAGAGTTTAGTTGGAGATTAAGAGAGATTAACTAAGATTAGGAAGCTAAACATATAAAGTATAAATTGCAAGAAGAAAGAATGTGAAGGATAATTTGTATTTCCTTAGTCTTAAATGGTTACATGTGAAGAGTATTTATAGAGAAACAAGTAAAGAGAAGAGGGGGAAAATGGTTTGAATTTGAATGGTGTGGAGAGCAAGGTTGATAGTGACTTATCATCAACTGCCTTCTCCTCTTATCCACACGTGAATGCTTGCTTCTTGGCCACCAACAACTTTTCTTGCCCTTCTAGAAGGTTTCTTGTGGACTTGGGCCTTTGTGGAGGTATTTGCACACAGGCTGGTTCATGGACTCATTTCCTTTCTTATTTATACAGGCCTGTGCACACTTGGGCTGTCTAGTGTTCCTTTGGTCCTGGGCCTCCTTATTCTTTGAATGGACTAATGCATCTTATGGGCCGTCTGGGCAATGCACCTTATGGATGGCCTTATTCTTCTGGCTGTGATGGGCTTGAATAGATCACCATTATTGATGGCGTAGAGCTTCTGGTCACTCCTCTTCTTTCTTTGCTTCTCAGTCCAATACTCCCCCTCAAGCTTAGCATTAGCAGTTTGGATGTGGTAATGCTGAGCTTGAACAATGTTGCGCTTGAACACGGCCTGACCTTATCTTGGTCTTGGCTCCTTTTCCTTCCTTATTTCTAATAGGGTCTACTACAACAATCAGGCCGTGGTACATCCAGAACAGGCTGTATGTAATTTGGTGCACATTCCCTGTTGATTTTGCGGAAGTAAGAAGAGAGAAATAAGGAGATTACGCGAGTTCCATGGGGAACTCGACCAGAAGAATAAAGAAGGAGACAAAGAGAATAAAGAGAGAGGAGTATATTTCTTAAAAGTGTGTCGAATACAAGGTGAGATAATGCCTTAATATAGGCTGGACACAAGGCAAAGAATTCAAATGAGAAAGAGACATTTGAGCCTTCCCAAGGCCTGAAAGCGACCGCTCATAAACGGTTTTGTAGCCACACGTGATTCCTTGCTGCCTCATCTTTCTTCTAGAAACTCTTCCTTGCAACCAAAACTCTTGTCTTTATTTAGTGGGCTTAGGCCTTATTTGAACCTGGACTGCTCAAACTTGGCGTGGGCCGTGATACCCAATGCATTCCCTTGCTCAATACTTCCCCTGAAGCTTAGCATAAGAGAGGCTAAGCTTGGAAACCCATAGAGCAACACTTTATTAAAAACCTTATCATAGAAAAACCACTTGGGATAAAAACTATGATAAGGGAAAAAGAGTGTGTTGTCTAAAGGTTAGGGAATCACGGCTTATGGTTGTGGGAGATCTACCAGCCCAAGTTTGCTATAAATATGAGAGCAAACTTTAGAGCTAGCAGCCTTGGTGAAGATGTCAGCCAATTGGTCTTCACTTCTTGTATAGCATGGAAGAAGCACTCCTTCTTCAATATTTTCTCTGACCTTGTGGCAGTCCTCCCCTATGTGTTTGGTTCTCTCATGGAAGACTGAATTTGTTGCAATATGGATGGCTGCTTGGTTGTCACAATGCATGGTGATTGGAGTGTTCTGATCAATGTTGAGATCCTTGAGGAGTGCTTTCAGCCATGTCAATTCGTTGGTCAACTTTCTCATTGCACGGTATTCTGCTTCAGTTGTGGAGCATGCCACCACCTTTTGTTTCTTGGTCTTCCAAGTGGCCAAGTTTCCTCCTATGAATGTACAATAGCCGGTTGTGTCTCCAGTCCAGTCTGCATCACAATATCCCACAATCTATGTGTCTTTGTTCTGGCCCATCCAAATGCCGCAGTCTAGACTTCCTCTCAAGTACCTCAAGATCCGTTCAGCCATGCTCCAATTATGCTTTGTGGGAACCTTCATGTGCTGACTAACCTGATTCACAGCAAAGCAGAGATCAGATCTAGTGATAGTGAGGTATATGAGCTTACCTACAATGCGTCTGTATTGTGCAACATCTTCATAAGGCTCATCAGCGTTCTCCCCCTCTCGAATGACCTTGTAGCCATCTTCCAATGGTGACTTGGCTGGTTTGGCATCTAGATATCCTGTCTCAGTTAAAAGGTCAGTAACATATTTTCTTTGGGACAGAAAGAGACCATCAGTGGAACGGCACACTTCAATCCCAAGAAAATATTTGAGTTCCCCCAAGTCTTTAATGTCAAATGTGGATTTGAGAAAGGATTTAGTAGTTTGAATGCCAACCTGGTTGTCCCCTGAGATGATGAGATCATCTACATAGATAAGGACAACTACAATACCTTGATCATTATGAAGAGTGAACAATGTGTGGTCAGCTTCTGAGCGTCGAAAACCATGGTCCCTAAGGGTGAAGCTGAGCTTGTAGTACCAGGCCCTGGGAGACTGTTTGAGGCCATATATGGCCTTCCTTAAGCGTTGAACCTTTCCTGGAGCAACAAGCTCATCAAAGCCCGGAGGTGGGGTCATGTAAACCTCATCCTCAAGCTCCCCCTGAAGAAAAGCATTGCGGACGTCCTTTTTCCATAAGTCCCAAGATAAATTGGTGGCCAGAGATAGAATCACCCTCACAGTGGGTAGCTTAGCTACTGATGCAAATGTGTCCCCATAGTCTTGGCCATACGTTTGGGTGAACCCACGAGCTACAAGTCTTGCCTTATAACGTTCAATGTTTCCATTGCTCTTGTACTTAATGGTGAATACCCATTTGGAGCTGACCACACGTTTGCCCTTAGGGAGAATGGATTCATTCCATGTGTGATTGCGTTCCATAGCTCCCACTTCATCAGCAACAGCATCTCGCCACACCTTCATTTGCTTAGCCTCCTCATAGGACGAGGGAATGTTGTCTTTTTCAATCTTGCCAAAGAAGGCTTGGTGATCAGATGGGACAAGGGCAAGAGAGCATTTCACCTGAATAAGGTGAGCCACAGCTTGAGCGTTGTTGTAAACTATGGTATTGATCCAATTGGACGGATCCCGCCTAACTCTGGTGCTTCGTCTAAGAACTGGTGTGGTACCATAAGTGAAACCAACTTCTTCATTTTCCTCAGCAGTTTGTTCAGGTCCAGAGGGCTCTCCTCCAAGCGAGTGATCAGGTTGACAGATTGATGGTGTTCCGGTGGAGAAGATGAGGTCTGTGGAGTGGCTGGTTGGTGGTGATCCGGTGGATATGAGGATGGATTTGGTGGTGGATGTTCTGATGGTGGGAATGACCGGGGATGATCTAGGTGATCCAGAAGAAACCGGAGGCTTGCTGCCTTGTCAGAAGGTTTTGCAAGGTCTTTCAAACTGTCCCAATCTTGTTTGTCATGATATCCTTGTTCTTCCAAGAATTTGACGTCCCGAGAGACCATGGTCCTATTAAGGGTGGGATCAAAACACTTATACTCTTTCTGACTAGAGGAGTAGCCAATGAAGATACACCTTGTGCTCCGAGCTTCCAGCTTGTTTCTTAGTTCCCCTAGTATCAAAACAAAACACACACATCTGAATACCCTAAGGTGATCAACCACTGGTGGGGTTTTGTTCAATACTTGAAATGGTGATTGGTTATTCAGGACCCGTGTAGGTATGCGGTTGATTAGATAACAGGCTGTCATGACTGCATCCCCCCAAAACTGTTTAGGCACACTAGTGTGGAACATCATGGAACGGGCCACCTCCATAAGATGTCTATTCTTCCTTTCAGCAACCTCATTTTGTTGTGGGTTGTATGGGCAGCTAGTTTGATGCAGTATGCCATGTTTGTTTAGGTGGTCCTTAAATTGATGGCTAATGTATTCACCTCCATTATCTGTTCCCAAAATCTTGATGTTAGCTTGAAAGTTATTAGTCACATAGTTTTGAAATTTTGTGAATTCTTCAAACACACGATCTTTAGATGGAAGTAAGGTGAGCCATGTATATTTTGATTTTTCATCTATGAATGTCACAAAGTATTTGTTGTTATCCCTAGATATACATGGTGAAGTCCAAACGTCCGAATGAATTAGATCAAAACATTTCTCATAGATAGTAGTAGATTTACGAAATACAGATTTGCAATGTTTCCGTAGAATACAAGCTTCACAACTAGAATTCTCAAAAGACACATTGGGTAACATAAGCTTTAATGCACGAAAATGAGGATGGCCTAACCTAGAATGCCACATTGCATCAAGTTTAACCGAAAAACATGAATTAAAAGAAACAGATTGTGAACTACTAAGAGAAGAAATATCTTCCAAGACATATAGATCATCTTTAGCTACTCCTTTTCCAAGCAGCTTCATGCTTTCAATATCCTAAAAGTGAACATTGTTAGGACTGAATATGGCATAGCAATTTAGATCAGTATTGGCCTTCTTTACTGATAATAGGTTATAGGTAAAACTAGGCATAAATAGAGCTTTGGAATCTTTATCAAATAACTTAAGATTGCCTATTCCTTTGACTGGTATTCATGTTCCATTTGCTATCTCTACATTACCTAGAGCCGGTTCTAGATTGCTTAATAGGTCAGGATTGCTTATCATGTGGTGTGAAGCTCCTGAGTCAACAACTAAAGCCTGACTAGGTTTATGAGAGTAGAAAGAGATACCAGACTCTTTGAGAGAGGCAATGGATTGGAGAATGACCTCCAAGTCTGATCTGCGCATTATGTCATTTGGAGATGGTGCGTGAGGGGTTATGCCATGTGCAGTCATGGCTGTTCCATCTTCATGTCTTTTTGATGGACCGGCTTGTCCCTGTTCACTTAGTTTGTTCTGGCTGAAATTTGCCTTGGAGCCTCCTTGGAAATCTTTGAAAGGACGGTTGATGGAAGGTCTTGGTGTGCTCGGCCTGAGATGGGGATGAAGGATCCAGCACTGTCCCTTATTATGCCCCTTTCTTTTGCAATGGTCACATATCCATGGCTTCTTATCATCATGTCTAAACATTACTTTGTTGACTGTGGGAAGTTCTCCTCTTCCACCAAACAGACCATGTGGTCCTTGTTCTTTGATTAAGTCGTTATACATTGTGTTTAGGGTGAGCAAGAGTCCAAATACACGATCTTGTTCCTTTCTTTCAAGGAGCACTGTCTGGTCCAATGAGTTGGGTCTTAGCGCTTCTAACTCTGCCCATAAGGCTTGATACTTGCCAAGATGCTTCGTGAAGTCTCCATCTTCTTGGCTAAGTTTGGTGAGTGATCTTTTAATCTCAAACACCCGAGTTAGGTTGGAGACATTGCCATACACATTCTTAAGAGTCTCCCAGAGGTCCTTGGCGGTTTCACAGTAGGAATAGGCTTCAAGGATGAAAACCTCAAGGGAGCTTTGAAGTATGGCTAGTACGGTTTGATCTTCTTGAAACCATTTGGTTCCTTCAGCCATAACTACCGTTTCTTCCTTTTCTGTGGAGTCTTCCTTTGCGGCTACACAACGCGGTCCTTGCTGTTCTAGACCATAGCAAGTAGTTCTGTCCTTTGATAATGATGGGAATGACAAGTTGTTTGCTGTTGTCCATGGCGACTTCTCAAGAATTTCAAATTTCAAAGGTATGGATCGTTGGTTAATGCTATTATCCAGCGGTTAAAGAGAACTGACTGAGAGTTTAAGAACACGGATTATGGGAGAATGAATATGGAGGTATGAATTTGACAATGGGATAAGTAATCTCAAGAAATAACCAATCCTACCTTCTCACAACTTAGCAAATGGATGTTTGAGGATTGTTACAATCTCAGAGTGAGTAAGATAGAAGAGTTTATTTGGTGAGCCGGTATGTTCTACACACCTAGAGGGTTTGAGCATAAGTTTGAGTAAGGCTGTGAAGAAGTTTTGGCTATTACCCAATGGACAATAGTTTCTAAACCCAGATTATGAGTGTTCTTGAGTGAGGAGAGTAATGGCGTGAAGAAGATTATGGAGTATTTGGTGTGGAGTTTAAGAGTGTAAATAGAGTAAAAGAGTTTAGGAGAAGATTATGGATCAAGAATGCTATGATACCATGTTGATTTTGCGGAAGTAAGAAGAGAGAAATAAGGAGATTACGCGAGTTCCATGGGGAACTCGACCAGAAGAATAAAGAAGGAGACAAAGAGAATAAAGAGAGAGGAGTATATTTCTTAAAAGTGTGTCGAATACAAGGTGAGATAATGCCTTAATATAGGCTGGACACAAGGCAAAGAATTCAAATGAGAAAGAGACATTAGAGCCTTCCCAAGGCCTGAAAGAGACCGCTCATAAACGGTCTTGTAGCCACACATGATTCCTTGCTGCCTCATCTTTCTTCTAGAAACTCTTCCTTGCAACCAAAACTCTTCTTGTCTTTATTTAGTGGGCTTAGGTCTTATTTGAACCTGGACTGCTCAAACTTGGTGTGGGCCATGATACCCAATGCATTCCCTTGCTCAATATTCCCCAGGAACATTAGGCTTTCATTGGAACTCTGGATCAAGAACGTGTTCCTAAGAATTATGAGGAGGATAAGGAACATAAAGTATGGAAAGAAGCTGTTGCTGATGAAAGACTTCTATGGAGAGGAATCATACTTGGGATGAGTCTGATTTACCAAAAGGCAAGAAGGCAGTGAGCTCTAGATGGGTATTCACAATCAAATACAGAAGAAATGGAGAAATTGAAAGATATAAGGCAAGGCTTGTGGCCAGGGGCTTCACTCAGACACATGGAGATGACTATAGGGACACCTTTGCTCCAGTTGCCAAGCTTAATACTGTTAGGGTCATTCTCTCTCTTGCTACCAACTTAGAATGAGATCTATGGCAGATGGATGTCAAGAATGCCTTCCTTCAAGGAGAATTAGAGGAAGAGGTGTACATGACACCACCACCTGGCCTAGAAGACACAGTTGCTCCAGGGAAAATTCTAAGATTGAGAAAGGCAATTTATGGTCTCAAACAGTCCCCTAGAGCTTGGTATCACAAATTGAGTGTTACACTGAGAGACAAAGGATCAGAAGCTTTATCATACCTTGTTCACACTTCAGATCCAAGCAGGTATAGTTGTCAATCTCATCTATGTAGATGATATTATCATCTCAGTGAATGACAAGAGGAAGTACATTCTTGATTTACTAACAGATTCAGGAATGCTACAAGCCAAGGAAGCTAAAACCCCATTAGAAGAAGGCTATAAAGTTGGAACTCAAGGGGAGCAGGAAGAAGACGCCTTTGAGGATGCTAAGCTCTACAGGAGATTAGTTGGTAAGCTAATTTATCTTACTATTACCAGACCTGATTTGTGCTTTGCTGTGAATCAGGTAAGTCAGTACATGCAAACGCCTAAGATGTGCCATTAGAGGATGATAGATCAAATCCTAAGATATCTCAAAGTGGCTCAAGGAATCTGGATGGGGAACAATAAGAACACTGAGATTGTGGAATATTGTGATGCTGATTGGGCTGGAGACAGACATGATAGGAAGTCTACCACTGGGTATTGCACTTTCATTGGAGGTAATCTTGTTACCTGGAAAACCAAGAAACAGAAGGTTGTGTCATGTTTAAGTGCTGAAGCTGAATATAGGGCAATAAGGAAGCTAACTACCGAATGCATATGGCTCAAGGATCTCCTTCAAGACTTAGGGATTGAAGTCAAGACTCCTATTACAATGCACTGTGATAATCAAGCAGCCATCCATATAGCCTTAAATTCAGTATTCCATGAGAGGACTAAGCACATTGAAGTTGACTGCCACAAGGTCAGGGAAGCTGTAGAGAAAGGAGTTATTCTGCCCTGTTACACAAGAAGTTCTGAGCAATTGGTAGATATATTTACAAAGGCGGCTAGCTCAAAGGTCTGTGAGTTCATTCTTCTAAAGCTTGGACTCATGGAGATTTCAAGTCCATAATCTCTCCTTATTATGAGAACCATACTTTTTTTCCCTTAGAATGTTTTTGTCCTACTAGGTTTTGTATTCTAAGGTTTTTAATGAGGTGGTTTCTCATGATATCCAAGTTTAACCATTTATACCTTGCTAAACTTGAGGGGAAGTGTTGGAATTAAGGAATGTTTATGAAGACTAAAGGAGAAAGGTTCTAGAAGGGGACTGGATAAGGGCACACTTGCCAGCACAAAAGGCGGCTCCAGCTCACCACTACACGCTCCAAGATGCTCATTAGATACTCTGGATATTCCTCTAATCTATCTATATAATCAATGTAATGGTCACTATGTATGTTAAGCAAGAAATAATAAAAACTTTTTCCTTTTATTCTCTGGTCTAAATATGAAACTTCCTATTCTTATCTCTTAAAGAAACTTGTTTTTCAATACTTGAGTGCCGCTTTCATATGTGTTGTTGGCTCTTGGCTCCTTCCATCTATTGTTCTTGAGATGAGGATGCAAGATTCAGCATTTCTCCTTGAGACGTCCTCTCTTTTTGCAATGGTCACACACCAATGTCTTCTGGTCCTCATACTTGAAGTTGCTCTTGTTTGCCATGGCTAGCTCTCCTTTGTTGGTTGTAACCAACTCGCCCTTCCTTTCAAAGAGCCCCAAAGACCCTTGTTCCTTTTGGACTTGTGAACACACTTCATCCAAGGTTGGTAGCTTGTCAGCTCTCAGCAGATGCTTGATAAGGTCATTGAAGGTTGGATTCAGGGTCAACAACAAGGCAAACACCTTGTCTTGTTCACGGTGCTCATTAAGGATCATGGGGTCCACTGAGTTTGGCCTCAACATTTCCAGTTCTGACCATAGGGCTCTGAAATTTCCAAAATGTTTGCTGAAGTCCATATCTTCTTGGCTCAGGTCATTGATGGCTTTCTTGACTTCAAACACCCGGCTGAGATTGGAGATATTCCCAAACACGTTTTGTAGTGTTTCCCACAGCTCCTTGGCTGTTTCACAATAAGAGTAAGCTTCAAGAACAGAAGCATTGGTGCGACCCAAAATGAACCTGATTCGGATTCAACAGAAGAGGGGGATGAAGAAGAGGAAGAAGGACAGTTTAAGATGAAAGCAGGACCTGACCCGACCCATGACCCGGCCCATGACCCGTATCCTGACCCAGAGCACAACCCACGGACCAACTCTGACCAAAACTCGACCAAGACCTATCCATGGCCCAAAGATTCACCAAATGAAGGAAAAGAAAGTAAGACCCAAGTACAGACCCAAGGAGAGTTGTGGCTTGGTCCATTAACAAGATCAAGGAGCAAAGCCCAAAGAAAGGCCCTTCATGCCTTGGTGAAATTCGATTTAGAAGTGATGGAAGAGTCCCACATTAAACCAACCAATTGGTTTAATTTAATGGTTTGTAATCACATAAATTAAACCAAATGGATTATGATAGAATATAATATCTTTTGATATTAAATTATAAATCAATTAAATCAAAGATATTCTTGTTAGCTAGAAATTAAGAGAAGTAGTTAAGATATGATTTTGTAGATATGATTTAGTTAGGATCTTCAGCCTATATAAAGGCTTCACCCCTTGTACACAAAAGACATCGAATTTTATAAACTATTTTAAAGCACTTTTGCTTCTTGCTTTCTCTATTCAGCCTAAGAACATTGTTTTCATTCATTTAAGGATAGAGGAATCTACTGTGAAATTCCATAGCTCCTTGCAGGGTGATCCTGTGCTAGTGGAATCAAACCCCTTCATCATTCACATCAATTGGAGAGTTAGTAACCTCCAATTAAAACCCTAATCACCGCCATCAATCACTTACCTACAAGGGAAGCTAGTAGATCCTTTCCATTCAAAATCATCAATCCGCTGCCTAAGGAGAGCTAGTAGCCTCCTTAAATCTTCAACCCTCATCCCCTTCAAAGTCGATCCAGAGGTTTAAACATAACCAGGGCCGCACCAAGTGGTATCATAGCCTATTGAAGGTTAGGGTTTGTGAAATCCCTTTGATTTCAAAACCACCATCAATTTCTTTTCATTTTTTTGTTTCATAAACAAATTCTTTTCTTTCTATCTGTTGTAAGTCAGCTGAGCCTTTCCTGAATTACAAAAAGATCTAAGAAACTGATCTAAATTAAAAAAAAAAAAAATCTCGAAAACTTAAAAAAAAAAAAGTATATAGCAGAAGAGAAACCTTGCTAGGAATAGGTCAATCAGCTGACGAAAAAAATCTTGCAATCTTTCTATCTTAATCACAATAGGTTATAGCTCTAGATCTTAGGTGATTGGGCTTTGATCTAATCTGAACTTTTGGGAATAGCAAGAAAATTGTCTATTGAGAGATCACAAAATAGAAGTGAGAGAGAGAGTCTTAATTAACAGTTTGTTAAGTGTTTTCAGGAAGAATGGAGAATCCAAATGAAGAAACCCCTAGAGGAGAAGGAAACACACGACCTCATAGGCTTGATCCATTACAGATGGAAGCAATGATGGATGAAATAACCAGGAGACTTCAAACTATTTTTGAAAACAGAATTAACCAAGCTAATGAGTTTTTCTATGGAGTTGAACCTTTTGCAGGTAGACCAGCTCGTGGAGACAGACCAAACAGAGGAGGAGGGCGCTTAGGAAGAGGCGCAAGGGTGAGAGCTAGACAAGGAGTTAGGCGAGATGAAGAGGAGACTCATGGATACTCGGATGAGAGTGGAGATCAATACCAACACCAGGAGCCAAGACCAGATAATAACCTAGGAGGACTCAAACTTCGAATTCCACCTTTTTCAGGAAAGAATGATCCAGATGCCTACTTAGAATGGGGAAAAGAAGAATGAGATAGTTTTCAGCTGTCAAAACTATTCTGAGGAAAAGAAGGTGAAGATAGCAGCCACAGAGTTCGATGGGTATGCTATCAACTGGTGGGAGCAGATTGCCACCACTAGACGACGCAATGGAGAGCCCCAGATCACATCTTGGTATGAGATGAAAACCATGATGAGAAAGAGATTTGTACCAGTCCACTATGGAAGGGATCTACACCAGAAACTGAGGAGACTAACCCAAGGAACAAGGAGTGTAGAGGATTATCATCAAGAAATGGAGAGTCTCATGATCAAGGCTGAAATAAATGAGACTATGGAAGCTACCATGGCACGGTTTCAAGGAGGACTTAACAGAGAGATTCAGGATCGATTGGAGTTGCAGGAGTATGAAGACATGGATGAACTACTCCACAAGGCCATTCTTATTGAACAACAAAACAAAAGGAGGAACATTACAAGGAACCCATATATGTCAAACTCTAAACCGCCTTATAACAGAAGTGATAGACAAGGAGAGTCATCTTTCAAGACGCCTGCTAAGGCTAAGGAAGGAGCAACTATGCCTTCCCCACGTGAAGACAAGGGCAAAGGACCAGCAACTCAAACGCCTCCCACAAAGACCAGAAACATCAAGTGCTTCAGATGTCAAGGATTTGGACATTATGCCAATGAATGTTCAAACAAGAGGGTGATGCTTATCCTAGAGAATGGAGAGCTAACATCAGAGGATGATCAATCAGAAACAGAAAGGGAAGCTTACTCTGTCCAAGGGCAATTATTGGTTACTAGGAGAACCTTAAGTGCACAACCCAAGATTCAGGAACAAAGGGAGAACTTGTTTCACACTCGATGCCTCATCCAGGAAAAGGTGTGTAGCTTGATCATAGATGGAGGGAGTTGTACCAACGTGGCCAGCCAAACACTTGTGGACCGGCTCAACTTGGTCACTCACAAATATCCCAGACCATATCAGCTACAATGGCTTAATGAGGAAAGAGAAATAAAAGTTACAGAACAAGTGGAAGTACCTCTAAACATTGGGAAATACCAGGATCAGATCATATGTGATGTGTTGTCCATGGAAGCAAGTCACATTCTTCTGGGAAGACCATGGCAATACGACAAGCGAGCTATCCATGATGGGTATACCAACCGGCACTCATTCAAACACAAAGGAAAACAGATCACACTCGTGCCACTCACACCCCGGGAGGTTCACCAAGATCAAATACAACTAAAACAAAGGAGAGAAGAAGCCAGCAACTCACGGCTATGAATCCACCAAGGTAAGTCATCACAGTCTTTTTGCCACTCCTAGTGAAGCTAAACATGCATTAAATGAGCAAAAATTTATGATGTTATTGGTTTGCAAAGAATTGTTAGCTAGTAGTACTAACCTGACTCCAGAAATACCGAGAGAGATTGAGTTTCTAATGCAAGAGTACAAGGATGTATTTCCAGAAGATCAACCAGTAGGATTACCTCCTTTTAGAGGTATCGAACATCAGATTGACTTTGTACCCGGCGCCACTCTTCCCAACCGACCAGCTTACAGGACCAATCCTGTTGAGACAAAAGAACTTCAAAGACAGGTCAATGAGCTCTTGGAGAAAGGACATATCCGCGAGAGCTTAAGCCCTTGTGCAGTACCTGTTTTGCTTGTGCCTAAGAAAGATGGTAGCTGGCGCATGTGTGTAGACTGCAGAGCCATAAACTACATCACAGTTCAGTACAGACATCATATTCCTCGCTTAGATGATATGCTTGATGAGTTATATGGATCTTGCATCTTTCTAAGATAGATTTGAAAAGTGGTTATCATCAGATTAGAGAATGAAAGAGGGAGATGAATGGAAAACTGCTTTTAAAACAAAATTAGGATTGTATGAATGGTTAGTTATGCCTTTTGGACTCACTAATGCACCTAGTACCTTTATGAGATTAATGAACCATGTATTAAGGGCATTCATAGGACGATTTGTAGTAGTCTATTTTGATGATATTTTGATATACAGTAAAAACATGGCAGAACATCTTGATCACCTTAGACATGTCTTAGATGTCTTAAGAAAGGAAAACTTGTATGCAAACCGAAAGAAATGCTCTTTTGGGACAGATAACTTGGTCTTTTTAGGTTTTGTTGTTACTTCTCAAGGTATTAAGGTAGACGAGGAGAAAGTGAAGACAATCAAGGAATGGCCCACGCCTAAAAATGTAGGAGAAGTGAGGAGCTTTCATGAACTTGCTGGATTCTATAGAATATTTGTGAAAGACTTTAGTACCATTGCAGCTCCACTTACAGAAGTCATTAAGAAAACCGTAGGATTCACTTGGGGACCAGCCCAGTCTGAAGCATTCGAATTGTTAAAAGGGAAGTTGACTAATGTCCCTTTATTTGTGTTGCCAGATTTTTCGAAAATTTTTGAGATTGAATGTGATGCTTCAGGAATTGGAATTGGTGCTGTATTGATGCAGGAAAAGAGGCCTATAGCTTATTTCAGTGAGAAGTTAGGATGAGCAACTTTTAATTATCCTACCTATGACAAAGAGCTTTATGCTCTAGTAATGGCCCTGCAAATATGGCAACATTACTTATGGCCTAAGGAGTTTGTAATTCACACAGATCATGAATCACTTAAACACCTCAAAGGACAATGAAAGTTAAATAAAAGGCATCCAAGGTGGATAGAATTCATTGAAACTTTTCCTTATGTCATTCATTATAAACAAGGTAAGGAGAACATCCTGGCAGATGCTCTCTCAAGAAGGTATGCTCTTTTATCCTCTATGGAAACCAAATTATTAGGTTTTGAACATTTTAAAACTTGTCACACTAAGACCCTGATTTTGGAGAGTTTTGTAAGGATACTATTTCTCATGCTCAAGGACGATTATATCAGTTCAAAGGGTTCCTATTTCGTGACAGTCACTTGTGTATACCGAGAGGAACCATCAGAGAACTTTATGTTAGGGAAGCACATGGTAGAGGTTTAATGGGACATTTTGGCGTTGCTAAGACCTTAGCCACGATACAAGAACACTTGTATTGGCCCAACATGAAAAGATATGTGGAAAGGATATGCTCAAAATGTGTCGAGTGCAAACAAGCCAAATCTAAGGTACAGCCCACAGGTTTGTATACTCCATTACCTATTCCTGATCACCCTTGGGTAGACATTTCTATGGACTTTGTTTTAGGACTGCCTAGAACTAGGAAAGGAAAGGAGAGCATATTTGTAGTGGTTGATAGATTTTCAAAAATGGCTCATTTCATTCCATGTCATAAAACAGATGATGCAGTTTTAGTGGCTGATTTATTCTTTAGGGAAGTTGTTAGGTTACATGGAATTCCTAGAACAATTGTGTCAGATAGGGATTCTAAATTCCTTAGTCATTTTTGGAGGACCCTTTGGGGAAAGTTAGGTACTAAGTTATTATTTTCCACAACGTGTCATCCACAAACTGATGGTCAAACAGAATCAGTCAACAGAACCCTTTCTACTATTGTCTACCTCATGTCGAATTTGCTTATAATAAATCAGTCCACTCAGCAACAAAAATGACACCTTTTCAAATTGTGTATGGTTTTAATCCATTGTCGCCTTTAGATTTACTTGTTTTACCTTTAAAAGGACAGACTAACCTTGATGGCCAAAAGAAAGCCGAGTTTGTTAAGTCTTTGCATGAACAGGTTAAGAAAAATATTGATGAAAGGACAAAGATGTATACCAATAAGAAAATCAAGGGACGAAAAGAACTAGTACTAGAACCTGGAGATCTCGTTTGGATTCATCTAAGGAAGGAAAGATTCCCAAATGAGAGAAAATCGAAATTAATACCAAGAATAGATGGACCATTTTCAGTACTACGAAGAATCAACAATAATGCTTACCAAATAGATCTCCAAGGTAAGTATTCTATAAGTTCTACTTTTAATATCTCTGACTTAATCCCTTTTGTTGCAGATGAATTGGATTTGAGGTCAAATCCTTTTAAAGGAGGAGGGGATGGTGCGACCCAGAATGAACCTGATTCGGATTCAACAGAAGAGGAGGATGAAGAAGAGGAAGAAGGACAGTTTAAGATGAAAGCAGGACCTGACCCGACCCATGACCCGGCCCATGATCCGTATCCTGACCAGAGCACAACCCATGGACCAACTCTGACCAAAACTCGACCAAGACCTATCCATGGCCCAAAGATTCACCAAATAAAGGAAAAGAAACTAAGACCCAAGTACAGACCCAAGGAGAGTTGTGGCTTGGTCCATTAACAAGATCAATGAGCAAAGCCCAAATAAAGGCTCTTCTTGCCTTGGTGAAATTCGATTTAGAAGTGATGGAAGAGTCCCACATTAAACCAACCAATTGGTTTAATTTAATGGTTTGTAATCACTTAAATTAAACCAAAAAGATTATGATAGAATATAATATCTTTTGATATTAAATTATACATCAATTAAATCAAAGATATTCTTGTTAGCTAGAAATTAGGAGAAGTAGTTAAGATATGATATTGTAGATATGATTTAGTTAGGATCTTCAGCCTATATAAAGGCTTCACCCCTTGTACAGAAAAGACATCGAATTTTATAAACTATTTCAAAGCACTTTTGCTTCTTGCTTTCTCTATTCAGCCTAAGAACATTGTTTTCATTCACTTAAGGGCAGAGGAATCTACTGTGAAATTTCATAGCTCTTTGCAGGGTGATCCTGTGCTAGTGGAGTCAAACCCCTTCATCATTCACATCAATTGGAGAGTTAGTAACCTCCAATTAAAAGCCTAATCACCGCCATCAATCACTTACCTACAAGGGAAGCTAGTAGCTCCCTTCCATTGAAAATCATCAATCCGCTGCCTAAGGAGAGCTAGTAGCCTCCTTAAATCTTCAATCCTCATCCCCTTCAAAGTCGATCCAGAGGTTTAAACATAACCAGGGCCGCACCAAGCTTCAAGTGAGTTTTTGGAGAATGGCTAAAACAGTCTGGTCTTCTTGAAACCACTTGTTTCTCTCAGCCATCATCATCTCTTCTTCATCTTCATCAGCCGCCTTCATTGGAGCAGCTTCTTCGAGAACATGGTTCCACAGTCCACGGCTTCACAGAGCGGTCTTAGTGGTCCTTGACCACAGTAAGTAGTTCCCACCCTTCAGGATGACTGGAACAATCAAAGGCTTTGAGTTTTCCATGGCTAAGAATGTTTGGACCGTTGGACAAACTCTTTACCCACTGGATAATAGCAAATTGTTTGTGTAAAGCGAAAAAGGAAGGATGAAATGAAGAGATTAGATGCAATGGATGTTTATTCCATGCTCTGATACCATGAAATAATGTTTATACTTGCGGAATTTAAGAGTTTAGGGGAGAATGAAAGAGTTTGCACAGAAATTTTAATGGAGAATGGAAGAGATGAAGAACAAGGAAGAAGTATATTTCCTTAGTTGGTTCTAATACAATGTGGGATACAAGACATTTATAGTCAGACACTTCAGGCTTTAGACTTACACAAGACAGTGACACAAATATTAAACAAAAGGAAGGCTTGCAGGATCCAAGGCATGATGGTGACAGCTCCTAACGGGTGGGAGCTTACCTCCACACGTGATTTCATCTACCCACAGCCTCCAACGGCTTTCTTCTCTTGCCAAGACCTTCTAGAACCTTTTGTATTGTTGGGCCATGTAGAATTGTCCTGGGCTATCTCACATTTTACTTCCCTGGGCCGTCCATGTCCCATTCGCACATTCACTTGGGCTATCCATGTCCTTGTTCTCCTCATGGGCTGGTCGCCCACTTCCCAACTTCCTCTCATTATTTTCTTATTTAATTCAATATTTGCATCTTAAGGTTTTTAATGAGGTGAGTCTTTATGGTTCCAAGCTTAACCATTCATCATGGTTGAGCTTGAGGGGGAGTATTAAACTACACACGACAGCAACTTAGCAAGGAGAAGGCCCAACTAACTTAGGCTTGGAGCTCGAATACTTAAGGAAGCCCAAGCCCAACCAGAAGACTTCTAGAAGAAAGATACAGGCGGCTGGGAGACTTTAATGGCCTTGGATGTCGATTAATAAGGTTTGGAAAGGAAGTTAATAGCTTCCCCTTTTAGATTTAGGCAACAAATAGTTTATAGAAAGTAAATATGTGAGCCTAATTAATGTAATTAATGTATTTATTATAACTTAGGCTATAAATACTCTAATCTATGTAACTAATCTGTCAAGGATATACAATCATCCTTCTCTATTCTCTAAAAGCAGCCGCCAGCTCTCTCTCTCTCTTGTCACGAAATTCTCTTAGTCTTCCATACTTGTGTTCTTCATCTTACTCAGAAACTCTCTATTCTTTCACATACTAATCCGCATATTCTTACACTTCAAAGATCTCTTCATGTTGCTCCGCCTCTGTTTCAGCCTTGTAGCCGTCCTCTAAGGGAGCCTTGACTCCCTTTGCTTCCATCATCCCTGTTGGAATGTATTCGACTAAGTGAAGATGAGAAGGAAAGATGAGTTCTCTCCAACGGCTAGTAAATGTCTTCTAGAAGGCTTTATGATGACTCACCTATGCCAGAACAAAAGGAAATGAGGTGCCTAGTAAGAAGGAGTGACTCTCTCATTTACCTAAAGTAGATACTCCTAGGTCTTATCCATTTTCTATATAAAGACCGTTTAGGTCTTCTTTGTAAGCAAGGAAGTTCGATCAATAATAAAAATCATGTTCTTCATTCTCTAGTATCATTCGAAATCTCTCATAATCTCTCCTTAATCTCTTATTCTAATCTCTAATCTATTACCAAACTCACATGGTATCAGAGCATTTGCTCACAAACTCTCTTTAGATTCTGCAAAATCTCTTCCTTCTCCTAAGAATCAAGCGCTTTCCTTGAGATAAACATGCCTTAGTTTATCCTCTCTGAGTTCTAAGATCCTCAGAACTATGGATGATGAGTTGAGGAAGGCTAGGTGTGAGTATCAATGGTGACAAAGTAGCTTATCTTCTTAGGATTTCTTTCTTTTCATTCTCGCCATGGCTGTACGGTCATCAATCTCCGAAGCTCACGAACTCAAGTCTCCCTAGCTCAAATCCTCACTTTGAAGCTCCATTCCTCTTTGTGAGACAATCAGGACTCAGAAGACATAGAAAAGGAGTGATCTTTGCTTCATCTGGAGCTAGCCGTACTCATCTTCCTCATTTGTGTTCGAAGACCAGAGGTCGTACACCTTCTAGGAAACCCTTACTTTCTCTTCATTTTCCATCTGGTTCTCAAGCCTTCCTGCCGATTCAAAGTTTAAAGGAACAAAGAAAGATTTTCCAAGCTCCCTGTTGAATCCGTGGAAGAAAGTTTCGAGGGTGTCCGTACAGGTCACGAAAACCCTTAAGATAAAAGTGGTAAACCAGCTGAAGGAAGCTCCTTTCAGTTTCTCCAAGCTTTCGTATACTCTCAAAACATCTAGCTAATCAAGATTTAAAAGTCTTCATCAAAACATGGAGTTCAAGTCTCATTCGCCATTTCTGTACGGATTCTGATATTTGAAGAATGGATAACTCACGCCAAATAGCGGTTTCAGTTATTGTAAAGGGCCTAAATTATGTCTCATGGTCCTGGATGATCAAAAATGCTTTAGGAGGCAGAGGGCTTGGAGATCACCTCCTCTTTAATGAAGCACCCCCGAGCCTAATCCAAAATGAAGATGGAGATGAAATTGTAATCACAGATGAAAGAAAGTGGCACCAAGAAAACTTGTATGTTCTCTCAGTTCTACTACACTCCCTAGATGGCCCGATTCTAGAGTCTTACTCACACTGTGAAACCTCAATGGAGTTGTGGGAAATCTTAAAGAAAGTTTATGGAAACACCTCCAACCTTAGCAGAGTATTTCAAGTCAAACAGGCTATAAACAATCTAAACCAGGAAGATACAGACTTCACAGCTCTGTTTGGGAAGTTTAGCTCATTGTGGGCCGAGTTGGATATGCTGTGCCCTGTTTCCTTTGACCCTGACATCATCAAGGAAAGGCGTGAACAAGACAAAGTCTTCAGCCTTCTCATGATCCTAAGCACTGCATATAATGACTTGATCAAACACATATTGAGGTCAGACAAGCTTCCATCACTTGAGGATGTTTGCTCTCAGATTCAGAAGGAATGTGGGTCAAAAGGATTATTTGGAAGGAAAGGAGAGTTGCTCACGGCACACAAGAGGACTATGATGTGTGATCACAAGAAGAACCTATCTCTGCAAATAAAGGATATTATAAACCAGAAGACAAGAAGACTATGATGTGTGATCACTGCAAAAGAAAAGGTCACACCAAAGACAAGTGTTGGATCCTTCATCCTCACTTAAAGCAAAGCAAGTGGAAGGAGAGTCTAAAAGCTCATTACACTCAGGAGACAGGACAACATCGCAAGAAAGACATACCATACCAACTATCAAACGGTCCAGCATGCTCATCTTCCTCTGGCACTGGTAGCAATTCCCAGAGTCAACCGGCGCTTATGATTCCTTATCAACCAGTTCAATCAGAATATGTCAAGAAGTCTGACCTTGAAGCGCTCATCAAAGCCTTTAAATACAATTCTGGTAAAATGGTTATTGGTAGATCCCTTCGTGCTTCATTTAATGCATTCACTAAGTCTAAACCTCTAATTGTAGACTCAGGTGCATCTCACCATATGATCAGTGATTTGAATTTGATAAGGAATGTAGAACCAGCCATAGGAAATGTCTTGATAGCAAATGGTACTAATGTTCCAATAGAATGAATTGGTGACCTTAGATTATTCAACAAAAAATCTAGAGCTTTCTATATGCCCTCATTTACATCTAATCTTTTGTCTGTAAAAAGAGCTACAACTGATTTAAACTGCCATGCTATATTTGGGCCTAATGACTTTGTGTTTCAGGATATTGAGACTCGGGAGATACTTGGACAAGGTGTATCAAAGAACGATCTATATGTGCTTGAAGACTTGTCTCCTAGTCGTTTATCCACTTTATCTACTTGTTTTTCAAATTTGAATAAATCAAAGATGGATAATCTGTGGCATGCTAGACTTGGTCATCCCCATCTTAAGGTCTTAGAAATAATGTTTCCTAGGTTGTCTTTCAAAAATGAGTTATGTGAAGCCTGTGTTCTTGGCAAACATTGTAGGTCTGTTTTTGTATGAAAATTGCTTTGATCTTGTTCACTCTGATTTTTGGACTGCCCCATGTTCTTCTAGAGATAATCACAAATACTTTGTCACTTTTATTGATGAAAAATCAAAATACACATGGGTTACCTTAATGCAATCTAAGGGTAGAGTTCTTGAAGCATTCATGAATTTTAACAAGTATGTGACTAACCAATATGATGCAAAGGTTAAGTGTCTTCGATCAGATAATGGAGGGGAGTATATTAGCCAAGCTTTAAGCACTATCTCAACAAGCACGGCATAGAACATCAGACAAGTTTCCCTTATACCCCTCAACAGAATGGCGTTGCTGAAAGGAAAAATAGACACCTAATGGAAGTCACTAGAGCAATGATGTTTCATATGAAGGTCCCTAAACACTTTTGGGGAGACGCCTTGATGGCTGCTTGTTACCTGATCAACCGCCTTCCCACAAAAACATTGCTTGACATCTCCCCATTTGAGGTACTTACCAAGAATAAACCTCACCTTGATCATATTAGAGTTTTTGGATGTGTTTGCTATGTGTTGATCGCAGGGGAACAAAGAAACAAATTAGAAGCTAGGAGTGCAAAGGCTATGTTTCTTGGATATTCAATTTCACAAAAGGGATATAAGTGCTTCAATCTTGAGACCAACCGTGTACTCATCTCCCGTGATGTTAAGTTTGTGGCAACTGCAAGCTACTTTATAGATGGTACATGGGACTCTATAAAGGATATATCATCTCATCCATCAGACCGTGCAGAAAAATTAAGAAAGATCTTGGAAGGGCTTGGCATATCTAGTCCATCTGCATCTACTCAACCGCTTCATCCTCTTCATCCTGAGGGGAGACAACATGATTATGTTCATGATCAAGAGGATTCAGTGACTGATTCAAGCAATACTCAAACTGTGTGTCCTGAAGAACAAGCTGGTCCAAGTCATACTCAAGGGGGATCAGAAGACGATTCAAGTTCAGGAGACATTCAGCACACCTCCACTCAGCACCCTACACCACCGGTTCTGAGGAGGAGTACTAGACAAAGGTTTCCACCAGGAAATTGGAAAAATACAAGGGTCTATTACAACAGCAATGCGGTGGCTCATCCTGCTCAAGTGGTGTGTAATCTTGTTCACATTCCACAAGAACACCTAGCATTCACAGGAAGCTTATATCAAGAATTCGTTCCAAGAAGTTATGATGAAGCCAAAGACATCAAAGTCTGGAAAGATACTGTAAGAGATGAAAGAAGGGCAATGGAGAAGAATCATATATGGGATGAATCAGACTTACCAAAAGGGAAGAAAGCTGTAACATCTAGATGAATTTTCACCATTAAGTATAAAATCAATGGTGAGATTGAAAGACACAAAGCTAGATTAGTTGCAAGAGGCTTCACTCAAACCTATAAAGATGATTATAGGGACACATTCACACCAGTGGCTAAGATGCATACTATCAGGGTGGTTCTTTCTCTTGCAGCTAACTTAGAATGGGAGCTTTGGCAGATGGATGTCAAAAACACATTTCTACAAGGAGAACTAGAAGAAGAGGTTTACATGATACCTCCTCCAGGATTGGAAGACTCAGTTACTCCAGGAAAAGTTCTCAGACTAAGAAAGACAATCTATGGGTTGAAACAGTCTCCTAGAGCTTGGTATCATAAGTTGAATGTTACTCTAAGAGACAGAGGCTTCAGGAGATCCGAATCTGATCATACCTTGTTCACCTTACATAGCCAAGAAGGTATAGTAGTTATTCTCATCTATGTAGATGATATTAT
This sequence comes from Streptanthus diversifolius, assembly GCA_039880935.1. Taxonomy (NCBI): domain Eukaryota; kingdom Viridiplantae; phylum Streptophyta; class Magnoliopsida; order Brassicales; family Brassicaceae; genus Streptanthus; species Streptanthus diversifolius. Next base: position 6,944,580 of record JAXGFM010000001.1, read on the forward strand.
CATCTCTGGGAATGACAAGGTAGGAATTTCCTCTACAAAAGAGTATCTTAAGTCTATGTTTGAGATTAAAGATCTTGGTGAACTTAAATATTTCTTATGCATTGAAGTTTGCAGGTTTAAAGATGGATTGTTCATTTCACAGAGAAAGTATATTGGAGATCTACTAACTAGCACAGGAATGATGGAAGCAAAGGCAGCTAAAACCCCACTGGAAGATGGCTATAAAGTTGAACCTGAGGGGGAGCAAGATGAAGAATCATATGAGGATCCCAAGCTCTACATAAAACTAGTTGGTAAGCTAATCTATTTGACAATCACTAGACCTAACCTATGCTTTGCTGTGAATCAGGTAAGCCAGCATATGCAAGCTCCTAAGAAGAGTCACTGGATGATGATCCAACACATCTTAAGATATTTAAAAGGGACATACACTCAAGGAGTCTGGATGGGAAAGAATGAAGATACTGAAATTGTTGGCTACTGTGATGCTGATTGGGCTGGAGACAGGGAAGATAGGAAGTCAACCACTGGCTATTGCACCTTCATAGGAGGAAACTTGGTGACTTGGAAGACCAAGAAGCAGAAGGTGGTGTCTTGTTTAAGTGCTGAAGCTGAGTATAGAGCCATGAGAAAGCTCACTACCGAATGTATATGGCTGAAAGCTCTTCTCAAAGACTTCAATATTGAGAGCAACACACCAATCACAATGCATTGTGATAATCAGGCGGCCATTCACATTGCATCAAATTCCGTTTTCCATGAGAGGACTAAACACATCGAGGTGGACTGTCACAAAGTAAGAAAAGCTGTGGAAAAAGGAATCATTCTACCATGCTATACAAGGAGCTCTGATCAGTTGTCAGACATATTCACTAAGGCAGCCAGTTTAAAAGTTTGTGAGTTCATCCATGCAAAGCTTGGACTCACAACTCTTCTATTCCAGTAACTTCCCTTCTCAAGAAGGATTCATACTCTTTTCCCCTTAGGGTGTTTTTCTCCCACTGGGTTTTGCACTCTAAGGTTTTTAATGAGGTGAATCCTCTTGGTGTCCAAGTTTTTTAAAAGTTCCAAATGTTTTAAAACTTGAGGGGGAGTGTTGGAATGAAGGTGTATTCGACTAAGGGAAGATGAGAAGAAAAGATGAGGTCTCTCCAACGGCTAGTAAAGGTCTTCTAGAAGGCTTTATGATGACTCACCTATGCCAGCACAAAAGGAAATGAGGCGCCTAGCAAGAAGGAGTGACTCTCTCATTTACCTAAAGTAGATACTCCTAGGTCTTATCCATTTTCTATATAAAGACCGTTTAGGTCTTCTTTGTAAGAAAGGAAGTTCAATTAATAATAAAAATCATGTTCTTCATTCTCTAGTATCATTCGAAATCTCTCATAATCTCTCCTTAATCTCTTATTTTAATCTCTAATCTCTTACAAAACTCACAATCCCTGCATTAGTTAGCAAATCAACCACATATTTTCTTTGTAATATGAATAACCCATCTTTGAACTTGCATACTTCAATACCTAAAAAATATTTGAGTTCACCAAGGTCTTTCATATCAAACATGGACTTAAGGTATTATTTTGTTGAGGAGATTCCTACCTTGTCATTCCCAGAGATGATAATATCATCTACATATACGAGAATTACAACTATACCTTCTTGACTGTGGAGAGTGAACAATGTATGATCTGCCTCTGACCTTCTAAATCCTCTATCTCTCAGAGTGACATTCAACTTGTGGTACCAGACCCTAGGAAACTGTTTTAGACCATAGATTGCCTTCCTCAATTTTAAAACTTTCCCTGGTGCAACTGAATCTTCTAATCCAGGAGGTGGAGTCATGTAGACTTCTTCTTCTAACTCTCTCTGAAGAAAGGCATTCTTCACATCCATCTGCCAAAGATCCCATTCTAAGTTTGTTGCAAGGGATAAGACAACTCTGATTGTATGCATATTTGCCACTGGTGTGAATGTATCCCTGTAGTCATCACCATAGGTCTGTGTAAAGCCTCTTGCAACCAATCTTTCCTTATGTCTTTCAATTTTCCCATTGCTTTTGTATTTGACGGTGAAAATCCATCTGGAGCTCACAGCCTTCTTCCCTTGTGGCAAGTCAGATTCATCCCATGTATGATTATTTTCCAATGCTCTTCGCTCATCACCCACAGCATCTTTCCAGACTTTGATGTTCTTAGCTTCATCATAATTTCTTGGCACAATCTCTTGATCTAAGCTCCAAATGAAGGCTTGATGGTCTTGTGGGATGTGAACCATGTTGCAAACAGCTTGAGATGGATGAGCCTCAGCATTGTTGTTGAAGTAAACCCTGGTGTTTTCCAATTTGATGGTGGGAACCTTTGTGTAGTACTTCTTTGGAGATTGACTGGTGCTGGTACTAATGTCTCTACTGGATTTGGATTGCTTTATGTCTCTGAATTAGTTGCTCCCTGACTGGCTTCTTGTGATTCCCTTTGGATGCTGTTTGAATCAGGTTGACTGTTACTTGAGCAAGCTTCTGAATCCGCATGATCATCCCTCTGACACACACACACTTGGACCAGCCTCTGAATCCGTTTGATCATGAGAATGTGTGATCTTCCCCCCCCTCAGGAGTAAGCGGATGAGGAGGATGACTTGTAGTGGTGCCTGGAAGAGGAGATGATAAACCAAGGCCCTCCAAAATCTTCCTTAAGTTTTCAGCGCAATCAGATGAGTGCGTGGAGATGTCTTTGATAGCCTCCCATGTCCCATTCTCATAGTAACTTCTGGTTTCCATGAACTGAACGTCTATGGACACTAAGACCCTGTTTGTATCAGCATTGTAACAATTGTAGCCTCTTTGAGTATTGGAATATCCAAGGAACATAGCTCTTGTGCTCTTAGCCTCTAGTTTGTTTCTCTGTTCTCCTGGAATAAACACATAGCAAACGCATCCAAAGACTCTAATATGATCAAGATGAGGCTTTGTATTAGTAAGTACCTCAAATGGGGACTTATCATGCAAGGCTTTGGTCGGAATTCTGTTAATGAGATAACATGCTGAGACTAAAGCATCTCCCCAAAACCATTTTGGAACCTTCATATGGAACATCATAGCTCTTGTTACTTCCATCAAGTGTCTATTCTTCCTCTCAACAACCCCATTTTGTTGAGGTGTATATGGACAACTGGTCTGGTGTTCAATGCCGTGTTTAGTGAGATAGTATTTAAATGCTTGAATTGTATATTCTCCTCCATTATCTGATCTCAAACACTTAATCTTAGCATTATATTGGTTAGTAACATACTTATTGTAGTTCATAAATGCTTCAAGAACTCTACCCTTAGACGACAGTAAGGTAACCCAAGTGTATTTAGATTTAGCGTCTATGAAACTAACAAAGTACTTATGATTATCTATAGAAACACATAGAGCAGTCAATACGTCTGAAAGAACAAGATCAAAGCAATCATCATATAGAGTTTGGGACTTAGAAAAAACGGTTCTACAATGTTTTCCAATGACACATGCTTCACATAACTCATTATTGAAATTTATCCTAGGAAACATCATTTCTAAAGCTTTAAGATGAGGATGACCCAGCCTAGCATGCCACAACTCGCCATTCATCTTAGGATTATTGGAATTTGAAAACAGGTAACTAGAGAACTAGGGGTGAGCTCTTCAAGAACATAGAGATCGTTCCTTGTGCCACCTTTTCCAAGAATCTTTTGATTCTCAATATCTTGAAATATAAACTCATTAGGTCCAAAGATAGCATGACAATTTAAATCATTTGTTGCTCTCTTAACAGACAGGAGATTTGATGTGAATGATGGCATATAAAAGGCCCTAGAGTCTTTGTTAAACAGTTTAAGATCACTTATTCCTTCTATTGGAACATTAGTTCCATTTCCAATCAACAAATGTGGTGCGTCCCTGGATTGGTGATGAATCTATGGATCACTTGAAGAAGGGTGGCGATGGAATTAAAGGCTACTAACTCTCCAAAAACATCGGTGGACTTCTCCTTAGGGTTATGGCTGACCAAAAGGATGATTTGAATCTTCAAAACTCAGAATCAGCCTGTCTATAGTTAAGGGATTCAGATTGTAGCACCTACACCAGGTGATGGTCAATGTTCATAGGCTGAACAGTGAAAGCACAAAGGAAGAACATAAAAGCTTGAAAGCTTATTTTTTTAACTGAAATTCGTAGGTGGATGTACAAGGAGGAAGAAACTGCATTTTAAAGGCTGAAAACCCTAAATTACTAAACCAGAATGGTTTAGCTTACTAAACCTAATCATAATTGGTCTAATTTAAGTGTTTTGGTTCAATTTAAGTCATCTAGTTACAAATTAAAACAATTAAATCAGCCCAATTTATTTAATCTCTTTGGGCTTCCTTTTCCTTCTTAGCCAGGCCCAAATCACTTGTAGAATGGACTTTCTATGGGCTTTAACCCTAAAATAAGTTAGTGGGATATTAAACACGTCCTGGGTGTTAGATTAAAAGGAGTTTAGACTTTCTTAATCAAAAGGAGTTTATATAGGGGTTTACAAGACTTGTGATTATACATTCTTTGTTAGAGTAAAAGGAGGTTTAGACTTGCTTAATCAAAAGGAGGGTTTAGAATGTTAGGCGTGTGTTAAGAATGTATAATCACAAGTCTTGTAAACCCCTATATAAACCCCTTGTATACCTCTTTTGAAGGTTAATGAAATTACTCTCTTATTCTTAAAACTCTCTCATTCTCTCTAGATTCGAATTCTTCTCTGGATATTCTCTCTTCATTCTTCAATCTTCAATCATCATTCTTCATAATTCTTCAATTCTCACATGGTATTAGAGCAATCTCGATCATAATCTTCTTATTCTTCAGAGTTTTTCTTTTCTTTTTGGTTCTTGATTCATGCCGAAGACATAAAGCTCTCTTCTCTGGGTATAAAATTCGAAAACGAACTTTGGTGCCAAAATTTTGTGTTCAGGAATCTTGGATCTCTCAAATTAACTCTTCTGATTTGATGATTTCAAGTGGATTGCCATCAGAAGGAGCCGATCTTCAGTCGTTTGAATCGTCGACCAGATTCCTGCAGTTGAATTTCTGATTCTGCAAATCGCGAAGTGTTCTTTGCTTCTGCCTCACGTAAGTTCATCAGTTGGTGGCGATCTTAAAATTCTTTGGTTCTTGGATCATCAGCTTGTGAAATATTGACAGAAAGTACCGATCAACAAGTCTATCAAACCGCGAAACAGATTCTTCGACTAAAATTCTCGGATCATTGTTCGTTGGGTTTCAATATCTTAGACCTCAAGAAAGATCAACAGATTGAATCGATTTTCTATCCACCGGTGTTTGTTTTTCGTCCTGATCAATTCACGATCCTCAGGTCTCTTTAATCTAATTTATGCATTCAGTGAAGAAGCGGATTCATCATCGAATCATATCAGGAAATTTTTTCTTTTTGGAGCGAGTTCGTTATTCTCAATAATTCAAGTTCAGATCATCTTTTGCTCCTAATTTTTCTTGGATCGGAATCAGCATCAAAATCCGTGAAGTCCGATCCTATTCTTCACAGATTAAATCAGTTCTAATCGAAATCTGTTCTTGTTCTCTTCGATCATCATTGTGCAGAAGCACTAGGTATGTTCTTGACCTTTCCTTTGTGGAACAGTTAAAGGATTGGTACATACAGAAGTAGAATAAGTTGGAAGATTATCATCTCAATCTTGTTAAGTATGGAAGTTTCAGATTCTGGTATCAATTATGTTTCTTGCAAATCAAGATATCCTCTCAGGAATTGAATTAGGTTGTGGTTAAAGGTGGTCATATAGTTGTCGACTGTTGGATCTTGTTAAGTAGTGGATTTTTGTTCCTTGATTGAAACGGCTTGGTTGAGAGTACAAGGTCTTGTGTATATTGTTGTCGTGGCTTTGTGTGCTCTGTTTTTTTTTTCTTCTTAAATCTACTCTTGCAGAAGTTGTGTGGTGCCCAAAGCTGCATCTATGGATTTTCACAAGCAAGTTATAATGGCACCGATTACACTTAAAAGAGTAAACTATCTCCTTTGGACCAGAACTAAAGACAATGTTGTGTAGTAGGGGTCTATGGTCTCACGTCCTTCATAGTAACGCACCTAACAATGTTTTAGAAGGAGAGGTTCTTAAAGATCAGGTGGTTAATTCAGAGGAGGAAGGGAAGTGGTTCCAGGAAGATCAGATGGTTCTTTCAATCTTACAAAATTCTCTTGAGAAATCCTTGCTTGAAGCCTACTCTTACTGTGAAAATGCAAAGGACTTATGGGATACTCTTCAAAATGTCTATGGTAATACCTCAAACATAATGATGATTTTTGAGGTTAAGAAATCTCTCAGTGAACTTAGACAGGAAGAGGTAGAATTTACCAAACACTTTGGAACTTATAGGGCTCTTTAGGCAGAGCTGGAAATGTTAAGACCGGTTACTACTGATCCAATGACTCTGCATGAGAGAAGAGAACAAGACAAAGTCTTTGGACTCTTGATGACTTTGAACTCAAGTTATACTGATCTGATCAAACATCTTCAGCGTGAAGATAAGTTGTCAAGCCTGGAAGATTTGTGTGCTAAGGTCTAAAAGGAACAAGGTTCTCAAGGCTTGTTTGGGAGCAAAGGAGATTTGGTTACTGCAAACAAGACTTCTTTCAGAGGAGATGATAGGCAATCATTGGTATGTGCTTATTTCAAAAGGAAAAGTCATCATAAGGATCAGTGTTGGACACTTCATCCACATCTTAAACCTGCTTCCATTCCAAGATGGTGTGACTCTAATGGTAACAAGGCAACCGACTATAAACACAACTTATCTGGAAGAGGAAATCATGTTAGTGTTCCTTCACCTGTCTTACCAGCTGTAACTACTCTTGAGAATGGACACATACCAGGAAAGGAAGTGCAGCTTGCCTGTTCATCATCCGGCCAAGAATATGTTAGCAAGTCTGATCTTGATGCTATCATCAAAGCCTTCCAAGAAAGTTCTGGTAAAGTTGTTGGTAAATCACTTCATGCTTCTTATAATGCTCATACTGTTAATAAGCTATTGATTGTGGATTCTGGAGCATCTCATCACATGATTAGTGATATAGGTTTGATAAATGATTTAGAACCTGCTTTAGGGAATGTTGTTATTGCAAATGGAACTAAAATTCCAATCAAAGGGATAGGTAATCTAAGGCTCTTTGAGAAAGATAGTAAAGCATTTTATATGCCATCATTTACATCTATTTTGGTTTTTGTGAAAAGAGCTACAAGTGACTTAAATTGTAATGTGATATTCAGTCCTAATGAGTGTTGTTTTCAGGATATTAGGTGAACTTAAGTACTTCCTAGGGATAGAAGTATGCCGAACAAAAGAAGGCCTCTTCTTATCACAAAGGAAGTACACACTTGATCTTCTAACTGATGCAGGAAAGTTAGAAGCCAAACCAGCAAAGACTCCCCTAGAGGAAGGCTATAAGGTGGAACGTGAGGGGGAGCTTGGAGATGAACCGTTTGAAGAAACCAAACTCTATAGGAAGATGGTTGGTAAGTTAATCTATCTAACCATTACTAGACATGACTTGTGTTTTGCTGTGAATTAGGTCAGCCAACATACGCAAGCTCCAAAATTGCACCACTGGAATATGGTGGACCGGATCTTGAGGTACCTCAAAGGAACCCATGATCAAGGCATTTGGATGGTGGTGCGCCCCTGGTTGTTTTACAACCTAAGGATCAACTGAAGGATGAAGGGGAGGAGGTTACTAACTCTCCTTTGAAGGCGGCTTGATAGGATTAGATTGAGAAGGCTACTAGCACTTCTCTTGGCAGCGGATTGATGGAAGAGTGAATGGAGGCTACTAGCTCTCCAAGTTGGCGTGGATGTAAAGGATGGATTTGATTCCACTAGCACAGGATCACCGTGCAAAGAGCTATGGAATTTCACAGTAGATTACTCTACCCTTAAGTGAATGAATAACAATGTTCTTAGGCTGAACAGAGAAAGCAAGAAGCAAAAGAGCTTTTGTATTAAGTATAAAATTCGATGATTTTTACAAGAGGGGGTGAAGCCTTTTTATAGGCTGAAAATCCTATCTAAATCATATCCTAACTACCTTCCTAATTTCTATACAACAAGAATATCCTTGATTTAATTAATTAATGTCAAAAGATATTATACTCTTATCCTAATTTTAAGCTAACAAGAATATCTTTTGATTTAATGGATTTAATTTCAAAAGATATCTTACTTTATCCTAATTCCTTTGGTTTAATTTAAGTGATTACAAACCAGTAAATTAAATCATTGGATTGGTTTGATCCTTCTTATTTCCTCTTGGTGGTCGAATTTGGTTAAGGTCTGTAGGGCCTCCCTTTGGGCTTCACTTCTTGATCTTGTCATTGGACCAAGCCATAATTCTCCTTGGGTCTGATCTTGGGCCATGTCTTCCTCTTCTTCGGTTGAATCCAAGTCCTCTAGAGTTGCAATTAAATCAGGTGCATTCCGGATCGTACCATCCCCTCCTCCTTTAAAAGGATTTGACCTCAAATCCACTTCATCTGCAATAAAAGGAATTAAGTCAGAAACATTAAAAGTGGAACTTATAGAATACTTACCTTGGAGGTCTATTTGGTATGCATTATTGTTGATTCTGCGTATTACTGAAAAATGTCCATCCACTCTTGGCATTAATTTCGATTTTCTCTCATTTGGAAACCTTTCTTTCCTTAGATGGATCCACACAAGATCTCCAGGTTCTAGAACTAGTTCTTTTCGACCCTTGTTTTTCTTTTTAGTATACATTTTAGTCCTTTCACCAATATTCTTCTTAACCTGTTCATGCAAAGATTTAACAAACTCGGCTTTCTTTTGGCCATCAAGGTTAGTCTGTTCCTTTAAAGGTAAAGCAAGCAAATCTAAAGGAGACAATAGATTAAACCCATATACAACTTGAAAAGGTGTCATTTTTGTTGCTGAGTGGACTGATCTATTATATGCAAATTCAACATGAGGTAAGCAATCCTCCCAAGTTTTAATATTCTTTTTAATAATAGCTCTTAAAATAGTAGAAAGGGTTCTATTGACTGATTCTGTTTGACCATCAGTTTGTGGATGACAAGTTGTGGAAAATAATAGTTTAGTGTCTAACTTTCCCCAAAGGGTCCTCCAGAAATGACTAAGGAATTTAGAATCCCTATCTGACACAATTGTTCTAGGCATTCCATGTAACCTAACAACTTCCCTAAAGAATAAATCAGCCACTAAAACTGCATCATCTGTTTTATGACATGGAATAAAATGAGCCATTTTTGAAAATCTATCAACTACTACAAAGATGCTGTCAGTTCCATTCCTAGTTCTAGGCAGTCCTAAAACAAAGTCCATAGAAATGTCTACCCAAGGATGATCAGGAATAGGTAATGGAGTATACAAACCTGTGGGCTGTACCTTAGATTTGGCTTGTTTACACTCAACACATTTTGAGCAGATTCTTTCCACATCTCGTTTCATGTTGGGCCAGTACAAGTGTTCTTGTATCGTGGCTAAGGTCTTAGTAACACCAAAATGCCCCATTAGACCTCCTCCATGGGCTTCTCTAACATAAAGTTCTCTGATGGTTCCACATGGTACACACAACTGACTGTCACGAAATAGGAATCCTTTGAACTGATAAAATTGTCCTTGAGCATGAGAACTAGTTTCCTTATACAACTCTCCAAAATCAGGGTCATTAGTGTAACAAGTTTTAAGATGTTCAAAACCTAGTAATTTGGTTTCCATAGATGATAAAAGAGCATACCTTCTTGAGAGAGCATCTGCCACAATGTTCTCCTTACCTTGTTTATAGTGAATGACATAAGGAAAAGTTTCAATGAATTCCATCCACCTTGCATGTCTTTTATTTAACTTTTGTTGTCCCTTGAGGTGTTTAAGAGATTCATGATCTGTGTGAATCACAAACTCCTTAGGCCATAAGTAATGTTGCCATATTTGTAGGGCTCTAACTAGAGCATAAAGCTCTTTGTCATAAGTAGGATAATTAAGAGTAGCTCCTCCTAACTTCTCACTGAAGTAAGCTATAGGTCTCCTTTCCTGCATCAATACAGCACGAATTCCGATTCCTGAGGCATCACATTCTATTTCAAAAGTTTTCGAAAAATCTGGTAACACATGTAAAGGTGCTTTAGTCAACTTCCTTTTTAGCAATTCGAATGCCTCAGACTGGGCTGGTCCCCAAGTAAATCCCACGGTTTTCTTGATGACTTCTGTGAGTGGAGCTGCAATGGTGCTAAAGTCTTTCACAAATCTTCTATAGAATCCAGCAAGTCCATGGAAGCTCCTCACTTCTCCTACAGTTTTAGGCGTGGGCCATTCCCTGATTGCCTTCACCTTTTCTTCATCTACCTGAATACCCTGAGAAGTAACAACAAAACCTAAAAAGACCAAGTTATCTGTTCCAAAAGAGCATTTCTTTTGATTTGCATATAAGTTTTCCTTCCTTAAAACATCTAAGACATGTCTAAGGTGATCAAGATGTTCTGCCATGTTTTTACTGTAAATTAGGATATCATCAAAATAGACTACTACAAATCGCCCTATGAATGCCCTTAATACATGGTTCATTAATTTCATAAAGGTACTAGGTGCATTAGTGAGTCCAAAAGGCATAACTAGCCATTCATACAGTCCTAATTTCGTTTTGAAAGCAGTTTTCATCCCCTTCTTTCATTCTAATCTGGTGATATCCACTTTTCAAATCAATTTTAGAAAATATGCAAGAACCATATAATTCATCAAGCATATCATCTAAACGGGGAATAGGATGTCTGTACTTAACTGTTATGTTGTTTATGGCTCTGCAATCTACACACATGCGCCAGCTACCATCCTTCTTGGGTACAAGTAAAACTGGTACTGCACAGGGGCTTAAGCTCTCGCGGATATGTCCTTTCTCCAAGAGCTCATTGACCTGTCTTTGAAGCTCCTTTGTCTCTACAGGATTGGTCCTGTAAGCTGGTCTGTTTGGAAGAGTGGCGCCTGGTACAAAGTCGATCTGGTGTTCTATACCTCTGAAAGGGGTAATCCTACTGGTTGATCATCTGGAAACACATCCCTGTATTCTTGCAAAAGAAACTCAATCTCTCTCAACTAGGAACATCATGAATTGTTGCTCATTTTGGGCATGTTTAACTTCACTAGGAGTAGCAAAGAGACTATGATGACTTACCTTAGGGTGTTCATAGCCGTGAGTTGCTGGTGTTAGAGCTTTGGCTTCTTCTCTCCTTTGTTTTAGTTGCATCTGATCTTGGTGAACCTCCTGGGGCGTGAGCGGCACTAATGTGATCTGTTTTCCTTGGTGTTTGAATGAGTGCCGGTTTGTGTACCCATCATGTATGGCTCGTTTGTCATATTGCCAGGGTCTTCCCAAAAGAATGTGACTTGCTTCCATGGGCAACACATCACATATGATCTGATCCTGGTACTTCCCAATGCTTAAAGGTACCTCCACTTGTTCTGTAACTTTCATTTCTCCTTCCTCATTAAGCCATTGTAGCTGATATGGTCTGGGATGTTTGTGAGTGACCAAGTTGAGCCGATCCACAAGTGTTTGGCTGGCGACGTTGGTACAGCTTCCTCCATCTATGATTAAGCTACACACCTTTTCCTGAATGAGGCATCGAGTGTGAAACAAGTTCTCCCTTTGTTCTTGTATCTTGGGTTGGGCACTTAATGTTCTCCTAGTAACCAATAGTTGCCCTTGGACAGGGTAAGCTTCACTTTCGGTTTCTGACTGATCATCCTCTGATGTTAACTCTCCATTCTCTAGGATAAGCATCACCCTTTTGTTTGAACATTCATTGACATAATGTCCAACTCCTTGACATCTGAAGCACTTGATGTTTCTGGTCTTTGTTGGAGGCGTTGGAGTTGCTAGTCCTTTGCCCTTGTCTTCACGTGGAGGTGGCATAGTGGAGCCCTCCTTAGTCTTAGCAGGCGTCTTGAAGGATGACTCTCCTTGCCTGTCACTGCGGTTATAAGGCGGTTTAGAGCTTGACATATAAGGGTTCCTTGTATTGCTTCTCCTTTTGTTTTGTTGCTCAATAAGAATTGTCTTATGGAGTAACTCATCCATGTCTTCATACTCCTGCAACTCCAATCGATCCTGGATGTCTCTGTTAAGTCCTCCTTGGAACCGTGCCATGGTAGCTTCCATAGTCTCATCTATTTCTGCCTTGATCATAAGACTCTCCATCTCTTGATGATAATCTTCTACACTCCTTGTACCTTGGTTTAATCTCCTCAGTTTCTGATGTAGATCTCTTCCATAATGGACTGGAACAAATCTTTTTCTCATCATGGTTTTCATCTCATACCAAGATGTGATCTGGGGTTCTCCATTGCGTCGTCTAGTGGTGGCAATTTGTTCCCACCAGTTGATAGCATATCCATCGAACTCTGTTGCTGCTATCTTCACCTTCTTTGCCTCAAAATAGTTTTGACAGCTGAAAACTATCTAAATCTTCTTTTCCCATTCTAGGTAGGCATCTGGGTCGTTCTTTCGTGAAAAAGGTGGAATCCGAAGTTTGAGTCCTCCTAAGTTGTTATCTGGTATGGGTTCATGGGGTTGATATTGGTCTCCACTCTCATCCGAGTATCCATGGGTCTCCTCTTCATCACGCCTAACTCCTGGTCTAGCTCTCACCCTTGCGCCTCTTCCTAAGCGTCCTCTGTTTGGTCTGTCTCCACGAGCTGGTCTACCTGCAAGAGGATCATTGCCATAGAAAAACTCATTAGCTTGGTTAGTTCTGTTTTCAACAATAGTTTGAAGTCTTCTGGTTATTTCATCCATCATAGCTTCCATCTGTAATTGGTCAAATCTATGAGTTCGTGGGTTTCCTTCTCCTCTAGGGGTTTCTTCATTAGAATTCTCCATGTTTCCTAAATCAACTTAACAAACTTGTTAATTTAAACTCTCTCTCACTTTTTTTTTTTTCTTGGTAATCACTCACTAAACCCTTTTCTTGCTATTCCCAAAAGTTCAGATTAGATCAAAGCTCAATCACCTAAGACCTAGAGCTAAACTTACTGAATTTTTAGATAGAAAGATTGCAAGATTTTTTTCGTCAGCTGATTAACCAATTCCTAGCAGGGTTCCTCTTCTGCTCTTTACTTTTTTTTTTTTTTTTTTTTTTATAACAAAAGCTTTCGATTTTTTTTTTTTTTTTTTTTAAATATAGATCTTTTCTTAGATCTTTTGTAATTCAGGAAAGGCTCAGCTGACTTACAACAGATAGAAAGAAAAGAATTTGAAACTAAAATTTAAAAAATTTGATGGTGGTTTTGAAATCAAGGTGATTTCACAAACCCTAACCTTCAAGAGGCTCTGATACCACTTGGTGCGCCCCTGGTTGTTTTACAACCTAAGGATCAACTTGAAGGATGAAGGGGAGGAGGTTACTAACTCTCCTTTGAAGGCGGCTTGATAGGATTAGATTGAGAAGGCTACTAGCACTTCTCTTGGCAGCGGATTGATGGAAGAGTGAATGGAGGCTACTAGCTCTCCAAGTTGGCGTGGATGAAAAGGATGGATTTGATTCTACTAGCACAGGATCACCCTGCAAAGAGCTATGGAATTTCACAGTAGATTACTCTACCCTTAAGTGAATGAATAACAATGTTCTTAGGCTGAACAGAGAAAGCAAGAAGCAAAAGAGCTTTTGTATTAAGTATATATCATCTGGTATCAGAGCTCAAAAGCTCCTGACCCCGGTTGTGTCCTATCCCTTTGCTATTTGTTTCACTTGTTTAATTCATTAAGAAAACGCTTGGCTTGATTTGTTTGCTTGTCAAACCTGCAAGGTTGAGAGAAGCCGGATTCAAGTCACAAAAAAAAGAGATAAGAAGTTTCATTAGAACCGCAACTAATCCATCCACCAAACCGGTTACACCCTTCCACTCCTATCTTTTACCTTTCGTTATAAAAAAAAAAAAAAAAGAGATTGCTTGATTGTTGCTAGGTTGATAGATTGCTTGTGTTCATTCATTCAAAAAAAAAAAAAAGGAAAAAGAAGTTAGGTTGTGTAAAACGGATTAAGGCGCAATAGAAATCCACCTTAGAACACTTGCGTTTTGAGAAATCGTGAAAGCAAGGAGACTTGCTTCACGCGTTTGATTAGCTAGGATTGTGTAGACTTGCGTGAGGTTCCCTAGCTGATTCCGTGTCTAGCAGCCAGTAGGAGAAGCCTTAGCCGCGCTAGCTTCCCCTTTCGACCCCGCGGATAGCCGCTTGCCCCAACCAGTAGCCGCGTGTAACCGTGGAGTGAATAGGTTAGCGACCGTGTACCCTAAGCAGCCGCGAGTTTAGTCGCCACCCCTAGGTCAATCCGCGAACAAGTAGATACCATCAGCCGTTTAGGGCAATTTTCCATTTCAAGGTTTAGGCAAATATCCCCTAGTATAATCCCTTAGGAATATTTCCCAAAACCAATTAGGAAACTTCCCGAAACGATTTAGGAAAGTTCCATTTTAGGACAGTTCTATTTTAGGAAAGTTCCAACTTAGGAAAGTTCTATTTTAGGGAAGTTTCTAGATTAGGAAAGTTTCTAGATTAGGAAAGTTTCTATTTTAGGAAAGTTTCTATTTTAGGAAAGTTTCTAGATTAGGAAAGTTTCTAGATTAGGAAAGTTTCTATTTTAGGAAAGTTTCTGTTTTAGGAAAGTTTCTAGATAAGGAAAGTTTCTATTTTAGGAAAGATTCTATTTTAAGAAAGTTTCCATTTTTGAAAAGTTGTTATTTTAGGAAATTTCTTTAAAAATATAAATGTCTAGTAGTTCGGACGTTCCCGAACGTCCCCAAGGATCAGCTGCAGTAATGCTTGATCCCTGGATCACCTATGGTCAAGCTTGAGGGGGAGTATTATAAAGAAGGAAGGAAACCAAGGCCAAGACAAGCTCAGGCCATGTTCAAGCTCATCATTAGCACATTACTAAACTCCTAATGCTAAGCTTGAGGGGGAGTATCGGACTGAGGAAGTAAAGAGGGAAGAAATGAGCCTGGAAGAGAAGGCCAACCAAATAAGTGGCAGCCCAGGCCGTATGCAAACAAGGAGAGGAACAAGGTAGCCCAGCCCATCATAGCCAGAAGAATAAGGTCATCCGTAAGCTGCATTGTCCAGACGGCCCAGGAGAAGTGCAATGGCCCAAACAGAAGGACAGAAGGTTAAGACCCAGGACCAGAGGTATATTAGATAACCCAAGTGTGCACCGATACATAACGTGAGATTGAATCCATGAGTATGAGAAGGAAGCCCATCTGTGTGCAAATATCTCCATAAAGGCCCAAGTCCACAAGAAACCTTCTAGAAGGGCAAGAGAGTTGTTGGTGGCCAAGAAAGAAATGATTCACGTGTGGATGGTGCAATTTGAACCTTGTAGCCGTTTGTGACATGTCACTATCACCCTTGAATCATATGCCAAGCTTCCACCTTCCTTGTATCTCTATAAATAGCACATCATTTGTAACTAAATTCACACAAGCAATATATCACTCTTCTCTAATGGCATTTTATGTTCTTTATTTCTTGCTCTTTTATAATCTTGCTTAATCTCTCTTAATCTTTCTTAATCTTCAACCATACAACTTCCCTTATTTCTCTATGTATTTCTGCAAATCTCAACAGTTCTGTCTGTTCTTCTTCTTGTTCTTGTTGTTCCTCTTCAGGTTCGGATTGATCATGGATGTGTGGGCTTGTTTCTTGGTTGCTCGGTCCAAGTTCAAGTTCAAGCTTAATAGAGGAAGTTCCAGCCAGACTAATTCATATCACAACAACCTACCAGATGAAAGAATTCAAGCTGTCTCAGCTCAGAACGATGTAGTGACCAAGTCAGACCTTGAAGCTCTCATCAAAGCTCTTAAGGAGTCTGGTATCTCTAGTCACACCTATACTGCCTCGTTTAAAAGCTCTGGTGATAGTTTGAATGTTTTAAAACCATTGATAGTTGATTCAGGAGCTTCTCACCATATGATTAGTGATTCTAGGTTGATTAGTGATATAGAACCGGTTTTAAGGAATGTGATGATAGCTAATGGAGAACAAATACCTATTAAGGGAATTGGAAAGCTTAGGTTGTTTGGAAAAGAGTCAAAAGCCTTCTTTATGCCATCATTTACTTCAAACCTGTTATCTGTAAAAAGAACAACCACTGATCTTAATTATCTTAATTGCTATGCTACTTTTGGGCCTAATGACTTCTTCTTTCAGTATATTGAAACCAAGCAAGTCCTTGGCAGAGGAGGAACCAAGAATGAACTATATGTGCTTGAAGATCTCCAGCCTTTATCATTACATTCTAATAGTTCGATTAATAATGCTTCTAGTCTTAATGTTTCTAGTCATGGAAATGGTTTATGGCATGCTAGACTAGGACATCCTCACTTGAAAGCTTTAAAACTTCTATTTCCTAAGATATCTTTTAATAACAACTCATGTGAAGCATGTATCCTTGGTAAACATTGTAGGAATGTATTTCCTTTATCTAAAACGATTTACAATGAATGCTTTGAACTTATTCATTCTGATGTTTGGACATCTCCATGTGAATCAAGAGATAATCATAAATACTTTTATAGATGAGAAATCGAAATACACTTGGATCACCTTGCTTCCATCTAAGGATAGGGTCTTAGAAGCTTTTAAGAACTTTCAATCTCACATTTCTAACCAATATAATGTTCAAATCAAATGTTTAAGGTCAGATAATGGTGGGGAGTACATGAGTCATGCATTCAAACACTTTCTTGCTGAAAAAGGAATTACACATCAGACAAGTTGCCCTTATACACCTCAGCAGAATGGTGTTGCTGAGAGAAAGAACCGGCACTTGATGGAGGTGGCTAGTGTTGAAATATGAGATTATTTAAGAGTTTAGGAAAGAGTTTAGGAAAGAGTTTAGGAGATTCATTGTTGAAAACAAGAGTAAGGAGAATGAAGTTTTTATTATTTCTTGCTTGAATACAAATGAAGACCTAAGTGGTCTTTATATAACAAAATGGATAACCTAGATGATTATACTTTAAGTAAACGAGTGTGGACTACTTTTGTGCTGGCGCCTCCTTTCTCCTTTTGTGCTGGCACGGATGAGTCTCCTAAGTCTTCTAGAATCTTCAACTAGCCGTTGCACTCCTTAGCCATTTGCACTCATTAGTCGATTACACTCCTTCCCTTGGTATAATCATCTTCATTCCAACACTCCCCCTCAAGTTTGACCATGACTGAATGGTTAAACTTGGATATCATGAGAAACCACCTCATTAAAAAACTTAGAATGCAAAACCCAGTGGGACAAAAGCATTTTAAGGGAAAAAGAGTATGGTTCTCATGATAAGGAGAGACTATGGACTTGGAATTTCCATGAGTCCAAGCTTTGGAAGAATGAACTCACAGACCTTCAAGCTAGCTGCCTTTGTAAATATATCTGCCAATTGCTCCGAACTTCTTGTATAGCAGGGCAGAATAACTCCTTTCTCTACAGCCTTTCTAACCTTGTGACAGTCAACTTCAATGTGCTTAGTCCTCTCATGAAATACTGAATTTGAGGCTATGTGAATTGCTGCTTGATTATCACAGTGCATTGTGATAGGAGTCTTCACTTCAATTCCCAAGTCTTGAAGGAGAGCCTTGAGCCATATGCATTCGGTAGTTAACTTCCTCATTGTCCTGTATTCAGCTTCAGCACTTGAGCATGAGACAACCTTCTGCTTCTTGGTTTTCCAGGTAACAAGATTTCCTCCAATGAAAGTGCAATATCCAGTAGTAGACTTCCTATCATGTTTGGCATCCTCAAAGGCGTCATCTTCCTGCTCCCCCTGAGTTCCAATTTTATATCCTTCTTCTAAAGGAGTTTTGGCTTCCTTAGCTTGCAACATTCCTGCATCTGTTAGTAAATCAAGTATGTACTTCCTCTGAGAGATAAACAAACCATCATTAGTCCGGCACACTTCAATCCCAAGGAAATATTTGAGTTCTCCAAGATCTTTGATATCAAAAACAGATTTCAAGTATTCCTTAGTAGAAAGAATTCCTACCTTGTCATTCTCTGAGATGATAATATCATCTACATAGATGAGAATGACAACAATACCTGCTTGGCTCTGAAGTGTGAATAAGGTATGATCAGCTTCTGATCTTCTGAAACCTTTATCTCTCAGTGTAACACTCAATTTGTGATACCAGGCTCTGGGAGACTGTTTGAGACCATAGATTGCTTTCCTTAGTCTTAGAACTTTTCCTGGAGCAACTGTATCTTCTAGGCCAGGAGGTGGTGTCATGTACACCTCTTCCTCTAACTCTCCTTGGAGGAAGGCATTCTTGACATCCATCTGCCATAGATCCCATTCTAAGTTGGTAGCAAGAGAGAGGATGACTCTTACTGTATGAAGCTTGGCAACCGGAGCAAAGGTGTCCCTGTAGTCGTCTCCATACGTCTGAGTGAAGCCCCTGGCAACAAGCCTTGCCTTGTATCTCTCAATTTCTCCATTTCTTCTGTATTTGATTGTGAACACCCATCTAGAGCTCACTGCCTTCTTGCCTTTTGGTAAATCAGACTCATCCCAAGTATGATTCCTTTCCATGGCCATTCTTTCATCAGCAACAGCCTCTCTCCATACTCTGTGTTCCTTGGCCTCCTCATAGTGTTTAGGAACGTATTCTTGATCCAAAGTTCCAATGAAGACCTTATGTTCCTGAGGGATGTGCACTAAGTTACATACGGCTTGTTCTGGATGTGCAACAGACTGATTGTTGTAGTAGACCCTAGTACTCTTCCAGTGTTCAGGTGGATACTTCACCCTCTGGCTTTTTCTCAACTCGACCACACCTTCTTCATGATTAGTTTGATTGTTTCCTTGTGGAGCTGATAATGAAGGTGTGGATTGCTGTCCTTGGTTGTCCTGATTATGAACTTCTGAGTATTCAGGAATATCATTCCCCCCTTCATGATCAGGACCCTCACTTGGTTCATCCGGCCATGTTGTTGATTCTTCTGAAGCCGGTTCTGTAAGAGTATTATAATGCTGGAGACCAAAATCCTGCAGAAGTTGTCTGAGACTGGAGGCTCTATCTTCTGAAGAGGAAGATATATCCTTAATGTCTTCCCAATTCTGTCCATCATAATAACTTCTGTTTTCTAGAAATTGAACATCCCTTGACACCACCACCCGTCTGGTATCTGGTACATAGCACTTGTAACCCTTCTGTGTTGGGGAGTAGCCAAGAAAGATGGCCCTTATACTCCTTGCATCCAACTTGCTTCGGTGATCACCTGGAATATAGACAAAACACACACATCCAAACACCCTCAGATGATCAAGAGAGGGTTTAGTCTTATTGAGTACCTCAAAGGGTGACTGATCAGAAAGAATGCGAGTAGGAGTTCTGATGATGAGATAGCATACCGTGACTACTGCATCACTCCAAAACCTTTTTGGAACATGCATATGGAACATTAACGTCCTAGCCACCTCCATCAAGTGTCGGTTCTTTCTCTCAGCCACACCATTCTGCTGTGGTGTATAGGGACAACTTGTCTGATGGGTAATTCCTTTTTCAGCAAGAAAGTGTTTGAATCCATGACTAGTATACTCCCCACCATTATATGACCTTAAACATTTGATTTGAACACTGTACTGGTTAGATATATGTGAGTGAAAGATTTTAAAAGCTTCTAAGACCCTATCCTTAGATGGAAGCAATGTAATCCAGGTGTATTTCGATTTTTCATCAATAAAAGTAACAAAGTATTTGTGATTATCTCTTGATTCACATAGGGATGTCCAGACATCAGAGTGAATAAGTTCAAAACATTCATTGTAAACCATTTTAGATGAAGGAAATACACTTCTACAATGTTTGCCGAGAATACAAGCTTCACATGAGGAATTATTAAACGAAATTTTAGGAAACAGAAGTTCTAAAGCTTTCAAGTGGGGATGACCTAGTCTAGCATGCCATAAACCATTCTCACGATTAGAAGCATTAAGGCTAGATGCATTATTAAAAACAGAACTATTAGAAGCTAATGATATAGGCTGGAGATCTTCAAGCACATATAGATCATTCTTTGTTCCTCCTCTGCCAAGAACTTTCTTGGTTTCAATATCCTGAAAGAAGAAGTCATTAGGCCCAAAAGTAGCATAGCAATTAAGATCAGTGGTTGTTCTTTTCACAGACAACAAATTTGAAGTAAAAGATGGCATAAAGAAGGCTTTTGATTCCTTTCCAAATAAGCTAAGTTTACCAATTCCTTTAATAGGTATTCGTTCTCCATTAGCTATCATCACATTACCTAAAGCCGGTTCTATATCACTCATCAACCTAGAGTCACTAATCATATGATGTGATGCTCCTGAATCAACTATCAAAGGCTTTAAGATATTCAAATCATTATAGGAACTAGTAAGAGAAACAGTATAAGTGTGACCAGAAATACCAGACTCCTTGATAGCTTTGATGAGAGCTTCAAGGTCTGACTTGGTCACGGTATCGCTTTGAGCCTGGTTCCTTTCGTCTGATGCATTGTGAGTATATGAGCTGATCTGACTAGAACTTCCCCGGTTAAGGCTGATTTGATTTGCACTGCATTGTGCTCCCTCATGGTTTGGCCTGGACTGTTTGAGTTGTTGCGAGTTGAGCTGAGTAATGTTTCCTTGAAAGCCACTTCCTTGAGTTGTTGAAGCTATGCGTGATGATACATCTTGAGAGGAATGAGCCTTTGAATCTTTCCACCAAGTAGGCTTTAAATGTTGATGAATTAACCAGCATTTATCCTTGGTATGTCCTCTTCTCTTGCTGTTGCTGAGCTATATTGAATCTCCCGTCCGTACATCCATGGCGCGGTACGATTCAGCTTTAACCAGGAGTGACCAGAAAAGAACAGAAGCGTCCCAACACTATCTGGATCGATCAACAGCTATGTTTTAAATCAAAAATGTGAAACCTTGATCAGAAATGAGCTATCTTGTGAAGCTTCAGACCGTACAACATTGGTGGATGAGGGTTTTTAAGAGAAGTTTGCGAATGAGTAAGAGTCTCAAACTCAAGTGAAACGAACAATAACTACATCTAATCTCCCATAACTCATCACCAAATGGGTCTTTGAGGATTTTAATTTCAGAATGGGTAGATTGAGAGATGTTTATTGTAAGTTATCAACGAGAGCTGAAGAAAAAGAAAGAGATTGCGGAAGCTTTTAGCACCTTAGGAGCATAAGTTGCTCTGATACCATGTTGAAATATGAGATTATTTAAGAGTTTAGGAAAGAGTTTAGGAGATTCATTGTTGAAAACAAGACTAAGGAGAATGAAGTTTTTATTATTTATTGCTTGAATACATATGAAGACCTAAGTGGTCTATATAACAAAATGGATAACCTAGATGATTCTACTTTAGGTAAATGAGTGTGGACTACTTTTGTGCTGGCGCCTCCTTTCTCCTTTTGTGCTGGCACGGATGAGTCTCCTAAGTCTTCTAAAATCTTCAACTAGCCGTTGCACTCCTTAGCCATTTGCACTCATTAGTCGATTACACTCCTTCCCTTGGTATAATCATCTTCATTCCAACAGCTAGGACTTTAATGTTTCACATGCATGTTCCAAAGAGGTTTTGGAGTGATGCAGTGGTCACGGCATGTTCACTCCCATTCTTGCTGATCAGTCACCCTTTTGTTGAGATTTGCGGAAATACATAGAGAAATAAGAAAAGTTGTATGGTTGAAGATTAAGAAAGATTAAGAGAGATTATAGAAAAGTAAAACATAAAGAACATGAAATGCCATTAGAGAAGAGTGTGAAGAGTAATATTTCACTTAGGTTTACAAATGGGAGATGCTACATATTTATAGACAGACACAAAGAGTGTTTGAATTTGAATTAGGCTGCTGGATCCAAGGTAGTGAAAGTGACATGTCACAACAGCTCTTTTCTTAAGTTGAAACCTTCTTCTCTCTGGCGTGAATGGTTGTGGGCCGGTTAACATTCTAATTCATTCTGGGCCTGAACACTCCTTCACTTCTTTCTGGGCTATAGACTTCACATGGGCTGGAACACTCCTGATGGGCAATACACCTTATGGATGGCCTTATTCTTCTTGCTGTGATGGGCTTCTCATTATTCTTTCCTTGTTTGCATATGGCCCGTTCTTGGCTGAGGGGTCGAATGCCTTTGGATCAATGGTAATAAACTTCTGGTCAGGCCTTCTTCCTTTCTTTGTCTCTTCATTCCAATACTCCCCCTCAAGCTTAGCATTAGGGGTTTAGTATTAAGCTAATGCTGAGCTTGGACTTGGTTGGCCTTGTTCTCTATCAATAGTTTGGCCTTGGCTCCCTTTTCTTCTCTTTAATACTCCCCCTCGAGCTTGATCATACAAGATCCAAAGATCAAGCTTGGAACTTTGAAGAGTTCCCTTATTAAAAACCTTAACAAGGAAAACCCAATGGGACAAAACCTTGTTAAGGGAAAAAGAGCAGAGTCTTCTCAGCCTAGGGATTGGCCAGTGAGTCCATGAGCCTTAGGACCATCTTGGTGGATTTCATAGACGCTGGATCATGGAATCTTTGAATCAGCAAGTGAGAACTCCTTCCTTGCTTCACAAGTTTGAGTAGCTTGAAGCTTCTTCATAGACCGGTACTAATTTCTCCCTTTCTTCTAAACTCTTGTCCTTTAGAAGGTTCATAAATCCGGCTTTAGCACATAAGCTCCAAGCTGTACCTGCTTCAGCACACACAAATGCATGCATCAATTCACAAGGGATAGACCTATTCAAAAATATATATATGATGGTTTAGGATCTTCCCTTGTATCTGTTTGGAATGTTGATGAAGAGTGTCAGCCAAGTAAGTTTTCTACTTCTGAACGTCTTTCACTTCTCATTCCTTCATATAAAATCGCCCTTTGTTGCCTCTTCTTTGGAGTCTTTGGATTAATTTGTTGATACCACACTTGTATGCAACCTTCCTTAGCTCCAATCCATCATTTGAACTTGATTAGTCATGGCAACTCGTTGGGTAGATTGATTATCTTCTCGGCACATACATTCAGGCTTTTGAGCTGATTCAACACATTCCATCTGCTTGACACTCTACTTGTGAGTTATTCCATCTTAATGGCCATTGGTTCTAATCTCAAGCTTGTGTTGCATCTTTGAGTTTCTTTCTTCAACAGCTTCTTTGATAGATTCCAATAGTCTTCATCTTCATGATGTAGGTGAGGAACATATAATGCTTTTAGCAACTTCTCCAGAGAATAACCAGCACACATCACCAAGTCTTCTAGGACCATTTGCGCAGTTTTTCTGAGAATAATACCAACACCTATGCTGATGTATCATCAGCGCATTCTTGGACCAGACTTACATATCAACGACTTTAAAGGGAGTTGATATGCCTTCTTCAAGGCTGCAACTATCCTGTTGTATCACACTCAGAACTTCTTTCTTGGCAGATAATCTAAGGTTGTAACTTGTTGTCCACGGCTTTGAGTGCCCTTGGTAGAGTTGAAGACACCTTCCCTTCATTGGAACACTTAAGCGTTTGCATTGTTGTGCCCATAGGTTCCTTGATTAACATCAGATGGATGCTCATTCTCAGATGGATGCTCATTCTCACCCTTCCTCAAGCTTGACTTAGAGAATAAGAGTATTGAGTCAAGTTTGGAAGGATGAGCATCAAAGATCACCAATGATATTGGACCTCCTTTCTTCAGGAATGCCTTCTTGTTTGCGTTAGCTATGCTCTCCCACTTCAGGAATATACATTATTTGATGTAGGCTCTGATAGGAGGAGGCTGCTTCCACCTTCAGTAATATACACTCTCTGGTGTAGGCTCTGATAAGTGATGTCATTTCTTGTTGGCTTTTGTATGCTAAGCCAAATTGCCTCATGATTTCACGGATTGACTGCCTTCTACGCAGCATATGTGGCCTCCCACTTCTTCACTCAGGAATTTACCCTTGAAGGATAGGCTCTGATGTGTAAGGTAATGTAGAGTGCCATTCTCGCCAATGTGTTCACTCCTTTAGTCCTTCATGATTTGGTTTTGCTTTGTATGAATCCCTGCTTGCCATATTTCCTTTGAGGCTCTCATGGTCTCCTTTACCCTTAAACAAGTCATAAAGAAGAAGAATTTTAAGTATGCCATGAGGAATATCAAAGTTATAATGTGCAAGTAAAAATTCACATAAGACAGTAGCAAAGATCAATTGAACTAAAGTAATGAATTTCAACACTTTAGATGAGATAAAATTTTTGTGTATAGAGTATATAGAGTGAGTAACTAGAGATTAGAGTATAAGTAACCAAGGATTGGAGTATAAGTAACCAGAGATTGTAAGAGTATGTAGAATAAGCAGAATTAAGAGAATGAGACAGAGAGTAAAAGGATCCCTTAAGGACTTTTGGATTCATCATGCTTCCTTATAGTTTTGATCATAAAGGAAAACATGGTTCACTTCCTTTAAGTGGTCTTGAAGAGGACTTTTGGATTCATCTATAGTCCTAAATGCCAAGCATAGTTCACCAAGGTTCACTTCCCTCTTTTAAACAATTCTAAATCAGAATTTTAATCAAATTGAAATAGATATGAGTTTAGAGATAGCCTTTTGACAAAAGCTTTGATACTAAGCCTTTGTGATTCTGTCTTAGAGGCTGGTTTGATTGACTTAGATTGAAAGCTCCCCCTCACGGATTGCTCTCCTCCAGTGACCTTTGAGGCTGTGAGGCTCTTCCTCACGGGTTGATTGATTAGCATCACCACTAGCACCATTGATTAGCATCATTTCCTACATAAAAGGAAACATAAAAGAAAAATTCCAAACACAAGATTTTCATAACTTCAAGACTTAAACTCATAAGAGTAAAGTCAGGGAGCATGATTCAAGGAGTTTTAATTTAAAAGAAAAATCGGATTCAGTATGAATAAGTCATAGTTCTCTCTTTCTCAAGGATTAGTTTTGGACCTTTTGATTCAACATGGTTTCTGATGCAATACATACTACCATGGTTCTCTTTTCCAAATCTCAATAGAAGCACAATAGGATTCATCATGGTTTTACTTCTGTATTAGCTTATTGAGATTTCTGATGTGGAGGATCCATTCTAATGGCAACCACAGAGCATACTTTCCATCATAGCATAGAACTTTATTCATGGTTCTCTATTGTGCTACCAAAGCTGACTCCAACCACACTTCAATGGACTTTTTTGTTCCACATTTCACATGAAAAGAAACTTGGTCCAAGGTTTTAAACACAAAACAAACAAGCACAAACCGAAATATTTGGACAACAAGCTACAGCAAGCTAAAGTGTCTCTCATTACATAAGAAAGGAGACAAGTCCAAGGTTGCAGTTTTAGTTAAATGCTTAAGGTTTGCTATCCATTGACATTCAAAGTGGACTATGGCTTGAAGTGGCTTACTTTCTCAAAGGAAAGGCACCAATACCCAACAATCCAAACTTATTGTCCAATGGTTAATATGAAACCTTCTGTAAGAAATTCAAAAATGGCTGTCTTCTGATTTTTGAAATCTGAAAGAAATGACTTAGAGAATTGGATGGGGCTTAAGAATAAAGAAAACGAATGGTACTAACCCTATCCTGGTCTCAAGTGTTCTTTACTCTTAAATGAGTACACTTAATGAACCAATAGATAAGCGGTTTATGCAACCATCCATTTCTTCCCATTCTTTTGTGATCCCAAGCCACTGCCACCATTCCTTCCTCTTCATTGTGACATATCTAGCCATGGTTTATGATTTCCAAAGAAGAACACCTATGGACCAATGGTCACTAGCTTTACCCATTGGTTAAAGGGTTATATCACCAAAATAACTTATAGGAAGAAGTCTTCTGATAATAACATACACTAGGATCATCAGAACAACACAAGAAGAGGTATTTTTCGTGGCTAAATAGCTGTGAAACCAGTGAAGCAAAACAGTTTACCCACTGGTCCAAGCAATGCTTCCTAAATGTTGAAGCCATTTTGAATTCTTTCTCTTCTTCAAACTTTGTCTCTGAACCCTAAGAGAGATTTAAGACAAAGTTTTAAACATCATTGTAGAGGAGAAGAGAATAATTGCACGAAACAATTTGAAATTCAAACTTTGAACCATTGGGTAAAGCTATTACCCAATGGATAAAACGTTTTTAAAAGGATTTTTCGAAAACTTTTGCATGAAGAACAATAGAATTGATCTCAGGAGCTTAATGCTCTGATACCATGTTGAGATTTGCGGAAATACATAGAGAAATAAGGAAAGTTGTATGGTTGAAGATTAAGAAAGATTAAGAGAGATTATAGAAAAGTAAAACATAAAGAACATGAAATGCCATTAGAGAAGAGTGTGAAGAGTAATATTTCACTTAGGTTTACAAATGGGAGATGCTACATATTTATAGACAGACACAAAGAGTGTTTGAATTTGAATTAGGCTGCTGGATCCAAGGTATTGAAAGTGACATGTCACAACAGCTCTTTTCTTAAGTTGAAACCTTCTTTCTCTCCAGCCTTCCTACGCAAGTGGAGAAGAGTGAAACTCTCTAGAAGCTTTCTTCTCTCTGGCTAGAATGGTTGTGGGCCGGTTAACATTCTAATTCATTCTGGGCCTCAACACTCCTTCACTTCTTTCTGGGCTATAGACTTCACATGGGCTGGAACACTCCTTATGGGCAATACACCTTATGGATGGCCTTATTCTTCTGGCTGTGATGGGCTTCTAATTATTCTTTCCTTGTTTGCATATGGCCCGTTCTTGTCTGAGGGGTCGAATGCCTTTGGATCAATGGTAAGAAACTTCTGGTCAGGCCTTCTTCCTTTCTTTGTCTCTTCATTCCAATACCTTTGAGGTACTTAATAGAACTAAACCCTCTCTTGATCATCTAAGGGTGTTTGGATGTGTGTGCTTTGTCTATATTCCAGGTGATCACAGAAATAAGTTGGATGCAAAAAGTATAAGGGCCATCTTTCTTGGGTATTCTCCAACAAAGAAGGGTTACAAATGCTATTTTCCAGACACTAGGAGAGTTATGGTGTCAAGGGATGTTCAATTCCTAGAGAATCAAAGTTTCTATGATGGACAGAAGTGGGAAGACATTCAGGACATTTCATCACCCTCAGAAGATAGAGCCTCAAGTCTTAGACAGCTACTAGAGGACCTTGGTTTATAGCATTATGATTCTACTCCTCGGCAGGCTTCTACTCCTATGGCACCAGTCTCAGAAGAATCCTTAACATGGCCGGATGAACCAAGTGAGAGTCCTGATCAGAAGCTCATAATCAGAACAACCAAGGACAGCAACCTACATCTTCATCATCGGCTCCACAAGAAAACAACCAATCCGATCAAGAAGAAGCTGTGGTTGAACTAAGAAGAAGTAAGAGGGTCAAGTTTCCACCTGGACACTGGAAAAACACCAGGGTTTACTACAATAATCAGGCTGTTGCACATCCAGAACAGGCAGTATGTAACATGGTGCACATTCCTCGGGGACATCAAACTTTCATTGCAAAACTGGATCAAGAATTTGTGCCCAGGAATTATGACGAGGCCAAGGATCATAAAGAATGGAGAGAAGCTGTCACTGATGGAAGACATGCCATGGAGAGGAATCATACTTGGGATGAGTCTGATTTACCAAAAGGCAAGAAAGCAGTAAGCTCCAGATGGGTATTCACAATCAAATATAAAACTGATGGGGAAATTGAGAGATACAAGGCAAGGCTTGTAGCCAGGGGCTTCACTCAGACGTATGGAGATGACTATAGGGACACCTTTGCTCCAGTCGCCAAGCTTCATACTGTTAGGGTTATCCTTTCTCTTGCTACCAATTTAAAATGGGATCTTTGGGAGATGGATGTCAAAAATGCCTTCCTTCAAGGAGAATTAGAGGAAGAGGTGTACATGACACCACCACCTGGTCTAGAAGACACAGTTGCTCCAGGGAAGGTTCTAAGATTAAGAAAGGCAATCTATGGTCTTAAACAGTCTCCTAGAGCCTGGTATCACAAATTGAGTGTTACACTGAGAGATAAAGGATTTAGAAGATCAGAAGCTGATCATACCTTGTTCACACTTCAAAGCCAAGCAGGTATAGTTATCATTCTCATATATGTAGATGATATTATCATCTCAGGGAATGACAAGGTAGGAATCCTTTCTACTAAAGAATACTTAAAATCTGTTTTTGACATCAAAGACCTTGGAGAACTCAAATATTTTCTTGGGATTGAGGTGTGCAGGACTAATGATGGTTTGTTTATCTCTCAGAGGAAGTATATTCTTGATTTACTAACAGATGCAGGAATGCTGCAAGCCAAGGAAGCTAAGACCCCATTAGAAGAGGGTTATAAAGTTGGAACTCAGGGGGAGCAGGAAGAAGACGTCTTTGAGGATGCCAAACTCTATAGAAGATTAGTTGGTAAGTTAATTTATCTTACTATCACCAGACCTGATTTGTGCTTTGCTGTGAATCAGGTAAGTCAGCATATGCAAACGCCTAAGATGTGCCATTGGAGGATGATAGACCGGATCCTGAGATACCTCAAAGGGACTCGTGCTCAAGGAATTTGAATAGGGAACAATAGGAACACTGAGATTGTGGGATACTGTGATGCTGATTGGACTGAAGACAGACAAGATAGGAAGTCTACTACTGGATATTGCACTTTTATTGGAGGAAATCTTGTTACATGGAAAACCAAGAAGCAGAAGGTTGTGTCATGTTCAAGTGCTGAAGCTGAATACAGGACAATGAGGAAGCTGACTACCGAATCAATATGGCTCAAAGCTCGTCTCCAGGACTTATGAATTGAAGTCAAGACTCCCATCACAATGCACTGTGACAATCAAGCAGCCATCCATATAGCCTCCAACTCGGTATTTCATGAGAGGACTAAGCACATTGAAGTGGATTTCCACAAGGTCAGGGAAGCTGTGGAAAAAGGAATTATACTACCATGCTTCACAAGAAGTTCTGAGCAATTGGCAGATATATTCACAAAGGCAGCCAGCTTGAAAGTCTGTGAGTTCATTCTACCAAAGCTTGGACTCATGGAAATTCCAAGCCCTTAGTCTCTCCTTATCATGAGAACCATACTCTTTTTCCCTTAGAATGTTTTTGTCCCACTGGGTTTTGCATTCTAAGGTTTTTAATGAGGTGGTTTCTCATGATATCCAAGTTTAACCATTCATCCATGGTCAAACTTGAGGGGAAGTGTTGGAATTAAGGAGTATTTATGAAGACTAAAGGGGAGAAAGGTTCTAGAAGTGGACTGGATAAGGCCACACTTGGTAGCACCAACGGTCAGCTCCAGCTCACCATGCCACGCCCCTAGATGCTTTAGTAGATACTTTGGATATTCCTTCTAATCTATCTATTTAATCTATGTAATTGTCATAATGTAATTCAAGAAAGAAATAAGAAACAAAATGTTTTTCTCATTCTCCTAATCGCCAAAATACTAGTCTCCAATCTCTTGAAACTTGTTCTTGATTTTCAATATGTCTGGCACATACAAGAACAACACAAGAAGTTGGTCTGGTGAAAACAAGGACATTCAAAGATTAGTCTGGCGCATTCAAGGACTTCCAAGCTGTCTGCCAAAACCAAGTGAGCATAAGAAGTGTGCTCAGTCTGATTCTCTCATGGAGGCTGCAAGTAAAGTCATCCATATCATATGTCATCAACTGAGAGTAGAATTTGCGGAATTAAATAGAATTAAGAGAGTTTACAAAAGAGTTTGGTTGGAGATTTTGGGTAGAATGAAGAACAAGAGAATAAACTAAGAGAATGAGAGAATGGAGAATTTGTGAAGGATGAGTATATTTCCTTGATTGATTTATGGTGAGCATACAATGTATTTGTAGCCAAACAGTAGAGAATAAGACCAAGGCACTTCACCACATGGTGAAAGTGACAGCTCCTAACAGCTAGAAATTCAAATTGGTTAAGCCAACATGTGACTCTTCTTCCCTCTTCAAACCCACGCCTAGGAGAGCTTCTAGAAGGTGTCTTGGGCTTGTTTGGGCTTACTTAATTCAGGCCTTGTGCTGCACAAGTGCGGACAGACCCTGGGCTTCACTCCTTGGGCTTCACTTCATTATCTCAGCCTAATGCACAGACCTTCTTTCTCTGATTTGGGCTTGGGCTGGACAGACATTAGTCCAACTTGCTCTGGGCTGGAAGGTCCTTTTGCAAGCTCATCTCTTCTGTCTTTATTTCTTCAGTCCAATACTCCCCCTCAAGCTTAGCATTAGGAGTTTGGTAATATGCTAATGCTGAGCTTGGACTTGGCTGACCTTGTCTTTTAGACTTTGGATTTGGTCTTGGCTCCTTTTACTTACTTCTGTCTAATACTCCCCCTCAAGCTTGATCATAAATATCCAAGATCAAGCTTGGAACTTTGAAGAGCTCCCTCATTAAAAACCTTAGCATGGAAAACCCAGTGGGACAAAACCAAGCTAAGGGAAAAAGAGTGGAGCCTCCTTAGCCTAGGGATTGGCCAGTGGGTCTATGAATCTCATGATCATCTTGATGGACTTCATAGACCCTGGATCATGGCCGCCATAAATGGCAAGTAAGAACTTCCTTCTTGCTTCACACTTTTCTTGAAGCTTCTTCTTATGACCAGCGCTTGTCTCCCTCTCTCTTCTGATCTTTAGTCATTTTGAGATTTGAACTGATCCGGCTTGGTACCGAAGTACCTTGTTTGAACTTGGAATGATAAGGAGGAGTGATGGCTTTAGCTTAATCATTTGAAAAACTCCTCAATCCGCCTTTCTTGCCTCTTCTTTGAAGCTTTTGGTTTGATTTGTTGATATCACACTTGTGAACAATCTCCCTTAGCTCCTCTCTCTTCTTTGAGTTTGATTACTCATGCAACTTCATGGGCTGATTAATCATCTTTCTTGATGCAAACACTTATGCTTTGAGCTGATTCATCACCTTCCACCTGCTTGTCCCTCCACTTGTGGGTTTTGACAGCATGATGGCCCTTGGTTCTAGTCTCAAGCTTGTGATGCACCTTGTTGCTTTGTTGTTGTTTCTTCAACCGCTTCTTTCTTTGATCTTTTCAGTATTCAATGTACTGACTTTCTTTATTTTGAAGCTTATCTGGTTCTTAGCAGCTTCTCCAGAGACTTATCAACACACACCACCAAGTCTTATGGATCCAATTGTACAGATTTCTTTAAAACACCAATGCCTAAGCTGATTCATCATCAGCGCCTCCTTGGTTGTAGTGAACTCATACTCATAAGACAACTGCTCCAAAACTGCATTAAAGCTTGATGTGGTTGAGAATGCTCATAAGAGAACTTCTTCAAACACTTCTGCAACTCCAAATGTACTTCTTTCAGGCATAGACTGATGTGGTGACTGGCTTTCTTTTGTTACTCCATTTCCATTGTGAGAATTATATTGTAGTATCAGTCACTCAGAACTCTGCTTTCTTGGCAGAACCTTGTGGCCACGCCTTTGAGTGCTCCTTGGTAGACTTTGAATTTGGTGCACCCTCAAGACAACTTCACTTCATTGGAGAGGTCTAATCTAATAGGCTTCATCTTCATGAAGTCTGAGAATACTAGATAATTTAGTAGCTTATCCAGTCTTGCAAATATCCGCCATCACCTTCTCTTTTGATCCCAACATTGTCTGCCTCTTCTTTCTCAGAGTTGGTCAGCCTTGTTCAAGGATGAAGACTTCGGCCTTCTCTGCTTCTTCAGCATCAAGTACATTGTGCTGTGTTGGTCACGTCTTTAAATTCCTTGTTGGTGCCATCTGATGGATACTCATCTCACCCCTCCTCAAGCTTGACTCAGAGAATAAGAGTATGAGTCAAGTTTGGAAGGATGAGCATCAATGATCACCAATGATACTGGACCACCTTTCTTCAAGAATGCCTTCTTGTTTGCGTTAGCTATGCTCTCCAACTTCAGGAATATACATCCTTTGATGTAGGCTCTGATAGGAGGAGGCTGCTTCCACCTTCAGGAATATACACTCTGTGGTGTAGGCTCTGATATGTGGTGTCATTTCTTGTTGGCTTTTTTATTCCAAGCCAAATTGCCTCATGATTTTCACGGATTCACTACCTTCTATGCAGCATAGGTGGCCTCCCATTTCTTCACTCAGGATATACCCTTGAAGGATAGGCTCTGATGTGTAAGGTATTGGTAGAGTGCCATTCTTGCCAATATGTTCACTCCTTTAGTTATTCATGATTTGGTTTTGCTTTCTATGAATCCATGCTTGCCATCTTTTCTTTGAGGCTCTCAAGGTCTCCTTTACCCTTAAACAAGTCATAAAGAAGAATAATTTTAAGTATGTCATGAGGAATATCAAAGTTATAAATGTGCAAGTAAGAGTTCATATAAAACAGTAGCAAAGATCAATTCAACTAAAGTAATGAATTTCAACACTTTATATGAGATAGAATTTATGTGTATAGAGTGTGAGTAACTAGAGATTAGAGTATAAGTAACCAAGATTATAAGAGACTGATTGAGTATAAGAAGAATTAAGAGAATGAAACAGAGAATAAAAGGATCCCTTAAGGACTTTTGGAGTCATCATGTTTCCTTATACTTTTGAGAGTAAAGGAAAAACATGGTTCACTTCTTTAAGTGGTTATGAAGAGGACTTTTGGATTCATCTATGGTCATAAATGCCAAGGCATAGCTCACCAAGGTTCGCTTCCCTCTTTTAAACAATTCTAAATCAAAATTTTAATCAAAAATTGAAATAGATAATGATGTAGAGATAGTCTTTTGACAAAGGCTTTGATACTAAGCCTTTGTGCTTCTTCTTAGAGGCTGGTTTGAATAATTGAATTCTTCTGGAGTTGAAGGCTCCCCCTCATGGATTGCTCTCCTTCATTGGTTTTTGAGACTCCTTCTCACGGATTGTTTTTCAACATCACAAATGGTTGACATCTTTTCCCTTAAGGACTTTTGGATTCATCATGCCTCCTTTAGCTCATGAGAGTGGAGGAGACCATGGTTCACTTCCCTTAAGTGGTTTCAAGAGTTCTTATGGACAGAGTTTTACTCTGTTTTCTTGACTCTTGTGGTTGCTGTAACATCCAAGATCATCCAAGAATCAACAAGTGATTGGTGCTTTAGTGGCTGGAGCATTTTCGAATTCTTTCCCTCCCTCAAGCTTTGTCTAGAGACATCAACTAGACTAGGGACAAAGCTCACACACCATTAAAGTGGAGGAGAGAAGAATTGATTTAATCAAACTTCAATGGACTTAGATGTTTCACATTTCACAAAAAAAGGAAACATTGTCCAAGGTTTTAAAACAACATAAACCGCAAGTCTAAACAACAACTACAATGAACTTAAGTGTCTCTCATTTTATAAGAAAGAAGACAAGTCCAAGGTTTTAAAAGAACTTGTGGTTCGTTATCCAAAGAGTTCTAAACATATATGGCTTGAAGTGTCTAACATTCTCAAAGGAAAGGCACTAATACCCAATGATTCAAGTTTATTGTCAAATGGATAATAGAAAAATGTTTTTTTTTTTAATTTAAAAATTAAAGACAAGAATTTTAAAATCCGAAAAGTGTGACTTAGAGTTTGGAATGTGGTTTAGGGAGAAGAAGAGAAGAGAATAAGAAACCTAACCCTTCTCTAAGTGTCTTATATCCAAAAGGATGCACTTAAGAGATCAATGGGTAAATGATAAAGGCAACCACTCTCTTCTTTCTCTCCCTTGTAATGTTTCATTACTACCACCATTCATTCCTCTTTATTGTCACTTATTCAACCAAGGTTCATGAGAACAATGGAAGAATACAAAGAAAACCATGGGTATTTGCTTTTACCCACTGGTCAAAAACAAAAATTCAAATTTCAAATCTATTATCCACTGGATAAAACTATAATCCAGTGGTTACAAGAGAACGACTGAGAATTCTGAAAAACGGTTTCTTGGAGATGAAAGATGAGAGATTGAATTGAAGAATGGTATGCGTGAGTAGATTATAAAGATTTATTGCAAGAGTAGGAAATGAATTTGCTTGATTCAAAACCTTGCTCTGATATCATGTTAGAATTTGCAGAATTAAATAGAATTAAGAGAGTTTACAAAAGAGTTTGGTTGTGAAAGATTTGAAGAATGAAGAGTATTAAGATTGAATTATGAAGAGAGAAAAGAGAATAAGAGTTTTGAGAATAAGAGAAGAATGATTCATATTGATTTCGAAAGAGGATGTACACGGGTTTATATATGTTTACAAAACCTGTTACCAAACACTCTTAACACTCTTAACACTCTGCTTAAGTGATCTAATATTTCTTTTAAGCTAAACTTCTCTCTAATCTAACACTCCCCCTCAAGCTTAACTATGATGAATAATTAAGCTTGAACAAACCATAGGAATCCACCTCATTAAAAACCTCAAAGTGTAAAACCCAAGTGGGACAAAAACAACTTTGAGGGAAAAAGAGTATGGTTTCTATAGTTAAGGAGAATCACCCAGCAATGCTTGTCATTCCAAGTCTTGGGAGTATGGACTCACACACTTTTGTAGTAGCAGCTTTAGTAAAGACATCTGCTAACTGATCTGAACTCTTTGTGTAACAGGGCAATAAGATCCCTTGTTCAACCGCCTATCTCTCTTTGTGACAATCTACTTCTATGTGTTTGGTCCTCTCATGAAACACTGAATTGGAAGCTATATGAATGGCTGCCTGATTATCACAATGCATAGTGATAGGTCTTGAATCTTCAATTTGCAAATCCTTAAGAACTGCCTTGATCCAGATTAGTTCATTTGTGAGTTTCTTCATGGCCCTGTACTCAGCTTCAGCACTGGAACATGAGACCACCTTCTGTTTCTTGGTCTTCCAAGTCACCAGATTTCCTCCCACAAAAGTACAATAACCTGTTGTTGATCTTCTATCATTCCTATCACCAGCCCAATCTGCATCACAATACCCTACTATATCTGTGTTTTTATTGCAGCCCATCCAGATTCCATGATCATAAGTGCCCTTCAAGTATCTGAGAATCCTTTCCATCATTTGCCAATGATAGACCGTGGGTTCTTGCATTTGCTGACTCACCTGGTTCACTACAAAACAAATGTCAGGTCTAGTAAGAGTAAGGTAGATGAGTTTACCTACTAGCCTCCTATATAGCTTTGGATCTTCATAAGGTTCTTCTTCAAGCTCCCCCTGACGTGCGGTTTTATACCCATCTTCCAAGGGTGTACTAACTGATTTAGCCTCATCTTTCCTGTTTCTTTCAATAATTCAAGAGTATACTTCCTTTGGGATAAAAACAATCCTTCTTTAGATCTACAAATTTCAATTCCTAAGAAATATTTCATTAGACCAAGATCTTTAATATCAAATTTTGACTTAAGATAAGTCTTTGTTTCTTGAATTCCTCCCTTATCACTACCTGTGACAATAATATCATCAACATATACTAAAACCACAATGATACCTGAGCAACTAGGTAGGGTAAAGAGAGTATGATCAACCTCAGACCTCCTGAAACCTTTATCCCTTAATGCCATGCTTAATTTGTGATACCAGGCTCTTGGAGATTGTTTTAATCCATAAATTTCCTTCCTTAATCTCAAAACATCACTCCCATTCACTAGACTTTCCAAACCAGGAGGTGGCTTCATGTATACTTCTTCTTCTAATTCTCCTTGAAGGAATGCATTCTTTACATCCATCTGCCATAAATACCATTCAAGATTAGTAGCAAGAGAAAGTACAACCCTTAACGTGTGGAGCTTAGCAACTGGCGCAAATGTGTCTCCAAAATCTTCACCATATGTTTGAGTGAAGCCTCTTGCTACAAGCCTAGCTTTATATCTTTCAATTTCACCACTGCTTTTGTACTTAATAGTAAACACCCATTTTGAACTTACTGCTTTCTTTCCTTTTGGCAAATATGATTCATCCCAAGTATGATTTCTTATCATTGCCTCTATTTCATCTTGAACAGCATCCCTCCATACCTTCAATTCCATAGCCTCCTCATATGTGTTAGGAATTTGATTCTGATCTAAAGAGCTTATGAATACCTGATGTTCCTTTGGAAATTGAGCAAATGAGCAAGTGGCTTGAACAGGATGTCCTTCTGCTTGAGCATTATAATAGACCTGAGTATTAATCCAGTTGGATGGATCTTTTCTTACCCTAGTACTCCTTCTTAGAACTTGTGGAGATTCAACAACTACCACCTCGTGTTCAGCCTCATCTCTTCCTTCTTGCAGCTCTTGGTCATAGTCTTGATCAGGAACACCAACATCCGAGACTTGTGTATTCGCATTCTCCCCCTCCGGATCATTGCTAGGATCCAAGCATGAAGAAGAGCCTGGCATGAACTCCCCCTGGCCATGTTTGTTTTGTGCCGTGCTAGAACCCGGAACAATAGGATTGGAATTGTCTTCTTAACAAACACCCCGTGATGATCCTGAAGCTTGCTGAGGATGTGAGTTATGATTGGAACTGGAAGCTCTTACCGGATCAGATGTTGATTTCCTAGAAACATCAAAACTTTCCAACAACTTTCTGAGATAAGCATTACTATCAGTAGTTGAGTTAGCAAGATCTTTTATTGTATCCCAAGTTCCATCATTAAAAAATGACTTGTCCTCTAAGAATTTCACATTTCTAGAAACTATAATCCTCTGTGATTCAATATCATAGCATTTATAACCTTTTTGTGCAGTAGAATAGCCCACAAACAAGGTTTTAGTACTCTTCTCTTCCAACTTGTTCCTCATTCCTCCTGGCACTAAGACATAACAAACACATCCAAATACTTTCAAATGATCAAGGTGAGGTTTAGTGTTATTAAGTACCACAAATGGTGAAACATCATGAAGGATCTTAGTAGGTATTCTATTAATCAAATAACAGGCTGTGAGTACTGCATCTCCCCAAAATCTCGTAGGTACATGTCTATGGAACATCATTGACCGAGCAACCTCCATTAGGTGCCGGTTTTTGCGCTCAGCCACACCATTCTGTTCTGGTGTGTATGGACAGCTAGTTTGATGAAGGATTTCATATTTGAGAAGATAATCTCTGAATGTCTTACTTGTGTATTCACCTCCATTGTCTGTCCTAAAAACTTTAATCTTTGCATTATATTGATTAGTAACATAAGCATGGAAATTTGTAAAAGCTTCTAGTACTTTATCCTTAGAAGGAAGCAAAGTAAGCCAAGTATACTTAGATTTCTCATCTATAAAAGTAACAAAATATTTTTGCTGCTCTCTAGATGCACAAGGAGCTGTCCAAACATCAGAGTGAACCAAGTCAAAACAATGATCATATGTATGTGTTGAGCTAGAAAAAAACTGTTTTGCAATGTTTACCAAGAATGCAAGCTTCACACTTATTTTTATTAAAAGAAATTTGTGAAAATATTAGTTCAAGAGCTTTAAAGTGTGGATGGCCTAATCTAGCATGCCACAATGTTGCATCAGAAAGTTCATTATTACTAGACAAACAAGAACCTAAACTAGAAGAGAGATTGCCAAGTATGTATAGATCATCCTTTGTGCTTCCTCTTCCAAGCACTATTTTTGTTTCAATATCCTGAAAACAACACTCATTAGGACCAAATATCACATGACAATTTAAATCAGTTGTTGCTCTTTTAACAGACACAATATTAGATGTAAAGGATGGCATAAAGAAGGTTTTACTATCCTTCTCAAATATCTTGAGATTACCTATGCCTTTTATGGGAATTTTGGTTCCATTAGCAATAACTACATTTCCTAAGGCAGGTTCCAAGTTATTTATCAAATTTATATCACTAATCATGTGATGAGATGTTCCTGAATCTACTATCAATGGTTTATTAATAGTACTAGCACTAAAGGAAGCATGGAGTGATTTACCAACAACTTTACCAGAGCTTTCTTGTAGGGCTTTGATGATAGCATCTAAATCAGACTTAGTAACATAGTCATGACCAGATGAAGAAAAAAAGCTGCACTTCCTTTCCTTGTCTCTGGCCGCTTTCAAGTGTAGGATTAGCTGGTGGGATATGCAGAGGAACACTCGCTTGGTTTCCTTTCCCAGACAGATTGTTCTTGAAGCTAGAAGTCCTGTTAGGTTCACGC
The DNA here is from genome assembly GCA_039880935.1 of Streptanthus diversifolius. Classification (NCBI taxonomy): domain Eukaryota; kingdom Viridiplantae; phylum Streptophyta; class Magnoliopsida; order Brassicales; family Brassicaceae; genus Streptanthus; species Streptanthus diversifolius. The sequence continues at coordinate 6,982,737 of JAXGFM010000001.1, forward strand.
CATCTTGGGATAGCAGCCGGCTTTAGATGTGGATGAAGTATCCAGCACTGATCCTTGTAGTGACCTTTCTTCTTGCAATGAGCACACACAGCAGATTTCCTATTATCCCCCCCTGAAAGAACTCTTGTTTGCGGTAACCAGTTCTCCTTTACTTCCAAACAAACCTTGAGAACCTTGTTCCTTTTGAACCTTAGCACAAACTTCTTCTAAACTTGGCAACTTATCCTCACGCAGAAGATGTTTGATTAGATCAGTATAGCTTGAGTTTAAAGTCATTAAGAGTCCAAAGACTTTGTCTTGTTCTCTCCTCTCATGCAGTTTCATTGGATCAGTAGTAGCTGGTCTTAACATTTCCAGCTCTGCCCACAGAGCTCTATAAGTACCAAAGTGTTTAGTGAATTCTACTTCCTCCTGTCTCAGTTCACTGAGAGATTTCTTGACTTCAAAAATCCTCATTAACTTTGATGCATTACCATATACATTCTGAAGGGTATCCCATAAGTCCTTGGCATTCTCACAGTAGGAGTAGGCTTCAAGCAAGGACTTCTCAAGTGAATTTTGGAGGATTGAAAGAACCATCTGATCTTCCTGGAACCATTTCCCTCCATCCTCTGAAGTGATCACTTCTTCTTCAAGAGTTTCTCCTCCTTGAACATTGCCAGGCGCATTGCTCTGAGTTACATGAGACCACAAACCCCGAATACACAATGTAGTCTTCATTGTTCTGGTCAAAAGGAGATAGTTTGCTCCTTTAAGTGTGATTGGTGCCATTATAACTTGTTTGTGAAATTCCATAGATGCAGTCTTGGAGTACCACACCACTTCTGCAATTTAAAAGAGAAACAGAGCACACCAAGCGACAGAAACCAATCCACTTTGTATCCTAGACCTTGTATTCTAAGACTTGGATTCTAGATCAATCCACTATCAATCAGAGATACCAATCCACTACCACCTAATGCTGATACTGAAAGAGCTTATAATTTCTTCAGAATGCCAAATCCGTTTTCAACTTCGATATATACCAATCCTTCAAAGATTTTACACAGGAAGGATAAAGAACATACCCAGCTCTCTGACACAGTTCTGTTTCTTCTCTGAACTGTGGATCGCGAGATGATCAGAACGAAGAACAGCCACCGTAAATTTGAGAATCAGATCAATCTGTTGATCTTTCTTGAAGATCGATTAAATCACAAACCCACCGAACTCGCGAGATTTGAGGATCAAGATCGAAGGAAGAACTTACGTAAAGAGAAAGAAATCGCAATTTGCAAAATCAGAGATCAACTCACAGATATCCAATCATTGATTCAACGGATTGAAGATCGGCTTCTTCTGATTACAATCCGCAAGAATTAAACGAATCCAAAGATCCAGAAGATTTGATCGGAGAATTTCGAAGAAACTCGAACAGGGAAGAAATGGCGCGAAACAGGAGATTCAAAAATTCCGTGAACAGATCGTGATCGATCTTGTGAAATCGATCAAATGGAACACAGATCGGTGCTTTCTGATGATGATTCACGCGAGAACTAAAATCCAGAAGATCCGATTAGCCAGATTGAAGATTTCCAGGTCGCGATCATTCAAATCCGATTTTGGCGCCAAGAACAGAACGGAACCAATTCGACTTCAAGATTCCGATTATCTTCGATCAAATCGTGTAATCTTAACAGAGAAAGGATCATAAGCCGCCGAAGATGAATCCTTCAGAGAAGATGATGGAAGAATGATGAAGAATTCGCCGGAAAACTCAATGTACAATCATGATCTTCCGCGGCTGCGTTGGTTTCAAAGGTGCGAATGAGATTTCGAAGAAAAAACAAAGAAATTTGCAGGGAACCTGCTCTGATACCATGAAAGATTTGAAGAATGAAGAGTATTAAGATTGAATTATGAAGAGAGAAAAGAGAATAAGAGTTTTGAGAATAAGAGAAGAATAATTCATATTGATTTCGAAAGAGGATGTACACGGGTTTATATATGTTTACAAAACCTGTTACCAAACACTCTTAACACTCTTAACACTCTGCTTAAGTTATCTAATATTTCTTTTAAGCTAAACTTCTCTCTAATCTAACAGGTTGGAGATTTTGGGTAGAATGAAGAACAAGAGAATAAACTAAGAGAATGAGAGAATGGAGAATTTGTGAAGGATGAGTATATTTCCTTGATTGATTTATGGTGAGCATACAATGTATTTATAGCCAAAGAGTAGAGAATAAGACCAAAGCACTTCACCACATGGTGAAAGTGACAGCTCCTAACAGCTAGAAATTCAAATTGGTTAAACCAACATGTGACTCTTCCTTCCCTCTTCAAACCCACGCCTAGGAGAGCTTCTAGAAGGTGTCTTGGGCTTGTTTGGGCTTACTTAATTCAGGCCTTGTGCTGCACAAGTGTGGACAGACCCTGGGCTTCACTCCTTGGGCTTCACTTCATTATCTCAGCCTAATGCACAGACCTTCTTTTTCTGATTTTGGGCTTGGGCTGGACAGACATTAGCCCAACTTGCTCTGGGCTGGAAGGTCCTTCTGCAAGCCCATCTCTTCTGTCTTTATTTCTTCAGTCCAATACTAATGGCCATTAAGCTTCCAAGTCTCATGGAAAAGGAGTAAGCTGATGGAAGTGATGAATCACCTCAGGACAAATTCTCTCATCAAAGGTTCTATCTAGGATAAGTTCTTTAACTCTATGATTTTTAGATTGAGATTTGGCTAGATATTATACTTGATAGCAGACTTGATCTTATTCAAGTTATGGAATACTAATCTTTATTTTTGAGTTGCTATGATGTTTTAGATCAGGAAGTGATGAAAACAGTCATAAGCATGACTTACCCTACATCAATTAGTGGAAGCAAGGTGGGAAAGTGTATTAGGAGATAAGTGTGCTCACTCTACTCGAGCGTAACTCTACAATCTTATTCTCTTGAGTTAAGCTTATTGAAAGTAGAAAGTGAAGCAAAATAAAGCTGGTCAAAGGAGTTCTTAAACATATAAGGAAAGAGAACCATGTGATCATGATGAATCCAGAAGAGAACCATGTGATCATGATGAATCCAAAGACCTTAATGTGGAGTCCTTAGAGAACCATGTTGGAATTAAAGAGTGTTTATGAAGACTAAAGGGAGAGAGGTTCTAGAAGGTGAATGGATAAGGCCACACTGGCCAGCTCCAACGGTCGACTCCAGCTCACCATGCCACGCCCTTAGATGCTAAAGTAGATGCTCTGGATATTCCTTCTAATCTATCGTTTTAAACTATGTAATGGTTATTATGTAATCTAAGCAAGAAATAATATAAACTCTATTCTCTCTATTCTTGTTTCATGAATCTCTTAAACTCTCCTCTAAACTCTTAAACAATCTCATATTTCATCATGGTATTAGAGCATCTTATGCTCCTAAGGTGCTAAAACTTCCGCAAAATCTTATTTTCTCTTCGGCTCTTGTTGAAAACTCATAATAAACATCTCTTAATCTACCCATTCTGAGATTAAAATCCTCAAAGATCCATTTGGTGATGAGTTATGAGAGATTAGATATGGTTATTGTTTGTTTCCCTTGAGCTTAAGACTTGTTTTTCATTCGCACTTTTCCTTTTCTCAAACCCTCTTTCACCATTGTTGTACGGTCTCAAGCTTCCAAAGATAGCTCGTTTCTGGTCAAGGTCACATCTTTTGGTTTAAATCATAGCTGCTGATCGAACCAGAACGTGTTGGGACGCTTCTATTCTATTTTTGGTCACTCCTGGTCGAAGCAGGATCGTACCGTGCCATAGATGTACGGACGAGAGCTGCGATATAGCTCGGCGAGTCCTTAAAACAATAACTCGTGTGTTCGTTTATCTCTCTTTGCAAGCAGCCTTGGATACTGACCTCAAAACAAGTGAAAGGAGACACCTTTTGCTCTTGTCCGTGTTGGAATGAAGAGGAATAATGAATGCAAACATAGGCTTGGAGGCGTCATAACTAAGTGAGAGTATCTTAGACTTGTGTAGGTTTAATGATATGTTTATCTCTGTATCCAAACATGTAATTAGACTATCTTAGTATCCAAACAAGTCTAAAATAGGATTAATATAAATAGATGTCTCTCACTCACTTTGTATAATCTCTTTCTCTCTCAATCTCTAAATCTCAATTTCTCTCATTCATCAAATCTTTCATGGTATCAGAGCCAGGTTTGATCAAACTGGCACAAGATATTCGAAAACTCTCTGTTTCTAACTCGGGATCAACAATCTAGCCTCGAAGAGAAGTCCGTCGCGGATCCTCCGGTGTTCGTCGATCATCAGCTGCAAGAACTCACGATTTCTTGCCAGATTCTTTACCCTGGACGATTCTCCGGCAAACTCTGTGGATTTCCTCGGTGATTTCATCGAATTTGGTTGCTTGAATCAAAAGTTACAAAAGTTATTCCCACGGTGGTTCGCGACAATATCCGCCGAAGATACCTGGATTTCAAAGGTGCATAACTACTTCAATCCTTCACCAAATCAAATATTTCCAAAGCTAAAACTCAAATTTAATGAGTTTAATTGAAGAATCGGGAGGTCCGCTTTGCTCTTTTTATATTTTGGTAATCGTTTTGCTCTGTTTCTTGAAGTCGGTCCTGTTTCAGCATATTCTGGGTGATCGTCTTTGTTTAGACAATTTTCTTCGATTATTTCGCATTCTTGGATGATCAGATCCTGGTTTAGGGTCTAGTGAAGAGGTTCTGTAAGTTTGATTACAATCAAATGAATATTTGACTTCAAGATAGAGTTTCTTGTGTGACAAGATATCGCGATTTTTCAAAATATAAAGGCGGGAATGTTGGTTAGGTAGTTTTTACTGGTAACAAGATTTTTTCACCTCTTGAGCATCTGGTGCTAAGTATTTTAAGGTGTTGTTGCAAGTTGGTGAAGGTTAGACAAGTTGTTATACCGTTTGGACGGTTGTTCACTCCTTGTGTACTCGCGCCTTGGGTTAGTGAAGTGCACGCAGGTCTACTTGGTTGGTTTGTTTTTTTGCGTGTGTGTAGGACAGTTCAAATGGAGTTACATCCACAAATGAAGGCTCCTGTCATACTTCAAGGGGCAAACTATCTGCTCTGGTCCAGGACAATGAGGACCACATTGTGTAATAAAGGATTGTGGAATCATATTCAACAACCGGCTCACTTGTTAACTGAGGAGGAAGCTCAGGATGGAAATGCTGAACAAACCCTATGGTTCCAGCAAGACCAAATAGTATTAGCCATTCTTTAAAGCTCTCTAGCTAGTTCTCTTTTGGAAGCTTATTCTTATTGCTCCAATGCCAAGGAACTTTGGGAGACTTTAAAAACAGTATATGGCAATACAACTAACCTCTTAAGAATTTTTGAGGTAAAAAAAGCTTTGAATGAGCTTAAACAGGAGGACATTGAGTTTACCAAACATTATGGATCATTCAGAGCATTGTGGGCAGAGCTGGACATGCTTAGACCAGCCTCAGTTGATCCACTAACTCTTCTTGAAAGAAGAGAGCAAGATAAGGTGTTTGGGTTGCTTATGACTTTGAATAACTCATACACTGACTTGATCAGACATATTCTTAGGGAGGATAAGCTTCCATGTCTTGAAGAAGTCTGTGCAAAGATTCAAAAGGAACAGGGGTCACATGATCTTTTTGGGCACAAAGGTGAAATGGTGGTGGCACATAAGGGTGTTTTTAAATCGGCTACAGCTGACATCAAAAGGAAGAAGCAGCTGTGTGATCATTGCAAGAGAACAGGCCATAGCAAGAAGGAGTGCTGGGTGCTTCATCCAGATCTAAAGCCCAGCTGGTTTGTTGAGAGGAACAAGAAGTCATCAACCGGTCCTAGTTCTTCTAACATGGTTCATGTTGCAGGTTGCTCAAGTGCGTGTACCATGGGGCTGGCGAATGCATCATCCTCACCTATGGCTACCCAAAATGAATATGTTACAAAGGCTGATCTTGAAAATCTTCTCAAAGCATTCAAGTCTGATAATGTGTTGGGTAAAACTTATCATGTTTCTTTAAACACATCTATGGCTTCTAACTCCTTAATTGTTGATTCTGGTGCATCACATCATATGATTAAAGACTTAGGTTTGCTAGACAATATTGAACCTGCCTTAGGTAGTGTTGTGATTGCAAATGGAGTTAATGTTCCAATTAAAGGAGTAGGCAAGCTTAGGTTGTTTGATAAGGAATCTAAGGCCTTTTATATGCCTTCTTTTACATCCAATTTACTCTCTGTTAAAAGAGCTACTACTGACTTGAATTGTCAAGCTATCTTTGGCCCTAATGATTTTTACTTTCAGGATATTGAAACAAGTAAGAAGTTTGGCCATGGAACTACAAGGAATGACTTGTATGTGCTAGAAGATTTACCTGATTCCTCATTGCAACCGTGTGCTAATAATGTTGATATGACTCTAAATGGTGAATTGTGGCATGCTAGATTAGGACATCCCCATTCTAGAGCCCTTGAATTGACTGTACCTGGAATAAAATTGCTTAATAACATTTGTGAATCTTGTATTCTTGGGAAGCATAGTAGAACAGTTTTTGAACAATCAACTCATGCTTATGATAATTGCTTTGATTTAGTACATTCTGATGTTTGGACATCTCCCTTTCCTTCTAGAGAAAACCAGAAGTATTTTGTTACCTTTATTGATGAAAAATCTAAGTATACTTGGGTGACATTGCTTAATTCAAAGGATAGGGTGTTTGATGCTTTCCTTACCTTTCAGACATATGTTACTAACCAATATAATGCCAAGATAAAGATTTTTAGGACAGATAATGGAGGGGAGTATACTAGCACCAAATTTCAGCAACACTTAGCCAGGCATGGCATTGAACATCAAACAAGTTGTCCTTACACTCCACAACAAAATGGAGTAGCTGAGAGGAAGAAGAGACATTTGATGGAGGTTGTGAGAACAATGATGTTTCACAAGAAGGTTCCCAAAAGATGTTGGGGAGATGCATTACTAGCTGCATGTTACTTAATCAATAGAACTCCAACTAAAGTTCTAGATGATTTGAGTCCTTTTGAGGTAGTAAACAAAACTAAGCCAACTATTGATCATTTAAGAATTTTTTGGTGTGTTTGTTTTGTTTTAGTACCAGGAGAACTTATGAATAAGCTGGAACCAAAAAACATCAAGGCTATGTTTCTAGGATACTCTCCAACTCAAAAAGGATACAAATGTTATAATCAAGAGACTAGAAGGGTCCTGGTGTCTAGGGATGTCAAGTTTCAAGAGAATAAGGGATTCTATGAAGATGGAACTTGGGAAGAATTTAAAGACATATCTACATCTACTTCTGATCAGGCTGAGAATCTATGGAAAATTTTAGAGAACCTTGGCATTGTTCATCCTACCGCTCCAGCACCTATCCATGTACCGCAGCAACAAGGTCCAAGTCCGAATGCTAGCTGGCATGAACCGGTTGCATCCAACCGGAAGACGACGTCTGGTCTGTTGAGATTTGCGGAAATACATAGAGAAATAAGGGAAGTTGTATGGTTGAAGATTAAGAAAAATTAAGAGAAATTAAGCAAGATTATAAAAGAGTAAGAAATAAAGAACATAAAATGCCATTAGAGAAGAGTGAAGAATGAGATATATTGCTTGTGGGAATTTAGTTACAAACGATGTGCTATTTATAGAGATACAAGGAAGGTGGAAGCTTGGCATGTGATTCAAGGGTGATAGTGACATGTCACAAACGGCTACAAGGTTCAAATTGCACCATCCACACATGAATCATTTCTTTCTTGGCCACCAACAGCTCTCTTGCCCTTCTAGAAGGTTTTTTTGTGGACTTGGGCCTTTATGGAGATATTTTCACACAGATGGGCTTCCTTCTCATACTCATGGATTCAATCTCACTGTTATGTATCTGTGCACACTTGGGCTATCTAATATACCTCTGGTCCTGGGTCTTAACCTTCTGTCCTTCTGTTTGGGCCATTGCACTTCTCCTGGGCCGTCTGGACAATGCAGCTTACGGATGGCCTTATTCTTCTGGCTATGATGGGCTGGGCTACCTTGTTCCTCTCCTTGTTTGCATACGGCCTGGGCTGCCACTTATTTGGTTGGCCTTCTCTTCCAGGCTCATTTCTTCCCTCTTTACTTCCTCAGTCCAATACTCCCCCTTAAGCTTAGCATTAGGAGTTTAGTAATGTGCTAATGCTGAGCTTGAACATGGCCTGAGCTTGTCTTGGCCTTGGTTTCCTTCCTTCTTTATAATACTCCCCCTCAAGCTTGACCATAGGTGATCCAGGGATCAAGCTTGGAACTTTGAAGAACTCCCTCATTAAAAACCTTAGCATGGAAAACCCAGTGGGACAAAACCAAGCTAAGGGAAAAAGAGTGGAATCTTCTTAGCCTAGGGGTTGGCCAGTGGGTCTATGGATCTCAGGATCATCTTGATGAACTTCATAGACCCTAGATCATGGCCGCCATAAATAGCAACTAAGAACTTCCTTCTTGCTTCACAAGTTTGAGTAGGTTGAAGCTTTTCATAGACCGGTACTTATCTTCCCCTCTTTTCTGAACTCTTGTCCTTTAGAAGGTTAATAAATCCGGCTTTAGCATATAAGCTCCAAGCTGTACCTTTTTCAGCACACACAAACCATGCATCAATTCACAAGGGATAGACCTATTCAAAAATATATATATGATAGTTTAGGATCTTCCCTTGCATCTGTTTGGAATGTTGATGAAGAGTGTTAGCCAGGTATGTCTGCTATTTTTGAACTCCTTCACTTCGTTCCTTCTGATAAAACCGCCCTTTGTTGCCTCTTCTTTGGAGTCTTTTGGATTAATTTGTTGGTACCACACTTGTATGCAACCTTCCTTAGCTCCAATCTATCATTTGAACTTGATTACTTACTGCAACTCCTTGGGTAGATTTATTATCTTCTTGGCGCAATCATTCAGGCTTTTGAGCTGATTCAACACATTCCATCTGCTTGTCCCTCCACTTGTGGGTTCTATCAGTTTGATGGTCCTTGTTGCTTGCTTCTTTGCGCCTTCTCATTAGTACTAAATGTACTTATTCTTCTTCATTGGTGAGTGGCTTTCTCAGGTTCTTAGATGTTTCTGAATTATAATCCAATAGGATTCATCTTCATCTCCAGTCTTGCAAATATCCGCCACCACCTTCTCTTTTGCTCCCAACATTGTCTGGCTCTTCTTTCTCAGATTTGGTTAGCCTTGTCCAAGGATGAAGACTTCGGCCTTCTCTGCTTTTCAACTTCAAATATACTGTGCCTAGTTGGGTTCTATCTTTTAAGAGTGCTTTTAAGAGTGCTCCTTGGTAGAGTTTGAATTTGGTTCACCTTCAAGACAACTTCACTTCAGTGGAACACAAGGCTTTGCATTGTTTGCGCCTTTAGGTTCCTTGATTATACATCAGATGGATGCTCATTCTCACCCCTCCTCAAACTTGACTCAGAGAATAAGAGTATGAGTCAAGTTTGGAAAGATGAGCATCAATGACCACTACTGATTTTGGACCGCCATTTTACAAGAATGCCTTCTTGTTTGAGTTAGCCATGCTCTCCAACTTCAGGAATATACATTCTTCATGTAGGCTCTGATAGGAGGAGGCTGCTTCTTGTTGGCTTTTATATTCCAAGCCTATTCGCCATATGAGTTCACAGCTTGACTGCCTTCTATGCAGCATATGTGGCCTCCCATTTCTTCACTCAGGAATATACCCTTGAAGGATAGGCTCTGATGTGTAAGGTATTGGGATTGCCCTTCTTGCCAATGTGTTTACTTCTTTAGTCCTTTATGATTTGGTTTTGCTTTGTATGAATCCCTCCTTGCCATCTTTTCTTTGAGGCTCTCATGGTCTCCTTTACCCTTAAACAAGTCATAAAGAAGAAGAATTTTAAGTATGCCATGAGGAATATCAAAGTTATAAGTGTGCAATTAAGAATTCACATAAGACAGTAGCAAGATCAATTGAACTAAAGTAATGAATTCAACAGAAAAGATGAGATATAATTTATGTGTATAGTTATAGAGTGAGTATCTAGAGATTAGGGTATTTCTAACCAGAGATTTGTAAGTAACCAGAGATTATAAGAGACTGATTGAGTATAAGGAGAATTAAGAGAATGAGACAGAGAGTAAAGGATCCCTTAAGGACTATTGGATTCATCATGCTTCCTTATACTTCTGAGAGTAAAGGAAAACATGGTTCTCTTCCCTTAAGTGGTTTTGAAGAGGACTTTTGGATTCATCTATTGTCTTAAATGCCAAGCATAGTTGACCAAGGTTCACTTCCTTCTTTAAAACAATTCTAAATAAGGATTTTAATCAAATTGAGATAGATATGAGTTTTAGAGATAGCCTTTTGACAAAGGCTTTGATACTAAGCCTTTGTGATTCTGTCTTAGAGGCTGGTTTGAATGAGTTAGATTGAAGGCTCCCACACACGGATTGCTCTCCTCCAGTGACCTGTGAGACTGTGAGGCTCTTCCTTACGGATTGATTGATTAGCATCACCATGCTGAAGTGAGTGGTGCATCTGCGTCTGCACTTGCAAGTGGGCTTGCAAAGATAGACGATAGGAAAGGAGCTGTTGTGTACAATAGATACTATCATGTCTTCCGTGAGGGCGAGCTTGAAAGGCTGGAATCACCATTAGAACTATTGATTAGCATCACTTCCTACATAAGAAGAAACACAAATAAAGCACTAGATTCGCATGACTTCAAGAGTTAGACTCATAATAGCAAAACCAGAGGACATATTCAAGAGATTTTGAAACAAATTCCAATTCTTTCTTTCTTAATATTATGTTTTAGATTTGGGCTTTTGGATTCAACACAGTTTCTGATGCAATGCATACCACCATGGTTCTCTTTCCCAAATCCTCACAGAATCACAATAGGATTCATCATGATTTTAAGTCCTGTATTAGCTTATTAAGATTTCTGATGTGGAGGATCCATTCTAATGGCAACCACAGAGCATACTTTCCATCATAACTTAGAACTTTATTCACGGTTCTCTATTGTGCTATCCGAACTGACTCCTACCACACTTCAATGGAATTTGTTGTTTCTCATTTCACATGAAAGGAAACTTGGTCCAAGGTTTTAACACAAACAAACAAGCACAAACTGAAATACTTGAACAACAAGCTACATCAAGCTAAAGTGTCTCTCATTACATAAGAAAGGAGACAAGTCCAAGGCTGCGGTTTGTTGAATGCTTGCAGTTTGCTATCCATGGAACTTCAAAGTTGACTATGGCTTGAAGTGTCTTACTTTCTCAAAGAAAATGCACCAACTTTTGTAAGAAATTCAAAAGTGGCTGTCTTCTGATTCTTTTGAAATCTAAAACAAATGACTTAGAGAATTGGATGGGGCTTAAGAAGAAAGAAAACGAATGGTACTAACCCTATCCTGGTCTCAAGTGTTCTTTACTCTTAAATGAGTACACTTAATAGACCAATGGATAAGCGGTTTAGGCGACCATCCATTTCTTCCCATTCTTTTGTGATCCCAAGCCACTGCCACCATTCCTTCCTCTTCATTGTCACCTATCTAGCAATGGTTTATGATTTCCAAAGAAAAACACCTATGGACCAATGGTCACTAGCTTTACCCATTGGTTAAAGGGTTATATCACAAAAATAACTTATGGGAAGAAGTTTTCTGATAATAACATACACTAGGATCATCAGAATATCACAAGAAGAGGTGTTTTTCGTGGCTAAATAGCTGTGAAACCAGTGTAGCAAAACGGTTTACCCACTGGTCCAAGCAATGCTTCCTAAATGTTGAAGCCATTTTGAATTCTTTCTCTTCTTCAAACTTTGTCTCTGAACCATAAGAGAGATTTAAGTCAAAGTTTTAAACATCATTGTAGAGGAGAAGAGAAGAATTGCATGAAACAATTTGAAATTCAAACTTTGGACCATTGGGTAAAGCTATTACCCAATGGCTAAAACATTTTTAAAAGGATTTTTTTCAAAAATTTGTGCATAAAGAACAAGAAAATTGATCTCAGGAGCTTAATGCTCTGATACCTTGTTGAGATTTGCAGAAATACATAGAGAAATAAGGGAAGTTGTATGGTTGAAGATTAAGAAAGATTAAGAAAGATTAAGCAAGATTATAAAAGAGTAAGAAATAAAGAACATAAAATGCCATTAGAGAAGAGTGAAGAATGAGATATATTGATTGTGTGAATTTATTTACAAACGATGTGCTATTTATAGAGATACAAGGAAGGTGGAAGCTTGGCATGTGATTCAAGGGTGATAGGGACATGTCACAAACGGCTACAAGGTTCAAATTGCACCATCCACACGTGAATCATTTCTTTCTTGGCCACCAACAGCTCTCTTGCCCTTCTAGAAGGTTTCTTGTGGACTTGGGCCTTTATGGAGATATTTGAACACAGATGGGCTTCCTTCTCATACTCATGGATTCAATCTCACGTTATGTATCTGTGCACACTTTGGCTATCTAATATACCTCTGGTCCTGGGTCTTAACCTTCTGTCCTTCTGTTTGGGCCATTGCACTTCTCCTGGGCCGTCTGGACAATGCAGCTTACGGATGGCCTTATTCTTCTGGCTATGATGGGCTGGGCTACCTTTTTCCTCTCCTTGTTTGCATACGGCCTGGGCTGCCACTTATTTGGTTGGCCTTCTCTTCCAGGCTCATTTCTTCCCTCTTTACTTCTTCAGTCCAATATGGTCATGATCTTGAATCAGATGAAACCGTCCCTGCACCTGACTATGCAAACAATCTTCAGTCAACACATGATCCATGTGAAGTTACTTCTAGATCATCCCGACCTGTCCTGGTCCCCGGGGCTGTCCACGATCCATCTACTGACCAGCCTATCCATGCCTCATCCACTGGCGATAGTACATCCGGTTAATCCAAAATTCAATCAATGCACTCTCCACCATCCAGTCCTACTGAACTACATCCTCTTGAACATGAGGGGGGAGAAGAGAGTACACATGCTCAAGATGATACAATTCTAGTGTCAGCATCAAAACTGAAAGATTTTAAGAATGAAGAGTATTAAGATTGAATTATGAAGAGAGAAAAGAGAATAAGAGTTTTGAGAATAAGAGAAGAATGATTCATATTGATTTCGAAAGAGGATGTACACGGGTTTATATATGTTTACAAAACCTGTTACCGAACACTCTTAACACTCTTAACACTCTGCTTAAGTGATCTAATATTTCTTTTAAGCTAAACTTCTCTCTAATCTAACACTCCCCCTCAAGCTTAACTATGATGAATAATTAAGCTTGAACAAACCATAGGAAACCACCTCATTAAAAAAACCTCAAAGTGTAAAACCCAAGTGGGACAAAAACAACTTTGAGGGAAAAAGAGTATGGTTTCTATAGTTAAGGAGAATCACCCAGCAATGCTTGTCATTCCAAGTCTTGGGAGTATGGACTCACACACTTTTGTAGTAGCAGCATTAGTAAAGACATCTGCTAACTGATCTGAACTCTTTGTGTAACAGGGCAATATGATCCCTTGTTCAACCGCCTGTCTCACTTTGTGACAATCTACTTCTATGTGTTTGGTCCTCTCATGAAACACTAAATTGGTGTTAGATTTGAAAGAGATTAAGCTATTTTATGAAGAACAAATGAAGAACAAAAGAAGAAAAGAGGGAAATTCGTAACCTAGAAAGAGAGAGAGAGAGATAGAAGCTTTTTCTTATTAGAATTGCTTAAAAAGTTACAAATGGTGAAGCCTGCTTTATATAGAGCAAGGCCACGAATTTTTGAAAGGAAAACAAGTCTAGATACATTGTATGGGAGCCTCTAAAGGATTTAAAAAGATGTTGTATGCAAAAGAGAAGATGCCTTCTCCTTTTGCTTTATTGACCACCTTTTGCTTTTGCTTTTACTTTTGCTTTTGCTTTTCCTTTTGCTTTTCTGGAAACTTTATCCTCCCAACAGCTCTTTCTGGAACTCCCGGACTTTGCACTTTGTGATTTCCAGAACTCTCGAACTCTGCACGGTACTTCCAGAAGTCCCCAACTTTGCACGGACCTTCCGGAAGTCCCCAACTTTGCACGGGCCTCTTTCCTCTTTGTAACTGCAATCCAACATTATTGATTTTCAGAAGTCCCCGACTTTGCACGGACCTTCCGGAAGTCCCCAACTTTGCACGGACCTTCCGGAAGTCCCCAACTTTGCACGGACCTCTTTCTTCTTGTAACTTCAATCCAACATTATTGATTTCCGGAAGTCCCCAACTTTGCACTGTCCTTCCAGAAGTCCCTAACTTTGCACGGGACTCTTTATTAACCCATTCCAACACTCCCCCTCAAGCTTGACCATAGGAGATCCGGAGGTCAAGATTGGAACCTTGAAGAACTCCCTCATTAAAAACCTTAACAAGGAAAACCCAATGGGACAAAACCTTGTTAAGGGAAAAAGAGTAGAGTCTTCTCAGCCTAGGGATTGGCCAGTGAGTCTATGAACCTTAGGACCATCTTGGTGGACTTCATAGACTCTGGATCATGGCCTCCTTGAATCAGCAAGTGTGAACTTCTTCCTTGCTTCACAAGTTGGAGTAGCTAGAAGCTTCTTCATAGACCGGTACTTATCTCCCCTTTCTTCTGAACTCTTGTCCTTTAGAAGGTTAATAAATCCGGCTTTAGCACAAGCTCCAAACTGTACCTGTTTCAGCACACACAAACGCATGCATCAATTCACAAGAGATAGACCTATTCAAAAATATATATAGGATGGTTTAGGATCTTCCTTTGCATCTGTTTGGAATGTTGATGAAGAGTGTCAGCCAAGTATGTCTGCTACTTCTGAACTTCATTTACTTCATTCTTTCTTATAAAACCGCCCTTTGTTGCCTCTTCTTTGGAGTCTTTGGATTGATTGTTGATACCACACTTGTATGCAACCTTCCTTAGCTCCAATCCATCATTTGAACTTGATTACTCACGGCAACTCCTTGGGAAGATTGATATCTTGGCGCAGCCATACAAGCTTCTGAGCTGATTCAACACCTTCCATTTGCATGCCTCTCCACTTGTGAATTCTGACAGTTTGCCTCTCCATTTGCATCATGGGTTTTGACAAACATTTTGTCCCTTCACTTGTGGGTTCTGACTGTTTGATGGCCATTGGTTCTAATCTCAAGCTTCTGCTACACCTTTGTAGTTTCTTAGTAGCTTTTTCAGCCACTTTCTTGTTTGAAGTAACTCTGGATTGATTAACACATCTTGTGACAAATCTTCCAGTTACTTTTAATCACAATCCTGAGCTGATTCATCACTTTCCACCATATTACTTCTTCAGGAGCAATGTGGCCCTTGGTTCTAACTCAGGTTGTGTTGAACCCTTCTTTTCCTTTGAACCTTTAGACATCTTCTTCAAAGCCACACATACGCCATCTTTATCTTATTATCCAAGAGATGAACACTTCTTTCCCACTAGGTCTGGACTTCTTATAGAAGTGTTGTCCATGGTCAAGACATTGTGGACGGTCGGCTGGTATTAAGCTTTGACCGGCTTGTATGAGCTAGCAAACACCACATAGTCATCTCGCTTGATCTCAATGCCAAATGTTTTGTCTGGTCTGGTTGTGGCATGATAAGGCCGAGTTCTTCACACACTTCTCTTGGATTTGAATTCGGTATAGGATGGATGCTCATTCTCTCCCCTCCGCAACTCTGGTGTAGGCTCTGATAGATAGGCTGCTTTCTTTCTCCATCTTCAGGAATATACACTCTCTGGTGTAGGCTCTGATAGATGGGCATTTCTTTCTACATTCAGAATGTAAACTTGGGTAGGCTCTGGGATGTTTTTACTCCATGTTCATCTGCATAGTCATCTTGCCACATCTTTGTGCTTCCCTTGACATCATAGCAATATCAAGAGACCAGAGTTGGTTTCCTTGTGCTCTCCAAATGTAGGCGGCTTGCAGAAACCATGAGTACCATTCCTTGTAGCCTCCTCTTCAACTCATAGCCCTTAAGCCTTCCATGACTTGATGTATTCTTACAAGAACTCATCCTTGTTATCTTTTCTCTGAGGCTCTCATGGTCTTCTTTATCCTTAAATAAGATATAAAGAAGAAAGATTATAAGTTTGCCATGAGGAATATCAGAGATTTTAAATGATCAAAATAAGAGGACACGAATCATTTAAGCTAAGGCAGATAATTTCAACACAATGAGATAGAGAATATGATCTAAGTAACCAGAGATTTTAGTAACCAGAGATTGAAAGTAAGCAAAGTTTAAACAAGATTATAAAAGAGTTTAAGATTTAAAGAGATTTTAAGAGAGTTTAAAGAGAGTTTAGAGAGATTTAGGAAAAGATTAAAGAGATTATAGTATAATATAAGCAGAATAAACACAAAGACTTCCTTAAGGACTTTTGGATTCAACATGATCCCATATACTCATGATAGTGTATGGAAACCAAGGTTCACTTCCCTTAAGATACTTCAAAGGAACATATGGATTCAACTTAGTCCTAAATGCAAAGCATAATTCACCAGGTTCACAATTGCCCTAAATCACCACTTAAGTCAACATGACATAGATAAAGGTTTAGAAATAGCCTTTTTCATGGACAAAGGCTTTGATACTAAGCCTTTGTGGTTCAGCATAAGGAGAGCGAATCTGAATGATTGGGATTGAAGGTTCTTCCTTCTCAGATTGAGCTCCTCCATTG
This sequence comes from Streptanthus diversifolius, assembly GCA_039880935.1. NCBI lineage: Eukaryota > Viridiplantae > Streptophyta > Magnoliopsida > Brassicales > Brassicaceae > Streptanthus > Streptanthus diversifolius. The sequence goes on from JAXGFM010000001.1 coordinate 6,999,458, forward strand.
GGACTTCTCTTCACTGGTGGTTTGGAAGAATTCCTGCAAAAATAAAACAAACCAAACACAAGTCTTATCATGTCTTCAAGGCTTAAACTCATAAGAGCAAACCCATGAGACTGATTTAAAAAGTTTATCAAACAAATTAACTTTTATTTTCTTAAGGACTTTTGGATTCATCATGACTTCTTATACTCATAAGAGTGAAGAAGATCAAGGTTCTCTTCCCTTAAGACTCAAGAGGACTTTTGGATTCAACAAGGCCCTAAATGCTTTGCACAATTAGCCAAGGTTCACTTCCCTCTTTATATATATCTCTCTCTCTTATCTTTAAGGTTTAAATTTGGATCATTGGATTCATCACAGTTTCTGATGCATTGCATCCAACTATGGTTCTCCTTTCCAAAACCTTATATGAGTATAATTGGATGCATCATGCTTACAAGGCTTTTATTAGATTAGGATGATTTCTGATGTGGAGGTTCCATTTAAGTGGCAACCACAGAGCATACTTTTAATCCAACCTTAAGACCTTAGGCATGGTTCTCTATCATACCACAGCTAGGCAAGAATTCCCTTAAAAATTTCAATGGACTTTGGTCTTCCTCATTTCATAAGGAAAGAAACTTAATCCAAGGTTTTAAAACAAGCCAAGACTCATGTATCAAACCGCAATACAGACAATCATGGACTGATGGACAGATGAGTCCCATAGTTCATAAGAATGAACACAAGTCTAAGATTTCAAAGTATAGCAGTTTGTTTGAGTAAGAAATAAGTGATTAATTTGACCCTTCTCTAAGTGTCTTATATCCATAAGAATGCACATTAAAGGCTTATGGGTTCACACTCATTTCATTACTTCTTTGCAACACTACAATAGGATTTAACAAGGCTTTCAAGCGATTTCTAGCTTAATAAGATTTCTGATGTGGAAGATCCATTAGTGACAACCACAGAGCATACTCTTCTTATTAGCTTAACCATTTTAGCCATGATTCAATATTGTAGGAATAATCATGAATCTGCCCAGAACTGCAAGACTTAAAAACAACAAGATACAATGGGATTAATTATCACTCACTTCATAACAAGGAGGACATGCCCAAGGTTTCAAAACGCTTGCAGTCTGATATCCAAGGAATTCTAAGCAGTTTGTGATTATAGTGTCTTATATTCACAAAGGAAAGACACTATAACCTATCAGTCCAAGCTTATAATCTCTTAGAACAAAAGACAGACACAAGAACAAGCAGTTTTAAAGAAGCATTTTGAGATTAAGGACACACCTTTAGTGTGTACAACATTTGCTGCTTGTTTAATTAAGACAGGAAGAAATTTTGAAGCAAAACACAAGATTTTAAAGATTATGTACAGACACAGAGCTTAAATCCAGAAAGCATCTGTACATTAATGGAGTTTTGCAACAGAAAATAAGCTCAAGAACACAAAATCAGAGAAAGGACCTTCAGGCCGCTTGGTTTGGCACAGTAAAGCATAAACTTCAAAGCCAAAACACATGATTTAGAGGTGTTACTCACGGATTTCCTGGGTTTAAGACCTCCATCCTTACACCATTGGTGTTCTTGATAAAGAAAAAACGTTTTTAAAGAAGAAAATAGCTCAAGAACACTTCTTGCCTTTAGGATGTTTGATTTAGCACTCAAAAGTATGAACTTTGAAGCTAAACCACGAATTTGAAGAGTTTTTTTCATGGATTTCCTGGGTTTGAAACCTCCATCCATTCAACAATGGTGTTCTTGTCAAGAAAAACAGATTTCAAAGAAGTAAATTTTATGCGGAAATACAACAGAATAAGAGCAACTGCTCTGATACCATGTTAGATTTGAAAGAGATTAAGCTATTTTATGAAGAACAAATGAAGAACAAAAGAAGAAAAGAGGGAAATTCGTAACCTAGAAAGAGAGAGAGAGAGATAGAAGCTTTTTCTTATTAGAATTGCTTAAAAAGTTACAAATGGTGAAGCCTGCTTTATATAGAGCAAGGCCACGAATTTTTGAAAGGAAAACAAGTCTAGATACATTGTATGGGAGCCTCTAAAGGATTTAAAAAGATGCTGTATGCAAAAGAGAAGATGCCTTCTCCTTTTGCTTTATTGACCACCTTTTGCTTTTGCTTTTACTTTTGCTTTTGCTTTTCCTTTTGCTTTTCTGGTAACCTTATCCTCCCAACAGCTCTTTCTGGAACTCCCGGACTTTGCACTTTGTGATTTCCAGAACTCTCGAACTCTGCACGGTAATTCCGGAAGTCCCCAACTTTGCACGGACCTTCCGGAAGTCCCCAACTTTGCACGGGCCTCTTTCCTCTTTGTAACTGCAATCCAACATTATTGATTTTCAGAAGTCCCCGACTTTGCACGGACCTTCCGGAAGTCCCCAACTTTGCACGGACCTTCTGGAAGTCCCCAACTTTGCACGGACCTCTTTCTTCTTGTAACTTCAATCCAACATTATTGATTTCCGGAAGTCCCCAACTTTGCACGGTCCTTCCAGAAGTCCCTAACTTTGCACGGGACTCTTTATTAACCCATTCCAACAATTGGAAGCTATATGAATGGCTGCCTGATTATCACAATGCATAGTGATAGGTCTTGAATCTTCAATTTGCAAATCCTTAAGAACTGCATTGATCCAGATTAGTTCATTTGTGAGTTTCTTCATGGCCCTGTACTCAGCTTCAGCACTGGAACATGAGACCACCTTCTGTTTCTTGGTCTTCCAAGTCACCAGATTTCCTCCCACAAAAGTACAATAACCTGTTGTTGATCTTCTATCATTCCTATCACCAGCCCAATCTGCATCACAATACCCTACTATATCTGTGTTTTTATTGCAGCCCATCCAGATTCCATGATCATAAGTGCCCTTCAAGTATCTGAGAATCCTTTCCATCATTTGCCAATGATAGACCGTGGGTTCTTGCATTTGCTGACTCACCTGGTTCACTGCAAAACAAATGTCAGGTCTAGTAAGAGTAAGGTAGATGAGTTTACCTACCAGCCTCCTATATAGCTTTGGATCTTCATAAGGTTCTTCTTCAAGCTCCCCCTGACTTGCGGTTTTATACTCATCTTCCAAGGGTGTACTAACTTGTTTAGCCTCCATCTTTCCTGTTTCCTTCAATAATTCAAGAGTATACTTCCTTTGGGATAAAAACAATCCTTCTTTAGATCTACAAATTTCAATTCCTAAGAAATATTTCATTAGACCAAGATCTTTAATATCAAATTTTGACTTAAGATAAGTCTTTGTTTCTTGAATTCCTCCCTTATCACTACCTGTGACAATAATATCATCAACATATACTAAAACCACAATGATACCTGAGCAACTAGGTAGGGTAAAGAGAGTATGATCAACCTCAGACCTCCTGAAACCTTTATCCCTTAATGTCATGCTTAATTTGTGATACCAGGCTCTTAGAGATTGTTTTAATCCATAAATTGCCTTCCTTAATATCAAAACATCACTCCCATTCACTAGACTTTCCAAACCAGGAGGTGGATTCATGTATACTTCTTCTTCTAATTCTCCTTGAAGGAATGCATTCTTTACATCCATTTGCCACAAATCCCATTCAAGATTAGTAGCAAGAGAAAGTACAACCCTTACCGTGTGGAGCTTAGCAACTGGCGCAAATGTGTCTCCAAAATCTTCACCATATGTTTGAGTGAAGCCTCTTGCTACAAGCCTAGCTTTATACCTTTCAATTTCACCACTGCTTTTGTACTTAATAGTAAACACCCATTTTGAACTTACTGCTTTCTTTCCTTTTGGCAAATATGATTCATCCCAAGTATGATTTCTTATCATTGCCTCTATTTCATCTTGAACAGCATCCCTCCATACCTTTAATTCCATAGCCTCCTCATATGTGTTAGGAATTTGATTCTGATCTAAAGAGCTTATGAATACCTGATGTTCCTTTGGAAATTGAGCAAATGAGCAAGTGGCTTGAACAGGATGTCCTTCAGCTTGAGCATTATAATAGACCCGAGTATTAATCCAGTTGTATGGATCTTTTCTTACCCTAGTACTCCTTCTTAGAACTTATGGAGACTCAACAACTACCACCTCGTGTTCAGCCTCATCTCTTCCTTCTTGCAGCTCTTGGTCATAGTCTTGATCAGGAACACCAACATCCGAGACTTGTGTATTCGCATTCTCCCCCTCTGGATCATTGCTAGGATCCAAGCATGAAGAAGAGCCTGGCATGAACTCCCCCTGGCCATGTCTGTTTTGTGCCGTGCTAGAACCCGGAACAATAGGATTGGAATTGTCTTCTTCACAAACACCCCGTGATGATCCTGAAGCTTGCTGAGGATGTTAGTTATGATTGGAACTGGAAGCTCTTACTGGATCAGATGTTGATTTCCTAGAAACATCAAAACTTTCCAACAACTTTCTGAGATAAGCATTACTATCAGTAGTTGTTAGTAAGATCTTTTATTGTATCCCAAGTTCCATCATTAAAAAATGACTTGTCCTCTAAGAATTTCACATTTCTAGAAACTATAATCCTCTGTGATTCAATATCATAGCACTTATAACCTTTTTGTGTAGTAAAATAGCCCACAAACAAGGTTTTAGTACTCTTCTCTTCCAACTTGTTCCTCATTCCTCCTGGCACTAAGACATAACAAACAAATCCAAATACTTTCAAATGATCAAGGTGAGGTTTAGTGTTATTAAGTACCTCAAATGGTGAAACATCATGAAGGATCTTAGTAGGTATTCTATTAATCAAATAACAGGCTGTGAGTACTGCATCTCCCCAAAATCTCGTAGGTACATGTCTATGGAACATCATTGACCGAGCAACCTCCATTAGGTACCGGTTTTTGCGCTCAGCCACACCATTCTGTTCTAGTGTGTATGGACAGCTAGTTTGATGAAGGATTCCATATTTGAGAAGATAATCTCTGAATGCCTTACTTGTGTATTCACCTCCATTGTCTGTCCTAAAAACTTTAATCTTTGCATTATATTGATTAGTAACATAAGCATGGAAATTTGTAAAAGCTTCTAGTACTTTATCCTTAGAAGGAAGCAAAGTAAGCCAAGTATACTTAGATTTCTCATCTATAAAACTAACAAAATATTTTTGCTGCTCTCTAGATGCACAAGGAGCTGTCCAAACATCAGAGTGAACCAAGTCAAAACAATGATCATATGTATGTGTTGAGCTAGAAAAAAACTGTTTTGCAATGTTTACCAAGAATGCAAGCTTCACACTCATTTTGATTAAAAGAAATTTGTGGAAATATTAGTTCAAGAGCTTTAAAGTGTGGATGGCCTAATCTAGCATGCCACAATGTTGCATCAAAAAGTTCATTATTACTAGACAAACAAGAACCTAAACTAGAAGAGAGATTACCAAGTATGTATAGATCATCCTTTGTGCTTCCTCTTCCAAGCACTCTTTTTGTTTCAATATCCTGAAAACAACACTCATTAGGACCAAATGTCACATGAAAATTTAAATCAGTTGTTGCTCTTTTAACAGACATAAGATTAGATGTAAAGGATGGCATAAAGAAGGCTTTACTATCCTTCTCAAATATCTTGAGATTACCTATGCCTTTTATGGGAATTTTGGTTCCATTAGCAATAACTACATTTCCTAAGGCAGGTTCCAAGTTATTTATCAAATTTATATCACTAATCATGTGATGAGATGCTCCTGAATCTACTATCAATGGTTTATTAATAGTACTAGCATTAAAGGAAGCATGGAGTGATTTACCAACAACTTTACCAGAGCTTTCTTGTAGGGCTTTGATGATAGCATCTAAATCAGACTTAGTAACATAGTCATGACCAGATGAAGAAAAAAAGCTGCACTTCCTTTCCTTGTCTCTGGCCGCTTTCAAGTGTAGGATTAGCTGGTGGGATATGCAGAGGAACACTCGCTTGGTTTCCTTTCCCAGACAGATTGTTCTTGAAGCTAGAAGTCCTGTTAGGTTCACGCCATCTTGGGATAGCAGCCGGCTTTAGATGTGGATGAAGTATCCAGCACTGATCCTTGTAGTGACCTTTCTTCTTGCAATGAGCACACACAGCAGATTTCCTATCATCCTCCCTGAAAGAACTCTTGTTTGCGGTAACCAGTTCTCCTTTACTTCCAAACAAACCTTGAGAACCTTGTTCCTTTTGAACCTTAGCACAAACTTCTTCTAAACTTGGCAACTTATCCTCACGCAGAAGATGCTTGATTAGATTAGTATAGCTTGAGTTTAAAGTCATTAAGAGTCCAAAGACTTTGTCTTGTTCTCTCCTCTCATGCAGTGTCATTGGATCAGTAGTAGCTGGTCTTAACATTTCCAGCTCTGCCCACAGAGCTCTATAAGTACCAAAGTGTTTAGTGAATTCTACTTCCTCCTGTCTCAGTTCACTGAGAGATTTCTTGACTTCAAAAATCCTCATTAAGTTTGATGCATTACCATATACATTCTGAAGGGTATCCCATAAGTCCTTGGCATTCTCACAGTAGGAGTAGGCTTCAAGCAAGGACTTCTCAAGTGAATTTTGGAGGATTGAAAGAACCATCTGATCTTCCTGGAACCATTTCCCTTCATCCTCTGAAGTGATCACTTCTTCTTCAAGAGTTTCTCCTCCTCGAACATTGCCAGGCGCATTGCTCTGAGTTACATGAGACCACAAACCCCGACTACACAATGTAGTCTTCATTGTTCTGGTCCAAAGGAGATAGTTTGCTCCTTTAAGTGTGATTGGTGCCATTATAACTTGTTTGTGAAATTCCATAGATGCAGTCTTGGAGTACCACACCACTTCTGCAATTTAAAAGAGAAACAGAGCACATTAAGCGACAGAAACCAATCCACTTCGTATCCTAGACCTCGTATTCTAAGACTTGGATTCTAGATCAATCCACTTTCAATCAGAGATACCAATCCACTACCACCTAATGCTGATACTGAAAGAGCTTATAATTTCTTCAGAATGCCAAATCCATTTTCAACTTCGATATATACCAATCCTTCAAAGATTTTACACAAGAAGGATAGAGAACATACCCAGCTCTCTAACACAGTTCTGTTTCTTCTCTGAACTGTGGATTGCGAGATGATCAGAACGAAGAACAGCCACCGTAAATTTGAGAATCAGATCAATCTGTTGATCTTTCTTGAAGATCGATTAAATCACAAACCCACCGAACTCGCGAGATTTGAGGATAAAGATCGAAGGAAGAAGTTACGTAAAGAGAAAGAAATCGCAATTTGCAAAATCAGAGATCAACTCACAGATATCCAATCATTGATTCAACGGATTGAAGATTGGCTTCTTCTGATTATAATCCGCAAGAATTAAACGAATTAAATCCAGAAGATTTGATCGGAGAATTTCGAAGAAACTCGAACAGGGAAGAAATGGCACGAAACGGGAGATTCAAAAATTCCGTGAACAGATCGTGATCGATCTTGTGAAATCGATCAAATGGAACACAGATCGGTGCTTTCTGATGATGATTCACGCGAGAACTACAATCCAGAAGATCCGATCAGCCAGATTGAAGATTTCCATGTCGCGATCATTCAAATCCGATTTTGGCGCCAAGAACAGAACGGAACCAATTCGACTTCAAGATTCCGATTATCTTCGATCAAATCGTGTAATCTTAACAGAGAAAGGATCATAAGCCGCCGAAGATGAATCCTTCAGAGAAGATGATGGAAGAATGATGAAGAATTCGCCGGAAAACTCAATGTACAATCACGATCTTCCGCGGCTGCGTTGGTTTCAAAGGTGCGAATGAGATTTCGAAGAAAAAACAAAGAAATTTGCAGGGAACCTGCTCTGATACCATGAAAGATTTGAAGAATGAAGAGTATTAAGATTGAATTATGAAGAGAGAAAAGAGAATAAGAGTTTTGAGAATAAGAGAAGAATGATTCATATTGATTTCGAAAGAGGATGTACACGGGTTTATATATGTTTACAAAACCTGTTACCAAACACTCTTAACACTCTGCTTAAGTGATCTAATATTTCTTTTAAGCTAAACTTCTCTCTAATCTAACAAAAACGGCCAAGGAATCAACCTAGTCTTGTACAAGCCGCCTTAGAGGAAGACACAATTCAACCTGTGGCACTCAGAAGAAGTACAAGGCAGAAGTTTCCAGCTGACAACTGGAAGAATACAAGGGTGTACTACAACCACAATGCAGTAGCACATCATGATCTGGGAGTATGTTCTCTCATTACTATTCCTACTAATCATGTTGCTTTCACTGTGAGTTTAGATAATGAACAGATCCCTAAGAGCTATGAGGAGGCTATGGAGATTAAGGAATGGAGAGATGCCATTCAAGATGAAAAACAAGCTATGTAGAAAAATGGAACCTATGCTCCAGCTACCTTACCAAAAGGAAAAAAGGCTGTAAGTTCAAAATGGATATTCACCATTAAGTATAAAAGCAATGGTGAGATAGATAGGTATAAAGCTAGGTTGGTGGCTAGAGGATTCACACAAACTTATGGTGAAGACTATAGGGATACCTTTGCTCCAGTAGCTAAACTTCACTCTGTGAATGTTGTTCTTTCTCTTGCTACTAACCTTGAATGGGATTTGTGGCAAATGGATGTAAAGAATGCTTTCTTACAAGGTGAACTAGAAGAAGAGGTTTACATGACACCACCACCAGGTTTGGAAGATGAAGTTGGTGGCGGCAACACACTCAGACTAAGGAAGGCAATCTATGGCCTTAAGCAATCTCCAAGAGCTTAGTACCATAAGTTGAATGTAACTCTAAGGGACAAAGGTTTCAAAAGATCAGAAGTTGAACATACCCTTTTTACACTTAAGAGTAAGGAAGGTATTGTGGTTATACTTATCTATGTGGATGATATAATCATATCAGGAAGTGATAAAGTTGGTATTGAATCAACTAAAGCCTATTTGAAAAGTGTTTTTGATATTAAGGATCTAGGAGAATTGAAATACTTCTTAGGAATTGAAATATGTAGATTCAAGGAAGGTCTCTTTTTATCTCAAAGGAAATATATTGTGGATTTACTAACCTCTACAGGCATGTTTGAAGCTAAACCAGCTAAGACACCCCTTGAAGAAGGCTACAAGATAGAACCTGAGGGGGAGCTAGGAAATGACAAGTTTCATGATGCAAAATTGTATAGACAAGTGGTTGGTAAGCTTATTTACTTAACCATCACTAGACCTGACCTATGTTTTGCAGTAAATCAGGTATCTCAACATATGCAAGACCCAAGGACAAGGCATTGGGATCTGATCATTCGCATTTTGAGATATATGCAAGGAACTAAGGAACAAGGTATATGGATGGGATGTAATAAGAACACAGAGGTTGTAGGTTATTGTGATGCAGATTGGGCAGGAGACAGGGAAGATAGGAGAAGAACAACTGGCTATTGCACTTTCATAGGAGGTAACCTTGTTGTTAGAATTTGCAGAATAATAGTTAGAATAGGTAGGAGAGTTTCTGGGTTTATATTTGATAAGGAAAGAACAAGAGTGAGAATAATAGAGAGATTGTGAGACAGAGAGTATGGAAGGAGGATTCTATTTCCTTGATTGATTTATGGTGAGCATACAATGTATTTATAGCCAAAGAATAGAGATAAGACAAAGGCACTTCACCAAATGGTGAAAGTGACAGCTCATAACAGCTAGAAATTCAAATTGGTTAAGCCAACATGTGACTCTTCCTTCCCTCTCCAAACCCACGCCTAGGAGAGCTTCTAGAAGGTGTCTTGGACAGTTTTGGGCTTGTTTGGGCTTACTTAATTCAGGCCTTGTGTTGCACATGTGTGGACAGACCCTGGGCTTCACTTCATTATCTCAGCCTAATGCACAGACCTTGAACTTCTGATTTGGGCTTGGGCTTCATTAACTTTTTCAGCTTCAAGCCTAAGGCTTCAATCCAATACTCCCCCTCAAGCTTAGCCATGAGATGAATGGTTAAGCTTGGAACCATGAAGACCCACCTCATTAAAAACCTTAGAATGGAAAACCCATTGGGACAAAACCATACTAAGAGAAAAAGAGTGTGGACTCCATGATTAGGAGAATCATTGGCTGGGAAGGTTGATGAGTCCAAGTTTTGGGAGGATGGACTCACATACCTTGAGACTTGCAGCCTTGGTGAAAATGTCTGCGAGTAGATCTGAGCTTCTTGTGTAGCACGGTAAGATTATGCCTTGCTCCACTACTTGTCTGACCTTGTGACAGTCAACTTCAATGTGTTTGGTTCTCTTATGAAACACATTGTTGGATGGTATGTGTATGGCTGCTTGATTGTCGCAATGCATGGTGATTGGTGTTGAGACTTCTATGTTTAGATCCTTGAGAAGGTTCTTGAGCCAAGTGAGTTCAGTGGTCAGCTTTCTCATGGCACGATATTCAGCTTCAGCACTTGAGCAGGAGACCACTTTCTGCTTCTTTGTCTTCCAAGTGACTAGATTGCCTCCAATGAATGTGCAATAACCGGTTGTTGATCTTCTGTCATTTCTGTTTCCAGCCCAATCAGCATCACAATATCCTACAATCTCTGAGCTCCCATTGCATCCCATCCAAATGCCTTGATCATGGGTTCCTTTGAGGTACCTCAAGATCCGTTCCACCATATTCCAGTGGTGCAATTTTGGAGCTTGCATATGTTGGCTGACCTGATTCACAGCAAAACACAAGTCAGGTCTAGTAATGGTTAGATAGATTAACTTACCAACCATCTTCCTATAGAGTTTGGTTTCTTCAAACGGTTCATCTCCAAGCTCCCCCTCACGTTCCACCTTATAGCCTTCTTCTAGGGGAGTCTTCGCTGGTTTGGCTTCTAACTTTCCTGCATCAGTTAGAAGATCAAGTGTGTACTTCCTTTGTGATAAGAAGAGGCCTTTTTTGTTCGGCCATTGATGCACGGATGAATCTCCCAAGGAAGCTCCACTCAGCAGTAAAGATGGCTCCTTTCTTCATCTGAGAGGTGAAAGAAGCTTACCTCAGATCATCCGTTGTTAAGGTTCGGCGGTCGGAGCAAGTCTTGAGCTCCTGCTCATCTTAAATCTGTGTCCGCCATTGTTGTACGGTCCATCTCCTTAAAGACCGTGTCTTTCACGATTGAAACTTCTTCTCTTTTCATCCCAAAGGTGCAAGGTTCTATCTTGTGTTCATCTGTGCCCTTAGAAGCAAGAAAGGAAGCATCTTTAGTTGGAACACAAGCGTGTCCATACTCGTCTTCCTCGACAAGGGTTTTACAGTGTCCGTACACTTTGGGTTCAAACCTTAAAAGCAGTCTTAAAGGTGTTGCTTTGGGTGTCTAGTGTGGTAACTAAGTATTTTGAACCATAAAACATCATTCTTCACGGTTCCAGCTGCTGAGGTTGCTCACTAGAGATCTTCACAAATGGAGAATACTAGGCCTATGGTTATCCCGGTCACTTTAAAGGGTCTCAACTACTTACTATGGTCCAGAATGGTGAAAACCAATCTCGGTGGTCGTGGACTTGGAATGCATCTTCTCCTAGATGAAGCACCACCAAAGGTATTCCAACAGGAGGATGGACAGGAGATTATGATTGTTGATGAAGAAAAATGGATTCAAGAGGATCAGTTTGTTCTGTCCATCATTCAGAGTTCACTGGATGGACCTATCTTGGAGGCATACTCGTATTGTGAGAGTGCTAGGGAGCTATGGGAAACACTCAAGAAGGTGTATGGCAATACTACAAATCTAAGTAGGGTGTTCGAAGTAAAGAGAGCAATCAACAACCTCCACCAGGAAGACTTGGAGTTCACGGCACATTTTGGAAAATTTCGTTCTCTATGGGCCGAGCTTGAAATGCTGAGACCAAACTCTATTGACCCAGAGGTTCTCCTTGCAAGGCGTGAACAGAACAAGGTCTTTGGTCTCCTTCTCACCCTGAATCCAATGTACAATGACTTGATCAAACATCTTTTGAGGTCAGATAAGCTCCCATCCCTTGAAGAAGTATGCGCATACATCCAGAGGGAACAAGGTTCCCATGGGCTTCTAAGTGGAAAGGGGGAGCTGGTCATGTTGAACCGGCTAATGGTCATGTTGTTATTGCTAATGGTGATCGAATTCCAATTAAAGGAGTAGGAAACTTGAACCTATTTGATAGAAAGACTAGAGCCTTCTTTATGCCTGATTTCACCTCTAATTTAGTCTCTGTTCATAAGGCCACAAATGACTTGGATTGCAATGTTATCTTCACCCCTAATGATGTGCAATTTCAGGATATTAAGACAAGCAAGATGCTTGGGAAAGGAATAACTAAGGATGGTCTCTATCTACTGAAGGATGATCAGCCTTTATCTTCTGTTTTATCTTCTGTTCCATGCTCTTTAGACTCTACTTCTGCTTATGCTAATAATGCGTTGTGGCATGCTAGATTAGGACATCCCCATTCTCGGGCTTTAAGCTTAATGTTGCCTAATGTTGTGTTTAAAAATGATGAGTGTGAAGCTTGTATCTTAGGCAAACATTACAAGTCTATTTTCCCTAAGTCTAAGACAGTTTATGCAAAATGTTTTGATCTTGTGCATTCTGATATTTAGACTGCTCCTTGTCTATCTAGAGAAAATCACAAATACTTCATCACTTTCATAGATGAAAAATCCAAGTACACTTGGCTAACTTTGATTCAATCTAAGGATAGAGCTTTAGAAGCCTTTGTGAATTTTCAGAACTATGTCACTAACCATTTCAATGCAAAGATTAAACTCTTAAGAACAGACAATGGTGGAGAGTATACCAGCAATGCCTTCAAAGACCACCTTGCCAAGCATGGCATTCTTCATCAGACGAGCTGCCCATACACACCACAGCAGAATGGTGTGGCCGAGAGGAAAAACCGTAATCTAATGGAGGTAGCAAGGTCCATGATGTTTCATTCCAAGGTTCCAAAGAGGTTATGGGGAGATGCTGTGCTATCAGCTTGCTATCTCATTAACCGCATCCCTACAAGGATATTGGATGACATTTCCCCCTTTGAGGTATTGAACTCAACCAAACCTTCTATAGCTCACTTGAAAGTATTCGGTTGTGTGTGTTTTGTCTTGATTCCAGGAGAAAACAGAACCAAAATTGGATGCTAAGAGCACAAGGGCAATGTTTATTGGGTATTCCAACACACAAAGAGGCTATAAGTGTTATGATCCAATAGCTCAGAAGGTTCTGGTGTCAAGGGATGTCAAGTTCATTGAACACCGAAGCTATTATGATAAGCAGCAATGGGATGACTTAGCCGATTTGTCTGATATCTCCATGGATCGTGCCACGAACCTTCGCAATATCATGGATCACCTTGGCATTCCATTCACTACGGCTGGTCCTGGTCCGGCTCCTGGTTCATATCCTGTCCCACAGAATGATTCTAGTCCTTCACGCTCATCCTCCCATGACACTAACTCGTCTCAACCTGGTCCTGATCCGTCCCGGCACATACCAAACATAGGAGCTGCACTTGACCGTGAAGGGGGAACACTTGATGACATTGAACATGATGATCGCCACGATCAAGTATCAGCACAATCAGATGATAGCCATGATCAAGTTGAAGAACCATCCGAGCCAATTCCATCCGAGCCAGTTCCATCTCTAAGGAGAAGTACAAGACTCAAGAAGGATCCATCAAACTGGGTGAATACAAGAGTGTACTACAATGCCAATGCAGTTGCTCATCCGACCCAAGTCGTCTGCTCCTTTGCTTCATTTCCTGAAGAACATAAGGTCTTTATAAGCAGCTTGGATCAGGGACATATTCCTACATCGTATGAAGAAGCTAAGGAACTCAAAGTTTGGAGAGACGCTAAAAGTGTTGAGACAGGAGCCATGGAAAGAAATCATACATGGGATGAAGCTGTGCTGCCGAAGGGAAAGAAGGCCGTGAGTTCAAAATGGGTGTTTACAATCAAGTACAAGAGTAATGGGGAGATCGAAAGATATAAGGCAAGACTTGTAGCAAGAGGATTCACTCAAACCTATGGTCAAGACTTTGGTGATACTTTTGCTCCTGTAGCAAAATTACACACTGTGAGGATTGTGTTATCTCTAGCAACAAATCTAGAGTGGGATCTGTGGCAGATGGATGTGAGGAATGCATTCTTGCAAGGAGAGCTTGAAGAAGAGGTGTACATGCGACCACCTCCAGGCTTGGAAGGAATTGTTCAACCAGGCAAAGGCTTGAGATTGAGAAAGGCTATTTATGGTTTGAAACAATCGCCTAGAGCCTGGTATCACAAGTTGAGCATGACACTAAGGGATAGAGGATTCAGGAAGTCAGAAGCTGATCATACCCTTTTCACTCTTCCTAGCAAGTCAGGTATCATTGTGGTGTTGGTTTATGTGGATGATATCATTATCACCGGTGATGACAGGGAAGGAATTAGAGAAACCAAAACTTACCTTAAGTCTATATTTGATATTAAAGATCTAGGTCTGCTTAAGTACTTCCTAGGGATTGAGATATGTCGTTCAAAGGAAGGACTATTTCTATCTCAAAGGAAGTATACTCTTGATCTATTGTCTGAAACAGGGAAGTTAGATGCAAAACCGGCGACCACACCCCTGGAAGATAGATACAAAGTTATCAGTAAGGGGGAGATTGAAGATCAATCATTCAATGACCCACAGCTCTACAGAAGACTAGTAGGTAAGTTAATCTATTTAACTCTCACCAGACCTGATTTGTGCTTCTCTGTGAATCAGGTTAGCCAGCATATGCAAGCTCCCAAGGTTCATCATTGGAACATGCTGGAAAGAGTTCTTAGATACTTGAGAGGAACTTCAGAGCAAGGAATTTGGATGGGAGCTAACAAAAGTTCAGAGATAGTGGGGTATTGTGATGCAGACTGGGCTGGAGATAGAGAAGACAGGAGATCCATGACAGGCTATTGCACCTTTGTTGGAGGCAACTTAGTCACATGGAAGACAAAGAAACAGAAGATAGTCTCCTGCTCCAGTGCTGAAGCCGAATACCGTGCCATGAAGAAACTCACTAATGAGCTAACATAGATCAAAACCATTTTGAAGGACTTAGGAATAGAGACAACCAAGCCAATGACCATGCATTGTGATAACCAGGCAGCCATTCATATAGCCTCAAACTCGGCCTTCCATGAGAGAACGAAGCACATAGAGATTGATTGTCACAAAGTAAGACAAGCTGTGGAACAAGGGATAGTCCTACCATGCTATACTCGGAGTGTGGATCAGCTTGCTGACATCTTTACCAAGGCAACAACATCTAAGGTATATGAGTCCATTCTACCCAGACTTGGACTCATTGATATTGCTACTCCATAACTTCTTTAACCATAAGCAATCATACTCTTTTTCCCTTGTGTGTGTTTTTGTCCCATTGGGTTTTGCACCATAAGGTTTTTAATGAGGTGGTTGTTTATGGTTTCCAAGCTAAGTTCTTCATCAGAATTTAGCTTGAGGAGGAGTATTGGACGGTCTGGTTACATTGGTTAGTGTCTGCTCAGCCTAAGTATAAGCATCTTGGTCGCATGATAAGGGAAGGGTGATAAGGAAGGAAGAGCTACTTATACAAGTGATATGATAAGGAAGCGTGTGTTGATAAGCTATCCTATAACGGTCATATATATGTAATTCTACTTATCCCTAGTCTAGGTGACCTAGGTATCTTTCTATTTAAGGCTATGCAGCCTCATTGTAATCAATATACAATAATGAAATCGATTTCCCCCATCATCTAATTCTCCTTTACTCTATTCTCTCATACTTCATTCTTCATCCAGTCATAAACTCTTACAAAAACTATCACATCCCAAGTGTGATTGATCTTCATGGCCTTACATTCAGCCTTAACTGCTTCTCACCACACCTTATGCTCCTTAGCTTCCTCATAGTCTCTTGGAACCTGCCCTTGATCTAGAGCTGTTGTAAAGGCTTGGTGTTCTGAAGGAATATGAGCTAGAGAGCAAATCACTTATGTTGGATGGGCTACTGCTTGTGCATTGTAGTAGACTCTGGTATTGATCCAATTTGAGGCTGGTTTCTTCTCCCTTTGGCTTCTCCTTAGCACCACTTGTTCTTCTTGATATTCTTCTTCCTCAGTCTGAACTTCTGGCGCATATTCTTCTTGATTATGGACACTAGAGCTTGCATCCTGGTCGTGTGATTCAGATGCAATCTCTTGTTCATCCTCTGTGCTCCCCTCATGATCAAGAGGAATAGCCGGGGCAACATCAAAAGGAGGAGGAGGAGGAGAAGTGGCTGGTGATGGAGAAGCAGCTGGTTCTCCATAAGATGTTTAAGATTGGTAGCTCGGTCTGATGGAGATTGGGAGAGATCTTTAAGATCATCCCAATTCTTATCTTCATAGAACCCCTTTGCTTCTACAAACTTCACATCTCGTGAGACTAGCACCTTTCTAGTCTCTGGATTGTAGCACTTGTATCCCTTTTGGGTAGTGGAATACCCTATAAACATGGCTTTCACACTTCTTGCTTCTAACTTATTCCTTTGTTCTTCTGGAATAAGAACATAACAAACACACCCAAAGACACGTAAGTGTGAAATAGATGGTTTACTCTTATTAAGTACCTCAAATGGGGATAAATCTGTTGGAATGAAGGTGCATTCAATCAAAGGAAATGAGGGTGCTAACGGCTAGTAGGATCTTCTAGAAGGGCTGGTGACTCATCAATGCCAGCACAAAAGGGGGAAGGAAGCCGCCAGCACAAAAGGAGTCCTCACCTCTTTACCTAAAGTAGAAGCACCTAGGTTTATCTATTTTGCTATAAAAGGACCTCTTAGGCCTTCTCTTGTATTAAAAGCATTTCGAATAATAAAAACATGTTCTCTTATACTCTCATACTCCCTAAACTCCCTAAATCTCTCTAAACTCTCTAAAACTCTCATGGTATCAGAGCAATCGCACTTTCACTCTTCATAATCCGCAATACTCAAAACTCTTTTCCTCTTTACCTTCGAATCCAAAGCTAAAAATCAAGCGCTTACCTTGAAGATAAACATGTCTTAGTCTATCCTCTCTGAGATCTAAGATCTTCAGATCCATAGGAAATGAGTTGAGGAAGATTAGACACGGTTATCGCTTGTGTTTAGTAGCTTAGTATCTTAGCCATCTTAGTCTCGCCATTGTTGCACGGACCAAGTCTTTCATTAACTCTCGGTCCAAGTCATTTCTGCTCAAAGGAAGGTGAAGAAGACTCATCCTTTTAGCACAGACAACCGGCCGTACAATCGGTGGTTCAAAAGACAGAGTATTACTCTCCATCAACAACCGGCCGTACTCGTCTTCTTCGCGCTTACTCTCGAAACCCAGTATCCGTACACCTCACGAGAACTCTTCCAAGGTTGCTCCTTTCCAGTCTTTCTTCATCTCAAGAGTCTAATCCACAAGTTCAACACTTGAATCCACAAAGATGAAGTCCTGAATATCATCTGCGAAAGTGGGTATTCTGTCCGTACCATTTTTTTTCAAATCGATCTAGAAGAGAAAGCTGAACCAAGCAAAAAGGCGGCTCCTTTCAAGATAACACTGTTCCATTCTACGTTTGTACATCAAGTCGACCTTCTCTCTGCTGCTCAGGCTCATTTCATTAAGCCAAACGTGGGTCTCAAGCTTCAAACTCCATTGTTGTACGGTCTACAAGCTTGAAAAATGGATAACTCTCGTCAAATCTCTGTTCCGGTCATTCTCAAAGGAGTTAACTATGTATTATGGTCTCGGATGATTAAGACAGCCCTAGGAGGCAGAGGGCTTGGAGACCATCTTCAGTTTAACGAGGCTCCTCCATGTTTCATTCAAAATGAAGAAGGAGAAGAAGAAATGATGGTGACCGATGAAAGGAAGTGGCACCAAGAAGACCTCTATGTCCTTTCAATCCTTCAAAACTCCTTGGATGGTCCTATTCTTGAATCATATGCTCACTGTGAAACCTCAATGGAATTGTGGGAAATCCTCAAGAAAGTCTATGGCAACACTTCAAACCTCAGCCGCATCTTCCAAGTCAAACAAGCTATCAACAACCTTAACCAAGAAGATGTTGATCTCACTGTCCTCTTTAGCAAGTTCAGTTCTCTTTGGGCAGAGCTTGACATGCTTAGGCCAACCTCATTTGATCCAGAAGTCATTAAAGAAAGGCGAGAGCAGGACAAAGTGTTTAGCCTCCTCATGATCCTCAGTCCAGCGTACAGTGATTTAATCAAGCATATCCTCCGATCAGACAAACTCCCTTCTCTAGAGGATGTATGTTCTCAAATTCAAAAGGAAAGTGGATCAAATGGGCTATTTGGAAGGAAAGACGACCTAATCACTGCTCATCAAGGCATGCACAAGCAATCAGAAGAAATATTCACGGCAAATAAAGGAGTTTACAAGCCAGAAGAAAGGAAGAACCTAGTGTGTGATCACTGCAAAAGGAAAGGTCATACAAAGGATAAGTGTTGGATTCTCCATCCACACTTAAAACCAAACAAATGGAAGGAAACTCCGAGAGCTCACTACTCGCATGAGATAGGACACTATCACAGAAAGGGTCTCTCTCACCAGCTCACTAATGTTCCAACAAGCTCATCAAATTCATCCGGGACCAGTGGAGGAACCCCAGCTCAACCGGTTCAAATCGTGGCTTATCAACCAGTCCAGTCAGAGTATGTCAAGAAATCTGATCTGGAGGCACTCATCAAAGCCTTCAAAGATAACTCTGGTAATGTTATAATCGGTAGATCATTGCATGCTTCATTTAATACATTCACTAAGTCTAAACCATTGATAGTAGACTCAGGAGCATCCCATCATATGATCAGCAATTTAAACTTAATTAAAAATGTTGAACCAGCCGTAGGAAGTGTTCTGATTGCAAATGGTACTCATGTACCAATAGAAGGTATAGGCGACCTTAGGCTATTCAACAAAGAATCAAGAGCTTTCTATATGCCATCATTTACTTCAAACCTTCTGTCTGTTAAACGAGCCACCACCGATTTAAATGGCCATGCTATCTTTGGGCCTAATGACTTTGTGTTTCAGGATATTGAAACTCAGGAGGTACTTGGGAAAGGAATAACAAGAGATGATCTCTATGTGCTTGAAGACCTTTCTCCTAGTCGTTTAGTTACTTGTTTTACCAATTTAAATAATTCTAAGATGAATGGTGGTTTATGGCATGCTAGGCTTGGTCATCCTCATCTTAAAGTTTTAGAAATAATGTTTCCTAGGATGTCTTTCAATAGCGATCTATGTGAAGCCTGTATCCTAGGAAAGCACTGTCGGTCTGTTTTTCCTAAGTCTCACACAATGTATGACAACTGCTTTGATCTTGTTCACTCTGATGTATGGACTGCTCCATATTCCTCTAGAGATAATCATAAATACTTTGTTAGTTTCATTGATGAGAAGTCTAAATACACTTGGGTAACCTTAATGCCATCTAAGGGTAGAGTTCTGGAAGCATTCATGAGCTTTAATAACTATGTCACTAACCAGTATAATGCTAAGGTTAAGTGTTTTAGATCAGACAACGGGGGAGAATATACTAGCCAAGCATTCAAACATTACCTCAACAAACACGGAATTGAGCATCAGACAAGTTGCCCATATACTCCCCAACAGAACGGCGTTGCTGAGAGAAAGAACAGGCACCTCATGGAAGTCACTCGGGCCTTGATGTTTCATATGAAGGTGCCTAAGAAATTCTGGGGAGATGCATTACTCACAGCTTGTTACCTGATCATTTGAATTCCAACCAAGAATCTGCTAGACCAATCCCCATTTGAGGTACTTACAAAGTCTAAACCTCAACTGGATCATATTAGAGTATTCGGGTTTGTTTGCTATGTGTTGATTCCAGGAGAACAAAGGACAAAACTAGACGCCAAAAGTACTAAAGCCATGTTCCTGGGATATTCCACCACACAGAAGGGTTATAAATGCTACAATGCTGATACTAATCGTGTTCTCATATCACGGGATGTCAAGTTCTTAGAGACCACCAGTTACTTTGAATATGGGACATGGGACTCCATCAAAGACATATCTTTCCACTCCTCTGTTCAGGCTGAAAACCTGAGAAAGATTCTGGAGGGTCTGGGCATTTCTTCATCGCAAGGTCCTCCTAGTCATTCTCCTCACCATCCTCTTAATCCTGAGGGGGGCAATTCTCTGGTCATGATCAAGAGGATTCCAACATTGGTCAGATGGATTCTAAATCGGAGAAAGATCAGGCAGAGACTGAGAGTAATAGACCAAGAGACTCAGAACCTGGATCAGGAAGTACTCAAAGTTCTGAAGTTGGATCGAGTTCAGAAAGCACTCAATGCCCTATCCAAAATCAAGACCAAGCTCCCTTTGAGCTCAGAAGAAGTACTCGGCAACGATTTCCAGCTGAAAACTGGAAGAATACCAGGGTTTACTTCAACAATAATGTGATAGCTCACCCCACTCAAGCCGTGTGTTCGTTAGTGCAAATTCCTCAGGGCCATCAAGTCTTCATTGGAAGTTTAGATCAAGAAACTGTGCGTAGAAACTATGATGAGGCAAAAGACATTAAAGTTTGGCGTGATGCAGTGACTGAGGAAAGGAAAGCAATGAAAAAGAACCATACATGGGATGAGTCAGACTTACCTAAGGGGAAGAAGGCCGTTAGCTCCAGATGGATCTTTACGATTAAGTACCAAAGTAATGGAGAAATAGAAAGGTACAAGGCTAGATTAGTTGCAAGGGGCTTCACTCAAACCTATGGAGATGACTACAGAGACACATTTGCTCCTGTGGCAAAGATGCACACAATCAGGGTGGTTCTCTCACTTGCTGTGAACTTGGAATGGGAGCTATGGCAAATGGATGTCAAAAACGCATTCCTACAAGGAGAACTCGAAGAAGAAGTCTACATGACTCCACCACCTGGATTGGAAGACTCTGTTGCACCAGGGAAAGTTCTAAGACTAAGAAAGGCGATTTACGGACTGAAGCAATCTCCTATAGCCTGGTACCACAAGTTGAATGTTACTCTCAGAGACAGGGGCTTTAGGAGATCTGAATCCGATCATACCTTGTTCACTCTCCACAGCCATGAAGGTATAGTTGTCATTCTCATATATGTAGATGATATAATCATCTCAGGGAATGAAAAGGTAGGAATTGCATCTACAAAGGAATATCTTAAGTCTATGTTTGATATAAAAGATCTTGGTGAACTTAAGTATTTCTTGGGTATTGAAGTATGCAGGTTTAAAGATGGATTGTTTATCTCACAAAGAAAGTATGTTGGAGACTTACTAACCAATGCAGGAATGATGGAAGTAAAAGCGGCTAAAACACCCTTGGAGGAAGGCTACAAAGCTGAAACTGAGGGGGAGCCAGAAGGAGACGCATTTGAAGATCCTAAGCTCTATAGAAGACTTGTTGGTAAGCTTATCTACTTAACAATTACAAGATCTGACCTATGCTTTGCTGTGAATCAGGTAAGCCAGCATATGCAAGAGCCTAAGAAGAACCACTGGATGATGATTCAACGCATCCTAAGATATCTCAAAGGGACTTATACTCAAGGAGTTTGGATGAGAAAGAATGAGAATGCTGAGATTGTTGGCTATTGTGATGCTGATTGGGCTGGGGATAGGAAAGACAGGAAATCAACCACAGGCTATTGCACCTTTGTTGGAGGAAACCTTGTTACCTAGAAAACCAAGAAACAGAAGGTAGTATCCTGCTCAAGTGCTGAAGCCGAGTACAGGGCCATGAGGAAACTAACCACTGAGTGCATATGGCTTAAGGCTACTCTCAAAGACTTCAACATTGAAAGCAACACACCGATCACAATGCATTGTGATAACCAGGCAGCTATTCATATTGCATCCAATTCAGTCTTTCATAAACGCACTAAGCACATTGAAGTTGACTGCCATAAGGTGAGAGAGGCAGTGGTTCAAGGAATTATACTTCCATGCTATACCAAGAGTTCTGATCAACTGGCCGACATATTCACCAAGGCAGCAAGTGTTAAGGTGTGTGAGTTCATTCATTCAAAGCTTGGACTCACTTCTCTCCCATTCCAGTAACTTCCCTAACAAGAAGGATTCATACTCTCCCATTCCATTCCACTGGGTTTTGCATTCTAAGGTTTTTAATGAGGTGAATCCTCTTGGTGTCCAAGTTTGAATCATTCTCCAATGATTCAAACTTGAGGGGGAGTGTTGGAATGAAGGTGCATTCAATCAAAGGAAATGAGGGTGCTAACGGCTAGTAGGATCTTCTAGAAGGGCTGGTGACTCATCCATGCCAGCACAAAAGGGGGAAGGAAGCCGCCAGCACAAAAGGAGTCCTCACCTCTTTACCTAAAGTAGAAGCACCTAGGTTTATCTATTTTGCTATAAAAGGACCTCTTAGGCCTTCTCTTGTATTAAAAGCATTTCGAATAATAAAAACATGTTCTCTTATACTCTCATACTCCCTAAACTCCCTAAATCTCTCTAAACTCTCTAAAACTCTCAAAATCCTCCAAGATTTTTGTGGGGAGTCTATTGATGAGGTAGCAAGCGGTAACAAGTGCATCTCCCCAAAACTTCTTTGGGACATTGCTTTGGAACATGATAGACCGTGCCACTTCCATGTTTATCTAAGTGCTGTTTGAATGCTAGACTTGTATATTCCCCTCCATTATCTAATCTAAAAATTTTGATCTTGGCATTATAATGGTTAGTCACATACATTTGAAATTTAGTTGGCAATAGTGTTACCCAAGTATATTTCGATTTTTGGTCTACGAATGTAACAAAGTATTTATG
Organism: Streptanthus diversifolius; assembly: GCA_039880935.1. Lineage (NCBI taxonomy): Eukaryota > Viridiplantae > Streptophyta > Magnoliopsida > Brassicales > Brassicaceae > Streptanthus > Streptanthus diversifolius. The sequence continues at coordinate 7,022,262 of JAXGFM010000001.1, forward strand.
GTTGTCTCTAGATGTGCATGGTGAAGTCCAAACATCAGAGTGAATGAGATCAAAGCAATTTTCATATATAGTTGTAGACTTAGGAAACACTGATTTACAATGTTTACCTAGTATACAAGCTTCACATTAATCATTTTTAAAAGACATACTTGGCAACAATAGTTCTAAAGCCCTAGAGTGAGGATGTCCTATTCTAGAATGCCAAATAGCACTATTAGCCTTATTTAAAACAGAGTTGAAAACAATAGATAAAGAGAAATCTGGTTGTGTGTCTTCAAGCACATACAAGTCATCCTTGGACACTCCCTTTCCAAACACCTTATTAGTCTTAATATCCTGAAAGTAAACATCATTAGGACCAAAGATAGCATAGCAATTAAGATCAGAGGTTGTTTTCTTAACACTTAGCAAGTTTCAGGTGAATGTGGGCATATAGAAGGCTGTTGATTCTTTATTAAACAATTTCAGGTTTCCAATTCCTCTTATTGGTATTTTATCACCATTAGCTATTACTACATCTCATAAAGCCGGTTTCATATTGATAAGTAGATTTTTGTCACTAATCATATGATGAGAAGCTCCTGAATCTACAATAAGTGGCTTAGTGAGATTTAGAGCTTGAAAAGAGTTACCAGAGGTATTAGCTTCCTTAAGTGCTTTTATCAGTGCATCAAAGTCCGATTTTCTAACGAATTCTTGTTGAAATGTTGCAAGGGCTTTCCCTTCTTCATTGGTTGGCGTGGATGAGCTAGTGCTAGCCTTGGCTCTTGCCTCATGAGTTACTTCTTGGGAGAGATTGGCCCTTGGTTGGTTTACCCATTTTGGCTTTAAGTGTGGATGGAGAATCCAACACTTGTCCTTAGTGTGGCCTTCGTTCTTGCAATAATCACAGAATCTTCTTCTTTCCCCACGGTTCAAGCCTCCTTTCTGGTAGGTGTTTGCCTTGTTGGCTGTGATGAGCTCTCCTTTGCCTCCAAAGAGGCCTAATGATCCTTGTTCCTTTTGAATCTTATTGCATACTTCTTCAAGACTTGGAAGAGTGTCTGACCTTAAGATGTGCTTGATAAGATCATTGTAAGTTGGGTTTAGAGTCAAGAGGAGTCCAAAGACCTTATCTTGCTCACGTCTTTCATTTAGCACCTTGGGATCCATGGTGCTTGGTCTAAGCATTTCAAGTTCAGCCCACAATGATCTGAACTTGCCAAAGTGTTGAGTGAACTCCATGTTTTCTTGAGTTAACTCATTAATGGCCTTCTTTACTTCAAAGACACGACTGAGATTGCCATAAACATTTTGAAGTGTCTCCCATAACTCCTTGGCTGTCTCACAATAAGAATAAGCTTCAAGGAGAGATGCTTCAAGGGAGTTTTGGATCACGGATAGCACCAGTTGGTCTTCTTGAAACCACCGGTCTTTATTCATGATGGCGAATTCTTGGCCACCTTCTTCAGTCATGGCAATGGAAGTTTCACTCTTGAGGATGTGGCTCCATAAGCCACGGCTACACAACACTGTCTTGGTGGTTCTAGCCCATAAAAGGTAGTTGACCCCTTTCAGTGTCACTGGAACAACCACTCTTGAGCTTTCCATGGTGTTTACACACGTTTTAGTTTGAATTTGAGCTAGGAACCGTTGGGTATAGCTATTAACCACTAGATGAAAGCAAATGGTAAGGGTTTTGAGAAAGTGGTTTGTTTGGAAAGAGAGTTGAGTAGCTGAATTGAGGAATGAAGTGAGTAATTCTCAAGAAATAACCTATCCTAACCTCTCACAACTCATCACCACTTGGTTTTGAGGATTGATTAATCTCAGAGTGAGTAGATTAGAAAAAGTTATTGCAAGAGTAGATTGAGAAAGTGGTTTGTTTGGGAAGAGAGTTGAGTAATTCTCAAGAAATAACCTATCCTAACCTCTCACAACTCAGCACCACATGGTTTTGAGGATTAATTAATCTCAGAGTGAGTAGATTAGAACAAGTTATTGCAAGAGTAAACAGAGAATTTGCTTGATCCAAAACCAAGCTCTGATACCATGTTAGAATTGGCAGAATAATAGTTAGAATATGTAGGAGAGTTTCTAGGTTTATATTTGATAAGGGAAGAACAAGAGTGAGAATAATAGAGAGATTGTGAGACAGAGAGTATGAAAGGAGGATTCTATTTCTTTGATTGATTTATGGTGAGCATACAATGTATTTATAGCCAAAAAATAGAGATAAGACAAAGGCACTTCACCAAATGGTGAAAGTGACAGCTCCTAACAGCTAGAAATTCAAATTGGTTAAGCCAACATGTGACTTTTCCTTCCCTCTCCAAACTCACGCCTAGGAGAGCTTCTAGACAGTTTTGGGCTTGTTTGGGCTTACTTAATTCAGGCCTTGTGTTACACATGTGTGGACAGACCCTGGGCTTCACTTCATTATCTCAGCCTAATGCACAGACCTTGAACTTCTGATTTGGGCTTGGGCTTCATTAACTTTTTCAGCTTCAAGCCTAAGGCTTCAATCCAATACTTGTTACTTGGAAGACTAAGAAACAAAAGGTTGTATCTTGTTCTAGTGCAGAAGCTGAATACAGGGCCATGAGGAAGCTCACAACAGAATGCATCTGGTTGAAGCAACTCCTCTTTGATATTTTAGGCGAGAGTCCTATCACTGTCCATTGTGATAATCAAGCGCCTATACACATTGCTTCTAACTCTGTGTTTCATGAGAGAACCAAGCATATTGAGGTTGACTGCCATAAGGTAAGGGAAGCTATTGGAAATGGTACAATTCTACCTTGCTACACAAGGAGTGAAGATCAGCTAGCTGATGTGTTTACCAAGGCCGTAACCTTGAAGACAGGCGGTTCCATCTATCCTAGACTTGGTTTGATGTCTCTTCCACATCAGTGATCCCAACATGGAGTGTTATACTCTTTTTCTCTAGAAAAGGTTTTGTCCCAATTGGGTTTTCCTTCTTTAGGTTTTTAATGAGGTAATACTTCATGGTTGCAAACTTAAGTATTCTCCATGACTTAAGCTTGAGGGGGAGTGTTGGAATGAAGAGGAATGATGAATGCAAACATAGGCTTGGAGGCGTCATAACTAAGTGAGAGTATCTTAGACTTGTGTAGGTTTAATGATATGTTTATCTCTGTATCCAAACATGTAATTAGACTATCTTAGTATCCAAACAAGTCTAGAATAGGATTAGTATAAATAGATGTCTCTCACTCACTTTGTATACAAGAAATTCATTTTCTAAAAATCTTAATAAGATCATTCTCTCTTTTCTCTCTAATCTCTTTCTCTATCAATCTCTAAATCTCAATTTCTCTCATTCATCAAATCTTTCAGTCCATACTCATCTTCCCCAAGTTACCCGCGAACTAGAAACCGTACAAGTCACTACCCGGTCGAAAGGCAGCTCCTTTTTCACACTAAGAAGATTCCTTTCAAAAGATGGAGTGGATTATTTGAAGATACCCAAGCTCAAAGAAAGATTTTTTTTTTAAGATTTAAATCTATTCCTAATCTTTCCGCCTGAAGCTGTGATTCAAAACTCATTCCGTACAAGCCAAGCCATAGCTGACTTTGTTCTTTAAAAATGGAAAACCCCAAGATGATTGTAGCTCCTGTGATATTAAAAGGGTTAAACTTCTTGTTATGGTCACGAACAATGAAAACTACCTTGTGTAGTAGAGGTTTGTGGAACCATGTTCTCCTTGATGAAGCTCCAAGAGAAGCTATAGAAGATGAAGCTCTCGGTGACCAAGGAAGATTAACCACAGAAGCCATGAACAAATGGTTTCAAGAGGATCAACTAGTCCTCTTCATTCTCCAAAACTCCCTTGAAGGATCCTTGTTGGAGGCATACTCTTACTGTGAAACATCAAAAGACCTGTGGGACACACTTAAAAATGTGTATGGAAATATATCAAACCTCATGCACATATTTGAAGTGAAGAAAGCTCTAAATGAACTTCATCAAGAGGATATGGAGTTTACTAAGCACTATGGGAAGTTCAGGGCTTTGTGGGCAGAGGTTGAAATGTTACGACCAAGTACCATTGATCCTATCACTCTTAATAAAAGGAGAGAGCAAGATAAGGTCTTTGGCTTTCTCATGACATTAAACTCGAGCTATACAGACCTCATTAAGCATCTCCTCTGAGAAGATAAACTACCAAGTCTTGAAGATGTGTGTGCCAAGATCCAGAAAGATCAAGGATCTCAAGGTCTGTTTGGAAACAAGGGAGAGATTGTCACAGCTCACAAGGTGTGGCATAAACCGGAAACAAAGAAAGTTCTTGTGTGTGATCATTGCAAGAGAAAGGGACACACCAAGGATAAATGTTGGTTGGTTCATCCACACTTAAAGCCGATTTGGTGGAAAGACTCAAAAGCCCATGCTTCACAAGATGTATCATCACGCATGTATCCAACAACTCAAGGAAGTGGTTTTCAAGGAAACATCACCCAGCTCAACTCGCAGCATTCATCCAGACCAAACCATGAGGGGGCGTAATGCAGTGCAAATCAAATCAGCCTTAGCCGGGGAAGTTTCAGTCAGATCAGCTCATACAGTCACAACTTATCAGATGAAAGGATCCAGCTTCCAAACAATGCTGTGACTAAGTCAGACCTTGAAGCTCTCATCAAAGCTCTCAAGGAGTCTGGTATTTCTGGTCACACCTATACTGCTTCTTTCACTAGCTCTTGTGATGATTTGAATATCTTAAAACCATTGATAGTTGATTTAGGAGCATCTCACCATATGATAAGTGATTCTAGGTTGATTAGTGATATAGAACCGGTTCTAGGAAATGTGATGATAGCTAATGGAGAACAGATACCTATTAAAGGAATTGACAAACTTAGACTATTTGGAAAGGAATCAAAAGCCTTCTTTATGCCATCCTTTACCTCAAACTTGTTGTCTGTGAAAAGAACAACCACTAATCTTAATTGCTATGCTACTTTTGGGCCTAATGATTTTTTCTTTCAGGATATTGAAACCAAAAGAGTACTTGGCAGAGGAGGAACAAAGAATGACTTATATGTGCTTGAAGATCTCCAGCCTATATCATTAGCCTCTAGTCGTTCTAATAATGCATCTAGTCTTAATGCTTCTAATCGTAAAAATGGTTTATGGCATGCTAGACTAGGTCATCCCCACTTGAAAGCTTTAGAACTTTTATTCCCTAAGATCTCGTTTAATAATGACTCATGTGAAGCTTGTATCGTTGGTAAACATTGTAGAAGTGTTTTTCCCTCATCCAAAACGGTTTATAATGAATGCTTTGAACTTATTCATTCTGATGTTTGGATATCCCCATGTTAATCAAGAGATAATCACAAATACTTTGTTACCTTCATAGATGAGAAATCAAAATACACTTGGATCACATTGCTTCCATCTAAAGATAGGATTTTAGAAGCGTTTAAGAACTTTCACTCACACATATCTAACCAATATAATGTGCACATCAAATGTTTAAGCTCAGATAATGGTGGGGAGTATATTAGCCATGGATTCAAGCACTTTCTTGCTGAAAAAAGGATTACACATCAGACAAGTTGTCCTTATACACCACAGCAGAATGGTGTGGCTGAGAGAAAGAATCGGCACTTGATGGAGGTGGCCAGAACTTTAATGTTCCATAGGCATGTCCCAAAGAGGTTTTGGAGTGATGCAGTGGTCACAGCATGTTACCTCATCAACAGAACTCCTACTCGCATCCTTTCTGATCAATCATCCTTTTATTGGACTGAGCGTTATTAAAGGCAGCTCAGTCTAATGATGATAGGCACACTGGTCGCTTGATAAGGAAGGGAGAGCCTCATATGATAAGATGAGTGAATAAGGAAGCATGTATGTTGATAAGTTCACTTGTAACGGTCATATATGTATTCCTACTTATCCCTAACCTAGGTGTCCAAGGAGTCTCTCTATTTAAGGCTATGCAGCCGCCTTGTAATCGAATATAACAATACTATGAACCTATTATATTTCTTCTACGGCTAAACTCTCAATTCTCTACATGTTATTGATGTTTATACTCTAATCTATTGAAAACTTCTCCTTAATCTTTCCTAAATCTTACATGGTATCAGAGCGGGTTTTGATTTACTCATAAACTTCCGCACACTTTCATTCTTCTTCACTCTACCTTCTCCAAAGATCTAAGACCCTCAGAACCATAGGTGATGAGTTGAAGAAGGCTAGGTGTAGTTATCTTTGGTGTTGAGTTGTTGTGCGAGTTTGCGTGTTCGTCCACCATTGTTGTACGGACGTTTCCTCTGGGTCCTCTCTATTTTATTCAAGATAACTCCTTTCTTCACTTAAGTTGTAAAAGAAGCAAGCTTTAGCTCATTCGTGGCTCAAAAGGAACAAAAGCAGACGTTTTGCACCAAGAGGGTTTGTGTCCGTACTCGTCTTCTTCGACCAGCCGCGAACCAGTGACCGTACACTTCCTGTTTTATTCAAAAAGATAGCTCATTTGGTCTTAAGATAAGTCATTCTAACCTTGCCAAGTGCCGTCTTGAAATCCTAGGAGTGATATATGAGTATTTGGAGCTAGATAAGCTTCACCTTCTTTCAAAACCCTTGAGTACTCTGTCTCGGCATTTCTCAAATGGAGAATACAAGACCCATGGTTATACCAGTTACTCTCAAAGGTCTCAACTATCTTCTGTGGTCCAGAATGGTGAAAACCACTCTCGGTGGTCGTGGGCTTGGAATGCATCTCCTCCTAGATGAAGCTCCACCAAAGACGTTTCAACAGGAGGATGGACAGGAGATTATGATTGTGGATGAAGAAAAATGGATTCAAGAAGATCAGTTTGTTCTGTCTATCATTCAAAGTTCACTGGATGGACCTATCTTGGAAGCATACTCGTATTGTGAAAGTGCTAGGGAGCTATAGGAAACACTCCAGAAGGTTTACGGCAACACTACTAACTTAAGTAGGGTGTTTGAAGTGAAGAGAGCAATCAACAACCTTCACCAAGAAGACTTGGAGTTCACGGCACATTTTGGCAAGTTTCGCTCTTTGTGGGCTGAGCTTGAAATGTTAAGACCAAACTCAACTGATCCAGAGGTTCTTCTTGCAAGGCGTGAACAGGAGAAGGTCTTTGGTCTCCTTCTCACCCTGAATCCGATGTACAATGACTTGATCAAGCACCTCCTGAGATCAGATAAGCTTCCATCCCTTGAAGAAGTTTGCGCTTACATCCAGAGGGAACAAGGCTCTCATTGTCTTCTAAGTGGAAAGGGGGAGCTTGTGACAGCAAACAAAGGTGTCTACTTCAAGCAAGATGATAGAAGGGGGTCGTTCTGTGAGCATTGCAAGAGGAAGGGCCATACTTATTAAACTACACACGACAGCAAGGAGAAGGCCTAACTAACTTAGGCTTGGAGCTGGAATACTTAAGGAAGCACCAAGCCCAACCAGAAGACTTCTAGAAGAAAGGTACAGGCGGCTGGGAGACTTTAATGGCCTTGGATATCGATTAATCAAGTTTGGAAAGGAAGTTAATTGCTTTCCCTTTTAGATTTAGGCAACAAATAGTTTATGGAAAGTAAATATGTGAGCCTAATTAATGTAATTAATGTATTTATTGTAGCTTAGGCTATAAATACTCTAACCTATGTAACTAATCTGTCAAGGAAATACAATAATCCTTCTTTATTCTCTAAAAGCAGCCGCCAGCTCTCTCTCTCTCTCTCTTGTCACGAAATTCTCTTACTCTTCCATACTTGTGTTCTTCATCTTACTCAGAAACTCTCTATTCTTCCACATATTAATCCGCATATTCTTTCAATACTAAGGACAAATGCTGGATTCTTCACCCACATCTCAAGCCATCCAAGTTCAGAGATGTCCGAGCCAATACCAAGGCTAAAGCTGACCAGGGAACATCCTCACGCAATCCAGAAGGAGATGGAATGGCAGTGATCAATGCTCACGCTGCACAAGTAGTCGACCAAGATCAGGTGGTGAAGCGGTCAGAACTGGATGCTCTTATCAAAGCCCTGAAAGAAAGTTATGGTAACGGTATGGGGTTCTCTTTTCATGCTACTACTCATACTATAAAACTAGATGAAAGACCATTAGTGATTGATTCTGGAGCATCCCATCATATGATTAGCAATATTGAACTGATTAAGGACTTTGAACCGGCTAAGGGTCATGTTGTCATTGCAAATGGGGATAGAATTCCAATTAAAGGGGTAAGAAACTTAGAACTATTTGATAGAAAGACTAGAGCTTTCTTCATGCCTGATTTCACCTCTAATTTAGTTTCTGTTCATAAGGCCACAAATGACCTGGATTGCAACGTTATCTTCACTCCTAATGATGTGCATTTTCAGGATATTAAGACAAGCAAGTTGCTTGGGAAAGGAATAACTAAGGATGGTCTTTATCTGCTGAGAAATGATCAACCTTTAGCTTCTGTTTTATGTTCTTTAAATTCTGTTCCTGCTTATGCTAATAATGTGTTATGGCACGCTAGACTAGGACACCCTCACTCTCGGGCTTTAGGCTTGATGTTACCTAATGTTGTGTTTAAGAATGATGATTGTGAGGCATGTATCTTAGGTAAACATTGCAAGTCTATTTTCACTAAGTCTGGAACTATTTATGAAAAGTGTTTTGATCTTGTGCACTCAGACGTACTGCTCCTTGCTTATCTAGAGAGAATCAGAAATATTTCATTACTTTCATAGATGAGAAATCCAAATACACCTGGATAACCTTAATGCAATCAAAAGATAGAGCTTTAGAGGCCTTTGTGAATTTTCAGAATTATATTACTAACCACTTCAATGCAAAGATTAAAATCTTTAGAACAGACAATGGTGGAGAGTATACAAGTCATGCCTTCAGAGATCATCTCAATAAGCACGGGATTCTCCATCAAACGAGTTGTCCCTACACACCCCAACAGAATGGTGTGGTTGAGAGAAAGAACCGTCACCTTATGGAAGTAGCCAGGGTAATGATGTTTCACACCAAGGTTCCTAAGAGGTTTTGGGGAGATGCTGTCCTTACCGCTTGTTATCTCATTAACCGGACTCCTACCAGAGTTCTCAATGATCTCTCCCCATTTGAGGTATTAAACTCCCTTAAACCTTCTCTAACCCATTTAAAAGTGTTTGGTTGCCTGTGTTTTGTTTTGATTCCAGGGGAAAACCGAACCAAGCTTGACGCTAAGAGTGCACGGTCCATGTTCATTGGGTATTCTACTACCCAAAGAGGCTATAAGTGTTATGACCCTGAGCTAGGAAGGTGTAGGTGTCCCGTGATGTTAAGTTTATTGAGAACAAGGGCTACTATAGTGACCAAAAGTGGGATGACTTGGCTGATCTTGCTGGTTCCTCCCTGGACCGGGCCACTAGCCTTCGGAATATCTTTGATCATCTTGGCATACCTTTACCGTCCCAACCTAGTTCATGTCCTGTTCCTGGCCCGACTCCTGTTCAACCAGCTGTTCCGCAAGAAGTTAACTCGACCTGGTCAGAATTTCGCTCACCCTGAGGTGAACCAACCTTGTCCCAGATTGGACCAAGCATGCCGCATCAAGACCTTAGCTATTCCCGGCCAGCCATTGATCGTGAAGGGGGAAATCTTGAAGAAGACAGTGATCAAGATAGGACTAGGTTCTTCTTCTGAGGGTCACGATCAAAGGCAAGAGCGGGAAGTAGTAGAACCATCAGGGACAGCTCAACCTCTAAGGAGAAGCACAAGACTCAGGAAGGATCCATCAAACTGGGTGAATACAAGGGTCTATTACAATGCAAATGCGGTTGCTCATCCCTTTCAAGTCGTTTGCTCATTTGCTTCATTCCCTGAAGAGCACAAGACCTTTATTAGCAGCCTGGATCAGGGACACATTCCAACATCCTATGAAGAGGCTAAGGAACTAAAAGTCTGAAGGGATGCTATAAGTGATGAAACAGAGGCCATGGAAAGGAATCACACATGGGATGAAGCCGTGCTACCCAAGGGAAAGAAGGCAGTAAGCTCAAAGTGGGTATTTACGATTAAATACAAAAGTAATGGAGATATAGAGAGATATAAGGCCAGGTTGGTCGCAAGAGGCTTCACTCAGACCTATGGAGAAGATTTTGGTGATACCTTTGCCCCTGTAGCAAAACTCCATACCGTGAGGATTGTTCTATCCTTAGCAACAAATCTAGATTGGGAATTGTGGCAGATGGATGTAAAGAATGCCTTCTTGCAAGGAGAGCTAGAGGAAGAGGTGTACATGCGGCCACCTCCAGGTCTAGAAGGGATTATTCAACCAGGCAAGGTTTTGAGATTGAGAAAGGCTATTTATGGATTGAAACAATCACCAAGGGCCTGGTATCACAAGTTAAACATAACACTAATGGATAGAGGATTCAGGAAATCAGAAGCTAATCACACTCTGTTCACATTTCCTAGCCAGTCAGGTATCATAGTTGTGTTGGTCTATGTGGATGATATCATTATCACAGGTCACGAAAGGGAAGGTATCAAGGAAACCAAAGCCTACCTTAGGTCCATCTTTGACATTAAAGACTTAGGCTTGCTCAAGTATTTCCTAGGGATTGAGATATGTCTCTCCAAAGAGGGACTATTTTTATCTCAAAGGAAATACACACTTGATATTTTGTCTGAAACAGGAAAGCTAGATGCAAAACCGGTGACCACACCTCTGGAAGACAGCTACAAAGCTATCAGTAAGGGGGAGCTTGAAGATCAACCATTCAACAATCCGCAACTCTACAGAAGACTAGTAGGTAACTTAATCTATTTAACTCTTACTAGACCTGATCTTTGCTTTTCTGTGAATCAGGTTAGTCAGCATATGCAAGAGCCTAAGGTCCATCATTGGAACATGCTGGAGAGAATGCTTAGATATTTGAGAGGAACTTCTGAGCAAGGAATCTGGATGGGAGCTAATGGAAGCTCAGAAATAGTGGGATATTGTGACGCTGACTGGACTGGAGATAGAGAAGACAGGAGGTCTACCACAGGCTACTGTACTTTTGTTGGTGGAAACTTGGTTACATGGAAGACAAAGAAGCAGAAGATTGGACTTGGGTGTAGAAACAGTTAGACCAATGACCATGCATTGCGATAACCAACCAGCCATTCACATAGCATCCAATTCTGTCTTTCATGAGAGAACTAAGCACATAGAAGTTGACTGTCACAAGGTGAGGCAAGCAGTGGAGCAAGGAATAGTCTTACCATGCTACACCAGAAGTATGGATCAACTTGCGGATATCTTCACCAAAGCAACAACATCTAAGGTATATGAGTCCATTCTACCGAGGCTTGGATTCTTTGATATGTCTTCTCCATGAATCCTCTAATCATAAGCATTCATACTCTTTTTCCCTTATGGTGCTTTTTTCCCACTGGGTTTTACACCATAAGGTTTTTAATGAGGTGGTTGTTTATGATTTCCAAGCTAAATTCTTCATCAGAATTCCATTTAAAAGTGTTTGGTTGCCTGTGTTTTGTTTTGATTCCAGGGGAAAACCGAACCAAGCTTGACGCTAAGAGTGCACGGTCCATGTTCATTGGGTATTCTACTACCCAAAGAGGCTATAAGTGTTATGACCCTGAGCTAGGAAGGTGTAGGTGTCCCGTGATGTTAAGGTTATTAAGCAAGGGCTACTATAGTGACCAAAAGTGGGATGACTTGGCTGATCTTGCTGGTTCCTCCCTGGACCGGGCCACTAGCCTTCGGAATATCTTTGATCATCTTGGCATACCTTTACCGTCCCAACCTAGTTCATGTCCTGTTCCTGGCCCGACTCCTGTTCAACCAGCTGTTCCGCAAGAAGTTAACTCGACCTGGTCAGAATTTCGCTCACCCTGAGGTGAACCAACCATGTCCCAGATTGGACCAAGCATGCCGCATCAAGACCTTAGCTATTCCCGGCCAGCCATTGATCGTGAAGGGGGAAATCTTGAAGAAGACAGTGATCAAGATAGGACTAGGTTCTTCTTCTGAGGGTCACGATCAAAGGCAAGAGCGGGAAGTAGTAGAACCATCAGGGACAGCTCAACCTCTAAGGAGAAGCACAAGACTCAGGAAGGATCCATCAAACTGGGTGAATACAAGGGTCTATTACAATGCAAATGCGGTTGCTCATCCCTTTCAAGTCGTTTGCTCATTTGCTTCATTCCCTGAAGAGCACAAGACCTTTATTAGCAGCCTGGATCAGGGACACATTCCAACATCCTATGAAGAGGCTAAGGAACTAAAAGTCTGAAGGGATGCTATAAGTGATGAAACAGAGGCCATGGAAAGGAATCACACATGGGATGAAGCCGTGCTACCCAAGGGAAAGAAGGCAGTAAGCTCAAAGTGGGTATTTACGATTAAATACAAAAGTAATGGAGATATAGAGAGATATAAGGCCAGGTTGGTTGCAAGAGGCTTCACTCAGACCTATGGAGAAGATTTTGGTGATACCTTTGCCCCTGTAGCAAAACTCCATACCGTGAGGATTGTTCTATCCTTAGCAACAAATCTGGATTGGGAATTGTGGCAGATGGATGTAAAGAATGCCTTCTTGCAAGGAGAGCTAGAGGAAGAGGTGTACATGCGGCCACCTCCAGGTCTAGAAGGGATTATTCAACCAGGCAAGGTTTTGAGATTGAGAAAGGCTATTTATGGATTGAAACAATCACCAAGGGCCTGGTATCACAAGTTAAACATAACACTAATGGATAGAGGATTCAGGAAATCAGAAGCTAATCACACTCTGTTCACATTTCCTAGCCAGTCAGGTATCATAGTTGTGTTGGTCTATGTGGATGATATCATTATCACAGGTCACGACAGGGAAGGTATCAAGGAAACCAAAGCCTACCTTAGGTCCATCTTTGACATTAAAGACTTAGGCTTGCTCAAGTATTTCCTAGGGATTGAGATATATCGCTCCAAAGAGGGACTATTTTTATCTCAAAGGAAATACACACTTGATATAACAGGAAAGCTAGATGCAAAACCGGTGACCACACCTCTGGAAGACAGCTACAAAGCTATCAGTAAGGGGGAGCTTGAAGATCAACCATTCAACAATCCGCAACTCTACAGAAGACTAGTAGGTAACTTAATCTATTTAACTCTTACTAGACCTGATCTTTGCTTTTCTGTGAATCAGGTTAGTCAGCATATGCAAGAGCCTAAGGTCCATCATTGGAACATGCTGGAGAGAATGCTTAGATATTTGAGAGGAACTTCTGAGCAAGGAATCTGGATGGGAGCTAATGGAAGCTCAGAAATAGTGGGATATTGTGACGCTGACTGGACTGGAGATAGAGAAGACAGGAGGTCTACCACAGGCTACTGTACTTTTGTTGGTGGAAACTTGGTTACATGGAAGACAAAGAAGCAGAAGATTGGACTTGGGTGTAGAAACAGTTAGACCAATGACCATGCATTGCGATAACCAAGCAGCCATTCACATAGCATCCAATTCTGTCTTTCACGAGAGAACTAAACACATAGAAGTTGACTGTCACAAGGTGAGGCAAGCAGTGGAGCAAGGAATAGTCTTACCATGCTACACCAGAAGTATGGATCAACTTGCGGATATCTTCACCAAAGCAACAACATCTAAGGTATATGAGTCCATTCTACCGAGGCTTGGACTGTTTGATATGTCTTCTCCATGAATCCTTTAATCATAAGCAATCATACTCTTTTTCCCTTATGGTGCTTTTTTCCCACTGGGTTTTACACCATAAGGTTTTTAATGAGGTGGTTGTTTATGATTTCCAAGCTAAATTCTTCATCAGAATTCCATTTAAAAGTGTTTGGTTGCCTGTGTTTTGTTTTGATTCCAGGGGAAAACCGAACCAAGCTTGACGCTAAGAGTGCACGGTCCATGTTCATTGGATATTCTACTACCCAAAGAGGCTATAAGTGTTATGACCCTGAGCTAGGAAGGTGTAGGTGTCCCGTGATGTTAAGTTTATTGAGAACAAGGGCTACTATAGTGACCAAAAGTGGGATGACTTGGCTGATCTTGCTGGTTCCTCCCTGGACCGGGCCACTAGCCTTCGGAATATCTTTGATCATCTTGGCATACCTTTACCGTCCCAACCTAGTTCATGTCCTGTTCCTGGCCCGACTCCTGTTCAACCAGCTGTTCCGCAAGAAGTTAACTCGACCTGGTCAGAATTTCGCTCACCCTGAGGTGAACCAACCTTGTCCCAGATTGGACCAAGCATGCCGCATCAAGACCTTAGCTATTCCCGGCCAGCCATTGATAGTGAAGGGGGAAATCTTGAAGAAGACAGTGATCAAGATAGGACTAGGTTCTTCTTCTGAGGGTCACAATCAAAGGCAAGTGCGGGAAGTAGTAGAACCATCAGGGACAACTCAACCTCTAAGGAGAAGCACAAGACTCAGGAAGGATCCATCAAACTGGGTGAATACAAGGGTCTATTACAATGCAAATGCGGTTGCTCATCCCTTTCAAGTCGTTTGCTCATTTGCTTCATTCCCTGAAGAGCACAAGACCTTTATTAGCAGCCTGGATCAGGGACACATTCCAACATCCTATGAAGAGGCTAAGGAACTAAAAGTCTGAAGGGATGCTATAAGTGATGAAACAGAGGCCATGGAAAGGAATCACACATGGGATGAAGCCGTGCTACCCAAGGGAAAGAAGGCAGTAAGCTCAAAGTGGGTATTTACGATTAAATACAAAAGTAATGGAGATATAGAGAGATATAAGGCCAGGTTGGTCGCAAGAGGCTTCACTCAGACCTATGGAGAAGATTTTGGTGATACCTTTGCCCCTGTAGCAAAACTCCATACCGTGAGGATTGTTCTATCCTTAGCAACAAATCTAGATTGGGAATTGTGGCAGATGGATGTAAAGAATGCCTTCTTGCAAGGAGAGCTAGAGGAAGAGGTGTACATGCGGCCACCTCCAGGTCTAGAAGGGATTATTCAACCAGGCAAGGTTTTGAGATTGAGAAAGGCTATTTATGGATTGAAACAATCACCAAGGGCCTGGTATCACAAGTTAAACATAACACTAATGGATAGAGGATTCAGGAAATCAGAAGCTAATCACACTCTGTTCACATTTCCTAGCCAGTCAGGTATCATAGTTGTGTTGGTCTATGTGGATGATATCATTATCACAGGTCACGAAAGGGAAGGTATCAAGGAAACCAAAGCCTACCTTAGGTCCATCTTTGACATTAAAGACTTAGGCTTGCTCAAGTATTTTCTAGGGATTGAGATATGTCTCTCCAAAGAGGGACTATTTTTATCTCAAAGGAAATACACACTTGATATTTTGTCTGAAACAGGAAAGCTAGATGCAAAACCGGTGACCACACCTCTGGAAGACAGCTACAAAGCTATCAGTAAGGGGGAGCTTGAAGATCAACCATTCAACAATCCGCAACTCTACAGAAGACTAGTAGGTAACTTAATCTATTTAACTCTTACTAGACCTGATCTTTGCTTTTCTGTGAATCAGGTTAGTCAGCATATGCAAGAGCCTAAGGTCCATCATTGGAACATGCTGGAGAGAATGCTTAGATATTTGAGAGGAACTTCTGAGCAAGGAATCTGGATGGGAGCTAATGGAAGCTCAGAAATAGTGGGATATTGTGACGCTGACTGGACTGGAGATAGAGAAGACAGGAGGTCTACCACAGGCTACTGTACTTTTGTTGGTGGAAACTTGGTTACATGGAAGACAAAGAAGCAGAAGATTGGACTTGGGTGTAGAAACAGTTAGACCAATGACCATGCATTGCGATAACCAACCAGCCATTCACATAGCATCCAATTCTGTCTTTCATGAGAGAACTAAGCACATAGAAGTTGACTGTCACAAGGTGAGGCAAGCAGTGGAGCAAGGAATAGTCTTACCATGCTACACCAGAAGTATGGATCAACTTGCGGATATCTTCACCAAAGCAACAACATCTAAGGTATATGAGTCCATTCTACCGAGGCTTGGATTCTTTGATATGTCTTCTCCATGAATCCTCTAATCATACACATTCATACTCTTTTTCCCTTATGGTGCTTTTTTCCCACTGGGTTTTACACCATAAGGTTTTTAATGAGGTGGTTGTTTATGATTTCCAAGCTAAATTCTTCATCAGAATTCCATTTAAAAGTGTTTGGTTGCCTGTGTTTTGTTTTGATTCCAGGGGAAAACCGAACCAAGCTTGACGCTAAGAGTGCACGGTCCATGTTCATTGGGTATTCTACTACCCAAAGAGGCTATAAGTGTTATGACCCTGAGTTAGGAAGGTGTAGGTGTCCCGTGATGTTAAGGTTATTAAGCAAGGGCTACTATAGTGACCAAAAGTGGGATGACTTGGCTGATCTTGCTGGTTCCTCCCTGGACCGGGCCACTAGCCTTCGGAATATCTTTGATCATCTTGGCATACCTTTACCGTCCCAACCTAGTTCATGTCCTGTTCCTGGCCCGACTCCTGTTCAACCAGCTGTTCCGCAAGAAGTTAACTCGACCTGGTCAGAATTTCGCTCACCCTGAGGTGAACCAACCATGTCCCAGATTGGACCAAGCATGCCGCATCAAGACCTTAGCTATTCCCGGCCAGCCATTGATCGTGAAGGGGGAAATCTTGAAGAAGACAGTGATCAAGATAGGACTAGGTTCTTCTTCTGAGGGTCACGATCAAAGGCAAGAGCGGGAAGTAGTAGAACCATCAGGGACAGCTCAACCTCTAAGGAGAAGCACAAGACTCAGGAAGGATCCATCAAACTGGGTGAATACAAGGGTCTATTACAATGCAAATGCGGTTGCTCATCCCTTTCAAGTCGTTTGCTCATTTGCTTCATTCCCTGAAGAGCACAAGACCTTTATTAGCAGCCTGGATCAGGGACACATTCCAACATCCTATGAAGAGGCTAAGGAACTAAAAGTCTGAAGGGATGCTATAAGTGATGAAACAGAGGCCATGGAAAGGAATCACACATGGGATGAAGCCGTGCTACCCAAGGGAAAGAAGGCAGTAAGCTCAAAGTGGGTATTTACGATTAAATACAAAAGTAATGGAGATATAGAGAGATATAAGGCCAGGTTGGTTGCAAGAGGCTTCACTCAGACCTATGGAGAAGATTTTGGTGATACCTTTGCCCCTGTAGCAAAACTCCATACCGTGAGGATTGTTCTATCCTTAGCAACAAATCTGGATTGGGAATTGTGGCAGATGGATGTAAAGAATGCCTTCTTGCAAGGAGAGCTAGAGGAAGAGGTGTACATGCGGCCACCTCCAGGTCTAGAAGGGATTATTCAACCAGGCAAGGTTTTGAGATTGAGAAAGGCTATTTATGGATTGAAACAATCACCAAGGGCCTGGTATCACAAGTTAAACATAACACTAATGGATAGAGGATTCAGGAAATCAGAAGCTAATCACACTCTGTTCACATTTCCTAGCCAGTCAGGTATCATAGTTGTGTTGGTCTATGTGGATGATATCATTATCACAGGTCACGACAGGGAAGGTATCAAGGAAACCAAAGCCTACCTTAGGTCCATCTTTGACATTAAAGACTTAGGCTTGCTCAAGTATTTCCTAGGGATTGAGATATATCGCTCCAAAGAGGGACTATTTTTATCTCAAAGGAAATACACACTTGATATAACAGGAAAGCTAGATGCAAAACCGGTGACCACACCTCTGGAAGACAGCTACAAAGCTATCAGTAAGGGGGAGCTTGAAGATCAACCATTCAACAATCCGCAACTCTACAGAAGACTAGTAGGTAACTTAATCTATTTAACTCTTACTAGACCTGATCTTTGCTTTTCTGTGAATCAGGTTAGTCAGCATATGCAAGAGCCTAAGGTCCATCATTGGAACATGCTGGAGAGAATGCTTAGATATTTGAGAGGAACTTCTGAGCAAGGAATCTGGATGGGAGCTAATGGAAGCTCAGAAATAGTGGGATATTGTGACGCTGACTGGACTGGAGATAGAGAAGACAGGAGGTCTACCACAGGCTACTGTACTTTTGTTGGTGGAAACTTGGTTACATGGAAGACAAAGAAGCAGAAGATTGGACTTGGGTGTAGAAACAGTTAGACCAATGACCATGCATTGCGATAACCAAGCAGCCATTCACATAGCATCCAATTCTGTCTTTCACGAGAGAACTAAACACATAGAAGTTGACTGTCACAAGGTGAGGCAAGCAGTGGAGCAAGGAATAGTCTTACCATGCTACACCAGAAGTATGGATCAACTTGCGGATATCTTCACCAAAGCAACAACATCTAAGGTATATGAGTCCATTCTACCGAGGCTTGGACTCTTTGATATGTCTTCTCCATGAATCCTTTAATCATAAGCAATCATACTCTTTTTCCCTTATGGTGCTTTTTTCCCACTGGGTTTTACACCATAAGGTTTTTAATGAGGTGGTTGTTTATGATTTCCAAGCTAAATTCTTCATCAGAATTCCATTTAAAAAGTGTTTGGTTGCCTGTGTTTTGTTTTGATTCCAGGGGAAAACCGAACCAAGCTTGACGCTAAGAGTGCACGGTCCATGTTCATTGGATATTCTACTACCCAAAGAGGCTATAAGTGTTATGACCCTGAGCTAGGAAGGTGTAGGTGTCCCGTGATGTTAAGTTTATTGAGAACAAGGGCTACTATAGTGACCAAAAGTGGGATGACTTGGCTGATCTTGCTGGTTCCTCCCTGGACCGGGCCACTAGCCTTCGGAATATCTTTGATCATCTTGGCATACCTTTACCGTCCCAACCTAGTTCATGTCCTGTTCCTGGCCCGACTCCTGTTCAACCAGCTGTTCCGCAAGAAGTTAACTCGACCTGGTCAGAATTTCGCTCACCCTGAGGTGAACCAACCTTGTCCCAGATTGGACCAAGCATGCCGCATCAAGACCTTAGCTATTCCCGGCCAGCCATTGATAGTGAAGGGGGAAATCTTGAAGAAGACAGTGATCAAGATAGGACTAGGTTCTTCTTCTGAGGGTCACAATCAAAGGCAAGTGCGGGAAGTAGTAGAACCATCAGGGACAACTCAACCTCTAAGGAGAAGCACAAGACTCAGGAAGGATCCATCAAACTGGGTGAATACAAGGGTCTATTACAATGCAAATGCGGTTGCTCATCCCTTTCAAGTCGTTTGCTCATTTGCTTCATTCCCTGAAGAGCACAAGACCTTTATTAGCAGCCTGGATCAGGGACACATTCCAACATCCTATGAAGAGGCTAAGGAACTAAAAGTCTGAAGGGATGCTATAAGTGATGAAACAGAGGCCATGGAAAGGAATCACACATGGGATGAAGCCGTGCTACCCAAGGGAAAGAAGGCAGTAAGCTCAAAGTGGGTATTTACGATTAAATACAAAAGTAATGGAGATATAGAGAGATATAAGGCCAGGTTGGTCGCAAGAGGCTTCACTCAGACCTATGGAGAAGATTTTGGTGATACCTTTGCCCCTGTAGCAAAACTCCATACCGTGAGGATTGTTCTATCCTTAGCAACAAATCTAGATTGGGAATTGTGGCAGATGGATGTAAAGAATGCCTTCTTGCAAGGAGAGCTAGAGGAAGAGGTGTACATGCGGCCACCTCCAGGTCTAGAAGGGATTATTCAACCAGGCAAGGTTTTGAGATTGAGAAAGGCTATTTATGGATTGAAACAATCACCAAGGGCCTGGTATCACAAGTTAAACATAACACTAATGGATAGAGGATTCAGGAAATCAGAAGCTAATCACACTCTGTTCACATTTCCTAGCCAGTCAGGTATCATAGTTGTGTTGGTCTATGTGGATGATATCATTATCACAGGTCACGAAAGGGAAGGTATCAAGGAAACCAAAGCCTACCTTAGGTCCATTTTGACATTAAAGACTTAGGCTTGCTCAAGTATTTCCTAGGGATTGAGATATGTCTCTCCAAAGAGGGACTATTTTTATCTCAAAGGAAATACACACTTGATATTTTGTCTGAAACAGGAAAGCTAGATGCAAAACCGGTGACCACACCTCTGGAAGACAGCTACAAAGCTATCAGTAAGGGGGAGCTTGAAGATCAACCATTCAACAATCCGCAACTCTACAGAAGACTAGTAGGTAACTTAATCTATTTAACTCTTACTAGACCTGATCTTTGCTTTTCTGTGAATCAGGTTAGTCAGCATATGCAAGAGCCTAAGGTCCATCATTGGAACATGCTGGAGAGAATGCTTAGATATTTGAGAGGAACTTCTGAGCAAGGAATCTGGATGGCAGCTAATGGAAGCTCAGAAATAGTGGGATATTGTGACGCTGACTGGACTGGAGATAGAGAAGACAGGAGGTCTACCACAGGCTACTGTACTTTTGTTGGTGGAAACTTGGTTACATGGAAGACAAAGAAGCAGAAGATTGGACTTGGGTGTAGAAACAGTTAGACCAATGACCATGCATTGCGATAACCAACCAGCCATTCACATAGCATCCAATTCTGTCTTTCATGAGAGAACTAAGCACATAGAAGTTGACTGTCACAAGGTGAGGCAAGCAGTGGAGCAAGGAATAGTCTTACCATGCTACACCAGAAGTATGGATCAACTTGCGGATATCTTCACCAAAGCAACAACATCTAAGGTATATGAGTCCATTCTACCGAGGCTTGGATTCTTTGATATGTCTTCTCCATGAATCCTCTAATCATACACATTCATACTCTTTTTCCCTTATGGTGCTTTTTTCCCACTGGGTTTTACACCATAAGGTTTTTAATGAGGTGGTTGTTTATGATTTCCAAGCTAAATTCTTCATCAGAATTCCATTTAAAAGTGTTTGGTTGCCTGTGTTTTGTTTTGATTCCAGGGGAAAACCGAACCAAGCTTGACGCTAAGAGTGCACGGTCCATGTTCATTGGGTATTCTACTACCCAAAGAGGCTATAAGTGTTATGACCCTGAGTTAGGAAGGTGTAGGTGTCCCGTGATGTTAAGGTTATTAAGCAAGGGCTACTATAGTGACCAAAAGTGGGATGACTTGGCTGATCTTGCTGGTTCCTCCCTGGACCGGGCCACTAGCCTTCGGAATATCTTTGATCATCTTGGCATACCTTTACCGTCCCAACCTAGTTCATGTCCTGTTCCTGGCCCGACTCCTGTTCAACCAGCTGTTCCGCAAGAAGTTAACTCGACCTGGTCAGAATTTCGCTCACCCTGAGGTGAACCAACCATGTCCCAGATTGGACCAAGCATGCCGCATCAAGACCTTAGCTATTCCCGGCCAGCCATTGATCGTGAAGGGGGAAATCTTGAAGAAGACAGTGATCAAGATAGGACTAGGTTCTTCTTCTGAGGGTCACGATCAAAGGCAAGAGCGGGAAGTAGTAGAACCATCAGGGACAGCTCAACCTCTAAGGAGAAGCACAAGACTCAGGAAGGATCCATCAAACTGGGTGAATACAAGGGTCTATTACAATGCAAATGCGGTTGCTCATCCCTTTCAAGTCGTTTGCTCATTTGCTTCATTCCCTGAAGAGCACAAGACCTTTATTAGCAGCCTGGATCAGGGACACATTCCAACATCCTATGAAGAGGCTAAGGAACTAAAAGTCTGAAGGGATGCTATAAGTGATGAAACAGAGGCCATGGAAAGGAATCACACATGGGATGAAGCCGTGCTACCCAAGGGAAAGAAGGCAGTAAGCTCAAAGTGGGTATTTACGATTAAATACAAAAGTAATGGAGATATAGAGAGATATAAGGCCAGGTTGGTTGCAAGAGGCTTCACTCAGACCTATGGAGAAGATTTTGGTGATACCTTTGCCCCTGTAGCAAAACTCCATACCGTGAGGATTGTTCTATCCTTAGCAACAAATCTGGATTGGGAATTGTGGCAGATGGATGTAAAGAATGCCTTCTTGCAAGGAGAGCTAGAGGAAGAGGTGTACATGCGGCCACCTCCAGGTCTAGAAGGGATTATTCAACCAGGCAAGGTTTTGAGATTGAGAAAGGCTATTTATGGATTGAAACAATCACCAAGGGCCTGGTATCACAAGTTAAACATAACACTAATGGATAGAGGATTCAGGAAATCAGAAGCTAATCACACTCTGTTCACATTTCCTAGCCAGTCAGGTATCATAGTTGTGTTGGTCTATGTGGATGATATCATTATCACAGGTCACGACAGGGAAGGTATCAAGGAAACCAAAGCCTACCTTAGGTCCATCTTTGACATTAAAGACTTAGGCTTGCTCAAGTATTTCCTAGGGATTGAGATATATCGCTCCAAAGAGGGACTATTTTTATCTCAAAGGAAATACACACTTGATATTTTATCTGAAACAGGAAAGCTAGATGCAAAACCGGTGACCACACCTCTGGAAGACAGCTACAAAGCTATCAGTAAGGGGGAGCTTGAAGATCAACCATTCAACAATCCGCAACTCTACAGAAGACTAGTAGGTAACTTAATCTATTTAACTCTTACTAGACCTGATCTTTGCTTTTCTGTGAATCAGGTTAGTCAGCATATGCAAGAGCCTAAGGTCCATCATTGGAACATGCTGGAGAGAATGCTTAGATATTTGAGAGGAACTTCTGAGCAAGGAATCTGGATGGGAGCTAATGGAAGCTCAGAAATAGTGGGATATTGTGACGCTGACTGGACTGGAGATAGAGAAGACAGGAGGTCTACCACAGGCTACTGTACTTTTGTTGGTGGAAACTTGGTTACATGGAAGACAAAGAAGCAGAAGATTGGACTTGGGTGTAGAAACAGTTAGACCAATGACCATGCATTGCGATAACCAAGCAGCCATTCACATAGCATCCAATTCTGTCTTTCACGAGAGAACTAAACACATAGAAGTTGACTGTCACAAGGTGAGGCAAGCAGTGGAGCAAGGAATAGTCTTACCATGCTACACCAGAAGTATGGATCAACTTGCGGATATCTTCACCAAAGCAACAACATCTAAGGTATATGAGTCCATTCTACCGAGGCTTGGACTCTTTGATATGTCTTCTCCATGAATCCTTTAATCATAAGCAATCATACTCTTTTTCCCTTATGGTGCTTTTTTCCCACTGGGTTTTACACCATAAGGTTTTTAATGAGGTGGTTGTTTATGATTTCCAAGCTAAATTCTTCATCAGAATTCCATTTAAAAGTGTTTGGTTGCCTGTGTTTTGTTTTGATTCCAGGGGAAAACCGAACCAAGCTTGACGCTAAGAGTGCACGGTCCATGTTCATTGGATATTCTACTACCCAAAGAGGCTATAAGTGTTATGACCCTGAGCTAGGAAGGTGTAGGTGTCCCGTGATGTTAAGTTTATTGAGAACAAGGGCTACTATAGTGACCAAAAGTGGGATGACTTGGCTGATCTTGCTGGTTCCTCCCTGGACCGGGCCACTAGCCTTCGGAATATCTTTGATCATCTTGGCATACCTTTACCGTCCCAACCTAGTTCATGTCCTGTTCCTGGCCCGACTCCTGTTCAACCAGCTGTTCCGCAAGAAGTTAACTCGACCTGGTCAGAATTTCGCTCACCCTGAGGTGAACCAACCTTGTCCCAGATTGGACCAAGCATGCCGCATCAAGACCTTAGCTATTCCCGGCCAGCCATTGATAGTGAAGGGGGAAATCTTGAAGAAGACAGTGATCAAGATAGGACTAGGTTCTTCTTCTGAGGGTCACAATCAAAGGCAAGTGCGGGAAGTAGTAGAACCATCAGGGACAGCTCAACCTCTAAGGAGAAGCACAAGACTCAGGAAGGATCCATCAAACTGGGTGAATACAAGGGTCTATTACAATGCAAATGCGGTTGCTCATCCCTTTCAAGTCGTTTGCTCATTTGCTTCATTCCCTGAAGAGCACAAGACCTTTATTAGCAGCCTGGATCAGGGACACATTCCAACATCCTATGAAGAGGCTAAGGAACTAAAAGTCTGAAGGGATGCTATAAGTGATGAAACAGAGGCCATGGAAAGGAATCACACATGGGATGAAGCCGTGCTACCCAAGGGAAAGAAGGCAGTAAGCTCAAAGTGGGTATTTACGATTAAATACAAAAGTAATGGAGATATAGAGAGATATAAGGCCAGGTTGGTCGAAAGAGGCTTCACTCAGACCTATGGAGAAGATTTTGGTGATACCTTTGCCCCTGTAGCAAAACTCCATACCGTGAGGATTGTTCTATCCTTAGCAACAAATCTGGATTGGGAATTGTGGCAGATGGATGTAAAGAATGTCTTCTTGCAAGGAGAGCTAGAGGAAGAGGTGTACATGCGGCCACCTCCAGGTCTAGAAGGGATTATTCAACCAGGCAAGGTTTTGAGATTGAGAAAGGCTATTTATGGATTGAAACAATCACCAAGGGCCTGGTATCACAAGTTAAGCATGACACTAATGGATAGAGGATTCAGGAAATCAGAAGCTAATCACACTCTGTTCACATTTCCTAGCCAGTCAGGTATCATAGTTGTGTTGCTCTATGTGGATGATATCATTATCACAGGTCACGACAGGGAAGGTATCAAGGAAACCAAAGCCTACCTTAGGTCCATCTTTGACATTAAAGACTTAGGCTTGCTCAAGTATTTCCTAGGGATTGAGATATGTCGCTCTAAAGAGGGACTATTCTTATCTCAAAGGAAATACACGCTTGATATTTTGTCTGAAACAGGAAAGCTAGATGCAAAACCGGTGACCACACCTCTGGAAGACAGCTACAAAGCTATCAGTAAGGGGGAGCTTGAAGATCAACCATTCAACAATCCGGAACTCTACAGAAGACTAGTAGGTAACTTAATATATTTAACTCTTACTAGACCTGATCTTTGCTTTTCTGTGAATCAGGAAAGTCAGCATATGCAAGAGCCTAAGGTCCATCATTGGAACATGCTGGAGAGAATGCTTAGATATTTGAGAGGAACTTTTGAGCAAGGAATCTGGATGGGAGCTAATGGAAGCTCAGAAATAGTGGGATATTGTGACGCTGACTGGACTGGAGATAGAGAAGACAGGAGGTCTACCACAGGCTACTGTACTTTTGTTGGTGGAAACTAGGTTACATAGAAGACAAAGAAGCAGAAGATTGGACTTGGGTGTAGAAACAGTTAGACCAATGACCATGCATTGCGATAACCAAGCAGCCATTCACATAGCATCCAATTCTGTCTTTCACGAGAGAACTAAGCACATAGAAGTTGACTGTCACAAGGTGAGGGAAGCAGTGGAGCAAGGAATAGTCTTACCATGCTACACCAGAAGTATGATCAACTTGCGGATATCTTCACCAAGGCAATAACATCTAAGGTATATGAGTCCATTCTACCGAGGCTTGGACTCTTTGATATGTCTTCTCCATGAATCCTCTAATCATAAGCAATCATACTCTTTTTCCCTTATGGTGCTTTTGTCCCACTGGGTTTTACACCATAAGGTTTTTAATGAAGTGGTTGTTGATGATTTCCAAGCTAAATTTTTCATCAGAATTTAGCTTGAGGGGGAGTATTGGACTGTGCGTTATTAAAGGCAGCTCAGTCTAATGATGATAGGCACACTGGTCGCTTGATAAGGAAGGGAGAGCCTCATATGATAAGATGAGTGAATAAGGAAGCATGTATGTTGATAAGTTCACTTGTAACGGTCATATATGTATTCCTACTTATCCCTAACCTAGGTGTCCAAGGAGTCTCTCTATTTAAGGCTATGCAGCCTCCTTGTAATCGAATATAACAATACTAAGAACCTATTATATTTCTTCTATGGCTAAACTCTCTATTCTCTACATGTTATTGATGTTTATACTCTAATCTATTCAAAACTTCTCCTTAATCTTTCCTAAATCTTAGACCTTTGAGGTACTTAATAAAACTAAACATTCACTTGATCATCTAAGGGTGTTTGGGTGTGTGTGCTTTGTCTATATTCCAGTGATCACAGAAATAAGTTGGATGCAAAGAGTATAAGGGCCATTTTTCTTGGGTATTCTCCAACACAAAAAGGCTACAAGTGCTATGTACCCGATACTAGGCGAGTTATGGTGTCAAGAGATGTTCAATTCCTTGAAAATAGAAGTTTCTATGATGGACAGAAGTGGGAAGACATTAAGGACATTTCAACACCATCAGAAGATAGAGCTACCAGTCTTAGACAGCTCCTAGAGGATCTTGGTCTACAGCATTATGACTCTACTCCTCGGCAGACTTCCACTCCTATGGCACCAGTTTCAGAAGAATCATAAACCTGGCCGGATGAACCAAGTGAGAGTCCTGATCATGAAGGGGGGCATGATATTCCTGAATACTCAGAAGCTCATAATCAGGACAACCAAGGACAGCAATCTACAACTTCATCATCAGCTCCACAAGGAAACAACCAATCCGATCAAGAAGAAGGTGCGATTGAGCTAAGGAGAAGCAAGAGGGTGAAGTTCCCACCTGGACACTGGAAGAATACTAGGGTCTACTACAACAACCAGGCTGTGGCACATCCAGAACATGTTGTATGTAACTTGGTGCACATACCTCAGGAACATCAGGCCTTCATTGGAACTTTGGATCAAGAATGTGTTCCTAAGAATTATGAGGAGGCTAAGGAACACAGAGTTTGGAAAGAAGCCGTTGCTGATGAAAGACTTGCTATGGAAAGGAATCATACTTGGGATGAGTCCGATTTACCAAAAGGCAAGAAGGCAGTGAACTCTAGATGGGTATTCACAATCAAATACAGAAGCAATGGAGAAATTGAGAGATACAAGGCAAGGCTTGTGGCCTGGGGCTTCACTCAGACGTATGGAGATGACTACAGCGACACTTTTGCTCCAGTTGCCAAGCTTCATACAGTTAGGGTCATTCTCTCTCTTGCCACCAACTTAGAATGTGATCTATGGCAGATGGATGTCAAGAATGCCTTCCTTCAAGTAGAATTAGAGGAAGAGGTGTACATGACACCACCACCTGGCCTAGAAGACACTGTTGCTCCAGGGAAAGTTCTAAGATTGAGGAAAGCAATCTATGGTCTCAAACAGTCCCCTAGAGCCTGGTATCACACCTTGTTCACACTTCAGAGCCAAGCAGGTATTGTTTTCATTCTCATCTATGTAGATGATATTATCATCTCAGGGAATGACAAGGTAGAAATTCTTTCTACTAAAGAATATTTGAAATCTGTTTTTGACATCAAAGACCTTGGAGAACTCAAATATTTTCTTGGGATTGAAGTATGCAGGACTAATGATGGTTTTTTTATCTCTCAGAGGAAGTACATTCTTGATTTACTAACAGATGCAGGAATGTTGCAAGCCAAGGAAGCTAAGACTCCACTAGAAGAAGGGTATAAAGTTGGAACTCAGGGGGAGCAAGAAGACTACGCCTTTGAAGATGCCAAACTCTACAGGAGACTAGTTGGTAAGCTAATTTATCTTACCATAACCAGACCTGATTTGTGCTTTGTTGTGAATCAGGTAAGTCAGCACATGCAAACACCTAAGATGTACCATTGGAGGATGATAGATCGAATCCTAAGATATCTCAAGGGGACTCATGCTCAAGGAATCTGGATGGGGAACAACAGGAACACTGAGATTGTTGGATACTGTGACGCTGATTGGGCTGGAGACAGACATGATAGGAAGTCTACTACTGGGTATTGCACTTTCATTGGAGGAAATCTTGTTACCTGGAAAACCAAGAAGCAGAAGGTTGTTTAATGTTCAAGTGCAGAAGCTGAATATAGGGTAATGAGAAAGTTAACTACCAAATGCATATGGCTCAAGGCTCTCCTTCAAGATCTAGGGATTGAAGTCAAGATTCCTATCACAATGCACTGTGATAATCAAGCAGCAATTCATATAGCCTCAAATTCAGTATTCCATGAGAGGACCAAGCACATTGAGGTTGACTGTCACAAGGTCAGGGAGGCTGTAGAGAAAGGGGTGATTCTGCCGTGCTATACAAGAAGTTCATAGCAATTGGCAGATATATTTACAAAGGCAGCTAGCTCAAAAGTCTGTGAGTTCATTCTTCCCAAGCTTGGACTCATGGAGATTCCAAGTCCATAATCTTCCCTTATCATGAGAACCATACTCTTTTTCCCTTAGAATGTTTTTGTCCCACTGGGTTTTGCATTCTAAGGTTTTTAATAAGGTGGTTTCTCATGATATCCAAGATTAACCATTCATTCATGGTTAAACTTGAGGGGGAGTGTTGGAATTAAAGAGTGTTTATGAAGACTAAAGGGAAATAGGTTCTAGAAGGTGAATGGATAAGGTCACACTTGCCAGCTCCAACGGCCGACTCCAGCTCACCATGCCACGCCCTTAGATGCTAAAGTAGATGCTCTGGATATTCCTTCTAATCTATCTATTTAAACTATGTAATGGTTATTATGTAATCTAAGCAAGAAATAAAAAAGACTATATTCTCTCTATTCTTGTCTCATGAATCTCTTAAACTCTCCTCTAAACTCTTAAACAATTTCATATTTCATCATGGTATCAGAGCATCTTATGCTCCTAAGGTGCTAAAACTTCTGCAAAATCTTATTTTCTCTTCGGCTCTTGTTGAAAACTCATAATAAACATCTCTTAATCTACCCATTCTGAGATTAAAATCCTCAAAGATCCATTTGGTGATGAGTTATGGGAGATTAGTTATGGTTAATGTTTGTCTCCCTTGAGCTTAAGACTTGTTTTTAATTCGCAGTTTTCCTTTTCTTAAACCCTCTTTCACCATTGTTGTACGGTCTCAAGCTTCCAAAGATAGCTCGTTTCTGGTCAAGGTCACATCTTTTGGTTTAAATCATAGCTGTTGATCGAACCAGAACGTGTTGGGACGCTTCTATTCTATTTTTGGTTACTTCTGGTCTAAGCAGGATCGTACCGTGCCATGGATGTACGGACGAGAGCTGCGATATAGCTCGGCGAGTCCTTAAAACAAGAACTCGTGTGTTCGTTTATCTCTCTTTGCAAGCAGCCTTGGATCCTGACCTCAAGACAAGTGAAAGGAGACACCTTTTGCTCTTGTCCGTACTCATCTTCCCCAAGTTACCCGCGAACCAGAAACCGTACAAGTCACTACCCGGTCGAAAGGCAGCTCCTTTTTCACACTAAGAAGATTCCTTTCTAAAGATTGAGTGGACTATTTGAAGATACCCAAGCTCAAAGAAAGATTTTTTTAAGATTTAAATCTATTCCTAATCTTCCCGCCTGAAGCTGCTATTCAAAACTCATTCCATACAAGCCAAGCCATAGCTGACTTTGTTCTTTAAAAATGGAAAACCCTAAGATGATTGTAGCTCCTGTGATATTAAAAGGGCTAAACTACTTATTATGGTCACGAACAATGAAAACTACCTTGTGTAGTAGAGGTTTGTGGAACCATGTTCTCCTTGATGAAGCTCCAAGAGAAGCTATAGAAGATGAAGCTCTCGGTGACCAAGGAAGATTAACCACAGAAGCCATGAACAAATGGTTTCAAGAGGATCAACTAGTCCTCTCCATTCTCCAAAACTCCCTTGAAGGATCCTTGTTGGAGGCATACTCTTACTGTGAAACATCAAAAGACTTGTGGGACACACTTAAAAATGTGTATGGAATTACATCAAACCTCATGCGCAGTGAAGAAAGCTCTAAATGAACTTCATCAAGAGGATATGGAGTTTACTAAGCACTATGGGAAGTTCAGGGCTATGTGGACAGAGGTTGAAATGTTACGACCAAGTACCATTGATCCTATCACTCTTAATGAAAGGAGAGAGCAAGATAAGGTCTTTGGCTTGCTCATGACTTTAAACCCGAGCTATACAGACCTCATTAAGCATCTCCTCAGAGAAGATAAACTACCAAGTCTTGAAGATGTGTGTGCCAAGATCCAGAAAGAACAAGGATCTCAAGGTCTGTTTGGAAACAAGGGAGAGATTGTCACAGCTCACAAGGTGTGGCACAAACCGGAAACAAAGAAAGGAATTGTGTGTGATCATTGCAAGAGAAAGGGACACACCAAGGGTAAATGTTGGTTGGTTCATCCACACTTAAAGCCGATTTGGTGGAAAGACTCAAAAGCCCATGCTTCACAAGATATATCATCACGCATAACCCAGCTCAACTCGCAGCATACATCCAGACCAAACCATGAGGGGGTGCAATGCAGTGCAAATCAAATCAGCCTTAGCCGGGGAAGTTCCAGTCAGATCAGCTCATACAGTCACAACTTATCAGATGAAAGGATCCAGCCTGCAAACAATTCTGTCACTAAGTCACACCTTGAAGCTCTCATCAAAGCTCTCAAGGAGTCTGGTATTTCTGGTCACACCTATACTGCCTCTTTCACTAGCTCTTGTGATGATTTGAATATCTTAAAACCATTGATAGTTGATTCAGGAGCATCTCACCATATGATCAGTGATTCTAGGTTGATTAGTGATATAGAACCGGTTCTAGGAAATGTGATGATAGCTAATGGAGAACAGATACCTATTAAAGAAATTGGCAAACTTAGACTATTTGGAAAGGAATCAAAAGCCTTCTTTATGCCATTCTTTACCTCAAATTTGTTGTCTGTAAAAAGAACAACCACTGATCTTAATTGCTATGCTACTTTTGGGCCTAATGATTTTTTCTTTCAGGATATTGAAACCAAAAGAGTACTTGGCAGAGGAGGAACAAAGAATGACTTATATGTGCTTGAAGATCTCCAGCCTATATCATTAGCCTCTAGTAGTTCTATTGTTAATAATGCATCTAGTCTTAATGCTAGACTAGGTCATCCCCACTTGAAAGCTTTAGAACTTTTATTCCCTACGATCTCCTTTAATAATGACTCATGTGAAGCTTGTATCCTTGGTAAACATTGTAGGAGTGTTTTTCCTTGGTAAACATAATGAATGCTTTGAACTTATTCATTCTGATGTTTGGACATCCCCATGTGAATCAAGAGATAATCACAAATACTTTGTTACCTTCATAGATGAGAAATCAAAATACACTTGGATCACATTGCTTCCATCTAAAGATAGGGTTTTAGAAGCGTTTAAGAACTTTCACTCACACATATCTAACCAATATAATGTCACATCAAATGTTTAAGGTCAGATAATGGTGGGGAGTATATTAGCCATGGATTCAAGCACTTTCTTGCTGAAAAAGGGATTACACATCAGACAAGTTGTCCGTATTCACCACAGCAGAATGGTGTGGCTGAGAGAAAGAACCGGCACTTGATGGAGGTGGCCAGAACTTTAATGTTCCATATGCATGTCACAAAGAGGTTTTGGAGTGATGCAGTGGTCACAGCATGTTACCTCATCAACAGAACTCCTACTCGCATCCTTTCTGATCAATCACCCTTTTAGGTACTTAATAAAACTAAACCTTCACTTGATCATCTAAGGGTGTTTGGGTGTGTGTGCTTTGTCTATATTCCAGGTGATCACAGAAATAAGTTGGATGCAAAGAGTATAAGGGCTATTTTTCTTGGGTATTCTCCGACACAAAAAGGCTACAAGTGCTATGTACCAGATACTAGGCGAGTTATGGTGTCAAGAGATGTTCAATTCTTAGAAAATAGAAGTTTCTATGATGGACAGAAGTGGGAAGATATTAAGGACATTTCAAGACCATCAGAAGATAGAGCTACCAGTCTTAGACAACTCCTAGAGGATCTTGGCCTACAGCATTATGACTCTACTCCTCGGCAGACTTCCACTTCTATGGCACCAGTTTCAGAAGAATCAGCAACCTGGCCGGATGAACCAAGTGAGAGTCCTGATCATGAAGGGGGGCATGATATTCCTGAATACTCAGAAGCTCATAATCAGGACAACCAAGGACAGCAATCTACAACTTCATCATCAGCTCCAAGGAAACAACCAATCCGATCAAGAAGAAGGTGCGATTGAGCTAAGGAGAAGCAAGAGGGTGAAGTTCCCACCTGGACACTGGAAAAATACTAGGGTCTACTACAACAACCAGGCTGTGGCACATCCAGAACAGGCTGTATGTAACTTGGTGCATATACCTCAGGAACATCAGGCCTTCATTGGAACTTTGGATCAAGAACGTGTTCCTAAGAATTATGAGGAGGCTAAGGAACACAGAGTTTGGAAATAAGCCGTTGCTGATAAAAGACTTGCTATGGAAAGGAATCAAACTTGGGATGAGTCTGATTTACCAAAAGGCAAGAAGGCAGTAAGCTCTAGATGGGTATTCACAATCAAATACAGAAGCAATGGAGAAATTGAGAGATACAAGGCAAGGCTTGTGGCCAGGGGCTTCACTCAGACATATGTATTAGATTTGTGAGAGATTATGGATTGAAAGATAGATTATGAGAGTTTTAGACTAGAGACGAATGAAGAACATGATTTCTATTAGAGATTAAACTTCCTTGCATACAATGAATACATAAGGAGCTTATTTATAGCAAATGTCATAAACCTAATACAATCTACTTTAGGTGAAGTATATTTCCTATATTCCATTTCGAGCTGGAGCGTGAATGACTCATCACTAGAGGCCCTTCTAGAAACATTACATAGCCGTTACACTCCTTCCTTTGATAGATTGCTTCATTCCAACACTCCCCCTCAAGTTTAAACTATTGGAAATGGTTGAAACTTGGACATCAAGAGGATTCACCTAATTAAAAACCTTAGAGTGCAAAACCCAGTGGGAGAAAAACACTTTAAGGGAAAAAGTGTATGAATCCTTCTTGATAGGGAAGTTACTGGAATGGAAGAATTGTGAGTCCAAGCTTTGCATGGATGAACTCACAGACTCTTAAACTTACTGCTTTAGTAAATATATCGGCCAACTGATCAGAGCTCTTTGTATAGCATGGTAATATGATTCCTTTTTCCACAGCCTCCCTTACTTTGTGACAGTCTACCTCAATGTGCTTAGTCCGTTCATGGAAGACAGAGTTTGATGCAATGTGGATAGCCGCCTGATTATCACAATGCATTGTGATTGGCGTATTGTTCTCTATGTTGAAGTCTTTAAGTAGTGCTTTCAGCCATATGCATTCAGTAGTGAGCTTTCTCATGGCCCGATACTCAGCCTCAGCACTTCAAGATGATACAACCTTCTGCTTCTTGGTCTTCCATGTTACTAAGTTTCCTCCTATGAAGGTGCAATAGTCGGTTGTTGACTTCCTATTTTTCCTGTCTCCAGCCCAATCAGCATCACAGTAGCCAATGATCTCAGCATTTTCATTCTTTCCCATCCAGATTCCTTGAGTATATGTCCCCTTTAGATATCTTAGAATGCGTTGAATCATCATCCAATGACTCTTCTTAGGTGCTTGCATATGCTGGCTTACCTGATTCACAGCAAAACATAGGTCAGGTCTAGTAATTGTTAAGTATATCAGCTTACCAACTAGTCTTCTATAGAGCTTAGGATCTTCATATGTATCTTCATCTTGCTCCCCCTCAGGTTCAACTTTGTAGCTATCCTCCAGTGGGGTTTTAGCTGCCTTTGCTTCCATCATTCCTGCACTAGTTAATAAGTCTCCAACATACTTTCTTTGTGAAATAAACAGTCCATCTTTAAACCTGCATACTTCAATGCCTAAGAAATATTTAAGTTCACCAAGGTCTTTAATTTCAAACATAGACTTAAGGTAATCTTTTGTTGAAAAGATTCCTACCTTGTCATTCCTAGAGATGATAATATCATCTACATAGATGAGAATGACAACTATACCTGCTTGGCTATGTAGGGTGAACAAGGTGTGATTGGATTCAGACCTCCTAAAACCTCTGTCTCTCAGAGTGACATTCAGCTTGTGATACCAAGCTCTAGGAGACTGCTTCAATCCATAGATTGCTTTTCTTAGTCTGAGAACTTTTCCTGGTGCAACTGATTCTTCTAATCCTGGTGGAGGAGTCATATAAACTTCTTCCTCTAGTTCTCCTTGTAGAAATGCATTTTTGACATCCATTTGCCAAATCTCCCATTCCAAGTTAGCAGCCAGGAAAGAACAACCCTGATTGTATGCATCTTAGCCACTGGTGTGAATGTATCCCTATAGTCATCTCCATAGGTTTGAGTGAAGCCTCTTGCAACCAATCTGGTCTTGTGCCTTTCAATCTCTCCATTGCTTTTGTACTTAATAGTAAAGATCCATCTGGAGGTTACAGCTTTCTTTCCTTTGGGTAAGTCTGATTCATCCCATGTGTGATTCTTCTCCATTGCCCTTCGTTCATCTCCCACAGCATCTTTCCAGACTTTGATGTTCTTAGCTTCTCAATAACTTCTTGGAACAGATTCTTGATCTAGAGTTCCCATGAATGCTAGATGTTCTTGTGGGATGTGCACCAAGTTACAAACCGCTTGAGCAGGGTGGGCCATCGCATTGTTGTTGTAATACACCCTAGTGTTCATCCAGTTTGTCGGTGGAAACCTTTGCCTAGTGCTTCTCCTGAGCTCCAATGGTGCTGAGTTTTGAGGAGCAATGTTTTGAATGCCTTCTGAACTTGAGCCGGTTTCTGAATCCCCCTCTGAGTTTCCCTGCGTATTGCTTGGTCCAACTTGTTCCTCAGCTGATTCTCTTGGTGTATTGCCTGAACTAGCAGCTGAATCCTCTTGATCATGAGCATAATCTTGTTGCCTCCCCTCAGGATGAAGAGGATGAGTGGACGCAGGTTGCGGCATTGTTGGCATTGTTGGACCAGAGGATGATAAGTCAAGTCCAAGTCCTTCCAGGATCTTTCTTAAATTCTCGGCACGGTCAGAGGGATGAGAGGATATATCCTTGATAGATTCCCAAGTTCCATTCTCAAAGTAGCTTGTAGTCTCTAGGAACTTGACATCACGGGAGATGAGAACACGGTTGGTCTCAGCATTGTAACACTTATAGCCCTTTTGCGTGGTTGAATATCCAAGAAACATAGCCTTTGCACTCTTAGCTTCTAATTTGTTTCGTTGTTCCCCTGGAATCAACACATAGCAAACACATCCAAAAACTCTAATATGATCAAGATGAGGTTTGTTCTTGGTAAGTACCTCAAATGGCGAAATATCAAGTAAGGCTTTGGTTGGAAGACGGTTGATCAGGTAACAAGCAGCAACCAAGGCATCTCCCCAAAAATGTTTAGGAACATTCATATGAAATATCATGGCTCTGGTGACTTCCATCAAGTGCCTATTCTTCCTCTCAGCAACACCATTTTGTTGAGGAGTATAAGGGCAGGTTGTTTGGTGTTCAATGCCATGTTTGTTGAGGTAATGTTTAAAGGCTTGACTAGTATACTCCCCACCATTATCTGATCTGAGACACTTAACCTTTGCATCATATTGGTTAGTCACATATTTGTTAAAATTCATGAAAGCCTCAAGAACTCTACCCTTAGATGGCATTAAGGTTACCCAAGTGTATTTTGACTTCTCATCAATAAAACTAACAAAATATTTGTGATTATCTCTAGAAGAACATGGGGCTGTCCAAACATCAGAGTGTACTAGATCAAAGCAGTTTTCATACAAAGTTTTGGATTTAGGAAAAACAGACCTACAATGTTTTCCAAGGATACAAGCTTCACATAATTCATTATTAAAAGACATCCTAGGAAACATTATCTCTAAAACTTTAAGATGAGGATGACCAAGCCTAGCATGCCACAAATCACCATTCATCTTAGACTTATTGAAATTTGAAAAACAAGTAGATAGATGACTAAACGAGCTAGGAGATAGATCTTCCAGCACATATAGATCATTTCTTGTAACACCTTGTCCAAGAATCTCCTGAGTTTCAATATCCTGAAACACAAAGTCATTAGGCCCAAAGATTGCATGGCAATTTAAATCAGTTGTTGCTCTCTTGACTGATAAAAGATTAGAAGTGAATGAAGGCATATAAAAGGCTTTAGATTCCTTGTTGAATAATCTAAGATCACCTATTCCTTCTATTGGCACATTAGTTCCATTTGCTATCAAAACATTCCCTATGGCCGGTTCTACATTCTTAATCAAATTCAGATCACTGATCATATGGTGGGATGCCCCTTAATCTACAATTAATGGTTTAGACTTAGTGAAGGCGTTAAAAGAGGCATGTAAAGATCTACCAAGAACCACATTACCAGAGTTGTCTTTAAAGGCTAAGCGCTTCAAGGTCGGATTTCTTGACATACTCTGACTGGACTGGTTGATATGGCACCATATGAGCTGGCTGAACTTGAGAGCTACCGATGCAAGAAAAATTGGAAGAGCTTGCTGGTTGGTTGGAACTGGCTGGACCGTGAGCTAGTTGATAAGAGAAGTTTTTCTTGGGATAATGTCCTGTCTCCTGAGTGTAGTAGGCCCTTGGAATTTCCTTCCATTTGCTTGGCTTTAATGTGGGTGAAGAATCCAGCCCTTGTCTTTGGTATGGCCTTTCCTTTTACAATGGTCACACATCATGCTCTTCTTGTTCTCCGGTCTGTAGAAGCCTTTGTTTGCGGAGATAGGCTCTTCTTCTGTCTTGTAGGTGCTCTTATGGGCCGTGAGAAGGTCTCCTTTTCGTCCAAACAATACATTTGATCCGCATTCTTTCTGTATTTGAGAGCACACATCTTCAAGGGATGGAAGCTTGTCAGACCTAAAGATGTGTTTAATTAGATCATTGTATGCTGGACTCAGAATCATAAGGAGGCTGAAAACTTTATCCTGCTCACGCCTTTCTTTAATGACTTCAGGATCGAAGGACAAAGGCCTGAGCATATCCAGTTCTGCCCATAACGAGCTAAACTTCCCAAAGAGAGAGGTGAAGTCTGGATCTTCTTGACTGAGATTGTTGATAGCTTGTTTGACTTGAAATATTCTGCTAAGGTTGGTGGTGTTGCCATAAACCTTCTTAAGGATCTGCCACAGTTCCATTGAGGTTTCACAATGTGAGTAAGACTCTAGAATCGGGCCATCTAGAGAGTTTTGTAGAACTGAAAGAACATACAAGTCTTCTTGGTGCCACTTTCTTTCATCCGTGATTACCATTTCATCTCCATCTTCATTTTGGATTAGGCTAGGTGGTGCTTCATTAAAGAGAAGGTGATCTCCAAGGCCTCTGCCTCCTAGAGCAGTTTTGATCATCCGGGACCATAAAACATAGTTTAGACCTTTTAGAATAACCGGCACAGCTATTTGGCGAGAGTTCTCCATTCTTTAAACTTCGAGGTCCGTACAGAAATGGCGGACAAGACTTGAGCTCCACGCTTTGTTTGAAAAGTTTGAGTCTTGGTCAGGAAGTCTCGTATGTAGATGATACAGGAGAGTGAGGAAGCTTGGAGAGACTGAAAGGAGCTTCCTTTAGCTAGTTTAGAGCTTCTGCCTTGTGAGATTTTTGACTAGTACGGACACCTTCGAAACCCTCTTCCACAAATGCAACAAGGGGTGTTTGAAATACCTTCTTTGTATCTTAAAACTTTAAATCGGTTGAAAAGTTTTAGGAACAGATGAAAGATGGAGAAAAAGTCACTGTCTTTGAGTCTTTCTTTGTAGATGTACGGCCTCTGGTTTTTCAAACGAGTAGGAGGAAGATGAATACGGCTAGCTCAAAATGAAGCAAAGGCCACACCTTTTCTATGCCTCATGTGTCCTGAACACCTAAGAAGAGGAATTAGACTTTCTGTGCTACGATTGGAGCTAGAAAAACCTTAGGTCCGTGAGCTTTTAGGTGGGTGGAGACCGTACAACAATGGTGAGAAGACAGAAAAGAGAAATCCTAAAAAGATAAGCTACTTTGTCACAAGAGATACTCACACTTAGCCTTCCTCAACTCATCACCCATGGTTTTGAGGATCTTAGATCTCAGAGAGGATAGACTAAGGCATGTTTATCCCAAGGAAAGCGCTTGAATCTTAGGTGAAGGAAGAGATTTGCGGAATCTAAAGAGAGTTTGTGAGCAAATGCTCTGATACCATGTTAGATTTGTGAGAGATTATGGATTGAAAGATAGATTATGAGAGTTTTAGACTAGAGACGAATGAAGAACATGATTTCTATTAGAGATTAAACTTCCTTGCATACAATGAATACATAAGGAGCTTATTTATAGCAAATGTCATAAACCTAATACAATCTACTTTAGGTGAAGTATATTCCCTATATTCCATTTCGAGCTGGAGCATCCTTTCCTCTTTTGTGCTGGCGTGAATGACTCATTACTAGAGGCCCTTCTAGAAACATTACATAGCCGTTACACTCCTTCCTTTGATAGATTGCTTCATTCCAACAATATGGAGATGACTACAGGGACACTTTTGCTCCAGTTGCCAAGCTTCATACAATTAGGGTCATTCTCTCTCTTGCCACCAACTTAGAATGCGATCAAAGGCAGATGGATGTCAAGAATGCTTTCCTTCAAGGAGAATTAGAGGAAGAGGTGTACATGACACCACCACCTAGCCTAGAAGACACTGTTGCTCCAGGGAAAGTTCTAAGATTGAGGAAAGCAATCTATGGTCTCAAACAGTCCCCTAGAGCCTGGTATCACAAATTGAGTGTTACACTGAGAGATAAAGGATTCAGGAGATCAGAAGCTGATCATACCTTGTTCACACTTCAGAGCCAAGCAGGTATTGTTGTCATTCTCATCTATGTAGATGATATTATCATCTCAGGGAATGACACGGTAGGAATTCTTTCTACTAAAGAATATTTGAAATCTGTTTTTTACATCAAAGACCTTGGAGAACTCAAATATTTTCTTGGGATTGAAGTATGCAGGACTAATGATGGTTTGTTTATCTCTCAGAGGAAGTACATTCTTGATTTACTAACAGATGCAGGAATGTTGCAAGCCAAGGAAGCACTCCACTAGAAGAAGGGTATAAAGTTGGAACTCAGGGGGAGCAAGAAGACGACGCCTTTGAGGATGCCAAACCCTACAGGAGACTAGTTGGTAAGCTAATTTATCTTACCATAACCAGACCTGATTTGTGTTTTGCTGTGAATCAGGTAAGTCAGCACATGCAAACACCGAAGATGTACCATTGGAGGATGATAGATCGAATCCTAAGATATCTCAAGGGGACTCATGCTCAAGGAATCTGGATGGGGAACAACAGGAACACTGAGATTGTTGGATACTGTGACGCTGATTAGGCTGGAGACAGACATGATAGGAAGTCTACTACTGGGTATTGCACTTTCATTGGAGGAAATCTTGTTACCTGGAAAACCAAGAAGCAGAAGGTTGTTTCATGTTCAAGTGCAGAAGCTGAATATAGGGCAATGAGAAAGTTAACTACCGAATGCATATGGCTCAAGGCTCTCCTTCAAGATCTAGGGATTGAAGTCAAGATTCCTATCACAATGCACTGTGATAATCAAGCTGCAATTCATATAGCCTCAAATTCAGTATTCCATGAGAGGACCAAGCACATTGAGGTTGATTGTCACAAGGTCAGGGAGGCTGTAGAGAAAGGGGTGATTCTGCCGTGCTATACAAGAAGTTCTGAGCAATTGGCAGATATATTTACAAAGGCAGCTAGCTCAAAAGTCTATGAGTTCATTCTTCCCAAG
This sequence comes from Streptanthus diversifolius, assembly GCA_039880935.1. Taxonomy (NCBI): domain Eukaryota; kingdom Viridiplantae; phylum Streptophyta; class Magnoliopsida; order Brassicales; family Brassicaceae; genus Streptanthus; species Streptanthus diversifolius. Next base: position 7,061,758 of record JAXGFM010000001.1, read on the forward strand.
CTTGGACTCATGGAGATTCCAAGTCCATAATCTTCCCTTATCATGAGAACCATACTCTTTTTCCCTTAGAATGTTTTTGTCCCACTGGGTTTTGCATTCTAAAGTTTTTAATGAGGTGGTTTCTCATTATATCTAAGTTTAACCATTTATTCATGGTTAAACTTGAGGGGGAGTGTTGGAATTAAAGAGTGTTTATGAAGACTAAAGGGAAATAGGTTCTAGAAGGTGAATGGATAAGGTCACACTGGCCAGCTCCAACGGCCGATCCAGCTCACCATGCCACACCCTTAGATGCTAAAGTAGATGCTCTAGATATTCCTTCTAATCTATCTATTTAAACTATGTAATGATTATTATGTAATCTAAGCAAGAAATAAAAAAGACTCTATTCTCTCTATTCTTGTCTCACGAATCTCTTAAACTCTCCTCTAAACTCTTAAACAATCTCATATTTCATTATCCCACCCAGCATTGATGGGTTGTTCCAAGCTTTCCAAGCCTCTGAAGCCCATGTTTTCCTTGTTCTGGTCAAGCTTCATCTGAACAAGATTATCTTCTTGTCCAGATCGCTTAACATCCTTGTTGGGCCTTTCTAGGATCTCACCATTCGTCTCTTTCCACCTACTTGTCCCTCCACTTGTGGGTTCTGACAGTTTGATGGCCCTTGTTTCTAGTCTCAAGCTTTTGACGCACCTTTGTAGTTTCTTTGTTGTAGTTTCCTTAACCGCTTCTTTGATTCATTCCAATTATCTTCATCTTCATGATGAAGGCTGAGGACCGTAGACTGCTTTAGAAGCTTTTCTAGAGCATTATCAACACACACAACCAGGTCTTCTTGATCTACTTGTGCAGTTTTGGAGTTCTTATGTGAATGTTCCAAATCGCCTTGGACGCAATGAACTCATGTAAGGCAACTGCTCCGAAGCTTGGTGTGGATGAGAATGCTCATAAGACAACTTCTTCAATCGCTTTTGCAACTCCAAATGTACTTCTTTTAGGCATTGACTGATGTGGTGACTGGCTCTCTGACTAATGTTCCATTCCCGGCTTTGAAAATTATGTCACCACTTATCCTTCAGTCATCCAGAACCTCTTTCTTGGAAGTTCAGTCAATACTGTGCTCTTGTTGGTGCACCTTCACTTCATTGCAACCCATTAGATGTGCATTCTTGTGTTTTTAAATTCCTTATACATCAGATGGATTCTCATTCTCACCCCTCCTCAAGCTTGACTCAGAGAATAAGAGTATTGAGTCAAGTTTAGAAGGATGAGCATCAAATATCACCAATGATATTGGACCTCCTTTCTTCAGGAATGCCTTCTTGTTTGCGTTAGCTATGCTCTCCCACTTCAGGAATATACATTCTTTGATGTAGGCTCTGATAGGAGGAGGCTGATTCCACCTTCAAGATTATACACTCTCTGGTGTAGACTTTGATAGGTGGTGCTGATTCTTGTTGGTTTTTGCATACCAAGCCAATTCGGCTTAAGATTTCATGGCTTGACTGCCTTCTGTGGCCTCCCATTTCTTAACTCAGGAATATATCCTTGAGGGATAGCCTCTGATGTGTAAGGTAATGTAGAGTGCCATTCTCGCCATTGTGTTTACTCCTTTAGTCCTTTGTGATTTGGTGTTGCTTTGTATGAATCCATGTTGTCATCTTTTTTTTTTTTTTAGGCTCTCATGGTTTCTTTACCCTTAAACAAGTCATAAAGAAGAAGAATTTTAAGTATGCCATGAGGAATATCAAAGTTATAAATGTACAATCTAAGAATTCACGTAAGACAATAACAAAGATCAATTGAACTAAAGTAATGAGTTTCAACATTTTAAATGAGATAGGATTTATAAGTTTATAGAGTATATAGAGTGAGTAACTAGAGTATAAGTAACAAAAGATTGAAAGAGATTGATTGAGTATAAGCAGAATTAAGAGAATGAGACAGAGAGTAAAAGGATCCCTTAAGGACTTTTGGATTCATCATGCTTCCTTATACTTTTGAGAGTAAGGGAAACATGGTTCACTTCCCTTAAGTGGTTTTGAAGAGGACTTTTGGATTCATCTATGGTCTTAAATGCCAAGCATAGTTCACCAAGGTTCACTTCCCTCTTTTAAACAATTCTAAATCAGAATTTTAATCAAATTGAGATAGATATGAGTTTTAGAGATAGCGTTTTGACAAAAGCTTTGATACTAAGCCTTTGTGATTCTGTCTTAGAGGCTGGTTTGAATGAAGGCTCCCTCTCAAGTATTTCTCTCCTCCAGTAACCTTTGAGGCTGTGAGGCTCTTCCTCACGGATAGATTGATCAGTATCACCATGCTGAAGTGAGTGGTACATCTGCATCTGCATAGACGATAGGAAAGGAGCTGTAGTGTACAATAGAGACTATCATGTCTTCAGTGAAGGCGAACTTGAAAGGTTGCCATTACCACTAGCACTATTGATTAGCATCACTTCCTACATAGGAAGAAACACAAACAAAGCACTAGATTCTCATGACTTCAAGAGTTAGACTCATAATAGCCAAACCAGAGGACATATTCAAGAGATTTTGAAACAAATTCCAATTCTTTCTTTCTTAATATTATATTTTATATTTGGGCTTTTGGATTCAACACAGTTTCTGATGCAATGCATACCACCATGGTTCTCTTTCCCAAATCCTCACAGAAGCACAATAGGATTCATCATGGTTTTTAAGTCCTGTATTAGCTTATTAAGATTTCTGATGTGGAAGATCCATTCTAATGGCAACCACTGAGCATAATTTCCAACATAACTTAGAACTTTATTCATGGTTCTCTATTGTGTCAAAACTGACTCCAACCATACTTCAATGGACTTTGTTGTTTCACATTTCTCATGGAAGGAAACTTGGTCCAAGGTTTTAAACACAAAACAAACAAGCACAAACCGAAATACTTGAACAACAAGCTACAGTAAGCTAAAGTGTCCCTCATTACATAAGAAAGGAGACAAGTCCAAGGCTGCGGTTTGTTGAATGCTTGCGGTTTGCTATCCATGGAACTTCAAAGTTGACTATGGCTTGAAGTGTCTTACTTTCTCAAAGCAAAGGCACCAATGCCCAATAGTTCAAGTTATTGTCCAAATGGATAACATAAAACTTTTTGGAAGAAATTCAAAAATGGCTGTCTTCTGATTTTTGAAATCTAAAAGAAATGACTTAGAGAATTAGATGGGGCTTAAGAAGAAAGAAAACAAATGGTACTAACCCTATCCTGGTCTCAAGTGTTCTTTACTCTTAAATGAGTACACTTAATGGACCAATGGATAAGCGGTTTAGGCAACCATCCATTTCTTCCCATTCTTTTGTGATCCCAAGCCACTGCCACCATTACTTCCTCTTCATTGTCACCTATATAGCCATGGTTTATGATTTCCAAAGAAGAACACCTATGGACCAATGGTCACTAGCTTTACCCATTGGTTAAAGGGTAATATCACCAAAATAACTTATAGGAAGAAGTTTTCTGATAATAACATACACTAGGATCATCAGAGCAACACAAGAAGAGGTGTTTTTCGTGGCTAAATAGCTGAGAAACCAGTGAAGCAAAACGGTTTACCCACTGGTCCAAGCAATGCTTCCTAAATGTTGAAGCCATTTTGAATTCTTTCTCTTCTTCAAACTTTGTCTCTGAACCATAAGAGAGATTTAAGACTAAGTTTTAAAAATCATTGTAGAGGAGAAGAGAAGAATTGCATGAAATAATTTGAAATTCAAACTTTGGACCATTGGGTAAAGCTATTACCCAATGGATAAAAACGTTTTTTAAAAGGATTTTTCGAAAACTTTTGCATGAAGAACAAGAGAATTGATCTCAGGAGCTTAATGTTCTGATACCATGTTGAGATTTGCGGAACTACATAGAGAAATAAGGGAAGTTGTATGGTTGAAGATTAAGAAAGATTAAGAGAGATTAAGCAAGATTATAAAAGAGTAAGACATAAAGAACATAAAATGCCATTAAGAGAAGAGTCAAGAATGATATATTTAAATTAGGTTGAATGGTTACATGTGAGGAGTATTTATAGAGATACAAGAAGAGGAGAGATGCTTGGCGTGTGATACAAGGAGTGAAAGTGACATGACCAAACGGCCATAAGATTCAAAATGCTTTCTGCCACACGTGAATCCTCTCTTCCTTGGCCACCAACAACTATCTTGCCCTTCTAGAAGGTTTCTTGTGGGCTTGGGCCTTTGTGGAGGTATTTGCACACAGGCTGGCTCATGGACTCAATTCCTCATGTTATTTATACAGGCCTGTGCACACTTGAGCTGTCTAGTGTTCTAGCTGAGATGGGCTGGCCTGCCTTGTTCTGATTGGCCGCCTATGGGCTGCCTTGTTCTAGCTGAAATGGGCTGCCTTGTTCCTCTCCTTGTTTGCATACGGCCTTCTCTTCCAGGCTCATCTCTTCCCTCTTTATTTTCTCAGTCCAATAGGAAAAAGTGTATGGCCTTCACTGTTAAGAGGACTATTGGTAAGGGAGGTTTGTGAGTCCAAGCTTGTCATGGACGAACTCACAAACTCTAGAGCTGGCTGCTTTAGTGAAGATATCAGCGAGCTGATCTGCACTCTTTGTATAGCATGGCAATATCACTCCTAGTTGTATTTGCTCTCTGACCTTGTGACAATCCACCTCTATGTGTTTGGTCCTCTCATGAAAGACTGAGTTTGAGGCAATGTGAATTTCTGCTTGGTTATCACAATGCATTGTGATAAGAGCTTGTGATTCTATTCCCAAATCTTTAAGCAAGTTCTTGAGCCACATTAACTCTGTTGTAAGCCTCCTCATTGTTCTGTATTTTGCCTCAGCACTGGAGCATGCCACGATCTTCTGCTTACTCTTCCATGTAACTAAGTTCCCTCCAATGAATATGCAATATCCCGTGGTAGACCTCCTGTCATCACGGTCTCCTGCCCAATCCACATCACAGTATCCAATAATCTCAGAGCTTCCATTACAACCCATCCAAATGCCTTGGCCTGGAGCTCCCTTGATGTACTTAAGTATGCGGTTCACCATGTTCCAATGCTGCATTCTTGGAGCTTTCATGTGTTGGCTAACCTGGTTCACCGCAAAGCATAAGTCAGGCGTTGTGATTGTAAGATATATGAGCTTACCAACCATCCTGCGGTATTGAGACACATCTTCAAAAGGTTGATCTTCAAGCTCCCCCTGTCTATTGGTCTTGTAAGAATCTTCAATGGGTGTCATAACCGGTTTGTCTCCTAAGTCACCTGCTTCACTCAAAAGGTCAAGTGCATATTTTCTCTGGGATAAAAATAACCCTTCCTTTGATCTACATACTTCTATAACAAGAAAGTATTTGAGCTCTCCTAAATCTTTAATGTCAAATATTGATTTAAGATATGTTTTTGTATCAAGGATTCCTACCTTGTCATTCCCAGAGATGATAATATCATCTACATATATGAGAATGACTATAATACCTTTCTGGCCTGTGAGGATGAAGAGAGTGTGATCTGATTCCGATTTCTTGAATCCACGGTTGAGCAGAGTTGAGCTAAGCTTGTGGTACCAGGCCCTTCGAGACTGCTTGAGTCCATAGATTGCCTTTCTTAGCTTTAGTACTTTGCCTGGTGTAATTGTATCTTCAAGGCCTGGAGTTGGTGTCATGTAAACTTCTTCTTCTAATTCCCCTTGAAGGAATGCGTTTTTTGACATTCATCTGCCACAATTCCCATTCCAGGTTAGTAGCTAGGGAAAGTAAAACTCTTACTGTGTGCAGCTTAGCCACTGGTGCAAAGGTGTCACAGTAATCTTCTCCATAGGTTTGTGTGAACCCTTTAGCTACTAGTCTGGCTTTGTATCTCTCAATCTCCCCAGTACTCCTGTACTTAATGGTAAAGACCCATCTTGATCCTACTGCCTTCTTTCCTTTTGGTAAATCGGCTTCATCCCATGTATGGTTCCTTTACATAGCTCCATGTTCCTCTCCTACGGCATCTCTCCACACCTTGTGTTTTTTAGCTTCATCATACGTTTTAGGCACTTCATGTTGATCAAGTGTACCAATGAAGACTAGGTGGTCATCCGGATAGTGAGCCAGAGAGCACACGGCTTGAATAGGGTGAGCAACAGCCTGGCTGTTGAAATAGACTCTGGTTTTTACCCAGTTGGATGGATCCTTCCTTACTCTCTGGCTTCTTCTCAAAGGTACCACCTCTGTTGCTGAAGTGGTGCAATCAGTGGATTGTGTATCAGTGGAGGTTTGATACTCACCTTGAGTATTGGAAACTTCTTGATCCGAGTCTATCTGGACTTCTTCCACATCCTCATGAACCGAGGAGACTTGGTCATAACCAGTATCTGAATTCTCCCCCTCAGGAGCAAGTCCAGAGGCTTCTGAGGATGGTCCATGACTAATGGGATTTGGCAAAGAGGAGATACCAAGTGTCTCTAGTAGGCTCCTCAAATTAGCTGCTCTGTCAGACTGAGAGGTGGAGAGCTCTTTTACACTATCACAATCCTTTTCAGTGTAGTATCCCTTGCTTTCTAAGAACTTAACATCCCTTGACACCAAAACCTTCCCAGTCTCTGGAACAAAACACTTGTAACCCTTCTGTGTGATGGAATAGCCAAGGAACATACTCTTCATACTCTTGGCATCCAGTTTGTTACGGTTTTCTCCTGGAACCAAAACATAACACACACAGCCAAAGACTCTTAGGTGACTAATAGACGGCTTGGAGTTGTTCAATACCTCAAACGGTGATTGGTCTTGGAGAATTCGAGTGGGTAGTATTGGACGGTGCATTGTCAAAAAGGCAGCTCAGTCTAAGTATGATAAACACTCTGGTCACTTGATAAGGAAGGGAGAGCCTCGTATGATAAGATGAGAGGATAAGGAAGCATGTGTGTTGATAAGTTCCTTCTTAACGGTCTTATATGTAATCCTGCTTATCCCTAGCCTAGATGACTTAGGTGTCTTTCTATTTAAGGCTATGCAGCCTCCTTGTAATCGCACACAATAATATACTAAAAGCCTATTCTATTTGTCTTATGGCTAAACTCTCTACTCTCTACATGCTCTTCACGTTTATACTTTAATCTATTCAAAACCTTTCTTCAATCTATCCTAAATCCAACATGGGTATCAGAGCGGGTTTTGATTTTCTCATAAACTTCCGCGTTATTTCATTCTTCTTCTTCTTTCTTTCTTTGTTTCAAATCGGGTTTTGTTTTTCTCATAAACTTCCGCATTGTTTTGCATCTCTCAAACGCTTCTCTTAAGATAACTATGGCCGAGTCTATCTTCTCTGAGATTTAAAATCCTCAGAACCATGGGTGATGAGTTGAAGAGGACTAGGCGTGGTTATCTTTGGTGTTAAGTTGTTTTGTGGGTTTTGCGTGTTCTTCCTCCATTGTTGTACGGACCATTCTTCTGGGTTTCAGCCTTCAGCAGTCAAGACAGCTCTATTCTTCATCCATAGTGTGAAAGAAGCAAGCTTTTGCCTATCCGTGGTCTATAAGGCACAAGAGAAGGCGTTTTGCACCAAGAGAGTTTGTGTCCGTACTCGTCTTCTTCGACCAGACACGAACCAGTGTCTGTACACCCTCACTTTTCTCCAAAAAGATAGCTCCTTTGGTGTCAAGAGAGGCTATTCTCATCTGTCCAAGGACCGGTTTGAAATCCTAAGGTGTTATAGTATTACGCAAAGCTAGAAAAGCTTATAAAACCCTTAAGTACTCTGTTTCGGGTTGGTCTTCCTCTCTGTCTCGGCTTTTCTCAAATGGAGAATACAAGACCCATGGCTATACCAGTTACTTTCAAGGGCCTTAACTATCTACTATGGTCCAGACGAAGCTCCTCCATAGACTTTTCATCAAGGGGATGGACAGGAGATTATGATTGTTGATGAAGAGAAATGGGTTCAGGAAGATCAGTTTCTCCTGTCTATCATTCAAAGCTTACTGGATGGACCTATTCTAGAAGCCTATTCTTACTGTGAAAGTGCTAAGGAGTTATGGGAAACTCTCAAAAAGGTCTATGGCAATACCACAAATCTGAGCAGAGTCTTTGAAGTAAAAAGAGCAATCAACAACCTTCATCAAGAGGATTTGGAATTCACAGCTCATTTTGGCAAGTTCCGCTCCCTTTGTGCTGAGCTTAAGATGCTTAGACCCAACTCTACTGACCCAGAGACACTTCTTGCAAGGCATGAACAAGACAAGGTCTTTGGTCTTCTCCTCACACTAAATCCTATGTACAACGATTTGATCAAACACCTCCTCAGATCAGATAAGCTGCCATCCCTTGAAGAAGTGTGCTCCTACATCCAGAGAGAACAGGGTTCTCATGGTCTTTTCAGTGGAAAGGGAGAGCTTGTTACCACAAACAAAGGAATGTACCTCAAGCAGGATGATCGGAGAGGCTTGGTTTGTGACCACTGCAAAAGGAAGGGACATACTAAGGATAAATGCTGGATCCTTCATCCACACCTCAAGCCTCCAAAATTTAGGGACGTTCGAGCTAATATCATCAGGAGGAGGATCTTCTTCACGAAATCAAGAAGGAGATGGCACGACTAGTATCAATGCTCAAACGGCTCAGATTGAGGTTCAGGATTAAGTGGTGAAGCGGTCTGAGCTGGATGCTCTCATCAAAGCCCTGAAAGAAAGTTATGGTAATGTTATGGGTTTCTCTTTCCATGCTTCTGTTCATACTATAAAGATGGATGAAAAACCATTAGTGATTGATTCTGGAGCATCCCACCATATGATTAGTAATGTTGAATTGATTAAAGACTTAGAACCAGCAAAGGATCATGTTATTGTAGCTAATGGGGATAAGATTCCAATTAAAGGGGTAGGAAATTTAAAGCTATTTGATAGGAAGACTAGAGCTTTCTTCATGCCTGATTTCACCTCAAACTTGGTTCCTGTTCATAAGGCTACAAATGATTTGGATTGCAATGTTATCTTCACTCCTAATGATGTTCATTTTCAGGATATTAAGACAAGTAAGATGCTTGGGAAAGGAATAACTAAGGATGGTCTTTATTTGCTGGAAGATGATCAACCTTTAGCCTCTGTTTTAAGTTCTTTAGAATTTGTTTCTGCTTATGCTAATAATGTGTTATGGCACGCTAGACTAGGACACCCTCACTCTCGGGCTTTAAGTTTAATGTTACCTAATGTTGTGTTTAAGAATGATGATTGTGAGGCATGTATCTTAGGTAAACATTGCAAGTCTATCTTCCCTAAGTCTTAGACCGTTTATGAGAAATGTTTTGAACTTGTGCATTCAGATGTGTGGACTGCTCCTTGCTTATCTAGAGAGAATCATAAATATTTCATTACTTTCATAGATGAGAAATCCAAATATACTTGGCTAACCTTAATGCAATCAAAAGATAGAGCTTCAGAGGCCTTTGTGAATTTTCAGAATTACATTACTAACCACTTCAATGCAAAGATTAAAATCTTTAGAACAGACAATGGTGGAGAGTATACAAGTCATGCCTTCAGAGATCATCTTAATAAGCACGGGATTCTCCATCAAACGACTTGTCCCTACACACCCCAACAGAATGGTGTTGCTGAGAGAAAGAACCGTCACCTGATGGAAGTAGCCAGGGCGATGATGTTTCACTCCAAGGTTCCAAAAAGGTTTTGGGGAGATGCTGTTCTTACCGCTTGTTATCTCATCAACAGGACTCCTACCAGAGTTCTCAATGATCTCTCTCCATTTGAGGTATTGAACACTCTTATACCTTCTCTAACCCACTTAAAAGTGTTTGGTTGTCTATGTTTTGTTTTGATTCCAGGGGAAAACCGAACCAAGCTTGACGCCAAGTGTACACGGTGCATGTTCATTGGGTACTCTACTACCCAAAGAGGCTATAAGTGCTATGACCCTGAAGCTCGGAAGGTTCTGGTGTCCCATGATGTTAAGTTTATTGAGAACAAAGGCTACTATGGTGACCAACAGTGGGATGACTTGGCTGAACTTGCTGGTATCTCCTTGGACCGGGCAACTAGTCTTCGGAACATCTTTGATCATCTTGGCATACCTTTACTGCCCCAACCTAGTTCATGTCCCAAACCTAGTTCATGTCCTGTTCCTGTATCTGCTCCTGTCCCACCAGCTGTTCCGCAAGATATTAGCTCGCCTGGTCAGAATTTAGCTCACCCGGAGTTGAACCAATCTTGTCCCGGACTGGACCAAGCATGCCGCAACAAGACCTAAGCTCTTCCCGATCAGAACTTGATCGTGAGGGGGGAAATCTTGAAGAAGACAATAATAAAGACAGGACAAGCTCTTCTTCTGAAAGTCACGATTAAGGGCAAGAGCGGGACGTAGAACCATAAGGGCCAGCTCAACCTCTACGGAGAAGCACAAGACTCAGGAAGGATCCATCAAACTGGGTGAATACAAGGGTCTATTACAATGCTAATGCGGTTTCTCATCCCTCTCAAGTCGTTTGCTCATTTGCTTCATTCCCTGAAGAGCATAAGGCCTTTCTTAGCAGCCTGGATCAGGGACACATTCCAACATCCTATGAAGAGGCTAAGGAACTAAAATTTTCGAGGGATGCTATAAATAATAAAACAGGAGCCATGGAGAAGAATCATACATGGGATGAAGTTTTACTACCCAAAGGAAAGAAAGCTGTGAGCTCAAAGTGGGTTTTTACAATCAAGTATAAAAGTAATGGAGATATGGAAAGGTATAAAGCCAGACTAGTGGCAAGGGGCTTCACTCAAACCTATGGTGAAGACTTTGGTGATAGTTTTGCTCCAGTGGCAAAGCTTCATCCCGTGACAATTGTGTTATCTCTAGCCACAAATCTGGAATGGGAAATGTGGCAGATGGATGTAAAGAACGCCTTCTTACAAGGAGAGCTAGAGGAAGAAGTATACATGCGGCCACCTCCAGGTCTAGAAGGGATTGTTCAACCAGGCAAGGTCTTGAGATTAAGAAAGGCTATTTATGGATTGAAACAGTCACACAGGGTCTGGTATCACAAGTTAAGCATGACACTAAGGGATAGAGGATTCAGGAAGTCAGAAGCTGATCACACCCTCTTCACCCTTTCCAGCCAATCAGGTATCATAGTTGTATTGGTCTATGTGGATGATATCATTATCACTGGTGATGAGAGGGAAGGTATCAAAGAAACCAAAGCTTACCTTAAGTCCATATTTGATATTAAAGATCTAGGCTTGCTTAAGTACTTCCTAGGGATTGAGATATGTCGATCTAAAGAGGGGCTATTCTATCTCAAAGGAAGTATACACTTGATCTATTATCTGAAACAGGGAAGATAGATGCAAACCGGTGAACACACCTCTGGAGGACAACTACAAGGCTATTAGTGAGGGGGAGATTGGAGATCAACCATTCAACAATCCACAGCTCTACAGAAAACTAGTAGGTAAGTTAATCTATTTAACTCTTACTAGACCTGACTTGTGTTTTTCTGTGAATCAGGTTAGCCAGCATATGCAAGAACCTAAGGTCCACCATTGGAACATGCTGGAGAAAATTCTTAGATACTTGAGATGAATTTGGATGGGAGCTAATGGAAGCTCAAAAATAGTGGGATATTGTGACGCGGACTGGGCTGGAGATAGAGAAGACAGGAGGTCTACCACAGGCTACTGCACCTTTGTTGGAGGAAACTTGGTCACATGGAAGATAAAGAAACAGAAGATTGTGTCCTGTTCCAGTACAGAAGCCGAATACCGCGCAATGAAGAAGCTCACTAATGAGTTAACATGGATCAAGGCTATTCTGAAGGATTTGGGGATAGAGAGTCAGGCCAATGACCATGCACTGCGACAACCAGGCAGCCATTCACATAGCATCCAATTCTGTTTTTCACGAGAGAACTTAGCACATAAAAGTTGATTGTCACAAGGTGAGGCAAGCAGTGGAGCAAGGAATAGTCTTACCATGCTACACCAGAAGTATGGATCAGCTTGCGGATATCTTCACTAAGGCAACAACATCTAAGGTATATGAGTCCATTCTACCAAGGCTTGGACTCATTGATATGTCTTCTCCATGAATCCTCTAATCATAAGCAATCATACTCTTTTTCCCTTATGGATGTTTTTGTCCCACTGGGTTTTACACCATAAGGTTTTTAATGAGGTGGTTGTTTATGATTTCCAAGCTAAGTTCTTCATCAGAATTTAGCTTGAGGGGGAGTATTGGACGGTGCATTGTCAAAAAGGCAGGTCAGTCTAAGTATGATAAACACTCTGGTCACTTCATAAGGAAGGGAGAGCCTCGTATGATAAGATGAGAGGATAAGGAAGCATGTGTGTTGATAAGTTCCTTCTTAACGGTCTTATATGTAATCCTGCTTATCCCTAGCCTAGATGACATAGGTGTCTTTCTATTTAAGGCTATGCAGCCTCCTTGTAATCGCACACAATAATATACTAAGAACCTATTCTATTTGTCTTATGGCTAAACTCTCTACTCTCTACATGCTCTTCACGTTTATACTTTAATCTATTCAAAACCTTTATTCAATCTATCCTAAATCTAACAGGTAGCCTATTGATCAGATAAAATGCCGCAACTACAGCATCTCCCCAGAACCTTTTAGGTACACTGGTGTGAAACATCATGGACCTTGCCACCTCCATAAGGTGTCTGTTCTTCCTCTCAGGTATACCATTTTGTTGTGGAGTATATGGACAGCTTGTTTGGTGAAGAATTTCATGTTTGGATAGGAGAGATTTGAAAGCTTGACTTGTGTACTCACCACCATTATCTGATCTTAAAATTTTCACTTTAGCATTATAATGGTTAGTGATATAATTATGGAAGTTTGTAAAAGCTTCAAGGACTCTATCTTTAGATGGAATTAATGTTAACCAAGTGTACTTAGACTTCTCATATATAAATGTGACAAAGTATTTATGGTTTTCTCTTGAAATGCAAGGTGATGTCCATACATCCGAATGAATCAAGTCAAAGCATTTTTCATAGATTGTAGTAGACTTAGGAAAGACAGACTTGCAGTGTTTGCCTAAGATACAAGCTTCACACTCACTGTTTTGAAATTTAACATCAGGTAGAAGGAGATTCAAAGCACGGAAGTGTGGATGCCCTAGTCTAGCATGCCAAATTGCATTATTAGCAATAACAACAATAGAACTAAAAGCGCTTAAAAGAGAAGATGGAGACTTTGTATCCTCCAAAACATAAAGGCCATCCTTAGTTGTTCCTTGTCCAAGAACTTCACTTGTCTTAATATCCTGAAACAAAACTTCATTACGACTAAAGATTGCATAACAATTAAGATCAGAGGTAGCCTTTTGTAACTGATAATAAATTTGAGGTAAAAGATGGTAAGTAAAATGCCTTAGAACTCTTATCAAACAATTTTAAGTCTCATATCCCTTTGATTGGAACCTTTTCACCATTAGCTATAGTAACATTGCCTAATGGCGGTTCTAATTTTTCAATTAATTGTATGTCACTAATCATATGGTGTGAAGCACCTGAGTCAACAATCAAGGGTTTTTGAGCTTTAGGTTCAAGATAAGAGTTACAAGATTCTTTCAAGGCTTTGATGAGGGCCTCCAGGTCTAATTTCTTCACAAATTCCGAGGAGGCAGCTATGGGTGCTCCTTCCCCATTAGGCCATATGCGCTTAGAATGTTCTGTATGGTGTGTGGCTAGGGAGCTACCTTCAAGCGAGTAGTTGGCTCTTGGCTCCTTCCACCAATTGTTCTTGAGGTGGGGATGCAAGATCCAGCATTTCTCCTTGAGATGTCCTCTCTTCTTGCAATGGTCACACACTAATGTCTTCCGGTCCTCATACTTGAAGTTGCTCTTGTTTGCAGTGGCTAGTTCTCCTTTGTTGGCTGTGACCAGCTCCCCTTTCCTTCCAAAGAGCCCCAAAGACCCTTGTTCCTTTTGGACTTGTGAACACACCTCATCCAAGGTTGGTAGTTTGTCAGCTCTTAGCAGATGCTTGATAAGGTCATTAAAGGTTGGATTCAGGGTAAGCAACAGGGCAAACACCTTGTCTTGTTCTCTGCGTTCATTTAAGACCATGGGGTCGACAGAGCTTGGCCTCAACATTTCCAGTTCTGCCCATAGGGCTCTAAACTTTCCAAAATGTTTGGTGAAGTCCATATCTTCTTGGCTCAGGTCATTAATGGCTTTCTTGACTTCAAACACCCGGCTGAGATTAGAAATGTTTCCAAACACGTTTTGTAGTGTTTCCAACAGCTCCTTGGCTGTTTCACAATAAGAGTAAGCTTCAAGAACAGAAGCTTGGAGCAAAACGGTTTACCCACTGGTCCAAGCAATGCTTCCTAAATGTTGAAGCCATTTTGAATTCTCTCTTCTTCAAACTTTGTCTCTGAACCATAAGAGAGATTTAAGTCAAAGTTTTAAACATCATTGTAGAGGAGAAGAGAAGAATTGCATGAAACAATTTGAAATTCAAACTTTGGACCATTGGGTAAAGCTATTACCCAATGGCTAAAACATTTTTAAAAGGATTTTTTTCAAATATTTGTGCATAAAGAACAAGAAAATTGATCTCAGGAGCTTAATGCTCTGATACCATGTTGAGATTTGCGGAAATACATAGAGAAATAAGGGAAGTTGTATGGTTGAAGATTAAGAAAGATTAAGAGAGATTAAGCAAGATTATAAAAGAGTAAGAAATAAAGAACATAAAATGCCATTAGAGAAGAGTGAAGAATGAGATATATTGCTCGTGTGAATTTAGTTACAAACGATGTGCTATTTATAGAGATACAAGGAAGGTGGAAGCTTGGCATGTGATTCAAGGGTGATACTGACATGTCACAAACGGCTACAAGGTTCAAATTGCACCATCCACACGTGAATCATTTCTTTCTTGGCCACCAACAGCTCTCTTGCCCTTCTAGTGAGAGCTTTAGAGAGTTTAGAGAGATTTAGGGAGTTTAGGGAGTATGAGAGTATAAGAGAACATGTTTTTATTATTCGAAATGCTTGAATACAAGAGAAGGCCTAAGAGGTCCTTTTATAGCAAAATAGATAAACCTAGGTGCTTCTACTTTAGGTAAAGAGGTGAGGACTCCTTTTGTGCTGGCGGCTTCCTTCCCCCTTTTATGCTGGCATGGATGAGTCACCAGCCCTTCTAGAAGATCCTTCTAGCCGTTAGCACCTCATTTCCTTTGATTGAATGCACCTTCATTCCAACACTCCCCCTCAAGTTTGAATCATTGGAGAATGATTCAAACTTGGACACCAAGAGGATTCACCTCATTAAAAACCTTAGAATGCAAAACCCAGTGGGACAAAAGCATTCTAAGGGAAAAAGAGTATGAATCCTTCTTGTTAGGGAAGTTACTGGAATGGGAGAGAAGTGAGTCCAAGCTTTGAATGAATGAACTCACACACCTTAACACTTGCTGCCTTGGTGAATATGTCGGCCAGTTGATCAGAACTCTTGGTATAGCATGGAAGTATAATTCCTTGAACCACTGCCTCTCTCACCTTATGGCAGTCAACTTCAATGTGCTTAGTGCGCTCATGAAAGACTGAATTGGATGCAATATGAATAGCTGCCTGGTTATCACAATGCATTGTGATCGGTGTGTTGCTTTCAATGTTGAAGTCTTTGAGAATAGCCTTTAGCCATATGCACTCAGTGGTTAGTTTCCTCATGGCCCTGCACTCGGCTTCAGCACTTGAGCAGTATACTACCTTATGTTTCTTGGTTTTCCAGGTAACAAGGTTTCCTCCAACAAAGGTGCAATAGCCTGTGGTTGATTTCATGTCTTTCCTATCCCCAGCCCAATCAGCATCACAGTAGCCAACAATCTCAGCATTCTCATTCTTTCCCATCCAAACTCCTTGAGTATAAGTCCATTTGAGATATCTTAGGATGCGTTGAATCATCATCCAGTGGTTCTTCTTAGGCTTTTGCATATGCTGGCTTACCTGATTCACAGCAAAGCATAGGTCAGGTCTCGTAATTGTTAAGTAGATAAGCTTACCAACAAGTCTTCTATAGAGCTTAGGATCTTCAAATGCGTCTCCTTCTGGCTCCCCCTCAGTTTCAGCTTTGTAGCCTTCCTCCAAGGGTGTTCTAGCCGCTTTTGCTTCCATCATTCCTGCATTGGTTAGTAAGTCTCCAACATACTTTCTTTGTGAGATAAACAATCCATCTTTAAACCTGCATACTTCAATACCCAAGAAATACTTAAGTTCACCAAGATCTTTTATATCAAACATAGACCTAAGATATTCCTTTGTAGATGCAATTCCTACCTTGTCATTCCCTGAGATGATTATATCATCTACATATATGAGAATGACAACTATACCTTCATGGCTGTGGAGAGTGAACAAGGTATGATCGGATTCAGATCTCCTAAAGCCCCTGTCTCTGAGAGTAACATTCAACTTGTGGTACCAGGCTCTAGGAGATTGCTTCAGTCCGTAAATCGCCTTTTTTAGTCTTAGAACTTTCCCTGGTGCAACAGAGTCTTCCAATCCAGGTGGTGGAGTCATGTAGACTTCTTCTTCGAGTTCTCCTTGTAGGAATGCGTTTTTGACATCCATTTGCCATAGCTCCCATTCCAAGTTCACAGCAAGTGAGAGAACCACCCTGATTGTGTGCATCTTTTCCACAGGAGCAAATGTGTCTCTGTAGTCATCTCCATAGGTTTGAGTGAAGCCCCTTGCAACTAATCTAGCCTTGTACCTTTCTATTTCTCCATTACTTTGGTGCTTAATCGTGAAGATCCATTTGGAGCTAACAGCCTTCTTCCCCTTAGGTAAGTCTGACTCATCCCATGTATGGTTCTTTTCCATTGCTTTCCTTTCCTCAGTCACTGCATCACGCCAAACTTTAATGTCTTTTGCCTCATCATAGTTTCTAGGCACAGTTTCTTGATCAAAAGTTCCAATGAAGACTTGATGGCCCTGAGGAATTTGCACTAACGAACACACGGCTTGAGTGGGGTGAGCTATCACATTATTGTTGAAGTAAACCCTGGTATTCTTCCAGTTTTCAACTGGAAATCGTTGCCGAGTACTTCTTCTGAGCTCAAGGGGAGCTTGGTCTTGATTTTGGATAGGGCATTGAGTGCTTTCTGAACTTGATCCAACTTCAGAACTTTGAGTACTTCCTGATCCAGGTTCTGATTTCTTGGTCTATTACTCTCAGTCTCTGCCTGATCTTTCTCCGATTTAGAATCCATCTGACCAATGTTGGAATCCTCTTGATCATGACCAGAGAATTGCCCCCCCTCAGGATTAAGAGGATGGTGAGGAGAATGACTAGGAGGACCTTGCGATGAAGAAATGCCCAGACCCTCCAGAATCTTTCTCAGGTTTTCAGCCCGATCAGAGGAGTGGGAAGATGTCTTTGATGGAGTCCCATGTCCCATATTCAAAGTAACTGGTGGTCTCTAAGAACTTGACATCCCGTGATATGAGAACACGATTAGTATCAGCATTGTAGCATTTATAACCCTTCTGTGTGGTGGAATATCCCAGGAACATGGCTTTAATACTTTTGGCGTCTAGTTTTGTCCTTTTTTCTCCTGGAATCAACACATAGCAAACACACCCAAATACTCTAATATGATCCAGTTGAGGTTTAGACTTTGTAAGTACTTCAAATGGGGATTGGTCTAGCTGATTCTTGGTTGGAATTCGATTGATCAGGTTATCACAGTGAACCGTGGTAGGAGTTTTGCTTTCAATGCCAAGGTCTTTAAGCAGAGCCCTTAGCCAAATACACCCAGTTGTAAGTTTCCTCATAGCTCGGTACTCAGCTTCTGCACTTGAACATGATACATTTTTTTGTTTCTTGGTCTTCCAGGTGACTAAGTTCCCTCCTATGAAGGTGCAATATCCAGTGGTTGATCTTCTGTCTTTTCTATCCCCAGACCAATCAGCATCACAGTATCCTACAATCTCAGCATTCCCATTCTTTCCCATCCAAACTCCTTGAGAATAGGTTCCTTTAAGATACCTCATGATGCGCTGAATCATTGCCCAGTGATACTTCTTAGGAGCTTGCATATGTTGACTTACCTGGTTCACAGCAAAACATAAGTCAGGTCTTGTAATTGTTAAATAGATAAGTTTACCCACAAGCTTTCTATAAAGTTTAGGATCCTCAAAGGTTTCGTCATGTTGCTCCCCCTCAGTTTCAACTTTGTAGCCATCCTCCAGTGGTGTCCTAGCTGCCTTGGTTTCCATTACCCCTGCACTAGTCAGTAAATCGACAACATACTTTCTCTGTGATATGAACAGCCCATCTTTAAACCTGCATACTTCAATCCCTAAAAAATATTTAAGTTCACCAAGATCTTTGATGTCAAACATGGATTTAAGGTATTCTTTTGTGGAAGAGATTCCAACCTTGTCATTCCCTGAAATGATAATATCATCTACATAGATGAGAATGACAACTATACCTTCTTGGCTATGGAGAATGAACAATGTATGATCTGCTTCTGACCTTCTAAATCCTCTATCTCTTAGAGTGACATTTAATTTATGGTTCTGAGGTGGTAATTCCTTCTGAACTTTGACTAGGTATGTCATGATTATTTCTGAAATCAGCTTCTGAGGTTTCTGAAGCATCTAGACTGACCTCTGATGATTCTCTTTGGGAGTGACTTGAGTCAGCTTCAGATAGGTTCCTCTGAATGTTACTTGGACCAGCTTCTGAATCCACTTGATCTTGAGTATCTGAAAATTTTCGCCCCCCAGGATTAAGAGGATGAGGAAGCGGTACATCAGTTGAGGAGCTTGTTGGAGTGGAAATACCAAGTCCTTCTAGGATTCTCCTCAGGTTTTCAGCCCTATCAGAAGAGTTGGACGATATGTCTTTAATGTTATCCCATGTTTCATCAGCAAAGTAACTCCTTGTCTCAAGAAACTGAACATCCCGGGATACCAGTACACGGTTTGTATCAGCATTGTAGCATTTATTGATGAAAAATAAGTTTCTTTGAGAGATAAGAATAGAGAGTTTCATGTTTTAGTCTAGAGAATTTGAAGAACACAAGTTTATTATTTGTTGCTTGAATTACATTATGACAATTACATAGATTAAATAGGTATATTAGAAGGAATACCCAAAGTATCTACTAAAGCATCTAGGGGCGTGGCATGGTGAGCTGGAGCTGACCGTTGGTGCTACAAAGTGTGGCCTTATCCAGTCCTCTTCTAGAACCTTTCTTCCCTTTATTCTTCATAAATACTCCTTAAATCCATCACTCCTCCTCAAGTTTGACCATGGATGAATGGTTAAACTTGGATATCATGAGAAACCACCTCATTAAAAACCTTAGAATGCAAAACCCAGTGGGACAAAAACATTCTAAGGGAAAAAGAGTATGGTTCTCATGATAAGGAGAAACTAAGGGCTTGGAATTACCATGAGTCCAAGCTTTGGTAGAATGAACTCACAGACTTTCAAGCTGGCTGCCTTTGTGAATATATCTGCCAATTGCTCAGAACTTCTTGTGAAGCATGGTAGTATAATTCCTTTTTCAACAGCTTCCCTGACCTTGTGGCAATCCACTTCAATGTGCTTAGTCCTCTCATGAAATACCGAGTTGGAGGCTATATGGATGGCTGCTTGATTGTCACAGTGCATTGTGATGGGAGTCTTGACTTCAATTCCTAAGTCTTGGAGAAGAGCTTTGAGCCATATTGATTCGGTAGTCAGTTTCCTCATTGCCCTGTATTCAGCTTCAGCACTTGAACATGACACAACCTTCTGCTTCTTGGTTTTCCATGTAACAAGATTTCCTCCAATAAAGGTGCAATATCCAGTAGTAGACTTCCTATCTTGTCTGTCTCCAGCCCAATCAGCATCACAGTATCCCACAATCTCAGTGTTCCTATTGTTCCCCATCCAAATTCCTTGAGCACGAGTCCCTTTGAGGTATCTCAGGATCCGGTCTATCATCCTCCAATGGCACATCTTAGGTGTTTGCATATGCTGACTTACCTGATTCACAGCAAAGCACAAATCATGTCTGGTGATAGTAAGATAAATTAACTTACCAACTAATCTTCTATAGAGTTTGGCATCCTCAAAGACGTCTTCTTCCTGCTCCCCCTGAGTTCCAACTTTATAACCCTCTTCTAATGGGGTCTTAGCTTCCTTGGCTTGCAGCATTCCTGCATCTGTTAGTAAATCAAGAATATACTTCCTCTGAGAGATAAACAAACCATCATTAGTCCTGCACACCTCAATCCCAAGAAAATATTTGAGTTCTCCAAGGTCTTTGATGTAAAAAACAGATTTTAAGTATTCTTTAGTAAAGAGGATTCCTACCTTGTCATTACCTGAGATGATAATATCATCTACATATATGAGAATGAAAACTATACCTGCTTTGCTTTGAAGTGTGAACAAGGTATGATCAGCTTCTGATCTTCTAAATCCTTTATCTCTCAGTGTAACACTCAATTTGTGATACCAGGCTCTAGGAGACTGTTTAAGACCATAGATTGCCTTTCTTAATCTTAGAACCTTCCCTGGAGCAACTGTGTCTTCTAGAACAGGTGGTGGTGTCATGTACACCTCTTCCTCTAATTCTCCTTGAAGGAAGGCATTCTTGACATCCATCTGCCAAAGATCCCATTCTAAATTGGTAGCAAGATAAAGGATGACCCTAACAGTATGAAGCTTGGCGACTGGAGCAAAGGTGTCCCTATAGTCATCTCCATACGTCTGAGTGAAGCCCCTGGCTACAAGCCTTGCCTTGTATCTCTCAATTTCCCCATCACTTTTATATTTGATTGTGAATATCCATCTGGAGCTTACTGCCTTCTTGCCTTTTGGTAAATCAGACTCATCCCAAGTATGATTCCTCTCCATGGCATGTCTTTCATCAGTGACAGCTTCTCTCCATTCTTTATGATCCTTGGCCTCGTCATAATTCCTGGGCAAAAATTCTTGATCCAGTTTTGCAATGAAAGTTTGATGTCCCCGAGGAATGTGCACCATGTTACATACTGCCTGTTCTGGATGTGCAACAGCCTGATTATTGTAGTAAACCCTGGTGTTTTTCCAGTGTCCAGGTGGAAACTTCACCCTCTTACTTCTTCTTAGTTCAACCACAGCTTCTTCTTGATCGGATTGGTTGTTTTCTTGTGGAGCCGATGTAGGTTGCTGTGGAGCCGATGATGAAGATGTAGGTTGCTGTCCTTGGTTGTTCTGATTATGAGCTTCTGAGTATTCAGGAATATCATTCCCCCCTTCATGATCAGGACTCTCACTTGGTTCATCCGGCCATGTTGAGGATTCTTCTGAGACTGGTGCCATAGGAGTAGAAGCCTGCCGAGGAGTAGAATCATAATGCTGTAAACCAAGGTCCTCTAGTAGCTGTCTAAGACTTGAGGCTCTATCTTCTGAGGGTGATGAAATGTCCTTAATGTCTTCCCACTTCTGTCCATCATAGAAACTTCGATTCTCTAGGAATTGAACATCCCTTGACACCATAACTCTCCTAGTGTCTGGCTCATAGCATTTGTAACCCTTCTGTGTTGGAGAATACCCAAGAAAGATGGCCCTTATACTTTTTGCGTCCAACTTATTTCTGTGATCACCTGGAATATAGACAAAGCACATACATCCAAACACCCTTAGATGATCAAGAGAGGGTTTAGTTCTATTAAGTACCTCAAAGGGTGACTGATTCAGCAAGAATGCGAGTAGGAGTTCTGTTGATGAGGTAACATGCCGTGACCACTGCATCACTCCAAAACCTCTTTGGAACATGCATGTGAAACATTAAAGTCCTAGCCACCTCCATCAAGTGCCGGTTCTTTCTCTCATCAACACCATTCTGCTAAGGTGTATAAGGGCAACTTGTCTGATGTGTAATTCCTTTTTCAGCAAGAAAGTGTTTGAATGCATGACTCATGTACTCCCTACCATTATCTGACCTTAAACATTTGATTTGAACATTATATTGGTTAGAAATGTGAGATTGAAAGCTCTTAAAAGCTTCTAAGACCCTATCCTTAGATGGAAGCAAGGTGATCCAAGTGTATTTCGATTTCTCATCTATAAAAGTAACAAAGTATTTATGATTATCTCTTGATTCACATGGAGATGTCCAAACATCAGAATGAATAAGTTCAAAGCATTCATTGTAAATCGTTTTAGATAAGGGAAATACATTCCTACAATGTTTACCAAGGATACATGCTTCACATGAGTTCTAAAGCTTTCAAGTGAGGATGTCCTAGTCTAGCATGCCATAAACCATTTTCATGACTAGAAACATTAAGACTAGAAGCATTATTAATCGAACTATTAGAATCTAATGATAAAGGCTGAAGATCTTCAAGCACATATAGTTCATTCTTGGTTCCTCCTCTGCCAAGGACTTGCTTGGTTTCAATATCCTGAAAGAAGAAGTCATTAGGTCCAAAAGTAGCATAGCAATTAAGCTCAGTGGTTGTTCTTTTCACAGATAACAGGTTTGAAGTAAATGATGGCATAAAGAAGGCTTTTGACTCTTTTCCAAACAACCTAAGCTTTCCAATTCCCTTAATAGGTATTTGTTCTCCATAAGCTATCATCACATTCCCTAAAACCGGTTCTATATCACTAATCAACCTAGAATCACTAATCATATGGTGAGAAGCTCCTGAATCAACTATCAATAGTTTTAAAACATTCAAACTATCACCAGAGCTTTTAAACGAGGCAGTATAGGTGTGACCAGAAATACCAGACTCCTTAAGAGCTTTGATGAGAGCTTCAAGGTCTGACTTGGTCACTACATCATTCTGAGCTGAGACAGCTTGAATTCTTTCATCTGGTAGGTTGTTGTGATATGAATTATTCTGGCTGGAACTTCCTCTATTAAGGCTGATATGATTTGCACTGGACTGTGTCCCTTCATGATTCGGCCTCAGTTGTTTGATTAGTGGTAGACTTGATTGATTAATACTTCCTTGTGAACTACTTTGAAAACCGCTTCCTTGAGAGATGGTTCGAGCAATGCGTGATGAGGTTTCCTGAGAGATGTGGACCTTTGGGTCTTTCCACCAGCTTGGCTTCAAATGAGGGTGAATTAACCAACACTTATCCTTAGTGTGTCCTCTTCGTTTGCAATGATCACAGGCTAATCCCTTCTTTACCTCTGGTTTGTGCCACACCTTGTGGGCCCTTGTTCTTTCTGAATTTTAGCACACACATCTTCAAGACTTGGTAATCTATCTTCCCGGAGAAGATGTTTAATTTAGATCAGTGTAGCTTGGGTTTAGTGTCATAAGCAAGCCAAAGACCTTATCTTGCTCTCTCCTTTCATTAAGAGTGATAGGATCAATGGTACTTGGCCTTAACATTTCAACCTCTGCCCATAAAGCCCTGGACTTGCCATAATGCTTAGTAAACTCCATATCCTCTTGATGGAGTTCATTTAAAGCTTTCTTCACCTCAAATAACCGCATGAGGTTGGATGTGTTTCCATACACATTTTTGAGTGTTTCCCATAGGTCTTTTGCGGTCTCACAGTAGGAATATGCTTCTAACAAGGATCCTTCAAGGGAGTTTTGAAGGATTGAAAGGACTAATTGATCCTCTTGAAACCATTTGTTCATGGTTTCCATGGTTAGCCTTCCTTGTTCACCGAGAGCTTCTTCTTCAATAGCTTCTCTTGGTGCTTCATCTAGAAGAACATGGGTCCATAAACCTCTACTACACAGAGTAGTTTTCATGGTTCTTGACCATAACAAGTAGTTTAGCCCTTTTAGTATGACTGGAGCAACAATCATTTTCGAAGACTCCATTTGTCTTTGGCGTGATTTGTACGGAAGAACAAATTTCGAAAAGGGTTTCAGGCGGGAAGAACAGAGAGCTTCAGATGCTTCCTTCGAGTCTCAGAATCATCAAATAAGCTAATCCAGCTTTAGAAAAGAACCTCCTTTGTGAAGAATGAGCTGCCTTTAAGCTATTTTTCACTTATGCAGATTTTAGTTCACGAAGAAATTTGGAGAAGACGAGTACGGACAACGGCAAAGGAGTCTCCTTTAGCTTGATTGAAGGTTAGGATTCATAAGAAATGACACCAGAATGCACATGAACACACGAACTTGTGATTTTAAACACACCAGAAGATGAACCAAGCTATGTTGTAACTCCCATCCGTACATCCATGGCGCAGAACAGCCTTGGACTGAAAGGAGAGACCTTGAGAGCTTAGAGCCGTACAACAATGGTGAGCAAAGTGGGTTTTAAAAACGAATGAAATAGAAACCTTAAACTTCAAGAAGAACAAAAAATAACCACCTCTAATCTCCCATAACTCATCACCTAAGGATCTTTGAGGATTATAAATCTCAGAATGGGTAGATTAAGAGTTGTTTATTGTAAGTTGCAACAAGAACTTAAGGAAAGAAAGAGTTTTGCGGATGAATTAGTGACCTAGGAGCATGTAATGCTCTGATACCATGATGAAAAATAAGTTTCTTTGAGAGATAAGAATAGAGAGTTTCATGTTTTAGTCTAGAGAATTTGAAGAACACAAGTTTATTATTTCTTGCTTGAATTACATTATGACAATTACATAGATTAAATAGATAGATTAGAAGGAATATCCAAAGTATCTACTAAAGCATCTAGGGGTGTGGCATGGTGAGCTGGAGCTGACCGTTGGTGCTACCAAGTCTGGCCTTATCCAGTCCTCTTCTAGAACCTTTCTCCCCTTTAGTCTTCATAAATACTCCTTAAATCCAACATTTATAGCCCTTCTGAGTGGTGGAGTAGCCAAGGAACATTGCTCTTGTACTTCTGGCCGCGAGTTTGTTTCTTTGTTCACCTGGAATCCACACATAGCAAACACACCCAAACACTTTTATATGGTCAAGATGAGGCTTGTTGTGAGTAAGTACCTCATAAGGAGATGCATCATGTAAGTTCTTGGTAGGAGTCCGGTTGATTAGATAACAGGCTGTGACCAAGGCATCTCCCCAAAAACGTTTTGGGACCTTCATATGAAACATCATGGCCCTTGTTACTTCCATTAGGTGCCTGTTCTTTCTTTCAGCAACCCCATTCTGTTGGGGAGTATATGGACAACTGGTCTGGTGCTCAATTCCATGGTTTGCGAGATAGTATTGGAATGCTTGACTGGTGTATTCACCTCCATTGTCTGATCTTAAACACTTAATTTTAGCATTATACTGGTTAGACACATATTTGTTATAGTTCACAAATGCTTCAAGAACTCTTCCCTTAGAAGATAACAAGGTGACCAAAGTGTATTTAGACTTAGCATCTATAAAACTAACAAAATATTTGTGATTATCTCTAGATACACAGGGAGCAGTCCAAACATCCGAATGAACCAGATCAAAACAGTTGTCATACAAGGTTTGAGATTTTGGAAAAACAGTTCTACAATGTTTTCCTAGGATACAAGCTTCACATAACTCACTATTAAAAGAAATCCTAGGAAATATTATTTCTAAAGCTTTAAGGTGAGGATGACCCATTCTAGCATGCCACAATTCGCCATTCACCTTAGAATTATTCAAATTTGAAAAACAAGTAACTAAAGAACTAGGAGTGAGCTCCTCAAGCACATAAAGATCACTCCTTGTGCCTCCTTGTCCAAGAATCTTTTGAGTCTCAATATCCTGAAACACAAACTCATTATGTCCGAATATAGCATGGCAATTCAAATCTGTTGTAGCACGTTTAACAGAAAGAAGATTTGAAGTAAAGGATGGCATATAAAAGGCCCTAGATTCTTTGTTGAATAGCTTAAGATCACCTATTCCTTCTATTGGGACATTAGTCCCATTTGCAATTAACACATGTCCTCTAGCCGGTTCAACATTCCTAATGAGATTTAGATCACTAATCATGTGATGAGAAGCTCCTGAATCTACAATTATAGGTTTAGACATAGTTAATACATTAAAGAGGCATGTAGAGATCTTCCAACAATGTTACCAGAGTTGTCCTTTAAGGCTTTGATGAGAGCCTCAAGTTCTGACTTCTTAACATACTCGGATTGGGAAGATTGATATGGAACCATATGAGCTTGAGTAAGTTGAGTGTTCATGCCGTTGTAAATTGGAGTGGATAAACTGGCTTGTGAGTTCCCGGATTGGTATGATGCTCCTTTCTTGTAGTGATAGCTGGGAGTCCTGAGTGTAGTGCGCCTTTGGGAGTTCCTTCCATTTGGTTGGTTTTAAGTATGGATGCAGAATCCAACATTTTTCTTTGGTATGACCTTTCCTTTTGCAATGATCACACATTATGTTCCTCTTATCTTCAACTTTGTAATGACCCTTATTAGCTGTAATGACTTCTTCTTCTGGTTTAAGAAGACCTTTGTGAGCGGTAAGAAGGTCTCCTTTTCCTCCAAACAATCCAAGTGATCCACATTCTTTCTGAATCTGGGAACACACATCTTCAAGGGTTGGAAGTTTTTCAGACCGCAGAATATGTTTAACCAGGTCATTGTAGGTTGGTCCAAGAATCATGAGGAGACTGAAGACCTTGTCTTGTTCCCGTCGTTCCTTGATGACTTCAGTATCAAATGAGACTGGCCTTAACATATCGAGTTCTGCCCATAGTGAGCTAAACTTGCCAAATAGAGAAGTGAAATCAGAATCATCTTGGTTGAGGCTGTTGATATTGAGCAAGATACTAACTTGGGCATCACGGACTACTTAAGACAGACGTGTGGGTCAAGATTGGTCAAGTCCGAATGCCTATAGCCCAAGAGAGAAACTCAGTTGAGGCAAGTCCAATAAGGCCTTAGTCCATTAAGGAAGTGTGATGAAAAGCTTCTAGAAGCAGAGATGATTCGACCAGAGAAGTCACGGGTGCACAAAGCCGTTGCTGTGCGGTCACTATCATTTCTTGGGCTTGCTCCCAAGTCACTGTCCCATTTTGAATCTCCTTGTGTAATCGTGTAATCCTTTGCCTATATTAGGACTTCTTCTCACATTGTATCAGATACACTTTAAGCAATAAACACTCTTCACCTTATTCTTCTTGTCTCCCTTGTCTCCCTCTTCATTCTTCTGGTCGGGTTTCACCATGAAACTCACCTAATCTCTCCTCTTACTTCCCTAAAATTAACATGGTATCAGAGCAACTCGATTCATAAACTCTCTTTAAACTCCCACATACTCTCTAATACTCCTCAAATACTCACGGCCTTCTCCATCTTTTCACTCAAGAACACAGAAAATCTGGGTTCAGTTGCTATTAACCACTGGGTAATAAGCAAACTTTCTCTAAAACCTAACCCAAACTCAAGCTCATACTCTCCTAGGTGTGTAATACATACCGACTCTCTAAATAAACACTCCTCATCTTACTCACTCTGAGATTGTAACAATCCTCAAACATCCATTTGGTGCTGAGTTGTGAGAAGATAGGATTGGTTATTTCTTGAGATTATCCACTATTCCATTTAATTCATCTCTCTAGCTACATTCTCCCACAAACCGTGTTCTTAAATTCCTAGCCATCTCTCTTTAACCGCTGGACAATAGCATTATCCAGTGGTCCATACATTTGAAATTTGAAATCCATTAGAAGCTGCAATGGAGAACAACAAACAACCTGTCATTCCCATCATTCTGAAGGGACAAAACTACTTGCTATGGTCTAGAACAGCAAGAACCGCGTTGTGCAGCCGCGGACTTTGGGAGCATACTCACAAAACTTATGCCTCAAAGGAAGACTCCACAGAGAAGGAAGAGACGGTTACTTTGGCTGAAGAAACCAAATGGTTTCAAGAAGACCAAACCGTGTTGGTCATACTCCAAAGCTCCCTTGAGGTCTCCATCCTTGAAGCTTATTCTTACTGTGAAACCGCCAAGGACCTCTGGGAGACTCTCAAGAATGTGTACGGCAATGTATCCAACCTAACTCGGGTGTTTGAAATCAAAAGATCACTCACTACTCTCAGCCAAGAAGATGGAGACTTCACAAAACATCTTGGCAAGTATCAGGCGCTATGGGCAGAGCTGGAAGCACTAAGACCCAATTCTATGGACCAGACGGTTCTACTCGAAAAGAAGGAGCAAGACCGCGTGTTTGGGCTCCTACTTACCTTGAACACAATGTACAACGACTTAATCAAGCATCTACTGAGGTCAGACAAGCTTCCAAGCTTTGATGAAGTGTGTGCCCAAATCCAAAAGGAACAAGGATCACATGGTCTGTTTGGTGGAAGAGGAGAACTTCCCACAGCTAACAAAGTCATGTTTAGACATGATGATAAGAAGCCATGGATATGTGACCATTGCAAAAGAAAGGGGCATAATAAGGGACAGTGCTGGATCCTTCATCCTCATCTCAGGCCGAGCACACCAAGACCTTCCATCAACCGTCCCTTCAAAGATTTCCAAGGAAGTTCTAAGGCAAATCTCAGCCAGAACACACCGAATGAACAAGGACAAGCCGGTCCATCAAAGAGGCATGAAGATGGAGCAGCTATGACTGCACATGGCACAACCCCTCATGCACCATCACCAAATGACATAATGCGCAGATCAGACTTGGAGGTCATTCTCCAGTCCATTGCCTCCCTCAAAGAGTCTGGTATCTCTCTCTACTCTCATAGACCTAGTAAAGCCTTAGTTGTTGACTCAGGGGCCTCACACCACATGATTAGTAACCCTGAACTGTTAAACAACTTAGAACCGGCTCTAGGTAATGTAGAAATAGCTAATGGAGAAAGAATACCAGTTAAAGGAATAGGCAACCTCAAGCTATTTGATAAGGAATCTAGAGCCCTATTTATGCCTAGCTTCACATCTAATCTATTATCTGTAAAGAAGGCCACTACTGACCTGAATTGCTATGCCATATTTCGTCCTAACAATGTTCATTTTCAGGATATTGAGAGCATGAGGCTGCTTGGAAGAGGAGTAGCCAAAGATGACCTATATGTTTTGGAAGATACTTCCTTTAGTAGTTCACAATCTGTTCCTTTTAAATCATATTTTTCGGTTAAGCTTGATGCAATGTGGCATGCTAGGCTAGGCCACCCTCATTTTCGTGCATTAAAACTCATGCTACCCAATGTTTCTTTTGAGAATTCTAGTTGTGAGGCTTGTATTCTAGGGAAACATTGCAAATCCGTTTTTCCTAAATCTAGACACCTTTAAACAAGTAGGATTCTAGAGTCTGTAGACGAAACTAGAGGAAAAAAAAAAACGGCTAGGAATTTCGTATTTCACTTTGGTTTTAGTTTGTCTACAGCTGACAGGAACTTTAAGCGAGAGGAAAACCCGAGTCCAGATCGACCGATCCCTCTTTGGATCGATCGATCTCCCTCTGCAAAGCGGCTGCAGGGAGACTTTAAATTAGTGGAAACCCTAGACGTAAAGGATCAGGAACGATCGATCAACTTTGGATCGACCGATCTACTTTTGCGGATAACTACAAGATCGACCGAGCGGACCTAGATCGACCGATCGTACCTCGGGTCGATCACATCTAAGATTGACCGATCCCCAAATAGACCGATCGATCCAACCTTCTACGGACGAATTTCAGATCGACCGATCGACATTAAGATCGACCGATCGCCTAGAGAATCGACCACTCCTCAACTGGATCGAATCCTTGTCCAGAACAACAATGTCTGATAGCTCAGAACAAGTAGATGCCACTAATGCCATGATCCAAATGCTAGCAGCCATCAACGGGCAACTCAGCAACATGGCAGCTGGTATGGATCGTTTGGGGCAACTCTTGCAGCCTGGAAGACCAGACATACCTGAAACGGCTAGGCAAGGAGAAACGCGTGGCTTGGGAGAGCAATCAGCTCAAACACCACCTTTTCAAGCACCACCATTCCATGCCCATGCACCACCATTCCATGCACCACCACAACAACCACAGTACCCAGCTCCTGATGTTAAGCTTATCTTGATTGGGAGAGAAGGATGGAGCATATTTTCGAATACTATAGATATGCTGATCCACGGAGAGTAGCTCTAGCTACAGCCCAGTTCACTGACCATGCTCTTACGTGGTGGGACAGAGAAGTAACTGAGAGGGGAGGAACCGATATGGGAATATAGTGACTTGGGAAGAGCTCAAATACATTATGAGAAGGCGCTATGTACTACCACACTTTCACCGAGATATGCAGAAGCGTTTTAGACGTTTGACACAAGGCAACAAGAGTGTGGAGGAGTATTATGAGGAATTAGAGCATCTGAGAAACCGGTTGGAAGTAGAAGACTCTCTGGAGAGTCTAATGGCACAATTTGTAGATGGTTTGCAAGAAAAGATTGCTAGGAAGGTTGAGAGACAAACATACCATGACTTAGGAGAGTTGCTACATCTTGCCATTCAGATTGAACAACAGAACAAGCGCAAGGCAGCAAACAATACTCGGCCTAAGACCATATGGAACCCCACATTTAAGCCAACAGAGAGGAACACTAGTACACCAGGAGATAGCCGGTTCAAGAGCAAAGTGAGTGAACTCACCAAGTTGACCAAACCCGGCCCTAGTGCACCTCAACATGCCACGCCAACTGCTTCCACTCAACGGAGCCGAGACATTTTTTGCTTCAAGTGTAATGGGAGAGGACATATGGCAAGAGAGTGTCCTAATCAACGAGCCATGATCCTCACACCAGCTGGAGACTACGAGTCTCAAGACGAAGGAGAAGAGGAATCCCATGACTATGGTGAACCAGAGGACATAGAGTACCCAGACTCAGGAGAGCTTTTGATGATGAGAAGAGTACTTAATGCAATGGTAGATCCTGAAGAGGTTGCACAAAGAGAAAACATCTTCCATACTCGGTGCACCATTCAGGAAAAGGTATGTTCTCTAATCATTGATGGAGGTTCTTGTACTAATGTAGCTAGTTCTTATATGGTAGACAAACTTGGCCTTGAGAGAACTAAACACCCTCATCCTTATAAGTTGAGGTGGCTCAATGATAAGGCTGAGTTACACATATCCGATCAAGTTAAGGTTCCATTTAGTGTGGGACGATACCATGATCAAGTGATATGTGATGTGGTCCCGATGCAAGCTGGTCATCTCTTATTGGGACGTCCATGGCAGTTTGACAGGGAAACCACACATAATGGACGGACTAATCTCTATTCTATTGAGCATAAAAAGCGCAGGTACAAACTGGCTCCATTATCACCTCAACAAGTGAGGGACATGCAAACAAAAATGGCTAAGGATGGGAGTAAACGCAAAGAGAACTTCTTAATCAACTCCAGTGACATTCGAAAAGCCATTGGTAAGGGAGATGAACATGTTCTTCTACTGATGTTTATGTTGGAATGAAGGAGTGTTTATGAAGGCTAAAGGCGGTTCTAGAAGGCGAATGGATAAGACTTGGATAAGGCTTCCTAATCTGCTCCAACGGGCGTCTCCAGCTCACCATGCCACGCCTTCAGATGCTAAAGTAGATGCTCTGGATATTCCTCCTAATCTATCCTATTTAAGCTTATGTAATGGTCATTATGTAATCAAGCAATCAATAAATAAAACTTGTATTCGCAATCTCTAAACTCTTAAACATGATTCTCTTTACCTTAATCTCTTAAGAAACATGTTTTTTAATATGGTATCAGAGCATTACATGCTCCTAGGTCACTAATTCATCCGCAAATCTCTTCTTTTCCTTAAGTTCTTGTTGTTACTTACAATAAACGAATCTTAATCTATCCACTCTAAGCTCTATTATCTTCATTCATCTGTTGATAATGAGTTATGGAAGATTAGAGGCGATTATTGTTTGTTCTTCTTAAAAGCTTAAGGATTTCTTTTTCATTCTTAAAACCCACTAAAACACCATTGTTGTACGGCTCTAAGTTCTCAAGGTCGCTGTTTTTGGTTCAAGGTCACGTCTTTTAGCTTTAAAACAGTAGTGGATCGAGTCGGGTTGCGTGTGGTTGGTCTCTAGCAAGGTTCTTGTCACTCCTGGTCGTATCGCAGAAAAGGCTTGGTCGAACCACGCCATTGTTGTACGGACCAGAGCTCCATTCTTGTTCATCACTCTTTCAATCCTTCATCCTTGGCCGTAGAAGCCTCCTACATCAGTTCTTCTTGAGTTGAAGCCACGAAAAGCAGCTGAAGGATGGACCTTTGCTAGGTGTCCGTACTCGTCTTCCTCATCCTCTCGCAAACCAGGATCCGTACCAAGCCGCGATCTTCAAGAAAGAAGGCTCATTTCCAGAAGAAAAGACTCTCATTCAGACTTTAAGCAACTCGTGCATAGATTCAAGGCAAGGAGGAAGGATTTGAGGTAGAAAATAAAAACCCTGCTCTTCCCGCCTGAAGCCGCGTTTGAAGAAGATCCGTACCACCCAAGCATATCGATGGAAACTTCAAAAATGATTGTAGCTCCAGTTATACTAAAGGGGCTAAACTACCTGTTATGGTCCAGAACTATGAAAACTACTCTGTGTAGTAGGGGCTTATGGACTCATGTTCTCCTTGATGAAGCACCAAGAGAAGCTGCTGAAGACGAAGCTCTCGGAGATCAAGGACAACTTACTATAGACGCCATGAACAAGTGGTTTCAAGAGGATCAACTAGTGCTCTCCATCCTTCAAAACTCCCTTGAAGGATCCTTGTTAGAAGCATACTCCTACTGTGAAACTGCCAAAGATCTCTGGAATACATTAAGGAATGTATATGGGAACACATCTAATCTCATGCGGTTGTTTGAGGTTAAGAAGGCCCTGAATGATCTTCATCAAGAGGATATGGAATTCACCAAGCACTATGTGTTGGAATGAAGAAGAAGTGATGAATTTATGAAAACCTTTATTCCTAGTTAAATGGCGATTATTTGTATGTAAAAGGGAGAGTCTAAGGCTTGTTTGTATTATAGAATTATGTTATCCTTGTAAGCCATTTATGTATAAGGCTATCCTTGTATCCAAACAAGCCTAGACTAGGTTAGTATAAATACCTTACTCCCTTCACATTTTGTAAGCAAGAATTCATAATTCTCATTTTCTAATAAATCATTCTTTTCTCTAAGTCTCTAATTCTCTCTAATCTCTCATTCTCTCATTCTACAAATCTCTTAATCTCATAATCTTTCATGGTATCAGAGCCAGGTTACATCAAATCTGGGTAAATTTCATCATTCTTTCATTGATTCAACAAGAATCCATCTTGTTCTTCATCTGTTTCTGGATCAATTTCGAACGTCATCTTGTAAATCAAATTGCGATCAATCCACGACTCCAATTGACGATCGGCTTCCTCTGGAGTGTGCATCGGCGAATTCCGAATCGATAGCCACCTGAATCGCATCATTTGGCCCAGGGAATCAAAAGATACACATTTTCTTTCAAGAGGTGTTCGCGATCTCGTTTGTTTCAAACCTCTGCATTCTCCAGATCATCTCGACGTCAATTTTTCATCAAATCGTGAATTTCAAAAGCCTAATCTCAAGCTCTTCGAGTCTAGTTTCTTTTTAAAGAAAGCAGAACTCAATTCCATTGAGGGTGAAGGATTTTCTTGAAGATTTCCTCAGATACGTCCAAAATCACCTGTATCAAGATCCTGGTGATATAATTCTAATTCTTTCTCAGTTTTCTTTAATTTTTTGAATCTGGAAAGTTTAATTAGTGTCTTTTGAGGGTTTCTACGAAATTTCAAGTTAATCCAATAGGTTTAGGGTTTCAAGATTGATTTTCTTGAATTCTTTGTTCAGTTTTGAAAGGCTTTAAATTTGATTTCTTGGATTCATAAAATGTTCTAGGTGATTAGATTCGAATTTTGGTTACTAAATCTTGATAAAATCGAATTTAGTAGTCTCAAATTGCTACAATTCTTGTTACTTGAGTTGTTAGGATTAGTTACAGGTGGTTTTATGTAGTTAGTAGTTGTTACACTTGAGTTGTTGGCGCCATTTTTTTAAAATTGTTACAATTTTTTTTACTTGGTTGATCATCCCTGCCCAGCATATAAGTTCTTGTTCTTCCAAGTTGTATTACTTATCTGTGCAGGAATTAAAATACTCGATTCCAACCAAGAAGAAAATATTATTCGGACAGGCTGAGTGTGTTCATTCCGACCAGCAGTCCAGGCCGCGTTTGTTGTCTCGACCAGCACACCTGATCACGCTTGCTTGTGTACCACCAGCTACTCGTGAGAAGCGTACCTAAGATTGTGACCACGCGTGACCAAGCAACCTTGTGACCAGCAGCCTTGTGTGTGACCAGCTGATCTCGTGATCTTATCGCCCACCCCGACCAAGTCGTGACCAGTGTGTTGTTCCGACCAAGTTGCGACTAGCCGGCTTCACACATACCTCGACCAAAGGTTCTATCTGATTTCTTACTCTGATTTACTGACCTATTTTGCCTCTTAAGTATGGAAATTCAGGCATCCCTTAGAGCTCCAGTCATTCTACATGGAGCAAATTATCTCTTATGGTCTAGGACCATGAAAACCACATTAGGTGGTAAAGGTCTTTGGAACCACATTGCCACAAATGGCATTGAAGATAATGAAGTGGCTGAAGTGAGTGATGCAGCTCAAGCCAAATGGTACCAAGAAGATCAGTTGGTACTTTCTATTTTACAAAATTCTCTTGCTAGTGATCTTTTAGAAGCTTATTCCTTTTGTGAAAATGCAAAAGATCTATGGGACACTTTGCTTAAGGTGTATGGAAACACCACTAACCTTTTGAGAATTTTTGAAGTGAAGAAAGATTTGAATGAATTAAGACAGGAGGATGCTGAATTCACAAAGCACTATGGCTCATTCAGAGCTTTGTGGGCTGAGCTAGAAATGCTAAGGCCAGCCACTATTGAACCACTTGTACTCCTTGAAAGAAAGGAACAAGATAAGGTGTTTGGGTTATTTTTAACTCTTAATTCTACTTACTCAGATCTTATTAAGCATATTCTCAGGTCTGATAAGTTGCCTAGCTTGGACGAAGTGTGTGCTCAAATTCAAAAGGAGCAAGGATCACATGGATTGTTTGGGAACAAGGCTGAACTAGTAGCTGCTCACAAAAGTCTCTTCAGGCCAGCAAGTGATTCTAGGAAGAGGAGGCAATTCTGTGACCATTGCAAGAAGGAGGGCCATGCAAGGAAGGGTTGCTGGGTACTTCACCCTCACCTGAAGCCATCCTGGGCATCACGCCCTCCACAGCAACCGGCCATATCCCCGGCTAGCCACCCTCACGGCCTGGTGTCATCCAAGGCGGGTGTCTGTAGCGGTTTTTCCTCTCATTCAGCCTCAACTAGTATCATGTCACAAGCATCAGATTTTGTGACAAAATCAGACTTGGAAGCTCTCATTAAGGCAATCAAAGAGAGCAATGTGATGGGTAAAACTTTTCATGCTTCTTTTCAAACTTGTTTTACTTCTAATGCTCCTAAATCTTTGGTGGTTGATTCTGGTGCTTCTCATCACATGATTAGTGATTTAGAATTGCTAGAGAATGTAGAACCTGCCTTAGGTAATGTGCTTATTGCTAATGGAGTTAAAGTACCAATCAAAGGCATAGGAAAATTGAAGTTGTTTGATAAAGAATCTAAAGCATTTTATATGCCTTCTTTTACCTCTAATTTGCTTTCAGTCAAAAGAGCTACTACTGATTTGAATTGTCATGCAATATTTGGTCCTAATGATTTCTATTTTCAGGATATTGAAACTAGAAGATGTTTTGGACAAGGAACAACAAAGGATGACTTGTATGTACTTGATAATATGGCTAGTATTGGCGAATTAGAATCGGTTTTTCAGGCCAATGCATTTAGTTCTGATTCTGATTTGTGGCATGCTAGACTAGGACATCCTCATCCAAGAGCACTTGAGTTAATTGTACCTGGTTTAAAATTGCTTAAAGAGTTGTGTGATGCTTGCATCCTTGGGAAACATTGTAAAACAGTTTTTGAAAAATCTATGCATAAATATGAAAATTGTTTTGAATTGGTGCATTCTGATGTCTGGACATCTCCATTTCCATCTAGAGAAAACCATAAATATTTTGTGACATTTATTGATGAAAAGTCCAAATATACATGGGTTACATTACTTAGTTCTAAAGATAGGGTTTATGATGCATTTCTAAACTTTCAAGCATATGTTACTAACCAATACAATGCAAGAATTAAATGCTTTAGAACAGATAATGGAGGAGAATACACTAGTACAAAACTTCAAGAACATCTAGCTAAACATGGCATTGAACATCAGACAAGCTGTCCTTACACTCCACAACAAAATGGAGTAGCTGAAAGGAAGAATAGACATCTAATGGAAATTGTGAGAACAATGATGTTCCACATGAAAGTACCCAAACGATTTTGGGGAGATGCCCTTGTAGCTGCATGCTACTTGATTAATAGGACTCCAACAAAAGTCCTAGATGACCTGTCTCCATTTGAGGTACTAAACAAAACTAGACCTACTATTGATCACTTAAGAGTTTTTGGTTGTGTTTGTTTTGTATTAGTTCCAAGGGAGCAAAGGAACAAGCTGGAACCAAAGAGTACCAAAGCTATGTTCATTGGATATTCATCTACTCAAAAAGGGTACAAATGTTATGACCTAGAGACTAGAAGAGTCTTGGTGTCTATAGATGTAAAGTTCCAAGAAGAAAAATGTTTTTTTGGAGAAGGAACTTGGGAGGATTTTAAAAACATCTCATCAACAAGAACAGATCAAGCTGAATACTTGAGGCAGCTCTTGGAAAGTATTGGAATA
This sequence comes from Streptanthus diversifolius, assembly GCA_039880935.1. Taxonomy (NCBI): domain Eukaryota; kingdom Viridiplantae; phylum Streptophyta; class Magnoliopsida; order Brassicales; family Brassicaceae; genus Streptanthus; species Streptanthus diversifolius. The sequence goes on from JAXGFM010000001.1 coordinate 7,098,470, forward strand.
GGGGGTGGCCAGCAAACAGCTTCATCACTCCAGCCACCTGCTCCAGCAGCCCAAAGCCGTGGCTCCTCAGACCCGGCCAATCCACAGGCCTGCTCAGATCCTGGCCCTTCCGGCTCGGCGGATGCACCCAGACCAGCCGCGGCTTCTTGGCCTCTGTCTCGCCCAACATCCCTTGATTCTCCTGGGCTTCCTCCTCTTGAACATGGGGGGGGGAGAAGCATCTACTCATGTCCAACAAGACTCAGCAGGAGATGATTCCATTCTAGCTTCAGCTTCCAAAAGAACAACACCTACTCTCATTGAAGTTTTGAGTGAAGAAGAAGAGGAGGCTCAATCTACTGTTTTAAGGAGGAGCACAAGACAAAGAAATCCACCAGTCTTCTACAATGGAAATGCTGTAGTTCATCATGACCAGGGAGTTTGTAATATTGCACACTTACCTTCTACTCATGTTGCTTTTATTTCTAGTCTTGACAATGAGCAGATCCCAAAGACATATGAAGAAGCTATGTCTATAAAGGAATGGAGGGAAGCTATCTTAGCTGAGAAACAAGCCATGGAGAGGAATGGTACATATGCTTCAGCCACTCTACCAAAAGGGAAGAAGGCTGTAAGTTCTAAGTGGATTTTTACCATTAAATACAAAAGCAATGGTGAAATTGATAGATATAAAGCTAGGTTGGTAGCTAGGGGTTTTACTCAGACTTATGGTGAGGATTATAGGGATACATTTGCTCCTGTTGCTAAGCTACATTCTGTCAATGTTGTGCTTACTGTTGCTACTAATCTTGAGTGGGAATTGTGGCAAATGGATGTCAAGAATGCTTTCTTGCAAGGTGAACTAGAAGAAGAGGTTTACATGTCACCTCCACCTGGCCTAGAAGATGAGATAGGAAGCGGCAATATCCTAAGGCTAAGGAAGGCTATTTATGGCCTTAAGCAATCTCCAAGAGCATGGTACCACAAATTAAGTGTTACTTTAATGGATAAAGGCTTCAAAAGGTCTGAAGTGGAACATACCCTTTTTACATTAAAGAGTAAGGAAGGTATCATAGTAATTCTTATCTATGTTGATGATATAATCATATCTGGTAGTGATAGTATTGGTATTGCATCTACTAAAAATTACTTAAAAAGTGTCTTTGACATAAAGGATTTAGGAGAACTTAAATACTTCTTAGGAATTGAAGTATGTAGGTTTAAGGAAGGTCTCTTTCTTTCTCAAAGAAAATATGTTGTAGATCTACTAACATCCACAGGTATGATGGAAGCTAAGCCAGCCAAAACACCCTTAGAAGAAGATTATAAAATCGCAACTAAGGGGGAGTTAGAGAAGGAAATTGATTTTCATGATCCTAAGCTCTATAGGAAAGTGGTTGGTAAGCTTATTTATTTAACCATCACAAGAGCAGATTTATGTTTTGCTGTGAATCAGGTATCTCAACACATGCAAGGGCCAAAGATGAGGCATTGGGACATGGCCATGCGGATTCTAAGATATCTCAAAGGCACACATGAACAAGGTATTTGGATGGGTAATAATAAAAACACAAATGTGGTTGGTTATTGTGATGCAGATTGGGCAGGAGATAGGGAAGATAGGAGAAGTACCACAGGCTATTGTACTTTCATATGAGGAAACCTTGTGACTTGGAAAACCAAGAAACAAAAGCTGGTTTCATGCTCTAGTGCAGAATCAGAGTATAGAGCAATGAGGAAGCTCACTACTGAATGCATCTGGCTGAAACAAATTTTGAGTGACTTAGCCGTGGAGTGTGAGGAGCCTATCACCATTCATAGTGACAATCAAACCGCCATTCACATAGCCTCCAATTCAGTGTTTCATGAAAGGACCAAGCATATAGAAGTGGACTGCCACAAAGTAAGAGAAGCTATTGGGAAAGGTATTATTTTACCTTGCTATACAAGGAGTGAGGACCAACTAGCTGATGTATTTACCAAGGCAACATCTCTTAAAAATGGCGCCTCTATCTACCCCAGACTTGGCCTCATGACCATTCCACACCAATGATCCCAACATGGAGTGTTATACTCTTTTTCCCTAGAAAAGGTTTTGTCCCAATTGGGTTTTCCTTCTTTAGGTTTTTAATGAGGTAATACTTCATGGTTGCAAGCTTAAAACTTCTTATGTCTTAAGCTTGAGGGGGAGTGTTGGAATGAAGAAGAAGTGATGAATTTATGAAAGCCTTTATTCCTAGTTAAATGGCGATTATTTGTATGTAAAAGGGAGAGTCTAAGGCTTGTTTGTATTATAAAATTATGTTATCCTTGTAAGCCATTTATGTATAAGGCTATCCTTGTATCCAAACAAGCCTAGACTAGGTTAGTATAAATACCTTACTCCCTTCATATTTTGTAAGCAAGAATTCATAATTCTCATTTTCTAATAAATCATTATTTTCTCTAAGTCTCTAATTCTCTCTAATCTCTAATTCTCTCATTCTACAAATCTCTTAATCTCATAATCTTTCACTATGGTCGATTCAGGGCTCTATGGGCAGAGGTTGAAATGTTAAGACCAAGTACCATTGATCCTATCACTCTTAATGAAAGGAGAGAGCAAGATAAGGTCTTTGGCTTGCTCATGACACTAAACCCGAGTTATACAGACCTCATTAAGCATCTTCTTAGAGAAGATAGGTTGCCAAGTCTTGAGGATGTGTGTGCTAAGATACAGAAAGAACAAGGATCTCAAGGCTTATTTGGAAACCGAGGAGATATCGTTGCAGCTCACAAGGTTTGACACAAGCCAGAAACCAGGAAGGGTCCAGTTTACGATCATTGCAAGAGAAAAGGACATACCAAAGAGAAATGCTGGTTGTTTCATCCATACTTAAAACCTACTTGGTGGAAAGATTCAAAGGTTCACCCTTCACAAGATGTATCATCACGCATGGCTTCAACAACTCAAGGGAATGGCTTTCAAGGAAACATTACTCAGCTCAACTTGCAGCAAACTAAACAATCTGGGCCACATCATGAGGGAGCACAATGCAGTGCAAATCAAATCAGCCTTAACCGGGGGAGTTCAAGTCAGAATGGCGCTTATAGTCACAATGCATCAGATGAAAGGAACCGAGTTCAAAGTGATGTAGTCACCAAATCCGACCTTGAAGCTCTTATCAAAGCTCTCAAGGAGTCTGGTATTTCTGGTCACACTTATACTGCTTCTCTTACTAGCTCCTATCATGATCTGAATGCCTTAAAACCATTAATAGTTGATTCAGGAGCATCACATCATATGATCAGTGACTCTAGGTTGATTAGTGATATAGAACCGGTTTTAGGGAATGTGATGATAGCTAATGGAGAACAAATACCTATTAAGGGAATTGGCAAACTTAGATTATTTGGAAAGGAATCAAAAGCCTTCTTTATGCTATCCTTTACTTCAAATCTACTGTCTGTGAAAAGAACAACCACTGATCTTAATTGCTATGCTACTTTTGGGCCTAATGATTTTTTCTTTCAGGATATTGAAACAAAGAGAGTCCTTGGCAGAGGAGGAACAAAGAATGATCTATATGTGCTTGAAGATCTCCAGCTTATTTCATTAGTTTCTAGTAGTTCTGTTTTCAATAATGCATCTAGCCTTAATGCTTCTAATCGTGAGAATGGTTTATGGCATGCTAGACTAGGTCATCCTCACTTAAAAGCTTTAGAACTGTTATTTCATAAGATTTCGTTTAGTAATGCTTCATGTGAAGCATGTATCCTTGGTAAACATTGTAGGAGTGTATTTCCCTTATCTAAAACGATTTACAATGAATGTTTTGAACTTATTCATTCTGATGTTTGGACATCCCCATGTGAATCAAGAGATAATCACAAATACTTTGTTACTTTTATTGATGAGAAGTCAAAATACACTTGGATTACATTGCTTCCATCAAAGGATAGGGTTCTAGATGCTTTTAAGAACTTTCACTCTTACATATCTAACCAGTATAATGTTCAAATCAAATGTTTAAGGTCAGATAATGGAGGAGAGTATATGAGCCATGGATTCAAACACTTTCTTGCTGAGAAAGGAATTACACATCAGACAAGCTGCCCTTATACGCCTCAGCAGAATGGTGTGGCTGAGAGAAAGAACCGGCACTTGATGGAGGTGGTTAGGACGTTAATGTTCCATATGCATGTTCCAAAGAGGTTTTAGAGTGATGCAGTAGTCACGGCATGTTACCTCATCAATAGAACACCTACTCGCATTCTTTCTGATCAGTCACCCTTTGAGGTACTGAATAAAACTAAACCCTCTCTTGATCATTTAAGAGTGTTTGGATGTGTGTGTTTTGTCTATATCCCAGGTGACCACCGAAGTAAGTTAGATGCAAAGAGCATAAGGGCTATTTTTCTTGGATACTCTCCAACACAGAAGGGCTACAAGTGCTATGTATCAGATACAAGAAGAGTTATGGTTTCAAGAGATGTTCAATTTCTAGAAAACAGAAGTTTCTATGAAGGACAGAAGTGGGAAGACATTAAGGATATATCATCTTCTTCAGAAGATAGAGCTTCCAGTCTCAGACAACTTCTAGAGGATCTCGGTCTCAATCATATTCCTCAGCAGACTTCTATTCCTACAGCACCAGTTTCAGAAGAATCAACAACATGGCCGGATGAACCAAGTGATAGTCCTGATCATGAAGGGGGGAATGTTATTCCTGAATACTCAGAAGTCCACAATCAGGACAATCAGGGCCAGCAATCTACATCTTCATCACCAGCTGCTCAAAACAACCAACCTGATCAAACCGCTCAAGAAGAAGAAGCAGTTGAATTAAGGAGAAGCAAAAGGGTGAAGTATCCACCTGAACACTGGAAGAGCACGAGGGTCTATTACAACAATCAAGCTGTTGCTCATCCAGAATAGGCTGTCTGCAACTTAGCACATATCCCTCAGGAACATCAGGCTTTTATTGGAACCTTGGATCAAGAATGCGTTCCTAAACACTATGAGGAGGCCAAGGAACACAGAGTATGGAGAAAGGCGGTTGCTGATGAAAGAATGGCTATGGAAAGGAATCATACTTGGGATGAGTCTGATCTACCAAAAGGCAAAAAGGCAGTGAGCTCTAGATGGGTGTTCACAATTAAATACAGAAGCAATGGAGAGGTGGAGAGATATAAGGCAAGGCTTGTTGCCGGGGGCTTCACTCAGACGTATGGAGACGACTACAGGGACACCTTTGCTCCGGTTGCCAAGCTCCATACAGTAAGAGTGATTCTTTCTCTTGCTACCAACTTAGAATGGGATCTATGGCAGATGGATGTCAAGAATGCCTTCCTTCAAGGAGAATTAGAGGAAGAGGTGTACATGACACCACCTCCTGGTCTAGAAGATACTGTCACTCCAGGGAAGGTTCTAAGATTGAGGAAAGCAATCTATGGTCTCAAACAGTCTCCCAGAGCCTGGTATCACAAATTGAGTGTTACACTGAGAGATAAAGGATTCAGAAGATCAGAAGCTGATCATACCTTGTTCACACTTCAGAGCCAAGCAGGTATTGTTGTCATTCTCATCTATGTAGATGATATTATCATCTCAGGGAATGACAAGGTAGGAATTCTTTCCACTAAAGAATACTTGAAATATGTTTTTGACATCAAAGATCTTGGAGAACTCAAGTACTTTCTTGGAATTGAAGTATGCAGGACTAATGATGGTTTGTTTATCTCACAGAGGAAGTACATTCTTGATTTACTAACAGATGCAGGGATGTTACAAGCCAAGGAAGCTAAGACTCCATTAGAAGAGGGGTATAAAGCTGGAACTCAGGGGGAGCAGGAAGATGACGTCTTTGAAGATGCTAAACTCTACAGAAGAGTAGTTGGTAAGCTAATTTATCTAACTATAACTAGACCTGATCTGTGCTTTGCTGTGAATCAGGTAAGACAACATATGCAAACACCTAAGGTGTGTCACTGGAGGATGATAGATCGGATTCTAAGATACCTCAAGGGGACTCATGCTCACGGAATCTGGATGGGGAACAACAAGAACACTGAAGTGGTTGGATACTGTGATGCTGATTGGACTGGAGACAGACATGATAGGAAGTCCACTACTGGATATTGCACTTTCATTGGAGGCAATCTTGTTACCTGGAAAACCAAGAAGCAGAAGGTTGTCTCATGCTCAAGTGCTGAAGCTGAATACAGGGCAATGAGGAAGTTAACCACCGAATGCATATGGCTTAAGGCTCTTCTTCAAGATTTGGGAATTGAAGTGAAGACTCCTATCACAATACACTGTGATAATCAAGCAGCGATTCATATAGCTTCAAATTCAGTATTCCATGAGAGGACTAAGCACATTGAAGTTGATTGTCACAAAGTCAGAGAAGCCGTGGAGAAAGGAGTTATACTACCATGTTTTACAAGAAGCTCTGAGCAATTGGCAGATATATTCACCAAGGCAGCCAGTTTGAAAGTCTGTGAGTTCATTCTACCAAAGCTTGGACTCATGGTAATCCCAAATCCTTAGTCTCTCCTTGTCATGAGAACCATACTCTTTTTCCCTTAGAATGTTTTTGTCCCACTGGGTTTTGCATTCAAAGGTTTTTAATGAGGTGGTTTCTCATGATATCCAAGTTCAACCATTCATCCATGATTGAACTTGAGGGGGAGTGTTGGAATGAAGGAGTGTTTATGAAGGCTAAAGGCGGTTCTAGAAGGCGAATGGATAAGACTTGGATAAGGCTTCCTAATCTGCTCCAACGGGCGTCTCCAGCTCACCATGCCACGCCTTCAGATGCTAAAGTAGATGCTCTGGATATTCCTCCTAATCTATCCTATTTAAGCTTATGTAATGGTCATTATGTAATCAAGCAATCAATAAATAAAACTTGTATTCGAAATCTCTAAACTCTTAAACATGATTCTCTTTACCTTAATCTCTTAAGAAACATGTTTTTTAATAGTTTAAAGAGCTTTTGAGTGTAGATAAAGCAGATATCAAGCTACCATCAGAGGTGAATACATTGCTGGAAACATATGCTGATGTGTTTCGTGAAGAACTACCACCCGGATTGCCGCCAGTAAGGGGCATAGAACACAACATTGACTTTATTCCAGGAGTCCATCTACCCAATAGGGCTTCCTACAGAGTCAATCCAGAAAAAGCCAAAGAACTTGAACGCCAAATCAGGAAGTTAATGGCTCAAGGATATGTGAGAGAGAGCCTCAGCCCATGTGCAGTTCCAGTTCTACTTGTGCCAAAGAAATATGGCAGCTGGAGAATGTGTGTGGACTGTAGGGCAATCAACAATATAACCATCAAGTATAGGCACCCCATTCCCAGACTTGATGACATGCTTGATGAGCTCAGTGGCGCCACCATCTTCTCCAAGATCGACCTGAAAAGTGGATACCACCAAGTAAGAATGCGAGAGGGAGATGAGTGGAAAACTGCCTTCAAGACTAAACATTGGTTGTATGAGTGGCTGGTCATGCCATTCGGCTTATCCAATGCCCCCAGTACATTTATGCGTCTAATGAACCATGTTCTTAGACCATACATCAGTAAGTTTGTGGTTGTATATTTTGATGATATACTAGTTTACAGCTCATCTTATTCTGACCATGTGATGCATCTTGAGAAGTAATACGAACACTTCAGAAAGAGAAGTTGTATGCTAATCTCAAGAAGTGCACATTTTGCACTGACAAAGTTGTCTTTTTAGGTTTTGTTGTGAGTTCGCAGGGATTACAGGTTGATGAAGAAAAGATAAAAGCCATTAAGGAGTGGCCTACGCCAACCAGTATTAGCTTAGTGCGAAGTTTTCACGGCCTAGCCAGCTTTTATAGGCGTTTTGTCAGAGACTTTAGCACTATCGCAGCTCCTCTAACCTCTGTAATAAAAAAGAACCATGAGTTTAAATGGGGAGAGGAACAAGAACGAGCTTTCCAACTCCTCAAGGAGAGATTGACGCATGCACCTGTTCTAGCACTTCCAGACTTCAACAAAACATTCGAGGTGGAGTGTGATGCATCAGGCATTGGAATAGGAGCAGTGCTGACACAAGGAGGGAAACCAGTAGCATACTTCAGTGAGAAGCTCAGTGGTGCCTCATTGAACTATCCCACCTATGACAAGGAGCTTTATGCACTGGTGAGGGCAATGGAAGCTTGGCAACACTACTTACTTGCCAGAGAGTGTGTTAACCACACAGACCATCAGACCCTACAACATCTCAAAGGCCAAAATAAGCTAAAAAGGAGACATGCAAGATGGCTGGAATTCATTGAAACATTTCCATACGTCATCAAATATAAGAAGGGAAAGGAGAATGTTGTAGCTGACGCACTATTAAGGAGATACAACCTTATTTCGATCATGGAATCCAAAGTGCTAGGATTTGAATTGATAAAGGATCTGTATGCAAAAGATGATGACTTTAAGGAGAGCTACAAGGAGCATGGAAAAGGCGCCTACAGCAACTTCTACCTGTTCGATAGGTTCTTGTTTAAAGGGAAGAGACTTTGCATTCCAAGAGGATCCATCAGAGACTTACTGCTGAGAGAGGCGCATGGAGGGGGATTGATGGGACATTTTGGTGTGGACAAGACATTGAGCATGCTGAAGGAACATTTCTTCTGGCCTCACCAGAGAAGAGATGTGGAAGCTCATTGTGCTCGCTGCTTAGTCTGCAAAAGAGCCAAGTCCAAGTCTCACCCACACGGTTTGTATATGCCACTTCCTATTCCTACTACTCCTTGGACTGACATATCTATGGACTTTGTGCTAGGCTTGCCTAAGATAAACCACAAAGACTCCATCTTTGTTGTAGTAGACAGGTTTTCTAAGATGGCACATTTCATATCATGTGCTTGTTAGAATTTGCAGAATAATAGTTAGAATAGGTAGGAGAGTTTCTGGGTTTATATTTGATAATGGAAGAACAAGAGTGAGAATAATAGAGAGAGATTGTGAGACAGAGAGTATGGAAGGAGGATTCTATTTCCTTGATTGATTTATGGTGAGCATACAATGTATTTATAGCCAGAGAATAGAGATAAGACAAAGGCACTTCACCAAATGGTGAAAGTGACAGCTCGTAACAGCTAGAAATTCAAATTGGTTAAGCCAACATGTGACTCTTCCTTCCCTCTCCAAACCCACGCCTAGGAGAGCTTCTAGAAGGTGTCTTGGACAATTTCTGGCTTGTTTGGGCTTACTTAATTCAGGCCTTGTGTTGCACATGTGTGGACAGACCCTGGGCTTCACTTCATTATCTCAGCCTAATGCACAGACCTTGAACTTCTGATTTGGGCTTGGGCTTCATTAACTTTTTCAGCTTCAAGCCTAAGGCTTCAATCCAATACTCCCCCTCAAGCTTAGCCATGAGATGAATGGTTAAGCTTGGCACCATGAAGACCCACCTCATTAAAAACCTTAGAATGGAAAACCCATTGGGACAAAACCATACTAAGGGAAAAAGAGTGTGGACTCCATGATTAGGAGAATCATTGGCTGGAAAGGTTGATGAGTCCAAGTTTTGGGAGGATGGACTCACATACCTTGAGACTTGCAGCCTTGGTGAAAATGTCTGCAAGTTGATCTGAGCTTCTTGTGTAGCACGATAAGATTATGCCTTGCTCCACTACTTGTCTGACCTTGTGACAGTCAACTTCAATGTGTTTGGTTCTCTCATGAAACACATTGTTGGATGCTATGTGTATGGCTGCTTGATTGTCGCAATGCATGGTGATTGGTGTTGAGACTTCTATGTTTAGATCCTTGAGAAGGTTCTTGAGCCAAGTGAGTTCAGTGGTCAGCTTTCTCATGGCACGATATTCAGCTTCAGCACTTGAGCAGGAGACCACTTTCTGCTTCTTTGTCTTCCAAGTGACTAGATTGCCTCCAATGAATGTGCAATAGCCGGTTGTTGATCTTCTGTCATTTCTGTCTCCAGCCCAATCAGCATCACAATATCCTACAATCTCTGAGCTCCCATTGCATCCCATCCAAATGCCTTGATAATGGGTTCCTTTGAGGTACCTCAAGATCCGGTCCACCATATTCCAGTGGTGCAATTTTGGAGCTTGCATATGTTGGCTGACCTGATTCACAGCAAAACACAAGTCAGGTCTAGTAATGGTTAGATAGATTAACTTACCAACCATCTTCCTATAAAGTTTGGTTTCTTCAAACGGTTCATCTCCAAGCTCCCCCTCACGTGCCACCTTATAGCCTTCCTCTAGGGGAGTCTTTGCTGGTTTGGCTTCTAACTTTCCTGCATCAGTTAGAAGATCAAGTGTGTACTTCCTTTGTGATAAGAAGAGGCCTTCTTTTGTTCGGCATACTTCTATCCCTAGGAAGTACTTAAGTTCACCTAAGTCTTTAATATCAAAAACAGACTTAAGATAATCTTTAGTAGATTGAATTGCTACCTTGTCATTCCCTGAGATGATTATATCATCTACATAAATGAGACTGACTACCATACCTGATTGGCTTTGGAGTGTGAAGAGAGTGTGATCAGCTTCAGACTTCCTAAAGCCTCTATCTCTCAGTGTCATACTCAACTTGTGGTACCAAGCTCTTGGTGATTGTTTAAGTCCATAGATAGCTTTCTTAGCCTTAGAACCTTTCCTGGAGTTACTGTGTCTTCAAGACCAGGTGGAGGTGTCATATAGACTTCATCCTCTAATTCTCCTTGTAGGAAAGCATTCTTGACATCCATCTGCCATAACTCCCATTCAAGGTTAGTAGCAAGAGATAGAAGAACTCTTACAGTGTGTAGTTTGGCTACTGGTGCAAATGTATCATGGTAGTCTTCTCCATAGGTCTGAGTGAACCCTCTTGCTACCAATCTAGCCTTGTATCGTTCTATCTCTCCATTGCTTTTGTATTTGATGGTGAAGATCCATCTTGAGCTCACTGTCCTCTTGTCCTTAGGTAGATCAGCTTCATCCCAAGTGTGATTGATCTCCATGGCCTTACATTCAGCCTTAACTGCTTCTCTCCACACCTTATGCTCCTTAGCTTCCTCATAGTCTCTTGGAACATGCCCTTGATCTAGAGCTGTTGTAAAGGCTTGGTGTTCTGAAGGAATATGAGCTAGAGAGCAAATCACTTGTGTTGGATGGGCTACTGCTTGTGCATTGTAGTAGACTCTGGTATTGATCCAATTTGAGGCTGGTTTCTTCTCCCTTTGGCTTCTCCTTAGCACCACTTGTTCTTCTTGATATTCTTCTTCCTCAGTCTGAACTTCTGGCGCATATTCTTCTTGATTATGGACACTAGAGCTTGCATCCTGGTCGTGTGATTCAGATGCAATCTCTTGTTCATCCTCTGTGCCCCCCTCATGATCAAGAGGAATAGCCGGGGCAACATCAAAAGGAGGAGGAGGAGGAGAAGTGGCTGGTGATGGAGAAGCAGCTGGTGCATTAGGGAATGAGATTCCTAGGTTCTCCATAAGATGTTTAAGATTGGTAGCTCGGTCTGATGGAGATTGGGAGAGATCTTTAAGATCATCCCAATTCTTATCTTCATAGAACCCCTTTGCTTCTACAAACTTCACATCTCGTGAGACTAGCACCTTTCTAGTCTCTGGATTGTAGCACTTGTATCCCTTTTGGGTAGTGGAATACCCTATAAACATGACTTTCACACTTCTTGCTTCTAACTTATTCCTTTGTTCTCCTGGAATAAGAACATAACAAACACACCCAAAGACACGTAAGTGTGAAATAAATGGTTTACTCTTATTAAGTACCTCAAATGGGGATAAATCCTCCAAGATTTTTGTTGGGAGTCTATTGATGAGGTAGCAAGCGGTAACAAGTGCATCTCCCCAAAACTTCTTTGGGACATTGCTTTGGAACATGATAGACCGTGCCACTTCCATGAGATGCCTGTTCTTTCTTTCAGCCACTCCATTTTGTTGGGGCGTGTAAGGACAACTTGTTTGATGGATGATTCCATGTTTATCTAAGTGCTGTTTGAATGCTAGACTTGTATATTCCCCTCCATTATCTGATCTAAAAATTTTGATCTTGGCATTATAATGGTTAGTCACATACATTTGAAATTTAGTGAAGGCTTCTAGGACTCTATCTTTTGTTGGCAATAGTGTTACCCAAGTATATTTCGATTTTTGGTCTATGAATGTAACAAAGTATTTATGGTTGTCTCTAGATGTGCATAGTGAAGTCCAAACATCAGAGTGAATGAGATCAAAGCAATTTTCATATATAGGTGTAGACTTAGGAAACACTGATTTACAATGTTTACCTAGTATACAAGCTTCACATTCATCATTTTTAAAAGACATACTTGGCAACAATAGTTCTAAAGCCCTAGAGTGAGGATGTCCTAATCTAGAATGCCAACCTTATTCAAAACAGAGTTGAAAGCAATAGATAAAGAGAAATCTGGTTGTGTGTCTTCAAGCACATACAAGTCATCCTTGGACACTCCCTTTGCAAACACCTTATTAGTCTTAATATCCTGAAAGTAAACATCATTAGGACCAAATATAGCATAGCAATTAAGATCAGAGGTTGTTTTCTTAACACTTAGCAAGTTTGAGGTGAATGTGGGCATATAGAAGGCTGTTGATTCTTTATTAAACAATTTCAGGTTTCCAATTCCTCTTATTGGTATCTTATCACCATTAGCTATTACTACATCTCCTAAAGCCGGTTTCATATTGATAAGTAGATTTTTGTCACTAATCATGTGATGAGAAGCTCCTGAATCTACAATAAATGGCTTAGTGAGATTTAGAGCTTGAAAAGAGTTACCAGAGGTATTAGCTTCCTTAAGTGCTTTTATCAGTGCATCAAGGTCCGATTTTCTAACGAATTCTTGTTGAAATGTTGCAAGGGCTTTCCCTTCTTCATTGGTTGGCGTGGATGAGCTAGTGCTAGCCTTGGCTCTTGCCTCATGAGTTGCTTCTTGTGAGAGATTGGCCCTTGGTTGGTTTACCCATTTTGGCTTTAAGTGTGGATGGAGAATCCAACACTTGTCCTTAGTGTGGCCTTCTTTCTTGCAATAATCACAGAATCCTCTTCTTTCCCCACGGTTCAAGCCTCCTTTCTGGTAGGTGTTTGCCTTGTTGGCTGTGATGAGCTCTCCTTTGCCTCCAAAGAGGCCTAATGATCCTTGTTCCTTCTGAATCTTATTGCATACTTCTTCAAGACTTGGAAGAGTGTCTGACCTTAAGATATGCTTTATAAGATAATTGTAAGTTGGGTTTAGAGTCAAGAGGAGTCCAAAGACCTTATCTTGCTCACGTCTTTCATTTAGCACCTTGGGATCCATGGTGCTTGGTCTAAGCATTTCAAGTTCAGCCCACAATGATCTGAACTTGCCAAAGTGTTGAGTGAACTCCATGTTTTCTTAAGTTAACTCATTAATGGCCTTCTTTACTTCAAAGACACGACTGAGATTGGAAGTGTTGCCATAAACATTTTGAAGTGTCTCCCATAACTCCTTGGCTGTCTCACAATAAGAATAAGCTTCAAGGAGAGATGCTTCAAGGGAGTTTTGGATCACGGATAGCACCAGTTGGTCTTCTTGAAACCACCGATCTTTATTCATGATGGCGACTTCTTGGCCACCTTCTTCAGTCATGGCAATGGAAGTTTCACTCTTGAGGATGTGGCTCCATAAGCCACGGCTAAACAACACTGTCTTGGTGGTTCTAGCCCATAAAAGGTAGTTGACCCCTTTCAGTGTCACTGGAACAACCACTCTTGAACTTTCCATGGTGTTTACACACATTTTTGTTTGAATTTGAGCTAGGGACCGTTGGGTATAGCTATTAACCACTGGATAAAAGCTAATGGTAAGGGTTTTGAGAAAGTGGTTTGTTTGGAAAGAGAGTTGAGTAGCTGAATTGAGGAATGGAGTGATTAATTCTCAAGAAATAACCTATCCTAACCTCTCACAACTCAGCACCACTTGGTTTTGAGGATTGATTAATCTCAGAGTGAGTAGATTAGAAAAAGTTATTGCAAGAGTAGATTGAGAAAGTGGTTTGTTTGGGAAGAGAGTTGAGTAATTCTCAAGAAATAACCTATCCTAACCTCTCACAACTCAGCACCACATGGTTTTGAGGATTAATTAATCTCAGAGTGAGTAGATTAGAACAAGTTATTGCAAGAGTAAACAGAGAATTTGCTTGATCCAAAACCAAGCTCTGATACCATGTTAGAATTTGCAGAATAATAGTTAGAATAGGTAGGAGAGTTTCTGGGTTTATATTTGATAATGGAAGAACAAGAGTGAGAATAATAGAGAGAGATTGTGAGACAGAGAGTATGGAAGGAGGATTCTATTTCCTTGATTGATTTATGGTGAGCATACAATGTATTTATAGCCAGAGAATAGAGATAAGACAAAGGCACTTCACCAAATGGTGAAAGTGACAGCTCCTAACAGCTAGAAATTCAAATTGGTTAAGCCAACATGTGACTCTTCCTTCCCTCTCCAAACCCACGCCTAGGAGAGCTTCTAGAAGGTGTCTTGGACAGTTTTGGGCTTGTTTGGGCTTACTTAATTCAGGCCTTGTGTTGCACATGTGTGGACAGACCCTGGGCTTCACTTCATTATCTCAACCTAATGCACAGACCTTGAACTTCTGATTTGGGATTGGGCTTCATTAACTTTTTCAGCTTCAAGCCTAAGGCTTCAATCCAATAGTGCTAAGACAAATGATGCTAGTCAAATCGCCAGCTTGTTCTTCAAGGAAGTAGTGAGGCTTCATGGAATTCCCAGGACAATAGTGTCAGACAGAGACACAAAGTTCTTGAGTCATTTCTGGAGGTCAATGTGGAAGAAACTAGGAACCAAATTGGTGTTCTCGACAATATGCCATCCACAAACTGATGGGCAGACAGAGGTGGTTAATAGAACGTTGTCAACATTGCTGAGGGCAACTATTGGGCAAAACTTGAAGACTTGGCTTGAGTGCATCCCTTTTGTGGAATTTGCCTACAACAGAGCTACTCACTCAGCCTCTAAGATGTCTCCATTTGAGGTTGTCTATGGTTTCAACCCACAATCGCCCCTTGACCTTACTCCACTGCCTCCAGCCGAAATTGTTAGCCTACAAGGGGAGACAAAAGCCGAGTTCATCAAGAAGCTTCATCAAAAAGCTAAGGAGAACATAGAAAAGAAGACAGAAGCATATGCAAGACAAGCCAATAAAGGAAGAAAGCAAGTTACTTTCAAGGAAGGAGATTGGGTATGGCTGCATATGAGGACAGAAAGGTTTCCCCTGAAGAGGAAAGATAAACTTGCGCCAATGAGATAGATGGTCCTATCTATCTCACCATTACTTTTATACTTAATGGTAAATATCCATTTTGAACTTACAGCCTTTTTCCCTTTTGGTAAGGTGGCTGGAGCATAAGTTCCATTTTTCTCCATAGCTTGTTTTTCATCTTGAATGGCATCTCTCCATTCCTTAATCTCCATAGCCTCCTCATAGCTCTTAGGGATCTGTTCTTTATCTAAACTCACAGTGAAAGCAACATGATTAGTAGGAATACTAATTAAAGAACATACTCCCTGATCATGATGTGCTACTGCATTGTGGTTGTAGTACACCCTTGTATTCTTCTAGTTTTCAGCTGGGAACCTCTGCCTTGTACTTCTTCTGAGTGCCACAGGTTGATTTGTTTCTTCTTCTAAAGCGGCTTATACAAGATTGGGTTGATCCCTTGGCCTTTTTGATGCTGAAACTAGAATATCATCTTGAGCATGTGTACTCTCTTCTCCCCCCTCATGGTCAAGAAGATGTTGTTCAGGAGGACTGGATGAACCGGAAGAACTAGCACCAGTAGATAGATCATGGACAGCCCCGGGAACTGAGACAGGACGGGATGAGCTAGATGCAAGGTCATGACCAGAGATCGTCTCCTGGTTGGATGTAGCCGGACCATGCCAGCTAGTATTCGGGCTTGAATCATGTTGCTGAGGTACATGGACAGGTGCTGGAGCGGTTGGCTGTATTAGTTTTAGAGATTCAAGTTTCAAGAGTTTTAGAGAGTTTTAGGGAGTTTAAGGAGCTAGAGAGATTTAGGGAGTTTAGAGAGTATGAGAAACATGTTTTATTATTCGAAATGCTTGAATACAAGTGAAGGCCTAAGAGGTCCTTTTATAGCAAAATAGATAAACCTAGATGACTCAACTTTAGGTAAAGAGGTGTGGACTCCTTTTGTGCTGGCGGCTCCTTTCCCCTTTTGTGCTGGCATGGGTGAGTCACCATGCCTTCTAGAACATCTTACTAGCCGTTAATGAGTCACCATGCCTTCTAGAAGATCCTACTTAGCCGTTTAACATCTCTTTCCTTTGGTAGAATGCATCTTCATTCCAACACTCCCCCTCAAGTTTAAATCATTGGTGAATGATTAAAACTTGGACACCAAGAGGATTCACCTCATTAAAAACCTTAAAATGCAAAACCCAGTGGGACAAAAGCATTTTAAGGGAAATAGAGTATGAATCCTTCTTGATAGGGAAGTTACTGGAATGGGAGAGATGTGAGTCCAAGCTTTGAATGAATGAACTCACAAACCTTTACACTTGCTGCCTTAGTGAATATGTCTGCCAATTGATCAGAACTCTTGGTATAGCATGGAAGTAAAATTCCTTGAACCACGGCCTCTCTCACCTTGTGGCAGTCAACTTCAATGTGCTTAGTGCGTTCATGGAAGACAGAATTGGATGCAATATGAATGGTCGCCTGGTTGTCACAATGTATTGTGATTGGTGTATTGCTTTCAATGTTGAAGTCTTTGAGGAGAGCCTTTAGCCATATACACTCAGTGGTTAGTTTCCTCATGGCCCGGTACTCAGCTTCAGCACTTGAGCAGGATACTACCTTCTGCTTCTTGGTCTTCCAAGTGACAAGATTTCCTCCTACAAAGGTGCAATAGCCTGTGGTTGATTTCCTGTCTTTCCTATCCCCAGCCCAATCAGCATCACAGTAGCCAACGATCTCAGCATTCTCATTCTTTCCCATCCAAACTCCTTGAGTGTAAGTCCCTTTAAGATATCTTAAGATGCGTTGAATCATCGTCCAGTGGTTCTTCTTAGGAGCTTGCATATACTGGCTCACCTGATTCACAGCAAAACATAAGTCAGGTCTTGTAATAGTTAAGTAGATGAGCTTACCAACAAGTTTTCTGTAGAGCTTAGGGTCTTCGAATGCTTCTCCTTCTGGCTCCCCCTCAGTTTCAACTTTGTATCCTTCCTCTAAGGGGGTTCTAACCGCTTTTGCCTCCATCATTCCTGCATTGGTTAGTAGGTCTCTACCATATTTTCTTTGTGAGATAAACAGTCCATCTTTAAACCTGCATACTTCAATGCCCAAGAAATACTTAAGTTCACCAAGATCTTTTATATCAAACATAGACTTAAGGTATTCTTTTGTAGAAGCAATTCCTACCTTGTCATTCCCTGAGATGATAATATCATCTACATATATGAGAATGACAACTATACCTTCTTGGCTGTGGAGGGTGAACAAGGTGTGATCGGATTCAGAGCTCCTAAAGCCTCTGTCTCTGAGAGTAACATTCAACTTGTGGTACCAGGCTCTAGGAGACTGCTTTAGCCCGTAAATTGCCTTTCTTAGTCTTAGGACTTTCCCTGGTGCAACAGAGTCTTCTAATCCAGGTGGTGGAGTCATGTAGACTTCTTCTTCTAGTTCTCCTTGTAGGAATGCGTTTTTGACATCCATTTGCCATAGCTCCCATTCCAAGTTTGCAGCTAGAGAGAGGACCACCCTGATTGTGTGCATCTTTGCCACTGGGGCAAATGTGTCTCTATAGTCATCTCCATAGGTTTGTGTGAAGCCTCTTGCGACTAGTCTAGCCTTGTGCCTTTCAATCTCTCCATTGCTTTGGTACTTAATAGTGAAGATCCATCTGGAGCTAACAGCCTTCTTTCCCTTAGGTAAGTCTGACTCATCCCATGTATGATTCTTTTCCATTGCTTTCCTTTCATCTGTTACAGCATCCCGCCAGACCTTAATGTCCTTTGCTTCATCATAGCTTCTAGGCACAGATTCTTGATCTAAGCTTCCAATGAACACTTGATGGCCTTGAGGGATTTGTACTAAGGAGCACACGGCTTGAGCAGGGTGAGCTACCGCATTTTTATTGAAGTAAACCCTGGTATTCTTCCAGTTCTCAGCTGGAAATCTTTGCCGAGTACTTCTTCTGAGTTCAAGAGGAGCTTGATTTTGGATGGGACCTTCAGTGGGACCTTGAGTGCTTTGTGAACTTGATTCATCTTCTGAGCCTTGAGTACTTCCTGTTCTATCTTCTGAGCCTTGTCTATTACCCTCAGTCTCTGCCTGTTCTTTCTCCGGTCCTGAATCCATGTGATCAACTATTGAATCCTCTTGATCATGACCAGAGAATTGTTGCTCCCCCTCAGGATTAAGAGGATGAAGGGGATGATGGCTAGGAGAACCGTGAGGTGAGGAAATGCCAAGTCCTTCTAATATCTTCCTTAAGTTCTCAGCTCGATCAGAAGAGTGGGAAGATATGTCCTTGATTGAATCCCATGTCCCTTCTTCAAAATAACTTGTAGTCTCTAAGAACTTAACATACCGTGAGATGAGAACACGATTTGTCTCAGCATTGTAGCATTTATATCCCTTCTGTGTCGTGGAATAGCCCAGGAACATGGCTTTAGTGATTTTGGCGTCTAGTTTTGTCCTTTGTTCTCCTGGAATCAACACATAGCAAACACACCCAAAAACTCTAATATGATCAAGTTGAGGTTTAGACTTTGTAAGTACCTCGAATGGGGATTGATCTAGTAATGTCTTGGTTGGAATACGATTGATCAGGTAGCAAGCTGCAAGTAATGCATCTCCCCAGAAACGTTTAGGCACCTTCATATGAAACATCAAAGCTCGAGTGACTTCCATGAGGTGCCTGTTCTTTCTTTCAGCAACGCCATTCTGTTGGGGGGTATAGGGGCAACTTGTTTGATGCTCAATTCCATGTTTGTTGAGGTAATGTTTGAATGCTTGACTAGTATACTCTCCCCCATTGTCTGATCTAAAACACTTAACCTTTGCATCATACTGGTTAGTCACATATTTATTAAAGCTCATAAATGCTTCCAGAACTCTACCCTTAGATGGCATTAAGGTTATCCAAGTGTATTTAGATTTCTCATCAATAAAACTAACAAAGTATTTCTGATTATCTCTAGATAAACATGGTGCAGTCCATACATCAGAGTGAACAAAATCAAAGCAATTGGCATACATTGTTTGAGACTTAGGAAAAACAGACCTACAGTGTTTTCCTAGGATACAAGCTTCACATAAATCATTATTGAAAAACATCCTAGGAAACATTATTTCTAGAACTTTAAAATGAGGATGACCAAGCCTAGCATGCCATAAACCACCATTCATTTTAGAATTATTCAAATTGGAAAAGCAAGTAACTAAGCGGTTGGGAGAGAGGTCTTCAAGCACATATAAATCGTTTCTTGTAACACCTTTTCCAAGAACCTCTTGAGTTTCAATATCCTGAAACACAAAGTCATTAGGCCCAAAAATAGCATGGCAATTTAAATCTGTTGTGGCTCTTTTGACAGATAGTAAGTTTGAGGTGAATGATGGCATGTAAAAGGCACGAGTTTCTTTGTTAAATAGCCTAAGATCTCCTACTCCTTCTATTGGCACATTAGTACCATTTGAAATCAAAACATTTCCTATGGCTGGTTCAACATTTTTAATCAGGTTAAGATCACTTATCATATGGTGAGATGCTCCTGAGTCTACTATCAATGGTTTAGACTTAGTGAATGCATTAAATGAGGCATGTAGTGATCTACCAATGACGGCATCACCAGAGTTATCTTTGAAGGCTTTGATGAGAGCCTCAAGGTCGGACTTCTTGACATACTCAGACTGAGCTGGTTGATAGGACACCATTTGAGCTGGTTGAACTTGAGTACCGCCACTTGTCCCGGATGAGTTTGATGAACTTGCTGGAGCATTGGTAAGTTGGTAAGGAAGGCCTTTCTTGTGGTAATGACCTATCTCCTGTGTGTAGTGAGCTCTGGGAACTTCCTTCCATTTGCTAGGCTTTAAGTGTGGATGAAGAATCCAACACTTTTCTTTGGTATGCCCTTTCCTTTTACAGTGATCACACATCATGTTCTTCTTGTCTTCCGGCTTGTAGAACCCTTTGTTGGCAGTAATTGTTTCTTCTTCTTGCTTGTAGATGCCCTTATGTGCTGTGATTAACTCTCCTTTCTTTCCAAACAAGCCATTTGATCCACATTCCTTCTGAATTTGAGAACATACATCTTCAAGGGAGGGAAGCTTGTCTGACCGCAGGATATGTTTGATAAGATCATTGTAGACTGGACTTAAGATCATGAGGAGGCTGAACACCTTGTCCTGCTCTCGCCTTTCTTTGATAACTTCTGGATCAAAGGATGTTGGTCTAAGCATGTCAAGTTCTGCCCAAAGAGAACTGAATTTCCCAAAGAGAACTGTGAAATCTGAGTCATCTTGGTTGAGGTTGTGGATTGCCTGCTTGACTTGGAAGATGCGAGTCAGATTTGAGGTGTTCCCATAAACCTTTTTGAGGATTTCCCAAAGTTCCATTGAGGTTTCACAATGAGAGTAAGACTCAAGTATAGGTCCATCTAATGAGTTTTGGAGAATGGAGAGAACATAGAGGTCTTCTTGGTGCCATTTCCTTTCATCAGTTATCACCATTTCTTCTCCATCCTCATTTTGGATCAGACAAGGTGGAGCTTCATTAAACAGTAGATGGTCCCCAAGACCTCTTCCTCCTAAAGCAGTTTTAATCATCTGAGACCATAACACATAGTTAAGGCCTTTGAGAATCACTGGGACAGAGATTTGCCGAGAGTTTTCCATACTTCAAGCTTTTGAGGACCGTACAATAATGGAAGTTGATGCTTGAGACCCACGTTTGAGTTGAGTCTGACCAGGGAAGAGAATAGCTTGAAGGAGAAACTTGGGATGAGACGATTTTATCTTGAAATGAGCTGCCTTTAGCTTGGTTCAGCTTTCCTTTCACAAGCGATTTATAATCAGTACGGATGAAACACCCACTCTTCGCGGTTAGTGTTCAGGAGTTCTTCTTTGAGGATTCAAGAGTTTAGCCTGTGGATAAACCTTCTGAACTGAAGAAAGACCAGAAAGGAGTTGCCTTTGATGAGTGTGAAAGGAGGTGTACGGACCACTGGGTTTTGGGAGCGAGCGCGGAGAAGACGAGTACGGCCTGAGATTATAGAGCGCAAGACTTGGTCTTCTAAACCACCGGTTGTTTCTACAGAAAGGGTGAGTCTTTTTCACCTTCCTTGGAACAGAAATGACTTGGACCGAGAGCTTCTGGGAGACTTGGTCCGTACAAAAATGGCGAGACCAAGAGAGCCGTACAACAATGGTGAAGCGAGATAGCTAAGAAACTAAGCTACTAAGACACAAGAGATAACCACATCTAATCATCCTCAACCCATCACCCATGGATCTGGGGATCTTAGATCTCAGAGAGGATAAATTAAGACATGTTTATCTTCAAGGTAAGTGCTTGATTCTTAGCTTTGGATTCGAATGAAAAGGAAGGAAAAGAAATTTGCGGATTATGAAGGATGAAAGAGCAAATGCTCTGATACCATATTAGTTTTAGAGATTCAAGTTTCGAGAGTTTTAGAGAGTTTTAGGGAGTTTAAGGAGCTAGAGAGATTTAGGGAGTTTAGAGAGTATGAGAAACATGTTTTATTATTCGAAATGCTTGAATACAAGTGAAGGCCTAAGAGGTCCTTTTATAGCAAAATAGATAAACCTAGATGATTCTACTTTAGGTAAAGAGGTGTGGACTCCTTTTGTGCTGGCGGCTCCTTTCCCCTTTTGTGCTGGCATGGGTGAGTCACCATGCCTTCTAGAACATTTTACTAGCCGTTAATGAGTCACCATGCCTTCTAGAAGATCCTACTTAGCCGTTTAACATCTCTTTCATTTGGTAGAATGCATCTTCATTCCAACAGGCTGAACTATGCCAAGGTTCTCTAAAATTTTCCTTAGATTCTCAGCCTGATCAGAATTTGATGTAGATATGTCTTTAAGATCTTCCCAAGTTCCATCTTCATAGAATCCTTTGTTCTCATTAAACTTGACATCCCTAGACACCAGGACCCTCCTAGTCTCTGGATTGTAGCATTTGTATCCTTTTTGAGTAGGAGAGTATCCTAGGTACATAGACTTGATGCTTTTTGGTTCCAGCTTATTCCTAAGTTCTCCTGGTACTAAAACAAAACAAACACATCCAAAAATTCTTAAATGATCAATAGTTGGCTTAGTTTTGTTTAATACCTCAAAAGGACTCAAATCATCTAGAACTTCAGTTGGAGTTCTATTGATTAAGTAACATGCAGCTAGTAATGCATCTCCCCAAAATCTTTTAGGAACCTTCTTGTGGAACATCATTATTCTCACAACTTCCATCAAATGTCTGTTCTTCCTCTCAGCTACTCCATTTTGTAGTGGAGTGTAAGGACAACTTGTTTGATGTTCAATGCCATGTGTGGCTAAGTGTTGCTGAAACTTGGTACTAGTATATTCCCCTCCATTGTCTGTCCTAAAAATCTTTATCTTGGCATTATATTGGTTAGTAACATATGTCTGAAAGTTAAGAAATGCATCAAACACCCTATCCTTTGAATTAAGCAATGTCACCCAAGTATACTTAGATTTTTCATCAATGAAGGTAACAAAATACTTCTGATTTTCTCTAGAAGGAAAGGGAGATGTCCAAACATCAGAGTGTACTAAATCAAAGCAATTATCATAAGCATGAGTTGATTGTTCAAAGACAGTTCTACTATGCTTTCCAAGAACACAAGATTCACAAATGTTATTAAGCAATTTTATTCCAGGTACAATCAATTCAAGAGCTCTACAATGTGGATGTCCTAGTCTTTAGAGTCATATCAACATGATTTGCACACGGTTGTAATGGAAAGGCAGGTAAATCTTCTAGCACATACAAGTCATTCCTTGTAGTTCCTTGGCCAAATTTCTGACTTGTTTCAATATCCTGAAAGTAAAACTCATTAGGACCAAAGATAGCCTTACAATTCAAATCAGTAGTAGCCTTTTTAACAGAGAGTAAGTTGGATGTAAAAGAAGGCATATAAAAGGCTTTAGATTCCTTATCAAACAACCTAAGATTCCCTACTCCTTTAATTGGTACATTAACTCCATTAGCAATTACAACACTTCCTAAAGCAGATTCAACATGGTCTAGCAAACCTAAGTCTTTAATCATGTGATGAGATGCACCAGAATCTACAATTAAGGAGTTAGAAGCCATAGATGTGTTTAAAGAAACATGATAAGTTTTACCCAACACATTACCAGACTTGAATGCTTTGAGAAGATTTTCAAGATCAGCTTTGGTGACATATTCAGTTTGGTTGGCCATAATTGAGGAGGAAGCATTCACCGGCTCCATGGTACATGCGCTTGAGCAACCTACAACATGAACCATGTTAGAAGAACTAGGACCGGTTGAAGATTTCTTGCTCCTCTCAACAAACCAACTAGGCTTGAGTTCTGGATGGAGCACCCAGCACTCCTTCTTGCTATGACCTGTTCTCTTGCAATGGTCACACAGCTGCTTCTTCCTCTTGATGTCAGCTGGAACCGATCTGAAAACACCCTTATGCGCCACCACCATTTCACTTTTGTGCCCAAAGAGTTCATGTGACCCCTGTTCCTTCTGAATCTTTGCACAAACATCCTCAAGACTTGGTAGCTTATCATCCCTGAGAATGTGTTTTATCAGGTCAGTGTAAGAATTGTTCAAAGTCATAAGCAGCCCAAACACTTTATCCTGCTCTCTCCTTTCAAGAAGAGTGTGTGGATCAATTGAAGCTGGTCTAAGCATCTCCAGCTCTGCCCACAAGGCTCTGAATGATCCATAGTGTTTGGTAAACTCCATATCTTCCTGTTTAAGCTCATTCAAAGCTTTCTTAACCTCAAAAATTCTTAACAGATTAGTAGTATTGCCATAAACTGTTTTCAAAGTCTCCCACAGTTCCTTAGCATTAGAGCAATAAGAATAAGCTTCCAAAAGAGAACTAGCTAAGGAACTTTGAAGAATGGCAAGTACCATTTGATCTTGCTGAAACCATAGAGTTTGTTCAGCATTTCGATTCTGAACCTCCTCATCTGTCAACAAGTGAGCCCGTTCATGAATGTGGCTCCACAGTCCCTTGCTACAAAGCGTGGTTCGCATTGTCCTGGACCAGAGCAGGTAATTTGCTCCTTGAAGTATAACGGGAGCCTTCATCTGGGAATGTAACTCCATTTGATCTCTCCTGAAGCCTACACACAAAGATTAAGCAACCAAGCCTGCGTGCACCTCACAAACACAAATCGCGTGAACCATACTCAAGCAGGTATACCTACTTCTTATAACCATTCACAACTAGCAATAACAGTCTGAAATACATCAACAGATGATCCAGAAGTAAAACCAATCTTGAAGACCAAGCAAAACAACAATTCTAAGATTCCCGCCTTTTCCGTTTTCAAAATCGATCTTTCTTCACTTGCAAGAAATCGACTAATGAGGATTAAAACCCAGAGGATTACAATCAAATCTCCAGAAGTTCTTCACAAGATCCTAAACTAAGGTTGGATCATGCAGGATTCAAAAATGAACGAGAGAAAACAGAGAAAAGGATTCGAATAACCAGAGGAGTGTGCGAGAAGACCAATTGCAAGAAATCGATTGACAGAACCTCTAATCTTGAAATTGAGCAATGCGGACCTCCCGATTCATCATCTGGACTCAACTAAATTGAGTTTCGGCTTTGGAACCACACGATTTGACGAAGAATTGAAGAAGATATCAAGGATTGAACTCCGGAGTTTCGCGGCGGAGCGATCACGTAACCATCTGTGGCGGGAAAAATGATAACTTTTGATTTTGATGATCAAACTCGATGAAATAGCCGTGGATCGTCACAGATTTCGCCGGAGAACCGTTCAGGGTAAAGAAATTAGCAAGAATCGATGAAAACTTGAAGAAAAAGCCGATCAACAATCGAGCTTCCCGACGATGAACAACCGCGAACCACCTTGTGCAAGGTTCGATCGTAACTTTTGATTTACTCAACCAAAATCAAAGATTTCAACGGGGAAATCAACAGGATTCGCCGATGAGATGATCTTGATGAAGAATCTGATCAAAACTCTTCAAGATCTTGCAGATTGGACGCGGTGAATATGGATGAATCGCGATTTTGCAATTACTTGTAATCGAAGAAAATCCGATTACTTGCTGAAGAAGAATGCGAAATTTTAAGTACCAGATTGATCAAACCTGGCTCTGATACCATGTAAGATTTGATGATTGAGAGTATTTGAGATTTAGAGATTGAGAGAGATTGAGAGAGATTGAGAGAGATTGAGAGAAAAAGAGAATGAACTTTTATTAAGAATTTTAGAAAATGATTTTCATACTTACAAAATGAGTGAGAGACACGTATTTATACTAATCCTATTCTAGACTTGTTTGGATACAGATATATACTTATCATTAATCTACACAAGTCTAAGGCATATACATGGTGAAAGACGCCAATACTTCACTCAGATGAATTCATCATACTTCTTCATTCCAACACATTGGAGAAGAGAGAGCTTTAGAGGGAGAAAGGATTTATTTTATTAATATGAAGAGAATGATTCTCATTACTTACAAATGAAGAGTACATAGGTTTATATAGAGAATTTATAATCCTTGTGTCTAAACACTTCCTATTAGGCGTCATTTATGCTTGTTTGGCTACAGGTTTAGAAGCTCCTTCATACTCTTCCTTTGGTTTATAGTATTTACACAGTTCTTCTTTCTAACACCTCATACTCTTTTCTTTGTCTTAAACTACTTCTTCTCTTCTTTATTTCAACACTCCCCCTCAAGTTTAAGCATGGATGAATGGTTGAACTTGCAAAGATGAATAGACTTCCTCCTTCTTCCTCTTTTACTCCCTTTCAAGCTTGATTAATGTTCATAGAAACCAAGCTTGTAACCTTAAAGAACTTCATCATTAAAAACCTTAGTATGGAAAACCCTTTGGGACAAACCCAATAATAAGGGAAAAAGAGTGAAGTCTTCTTAGCTTAGGGATTGGCCATTGAATCTATGAGCTTTAAATTCACCAGAGAGCTCCATAGATCCTTGGATAAAGGCCTTAATGAATTCGCTTGTGAATGGTTGACTTGAAGCTCCTTTTTAAGTCTGGTCGATTTCTCCCCTTTTCTTTTGACTCCTTGTCTTTAAGAGGTGATTTTGATCCAGCTTTCCTTAAAGTCTTCAACTTAAACCTGTTTCACATGCACATATACATGCATGTATCAATTCTCACAAGATAAACCAATGCATTATAATATATGAATGATTTTAACTTCCCTTTTATAAGAGTGGATGGTGGTTTGGATGAAGATTTAAGAAAGATTTATGGTTGAAGAGTGATAATTGAGAGAGAATATGGAGAGAATGAATCGTATGTTAAGGAGAAAGAGATTAAAGAATGTAGAATCGAAATTTTATTATCTGAGAGTAAGTGTTACAAGTGTGATTAGAAGAGTATTTATACTAAGCTTCCTAGGTGTGTTTGGATACAGGGTTAATCTAAATACAAGACTATCTAATCATGGATACCAAACACTCTCATAGTCGCCCATAATGTATTGGACAGTGCGTTATTAAAGGCAGCTCAGTCTAACGTGATAAGCACTCTGGTCACTTGATAAAGAAGGGAGAGCCTCATATGATAAGATGAGAGGATAAGGAAGCATGTTTGTTGATAAGTTCAGTTGTAACGGTCCTATATGTATTCCTGCTTATCCCAAGCCTAGGCGACCTATGGGTCTTTCTATTTAAGGCTATGCAGCCTCCTTGTAATCGCACACACTAATATACTTAGATTCTATTCTATTCCTCTTATGGCTAAACTCTCTATTCTCTACATGTTCTTGATATTTATACTCTAATATATTCAAAACTTCTCCTTAATCTTTCCTAAATCTAACATGGTATCAGAGCGGGTTTTGATTCTCTTATAAACTTCCGCACTCTCTCAGTCTTCTTCACTCTACATTACTTCCATTTCTTGTGTTCTTACGGTTTTTCAAACGCTTTCCCTAGGATAACTGTGGCTGAGTCTACCTTTTCTAAAGATCTAAGATCCTCAAAACCATGGGTGATGAGATGAAGCAGACTAGGTGTGGTTATCTTTGGTGTTGAGTTGTTATGCGAGTTTGTGTGTTCGTCCACCATTGTTGTACGGACGTTTCCTCTGGGTTCCTTCTATTTCATTAAAGATAACTCCTTTCTTCACTAAAGGTGTAAAAGAAGCAAGCTTTAGATCATTCGTGGCTCAAAAGGCACAAAAGCAGACGGTTTGCACCAAGAGGGTTTGTGTCCGTACTCGTCTTCCTCGACCAGCCGCGAACCAGTGACCGTACACTTCCTGTTTTATTCAAAAAGATAGCTCATTTGGTCTTAAGACAAGTCATTCTCACCCCACCAGGTGCTGTCTTGAAGTCCTAGGAGTGATATCTGAGTATTGGGAGCTAGAAAAGCTTCACCTTCTTTCAAAACCCTTGAGTACTCTGTCTCGGCATTTCTCAAATGGAGAATACAAGACCCATGGTTATACCAGTTACTCTTAAAGGTCTCAACTATCTCCTATGGTCCAGAATGGTGAAAACCACTCTCGGTGGTCGTGGGCTTGGAATGCATCTCCTTCTAGATGAAGCTCCACCTAAGGCGTTTCAACAGGAGGATGGACAGGAGATTATGATTGTGGATGAAGAAAAATGGATTCAAGAAGATCATTTTGTTCTGTCTATCATTCAAAGTTCACTGGATGGACCTATCTTGGAGGCATACTCGTATTGTGAAAATGCTAGGGAGCTATGGGAAACACTCAAGAAGGTTTACGGCAACACTACTAATTTAAGCAGGGTGTGTGAAGTGAAGAGAGCAATCAACAACCTTCACCAAGAGGACTTGGAGTTTACGGCTCATTTTGGCATGTTTCGCTCCTTGTGGGCTGAGCTTGAAATGTTGAGACCAAACTCAACTGATCCAGAGGTTCTTCTTGCAAGACGTGAACAAGACAAGGTCTTTGGTCTCCTTCTCACCCTGAATCCTATGTACAATGACTTGATCAAGCACCTCCTGAGATCAGATAAGCTTCCATCCCTAGAAGAAGTTTGCGCTTACATTCAGAGGGAACAAGGCTCTCATGGTCTTCTAAGTGGAAAGGGGGAGCTTGTGACAGCAAACAAAGGTGTCTACTTCAAGCAAGATGATAGAAGGGGGTCGTTCTGTGAGCACTGCAAGAGGAAGGGCCATACTAAGGAAAAATGCTGGATTCTCCACCCCACCACAAGCCATCCAAGTTCAGAGATGTCCGAGCCAATATCACCAAGGCTAAAGCTGACCAGGGAACATCCTCACGCAATCCATAGGAAGATGGAATGGCGGTGATCAATGCTCAAGCTGCACAAGTAGCCGGTCAAGATCAGGTGGTGAAGCGGTCAGAACTGGATGCTCTTATCAAAGCCCTGAAAGAAAGCTATGGTAATGGTATGGGGTTCTCTTTTCATGCTACTGCTCATACTATAAAACTGGATGAAAGACCATTAGTGATTGATTCTGGAGCATCCCATCATATGATTAGCAATATTGAACTGATTAAGGACTTAGAACCGGCTAAGGGTCATGTTGTCATTGCAAATGGGGATAGAATTCCAATTAAAGGGGTAGGAAACTTAGAACTATTTGATAGAAAGACTAGAGCTTTCTTCATGCCTGATTTCACCTCTAATTTAGTCTCTGTTCATAAGGCCACAAATGACTTGGATTGCAATGTTATCTTCACTCCTAATGATGTGCATTTTCAGGATATTAAGACAAGCAAGTTGCTTGGGAAAGGAAGAACTAAGGATGGTCTTTATCTGCTGGGAAATGATCAACCTTTAGCTTCTGTTTTATGTTCTTTAAATTCTGTTCCTGCTTATGCTAATAATGTGTTATGGCACGCTAGACTAGGACACCCTCACTCTCGGGCTTTAGGCTTGATGTTACCTAATATTGTGTTTAAAAATGATGATTGTGAGGCATGTATCTTAGGTAAACATTGCAAGTCTATTTTCACTAAGTCTGGAACCGTTTATGAAAAGTGTTTTGATCTTGTGCATTCAGATGTGTGGACTGTTAGATTTAGGAAAGATTAAGGAGAAGTTTTGAATAGATTAGAGTATAAACATCAAGAACATGTAGAGAATAGAGAGTTTAGCCATAAGAGGAATAGAATAGAATCTAAGTATATTAGTGTGTGCGATTACAAGGAGGCTGCATAGCCTTAAATAGAAAGACCCATAGGTCGCCTAGGCTAGGGATAAGCAGGAATACATATAGGACCGTTACAACTGAACTTATCAACATACATGCTTCCTTATCCTCTCATCTTATCATATGAGGCTCTCCCTTCTTTATCAAGTGACCAGAGTGCTTATCACGTTAGACTGAGCTGCCTTTAATAACGCACTGTCCAATACTCCCCCTCAAGCTAAATTCTGATGAAGAACTTAGCTTGGAAATCATAAACAACCACCTCATTAAAAACCTTATGATGTAAAACCCAGTGGGACAAAAACAACATAAGGGAAAAAGAGTATGATTGCTTATGATTAGAGGATTCATGGAGAAGACATATCAAAGAGTCCAAGCCTCGGAAGAATGGACTCATATACCTTAGAAGTTGTTGCCTTGGTGAAGATATCCGCAAGTTGATCCATACTTCTGGTGTAGCATGGTAAGACTATTCCTTGCTCCACTGCTTGCCTCACCTTGTGACAGTCAACTTCTATGTGCTTAGTTCTCTCGTGGAAAACAGAATTGGATGCTATGTGAATGGCTGCTTGGTTGTCGCAATGCATGGTCATTGGTCTAACTGTTTCTACACCCAAGTCCTTCAGAATAGCCTTGATCCATGTTAACTCATTTGTGAGCTTCTTCATTGCACGATATTCAGCCTCTGCGCTTGAACAAGACACAATCTTTTGCTTCTTTGTCTTCCATGTGACCAAGTTTCCACCAACAAAGGTACAGTAGCCTGTGGTAGACCTCCTGTCTTCTCTATCTCCAGCCCAGTCAGCATCACAATATCCCACTATTTCTGAGCTTCCATTAGCTCCCATCCAGATTCCTTGCTCAGAAGTTCCTCTCAAATATCTAAGAATTCTCTCCAGCATGTTCCAATGATGGACCTTCGGCTCTTGCATATGCTGGCTAACCTGATTCACATAAAAGCAAAGATCAGGTCTAGTAAGAGTTAAATAGATTAACTTACCTACTAGTCTTCTGTAGAGTTGCGGATTATTGAATGGTTGATCTTCAAGCTCCCCCTCATTGATAGCTTTGTAGCTGTCTTCCAGAGATGTGGTCACTGGTTTTGCATCTAGCTTTCCTGTTTCAGACAAAAGATCAAGTGTGTATTTCCTTTGAGATAAGAATAGTCCCTCTTTAGAGCGACATATCTCAATCCCTAGGAAATACTTAAGCAAGCCTAAATCTTTAATGTCAAAGATGGACTTAAGGTAGGCTTTGGTTTCTTTGATCCCATCCCTGTCATCACGTGTGATAATGATATCATCCAGATAGACCAACACAACTATGATACCCGACTGGCTAGGAAATGTGAACAGAGTGTGATCAGCTTCTGATTTCCTGAATCCTCTATCCCTTAGTGTCATGCTTAACTTGTGATACCAGGCCCTAGGTGATTGTTTTAATCCATAAATAGCCTTTCTCAATCTCAAGACCTTGCCTGGTTGAACAATCCCTTCTAGACCTGGAGGTGGCCGCATGTACACCTCTTCCTCTAGCTCTCCTTGCAAGAAGGCATTCTTTACATCCATCTGCCACAATTCCCAATCCAGATTTGTTGCTAAGGATAGGACAATCCTCACAGTATGGAGTTTAGCTACAGGGGCAAAGATATCACCAAAATCTTCTCCATAGGTCTGAGTGAAGCCTCTTGCGACCAACCTGGCCTTATATCTCTCTATATCTCCATTACTCTTGTATTTGATCGTAAATACCCACTTTGAGCTTACTGCCTTCTTTCCCTTGGGTAACACGGCTTCATCCCATGTGTGATTCCTTTCCATGGCCCCTGTCTCATCGCTTATAGCATCCCTCCAGACTTTGAGTTCCTTAGCCTCTTCATAGGATGTTGGAATGTGTCCCTGATCCAGGCTGCTAATAAAGGTCTTGTGCTCTTCAGGGAATGAAGCAAATGAGCAAACGACTTGAGAGGGATGAGCAACCGCATTTGCATTGTAATAGACCCTTATGTTCACCCAGTTTGATGGATCCTTCCTGAGTCTTGTGCTTCTCCTTAGAGGTTGAGCTATCCCTGATGGTTCTTCTTCCCGCTCATGCCTTTGATCGTGACCCTCAGAAGAAGAGCCAGTCCTCTCTTGATCACTATCTTCTTCAAGATGTCCCCCCTCACGATCAATGTCTGGCCGAGAAGAGTTAAGATCTTGCTGCGGCATGCTTGGTCCAGTCCGGGACAATGTTGGTCCACCTCCGGGTGAGCTAGATTCTGACCAGGTCGAGTGAATTTCGTGCGGAACAGCTGGTTGAACAGGAGCCAAGCCAGGAACAGGACATGAACTAGGTTGAGGACATGGAACACTGGTAGAACCAGGTTGGGACGGTAAAGGTATGCCAAGATGATCAAAGATATTCCGAAGGCTAGTGGCCCGGTCCAGGGAGGAACCAGCAAGATCAACCAAGTCATCCCATTTTGGTCACTATAGTAGCCAGGGTCATAGCACTTGTAGCCTCTTTGGGTAGTAGAATACCCAATGAACATGGACCGTGTACTCTTAGCGTCAAGCTTGGTTCGGTTCTCCCCTGGAATCAAAACAAAACACAGGCAACCAAACACTCTCAAGTGGGTTAGAGAAGGTTTAAAAGCGTTTAATACCTCAAATGGGGAGAGATCATTGAGGACTCTGGTAGGAGTCCTGTTAATAAGATAACATGCGGTAAGGACAGCATCTCCCCAAAACTTCTTAGGAACCTTTGTATGAAACATCATTGCCCTGGCTACTTCCATCAGGTGACGATTCTTTCTCTCAGCCACACTATTCTGTTGGGGTGTGTAGGGACAACTCGTTTGATGGAGAATTCCGTGCTTATTGAGATGATCTCTGAAGGCATGACTTGTATACTCTCCACCATTGTCTGTTCTAAAGATTTTAATCTTTGCATTGAAGTGGTTAGTAATATAATTTTGAAAGTTCACAAAGGCCTCTAAAGCTCTATCCTTTGATTGCATTAAGGTTATCCAGGTGTATTTGGATTTCTCATCTATGAAAGTAATAAAATATTTCTGATTCTCTCTAGATAAGCAAGGAGCAGTCCATATTGGACAGTGCGTTATTAAAGGCAGCTCAGTCTAACGTGATAAGCACTCTGGTCACTTGATAAGGAAGGGAGAGCCTCATATGATAAGATGAGAGGATAAGGAAGCATGTATGTTGATAAGTTCAGTTGTAACGGTCCTATATGTATTCCTGCTTATCCCTAGCCTAGGCGACCTATGGGTCTTTCTATTTAAGGCTATGCAGCCTCCTTGTAATCGCACACACTAATATACTTAGATTCTATTCTATTCCTCTAATGGCTAAACTCTCTATTCTCTACATGTTCTTGATGTTTATACTCTAATCTATTCAAAACTTCTCCTTAATCTTTCATAAATCTAACATAATGATCCTCCTCCTAATTCTTTTATAATCTAACACTCCCCCTCAAGCTTAACTATGATGAATGGTTAAGCTTGGATAAACTCTAGGAAATCACGTCATTAAAAACCTCAAAGTGTAAAACCCAATTGGGACAAAAACAACTTTGAGGGAAAAAGAGAATGACTCCTAAAGTTGAGGGGATTACCCAGCAATACTTGTTAGTCCCAATCTTGGAAGGATAGACTCATACACCTTTGTTGTAGCTGCTTTTGTAAAAACATCTGCTAATTGATCTGAACTCCTTGTGTAACACGGTAATATGATCCCTTGTTCAACAGCTTGTCTCACCTTGTGGCAGTCTACTTCTATGTGTTTGGTCCTCTAATGAAATACCGAGTTGGAAGCTATATGAATGGCTGCCTGATTATCACAATGCATTGTGATAGGTCTTGAATCTTCAATTTGCAAGTCCTTAAGAACAGCCTTGATCCAGATTAGTTCATTTGTGAGTTTCTTCATGGCCCTATACTCAGCTTCAGCACTAGAACATGAGACCACCTTCTGTTTTTTGGTCTTCCAAGTCACAAGATTTCCTCCCACAAAAGTACAATAACCTGTTGTTGATCTTCTATCATTCCTATCACCAGCCCAATCTGCATCACAATACCCTACTATATCTGTGTTTTTATTGCAACCCATCCAAATTCCATGATCATAAGTGCCTTTCAAGTATCTGAGGATCCTTTCCAACATTCTCCAATGATAAAGCGTGGGTTCTTGCATCTGCTGGCTCACTTGGTTTACTGCAAAACAAATGTCAGGTCTAGTAAGAGTAAGGTAAACTCATTTACCTACAAGCCTCCTGTATAGCTTTGGGTCTTCATAAAGCTCTGCTTCAAGCTCTCCCTGACTCACGGTTTTATACCCATCTTCCAAGGGAGTACTAACTGGTTTAGCTTCCATTTTTCCTGTCTCTTTCAACAATTCAAGTGTATACTTTCTTTGTGATAAGAACAAACCCTCTTTGGATCTACATATTTCAATTCCTAAAAAATATTTCATTAGACCAAGATCTTTAATATCAAATTTTGACTTAAGATAAGTCTTGGTTTCTTGAATACCTTCCTTATCACTACCTGTGACAATAATATCATCAACATATACTAACACCACAATGATACCTGAGCAACTAGGCAGGGTGAAGAGTGTGTGGTCAACCTCAGACCTCCTGAAACCTTTATCCCTCAATGTCATGCTCAATTTGTGATACCAAGCTCTTGGGGATTGTTTCAATCCATAAATTGCTTTTCTTAATCTCAAAACACCATGATCATTTACTAATCCTTCCAAACCTGAAGGAGGTTTCATATACACCTCTTCCTCTAGTTCTCCTTGGAGGAATGTATTCTTCACATCCATCTGCCAGAACTCCCATTCAAGGTTAGTAGCAAGAGAAAGTACAATCCTTACAGTGTGAAGTTTTGCAACTGGAGCAAAAGTATCTCCAAAGTCTTCTCCATATGTTTGAGTAAAACCTCTTGCTACAAGTCTAGCCTTATACCTTTCAATCTCACCATTACTCCTGTACTTAATAGTAAACACCCATTTAGAACTTACTGCTTTCTTACCTTTGGGCAAATATGACTCATCCCAAGTATGGTTTCTCATCATAGCCTCTATTTCATCTTGAACAGCATCTCTCCAAACCTTCAGTTCCATAGCTTCCTCATATGTGTTAGGAATATGATTTTGATCTAATGAGCTAATGAATACCTGATGTTCTGTTGGGAATTGAGCAAATGAACAAGTGGCTTGTATAGGATGTTCTACTGCTTGAGCATTGTAGTAGACCCTAGTGTTGACCCAGTTAGCCGGATCTCTCCTTATCCTTGTGCTTCTTCGAAATACTTGAGGTGATTCAACAACCGCTACTTCATGATCATAGACTTGATCAGGACCAGCTGGTACACTCTCCCCCTCATGAGCAAGACTAGGATGCACATTTGAAGAACTACTTTGAGTATACTCCCCCTCTCCATCAGGGCCGTATCTCAGTCCCATTGTTCCCTGATCAGATACTGCCGACCCATGATCACTTTGAGCTGGTACATGCGCAGTAGGTGGTACCACTGGTTCATGCTGAGAAGAAGACGGTCCTTCTTGAGAACTTTGAGTCGGTTCAGGCCCTGATCTAGACTGCTTAGAAACATCAAAACTTTCCAACAATTTTCTAAGATAGGCATTAGTATCAGTACTTGAATTAGATAAATTCTTGATTGTTTCCCAAGTCCCATCAGTATAATAAGACTTTTCTTCAAGAAACTTGACATCTCTAGATACTAATACCTTTTGTGACTCAGGATTATAACACTTATAACCCTTTTGAGTAGATGAGTAGCCTATAAACATTGCTCTAGTACTCTTTTCTTCCAACTTATTCCTCCTTTCTCCTGGTACTAAGACAAAGCACAAGCAACCAAAAACTTTCAAATGATCAATATGTGGTTTTGTTTTATTTAGTACCTCATATGGTGAGATGTCATCAAGAACTTTAGTGGGTAGTCTATTGATGCTGTACTCACGGCTTGCTACCTAATCAATAGTTAGGTAGCAAGCCGTGAGTACAGCATCACGCCAAAACCTTTTGGGTACA
The DNA here is from genome assembly GCA_039880935.1 of Streptanthus diversifolius. Classification (NCBI taxonomy): domain Eukaryota; kingdom Viridiplantae; phylum Streptophyta; class Magnoliopsida; order Brassicales; family Brassicaceae; genus Streptanthus; species Streptanthus diversifolius. The sequence continues at coordinate 7,133,966 of JAXGFM010000001.1, forward strand.
TGTCTATAGAACATTATAGACCTAGCAACCTCCATAAGATGTCGGTTCTTTCTCTCAGCTACCCCATTCTGCTCAGGTGTATATGAGCAACTAGTTTGATGAAGAATTCCATATTTGAGTAGATAATCTCTTAATGCTTTGCTTGTGTACTCCCCTCCATTATCTGTTATAAGAATCTTAATCTTTGCATTATACTGGTTAGTAATGTAAGAGTGAAAATTAATGAAAGCCTCTAGAACTCTATCTTTGGAAGGTAACAAGGTGATCCAAGTATACTTAGACTTTTCATCTATAAAAGTAACAAAGTATTTTTGTTGTTCTCTAGAAACACAAGGAGCTGTCCATACATCAGAGTGAATAAGATCAAAGCAGCAATCATACTTATGAGAAGAATTAGGAAAGACAGTTCTACAATGTTTACCAAGAACATTATAAGAAGCATGAAGAGATTTGCCAACAATTTTACCAGAAGTCTCTTGTAAAGCTTTGATAATAGCATCAAGGTCTGACTTGGTAACATACTCCTGACTGGATGATGTAGATGCACCCTGTACTTTCTTTCCTGATCTCTGGCTAATTTCACAAGTAATGTTAGCCTGTGAGATATGTGATGGAACACTTACTTGGTTCCCTCGTCCAGATAGATTGTTCCTGAAGTTGGTCGCTTTGTCACGCCATCTCGGAATAGAAGCCGGTTTTAGATGTGGGTGAAGAGTCCAGCATTGGTCCTTATGATGACCCTTTCGTTTGTAATGAGCACAAACCGCATTTCTCTTGTCATCCCCTTTGTAGAAACTCTTGTTTGCAGTTACTAACTCTCCTTTGCTTCCAAACAAGCCATGAGAACCCTGCTCCTTTTGGACCTTTGCACATACATCTTCCAGACTTGGCAGCTTATCTTCACGCAAGAGATGTTTAATCAAGTCGGCATAACTGGAGTTTAAGGTCATCAAGAGCCCAAATACTTTATCCTGTTCCCGTCTCTCATGAAGTATCATTAGATCAGTAGTAATCGGTCTTAACATCTCCAATTCTGCCCAAAGTGCTCTAAAAACTCCAAAATGCTTGGTGAATTCAACCTCATCTTGTCTTAGTTCATTTATAGACTTCTTGACTTCAAAGATCCTCATGAGGTTTGAGGTATTGCCATAGACATTCTGAAGAGTATCCCATAAGTCCTTTGCATTCTCACAATAGGAATAAGCTTCTAATAGGGACTTCTCAAGAGAATTTTGTAAGATGGAGAGAACCATCTGATCCTCTTGGAACCACTTCCCTTCTTCTTCAGAATGAGCCGCATGATCTTCAAGAACCTCCCCTTCTGCAACATTATTTGAAGCTCTACCAAGAATAACATGTGACCATAAACCTCTACTGCACAAAGTTTCTTCATTGTTCTGGTCCACAAAAGATAATTTGCTCCTTTGAGAACAATTGGAGCCATAACCATTTGTTTCTGGAGCTCCATGACTAATCCTTTCAAGACCTCCAATCACAATGGCCACACGGATAAACACCACACAGGACAACCAAATTTGCAGTCCAATCTACCGTATTTACCACTTCTTTTGACTAGATGATAGCAAATTTCAAACCAAAATTTACTTCCTTCTAAGATAACCAATCAATCCTAATTCCCCAACAATTTATCAAGACTTTACTTCCAAAGTCATCAAGTGAATAATCCAGATAGATTCACTACTAACTCCGAAGTCAAACCATCTTGATACCAACTTGAATCTTTACACTGAAGGCGGGTAATTAGAATTCGAAGATAAGAACCTTACTTGCAGAGGAAGTATTCGATGATCCGAGAACAATTTTACAGAAGCCTCGGATTCTCTTAATCACAACAAACACGAACACAATCAGGGAGTTGGAGAGTAACCAGATTGAAGATCAGGAACCAAAGGATTGATGATCGGAACTATCTGTTCGAACTTTTGTAGAGAAGAAGTAAGTTTAGCTTGCGATCAAAGATTTCGAAAAACAGAGCCGATCTTTAGCAAATTCTCAGAATCTTGAATTAAAGTTGAAATGGATTGAAGATCGGCTAGTTCTGATGAAAATCCACAGGAGAAAGACGATCCAGAAGACAAAGAACAACCAAATCGAGTTTCACGATCGTGAATTTTCGAAAACAATTTTGGCGCCAAAATTAGTTTGATCGGTTTTTCCAGATCAATAGATCAAATCCTGTTGATCTACTCAAGAATCAGCAAATTGAGTCTTTAATCTTGATGAAGAAGACTAGAAATACTTGACTTGAAACAAGTCTTTCACGACACCGTACGGAAAGAGTTTGATAACTTTCGATCTAATCAACCGAAATCCGTGATTCCACCGGTGATGAATTCAGATTTCACCGATGAATGATCCACAAGAAAGCAAAATGCAGGATTGAAGCAAGATTTGCCGAGAATCAAGACGGAAGAACAGAGAACTCCTCGGTGTGCTCGGTTTCTACGTTACGATGAAGAATAGGATAGAATCGAAAGATTTGCAGGAGAAACCTGCTCTGATACCATGTAAACTTGAAGATTTAAGAAAGATTTAGGGTTGAAGAGTGATAATTGAGAGAGAATATGGAGAGAATGAATCGTATGTTAAGGAGAAAGAGATTAAAGAATGTAGAATCGAAATGTTATTATCTGAGAGTAAGTGTTACAAGTGTGATTAGAAGAGTATTTATACTAAGCTTCCTAGGTGTGTTTGGATACAGGGTTAATCTAAATACAAGACTATCTAATCATGGATACCAAACACTCTCATAGTCGCCCATAATGATCCTCCTCATAATTCTTTTATAATCTAACAGATTTCTCCCCCTTTCTTTTGACTCCTTGTCTTTAAGAGGTGATTTTGATCCAGCTTTCCTTAAAGTCTTCAACTTAAACCTGTTTCACATGCACATATACATGCATGTGTCAATTCTCACAAGATAAACCAATGCATTATAATATAAGAATAATTTTAACTTCCCTTTTATAAGAGTGGATGGTGGTTTGGATGATATGATCTAGACCAGTCTGGTTCTCTATGGACTCCACATTAAGGTCTTTGGATTCATCATGATCACATGGTTCTCTTCTGGATTCATCATGATCACATGATTCTTTTTCCTTATATGTTTTAGATCTCCTTTGACCAGCTTCATTTTGCTTCACTTTCTACTTTCAATAAGCCTAACTCAAGAGAATAAGATTGTAGAGTTAAGCTAGAGTAGAGTGAGCACACTTATCTCCTAATACACTTTCCCACCATGCTTCCACTAATTGATGTAGGTAAGTCATGCTTATGACTGTTTTCTATCACTTCCTGATCTAAAACATCATAGCAACTCAAAAATAAAGATTAGTATTCCAGAACTTGAATAAGATCAAGTCTGGTATCAAGTATAATATCTAGCCAAATTCTCAATATAAAAATCATAGAGTTAAAGAACTTATCCTAGATAGAACCTTTGATGAGAGAATTTGTCCTGAGGTGATTCATCACTTTCCATCAGCTTACTCCTTCTCCATGAGACTTGGTAGCTTGATGGCCATTAGTTCTACCCTCAGTTGCAGATAATTTGGATGACTTTACTTGCAGCCTCCATAAGAGAGTCATATTAAACTACACACGACAGCAAGGAGAAGGCCCAACTAACTTAGGCTTAGAGCTGGAATACTTAACGAAGTCCAAGCCCTATTGAGCAGGAAATGGCTTGAGCATCACGGCTTAGCACCATAGTCCAAGATTCGCCAAGTCTATGTATACAAGCCCATCCAAGATTAGTTGTGTGTGCAGCCCAGTTTGGAATTAGCCTAATAAGGCCTTGGCCTGCTAAGAAGGAATTAGTCACAAAGGGAGAGCTTCTAGAAGGGGAGAACGGTCGCAAGAAGAAGTCACGGGTGGTATAGCCGTTTGTGACCAGTCACTTTCACTCCTTGGACTTGCTTCCTTGTCACTATCTCATTTGAATTCCTCTGTGTAACTCAGGCCTATATTAAGGCCTTCTCCCACATTGTTGCATACACACTTTAAGCAATAAACTTCTCTCATTATTCTCTTTGTCATCCTCTTCATTCTCCTTGTCGAGTTCCTCCATGGAACTCACCTAATCTCTAAACTTCTCCCTCCTTACTTCCGCAAATTCAACATGGTATCAGAGCAACATTGATCCATAATTCTCTTCTAAACTCTTTAATACTCTATTACACTCTTAAACTCCCACACCAAACACTTCTTCTTCACGCCATTACTCTTCTCACTCAAGAACACTCATAATCTGGGTTGAGATACTATTGTCCATTGGGTAATAACCAAAATTTCTTCACAACCTTGCTCAATCTTGCGTTCAAACCCTCTGAAAGTTTTAGAAGTTTAGGAAGAATGGAGAGAGTTTAGGCGAGAGATTGAGTGAACACATATTATTAGAATAGGATTTCTTGAATACAAAGAGAGACCTTAATGATCCTTTTATACAGAAATAGATAACCTAGAAGCGACTACTTTAGGTAAGAGTGTGAGCTTCCTCTTTAGTGCTGGCGCCTCTTTCCCCTTTTGTGCTGGCAGAGGTGAGTCACCAATCCTTCTAGAAGATTCATTACTAGCCGTTAACACTCCTTCCCTTGGTGAATTGCTTACTCATTCCAACACTCCCCCTCAAGTTTTACATCATTGGTGAATGATTAAAACTTGGACATCAAGAGGATTCACCTCATTAAAAACCTTAGAATGCAAAACCCAGTGGGAGAAAAACATTCTAAGGGAAAAAGAGTATGAATCCTTCATGATAGGGAAGTTACTGGAATGGTAGAGTTGTGAGTCCAAGCTTAGTATGAATGAACTCACAAACCTTCAAACTTGCCGCCTTGGTGAAGATTTCAGCCAATTGATCAGAACTTCTTGTATAGCATGGAAGTATGATTCCTTTCTCCACAGCCTCTCTAACTTTGTGGCAGTCCACCTCAATATGCTTGGATCGTTCATGGAAGACTGAATTGGATGCAATATGAATGGCTGCCTGATTATCACAATGCATTGTGATAGGTGTGCTGCTTTCAATGCTGAAGTCTTTGAGAAGAGCCTTTAGCCATATACACTCGGTAGTTAACTTCCTCATAGCCCTATATTCAGCTTCAGCACTTGAACAGGATACTACTTTCTGCTTCTTGGTCTTCCAAGTGACAAGATTACCACCTATGAAGGTGCAATAACCAGTAGTTGATCTTCTGTCTTTCCTATCCCCAGCCCAATCAGCATCACAATAGCCAACTACTTCAGTGTTTCCATTCTTTCCCATCCATATTCCCTGAGTGTAAGTCCCTTTCAAGTATCTCAGAATGCGTTGTATCATCATCCAATGATTCTTCCCAGGGGCTTTCATATACTGACTTACCTGATTCACAGCAAAGCACAAGTCAGGTCTTGTAATTGTCAGATATATGAGCTTACCAACAAGTTTCCTGTATAGCTTCGGATCCTCAAATGTCTCTTCATCTTGCTCCCCCTCAGTTTTAGCCTTGTAACCATCTTCTAAGGGCGTTCTTGCTGCTTTTGAATCCATCATTCCTGCATTAGTTAGTAAGTCTACAATGTATTTCCTCTGAGATATAAACAACCCATCTTTAAACCTGCAGACTTCAATACCCAAGAAATATTTGAGTTCACCAAGATCTTTAATGTCAAACATAGCTTTAAGATATTCTTTTGTAGCAGAAATTCCTACCTTGTCATTCCCAGAGATGATAATATCATCCACATAAATGAGAATGACAACTATACCTTCTTGGCTATGTAAGGTGAACAAGGTATGATCGGATTCTGATCTCCTGAAACCTCTGTCTCTTAGAGTGACGTTCAACTTGTGATACCAGGCCCTAGGTGACTGTTTAAGGCCATAGATTGCCTTTCTTAATCTAAGGACTTTCCCTGGTGCAACTGAATCTTCTAATCCAGGTGGAGGGGTCATGTAGACTTCTTCTTCTAATTCTCCTTGAAGGAATGCGTTTTTGACATCCATCTGCCATAGATCCCAGTCTAAGTTTGCAGCAAGAGACAATACAACTCTGATTGTATGCATTTTTGCTACTGGAGCAAATGTGTCTCTGTAATCTTCTCCATAGGTCTGGGTGAATCCTCTTGCTACCAGTCTGGCCTTATATCTCTCAATCTCCCCATTACTTTTGTATTTGATGGTGAAAATCCATCTAGAGCTCACTGCCTTCTTTCCTTTTGGTAAGTTTGCTTCATCCCATGTATGATTTTTCTCCATTGCAGTTCTTTCTGCTCCCACGGCATCTCTCCAGACTTTTAGCTCCTTAGCTTCATCATAAGTCTTGGGAACTAACTCTTGATCTAGACTGCCTGTGAAAGCCAGATGTTGTTGTGGAATATGGACCATGTTGCAAACCGCTTGAGTAGGATGAGCCACTGCATTACTATTGTAGTAAACTCTCGTGTTCTTCCAGTTTGCTGGAGGAAATCGTTGTCTAGTGCTTCTCCGGAGTTCTAATGATGCTGGTACTTCATGCGAGTGTTGATGTTGATCATTGGTATTTCCAGAATTCGAACCAACTTCAGCTTCTAAGTTTCCTTCAGAGTTACTTGGACCGGTTTGTGACTCAGGTTCAGATTCTCTACTTTGGATGTTGTTTGAATTAGTAGCTGAATCTTCATCCTCCTCATCATGACCATAGTCTTGTTGTCCCCCCTCAGGATGAAGAGGATGATGCTGCGAATGCTGATGAGTGTCTGGACCAAAAGAGGATATACCCAGGTTCTCTAAGATCTTCTTTAAATTCTCAGCCTGGTTGGGCGATGGAGAAGATATGTCTTTGATAGACTCCCACGTACCATCCGAGAAATAGCTTTTGTCTTCAAGAAACTTAACATCCCGGGAGATAAGAACACGGTTGGTATCAGTATTGTAGCACTTGTACCCTTTCTGTGTGGTTGAATATCCAAGAAACATGGCCTTTGTGCTCCTAGCCTCTAACTTGTTCCTCTGGTCCCCTGGGATCAACACATAGCAAACACATCCAAACACTCTAATATGATCAAGATGAGGTTTGGTTTTAGTAAGTACCTCAAACGGTGAAATGTCATGAAGGATTTTGGTCGGAAGTCTGTTGATTAAGTAGCAAGCCGTAACTAGGGCATCACCCCAAAACTGTTTAGGAACCTTCCTATGAAACATCATGGCTCTAGTCACCTCCATTAAGTGTCTGTTTTTTCTCTCAGCAACTCCATTCTGCTGAGGGGTATAGGGACAACTTGTCTGGTGCTCAATTCCATGTTTGTTGAGATAGTGTTTAAAGGCCTGGCTAGTATACTCCCCACCATTATCTGATCTTAGACATTTAACTTTAGCATCATATTGGTTAGTCACATACTTGTTAAAACTCATAAACGCTTCAAGAACTCTACCCTTAGATGGCATTAAGGTAACCCAAGTGTATTTTGATTTCTCATCTATGAAACTAACAAAATACTTGTGATTGTCTCTAGAGACACATGGGGCAGTCCAAACATCAGAGTGAACAAGATCAAAGCAGTTTTCATACATTGTTTGAGACTTAGAAAAAACAGACCTACAGTGTTTTCCAAGGATACAAGCTTCACATAATTCATTATTGAAAGACATCCTAGGGAACATTAACTCTAGTACTTTAAGATGAGGATGACCAAGCCTAGCATGCCACAAATCACCATTCATCTTAGAATTATTGAAATTTGAAAAACAGGAAGCTAAACGACTAGGAGAACTAGGAGATAAGTCTTCAAGCATATATAGATCATTTCTGGTAACACCTTGTCCAAGAATCTCCTTAGTTTCAATATCCTGAAACACAAAGTCATTAGGCCCAAAGATAGCATGACAGTTTAAATCGGTTGTAGCTCTCTTGACAGATAGAAGGTTAGAAGTGAATGAGGGCATATAAAAGGCTCTAGATTCCTTATTGAATAATCTAAGATCACCTATTCCTTCTATTGGCACATTTGTTCCATTTGCTATCAAGACATTCCCTACAGCCGGTTCAATGTTCTTAATCAAATTCATATCACTGATCATATGGTGAGATGCCCCTGAATCTACAATTAATGGTTTAGTCTTAGTGAAAGCATTAAATGAGGCATGTAATGATCTACCAACAATCGCATTACCAGAGTTGTCTTTGAATGTTTTGATGAGGGCTTCAAGATCGGATTTCCTGACATACTCTGACTGCATTGGTTGGTATGGCACCATATGAGCTGGATGAGTTTGAGAACTTCCAATGCATGATGAACTTGAGGAGCTGGTTTGTTGATTAGAGCTAGCTGGGCCGTGAGCGATTTGGTATGGGAGGTTCTTCTTGGGATAGTATCCATTTTCCTGAGTGAAATGAGCTCTAGGAACTTCCTTCCACTTGTTTGGCTTGAGATGTGGATGAAGAATCCAACACTTATCTCTGGAATGTCCTTTCCGTTTACAATGATCACACATTATGCTCTTCTTGTCTTCCGGTTTGTAAAATCCTTTATTTGCTGAGATGGGTTCTTCTTCAGTCTTGTATGTGCTTTTGTGAGCCGTGAGAAGGTCACCTTTTCTTCCAAACAATCCATTTGATCCGGATTCCTTCTGTATTTGAGAGCATACATCTTCAAGGGAAGGGAGTTTATCTGCCCTCAAGATGTGTTTAATGAGATCGTTGTATGTGGGACTGAGAATCATGAGAAGGCTAAAGACTTTATCTTGTTCCCGCCTTTCCTTAATGACTTCAGGATCAAAGGACACAGGTCGGAGCATATCTAATTCTGCCCATAAGGAACTGAACTTCCCAAACAAGGAGGTGAAGTCTGGATCTTCTTGACTTAGATTGTTGATGGCCTGCTTGACTTGAAAGATCCTGCTAAGGTTGGAGGTGTTGCCATAGACCTTCTTGAGAATAGTCCATAGTTCCATTGATGTTTCACAGTGTGAGTAGGACTCCAGGATAGGACCATCTAAGGAGTTTTGCAGAACGGATAGGACATATAGGTCCTCCTGGTGCCACTTTCGCTCATCCGTGATGACCATTTCATCACCATCTTCATTCTGGATTAGGCTAGGAGGTGCTTCATTGAATAAGAGATGATCTCCCAAACCCCGGCCTCCAAGAGCAGTCTTTATCATGCGAGACCATAAGACATAGTTTAAGCCTTTAAGGATCACTGGAACGGCTATTTGGCGAGTGTTCTCCATGAGGAAGGTTTAAGGTCCGTACAACAATGGTGGATAAAGCTTGGTCTTCACGGTAAGGCAAAGATCACTGTTGTTTGAGTGGATTGATGGTTGGCTCTGGCAAGAAGACTTAAAATGGGATGAAAAGAGCCTCCTTTACTTAGTCTGGAACTTCAGCTGTAAAACCCTCGAACTTGTACGGACAGATACAAGACCCTCAGACTTGAATCATGAAGCAAAATGTCTTCTTTTGGTCTTAAATGACTTCACCGGATGCAGGAAGGAAGGGTTTGATGAGAAAGGAGACAAGAGGAGCTGCCTTTGAAGAGATTAGAAAGGTGTACGGATTCTGGGTTTCAACAGCCCAATGAGGAAGATGAATACGGCTCAGTGAAGGAGGTTGAAAGATGGCTCCTTTTGAAAGTATTTTGAACCTTGAAGCTTTAAGTAGCCTTTTAGTTCTTCTTTTGAGTAGAAACAAGTTTCAAACTTGTGGAATAGGAGCTATGGTCCGTACATCAATGGCTGCGAGAGAAAGAGCAAGAGCTGGTCCAAGTAAAGACTACTATAATCCGCATGATACCCACATCTAGTCTTCCTCAACTCATCACCAATGGTTCTGAGGATCTTAGATCTCAGAGAGGATAGGCTAGAACATGTTTACCATAGATTAAGTGCTTTAAGAACCAGAGAAGAAAAGATTTGCGGATTGATAACCTAGAGGAAATAAGAGTTTATGAATGATTCAGGGAAGATTTGTGAGCATTTGCTCTGATACCATGAAAGTTTTAGAAGTTTAGGAAGAATGGAGAGAGTTTAGGCGAGAGATTGAGTGAACACATATTATTAGAATAGGATTTCTTGAATACAAAGAGAGACCTTAATGATCCTTTTATACAGAAATAGATAACCTAGAAGCGACTACTTTAGGTAAGAGTGTGAGCTTCCTCTTTAGTGCTGGCGCCTCTTTCCCCTTTTGTGCTGGCAGAGGTGAGTCACCAATCCTTCTAGAAGATTCATTACTAGCCGTTAACACTCCTTCCCTTGGTGAATTGCTTACTCATTCCAACACCCTCTCTAGGTGTGAAAAACATACCGGCTCACCAAATAAACTCTCCTATCTTACTCACGTTGTGATTGTAACGATCCTCAAACATCCATTGGATGCTGAGTTGTGAGAAGGTAGGATTGGTTATTTCTTGAGATTGGTCATCCCATTGTCAAATTCATATCCCCATCTTCATTCTCCCATAAACCGTGCCTCCAAACTCTCAGCCAATTCTCTTTAACCGCTGGACAAAAGCATTATCCAGTGGTCCATACATTTGAAATTTGAAATTCACAAAAGGCCGCCATGGACAACAGCAAACAACTTGTAATTCCCATTATTCTGAAGGTTAGAACTACTTGCTGTGGTCCAGGACAGCAAGAACCGCGTTGTGTAGCCGCGGACTTTGGGAGCATACTTACAAAACCTATGCCTCAAAGGAAGACTCCACAGAGAAGGAAGAAACGGTTGCTCTAGCTGGAGAAACCAAATGGTTTCGAGAAGATCAAACCGTGTTAGCCATACTTCAAAGCTCCCTTGAGGTTTCTATCCTTGAAGCCTATTCCTACTGTGAAACCGCCAAGGACCTCTGGGAGACTCTCAAGAATGTGTATGGTAATGTGTCCAACCTTACTCGGGTATTTGAGATTAAAAGATCACTCACCACACTCAGCCAAGAAGATGGAGACTTCACCAAGCACCTTGGCAAGTATCAAGCCTTATGGGCAGAGTTAGAAGCGCTAAGACCCAACTCTTTGGACCAGACAGTGCTCCTTGAGAGGAAGGAACAAAATCGTGTGTTTGGACTCCTTCTCACCCTAAACACAATGTATAATGACCTAATCAAGCATCTACTGAGGTCAGACAAGCTTCCAAGCTTTGATGAAGTGTGTGCCCAAATCCAAAAGGAACAAGGATCACATGGCCTGTTTGGTGGAAGAGGAGAACTTCCCACAGCTAACAAAGTCATGTTTAGACATGATGATAAGAAGCCATGGATATGTGACCATTGCAAAAGAAAGGGGCATAATAAGGGACAGTGCTGGATCCTTCATCCTCATCTCAGGCCGAGCACACCAAGACCTTCTATCAACCGTCCCTTCAAGGATTTCCAAGGAGGTTCCAAGGCAAATTTCAGCCAGAACACACCAAGTGAGCAAGGACAAGCCGGTCCATCAAAGAGCCATGAAGATGGAGCAGCCATGACGGCACATGGCACAATCTCTCATGCACCATCACCAAATGGTGTGATGCGCAGATCAGACTTGGAGGTCATTCTCCAGTCCATTGCCTCTCTCAAAGATTCTGGTATCTCTCTATACTCTCATAGACCTAGTAAGGACTTAGTTGTTGACTCAGGGGCTTCACACCACATGATTAGTAACCCTGAACTGTTAAACAACTTAGAACCGGCTCTAGGCAATGTAGAAATAGCTAATGGAGAAAGAATACCAGTTAAAGGAATAGGCAATCTTAAGCTATTTGATAAGGAATCTAAAGCCCTTTTTATGCCTAGTTTCACATCAAATTTATTATCTGTAAAGAAGGCTACTACTGACCTGAATTGCTATGCCATATTTGGTCCTAACAATGTTCACTTTCAGGATATTGAGAGCATGAGACTGCTTGGAAAAGGAGTAACCAAAGATGACCTATATGTTTTGGAAGATACCTCCTTTAGTAGTTCACAATTTATTCCTTTTAAATCATGTTTTTCGGTTAAGCTTGATGCAATGTGGCATGCTAGGTTAGGCCATCCTCATTTTCGTGCACTAAAGCTCATGCTACCCAATGTTTCTTTTGAGAATTCTAATTGTGAAGCTTGTATTCTAGGGAAACATTGCAAATCCGTTTTTCCTAAATCTACCACTATCTATGAGAAATGCTTTGATTTGATTCACTCAGATGTTTGGACTTCACCTTGCATATCTAGAGATAACAACAAATACTTTGTGACTTTTATAGATGAAAAGTCTAAATACACATGGCTCACTTTATTACCATCTAAAGACCGTGTGTTTGAAGCATTTACAAAGTTTCAAAACTATGTCACTAACCATTATCAAGCTAACATTAAAATTTTGAGAACAGATAATGGAGGTGAATACATTAGTCATCAGTTTAAGGAACACCTTACCAAACATGGGATATTGCACCAAACCAGTTGCCCATACAACCCTCAGCAGAATGGCGTGGCCGAGAGAAAGAATAGACATCTCATGGAAGTGGCCCGTTCCATGATGTTCCACACTAATGTACCCAAACGTTTTTGGGGAGATACGGTCATGACTGCTTGCTATTTGATCAACCGCATACCCACTAGAGTCTTGGATGATCAATCACCATTCCAGGTACTTAACAGAACTCCACCGGTTGTTGATCATCTTAGGGTGTTTGGATGTGTGTGTTTTGTGTTAATTCCAGGAGAACTGAGGAACAAGCTGGATGCCAAGAGCACAAGGTGTATCTTCATTGGTTACTCATCCAGTCAGAAAGGGTACAAGTGCTTTGATCCAACTACCAACAGAACCATGGTCTCCAGGGATGTGAAGTTCTTTGAGGAACAGAAGTATCATGACAAACAGGATTGGGCCGATCTGAAAGATCTTGCCAAGCCCTCAGACCAAGCAACCAGCCTTCGGTTCCTTCTTGGTCACTTAGATCATAATCGACCGTTCCCATCATCTGGACAACAACCGCAGTCTCCACCTCCATCCAATCAAATCCATGCGACTCCTGGTCCATCTGGAGACTCCCCAAGTGTCTCTCGAATGGACCTTTCCCAAGAAGACGACGTGGGAGAGTCTTCCTCTAGGCCGGGACATGACCCCTCACCAGGGGTAGATGAAGCAGTTGATCCCTCACCAGTCCTTCGACGGAGCACTAGACTAAGAAGGGATCCATCCAATTGGATCAATACTAGAGTATACTACAATGCTCACGTTGTGGCTCACCCTATTCAGGCAACATGCTCTCTTGCCCTTGTCCCATCTGCTCACCAAGCCTTCCTTAGCAAGATTGAGAAGGACACCATCCCTTCGTCCTATGAGGAGGCTACGCAACTCAAGGTTTGGCGAGATGCTGTTGCCGATGAAGTGGGGGCTATGGAACGCAATCACACATGGGATGAATCCATTCTTCCTCAGGGCAAACGTGCGGTCAGCTCCAAATGGGTATTCACCATCAAGTACAAGAGCAATGGCGACATTGAACGTTATAAGGCAAGGCTTGTAGCTCGTGGGTTCACCCAAACGTATGGCCAAGACTATGGGGACACATTTGCCCCTGTGGCTAAGCTACCCACTGTGCGGGTGGTTATATCTTTGGCGACCAATCTGTCTTGGGAATTATGGCAAATGGACGTCCGGAATGCCTTTCTTCAGGGGGAGCTTGAGGATGAGGTTTACATGACCCCGCCTCCAGGCCTTGAGGAACTTGTGGCTACAGACAAGGTTCTTCGGTTAAGGAAAGCTATCTATGGCCTCAAACAGTCTCCCCGGGCCTGGTACCACAAGCTCAGCTTCACACTTAGAGATCATGGCTTCAGACGATCAGAGGCTGATCACACATTGTTCACCCTTCAAAATAATCAAGGTATTGTAGTTGTCCTTATCTATGTAGATGATCTTATCATCTCAGGGGACAACCAGGTTGGCATTCAAACTACTAAATCCTTTCTCAAATCCACATTTGACATCAAAGACTTAGGGGAACTTAAATATTTCCTTGGGATTGAAGTGTGCCGTTCCACTGACAGTCTCTTTCTATCCCAAAGAAAGTATGTTACTGACCTTTTAACTGAGACAGGATATCTAAATGCCAAACCAGCTAAGTCACCATTGGATGATGGCTACAAGGTCATTCGAGAGGGGGAGAAAGCAGATGAGCCCTATGAAGATGTTGCACAATACAGACGCCTTGTAGGTAAGCTCATATACCTCACTATCACTAGACCTGATATCTGCTTTGCTGTGAATCAGGTTAGTCAGCACATGAAGACTCCCTCCAAACATCATTGGAGCATGGCCGAAAGGATCTTGAGATACCTCAAAGGAAGTCTAGACCGTGGCATTTGGATGGGACAGAACAAAAACACAGAGATTGTGGGGTATTGTGATGCAGACTGGACTGGAGATAGAGCTGACAGGAAGTCCACAACCGGATATTGTACCTTCATAGGAGGCAACCTGGTCACTTGGAAGACCAAGAAGCAGAAAGTAGTGGCATGTTCAACAGCTGAAGCAGAATACCGTGCAATGAGAAAGTTAACAAATGAATTGACATGGCTGAAGGCACTCCTCAAGGATCTCAACATTGATCAGTCTACTCCAATTACCATGCACTGTGACAACCAAGCAGCCATCCACATTGCAACCAACTCAGTTTTCCATGAGAGAACTAAACACATAGAAGTGGACTGCCACAAGATCAGAGAAAAGATTGAAGAAGGTTTGATCCTCCCATGTTATACAAGAAGTAAAGATCAGCTGGCTGACATATTCACCAAGGATGCTAGCCCCAAAGTTTGCTCTCACATCTATAGCAAACTTGGGCTGATAGACCTTCCACAACCATAAGCAGTCCTCCCCTAATCCATGGACATCACACTCTTTTTCCCTCATTATAGTTTTTTCTCCCAAAGTGGTTTTTCTATGATGAGGTTTTTAATGAGGTGATTCTCTATGGGTTTCCAAGCTTAGCCTTTCCAATGCTAAGCTTGAGGGGGAGTATTGAGCAGGAAATGGCTTGAGCATCACGGCTTAGCACCATAGTCCAAGATTGGCCAAGTCTGTGTATACAAGCCTATCCAAGATTAGTTGTGTGTGCAGCCCAGTTTGGAATTAGCCTAATAAGGCCTTGGCCTGCTAAGAAGGAATTAGTCACAAAGGGAGAGCTTCTAGAAGGGGAGAACGGTCGCAAGAAGAAGTCACGGGTGGTATAGCCGTTTGTGACCAATCACTTTCACTCCTTGGGCTTGCTTCATTGTCACTATCTCATTTCAATTCCTCTGTGTAACTCAGGCCTATATTAAGGCCTTCTCCCACATTGTAGCATACACACTTTAAGCAATAAACTTCTCTCATTATTCTCTTTGTCATCCTCTTCATTCTCCTTGTCGAGTTCCTCCATGGAACTCACATAATCTCTAAACTTCTCCCTCCTTACTTCCGCAAATTCAACAAGCCCAACCAGAAGTCTTCTAGAAGAAAGATACAGGCGGCTGGGAGACTTTAATGGCCTTGGATGTCCATTAATCAAGTTTGGAAAGTAAGTTAATTGCTTTCCCTTTTAGATTTAGGCAACAAATAATTATGGAAAGTAAATATGTGAGCCTAATTAATGTAATTAATATATTTATTGTAACTTAGGCTATAAATACTCTAACCTATGTAACTAATTGGTCAAGGAAATACAATCATCCTTCTCTATTCTCTAAAAGCAGCCGCCAGCTCTCTCTCTCTCTCTCTCTTGTTACGAAATTCTCTTAGTCTTCCATACTTGTGTTCTTCATCTTACTCAGAAACTCTCTATTCTTCCACATACTAATCCGCATATTCTTACATGGTATCAGAGCCTTGGCTCTTATAATCTCAAAATCTCTGTGCATTCTTGAAATAAATCCTCCTAATCTCCTCACTCTGAGATTGAACAATCCTCAAATCCTTGTGGTGCTGAGTTGTGAGAGGTTAGGATTATTTATTTCTTGAAAACACTTCATCCTACTCTTTCATCACGTAAATCGCTTGTAATCATCATGGAAGGCACAAGAGTTATTATTCCAGTAACTTTGAAAGGGGTTAATTACCTCCTATGGGCTAGAACCACCAAGACAGTGCTATGTAGCCGTGGGTTATGGAGTCACATCCTTAGGAGTGAAGCACCTAATGCCACGGTTGAAGGAACTGGTCAGGAAGTGGCTATCACCAATGAAGACAGGTGGTTTCAAGAAGACCAACTAGTCCTATCTGTGATTCAAAACTCACTTGAATCAACTATCCTTGAAGCATACTCCTACTGTGAGACAGCCAAAGAGTTGTGGGAGACCCTTCAAAACGTCTATGGCAACACCTCCAATCTCAGCCGTGTGTTTGAAGTTAAGAAAGCCATCAATGAGTTAACTCAAGAAGACATGGAGTTCACTCAACACTTTGGTAAATTCAGATCCTTATGGGCTGAACTTGAAATGCTTAGACCAAGCACAGTGGATCCCATGGTTCTGAATGAGAGTCGTGAGCAAGATAAAGTCTTTGGACTTCTCTTGACTTTAAATTCCTCCTACAATGATCTCATCAAATACCTCCTAAGGTCAGACACTCTTCCAAGCCTTGAAGAAGTGTGCAATAAGATTCAGAAGGAACAAGGTTCACTTGGTCTCTTTGGAGGCAAAGGAGAACTCATCTCAGCCAACAAAGCAGCTGTGTACCATAAGGGAGGCTTAAATCGTGGAGAAAGGAGGGCATACCGTGACCACTGCAACAAGGAAGGGCATACCAAGGACAACTGCTGGATTCTCCATCCACACTTAAAGCCAAAAGTGGGAAACCAACCAAGAGCCAACCTCACTCAAGAAGTAACTCTTGAACCAAGGAACAAGGCAAGCCCAAGCTCATTCACGCCAATCACTGAGGGAGATGGGAAAGCACTTGCAATATTCCAACAAGAGTTTGTGAGGAAATCCGACCTTGATGCACTGGTCAAGGCACTCAAAGAATCAAACCTCTCTGGTAACTCATTCCAAGCTTTAAATACCTCTAAACCACTTATTATAGACTCAGGAGCCTCTCATCATATGATTAGTGATAAAAATCTAATGAGCAATATAGAACCGGCTTTAGGAGAAGTATTAATAGCTAATGGAGATAAGATACCAATTAGAGGAATTGGGAACCTTACGTTGTTTGATAAAGAATCAACTGCCTTCTATATGCCTACATTCACCTCCAACTTACTAAGTGTTAAGAATACAATCTCTGATCTTAATTGCTATGCAATCTTTGGTCCTAACGATGTTTATTTTCAGGATATTAAGACCAATAAAGTTCTTGGAAAAGGAGTGTCCAAGAATGATTTGTATGTACTTGAAGACATACAACCAGACTCAACTCTATCTATTGCTTTTAATTGTTTTTTAAATAAGGCTAGTAGTGCTATTTTGCATTCTAGACTAGGACATCCCCATTCTAGGGCCTTAGAACTATTGTTGCCAAGCATGTCTTTTAAAAATAATGAATGTGACGCTTGTATACTTGGAAAACATTGTAGATCAGTGTTTCCCAAGTCTTCAACTATTTATGAAAATTGTTTTGATCTTATTCACTCTGATGTTTGGACTTCACCATGCATGTCTAGGGATAATCATAAGTACTTTGTCACATTTATAGATCAAAAATCAACATATACCTGGATAACACTCTTACCTACAAAAGATAGGGTCCTAGAAGTATTCACTAAGTTTCATGCATATGTGACTAACCATTACAATGCCAAGATCAAAATCTTTAGATCAGATAATGGAGGGGAATACACAAGTCTAGCATTCAAGCAATACTTGGAAAAATATAGAATCATCCACCAAACAAGCTGTTCATACACACCATAACAGAATGGAGTGGCTGAAAGGAAGAACCGGCATCTCATGGAGGTGGCAAGGTCCATCATGTTCCAAAACAATGTTCCAAAGAAATTTTGGGGAGATGCCCTTGTCACAGCTTGCTATCTCATCAATCGCCTACCTACAAAAGTCTTGGAGGACCTAACTCCATTTGAGGTACTTAATAAAAGTAAACCATCTATCTCACACTTACGAGTCTTTGGGTGTGTGTGTTATGTACTTGTTCCAGGAGAACAAAGAAATAAATTGGAAGCCAAAAGTGTTAAAGTCATGTTTATTGGCTATTCAACTACTCAAAAGGGATACAAGTGCTACAATCCATAGACTAGGAAGGTACTTGTATCCAGGGATGTGCAATTTATAGAATCAAAAGGATTCTATGAAGAAAAGAATTGGGATGATCTTAAAGACCTCTCCTAATCTACCTCGGACCGAGCCACCAACCTCAGACACCTTATGGAGAATCTTGGGATAACATTACCAAAACCACCAAAGCCAACTCTCCAAGAACCGCCAACCACTTCTCCATCTAGTACTCCTTCGGCTAGCTCGCTTGATCATGAGGGAGGCATAGAAGGTGATGATCTTGAACTTGGACAGAGCAACCAAGAAACAAGCCCACACATCCATGATCAATCTGAACCTGAGGAGGAACAACAAGAACAAGAAGAAGAACAAGAACAAAAACAAGAACAGACAGAACAGGCGGCCCAACAAGACAATCCAGTGGTTCTTAGAAAGATTCAAAGAGTGAGGCAACCAGCTTCAAATTGGATGAACACAAGAGTATACTACAATGCCCAACCAGTAGCTCATCCAACTCAAGCAGTTTGCAGCAGTCCTCAACCAAGAACGTATACCAAGAAACTATGAGGAAGCAAAGGAGCTTAAGGTGTGGAGAGATGCAGTTAAGGCTGAATGCAATGCCATGGACATCAACCACACTTGGGATGAGGCCGACTACCTAAGGACAAGAGGACAGTGAGATCCAGATGGATCTTTACCATTAAATACAAAAGCAATGGAGAGATAGAAAGATACAAGGCAAGACTAGTTGCAAGAGGTTTCACTCAGACCTATGGAGAAGACTACAATGACACCTTCGCACCAGTAGCCAAATTACACACTGTAAGGGTTCTTCTCTCTTTAGCTACTAACCTTGACTGGGAGTTGTGGCAGATGGATGTCAAGAATGCCTTCCTACAAGGAGAACTAGAAGATGAAGTATATATGACACCTCCACCAGGCCTTGAAGATACGGTGACTCCAGGAAAGGTTCTAAGGCTGAGAAAAGCTATCTATGGCCTCAAACAGTCACCAAGAGCTTTGTACCATAAGCTAAGTATCACACTTAGAGATAGGGGCTTTAGGAAGTATGAGGCAGATCATACCCTCTTCACACTCCAAATTCAAACAGGTATTGTAGTTATTCTCATTTATGTAGATGATATAATCATCTCAGGGAATGACTGTTAGAATTTAAGAAGAGTTAGAGTATACAACGAGTATGTAGTCATGTATTAGGAGTGATTAAATACTTTGTCATGTAAACTCCTATATAAAGGGGATTGTACACGAGTTTAGAAATATACACATATTATTCTTCAATTTGATTTCTCTTATTCTCTCTCAATCTCTCTTCTAAATCTCTCTCAATTCTTCACCATTCTACTAAAATTCACATGGTATCAGAGCAGGTTCTCTGCAAATTTCTCTGTTTCTCTTCGAAATCTCATCTTCATTTTCGAAATTAACCCAGCCGAGGAGGATCTTCATCATCCGTCGAGTTTTCCGGCGAGGTTCTTTTTTTTCCTAATCATTCTACTCTGGAGGATTCATCACCGGCGGTTTCTGATCATTTCTTTGATAAGATTGCACGATTTGATCGAGTTGATCATATTCTTGTAATCGATTTGAATCTTTCATTTTGGCGCCAAAATTCTGTTCGAAATTGTGACTTGCTGATCATCAATCTTGCTGATTGAATCTTCTGGATTGTTTTTCTCACGTGGATCGTCATCAGGAGGCGCCGATCCTTGATCCATTTGATCCATTTCTCAAGATTGATCACGATCTGTTCACGGAAACTCAAATCCTTTCTTCCTGCCAAAACTCTGTTCGCAGATTCTTCAAATTTCCCAGTTGATTCTTCTGGGCTGTCTTCTTCACTTGGATCATCATCAGTTTGTGCCGATCTTCAGTCCATTTGATCTACTTCACAGGATCGATTTCGATCGTGGAGTTAAAAACTCGATTCTTCAAATCGCAAGGTATCAGTTTCTTTCGCCTCAAGAAACTTCAACAGACATCGCCGATCTTCCATTTTCTGGTACCTGATCTTCAATTTGGTTTTCAAGATTGTATAAACTGAGGATTAGGAGTGGAGAAGGTTAGTTTCTCAGGTTCTTAATCTGGTTTTTTGGAAGATTAGGTTTGATAACTGGATTTGAGAAGGTTGTGCAACCGAGTAGGTGGTTAAGTCTGCTGGTTAGTGGTTGGAAGTTGGTTTAGTCTGTGTACTCTTGTTGGTTTTGATATCTTTGATCAGCCGTGTTTAAATTCCTTGATAAGGTCTTCGATTTCAAATCATTCTCTAATGATCTTGTTGCTGTGTGTGTGGGATATATCAAAGCGGTTGCTATGGAACTTCATAAGCAATTGATGGCTCTGATTACATTGAAAGGTATGAACTATTTGCTGTGGTCTCAAACAATGAAGACTACATTGTGCAGTAGGGGGCTTTAGACTCATATTCTCACCAAAGGGCCGCCTAGTATAGCTGCTGAAGGGGAGGTTCTTGAAGCAGACCAACACGCAGAACAGGACATTGTAAGATTTGATGATTTAGAGAATGTGAGATTCAGAGATTGAGAGAGAAAGAGATTAGAGAGAAAAGAGAGAATGATCTTTATTAAGATTTTTAGAAAAATGAATTTCATACTTACAAAGTGAGTGAGAGACATCTATTTATACTAATCCTATTCTAGACTTGTTTGGATACTAAGATAGTCTAATTACATGTTTGGATACAGAGATAAACATATCATTAAACCTACACAAGTCTAAGTTACTCTCACTTAGTTATGATGCCTCCAAGCCTTTGTTTGCATTCATCATTCCTCTTCATTCCAACACTCCCCCTCAAGCTTAAGTCATGGAGAATACTTAAGCTTGCAACCATGAAGTATTACCTCATTAAAAACCTAAAGAAGGAAAACCCAATTGGGATAAAACCTTTTCTAGGGAAAAAGAGTATAACACTCCATGTTGGGATCACTGATGTGGAAGAGACATCAAACCAAGTCTAGGATAGATGGAACCGCCTGTCTTCAAGGTTACAGCCTTGGTAAACACATCAGCTAGCTGATCTTCAATCCTTGTGTAGCAAGATAGAATTGTACCATTTCCAATAGCTTCCCTTACCTTATGGCAGCAACCTCAATATGCTTGGTTCTCTCATGAAACACAGAGTTAGAAGCAATGTGTATAGCAGCTTGATTATCACAATGGACAGTGATAGGTGATTCTAAGCACTCGCCTAAAATATCAAAGAGGAGTTGCTTCAACCAGATGCATTCTGTTGTGAGCTTCCTCATGGCCCTGTATTCAGCTTCTGCACTAGAAGAAGATACAACCTTTTGCTTCTTAGTCTTCCAAGTAACAAGGTTACCTCCTATGAAAGTGCAATAGACAGTTGTGCTTCTCCTATCTTCCCTGTCTCCTGCCTAATCTGCATCACAATAACCTACAACCTCTGTGTTCTTATTACATCCCATCCATATACCTTGTTCCTTAGTTCCTTGCAAATATCTCAAAATGCGAATGATCAGATCCCAATGCCTTGTCCTTGGGTCTTGCATGTGTTGAGATACCTGATTTACTGCAAAACATAGGTCAGGTCTAGTGATGGTTAAGTAAATAAGTTTACCAACCACTTGTCTATATAATTTTGCATCATGAAACTTGTCATTTCCTAGCTGCCCCTCAGGTTCTATCCTGTAGCCTTCTTCAAGGGGTGTCTTAGCTGGTTTAGCTTCAAACATGCCTGTGGAGGTTAGTGAATCCACAATATACTTCCTTTGAGATAAAAAGAGACCTTCCTTGAATCTACATATTTCAATTCCTAAGAAGTATTTCAATTCACCTAGATCTTTAATATCAAAAACACTTTTCAAATAGGCTTTAGTTGATTCAATACCAACTTTATCACTTCCTGATATGATTATATCATCCACATAGATAAGTATAACCACAATACCTTCCTTACTTTTAAGAGTAAACAGGGTGTGTTCAACTTCTGACCTTTTGAAACCTCTGTCCCTAAGAGTTACATTCAACTTATGGTAACAAGTGTTAGAATTTAAGAAGAGTTAGAGTGTACAACGAGTATGTAGTCATGTATTAAGAGTGATTAAATACTTTGTCATGAAAACCCCTATATAAAGGGGATTGTACACGAGTATTAGATACATACACATATTATTCTTCAATTTGATTTTCTCTTATTCTCTCTCAATCTCTCTTTTAAATCTCTCTCAATTCTTCACCATTCTAATAAAATTCACATGGTATTATTGGACAGTGCGTTAATAAAGGCAGCTCAGTCTAGTGTGATAAGCACTCTGGTCACTTGATAAGGAAGGGAGAGTCTCATATGATAAGATGAGAAGATAAGGAAGCATGTATGTTGATAAGCTCAGTTGTAACGGTCCTATATGTACTCTTACTTATCCCTAGCCTAGGCGACCTAGGAGTCTTTCTATTTAAGGCTATGCAGCCTCCTTGTAATCGCACACACTAATATACTAAGATTCTATTCTATTCCTCTTATGGCTAAACTCTCTATTCCCTACATGTTCTTGATGTTTATACTCTAATCTATTCAAAACTTCTCCTTAATCTTTCCTAAAACTAACATGGTATCAGAGCAGGATATGATTCTCACATAGCTTCCGCATTCTTAAACTCATTCCTTCTCTTCTACTCTTTATATTTCTGGCTATACCCAAACGCTTCCCTTGAGATAAACATGTTTAAGTCTGTCTTCTCTGAGATCCAGGATCCTCAGAACCATGGGTGATGAGTTGAAGAAGACTAGGCATGGTTATCTCTCGCGTTTAAGTTGTTTTCAAGTTTAGCCGGCTCTTTTCACCATTGTTGTACGGACACATTTCTGGTTAGTGCGTTCTTAGTGTCAAAATAGCTGCTTTCTGTGTTGGGGTAGTAAAAGGAGTAAGCTTGAACTCATTCATGGCCTAAGTAATACAAGGGGAGTTGTTTAGAGCTAAGTGGGTGTGTGTCCGTACTCATCTTCTTCGACCAAACCCGAACCAGAGTCCGTACTCTTCACCAAATCTGTCTAAAGATAGCTCATTTATCCTAAAGGAAGGTCATTTCTAGCTTACCAAAGAACGGCTTGAGGTCTTAGAAGGGTAGAGTTGCATCCTGAGCATTGGAACCTTCTTAAACCTTGTGCACCCTGTTTTCTCAAACTCTCGTGTCCTCTGTTTCTGGGTTCACCTCTTTTCATTGCCTCATAAATCCTACCCCTTTCAAGATGGAAAACACACGGCCCATGGTCATTCCAGTCACCCTCAAAGGCCTTAACTACCTTCTCTGGTCTAGAATGGTAAAGACTACTCTCGGTGGCCGAGGACTTGGAATGCATCTCCTTCTTGATGAAGCTCCACCTAAGGCGTTTCAACAGGAGGATGGACAGGAGATTATGATTGTGGATGAAGAAAAATGGATTCAAGAGGATCAGTTTGTTCTGTCTATCATTCAAAGTTCATTGGATGGACCTATCTTGGAGGCATACTCGTATTGTGAAAGTGCTAGGGAGCTATGGGAAACACTCAAGAAGGTTTACGGCAACACTACAAATTTAAGTAGGGTGTTTGAAGTGAAGAGAGCAATCAACAACCTTCACCAAGAGGACTTGGAGTTTACAGCTCATTTTGGCAAGTTTCGCTCCTTGTGGGCTGAGCTTGAAATGTTGAGACCAAACTCAACTGATCCAGAGGTTCTTCTTGCAAGACGTGAACAAGACAAGGTCTTTGGTCTCCTTCTCACCCTGAATCCTATGTACACTGACTTGATCAAGCACCTCCTGAGATCAGATAAGCTTCCATCCCTAGAAGAAGTTTGCGCTTACATCCAGAGGGAACAAGGCTCTCATGGTCTTCTAAGTGGAAAGGGGGAGCTTGTGACAGCAAACAAAGGTGTCTACTTCAAGCAAGATGACAGAAGGGGGTTGTTCTATGAACACTGCAAGAGGAAGGGCCATACTAAGGAAAAATGCTGGATTCTCCACCCACACCTCAAGCCATCCAAGTTCAGAGATGTCCGAGCCAATATCACCAAGGCTAAAGCTGACCAGGGAACATCCTCACGCAATCCAGAGGAAGATGGAATGGCGGTGATCAATGCTCAAGCTGCACAAGTTGCCGGTCAAGATCAAGTGGTGAAGCGGTCAGAACTGGATGCTCTTATCAAAGCCCTGAAAGAAAGCTATGGTAATGGTATGGGGTTCTCTTTTCATGCTACTGCTCATACTATAAAACTGGATGAAAGACCATTAGTGATTGATTCTGGAGCATCCCATCATATGATTAGCAATATTGAACTGATTAAGGACTTAGAACCGGCTAAGGGTCATGTTGTCATTGCAAATGGGGATAGAATTCCAATTAAAGGGGTAGGAAACTTATAACTATTTGATAGAAAGACTAGAGCTTTCTTCATGCCTGATTTCACCTCTAATTTAGTTTCTGTTCATAAGGCCACAAATGACTTGGATTGCAATGTTATCTTCATTCCTAATGATGTACATTTTCAGGATATTAAGACAAGCAAGTTGCTTGGGAAAGGAAGAACTAAGGATGGTCTTTATCTGCTGGGAAATGATCAACCTTTAGCTTCTGTTTTATGTTCTTTAAATTCTGCTCCTGCTTATGCTAATAATGTGTTATGGCACGCTAGACTAGGACACCCTCACTCTCGGGCTTTAGGCTTGATGTTACCTAATGTTGTGTTTAAAAATGATAATTGTGAGGCATGTATCTTAGGTAAACATTGCAAGTCTATTTTCAAAGTCTGGAACCGTTTATGAAAAGTGTTTTGATCTTGTGCATTCAGATGTGTGGACTGCTCCTTGCTTATCTAGAGAGAATCAGAAATATTTCATTACTTTCATAGATGAGAAATCCAAATACACCTGGATAACCTTAATGCAATCAAAGGATAGAGCTTTAGAGGCCTTTGTGAACTTTCAAAATTATATTACTAACCACTTCAATGCAAAGATTAAAATCTTTAGAACAGACAATGGTGGAGAGTATACAAGTCATGCCTTCAGAGATCATCTCAATAAGCACGGAATTCTCCATCAAACGAGTTGTCCCTACACACCCCAACAGAATGGTGTGGCTGAGAGAAAGAATCGTCACCTGATGGAAGTAGCCAGGGCAATGATGTTTCATACAAAGGTTCCTAAGATGTTTTGGGGAGATGCTGTCCGTACCGCATGTTATCTTATTAACAGGACTCCTACCCGAGTCCTCAATGATCTCTCCCCATTTGAGGTATTAAACGCTCTTAAAACTTCTCTAACCCACTTGAGAGTGTTTGGTTGCCTGTGCTTTGTTTTGATTCCAGGGGAGAACCGAACCAAGCTTGACGTTAAGAGTACACGGTTCATGTTCATTGGGTATTCTACTACCCAAAGAGGCTACAAGTGCTATGACCCTGAAGCTAGGAAGGTTTTGGTGTCTCGTGATGTTAAGTTTATTGAGAACACTGGCTACTATAGTGACCAAAAGTGGGATGACTTGGTTGATCTTGCTGGTTCCTCCCTGGACCGGGCCACTAGCCTTCGGAATATCTTTGATCATCTTGGCATACCTTCACCGTCCCAACCTGGTTCTACCGGTGTTCCATGTCCTCAACCTAGTTCCTGTCCTGTTCCTGGCTTGGCTCCTGTTCAACCAGCTGTTCCGCACGAAATTACCTCGACCTGGTCAGAACCTAGCTCACTTGGAGGGACAGTGTCCCGGACTGGACCAAGCATGCCGCAGCAAGACCTTAACTCTTCCCGGCCAGACATTGATCGTGAGGGGGGACATCTTGAAGAAGACAGTGATCAAGAGAGGACTGGCTCTTCTTCTGAGGGTCACGATCAAAGGCAAGAGCGGGAAGAAGAACCATCAGGGACAACTCAACCTCTAAGGAGAAGCACAAGACTCAGGAAGGATCCATCAAACTGGGTGAACACAAGGGTCTATTACAATGCAAATGCGGTTGCTCATCCCTCTCAAGTTGTTTGCTCATTTGCTTCATTCCCTGAAGAGCACAAGACCTTTATTAGCAGCCTGGATCAGGGACACATTCCAACATCCTATGAAGAGGCTAAGGAACTCAAAGTCTGGAGGGATGCTATAAGTGATGAGACAGAGGCCATGGAAAGGAATCACACATGGGATGAAGCCGTGTTACCCAAGGGAAAGAAGGCAGTGAGCTCAAAGTGGGTATTTACGATCAAATACAAGAGTAATGGAGATGTGGAGAGATATAAGGCCAGGTTGGTCGCAAGAGGCTTCACTCAGACCTATGGAGAAGATTTTGGTGATACCTTTGCCCCTGTAGCAAAACTCCATACCGTGAGGATTGTCCTATCCTTAGCAACAAATCTGGATTGGGAATTGTGGCAGATGGATGTAAAGAATGCCTTCTTGCAAGGAGAGCTAGAGGAAGAGGTGTACATGCGGCCACCTCCAGGTCTAGAAGGGATTGTTCAACCAGGCAAGGTCTTGAGATTGAGAAAGGCTATTTATGGATTAAAACAATCACCTAGGGCCTGGTATCACAAGTTAAGCATGACACTAAGGGATAGAGGATTCAGGAAATCAGAAGCTGATCACACTCTGTTCACATTTCCTAGCCGGTCAGGTATCATAGTTGTGTTGGTCTATGTGGATGATATCATTATCACAGGTGATGATAGGGAAGGGATCAAGGAAACCAAAGCATACCTTAAGTCCATCTTTGACATTAAAGATTTAGGCTTGCTTAAGTATTTCCTAGGGATTGAGATATGTCGCTCTAAAGAGGGACTATTCTTATCTCAAAGGAAATACACACTTGATCTTTTGTCTGAAACAGGAAAGCTAGATGCAAAACTAGTGACCACACCTCTGGAAGACAGCTACAAAGCTATCAATGAGGGGGAGCTTGAAGATCAACCATTCAATAATCCGCAACTCTACAGAAGACTAGTAGGTAAGTTAATCTATTTAACTCTTACTAGACCTGATCTTTGCTTTTCTGTGAATCAGGTTAGCCAGCATATGCAAGAGCCGAAGGTCCATCATTGGAACATGCTGGAGAGAATTCTTAGATACTTGAGAGGAACTTCTGAGCAAGGAATCTGGATGGGAGCTAATGGAAGCTCAGAAATAGTGGGATACTGTGATGCTGACTGGACTGGTGATAGAGAAGACAGGAGGTCTACCACAGGCTACTGTTCCTTTGTTGGTGGAATCTTGGTCACATGGAAGACAAAGAAGCAGAAGATTGTGTCTTGTTCAAGCGCAGAGGCTGAATATCGTGCAATGAAGAAGCTCACCAATGAGTTAACATGGATCAAGGCTATTCTGAAGGACTTGGGTGTAGAAAAAGTTAGACCAATGACCATGCATTGCGACAACCAAGCAGCCATTCACATAGCATCCAATTCTGTATTCCACGAGAGAACTAAACACATAGAAGTTGACTGTCACAAGGTGAGGCAAGCAGTGGAGCAAGGAGTAGTCTTACCATGCTACACCAGAAGTATGGATCAACTTGCGGATATCTTCACCAAGGCAACAACTTCTAAGGTATATGAGTCCATTCTACCTAGGCTTGGACTCTTTGATATGTCTTATCCATGAATCCTCTAATCATAAGCAATCATACTCTTTTTCCCTTATGGTGCTTTTGTCCCACTGGGTTTTACATCATAAGGTTTTTAATGAGGTGGTTGTTTATGATTTCCAAGCTAAGTTCTTCATCAGAATTTAGCTTGAGGGGGAGTATTGGACAGTGCGTTACTAAAGGCAGCTCAGTCTAGTGTGATAAGCACTCTGGTCACTTGATAAGGAAGGGAGAGTCTCATATGATAAGATGAGAAGATAAGGAAGCATGTATGTTGATAAGCTCAGTTGTAACGGTCCTATATGTACTCTTACTTATCCCTAGCCTAGGCGACCTAGGAGTCTTTCTATTTAAGGCTATGCAGCCTCCTTGTAATCGCACACACTAATATACTAAGATTCTATTCTATTCCTCTTATGGCTAAACTCTCTATTCCCTACATGTTCTTGATGTTTATACTCTAATCTATTCAAATCTTTCGATTCTATTCTATTCTTCATCACGACTCTAAAACTAATCAAGCCGAGAAGTCTTTTGTTTTTTTCCGTCTTGATTCTCTGCGAATCTTGTTATTCTTCTGCAATTTTCTTTCTTGTGATTCATTCACCGGTGAAATCTGATTGCATCGCCGGAGGAATCATTTGTTTTGGTTGATCAAATCGGAAGTTATCAAATCTCATCCGTACGGTGTTGCGATCTCTCCGCCGTAGATTCTTCAACTTGCAGCAAAGAAAGTCAACCAAATCACGCGTTTCCAGTCTTCTTCATCAAGTTTAAAGATTCAGATTGTTGATTCTTGGATAGATTGTCGAGATTTGATCGATTGATCATCGAATTGATCAAATCATTTTTTCGCGCCAAATTTATTTTTCAAAAGTTCGAGATAAGTAAAACTCGATCTTGTTGTTCTTCACCTTCTTGATCATCTTCTTCCAGTGAATTATCATCAGAACGCGCCGATCCTTGATCCATTTGATCCATTTCACAAGATTGATCACGATCTGTTCACGGAAACTCAAATCCTTTCTTCCCGCCAAAATTCTGTTCGCAGATTCTTCAAATTTCCCAGTTGATTCTTCTGGGCTGTCTTCTTCACTTGGATCATCATCAGTTTGTGCCGATCTTCAGTCCATTCGATCGTGGAGTTAAAAACTCGATTCTTCAAATCGCAAGGTATCAGTTTCTTTCGCCTCAAGAAACTTCAACAGACATCGCCGATCTTCCATTTTCTGGTACCTGATCTTCAATTTGGTTTTCAAGATTGTATAACTTGAGGATTAGGAGTGGAGAAGGTTAGTTTCTCAGGTTCTTAATCTGGTTTCTTGGAAGATTAGGTTAGATAACTGTATTTGAGAAAGTTGTGCAACCGAGTAGGTGGTTAAGTCTTCGATTTCAAATCATTCTCTAGTGATCTTGTTGCTGTGTGTATGGGATATATCAAAGCGGTTGCTATGGAACTTCATAAGCAATTGATGGCTCCGATTACATTGAAAGGTATGAACTATTTTGCTGGGGTCTCGAACAATGAAGACTACATTGTGCAGTAGGGGGCTTTGGACTCATATTCTCACCAAAGGGCCACCTAGTATAGCTGCTGAAGGGGAGGTTCTTGAAGCAGACCAACACGCAGAACAGGACATGGGAAGCAAATGGTTTCAGGAAGATCAGCTTGTGTTAGCTATTCTACAAAACTCACTTGAGGCATCACTATTAGCAGCATATTCATACTGTGAAGATGCAAAGGAGCTGTGGGATACTCTTCAGAATGTATATGGTAACACCTCCAATCTTTTAAGAATCTTTGAAGTTAAGAAATCTTTGAATCAACTTCAACAGGGGGAGGCTGAATTTACTAAGCATTTTGGAGTTTTTAGAGCTTTATGGGCTGAGTTAGAAATGTTGAGGCCAGCTACTACTGATCCTATAACTCTTAATGAAACAAGAGAACAGGACAAAGTGTTTGGATTGTTGATGACACTGAATTCCAGTTATACAGACCTCACAAAGCACCTTTTGAGACAGGATAAATTACCTAGTCTAGAGGAGGCGTGTGCTTGTGTTCAAAAGGAACAAGGCTCTCATGTATTATTTGGGGATAAAGTTGAACTTGTCACTGCAAACAAGAGCTTCTACAAAAGGGATGATAAGAAGGGTGTGTCTACCTGTTCACACTGCAAACGAAAGGGTCATCACAAGGACCAGTGTTGGTCATTGCATCCGCATCTCAAACCTGCTTGGTGGCGTGACCATACTAAGCCTGTAGGTCTTAAGAACAACACTTCAGCAAGCGTGAATCAAGCAATTGTGTCCTCTCATATACCTACTGCGAGTACATCTCAAGATGGTATGGCACAATCGGTCCAGCGAGCTGGGAAGGAGATACAACTTGGACCTTCAACATTTGATCAAGAGTTTGTCAGAAAATCAGACTTAGAAGCTATACTAAGGGTTTTCAAAGATGAATCTGGTAAAGTTGTTGGTAAATCTCTTCATGCTTTTTATGTTGCTCATAATATGAATAAACCTTTGATAATAGACTCAGGGGCTTCTCACCATATGATTAGTGATATCAACTTAATAAACAACTTGGAACCTGCCTTAGGAAATGTAGTTATTGCTAATGGAACCAAAATACCAATTAAAGGCATAGGTAATACCAATTAAAGGATAGTAAAGCTTTCTTTATGCCATCTTTTACATCTAATCTTGTGTCTGTTAAAAGAGCAACAACTGATTTGAATTGTCATGTAATTTTTGGTCCTAATGAGTGTTGTTTTCAGGAAATTGAAACTAAAAGAGTACTTGGAAGAGGAGGTACAAAGGATGATCTTTACATTCTTGGCAATCTTTCTGCTTCTAGTTTAGGTTCTTGTTTGACTAGTAATAATGAGCTTTCTGATTGAACATTATGGCATGCTAGACTAGGCCATCCACACTTTAAAGCTCTTGAACTGATGTTTCCAAATATTTCCTTTAATCAAAAATGAGTGTGAAGCTTGCATTCTTGGTAAACATTGCAAAATTGTCTTTCCTAACTCTACACATTCGTATGATCACTGTTTTGACCTAATACATTCTGATGTTTGGACTGCTCCTTATGCATCTAGAGAACAACAAAAATATTTTGTCACTTTTATAGATGAGAAGTCTAAATATACTTGGATTACTTTGCTCCCTTCTAAGGATAAAGTTTTAGAAGCATTCATTAATTTTCATTCATATGCTACTAATCATTATAATGCAAAGGTTAAAGTGTTTATAACAGACGATGGAGGGGAATACACAAGCAAAGCATTTAGGGATTACCTTCTCAAGTATGGTATTGTTCATCAAACAAGCTGTCCATACACACCAGAGCAGAATGGGGTGGCTGAAAGAAAAAACCGCCATCTAATGGAAGTGGCAAGGTCAATGATGTTCCATAGGAATGTACCCAAGAAATTTTGGGGAGATGCAGTACTCACGGCATGCTATTTGATCAATAGAATACCTACTAAAGTTCTTCATGATATCTCACCATTTGAGGTACTTAATGGAACTAAACCTCATCTGGAACATTTGAAAGTGTTTGGTTGTGTGTGATTTGTTTTAGTACCAGGTGGAAAAGGGATAAACTGGATGAGAAGAGTACCAAGGCAGTGTTTTTGGGCTACTCATCAACCCAAAAAGGTTATAAGTGTTATGATCCTGAATTGCAAAAGATTTTGATCTCTAGAGATGTAAAGTTTATGGAAAACCAGTCATTTTACATTGATGGAACTTGGGAAAACATAAAGAGTTTGTCTAATTCTAATACTGATAGGAATGTGTATCTTTGCAAGTTGTTGGAAAGTTTTGATATTTCCAGGACTATAGCTTCTGGACCAGCACAGGTTTCAAATCCTCAGGCGCCATTTCAAAATGATCCGGAGACCAGCGCGAATATTGGGCCTTCTGATAACCATGGACCGGCCACAAGAAGTATAGGACCGACTGTGAGTGAAAATGATCCGATTCTTGGCAGGCCTGACATAGGTCGAGGGATGGGGCAAGGTCGTGGCCAGGGGGAGTTTGATCCGGGTTCTTCTTCTTTAAGCATGGATCCTAGTCCTGACCATGAGGGGGATAATGTAAGTATACCAGTAGTTTATGATCAAGCCTATGTCCAAGAGTTACAGGGTACAGGAGCTGAAGCTGATGATGAAGTAGCGGTTGTTGAATCTCCTCAAGTGTTAAGAAAGAGCACAAGGGTAAGGAAAGATCCTGCCAACTGGATTAACACTAGGGTCTACTACAATGCTCAAGAAGTAGGACATCCTATTCAAGTTACTTGTTCGTTTGCTCATTTCCCAAAGGAACATCAGGTATTCATAAGTTCTTTATATCAAAATAAAATTCCTAACACATATGAGGAAGCTATGGAATTGAAGGAATGGAGAGAGGCTGTTCAAGATGAAATAGAAGCTATGATAAAAAATCACACTTGGGATGAATCATACTTGCCTAAGGGTAAGAAAGCAGTAAGTTCTAAATGGGTGTTTACTATTAAATATAATAGTAATGGTGAGATTGAAAGATATAAGGCCAGACTTGTAGCAAGAGGCTTCACTCAAACATATGGTGAAGATTTTGGTGATACATTTGCTCCAGTAGCCAAGCTTCACACTGTAAGGATTGTACTTTCTCTTGCTACTAATCTTGAATGGGAGTTGTGGCAGATGGATGTGAAGAATGCATTCCTTCAAGGAGAGCTAGAGGAAGAAGTGTACATGAAACCACCTCCTGGTTTAGAAGGCTTAGTGGTTGATAGCAATGTCCTGAGATTAAGGAAAGCTATCTATGGATTAAAGCAATCTCCAAGAGCCTGGTATCATAAACTCAGTATGACTTTAAGAGATAGAGGTTTTAGAAGATCTGAAGTTGATCATACTCTGTTTACTTTTCCTAGTTGTTTAGGTATAATTGTGGTATTAGTCTATGTTGATGACATTATTATCATATGTAGTGACAAGGAAGGTATTCAAGAGACTAAGGCATATCTTAAGTCTAAGTTTGATATTAAGGATCTTGGTTTGATGAAATATTTCTTAGGAATTGAGATATGTAGGTCTAAAGAGGGTTTATTCTTGTCCCAAAGAAAGTATGTATTGGAATTGTTGAATGAAACAGAAAAGAAGGATGCAAAACCTATTAGCACCCCTATTGAAGACAGCTACAAAGCGGCTAATGAATGTAAGATTTGATGATTAAGAGTATTTGAGATTTAGAGATTGAGAGAGATTGAGAGAGATTGAGAGAAAAAGAACTTTTATTAAGAATTTTAGAAAATGATTTTCATACTTAAAAAGTGAGTGAGAGACACCTATTTATACTAATCCTATTCTAGACTTGTTTGGATACAGAGATATACTTATCATTAATCTACACAAGTCTAAGGCATATACATGGTGAAAGACGCCAATACTTCACTCAGATGAATTCATCATACTTCTTCATTCCAAAACTCCCCCTCAAGCTTAAGACATGAAAAATGCCTAAGCTTGCAACCATGAAGTATTACCTCATTAAAAACCTAGAGAAGGAAAACCCAATTGGGACAAAACCTTTTCTAGGGAAAAAGAGTATAACATTCCATGTTGGGATCATTGATGTGGAAGAGACTTCAAACCAAGTCTAGGGTAGATGGAACCGCCTGTCTTCAAGGTTACAGCTTTGGTAAACACATCAGCTAGCTGATCTTCACTCTTTGTGTAGCAGGGTAGAATTGTACCATTTCCAATAGCTTCTCTTACCTTATGGCAGTCAACCTCAATATGCTTGGTTCTCTCATGAAACACAGAGTTAGAGGCAATGTGTATGGCAGCTTGATTATCACAATGGACAGTGATTGGAGACTCTAAGCTTTCGCCTAAAATGTCAAAGAGGAGTTGCTTCAACCAGATGCATTCAGTGGTGAGCTTCCTCATGGCCCTGTATTCAGCTTATGCACTAGAACAAGATACAACCTTTTGCTTCTTAGTCTTCCAAGTAACAAGGTTACCTCCTATGAAAGTGCAATAGACAGTTGTGCTTCTCCTATCTTCCCTGTCTCCTGCCCAATCTGCATCACAATAACCTACAACCTCTGTGTTCTTATTACATCCCATCCATATACCTTGTTCCTATTAGAAATAAGGAAGGAAAAGGAGCCAAGGCCAAGGCAAGGTCAGGCCGTGTTCAAGCTCAACATTGTTCAAGCTAAGCATTACCTCATCCAAACTCCTAATGTTAAGCTTGAGGGGGAGTATTGGACTGAGAAGCAAAGAAAGAAGAAGAGTGACCAGAAGCTCTACGCCATCAATAATGGTGATCTATTCAGGCCCAATATTGGACAAGAAGAATAAATGGACAGCCTCATGAATACTTGTGGATCACGTTTGCATCAAGGCTGAGATAAAGTGAAGCCCAGTTCAGTAGTGTCCATTAGTTAAAGTGAAGCCCAGTTTATATCAAGGCTGATAAAGTGAAGCCCAGTTCAGGTGTCCATTAGTTATCCACGCCAAGTCCACAAAGTCTCTTGTACCATTGGAGTGCAAGAAAAGAGAACCGTTGGATGAATGACAAGAGAACCGTTAGATGTGTTTGGTGAGGAAAGGATAGTCACGTGTGGGCTTAAGTAATTTGAATGAAGGAGCCGTTTGTGTGAGGTCCTTTTCACTCCTTGGCCAAACTAATTTCCTTGTATTCCTCTATAAATAAGTTGTATTCTGCTGTCATTTGTAACTAAGGGAAATATAGATTATCCTTCTCATTCTCTCTACTTGCAATTTATAACCTCTTAATCTCATTCATTCTCTCCTAATGTCCAACTAAACTCTCTTATTCTCTTGTTTATTTCCGCTAATTCTAACATGGTATCAGAGCATGGTCTTGAATTAAGCAAATTCAAATCTTCCCTTGAAATAAATCATCCTAATCTCCTCACTCTGAGAGGGTAGGATAGTTTATTTCTTGTGGATTGACCACTCCAAACTTCAATTCAACCTCTTCTGTTTCATTTCCAACAAATCGTTTTCTAAAAATCTTTGTAAAAACGTTTTGTCCATTGGGTAATAACTTTACCCAATGGTCCAAAGTTTAAAGTTCAAATTGTTTCATGAGATTCTACTCTTCTCCACTACAATGGTGTATAAACTTTGTCTTGAATCTCTCTTATGGTTCTAAGATAAAGCTTGAAGAAGAGGAAGAATTCAAAATTGCTTCAACATTTAGGAAGCATTGCTTGGACCAGTGGGTAAACCGTTTTGCTTCACTGGTTTCATAGCTATTTAGCCACGAAAAACACTTGTATTGTGTTGTTATGATGATCCTAGTTTTTGTAATTATCAGAAAACTTCTTCCCATAAGTTATTTTGGTGATTCAACCATTTAACCAATGGGTAAAACTAGTGACCATTGGTCCATGTGTGTTTTTCTTTGGAAATCATTAACCGTGGCTAGATAGATGACATGAAGAGGAAAGAATGGTGGCGGTAGCTTGGAATCACAAAGAGGGAAGAAATGGATGGGTTCCTAAAATCTCTAATCCATTGGTTAATTAAGTGTACTCATTTGAGAGCAAGGACACTTATGACCAGGATTAGGTTAAGTACCATCCTTTGCCTCTCTTCTTAAGCCTCATCCAGTTCTCTAAGTCATTTATTGGATTTCAAATCAAAAGACAGCCATTTTTTTTGAATTTTTCAAATGTTTTCTATTATCCATTGGACAATAGTTTGAACTATTGGGTATTAGTGCCTTTCCTTTGAGAAAGTAAGCCACTTCAAGCCATATTCCACTTTGAATTTCCATGGATAGCAAACCTTAAGCATTCAACTAAACCGCAAACCATTGTCCACCTTGGACTTGTCTCCTTACTTGTGTAATGAGAGACACTTTAGCTTGTTGTAGCTTGTTGTTCAAGTATTTCGGTTTGTGCTTGTTTGTTTTGTATTAATTTTGTAACATACTCTTGACCGGATGATGTTGATGCAGCCTTTACTTCTTTTCCTGATCTCTGGCCAATTTCAAAAGTATTGTTAGCCTGAGAGACATGTGATGGAACACTTACTTGGTTCCCTCGTCCAGATAAGTTGTTCCTAAAGTTGGTCACTCTATTAGCATCACGCCATCTAGGAATAGAAGTAGGTTTCAGATGTGGGTGAAGAGTCCAGCATTGATCCTTATGATGACCCTTCCGTTTGCAATGAGCACAAACCGCATTTCTCTTGTCATCCCCTTTGAAGAAGCTCTTGTTTGCAGTTACTAAGTCTCCTTTGCTCCCAAACAAACCATGAGACCCCTGTTCCTTTTGGACCTTTGCGCATACATCTTCCAAACTTGGCAACTTATCTTCACGCAAGAGGTGTTTAATCAAGTCGGCATAGCTGGAGTTTAAAGTCATCAAAAGCCCAAAGACTTTGTCCTGTTCCCTTCTCTCATGAAGAACCATTGGATCAGTAGTAGCTGGTCTTAACATATCCAACTCTGCCCAAAGTGCTCTAAAAATCCCAAAATGCTTGGTGAATTCAACCTCATCTTGTCTTAACTCATTTATAGACTTCTTGACTTCAAAGATCCTCATGAGATTTGAGGTATTGCCATAGACATTTTGAAGAGTGTCCCATAAGTCCTTGGCATTCTCACAATAGGAATAAGCTTCTAATAGGGATTTCTCAAGAGATTTTGTAAGATGGAGAGAACCATCTGATCTTCTTGGAGCCATTTCCCTTCTTCCTCAGTCTGAGCTGCCTGATCCTCCAGAACCTCTCCCTCTATTCCAACATTTAGAGTTCTGCCAAGAAGAATGTGAGACCATAAGCCTCTACTACATAGAGCCGTCTTCATTGTCCTAGTCCAAAGAAGATAATTTGCCCCTTTGAGAATGATTGGAGCCATAACTAGTTGCTTCTGAAACTCCATAATAACACCTTTGAAAAAGAACCTCACAGATGGCTGCAAGAGAACCAAAATGAAAGTAACCAGACCCAACTAAAACCCGCTTGACGAGAAATCCTTATTCACAACGTATGATAAGATTTCGTGATATACAAGCAGCACACTAGTTCACTGATCAAGTGGACTTAGATTATGAACCGGAGACTAAACACCTTCAAGAGAAACTACCAGATACTTGCCGAGATGAACCAACACACCAACATGCAAAGAAACACAATACGCACTTGGAGGCGTGAACCACAAGATAACAGGCTGTTCTAAACAACTCTCAACCACTTGTAAACCAACCAAA
Source organism: Streptanthus diversifolius (assembly GCA_039880935.1). Classification (NCBI taxonomy): domain Eukaryota; kingdom Viridiplantae; phylum Streptophyta; class Magnoliopsida; order Brassicales; family Brassicaceae; genus Streptanthus; species Streptanthus diversifolius. The sequence continues at coordinate 7,170,978 of JAXGFM010000001.1, forward strand.
CAGCTTCCTATTTTATAAATAGGAATGATCCAATCACTAAGAATGATCCAAGGTTAGACTAAATCTCATCCAACAATCAAATTACAGTTCCCGCCAAATTTCAATTTTGAAAAATGCGATTCCTTATCCAACAAGAAACCTTTCTTGAAGTTGAATAATCACTGGATTGCAATCAAACTTCCTGAACCCTTTAACAAGATCCTAAACACAGATTTGATCGTCCAAGATAGGAAAAGGTTCGAAGAAATTCGAAGAATTGAAGAAGAATATCCAGGAGATGACGAAAAACAGAGTCTACTTCAAGAACAGAGCAAAGAAAGTACCAAACATGCAAAAGGGCAAAGCAGACCTCTCAATTCTTCAAATAGACTCAATAAACCTGAGATTTGGCTTTGGAAACGCGTGATTTGGTGAAAAATTGCAGGAGATAAGGTTGTTACACGGTGAAGAACTCGCGGCGAAGGCGATCGCGCCACCGTCGGGAACAAAAATTGATAACTTTTGATTCTGTCAACCAAATTTCGTTATTCCACCTGAGATGTGTTCAGAATTCGCCGAAGAATAATCCTGTTGTGATTTGATGAAGATTTGAATGAGATTCGATCATTGTAGAATGAAGAACCCACGGAGGAGACGATCGCGACACCGTACGGACAAAAAGTTGATAACTCTTGATTCCGTCGACCAAATTTTGTGATTCCACAGGGGTTATGATCAGAGTTTGCCGGAGAATGGCCCTTGAGAAAGAAAATTGCAAAAGAAGATCAAGACTTCCCAAGAAACGTGACGGATGATCGGAAGACCTCGCGGCGTGGTTAGTTTCGAAGGTTGTGGTGAGATATTGAACAAAGATCGAATAATATGCAGGGAACCTGCTCTGATACCATGTGAGAATTAGTAGAATGATGAAAGATTGAGAAAGATTGTACCTAGAATGAATTCGAATTAGAGAGAATGTGAGAGAGAATTGTGAATGAAAGAGTTTTGAGAATAGAGAAGAATGAAATTTTTATCTCGAAAATTCAGAGTACAAGGAGTATTTATAGGTGATTACATGATGATTTAATCACTCTTAATACATGCCTAATCTTATTTAGTCTAAACTTTTCTAATCTAACAGTGTCTTAGCTGGTTTAGCTTCAAACATGCCTGTGGAGGTTAGTAAATCCACAATATACTTCTTTTGAGATAAAAAGAGACCTTTCTTGAATCTACATATTTCAATTCCTAAGAAGTATTTCAATTCACCTAGATCTTTAATATCAAAAACTCTTTTCAAATAGGCTTTAGTTGATTCAATACCAACTTTATCACTTCCTGATATGATTATATCATCCACATAGATAAGTATAACCACAATACCTTCCTTACTTTTAAGAGTAAACAGGGTATGTTCAACTTCTGATCTTCTGAAACCTCTGTCCCTTAGAGTTACATTCAACTTATGGTACCAAGCTCTTGGAGATTGCTTAAGGCCATAGATTGCCTTCCTCAGTCTGAGTGTGTTGCCGCCACCAACTTCATCTTCCAAACCTGGTGGTGGTGTCATGTAAATCTCTTCTTCTAGTTCACCTTGTAAGAAAGCATTCTTTACATCCATTTGCCACAAATCCCATTCAAGGTTAGTAGCAATAGAAAGAACAACATTCACAGAGTGAAGTTTAGCTACTGGAGCAAAGGTATCCCTATAGTCTTCACCATAAGTTTGTGTGAATCCTCTAGCCACCAACCTAGCTTTATACCTATCTATCTCACCATTACTTTTATACTTAATGGTGAATATCCATTTTGAACTTACAGCCTTTTTTCCTTTTGGTAAGGTAGCTGGAGCATAGGTTCCATTTTTCTCCATAGCTTGTTTTTCATCTTGAATGGCATCTCTCCATTCCTTAATCTCCATAGCCTCCTCATAGCTCTTAGGGATCTGTTCTTTATCTAAACTCACAGTGAAAGCAACATGATTAGTAGGAATAGTAATTAGAGAACATACTCCCTGATCATGATGTGCTACTGCATTGTGGTTGTAGTACACCCTTGTATTCTTCCAGTTGTCAGCTGGGAACTTCTGCCTTGTACTTCTTCTGAGTGCCACAGGTTGAATTGTTTCTTCCTCTAAGGCAGCTTGTACAAGACTAGGTTGATCCCTTGGCCGTTTTGATGCTGACACTAGAATAGTATCATCTTGAGCATGTGTACTCTCTTCTCCCCCCTTATGTTCAAGAGGATGTAGTTCAGTAGGACTGGATGGTGGAGAGTGCATTGATTGAATTTTGGATGAACCGGATGTACTATCGCCAGTGGATGAGGCATGGATAGGCTGGTCAGTAGATGGATCGTGGACAGTCCCGGGGACCAGGACAGGTCGGGATGATCTAGAAGTAACTTCACATGGATCATGTGTTGACTGAAGATTGTTTGCATAGTCAGGTGCAGGGACGGTTTCATCTGATTTAAGATCATGACCAGACGTCGTCTTCCGGTTGGATGCAACCAGTCCATGCCAGCTAGCATTCGGACTTGGACCTTGTTGCTGCGGTACATGGACAGGTGCTGGAGCGGTAGGATGAACAATGCCAAGGTTCTCTAAAATTTTCCTTAGATTCTCAGCCTGATCAGAAGTAGATGTAGATATGTCTTTAAATTCTTCCCAAGTTCCATCTTCATAGAATCCCTTATTCTCTTGAAACTTGACATCCCTAGACACCATGACCCTTCTAGTCTCTGGATTATAACATTTGTATAAGTTTTAGAGATTCAAGTTTATAGAGTTTTAGAGAGTTTTAGAGAGCTAGAGAGATTTAGGAAGTTTAGAGAGTATGAGAAACATGTTTTTATTATTCGAATTGCTTGATTACAAGAGAAGGCCTTAGAGGTACTTTTATAGCAAAATAAATAAACCTAGGTGCTTCTACTTTAGGTAAAGAGGAGAGGACTCCTTTTGTGCTGGCGGCTTCCTTCCCCTTTTGTGATGGCATGGATGAGTCACCAGCCCTTCTAGAAGCTCCTACTAGCCGTTAGCACCCTCATTTCCTTTGATTGAATGCACCTTCATTCCAACACTCCCCCTCAAGTTTAAATCATTGGTGAATGATTAAAACTTGGACACCAAGAGGATTCACCTCATTAAAAACCTTAAAATGTAAAACCCAGTGGGACAAAAGCATTTTAAGGGAAAAAGAGTATGAATCCTTCTTGATAGGGAAGTTACTGGAATGGGAGAGATGTGAGTCCAAGCTTTGAATGAATGAACTCACAAACCTTTACACTTGCTGCCTTAGTCAATATGTCTGCCAATTGATCAGAACTCTTGGTATAGCATGGAAGTATAATTCCTTGAGCCACGGCCTCTCTCACCTTGTGGCAGTCAACTTCAATGTGCTTAGTGCGTTCATGGAAGACAGAATTGGATGCAATATGAATGGCCGCCTGGTTGTCACAATGCATTGTGATTGGTGTATTGCTTTCAATGTTGAAGTCTTTGAGGAGAGCCTTTAGCCATATACACTCAGTGGTTAGTTTCGTCATGGCCCGGTACTCAGCTTCAGCACTTGAGCAGGATACTACTTTCTGCTTCTTGGTATTCCAAGTGACAAGATTTCCTCCTATAAAGGTGCAATATCCTGTGGTTGATTTCCTGTCTTTCCTATCCCCAGCCCAATCAGCATCACAGTAGCCAACGATCTCAGCGTTCTTATTCTTTCCCATCCAAACTCCTTGAGTGTAAGTCCCTTTACGATATCTTAAGATGCGTTGAATCATCATCCAGTGGTTCTTCTTAGGAGCTTGCATATACTGGCTCACCTGATTCACAGCAAAACATATGTCAGGTCTTGTAATAGTTAAGTAGATGAGCTTACCAACAAGTTTTCTGTAGAGCTTAGGGTCTTCGAATGCTTCTCCTTCTGGCTCCCCCTCAGTTTCAACTTTGTATCCTTCCTCTAAGGGGGTTCTAACCGCCTTTGCCTCCATCATTCCTGCATTGGTTAGTAGGTCTCTAACATATTTCCTTTGTGAGATAAACAGTCCATCTTTAAACCTGCATACTTCAATGCCCAAGAAATACTTAAGTTCACCAAGATCTTTTATATCAAACATAGACTTAAGGTATTCTTTTGTAGAAGCAATTCCTACCTTGTCATTCCCTGAGATGATAATATCATCTACATATATGAGAATGACAACTATACCTTCTTGGCTGTGGAGGGTGAACAAGGTGTGATCAGATTCAGATCTCCTAAAGCTTCTGTCTCTGAGAGTAACATTCAACTTGTGGTACCAGGCTCTAGGGGACTGCTTTAGCCCGTAAATTGCCTTTCTTAGTCTTAGGACTTTCCCTGGTGCAACAGAGTCTTCTAATCCAGGTGGTGGAGTCATGTAGACTTCTTCTTCTAGTTCTCCTTGTAGGAATGCGTTTTTGACATCCATTTGCCATAGCTCCCATTGCAAGTTTGCAGCTAGAGAGAGAACCACCCTGATTGTGTGCATCTTTGCTACTGGGGCAAATGTGTCTCTATAGTCATCTCCATAGGTTTGTGTGAAGCCTCTTGCGACTAGTCTAGCCTTGTGCCTTTCAATCTTTCCATTGCTTTGGTACTTAATAGTGAAGATCCATCTGGAGCTAACAGCCTTCTTTCCCTTAGGTAAGTCTGACTCATCCCATGTATGATTCTTTTCCATTGCTTTCCTTTCATCTGTTACAGCATCCCGCCAGACCTTAATGTCCTTTGCTTCATCATAGCTTCTAGGCACAGATTCTTGATCTAAGCTTCCAATGAACACTTGATGTCCTTGAGGGATTTGTACTAAGGAGCACACGGCTTGAGTAGGGTGAGCTACCGCATTATTATTGAAGTAAACCCTAGTATTCTTCCAGTTCTCAGCTGGGAATCTTTGCCGAGTACTTCTTCTGAGTTCAAGAGGAGCTTGATTTTGGATGGGACCTTGAGTGCTTTGTGAACTTGATTCATCTTCTGAGCCTTGAGTACTTCCTGTTCTATCTTCTGAGCCTTGTCTATTACCCTCAGTCTCTGCCTGTTCTTTCTCCGGTCCTGAATCCATGTGATCAACAATTGAATCCTCTTGATCATGACCAGAGAATTGTTGCTCCCCCTCAGGATTAAGAGGATGAAGGGGATGATGGCTAGGGGAGCCGTGAGGTGAGGAAATGCCAAGTCCTTCTAATATCTTCCTTAAGTTCTCAGCTCGATCAGAAGAGTGGGAAGAGATGTCCTTGATTGAATCCCATGTCCCTTCTTCAAAATAACTTGTAATTTCTAAGAACTTAACATCCCGTGAGATGAGAACACGATTTGTCTCAGCATTGTAGCATTTATATCCTTTCTGTGTCGTGGAATAGCCCAGGAACATGGCTTTAGTGCTTTTGGCGTCTAGTTTTGTCCTTTGTTCTCCTGGAATCAACACATAGCAAACACACCCAAAAACTCTAATATGATCAAGTTGAGGTTTAGACTTTCTAAGTACCTCGAATGGGGATTGATCTAGTAATGTCTTGGTTGGAATACGGTTGATCAGGTAGCAAGCTGCAAGTAATGCATCTCCCCAGAAACGTTTAGGCACCTTCATATGAAACATCAAAGCTCGAGTGACCTCCATGAGGTGCCTGTTCTTTCTTTCAGCAACGCCATTCTGTTGGGGGGTATAGGGGCAACTTGTTTGATGCTCAATTCCATGTTTGTTGAGGTAATGTTTGAATGCTTGGCTAGTATACTCTCCCCCATTGTCTGATCTAAAACACTTAACCTTTGCATCATACTGGTTAGTCACATATTTATTAAAGTTCATAAATGCTTCCAGAACTCTACCCTTAGATGGCATTAAGGTTATCCAAGTGTATTTAGATTTCTCATCAATAAAACTAACAAAGTATTTTTGATTATCTCTAGATAAACATGGTGCAGTCCATACATCAGAGTGAACAAGATCAAAGCAATTGGCATACATTGTTTGAGACTTAGGAAAAACAGACCTACAGTGTTTTCCTAGGATACAAGCTTCACATAAATCATTATTGAAAGACATCCTAGGAAACATTATTTCTAGAACTTTAAAATGAGGATGACCAAGCCTGGCATGCCATAAACCACCATTCATTTTAGAATTATTCAAATTGGAAAAGCAAGTAACTAAGCGGTTGGAAGAGAGGTCTTCAAGCACATATAAATCGTTTCTTGTAACACCTTTTCCAAGAACCTCTTGAGTTTAAATATCCTGAAACAAAAAGTCATTAGGCCCAAAAATAGCATGGCAGTTTAAATCTGTTGTGGCTCTTTTGACAGATAGTAAATTTGAGGTGAATGATGGCATGTAAAAGGCACGAGTTTCTTTGTTAAATAGCCTAAGATCTCCTACTCCTTCTATTGGCACATTAGTACCATTTGCAATCAAAACATTTCCTATGGCTGGTTCAACATTTTTAATCAGGTTAAGATCACTTATCATATGGTGAGATGCTCCTGAGTCTACTATCAGTGGTTTAGACTTAGTGAATGTATTAAATGAGGCATGTAGTGATCTACCAATGACGGCATTACCAGAGTTATCTTTGAAGGCTTTGATGAGAGCCTCAAGGTCGGACTTCTTGACATACTCAGACTGAGCTAATTGATAGGACACCATTTGAGCTGGTTGAACTTGAGTACCGCCACTTGTCCCGGATGAGTTTGATGAACTTGCTGGAGCATTGGTAAGTTGGTAAGGAAGGCCTTTCTTGTGGTAATGACCTATCTCCTGTGTGTAGTGAGCTCTGGGAACTTCTTTCCATTTGCTAGGCTTTAAGTGTGGATGAAGAATCCAACACTTTTCTTTGGTATGCCCTTTCCTTTTACAGTGATCACACATCATGTTCTTCTTGTCTTCCGGCTTGTAGAACCCTTTGTTGGCAGTAATTGTTTCTTCTTCTTGCTTGTAGATGCCCTTATGTGCTGTGATTAACTCTCCTTTCTTTCCAAACAAGCCATTTGATCCACATTCCTTCTGGATTTGAGAACATACATCTTCAAGAGAGGGAAGCTTGTCTGACCGCAGGATATGTTTGATAAGATCATTGTAGGCTGGACTTAAGATCATGAGGAGGCTGAACACCTTGTCCTGCTCTCGCCTTTCTTTGATAACTTCTGGATCAAAGGATGTTGGTCTAAGCATGTCAAGTTCTGCCAAAAGAGAACTGAATTTCCCAAAGAGAACTGTGAAATCTGAGTCATCTTGGTTGAGGTTGTGGATTGCCTGCTTGACTTGGAAGATGCGAGTCAGATTTGAGGTGTTCCAATAAACCTTTTTTAGAATTTCCCAAAGTTCCATTGAGGTTTCACAATGAGAGTAAGACTCAAGTATAGGTCCATCTAATGAGTTTTGGAGAATGGAGAGAACATAGAGGTCTTCTTGGTGCCATTTCCTTTCATCAGTTATCACCATTTCTTCTCCATCCTCATTTTGGATCAGACAAGGAGGAGCTTCATTAAACAGTAGATGGTCCCCAAGACCTCTTCCTCCTAAAGCAGTTTTAATCATCCGAGACCATAACACATAGTTAAGGCCTTTGAGAATCACTGGGACAGAGATTTGCCGAGAGTTTTCCATACTTCAAGCTTTTGAGGACCGTACAATAATGGAGGTTGATGCTTGAGACCCACGTTGAGTTGAGTCTGACCAGGGAAGAGAATAGTTTGCAGGAGAAACTTGGGATGAGATGATTTTATCTTGAAATGAGCTGCCTTTAGCTTGGTTCAGCTTTCCTTTCACAAGCGATTTATAATCAGTACGGATGAAACACCCACTCTTCGTGGTTAGTGTTCAGGACTTCTTCTTTGAGGATTCAAGAGTTTAGCCTGTGGATGAACCTCCTGAACTGAAGAAAGACCAGAAAGGAGTTGCCTTTGATGAGTGTGAAAGGAGGTGTACGGACCACTGGGTTGAGCGAGCGCGGAGAAGACGAGTACGGCCTGTGATTCTAGAGCGCAAGACTTGGTCTTTTAAACCACCGGTTGTTTCTACAGAAAGGGTGAGTCTTTTTCCCCTTCCTTGGAACAGAAATGACTTGGACCGAGAGCTTCTGGGAGACTTGGTCCGTACAAAAATGGCGAGACCAAGGGAGCCGTACAACAATGGTGAAGAGAGATAGCTAAGAAACTAAGCTACTAAGACACAAGATATAACCACATCTAATCTTCCTCAACCCATCACCCATGGATCTGGGGATCTTAAATCTCAGAGAGGATAGATTAAGACATGTTTATCTTCAAGGTAAGTGCTTGATTCTTAGCTTTGGATTCGAATGAAAAGAAAGAAAAGAAATTTTCGGATTATGAAAGATGAAAGAGCAATTGCTCTGATACCATATAAGTTTTAGAGATTCAAGTTTATAGAGTTTTAGAGAGTTTTAGAGAGCTAGAGAGATTTAGGGAGTTTAGAGAGTATGAGAAACATGTTTTTATTATTCGAATTGCTTGATTACAAGAGAAGGCCTTAGAGGTCTTTTTATAGCAAAATAAATAAACCTAGGTGCTTCTACTTTAGGTAAAGAGGAGAGGACTCCTTTTGTGCTGGCGGCTTCCTTCCCCTTTTGTGCTGGCATGGATGAGTCACCAGCCCTTCTAGAAGCTCCTACTAGCCGTTAGCACCCTCATTTCCTTTGATTGAATGCACCTTCATTCCAACACCATCTAAGGGTAGAGTTCTTGAAGCGTTTATGAGTTTTAACAAGTATGTGACTAACCAATATGATGCTAAAGTTAAATGTCTAAGATCAGATAATGGTGGGGAGTATACTAGCCAGGCCTTTAAACACTATCTCAACAAACATGGAATCGAGCACCAGACAAGTTGTCCCTATACCCCTCAGCAGAATGGAGTTGCTGAGAGGAAAAACAGACACTTAATGGAGGTGACTAGAGCCATGATGTTTCATAGGAAGGTTCCTAAACAGTTTTGGGGTGATGCCTTAGTTACGGCCTGCTACTTAATCAACAGACTTCCGATCAAAATCCTACATGATATCTCACCGTTTGAGGTACTTACTAAAACCAAACCTCATCTTGATCATATTAGAGTGTTTGGATGTGTTTGCTATGTGTTGATCCCAGGGGAACAGAGGAACAAGTTAGAGGCTAAGAGCACAAAGGCCATGTTTCTTGGATATTCAACCACACAGAAAGGGTATAAGTGCTACAATACTAATACCAACCGTGTCCTTATCTCCCGGGATGTTAAGTTTCTTGAAGACAAAAGCTATTTCTCGGATGGTACGTGGGAGTCTATCAAGAACATATCCTCACAATCGCCCAACCAGGCTGAGAATTTAAAGAAGATCTTAGAGAACCTGGGTATATCCTCTTTTGGTCCATACACTCATCAGCATTCGCCGCATCATCCTCTTCATCCTGAGGGGGGACAACAAGACTATGGTCATGATGAGGAGGATGAAGATTCAGCTACTAATTCAAACAACACCCAAAGAAGAGAATCTGAACCTGAGTCACAAACCGGTCCAAGTAACACTGAAGGAAACTCAGAAGCTGAAGTTGGTTCGAGTTCTGGAAGTACCAATGATCAACATCAACACTCGCATGAAGTACCAGCACCATTAGAACTCCGGAGAAGCACTAGACAATGATTCCCTCCAGCAAACTGGAAGAACACGAGAGTTTACTACAATAATAATGCAGTGGCTCATCCTACTCAAGCGGTTTGCAACATGGTTCATATTCCACAACAACATCTGGCTTTCACATGCAGTCTAGATCAAGAGTTAGTTCCCAAGACTTATGATGAAGCTAAGGAGCTAAAAGTCTGGAGAGATGCCGTGGGAGCAGAAAGAACTGCAATCGAGAAAAATCATACATGGGATGAAGCAGACTTACCAAAAGGAAAGAAGGCAGTGAGCTCTAGATGGATTTTCACCATCAAATACAAAAGTAATGGGGAGATTGAGAGATATAAGGCAAGACTGGTATCAAGAGGATTCACCCAGACCTATGGAGAAGATTACAGAGACACATTTGCTCCAGTAGCAAAAATGCATACAATCAGAGTTGTTCTGTCTCTTGCTGCAAACTTAGACTGGGAACTATGGCAGATGGATGTCAAAAACGCATTCCTTCAAGGAGAATTAGAAGAAGAAGTCTACATGACCCCTCCACCTGGATTAGAAGACTCAGTTGCACCAGGGAAAGTCCTTAGATTAAGAAAGGCAATCTATGGCCTTAAACAGTCACCTAGGGCCTGGTATCACAAGCTGAACGTCACTCTAAAAGACAGAGGTTTCAGGAGATCAGAATCCGATCACACCTTGTTCACCTTACATAGCCAAGAAGGTATAGTTGTCATTCTCATTTATGTGGATGATATTATCATCTCTGGGAATGACAAGGTAGAAATTTCTGCTACAAAAGAATATCTTAAAGCTATGTTTGACATTAAAGATCTTGGTGAACTCAAATATTTCTTGGGTATTGAAGTCTGCAGGTTTAAAGATGGGTTGTTTATATCTCAGAGGAAATACATTGTAGACTTACTAACTAATGCAGGAATGATGGATTCAAAAGCAGCAAGAACGCCCTTAGAAGATGGTTACAAGGCTAAAACTGAGGGGGAGCAAGATGAAGATACATTTCAGGATCCGAAGCTGTACAGAAAACTTGTTGGTAAGCTCATATATTTGACAATTACAAGACCTGACTTGTGCTTTGCTGTGAATCAGGTAAGTCAGTATATGAAAGCCCCTGGGAAGAATCATTGGATGATGATACAACACATTCTGAGATACTTGAAAGGGACTTACACTCAGGGAATATGGATGGGAAAGAATGGAAACGCTGAAGTAGTTGGCTATTGTGATGCTGATTGGACTGGGGATAGGAAAGACAGAAGATCAACTACTGGTTATTGCACCTTCATAGGTGGTAATCTTGTCACTTGGAAGACCAAGAAGCAGAAAGTAGTATCCTGTTCAAGTGCTGAAGCTGAATATAGGGCTATGAGGAAGTTAACTACCGAGTGTATATGGCTAAAGGCTCTTCTCAAAGACTTCAACATTGAAAGCAGCATACCTATCACAATGCATTGTGATAATCAGGCAGCCATTCATATTGCATCCAATTCTGTCTTCCATGAACGAACCAAGCACATTGAGGTGGACTGCCACAAGGTTAGAGAGGCTGTGGAGAAAGGAATCATACTTCCATGCTATACAAGAAGTTCTAATCAATTGGCTGATATCTTCACCAAGGCGGCAAGTTTGAAGGTTTGTGAGTTCATCCATACTAAGCTTGGACTCACAACCCTACCATTCCAGTAACTTCCCTATCATGAAGGATTCATACTCTTTTTCCCTTAGAATGTTTTTCTCCCACTGGGTTTTGCATTCTAAGGTTTTTAATGAGGTGAATCCTCTTGATGTCCAAGTTTTAATCATTCACCAATGATGTAAAACTTGAGGGGGAGTGTTGGAATGAGGAAGCCATTCACCAAGGAAAAGAGTGTTAGCGGCTAGTAATGAATCTTCTAGAAGGATTGGTGACTCACCTCTGCCAGCACAAAAGGGGAAAGAGGCGCCAGCACTAAAGAGGAAGCACACACTCTTACCTAAAGTAGTCGCTTTTAGGTTATCCATTTCTGTATAAAAGGATCATTAAGGTCTCTCTTTGTAATCAAGAAATCCTATTCTAATAATATGTGTTTACCTAATCTCTCGCCTAAACTCTCTCCACTCTTCCTAAACTTCTAAAACTTACAATAAACAACTCTTAATCTATCCACTCTAAGCTCTATTATCTTCATTCATCTGTTGATAATGAGTTATGGAAGATTAGAGGCGATTATTGTTTGTTCTTCTTAAAAGCTTAAGGACTTCTTTTTCATTCGTATTCAAAACCCACTAAAACACCATTGTTGTACGGCTCTAAGCTCTCAAGGTCGCTGCTTTTGGTCCAAGGTCACGTCTTTTAGCTTTAAAACAGTAGTGGATCGAGTCGGATTGCGTGTGGTCGGTCTCTAGCAAGGTTCTGGTCACTCCTGGTCGTATCGCAGAAAAGGTTTGGTCGAACCGCGCCATTGTTGTACGGATCAAAGCTCGATTCGTGTTCATCACTCTTTCAAACCTTCATCCTTGGTCGTAGAAGTCTCCTACATCAGTTCCTCTTGAGTTGGAGCCACGAAAAGCAGCTAAAGGATGGACCTTTGCTAGGTGTCCGTACTCGTCTTCCTCATCCTCTCGCAAACCAGGGTCCGTACCAAGCCGCGATCTTCAAGAAAGGAGACTCATTTCCAGAAGAAAAGACTCTCATTCGGACTTTAAGCAACTGGTGAATAGATTCAAGGCAAGGAGGAAGGATTTGAGGTAAAAAAAATAAAAACCCTGTTCTTCCCGCCTGAAGCCGCGTTTGAAGAGGATCCGTACCACTCAAGCATATCGATGGAAACTTCAAAAATGATTGTAGCTCCAGTAATACTAAAGGGGCCAAACTACCTGTTATGGTCCAGAACTATGAAAACTACTCTGTGTAGTAGGGGCGTATGGACTCATGTTCTCCTTGATGAAGCACCAAGAGAAGCTGCTGAAGATGAAGCTCTCGGAGATCAAGGACAACTTACCATAGACGCCATGAACAAGTGGTTTCAAGAGGATCAACTAGTGCTCTCCATTCTTTAAAACTCCCTTGAAGGATCCTTGTTAGAAGCATACTCCTACTGTGAAACTGCCAAAGATCTCTGGAATACATTAAGGAATGTATATGGAAACACATCTAATCTCATGCGGTTGTTTGAGGTTAAGAAGGCCCTGAATGATCTTCATCAAGAGGATATGGAATTCACCAAGCACTATGGTAGATTCAGGGCTCTATGGGCAGAGGTTGAAATGTTAAGACCAAGTACCATTGATCCTATCACTCTTAATGAAAGGAGAGAGCAAGATAAGGTCTTTAGCTTGCTCATGACACTAAACCCGATTTATACAGACCTCATTAAGCATCTTCTCAGAGAAGATAGGTTGCCAAGTCTTGAAGATGTGTGTGCTAAGATACAGAAAGAACAAGGATCTCAAGGCTTATTTGGAAACACAGGAGATATCGTTGCAGCTCACAAGGTTTGGCACAAGCCAGAAAACAGGAAGGGTCCAGTTTGCGATCATTGCAAGAGAAAAGGACATACCAAAGAAAAATGCTGGTTGATTCATCCACACTTGAAACCTACTTGGTGGAAAGATTCAAAGGTTCACTCTTCACAAGATGTATCATCACGCATGGCTTCAACAACTCAAGGGAATGGCTTTCAAGGGAACATTACTCAGCTCAACTTGCAGCAAACTAAACAATCCGGGCCACATCATGAGGGAGCACAATGTAGTGCAAATCAAATCAGCCTTAACCGGGGGAGTTCAAATCAGAATGGTGCTTATAGTCACAATGCATCAGAGGAAAGGAACCAAGTTCAAAGCGATGTAGTCACCAAATCCGACCTTGAAGCTCTTATCAAAGCTCTCAAGGAGTCTGGTATTTCTGGTCACACTTATACTGCTTCTCTTACTAGCTCCTATCATGATCTGAATGCCTTAAAACCATTAATAGTTGATTCAGGAGCATCACATCATATGATCAGTTACTCTAGGTTGATTAGTGATATAAAACCGATTCTAGGGAATGTGATGATAGCTAATGGAGAACAGATACCTATTAAGGGAATTGGCAAACTTAGATTATTTGGAAAGGAATCAAAAGCCTTCTTTATGCCATCCTTTACTTCAAATCTACTGTCTGTGAAAAGAACAACCACTGATCTTAATTGCTATGCTACTTTTGGGCCTAATGATTTTTTCTTTCAGGATATTGAAACAAAGAGAGTTCTTGGCAGAGGAGGAACAAAGAATGATCTATATGTGCTTGAAGATCTCCAGCCTATTTCATTAGCTTCTAGTAGTTCTGTTTTCAATAATGCATCTAGCCTTAATGCTTCTAATCGTGAGAATGGTTTATGGCATGCTAGACTAGGTCACCCTCACTTAAAAGCTTTAGAACTGTTATTCCCTAAGATTTCGTTTAGTAATGCTTCATGTGAAGCATGTATCCTTGGTAAACATTGTAGGAGTGTATTTCCCTTATCTAAAACGATTTACAATGAATGTTTTGAACTTATTCATTCTGATGTTTGGACATCCCCATGTGAATCAAGAGATAATCACAAATACTTTGTTACTTTTATTGATGAAAAGTCAAAATACACTTGGATTACATTGCTTCCATCTAAGGATAGGGTTCTAGATGCTTTTAAGAACTTTCACTCTCACATATCTAACCAGTATAATGTTCAAATCAAATGTTTAAGGTCAGATAATGGAGGAGTGTATATGAGCCATGGATTCAAACACTTTCTTGCTGAGAAAGGAATTACACATCAGACAAGTTGCCCTTATACACCTCAGCAGAATGGTGTGGCTGAGAGAAAGAACCGGCACTTGATGGAGGTGGCTAGGACGTTAATGTTCCATATGCATGTTCCAAAGAGGTTTTGGAGTGATGCAGTGGTCACGGAATGTTACCTCATCAATAGAACACCTACTCGCATTCTTTCTGATCAGTCACCCTTTGAGGTACTTAATAAAACTAAACCCTCTCTTGATCATTTAAGGGTGTTTGGATGTGTGTGTTTTGTCTATATCCCAGGTGACCACCGAAGTAAGTTAGATGCAAAGAGCATAAGGGCTATTTTTCTTGGATACTCTCCAACACAGAAGGGCTACAAGTGCTATGTACCAGATACAAGGAGAGTAATGGTGTCAAGAGATGTTCAATTTCTAGAAAACAGAAGTTTTTATGATGGACAAAAGTGGGAAGACATTAAGGATATATCATCTTCTTCAGAAGATAGAGCTTCCAGTCTCAGACAACTTCTAGAGGATCTCGGTCTCAATCATATTCCTCAGCAGACTTCTACTCCTACAGTACCAGTTTCAGAAGAATCAACAACATGGCCGGATGAACCAAGTGATAGTCCTGATCATGAAGGGGGGAATGCTATTCCTGAATACTCAGAAGTCCATAATCAGGACAACCAGGGCCAGCAATCTACATCTTCATCACCAGCTGCTCAAAACGATCAACCTGATCAAACCGCTCAAGAAGAAGAAGCAGTTGAATTAAGGAGAAGCAAAAGGGTGAAGTATCCACCTGAACACTGGAAGAGCACGAGGGTCTATTACAACAATCAAGCTGTTGCTCATCTAGAACAGGCTGTCTGCATCTCAGCTCATATCCCTCAGGAACATCAGGTTTTTATTGGAACCTTGGATCAAGAATGCGTCCCTAAACACTATGAGGAGGCCAAGGAACACAGAGTATGGAGAGAGGCTGTTGCTGATGAAAGAATGGCTATGGAAAGGAATCATACTTGGGATGAGTCTGATCTACCAAAAGGCAAAAAGGCAGTGAGCTCTAGATGGGTGTTCACAATCAAATACAGAAGCAATGGAGAAGTGGAGAGATATAAGGCAAGGCTTGTTGCCAGGGGCTTCACTCAGACGTATGGAGACGACTACATGGACACCTTTGCTCCGGTTGCCAAGCTCCATACAGTAAGAGTCATTCTTTCCCTTGCTACCAACTTAGAATGGGATCTATGGCAGATGGATGTCAAGAATTCCTTCCTTCAAGGAGAATTAGAGGAAGAGGTGTACGTGACACCACCTCCTGGTCTAGAAGATACTGTCACTCCAGGAAAGGTTCTAAGATTGAGGAAAGCAATCTATGGTCTCAAACAGTCTCCCAGAGCCTGGTATCACAAATTGAGTGTTACACTGAGAGATAAAGGATTCAGAAGATCAGAAGCTGATCATACCTTGTTCACACTTCAGAGCCAAGCAGGTATTGTTGTCATTCTCATCTATGTAGATGATATTATCATCTCAGGGAATGACAAGGTAGGAATTCTTTCCACTAAAGAATACTTGAAATCTGTTTTTGACATTAAAGATCTTGGAGAACTCAAGTATTTTCTTGGAATTGAAGTATGCAGGACTAATGATGGTTTGTTTATCTCTCAGAGAAAGTACATTCTTGATTTACTAACAGATGCAGGGATGTTACAAGCCAAGGAAGCTAAAACTCCATTAGAAGAGGGGTATAAAGCTGGAACTCAGGGGGAGCAAGAAGATGACGTCTTTGAAGATGCCAAACTCTACAGAAGATTAGTTGGTAAGATAATTTATCTAACTATAACTAGACCTGATCTGTGATTTGCTGTGAATCAGGTAAGCCAACATATGCAAACACCTAAGATGTGTCACTGGAGGATGATAGATTGAATTCTAAGATACCTCAAGGGGACTCATGCTCACGGAATCTGGATGGGGAACAACAAGAACACTGAAGTGGTTGGATACTGTGATACTGATTGGACTGGAGACAGACATGATAGGAAGTCTACTACTGGATATTGCACTTTCATTGGAGGCAATCTTGTTACCTGGAAAACCAAGAAGCAAAAGGTTGTCTCATGCTCAAATGCTGAAGCTGAATACAGGGCAATGAGGATGTTAACCACCGAATGCATATGGCTCAAGGCTGTTCTTCAAGATTTGGGAATTGAAGTGAAGACTCCTATCACAATGCACTGTGATAATCAAGCAGCGATTCATATAGCTTCAAATTCAGTATTCCATGAGAGGACTAAGCACATTGAAGTTGACTGTCACAAAGTCAGAGAAGCCGTGGAGAAAGGAGTTATACTACCATGTTTTACAAGAAGCTCTGAGCAATTGGCAGATATATTCACAAAGGCAGCCAGTTTGAAAGGTTGTGAGTTCATTCTACCAAAGCTTGGACTCATGGTAATCCCAAACTCTTAGTCTCTCCTTGTCATGAGAACCATACTCTTTTTCCCTTAGAATGTTTTTGTCCCACTGGGTTTTGCATTCTAAGGTTTTTAATGAGGTGGTTTCTCATGATATCCAAGTTCAACCATTCATCCATGGTTGAACTTGAGGGGGAGTGTTGGAATGAAGGAGTGTTTATGAAGGCTAAAGGAGGTTCTAGGAGGCTTCCCTAACCTGCTCCAACGGGCGTCTCCAGCTCACCATGCCACGCCTTCAGATGCTAAAGTAGATGCTCTGGATATTCCTCCTAATCTATTCTATTTAAGCTTATGTAATGGTCATTATGTAATCAAGCAATCAATCAATAGCCCAGTCTGCGTCACAGTACCCCACAATCTCTGTATCCTGGTTCTTGCCCATCCAAATGCCGCGTTCTAAGCTTCCTTTAAGGTACTGCAAGATCCTCTCAACCATGTTCCAGTCATGCTTTGTAGGAGTCTTCATGTGCTGACTGACCTGATTCACAGCAAAGCATAGATCAGGTCTGGTGATAGTAAGGTATATTAACTTACCCACAAGCCGTCTGTATTGTGCAACATCTTCATAGAGTTCAGCTGCATTCTCCCCCTCTCGAATGACCTTGTAGTCATCTGCTACAGGTGACTTGGCTGGTTTGGCATCTAGGTAACCTGTCTCAGTTAGAAGGTCAGTAATGTATTTTCTTTGGGAAAGAAAAAGGCCTGTCAAGGAGCGGCATACTTCAATCCCAAGAAAATATTTTAGTTCCCCTAAGTCTTTGATATCAAAGGTGGATTTGAGAAAGGATTTAGTATGTTGAATACCGACTTGGTTGTCCCCGGAGATGATAAGATCATCTACATTGATGAGGACAACAACTATACCTTGGTCATTTTGAAGGGTGAACAATGTGTGGTCAGCCTCTGATCGTCTGAAGCCATGATCCCTAAGGGTAAAGCTAAGCTTGTGATACCAAGCCCTGGGAGACTATTTAAGGCCATAAATGGCTTTTCTCAACCGAAGAACCTTGCCTGGTGCAACAATGTTATCAAGGCCAGGCGGTGGTGTCATATAAACCTCATCTTCAAGCTCCCCCTGAAGGAAAGTATTCCGGACGTCCATTTGCCACAAATCCCATGATAAATTGGTGGCTAGGGAGAGGACAACTCTCACTGTTGGGAGCTTAGCTACCGGGGCAAATGTGTCGCCATAGTCCTGGCCGTATGTTTGGGTGAACCCTCGAGCGACCAGTCTTGCCTTATAGCGTTCAATATCTCCATTACTCTAGTACTTGATGGTGAACACCCACTTGGAGCTGACCGCACGTTTTCCCTTAGGTAGAATGGCTTCGTCCCATGTGTGGTTTCGTTCCATGGCCCCTACTTCATCAGCAACAGCATCTCGCCAAACCTTCAGTTGCTTAGCTTCCTCATAGGACGAAGGAATGGTGTCTTTCTCAATTTTGCCAAGGAAGGCCTGATGATCAGATGGGGCAAGGGAAAGAGAGCATGTGGCCTGAACTGGATGGGCCACGGCATGAGCATTGTAGTACACCCTGGTGTTGATCCAGTTGGATGGATCCCTTCTTAGTCGCGTACTTCGCCTAAGAACTGGTGGACCGACTTCTTCATCTGCCACCACGGTATGACCTGATCTAGAAGATGAGCTTTCTGTTTGTGAAGGGTCCGGGTGAGTCACGACATGTGGAGTTGGTGGACCGGAAGTCCCTTCATGACTAGGAACCCCAGGAGTGTGGTCTGATGGAGGTGAAGGCTGCAGTTGTTGTCCTGATGGTGTTGTTGATCTATAATGATCCAGGTGATCTAGGAGGAACCGGAGGCTAGCTGCCTGGTCAGAAGGCTTAGCGAGGTCTTTCAGGCTGGCCCAATCCTGTTTGTCATGATATCCTTGTTCCTCTAAGAACCTCACGTCCCTGGAGACCATAGTTCTATTGGTGGTTGGATCAAAGCACTTGTACCCTTTCTGACTAGATGAATACCCAATGAAGATACACCGTGTGCTTTTGGCTTCCAACTTGTTCCTTAGTTCTCCTGGAATCAACACAAAGAACACGCATCCGAATACCCTAAGGTGATCAACCACTGGTGGAGTTTTGTTAAGTACCTGGAATGGTGATCGATCATCCAAGATTCTGGTGGGTATTCGGTTGATCAAATAGCAAGCGGTCATGACCGCATCTCCCCAAAAACGTTTAGGTACACCAGTGTGGAACATCATGGAACGTGCCACCTCCATGAGATGCCTATTCTTTTTCTCGGCCACACCATTCTGCTGTGGATTGTATGGGCAAGAAGTCTGGTGCAAAATCCCATGTTTGGTAAGGTGTTCCTTAAATTGATGACTGATGTATTCACCTCCATTATCTGTTCTTAGAATTTTAATGATAGCTTGATAATGGTTAGTGACATAGTTTTGAAATTTTGTAAATGCCTCAAACACACGATCCTTAGATGGTAGTAAAGTGAGCCATGTGTATTTGGACTTCTCATCTATAAAGGTCACAAAGTATTTGTTGTTATCTCTGGATATGCAAGGTGAGGTCCAAACATCTGAGTGGATTAGATCACAGCATTTTTCATAGATGGTGGTAGATTTAGGAAAAACGGATTTGCAATGTTTCCTTAGGATACAAGCTTCTTAACTAGAATTCTCAAAAGAAACATTGGGTAGCATAAGCTTTAGTGCACGAAAATGAGGGTGACCTAACCTAGCATGCCACATTGCATCAAGCTTAACCGAAAAACATGAATTAAAGGAAACAGGTTGTGAACTACTAAGAGAAGTGTCTTCCAAGATATATAGATCATCTTTAGCTACTCCTCTCCCAAGCAGTCTCATGCTCTCAATATCCTGAAAGTGTACATTGTTAGGACTGAATATGGCATAGCAATTTAGATCAGTAGTGGCCTTCTTTACTGATAATAGGTTAGAAGTAAAGCTAGGCATAAATAGAGCTTTGGATTCTTTATCAAATAGCTTAAGATTGCCTATTCCTTTGACTGGTATTCTTGTTCCATTAGCTATCTCTACATTACCTAGAGCCGGTTCTAGATTGCTTAATAAATCAGGATTGCTAATCATGTGGTGTGAAGCTCCTGAGTCAACAACTAAAGCCTGACTAGGTCTATAAGAGTAGAGAGAGATACCAGACTCCTTGAGGGAAGAAATGGATTGGAGAATGACATCCAGGTCTGATCTTCTCATTACATCATTTGGTGATGGTGTAGAGGAGTTTTTAACACTGGCGGTCATAGCAGCCCCATCATCATATCTTCTTGATGGACCAGCTTGTCCCAGTTCATTGGGTGTTATCTGGAAAAGGTTTGCCTTGGACCCTCCTTGAAAGCGATTGGTAGGTGGCCTCGGTGTGCTTGGTCCGAGGTGGGGATGGAGAATCCAGCACTGCCCCTTTTTGTGTCCCTTTCTTTTGCAATAGTCACATATCCATGCTTTCTTATCTTCGTTTCTGAACATGACCTTGTTGGCTGTAGGGAGTTCACCTCTTCCTCCAAAGAGACCATGCGAACCTTGCTCATTTTGAATCTGTGCACACACTTCATCGAAGCTTGGAAGCTTGTCTGACCTGAGGAGGTGCTTGATTAGGTCATTATACATGGTGTTTAATGTGAGCAGAAGACCAAACACACGGTCTTGTTCTTTTCTTTCAAGTAGGACCGCTTGGTCCATGGTGTTGGGCCTGAGGGCTTCTAGTTCTGCCCAAAGTGCTTGGTATTTGCCAAGGTGTTTAGTGAATTCTCCATATTCTTGGCTAAGTGTGGTAAGGGACCTCTTTATTTCAAATATCCGAGTCAAGTTAGACACATTGCCATACACATTCTTGAGAGTTTCCCAGAGATCCCTTGCGGTTTCACAATAGGAATAGGCTTCAAGGATGGAAACTTCAAGAGAGCTTTGGAGTATGGCCAGCACGGTTTGATCTTCTTGAAACCATTTGGTTTCTTCAGCTAGAGCAACTGTTTCTTCTTCCTCTGTAGAGTCTTCCTTTGGGGCCAGAGTTTTGTGGGTATGCTCCCAAAGTCCGCGGCTGCACAACGCGGTCCTTGCTGTCCTAGACCACAGCAAGTAGTTCTGTCCCTTCAAGATGATGGGAATGACAAGTTGTTTGTTGCTTTCCATGACGGTTCTTTCTGGATTTCAAATTTCAAGAGTATGGACCACTGGTTAATACTATTGTCCAGCGGTCAAAGAGAGATGGCTGGGATTTTAAGGAGACGGTTTGAAGGAAGATGAAGATGGAGAGGTGAATTGAACAGAGTGGTGGATAATCTCAGGAAATAACCAGTCCTATCTTCTCACAACTCAACACCAAATGGATGGTTGAGGATTGTTACAATCTCAGAGTGAGTAAGATAAGGAAAGTTTATTTGAAGAGTCGGTATGTATGTTACACACCTAGAGAGAATTCGAAGTGAGTTAGGGAAGATTTTGGAGAAACTTTGCTATTAACCACTGGTCAATATCGGATGAGCCCAGAATTTGAGTGTTCTTGAGTGAAGAGGTTAATGGCGTGAGGTGAAGGAGTGTTAAAGAGTATGAAAGAGTATAAAGGAGGTTATGGATCAAGATTTCTCTGATACCATGTTGGTTTTGCGGAAGTAAGAGGAGAGATTAGGTGAGTTTCATGGTGAAGCTCGACAAGAAGAATGAGGAAAAAGACAGGAAGAATAAAGTGAAGAGTTTATTGCTAGAAGTATATGTACAACAATGTGGGAAGTGGCCTTTAAATAGGCTGAGCTACACATGACTTTATTCAAATAGGAAAGGGACGTGGTGGCTTGTCTAAGGAGACAAAGCGACCCCTCATAAACGGCTAGCACCACCCGTGACTTCTCCTTGCAGCCTTACTTCCTTCTAGAAGGTCTTCTTGTTGTCACAACAAGACTTCTTGACATTATTAATGGGCTCGAAACTCATTTAGACTAGGCCAAAGTGGGCTGCACAGGTTTGAACAATACTTGGACCAAGCCTTTAACGAGCCGTGATACCCAAGTGTGTGTGCCGTGCTCTATACTCAATTCACCATTTAGAGTCATATCAACATTATTAGCACACAGTTGCAATGAGGAATCAGGTAAATCTTCTAGCACATACAAGTCATTCCTTGTAGTTCCTTGGCCAAACTTCTTACTTGTTTCAATATCCTGAAAGTAAAAATCATTAGGGCCAAAGATAGCTTGACAATTCAAGTCAGTAGTAGCTCTTTTAAGAGAGAGTAAATTGGATGTAAAAGAAGGCATATAAAAGGCCTTAGATTCCTTATCAAATAACCTAAGCTTGCCTAATCTTTTAATTGGAACATTAACTCCATTTGCAATCACAACACTGTTGAAATGAAGAAGAAAAGAAGTGGTTTAAGACAAAGAAGAGAGTATGAAGTGTTAAAAAGAAGAAGAGAGTAGATACTCTAAACCAAAGGGAGAGTATGAAGAAGTCACTAATCCTATAGCCAAACATGAGTATTAGGCGCCTAATAAGGGTGTTTGGACACAAGCATTGTAAACTCTCTATATAAACACATGTTCTCTTCATTTGTAAACAAGTAGAATAATTCTCTTCATAATAATAAAAATAAATCCTTTCTCTTTCTAAAACTCTCTCTTCTCCAATGGTGAATCATAATCTCTCATTCTAACATCGTATCAGAGCAGGTTTCATTCGATTCTTCACATGAAACCTTCGAAATCATCAAGTTTCTGGAGCTACCTTCAAAACCAAGGCTGCTGAGAAGTCCACGATCTTTGATTGCAAATTCCGATCAAACCACGACAGTTTTTCACGATCTGTTTTTTCTGGATTGTTCTCCGGCGAGTTCTGAAGACACGCCAATTTGAATCGCATCATTTGACCACGGGAATCAAAAGATATGAGTTTTCTTGCACCAGACCTCCGCGATTGGCTTCATCCGCGAAGGTCTCCATTGAAGCGACCATAAAAGCTCGAGATCTTCATCAATTTCAATCAATCCACCGCCTAAAATGTAGAAGAAAGAGTCCTGTTGAAGAATCAAGAGGTCCGTTCTTATTCTAAGATGATATTAAAAGGTTTCTTGATCAGTTCTTTTCGACGGCGTCGCGATCGGCTCCGTCGGTATTCTCCGCCTTTGTCCGCCTTTGAAACGAGCATAACTTCTTCAAAACTTCATCAAATCGAGCAATTCCAAAGCCTAAACTCAATTATATTGAGTCTAGTTGATGAATCAGGAGGTCCGCTTTGCCCCTTTTCAAATTTTGTAGCTTCCTTGATCTGTTTCTTGAAATCGGTCCTGTTTCGTCCTCTTCTGGGTAATTGACTTCAATCTCTCAATTTTCTCGATGTGTTTCGAATCTTGGACGATAAAATCTTAGTTTAGGATGTTTTGAAGAGGTTCAGAAAGTTTTATTGCAATCCAATGATTTTTTGACTTCAAGAAAGTGTTTCTTGCAAGATAAGAAAAATTTTGAAATTGAAGAAAAGGCGGGAATGTTGTTTTCAAAGTCTTGTTGGTTATTGAAAACGGTTTTAACCTCTGAATCATCTATGTCTGAGTAGTAAAGAGACGGTATAGCTGTTGTCAAGTGGTTAGGAGGTGGTTGAAGTTGTTTGGATCTGTTTCTCACTCGCCCTTAGCAAGTAGTAGGCGCGTGAGGTTAATCTATGGGTAGCGGCTATTGCTGCTTGATTTGAAGTGTCTAAACTCGTGATCCTGGTCAAAATCTTCAGGAGAATATGCTTATTCTAGTAGATAAGAGACTAACCAGAGTTTGGAAGGCGTTTTTCAAGTTTTGTTTTAGGTTTCACATGCATACACTCATGGAGTGTGCAAAAGGAATGAACTATCTTCTTGTGATCAAGAATGGATGGAAAATGCAAGGAAGAGAGGTTTAAAGAAAAGATAAATCTTCTAAGATGGAAGTTTCAAATGATTCTACATAAGTTGCTGCTCCAAAGGAGGCATGGCTTCACCACCAAAGGTGCTTTCAAAGAGAGGGAGTGCATAGATCAGAACCAGTTCCTAAACTCAAATGCAAAGACCTAGTATCAAAGTCTTATGCATTCAGGCTATTTCTAAACTCTTATCCAACTATTTTATTGATTTCATTGATGGTTGTGTGAGTTAGAACTCTAGGAAATCTGGTATCTAGGTGGTTAGTAAATCATGAATTCTATTGAATTGTTTTCATGTATTTAGAAATTGTTAAAATGGGACATTTTGAACATAGTTTAGCTAGCTGAATCATTTGTTCATGAATTGCATTGATCTTAAGGGAAGAGAACCTTGTCTTTGACTTAGAACAATAAGTTTAAGAAGGCATGTTGAATCCAAAAGTCCTTAGGCAGTGTTTAAAATTAAGTTTGGTTACTCTTAATCACTCTCTTTCACTCACTATCTTTTGTTTAGAATCTGTTTATGATCAACAGGTTAAAAGGCTTAAGGTGGGAGTTGATGTTTAGCTTGATTGTCTAACAAAGGCAAAAGAAATCAAGTGGAAAAGACACATCACATGGAGAATGAGTTAGAACCGATTGCCACCAAGAACAGCCACCACAAGGAGTGGAGAGGAAAGACTGGTGGAATGTGATGAATCAGCTCTCCCATGGAGTCATGTGTCATTTGGCGTGTGCTTGAAGTGAAAAACAACTCAGCACACATGCTGCAAGATCAAATCATAATCAATCACAAAGGAGGAATACTCACAAAGACTTAGTATCAAAGTCTTTGCAAAGGCTATCTCTAAAACCTGTTACTTATTCCTTGATTGATTACATTCTCATTTAGAAATGTTCATAGGATGAAAGAGAACCTAGGAAGACTTTGCATTGCATTTAGAACCTAGATGGATCCAAAATTCACCTTGACATTCATCATCATCATTCTCTATTATTCTTCATCATTCTCTTAAATCTCATCTATTCTACTTAACATCATATACTTTTAATCTCCAAATTTTATATTCTTCATATTCTTTGATACTTTAAATCTTCTATTCTCTAGACCATTTTAAGACATTCATTCTATGTATGCTCATTCTTCCAAACTTGACTCTTGTTCTTGTTTTTAGTGTCAAGCTTGTGGGGGGAAAGGAAATGAGCATTCAATGGACAAAGAGAGGGCGGTTCATGAAGCTGGAGGATCCAAGTTGGCGCAAGGTGTTGTACCTTGGTCGAGCCTGGTACATGGCTGGACTTCGCTGGATCGTGGCTGGTCGATGCTGGTACAAGTGGTATGTTCGCTGGATTGTGGCTGGCCGAAGGTGCTGGTCGCTCCAAACTGGCGAAGGAGCTGGTCAGGCTTCGCTGATGGATTCTTGTCGTGCCAAGGTGGAGCGGTTCATGGCGGTTCATGTTCGGGCTTCACAGGTGCTGGTACATGGATATGCTTTGCTGGTACGTGAGGACTAAGTTCCATCAGTGTGGATCGTGGATGTGCCACGATGGATCATGGCTGTGCTGTTGTTCGTGCCAAGGAGGATCATGGATGTGCCATGAACGAGCCAATGCGGTCCTGACTGGTCTGAGCTGCTGTTTATTCTATGTTAGACCTGATTCAAAGACAAGCTAGAGCTGGAGGTGCAAACAAGGACAATCACATTCAGGGAGTGTCTGGCACAAGCAAGGACAACACAAGAAGTGGGTCTGGTGCAAACAAGGGCATTGAAGGTGTCTGGTGCATTCAAAAGCTTTCAAGGCACAAAGAAGGATATTCCAAGAAGGAGATATCTGGTGCATACAAAGGCTTTCAAGTCACAAACAAGGACATTCAAAGATTAGTCTGGCACACTCAAGGGCTTCCAAGCTGTCTGCCAAAACTAAGTGAGCATAAGAAGTGTGCTCAGTCTGTTTCTCTCATGGAGGCCGCAAGTAAGGTCATCCAAATCATCTGTTATCAATTGAGGATTGATCCAATGGCCATCAAGCTACCAAGTCTCATGGAGAATGAGTAAGCTGATGGAAAGTGATGAATCACCTCAGAACAAAATACTCTCATCAAAGGTTCTATCTAGGATAAGTTTTTTAATTCTATGATTTTTAGATTGAGAATTTGGCTAGATATTATACTTGATACCAGACTTGATCTTATTCAAGATCTGGAATACTAATCTTTATTTTTGAGTTGCTATGATGTTTTTAGATCAGGAAGTGATGAAAACAGTCATAAGCATGACTTACCCTACATCAATTAGTGGAAGCATGGTGGAAAAGTGTATTAGGAGATAAGTGTGCTCACTCTACTTAAGCTTAATTCTACAATCTTATTCTCTTGAGTTAGGCTTTTTGAAAGTAGAAAGTGAAGCAAAATGAAGCTAGCCAAAGTGGATCCTACACATATAAGGGAAAAGAACCATGTGATCATGATGAATCCAGAAGAGAACCATGTGATCATGATGAATCCAAAGACCTTAATATGGAGTCCTTAGAGAACCAGACTGGTCTAGATCATATCATCCAAACCGCCATCCACTCTTATAAAAGGTGTAAATTGAAGACTTTAAGGAAAGCTGGATCAAATCACCTCTTAAAGAAAAGGAGTCAAAAGAAAGGGGGAGAAATGGACCAGACTTAAATGGAGCTTCAAAATCGCCATTCACAAGGGATAGTCATCAAATCCCTAATCTAAGAAGACTTCACTCTTTTTCCCTTGGTATTGGTTTTGTCCCAATGGGTTTTCCATACTAAAGTTT
Organism: Streptanthus diversifolius; assembly: GCA_039880935.1. Taxonomy (NCBI): domain Eukaryota; kingdom Viridiplantae; phylum Streptophyta; class Magnoliopsida; order Brassicales; family Brassicaceae; genus Streptanthus; species Streptanthus diversifolius. The sequence goes on from JAXGFM010000001.1 coordinate 7,197,516, forward strand.
TTTAATGAGGAAGTTCTTTAAGACAAAGAGGAAGAAGGAGGAAGTCTCTTCATCTTTGCAAGTTCAACCATTCACACATGCTTCAACTTGAGGGGGAGTGTTGAAATGAAGAAGAAAAGAAGTGGTTTAAGACAAAGAAGAGAGTATGAAGTGTTAGAAAGAAGAAGAGAGTAGATACTCTAAACCAAAGGGAGAGTATGAAGAAGTCACTAATCCTATAGCCAAACATGAGTATTAGGCGCCTAATAAGGGTGTTTGGACACAAGCATTGTAAACTCTCTATATAAACACATGTTCTCTTCATTTGTAAACAAGTAGAATAATTCTCTTCATAATAATAAAAATAAATCCTTTCTCTTTCTAAAACTCTCTCTTCTCCAATGGTGAATCATAATCTCTCATTCTAACAAACACTACCTAAGGCAGGTTCAATATTGTCTAGCAAACCTAAGTCTTTAATCATATGATGTGATGCACCAGAATCAACAATTAAGGAGTTAGAAGCCATAGATGTGTTTAAAGAAATATGATAAGTTTTACCCAACACATTACCAGACTTGAATGCTTTGAGAAGATTTTCAAGATCAGCCTTTGTAACATATTCATTTTGGGTAGCCATAGGTGAGGATGATGCATTCGCCGGTCCCATGGTACACGCACTTGAGCAACCTGCAATATGAACCATGTTAGAAGAACTAGGACCGGTTGATGACTTCTTGTTCCTCTCAACAAACCAGCTGGGCTTTAGATCTGGATGAAGCACCCAGCACTCCTTCTTGCTATGGCCTGTTCTCTTGCAATGGTCACACAGCTGCTTCTTCCTTTTGATGTCAGCTGTAGCCGATTTAAAAACACCCTTATGTGCCACCACCATTTCACCTTTGTGCCCAAAAAGATCATGTGACCCCTGTTCCTTTTGAATATTTTCACAGACTTCTTCAAGACTTGGAAGCTTATCCTCCCTAAGAATATGTCTGATCAAGTCAGTGTATGAGTTATTCAAAGTCATAAGCAACCCAAACACCTTATCTTGCTCTCTTCTTTCAAGAAGAGTTAGTGGATCAACTGAGGCTGGTCTAAGCATCTCCAGCTCTGCCCACAATGCTCTGAATGATCCATAGTGTTTGGTAAACTCAATGTCTTCCTGTTTAAGCTCATTCAAAGCTTTCTTTACCTCAAACATTCTTAAGAGGTTAGTTGTATTGCCATATACTGTTTTTAAAGTCTCCCAAAGTTCCTTAGCATTAGAGCAATAAGAATAAGCTTCCAAAAGAGAACTAGCTAGAGAGCTTTGAAGAATGGCTAATACCATTTGTTCTTGCTGGAACCATAGGGTTTGTTCAGCATTTCCATCCTGAGCTTCCTCCTCAGTTAACAAGTGAGCCGGTTGTTGAATATGATTCCACAATCCTTTACTACACAATGTGGTCCTCATTGTCCTGGACCAGAGCAGATAGTTTACCCCTTGAAGTATGACAGGAGCCTTCATTTGTGGATGTAACTCCATTTGAACTGTCCTATACACACGGAAAAAACAAACCAACCAAGTAGACCTGCGTGCACTTCACTAACACAAGGCGCAAGTACACAAGGAGTGAACAACCGTCCAAACGGTATAACAACTTGTCTAACCTTCACCAACTTGCAACAACACCTTAAAATACTTAGCACCAGATACTCAAGAGGTGAAAAAAAAAATCTTGTTACAAGTAAAAACTACCTAACCAACATTCCCGCCTTTATATTTTGAAAAATCGCAATATCTTGTCACACAAGAAACTCTATCTTGAAGTCAAATATTCATTTGATTGTAATCAAACTTTCAGAACCTCTTCACTAGACCCTAAACCAAGATCTGATCATCCAAGATTGCGAAAGAATCGAAGAAAATCTTCTAAACAAAGACGATCACCCAGAATATGCCGAAACATGAACGACTTCAAGAAACAGAGCAAAACGATTACCAAAATTGAAAAAGAGCAAAGCGGACCTCCCGATTCTTCAATTAAACTCAATAAATTTGAGTTTTGGCTTTGGAAATGTTTAATTTGGTGAAGGATTGAAGTAGTTATGCACCTTTGAAATTCAGGTATCTTCGGCGGAGATTGTCGCGAACCACCGTGGGAATAACTTTTGTAACTTTTGATTCAAGCAACCAAATTCGATGAAATCACCGAGGAAATCCACAGAATTCGCTGGAGAATCGTCCAGGGTAAAGAATCTGGCACGAAATCGTGAGTTCTTGTAGCTGATGATCGACGAACACCGGAGGATCCGCGACGGACTTCTCTTCGAGGCTAGATTGTTGATCGCGAGTTAGAAACAGAGAGTTTTCGAAATTCTTGTGCCAGTTTGATCAAACCTGGCTCTGATACCATGAAAGATTTGATGAATGAGAGAAATTGAGATTTAGAGATTGAGAGAGAGAGATTAGAGAGAAAAGAGAGAATGATCTTATTAAGATTTTTAGAAAAATGAATTTCTTGCATACAAACAGAATGAGAGACATCTATTTATACTAATCTTATTCTAGACTTGTTTGGATACTAAGATAGCCTAATTACATGTTTGGCTACAGAGATAAACATATCATTAGACCTACACAAGTCTAAGTCATTCTCACTTAGTTTATGGCGACTACTAGTTCCTTAATAGCACTCACAATTCTAACATGGTATCAGAGCATTTGCTCACAAACTCTCTTTAGATTCCGCAAATCTCTTCCTTCTCCTAAGATTCAAGCGCTTTCCTTGGGATAAACATGCCTTAGTATATCCTCTCTGAGATCTAAGATCCTCAAAACCATGGGTGATGAGTTGAGGAAGGCTGAGTGTGAGTATCTCTTGTGACAAAGTAGCTTATCTTCTTAGGATTTCTTTTTTCTGTCTTCACACCATTGTTGTACGGTCTCCACCCACCTAAAAGCTCACGGACCTAAGGTTTTTCTAGCTCCAATCGTAGCACAGAAAGTCTCATTCCTCTTCTTAGGTGTTCAGGACACAGGAGGCATAGAAAAGGAGTGGCCTTTGTGAAAGATTTATGATTTAGAGAGAAATTGAGAATTAGAGATTGAGAGAGAAAGAAAATGTTATTATTAGATTTCAGAGAAAATGATTTCTTCACCTTACAAAGTGAGTGAGAGACATCTATTTATACTAATCATATTCTAGACTTGTTTGGATACAGAGATATACTTATCATTAACCTATACAAGTCTAAGATATATACATAGAGATGACGCCAACATTTCACTCAAATACATTCATCATTCTTCTTCATTCCAACACTCCCCCTGAAGCTTAAGACATGAAAAATGCCTAAGCTTGCAACCATGAAGTATTACCTCATTAAAAACCTAGAGAAGGAAAACCCAATTGGGACAAAACCTTTTCTAGGGAAAAAGAGTATAACACTCCATGTTGGGATCATTGATGTGGAAGAGACATCAAACCAAGTCTAGGGTAGATGGAGCCGCCAGTCTTCAAGGTTACAGCTTTGGTAAACACATCAGCTAGCTGATCTTTACTCCTTGTGTAGCAAGGTAGAATTGTACAATTTCCAATAGCTTCCCTTACCTTATGGCAGTCAACCTCAATATACTTGGTTCTCTCATGAAACACAGAGTTAGAAGCAATGTGTATGGCAGCTTGGTTATCACAATGGACAGTGATTGGTGATTCTAGACACTCGCCTAAAATATCAAAGAGGATTTGCTTCAACCAGATGCATTCTGTTGTGAGCTTCCTCATGGCCCTGTATTCAGCTTCTACACTAGAACAAGATACAACCTTTTGCTTCTTAGTCTTCCAAGTTACAAGATTGCCTCCTATAAAAGTGCAATAGCCAGTTCTGCTTCTTCTATCTTCTCTGTCTCCTGCCCAATCTGCATCACAATAACCTACAATCTCTGTGTTCTTATTACATCCCATCCATATACCTTGTTCCTTTGTTTCTTGCAAATATCTCAAAATGCGAATGATCATATCCCAATGCCTTGTCCTCGGGTCTTGCATATGTTGAGATACCTGATTTACTGCAAAACATAGGTCAGGTCTAGTGATGGTTGAAAGAATGTATGTGTTTGCGGAATTTAAGTTTAGATAGAAGAGTGGAGAGCTTGAAGGAGAGTTTAATGGCGAGAGTGAGAGAGTTTAGAAGAAGGAAGAGTATATTTCCATTTCTTGATTCGAATACAACGTAGGACACATGATACTTATAGCCAGACATGTGAGAGACTAGGTCTGTGCAGGACAATGACATAAATAATAAACAAAGAGAAGACTTTCTGGATCCAAGGCATGAGAGTGACAGCTCCTAACGGGTGGGAGCTTGTCTCCACAAGTGATCTTCCTTGGCGAGTTTCTCCAACGGCTCCAAACACCTTCTAGAAAATTATTTCAGCTATTGGGCCATGTCTTCTTCACCTGGGCCACCTTACTTCTTGCCTTGTCCATCTTTTGGATTTGCTGGGCTGTCCATGTACCGCACCATGTCGCTGGGCCGTCCATGTCCTGAACCTCTTCATGTCCACTGTCCATTGCTTTATTAAACTCGATCCATTCCCTTATTCAGTTCAATACTCCCCCTCAAGTTCAACCATGATGAATGGTTTATCTTGGACCAATGAAGAACCACCTTATTAAAAACCTTAGTATGAAAAACCACTTTGGGATAAAAACATACTAAGGGAAAAAGAGTATGGTCTTCACTGATTAAGGGAGCTATTGACAGGGGAGGTTTGTGAGTCCAAGTTTATCATGAACAAACTCACAAACCCTGGAGCTGGCTGCTTTGGTGAAGATATCAGCAAGCTGGTCTGAACTCTTGGTATAACACGGCAAGATCACTCCTAGTTGTATCTGCTCTCTGACCTCTCATGAAATACTGAGTTTGAAGCAATGTGAATTGCTGCTTGGTTATTACAATGCATTGTGATAGGAGATTGTGATTCTATTCCCAAGTCTTTAAGCAAGTTCTTAAGCCACATTAATTCTGTTGTGAGCCTCCTCATTGCTTTGTATTCTGCCTCAGCACTGGAGCATGCCACGATCTTCTGCTTCTTGCTCTTCCAGGTGACCAAGTTCCTATTAATCTACACACGACAGCAAGCCCAACTATAAGACTTCTAGAAGAAAGATACAGGCGGCTGGGAGAAGTTAATGGTCTGGGATGTCGATTACTCAAGTGAGGAAAGGAAGTTAATGACCTTGGATGTAGACTACTCAAGTAAGGAAAGGAAGTTAATGGCCTGGATGTCGATTACTCAAGGTTGGAAAGGAAGTTAATTACTTCTCCTTTGAGAGTTAGGCAACAAATAGTTTATGGAAAGTAAATATGTGAGCCTAATTAATGTAATTAATGTATTTATTGTAACTTAGGCTATAAATACTCTAACCTATGTAACTAATCTGTCAAGGAAATATAATCCTCCTTCTCTAATTCTCTCATACCAGCCGCCAGCTCTCTCTCTCTCATTTGTCACGAAATCTCTTCCTCTTAGTCTTCCATACTTTTGTTCTTCATCTTATTCAGAAAACTCTCTCTAATCTTCTCTTATATTCCGCATATTCTTACATGGTATCAGAGCCTTGGCTCTTATATTCTCAAAATCTCTGTACACTCTTGAAATAAATCCTCCTAATCTCCTCACTCTGAGATTGAACAATCCTCAAATCCTTGTGGTGCTGAGTTGTGAGAGGTTAGGATTATTTATTTCTTGAAAACACTTCATCCTACTCTTTCATCACCTAAATCGTTTGTAATCATCATGGAAGGCACAAGAGTTGTTGTTCCAGTGACTTTGAAAGGGGTTAATTACCTCCTCTGGGCTAGAACCACCAAGACAGTGCTATGTAGCCGTGGGTTATGGAACCACATCCTTAGGAGTGAAGCACCTAATGCCACGGTTGAAGGAACTGGTCAGGAAGTGGCTATCACCAATGAAGACAGGTGGTTTCAAGAAGACCAACTAGTCCTATCTGTGATTCAAAACTCACTTGAATCAACTATCCTTGAAGCATACTCCTACTGTGAGACAGCCAAAGAGCTGTGGGAGACTCTTCAAAATGTCTATGGCAACACCTCCAATCTCAGACGTGTGTTTGAAGTTAAGAAAGCCATCAATGAGTTAACTCAATAAGACATGGAGTTCACTCAACATTTTGGAAAATTCATATCCTTATGGGCTGAACTTGAAATGCTTAGACCAAGCACAGTGGATCCCATGGTTCTGAATGAGAGGCGTGAGCAAGATAAAGTCTTTGGACTTCTCTTGATTTTAAATTCCTCCTACAATGATCTTATCAAACACCTCCTAAGGTCAGACACCCTTCCAAGCCTTGAAGAAGTGTGCAATAAGATTCAGAAGGAACAAGGTTCACTTGGTCTCTTTGGAGGCAAAGGAGAACTCATCTCAGCCAACAAAGCAGCTGTGTACCATAAGGGAGGCTTAAATCGTGGAGAAAGGAGGGCATACTGTGACCACTGCAAGAAGGAAGGGCATACCAAGGACAAGTGCTGGATCCTCCATCCACACTTAAAGCCAAAAGTGGGAAACCAACCAAGAGCCAACCTCACTCAAGAAGTAACTCTTGAACCAAGGAACAAGGCAAGCCCAAGCTCATTCACGCCAATCACTGAGGGAGATGGGAAAGCACTTGCAACATTCCAACAAGAGTTTGTGAGGAAATCCGACCTTGATGCACTGGTCAAGGCACTCAAAGAATCAAACCTCTCTGGTAACTCATTCCAAGCTTTAAATACCTCTAAACCACTTATTGTAGACTCAGGAGCCTCTCATCATATGATTAGTGATAAGAATCTAATGAGCAATATAGAACCGGCTTTAGGAGATGTATTAATAGCTAATGGAGATAAGATACCAATTAGGGGAATTGGGAACCTTAAATTGTTTGATAAAAAATCAACTGCGTTCTATATGCCTACATTTACCTCTAACTTACTAAGTGTTAAGAAGACAACCTCTGATCTTAATTGCTATGCAATCTTTGGTCCTAATGATGTTTATTTTCAGGATATTAAGACCAATAAAGTTCTTGGAAAAGGAGTGTCCAAGAATGATTTGTATGTACTTGAAGACATACAACCAGACTCAACTCTATCTATTGCTTTTAATTCTATTTTGAATAAGGCTAATAGTGCTATTTGGTATTCTAGACTAGGACATCCCCATTCTAGGGCCTTAGAACTATTGTTGCCAAGCATGTCTTTTAAAAATAATGAATGTGAAGCTTGTATACTTGGAAAACATTGTAGATCAGTGTTTTCCAAGTCCTCAACTATTTATGAAAATTGTTTTGATCTTATTCACTCTGATGTTTGGACTTCACCATGCATGTCTAGGGATAATAATAATTACTTTGTCACATTTATAGATCAAAAATCAAAATATACTTGGATAACTCTCTTACCAACAAAAGATAGGGTCCTAGATGCATTTACTAAGTTTCAAGCATATGTGACTAACCATTACAATGCCAAGATCAAAATCTTTAGATCAGATAATGGAGGAGAATACACAAGTCTAGCATTCAAGCAATACTTGGACAAACATGGAATCATCCACCAAACTAGTTGTCCATACACACCACAACAGAATGGAGTGGCTGAAAGGAAGAACCGGCATCTCATGGAGGTGGCGAGATCCATCATGTTCCAAAGCAATGTTCCAAAGAAATTTTGGGGAGATGCCCTTGTCACAGCTTGCTATCTCATCAATCGCCTACCAACCAAAGTCTTAGAGGACTTAACTCCATTTGAGGTACTCAACAAAAGTAAACCATCTATCTCACACTTACGAGTCTTTGGGTGTGTGTGTTATGTACTTGTTCCAGGAGAACAAAGAAATAAATTGGAAGCCAGGAGTATTAAAGCCATGTTCATTGGCTATTCAACTACTCAAAAGGGATACAAATGCTACAATCCAGAGACAAGAAAGGTTCTTGTATCTAGGGATGTGAAGTTTGTAGAATCCAAAGGATTCTATGAAGAAAAGAATTGGGATGAACTCAAAGACCTCTCCCAATCCACATCTGACCGGGCCACCAACCTCAGACACCTTATGGAGAATCTTGTGATAACATTACCAGATGCACCAAAATCAACTCACCAAGAACCGCCAACTACTTCTCCATCTAATACAACTCAAGCGGCTAGTTCTCTTGATCATGAGGGAGGCAATGAAGGTGATGAGCTTGATGAGCTTGAACTTGAACCTACTAACCAAGAAACAAGCTCACACGTACATGATCACGAAGAACATGAGGAATCCGAAACTGAGGCTGAACAACAAGCAGAAGAACAGGCGGCCCAACCAGACACCTAAGTAGTAAGAAGCCAAAGGGAAAGACGACCAGCTTCAAATTGGATCAACACCAGAGTATACTACAATGCCCAAGCAGTAGCTCACCCAACTCAAGCTGTTTGCTCCCTAGCTCATGTTCCCTTAGAACATCAAGCATTTGTAGCAGTCCTCAACCAAGAACATATACCAAGAAACTATGAGGAAGCAAAGGAGCTTAAAGTGTGGAGAGATGCAGTTAAGGCTGAATGCAATGCCATGGACATCAATCACACTTGGGATGAGGCCGATTTACCTAAGGACAAGAGGACAGTGAGCTCCAGATGGATCTTTACCATTAAATACAAAAGCAATAGAGAGATAGAAAGATACAAGGCAAGACTAGTTGCAAGAGGTTTCACTCAGACCTATGGAGAAGACTACAATGACACCTTTGCACCAGTAGCCAAATTACACACTGTAAGGGTTCTTCTCTCTTTAGCTACTAACCTTGATTGGGAGTTGTGGCAGATGGATGTCAAGAATGCCTTCCTACAAGGAGAACTAGAAGATGAAGTGTATATGACACCTCCACCAGGCCTTGAAGATACGGTGACTCCAGGAAAGGTTCTAAGGCTGAGAAAAGCTATCTATGGCCTCAAACAGTCACCAAGAGCTTGGTACCATAAGCTAAGTATCACACTTAGAGATAGGGGCTTTAGAAAGTCTGAGGCAGATCATACCCTCTTCACACTCCAAAGTCAAACAGGTATTGTAGTCATTCTCATCTATGTAGATGATATAATCATCTCAGGGAATGACAAGGTAGGAATTCAATCCACTAAGGTTTATCTTAAATCTATGTTTGATATAAAAGACTTGGGTGAACTAAAGTACTTCCTAGGGATAGAAGTATGCCGAACACAAGAAGGACTCTTCTTATCACAAAGAAAGTACACACTTGATCTTCTAGTTGATGCAGGAAGATTAGAAGCTAAACCAGCGAAGACTCCCCTAGAAGAAGGGTACAAGGTGGAACGTGAGGGAGAGCTTGGAGATGAGATGTTTGGAGACACCAAACTCTATAGGAAGATGGTTGGTAAGCTAATTTATCTAACCATTACTAGACCTGACTTGTGCTATGCTGTGAATCAGGTCAGTCAACATATGCAAGCCCCAAAGGTGCATCACTGGAACATGGTGGACCGGATCTTAAGATACCTGAAAGGGACACACGACCAAGGCATCTGGATAGGGCGCAACGCAAGCTCTGAAATCGTGGGCTATTGTGATGCTGATTGGGCTGGAGACAGGAATGATAGGAGATCAACTACCGGTTATTGCACATTCATTGGAGGCAACCTAGTTACTTGGAAAACAAAGAAGCAGAAGGTGGTTTCTTGTTCAAGTGTTGAAGCTGAGTACCGAGCCATGAGGAAGCTCACCACAGAACTTACCTGGCTCAAGAATCTGCTCAAGGATCTAAACATAGAAGTCACAACACCAATCACCATGCATTGTGACAACCAAGCTGCCATACATATAGCATCCAACAATGTATTTCATGAGAGAACCAAGCACAGTAAAGTAGACTGCCACAAAGTGAGACAAGTAGTGGAGCAAGGAGTTGTCCTACCATGTTACACAAGGAGCTCGGATCAACTTGCAGATATATTCACCAAATCCGCAAGTTTAAAGGTATGTGAGTCCATATTTCCAAAACTTGGGCTCATAAACCTTCCCAACCAGGGAATCCCCTAGCCAAAAGATCCATACTCTTTTTCCCTTAAGATGTTTTTGTCCCAAAGGGTTTTGCATCTTAAGGTTTTTAATGAGGTGAGTCTTTATGGTTCCAAGCTTAACCATTCATCATGGTTGAGCTTGAAGGGGAGTATTAATCTACACACGACAGCAAGCCCAACTATAAGACTTCTAGAAGAAAGATACAGGCGGCTGGGAGAAGTTAATGGTCTGGGATGTCGATTACTCAAGTGAGGAAAGGAAGTTAATGACCTTGGATGTCGACTACTCAAGTAAGGAAAGGAAGTTAATGGCCTGGATGTCGATTACTCAAGGTTGGAAAGGAAGTCAATTACTTCCCCTTTGAGAGTTAGGCAACAAATAGTTTATGGAAAGTAAATATGTGAGCCTAATTAATGTAATTAATGTATTTATTGTAACTTAGACTATAAATACTCTAACCTATGTAACTAATCTGTCAAGGAAATATAATCCTCCTTCTCTAATTCTCTCATACCAGCCGCCAGCTCTCTCTCTCTCATTTGTCACGAAATCTCTTCCTCTTAGTCTTCCATACTTTTGTTCTTCATCTTATTCAGAAAACTCTCTCCAATCTTCTCTTATATTCCGCATATTCTTACAAGGGGAACTTAGGAATAAGCTAAAACCCAGGAGCATCAAGTCTATGTTTATAGGTTACTCTCCTATTCAAAAAGGTTATAAATGCTACAATCCAGAAACTAGAAAAGTTTTGGTGTCTAGAGATGTCAAGTTCCAAGAGAATAAAGGATTATATGAGGATGGAACTTGGGAAGAACTCCAAGACATATCTACATCTAATTCTGATCAAGCTGAGAACTTAAGAAGAATCTTAGAGAACCTTGGTATAGTTCAGCCTGCTGCTCCACCTGCTCCACCTGTCCATGTACCGCAGCAAGAGGGTCCAAGTCCAAATAATAGCTGGCATGGTTCAGCTACATCCAACGAGAAGTCGGCTTCTGGTCATGATCATACATCAAGTGCAACTGTTCCTGAACCTGACTTTGCAAATGATTTCCCATCTCCACATGAACCATCGACGGGCGCTAGTACACCCGGTCTATCCAACGTCCAACATCCACCATCTAGTCCTCCTGAACTTCATCCTCTTGATCATGAGGGGGGGAGAAGAGAGTACACATGTTCAAGATGACATTCTAGTTTCAGCATCAAAAAGGCAACCGGTTCAACCTAATCTTGTACAAGCCGCTTTAGAGGAAGAAACAAATCAACCTGTGGCACTCAGAAGGAGTACAAGGCAGAAGTTCCCACCTGACAACTGGAAGAATACAAGGGTGTACTACAACCACAATGCAATTGCACATCATGATCAGGGAGCATGTTCTCTAGTTACTATCCCTACTAATCATGTTGCTTTCACTGTGAGTTTAGATAAAGAACAGATCCCTAAAAGCTATGAGGAGGCTATGGAGATTAAGGAATGGAGAGATGCCATTCTAGATGAGAAACTAGCTATGGAGAAAAATGGAACCTATGCCCCAGCCACATTACCAAAAGGGAAGAAGGCTGTAAGTTCAAAATGGATATTCACCATTAAGTATAAAAGCAATGGTGAGATAGATAGGTATAAAGCTAGGTTGGTGGCTAGAGGATTCACACAATCTTATGGTGATGACTATAGGGATACCTTTGCTCCAGTAGCTAAACTTCATTCTGTTAATGTTGTTCTTTCTTTTGCTACTAACCTTGAATGGGATTTATGGCAAATGGATGTTAAGAATGCTTTCTTACAAGGTGAACTAGAAGAAGAGGTTTACATGACACCACCACCAGGTTTGGAAGATGAGGTTAATGGCGGCAACACACTCAGACTGAGGAAGGCTATCTATGGCCTTAAACAATCTCCAAGAGCTTGGTATCATAAGTTGAATGTAACTCTAAGGGACAGAGGCTTCAAAAGGTCAGAAGTTGAACACACTCTGTTTACACATAAGAGTAAGGAAGGTATTGTGGTTATACTTATCTATGTTGATGATATAATCATATCAGGAAGTGATAAAGTTGGTATTGAATCAACTAAAGCCTATTTGAAAAGTGTGTTTGATATTAAAGATCTAGGTGAATTGAAATATTTCTTAGGAATTGAAATATGTAGATTCAAGGAAGGTCTCTTTCTTTCTCAAAGGAAATATATTGTGGACTTACTAACCTCTACAGGCATGTTTGAAGCCAAACCAGCTAAGACACCTCTTGAAGAAGGTTACAAAATAGAACCTGAGGGGGAGCTAGGAAATGATAAATTTCATGATGCAAAACTGTATAGACAGGTGGTTGGTAAGCTTATTTACTTAACCATCACTAGACCTGACATATGTTTTTCAGTAAATCAGGTATCTCAACATATGCAAGACCCAAGGACAAGGCATTGGGATATGATCATTCGCATTTTGAGATATTTGCAAGGAACAAAGGAACAAGGTATATGGATGGGATGTAATAAGAACACAGAGATTGTAGGTTATTGTGATGCAGATTGGGCAGGAGACAGAGAAGATAGAAGAAGCACAACTGGCTATTGCACTTTTATAGGAGGCAATCTTGTAACTTGGAAGACTAAGAAGCAAAAGGTTGTATCTTGTTCTAGTGCAGAAGCTGAATACAGGGCCATGAGGAAGCTCACAACAGAATGCATCTGGTTGAAGCAAATCCTCTTTGATATTTTAGGCGAGTGTCTAGAATCACCAATCACTGTCCATTATGATAACCAAGCTGCCATACACATTGCTTCTAACTCTGTGTTTCATGAGAGAACCAAGCATATTGAGGTTGACTGCCATAAGGTAAGGGAAGCTATTGGAAATGGTACAATTCTACCTTGCTACACAAGGAGTGAAGATCAGCTAGGAAATGAGCGCCGTGACACTGGACATGAAGCGGTTCAGGACATGGACGGCCCAGCGACATGGTGCGGTACATGGACAGCCCAGCGAATCCAAAAGATGGACAAGGCAAGAAGTAAGGTGGCCCAGGTGAAGAAGACATGGCCCAATAGCTGAAATAATGTTCTAGAAGGTGTTTGGAGCCGTTGGAGACACTCGCCAAGGAAGATCACGTGTGGAGACAAGCTCCCACCCGTTAGGAGCTGTCACTCTCATGCCTTGGATCCAGCAAGTCTTCTCTTTGTTTATTATTTATGTCATTGTCCTGCACAGACCTAGTCTCTCACATGTCTGGCTATAAGTATCATGTGTCCTACGTTGTATTCGAATCAAGAAATGGAAATATACTCTTCCTTCTTCTAAACTCTCTCACTCTCGCCATTAAACTCTCCTTCAAGCTCTCCACTCTTCTATCTAAACTTAAATTCCGCAAACACATACATTCTTTCATGGTATCAGAGCAAGGAATAAACATCCATTGCATCTAATCTCTTCATTTCATCCTTTCTTAGTCGATTTACACAAGTACTTTTCTATTAACCAGTGGGTAAAGAGTTTATCCAACGGTCCAAACTTCTCAACCATGGAAAACTCAAAGCTGTTAGTCGTTCCAGTAATCCTGAAGGGTGGGAACTACTTGTTGTGGTCAAGAACCACAAAGACCGCCTTGTGCAGCCGTGGACTGTGGGGCCATGTTCTTGAAGAAGCTGCACCAATGAAGGCGATTGATGAAGATGAGGTTGAGGCGGTGATGGCCGGAAGAAACAAGTGGTTTCAAGAAGACCAGACTGTCCTAGCCATCCTCCAAAACTCCCTTGAAGCTTCTATTCTTGAAGCTTACTCTTATTGTGAAACAGCTAAGGAGCTGTGGGAAACTCTCCAAAACGTTTTTGGGAATATCTCCAACCTAAGCCGGGTGTTTGAGGTCAAGAAAGCCATCAATGACTTGAGCCAAGAGGATATGGACTTCACCAAACACTTTGGAAAGTTCAGAGCCCTATGGGCAGAGCTGGAAATGTTGAGGCCAAGCTCAGTGGATCCCATGGTCCTTAATGAACGCCGTGAACAAGACAAGGTGTTTGCCTTGTTGCTAACCCTGAATCCAGCCTTCAATGATCTCATCAAGCATCTACTGAGAGCTGACAAGCTACCAACCTTGGACGAAGTGTGTTCTCAAGTCCAGAAGGAACAAGGGTCGTTGGGGCTCTTTGGAAGGAAGGGCGAGCTGGTTACAGCCAACAAAGGAGAACTAGCCATGGCAAACAAGAGCACCTTCAAGTATGAAGACCGGAAGACCTTGGTGTGTGATCATTGCAAGAAGAGAGGACACCTCAAGGAGAAATGCTGGATCTTGCATCCTCATCTCAAGAACAACCGGTGGAAGGAGCCAAGGGCCAACTACTCACATGAAGGCGGCACTCAAGTCATGCACAACACAGAACCAGCTGGGCACTCCAAGCGCATGGGACCAAATGGAGAAGGAACATCCATAGCCGCCTCCTCTGAGTTTGTGAGGAAATCAGACCTGGAGGCCCTTATCAAAGCCTTCAAAGAATCTGGTAACTCTTATCATGCATCTAAAACTCAAAAACCCTTGATTGTTGATTCAGGTGCTTCACACCATATGATTAGTGATATACAATTAATTGAGAACTTATAACCTGTATTAGGAAATGTTACTATAGCTAATGGTGAAAAGGTACCAATTAAAGGGATAGGAGATTTAAAGTTGTTTGATAAGAATTCTAAGGCCTTCTATCTACCATCCTTCACTTCAAACTTGTTATCAGTTAGAAAGGCTACATCTGATCTTAATTGTTATGCAATTTTTAGTCCTAATGAAGTTTTATTTCAGGATATTAAGACAAGTGAAGTCCTTGGACAAGGAACAACTAAGGATGGCCTTTATGTTTTGGAAGATACAAAGTCTCCATCTTCTCTTTTAAGCGCTTTCAACTCTATTATTATCACTGCTAATAATGCAATTTGGCATGCTAGACTAGGACACCCACATTTTCGTGCTTTGAGTCTCTTATTACCTGATGTTAAGTTTCAAAACAATGAATGTGAAGCTTGTATTCTAGGAAAACACTGCTAGTCTGTTTTCCCTAAGTCTACTACAAATTATGAGAAGTGTTTTGATTTGATTCATTCAGATGTGTGGACATCACCTTGCATTTCAAGAGAAAATCACAAATACTTTGTCACTTTTATAGATGAGAAGTCCAAGTACACTTGGCTAACTTTAATTCCATCTAAAGACAGAGTCCTTGAAGCCTTTACCAACTTTTATAATTATGTCACTAACCATTATAATGCTAAAGTTAAAATCTTAAGATCAGATAATGGTGGTGAATGTAAACTTGAAGATTTAAGAAAGGTTTAGGGTTGAAGAGTGAGAATTGAGAGAGAATATGGAGAGAATGAATCGTATGTTAAGGAGAAAGAGATTAAAGAATGTAGAATCGAAATTTTATTATCTGAGAGTAAGTGTTACAAGTGTGATTAGAAGAGTATTTATACTAAGCTTCCTAGGTGTGTTTGGATACAGGGTTAATCTAAATACAAGACTATCTAATCATGGATACCAAACACTCTCGTAGTCGCCCATAATGATCCTCCTCATAATTCTTTTATAATCTAACACTCCCCCTCAAGCTTAACTATGATGAATGGTTAAGCTTGGATAAACTCTAGGAAATCACCTCATTAAAAACCTCAAAGTGTAAAACCCAATTGGGACAAAAACAACTTTGAGGGAAAAAGAGTATGACTCCTAAAGTTGAGGGGATTACCCAGCAATACTTGTTAGTCCTAATCTTGGAAGGATAGACTCATACACCTTTGTTGTAGCTGCTTTTGTAAAGACATCTGCCAATTGATCTGAACTCCTTGTGTAACACGGTAATATGATCCCTTGTTCAACAGATTTTCTCACCTTGTGGCAGTCTACTTCTATGTGTTTGGTCCTCTCATGAAATACCGAGTTGGAAGCTATATGAATGGCTGCCTGATTATCACAATGCATTGTGATAGGTCTTGAATCTTCAATTTGCAAGTCCTTAAGAACAGCCTTGATCCAGATTAGTTCATTTGTGAGTTTCTTCATGGCCCTATACTCAGCTTCAGCACTAGAACATGAAACCACCTTCTGTTTCTTGGTCTTCCAAGTCACAAGATTTCCTCCCACAAAAGTACAATAACCTGTTGTTGATCTTCTATCATTCCTATCACCAGCCCAATCTGCATCACAATACCCTACTATATCTGTGTTTTTATTGCAACCCATCCAAATTCCATGATCATAAGTGCCTTTCAAGTATCTGAGGATCCTTTCCAACATTCTCCAATGATAAAGCGTGGGTTCTTGCATCTGCTGGGTATCAAATACCCTATCCTTTGAATTAAGTAATGTTACCCAAGTATATTTAGATTTTTCATCTATGAAGGTAACAAAGTATTTCTGATTTTCTCTAGAGGGAAAGGGAGATGTCCAAACATCAGAATGAACTAAGTCAAAGCAACATTCATAAGTATGGGTTGATTGATCAAAAACAGTTCTAATATGTTTACCAAGCACACAAGATTCACAAATGTTATTAAGCAATTTTATTCCAGGTACAATCAATTCAAGAGCTCTAGAATGGGGATGCCCTAGTCTAGCATGCCATAGTTCAGCATTCAAACTCATATCTACATTGTTTGCACACGGTTGAATGAAAGAAAAATCAGGTAAATTTTCTAGTACATACAAATCATTCCTTGTAGTTCCTTGCCAAACTTCTTACTTGTTTCAATATCCTGAAAGTAAAAATCATTAGGCCCAAATATTGCTTTACAATTCAAATCAGTAGTAGCTCTTTTAACAGAAAGCAAATTGGATGTGAAAGAAGGCATGTCAAAAGCTTTAGATTCCTTATCAAACAACTTAAGCTTGCCTACTCCTTTGATTGGAACATTAACTCCATTTGCAATCACAACACTACCTAAAGCAGGTTCTATATTATCTAGCAAACCTAGGTCCTTTATCATGTGATGAGAAGCACCAGAATCCACAATTAAAGAATTTGAAGCCATAGAAGTATTTAAGGAAACATGATAAGTTATACCCAAAACATTACCAGACTTGAATGCTTTAAGAAGTTGTTCAAGATCAGCCTTGGTAACATATTCATTTGGTGTAGCCATTGGTGAGGATGTTGAATTAGCCGCCAGAATTGATGGGTTTCCTTGCACCATGTTACCCACGCTTGAGCTGCCTGCAACATGAACAATGTGTGAAGTACTAGGACCAGTAGGCGGCTTCTTGTTCCTTTCAACAAACCAGCTAGGCTTTAATTCTGGATGAAGCACCCAACACTCCTTCTTGCTGTGGCCTGTTTTCTTACAATGGTCACATAGCTGCTTCTTCTTCCTGACATCAGTCGATTTGAAAACACCTTTATGCGCCACTACCATCTCAACTTTGTGACCAAAAAGTTCATTGGACCCCTGTTCCTTTTTAATCTTTGCACAAACATCTTCAAAACTTGGTAGTTTATCTTCCCTAAGTATATGTTTGATCAGGTCAGTGTATGAGTTGTTCAAAGTCATAAGAAGACCAAACACCTTATCTTGCTCCCTTCTTTCAAGAAGAGTGATTGGATCAACTGAGGCAGGTCTAAGCATTTCCATCTCTGCCCACAGTGCTCTGAATATTCCATAGTGTTTAGTGAATTCACAATCATCCTGTTTAAGCTCATTTAAAGCTTTTTTTACCTCAAAAATCCTTAAGAGGTTAGTTGTATTACCATAGACAGTTTTCAATGTCTCCCAAAGTTCCTTAGCACTAGAGCAGTAAGAATATGCTTCTAACAGAGAACTAGTTAGACAGCTTTGAAGAATTGCAAGTACCATTTGATCTTGTTGGAACCATAGAGCTTTCTGCGGTTTCAGCTTGGGACTCTTCATCAATAAGTGTGCTGGTTCTTGAATGTGGCTCCATAAACCCTTGCTACACAATGTAGTCCGCATTGTTCTGGACCAGAGCAAGTAATTTGCTCCCTGGAGCATTACAGGAGCTTTCATTTGAGGATGCAACTCCATAGGTTTCGATTTAAAGCCTACACAAGTAAGATCCCAAGACCAGATACACACACACCAACAAGTACCAAGAGTAACACAAACCCAAACTGATGATCACTTGTCTAACAATCAACACTTTTCTTCAATACTTCTGAAAATCTATGTACCACAAATGATCTGAGATATAAAATTGAGTTTAAGAATGGATTAAACACAATTTTGAAGTTCCCGCCCTTTTTCGATTTGAAACACAATCTGCCTTCCTTGACAAGTAATCGATTCTTTTAGATTTAAAATCAATGGATCACTTTTAAATCGTCAGAACTCCTCCACACGATCCTAAACCTAATGCGGATCGATCAAAAATCAATGAAGATTGAGACGAATTTGAAAAATGCAGTCGAGAACCCAGATTAGCGCGAAACTGGACCAATAACAAGGAATTGATGAGGAATCTTACAAAATTTGTGATTGAGCAAAGCGGACCTGCCGATTCATAATCTAGATTCAAATTCCTTGAGTTTCGGCTTTTGAATCACCAAATTTGATGAAGAATTGAAGAAGAAACACGAGTTTGAAACCTAGGTTTTCACGGCGGCTGGATTGCGAAACCGTCGACAAAGAGAAGTCGATAACTTTCGATTCTGACAACCAAACTTGATGAAATCACCGATGAAATTCCCAGATTTCGCCGGAGATGAATCCAAGATAAAGAAACTAGCAAGAAATCACAAATCCTTGTCGAAGAAACCGATCAAAAATCGCACCTCCAGAGAAAAACCAGATGCGGATGAAGAACAGAGTCGATTTCAAGAAACTGATCAAGGAAGCACCAAAAATTGCAAAAGAGTAACAATGACCTCTCGATTCATCTACTAGACCTCTTATCTTGAGTTTCGACTTTGGAATCACAAGAATTGATGAAGAATTAAAGAAATTGTGCACCTTTAAACCCCAGGTCCTTGCGGTGAAAACCTTCGCAGAACCACCGTGATCAAATGATGAAAACTTCCGATTTTCTCAACCAAATTCGATGAAATCAACGGGAATATCAACAGAAATAGCCGGAGGAAAGAGCCAGATGATGAATTTGAACAGAAGACTTGAGATCTTGCAGTAGGAATCGAAGAACTTTGGATGCAGTCTTGAATCGCGACAATGATGAACTCGCGATCAACCAGAAACGTGAGATCGAAGAAAATTCAATGACTTGATGAAGAAGATTTTGATTTTTGAATACCAGATTGATCCAACCTGGCTCTGATACCATGAAAGATTTATGATTTAGAGAGAAATTGAGAATTAGAGATTGAAAGAGAAAGAGAATGTTATTATTAGATTTCAGAGAAAATGATTTCTTCACCTTACAAAGTGAGTGAGAGACATCTATTTATATTAATCCTATTCTAGACTTGTTTGGATACAGAGATATACTTATCATTAACCTATACAAGTCTAAGATATATACATAGAGATGACGCCAACACTTCACTCAAATACATTCATCATTCTCCTTCATTCCAACTCTTTGCTTCATTTTGAGCTAGCCGTATTCATCTTCCTCCTACCCGTTCGAAAAACCATAGGCCGTACATCTTCAAAGAAAGACTCAAAGACAGTGACTTTCTCTCCATTTTTTATGTGTTGCTAAAACTTTTCAGCCGATTTAAAGTTTTAAGATACAAAGAAGGCATTTCAAACACCCCTTGTTGCATTTGTGGAAGAGGGTTTTGAAGGTGTCCGTACTAGTCAAAAATCTCACAAGGCAGAAGCTATAAACCAGCTAAAGGAAGCTCCTTTCAGTCTCTCCAAGCTTCCTCACTCTCGTGTATCATCTACATACGAGACTTCCTGACCAAGACTCAAACTTTTCAATCAAAGCGTGGAGCTCAAGTCTTGTCCGCCATTTCTGTACGGACCTCGAAGTTTGAAGAATGGAGAACTCTCGCCAAATAGCTGTGCCGATTATTCTAAAAGGTTTAAACTATGTTTTATGGTCCCAGTTGATCAAAACTGCTCTAGGAGGCAGAGGCCTTGGAGATCACCTTCTCTTTAATGAAGCACCACCTAGCCTAATCCAAAATGAAGATGGAGATGAAATGGTAATCACGGATGAAAGGAAGTGGCACCAAGAAGACTTGTATGTTCTTTCAGTTCTACAAAACTCTCTAGATGGCCCGATTCTAGAGTCTTACTCACATTGTGAAACCTCAATGGAACTGTGGGAGATCCTTAAGAAGGTTTATGGCAACACCACCAACCTTAGCAGAATATTTCAAGTCAAACAAGCTATCAACAATCTCAGTCAAGAAGATCCAGACTTCACCTCTCTCTTTGGGAAGTTTAGCTCGTTATGGGCAGAACTGGATATGCTCAGGCCTATGTCCTTCGATCCTGAAGTCATTAAAGAAAGGCGTGAGCAGGATAAAGTTTTCAGCCTCCTTATGATTCTGAGTCCAGCATACAATGATCTAATTAAACACATCTTGAAGTCTGACAAGCTTCCATCCCTTGAAGATGTGTGCTCTCAAATACAGAAAGAATGCAGATCAAATGGATTGTTTGGACGAAAAGAAGACCTTCTCACGGCCCATAAGAGCACCTACAAGACAGAAGAAGAGCCTATCTCCGCAAACAAAGGCTTCTACAGACCGGAGGACAAGAAGAGCATGATGTGTGACCATTGTAAAAGGAAAGGCCATACCAAAAACAAGTGCTGGATTCTTCACCCACATTAAAGCCAAGCAAATAGAAGGAAATTCCAAGGGCCCACTACACTCAGGAGACAGGACATTATCTCAAGAAAAACTTCTCTTATCAACTAGCTCACGGTCCAGCCAGTTCCAACCAACCAGCAAGCTCTTCCAGTTCTTCTTGCATCGGTAGCTCTCAAGTTCAGCCAGCTCATATGGTGCCATATCAACCAGTCAAGTCAGAGTATGTCAAGAAATCCGACCTTGAAGCGCTTATCAAAGCCTTTAAAGACAACTCTGGTAATGTGGTTCTTGGTAGATCTTTACATGCCTCTTTTAACGCCTTTACTAAGTCTAAACCATTAATTGTAGATTCAGGGGCATCCCACCATATGATCAGTGATCTGAATTTGATTAAGAATGTAGAACCAGCCATAGGGAATGTTTTGATAGCAAATGGAACTAATGTGCCAATAGAAGGAATATGTGATCTTAGATTATTCAACAAGGAATCTAAAGCCTTTTATATGCCTTCATTCACTTCTAATCTTTTATCAGTCAAGAGAGCAACAATTGATTTAAATTGCCATACAATCTTTGGGCCTAATGACTTTGTGTTTCAGGATATTGAACTCAGGAGATTCTTGGACAAGGTGTTACAAGAAATGATCTATATGTGCTGGAAGATCTATCTCCTAGCTCGTTTAGTCATCTATCTACTTGTTTTTCAAATTTCAATAAGTCTAAGATGAATGGTGATTTGTGGCATGCTAGGCTTAGTCATCCTTATCTTAAAGTTTTAGAGATAATGTTTCCTAGGATGTCTTTTAATAATGAATTATGTGAAGCTTGTATCCTTGGAAAACATTGTAGGTCTGTTTTTCCTAAATCCAAAACTTTGTATGAAAACTGCTTTGATCTAGTACACTCTGATGTTTGGACAGCCCCATGTTCTTCTAGAGATAATCACAAATATTTTGTTAGTTTTATTGATGAGAAGTCAAAATACACTTGGGTAACCTTAATGCCATCTAAGGGTAGAGTTCTTGAGGCTTTCATAAATTTTAACAAATATGTGACTAACCAATATGATGCAAAGGTTAAGTGTCTCAGATCAGATAATGGTGGGGAGTATACCAGTAAAGCCTTTAAACATTACCTCAACAAACATGGCATTGAACACCAAACAAGCTGCCCTTATACCCCTCAACAAAATGGTGTTGCTGAGAGGAAGAATAGGCACTTGATGGAAGTCACCAGAGCCATGATGTTTCATATGAATGTTCCTAAACATTTTTGGGGAGATGCCTTTGTTGCTGCTTGTTACCTGATCAACCGTCTTCCAACCAAAGCCTTACTTGATATTTCGCCATTTGAGGTACTTACCAAGAACAAACCTCATCTTGATCATATTAGAGTTTTTGGATGTGTTTGCTATGTGTTGATTCCAGGATATTGGAATGAAGCCTTAGGCTTGAAGCTGAAAAAGTTAATGAAGCCCAAGCCCAAATCAGAAGTTCAAGGTCTGTGCATTAGGCTGAGATAATGAAGTGAAGCCCAGGGTCTGTCCACACATGTGCAACACAAGGCCTGAATTAAGTAAGCCCAAACAAGCCCAAAAATGTCCAAGACACCTTCTAGAAGCTCTCCTAGGCGTGGGTTTGGAGAGGGAAGGAAGAGTCACATGTTGGCTTAACCAATTTGAATTTCTAGCTGTTAGGAGCTGTCACTTTCACCATTTGGTGAAGTGCCTTTGTCTTATCTCTATTCTTTGGCTATAAATACATTGTATGCTCACTATAAATCAATCAAGGAAATAGAATCCTTCTTCCATACTCTCTGTCTCACAATCTCTCTCTATTATTCTCACTCTTGTTCTTCCCTTATCAAATATAAACCCAGAAACTCTCCTACCTATTCTAACTATTATTCTGCAAATTCTAACATGGTATCAGAGCTTGGTTTTGGATCAAGCAAATTCTCTGTTTACTCTTGCAATAACTTGTTCTAATCTACTCACTCTGAGATTAATTAATCCTCAAAACCATGTGGTGCTGAGTTGTGAGAGGTTAGGATAGGTTATTTCTTGAGAATTACTCAACTCTCTTCCCAAACAAACCACTTTCTCAATCTATTCTTGCAATAACTTTTTCTAATCTACTCACTCTGAGATTAATCAATCCTCAAAACCAAGTGGTGCTGAGTTGTGAGAGGTTAAGATAGGTTATTTCTTGAGAATTACTCACTTCATTCCTCAATTCAGCTACTAGACTCTCTTTCCAAACAAACCACTTTTGTCAAAACCCTTACCATTTGCTTTCATCCAGTGGTTAATAGCTATACCCAACGGTCCCTAGCTCAAATTCAAACAAAAATGTGTGTAAAAACCATGGAAAGCTCAAGAGTGGTTGTTCCAGTGACACTGAAAGGGGTCAACTACCTTTTATGGGCTAGAACCACCAAGACAGTGTTGTGTAGCCGTGGCTTATGGAGCCACATCCTCAAGAGTGAAACTTCCATTGCCATGACTGAAGAAGGTGGCCAAGAAGTCACCATCATGAATAAAGACCGGTGGTTTCAAGAAGACCAACTGGTGCTATCCGTGATCCAAAACTCCCTTGAAGCATCTCTCCTTGAAGCTTATTCTTATTGTGAGACAGCCACGGAGTTATGGGAGACACTTCAAAATGTTTATGGCAACACTTCTAATCTCAGTCGTGTCTTTGAAGTAAAGAAGGCCATTAATGAGTTAACTCAAGAAAACATGGAGTTCACTCAACACTTTGGCAAGTTCAGATCATTGTGGGCTGAACTTGAAATGCTTAGACCATGCACCATGGATCCCAAGGTGCTAAATGAAAGATTTGAGCAAGATAAGGTCTTTGGACTCCTCTTGACTCTAAACCCAACTTACAATGATCTTATCAAGCACATCTTAAGGTCAGACACTCTTCCAAGTCTTGAAGAAGTATGCAATAAGATTCATAAGGAACAAGGATCATTAGGCCTCTTTGGAGGCAAAGGAGAGCTCATCACAGCCAACAAGGCAAACACCTACCAGAAAGGAGGCTTGAACCGTGGGGAAAGAAGAAGATTCTGTGATTATTGCAAGAAAGAAGGCCACACTAAGGACAAGTGTTGGATTCTCCATCCACACTTAAAGCCAAAATGGGTAAACCAACCAAGGGCCAATCTCTCCCAAGAAACAACTCATGAGCCAAGAGCCAAGGCTAGCACTAGCTCATCCACACCAACCAATGAAGAAGGGAAAGCCCTTGCAACATTTCAACAAGAATTCGTTAGAAAATCGGACCTTGATGCACTGATAAAAGCACTTAAGGAAGCTAATACCTTTGGTAACTCTTTTCAAGCTCTAAATCTCACTAAGCCACTTATTGTAGATTCAGGAGCTTTTCATCACATGATTAGTGACAAAAATCTACTTATCAATATGAAACCGGCTTTAGGAGATGTAGTAATAGCTAATGGTGATAAGATACCAATAAGAGGAATTGGAAACCTGAAATTTTTTAATAAAGAATCAACAGCCTTCTATATGCCCACATTCACCTCAAACTTGCTAAGTGTTAAGAAAACAACCTCTGATCTTAATTGCTATGCTATATTTGGTCCTAATGATGTTTACTTTCAGGATATTAAGACTAATAAGGTGTTTGGAAAGGGAGTGTCCAAGGATGACTTGTATGTGCTTGAAGACACAACCAGATTTCTCTTTATCTATTGCTTTCAACTCTGTTTTGAATAAGGCTAATAGTGCTATTTGGCATTCTAGATTAGGACATCCTCACTCTAGGGCTTTAGAACTATTATTGCCAAGTATGTCTTTTAAAAATGATGAATGTGAAGCTTGTATACTAGGTAAACATTGTAAATCAGTGTTTCCTAAGTCTACAACTATATATAAAAATTGCTTTGATCTCATTCACTCTGATGTTTGGACTTCACAACTATATATAAAAATTGCTTTGATCTCATTCACTCTGATGTTTGGACTTCACCATGCACATCTAGAGACAACCATAAATACTTTGTTACATTCATAGACCAAAAATCGAAATATACTTGGGTAACACTATTGCCAACAAAAGATAGAGTCCTAGAAGCCTTCACTAAATTTCAAATGTATGTGACTAACCATTATAATGCCAATATCAAAATTTTTAGATCAGATAATGGAGGGGAATATACAAGTCTAGCATTCAAACAACACTTAGATAAACATGGAATCATCCATCAAACAAGTTGTCCTTACAAGCCCCAACAAAATGGAGTGGCTGAAAGAAAAAACAGGCATCTCATGGAAGTGGCACGCTCTATCATGTTCCAAAGCAATGTCCCAAAGAAGTTTTGGGGAGATGCACTTGTTACCGCTTGCTACCTCATCAATCGACTCCCCACAAAAATCTTGGAGGATTTATCCCCATTTGAGGTACTTAATAAGAGTAAACCATCTATTTCACACTTACGTGTCTTTGGGTGTGTTTGTTATGTTCTTATTCCAGGAGAACAAAGGAATAAGTTAGAAGCAAGAAGTGTGAAAGCCATGTTTATAGGGTATTCCACTACCCAAAAGGGATACAAGTGCTACAATCCAGAGACTAGAAAGGTGATAGTCTCACGAGATGTGAAGTTTGTAGAAGCAAAGGGGTTCTATGAAGATAAAAATTGGGATGATCTTAAAGATCTCTCCTAATCTCCATCAGACCGAGCTACCAATCTTAAACATCTTATGGAGAACCTAGGAATCTCATTCCCTAATGCACCAGCTGCTTCTCCATCACCAGCCACTTCTCCTCCTCCTCCTCTTTTTGATGTTGCCCCGGCTATTCCTCTTGATCATGAGGGGGGCACAGAGGATGAACAAGAGATTGCATCTGAATCACACGACCAAGATGCAAGCTCTAGTGTCCATAATCAAGAAGAATATGGGCCAGAAGTTCAGACTGAGGAAGAAGAATATCAAGAAGAACAAGTGGTGCCAAGGAGAAGCCAAAGGGAGAAGAAACCAGCCTCAAATTGGATCAATACCAGAGTCTACTACAATGCACAAGCAGTAGCCCATCCAACACAAGTGATTTGCTCTCTAGCTCATGTTCCTTCAGAACACCAAGCCTTTACAACAGCTCTAGATCAAGGGCAGGTTCCAAGAGACTATGAGGAAGCTAAGGAGCATAAGGTGTGGAGAGAAGCAGTTAAGGCTGAATGTAAGGCCATGGAGATCAATCACACTTGGGATGAAGCTGATCTACCTAAGGACAAGAGGACAGTGAGTTCAAGATGGATCTTCACCATCAAATACAAAAGCAATGGAGAGATAGAACGATACAAGGCTAGATTGGTAGCAAGAGGGTTCACTCAGACCTATGGAGAAGACTACCATGATACATTTGCACCAGTAGCCAAACTACACACTGTAAGAGTTCTTCTATCTCTTGCTACTAACCTTGAATGGGAGTTATGGCAGATGGATGTCAAGAATGCTTTCCTACAAGGAGAATTAGACTTAGGTGAACTTAAGTACTTCCTAGGGATAGAAGTATGCCGAACAAAAGAAGGCCTCTTCTTATCACAAAGGAAGTACACACTTGATCTTCTAACTGATGCAGGAAAGTTAGAAGCCAAACCAGCAAAGACTCCCCTAGAGGAAGGCTATAATGTGGAACGTGAGGGAGAGCTTGGAGATGAACCGTTTGAAGAAACCAAACTCTATAGGAAGATGGTTGGTAAGTTAATCTATCTAACCATTACTAGACCTGACTTGTGTTTTGCTGTGAATCAGGTCAGCCAACATATGCAAGCTCCAAGATTGCACCACTGGAATATGGTGGACCGGATCTTGAGGTACCTCAAAGGAACCCATGATCAAGGCATTTGGATGGGATGCAATGGGAGCTCAGAGATTGTAGGATATTGTGATGCTGATTGGGCAGGAGACAGAAATGACAGAAGATCAACAACCGGCTATTGCACATTCATTGGAGGTAATCTAGTCACTTGGAAGACAAAGAAGCAGAAAGTGGTCTCCTGCTCAAGTGCTGAAGCTGAATATCGTGCCATGAGAAAGCTGACCACTGAACTCACTTGGCTCAAGAACCTTCTCAAGGATCTAAACATAGAAGTCTCAACACCAATCACCATGCATTGCGACAATCAAGCAGCCATACACATAGCATCCAACAATGTGTTTCATGAGAGAACCAAACACATTGAAGTAGACTGTCACAAGGTCAGACAAGTAGTGGAGCAAGGCATAATCTTACCGTGCTACACAAGAAGCTCAGATCAACTCGCAGACATTTTCACCAAGGCTGGAAGTCTCAAGGTATGTGAGTCCATCCTCCCAAAACTTGGACTCATCAAACTTCCCAGCCAATGATTCTCCTAATCATGGAGTCCACACTATTTTTCCCTTAGTATGGTTTTGTCCCAATGGGTTTTCCATTCTAAGGTTTTTAATGAGGTGGGTCTTCATGGTTCCAAGCTTAACCATTCATCTCATGGCTAAGCTTGAGGGGGAATATTGGAATGAAGCCTTAGACTTGAAGCTGAAAAAGTTAATGAAGCCCAAGCCCAAATCAGAAGTTCAAGGTCTGTGCATTAGGCTGAGATAATGAAGTGAAGCCCAGGGTCTGTCCACACATGTGCAACACAAGGCCTGAATTAAGTAAGCCCAAACAAGCCCAAAAATGTCCAAGACACCTTCTAGAAGCTCTCCTAGGCGTGGGTTTGGAGAGGGAAGGAAGAGTCACATGTTGGCTTAACCAATTTGAATTTCTAGCTGTTAGGAGCTGTCACTTTCACCATTTGGTGAAGTGCCTTTGTCTTATCTCTATTCTTTGGCTATAAAAACATTGTATGCTCACCATAAATCAATCAAGGAAATAGAATCCTCCTTCCATACTCTTTGTCTCACAATCTCTCTCTATTATTCTCACTCTTGTTCTTCCCTTATCAAATATAAACCCAGAAACTCTCCTACCTATTCTAACTATTATTCTGCAAATTCTAACACAGGAGAACAACGAAACAAATTATAAGCTAAGAGTGCAAAGGCTATGTTTCTTGGATATTCAACCACGCAAAAGGGCTATAAGTGTTACAATGCTGAGACCAACCGTGTTCTCATCTCCCGGGATGTCAAGTTCCTAGAGACTACAAGCTACTTTGAGAATGGAACTTGGGAGTCTATCAAGGATATATCCTCTCATCCCTCTGACTGTGCCGAGAATTTAAGAAAGATCCTGGAAGGACTTGGACTTGACGTATCATCCTCTGGTCCAACAATGCCAACAATGCCGCAACCTGCGTCCACTCATCCTCTTCATCCTGAGGGGAGGCAACAAGATTATGCTCATGATCAAGAGGATTCAGCTGCTAGTTCAGGCAATACACCAAGAGAATCAGCTGAGGAACAAGTTGGACCAAGCAATACGCAGGGAAACTCAGAGGGGGATTCAGAAACCGGTTCAAGTTCAGAAGGCATTCAAAACATTGCTCCTCAAAACTCAGCACCATTGGAGCTCAGGAGAAGCACTAGGCAAAGGTTTCCACCGACAAATCGGAAGAACACTAGGGTGTAATACAACAACAATGCGATGGCCCACCCTGCTCAAGCGGCTTGTAACTTGGTGCACATCCCACAAGAACATCTAGCATTCATGGGAACTCTAGATCAAGAATCTGTTCCAAGAAGTTATGAAGAAGCCAAGAACATCAAAGTCTGGAAAGATGCTGTGGGAGATGAACGAAGGGCAATGGAGAAGAATCACACATGGGATGAATCAGACTTACCCAAAGGAAAGAAAGCTGTAACCTCCAGATGGATCTTTACTATTAAGTACAAAAGCAATGGAGAGATTGAAAGGCACAAGGCCAGATTGGTTGCAAGAGGCTTCACTTAAACCTATGGAGATGACTATAGAGATACATTCGCACCAGTGGCTAAGATGCATACAATCAGGGTTGTTCTTTCTCTGGCTGCTAACTTGGAATGGGAGCTTTGGAAAATGGATGTCAAAAATGCATTTCTACAAGGAGAACTAGAGGAAGAAGTTTATATGACTCCTCCACCAGGATTAGAAGACTCAGTTGCACCAGGAAAAGTTCTCAGACTAAGAAAAGCAATCTATGGATTGAAGCAGTCTCCTAGAGCTTGGTATCACAAGCTGAATGTCACTCTGAGAGACAGAGGTTTTAGGAGGTCTGAATCCGATCACACCTTGTTCACCCTACATAGCCAAAAAGGTATAGTTGTCATTCTAATCTATGTAGATGATATTATCATCTCTGGGAATGACAAGGTAGGAATCTCTTCAACAAATGATTAATTTAAGTCTATGTTTGAAATTAAAGACTTTGGTGAACTTAAATATTTCTTAGGCATTGAAGTATGCAGGTTCAAAGATGGACTGTTTATTTCACGAAGAAAGTATATTGGAGACTTATTAACTAGTGCAGGAATGATGGAAGCAAATGCAGCTAAAACCCCACTGGAGGATGGCTACAAAGTTGAACCTGAGGGGGAGCAAGATGAAGATATATATGAAGATCCTAAGCTCTATAGAAGACTAGTTGGTAAGCTGATATACTTAACAATTACTAGACCTGACCTGTGTTTTGCTGTGAATCAGGTAAGCCAGCATATGCAAGCACCTAAGAAGAGTCACTGGATGATGATTCAACGCATTCTAAGATATCTAAAAGGGACATATAGTCAAGGAACCTGGATGGAAAAGAATGGAAATGCTGATATCATTGGCTACTGTGATGCTGATTGGGCTGGAGAGAGGAAAGATAGGAAGTCAACAACCGGTTATTGCACCTTCATAGGAGGAAACTTGGTAACATGGAAGACCAAGAAGCAGAAGGTTGTATCCTGTTCAAGTGCTGAGGCTGAGTACCGGGCCATGAGAAAGCTCACTACTGAATGCATATGGCTGAAAGCACTACTTAAAGACTTTAACATAGAGAACAATGCGCCAATCACAATGCATTGTGATAATCAGGCGGCTATCCACATTGCATCAAACTCTGTCTTCCATCAACGGACTAAGCACATTGAGGTAGACTGTCACAAAGTAAGCGAGGCTGTGGAAAAAGGAATCATTTTACCATGCTATACAAAGAGCTCTGATCAGTTGGCCGATATATTTACTAAAGCAGCAAGTTTAAGAGTCTGTGAGTTCATCCATGCAAAGCTTGGACTCACAACTCTTCCATTCCAGTAACTTCCCTATCAAGAAGGATTCATACTCTTTTTCCCTTAAAGTGTTTTTCTCCCACTGGGTTTTGCACTCTAAGGTTTTTAATGAGGTGAATCCGCTTGATGTCCAAGTTTCAACCATTTCCAATACTTTAAACTTGAGGGAGAGTGTTGGAATGAAGCAATCTATCAAAGGAAGGAGTGTAACGGCTATGTAATGTTTCTAGAAGGGCCTCTAGTGATGAGTCATTCACGCCAGCACAAAAGAGGAAAGGAGGCTCCAGCTCGAAATGGAATATAGGGAATATACTTCACCTAAAGTAGATTGTTTTAGGTTTATGACATCTTCTATAAATAAGCTCCTTATGTATTCATTGTATGCAAGGAAGTTTAATCTCTAATAGAAATCATGTTCTTCATTCGTCTCTAGACTAAAACTCTCATAATCTATCTTTCAATCCATAATCACTCACAATTCTAACAGTTATCACTAATGGATCTTCCACATCAGAAACCTTATTAAGCTAGAAATCGCTTGAAAGCCTTGCTAAATCCTTTTGTAGTGTTGCAAAGAAGTAATGAAATGAGTGTGAACCCATAAGTCTTTTGTGAGAATTAGTAGAATGATGAAAGATTGAGAAAGATTATACCTAGAATGAATTCGAATTAAAGAGAATGTGAGAGAGAATTGTGAATGAAAGAGTTTTGAGAATAGAGAAGAATGAATTGTTATTTCGAAAATTTAGAGTACAAGGAGTATTTATAGGTGATTACATGATGAGTTAGTCACTCTTAATACATGTCTAATCTTATTTAGTCTAAACTTTTCTAATCTAACACTCCCCCTCAAGCTTAACTATGATGAATGGTTAAGCTTGGACAAACTATAGGAGATCACCTCATTAAAAACCTCAAAGTGTAAAACCCAAATGGGACAAAAACAACTTTGAGGGAAAAAGAGTATGATTCATATAGTTAATGAGATCACTCAGCAATGCTTGTTAATCCAAGTCTTGGTAGAATGGACTCACACACGTTTGAAGTGGCGGCTTTAGTGAAAACATCCGCCAATTGATCTGAGCTTCTTGTATAGCATGGCAAAACAATTCCTTGTTCAACCGCCTGTCTTACCTTGTGGCAATCTACTTCAATGTGCTTAGTCCTCTCATGGAACACCGAGTTTGAATGGCTGCTTGATTGTCACAATGCATAGTAATAGGCCTTGAGTCTTCAATTTGTAAATCCTTAAGGACAGCCTTGATCCAAATTAGTTCATTTGTAAGTTTCTTCATGGCTCTATATTCAGCTTCAGCACTGGAACATGAGACCACCTTCTGTTTCTTATTCTTCCAAGTCACTAAATTTCCTCCCACAAAGGTACAATAGCCGGTTGTTGATCTTCTATCATTCCTATCACCAGCCCAATCAGCATCACAATATCCTACTATTATTGAACTGAATAAGGGAATGGATCGAGTTTAATAAAGCAATGGACAGTGGACATTGTAGAAAAGAAATAGCTTTGAGAGACTCTAAGTAAAGGAGAGGGGTTGTACTCAGGGGAATACATTTGTGTAAGGCTATGCCTTTTTTCGATTTGTAGACTACTATATATACCTGATGTACATTTGATTCAGATTAATGAGAAAGATACTTCATTCTTTTCTAATTCTTCTTAATCGAATTCTCTCTCTCTCTAATCTTCTGTATTCTTCATCATTCTTATGCTAAACTCTGTTGATTCTTCAATTACATTCTTAATTCTCTCATGGTATCAGAGCAGGTTCTCTGCAAATTTTGTTTCTGTTTCTTCAAAACTTCATCTTCATCTTCGAAACGAGCCTAGTTGCGGAGGGCCTTGATCTTCCGGCGAGTTCTTCATCATCTATCACCATTCCTTTCCTAGACGACAATCTCTCTGGCGATTTCTGATCATCCTTCATCAGAATTGCAGAGTTTGATAAGTTTGGCGCCAAAAATCGGATTCAAATGCGATCATCACAAATCTTCAATCTTGCTTCTCTGAATCTTCTTTCTCACGCAGATTATCATTAGAAGGTGCCGATCTTCAATCCGTGGGTGGTGTTTCTTTCACAAGATCGATCGTGATCATGAAAATTCGAGAGTTCTTCCTTCGCGCCAAAATTTCAGTTCGAAATCGTGATCTTCAAATCTTGCTGTTTGAATCTTCTGGATTGTTTTCTCACGTGGATCGTCATCAGGAGGCACCGATCTTTGATCCAGTTGATCCAGTTCACAAGATCGATCGAGATTTGTTCACAAGATTCTCTTCTTCGCGTCAAACCTCTGTTCAAAGGTTCCGCAAAACTAGATCTTGTTGTTCTTCACCTTCTTGATCATCTTCTTCTTCTGAATTATCATCAGAACGAGCCGATCTTTGATCCTTTTGAGTCCTGAATCAAGTTTGTATGAGTTTGTTGAGATTCGGCTCTGTTTTTCTCAAAATCTCGATCGCGAGTTGTTGATTGGTTCTTCATCACGAAAGTCGAACAGATCGTGCCGATTATCAATCCTGCAGTTCCTGATTCTCAATCTGGTTATTCTCCAACTCCCTGATCGTATTCGTTCCAGTTGTGATTGAGAGAATCCCAGGTTTCTGGAAAGTTGTTCTTGGATCATTTTTTCCTTCCTCTGCAAGTAATACTTTAATCTTCGAAATCTGAATAATAGCTATCAAGATTGTTTGTCTGGAGTGATAGTTGTGAAAGTTTAGATTGTTCACTTGATGATATTGAAAGTTGAAGCATTAGCTTAAGTTGTGCAACTGAACTTCAGGATAACTCGGATTGATTGGTAGTTTAGAGAAGTGATAGATTCAGGAGGTTTGGTTAAAAATCCGGTTACTAAGTCATTTGTGTTGATCATCTCTGTGATCATTGTCTAAAGTTTGTGTGGAGTTCTTTAAAAAAATTGGTCATGGAGCTTTAGAAACAGATGGTTATGGCTCATATTGTCCTCAAAGGTGCAAATTATCTTCTGTGGACTAGAACAATGAAGACAACATTGTGTAGTAGAGGTTTATGGTTGCATGTTATCCTTGGTAGAGCTTCAAATAATGATGCAGAAGGAGAAGTTCTCGCGGCTCACTCTGAAGAAGAAGGGAAGTGGTTCCAGGAAGATCAAATGGTTTTGTCCATCTTACAAAACTCCCTTGAGAAGTCCTTACTAGAAGCCTATTCATACTGTGAAAATGCAAAGGATTTGTGGGACACTCTTCAGAATGTCTATGGAAATACTTCAAACTTAATGAGGATCTTTGAGGTCAAGAAATCTCTCAGTGAACTTAGACATGAGGAGGTTGAATTCACTAAACACTTTGGAACTTATAGAGCTCTCTGGGCAGAGCTGGAAATGTTAAGACCACCAACTACTGATCCTATGATCCTACATGAGAGAAGGGAGCAAGACAAAGTCTTTGTACTTTTAATGACTTTGAACTCAAGCTACACTGACCTGATTAAACATCTTTTGCGTGAAGACAAGTTACCAAACTTGGATGATGTGTATGCTAAGGTCCAAAAGGAACAAGGTTCACAGGGTTTGTTTGGAAGTAAAGGGGATTTGGTCACTGCAAACAAGAGTTCTTTCAGAGGGGATGATAGGCGGTTTGTTGTGTGTGCTCATTGTAAAAAGAAAGGTCATCATAAGGACCATTGTTGGACACTTCATCCACATCTTAAACCAGCTTCTATTTCAAGGTGGCGTGACTTCAATAAGGGAACCGGTTTTAGAAACAATTTATCTGGAAAGGGAAATCAAGTGAGTGCTCCTTCACCTGTCTCAAGGATGATAACTACCATTGAGAATGAACAAAGACCAGGAAAGGAGGTGCAACTTACTTCATCATCCGGCCAAGACTATGTTACCAAGTCTGATCTTGATGCCATCATCAAAACCCTCCAAGAGAGTTCTGGTAAAGTTGTTGGTAAATCTCTTCATGCTTCTTATAATGTTCAAACTATTAACAAGCCATTAATTGTTGATTCTGGAGCATCCCATCCCATGATTAGTGATATAGGTTTGATTAATGACTTAGAACCTGCCTTAGGTAATGTTGTCATAGCAAATGGAACTAAAATTCCAATTAAAGGTATAGGTAATCTAAAGTTGTTTGAGAAAGATAGTAAAGCATTCTATATGCCATCATTTACATCCAATTTGGTTTCTATGAAAAGAGCTACAACTGACTTAAATTGTAATGTGATCTTTAGTCCTAATGAGTGTTGTTTTCAGGATATTGAGACAAAGAGAGTGCTTGGCAGAGGCGGCACTAAGGATGAACTTTATATTCTGAATGATCTATCTCCTAATATAGTATCTTGTTTGTCTAGTAGTAATGAGTTGAATGATGGACCATTGTGGCATGCTAGATTAGACCATCCTCATATTTCCAAAAATTTCTTTTAATCAAAATGAATGTGAAGCTTGCATTCTTGGTAAACACTGCAAGACTGTATTTCCTAAATCGTCTACCACATATGACCATTGCTTTGATCTAATTCATTCTGATGTGTGGACAGCTCCTTGTGCTTCTAGAGAACAACAAAAATACTTTGTAACCTTCATAGATGAGAAATCTAAATATACATGGATTACTCTTCTTCCTTCCAAAGATAGAGTTCTAGAAGCTTTCATTAACTTTCATTCTTATGTTACTAACCAATATAATGCAAAGATGAAAGTTTTTAGGACTGATAATGGAGGAGAATATACAAGCAAGACTTTCAGAGATTATCTTCTCAAATATGGAATTCTTCATCAAACTAGTTGTCCATACACACCTGAACAGAATGGAGTGGCTGAGCGCAAGAACCGCCATCTTATGGAAGTGGCCAGGTCAATGATGTTTCATAGAAATGTGCCCAAGAGATTTTGGGGAGATGCAGTTCTTACAGCCTGTTACCTGATTAATAGGATTCCCACTAAAGTTCTTCATGACATTTCTCCATTTGAGGTACTAAATAAAATTAAACCACACCTTGAACATTTAAAAGTTTTTGGTTGTGTTTGTTATGTTTTAGTACCAGGGAATAGAAGGAACAAGTTGGAGGAGAAGAGTACTAAAGCAGTCTTTATAGGCTATTCTTCTATCCAAAAAGGTTATAAATGCTATGATTCTGAGTCACAGAAGGTATTAGTTTCAAGAGATGTTAAATTTTTGGAAAATAAGCCTTATTATACTGATGGTACTTGGGAAACTATACAAAATATCACTAATTCCAGTATTGATCAGAATGCTTATCTTAAAACATTGTTAGAAAGCTTTGATATTTCTAGACAGCCAGCATTTAGGCCGGTCCATGTTCCAGAATCATCTCGGCACGTCCCAGAGACACATGTCCCGGCTACAAATGATCATGAACAAACACCTAATGTTCGAGGTTTGGGAGGAAACGAGCATGGTCGGGTGATGGGCAGACAAGGATCTGATCGTGCAGCATGGCCCCTTCATAACCAGGGGGAGTATTTACCTAGTTCATCTTCAAACTTGGATCTTAGTCATGATCGTGAGGGGGAGAGTCCTGTGATTTCTAGTCCAGACCATGATCATATCCAAGACCTACAAGGTATAGAAGATGAGGATGATCACGGGGTAGCTGTTGTTGAATCACCTCAAGTGCTAAGAAGAAGTACAAGGATAAGAAGAGATCCAGCCAACTGGATCAATACTAGGGTTTACTACAATGCTAATGCTGTGGAACATCCTATAAAAGCAACTTGCTCTTTTGCTTATTTTCCAGAAGAACACCAGGTATTCATAAGTTCTCTGGATCAAAATCAAATTCCTGACACATATGAGGAAGCTATGAAGTTAAAAGTATGGAGAGATGCTGTCCAAGATGAAAAGGAGGCAATGATCAGAAATCATACTTGGGATGAATCATATCTACCCAAAGGTAAGAAAGCAGTAAGTTCAAAATGGGTTTTCACCATTAAATACAAAAGTAATGGTGAGATTGAAAGGTATAAGGCTAGATTAGTTGCTAGAGGGTTCACTCCAACATATGGTGAGGATTTTGGAGATACATTTGCACCAGTTGCAAAAATCCACACTGTTAGGATTGTTCTTTCGCTAGCAACTAATTTAGAATGGGAGTTGTGGCAGATGGATGTAAAGAATGCCTTTCTTCAAGGAGAATTAGAAGAAGAGGTATACATGAGACCACCTCCTGGATTAGAAGACTTAGGAAACGATGGTAATGTTTTGAGATTAAGAAAAGCCATTTATGGATTAAAACAATCTCCTAGAGCTTGGTATCACAAACTAAGCATGACATTGAGGGATAAAGGTTTTAGAAGGTCTGAGGTTGATCATACTCTTTTTACCCTTCCTAGCTGCTCAGGTATTATTGTGGTTTTGGTATATGTTGATGATATAATTGTCACAGGTAGTAATAAGGAAGGTATTCTAGAAACTAAGGCTTATCTTAAGTCAAAGTTTGATATTAAAGATTTTGGTCTAATGAAATATTTCTTAGGTATAGAAATATGTAGATCTAAAGAGGGTTTGTTTTTGTCTCAAAGGAAATATACTCTTGATTTGTTAAAAGAAACAGGAAAGATGGAAGCAAAATCAGTTAGCACACCCTTGGAAGATGAGTACAAATCCGCTAGTAAGGGGGAGCAGGATGAAGAACTCTATGAAGATCCAAAACTATACAGGAGGCTGGTAGGTAAACTTATATATCTTACTCTAACTAGGCCTGATATTTGTTTTGCAGTGAATCAGGTGAGTCAGCAGATGCAGGAACCTACAGTTTACCATTGGCGAATGTTAGAAAGGATCCTTAGATACTTGAAAGGCACTTATGATCATGGAATTTGGATGAGTTGCAACAAAAGCACAGATATAGTTGGATATTGTGATGCAGATTGGTCTGGAGATAGAAAAGATAGAAGATCAACTACTGGCTATTGTACATTTGTAGGAGGAAACCTTGTGACATGGAAGACTAAGAAACAAAAGGTTGTCTCATGTTCTAGTGCTGAAGCTGAATATAGAGCAATGAAAAAGCTTACCAATGAGTTGATATGGATCAAGGCGGTGCTTAGGGATTTACAGATTGAAGACTCAAGTCCTATTACTATGCATTGTGACAACCAGGCTGCCATTCATATTGCATCTAACTCAGTTTTCCATGAGAGGACAAAACACATAGAGGTAGACTGTCACAAGGTTAGGCAAGCAGTGGAACAAGGAATTATATTGCCTTGCTACACAAGGAGTTCAGATCAATTAGCAGATATCTTCACCAAAGCGGCTTCCACCAAGGTCTGTGATTCCATTTATCCAAGACTAGGTCTTACAAGTGTTGCTGGATGATCCCTTTAAGTCATAGAAATCATACTCTTTTTCCCTTTAAGATGTTTTTGTCCCAATGGGTTTTACATCTTTAAGGTTTTTAATGAAGTGATGTTCTATGATTTTATCAAGTTTAACAATTCATCATGGTTAAGCTTGAGGGGGAGTGTAGAAAAGAAATAGCTTTGAGAGACTCTAAGTAAAGGAGAGGGGTTGTACTCAGGGGAATACATTTGTGTAAGGCAATATGCCCTTTTTCGATTTGTAGACTACTATATGTACACTTGATTCAGATTAATGAGAAAGATACTTCATTCTTTTCTAATTCTTCTTAATCGAATTCTCTCTCTCTCTAATCTTCTGTATTCTTCATCATTCTTATGCTAAACTCTGTTGATTCTTCAATTACATTCTTAATTCTCTCAGACATGAAGTGGTTTAGGACATGGACGGCCCAGAGACATGGTGCGGTACATGGACAGCCCAGCGAATCCAAAAGATGGACAAGGCAAGAAGTAAGGTGGCCCAGGTGAAGAAGACATGGTTCAATAGCTGAAATAATATTCTAGAAGGTGTTTGGAGCCGTTGGAGACACTCGCCAAGGAAGATCACGTGTGGAGACAAGCTCCCACCCGTTAGGAGCTGTCACTCTCATGCCTTGGATCCAGCAAGTCTTCTCTTTGTTTATTATTTATGTCATTGTCCTGCACAGGCCTAGTGTCTCACATGTCTGGCTATAAGTATCATGTGTCCTACATTGTATTCGAATCAAGAAATGGAAATACACTCTTCCTTCTTCTAAACTCTCTCACTCTCGCCATTAAACTCTCCTTCAAGCTCTCCACTCTTCTATCTAAACTTAAATTCCACAAACACATACATTCTTACAACTATCTCTGTGTTTTTGTTGCAACTCATCCAGATTCCATGATCATAAGTCCCTTTCAAGTATCTTAGTATTCTTTCTATCATCTCCCAGTGCTTAACCGTAGGTGATTGCATATGTTGGCTCACCTGGTTCACTGCAAAACAAATGTCTGGCCTAGTAAGTGTTAGATAGATAAGCTTTCCTACCAATCTCCTATATTGTTTTGGATCATCATAGAGTTGGTCTTCAGTTTCTTCATCACTAGCCGCTTTGTAGCTGTCTTCAATAGGAGTGCTGATAGGTTTTGCATCCTTCTTTCCTGTCTCATTCAACAATTCCAACACATATTTTTTTTGGGACAAGAACAAACCTTCTTTAGACCTACATATTTCAATTCCTAAAAAATATTTCATTAAACCAAGATCCTTGATATCAAACTTAGACTTAAGATACTCTTTAGTCTCTTGAATACCCTCCTTGTTACTACCTGTGATAATGATGTCATCAACATAAACTAATACCACAATAATACCTAAACAGCTAGGTAAGGTAAACAAAGTATGATCAACTTCAGATCTTTTAACACCTTTATCTCTTAAAATCATACTAAGTTTATGATACCAGGCTCTTGGAGATTGCTTTAACCATAGATGGTCTTCCTTAATCTTAAAACATTGTTGTCATTCACTAAGCCTTCTAAACCGGGAGGTGGTTTCATATACACCTCTTCCTCTAGTTCTCCTTGGAGGAATGCATTCTTCACATCCATCTGCCACAACTCCCATTCAAGGTTAGTAGCAAGAGAAAGTACAATCCTTACAGTGTGAAGTTTTGCAACTGGAGCAAAAGTATCTCCAAAGTCTTCTCCATATGTTTGAATAAAACCTCTTGCTACAAGTCTAGCCTTATATCTTTCAATCTCACCATTACTCCTGTACTTAATAGTAAACACCCATTTAGAACTTACTATCTTCTTACCTTTGGGCAAATATGACTCATCCCAAGTATGGTTTCTCATCATAGCCTCTATTTCATCTTGAACAGCATCTCTCCAAACCTTCAGTTCCATAGCTTCCTCATATGTGTTAGGAATATGATTTTGATCTAATGAGCTAATGAATACCTTGTGTTCTGTTGGGAATTGAGCAAATGAAGAAGTAGCTTGTATAGGATGTTCTACTGCTTGAGCATTGTAGTAGACCCTAGTGTTGACCCAGTTAGCCGAATCTCTCCTTATCCTTGTGCTTCTTCGTAATACTTGAGGTGATTCAACAACCGCTACTTCATGATCATAGACTTGATCAGGACCAGCTGGTACACTCTCCCCCTCATGAGCAAGACTAGGATGCACATTTGAAGAACTACTTTGAGTATACT
Organism: Streptanthus diversifolius; assembly: GCA_039880935.1. Classification (NCBI taxonomy): domain Eukaryota; kingdom Viridiplantae; phylum Streptophyta; class Magnoliopsida; order Brassicales; family Brassicaceae; genus Streptanthus; species Streptanthus diversifolius. Next base: position 7,237,043 of record JAXGFM010000001.1, read on the forward strand.
CCCCCTCTCCATCAGAGCCGTGTTTGTAACACCCCCGTCCCTAGTAGACCGAAGGTGCTACGATAGGCCCGAATCCCGTTCGTCCGTTCTTTCGAACATAGTCTGAAAGCCCGAACTCACAAGATCCGAACCCCGATTGAGACTCCTTCTCGGTCGAGGTTTCTGAACCAAGACCGGATATCATAGTCGGGTATGCTCGGCCGAGACTTCAGAACATAAAATCTTAAAGGGAAAGAACAAGCTTACGATAAAACCGAAATAATACTTAATTAAAAATATCAAAGGTTCTACAACCAATATCCAACGCATAACTAAATCCGAAAACAACAACCCGATCTAAAACCGATATAACGGTTGTAAGTACACATAAGTGTCGAAAAATCTTACAACCGGATACATACTCTAAGACAAGGGAAATGGGGGAGAAATCTACACCGGAACCGTCACGTCTTTTTTCCAACCAACTTGCGGATCTGCAAGAATGAGTTTGGTCAGCTATATGCTGAGTGAGCGGATGTAAAATACATAATAAAAACTTAACCCCAACCCGATGAACAAGCACACACAAAAAACAATAAACATAACGATCAGATGGAAGCAACCACACATAGTCCTACTCAACACTAGGACTCAACATCTCATAGACCAAACACAAGTCTATACTCAACAGACAGCTTAACCACTGCTTACTCTAAACTACCCATGCGCGCCGTGACCTTAGCCTATTCCTTCCCGTCCTGGTCAGGTCCTTAGCCACACATGCTACAAGGCACCTACGAAGATGGACGGTACTCACTGCCCCGGTCAGGTCTTTAGTCGCTACATGCTATAAGGCACCTACGAAGATGGGCTTTAGCCTGGCAAGTCACTCACAGGATGGTGGCAAGCCATCCCTCGCATGCACACAGAATAGCTAAGTCACAAATTCCCCACAACTCAAACCCATAACCCAAGTCATATGCGAGTCACCGTTTCTCGCATAGACCTTTAACACAACGTCTAACAAGACATGTCATATCCGAGTCACCTTTTCTCGAATAGACCTTTAACACAACATCAAACAACCGCCTAAACCAGACACCACTTCGTATCGCCCTCGGTTCAGTCTAGGCCTATTTATTTGACTAACTGCACAACAATCAAACAAGAACATGTACAGCCAATCAAATAAGACCTAAACCAAACCTAAGGTTCTACTAATGGCATCCTTAGACCTAACTCAACAACTCAATCAAACCAGAACATGCAAACATCTAATCAAACCATTAACATAGAAAAAATGATCAAACATGCAACTTAAATGGTAACTCATCAATCCACACTCATAAAATCATACTTAAACATAATGCCATAAAATACTTCACAATAAATAATCATGCATCATGAAACGTAAACCTCCATTTTAACATGCATAATACTTTCATGAAACTTCTAAAATCCTTCTTAAACCAAACACTTAAACATAAATGAAAAACCTTTGAAAACTTGCATGCATGAACTTTTTAAGAAAATACTTTGAAAACATACATAATAATACCCATAATAATTTTATAAAAATATTAAGCTTGGATTTTAAAATCCAAACTGATTGAAAACCATGCATGCAACCTTTGAAAACCAATTTTAAAAACCTTTGAAAACCGATTTGAAAACCTTTTGAAAACGAATTTGAAAACCTTTGAAAACGATTTGAAAACCTTTTTAAAATAACACCGAACTCATTAACCACATTCTTGCAAAGGAAAAAAATCCAACTCACAGGGCAAAGCTCCTAAGGAACGGACTAGGCAGCTCACGGACAGCCTCTCCTCTTTCCTCCCTAGCTCACGGCCAAGCTCCCTCTTTCCTCCTAGCTCACGGCTAAAGACCCTCTCTCTCTCTCTCTCTTTCTAGCGATTTCTCTAACTTTCTCTCTAACTTTCTACAGGTTGCAAATGGATGGGAAATGGTTTAAGTGAGGCCAGGGAGTGGTATTTATAGCCAGGAGGTGAAGACAGTGGATTTTGCCAAGTGTGAACCATGCTGAATCGACCAATGCATGAAAACCACCATTTTTGCATGCAATTTGGAACTGCCAGCTGTCTGCCTCCACCCATGCAAGTTTATAATTTAATTAATCCATACTTAGTGGATTTTGACAGCTGTATACTCCACTGATGCATGCATGTAGAATTAATTAATAAATTCACCAAGTGGAATCCACATCAGCCGCGGGTGAACGGACGGGTGCAGGACGAGCGTGACGGGCGTACGGCTGTCAAGCGGACGGTCGGCTGGTCGACCATGTAGTACGGCTGCGGATGTACGAGCGTTTGTAACGGAATGGTCGTTTCATCCGACCTAAGGTACGGGGCATTACATTCTTCCCTCCTTATAGGAATTCGTCCCCGAATTCACTAACTCAACTCTTACTTCCTTGGTGCATAGCTCGGAATGCCTTCCAAAGGTTTGTTACTCGATGATCTATGTTCCGGAATCTTGAATTCGGAAACCTTCCTTGGTTCCTCCAACTCTTAAATCAATCCTTCATTCCTTAAGTTTTTCCGTCCTTCGGTAGACTTGGAACTCCATCTGCGTGGACTGATTCTTCTTGGCAACAGCTTCGTAAATAATTTCATTACCATCATTACTAATCGTGTTACCACTTTGCAATACCTTCAATCCGGCCAAGGTTCATTTATTTGACCAACTGTGCAACAATCAAACAAGAACATGCACAGCTGACCAAATAGAACCCGAGCTAGATCTAGGGTATGCTAATGGTTCCACTAAACCGAGATTCAACCATAACATCTCTTTCCTGATTGCTCCGCCTAGATTGGTTATCAGACTCCAATGGCCTTGGTCAGCCACTAGTGATCATCCGTGTTTTATTCATGCTATACGTCTGGGATGTCCGTAATGGGTATTTCCGGAACGTCTGGCAATTATCCATGCGTTCGTCCTGATCGTTCATCCGTCTGGTCTCCTGGTCTAGGCACCCCGATGCTCACATCAACTTCATCATGATTGATTGTCCATCTTGGTCATCTCCTGGTCTAGTCTTGCTCGCTTGCACCCATTTTCTTAACTTCCTTCATCTTTTTCTTCAGGCCATAGCTCACTTCGATCTTAACCATCACAATGCTTCCCCTACCGAACTTGGTCACTTACGACATCAACAACTCACACAGCTTCCTCAGCACACTTGGCAACAACCCGGGAAGGTTTAAAGGGTTTGGCTTTTAGGAACCCTAATTAGGCAGCTACTCACCGAAGGCTCCATCGAAGGATTCTCTATAGCTTGAGGCTACTAACTTAATGAAAGGGCAGCACACTTCACCATGACTAAGGAATCTGAGAACACCCTACATTTAACTTATAAACTAAGGTAACAAGGCTATAGGCTAGGCACGCCTAAAGCAACAACTCTAACAGCAACAGACCCGACTGAGCTATATTCATGCAATTCAGGTTCATGGCGAGGGTAATCCGATCTGTCGTGCAACAATCAAACAAGAACATGCACGACCGACTATTGACTCTATCATGACACCCAAATCTAAGTCCGAGTTAAATTCGATAGATCGTGCAACAATCAAACAAGAACATGCACGACCCATCTCCTAAAACTCAAACCCGACTTGAATGCTATTGATATGAATCAAAATACCCAAGCCTAGCTACCCAAACATGAAAACTTAAAGCAGGGCCTAAAACAACCTAGAAGTCTATACACTTAACCACTCAAACTTACTTACCACAAACCAATCCCACAAAAATGCAATTAACACACACAATGAGTCATGATCATGCACAAGCAAACACTGACTCAGTTATACCAACCAGTCTCAGCCCAAGTCAAAGTCGATCAACCGTGCAACAATCAAACAAGAACATGCACTATTGACCTTCCAAAACTCAAACCTGACTTGATTAGTATAACATAAGCCAATCATCCAAACATATGCACTCCCAAAGGTTAAGCCCAACATACCAGAATTTGGGGTAAAGGACAGAAGGATGCAGACCGGTTGTATCTAATGGCGCTTTCTTCCTCTCGGTGGCCGTGGCGGACGCGAGCTCTGACCCCTCGGACAAATCCCATAATGGTGACCCATCTCCCCGCAAGTAGTACACATAATGATGGTGTGATCCATCATGAGAGTCCTACATGTACTAATCTGATGGCCCTCAAATCCGCACCTCTCGCATATCAGGACCGGCTCCTTCGATCGTCCCATGGGTTGGTCATGAGTGTACGTCCGGGCTTGTTCCAAAGTGTTCAGGGACCTCATGCCTTGCTGCGCCCTCTCAACCTGCTCCGCGGCTAGTGTTCGCTCCACATTCTCCGCTACACGTACTAAGGTCGGCAGATCCATAATTGGTACCCTCTCTAGACGGATTCGCAGCTCAGGCCTGAAACCACTCAAGAACAACTGTACCGCCCGATTTTCATCGTTCGGTTCGTAGCGGGTGATCTGTCGAAGTCGGTTAAACTCTGCCTCATACTCGCTCACGGTGCGTCCCAGCTGGGCCAACGAATGGTACTGATCCATTAGTCTTTCCCTGGCTTGAAGAGGGAAAAACTCATGGTGAAACTCGCTGCAGAACTGTACCCAGGAGGCTTCAGGGTGGTTACTTATCTCGTTTTCCTTCTCCACTCCATACCACCAGTCTTCCGCGTCTTTCTCCAAGTAATATATCGCGACGTCTCTACGGTATTCGTCCGGGCACTGCACTGCTTGCAGGTTCAGCTCCAGTCTCTGTAGCCATCCGTCTGCTTCCAAGGGATCTGTACTACCTGCGAATCTGTCCATCTCTAATATCCGCATCCGGAGCAGAATCTCATAGTAGCTTGGTCCAGTCCTTCCTTCTTGGTTTGTGGAAGCATCATCTCCTTCCGTTAGTGCTGATGGTATTGCTACCTGAGCTGGGTCCTGTGAGGCAACCTGTCTGGGAGTATTGCGGATTTCCCCAACTGATTCTCGTCGAGGTTCATCAGATGATCTTTCCTCTGGATTTTCTTCTACGGGATCCTCTTCTACTGGGTCTCCCTCAGGGTCTATCTCAATTGAGTCTGTCTCTGCTAGGGCAGGATCCGTATCAGACGATATCACAATCAGCTCTGGCTCTTCTCTTGGCACTGGTCTTGGGCCACGATACAACCGTCTCAAACCTTGCCTCGTACCTATCCTGTATGGATCCATCTGCAAAACAGAAACCTGTTACGAACTCATTAATGATAGACGGACGTTCCAGTTTCCTAAACCCCATTCCCAAAAAAAATTCTTTTTCGAAAAGCGCTTAAGTCCTAGTGACTCGAAAACAATGCTCTGATACCACCTTGTAACACCCCCGTCCCTAGTAGACCGAAGGTGCTACGATAGGCCCGAATCCCGTTCGTCCGTTCTTTCGAACATAGTCCGAAAGCTCAAACTCACAAGATCCGAATCCCGATTGAGACTCCTTCTCGGTCGAGGTTTCTGAACCAAGACCGGATATCATAGTCGGGTATGCTCGGCCGAGACTTCAGAACATAAAATCTTAAAGGGAAAGAACAAGCTTACGATAAAACCGAAACAATACTTAATTAAAAATATCAAAGGTTCTACAACCAATATCCAACGCATAACTAAATCCGAAAACAACAACCCGATCTAAAACCGATATAACGGTTGTAAGTACACATAAGTGTCGAAAAATCTTACAGCCAGATACATACTCTAAGACAAGGGAAATGGGGGAGAAATCTACACCGGAACCGTATGTCTTTCTTCCAACCAACTTGCGGGATCTGCAAGAATGAGTTCGGTCAGCTATATGCTGAGTGAGCGGATGTAAAATACATAATAAAAACTTAACCCCAACCCGATGAGCAAGCACACACAAAAAACAATAAACATAACGATCAAATGGAAGCAACCACACATAGTCATACTCAACACTAGGACTCAACATCTCATAGACCAAACACAAGTCTATACTCAACAGACAGCTTAACCACTGCTTACTCTAAACTACCCATGCGTGCCGTGACCTTAGCCTATTCCTTCCCGTCCCGGTCAGGTCCTTAGCCACACATGCTACAAGGCACCTACGAAGATGGACGGTACTCACTGCCCCGGTCAGGTCCTTAGTCGCTACATGCTATAAGGCACCTACGAAGATGGGCTTTAGCCTGGCAAGTCGCTCACAGGATGGTGGCAAGCCATCCCTCGCATGCACACGGAATAGCTAAGTCACAAATTCCCGACAACTCAAACCCATAACCCAAGTCATATGCGAGTCACCGTTTCTCGCATAGACCTTTAACACAACGTCTAACAAGACATGTCATATCCAAGTCACCTTTTCTCGAATAGACCTTTAACACAACATCAAACAACCGCCTAAACCAGACACCACTTCGTATCGCCCTCGGTTCAGTCTAGGCCTATTTATTTGACTAACTGCACAACAATCAAACAAGAACATGTACAGCCAATCAAATAAGACCTAAACCAAACCTAAGGTTCTACTAATGGCATCCTTAGACCTAACTCAACAACTCAATCAAACCAGAACATGCAAACATCTAATCAAACCATTAACATAGAACAAATGATCAAACATGCAACTTAAATGGTAACTCATCAATCCACACTCATAAAATCATACTTAAACATAATGCCATAAAATACTTCACAATAAATAATCATGCATCATGAAACGTAAACCTCCATTTTAACATGCATAATACTTTCATGAAACTTCTAAAATCCTTCTTAAACCAAACACTTAAACATAAATGAAAAACCTTTGAAAACTTGCATGCATGAACTTTTTAAGAAAATACTTTGAAAACATACATAATAATACCCATAATAATTTTATAAAAATATTAAGCTTGGATTTTAAAATCCAAACTGATTGAAAACCATGCATGCAACCTTTGAAAAACAATTTTAAAAACCTTTGAAAACCGATTTGAAAACCTTTTGAAAACGAATTTGAAAACCTTTGAAAACGATTTGAAAACCTTTTTAAAATAACACCGAACTCATTAACCACATTCTTGCAAAGGAGAAAAATCCAACTCACAGGACAAAGCTCCTAAGGAACGGACTAGGCAGCTCACGGACAGCCTCTCCTCTTTCCTCCCTAGCTCACGGCCAAGCTCCCTCTTTCCTCCTAGCTCACGGCTAAAGACCCTCTCTCTCTCTCTCTCTTTCCAGCGATTTCTCTAACTTTCTCTCTAACTTTCTACAGGTTGCAAATGGATGGGAAATTGTTTAAGTGAGGCCAGGGAGTGGTATTTATAGCCAGGAGGTGAAGATAGTGGATTTTGCCAAGTGTGAACCATGCTGAATCAACCAATGCATGAAAACCACCATTTTTGCATGCAATTTGGAACTGCCAGCTGTCTGCCTCCACCCTTGCAAGTTTATAATTTAATTAATCCATACTTAGTGGATTTTGACAGCTGTATACTCCACTGAAGCATGCATGTAGAATTAATTAATAAATTCACCAAGTGGAATCCACATCAGCCGCGGGTGAACGGACGGGTGCAGGACAGGCGTACGGCTGTCAAGCGGACGGTCGGCTGGTCGACCATGTAGTACGGCTGCGGATGTACGAGCGTTTGTAACGGAATGGTCGTTTCATCCGACCTAAGGTACGGGGCATTACAGTGTCCCAGTCCCATTGTTCCATGATCAGACGCTGCCGACCCATAATCACTTTGATTAAAAGAAATATTAGGAAACACCAATTCAAGAGCTTTAAATGTAAGAATGTATGTGTTTGCGGAATTTAAGTTTAGATAGAAGAGAGGAGAGCTTGAAGGAGAGTTTAATGGCGAGAGTGAGAGAGTTTAGAAGAAGGAAGAGTGTATTTCCATTTCTTGATTCGAATACAATATAGGACACATGATACTTATAGCCAGACATGTGAGACACTAGGCCTGTGCAAGACAATGACATAAATAATAAACAAAGAGAAGACTTGCTGGATCCAAGGCATGAGAGTGACAGCTCCTAACGGGTGGGAGCTTGTCTCTGATAGTTTTGTATGAATAAGAGTTTAGGAATGGACGAGAGTATGAAGAAGAGAGTATAGAAGTGTTATCTAATGAGACAAAATTGATTTCATTATTTTGTGTTGCATACAATGAGAGGCTGCTTAGCCTTAAATAGAAATCTACCTAGGTTACATGATAGGTTGTCTAGACTAGGGATAAGATAGTGTGCTTATAGAGCCGTTACATGAAGGCTTATCACTATCACACGCTTCCTTATACACAAGCTTCCCTTATCACACGAATCTTCTCTTATCATTAGGCATGAACCAACTCCTCCTTGTATACACTCGGTCCAATACTCCCCCTCAAGCTAAATTCTGATGAAGAACTTAGCTTGGAAACCATAAACAACCACCTCATTAAAAACCTTATGGTGTAAAACCCAATGGGACAAAAGCACACATAAGGGAAAAAGAGTATGATTGCTTATGGGTAGTAATATCTATGAGGCCAAGTCTGGGTAAAATGGACTCATATACCTTAGATGTTGTTGCTTTGGTAAAGATGTCAGCAAGCTGATCCACACTCCGAGTATAGCAAGGTAAGACTATCCCCATCTCTACGGCTTGCCTCACTTTGTGACAGTCAATCTCTATGTGCTTCGTTCTCTCATGGAAGACTGAATTTGAAGCTATATGAATGGCCGCCTGGTTATCACAATGCATGATCATTGGTTTGGAAGTCTCTATTCTCAAATCCTTCAAAATGGCTTTGATCCATGTTAGCTCATTACTGAGTTTCTTCATGGCACGGTATTCGGCTTCAGCACTGGAGCAGAAGACTATCTTCTGTTTCTTTGTCTTCCATGTCACTAAGTTACCTCCAACAAAGGTGCAATAGCCTGTCGTGGATCTCCTGTGTTCTCTATCTCCAGCCCAATCAGCATCACAATATCCCACTATTTCTGAGCTTCCATTAGCTCCCATCCAAATTCCTTGCTCATAAGTCCCTCTTAAGTATCTAAGAACTCTCTCCAGCATGTTCCAATGATGGACCTTAGGCTCTTGCATATGCTGGCTAACCTGATTCACAGAAAAACAAAGATCAAGTCTAGTAAGGGTTAAATAAATTAACTTACCTACTAGTCTTCGGTAGAGTTGCGGATTGTTGAATGGTTGATCTTCAAGCTCCCCCTCACTGATAGCTTTGTAGTTGTCTTCCAGAGGTGTGGTTACCGGTTTTGCATTAAGCTTTCCTGTTTCAGACAAAAGATCAAGTGTGTATTTCCTTTGAGATAAGAATAGTCCCTCTTTAGAGCGACATATCTCAATCCCAAGGAAATACTTAAGCAAGCCTAAGTCTTTAATGTCAAAGATGGACTTAAGATAGGCTTTGGTTTCCTTGATGCCTTCCCTATCATCACCTGTGATGATGATATCATCCACATAGACCAATACAACTATGATACCTGACTGGCTAGGAAGCGTGAACAGAGTGTGATCAGCTTCAGACTTCCTGAATCCTCTATCCCTTAGTGTCATGCTTAACTTGTGATACCAGGCCCTAGGTGATTGTTTCAATCCATAAATAGCTTTTCTCAATCTCAAGACCTTGCCTGGTTGAACAATCCCTTCTAGACCTGGAGGTGGCCGCATGTACACCTCTTCCTCTAGCTCTCCTTGCAAGAAGGCATTCTTTACATCCATCTGCCATAATTCCCACTCCAGATTTGTTGCTAAGGATAGAACTATCCTCACGGTATGGAGTTTTGCTACAGGGGCAAAGGTATCACCAAAATCTTCTCCATAGGTCTGAGTGAAGCCTCTTGCAACCAACCTGGCTTTATACCTCTCTATGTCTTCATTACTCTTGTATTTGATCGTAAATACCCACTTGGAGCTTACTGCCTTCTTTCCCTTGGGTAGCACGGCTTCATCCCATGTGTGGTTCCTTTCCATGGCTCCTGTCTCATCACTTATAGCATCTCTCCAGACTTTAAGTTCCTTAGCTTCGTCGTAAGATGTAGGAATATGTCCCTGATCCAAGCTGCTTATAAAGACCTTATGTTCTTCAGGAAAAGAGGCAAAGGAGCAGACAACTTGGGAAGGGTGAGGAACTGCATTTGCATTGTAATACACCCTTGTATTCACCCAATTGGATGGATCCTTCTTGAGTCTTGTACTTCTTCTTAGAGGTTGAACTGATCTTCCTGCTACCTGATCATGACTTTCAACTGCCGCTTGATCGTGTCTTTCAGAAGAAGAGCTAGCCCTGTCTTGATCATGGTCTTCTTCAAGATATGTGTCCCCCTCACGGTCAAGCTCTGGTCGAGACAAGTGCGGTACACGCCGGGACGAGTTTGGTTCATCCTCGGCTGAGCTAAGAACTGGCTGGGACAAGTTTATATCCGGCTGATTAGAAGTTGGGACGTGTGAAACAGTGTCAGGTACAGGACCCGAGCCAGGTTTAGGACGCAGGACAGTGGCAGGACCAGGATGTTGCGAAAGAGGAATGCCAAGGTGATCAAAGATGTGTCGAAGACTAGTGGCCCGATCCAAGGAGATCCCGCTAAGATCTGCCAAATCATCCCACTTTTGGTCACCATAGTAGCCTTTGTTTTCAATGAACTTCACATCCCAGGACACAAGAACCTTCCTAGCTTCAGGATCATAACACTTATAGCCTCTTTGGGTAGTGGAGTATCCAATAAACATTGATCTTGTACTCTTAGCATCTAGTTTGGTTCTGTTTTCCCCTGGAACCAGAACAAAACACAAGCAACCAAAGACCTTTAGATGAGCTAAAGAAGGCTTAGTAGAATTCAATACCTCAAAGGGAGATAGATCATTGAGGACTCTTGTGAGAATCCTGTTGATGAGATAACAAGCTGTAAGGACCGCATCTCCCCAAAACCTCTTTGGAACCTTGGATTGGAACATCATTGACCTGGCCACTTCCATCAAGTGGCGGTTTTTTCTCTCAGCCACACCATTCTGTTGAGGTGTATAGGGACAGCTGGTCTGATGAAGAATGCCATGTTTATTGAGATGTTCCTTAAAGGCATTACTTGTATACTCCCCACCATTGTCTGATCTAAAGATTTTGATCCTTGCATTGAAATGGTTAGTAATGTAGTTCTGAAAATTAACAAAGGCTTCTAAAGCTCTATCTTTGGATTGCAACAGGGTTAACCATGTATATTTTGATTTCTCATCTATAAAGGTGATGAAATATTTCTGATTTTCTCTAGACAAACAAGGGGCAGTCCAAACATCTGAATGCACAAGATCAAAGCATCTCTCATAAACCATATTCGACTTAGGAAAAATAGATTTGCAATGTTTGCCCAAAATACAAGCTTCACAATCATCATTTTTAAACACAACATTAGGCAACATTAGGCTTAAGGCCCTTGAGTGAGGATGTCCTAATCTAGCATGCCATAGCGCATTATTAGCATAAGCAGGAACAGAATTTAAAGAACATAAAACGGAGGCTAAAGGTTGATCATTTTCCAGCAGATAAAGACCATCCTTGGTTATTCCTTTCCCAAGCAACTTGCTTGTCTTAATATCCTGAAAATGCACATCATTAGGAGTGAAGATAACATTGCAATCCAAGTCACTTGTGGCCTTATGAACAGAGACTAGATTAGAGGTGAAACTAGGCATAAAGAAAGCTCTAGTTTTTCTATCAAACAGATTCAAGTTACCTACTCCTGTAATTGGAATTTGATCACCATTAGCAATAACAACATGACCATTTGCCGGTTCTAGGTCTCTAATCAATTCAACATTGCTAATCATGTGGTGAGATGCACCAGAATCAATCACTAATGGTTTATTATCCAATTTTATAGTGTGAGTAGAAGCATGAAAAGAGAAACCCATAGTATTACCATAACTTTCCTTTAAGGCTTTGATGAGTGCATCCAGTTCTGACCGCTTTACCACCTGGTCTTGATCAGCTACATGTGCAGCTTGAGCATTAATCACGGCCATACCATCTCCTGCAAAGCTGCGTGAGGATGTCCCCCCTTGGTCAGCCTTGGCCTTAGTAATGTTAGCTCTGACCTCTCTGAATTTGGATGGCTTGAGGTGTGGATGAAGAATCCAGCATTTGTCCTTAGTATGGCCCTTCCTTTTACAGTGCTCACAGAACGGTCCCCTTCTATCATCTTGCTTGAAGTAGACACCTTTGTTTGCTGTCACAAGCTCCCCCTTTCCACTCAGAAGGCCATGAGAACCTTGTTCCCTCTGAATGTAAGCGCATACTTCTTCAAGGGATGGAAGCTTGTGTGATCTCAGGAGATGTTTGATCAAGTCATTGTACATTGGATTCAGAGTGAGGAGAAGACCGAACACTTTATCTTGTTCACGCCTTGCAAGAAGTGTCTCTGGATCAGTAGAGTTGGGTCTAAGCATCTCAAGCTCTGCCCACAGTGAGCGGAACTTGCCAAAGTGAGCTGTGAATTCCAAGTCCTCTTGATGAAGATTATTGATAGCTCTTTTTACTTCAAAGACCCTACTGAGATTGGTAGTGTTACCATAGACCTTCTTCAGAGTTTCCCATAACTCCTTAGCGTTTTCACAATAAGAATAGGCTTCTAGGATAGGTACATCCAGTGAGCTTTGAATGATGGACAGAACGAACTGATCCTCCTGAACCCATTTCTCCTCATCAACAATCATGATCTCCTGCCCATCTTCTTGGTGGAACGCCTTTGGAGGAGCTTCATCTAGGAAAAGATGCATCCCTAGTTCTCGGCCACCTAGAGTAGTCTTTACCATTCTGGACCATATAAGGTAATTAAGTCCCTTTAAGGTCACAGGGATAACCATAGACCTTGTGTTCTCCATTTTTAGAAGATCCCCTTAAGAAGACCCGAATGAAGAACTAAAAGATTTCGAGTTACAAGTGATTCTGTGACTTAGAACACCTCTAGAGAATCACCTCTATCCTAACACCGTTCCAACCTTAATCCAAGAAGCTCCTTTTCTTTAAGAACACATCTTAAGAAGCAACCAGCCGAAACACACCAAACCCAGAACAGAGTATCCTACTTGTGTCCTAAGAAAGACAAAGCACTCGACCAGACACAGAACGGCTACACAGGGAGATAAGGCGAACCTTAACAAGACTCAGCAGCACTGTCTTGAGAGGAAAGGAGCTACCTTTAAGGTTTTAACGCGGGTTGCACGGATTCTGTGAAAAACCTTGTCGAGGAATACGAGTACGGACACTCCTGGGTTCAGCTAAAGACACCTCCTTTCAAGCTTCTAAAGCCACGGATGAGCTCAGGTAGACCCTTCAACCTTAGAACTAAAGAGGGAAGAAGGACCAATCGTGAAAGACACGGTCTTTAGAGAGGATGACCGTACACCAATAGCGGACACAGTTTTAAGGTGAGCCGGGGCTCTTGACTTGCTCCGACCACTGAACTTTTAACAACAGATGAACTAAAGGAAGCTTCTTTCACCACTCAGATGAAGAAAGGAGCAGTCTTGACCGCTGAGTAGAGCTTCCTTGGGAGATTCATCCGTACAATAATGGCGACAACTTAGACCTTACCTAAAAACAACTAAACACAAGGGATAACCATGTCTAGCCTTCATTCAACTCATTTCCCATGGATTTGAGGATCTTTGATCTCAGAGAAGATAGACTAAGACTTGATTAACACAAGGTAAGCGTTTTTAGCAAGCATAAAACGATTTGAAGAAACAAGAAAAAGATAAAACACTAGAATATAAGATTTGCGGAAGATTAGAGAGAATCAAGATTGCTCTGATACCATGATAGTTTTGTATGAATAAGAGTTTAGGAATGGACGAGAGTATGAAGAAGAGAGTATAGAAGTGTTATCTAATGAGAGAAATCGATTCCATTATTTTGTGTTGCATACAATGAGAGGCTGCTTAGCCTAAATAGAAATCTACCTAGGTTACATGATAGGTTGTCTAGACTAGGGATAAGATAGTGTGCTTATAGAGCCGTTACATGAAGGCTTATCACTATCACACGCTTCCTTATACACAAGCTTCCCTTATCACACGAACCTTCTCTTATCATTAGGCATGAACCAACTCCTCCTTGTATACACTCGGTCCAATAGTCTCCACACGTGATCTTCCTTGGCGAGTGTCTCCAACGGCTCCAAACACCTTCTTGAACATTATTTCAGCTATTGGGCCATGTCTTCTTCACCTGGGCCACCTTACTTCTTGCCTTGTCCATCTTTTGGATTCGCTGGGCTGTCCATGTACCGCACCATGTCGCTGGGCCGTCCATGTCCTAAACCGCTTCATGTCCACTGTCCATTGCTTTATTAAACTCGATCCATTCCCTTATTCAGTTCAATACTCCCCCTCAAGATCAACCATGATGAATGGTTTATCTTGGACCAATGAAGAACCACCTCATTAAAAACCTTAGTATGAAAAACCACTTTGGGATAAAAACATACTAAGGGAAAAAGAGTATGGTCTTCACTGATTAAGGGAGCTATTGACAGGGGAGGTTTGTGAGTCCAAGTTTATCATGAAAAAACTCACAAACCCTGAAGCTGGCTGCTTTGGTGAAGATATCAGCAAGCTGGTCTGAACTCTTGGTATAACACGGCAAGATCACTCCTAGTTGTATCTGCTCTCTGACCTTGTGACAATCAACTTCTATGTGCTTGGTCCTCTCATGAAATACTGAGTTTGAAGCAATGTGAATTGCTGCTTGGTTATCACAATGCATTGTGATAGGAGATTGTGATTCTATTCCCAAGTATTTAAGCAAGTTCTTAAGCCACATTAATTCTGTTGTGAGCCTCCTCATTGCTCTGTACTCTGCCTCAGCACTGGAGCATGCCACGATCTTCTGCTTCTTGCTCTTCCAGGTAACCAAGTTCCCTCCAATGAATGTACAATATCCCGTGGTAGACCTCCTGTCATCACGGTCTCCTGCCCAATCCGCATCACAGTACCCAACAATCTCAGAGCTCCCATTGCAACCCATCCAAATGCCTTGGCCTGGAGCTCCCTTGATGTACTTGAGTATGCGGTTCACCATGTTCCAATGCTGTATCCTTGGAGCTTTCATGTGTTGGCTTCAACTCAAGAAGAACTGATGTAGAAGACTTCTATGGCCAAGGATGAAGGATTGAAAGAGTGATGAACAAGAATCGAGCTCTGGTCCGTACAACAATGGCGTGGTTCGACCAAGCCTTTTCTGCGATACGACCAGGAGTGACCAGAACCTTGCTAGAGACCGACCACACGCAACCCGACTCGTTCCACTACTGTTTTAAAGCTAAAAGACGTGACCTTGAACCAAAAACAGCGACCTTGAGAGCTTAGAGCCGTACAACAATGGTGTTTTAGTGGGTTTTAAGAATGAAAAAGAAGTCCTTAAGCTTTTAAGAAGAACAAACAATAATCGCCTCTAATCTTCCATAACTCATTATCAACAGATGAATGAAGATAATAGAGCTTAGAGTGGATAGATTAAGATTCGTTTATTGTAAGTAACAACAAGAACTTAAGGAAAGAAAGAGATTTGCGGATGAATTAGTGGCCTAGGAGCATGTAATGCTCTGATACCATATTGAAAAACATGTTTCTTAAGAGATTAAGGTAAAGAGAATCAGGTTTAAGAGTTTAGAGATTTCGAATACAAGTTTTTATTTATTGATTGCTTGATTACATAATGACCATTACATAAGCTTAAATAGGATAAATTAGGAGGAATATCCAGAGCATCTACTTTAGCATCTGAAGGCGTGGCATGGTGAGCTGGAGACGCCCGTTGGAGCAGATTAGGAAGCTTTATCCAAGCCTTATCCATTCGCCTTCTAGAACCGCCTTTAGCCTTCATAAACACTCCTTCATTCCAACACATGTTCCTCCCCTACGGCTTCTCTCCACACTTTGTGTTCTTTAGCTTCATCATACGTCTTAGGCACTTCATGTTGATCAAGTGTACCAATAAAGACTAGGTGGTCATCCAGATACTGAGCCAGAGAACACACGGCTTGAATAGGGTGAGCAACAGCCTGACTGTTGAAATAGACTCTGGTGTTTACCCAGTTGGATGGATCCTTCCTTACTCTGGTGCTTCTCCTCAAAGGTACCACCTCTGTGACTGAAGTGGTGCAATCAGTGGATTGTGCATCTGTGGAGGCTAGATGTTCACCTTGAGTATTGGAAGTTGAAACCTCTTGATCCGAGTCTATCTGGACCTCTTCCACATCCTCATGAACCGAGGAGACTTGATCATGACTATCTGAATTCTCCCCCTCAGGAGCAAGTCCAGAGGCTTCTGAGGGTGATTCATGACTAATGGGATTCGGAAAAGATGAGATCCCAAGTGTCTCTAGTAGGCTCTTCAAATTAGCTGCTCGGTCAGACTGAGAAGTGGAGAGCTCTTTTAGACTATCCCAATCCTTTTCAGTGTAGTATCCCTTGCTTTCTAAGAACTTAACATCCCGTGACACCAACACCTTGCCAGTCTCTGGAACAAAACACTTATATCCTTTCTGTGTGATGGAGTATCCAAGAAACATACTCTTCATACTCTTGGCATCAAGCTTATTGCGGTTTTCTCCTGGAACTAAGACATAACACACGCATCCAAAGACTCTTAGGTGATTAATAGAAGGCTTGGAATTGTTGAATACCTCAAAGGGTGATATGTCTTGAAGGATTTTAGTTGGTAGGCGGTTGATCAGATAGCAAGCTGCAACCACAGCATCTCCCCAGAATCTCTTTGGTACATTGGTATGGAACATCATGGACCTGGCAACCTCCATGAGATGTCTATTCTTTCTCTCAGCCACACCATTTTGTTGTGGGGTATATGGGCAGCTTGTTTGATGAAGGATGCCGTGTTTGGATAGGAGGGATTTGAAGGCTTGACTTGTGTATTCACCGCCATTATCTGATCTTAAGATTTTAACTTTAGCATTATAATGGTTAGTGACATAATTATAAAAGTTGGTAAAGGCTTCAAGGACTCTGTCTTTAGTTGGAATTAAAGTTAGCCAAGTGTACTTAGACTTCTCATCTATAAAAGTGACAAAGTATTTGTGATTTTCTCTTGAAATGCAAGGTGATGTCCACACATCTGAATGAATCAAATCAAAACACTTCTCATAAATTGTAGTAGACTTAGGGAAAACAGACTTGCAGTGTTTGCCTAGAATACAAGCTTCACACTCTTTGTTTTGAAACTTAACATCAGGTAATAAGAGACTCAAAGCACGAAAATGTGGGTGTCCTAGTCTAACATGCCAAATTGCATTATTAGCAGTGATAACAATAGAGTTGAAAGCGCTTAAAAGAGAAGATGGAGACTTTGTATCTTCCAAAACATAAAGGCCATCCTTAGTTATTCCTTGTCCAAGGACTTCATTTGTCTTAATATCCTGAAATAAAACTTCATTAGGACTAAAAATTGCATAACAATTAAGATCAGATGTAGCCTTTCTAACTGATAACAAGTTTGAAGTGAAGGATGGTAGATAGAAGGCCTTAGAATTCTTATCAAACAACTTTAAATCTCCTATCCCTTTGATTGGTACCTTTTCACCATTAGCTATAGTAACATTTCCTAATGCAGGTTCTAAGTTCTCAATTAATTGTATATCACTAATCATATGGTGTGAAGCACCTGAATCAACAATCAAGGGTTTTTGAGTTTTAGATGTGGTGTGCCCCTGGTTGTTTTACAACCTAAGGATCAACTTGAAGGATGAAGGGGAGGAGGTTACTAACTCTCCTTTGAAGGCGGCTTGATAGGATTAGATTGAGAAGGCTACTAGCACTTCTCTTGGCAGCGGATTGATGGAAGAGTGAATGGAGGCTACTAGCTTTCCAAGTTGGCGTGGATGAAAAGGATGGATTTGATTCCACTAGCACAGGATCACCCTGCAAAGAGCTATGGAATTTCACAGTAGATTACTCTATCCTTAAGTGAATGAATAACAATGTTCTTAGGCTGAACAGAGAAAGCAAGAAGCAAAAGAGCTTTTGTATTAAGTATAAAATTCGATGATTTTTACAAGACGGGGTGAAGCCTTTTTATAGGCTGAAAATCCTATCTAAATCATATCCTAACTACCTTCTTAATTTCTATACAACAAGAATATCCTTGATTTAATTAATTAATGTCAAAAGATATTATACTCTTATCCTAATTTTAAGCTAACAAGAATATCTTTTGATTTAATGGATTTAATTTCAAAAGATATCTTACTTTATCCTAATTCCTTTGGTTTAATTTAAGTGATTACAAACCAGTAAATTAAACCATTGGATTGGTTTGATCCTTCTTATTTCCTCTTGGTGGTCTAATTTGGTTGAGGTCTGTAGGGCCTCCCTTTGGGCTTCACTTCGTGATCTTGTCATTGGACCAAGCCATAATTCTCCTTGGGTCTGATCTTGGGCCATGTCTTCCTCTTCTTCGGTTGAATCCAAGTCCTCTAGAGTTGCAATTAAATTAGGTGCATTCCGGATCGTACCATCCCCTCCTCCTTTAAAAGGATTTGACCTCAAATCCACTTCATCTGCAATAAAAGGAATTAAGTCAGAAACATTAAAAGTGGAACTTATAGAATACTTACCTTGGAGGTCTATTTGGTATGCATTATTGTTGATTCTGCGTATTACTGAAAAAGGTCCATCCACTCTTGGCATTAATTTCGATTTTCTCTCATTTGGAAACCTTTCTTTCCTTAGATGGATCCACACAAGATCTTCAGGTTCTAGAACTAGTTCTTTTCGACCCTTGTTTTTCTTTTTAGTATACATTTTAGTCCTTTCACCAGTATTCTTCTTAACCTGTTCATGCAAAAATTTAACAAACTCGGCTTTCTTTTGGCCATCAAGGTTAGTCTGTTCCTTTAAAGGTAAAGCAAACAAATCTAAAGGAGACAATGGATTAAACCCATATACAACTTGAAAAGGTGTCATTTTTGTTGCTGAGTGGACTGATCTATTATATGCAAATTCAACATGAGGTAAGCAATCCTCCCAAGTTTTAATGTTCTTTTTAATAATAGCTCTTAAAATAGTAGAAAGGGTTCTATTGACTGATTCTGTTTGACCATCAGTTTGTGGATGACAAGTTGTGGAAAATAATAGTTTAGTGCCTAACTTTCCCCAAAGGATCCTCCAGAAATGACTAAGGAATTTAGAATCCCTATCTGACACAATTGTTCTAGGCATTCCATGTAACCTAACAACTTCCCTAAAGAATAAATCAGCCACTAAAACTGCATCATCTGTTTTATGACATGGAATAAAATGAGCCATTTTTGAAAATCTATCAACTACTACAAAGATGCTGTCAGTTCCTTTCCTAGTTCTAGGCAGTCCTAAAACAAAGTCCATAGAAATGTCTACCCAAGGATGATCAGGAATAGGTAATGGAGTATACAAACCTGTGGGCTGTACCTTAGATTTGGCTTGTTTACACTCAACACATTTTGAGCAGATTCTTTCCACATCTCGTTTCATGTTGGGCCAGTACAAGTGTTCTTGTATCGTGGCTAAGGTCTTAGCAACACCAAAATGCCCCATTAGACCTCCTCCATGGGCTTCCCTAACATAAAGTTCTCTGATGGTTCCACATGGTACACACAACTGACTGTCACGAAATAGGAATCCTTTGAACTGATAAAATCGTCCTTGAGCATGAGAACTATTTTCCTTATACAAATCTCCAAAATCAGGGTAGCTCCTCCTAACTTCTCACTGAAGTAAGCTATAGGTCTCCTTTCCTGCATCAATACAGCACCAATTCCAATTCCTGAGGCATCACATTCTATTTCAAAAGTTTTCGAAAAATCTGGTAACACAAGTAAAGGTGCATTAGTCAACTTCCCTTTTAGCAATTCGAATGCCTCAGACTGGGCTGGTCCCCAAGTAAATCCCACGGTTTTCTTGATGACTTCTGTGAGTGGAGCTGCAATGGTGCTAAAGTCTTTCACAAATCTTCTATAGAATCCAGCAAGTCCATGGAAGCTCCTCACTTCTCCTACAGTTTTAGGCGTGGGCCATTCCCTGATTGCCTTCACCTTTTCTTCATCTACCTGAATACCCTGAGAAGTAACAACAAAACCTAAAAAGACCAAGTTATCTGTTCCAAAAGAGCATTTCTTTCGATTTGCATATAAGTTTTCCTTCCTTAAAACATCTAAGACATGTCTAAGGTGATCAAGATGTTCTGCCATATTTTTACTGTAAATTAGGATATCATCAAAATAGATTACTACAAATCGCCCTATGAATGCCCTTAATACATGGTTCATTAATCTCATAAAGGTACTAGGTGCATTAGTGAGTCCAAAAGGCATAACTAGCCATTCATACAGTCCTAATTTCGTTTTGAAAGCAGTTTTCCATTCATCTCCTTCTTTCATTCTAATCTGGTGATATCCACTTTTCAAATCAATTTTAGAAAATATGCAAGAACCATATAATTCATCAAGCATATCATCTAAACGGGGAATAGGATGTCTGTACTTAAGTGTTATGTTGTTTATGGCTTTGCAATCTACACACATGCGCCAGCTACCATCTTTTTTGGGTACAAGTAAAACTGGTACTGCACAGGGGCTTAAGCTCTCGCGGATATGTCCTTTCTCCAAGAGCTCATTGACCTGTCTTTGAAGCTCCTTTGTCTCTACAGGATTGGTCCTGTAAGCTGGTCTGTTTGGAAGAGTGGCGCCTGGTACAAAGTCGATCTGGTGTTCTATACCTCTGAAAGGAGGTAATCCTACTGGTTGGTCATCTGGAAACACATCCATGTATTCTTGCAAAAGAAACTCAGTCTCTCTCGGTATTTCCGGAGTCAGGTTAGTACTACTAGCTAGCAATTCCTTGCAAACTAGTAACATCATGAATTGTTGCTCATTTAGGGCATGTTTAACTTCACTAGGAGTAGCAAAGAGACTATGATGACTTACCTTAGGGTGTTCATAGCCGTGAGTTGCTGGTGTTAGAGCTTTGGCTTCTTCTCTCCTTTGTTTTAGTTGCATCTGATCTTGGTGAACCTCCTGGGGCGTGAGCGGCACTAATGTGATCTGTTTTCCTTGGTGTTTGAATGAGTGCCAGTTTGTGTACCCATCATGTATGGCTCGTTTGTCATATTGCCAGGGTCTTCCCAAAAGAATGTGACTTGCTTCCATGGGCAACACATCACATATGATCTGATCCTGGTACTTCCCAATGCTTAAAGGTACCTCCACTTGTTCTGTAACTTTCATTTCTCCTTCCTCATTAAGCCATTGTAGCTGATATGGTCTGGGATGTTTGTGAGTGACCAAGTTGAGCCGATCCACAAGTGTTTGGCTGGCGACGTTGGTACAGCTTCCTCCATCTATGATTAAGCTACACACCTTTTCCTGAATGAAGCATCGAGTAAGAAACAAGTTCTCCCTTTGTTCTTGTATCTTGGGTTGGGCACTTAATATTCTCCTAGTAACCAATAGTTGCCCTTAGACAGGGTAAGCTTCACTTTCGGTTTCTGACTGATCATCCTCTGATGTTAACTCTCCATTCTCTAGGATAAGCATCACCCTTTTGTTTGAACATTCATTGGCATAATGTCCAAATCCTTGACATCTGAAGCACTTGATGTTTCTGGTCTTTGTTGGAGGCGTTGGAGTTGCTAGTCCTTTGCCCTTGTCTTCACGTGGAGGTGGCATAGTGGAGCCCTCCTTAGTCTTAGCAGGCGTCTTGAAGGATGACTCTCCTTGCCTGTCACTGCGGTTATAAGGCGGTTTAGAGCTTGACATATAAGGGTTCCTTGTATTGCTTCTCCTTTTGTTTTGTTTCTCAATAAGAATTGCCTTATGGAGTAACTCATCCATGTCTTCATACTCCTGCAACTCCAATCGATCCTGGATGTCTCTGTTAAGTCCTCCTTGGAACCGTGCCATGGTAGCTTCCATAGTCTCGTCTATTTCTGCCTTGATCATAAGACTCTCCATCTCTTGATGATAATCTTCTACACTCCTTGTACCTTGGTTTAATCTCCTTAGTTTCTGATGTAGATCTATTCCATAATGGACTGGAACAAATCTTTTTCTCATCATGGTTTTCATCTCATACCAAGATGTGATCTGGGGTTCTCCAGTGCGTCGTCTAGTGGTGGCAATTTGTTCCCACCAGTTGATAGCATATCCATCGAACTCTGTTGCTGCTATCTTCACCTTCTTTGCCTCAAAATAGTTTTGACAGCTGAAAACTATCTCAATCTTCTTTTCCCATTCTAGGTAGGCATCTGGGTCATTCTTTCCTGAAAAAGGTGGAATCCGAAGTTTGAGTCCTCCTAAGTTATTATCTGGTCTGGGTTCATGGAGTTGATATTGGTCTCCACTCTCATCCGAGTATCCATGGGTCTCCTCTTCATCACCCCTAACTCCTGGTCTAGCTCTCACCCTTGCGCCTCTTCCTAAGCGTCCTCTGTTTGGTCTGTCTCCACGAGCTGGTCTACCTGCAAGAGGATCATTGCCATAGAAAAACTCATTAGCTTGGTTAGTTCTGTTTTCAAAAATAGTTTGAAGTCTTCTGGTTATTTCATCCATCATAGCTTCCATCTGTAATTGGTCAAGTCTATGAGGTCGTGGGTTTCCTTCTCCTCTAGGGGTTTCTTCATTAGAATTCTCCATGTTTCCTGAATCAACTTAACAAACTTGTTAATTTAATTTCTCTCTCACTTTTTTTTTCTTTCTTGGTAATCACTCACTAAACCCTTTTCTTGCTATTCCCAAAAGTCCAGATTAGATCAAAGCTCAATCACCTAAGACCTAGAGCTAAACCTACTGAATTTTTAGATAGAAAGATTGCAAGATTTTTTTCGATTTTATTTTTATTTTTTTTTAAATATAGATCTTTTCTTAGATCCTTTGTAATTCAGGAAAGGCTCAGCTGACTTACAACAGATAGAAAGAAAAGAATTTGAAACTAAAATTTAAAAAATTTGATGGTGGTTTTGAAATCAAGGTGATTTCACAAACCCTAACCTTCAAGAGGCTCTGATACCACTTGCTGTGCCCCTGGTTGTTTTACAACCTAAGGATCAACTTGAAGGATGAAGGGGAGGAGGTTACTAACTCTCCTTTGAAGGCGGCTTGATAGGATTAGATTGAGAAGGCTACTAGCAATTCTCTTGCCAGCGGATTGATGGAAGAGTGAATGGAGGCTACTAGCTCTCCAAGTTGGCGTGGATGAAAAGGATGGATTTGATTCCACTAGCACAGGATCACCCTGCAAAGAGCTATGGAATTTCACAGTAGATTACTCTACCCTTAAGTGAATGAATAACAATGTTCTTAGGCTGAACAGAGAAAGCAAGAAGCAAAAGAGCATTTGTATTAAGTATAAAATTCGATGATTTTTACAAGAGGGGGTGAAGCCTTTTTATAGGCTGAAAATCCTATGTAAATCATATCCTAACTACCTTCCTAATTTCTATACAACAAGAATATCCTTGATTTAATTAATTAATGTCAAAAGATATTATACTCTTGTCCTAATTTTAAGCTAACAAGAATATCTTTTGATTTAATGGATTTAATTTCAAAAGATATCTTATTTTATCCTAATTCCTTTGGTTTAATTTAAGTGATTACAAACCAGTAAATTAAACCATTGGATTGGTTTGATCCTTCTTATTTCCTCTTGGTGGTCGAATTTGGTTAAGGTCTGTAGGGCCTTCCTTTGGGCTTCACTTCTTGATCTTGTCATTGGACCAAGCCATAATTCTCCTTGGGTCTGATCTTGGGCCATGTCTTCCTCTTCTTCGGTTGAATCCAAGTCCTCTAGAGTTGCAATTAAATTAGGTGCATTACGGATCGTACCAAGATGCATGATAAGAGTTACCAGATTCTTTGAAGACTTTGATAAGGGCCTCCAGGTCTGATTTCCTCACAAACTCAGAGGAGGCGGCTATGGATGTTCCTTCTCCATTTGGTCCCATGCGCTTGGAGTGCCCAGCTGGTTCTGTGTTGTGCATGACTTGAGTGCTGCCTTCATGTGAGTAGTTGGCCCTTGGCTCCTTCCACCGGTTGTTCTTGAGATGAGGATGCAAGATCCAGCATTTCTCCTTGAGGTGTCCTCTCTTCTTGCAATGATCACACACCAAGGTCTTCCGGTCTTCATACTTGAAGGTGCTCTTGTTTGCCATGGCTAGTTCTCCTTTGTTGGCTGTAACCAGCTCGCCCTTCTTTCCAAAGAGCCCCAACGACCCTTGTTCCTTCTGGACTTGAGAACACACTTCGTCCAAGGTTGGTAGCTTGTCAGCTCTCAGTAGATGCTTGATGAGATCATTGAAGGCTGGATTCAGGGTTAGCAACAAGGCAAACACCTTGTCTTGTTCACGGCGCTCATTAAGGACCATGGGATCCACTGAGCTTGGCCTCAACATTTCCAGCTCTGCCCATAGGGCTCTGAACTTTCCAAAGTGTTTGGTGAAGTCCATATCCTCTTGGCTCAAGTCATTGGTGGCTTTCTTGACCTCAAACACCCGGCTTAGGTTGGAGATATTCCCAAAAACGTTTTGGAGAGTTT
Organism: Streptanthus diversifolius; assembly: GCA_039880935.1. Lineage (NCBI taxonomy): Eukaryota > Viridiplantae > Streptophyta > Magnoliopsida > Brassicales > Brassicaceae > Streptanthus > Streptanthus diversifolius. Next base: position 7,261,589 of record JAXGFM010000001.1, read on the forward strand.
CCCACAGCTCCTTAGCTGTTTCACAATAAGAGTAAGCTTCAAGAATAGAAGCTTCAAGGGAGTTTTGGAGGATGGCTAGGACAGTCTGGTCTTCTTGAAACCACTTGTTTCTTCCGGCCATCACCACCTCAACCTCATCTTCATCAATCGCCTTCATTGGTGCAGCTTCTTCAAGAACATGGCCCCACAGTCCACGGCTGCACAAGGCGGTCTTTGTGGTTCTTGACCACAACAAGTAGTTCCCACCCTTCAGGATTACTGGAACGACTAACAGCTTTGAGTTTTCCATGGTTGAGAAGTTTGGACCGTTGGATAAACTCTTTACCCACTGGTTAATAGAAAAGTACTTGTGTAAATCGACTAAGAAAGAATGAAATGAAGAGATTAGATGCAATAGATGTTTATTCCTTGCTCTGATACCATGTAAGAATGTATGTGTTTGCGGAATTTAAGTTTAGATAGAAGAGTGGAGAGCTTGAAGGAGAGTTTAATGGCGAGAGTGAGAGAGTTTAGAAGAAGGAAGAGTGTATTTCCATTTCTTGATTCGAATACAATGTAGGACACATGATACTTATAGCCAGACATGTGAGTCACTAGACCTGTGCAGGACAATGACATAAATAATAAACAAAGAGAAGACTTGCTGGATCCATGTCGCTGGGCCGTCCATGTCCTAAACCGCTTCATGTCCACTGTCCATTGCTTTATTAAACTCGATCCATTCCCTTATTCAGTTCAGTATTAAAATGTGGATGACCTAACCTAGCATACCACAATTTTCCATCTTTGAGCTCATTATTACTAGACAAACAAGAACCTAAATTAGAAGATAGATCAGTAAGAATGTAAAGGTCGTCCTTAGTACCGCCTCTGCCAAGCACCCTCTTTGTTTCAATATCCTAAAAACAACACTCATTAGGACTAAAGATCACATTACAATTCAAATCATCTGTAGCTCTCTTTACAGAAACCAAGTTAAATGTAAATGATGGCATATAAAATGCTTTACTATCTTTTTCAAACAACCTTAGATTACCTATTCCTTTAATTGGGATTTTGGTTCCATTAGCAATAACAACATTCCCTAAGGTAGGTTCTAGATTGTTTATCAAATTTATATCACTAATCATATGATGAGATGCTCCTGAATCTACTATTAATGGTTTGTTAATAGTATGAACATTATAAGAAGCATGAAGTGATTTACCAACAACTTTACCAGATGTTTCTTGTAGAGCTTTAATGATGGCATCAAGGTCTGATTTTGTAACATACTCTTGACCGGATGATGTTGATGCAGCCTTTACTTCTTTTCCTGATCTCTGGCCAATTTCAAAAGTATTGTTAGCCTGAGAGACATGTGATGGAACACTTACTTGGTTCCCTCGTCCAGATAAGTTGTTCCTAAAGTTGGTCACTCTATTAGCATCACGCCATCTAGGAATAGAAGTAGGTTTCAGATGTGGGTGAAGAGTCCAGCATTGATCCTTATGATGACCCTTCCGTTTGCAATGAGCACAAACCGCATTTCTCTTGTCATCCCCTTTGAAGAAGCTCTTGTTTGCAGTTACTAAGTCTCCTTTGCTCCCAAACAAACCATGAGGCCCCTGTTCCTTTTGGACCTTTGCGCATACATCTTCCAAACTTGGCAACTTATCTTCACGCAAGAGGTGTTTAATCAAGTCGGCATATCTGGAGTTTAAAGTCATCAAGAGCCCAAAGACTTTGTCCTGTTCCCTTCTCTCATGAAGAACCATTGGATCAGTAGTAGCTGGTCTTAACATATCCAACTCTGCCCAAAGTGCTCTAAAAATCCCAAAATGCCTGGTGAATTCAACCTCATCTTGTCTTAACTCATTTATAGACTTCTTGACTTCAAAAATCCTCATGAGATTTGAGGTATTGCCATAGACATTTTGAAGAGTGTCCCATAAGTCCTTGGCATTCTCACAATAGGAATAAGCTTCTAATAGGGACTTCTCAAGAGAGTTTTGTAAGATGGAGAAAACCATCTGATCTTCTTGGAACCATTTCCCTTCTTCCTCAGTCTGAGCTGCCTGATCCTCCAGAACCTCTCCCTCTATTCCAACATTTGGAGTTCTACCAAGAAGAATGTGAGACCATAAACCTCTACTACATAGAGCCGTCTTCATTGTCCTAGTCCAAAGAAGATAATTTGCCCCTTTGAGAATGATTGGAGCCATAACTAGTTGCTTCTGAAACTCCATAATAACACCTTTGAAAAAGAACCTCACAGATGGCTGCAAGAGAACCAAAAAGAAAGCAACCAGACCCAACTAAAACCCGCTTGACGAGAAATCCTTATTCACAACGGATGATAAGACTTCGTGATATACAAGCAGCACACTAGTTCACTGATTAAGTGGACCTAGATTATGAACTGGAGACAAAACACCTTCAAGAGAAACTACCAGATACTTGCCGAGATGAACCAACACACCAACATGCAAAGAAACACAATACGCACTTGGAGGCATGAACCACAAGATAATATGCTGTTCTAAACAACTCTCAACCACTTGTAAAACAACCAAACAGCTTCCTATTTTGCAAATAGGAATGATCCAATCACTAAGAATGATCCAAGATTAGACTAAATCTCATGCAACAATCAAATTACAGTTCCCGCCAAATTTCAATTTGAAAAATGCGATTCCTTATCCAACAAGAAACCCTTCCTTGCAGTTGAATAATCACTGGATTGCAATCAAACTTCCTGAACCCCTTAACAAGATCCTAAACACAGATTTGATCGTCCAAGATAGGAAAAGGTTCGAAGAAATTCGAAGAATTGAAGAAGAATATCCAGGAGATGACGAAAACAGAGTCTACTTCAAGAACAGAGCAAAGAGAGTACCAAACATGCAAAAGGGCAAAGCGGACCTCTCGATTCTTCAAATAGACTCAATAAACCTGAGATTTGGCTTTGTAAACGCGTGATTTGGTAAAAAATTGCAGGAGATAAGGTGGTTACACGGTGAAGAACTCGCGGCAAAGGCGATCGCGCCACCGTCGGGAACAAAGATTGATAACTTTTGATTCTGTCAACCAAATTTCGTGATTCCACCTGGGATGTGTTCAGAATTCGCCGGAGAATAATCCTGTTGTGATTTGATGAAGATTTGAATGAGATTAGATCATTGTAGAATGAAGAACCCATGGAGGAGACGATCGCGACACCGTACGGACAAAAAGTTGATAACTCTTGATTCCGTCGACCAAATTTCGTGATTCCACCGGGGTTATGATCAGAGTTCGCCGGAGAATGGCCCTTGAGAAAGAAAATTGCAAAAGAAGATCAAGACTTCCCAAGAAACGTGACGGATGATCGGAAGACCTCGCGGCGTGGTTAGTTTCGAAGGTTGTAGTGAGATATTGAACAAAGATCGAATAATATGCAGGGAACCTTCTCTGATACCATGTGAGAATTAGTAGAATGATGAAAGATTGAGAAAGATTATACCTAGAATGAATTCGAATTAAAGAGAATGTGAGAGAGAATTGTGAATGAAAGTGTTTTGAGAATAGAGAAGAATGAATTGTTATTTCAAAAATTTAGAGTACAAGGAGTATTTATAGGTGATTACATGATGAGTTAATCACTCTTAATACATGCCTAATCTTATTTAGTCTAAACTTTTCTAATCTAACATCTTTAATGTGCATCCTTATGGATATAAGACACTTAGAGAAGGGACAAGTTAATCACTTCTTTCTTACTCAAACAAACCGCTATACTTTATCAAGAACAGACTAGTGTTCATTCTTATGAATTATGGAACTCATCAGTCCATGTTGTATGTATTGCGGTTTGATACATGAGTCTTGGTTTGTTTTAAAACCTTGGATCAAGTTTCCTCTCTTATGAAATGAGGAAGACCAAAGTCCATTGAAGTTTTTAAGGGAATTCTTGCTTAGTGATGGTATGATAGAGAACCATGCCTAAGGCCTTAAGGTTGGGTTAAAAGTATGCTCTGTGGTTGCCACTTAAATGGAACCTCCACATCAGAAATCATCCTAATCTAATAAAAGTCTTGTAAGCATGATGCATCCAATTATACTCATATAAGGTTTTGGAAAGGAGAACCATCGTTGTATGCAATGCATCAGAAGCTGTGCTGAATCCAATGATCCCAATTTAAACCTTTAAGATAAGAGAGAGAGATATATATGAAGAGGGAAGTGAACCTTGGCAGACTATGCTTTGCATTTAAGGCCTTGTTGAATCCAAAAATCCTCTTGAAAACCACTTAAGGGAAGTGAACCATAGTTTCTTTCACTCTCATGAGTAGAAGGACACATGATGAATCCAAAAATCCTTAAGGGTGAGAAATTTTTCTTAAGGGAAGAGAACCTAGATCCCCTTTACTCTTATGAGTATAAGTAGACTAGATGAATCCAAAAGTCCTTAAGGAAGAGTTAAATCCAAAAGTCTTATGAATCTAAGTTTTAAAAACATGAGAAGTACTGTGTTTGTGTTTGGATTGTGTGATTTTGCAGGAATGTTTCCAAATGACCAATGAGGAGAAGTCTCATGGAGGAACTTAATCTGTGGAAGAAGAACATTCAATCCTAGTCATTCAGAGCCAGCCAGTCACTATACTGAAATACAAAGGTTTAGTATCAAAGCCTTTGTACATAAAAATGCTATTTCTAAATCTTTATATATCTCATGTTGATTTTAGTGTTCAAGTGGTGATTTAGGACAAATGAGAACCTTGGTGAATTATGCTTTGCATTTAGGACTAAGTTGAATTCATATGTTCCTTTGAAGTATCTTAAGGGAAGTGAACCTTGGTTTCCATATACTATCATGAGTATATGGGATCATGTTGAATCCAAAAGTCCTTAAGGAAGTCTTTGTGTTTATTCTGCTTATATTATACTATAATCTCTTTAATCTTTTTTTTAAATCTCTCTAAACTCCCTAAATCTCTTTTTAAACTCTCTAAACTCTCTTTAAACTCTCTTAAAATCTCTTTAAATCTTAAACTCTTTTATAATCTTGTTTAAACTCTGCTTATTTTTAATCTCTGGTTACTAAAATCTCTGGTTACTTAGATCATATTCTTTATCTCATTGTGTTGAAATTATCTGCCTTAGCTTAAATGATTTGTGTCCTGTTATTGTTTCCATCTTGATCATTTAAAATCTCTGATATTCCTCATGGCAAACTTATAATCTTTCTTCTTTATATCTTGTTTAAGGATAAAGAAGACCATGAGAGCCTCAGAGAAAAGATGGCAAGGATGAGTTCTTGTAAGAATACATCAAGTCATGGAAGGCTAAAAGACTATGAGTTGAAAAGAAGGCTACAAGTAATGATACTCTTCAGCAAGCCGCCTACATTTAGCAAGCAGCTACGATGCCAAGAAGTGTACATTCTAAAGTGTAGAAAGAAATGCCCATCTTTCAGAGCCTACACCAGAAAGTGTATTTTCCTGAAAATGGAGAAAGAAGAAGTCCTCCTATCAGAGCCTACATCAAGTGTGTATATTCCTGGAGGAGGAGAATCAAATTTACTTCCAAATAGGATTAGAGGACAGGCAGCCAGTGCACTCTTCGGTGACCATTGATGCTCATCATTCCAAACTTGACCCAAAACTCGTAATCTCTGAGTCAAGTTTGAGGAGGGGAGAGAATGAGCATCTTTAACTCCAAAATCACAAGATATGCAAGTGTGGCGCCTTCAAAATGGAGTTGTTCCAAGAAAAGTGTGTAAGAAGTCCAGGCCTAGTGGGAAAGAAGTGAGTTCATCTCTTGAAAGAAGATCAAGATGGTGTGTGTGTGGCTTTGAAGAAGATGTCTAAAGGATCAAAGGAACTGGAGGATGAACACAACCTGAGTTAGAACCAAGGGCCACCATGCTCCTGAAGAAGTAATATGTGTTAGATTTGAAAGAGATTAAGCTATTTTATGAAGAACAAATGAAGAACCAAGCAAAAACATGTGGAACTCGTAGCCTAGGAAGAGAGAGAGAGAGATAAAAGCTTTTTCTTATTAGAATTGCTTAAAAAGGTTACAAATGGTGAAGGCTGCTTTATATAGAGCAAGGCCACGAATTTTACAAAGGAAATCATGTCTAGATACATTGTATGGGAGCCTCTAAAGGATTTAAAAAGATGCTAGATGCTAAAGTAAAGATGCCATCTCCTTTTTGCTTTATTGACCACCTTTTGCTTTCTGCTTTATGCTTTTGCTTTCTGGAAGCCTTATCCTTCCTAAAGCTCTTTCTGGAACTCCCTAATTTTGCACTTTATGATTTCCAGAACTCCCGGACTCTGCACGATACTTCCGGAAGTCCCTATTTTTGCACGGACCTTCCGGAAGTCTCTATTTTTGCACGGACCTCTTTCTTCTTTGTAACTTTATTCCAACATTATTGATTTCCGGAAGTCCCCGACTTTGCACGGACCTTCCGGAAGTCCCTAACTTTGCACGGGACTCTTTATTTTAACACTCCCCCTCAAGCTTGACCATATGAGATCCGGAGGTCAAGCTTGGAACTTTGAAGAACTCCCTCATTAAAAACCTTAACAAGGAAAACCCAATGGGACAAAACCTTGTTAAGGGAAAAAGAGTAAAGTCTTCTCAGCCTAGGGATTGGCCAGTGAGTCTATGAGCCTTAGGACCATCTTGGTGGACTTCATAGACTCTGGATCATGGCCTCCTTGAATCAGCAAGTGAGATCTTCTTCCTTGCTTCACAAGTTTGAGTAGCTTGAAGCTTCTTCATAGAACGGTACTTATCTCCCCCTTTCTTCTAAACTCTTGTTCTTTAGAAGGTTAAGAAATCCGGCTTTAGCACATAAGCTCCAAGCTGTACCTGTTTCATTACACACAAACGCATGCATCAATTCTCAAGGGATAGACCTATCAAAATTTATATATGATGGTTTTAGGATCTTCCCTTGTATCTGTTTGGAATGTTGATGAAGAGAGTCAGCCAAGTATTGATCAGTCTCGTCTGCACTTTATGAATTCCTTCACTTCATTCCTTATGATAAAGCCGCCCTTTGTTGCCTCTTCATTGGAGTCTTTGGATTAAAATGTTGATACCACACTTGTATGCAACCTTCCTTAGCTCCAATCCATCATTTGAACTTAATTACTCATGGCAACTCCTTGGGTAGTTTGATTATCTTCTTGTCGCAAACATTCAGGCTTTTGAGCTGATTCAACACATTCCATCTGCTTGACACTCCACTTGTGATTTCTTTCAGCATAATGGCCCTTGGTTCTAATCTCAAGCTTGAGTTGCATCCTCGTTGTTTCTTAGTAGCTTCTTCAGCCACTTTCTTTACTTTTGAACCTCGTGTGTGCAATGACCACAAGCTGTGCCTTGTTATGCTTGATGAGGTAAGACACGTGGTTCAGTCCATACTTGATGACAATGAGCTTCTTGGATTCAGAAGGCTTTCCCTCAGTCTCGGCTTGAGCCTTCTTCAGCAGGCAATCTTTCTTAGCGGCTTTGTCTTCTAGCTTGTACTTCATAAGAACCTTAAAAAGGTTGATTGCAAGGTTCTTTTCAAGAGTCTTGGTGAACTGGTTCGAAGCCGGTGGGACCTTCAACCTCTGCTTAAGTATCAAATTGCTTTGGCCTCCTCTCAAACAATGGATTCGTGACTTTCATTAGACATCTTCTTCAAAGCCACACACATGCCATTTTGAACTTCTTTTCCAAGAGATAAGAACTTCTTTCCCACTAGGCCTGAACAGTCTTGTTAAGATGCGAGTGAATGGAGAGTTGCGGCCGGAGCAGTCTGAGCTTCATGGCTTCAAGAAGGCCATTTCATCTCCACCAGTCGTCTGATCATCTCTTCCATTCTCTTAGCTTAAATCAATTCAACCTAAAGCGCAGAGGCTCTCTTTCCTTCACCTCTGATTCCTCCCAGGTTCTATCTCCTCCTTTTTCTGACAAGAGAATTCCCCTACAGCATGGGGCGGGAGAAGGAGTCAAGGAAGATGCGTGGAGTAAGCTGCTTCAAGTAGTCTTGATCTCTCCTTAGATTCTTGGGGACACAGGTTGCATTGCAAGAACATGTGCGGCTCCAGCTGTTGGACTGCATGATGCCAGGGTTAAGCGAGCTGGTTTGGACTCATGGCCTTATGTGGTTGTCAAAGCGCATAGCACATAGTCATCTTGCTTGATCTCCACGCCAAATGTTCTCTCTGGTTTAGGTCCGGTTCCTCACACACTTCTCTTGGATTTGAATTCAATATAAGATGGTTGCTCTTTCTCTCCCCTCCGCAAGCTTGACACTCCGACCAAGGAAGACAAGGTTGAAGAAAAATGAGCTCCACTTGAACAGATTTAGAGCCAATGGTCACCGGGGATTTGGATCATCTTTCTTCTTCAGGAAAGACCTTCTTGTTTAGTAAGCTTTGTTCTCCATCTTCAGGAATATACACTCTCTGGTGTAGGCTCTGATAGATGGGCATTTCTTTCTACATTCAGAATGGAAACTTCTTGGGAAGGCTCTGGAATGATTTTGCTCCATGTTCATTTGCTTAGTCGTCTTGCCACATCTTTGTGCTTCCCTTGACATCATAGCAATATCAAGAAACCAGAGTTGGTTCCTTGTGCTCTCCAAATGTAGGCGGCTTGCTGAAACAATGAGTACCATTCCTTGTAGCCTTCTCTTCAAATCATAGCCCTTTAGCTTTACATGACTTAATGTACCCTCACAGGAACACATCTTTGCCATCTTCTCTTTGAGGCTCTCATGGTCTTCTTTATCCTTAAACAAGATATAAAGAAGAAAGATTATAAGTTTGCCATGAGGAATATCAAAGATTTTAAATGATCAAGATGGAAACAATAAGAGGACACAAATCACTTAAGCTAAGGCAGATAATTTCAACACAATGAGATAAAGAATATGATCTAAGTAACCAGAGATTTTAGTAACCAGAGATTAAAAATAAGCAGAGTTTAAACAAGATTATAAAAGAGTTTAAGATTTAAAGAGATTTTAAGAGAGTTTAAAGAGAGTTTAGAGAGTTTAAAAAGAGTGTTAGGGAGTTTAGAGAGATTTAGAAAAAGATTAAAGAGATTATAGTATAATATAAGCAGAATAAACACAAAGACTTCCTTAAGGACTTTTGGATTCAACATGATCCCATATACTCATGATAGTATATGGAAACCAAGGTTCACTTCCCTTAAGATACTTCAAAAGGAACATATGGATTCAACTTAGTCCTAAATGCAAAGCATAATTCACCAAGGTTCACAATTGCCCTAAATCACCACTTAAATCAACATGACATAGATAAAGGTTTAGAAATAGCCTTTTTTCATGGACAAAGGCTTTGATACTAAGCCTTTGCGGTTCAGCATAAGGAGAGTGGATCTGAATGATTGAGATGGAAGGTTCTTCCTTCACGGATTGAGCTCCTCCATTGGGACTTCTCTTCACTGGTAGTTTGGAAGAATTCCTGCAAAAATAAAACAAACCAAATACAAGACTTCTCATGTCTTCAAGGTTTAGACTCATAAGAGCAAATCCATGAGACTGATTTTTTTTAAAAAAGGTATATCAAACAAATTAACTTTTCTTTTCTTAAGGACTTTTGGATTCATCATAACTTCTTATACTCATAAGAGTGAAGAAGATCATGGTTCTCTTCCCTTAAGACTCAAGAGTATTGGATTGAAGCCTTAGGCTTGAAGCTGAAAAAGTTAATGAAGCCCAAGCCCAAATCAGAAGTTCAAGGTCTGTGCATTAGGCTGAGATAATGAAGTGAAGCCCAGGGTCTGTCCACACATGTGCAACACAAGGCCTGAATTAAGTAAGCCCAAACAAGGCCAAAACTGTCCAAGACACCTTCTAGAAGCTCTCCTAGGCGTGGGTTTGGAGAGGGAAGGAAGAGTCACATGTTGGCTTAACCAATTTGAATTTCTAGCTGTTAGGAGCTGTCACTTTTACCACTTGGTGAAGTGCCTTTGTCTTATTTCTATTCTTTGGCTATAAATACATTGTATGCTCACCATAAATCAATCAAGGAAATAGAATCCTCCTTCCATACTCTCTGTCTCATAATCTCTCTCTATTATTCTCACTCTTGTTCTTCCATTATCAAATATAAACCCAGAAACTCTCCTACCTATTCTAACTATTATTCTGCAAATTCTAACATGGTATCAGAGCTTGGTTTTGGATCAAGCAAATTCTCTGTTTACTCTTGCAATAACTTGTTCTAATCTACTCACTCTGAGATTAATTAATCCTCAAAACCATGTGGTGCTGAGTTGTGAGAGGTTAGGATAGGTTATTTCTTGAGAATTACTCAACTCTCTTCCCAAACAAACCACTTTCTCAATCTACTCTTGCAATAACTTTTTCTAATCTACTCACTCTGAGATTAATCAATCCTCAAAACCAAGTGGTGCTGAGTTGTGAGAGGTTTGGATAGGTTATTTCTTGAGAATTACTCACTCCATTCCTCAATTCAGCTACTCAACTCTCTTTCCAAACAAACCACTTTCTCAAAACCCTTACCATTTGCTTTCATCCAGTGGTTAATAGCTATACCCAACGGTCTCTAGCTCAAATTCAAACAAAAAAAGTGTGTAAACACCATGGAAAGTTCAAGAGTGGTTGTTCCAGTGACACTGAAAGGGGTCAACTACCTTTTATGGGCTAGAACCACCAAGACAGTGTTGTGTAGCCGTGGCTTATGGAGCCACATTCTCAAGAGTGAAACTTCCATTGCCATGACTGAAGAAGGTGGCCAAGAATTCGCCATCATGAATAAAGACCGGTGGTTTCAAGAAGACCAACTGGTGCTATCCGTGATCCAAAACTCCCTTGAAGCATCTCTCCTTGAAGCTTATTCCTATTGTGAGACAGCCAAGGAGTTATGGGAGACACTTCAAAATGTTTATGGCAACACTTCCAATCTCAGTCGTGTCTTTGAAGTAAAGAAGGCCATTAATGAGTTAACTCAAGAAAACATGGAGTTCACTCAACACTTTGGCAAGTTCAGATCATTGTGGGCTGAACTTGAAATGCTTAGACCAAGCACCATGGATCCCAAGGTGCTAAATGAAAGCGTGAGCAAGATAAGGTCTTTGGACTCCTCTTGACTCTAAACCCAACTTACAATGATCTTATCAAGCATATCTTAAGGTCAGACACTCTTCCAAGTCTTGAAGAAGTATGCAATAAGATTCAGAAGGAACAAGGATCATTAGGCCTCTTTGGAGGCAAAGGAGAGCTCATCACAGCCAACAAGGCAAACACCTACCAGAAAGGAGGCTTGAACCGTGGGGAAAGAAGAGGATTCTGTGATTATTGCAAGAAAGAAGGCCACACTAAGGACAAGTGTTGGATTCTCCATCCACACTTAAAGCCAAAATGGGTAAACCAACCAAGGGCCAATCTCTCCCAAGAAGCAACTCATGAGGCAAGAGCCAAGGCTAGCACTAGCTCATCCACGCCAACCAATGAAGAAGGGAAAGCCCTTGCAACATTTCAACAAGAATTCGTTAGAAAATCGGACCTTGATGCACTGATAAAAGCACTTAAGGAAGCTAATACCTCTGGTAACTCTTTTCAAGCTCTAAATCTCACTAAGCCACTTATTGTAGATTCAGGAGCTTCTCATCACATGATTAGTGACAAAAATCTACTTATCAATATGAAACCGGCGTTAGGAGATGTAGTAATAGCTAATGGTGATAAGATACCAATAAGAGGAATTGGAAACCTGAAATTGTTTAATAAAGAATCAACAGCCTTCTATATGCCCACATTCACCTCAAACTTGCTAAGTGTTAAGAAAACAACCTCTGATCTTAATTGCTATGCTATATTTGGTCCTAATGATGTTTACTTTCAGGATATTAAGACAAATAAGGTGTTTGGAAAGGGAGTGTCCAAGGATGACTTGTATGTGCTTGAAGACACACAACCAGATTTCTCTTTATCTATTGCTTTCAACTCTGTTTTGAATAAGGCTAATAGTGCTATTTGGCATTCTAGATTAGGACATCCTCACTCTAGGGCTTTAGAACTATTGTTGCCAAGTATGTCTTTTAAAAATGATGAATGTGAAGCTTGTATACTAGGTAAACATTGTAAATCAGTGTTTCCTAAGTCTACAACTATATATGAAAATTGCTTTGATCTCATTCACTCTGATGTTTGGACTTCACCATGCAAATCTAGAGACAACCATAAATACTTTGTTACATTCATAGACCAAAAATCGAAATATACTTGGGTAACACTATTGCCAACAAAAGATAGAGTCCTAGAAGCCTTCACTAAATTTCAAATGTATGTGACTAACCATTATAATGCCAAGATCAAAATTTTTAGATCAGATAATGGAGGGGAATATACAAGTCTAGCATTCAAACAACACTTAGATAAACATGGAATCATCCATCAAACAAGTTGTCCTTACACGCCCCAACAAAATGGAGTGGCTGAAAGAAAGAACAGGCATCTCATGGAAGTGGCACGGTCTATCATGTTCCAAAGCAATGTCCCAAAGAAGTTTTGGGGAGATGCACTTGTTACCGCTTGCTACCTCATCAATAGACTCCCCACAAAAATCTTGGAGGATTTTTCCCCATTTGAGGTACTTAATAAGAGTAAACCATCTATTTCACACTTACGTGTCTTTGGGTGTGTTTGTTATGTTCTTATTCCAGGAGAACAAAGGAATAAGTTAGAAGCAAGAAGTGTGAAAGCCATGTTTATAGGGTATTCCACTACCCAAAAGGGATACAAGTGCTACAATCCAGAGACTAGAAAGGTGCTAGTCTCACGAGATGTGAAGTTTGTAGAAGCAAAGGGGTTCTATGAAGGTAAGAATTGGGATGATCTTAAAGATCTCTCCCAATCTCCATCAGACCGAGCTACCAATCTTAAACATCTTATGGAGAACCTAGGAATCTCATTCCCTAATGCACCAGCTGCTTCTCCATCACCAGCCACTTCTCCTCCTCCTCCTTTTGATGTTGCCCCGGCTATTCCTCTTGATCATGAGGGGGGCACAGAGGATGAACAAGAGATTGCATCTGAATCACACGACCAGGATGCAAGCTCTAGTGTCCATAATCAAGAAGAATATGCGCCAGAAGTTCAGACTGAGGAAGAAGAATATCAAGAAGAACAAGTGGTGCTAAGGAGAAGCCAAATGGAGAAGAAACCAGCCTCAAATTGGATCAATACCAGAGTCTACTACAATGCACAAGCAGTAGCCCATCCAACACAAGTGATTTGCTCTCTAGCTCATATTCCTTCAAAACACCAAGCCTTTACAACAGCTCTAGATCAAGGGCAGGTTCCAAGAGACTATGAGGAAGCTAAGGAGCATAAGGTGTGGAGAGAAGCAGTTAAGGCTGAATGTAAGGCCATGGAGATCAATCACACTTGGGATGAAGCTGATCTACCTAAGGACAAGAGGACAGTGAGCTCAAGATGGATCTTCACCATCAAATACAAAAGCAATGGAGAGATAGAACGATACAAGGCTAGATTGGTAGCAAGAGGGTTCACTCAGACCTATGGAGAAGACTACCATGATACATTTGCACCAGTAGCCAAACTACACACTGTAAGAGTTCTTCTATCTCTTGCTACTAACCTTGAATGGGAGTTATGGCAGATGGATGTCAAGAACGCTTTCCTACAAGGAGAATTAGAGGATGAAGTCTATATGACACCTCCACCTGGTCTTGAAGACACCGTAACTCCAGGAAAGGTTCTAAGGCTAAGAAAAGCTATCTATGGACTTAAACAATCACCAAGAGCTTGGTACCACAAGTTGAGTATGACACTGAGAGATAGAGGCTTTAGGAAGTCTGAAGCTGATCACACTCTCTTCACACTCCAAAGCCAATCAGGTATGGTAGTCATTCTCATTTATGTAGATGATATAATCATCTCAGGGAATGACAAGGTAGGAATTCAATCTACTAAAGATTATCTTAAGTCTGTTTTTGATATTAAAGACTTAGGTGAACTTAAGTACTTCCTAGGGATAGAAGTATGCCGAACAAAAGAAGGCCTCTTCTTATCACAAAGGAAGTACACACTTGATCTTCTAACTGATGCAGGAAAGTTAGAAGCCAAACCAGCAAAGACTCCCCTAGAGGAAGGCTATAAGGTGGAACGTGAGGGGGAGCTTGGAGATGAACCGTTTGAAGAAACCAAACTCTATAGGAAGATGGTTGGTAAGTTAATCTATCTAACCATTACTAGACCTGACTTGTGTTTTGCTGTGAATCAGGTCAGCCAACATATGCAAGCTCCAAAATTGCACCACTGGAATATGGTGGACCGGATCTTGAGGTACCTCAAAGGAACCCATGATCAAGGCATTTGGATTGGATGCAATGGGAGCTCAGAGATTGTAGGATATTGTGATGCTGATTGGGCTGGAGACAGAAATGACAGAAGATCAACAACCGGCTATTGCACATTCATTGGAGGCAATCTAGTCACTTGGAAGACAAAGAAGCAGAAAGTGGTCTCCTGCTCAAGTGCTGAAGCTGAATATTGTGCCATGAGAAAGCTGACCACTGAACTCACTTGGCTCAAGAACCTTCTCAAGGATCTAAACATAGAAGTCTCAACACCAATCACCATGCATTGCGACAATCAAGCAGCCATACACATAGCATCCAACAATGTGTTTCATGAGAGAACCAAACACATTGAAGTTGACTGTCACAAGGTCAGACAAGTAGTGGAGCAAGGCATAATCTTACCGTGCTACACAAGAAGCTCAGATCAACTTGCAGACATTTTCACCAAGGCTGCAAGTCTCAAGGTATGTGAGTCCATCCTCCCAAAACTTGGACTCATCAACCTTTCCAGCCAATGATTCTCCTAATCATGGAGTCCACACTCTTTTTCCCTTAGTATGGTTTTGTCCCAATGGGTTTTCCATTCTAAGGTTTTTAATGAGGTGGGTCTTCATGGTGCCAAGCTTAACCATTCATCTCATGGCTAAGCTTGAGGGGGAGTATTGGATTGAAGCCTTAGGCTTGAAGCTGAAAAAGTTAATGAAGCCCAAGCCCAAATCAGAAGTTCAAGGTCTGTGCATTAGGCTGAGATAATGAAGTGAAGCCCAGGGTCTGTCCACACATGTGCAACACAAGGCCTGAATTAAGTAAGCCCAAACAAGCCCAAAACTGTCCAAGACACCTTCTAGAAGCTCTCCTAGGCGTGGGTTTGGAGAGGGAAGGAAGAGTCACATGTTGGCTTAACCAATTTGAATTTCTAGCTGTTAGGAGCTGTCACTTTCACCATTTGGTGAAGTGCCTTTGTCTTATCTCTATTCTTTGGCTATAAATACATTGTATGCTCACCATAAATCAATCAAGGAAATAGAATCCTCCTTCCATACTCTCTGTCTCACAATCTCTCTCTATTATTCTCACTCTTGTTCTTCCATTATCAAATATAAACCCAGAAACTCTCCTACCTATTCTAACTATTATTCTGCAAATTCTAACAAAGAGGACTTTTGGATTCAACAAGGCCCTAAATGCTTTGCACAGTTAGCCAAGGTTCACTTCCCTCTTTATATATATCTCTCTCTCTTATCTTTAAGGTTTAAAATTGGATCATTGGATTCAACACAGTTTCTGATGCAATGCATACAACTATGGTTCTCCTTTCCAAAACCTTATATGAGTATAATCGGATGCATCATGCTTACAAGGCTTTTATTAGATTAGGATGATTTCTGATGTGGAGGTTCCATTTAAGTGGCAACCACAGAGCATACTTTTAATCCAACCTTAAGGCCTTAGGCATGGTTCTCTATACTACCACAACTAAGCAAGAGTTCCCTTAAAAACTCCAATGGACTTTGGTCTTCCTCATTTCATAAAAGAAGAAACTTAATCCAAGGTTTTAAAACAAACCAAGACTCATGTATCAAACCGCAATATAGACAACATGGACTGATGAGTCCCATAGTTCATAAGAATGAACACAAGTCTAAGATTTTAAAGAAGCAGTTTGTTTGAGTAAGAAAGAAGTGATTAACTTGACCCTTCTCTAAAGGATGCACATTAAAGGCTTATGGGTTCACACTCATTTCATTACTTCTTTGCAACACTACAATAGGATTTAGCAAGGCTTTTAAGCGATTTCTAGCTTAATAAGTTTTCTGATGTGGAAGGTCCATTAGTGACAGCCACAGAGCATACTCTTCTTATTAGCTTAACCCTTTTAGCCATGATTCACTATTGTAGGAATAATCATGAATCTGACCAGAACTGCAAGACTTAAAACAACAAGATGCAATGGGACTAATTATCACTCACTTCATAACAAGGAGGACATGCCCAAGGTTTCAAAACGCTTGCAATCTGATATTCAAAGGGTTCTAAGCAGTTTGTGATTATAGTGTCTTATATTCACAAAGGAAAGACACTATAAATTATCAGTTCAAGCTTATAATCCCTTAGAATAAAAAAAACAGACACAAGAACAAGCAGTTTTAAAAGCAAAGAAACATTTTAAAAAGGAAACAAAACACAAGATTTTAAAGATTGTGTACAGACACAGAGCTTAAACCCAGAGAGCATCTGTACATTAATGGAGTTTTGCAACAGAAAACAAGCTCAAGAACACATCTTCAGAGATAGAACCTTCAAATCGCTTGGTTTGGCAAATAAAAGCATGAACTTCAAGGCCAAACACACGGTTTAGAAGAGTGTACTCACGGATTTCATTGGTTTTAAACCTCCATCCTTACTCCATTGGTGTTTTTGATTAAAGAAAAACGTTTTAAAAAGAAGAAAATAACTCAAGAACACTTCTTGCCTTCAGAATGATTGATTTAGCACTCAAAAGTATGAACTTTGAAGCTAAAACTCACGGATTGAAGAGTTTTCCATGGATTTCCTGGGTTTGAAACCTCCATCCATACAACAATGGTGTTCTTGTCAAGAAAAAACAGATTTTAAAGAAGAAAAAAAAAGGTTTTATGCGGAAATACAAGAGATTAAGAGCAACTGCTCTGATACCATGTTAGATTTGAAAGAGATTAAGCTATTTTATGAAGAACAAATGAAGAACCAAGCAAAAACATGTGGAACTCGTAGCCTAGGAAGAGAGAGAGAGAGATAAAAGCTTTTTCTTATTAGAATTGCTTAAAAAGGTTACAAATGGTGAAGGCTGCTTTATATAGAGCAAGGCCACGAATTTTACAAAGGAAATCATGTCTAGATACATTGTATGGGAGCCTCTAAAGGATTTAAAAAGATGCTAGATGCTAAAGTAAAGATGCCATCTCCTTTTTGCTTTATTGACCACCTTTTGCTTTCTGCTTTATGCTTTTGCTTTCTGGAAGCCTTATCCTTCCTAAAGCTCTTTCTGGAACTCCCTAATTTTGCACTTTATGATTTCCAGAACTCCCGGACTCTGCATGATACTTCCGGAAGTCCCTATTTTTGCACGGACCTTCCTGAAGTCCCTATTTTTGCACGGACCTCTTTCTTCTTTGTAACTTTATTCCAACATTATTGATTTCCGGAAGTCCCCGACTTTGCACGGACCTTCCGGAAGTCCCTAACTTTGCACGGGACTCTTTATTTTAACAATATGGTGGAAAGTGATGAATCAGCTCATGATTGTGATTATATAAGAAGTAACTGGAAGATTTGCCACAAGAAGTGTTAATCAATCCAAAGTTACTCTAAACAGAAAAGTGGCTGAATAAGCTACTAAGAAACTATAAAGGTGTAGCAGAAGCTTGAGACAAGAACCAATGACCATCAAGCAGTCAGAACCCACAAGTGAAGGGACAAAATGTTTGTCAAACCCATGATCCAATGGAGGGGCAAACTGTCAGAACTCACAAGTGGAGAGGCATGAAGATGGAATGTGATGAATCAGCTCTAAAGCTTGAATATTTGTTCCAAGAAGATGATCATGAGAGTTTTAGAGACTTTAGAGAGATTTAGGGAGTTTAGGGAGTATGAGAGTATAAGAGAACATGTTTTTATTATTCGAAATGATTGAATACAAGAGAAGGCCTAAGAGGTCCTTTTATAGCAAAATAGATAAACCTAGGTGCTTCTACTTTAGGTAAAGAGGTGAGGACTCCTTTTGTGCTGGCGGCTTCCTTCCCCCTTTTGTGCTGGCATGGATGAGTCACCAGCCCTTCTAGAAGATCCTACTAGCCGTTAGCACCCTCATTTCCTTTGATTGAATGCACCTTCATTCCAACAATCCCACTCAAGTTTGAATCATTGGAGAATGATTCAAACTTGGACACCAAGAGGATTCACCTCATTAAAAACCTTAGAATGCAAAACCCAGTGGGACAAAAGCATTCTAAGGGGAAAAGAGTATGAATCCTTCTTGTTAGGGAAGTTACTGGAATGGGAGAGAAGTGAGTCCAAGCTTTGAATGAATGAACTCACACACCTTAACACTTGCTGCCTTGGTGAATATGTCGGCCAGTTGATCAGAACTCTTGGTATAGCATGGAAGTATAATTCCTTGAACCACTGCCTCTCTCACCTTATGGCAGTCAACTTCAATGTGCTTAGTGCGCTCATGAAAGACTGAATTGGATGCAATATGAATAGCTGCCTGGTTATCACAATGCATTGTGATCGGTGTGTTGCTTTCAATGTTGAAGTCTTTGAGAATAGCCTTTAGCCATATGCACTCAGTGGTTAGTTTCCTCATGGCCCTGTACTCGGCTTCAGCACTTGAGCAGGATACTACCTTCTGTTTCTTGGTTTTCCAGGTAACAAGGTTTCCTCCAACAAAGGTGCAATAGCCTGTGGTTGATTTCCTGTCTTTCCTATCCCCAGCCCAATCAGCATCACAGTAGCCAACAATCTCAGCATTCTCCTTCTTTCGAATCCAAACTCCTTGAGTATAAGTCCCTTTGAGATATCTTAGGATGCGTTGAATCATCATCCAGTGGTTCTTCTTAGGCTCTTGCATATGCTGGCTTACCTGATTCACAACAAAGCATAGGTCAGGTCTTGTAATTGTTAAGTAGATAAGCTTTCCAACAAGTCTTCTATAGAGCTTAGGATCTTCAAATGCGTCTCCTTCTGGCTCCCCCTCAGTTTCAGCTTTGTAGCCTTCCTCCAAGGGTGTTCTAGCCGCTTTTGCTTCCATCATTCCTGCATTGGTTAGTAAGTCTCCAACATACTTTCTTTGTGAGATAAACAATCCATCTTTAAACCTGCATACTTCAATACCCAAGAAATACTTAATTTCACCAAGATCTTTTATATCAAACATAGACTTAAGATATTCCTTTGTAGATGCAATTCCTACCTTGTCATTCTCTGAGATGATTATATCATCTACATATATGAGAATGACAACTATACCTTCATGGCTGTGGAGAGTGAACAAGGTTTGATCGGATTCAGATCTCCTAAAGCCCCTGTCTCTGAGAGTAACATTCAACTTGTGGTACCAGGCTCTAGGAGATTGCTTCAGTCCGTAAATCGCCTATCTTAGTCTTAGAACTTTCCCTGGTGCAACAGAGTCTTCCAATCCAGGTGGTGGAGTCATGTAGACTTCTTCTTCGAGTTCTCCATGTAGGAATGCGTTTTTGACATCCATTTGCCATAGCTCCCATTCCAAGTTCACAGCAAGTGAGAGAACCACCCTGATTGTGTGCATCTTTGCCACAGGAGCAAATGTGTCTCTGTAGTCATCTCCATAGGTTTGAGTGAAGCCCCTTGCAACTAATCTAGCCTTGTACCTTTCTATTTCTCCATTACTTTGGTACTTAATCGTGAAGATCCATCTGGAGCTAACGGCCTTCTTCCCCTTAGGTAAGTCTGACTCATCCCATGTATGGTTCTTTTCCATTGCTTTCCTTTCCTCAGTCACTGCATCACGCCAAACTTTAATGTCTTTTGCCTCATCATAGTTTCTAGGCACAGTTTCTTGATCTAAACTTCCAATGAAGACTTGATGGCGCTGAGGAATTTGCACTAACGAACACACGGCTTGAGTGGGGTGAGCTATCACATTATTGTTGAAGTAAACCCTGGTATTCTTCCAGTTTTCAGCTGGAAATCGTTGCCGAGTACTTCTTCTGAGCTCAAGGGGAGCTTGGTCTTGATTTTGGATAGGGCATTGAGGGCTTTCTGAACTTGATCCAACTTCAGAACTTTGAGTACTTCCTGATCCAGGTTCTGAGTCTCTTGGTCTATTACTCTCAGTCTCTGCCTGATCTTTCTCCGATTTAGAATCCATCTGACCAATGTTGGAATCCTCTTGATCATGACCAGAGAATTGCCCACCCTCAGGATTAAGAGGATGGTGAGGAGAATGACTAGGACGACCTTGCGATGAAGAAATGCCCAGACCCTCCAGAATCTTTCTCAGGTTTTCAGCCCGATCAGAGGAGTGGGAAGCATTCAAGGCCCGATCGGGCTGAAAACCTGAGAAAGATTCTGGAGGGTCTGGGCATTTCTTCATCGCAAGGTCCTCCTAGTCATTCTCCTCACCATCCTCTTAATCCTGAGGGGGGGCAATTCTCTGGTCATGATCAAGAGGATTCCAACATTGGTCAGATGGATTCTAAATCGGAGAAAGATCAGGCAGAGACTGAGAGTAATAGACCAAGAGACTTAGAACCTGGATCAGGAAGTACTCAGATCAAACTACCCAAGGAGTTGCCATGAGTAATCAAGTCCAAATGATGGAGTAGAGCTAAGGAAGGTTGCATACAAGTGTGGTATCAGCAAATCAATCCAAAGACTCCATAGAAGAGGCAACAAAGGGCATTTTTTTATCAGAAGGAATGAAGTGAAGGAGTTCAATAGTAGCAGACAAGACTGATCAATACTTGGCTGACACAGGTACAGCTTCATATATATTTTTCCCAAACAGATACAAGAGAAAAACTTAAACCATCATATATATTTTTTGAATAGGTTTATCCCTTGTGAATTGATGCATGCGTTTGTGTGTGCTGAAACAGGTACAGCTTGGAGCTTATGTGCTAAAGCTGGATTTATTAACCTTCTAAAGGACAAGCGTTCAGAAGAAAAGGGGAGATAAGTACCGGTCTATGAAGAAGCTTCAAGCTACTCAAACTCGTGAAGCAAGGAAGAAGTTTTCTTGCTGATTCAAGGAGGCCATGATCCAGAGTCTATGAAGTCCAACAAGATGGTCCTAAGGCTCATAGACTCACTGGCCAATCCCTAGGCTGAGAAGACTCTACTCTTTTTCCCTTAACAAGGTTTTGTCCCATTGGGTTTTCCTTGTTAAGGTTTTTAATGAGGGAGTTCTTCAAGGTTCCAAGCTTGACCTCCGGATCTCCTATGGTCAAACTTGAGGCGGAGTGTGAAAATAAAGAGTCCCGTGCAAAGTTAGGGACTTCCGGAAGGTCCGTGCAAAGTTGGGCACTTCCGGAAATCAATAATGCTGGATTGAGATTACAAATAAGAAAGAGGTCCATGCAAAGTTGGGGACTTCCGGAAGATCCGTGCAAATTTGGGGACTTCCGGAAGGTCCGTGCAGAGTCCGAGAGTTCTGGAAATCACAAAGTGCAAAGTCTGGGAGTTTCAGAAAGAGCTGTTGGGAGGATAAGGTTTCCATAAAAGCAAAAGCAAAAGCAAAAGCAAAAGCAAAAGCAAAAGCAAAAGCAAAAGCAAAAGCAAAAGAAAAAGACAAAAGGTGGTCAATAAAGCAAAAGGAGAAGGCATCTTCTCTTTAGCATCAAGCATCTTCTTAAATCCTTTAGAGGCTCTTATACATGTTTTTCTTTGAAAAATTTGTGGCCTTGCTCTATATAAAGCAGCCTTCTCTATTGTAACCACTTTAAGCAATTCTAATAAGAAAAAGCTTCTATCTCTCTCTCTCTTTCTAGACTTCGAATTCCCTATTTTCTTGCTTTGTTCTTCATAAAATAGCTTAATCTCTTTAAAATCTAACAGTTATTACCGAATGGATAAAACAGTTTTACAAAGATTTTAAGAAAACGTTTTGTTGGAAGTGAAATATGAGAGGTTGAATTTGTTGATTTTGCGGAAGTAAGAGAGTAAGAGACTGAGAGTGTGGAGAGTTAAGGGAGTTTCATGGTGGAATTCGACACGGAGAATAAGAGAAACAAAGAGAATAAAGTGAAGGATGTTTATTGCATAAAGTATATCTTTGTTACAATGTTGGAGAAGTCCTTAATATAGGCCTGAGTTACACAGAGGAATTCAAATGAGATAGTGACATGGAAGCAAACCCAAGGAGTGACAGTGACTTCTCAAAAACGGCTATATCCACGCGTGACTTCTCATAAACGGCTATATCCACGCGTGACTTCTTCTTGCAGCCACACTCTTCTTTTAGAAGCCCTTTCTTCGTGTCATAACTCCTCTTTGGCAGGCCAAGGCCTTATTAGACTAATTCCAAAATTGGGCTGCACACACAACTAATCCTGGATGGGTTTGCATACATAGGTCATGGCGAATCTTGGACTGCAAGGCTGAGCCGTGAGCCTGAAGTTATTGTCCTGCTCAATACTCCCCCTCAAGCTTAGCATTGGAAAGGCTAAGCTTGGAAATCCATAGAGCATCACCTCATTAAAAACCTCATTATAGAAAAACCACTTTGGGAGAAAAACTATAATGAGGGAAAAAGAGTGTGATGTCCATGGATTAGGGAAAGACAGCTTATGGTTGTGGAAGGTCTATCAGCCTAAGTTTGCTATAGATGTGAGAGCAAACTTTGGGGCTAGCGGCATTGGTGAATATATCAGCCAACTGGTCTTCACTTCTTGTGTAACATGGGAGGATTACTCCTTCTTCAATCTTTTCTCTGACCTTGTGGCAGTCCACCTCTATATGCTTGGTTCTCTCATGGAAGATTGAGTTGGTTGCAATATGAATGGCTGCTTGGTTGTCACAGTGCATAGTAATTAGAGTGTCCTGATCAATGTTGAGATCCTTGAGGAGTGCCTTCAGCCATGTCAATTCGTTGGTTAACTTCCTCATTGCACGGTACTCTGCTTCAGCTGTTGAGCAAGCCACCATTTTCTGCTTCTTGGTCTTCCAAGTGACCAAGTTGCCTCCTATGAAGGTGCAATAGCCAGTTGTAGACTTCCTATCAGTTCTATCTCCATCCCAGTCTGCATCACAATACCCAACGATCTCTGTGTCCTGGTACTTGCCCATCCAAATGTCGCGGTCTAAGCTTCTTTTAAGATATATCAAGATCCTCTCAACCATGTTCCAGTCATGCCTTGTAGGAGTCTTCATGTGCTGACTGACCTGATTCACAGCAAAGCATATATCAGGTCTGGTGATAGTGAGGTATATTAGCTTACCTACAAGTCGTCTATATTGTGCAACATCTTTATAGAGTTCAGCTGCATTCTCCCCCTCTCGAATGACCTTGTAGCCATCCTCTAATGGTGACTTCGCTGGTTTGGCGTCCAGATAACCTGTCTCAGTTAGAAGGTCAGTATTATATTTTCTTTGGGAAAGAAAGAGGCCTGTCAAGGAACGACATACTTCAATCCCAAGAAAATATTTGAGTTCCCCCAAATCTTTGATATCAAATGTAGATTTGAGAAAGGCTTTAGTAGTTTGAATACCAACCTGGTTGTCCCCTGAGATGATAAGATCATCTACATAGATAAGGATAACAACTATACCTTGGTCATTTTGAAGGGTGAACAATGTGTGGTCAGCTTCTGAGCGTCTGAAGCCATTATCCCTAAGGGTGAAGCTAAGCTTGTGGTACCAGGCGCGGGGAGACTGTTTAAGACCGTAGATGGCCTTCCTTAACCGAAGGACCTTGCCTGGTGCAACAATGTCATCAAGTCCCGGGGGTGGTGTCATATAAACTTCATCTTCAAGCTCCCCCTGAACAAAAGCATTCTGGACGTCCATTTGCCATAGATCCCATGATAGATTGGTGGCTAGAGAGAGGACGACTCTCACAGTTGGTAGCTTAGCCACTGGGGCAAATGTGTCACCGTAGTCTTGGCCATATGTTTGAGTGAATCCCCGAGCTACTAGCCTTGCCTTATAACGTTCAATATCTCCATTACTCTGGTACTTGATGGTGAACACCCACTTGGAGCTGACCGCACGTTTTCCCTTAGGCAGGATGGCTTCATCCCATGTGTGGTTGCGTTCCATGGCCCCTACTTCATCAGTAACAGCATCTCGCCAAACCTTCATTTGTTTGGCCTCTTCATAGGATGAAGGGATGATATCCTTCTCAATCTTGCCAAGAAAGGCCTGGTGATCGGATGGTACAAGGGAAAGAGAGCACATTGCCTGAATAGGATGAGCCACGGCATGGGCATTGTAATACACCCTGGTGTTGATCCAGTTGGATAGATCCCGTCTGAGTCTAGTACTTCTCCTAAGAACTTGTGTGGACCCAACTTCATCATCCACCTTAGCAGTCTGTCCTGGCCAGAGGAGGTGCCCTCTACTTGTGAAGGATCCGGATGGGAAGCTTCTGAAGAGTCTTCATGAGAGGTTGGTGGATCAGGAACCGTATTGGTGTGTTCTGGTGGAGATGGAGCCTGCGGTTGATGACCTGATGATGGAGATTTGCTACGATGATCTAAGTGATCCAGTAGGAATCGAAGACTAGCTGCTTGTTCTGAGGGTTTAGCAAGATCTTTCACGCTGGTCCAATCTTGTTTATCGTGATATCCCTGTTCTTCTAAGAACTTCACATCCCGGGAGACCATGGTCCTATTGGTGGTTGGATCAAAGCACTTGTACCCTTTCTGACTGGATGAATATCCAATGAAGATACACCTTGTGCTTTTTGCGTCCAGTTTGTTCCTTAGTTCTCCTAGAATCAATACAAAGCATACAAGACTCTGGTAGGTATTCGGTTGATCAGATAGCAAGCGGTGTTAGAATGAAGAGGTATGATGAATGCAAACAAAGGCTTGGAGGCGTCATAACTAAGTGAGAGTAACTTAGACTTGTGTAGGTTTAATGATATGTTTATCTCTTTATCTAAACATGTAATTAGACTATCTTAGTATCCAAACAAGTCTAGAATAGGATTAGTATAAATAGATGTCTCTCACTCACTTTGTAAGTATGAAATTCATTTTTCTGAAAATCTTAATAAAGATCATTCTCTCTTTTCTCTCTAATCTCTTTCTCTCTCAATCTCTGAATCTCACATTCTCTAAATCATCAAATCTTACATGGTATCAGAGCCAGGTTTGATCAATCAGGCACAAGAATTTCGAAATCTATGTGTTCTTTACTCGCGATCATAACCGAAACCGTGAAATCTAGACCCGTCGCGATCATCACCAAGGTTCGTCGAGTTCCCAAGACAAGATCACAAGATTTCTGATCAAATTCTTCATCTTAATCAATTCTCCGGCGGATTCTGTTGATTTCACCGTTGATTTCATCAAATTTGGTTGACTCAATCGAAAGTTACATAAGTTCTTCCACGGTGGTTCCGCGACGGTCTTCACCGCGAGTTCCTGGATTTCAAAGGTGCATAACTACTTCAATTCTTCATCAAGTCAAGCGTTTCCAAAGCCAAAACTCAAGATTATTGAGTCCAGATGATGAATCGGGAGGTCCTCTTTGCTCAATTTTAAGTTTAGAAGTCTTCTTCGTCGATTTCTTGCAATCGGTTCCAGTTCGCTCTCCTTTTGGTACTCGACTTCGATCTTCAATTCTAGCTCGATCTTTTTCAAATCTTGATTGATCCAATCTTGATTTAGGTTCTTTTGAAGAGGTTCTGGAGATTTGATTACAATCTGTTGATTTTTTATCTTCAAAATTCGATTTCTTGCAAAAGAAGGAAGCTAGACTCTAACTGAATTAGGCGGGAAATTCAAAATTGGTGTTATATCTGGTGATAAACTCAATTTTTTTTCTCTGGATCATCTGTTGGTTCATTGTTTGGAGTTATTGAAGAAAGTTGTTGACGGTTAGGCAAGTATTAGTCTGTCTAAGGTGTGGTTATCTCGTCTTGGTCTCTAGTTGGTACGCGTGTGGCTGTTCTTGTTGATTTTTGTCTGTGCAGACTTGAATTCGATCCAATGGAGATGAATCCTCAAATGAAAGCTCCTGTAATGCTTCAAGGAGCAAATTATTTGCTCTGGTCCAGGACAGTAAGGACCATACTATGCAGCAAAGGGCTGTGGAATCACATTCAACAATCCGCACCTATGCTAACTGATGAAGAGTCTCAGGTTGAACATGCTGAACAGGCCCTATGGTTTCAGTAAGATGAAATGGTATTGGCTATTCTTCAATGCTCTCTAGCTAGTTCTCTTTTAGAAGCATACTCTTATTGCTCTAGTGCTAAGGAACTTTGGGAGACATTGAAAACAGTTTATGGCAATACTACTAACCTCTTAAGAATTTTTAAGGTAAAGAAAGCTTTGAATGAGCTCAATCAGGAAGATGTTGAGTTTACCAAACACTATGGATCATTCAGAGCCTTGTGGGCAGAGCTGGAGATGCTTAGACCAGCCTCAATTGATCCACTCACTCTTCTTGAAAGGAGAGAGCAAGATAAGGTGTTTGGGCTGCTTATGACTTTAAACAATTCATACACTGACTTGATCAAACATATTCTCAGGAAAGATAAGCTGCCAAGTCTTGAGGATGTTTGTGCAAAGATCCAAAAGGAACAGGGGTCTCATGAGATTTTTGGACACAAAGTGGAGATGGTGGTGGCGCATAAAGGTGTTTTTAAGCCAACACCAGCTGATGTCAGAAGAAAGAAGCAACTTTGTGACCACTGCAAGAGAACTGGCCACAGCAAGAAGGAGTGTTGGGTGCTTGGTGCGGCCCTGGTTATGGTTAAACCTCTGGATCGTCTTGAAGGGGATGAGGGTGTCGATTTAAGGAGGCTACTAGCTCTCCTTAGGCAGCGGATTTGATGATTGAATGGAAGGGAGCTACTAGCTTTCCTTGTAAGCAAGTGATAGATGGTGGTTGATGAAGGATTCGTTTGGAGGTTACTAACTATCCAATTGATGAGAATGATGATGGATGTTGGTTCCACTAGCACAGGATCACCCTGTAAAGAGCTATGGAATTTCACAGTAGATTACTCTATCCTTAAGTGAACAAGAATGTTCTTAGGCTGAACAGAGAAAGCAAGAAGCAAAAGAGCTTTTGTATTAAGTATGAAATTCGATGTGTTGTACAAGGGGGGGGTGAAGCCTTTATATAGGCTAAAAAATCATATCTAGATCATATCTACAAGATCATATCTTAACTATTCTCCTAGATTTTAGCTAAAGAATATCTTTGATTTTAATTGATTTATAATTTAAATTCAAAGATATTCTTACTCTTATCCTAATCTCTTTTGGTTTAATTTAAGTGATTATAAACCATTAAATTAAACCAATTGGTTGGTTTAATGTGGGACTCTTCCACTTCTTCGTTCTCCTCTTCGGTTGAATCCAAGTCTTCTGTGGTTGCAAAAGAGTCTTGCTCATTCCAGGTCGTACCATCCCCTCCTTTAAAAGGATTTGACCTCAAATCCAATTCACCTGCAACAAAAGGAATTAAGTCAGATATATTAAAAGTATAACTTATTGAATACTTACCTTGGAGGTCTATTTGGTAAGCATTGTTATTGATTCTTCTTAGTACTAAAAATGGTCCATCTACTCTTGGCATTAATTTTGATTTCCTTTCATTTGGGAATCTTTCCTTCCTTAGATGAATCCAAACGAGATCTCCAGGCTCTAATACTAGTTCTTTTCGTCCCTTGTTTTTCTTCTTGGTATACATCTTTGTCCTTTCATCAATATTTGTCTTAACCTGCTTATGCAAAGATTTAACAAACTCGGCTTTCTTTTGGCTATCAAGGTTAGTTTGTTCTTTTAAAGGTAAAGCAAGTAAATCTAAAGGTGACAATGGATTAAAACCATATACAACTTGAAAATGTTGGTTTTGCGGAAGTAAGAGGAGAGATTAGGTGAGTTTCATGGTGAAGCTCGACAAGAAGAATGAGGAAGAAGACATGAAGAATAAAGTGAAGAGTTTATTGCTAAAAGTATATTTACAACAATGTGGGAAGTGGCCTTTAAATAGGCTGAGTTACACATGACTTTATTCAAATAGGAAAGGGACGTGGTGGCTTGTCTAAGGAGAGAAAGCGACCCCTCATAAACGGCTAGCACCACCCGTGACTTCTCCTTGCAGCCTTACTTCCTTCTAGAAGGTCTTTTTGTTGTCACAACAAGACTTCTTGACATTATTAATGGGCTCGGAACTCAGTTAGACTAGGCCAAAGTGGGCTGCACAGGTTTGGACAATACTTGGACCAAGCCTTTAACGAGCCGTGATACCCAAGTGTGTGTACCGTGCTCTATACTCCCCCTCAAGCTTAGCATTGGAGAGGCTAAGCTTGGAAATCCATAAGGCACCACCTCATTAAAAACCTCATCATAGAAAAACCACTTTGGGAGAAAAACTATGATGAGGGAAAAAGAGTATGATGTTTATGGATTAGGGAAGGCTAGATCACGGCTGTGGAAGATCAATCAGCCCAAGCTTGCTATATATGTGAGAGCAAACTTTGGAGCTGGCAGCCTTGGTGAAGATATCAGCCAATTGGTCTTCACTCTTTGTGTAACAAGGAAGGATCACTCCTTCTTCATTCTTTTCCCTGACTTTGTGGCAGTCCACCTCTATGTGCTTGGTTCTCTCATGGAAGACTGAGTTGGTTGCAATGTGGATGGCTGCTTGGTTATCACAGTGCATAGTAATTGGAGTATCCTGATCAATGTTGAGATCCTTGAGGAGTGCCTTCAGCCATATCAATTCATTTGTTAACTTCCTCATTGCACGGTATTCTGCTTCAGCTGTTGAGCATGCCACCACTTTCTGCTTCTTGGTCTTCCAAGTGACCAAGTTGCCTCCTATGAAGGTACAATATCCGGTTGTGGACTTCCTATCAGCTCTATCTCCAGCCCAGTCTGCGTCACAGTACCCCATAATCTCTGTATCCTGGTTCTTGCCCATCCAAATGCCGCGGTCTAAGCTTCCTTTAAGGTACTGCAAGATCCTCTCAACCATGTTCCAGTCATCCTTTGTAGGAGTCTTCATGTGCTGACTGACCTGATTCACAGCAAAGCATAGATCAGGTCTGGTGATAGTAAGGTATATTAACTTACCCACAAGCCGTCTGTAACGCCCCCGATCCTACTAGACCGAAGGTGTTACGATAGGCCCGAATCCTGTCCGACCGTTCTTCCGAATATAGTCCGAAAGCCCGAACAGACACGATCCGAGCCCCGATTAAATCAACTCCATCTCATTCAAGGTTCCGTGACCAAGAACGGACATCCTTGTTGAGGTTAGCCCGGCCGGGACTTAGGTATTCAGAACTTAAAATTTAACTAAGACTTTAATAAGATATATGGAAAACCTCCATTTTATATATTAAACATACTTCTAAAGGTTCTTACAAAACCCGATTACAATACTTAGCGAAAGCGTCATACTTCCTATGAAATTTACACAAGTCCAAAAGAAACATACTTTCTACTAAGGGGTCTTCAAATCTACACTGGACTGTTCCGCCCTCCTTCCACAACCTTGCCTTTATCTGCAAGAACGAGTTCGGTCAGCTAATGCTAAGTGAGCTGGTCGAAAAATACTATCTAACCCATCCCGCAATAATGCAAGTGAACTCAAACAAGATCAATCATGTTTAAGACCAATGTACTTATAACTCAACAGACGGCTTAACCAATATTGACTCTAAACTACCCATGCGCGCCGTGACCTTAGCCTATTCCTTCCCGTCCCGGTCAGGTCCTTAGCCACACATGCTACAAGGCACCTACGAAGATGGACGGTACTCACTGCCCGGGTCAGGTCCTTAGTCGCTACATGCTATAAGGCACCTACGAAGATGGGCTTTAGCCTGGCAAGTCGCTCACAGGATGGTGGCAAGCCATCCCTCGCATGCACACGGAATAGCTAAGTCACAAATCCCACAACTCAAACCCATAACTCAAGTCACATACGAGTCACCGTCTCTCGCATGGACAACAACACCAGGACTAACAAGACATGTCATATTCGAGTCACCTCTTCTCGAATAGACCAACACAACATAACCACAAATGACTTCCTAAACCAGACACCACTTCGTATCGCCCTCGGTCCAGTCTAGGCCTATTATTTGACCAACTGCACAACAATCAAACAAGAACATGTACAGCCAATCAAATAAGACCTAAACCAACCTAAGGTTCTACTAATGGCATCCTTAGACCTAACGCAACAACTTAATCATAATTTATCATGCATGCGACTGATCATGAAACATAACCGCAAAATTCAACTGTAATTCAACATGCATGCAATCCACCAAATCACAACATTAAAATAGAAATTAATAATGCACAGCAAAGCATCATGCAAACAATTCCCAACGTCCTAACCGAACTCGGATCAATTGTCTTGCTTTAAAAGAAATAAAAGACCAACTCACAGAACACGGATGAACAGCCTAAACACTCGGACAGGCCTGAGAACACTCGCGGATGGCCTCCTCTCCTCACGGTTGCACAGCCTCTCACCAGGCGCCTACTTCTCTCTCTAACTCTCTTAGTATACAGCTTTTAAACTTCAGATTTCTAAACAGAATTATGGTAACAAGGGTGGGTATTTATAAGGTGAAAGTGCATGGGTTTAACTTGACACCTGTCCCACTTAATCTCTTAATTTCACTAAATCATGACACCTGCCCCACTAATTAACTTAAATCCACTAAAACCAGACAGCTGTCCCACTAAACAAATTAACAGCCTTAATTCTTTACACCTGTCCCACTAATTCTCTTAATACCCTTAAATCTCTACACCTGTCCCACTTAAACCAAAATTTTACTTACTTAAAAAAAATTAAAATGACTAAGTGGAAATCCCCATCATCACGCCATGCCACATCATCACCATGTCATCGCCACATCATTTCTAACCTGATTTTTTCTGCGGATGAACGACCACACATCCCTCGGATCGACCACACGTCCCAACACAACTGCCCGTTCTCGACCGCGGCTGTACCGTACGGTCGTCCTACGGAACGGGGCATTACACCGTCTGTATTGTGCAACATCTTCATAGAGTTCAGCTGCATTCTCCCCCTCTCGAATGACCTTGTAGTCATCTGCTACAGGTGACTTGGCTGGTTTGGCATCTAGGTAACCTGTCTCAGTTAGAAGGTCAGTAATGTATTTTCTTTGGGAAAGAAAAAGGGCTGTCAAGGAGCGGCATACTTCAATCCCAAGAAAATATTTTAGTTCCCCTAAGTCTTTGATATCAAAGGTGGATTTGAGAAAGGATTTAGTATGTTGAATACCGACCTGGTTGTCCCCGGAGATGATAATATCATCTACATAGATGAGGACAACAACTATACCTTGGTCATTTTGAAGGGTGAACAATGTGTGGTCAGCCTCTGATCGTCTGAAGCCATGATCCCTAAGGGTAAAGCTAAGCTTGTGATACCAAGCCCTAGGAGACTGTTTAAGGCCATAAATGGCTTTTCTCAACCGAAGAACCTTGCCTGGTGCAACAATGTTATCAAGGCCAGGCGGTGGTGTCATATAAACCTCATCTTCAAGCTCCCCCTCAAGGAAAGCATTCCGGACGTCCATTTGCCACAAATCCCATGATAAATTGGGGGCTAGGGAGAGGACAACTCTCACTGTTGGGAGCTTAGCTACCGGGGCAAATGTGTCACCATAGTCCTGGCCGTATGTTTGGGTGAACCCTCGAGCGACCAGTCTTGCCTTATAGCATTCAATATCTCCATTACTCTGGTACTTGATGGTGAACACCCACTTGGAGCTGACCGCACGTTTGCCTTTAGGTAGAATGGCTTCGTCCCATCTCTGGTTTCGTTCCATGGCCCCTACTTCATCAGCAACAGCATCTCGCCAAACCTTCAGTTGTTTAGCTTCTTCATAGAACGAAGGAATGGTGTCTTTCTCAATTTTGCCAAGGAAGGCCTGATGATCAGATGGGGCAAGGGCAAGAGAGCATGTGGCCTGAACTGGATGGGCCATGGCATAAGCATTGTAGTACACCCTGGTGTTGATCCAGTTGGATGGATCCCTTCTTAGTCGTGTACTTCGCCTAAGAACTGGTGGACCGACTTCTTCATCTGCCACCACGGTCTGACCTGATCTAGAAGATGAGCTTTCTGTTTGTGAAGGGTCCGGGTGAGTCACGACATGTGGAGTTGGTGGACCGGAAGTCCCTTCATGACTAGGAACCGCAGGAGTGTGGTCTGATGGAGGTGAAGGTTGCGGTTGTTGTCCTGATGGTGTTGTTGATCTATAATGATCCAGGTGATCTAGGAGGAACCGGAGGCTAGCTGCCTGGTCAGAAGGCTTAGCGAGGTCTTTCAGGCTGGCCCAATCCTGTTTGTCATGATATCCTTGTTCCTCTAAGAACCTCATGTCCCTGGAGACCATAGTTCTATTGGTGGTTGGATCAAAGCACTTGTACCCTTTCTGACTAGATGAATACCCAATGAAGATACACCGTGTGATTTTGGCTTCCAACTTGTTCCTTAGTTCTCCTGGAATCAACACAAAGCACACGCATCCGAATACCCTAAGGTGATCAACCACTGGTGGAGTTTTGTTAAGTACCTGGAATGGTGATCGATCATCCAAGATTCTGGTGGGTATTCGGTTGATCAAATAGCAAGCGGTCATGACCGCATCTCCCCAAAAACGTTTAGGTACACCAGTGTAGAACATCATGGAACGGGCCACCTCCATGAGATGCCTATTCTTTCTCTCGGCCACACCATTCTGCTGTGGATTGTATGGGCAAGAAGTCTGGTACAAATCCCATGTTTGGTAAGGTGTTCCTTAAATTGATGACTGATGTATTCATCTCCATTATCTGTTCTTAGGATTTTAATGTTAGCTTGATAATGGTTAGTGACATAGTTTTGAAATTTTGTAAATGCCTCAAACACACGATCCTTAGATGGTATTAAAGTGAGTCATGTGTATTTGGACTTCTCATCTATAAAGGTCACAAAGTATTTGTTGTTATCTCTGGATATGCAAGGTGAGGTCCAAACATCTGAGTGGATTAGATCAAAGCATTTTTCATAGATGGTGGTAGATTTAGGAAAAACGGATTTGCAATGTTTCCCTAGAATACAAGCTTCACAACTAGAATTCTCAAAAGAAACATTAGGTAGCATAAGCTTTAGTGCACGAAAATGAGGGTGACCTAACCTAGCATGCCACATTGCATCAAGCTTAACCGAAAAACATGAATTAAAGGAAACAGGTTGTGAACTACTAAGAGAAGTGTCTTCCAAGATATATAGATCATATTTAGCTACTCCTCTCCCAAGCAGTCTCATGCTCTCAATATCCTGAAAGTGTACATTGTTAGAACTGAATATGGCATAACAATTTAGATCAGTAGTGGCCTTCTTTACTGATAATAGATTAGAAGTAAAGCTAGGCATAAATAGAGCTTTGTATTCTTTATCAAATAGCTTAAGGTTGCCTATTCCTTTGACTGGTATTCTTATTCCATTAGCTATCTCTACATTACCTAGAGCCGGTTCTAGATTGCTTAATAAATCAGGATTGCTAATCATGTGGTGTGAAGCTCCTGAGTCAACAACTAAAGCCTGACTAGGTCTATAAGAGTAGAGAGAGATACCAAACTCCTTGAGGGAAACAATGGATTGGAGAATGACATCCAGGTCTGATCTTCTCATTACATCAATTGGTGATGGTGTAGAGGAGTTTTTAACACTGGCGGTCATAGCAGCCCCATCTTCATATCTTCTTGATGGACCAGCTTGCCCCGGTTCATTGGGTGTTATCTGGCCAAGGTTTGCCTTGGACCCTCCTTGAAAGCGATTGGTAGGTGGCCTCGGTGTGCTTGGTCTTAGGTGGGGATGGAGAATCCAGCACTGCCCCTTGTTGTGTCCCTTTCTTTTGCAATGGTCACATATCCATGCTTTCTTATCTTCGTTTCTGAACATGACCTTGTTGGCTGTAGGGAGTTCACCTCTTTGCCTCCAAAGAGACCATGCGAACCTTGCTCCTTTTGAATCTGTGCACACACTTCATCGAAGCTTGGGAGCTTGTCTGACCTGAGGAGGTGCTTGATTAGGTCATTATACATGGTGTTTAAGGTGAGCAGAAGACCAAACACACGGTCTTGTTCTTTTCTTTCAAGTAGGACCGCTTGGTCCATGGTGTTGGGCCTGAGGGCTTCTAGTTCTGCCCAAAGTGCTTGGTATTTGCCAAGGTGTTTAGTGAATTCTCCATCTTCTTGGCTAAGTGTGGTAAGGGACCTCTTTATTTCAAATACCCGAGTCAAGTTAGACACATTGCCATACACATTCTTGAGAGTTTCCCAGAGATCCCTTGCGGTTTCACAATAGGAATAGGCTTCAAGGATGGAAACTTCAAGAGAGCTTTGGAGTATGGCCAGCACGGTTTGATCTTCTTGAAACCATTTGGTTTCTTCAGCTAGAGCAACCGTTTCTTCTTCCTCTGTGGAGTCTTCCTTTGGGGCAAGAGTTTTGTGGGTATTCTCCCAAAGTCCGCGGCTGCACAACGCGGTCCTTGCTGTCCTAGACCACAGCAAGTAGTTCTGTCCCTTCAAGATGATGGGAATGACAAGTTGTTTGTTGCTTTCCATGGCGGTTCTTTCTGGATTTCAAATTTCAAGAGTATGGACCACTGGTTAATACTATTGTCCAGCGGTTAAAGAGAGATGGCTGGGATTTTAAGGTGACGGTTTGAAGGAAGATGAAGATGGAGAGGTGAATTGAATAGAGTGTTGGATAATCTCAGGAAATAACCAGTCCTATCTTCTCACAACTCAACACCAAATGGATGGTTGAGGATTGTTACAATCTCATAGTGAGTAAGATAAGGAAAGTTTATTTGAAGAGTCGGTATGTATGTTACACACCTAGAGAGAATTCGAAGTGAGTTAGGGAAGATTTTGGAGAAACTTTGCTATTAACCACTGGTCAATAGCGGATGAGCCCAGAATTTGAGTGTTCTTGAGTGAGGAGGTTAATGGCGTGAGGTGAAGGAGTGTTAAAGAGTATGAAAGAGTATAAAGGAGATTATGGATCAAGATTGCTCTGATACCATGTTGGTTTTGCGGAAGTAAGAGGAGATATTAGGTGAGTTTCATGGTGAAGCTCGACAAGAAGGATGAGGAAGAAGACAGGAAGAATAAAGTGAAGAGTTTATTGCTAAAAGTATATTTACAACAATGTGGGAAGTGGCCTTTAAATAGGCTGAGCTACACATGACTTTATTCAAATAGGAAAGGGACGTGGTGGCTTGTCCAAGGAGAGAACGCTGTTAGAATTTGCAGAATAATAGTTAGAATAGGTAGGAGAGTTTCTGGGTTTATATTTGATAAGGGAAGAACAAGAGTGAGAATAATAGAGAGATTGTGAGACAGAGAGTATGGAAGGAGGATTCTATTTCCTTGATTGATTTATGGTGAGCATACAATGTATTTATAGCCAAAGAATAGAGATAAAACAAAGGTACTTCACCAAATGGTGAAAGTGACAGCTCCTAACAGCTAGAAATTCAAATTGGTTAAGCCAACATGTGACTCTTCCTTCCCTCTCCAAACCCACGCCTAGGAGAGCTTCTAGAAGGTGTCTTAGACAGATTTGGGCTTGTTTGGGCTTACTTAATTCAGGCCTTCTGTTGCCCATGTGTGGACAGACCCTGGGCTTCACTTCATTATCTCAGCCTAATGCACAGACCTTGAACTTCTGATTTGGGCTTGGGCTTCATTAACTTTTTCAGCTTCAAGCCTAAGGCTTCAATCCAATAAAAGCGACCCCTCATAAACGGCTAGCACCACCCGTGATCCTTGCAGCCTTACTTCCTTCTAGAAGGTCTTCTTGTTGTCACAAGAAGACTTCTTGACATTATTAATGGGCTCGGAACTCATTTAGACTAGGCCAAAGTGGGCTGCACAGGTTTGGACAATACTTGGACCAAGCCTTTAACGAGCCGTGATACCCAAGTGTGTGTGCCGTGCTCTATAGAAAAGGTGTCATTTTTGTCGCTGAGTGAACTGATCTGTTATAAGCAAATTCGACATGAGGTAAACAATCCTCCCAAGTTTTAATGTTCTTTTTAATAATAGCTCTTAAATGAAAGTTTTAGAAGTTTAGGAAGAATGGAGAGAGTTTAGGCGAGAGATTGAGTGAACACATATTATTAGAATAGGATTTCTTGAATACAAAGAGAGACCTTAATGATCCTTTTATACAGAAATAGATAACCTAGAAGCGACTACTTTAGGTAAGAGTGTGAGCTTCCTCTTTAGTGCTGGCGCCTCTTTCCCCTTTTGTGCTGGCAGAGGTGAGTCACCAATCCTTCTAGAAGATTCATTACTAGCCGTTAACACTCCTTCCCTTGGTGAATTGCTTACTCATTCCAACACTCCCCCTCAAGTTTTACATCATTGGTGAATGATTAAAACTTGGACATCAAGAGGATTCACCTCATTAAAAACCTTAGAATGCAAAACCCAGTGGGAGAAAAACATTCTAAGGGAAAAAGAGTATGAATCCTTCATGATAGGGAAGTTACTGGAATGGTAGAGTTGTGAGTCCAAGCTTAGTATGAATGAACTCACAAACCTTCAAACTTGCCGCCTTGGTGAAGATATCAGCCAATTGATCAGAACTTCTTGTATAGCATGGAAGTATGATTCCTTTCTCCACAGCCTCTCTAACTTTGTGGCAGTCCACCTCAATATGCTTGGTTCGTTCATGGAAGACTGAATTGGATGCAATATGAATGGCTGCCTGATTATCACAATGCATTGTGATAGGTGTGCTGCTTTCAATGCTGAAGTCTTTGAGAAGAGCCTTTAGCCATATACACTCGGTAGTTAACTTCCTCATAGCCCTATATTCAGCTTCAGCACTTGAACAGGATACTACTTTCTGCTTCTTGGTCTTCCAAGTGACAAGATTACCACCTATGAAGGTGCAATAACCAGTAGTTGATCTTCTGTCTTTCCTATCCCCAGCCCAATCAGCATCACAATAGCCAACTACTTCAGTGTTTCCATTCTTTCCCATCCATATTCCCTGAGTGTAAGTCCCTTTCAAGTATCTCAGAATGCGTTGTATCATCATCCAATGATTCTTCCCAGGGGCTTTCATATACTGACTTACCTGATTCACAGCAAAGCACAAGTCAGGTCTTGTAATTGTCAGATATATGAGCTTACCAACAAGTTTCCTGTATAGCTTCGGATCCTCAAATGTCTCTTCATCTTGCTCCCCCTCAGTTTTAGCCTTGTAACCATCTTCTAAGGGCGTTCTTGCTGCTTTTGAATCCATCATTCCTGCATTAGTTAGTAAGTCTACAATGTATTTCCTCTGAGATATAAACAACCCATCTTTAAACCTGCAGACTTCAATACCCAAGAAATATTTGAGTTCACCAAGATCTTTAATGTCAAACATAGCTTTAAGATATACTTTTGTAGCAGAAATTCCTACCTTGTCATTCCCAGAGATGATAATATCATCCACATAAATGAGAATGACAACTATACCTTCTTGGCTATGTAAGGTGAACAAGGTATGATCGGATTCTGATCTCCTGAAACCTCTGTCTCTTAGAGTGACGTTCAACTTGTGATACCAGGCCCTAGGTGACTGTTTAAGGCCATAGATTGCCTTTCTTAATCTAAGGACTTTCCCTGGTGCAACTGAATCTTCTAATCCAGGTGGAGGGGTCATGTAGACTTCTTCTTCTAATTCTCCTTGAAGGAATGCGTTTTTGACATCCATCTGCCATAGATCCCAGTCTAAGTTTGCAGCAAGAGACAATACAACTCTGATTGTATGCATTTTTGCTACTGGAGCAAATGTGTCTCTGTAATCTTCTCCATAGGTCTGGGTGAATCCTCTTGCTACCAGTCTGGCCTTATATCTCTCAATCTCCCCATTACTTTTGTATTTGATGGTGAAAATCCATCTAGAGCTCACTGCCTTCTTTCCTTTTGGTAAGTTTGCTTCATCCCATGTATGATTTTTCTCCATTGCAGTTCTTTCTGCTCCCACGGCATCTCTCCAGACTTTTAGCTCCTTAGCTTCATCATAAGTCTTGGGAACTAACTCTTGATCTAGACTGCCTGTGAAAGCCAGATGTTGTTGTGGAATATGGACCATGTTGCAAACCGCTTGAGTAGGATGAGCCACTGCATTACTATTGTAGTAAACTCTCGTGTTCTTCCAGTTTGCTGGAGGAAATCGTTGTCTAGTGCTTCTCCGGAGTTCTAATGATGCTGGTACTTCATGCGAGTGTTGATGTTGATCATTGGTATTTCCAGAATTCGAACCAACTTCAGCTTCTAAGTTTCCTTCAGAGTTACTTGGACCGGTTTGTGACTCAGGTTCAGATTCTCTACTTTGGATGTTGTTTGAATTAGTAGCTGAATCTTCATCCTCCTCATCATGACCATAGTCTTGTTGTCCCCCCTCAGGATGAAGAGGATGATGCTGCGAATGCTGATGAGTGTCTGGACCAAAAGAGGATATACCCAGGTTCTCTAAGATCTTCTTTAAATTCTCAGCCTGGTTGGGCGATGGAGAAGATATGTCTTTGATAGACTCCCACGTACCATCCGAGAAATAGCTTTTGTCTTCAAGAAACTTAACATCCCGGGAGATAAGAACACGGTTGGTATCAGTATTGTAGCACTTGTACCCTTTCTGTGTGGTTGAATATCCAAGAAACATGGTCTTTGTGCTCCTAGCCTCTAACTTGTTCCTCTGGTCCCCTGGGATCAACACATAGCAAACACATCCAAACACTCTAATATGATCAAGATGAGGTTTGGTTTTAGTAAGTACCTCAAACGGTGAAATGTCATGAAGGATTTTGGTCGGAAGTCTGTTGATTAAGTAGCAAGCCGTAACTAGGGCATCACCCCAAAACTGTTTAGGAACCTTCCTATGAAACATCATGGCTCTAGTCACCTCCATTAAGTGTCTGTTTTTTCTCTCAGCAACTCCATTCTGCTGAGGGGTATAGGGACAACTTGTCTGGTGCTCAATTCCATGTTTGTTGAGATAGTGTTTAAAGGCCTGGCTAGTATACTCCCCACCATTATCTGATCTTAGACATTTAACTTTAGCATCATATTGGTTAGTCACATACTTGTTAAAACTCATAAACGCTTCAAGAACTCTACCCTTAGATGGCATTAAGGTAACCCAAGTGTATTTTGATTTCTCATCTATGAAACTAACAAAATACTTGTGATTGTCTCTAGAGACACATGGGGCAGTCCAAACATCAGAGTGAACAAGATCAAAGCAGTTTTCATACATTGTTTGAGACTTAGGAAAAACAGACCTACAGTGTTTTCCAAGGATACAAGCTTCACATAATTCATTATTGAAAGACATCCTAGGGAACATTAACTCTAGTACTTTAAGATGAGGATGACCAAGCCTAGCATGCCACAAATCACCATTCATCTTAGAATTATTGAAATTTGAAAAACAGGAAGCTAAACGACTAGGAGAACTAGGAGATAAGTCTTCAAGCATATATAGATCATTTCTGGTAACACCTTGTCCAAGAATCTCCTTAGTTTCAATATCCTGAAACACAAAGTCATTAGGCCCAAAGATAGCATGACAGTTTAAATCGGTTGTAGCTCTCTTGACAGATAGAAGGTTAGAAGTGAATGAGGGCATATAAAAGGCTCTAGATTCCTTATTGAATAATCTAAGATCACCTATTCCTTCTATTGGCACATTTGTTCCATTTGCTATCAAGACATTCCCTACAGCCGGTTCAATGTTCTTAATCAAATTCATATCACTGATCATATGGTGAGATGCCCCTGAATCTACAATTAATGGTTTAGTCTTAGTGAAAGCATTAAATGAGGCATGTAATGATCTACCAACAATCGCATTACCAGAGTTGTCTTTGAATGTTTTGATGAGGGCTTCAAGATCGGATTTCCTGACATACTCTGACTGCATTGGTTGGTATGGCACCATATGAGCTGGATGAGTTTGAGAACTTCCAATGCATGATGAACTTGAGGAGCTGGTTTGTTGATTAGAGCTAGCTGGGCCGTGAGCGA
This sequence comes from Streptanthus diversifolius, assembly GCA_039880935.1. NCBI lineage: Eukaryota > Viridiplantae > Streptophyta > Magnoliopsida > Brassicales > Brassicaceae > Streptanthus > Streptanthus diversifolius. Next base: position 7,301,722 of record JAXGFM010000001.1, read on the forward strand.
TTTGGTATGGGAGGTTCTTCTTGGGATAGTATCCATTTTCCTGAGTGAAATGAGCTCTAGGAACTTCCTTCCACTTGTTTGGCTTGAGATGTGGATGAAGAATCCAACACTTATCTCTGGAATGTCCTTTCCGTTTACAATGATCACACATTATGCTCTTCTTGTCTTCCGGTTTGTAAAATCCTTTATTTGCTGAGATGGGTTCTTCTTCAGTCTTGTATGTGCTTTTGTGAGCCGTGAGAAGGTCACCTTTTCTTCCAAACAATCCATTTGATCCGGATTCCTTCTGTATTTGAGAGCATACATCTTCAAGGGAAGGGAGTTTATCTGCCCTCAAGATGTGTTTAATGAGATCGTTGTATGTGGGACTGAGAATCATGAGAAGGCTAAAGACTTTATCTTGTTCCCGCCTTTCCTTAATGACTTCAGGATCAAAGGACACAGGTCGGAGCATATCTAATTCTGCCCATAAGGAACTGAACTTCCCAAACAAGGAGGTGAAGTCTGGATCTTCTTGACTTAGATTGTTGATGGCCTGCTTGACTTGAAAGATCCTGCTAAGGTTGGAGGTGTTGCCATAGACCTTCTTGAGAATAGTCCATAGTTCCATTGATGTTTCACAGTGTGAGTAGGACTCCAGGATAGGACCATCTAAGGAGTTTTGCAGAACGGATAGGACATATAGGTCCTCCTGGTGCCACTTTCGCTCATCCGTGATGACCATTTCATCACCATCTTCATTCTGGATTAGGCTAGGAGGTGCTTCATTGAATAAGAGATGATCTCCCAAACCCCGGCCTCCAAGAGCAGTCTTTATCATGCGAGACCATAAGACATAGTTTAAGCCTTTAAGGATCACTGGAACGGCTATTTGGCGAGTGTTCTCCATGAGGAAGGTTTAAGGTCCGTACAACAATGGTGGATAAAGCTTGGTCTTCACGGTAAGGCAAAGATCACTGTTGTTTGAGTGGATTGATGGTTGGCTCTGGCAAGAAGACTTAAAATGGGATGAAAAGAGCCTCCTTTACTTAGTCTGGAACTTCAGCTGTAAAACCCTCGAACTTGTACGGACAGATACAAGACCCTCAGACTTGAATCATGAAGCAAAATGTCTTCTTTTGGTCTTAAATGACTTCACCGGATGCAGGAAGGAAGGGTTTGATGAGAAAGGAGACAAGAGGAGCTGCCTTTGAAGAGATTAGAAAGGTGTACGGATTCTGGGTTTCAACAGCCCAATGAGGAAGATGAATACGGCTCAGTGAAGGAGGTTGAAAGATGGCTCCTTTTGAAAGTATTTTGAACCTTGAAGCTTTAAGTAGCCTTTTAGTTCTTCTTTTGAGTAGAAACAAGTTTCAAACTTGTGGAATAGGAGCTATGGTCCGTACATCAATGGCTGCGAGAGAAAGAGCAAGAGCTGGTCCAAGTAAAGACTACTATAATCCGCATGATACCCACATCTAGTCTTCCTCAACTCATCACCAATGGTTCTGAGGATCTTAGATCTCAGAGAGGATAGGCTAGAACATGTTTACCATAGATTAAGTGCTTTAAGAACCAGAGAAGAAAAGATTTGCGGATTGATAACCTAGAGGAAATAAGAGTTTATGAATGATTCAGGGAAGATTTGTGAGCATTTGCTCTGATACCATGAAAGTTTTAGAAGTTTAGGAAGAATGGAGAGAGTTTAGGCGAGAGATTGAGTGAACACATATTATTAGAATAGGATTTCTTGAATACAAAGAGAGACCTTAATGATCCTTTTATACAGAAATAGATAACCTAGAAGCGACTACTTTAGGTAAGAGTGTGAGCTTCCTCTTTAGTGCTGGCGCCTCTTTCCCCTTTTGTGCTGGCAGAGGTGTGTCACCAATCCTTCTAGAAGATTCATTACTAGCCGTTAACACTCCTTCCCTTGGTGAATTGCTTACTCATTCCAACATTAAAATAGTAGAAAGGGTTCTATTGACTGATTCTGTTTGACCATCAGTTTGTGGGTGACAAGTTGTGGAAAATAATAGTTTAGTGCCTAACTTACCCCAAAGGGTCCTCCAAAAATGACTAAGGAATTTAGAATCCCTATCTGACACAATTGTTCTAGGCATTCCATGTAACCTAACAACTTCCCTAAAGAATAAATCAGCCACTAAAACTGCATCATCTGTTTTATGACATGGAATAAAATGAGCCATTTTTGAAAATCAATCAACTACTACAAAGATGCTGTCATTTCCTTTCCTAGTTCTAGGCAGTCCTAAAACAAAGTCCATAGAAATGTCTACCCAAGGGTGATCAGGAATAGGTAATGGAGTATACAAACCTGTGGGCTGTACCTTAGATTTGGCTTGTTTACACTCGACACATTTTGAGCAGATTCTTTCCACATCTCGTTTCATATTGGGCCAGTATGTAAGAATATGCAGAATATAAGAGAAGATTAGAGAGAGTTTTCTGAATAAGATGAAGAACAAAAGTATGGAAGACTAAGAGGAAGAGATTTCGTGACAAATGAGAGAGAGAGAGCTGACGGCTGGTATGAGAGAATTAGAGAAGGAGGATTATATTTCCTTGACAGATTAGTTGTTAGAATTTGCGGAATTAAATAGAATTAAGAGAGTTTACAAAAGAGTTTGGTTGGAGATTTTGGGTAGAATGAAGAACAAGAGAATAAACTAAGAGAATGAGAGAATGGAGAATTTGTGAAGGATGAGTATATTTCCTTGATTGATTTATGGTGAGCATACAATGTATTTATAGCCAAAGAGTAGAGAATAAGACCAAGGCACTTCACCACATGGTGAAAGTGACAGCTCCTAACAGCTAGAAATTCAAATTGGTTAAGCCAACATGTGACTCTTCCTTCCCTCTTCAAACCCACGCCTAGTAGAGCTTCTAGAAGGTGTCTTGGGCTTGTTTGGGCTTACTTAATTCAGGCCTTGTGCTGCACAAGTGTGGACAGACCCTGGGCTTCACTACTTGGGCTTCACTTCATTATCTCAGCCTAATGCACAGACCTTCTTTCTCTGATTTGGGCTTGGGCTGGACAGACATTAGCCCAACTTGCTCTGGGCTGGAAGGTCCTTTTGCAAGCCCATCTCTTCTGTCTTTATTTCTTCAGTCCAATACTCCCCCTCAAGCTTAGCATTAGGAGTTTGGTAATATGCTAATGCTGAGCTTGGACTTGGCTGACCTTGTCTTCTAGACTTTGGATTTGGTCTTGGCTCCTTTTACTTACTTCTGTCTAATACTCCCCCTCAAGCTTGATCATAAATATCCAAGATCAAGCTTGGAACTTTGAAGAGCTCCCTCATTAAAAACCTTAGCATGGAAAACCCAGTGGGACAAAACCAAGCTAAGGGAAAAAGAGTGGAGCCTTCTGAGCCTAGGGATTGGCCAGTGGGTCTATGAATCTCAGGATCATCTTGATGGACTTCATAGACCCTGGATCATGGCCGCCATAAATGGCAAGTAAGAACTTCCTTCTTGCTTCACACTTTTTTTGAAGCTTCTTCTTATGACCAGCGCTTGTCTCCCTCTCTCTTCTGATATTTAGTCATTTTGAGATTTGAACTGATCCGGCTTGGTACCTAAGTACCTTGTTTGAACTTGGAATGATAAGGAGGAGTGATGGATTTAGCTTAATCATTTGAAAAACTCCTCAATCCGCCTTTCTTGCCTCTTCTTTGAAGCTTTTGGTTTGATTTTTTTGATACCACACTTGTGAACAATCTCCCTTAGCTCCTCTCTCTTCTTTGAGTTTGATTACTCATGCAACTTCATGGGCTGATTAATCATCTTTCTTGATGCAAACACTTATGCTTTGAGCTGATTCATCACCTTCCACCTGCTTGTCCCTCCACTTGTGGGTTTTGACAGCATGATGGCCCTTGGTTCTAGTCTCAAGCTTGTGATGCACCTTGTAGTTTTGTTGTTGTTTCTTCAACCGCTTCTTTCTTTGATCTTTTCAGTATTCAATGTACTGACTTTCTTTATTTTGAAGCTTATCTGGTTCTTAGCAGCTTCTCCAGAGACTTATCAACACACACCACCAAGTCTTATGGATCCAATTGTACAGCTTTCTTTAAAACACCAATGCCTAAGCTGATTCATCATCAGCTCCTCCTTGGTTGTAGTGAACTCATACTCATAAGACAATTGCTCCAAAACTGCATTAAAGCTTGATGTGGTTGAGAATGCTCATAAGACAACTTCTTCAAACACTTCTGCAACTCCAAATGTACTTCTTTCAGGCATTGACTGATGTGGTGACTGGCTTTCTTTTGTTACTCCATTTCCATTGTGAGAATTATATTGTAGTATCAGTCACTCAGAACTCTGCTCTCTTGGCAGAACCTTGTGGCCACGCCTTTGAGTGCTCCTTGGTAGACTTTGAATTTGGTGCACCCTCAAGACAAGTTCACTTCATTGGAGAGGTCTAATCTAATAGGGTTCATCTTCATGAAGTCTGAGAATACTAGATAATTTAGTAGCTTCTCCAGTCTTGCAAATATCCGCCATCACCTTCTCTTTTGATCCCAACATTGTATGCCTCTTCTTTCTCAGAGTTGGTCAGCCTTGTTCAAGGATGAAGACCTTCTCTGCTTCTTCAACTTCAAGTACATTGTGTTGTGTTGGTCACGTCTTTAAATTCCTTGTTGGTGCCATCTGATGGATGCTCATCTCACCCCTCCTCAAGCTTGACTCAGAGAATAAGAGTATGAGTCAAGTTTGGAAGGATGAGCATCAATGATCACCAATGATACTGGACCACCTTTCTTCAAGAATGCCTTCTTGTTTGCGTTAGCTATGCTCTTCAACTTCAGGAATATACATCCTTTGATGTAGGCTCTGATAGGAGGAGGCTGCTTCCACCTTCAGGAATATACACTCTCTGGTGCAGGCTCTGATATGTGGTGTCATTTCTTGTTGGCTTTTGTATTCCAAGCCAAATTGCCTCATGATTTTGACGGATTGACTGCCTTCTATGCAGCATAGGTGGCCTCCCATTTCTTCACTCAGGAATATACCCTTGAAGGATAGGCTCTGATGTGTAAGATATTGGTAGAGTGCCATTCTTGCCAATATGTTCACTCCTTTAGTTCTTCATTTGGTTTTTCTTTGTATGAATCCATGCTTGCCATCTTTTCTTTGAGGCTCTCAAGATCTCCTTTACCCTTAAACAAGTCATAAAGAAGAAGAATTTTAAGTATGCCATGAGGAATATCAAAGTTATAAATGTGCAAGTAAGAGTTCATATAAAACAGTAGCAAAGATCAATTCAACTAAAGTAATGAATTTCAACACTTTAGATGAGATAGAATTTATGTGTATAGAGTGTGAGTAACTAGAGATTAGAGTATAAGTAACCAAGATTTTAAGAGACTGATTGAGTATAAGAAGAATTAAGAGAATGAAACAGAGAATAAAAGGATCCCTTAAGGACTTTTGGATTCATCATGCTTCCTTATACTTTTGAGAGTAAAGGAAAAACATGGTTCACTTCCCTTAAGTGGTTTTGAAGAGGACTTTTGGATTCATCTATGGTCATAAATGCCAAGTCATAGCTCACCAAGGTTCACTTCCCTCTTTTAAACAATTCTAAATCAAAATTTTAATCAAAAATTGAAATATATAATGATGTAGAGATAGCCTTTTGACAAAGGCTTTGATACTAAGCCTTTGTGCTTCTTCTTAGAGGCTGGTTTGAATAATTGAATTCTTCTTGAATTGGAGGCTCCCCCTCATGGATTGCTCTCCTTCATTGGTTTTTGAGACTCCTTCTCACGGATTGTTTTTCAACATCACAAATGGTTGACATCTTTTCCCTTAAGGACTTTTGGATTCATCATGCTTCCTTTAGCTCATGAGAGTGAAGGAGACCATGGTTCACTTCCCTTAAGTGGTTTCAAGAGTTCTTATGGACAGAGTTTTACTCTGTTTTCTTGACTCTTATGGTTGCTGTAACAGCCAAGATCATCCAAGAATCAACAAGTGATTGGTGCTTTAGTGGCTGGAGCATTTTCGAATTCTTTCCCTCCCTCAAGCTTTGTCTAGAGACATCAGCTAGACTAGGGACAAAGGTCACACACCATTAAAGTGGAGGAGAGAAGAATTGATTTAATCAAACTTCAATGGACTTAGATGTTTCACATTTCACAAGAAAGGAAACATTGTCCAAGGTTTTAAAACAACATAAACCACAAGTCTAAACAACAACTACAATGAACTTAAGTGTCTCTCATTTTATAAGAAAGGAGACAAGTCCAAGGTTTTAAAAGAACTTGTGGTTCATTATCCAAAGAGTTCTAAACATATATGGCTTGAAGTGTCTAACATTCTCAAAGGAAAGGCACTAATACCCAATGATTCAAGTTTATTGTCTAATGGATAATAGAAAAATGTTTTTTTTTTTTATTTTTTTATTTTAAATTTAAAAATTAAAGACAAGAATTTTAAAATCCGAAAATGTGACTTAGAGTTTGGAATGTGGTTTAGGGAGAAGAAGAGAAGAGAATAAGAAACCTAACCCTTCTCTAAGTGTCTTATATCCAAAAGGATGCACTTTAGAGACCAATGGGTAAATGATAAAGGCAACCACTCTCTTCTTTCTCTCCCTTGTAATTTCTCATTACTACCACCATTCATTCCTCTTTATTGTCACTTATTCAACCAAGGTTCATGAGAACAATGGAAGAACACAAAGAAAACCATGGGTATTTGCTTTTACCCACTGGTCAAAAACAAAAATTCAAAATTCAAATCTATTATCCACTGGATAAAGCTATAATCCAGCGGCTACAAGAGAACGGCTGAGAATTCTGAAAAACAGTTTCTTGGAGATGAAAGATGAGAGATTAAATTGAAGAATGGTATGAACAATTCTCAAGAAATAAAAGATCATAATCTCTCACAACTCAGCACCATTAGGTTTTGAGGATTATTCAATCTCAGAGTGAGTACATTATAAAGATTTATTGCAAGAGTAGGAAATGAATTTGCTTGATTCAAAACCTTGCTCTGATACCATGTAAGAATATGCGGAATATAAGAGAAGATTAGAGAGAGTTTTCTGAATAAGATGAAGAACAAAAGTATGGAAGACTAAGAGGAAGAGATTTCGTGACAAATGAGAGAGAGAGAGCTGGCGGCTGGTATGAGAGAATTAGAGAAGGAGGATTATATTTCCTTGACAGATTAGTTGTTAGAATTTGCGGAATTAAATAGAATTAAGAGAGTTTACAAAAGAGTTTGGTTGGAGATTTTGGGTAGAATGAAGAACAAGAGAATAAACTAAGAGAATGAGAGAATGGAGAATTTGTGAAGGATGAGTATATTTCCTTGATTGATTTATGGTGAGCATACAATGTATTTATAGCCAAAGAGTAGAGAATAAGACCAAGGCACTTCACCACATGGTGAAAGTGACAGCTCCTAACAGCTAGAAATTCAAATTGGTTAAGCCAACATGTGACTCGTCCTTCCCTCTTCAAACCCACGCCTAGGAGAACTTCTAGAAGGTGTCTTGGGCTTGTTTGGGCTTACTTAATTCAGGCCTTGTGCTGCACAAGTGTGGACAGACCCTGGGCTTCACTACTTGGGCTTCACTTCATTATCTCAGCCTAATGCACAGACCTTCTTTCTCTGATTTGGGCTTGGGCTGGACAGACATTAGCCCAATTTGCTCTGGGCTGGAAGGTCCTTTTGCAAGCCCATCTCTTCTGTCTTTATTTCTTCAGTCCAATACTCCCCCTCAAGCTTAGCATTAGGAGTTTGGTAATATGCTAATGCTGAGCTTGGACTTGGCTGACCTTGTCTTCTAGACTTTGGATTTGGTCTTGGCTCCTTTTACTTACTTCTGTCTAATACAGTACAAGTGTTCTTGTATCGTGGCTAAGGTCTTAGCAACACCAAAATGTCCCATTAAACCTCCCCCATGTGCTTCCCTAACATAAAGTTCTCTGATGGTTCCACTCGATATACACAACTGACTCATGAAATATGAACCCTTTGAACTGATAGAATCGTCCTAGTGTCCTTATACAACTCTCCAAAATCAGGGTCATTAGTGTAACAAGTTTTAAGATGTTCAAAACCTAGTAATTTTGTTTCCATAGATGATAAAAGAGCATACCTTCTCGAGAGAGCATCTACCACAATGTTCTCCTTACCTTGTTTATAGTGAATGACATAAGGAAAAGTTTCAATGAATTCCATCCACCTTGCATGTCTTTTATTTAACTTTTGTTGTATTGAGCAAGGCAACATGACTTGGACATCACGGCTTACCTTAGGCCGCATTCAACTCAAAAGAAGCTAAGTCCAAGTTTGTGTAGCCCATGACGAGACAGAGTCCAATAAGGCCTAAAGCCCATCCAATAAAGTCCAGGAGAGTTTTGTCAACAAGAGTGAGCTTCTAGAAGGAGAGGAGAGGCGCTAGCAGAGTCACGGGTGGAGAGAACCGTTTGTGAGATGTAACTTTCACTCCTTGGGCTTGCTCCCATGTCATTTTCTAGTTTGAATTCACCTGTGTAACTCAGCCTATATTAAGGCACTTCCTCACATTGTTGTATACATACTTTTAGCAATAAACCTCTTCCCTTATTCTCTTTGTCATCCTCTTCATTCTCCTTGTCGAGTTTCTCCATGGAACTCATTTAAACTCTAAACTTCTTCATTCTTACTTTCGCAAATTCAACATGGTATCAGAGCAATTTGGTCCATGAAACTCTGTCAAATACTCACCTACACTCTCTATACTCTATAAACTCTCACGGCCTCACTCATTTCTCATCTCATTCCATTCATTTCTTCACTCAAGAACACCTAAAACTGGGTTTATTCGCTATTGACCATTGGGTAATAGCAAAATTTCTCCTCAACCAAATCCAAGCTCACGCTTAAACTCTCTTAAGGTGTGTATAACATACCAACTTATTAAATAAACTTTCCTATCTTACTCACTCTAAGATTGTAACAATCCTCAAACATCCATTTGGTGCTGAGTTGTGAGAAGGTAGGATTGGTTATTTCTTGAGATTGCTCATCCTATTGTCAAATTCATATTTCCAGCTTCGTTCTCCCACAAACCGTGATACCAAACTCTCAGCCAATTCCCTTTAACCGCTGGACAATAGCATTAACCAGTGGTCCATACTTTTGAAATTTAAAATTCACAAAAGGCCGCCATGGACAACAACAACCAACTTATCATTTCTACCATTCTGAAGGAACAGAACTACTTGCTGTGGTCCAGGACAGCAAGGACCGCGTTGTGTAGCCGCGGACTTTGGGAGCATACTCACAAAACTTATGCTTCAAAGGAAGACTCCACAGAAAAGGAAGAAACGGTGGCTCTGGCTGAAGAAACCAAATGGTTTCAAGAAGATCAAACCGTGTTGGCCATACTTCAAAGCTCCCTTGAGGTCTCCATCCTTGAGGCGTATTCCTACTGTGAAACAGCCAAGGACCTCTGGGAGACTCTCAAGAATGTGTATGGCAATGTATCAAACCTAACTCGGGTGTTTGAGATTAAAAGATCACTCACCACACTTAGCCAAGAAGATGGAGACCTCACTAAGCATCTTGGCAAGTATCAGGCACTATGGGCAGAACTAGAAGCACTAAGACCCAACTCTTTGGACCAGACAGTCCTCCTTGAAAGAAAGGAACAAGATCGTGTGTTTGGACTCTTGCTAACTCTAAACACAATGTATAATGACTTAATCAAGCATCTACTGAGGTCAGATAAGCTTCCAAGCTTTGATGAGGTGTGTGCCCAAATTCAGAAGGAACAAGGATCACATGGCCTGTTTTGTGGAAAATGAGAACTTCCCACAGCCAACAAAGTCATGTTTAGACATGATGATAAGAAGCCATGGATCTGTGATCACTGCAAAAGAAAGGGGCATAATAAGGGACAATGCTGGATCCTCCATCCTCATCTCAGGCCGAGCACACCAAGACCTTCCATCAACCGTCCCTTCAAAGATTTCCAAGGAGGGTCCAAGGCGAATTTTGGTCAGAACTCACGGAATGAACAAGGACAAGCTGGTCCATCAAAGAGGCATGAAGATGGAGCTGCTATGACTGCACACGGCACAACCCCTCATGCACCATCACCAAATGACATAATGCGCAGATCAGACTTGTAGGTCATTCTCCAGTCCATTGCCTCCCTCAAAGAGTCTGGTATCTCTCTCTACTCTCATAGACCTAGTAAGGCTTTAGTTGTTGACTCAGGGGCTTCACACCACATGATTAGTAACCCTGAACTGTTAAACAACTTACAACCAGCTCTAGGTAATGTAGAAATAGCTAATGGAGAAAGAATACCAGTTAAAGGAATCTAAAGCTCTCTTTATGCCTAGCTTCACATCTAATCTATTATCTGTAAAGAAGGCCACTAGTGATCTGAATTGCTATGCTATATTTGGTCCTAACAATGTTCATTTTCAGGATATTGAGAGCATGAGGCTGCTTGGAAAAGGAGTAGCCAAAGATGACTTATATGTTTTGGACGATGTTTCTCTTAGTAGCGTTCAATCTGTTCCTTTTAAATCATGTTTTTCGGTTAAGCTTGATGCAATGTGGCATGCTAGGTTAGGTCATCCTCATTTTCGTGCACTAAAGCTTATGCTACCCAATGTTTCTTCTGAGAATTCTAGTTGTGAAGCTTGTATTCTAGGAAGACTGAGTTGGTTGCAATATGGATGGCTGCTTGGTTGTCACAGTGCATAGTGATTGGAGTGTCCTGAACAACATTAAGATCCTTGAGGAGTGCCTTCAGCCATGTTAATTCATTTGTTAACTTTCTCATTGCACGGTATTCTGCTTCAGCTGTTGAGCATGCCACCACTTTCTGCTTCTTAGTTTTCCAGGTGACCAAGTTGCCTCCTATGAAGGTGCAATAGCCAGTTGTAGATTTCCTATCTGCTTTATCTCCAGCCCAATCTGCATCACAATACCCAACGATTTCTGTGTCCTGGTTCTTGCCCATCCAAATGCCGCGATCCAAGCTTCCTTTAAGGTACCTTAAGATCCTTTCAACCATGCTCCAGTCATGCTTTGTGGGAGCCTTAATGTGTTGACTGACCTGATTCACAGCAAATCAGAGATCAGGTCGAGTGATAGTAAGGTATATGAGCTTACCCACAAGGCGTCTGTATTGTGCAACATCTTCATGCAGCTCATCTGTGTTCTCCCCCTCTCGAATGACCTTGTAGCCATCGTCCAATGGTGACTTGGCTGGTTTGGCATCTATAGAACCTGTCTCATTTAAAAGATCAGTCACATACTTTCTTTGGGAAAGAAAAAAGGCCATCAGGGGAACGGCATACTTCAATCCCAAGAAAGTACTTGAGTTCACCTAAATCTTTTATGTCAAAGGTGGATTTAAGAAAGTATTTTGTGGTGTGAATACCTACCTTGTTGTCCCCTGAGATGATTAGATCATCTACATATATGAGGACAACAACAATACCTCGGTCATTCTGAAGAGTAAACAACGTGTGGTCAGCTTCTGAGCGTCGGAAGCCATGATCTCGTAGGGTGAAGCTGAGTTTGTGGTACCAGGCCCGGGGAGACTGTTTAAGACCATAGATGGCTTTCCGTAATCTGAGGACTTTGCCTGGTGCAACAATGTCATCTAGGCCCGGAGGAGGTGTCATGTAAACCTCATCTTCAAGCTCCCCCTGAAGGAAAGCGTTCCTGACGTCCATTTGCCACAAATCCCACGATAAATTGGTGGCTAGAGAGAGGACTACTCGTACTATTGGTAGCTTAGCTACTGGGGCAAATGTATCACCATAGTCCTGGCCGTATGTTTGAGTGAATCCCCGAGCAACTAGCCTGGCCTTGTACCGCTCAATATCTCCATTACTCTGGTACTTAATAGTGAACACCCACTTGGAGCTGACTGCACGTTTCCCTTTAGGGAGGATGGCTTCGTCCCAAGTGTGATTTCTTACCATGGCCCCTACCTCATCAGCTACAGCATCTCGCCAAACCTTTATTTGCTTAGCTTCTTCATAGGAAGAGGGAATGGTGTCGTTCTCAATTTTGCCAAGAAAGGCCTGATGATCAGATGGGACAAGGGCAAGAGAGCATGTGGCCTGGATCGGATGAGCCACGGCTTGAGCATTGTAGTACACTCTGGTGTTGATCCAGTTGGATGGATCTCGTCTTAGCCTTGTGCTGCGCCGAAGGACTTGTGTAGAGCCGACCCCTTCCTCCACGGCCACAGCCTCTCCTGGCCTAGAGGATGAACCGTTCTCGTGGGAAAGGTTTAATTGGAATGCTTCTGGAGAGTCTGCATGTGGAGTTGGCGAACCAGGAGCTAGATGGGGACCATCTGATGGAAGTGGATGCTGCTGTTGAGGTTCGGAGGGCTGATGATGATCCAGGTGATCAAGAAGGAACCGAAGACTGGCCGCCTGGTCCGAGGGCTTGGTCAGGTCTTTCAAGCTGGCCCAGTCTTGTTTTGTTGAAATCAAGAAGAAAAGAAGTGGTTTAAGACAAAGAAGAGAGTATGAAGTGTTAGAAAGAAGAAGAGAGTAGATACTCTAAACCAAAGGGAGAGTATGAAGAAATCACTAATCCTATAGCCAAACATGAGTATTAGGCGCCTAATAAGGGTGTTTGGACACAAGCATTGTAAACTCTCTATATAAACACATGTTCTCTTCATTTGTAAACAAGTAGAATAATTCTCTTCATAATAATAAAAATAAATCCTTTCTCTTTCTAAAACTCTCTCTTCTCCAATGGTGAATCATAATCTCTCATTATAACATGGTATCAGAGCAGGTTTCATTCGATTCTTCACATGAAACCTTCGAAATCATCAAGTTTCTGGCGCTACCTTCAAAACCAAGGCTGCTGAGAAGTACACGATCTTTGATTACAAATTCCGATCAAACCACGACAGTTTTTCACGATCTGTTTTTTCTTGATTGTTCTCCGGCGAGTTCTGAAGACACGCCAATTTGAATCGCATAATTTGACCACGGGAATCAAAAGATTTGAGTTTTCTTGCACCAGACCTCCGCGATTGGCTTCATCCGCGAAGGTCTCCATTGAAGCGACCGTAAAAGCTCGAGATCTTCATCAATTTCAATCAATCCACCGCCTAAAATGTAGAAGAAAGAGTCCTGTTGAAGAATCAAGAGGTCCGTTCTTATTCTAAGATGATATTAAAAGGTTTCTTGATCAGTTCTTTTCGACGGCGTCGCGATCGGCTCCGTCGGTATTCTCCGCCTTTGTCCGCCTTTGAAACGAGCATAACTTCTTCAAAACTTCATCAAATTGAGCAATTCCAAAGCCTAAACTCAAGTATATTGAGTCTAGTTAATGAATCGGGAGGTCCGCTTTGCCCCTTTTCAAGTTTTGTAGCATCCTTGATCTGTTTCTTGAAATCGGTCCTGTTTCGTCCTCTTCTGGGTAATTGACTTCAATCTCTCAATTTTCTCGATCTGTTTCGAATCTTGGACGATAAAATCTTAGTTTAGGATGTTGTGAAGAGGTTCAGAAAGTTTTATTGCAATCCAATGATTTTTTGACTTCAAGAAAGTGTTTCTTGCAAGATAAGAAAAATTTTGAAATTGAAGAAAACGCGGGAATGTTGTTTTCAAAGTCTTGTTGGTTATTGAAAACGGTTTTAACCTCTGAATCATCTATGTCTGAGTAGTAAAGAGACGGTATAGCTGTTGTCAAGTGGTTAGGAGGTGGTTGAAGTTGTTTGGATCTGTTTCTCACTCGCCCTTAGCAAGTAGTAGGCGCGTGAGGTTAATCTATGGGTAGCGGCTATTGCTGCTTGATTTGAAGTGTCTAAACTCGTGATCCTGGTCAAAATCTTCAGGAGAATATGCTTAGTCTAGTAGATAAGAGACTAACCAGAGTTTGGAAGGCTTTTTTCAAGTTTTGTTTTAGGTTTCACATGCATACACTCATGGAGTGTGCAAAAGGAATGAACTATCTTCTTGTTATTGAGCAAGATACTAACTTGGGCATCACGGACTACTAAGACAGACGTGTGGGTCAAGATTGGTCAAGTCCGAATGCATATAGCCCAAGAGAGAAACTCAGTTTAGACAAGTCCAATAAGGCCTTAGTCCATTAAGGAAGTGTGATGAAAAGCTTCTAGAAGCAGAGATGATTCGACCAGAGAAGTCACGGGTGCACAAAGGCGTTGCTGTGCGGTCACTATCACTTCTTGGGCTTGCTCCCAAGTCACTGTCCCATTTTGAATCTCCTTGTGTAATCGTGTAATCCTTTGCCTATATTAGGACTTCTTCTCACATTGTATCAGATACACTTTAAGCAATAAACACTCTTCACCTTATTCTTCTTGTCTCCCTTGTCTCCCTCTTCATTCTTCTGGTCGAGTTTCACCATGAAACTCACCTAATCTCTCCTCTTACTTCCGCAAAATTAACATGGTATCAGAGCAACTCGATTCATAAACTCTCTTTAAGCTCCCACATACTCTCTAATACTGCTCAAATACTCACGGCCTTCTCCATCTCCTCACTCAAGAACACAGAAAATCTGGGTTCAGTTGCTATTAACCACTGGGTAATAAGCAAACTTTCTCTAAAACCTAACCCAAACTCAAGCTCATACTCTCCTAGGTGTGTAATACATACCGACTCTCTAAATAAACACTCCTCATCTTACTCACTCTGAGATTGTAACAATCCTCAAACATCCATTTGGTGCTGAGTTGTGAGAAGATAGGATTGGTTATTTCTTGAGATTATCCACTATTCCATTCAATTCGTCTCTCTAGCTACATTCTCCCACAAACCGTGTTCTTAAATTCTTAGCCATCTCTCTTTAACCGCTGGACAATAGCATTATCCAGTGGTCCATACATTTGAAATTTGAAATCCATTAGAAGCTGCAATGGAGAACAACAAACAACCTGTCATTCCCATCATTCTGAAGGGACAAAACTACTTCCTATGGTCTAGAACAGCAAGAACCGCGTTGTGTAGCCGCGGACTTTGGGAGCATATTCACAAAACTTATGCCTCAAAGGAAGACTCCACAGCGAAGGAAGAAACGGTTACTTTGGCTGAAGAAACCAAATGGTTTCAAGAAGACCAAACCGTGTTGCCCATACTCCAAAGCTCCCTTGAGGTCTCCATCCTTGAAGCCTATTCTTACTTTGAAACCGCCAAGGACCTCTGGGAGACTCTCAAGAATGTGTACGGCAACGTATCCAACCTAACTCGGGTGTTTGAAATCAAAAGATCACTCACTACTCTCAGCCAAGAAGATGGAGACTTCACAAAACATCTTGGCAAGTATCAGGCGCTATGGGCAGAGCTGGAAGCACTAAGACCCAATTCTATGGACCAGACGGTTCTACTCGAAAGGAAGGAGCAAGACCGCGTGTTTGGGCTCCTACTTACCTTGAACACAATGTACAACGACTTAATCAAGCATCAACTGAGGTCAGACAAACTTCCAAGCTTTGATGAAGTGTGTGCCCAAATCGAAAAGGAACAAGGATCACATGGTCTGTTTGGTGGAAGAGGATAACTTCCCACAGCTAACAAAGTCATGTTTAGACATGATGATAAGAAGTCATGGATATGTGACCATTGCAAAAGAAAGGGGCATAATAAGGGACAGTGCTGGATCCTTCATCCTCATCTCAGGCCGAGCACACCAAGACCTTCCATCAACCGTCCCTTCAAAGATTTCCAAGGAAGTTCTAAGGCAAATCTCAGCCAGAACACACCGAATGAACAAGGACAAGCCGGTCCATCAAAGAGGCATGAAGATGGAGCAGCTATGACTGCACATGGCACAACCTCTCATGCACCATCACCAAATGACATAATGCGCAGATCAGACTTGGAGGTCATTCTCCAGTCCATTGCCTCCCTCAAAGAGATATTGAGAGCATGAGGCTGCTTGGAAGAGGAGTAGCCAAAGATGACCTATATGTTTTGGAAGATACTTCCTTTAGTAGTTCACAATCTGTTCCTTTTAAATCATGTTTTTCGGTTAAGCTTGATGCAATGTGGCATGCTAGGCTAGGCCACCCTCATTTTCGTGCATTAAAACTCATGCTACCCAATGTTTCTTTTGAGAATTCTAGTTGTGAGGCTTGTATTCTAGGGAAACATTGCAAATCCGTTTTTCCTAAATCTACCACCATTTATGAGAAATGTTTTGATTTAATTCACTATGATGTTTGGACTTCACCTTGCATATCTAGAGACAACAACAAATACTTTGTAACCTTTATAGATGAGAAGTCAAAGTACACATGGCTAACTTTACTACCATCAAAGGACCGTGTGTTTGAAGCATTTACAAAATTTCAAAGCTATGTCACTAACCATTACCAAGCTAACATAAAAATTTTGAGAACAGATAATGGAGGTGAATACATGAGTCATCAGTTTAAGGAACACCTCACCAAACATGGAATATTGAACCAAACCAGTTGCCCATACAATCCACAGCAGAATGGTGTAGCTGAGAGAAAGAATATACACCTCATGGAAGTGGCCCGTTCCATGATGTTCCACACTAATGTGCCTAAACGTTTTTGGGGAGACGCGGTCATGACCGCATGCTATCTGATCAACCGAATCCCTACCAGAGTCCTGGATGATCAATCCCCATTTCAGGTACTCAATAAAACCTCCCCAATAGTCGATCACCTTCGGATATTTGGATGTGTGTGCTTTGTATTGGTTCCAGGAGAGCTCAGGAATAAGTTAGAGGCAAAGAGTACAAGATGCATATTCATTGGTTACTCATCAAGTCAGAAAGGGTACAAATGCTTTGACCCAACTACCAATAGAACCATGGTCTCCCGGGATGTCAAGTTCTTGGAGGAAAAAGGATATCATGATAAACAAGATTGGGCTAGTTTGAAAGATCTTGCTAAGCCCTCAGAACAAGCAGCTAGCCTTCATTTCCTTTTAGACCACTTAGATCATCATAAGCCCTCATCATCCTCAGGAGACCAACAGCAGTCACCATCTCCTTCAGATCACAACCATACGGCACCTAGTTCACCAACTCAGCAGGAAGACTCTACAGAAGGGTCTCATCCGGATCCGTCCCAAATAGAAGGCTCCTCTCATGGGTTGGAACACACTGTAGCAGTAGATGAAGAAGTTGGTACTACACAAATTCTTAGGAGGAGCACTAGACTTAGCCGTGATCCATCCAACTGGATCAATACCAGGGTGTACTAAAATGCTCATGCTGTGGCTCATCCGGTTCAGGCGACATGCTCTCTTGCCCTTGTTCCATCTCATCACCAAGCGTTCCTTGGAAAGATTTTGAAAGACACCATTCCTTCGTCATATGAGGAGGCTAAGCAAATGAAGGTCTGGCGAGAGGCTGTTTCTGATGAAGTAGGAGCTATGGAACGCAATCACACATGGGACGAGTCTATTCTTCCTAAGGGCAAACGTGCAGTCAGCTCCAAATGGGTGTTCACCATTAAGTACAAGAGTAATGGAGATATTGAACGCTACAAGGCCAGGCTTGTAGCTCGAGGGTTTACTCAAACATATTGCCAAGACTATGGGGACACATTTGCTCCAGTGGCTAAGCTACCAACAGTGCGAGTTGTTCTCTCTTTGGCCACCAACCTGTCATGGGATCTATGGCAAATGGACGTCCGGAATGCCTTCCTTCAGGGGGAGCTTGAAGATGAAGTCTATATGACACCACCCCCGGGGCTTGATGAACTTGTTGCACCAGGCAAGGTTCTGCGTTTACGGATGGCCATCTATGGACTCAAACAATCACCCCGGGCCTGGTACCATAAGCTCAGCTTCACCCTCAGAGACCATGGCTTTAGACGTTCAGAGGCTGATCACACATTGTTCACCCTTCAGAATGATCAAGGTATAGTTGTTGTCCTTATTTATGTAGGTGATCTCATCATCTCAGGGGACAACCAGGTTGGTATTCAAACAACTAAATCCTTTCTTAAATCCACGTTTGACATTAAAGACTTAGGGGAACTCAAATATTTTCTTGGGATTGAAGTTTGCCGTTCTACTGATGGGCTCTTTCTCTCCCAACGAAAATATGTTACTGACCTTTTAACTGAGACAGGATATATGGATGCCAAACCAGCCAAGTCACCCTTGGAAGATGGCTACAAGGTCATTCGAGAGGGGGAGAATGCTGATGAGCCCTATGCAGATGTTGCACAATACAGACGCATTGTAGGTAAGCTCATATACCTCACTATCACCAGACCTGATCTCTGCTTTGCTGTGAATCAGATTAGCCAGCACATGAAGACTCCTACAAAGCATAATTGGAGCATGGCAGAAAGGATCCTGAGGTATCTTAAAGGAAGCCTACACCGTGGCATTTGGATGGGCCAAAACAAGGACACAGATATTGTGGGGTATTGTGACGCGGACTGGGCTGGAGACAGAGCTGATAGAAAGTCCACAACCGGCTATTGTACCTTCATAGGAGGAAATTTGGTCACTTGGAAGACCAAGAAGCAAAAAGTAGTAGCATGCTCCACAGCTGAAGCAGAATACCGTGCAATGAGAAAGTTGACCAACGAATTGACATGGTTAAAAGCACTCCTCAAAGACCTCAACGTTGATCAGAACACTCCAATCACCATGCATTGTGACAACCAAGCAGCCATTCACATTGCAACAAATTCAGTCTTCCATGAGAGAACCAAACACATAGAAGTGGACTGCCATAAGGTTAGAGAAAAGATTGAAGAAGGAGTGATTCTTCCATGCTATACAAGAAGTGAAGACCAATTGGCTGACATCTTCACCAAGGCTGCTAGCCCCAAGATTTGCTCCCACATCTATAGCAAACTTGGGCTGATAGACCTTCCACAACCATAAGCCATGCTTCCCTCACCTATAGACAACACACTCTTTTTCCCTTTTCATAGTTTTTATCCCAAGTGGTTTTTCTATGATAAGGTTTTTAATGAGGTGTTGCTCTAGGGGTTTCCAAGCTTAGCTTCTCCAATACTAAGCTTGAGGGGGAGTATTGAGCAAGATACTAACTTGGGCATCACGGACTACTTAAGACAAACGTGTGGGTCAAGATTGGTCAAGTCCGAATGCATATAGCCCAACAGAGAAACTCAGTTTAGACAAGTCCAATAAGGCCTTAGTCCATTAAGGAAGTGTGATGAAAAGCTTCTAGAAGCAGAGATGATTCGACCAGAGAAGTCACGGGTGTACAAAGCCGTTGCTGTGCGGTCACTATCACTTCTTGGGCTTGCTCCCAAGTCACTGTCCCATTTTGAATCTCCTTGTGTAATCGTGTAATCCTTTGCCTATATTATGACTTCTTCTCACATTGTATCAGATACACTTTAAGCAATAAACACTCTTCACCTTATTCTTCTTGTCTCCCTTGTCTCCCTCTTCATTCTTCTGGTCGAGTTTCACCATGAAACTCACCTAATCTCTCCTCTTACTTCCGCAAAATTAACACTTGTGATCAAGAATGGATGAAAAATGCAAGGAAGAGAGGTTTAAAGAAAGGATAAATCTTCTAAGATGGAAGTTTCAAATGATTCTACATAAGTTGCTGCTCCAAAGGAGGCATGGCTTCACCACCAAAGGCGCTTTCAAAGAGAGGGAGTGCCTAGATCAGAACCAGTTCCTAAACTCAAATGCAAAGACCTAGTATCAAAGTCATATGCATTCAGGCTATTTCTAAACTCTTATCCAACTATTTTATTGATTTCATTTATGGTTGTGTGAGTTAGAACTCTAGGAAATCTGGTATCTAGGTGGTTAGTAAATCATGAATTCTATTGAATTATTTTCATGTATTTAGAAATTGTTAAAATGGGACATTTTGAACCTAGTTTAGCTAGCTGAATCATTTGTTCATGAATTGTATTGATCTTAAGGGAAGAGAACCTTGTCTTTGACTTAGAACAATATGTTTAAGAAGGCATGTTGAATCCAAAAGTCCTTAGGCAGTGTTTAAAATTAAGTTTGGTTACTCTTAATCACTCTCTTTCACTCACTATCTTTTGTTTATAATCTGTTTATGATCAACAGGTTAAAAGGCTTAAGGTGGGAGTTGATGTTTAGCTTGATTGTCTAACAAAGGCAAAAGAAATCAAGTGGAAAAGACACAGCACATGGAGAATGAGTTAGAACCGATTGCCACCAAGAACAGCCACCACAAGGAGTGGAGAGGAAAGACTGGTGGAATGTGATGAATCAGCTCTCCCATGGAGTCATGTGTCATTTGGCGTGTGCTTGAAGTGAAAAACAACTCAGCACACATGCTGCAAGATCAAATCATAATCAATCACAAAGGAGGAATACTCACAAAGACTTAGTATCAAAGTCTTTGCAAAGGCTATCTCTAAAACCTGTTACTTATTCCTTGATTGATTACATTCTCATTTAGAAATGTTCATAGGATGAAAGAGAACCTAGGAAGACTTTGCATTGCATTTAGAACCTAGATGGATCCAAAATTCACCTTGACATTCATCATCATCATTCTCTATTATTCTTCATCATTCTCTTAAATCTCATCTATTCTACTTAACATCATATACTTTTAATCTCCAAATCTTATATTCTTCATATTCTTTGATACTTTAAATCTTCTATTCTCTAGACCATTTTAAGACATTCATTCTAAGTATGCTCATTCTTCCAAACTTGACTCTTGTTCTTGTTTTTAGTGTCAAGCTTGTGGGGGGGAAAGGAAATGAGCATTCAATGGACAAAGAGAGGGCGGTTCATGAAGCTGGAGTATCCAAGTTGGCGCAAGGTGTTGTACCTTGGTCGAGCCTGGTACATGGCTGGACTTCGCTGGATCGTGGCTGGTCGATGCTGGTACAAGTGGTATGTTCGCTGGATTGTGGCTGGCCGAAGGTGCTGGTCGTTCCAAACTGGCGAAGGAGCTGGTCAGGCTTCGCTGATGGATTCTGGTCGTGCCAAGGTGGAGCGGTTCATGGCGGTTCATGTTCGGGCTTCACAGGTGCTGGTACATGGACATGCTTTGCTGGTACGTGAGGACTAAGTTCCATCAGTGTGGATCGTGGATGTGCCACGGTGGATCATGGCTGTGCTGCTGTTCGTGCCAAGGAGGATCATGGATGTGCCATGAACGAGCCAATGCGGTCCTGACTGGTCTGAGCTGCTGTTTATTCTATGTTAGACCTGATTCAAAGACAAGCTGGAGCTGGAGGTGCAAACAAGGACAATCACATTCAGGGAGTGTCTGGCACAAGCAAGGACAACACAAGAAGTGGGTCTGGTGCAAACAAGGGCATTGAAGGTGTCTGGTGTTGGAATGATGAAGTATGATGAATTCATCTAAGGAGTGTATTGGCCTCTTTCACTTGTATATGCCTTAGACTTGTGTAGATTAATGATAAGTATATCTCTGTATCCAAACAAGTCTAGAATAGGATTAGTATAAATAGGTGTCTCTCACTCTCTTTGTAAGTATGAAATTCATTTCTCTAAAAGTTCTAATAAGATCATTCTCTCTAATCTCTTTCTCTCTCAATCTCTAATTCTCAAATTCTCTCAATCATCAAATCTTTCATGGTATCAGAGCTAGGTTTTGATCAATCTGGCATAAGAAACTCGAAAACAAACTTGCGATCTGTTGTTTGAAACTCCGAAACCATCCTCGCCACGGTTCATCGAAAGTTCCTTGGTTCTTGCGGCTTGATTTCGATTTTTCTGGTTAATTTCTTCTACTAACGTGATTCTCCGGCGTATTCTGTGAAGATCCACGGTGATTTCATCAAATTTGGTGGTCGGGATCAAAAGTTATCAAGAATTCTCCACCGGTGGTTCGCGATCGCGCCGCCGTGAATACCTGGGTTTTGATCTTCGATTTCTTCTTCAATTCTTCATCAAATACAGTGATTCCAAAGCCAATTCTCATTAAAATTGATTCAAGATGATGAATCGGGAGGTCCGCTCAGCTCAATCTCAAGATTTGTGATCATTCTCACTGATTTTCTGAAATCGGTCCTTCTTCGCACATCCTTGGGTATTTGGTTTCGATCTTCAGTTTTCTCTCAATCTTTTTCGAATCCTGCATGATCCAATCTTAGTTTAGGATCTTGTGAAGAGATTCTGGAGATCTGATTGCAATCCTCTAGTTTTAATCCTCATTAGTCGATTTCTTGCAAGTGAAGAAAGTTTGATTTTGAAAGCTAGATATGGCGGGAAACGGTTGTTTCAATTTTTAATGGATTTCTGGAGCTGTTTGTTATCTGGATCTCTTGTATTGAAGTAGTTTAGGTTGTGGACAAGTATTAAAGGATAGGCAGAAGGTTTTCTGGTTGATCCTGGTTTCTTGTTAAGCATCTTTGGACTGTGTGTTGGTCTTCTCGCGTGTGTGTGGTGTATTGGACTGAGGAAACAAAGAGGGAAGAGATGAGCCTGCAAAACAAGTGCCAACTAAACAAGGAGGCAGCCCAGGCCGTATGCAAATAAGGCAGCTCATAGGCGGCCCATAGGAACAAGGCAGCCCAGCCCATCTCAGCTAGAACACCAGTCCAGCCCAGAGCAAGTTAGGCTAATGTCTGTCCAGTCCAGCCCATGTGAAGTCTACAAGCCCATAAGCTGCCCATATGTTCACGCCAAAGGAGACAAAGCTTCTAGAAGAGTTTCACTCTTCTCCACTTGCGTAGGAAGGCTGGAGAGAAAGAAGGTCACATGTTCAACTTAAGAAAAGAGCTGTTGTGACATGTCACTTTCACTACCTTGGATCCAACAGCCTAATTCAAATTCAAACACTCTTTGTGTCTGTCTATAAATATGTAGCATCTCCCATTTGTAAACTTAAGTGAAATATATATCTTCCTTTCTACTTCTCTCTAATGGCATTTTATGATCTTTGTGTCTTACTCTTTTATGATTTTGTCTAATCTTTCTTAATCTCCAATCATACAATCTCCTATTTCTCTATGTATTTCCGCAAATCTCATCATGGTATCAGAGCATTAAGCTCCTGAGATCAATTCTCTTGTTCTTCATGCAAATTTTTCGAAAAATCCTTTTAAAAAACGTTTTATCCATTGGGTAATAGCTTTACCCAATGGTCCAAAGTTTGAATTTCAAATTGTTTCATGCAATTCTTCTCTTCTCCTCTACAATGATGTTTAAAACTTTGTCTTAAATCTCTCTTATGGTTCAGAGACAAAGTTTGAAGAAGAGAAAGAATTCAAAATGGCTTCAACATTTAGGAAGCATTGCTTGGACCAGTGGGTAAACCGTTTTGCTTCACTGGTTTCACAGCTATTTAGCCACGAAAAACACCTCTTCTTGTGTTGTTCTGATGATCCTAGTGTATTTTATTATCAGAAAACTTCTTCCTATAAGTTATTTTGGTGATATAACCCTTTAACCAATGGGTAAAGCTAGTGACCATTAGACCATAGGTGTTCTTCTTTGGAAATCATAAACCATGGCTAGATAGGTGACAATGAAAAGGAAGGAATGGTGGCAGTGGCTTAGGATCCCAAAAGAATGGGAAGAAATGGATGGTTGCCTAAACCGCTTGTCCATTGGTCCATTAAGTGTACTCATTTAAGAGTAAAGAACACTTGAGACCAGGATAGGGTTAGTACCATTCGTTTTTCTTTCTTCTTAAGCCCCATCCAATTCTCTAAGTCATTTCTTTTAGATTTCAAAAATCAGAAGACAGCCATTTTTGAATTTCTTACAAAAGTTTTATGTTATCCATTTGGACAATAACTTGAACTATTGGGCATTGGTGCCTTTCCTTTGAGAAAGTAAGACACTTCAAGCCATAGTCAACTTTGAAGTTCCATGGATAGCAAACCGCAAGCATTCAACAAACCACAGCCTTGGACTTGTCTCCTTTCTTATGTAATGAGAGACACTTTAGCTTGCTGTAGCTTGTTGTACAAGTATTTCGGTTTGTGCTTGTTTGTTATGTATTTAAAACCTTGGACCAAGTTTCCTTTCATGTGACATGTGGAACAACAAAGTCCATTGAAGTGTGGTTGGAGCTCATGTTGGTAATACAATAGAGAACCATGTCTAATTTCCTTACTTAGATAGAAAGTATGCTCTGTGGTTGCCACTAGAATGGATCTTCCACATCAGAAATCTTACTAAGCTAATTAGGGATTTCAAGTAATGATGCATCCTATTGCGCCCTTGTGAGGAATTTTGGAAGAGAACCATGGTTGTATGCATTGCATCAGAAACTATGTTGTATCCAAATCCAAATTCTTCATTTAAGAAAGAGAGAATAATGACTTATGTATACTACATCCTGTTTCTATTGCTTTACTCTTATGAGTTTAAGCCTTAAAAACATGAGAATCTTGTGTGTGGATGTCTGTATGTGTCTTCTTATGCAGGAAAAATGTTAATCACTTGTGATGTTGAAAAGCAATCCGTGAGAAGGAGTCTCAAAAAACCAATGAAGGAGATCAATCCATGAGGGGGAGCCTCCAATTCCAGAAGCATTGAATTATTCAAATCAGCCTCTAAGAAAGAAACACAAAGGCTTAGTATCAAAGCCTGTGTCAAAAAGGCTATCTCTAAACTCTTATCTATCTCAGTTTGATTAAAAATTCTGATTTAGAATCGTTTAAAAGAGGGAAGTGAACCTTGGTGAACTATGCTTGGCATTTAGGACCATAGATGAATCCAAAAGTCCTCTTCAAAACCACTTAAGGGAAGTGAACCATGTTTTCCTTTACTCTCAAAAGTATAAGGAAGCATGATGAATCCAAAAGTCCTTAAGGGATCCTTTTACTCTCTGTCTCATTCTCTTAATTCTGCTTATTCTACATAATCTTACAATCTCTGGTTACTTATACTACAATCCTTGGTTACTTATTCTCTAATCTCTAGTTACTCACTCTATATACTCTATACACATAAATTTTATCTCATCTAAAGTGTTGAAATTCATTACTTTAGTTCAATTGATCTTTGCTACTGTCTTATGTGAATTCTTAATTGCACACTTATAGCTTTGATATTCCTCATGGCATACTCAAATTCATTTTCTTTATGACTTGTTTAAGGGTAAAGAAGACCATGAGAGCCTCAAAGCAAAGATGGCAAGAAGGGATTCATATAAAGCAAAACCAGATCATGAAGGATTAAAGAAGTAAACACATTGGCAAGAAGGGCACTCCCAATATCTTACACATCAGAGCCTATCCTTCAAGGGTATATTTCTGAGTGAAGAAATGGGAGGCCACATATGCTGCATAGAAGGCAGTCAAGCCGTGAACTCATAAAGCAAATTGGCTTGGCATACAAAAGCCAACAAGAAATGACATCACCTATCAGAGCCTACACCACCAGAGAGTGTATATTCTTGAAGGTGGAAGCAGCCTCCTCCTATCAGAGCCTACATCAAAGAATGTATATTCCTGAAGTGGGAGAGCATAGCTAACGCAAACAAGAAGGCATTCCTGAAGAAAGGAGGTCCAATATCTTTGATGATCTTTGATGC
Organism: Streptanthus diversifolius; assembly: GCA_039880935.1. NCBI lineage: Eukaryota > Viridiplantae > Streptophyta > Magnoliopsida > Brassicales > Brassicaceae > Streptanthus > Streptanthus diversifolius. The sequence goes on from JAXGFM010000001.1 coordinate 7,327,195, forward strand.
TCATCCTTTCAAACTTGACTCATACTCTTATTCTCTGAGTCAAGCTTGAGGAGGGGAGAGAATGAGCATTCGTCACCTGTTTAATCAAGGAACCTATAGGCGCAACAACAATGCAAACACCAAATTGTTCCAGGCTTGTGAAGTTGTCTTGAAGAAGGTGCACCAAATTCAAATTCTACCAAGGAGCACTCAAAGGCGTTGCCACAAGGTTCTGCCAAGAAAGCAGAGTTCTGAGTGACTGATACTACAGTATAAGTCTCACAATGGAAATGGAGTAATAAAAGAAAGCCAGTCACCACATCAGTCAATGCCTAAAATAAGTACATTTGGAGTTGAAGAAATGTTTGAAGAAGTTGTCTTATGAGCATTCTCAACCACATCAAGCTTTAATGCAGCTTTAAAGCAGTTGTCTTATGAGTATGTGTTCACTACAACCAAGGAGGGGCTGATGATGAATCAGCTTAGGTGTTGGTGTTACTTTCAAAGAAACTGCGCAAATGGTTCTAGGAGACTTGGTGATGTGTGCTGGTTATTCTCAGGAGAAGTTGCTAAAAGCATTATATGGTCCTCACCTTCATTATGAAGAAGGAGACTATTTGAATCAATCAAAGAAGCTGTTGAAGAAGGAAACTACAAAGGTGCAGCACAACCTGAGTTAGAACCAAGGGCCGCCATATGGTGGAAAGTGATGAATCAGCTCAGGATTGTGATTAAATAAGAAGTAACTGGAAGATTTACCACAAGATGTGTTAATCAATCCAGAGTCTCTTCAAACAAGAAAGTGGCTGAAGAAGCTGCTAAGAAACTACAAAGGTGTTGAATCAGCTCAGTGACCAAGGAGCTTTCTTAAAAGCACTCCTAAAAGACGTGACCAACTAGGCACAGTGTATTTGAAGATGAAGAAGCAGAGAAGGCCAAAGTCTTCATCCTTGGACAAGGCTGACTAACTATGAGAAAGAAGAGGCAGAAAATGTTGGGAACAAAAGAGAAGGTGGTGGCAGATATTTGCAAGACTGGAGACTACTAAAGTTGTCTAGAAGGAGCATCTAAGAACCTGAGAAAGCCACTCACCAATGAAGAAGAATAAGTACATTTAGTAGGCACAAAGAAGCAAGCAACAAGGACCATCAAGCTGTCAGAACCCACAAGTGTACAAGCAGATGAAATGTGTTGAATCAGCTCAAAAGCCTGAATGATTGCGCCAAGAAGATAATCAATCTACCCAAGGAGTTGCCGTGAGTAATCAAGTTCTAATGATGGATTGGAGCTAAGGAATGTTGCATAGAAGTGGGGTATCAACAAATTAATCCAAAAGACTCCAATGAAAAGACAACAAAAGGGTGGTTTTATCAGAAGGAATGAAGTGAAGGAGTTCATAAATAGCAGACATACCTGGCTAACACTCTTCATCAACATTCTAAACAGATGCAAGGGTCTTTCCTAAACCATCTTATATATATTTTTGAATAGGTCTATCCCTTGTGAATTGATGCATGCGTTTGTGTGTGCTGAAACAGGTACAGCTTGGAGCTTATGTACCAAGCTGGATCAGTTCAAACCTCACAATGACTAAAGATTATAAGAAAGGGGGACACAAGCGCTGGTCATAAGAAGAAGCTTCAAGAAACGTGTGAAGCAAGAAGGAAGTCCTTACTTGCCATTTATGGTGGCCATGATCCAGGGTCTATGAAGTTCATCAAGCTGATCCTGAGATTCATAGACCCACTGGCCAATCCCTAGGCTAAGAAAACTCCACTCTTTTTCCCTTAGCATTGGTTTTATCCCACTGGGTTTTCCATGCTAAGGTTTTTAATGAGGGAGTTCTTCAAAGTTCCAAGCTTGATCCCTGGATCACCTATGGTCAAGCTTGAGGGGGAGTATTCGAAAAGAAGGAAGGAAGCTGAGGACAAGACAAAGCTCAGGCCATGTTCAAGCTCAGCATTAGCAAATTACAAAACTCCTAATGCTAAGCTTGAGGGGGAGTATTGGACTGAGGAAACAAAGAGGGAAGAGATGAGCCTGCAAAACAAGTGCCAACTAAACAAGGAGGCAGCCCAGGCCGTATGCAAATAAGGCAGCTCATAGGCGGCCCATAGGAACAAGGCAGCCCAGCCCATCTCAGCTAGAACACCAGTCCAGCCCAGAGCAAGTTAGGCTAATGTCTGTCCAGTCCAGCCCATGTGAAGTCTACAAGCCCATAAGCTGCCCATATGTTCACGCCAAAGGAGACAAAGCTTCTAGAAGAGTTTCACTCTTCTCCACTTGCGTAGGAAGGCTGGAGAGAAAGAAGGTCACATGTTCAACTTAAGAAAAGAGCTGTTGTGACATGTCACTTTCACTACCTTGGATCCAACAGCCTAATTCAAATTCAAACACTCTTTGTGTCTGTCTATAAATATGTAGCATCTCCCATTTGTAAACTTAAGTGAAATATATATCTTCCTTTCTACTTCTCTCTAATGGCATTTTATGATCTTTGTGTCTTACTCTTTTATGATTTTGTCTAATCTTTCTTAATCTCCAATCATACAATCTCCTATTTCTCTATGTATTTCCGCAAATCTCATCATGGTGTGGCTGCTGTGTGTGGGTTGTTTGTGATTGTGCAGGCTTAAGATCGATTCAAATGGAGCTGCATTCACAAATGAAGGCTCCTATCATGCTCCATGGAGCAAATTACTTGCTCTGGTCCAGGACAATGAGGACCACATTATGCAGCAAAGGGTTGTGGAACCATATCCAGCAACCAGCTCACTTGATAACTGAGGAGGAAACTCAGGATGGAAATGCTGAACAAACCCTATGGTTCCAGCAAGATCAAACGGTATTAGCTATTCTTCAATGCTCCCTAGCTAGCTCTCTCTTAGAAGCATACTATTATTGCTCTAGTGCTAAGGAACTTTGGGAGACATTAAAGACAGTTTATGGCAATACTACTAACCTCTTAAGAATATTTGAGGTAAAGAAAGCTTTGAATGAGCTTAAACAGGAAGATGTGGAGTTCACCAAACACTATGGATCATTCAGAGCTTTGTGGGCAGAGCTGGAGATGCTTAGACCAGCTTCAATTGATCCACACACTCTTCTTGAAAGGAGAGAGCAGGATAAGGTGTTTGGGTTGCTTATGACTTTGAACAATTCTTACACTGACTTGATCAAACACATTCTCAGGGAAGATAAACTACCAAGTCTTGAGGATGTTTGTGCTAAGATACAAAAGGAACAGGGGTCACATGAACTCTTTGGGCACAAAAGTGAAATGGTGGTGGCGCATAAGGGTGTTTTCAGATCGTCTCCAGCTGACATCAAGAGGAAGAAGCAGCTGTGTGATCATTGCAAGAGAACAGGCCATAGCAAGAAGGAGTGCTGGGTGCTCCATCCAGAACTCAAGCCTAGCTGGTTTGTTGAGAGGAGCAAGAAATCTTCAACCGGTCCTAGTTCTTCTAACATGGTTCATGTTGTAGGTTGCTCAAGCGCTTGTACCATGGAGCCGGTGAATGCTTCCTCCTCAACTATGGCCAACCAAACTGAATATGTGACAAAAGCTGATCTTCAAAATCTTCTCAAAGCATTTAAGTCTGGTAATGTGTTGGGTAAAACTTATCATGTTTCTTTAAACACATCTATGGCTTCTAACTCCTTAATTGTAGACTCTGGTGCATCTCATCACATGATTAAAGATTTAGGTTTGCTAGACCATGTTGAACCTGCTTTAGGAAGTGTTGTAATTGCTAATGGAGTTAATGTACCAATTAAAGGAGTAGGGAATCTTAGGTTGTTTGATAAGGAATCTAAAGCCTTTTATATGCCTTCTTTTACATCCAACTTACTCTCTGTTAAAAAGGCTACTACTGATTTGAATTGTAAGGCTATCTTTGGTCCTAATGATTTTTACTTTCAGGATATTGAAACAAGTCAGAAATTTGGCCAAGGAACTACAAGGAATGACTTGTATGTGCTAGAAGATTTACCTGCCTTTCCATTACAACCGTGTGTAAATCATGTTGATATGACTCTAAATGCTGAATTGTAGCATGCTAGACTAGGACATCCACATTATAGAGCTCTTGAATTGATTGTACCTGGAATAAAATTGCTTAATAACATTTGTGAATCTTGTGTTCTTGGAAAGCATAGTAGAACTGTTTTTGAACAATCAACTCATGCTTATGATAATTGCTTTGATTTAGTACACTCTGATGTTTGGACATCTCCCTTTCCTTCTAGAGAAAATCAGAAGTATTTTGTTACCTTCATTGATGAAAAATCTAAATATACTTGGGTGACATTGCTTAATTCAAAGGATAGGGTGTTTGATGCATTTCTTAACTTTCAGACATATGTTACTAACCAATATAATGCCAAGATAAAGATATTTAGGACAGACAATGGAGGGGAATATACTAGTACCAAGTTTCAGCAACACTTAGCCACACATGGCATTGAACATCAAACAAGCTGTCCTTACACTCCACAACAAAATGGAGTAGCTGAGAGGAAGAACAGACATTTGATGGAAGTTGTGAGAACAATGATGTTCCACAAGAAGGTTCCTAAAAGATTTTGGGGAGATGCATTACTAGCTGCATGTTACTTAATCAATAGAACTCCAACTAAAGTTCTAGATGATTTGAGTCCTTTTGAGGTATTAAACAAAACTAAGCCAACTATTGATCATTTAAAAAATTTTGGATGTGTTTGTTTTGTTTTAGTACCAGGAGAACTTAGGAATAAGCTGGAACCAAAAAGCATCAAGGCTATGTTCCTAGGATACTCTCCTACTCAAAAAGGATACAAATGCTACAATCCAGAGACTAGGAGGGTCCTGGTGTCTAGGGATGTCAAGTTTAATGAGAACAAAGGATTTTATGAAGATGGAACTTGGGAAGAACTTAAAGACATCTCTACATCAAATTCTGATCAGGCTGAGAATCTAAGGAAAATTTTAGAGAACCTTGGCATAGTTCAACCAACCGCTCCAGCACCTGTCCATGTACCTCAGCAACATGATTCAAGCCCAAGTACTAGCTGGCATGGTCCGGCTACATCCAACCAGGAGACGATCTCTGGTCATGACCTTGCATCTAGCTCATCCCGTCGTGTCTCAGTTCCCGGGGCTGCCCATGATCCATCTACTGGTGCTAGTTCTTCCGGTTCATCAATGCCTTCTCCACCATCCAGTCCACCTGAACATCCTCTTGACCGTGTGGGGGGAGAAGAGAGTACACATGCTCAAGATGATATTCTAGTTTCAGCATCAAAAAGGCCAAGGGATCAACCCAATCTTGTACAAGCCGCTTTGGAGGAAGAAACAAATCAACCTGTGGCCCTCAGACGAAGTACAAGGCAGAGGTTCCCAGCTGAAAACTGGAAGAATACAAGGGTGTACTACAACCACAATGCAGTAGCACATCATGATCAGGGAGTATGTTCTTTAATTAGTATTCCTACTAATCATGTTGCTTTCACTGTGAGTTAGATAAAGAACAGATCCCTAAGAGCTATGAGGAGGCTATGGAGATTAAGGAATGGAGAGATGCCATTCAAGATGAGAAACAAGCTATGGAGAAGAATGGAACCTATGCCCCAGCCATCTTACCAAAAGGGAAAAAGGCTGTAAGTTCAAAATGGATATTCACCATTAAGTATAAAAGCAATGGTGAGATAGATAGGTATAAAGCTAGATTGGTGGCTAGAGGATTCACACAAACTTATGGTGAAGACTATAGGGATACCTTTGCTCCAGTAGCTAAACTTCACTCTGTTAATGTTGTTCTTTCTCTTGCTACTAACCTTGAATGGGATTTGTTCCAAATGGATGTTAAGAATGCTTTCTTACAAGGTGAACTAGAGGAAGAAGTGTACATGACACCACCACCAGGTTTGGAAGATGAGGTTAATGGCGGCAACACTCTCAGACTAAGAAAGGCAATCTATGGTCTTAAGCAATCTCCAAGAGCTTGGTATCATAAGCTGAATGTAACTCTAAGGGATAGAGGTTTCAAAAGATCAGAAGTTGAACACACTCTGTTTACACTGAAGAGTAAGGAAGGTATTGTGGTTATACTTATCTATGTGGATGATATAATCATATCAGGAAGTGATAAAGTTGGTATTGAATCAACTAAAGCCTATTTGAAAAGTGTTTTTGATATTAAGGATCTAGGAGAGTTGAAATATTTCTTAGGAATTGAAATATGTAGATTCAAGGAAGGTCTCTTTTTATCTCAAAGGAAATATATTGTGGATTTACTAACCTCCACAGGCATGTTTGAAGCTAAACCAGCTAAGACACCCCTTGAAGAAGGCTACAAAATAGAACCTGATGGGGAGCTAGGAAATGACAAGTTTCATGATGCAAAATTGTATAGACAAGTGGTTGGTAAGCTTATCTACTTAACCATCACTAGACCTGACCTATGTTTTGCAGTAAATCAGGTATCTCAACATATGCAAGACCCAAGGACAAGGCATTGGGATATGATCATTCGCATTTTGAGATATCTGCAAGGAACTAAGGAACAAGGTATATGGATGGGATGTAATAAGAACACAGAGGTTGTAGGTTATTGTGATGCAGATTGGGCAGGAGACAGAGAAGATAGGAGAAGCACAACTGGCTATTGCACCTTCATAGGAGGTAATCTTGTAACTTGGAAGACTAAGAAGCAAAAGGTTGTGTCTTGTTCTAGTGCAGAAGCTGAATACAGGGCTATGAGGAAGCTCACAACAGAATGCATCTGGTTGAAGCAACTCCTCTTTGACATCTTAGGCGAGAGCTTAGAATCACCAATCACTGTCCATTGTGATAATCAAGCTGCCATACACATTGCCTCTAACTCTGTGTTTCATGAGAGAACCAAACATATTGAGGTTGACTGCCATAAGGTAAGAGAAGCTATTGGAAATGGTACAATTCTACCTTGCTACACAAGGAGTAAAGATCAGCTAGCTGATGTGTTTACCAAAGCTGTAACCTTGAAGACAGGCGGTTCCATCTACCCTAGACTTGGTTTGATGTCTCTTCCACACCTATGATCCCAACATGGAGTGTTATACTCTTTTTCCCTAGAAAAGGTTTTGTCCCAATTGGGTTTTCCTTCTCTAGGTTTTTAATGAGGTAATACTTCATGGTTGCAAGATTAGACATTTTCCATGTCTTAAGCTTGAGGGGGAGTGTTGGAATGATGAAGTATGATGAATTCATCTAAGGAGTGTATTGGCCTCTTTCACTTGTATATGCCTTAGACTTGTGTAGATTAATGATAAGTATATCTCTGTATCCAAACAAGTCTAGAATAGGATTAGTATAAATAGGTGTCTCTCACTCTCTTTGTAAGTATGAAATTCATTTCTCTAAAAATTCTAATAAGATCATTCTCTCTTTTCTCTCTAATCTCTTTCTCTCTCAATCTCTAATTCTCAAATTCTCTCAATCATCAAATCTTTCATCTGGTGCATTCAAAAGCTTTCAAGGCACAAAGAAGGATATTCCAAGAAGGAGATATCTGGTGCATACAAAGGCTTTCAAGTCACAAACAAGGACATTCAAAGATTAGTCTGGCACACTCAAGGGCTTCCAAGCTGTCTGCCAAAACTAAGTGAGCATAAGAAGTGTGCTCAGTCTGTTTCTCTCATGGAGGCCGCAAGTAAGGTCATCCAAATCATCTGTTATCAATTGAGGATTGATCCAATGGCCATCAAGCTACCAAGTCTCATGGAGAATGAGTAAGCTGATGGAAAGTGATGAATCACCTCAGAACAAAATACTCTCATCAAAGGTTCTATCTAGGATAAGTTCTTTAATTCTATGATTTTTAGATTGAGAATTTGGCTAGATATTATACTTGATACCAGACTTGATCTTATTCAAGGTCTGGAATACTAATATTTATTTTTGAGTTGCTATGATGTTTTTAGATCAGGAAGTGATGAAAACAGTCATAAGCATGACTTACCCTACATCAATTAGTGGAAGCATGGTGGAAAAGTGTATTAGGAGATAAGTGTGCTCACTCTACTTAAGCTTAATTCTACAATCTTATTCTCTTGAGTTAGGCTTATTGAAAGTAGAAAGTGAAGCAAAACGAAGCTAGCCAAAGTGAATCCTACACATATAAGGGAAGAGAACCATGTGATCATGATGAATCCAGAAGAGAACCATGTGATCATGATGAATCCAAAGACCTTAATGTTGGAATGAAGATGCATTCTACCAAAGGAAAGAGATGTTAAACGGCTAAGTAGGATCTTCTAGAAGGCATGGTGACTCATTAACGGCTAGTAAGATGTTCTAGAAGGCATGGTGACTCACCCATGCCAGCACAAAAGGGGAAAGGAGCCGCCAGCACAAAAGGAGTCCACACCTCTTTACCTACAGTAGAATCATCTAGGTTTATCTATTTTGCTATAAAAGGACCTCTTAGGCCTTCACTTGTATTCAAGGATTTCGAATAATAAAACATGTTTCTCATACTCTCTAAACTCCCTAAATCTCTCTAGCTCCCTAAACTCCCTAAAACTCTCTAAAACTCTCGAAACTTGAATCTCTAAAACTAATATGGTATCAGAGCATTTGCTCTTTCATCCTTCATAATCCGAAAATTTCTTTTCCTTCCTTTTCATTCGAATCCAAAGCTAAGAATCAAGCACTTACCTTGAAGATAAACATGTCTTTATCTATCCTCTCTGAGATCTAAGATCCCCAGATCCATGGGTGATGGGTTGAGGAAGATTAGATGTGGTTATCTCTTGTGTCTTAGTAGCTTAGTTTCTTAGCTATCTCGCTTCACCATTGTTGTACGGCTCTCTTGGTCTCACCATTTTTATACGGACCAAGTCTCCCAGAAGCTCTCGGTCCAAGTCATTTCTGTTCAAGGAAGGTGAAAAAGACTCACCCTTTCTGTAGAAACAACCGGTGGTTTAGAAGACCAAGTCTTGCGCTCTATAATCTCAGGCCGTACTCGTCTTCTCCGCGCTCGCTCCCAAAACCCAGTGGTCCGTACACCTCCTTTCACACTCATCAAAGGCAACTCCTTTCTGGTCTTTCTTCAGTTCAGGAGGTTTATCCACAGGCTAAACTCTTGAATCCTCAAAGAAGAAGTCCTGAACACTAACCGCGAAGCGTGGGTGTTTCATCCGTACTGATTATAAATCGCTTGTGAAAGGAAAGCTGAACCAAGCTAAAGGCAGCTCATTTCAAGATAAAATCGTCTCATCCCAAGTTTCTCCTTCAAGCTATTCTCTTCCCTGGTCAGACTCAACTCAAACGTGGGTCTCAAGCATCAACTTCCATTATTGTACGGTCCTCAAAAGCTTGAAGTATGGAAAACTCTCGGCAAATCTCTGTCCCAGTGATTCTCAAAGGCCTTAACTATGTGTTATGGTCTCGGATGATTAAAACTGCTTTAGGAGGAAGAGGTCTTGGGGACCATCTACTGTTTAATGAAGCTCCACCTTGTCTGATCCAAAATGAGGATGGAGAAGAAATGGTGATAACTGATGAAAGGAAATGGCACCAAGAAGACCTCTATGTTCTCTCCATTCTCCAAAACTCATTAGATGGACCTATACTTGAGTCTTACTCTCATTGTGAAACCTCAATGGAACTTTGGGAAATCCTCAAAAAGGTTTATGGGAACACCTCAAATCTGACTCGCATCTTCCAAGTCAAGCAGGCAATCCACAACCTCAACCAAGATGACTCAGATTTCACAGTTCTCTTTGGGAAATTCAGTTCTCTTTGGGCAGAACTTGACATGCTTAGACCAACATCCTTTGATCCAGAAGTTATCAAAGAAAGGCGAGAGCAGGACAAGGTGTTCAGCCTCCTCATGATCTTAAGTCCAGCCTACAATGATCTTATCAAACATATCCTGCGGTCAGACAAGCTTCCCTCCCTTGAAGATGTATGTTCTCAAATTCAGAAGGAATGTGGATCAAATGGCTTGTTTGGAAAGAAAGGAGAGTTAATCACAGCACATAAGGGCATCTACAAGCAAGAAGAAGAAACAATTACTGCCAACAAAGGGTTCTACAAGCCGGAAGACAAGAAGAACATGATGTGTGATCACTGTAAAAGGAAAGGGCATACCAAAGAAAAGTGTTGGATTCTTCATCCACACTTAAAGCCTAGCAAATGGAAGGAAGTTCCCATAGCTCACTACACACAGGAGATAGGTCATTACCACAAGAAAGGCCTTCCTTACCAACTTACCAATGCTCCAGCAAGTTCATCAAACTCATCCGGGACAAGTGGCGGTACTCAAGTTCAACCAGCTCAAATGGTGTCCTATCAAACAGCTCAGTCTGAGTATGTCAAGAAGTCCGACCTTGAGGCTCTCATCAAAGCCTTCAAAGATAACTCTGGTAATGCCGTCATTGGTAGATCACTACATGCCTCATTTAATGCATTCACTAAGTCTAAACCATTGATAGTAGACTCAGGAGCATCTCACCATATGATAAGTGATTTTAACCTGATTAAAAATGTTGAACCAGCCATAGGAAATGTTTTGATTGCAAATGGTACTAATGTGCCAATAGAAGGAGTAGGAGATCTTAGGCTATTTAACAAAGAAACTCGTGCCTTTTACATGCCATCATTCACCTCAAACTTACTATCTGTCAAAAGAGCTATAAGTTTTAGAGATTCAAGTTTATAGAGTTTTAGAGAGATTTAGGGAGTTTAGAGAGTATGAGAAACATGTTTTTATTATTCGAATTGCTTGATTACAAGAGAAGGCCTTAGAGGTCCTTTTATAGCAAAATAAATAAACCTAGGTGCTTCTACTTTAGGTAAAGAGGAGAGGACTCCTTTTGTGCTGGCGGCTTCCTTCCCCTTTTGTGCTGGCATGGATGAGTCACCAGCCCTTCTAGAAGATCTTACTAGCCGTTAGCACCCTCATTTCCTTTGATTGAATGCACCTTCATTCCAACACTCCCCCTCAAGTTTAAATCATTGGTGAATGATTAAAACTTGGATACCAAGAGGATTCACCTCATTAAAAACCTTAAAATGTAAAACCCAGTGGGACAAAAGCATTTTAAGGGAAAAAGAGTATGAATCCTTCTTGATAGGGAAGTTACTGGAATGGGAGAGATGTGAGTCCAAGCTTTGAATGAATGAACTCAAAAACCTTTACACTTGCTGCCTTAGTGAATATGTCTGCCAATTGATCAGAACTCTTGGTATAGCATGGAAGTATAATTCATTGAGCCACGGCCTCTCTCACCTTGTGGCAGTCAACTTCAATGTGCTTAGTGCGTTCATGGAAGACAGAATTGGATGCAATATGAATGGCCGCCTGGTTGTCACAATGCATTGTGATTGGTGTATTGCTTTCAATGTTGAAGTCTTTGAGGAGAGCCTTTAGCCATATACATTCAGTGGTTAGTTTCCTCATGGCCCGGTACTCAGCTTCAGCACTTGAGCAGGATACTACCTTCTGCTTCTTGGTCTTCCAAGTGACAAGATTTTCTCCTATAAAGGTGCAATATCCTGTGGTTGATTTCCTGTCTTTCCTATCCCCAGCCCAATCAGCATCACAGTAGCCAACGATCTCAGCGTTCTTATTCTTTCCCATCCAAACTCCTTGAGTGTAAGTCCTTTTAAGATATCTTAAGATGCGTTGAATCATCATCCAGTGGTTCTTCTTAGGAGCTTGCATATACTGGCTCACCTGATTCACAGCAAAACATATGTCAGGTCTTGTAATAGTTAAGTAGATGAGCTTACCAACAAGTTTTCTGTAGAGCTTAGGGTCTTCGAATGCTTCTCCTTCTGGCTCCCCCTCAGTTTCAACTTTGTATCCTTCCTATAAGGGGGTTCTAACCGCCTTTGCCTCCATCATTCCTGCATTGGTTAGTAGGTCTCTAACATATTTCCTTTGTGAGATAAACAGTCCATCTTTAAACCTGCATACTTCAATGCCCAAGAAATACTTAAGTTCACCAAGATCTTTTATATCAAACATAGACTTAAGGTATTCTTTTGTAGAAGCAATTCCTACCTTGTCATTCCCTGAGATGATAATATCATCTACATATATGAGAATGACAACTATACCTTCTTGGCTGTGGAGGGTGAACAAGGTGTGATCAGATTCAGATCTCCTAAAGCCTCTGTCTCTGAGAGTAACATTCAACTTGTGGTACCAGGCTCTAGGGGACTGCTTTAGCCCGTAAATTGCCTTTCTTAGTCTTAGGACTTTCCCTGGTGCAACAGAGTCTTCTAATCCAGGTGGTGGAGTCATGTAGACTTCTTCTTCTAGTTCTCCTTGTAGGAATGCGTTTTTGACATCCATTTGCCATAGCTCCCATTCCAAGTTTGCAGCTAGAGAGAGAACCACCCTGATTGTGTGCATCTTTGCTACTGGGGCAAATGTGTCTCTATAGTCATCTTCATAGGTTTGTGTGAAGCCTCTTGCGACTAGTCTAGCCTTGTGCCTTTCAATCTCTCCATTGCTTTGGTACTTAATAGTGAAGATCCATCTGGAGCTAACAGCCTTCTTTCCCTTAGGTAAGTCTGACTCATCCCATGTATGATAATTTTCCATTGCTTTCCTTTCATCTGTTACAGCATCCCGCCAGACCTTAATGTCCTTTGCTTCATCATAGCTTCTAGGCACAGATTCTTGATCTAAGCTTCCAATGAACACTTGATGTCCTTGAGGGATTTGTACTAAGGAGCACACGGCTTGAGTAGGGTGAGCTACCGCATTATTATTGAAGTAAACCCTAGTATTCTTCCAGTTCTCAGCTGGGAATCTTTGCCGAGTACTTCTTCTGAGTTCAAGAGGAGCTTGATTTTGGATGGGACCTTGAGTGCTTTGTGAACTTGATTCATCTTCTGAGCCTTGAGTACTTCCTGTTCTATCTTCTGACCCTTGTCTATTACCCTCAGTCTCTGCCTGTTCTTTCTCCGGTCCTGAATCCATGTGATCAACAATTTAATCCTCTATCATGACCAGAGAATTGTTGCTCCCCCTCAGGATTAAGAGGATGAAGGGGATGATGGCTAGGGGAGCCGTGAGGTGAGGAAATGCCAAGTCCTTCTAATATCTTCCTTAAGTTCTCAACTCGATCAGAAGAGTGGGAAGAGATGTCCTTGATTGAATCCCATGTCCCTTCTTCAAAATAACTTGTAGTTTCTAAGAACTTAACATCCCGTGCGATGAGAACACGATTTGTCTCAGCATTGTAGCATTTATATCCTTTCTGTGTCGTGGAATAGCCCAGGAACATGGCTTTAGTGCTTTTGGCGTCTAGTTTTGTCCTTTGTTCTCCTGGAATCAACACATAGCAAACACAGCCAAAAACTCTAATATGATCAAGTTGAGGTTTAGACTTTGTAAGTACCTCGAATAGGGATTGATCTAGTAATGTCTTGGTTGGAATACGGTTGATCAGGTAGCAAGCTGCAAGTAATGCATCTCCCCAGAAACGTTTAGGCACCTTCATATGAAACATCAAAGCTCGAGTGACCTCCATGAGGTGCCGGTTCTTTCTTTCAGCAATGCCATTCTGTTGGGGGGTATAGGGGCAACTTGTTTGATGCTCAATTCCATGTTTGTTGAGGTAATGTTTGAATGCTTGGCTAGTATACTCTCCCCCATTGTCTGATCTAAAACACTTAACCTTTGCATCATACTGGTTAGTCACATATTTATTAAAGTTCATAAATGCTTCCAGAACTCTACCCTTAGATGGCATTAAGGTTATCCAAGTGTATTTAGATTTCTCATCAATAAAACTAACAAAGTATTTCTGATTATCTCTAGATAAACATGGTGCAGTCCATACATCAGAGTGAACAAGATCAAAGCAATTGGCATACATTGTTTGAGACTTAGGAAAAACAGACCTACAGTGTTTTCCTAGGATACAAGCTTCACATAAATCATGATTGAAAGACATCCTAGGAAACATTATTTCTAGAACTTTAAAATGAGGATGACCAAGCCTGGCATGCCATAAACCACCATTCATTTTAGAATTATTCAAATTGGAAAAGCAAGTAACTAAGCGGTTGGAAGAGAGGTCTTCAAGCACATATAAATCGTTTCTTGTAACACCTTTTCCAAGAACCTCTTGAGTTTCAATATCCTGAAACACAAAGTCATTAGGCCCAAAAATAGCATGGAAATTTAAATCTGTTGTGGCTCTTTTGACAGATAGTAAATTTGAGGTGAATGATGGCATGTAAAAGGCACGAGTTTCTTTGTTAAATAGCCTAAGATCTCCTACTCCTTCTATTGGCACATTAGTACCATTTGCAATCAAAACATTTCCTATGGCTGGTTCAACATTTTTAATCAGGTTAAGATCACTTATCATATGGTGAGATGCTCCTGAGTCTACTATCAGTGGTTTAGACTTAGTGAATGTATTAAATGAGGCATGTAGTGATCTACCAATGACGGCATTACCAGAGTTATCTTTGAAGGCTTTGATGAGAGCCTCAAGGTCGGACTTCTTGACATACTCAGACTGAGCTGATTGATAGGACACCATTTGAGCTGGTTGAACTTGAGTACCGCCACTTGTCCCGGATGAGTTTGATGAACTTGCTGGAGCATTGGTAAGTTGGTAAGGAAGGCCTTTCTTGTGGTAATGACCTATCTCCTGTGTGTAGTGAGCTCTGGGAACTTCTTTCCATTTGCTAGGCTTTAAGTGTGGATGAAGAATCCAACACTTTTCTTTGGTATGCCCTTTCCTTTTACAGTGATCACACATCATGTTCTTCTTGTCTTCCGGCTTGTAGAACCCTTTGTTGGTAGTAATTGTTTCTTCTTCTTGCTTGTAGATGCCCTTATGTGCTGTGATTAACTCTCCTTTCTTTCCAAACAAGCCATTTGATCCACATTCCTTCTGGATTTGAGAACATACATCTTCAAGAGAGGGAAGCTTGTCTGACCGCAGGATATGTTTGATAAGATCATTGTAGGCTGGACTTAAGATCATGAGGAGGCTGAACACCTTGTCCTGCTCTCGCCTTTCTTTGATAACTTCTGGATCAAAGGATGTTGGTCTAAGCATGTCAAGTTCTGCCCAAAGAGAACTGAATTTCCCAAAGAGAACTGTGAAATCTGAGTCATCTTGGTTGAGGTTGTGGATTGCCTGCTTGACTTGGAAGATGCGAGTCAGATTTGAGGTGTTCCCATAAACCTTTTTTAGAATTTCCCAAAGTTCCATTGAGGTTTCACAATGAGAGTAAGACTCAAGTATAGGTCCATCTAATGAGTTTTGGAGAATGGAGAGAACATAGAGGTCTTCTTGGTGCCATTTCCTTTCATCAGTTATCACCATTTCTTCTCCATCCTCATTTTGGATCAGACAAGGTGGAGCTTCATTAAACAGTAGATGGTCCCCAAGACCTCTTCCTCCTAAAGCAGTTTTAATCATCCGAGACCATAACACATAGTTAAGGCCTTTGAGAATCACTGGGACAGAGATTTGCCGAGAGTTTTCCATACTTCAAGCTTTTGAGGACCGTACAATAATGGAGGTTGATGCTTGAGACTCACGTTGAGTTGAGTCTGACCAGGGAAGAGAATAGTTTGAAGGAGAAACTTGGGATGAGATGATTTTATCTTGAAATGAGCTGCCTTTAGCTTGGTTCAGCTTTCCTTTCACAAGCGATTTATAATCAGTACGGATGGAACACCCACTCTTCGTGGTTAGTGTTCAGGACTTCTTCTTTGAGGATTCAAGAGTTTAGCCTGTGGATAAACCTCCTGAACTGAAGAAAGACCAGAAAGGAGTTGCCTTTGATGAGTGTGAAAGGAGGTGTACGGACCACTGGGTTGAGAGAGCGCGGAGAAGACGAGTACGGCCTGGGATTCTAGAGCGCAAGACTTGGTCTTTTAAACCACCGGTTGTTTCTACAGAAAGGGTGAGTCTTTTTCACCTTCCTTGGAACAGAAATGACTTGGACCGAGAGCTTCTGGGAGACTTGGTCCGTACAAAAATGGCGAGACCAAGGGAGCCGTACAACAATGGTGAAGAGAGATAGCTAAGAAACTAAGCTACTAAGACACAAGATATAACCACATCTAATCTTCCTCAACCAATCACCCATGGATCTGGGGATCTTAAATCTCAGAGAGGATAGATTAAGACATGTTTATCTTCAAGGTAAGTGCTTGATTCTTAGCTTTGGATTCGAATCAAAAGAAAGAAAAGAAATTTGCGGATTATGAAAGATGAAAGAGCAACTGCTCTGATACCATATAAGTTTTAGAGATTCAAGTTTATAGAGTTTTAGAGAGTTTTAGAGAGCTAGAGAGATTTAGGGAGTTTAGAGAGTATGAGAAACATGTTTTTATTATTCGAATTGCTTGATTACAAGAGAAGGCCTTAGAGGTCCTTTTATAGCAAAATAAATAAACCTAGGTGCTTCTACTTTAGGTAAAGAGGAGAGGACTCCTTTTGTGCTGGCGGCTTCCTTCCCCTTTTGTGCTGGCATGGATGAGTCACCAGCCCTTCTAGAAGATCTTACTAGCCGTTAGCACCCTCATTTCCTTTGATTGAATGCACCTTCATTCCAACAAGAGCCACAACAGATTTAAATTGCCATGCTATTTTTGGGCCTAATGACTTTGTGTTTCAGGATATTGAAACTCAAGAGGTTCTTGGAAAAGGTGTTACAAGAAACGATTTATATGTGCTTGAAGACCTCTCTCCCAACTGCTTAGTTACTTGCTTTTCCAATTTGAATAATTCTACAATGAATGGTGGTTTATGGCATGCTAGGCTTGGTCATTCTCATTTTAAAGTTCTAGAAATAATGTTTCCTAGGATGTCTTTCAATAATGATTTATGTGAAGCTTGTATCCTAGGAATACACTGTAGGTCTGTTTTTCCTAAGTCTCAAACAATGTATGCCAATTGCTTTGATCTTGTTCACTCTGATGTATGGACTGCACCATGTTTATCTAGAGATAATCAGAAATACTTTGTTAGTTTTATTGATGAGAAATCTAAATACACTTGGATAACCTTAATGCCATCTAAGGGTAGAGTTCTGGAAGCATTTATGAGCTTTCATAAATATGTGACTAACCAGTATGATGCAAAGGTTAAGTGTTTTAGATCAGACAATGGGGGAGAGTATACTAGTCAAGCATTCAAACATTACCTCAACAAACATGGAATTGAGCATCAAACAAGTTGCCCCTATACCCCCCAACAGAATGGCGTTGCTGAAAGAAAGAACAGGCACCTCATGGAAGTCACTCGAGCTTTGATGTTTCATATGAAGGTGCCTAAACGTTTCTGGGGAGATGCATTACTTGCAGCTTGCTACTTGATCAATCGTATTCCAACCAAGACAATACTAGATCAATCCCCATTCGAGGTACTTACAAAGTCTAAACCTCAACTTGATCATATTAGAGTTTTTGGGTGTGTTTGCTATGTGTTGATTCCAGGAGAACAAAGGACAAAATTAGACGCCAAAAGCACTAAAGCCATGTTCCTGGGCTATTCCACGACACAGAAGGGATATAAATGCTACAATGCTGAGACAAATCGTGTTCTCATCTCACGGGATGTTAAGTTCTTAGAGACTACAAGTTATTTTGAAGAAGGGACATGGGATTCAATCAAGGACATCTCTTCCCACTCTTCTGATCGAGCTGAGAACTTAAGGAAGATATTAGAAGGACTTGGCATTTCCTCACCTCACGGTTCTCCTAGCCATCATCCCCTTCATCCTCTTAATCCTGAGGGGGAGCAACAATTTTCTGGTCATGATCAAGAGGATTCAATTGTTGATCACATGGATTCAGGACCGGAGAAAGAACAGGCAGAGACTGAGGGTAATAGACAAGGCTCAGAAGATAGAACAGGAAGTACTCAAGGCTCAGAAGATGAATCAAGTTCACAAAGCACTCAAGGTCCCACTGAAGGTCCCATCCAAAATCAAGCTCCTCTTGAACTCAGAAGAAGTACTCGGCAAAGATTTCCAGCTTAGAACTGGAAGAATACCAGGGTTTACTTCAATAATAATGCGGTAGCTCACCCTGCTCAAGCCGTGTGCTCCTTAGTACAAATCCCTCAAGGCCATCAAGTGTTCATTGGAAGCTTAGATCAAGAATCTGTGCCTAGAAGCTATGATGAAGCAAAGGACATTAAGGTCTGGCGGGATGCTGTAACAGATGAAAGGAAAGCAATGGAAAAGAATCATACATGGGATGAGTCAGACTTACCTAAGGGAAAGAAGGCTGTTAGCTCCAGATGGATCTTCACTATTAAGTACCAAAGCAATGGAGAGATTGAAAGGCACAAGGCTAGACTAGTCGCAAGAGGCTTCACACAAACCTATGAAGATGACTATAGAGACACCTTTGCCCCAGTGGCAAAGATGCACACAATCAGGGTGGTCCTCTCTCTAGCTGCAAACTTGGAATGGGAGCTATGGCAAATGGATGTCAAAAACGCATTCCTACAAGGAGAACTAGAAGAAGAAGTCTACATGACTCCACCACCTGGATTACAAGACTCTGTTGCACCAGGGAAAGTCCTAAGACTAAGAAAGGCAATTTACGGGCTAAAGCAGTCTCCTAGAGCCTGGTACCACAAGTTGAATGTTACTCTCAGAGACAGAGGCTTTAGGAGATCTGAATCCGATCACACCTTGTTCACCCTCCACAGCCAAGAAGGTATAGTTGTCATTCTCATATATGTAGATGATATTATCATCTCAGGGAATGACAAGGTAGGAATTGCTTCTACAAAAGAATACCTTAAGTCTATGTTTGATATAAAAGATCTTGGTGAACTTAAGTATTTCTTGGGCATTGAAGTATGCAGGTTTAAAGATGGACTGTTTATCTCACAAAGAAAATATGTTAGAGACCTACTAACCAATGCAGGAATGATGGAGGCAAAGGCGGTTAAAACCCCCTTAGAGGAAGGATACAAAGTTGAAACTGAGGGGGAGCCAGAAGGAGAAGCATTCGAAGACCCTAAGCTCTACAGAAAACTTGTTGGTAAGCTCATCTACTTAACTATTACAAGACCTGACTTATGTTTTGCTGTGAATCAGGTGAGCCAGTATATGCAAGCTCCTAAGAAGAACCACTGAACGATGATTCAACGCATCTTAAGATATCTTAAAGGGACTTACACTCAAGGAGTTTGGATGGGAAAGAATGAGAATGCTGAGATCGTTGGCTACTGTGATGCTGATTGGGCTGGGGATAGGAAAGACAGGAAATCAACCACAGGCTATTGCACCTTTGTAGGAGGAAATCTTGTCACTTGGAAAACCAAGAAGCAGAAGGTAGTATCCTGCTCAAGTGCTGAAGCTGATTACCGGGCCATGAGGAAACTAACCACTGAGTGTATATGGCTAAAGGCTCTCCTCAAAGACTTCAACATTGAAAGCAATACACCAATCACAATACATTGTGACAACCAGGCGGCCATTCATATTGCATCCAATTCTGTCTTCCATGAACGCACTAAGCACATTGAAGTTGACTGCCACAAGGTGAGAGAGGCCGTGGTTCAAGGAATTATACTTCCATGCTATACCAAGAGTTCTGATCAATTGGCAGACATATTCACTAAGGCAGCAAGTGTAAAGGTTTGTGAGTTCATTCATTCAAAGCTTGGACTCACATATCTCCCATTCCAGTAACTTCCCTATCAAGAAGGATTCATACTCTTTTTCCCTTAAAATGCTTTTGTCCCACTGGGTTTTGCATTTTAAGGTTTTTAATGAGGTGAATCCTCTTGGTGTCCAAGTTTTAATCATTCACCAATGATTTAAACTTGAGGGGGAGTGTTGGAATGAAGATGCATTCTACCAAAGGAAAGAGATGTTAAACGGCTAAGTAGGATCTTCTAGAAGGCATGGTGACTCATTAACGGCTAGTAAGATGTTCTAGAAGGCATGGTGACTCACCCATGCCAGCACAAAAGGGGAAAGGAGCCGCCAGCACAAAAGGAGTCCACACCTCTTTACCTAAAGTAGAATCATCTAGGTTTATCTATTTTGCTATAAAAGGACCTCTTAGGCCTTCACTTGTATTCAAGGATTTCGAATAATAAAACATGTTTCTCATACTCTCTAAACTCCCTAAATCTCTCTAGCTCCCTAAACTCCCTAAAACTCTCTAAAACTCTCGAAACTTGAATCTCTAAAACTAATACTTAATATGGAGTCCTTAGAGAACCAGACTGGTCTAGATCATATCATCCAAACCGCCATCCACTCTTATAAAAGGTGTAAATTGAAGACTTTAAGGAAAGCTGGATCAAATCACCTCTTAAAGAAAAGGAGTCAAAAGAAAGGGGGAGAAATGGACCTGACTTAAATGGAGCTTCAAAATCGCCATTCACAAGGGATAGTCATCAAATCCCTAATCTAAGAAGACTTCACTCTTTTTCCCTTGGTATTGGTTTTGTCCCAATGGGTTTTCCATACTAAGGTTTTTTAATGAGGAAGTTCTTTAAGACAAAGAGGAAGAAGGAGGAAGTCTCTTCATCTTTGCAAGTTCAACCATTCACCCATGCTTCAACTTGAGAGGGAGTGTTGAAATGAAGAAGAAAAGAAGTGGTTTAAGACAAAAAAGAGAGTATGAAGTGTTAGAAAGAAGAAGAGAGTAGATACTCTAAACCAAAGGGAGAGTATGAAGAAGTCACTAATCCTATAGCCAAACATGAGTATTAGGCGCCTAATAAGGGTGTTTGGACACAAGCATTGTAAACTCTCTATATAAACACATGTTCTCTTCATTTGTAAACAAGTAGAATAATTCTCTTCATAATAATAAAAATAAATCCTTTCTCTTTCTAAAACTCTCTCTTCTCCAATGGTGAATCATAATCTCTCATTCTAACAAGTTTTAGGCGTGGGCCATTCCCTGATGCCTTCACCTTTTCTTCATCTACCTGAATACCTTAGAAGTAACAACAAAACCTAAAAAGACCAAGTTATCTGTTCCAAAAGAGCATTTCTTTTGATTTGCATATAAGTTTTCCTTCCTTAAAACATCTAAGACATGTTTAAGGTGATCAAGATGTTCTGCCATGTTTTTACTGTAAATTAGGATATCATCAAAATAGACTACTACAAATCGCCCTATGAATGCCCTTAATACATGGTTCATTAATCTCATAAAGGTACTAGGTGCATTAGTAAGTCCAAAAGGCATAACCAACCATTCATACAATCCTAATTTCGTTTTAAAAGCAGTTTTCCATTCATCTCCCTCTTTCATTCTAATCTGGTGATAACCACTTTTCAAATCTATCTTAGAAAAGATGGAAGATCCATATAACTCATCAAGCATATCATCTAAGCGAGGAATAGGATGTCTGTACTTAACTGTGATGTTGTTGATGGCTCTGCAGTCTACACACATGCGCCAGCTATCATCTTTCTTAGGCACAAGCAAAACAGGTACTGCACAAGGGCTTAAGCTCTCGCGGATATGTCCTTTCTCCAATAGTTCATTGACCTGTCTTTGAAGTTCTTTTGTCTCTACAGGATTGGTCCTGTAAGCTGGTCGGTTGGGAAGAGTGGCGCCGGGTACAAAGTCAATCTGATGTTCTATACCTCTGAAAGGAGGTAATCCTAATGGTTGATCTTCTGGAAATACATCCTTGTACTCTTGCAATAGAAACTCAATCTCTCTCGGTATTTTCGGAGTCAGGTTAGTACTACTAGCTAGCAATTCTTTCCAAACCAATAACATCATAAATTGTTGCTCATTTAATGTAAACTTGAAGATTTAAGAAAGATTTAGGGTTGAAGAGTGAGAATTGAGAGAGAATATGGAGAGAATGAATCGTATGTTAAGGAGAGTATTTATACTAAGCTTCCTAGGTGTGTTTGAATACAGGGTTAATCTAAATACAAGACTATCTAATCATGGATACCAAACACTCTCATAGTCGCCCATAATGATCCTCCTCATAATTCTTTTATAATCTAACACTCCCCCTCAAGCTTAACCATTCATCATGGTTAAGCTTGGATAAACTCTAGGAAATCACCTCATTAAAAACCTCAAAGTGTAAAACCCAATTGGGACAAAAACAACTTTGAGGGAAAAAGAGTATGACTCCTAAGGTTGAGGGGATTACCCAGCAATACTTGTTAGTCCCAATCTTGTAAGGATAGACTCATACACCTTTGTTGTAGCTGCTTTTGTAAAGACATCTGCCAATTGATCTGAACTCCTTGTGTAACACGGTAATATGATCCCTTGTTCAACAGCTTGTCTCACCTTGTGGCAGTCTACTTCTATGTGTTTGGTCCTCTCATGAAATACCGAGTTGGAAGCTATATGAATGGCTGCCTGATTATCACAATGCATTGTAATAGGTCTTGAATCTTCAATTTGCAAGTCCTTAAGAACAGCCTTGATCCAGATTAGTTCATTTGTGAGTTTCTTCATGGCCCTATACTCAGCTTCAGCACTAGAACATGAGACCACCTTCTGTTTCTTGGTCTTCCAAGTCACAAGATTTCCTCCCATAAAAGTACAATAACCTGTTGTTGATCTTCTATCATTCCTATCACCAGCCCAATCTGCATCACAACCCTACTATATCTGTGTTTTTATTGCAACCCATCCAAATTCCATGATCATAAGTGCCTTTCAAGTATCTGAGGATCCTTTCCAACATTCTCCAATGATAAAGCGTGGGTTCTTGCATCTGCTGGCTCACTTGGTTTACTGCAAAACAAATGTCAGGTCTAGTAAGAGTAAGGTAAATGAGTTTACCTACAAGCCTCCTGTATAGCTTTGGATCTTCATAAAGCTCTGCTTCAAGCTCTCCCTGACTCACGGTTTTATACCCATCTTCCAAGGGAGTACTAACTGGTTTAGCTTCCATTTTTCCTGTCTCTTTCAACAATTCAAGTGTATACTTTCTTTGTGATAAGAACAAACCCTCTTTTGATCTACATATTTCAATTCCTAAGAAATATTTCATTAGACCAAGATCTTTAATATCAAATTTTGACTTAAGATAAGTCTTGGTTTCTTGAATACCTTCCTTATCACTACCTGTGACAATAATATCATCAACATATACTAACACCACAATGATACCTGAGCAACTAGGCAGGGTGAAGAGTGTGTGATCAACCTCAGACCTCCTGAAACCTTTATCCCTCAATGTCATACTCAATTTGTGATACCAAGCTCTTGGAGATTGTTTCAATCCATAAATTGCTTTTCTTAATCTCAAAACACCATGATCATTTACTAATCCTTCCAAACCGGGAGGAGGTTTCATATACACCTCTTCCTCTAGTTCTCTTTGGAGGAATGTATTCTTCACATCCATCTGCCACAACTCCCATTCAAGGTTAGTAGCAAGAGAAAGTACAATCCTTACAGTGTGAAGTTTTGCAACTGGAGCAAAAGTATCTCCAAAGTCTTCTCCATATGTTTGAGTAAAACCTCTTGCTACAAGTCTAGCCTTATACCTTTCAATCTCACCATTACTCCTGTACTTAATAGTAAACACCCATTTAGAACTTACTGCTTTCTTACCTTTGGGCAAATATGACTCATCCCAAGTATGGTTTCTCATCATAGCCTCTATTTCATCTTGAACAGCATCTCTCCAAACCTTCAGTTCCATAGCTTCCTCATATGTGTTAGGAATATGATTTTGATCTAATGAGCTAATGAATACCTGATGTTCTGTTGGGAATTGAGCAAATGAACAAGTGGCTTGTATAGGATGTTCTACTGCTTGAGCATTGTAGTAGACCCTAGTGTTGACCCAGTTAGCCAGATCTCTCCTTATCCTTGTGCTTCTTCGTAATACTTGAGGTGATTCAACAACCGCTACTTCATGATCGTAGACTTGATCAGGACCAGCTGGTACACTCTCCCCCTCATGAGCAAGACTAGGATGCACATTTGAAGAACTACTTTGAGTATACTCCCCCTCTCCATCAGGGCCGTGTCTCAGTCCCATTGTTCCCTGATCAGATACTGCCGACCCATGATCACTTTGAGCTGGTCCATGCGCAGTAGGTGGTACCACTGGTTCATGCTAAGAAGAAGACGGTCCTTCTTGAGAACTTTGAGTCGGTTCAGGCCCTGATCTAGACTGCTTAGAAACATCAAAACTTTCCAACAATTTTCTAAGATAGGCATTAGTATCAGTACTTGAATTAGATAAATTCTTGATTGTTTCCCAAGTCCCATCAGTATAATAAGACTTTTCTTCAAGAAACTTGACATCTCTAGATACTAATACCTTTTGTGACTCAGGATTATAACACTTATAACCCTTTTGAGTAGATGAGTAGCCTATAAACATTGCTCTAGTACTCTTTTCTTCCAACTTATTCCTCCTTTCTCCTGGTACTAAGACAAAGCACAAGCAACCAAAAACTTTCAAATGATCAATATGTGGTTTTGTTTTATTTAGTACCTCATATGGTGAGATGTCAATTAAGAACTTTAGTGGGTAGTCTATTGATTAGGTAGCAAGCCGTGAGTACAGCATCACCCCAAAACCTTTTGGGTACATGTCTATAGAACATTATAGACCTAGCAACCTCCATAAGATGTCGGTTCTTTCTCTCAGCTACCCCATTATGCTCAGGTGTATATGAGCAACTAGTTTGATGAAGAATTCCATATTTGAGTAGATAATCTCTTAATGCTTTGCTTGTGTACTCCCCTCCATTATCTGTTCTAAGAATCTTAATCTTTGCATTATACTGGTTAGTAATGTAAGAGTGAAAATTAATGAAAGCCTCTAGAACTCTATCTTTGGAAGGTAACAAGGTGATCCAGGTATACTTAGACTTTTCATCTATAAAAGTAACAAAGTATTTTTGTTGTTCTCTAGAAACACAAGGAGCTGTCCATACATCATAGTGAATAAGATCAAAGCAGCAATCATACTTATGAGAAGAATTAGGAAAGACAGTTCTACAATGTTTACCAATAATGCAAGCTTCACATTCACTTTGATTAAAAGAAATATTCGGAAACACCAAATCAAGAGCTTTAAAATGTGGATGACCTAACCTAGCATGCCACAATGTTCCATCATCAAGCTCATTATTACTAGACAAACAAGAACCTAAACTAGAAGATAGATCACTAAGAATGTATAGATCGTCCTTAGTGCCGCCTCTGCCAAGCACCCTCTTTGTTTCAATATCCTGAAAACAACACTCATTAGGACCAAAGATCACATTACAATTCAAATCATTTGTAGCCCTTTTTACAGAAACCAAGTTAGATGTAAATGATGGCATATAAAATGCTTTACTATCCTTTTCAAACAATCTTAGATTACCTACTCCTTTAATTGGAATTTTAGTTCCATTAGCAATAACAACATTCCCTAAAGCAGGTTCTAAATTGTTTATCAAACTTATGTCACTAATCATATGGTGAGATGCTCCTGAATCTACTATTAATGGTTTAGTAATAGTATGAACATTATAAGAAGCATGAAGAGATTTGCCAACAATTTTACCAGAAGTCTCTTGTAAAGCTTAGATAATAGCATCAAGGTCTGACTTGGTAACATACTCCTGACTGGATGATGTAGATGCACCCTGTACTTCCTTTCCTGATCTCTGGCCAATTTCACAAGTAATGTTAGCCTGTGAGATATGTGATGGAACACTTACTTGGTTCCCTCGTCCAGATAGATTGTTCCTGAAGTTGGTCCCTTTGTCACGCCATCTCGGAATAGAAGCCGGTTTTAAATGTGGGTGAAGTGATGAGGACATCGGCTCTTTAACAATGACAGCTGAACCAGAGGGAGTGCAGATCATCCCTCAAGTACCTAATGGACCCATAACTCGCCAGAGAGCCAGAGCCATCGCACACAAGTTCAACCATCTAGTAGAATTTGTGCTCGAGCAAGGATCAGCTAGTCTTTGTCCACCCTCAGTCATCGACAGCAGCAAGGGAGAAGACCCATTTTCAAGCATCTCGTGCGAGCTTCTCCAGTGTCAGACATCATCTTCTGGTGTCTTTACTATCACTATAGAGTAAAGACACATAAAGACATGCTAGGGAATTGTACTCTTTTTCCTACCTTCGGTTTTGTCCCTATGGGTTTTTTGAAGGGGGTTTTAACGAGGCAACACCTCTAGTCTGCAAGACAGGGCCTGTTCTACGATAATAACCTTTTACCAGCCCCTGGAATAATCAGAAGATGAGGACCCTCCAATGAAGACAAGCTACAGCAGTCTTCAACACTTAGTATAATTTCTGGTTTTTAAGTTTTAAACTGTTTGTAGTTTTTTGTGGAAGTTTTGAACGCCTTGTTGTTTTTCTTTTAAAACTACTTGTTGTTTTTTAGGCTAGGGTAATTAAAACCTTAGCCTCCCCTGGAATGACAGACAGAATTAATTTGACAGCAAATTTCAGAGCCCTAGTTGAATTTTCCTTAATCTGTAGCAAACGAATTCTTCTGCCTTGATCTGTCATCCAGGCGCGAAGAACCTTGGTGTATCACGAGATCATTCCTCCCTCGTGTGGTCCAAATCGCTTCCCCCTTCGTGTTTAACCAGGAGAGGATCTCCCTTGTTGGCACAAACACTAACCCATTGGTCTGCATCCTCTTCTGACAACCAGAGCGTGTATCATCTTTTGGTATCAGAGCTGAAGATTCTACCTTCTCAGGGAGTGTCTAAACCTATCTCTTTTAACTTTTTGTCTGCAACTTTCATTCACTCTAAAAAAAAAAAAAAAAAAAAAAAAACTGACAGATTCTTAGTCCTTTGGAATTGAGTCTGAATTATTAGTAGAAACGAGTTTAGAATAGTTAGACACCTTTAAACTAGTAGGATTCTAGAGTCTGTAGACGAAACTAGAGGGAAAAAAACGGCTAGGAATTTCGTATTTCACTTTGGTTTTGGTTTGTCTACAGCTGACAGGAACTTTAAGCGAGAGGAAAACCCGAGCCCAGATCGACCGATCCCTCTTTGGATCGATCGATCTCCCTCTGCAAAGCGGCTGCAGGGAGACTTTAAATTAGTGGAAACCCTAGACGTAAAGGATCAGGAACGATCGATCAACTTTGGATCGACCGATCCACTTTTGCGGACAATTACAAGATCGACCGAGCGGACCTAGATCGACCGATCGTACCTCGGGTCGATCACATCTAAGATTGACCGATCCCCAAACAGACCGATCGATCCAACCTTCTACGGACGAATTTCAGATCGACCGATCGACATTAAGATCGACCGATCGCCTAGAGAATCGACCACTCCTCAACTGGATCGTATCCTTGTCCAGAACAACAATGTCTGATAGCTCAGAACAAGTATATGCCACTAATGCCATGATCCAAATGCTAGCAGCCATCAATGGGCAACTCAGCAACATGGCAGCTGGTATGGATCGTTTGGGGCAACTCTTGCAGCCTGGAAGACCAGACATACCTGAAACGGCTAGGCAAGGAGAAGCGCGTGGCTTGGGAGAGCAATCAGCTCAAACACCACCTTTTCAAGCACCACCATTCCATGC
Source organism: Streptanthus diversifolius (assembly GCA_039880935.1). Lineage (NCBI taxonomy): Eukaryota > Viridiplantae > Streptophyta > Magnoliopsida > Brassicales > Brassicaceae > Streptanthus > Streptanthus diversifolius. Next base: position 7,354,686 of record JAXGFM010000001.1, read on the forward strand.
CCATGCACCACCATTCCATGCACCACCACAACAACCACAGTACCCAGCTCCTGATGTTAAGCTTAATCCACCAACCTTTGCTGGAAGAGTGGACCCAGAAGCTTATCTTGATTGGGAGAGAAGGATGAAGCATATTTTCGAATACTATAGATATGCTGATCCACGGAGAGTAGCTCTAGCTACAGCCCAGTTCACTGACCATGCTCTTACTTGGTGGGACAGAGAAGTGACTGAGAGGAGGAGGAACCGATATGGGAATATAGTGACTTGGGAAGAGCTCAAATACATTATGAGAAGGCGCTATGTACCACCACACTTTCACCGAGATATGCAGAAGCGTTTTAGACGTTTGACACAAGGCAACAAGAGTGTGGAGGAGTATTATGAGGAATTTGAGCATCTGAGAAACCGCTTGGAAGTAGAAGACTCTCTGGAGAGTCTAATGACACAATTTGTAGATGGTTTGCAAGAAAAGATTGCTAGGAAGGTTGAGAGACAAACATACCATGACTTAGGAGAGTTGCTACATCTTGCCATTTAGATTGAACAACAGAACAAGCGCAAGGCAGCAAACAATACTCAGCCTAAGACCATATAGAACCCCACATTTAAGCCAACAGAGAGGAACACTAGTACACCAGGAGATAGCCGGTTCAAGAGCAAAGTGAGTGAACTCACCAAGTTGACCAAACACGGCCCTAGTGCACCTCAACATGCCACGCCAACTGCTTCCACTCAACGGAGCCGAGACATTTTATGCTTCAAGTGCAATGGGAGAGGACATATGGCAAGAGAGTGTCCTAATCAACGAGCCATGATCCTCACACCAGCTGGAGACTACGAGTCTCAAGACGAAGGAGAAGAGGAATCCCATGACTATGGTGAACCAGAGGACATAGAGTACCCAGACTCAGGAGAGCTTTTGATGATGAGAAGAGTTCTTAATGCAATGGTAGGTCCTGAAGAGGTTGCACAAAGAGAAAACATCTTCCATACTCGGTGCACCATTCAGGGAAAGGTATGTTTTCTAATCATTGATGGAGGTTCTTGTACTAATGTAGCTAGTTCTTATATGGTAGACAAACTTGGCCTTGAGAGAACTAAACACCCTCATCCTTATAAGTTGAGGTGGCTCAATGATAAGGCTGAGTTACACATATCCGATCAAGTTAAGGTTCCATTTAGTGTGGGACGATACCATGATCAAGTGATATGTGATGTGGTCCCGATGCAAGCTGGTCATCTCTTATTGGGACGTCCATGGCAGTTTGACAGGGAAACCACACATAATGGACGGGCTAATCTCTATTCTTTTGAGCATAAAAAGCGCAGGTACAAACTGGCTCCATTATCACCTCAACAAGTGAGGGACATGCAAACAAAAATGGCTAAGGATGGGAGTAAACGCAAAGAGAACTTCTTAATCAACTCCAGTGACATTCGAAAAGCCATTGGTAAGGGAGATGAACATGTTCTTCTACTGATGTTTAAAGAGCTTTTGAGTGTAGATAAAGCAGATATCAAGCTACCATCAGAGGTGAATACATTGCTGGAAACATATGCTGATGTGTTTCCTGAAGAACTACCACCTGGATTGCCGCCAGTAAGGGGCATAGAACACAACGTTGACTTTATTCAATGAGCCCAGCTACCCAATAGAGCTGCCTACAGAGTCAATCCAGAAGAAGCCAAAGAACTGAACGCCAAATCAGGGAGTTAATGGCTCAAGGATATGTGAGAGAGAGCCTCAGCCCCTGTGCAGTTCCAGTTCTACTTGTGCCAAAGAAAGATGGCAGCTGGAGAATGTGTGTGGACTCTAGGGCAATCAACAATATAACCATCAAGTATAGGCACCCCATTCCCAGACTTGATGACATGCTTGATGAGCTCAGTGGCGCCACCATCTTCTCCAAGATCGACCTGAAAAGTGGATACCACCAAGTCAGAATGCGAGAGGGAGATGAGTGGAAAACTGCCTTCAAGACTAAACATGGGTTGTATGAGTGGCTGGTCATGCCATTCGGCTTATCCAACGCCCTCAGTACATTTATGCGTCTAATGAACCATGTTCTTAGACCATACATCAGTAAATTTGTGGTTGTATATTTTGATGATATACTAGTTTACAGCTCATCTTATTCTGACCATGTGACGCATCTTGAGACAGTAATACGAACATTTCAGAAAGAGAAGTTGTATGCCAATCTCAAGAAGTGCACATTCTGCACTGACAAAGTTGTCTTTTTAGGTTTTGTTGTGAGTTCGCAGGGATTACAGGTTGATGAAGAAAAGATAAAAGCCATTAAGTGTGAGAATGAGAAATAATGATTTACCATTGGTGAAGAGAGAGTTTTAGAGAGAGAAAGGATTTATTTTTATTATTATGAAGAGAATGATTCATCTTACTTACAAATGTGAAGAGAGTAAGGTATTTATACTAATGGCTTATAAGGATAACATACTTACAAATGTCCTAGATACTCATGCCTTTATACTTGTAAGTGAAGGCTTTCATCTTTCATCATTTCTTCTTCATTCCAACACTCCCCCTCAAGTTTAAGCATGGGTGAATGGTTGAACTTGCACAGATGAAGAGACTTCCTCCTTCTTCCTCTTTACTCCCTTTCAAGCTTGATTAATGTTCATAGAAACCAAGCTTGTAACCTTAAAGAACTTCCTCATTAAAAACCTTAGTATGGAAAACCCTTTGGGACAAAACCAATACTAAGGGAAAAAGAGTGAAGTCTTCTTAGCTTAGGGATTGGCCATTGAATCTATGAGCTTTAAATTCACCAGAGAGCTCCATAGATCCTTGGATAAAGGCCTTAATGACAAACGCTTGTGAATGGTTGTCTTGAAGCTCCTTTTAAGTCTGGTCCATTTCTCCCCCTTTCTTTTGACTCCTTGTCTTTAAGAGGTGATTATGATCCAGCTTTCCTTAAAGCCTTCAATTTAAACCTGTTTCACATACATATACATGCATGTATCAATTCTCACAAGCTAAACAAATGCATTATAATGTAAGAATGATTTTAACTTCCCTTTTATAAGAGTGGATGGCGATTTGAATGATATGTTCTAGACCAGTCTGGCTCTCTAAGGACTCCACATTAAGGCTTTGGATTCATCATGATCACATGGTTCTCTTCTGGATTCATCATGATCACATGGTTCTCTTCCCTTATATGTTTTTGATCCCCTTTGACCAGCTTCATTTTGCTTCACCTTCTACTTTCAATAAGCCTAACTCAAGAGAATAAGATTGTAGAATTAAGCTTAAGTAGAGTGAGCACACTTATCTCCTAAACATTTTTCCACCATGCTTCCACTAATTGATGTAGGGTAAGTCATGCTTATGACTGTTTTCATCACTTCCTGATCTAAAAACATCATAGCAACTCAAAAATAAAGATTAGTATTCCAGAACTTGAGTAATATCAAGTCTGGTATCAAGTATAATATCTAGCCAAATTCTCAACCTAAAAATCATAGAGTTTAAAGAACTTATCCTAGATAGAACCTTTGATGAGAGAATTTGGTCCTGAGGTGATTCATCACTTTCCATCAGCTTACTCCTTCTCCATGAGACTTGGTAGCTTGATGGCCATTGGTTCAATCCTCAATTGATGACAGATGATTTTGATGACCTTACTTGCGGCCTCCATGAGAGAAACAGACTGAGCACACTTCTTATGCTCACTTGGTTTTGGCAGACAGCTTGGAAGCCCTTGAGTGTGCCAGACTAATCTTTGAATGTCCTTGTTTGTGACTTGAAAGCCTTTGTATGCACCAGATATCTCCTTTTTGGAATATCCTTCTTTGTGCCTTGAAAGCTTTTGAATGCACCAGACACCTTCAATGCCCTTGTTTGCACCAGACCCACTTCTTGTGTTGTCCTTGCTTGTGCCAGACACTCCCTGAATGTGATTGTCCTTGTTTGCACCTCCAGCTCCAGCTTGTCCATTCCAAACTCAGCACAGACATAGGCACGTCCATGATCCAGTACCTGGCCAGGTCGAAGATACTATCCCGCAGAACGATCAGGATCCAGCAGGTCCACGTATATGTACCAGCGAAGTCAGCCACGGGTCGAGAAGCCCGACCATGTACCAAGCTCGTCCTTGGCATGAGATTACTTGAACCAGACACCTTAGCACGGCCAGCACCTCACCTTCGACATGCCACGATCCAGCTTCATGCGCCACTTGTACCAGCATCGACCAGCCACGATCCAGCGAAGTCCAGCCACGTACCAGGCTCGACCATGAACCGCCCGACCAAGGTACAGCACCTTGCGCCAACTTGGATCCTCTTCATGAACCGCCCTTTCTTTGTCCATTGAATGCTCATTTCCTTTCCCCCCACAAGCTTGACACTAAAAACAAGAACAAGAGTCAAGTTTGGAAAAATGAGCATAAATGAATGTCTTAAATTGGTCTAGAGAATGATTGTAAGTATCTGGTAGAATAGGAAATGTCTAGAGAATAGAAGATTTAAAGTATCAAAGAATATGAAGAATATTAGATTTAGAGATTAAAAGTATATGATGTTAAGTAGAATAGATGAGATTTTAAGAGAATGATGAAGAATAATAGAGAATGATGATGATGAATGTCAAGGTGAATTTTGGATCCATCTAGGTTCTAAGTGCAATGCAAAGTCTTCCTAGGTTCTCTTTCATCCTATGAACATTTCTAAATGAGAATGTAATCAATCAAGGAATAAGTAAAAGGTTTAGAGATAGCCTTTGCAAAGACTTTGATACTAAGTCTTTGTGAGTATTCCTCCTTTGTGATTGATTATGATTTGATCTTGCAGCATGTGTGCTGAGTTGTTTTTCACTTCAAGCACACGCCAAATGACACATTACTCCATGGGAGAGCTGATTCATCACATTCCACCAGTCTTTCCTCTCCACTCCTTGTGGTGGCTGTTCTTGGTGGCAATCGGTTCTAACTCATTCTCCATGTGCTGTGTCTTTTCCACTTGATTTCTTTTGCCTTTGTTAGACAATCAAGCTAAACATCAACTCCCACCTTAAGCCTTTTAACCTGTTGATCATAAACAGATTCTAAACAAAAGGTAGTGAGTGAAAGAGAATGATTAAGATTAACCAAACTTAATTTTAAACACTGCCTAAGGACTTTTGGATTCAACATGCCTTCTTAAACTTATTGTTCTAAGTAAAAGACAAGGTTCTCTTCCCTTAAGATCAATGCAATTCATTAACAAATGATTCAGCTAGCTAAACTAGGTTCAAGATGTCACATTTTAACAATTTCTAAATACATGAAAACAATTCAATAGAATTCATGATTTACTAACCACCTAGATACCAAATTTCCTAGAGTTCTAACTCACACAACCATCAATGAAATCAATAAAATAGTTGGATTAGAGTTTAGAAATAGCCTGAATGCATAGACTTTGATACTAAGTCTTTGCATTTGAGTTTAGGAACTGGTTCTGATCTAGGCACTCCCTCTCATTGAAAGCGCCTTTGGTGGTGAAGCAATGCCTCCTTCTTTGGAGCAGCAACCTATGTAGAATCATTTAAAACCTCCTTCTTAGAAGGTTTATCCTTTCTTCAAACCTCTCTTCCTTGCATTTTTCATTCATTCTTGACCACAAGAAGATAGTTCATTCCTTTTGCACACTCCATGAGTGTATGCATGTGAAACCTAAAACAAAACTTGAAAAACGCCTTCCAAACTCTGGTTAGTCCCTTATCTACTAGACTAAGCATATTCTCTTGAAGATTTTGACCAGGATCACGAGTTTAGACACTTCAAATCATGCAACAAAGGCCGCTACACACAGACCTACCTCACGCGCCCTCTACTTGCTAAGGGCGAGTGAGCAACTGATCCTAACAACTCCAACCTCCTCCTAACCACTTGCCAACAACTATAACGTCTCTTTACTACTCAGACATAGATGATTCAGAGGTGAAAACCGTTTTCAATAACCAACAAGACTTCAAAAACAACATTCCCGCCTTTTTCCAAATTCGAAATTTTTCTTATCTTGCAAGAAACACTTTCTTGAAGTCAAAAAATCATTGGATTGCAATCAAACTTTCTGAACCTCTTCACAACATCCTAAACTAAGATTTGATCGTCCAAGATTCGAAACAGATCGAGTAAATTGAGAGATTGAAGTCAATTACCCAGAAGAGGACGAAACAGGACCGATTTCAAGAAACAGAGCAAGGAAGCTACAAAACCTGGAAAGGGGCAAAGCGGACCTCCCGATTCATCAACTACACTCAATATACTTGAGTTTTGGCTTTGGAATCGCGTGATTTGATGAAGTTTTGAAGAAGTTATGCTTGTTGCAAAGTCGGAGATTCCCGATGGAGCCGATCGCGACGCCGTCGAGAAGACCTGATCAAGAACGTCTTTAAAATCACCTTAGGGTAAGACCGGACCTCTTGATTCTTCAACAGGACTCTTTCTTCTACAGTTTTGGCGGTGGTTTGATTGAAATTGATGAAGATCTCGAGCTTTTATGGTCGCTTCAATAGAGACCTTCGCGGAGGAAGACGATCGCGGATATCTGTTGCAAGAAAACTCATATCTTTTGATTCCCGTGGCCAAATGATGCGATTCAAGTTGTCGAGTCTTCAGAATTCGCCGGAGAACAATCCAGAGAAAACAGATCGTGAAAATCTGTCGTGGTTCGATCGGAATTCACGATCAAAGATGGCGGACTTCTCGGCAGCCTTGGTTTTGAAGGTAGCGCAAGAACATGAAGATTTTGAAGGTTTCATGAAGAGAATCGATCGAAACCTGCTCTGATACCATGTGAGAATGAGAAATAATGATTTACCATTGGTGAAGAGAGAGTTTTAGAGAGAGAAAGGATTTATTTTTATTATTATGAAGAGAATGATTCATCTTACTTACAAATGTGAAGAGAGTAAGGTATTTATACTAATGGCTTATAAGGATAACATACTTACAAATGTCCTAGATACTCACGCCTTTATACTTGTAAGTGAAGGCTTTCATCTTTCATCATTTCTTCTTCATTCCAACATTAAGGAGTGGCCTACGCCAACCAGTATTAGCTTAGTGCAAAGTTTTCACGGCCTAGCCAGCTTTTAAAGGCGTTTTGTCAGAGACTTTAGCACTATCGCAGCTCCTCTAACCTCTGTAATCAAAAATAACCATGAGTGTAAATGGGGAGAGGAACAAGAACGAGCTTTCCAACTCCTCAAGGAGAGATTGACGCATGCACCTGTTCTAGCACTTCCAGACTTCAACAAAACATTCGAGGTGGAGTGTGATGCATCAGGCATTGGAATAGGAGCAGTGCTGACACAAGGAGGGAAACCAGTAGCATATTTCAGTGAGAAGCTCAGTGGTGTCTCATTGAACTACCCCACCTATGACAAGGAGCTTTATGCACTGGTGAGGGCAATGGAAGCTTGGCAACACTACTTACTTGCCAGAGAGTGTGTTATCCACACAGACCATCAAACCCTACAACATCTCAAAGGCCAAACTAAGCTAAAAAGGAGACATGCAAGATGGCTGAAATTCATTGAAACATTTCCCTACGTCATCAAATATAAGAAGGGAAAGGAGAATGTTGTAGCTGACGCACTATCAAGGAGATACAGCCTTATTTCGATCATGGAATCCAAAGTGCTAGGATTTGAATTGATCAAAGATCTGTATGCAGAAGATGATGACTTTAAGGAGAGCTACAAGGAGCATGGAAAAGGCGCCTACAGCAACTTCTACCTGTTCGATGGGTTCTTGTTTAAAGGGAAGAGACTTTGCATTCCAAGAGGATCCATCAGAGACTTACTGCTGAGAGAGGCGCATGGAGGGGGATTGATGGGACATTTTGGCGTGGACAAGACATTGAGCATGCTGAAGGAACATTTCTTCTGGCCTCACCAGAGAAGAGATGTGGAAGCTCATTGTGCTCGCTGCTTAGTCTGCAAAAGAGCCAAGTCCAAGTCTCACCCACACGGTTTGTATATGCCACTTCCTATTCCTACTACTCCTTGGACTGACATATCTATGGACTTTGTGCTAGGCTTGCCTAAGATAAACCACAAAGACTCCATCTTTGTTGTAGTAGACAGGTTTTCTAAGATGGCGCATTTTATACCATGTGCTAAGACAAATGATGCTAGTCAAATCGCCAGCTTGTTCTTCAAGGAAGTAGTGAGGCTTCATGGAATTCCCAGGACAATAGTGTCAGACAGAGACACAAAGTTCTTGAGTCATTTCTGGAGGTCAATGTGGAAGAAACTAGGAACCAAATTGGTGTTCTCGACAACATGCCATTCACAAACTGATGGGCAGACAGAGGTGGTTAATAGAACGTTGTCAATATTGCTGAGGGCAACTATTGGGAAAAACTTGAAGACTTGGCTTGAGTGCATCCCTTTTGTGGAATTTGCCTACAACAGAGCTACTCACTCAGCCTCTAAGATGTCTCCATTTGAGGTTGTCTATGGTTTCAACCCACAATCGCCCCTTGAGTTCATCAAGAAGCTTCATCAAGAAGCTAAGGAGAACATAGAAAACAAGACAGAAGCATATGCAAGACAAGCCAATAAAGGAAGAAAGCAAGTTACTTTCAAGGAAGGAGATTGGGTATGGCTGCATATGAGGACAGAAAGGTTTCCCCAGAAGAGGAAAGATAAACTTGCGCCAAGAGGAGATGGTCCATTCAGAATTTTAAATAAGATCAACGACAATGCAAACCAATTGGAACTTCCAGGTGAGTTTAATATATCTTCTACTTTTAATGTTGCTGATTTGGAAATTTTTGATGCAGGAGATGATCCAGTTTTGAGGACAAAACCTTCTGAAGAGGGAGGGAATGATGAGGACATCGGCTCTTCAACAATAACAGCTGAACCAGAGGGAGTGCAGATCATCCCTCAAGTACCTAATGGACCCATAACTCGCCAGAGAGCCAGAGCCATCGCACACAAGTTCAACCATCTAGTAGAATTTGTGCTCGAGCAAGGATCAACTAGTCTTTGTCCACCCTCAGTCATCGACAGCAGCAAGGGAGAATACCAATTTTCAAGCATCTCGTGCGAGCTTCTCCAGTGTCAGACATCATCTTCTGGTGTCTTTACTATCACTATAGAGTAAAGACACACAAAGACATGCTAGGGAATTGTACTCTTTTTCCTACCTTCGGTTTTGTCCCTATGGGTTTTCTGAAGGGGTTTTGACAAATATTTTGTCATTGGTTTTGACAAACATTTTGTCCCTTCACTTATGGGTTCTGACTGCTTCCATTTGCATGTCTCTCCATCTGTGAGTTCTGACAGCTTGTCTCTCCATTTGCATCATGGGTTTTGACAAACATTTTGTCCCTTCACTTCTGGGTTCTGACTGCTTGATGGCCATTGGTTCTAGTCTCAAGCTTTTGCTACACCTTTGTAGTTTCTTAGTAGCTTCTTCAGCTACTTTCTTGTTTGGAGTAACTTTGGATTGATTAACACATGTTTGTGGCAAATCTTCCAGTTACTTCTTATTTAATCACAATCCTGAGCTGATTCATCACTTTCCACCATATTACTTCTTCAGAAAATGATGGCCCTTGGTTCTAACTAAGGTTGTGTTCATCCTCTAGTTCCTTTGATCATTTATGTTGCTTTGATGTCATGAGCTGGAAGAGACTCTCCTTGCATCACCATTTGAGCTGTTCCTTCTCTCACACGGTTTTGCTCTTCTTGGTTGATATCTATATCACCGTCTAGCACTCCCCCTCAAGATTAGCTTAGATAAGTATGATAACTAATCTTTAGTGAGTGACTTTGTAGATGAGATTTTCCACTGCTTCCTCCAGCCGCTTCTTGTTGCTTCTTTAGAAAACCTTTGGAGCTTTGTTTGGTTTGTTGGTGCGGCCCTGGTTATGGTTAAACCAGAGGATCAGCTTGAAGGTAGGTTGAATGACGATGAAGAAGGTTACTAACTCTTCTTGGTGATGAATGTGGCCGCGGATGTAAGTTTGAAGCAAGGAGGCTACTAACTCTCCTTAGGCAGCGGATGGTTGATTGGATGGAAAGAAGCTACTAGCTTCTCTTGTATTGATGGCGGATGGATGGTGGATGAATTTGAAGGCTACTAGCTCTTCAATTGATGTGAATGATGAAAGGGTTTTGATTCCACTAACACAGGATCACCCTGCAAAGAGCTATGGAACTTCACAGTAGATTACTCTACCCTTAAGTGAATGAAATTCAATGTTCTTAGGCTGAACAGAGAAATCAAGAAGCAAAAGAGCTTTGATATTAATTATAAAATTCGATGTTCCATTTACAAAGGGGGTGGAAGTCTTTTTATAGGCATAAATTCCTAACAAGATTATGCCTACAAAAAGGAATATCCTAACTACTTTATTCTAACAATAAAATCTTAACTAATTAATTCCTAATTTTATGCCAACAATAATATCCTAACTAATTGATCCTAATTTTATGCTAACAAGATTATGTCTACCAAAAGAATATGCTAACTAACTGATCCTAATTTTGTGCCAACAAATTCTTTGGCCTATCTTATCCTATCTAATCTTCTGGTTTAAATTAAATAATTAATTACAAACCAAAAATATATTAAACCAACAGACTGGTTTATTTTTAATCTTATTTTTTAATTGGGCCACGTCCACATCTATTTATAATAGTCCATGGGGGTCGATCCATAAACTTCATGGGCCAATATGGGCCCTGCTCAATCTTCATCTTGTTGGGCTCATCCTTGAGTAGGCCCAACTTTTCATTGGTGTCTTTCTGGGCCTTTTGGGCCTTATCCCTTGTATGTGGATGAGCTAAGACGTGCCTTGAATCATCAAAAACAAGTATAGCCTCTTGAACTTGCATGGGTGGTCGAACTAGCTCACTACGGTCTAACAGAAGGAAAATTCGACCATCTCTTGATTCAACATGAACCAATTGAGTTTTGGCAAGACCATAATCTCCATCATATCTAGATAGTTGAGAAAAATGGTATTGGTTTTTTGATTCATGGTTGATCTTAAAATCCTTAAAATTAAGGCTTATCGAGATCGCACCATTTGTTGACACATTAATTCTCCCCCTCAAGATTGGAGTTGCATGTCCACGCCAATCTTGAAGCCAGCAGCTTCTTTTTCTTTTCAGCACCAAAGGTACTGACTTTCTTCATGACTTTATCCTCCACTTCAGACTAGCTCGTTATCGCACTTTAAGCGAGTGCACATGTGCCCGCATCTGTACAAGAGGGCATCTATGTCGATATCGCAGTAGACACAGCAAGTCGCTGCAGCTCAGAGACCTTTGTCACCGGGAGATTGGTTTAAAGCTGCAGAGACCTCTTGTCTAACCAAACGCTGCAGCTCAGATTGCATATCCATACAAGTTTCTAATGTCCTCTGCATATGATTCATTCCTTGTTGGCTGACTATCAAAGAGCTACCTTGAAACTGGCTGGGACCGGACCATAATTATCCAAAAGCCATTGTTTCCAGCTTCGTCAGAGTGATTTAGGAGATCAATCCATGGCTATATCATTTGGTCCTTAAACAACTCTCAATCTACCCATGGTCGTATTGAGTTAGAGAAAGGAAATAAAGAGGAGTGGTCAACCAATTCTTAAGTTGGCACACAGACATAGACATCCCAGATATGAGGAACATGGACGGGCTAAGTATTTGGAATGTGGAACAGCCCAGGATGGAGTTGGGACATGGGACGGCCCAGGGAAGACTTGGTGTGGCCCAATCACTTAAAATGTTCTAGAAGGAGTCTTGGCAAGAGGAGAAGACCGTTGGGGGACTTTGACTAGCCAAGATCACGTGTGGAAGCAAACTCCCACCCGTTAGGAGCTGTTGCCATCAGCCTTGGATCCAGCACTCTCTCTCTCATTTGTTTATTGTTTATGTCCCTATTTCGAAAACCTAGCTACCTAAGTGTCTGTCTATATATATCATACACCTAAGGTTGTAAATGAACTAAGAAAAGAAAATAAACTCTTCCTTCTTCCATTCTCTCATACTCGCCATTAAAACTCTGTCCAAACTCTCATTCTTCTCTTGAGAACACTTAATTCCGCAAACACATACATTCTTTCATGGTATCAGAGCATGGAATAACATCCATTGCATCTAATCTCTTCATTTCATCCTTTCTTAATCGCTTTACACAAGTATTTTTCTATTAACCAGTGGGTAAAGAGTTTATCCAACGGTCCAAACTTTCTCAACCATGGAAAACTCAAAGCCGTTAGTCGTCCCAGTAATCCTGAAGGGTGGGAACTACTTATTGTGGTCAAGAACCACAAAGACCGCCTTGTGCAGCCGTGGACTGTGGAGCCATGTCCTTGAAGAAGCTGCACCAATAAAGGCGATTGATGAAGATGAGGAAGAGGTGATGATGGCCGGAAGAAACAAGTGGTTTCAAGAAGACCAGACTGTCCTAGCCATCCTCCAAAACTCTCTTGAAGCTTCAATTCTTGAAGCTTACTCTTATTGTGAAACAGCCAAGGAGCTGTGGGAAACTCTCCAAAACGTTTTTGGGAATATCTCCAACCTAAGCCGGGTGTTTGAGGTCAAGAAAGCCATCAATGACTTGAGCCAAGAGGATATGGACTTCACCAAACACTTTGGAAAGTTCAGAGCCCTATGGGCAGAGCTGGAAATGTTGAGGCCAAGCTCAGTGGATCCCATGGTCCTTAATGAGCGCCGTGAACAAGACAAGGTGTTTGCCTTGTTGCTAACCCTGAATCCAGCCTTCAATGATCTCATCAAGCATCTACTGAGAGCTGACAAGCTACCAACCTTGGACGAAGTGTGTTCTCAAGTCCAGAAGGAACAAGGGTCGTTGGGGCTCTTTGGAAGGAAGGGCGAGCTGGTTACAGCCAACAAAGGAGAACTAGCCATGGCAAACAAGAGCACCTTCAAGTATGAAGACCGGAAGACCTTGGTTTGTGATCATTGCAAGAAGAGAGGACACCTCAAGGAAAAATGCTGGATCTTGCATCCTCATCTCAAGAACAACCGGTGGAAGGAGCCAAGGGCCAACTACTCACATGAAGGCGGCACTCAAATCATGCACAACACATAATCAGCTGGGCACTCCAAGCGCATGGGACCAAATGGAGAAGGAACATCCATAGCCGCCTCCTCTGAGTTTGTAAGGAAATCAGACCTGGAGGCCCTTATCAAAGCCTTAAAAGAATCTGGTAACTCTTATCATGCATCTAAAACTCAAAAACCCTTGATTGTTGATTCAGGTGCTTCACACCATATGATTAGTGATATACAATTAATTGAGAACTTAGAACCTGCATTAGGAAATGTTACTATAGCTAATGGTGAAAAGGTACCAATCAAAGGGATAGGAGACTTAAAGTTGTTTGATAAGAGTTCTAAGGCATTCTATCTACCATCCTTCACTTCAAACTTGTTATCAGTTAGAAAGGCTACATCTGATCTTAATTGTTATGCAATCTTTAGTCCTAATGAAGTTTTATTTCAGGATATTAAGACAAGTGAAGTTCTTGGACAAGGAACAACTAAGGATGGCCTTTATGTTTTGGAAGACACAAAGTCTCCATCTTCTCTTTTAAGCGCTTTCAACTCTATTGTTATCACTGCTAATAATGCAATTTGGCACGCTAGATTAGGACATCCACATTTTCGTGCTATGAATCTATTGTTGCCTGATGTTAAGTTTCAAAACAATGAGTGTGAAGCCTGTATATTAGGCAAACACTGTAAGTCTGTCTTTCCTAAGTCTACTACAATTTATGAGAAGTGTTTTGATTTGATTCATTCGGATGTGTGGACATCACCTTGCATTTCAAGAGAAAATCACAAATACTTTGTCACATTTATAGATGAGAAGTCTAAGTACACTTGGCTAACCTTAATTCCATCTAAAGACAGAGTTCTTGAAGCCTTTACCAACTTTTATAATTATGTCACTAACCATTATAATGCTAAAGTTAAAATCTTAAGATCAGATAATGGTGGTGAATACACAAGTCAAGCCTTCAAATCCCTCTTATCCAAACATGGAATCCTTCACCAGACAAGCTGCCCATATACACCACAACAAAACGGTGTGGCTGAGAGAAAGAATAGACATCTTATGGAGGTGGCCAGGTCCATGATGTTCCACACCAATGTGCCCAAAAGATTCTGGGGAGATGCTGTGGTTGCGGCTTGCTATCTGATCAACCGATTACCAACCAAAATTCTTCAAGACATATCACCCTTTGAGGTACTTAACAATTCCAAGCCTTCTATTAACCACCTAAGAGTCTTTGGATGTGTGTGTTATGTTTTGGTTCCAGGAGAAAACCGCAATAAACTTGATGCCAAGAGTATGAAAAGCATGTTTCTTGGCTACTCCATCACACAGAAAGGCTATAAGTGTTTTGTTCCAGAAACGGGCAAGGTTTTGGTGTCTAGGGATGTGAAATTCTTGGAAAGCAAAGGGTACTACACTGAAAAGGATTGGGATAGTCTAAAGGAGTTATCAACCTCTAAGTCTGACCGAGCAGCCAATCTAAGAAACCTATTAGAAACACTTGGTATCACCTCCTTACCACATCCCACTGGTCATGAAACATCCTCAGAAGCCTCTGGTCTTGCTCCTGAGGGGGAGAATGTATTGGACAGTGCGTTACTAAAGGCAGCTCAGTCTAGTGTGATAAGCACTCTGGTCACTTGATAAGGAAGGGATAGTCTCACATGATAAGATGAGAAGATAAGGAAGCATGTATGTTGATAAGTTCAGTTGCAACGGTCCTATATGTACTCTTACTTATCCCTAGCCTAGGCGACCTAGGAGTCTTTCTATTTAAGGCTATGCAGCCTCCTTGTAATCGCACACTCTAATATACTAAGATTCTATTCTATTCCTCTTATAGCTAAACTCTATTCTCTATATGTTCTTGATGTTTATACTCTAATCTATTCAAAACTTCTCCTTAATCTTTCCTAAACTAACATGGTATCAGAGCAGGATATGATTCTCACATAGCTTCCGCATTCTTAAACTCATTCCTTCTCTTCTACTCTTTATATTTCTGGCTATACCCAAACGCTTCCCTTGAGATAAACATGTTTAAGTCTGTCTTCTCTGAGATCCAGGATCCTCAGAACCATGGGTGATGAGTTGAAGAAGACTAGGCATGGTTATCTCTCGCGTTTAAGTTGTTTTCAAGTTTAGCCGGCTTTTTCACCATTGTTGTACGGACACATTTCTGGATAGTGCGTTCTTAGTGTCAAAATAGCTGCTTTCTGTGTTGGGGTAGTAAAAGGAGTAAGCTTGAACTCATTCATGGCCTAAATAATACAAGGGGATTTGTTTAGAGCTAAGTGGGTGTGTGTCCGTACTCACCTTCTTCGACCAAACCCGAACCAGAGTCCTACACTACACCAAAACTGTCTAAAGATAGCTCATTTATCCTAAAGGTAGGTCATTTCTAGCTTACCAAAGAACGGCTTGAGGTCTTAGAAGGGTAGAGTTGCATCCTTAGCATAAACCTTCTTAAACCTTGTGCACCCTGTTTTTCTCAAACCCTCGTGTTCTCTGTTTCTGGGTTCACCTCTTTTCATAAAATCTACCCCTTTCAAGATGGAGAACACACGGCCCATGGTCATTCCAGTCACCCTCAAAGGCCTTAACTACCTTCTCTGGTCTAGAATGGTAAAGACTACTCTCGGTGGCCGAGGACTTGGAATGCATCTCCTTCTTGATGAAGCTCCACCTAAGGCGTTTCAACAGGAGGATGGACAGGAGATTATGATTGTGGATGAAGAAAAATGGATTCAAGAGGATCAGTTTGTTCTGTCTATCATTCAAAGTTCATTGGACGGACCTATCTTGGAGGCATACTCGTATTGTGAAAGTGCTAGGGAGCTATGGGAAACACTCAAGAAGGTTTATGGCAACACTACAAATTTAAGTAGGGTGTTTGAAGTGAAGAGAGCAATCAACAACCTTCACCAAGAGGACTTGGAGTTTACAGCTCATTTTGGTAAGTTTCGCTCCTTGTGGGCTGAGCTTGAAATGTTGAGACCAAACTCAACTGATCCAGAGGTTCTTCTTGCAAGACGTGAACAAGACAAGGTCTTTGGTCTCCTTCTCACCCTGAATCCTATGTACAATGACTTGATCAAGCACCTCCTGAGATCAGATAAGCTTCCATCCCTAGAAGAAGTTTGCGCTTACATCCAGAGGGAACAAGGCTCTCATGGTCTTCTAAGTGGAAAGGGAGAGCTTGTGACAGCAAACAAAGGTGTCTACTTCAAGCAAGATGACAGAAGGGGGTCGTTCTGTGAGCACTGCAAGAGGAAGGGCCATACTAAGGAAAAATGCTGGATTCTCCACCCACATCTCAAGCCATCCAAGTTCAGAGATGTCCGAGCCAATATCACCAAGGCTAAAGCTGACCAGGGAACATCCTCACGCAATCCAGAGGAAGATGGAATGGCGGTGATCAATGCTCAAGCTGCACAAGTAGCCGGTCAAGATCAAGTGGTGAAGCGGTCAGAACTGGATGCTCTTATCAAAGCCCTGAAAGAAAGCTATGGTAATGGTATGGGGTTCTCTTTTCATGCTACTGCTCATACTATAAAACTGGATGAAAGACCATTAGTGATTGATTCTGGAGCATCCCATCATATGATTAGCAATATTGAACTGATTAAGGACTTAGAACCGGCTAAGGGTCATGTTGTCATTGCAAATGGGGATAGAATTCCAATTAAAGGGGTAGGAAACTTAGAACTATTTGATAGAAAGACTAGAGCTTTCTTTATGCCTGATTTCACCTCTAATTTAGTTTCTGTTCATAAGGCCACAAATGACTTAGATTGCAATGTTATCTTCACTCCTAATGATGTACATTTTCAGGATATTAAGACAAGCAAGTTGCTTGGGAAAGGAAGAACTAAGGATGGTCTTTATCTGCTGGGAAATGATCAACCTTTAGCTTCTGTTTTATGTTCTTTAAATTCTGCTCCTGCTTATGCTAATAATGTGTTATGGCACGCTAGACTAGGACACCCTCACTCTCGGGCTTTAGGCTTGATGTTACCTAATGTTGTGTTTAAAAATGATAATTGTGAGGCATGTATCTTAGGTAAACATTGCAAGTCTGTTTTCACTAAGTCTGGAACCGTTTATGAAAAGTGTTTTGATCTTGTGCATTCAGATGTGTGGACTGCTCCTTGCTTATCTAGAGAGAATCAGAAATATTTCATTACTTTCATAGATGAGAAATCCAAATACACCTGGATAACCTTAATGCAATCAAAGGATAGAGCTTTAGAGGCCTTTGTGAACTTTCAAAATTATATCACTAACCACTTCAATGCAAAGATTAAAATCTTTAGAACAGACAATGGTGGAGAGTATACAAGTCATGCCTTCAGAGATCATCTCAATAAGCACGGAATTCTCCATCAAACGAGTTGTCCCTACACACCCCAACAGAATGGTGTGGCTGAGAGAAAGAATCGTCACCTGATGGAAGTAGCCAGGGCAATGATGTTTCATACAAAGGTTCCTAAGAGGTTTTGGGGAGATGCTGTCCTTACCGCATGTTATCTTATTAACATGACTCCTACCCGAGTCCTCAATGATCTCTCCCCATTTGAGGTATTAAACGCTCTTAAACCTTCTCTAACCCACTTGAGAGTGTTTGGTTGCCTGTGCTTTGTTTTGATTCCAGGAGAGAACCGAACCAAGCTTGACGCTAAGAGTACACGGTCCATGTTCATTGGGTATTCTACTACCCAAAGAGGCTACAAGTGCTATGACCCTGAAGCTAGGAAGGTTTTGGTGTCTCGTGATGTTAAGTTTATTGAGAACACTGGCTACTATAGTGACCAAAAGTGGGATAACTTGGTTGATCTTGCTGGTTCCTCCCTGGACCGGGCCACTAGCCTTCGGAAAATCTTTGATCATCTTGGCATACCTTCACCATCCCAACCTGGTTCTACCGGTGTTCCATGTCCTCAACCTAGTTCATGTCCTGTTCCTGGCTTGGCTCCTGTTCAACCAGCTGTTCCGCACGAAATTACCTCGACCTGGTCAGAACCTAGCTCACCCGGAGGTGGTCCAACATTGTCCCGGACTGGACCAAGCTTGCCGCAGCAAGACCTTAACTCTTCCCGGCCAGACATTGATCGTGAGGGGGGACATCTTGAAGAAGACAGTGATCAAGAGAGGACTGGCTCTTCTTCTGAGGGTCACGATCAAAGGCAAGAGCGGGAAGAAGAACCATCAGGGACAGCTCAACCTCTAAGGAGAAGCACAAGACTCAGGAAGGATCCATCAAACTGGATGAACACAAGGGTCTATTACAATGGAAATGCGGTTGCTCATCCCTCTCAAGTTGTTTGCTCATTTGCTTCATTCCTTGAAGAGCACAAGACCTTTATTAGCAGCCTGGATCAGGGACACATTCCAACATCCTATGAAGAGGCTAAGGAACTCAAAGTCTGGAGGGATGCTATAAGTGATGAGACAGAGGCCATGGAAAGGAATCACACATGGGATAAAGCCGTGTTACCCAAGGGAAAGAAGGCAGTGAGCTCAAAGTGGGTATTTACGATCAAATACAAGAGTAATGGAGATGTGGAAAGATATAAGGCCAGGTTGGTCGCAAGAGGCTTCACTCAGACCTATGGAGAAGATTTTGGTGATACCTTTGCCCCTGTAGCAAAACTCCATACCGTGAGGATTGTCCTATCCTTAGCAACAAATCTGGATTGGGAATTGTGGCAGATGGATGTAAAGAATGCCTTCTTGCAAGGAGAGCTAGAGGAAGAGGTGTACATGCGGCCACCTCCAGGTCTAGAAGGGATTGTTCAACCAGGCAAGGTCTTGAGATTGAGAAAGGCTATTTATGGATTAAAACAATCACCTAGGGCCTGGTATCACAAGTTAAGCATGACACTAAGGGACAGAGGATTCAGGAAATCAGAAGCTGATCACACTCTGTTCACATTTCCTAGCCGGTCAGGTATCATAGTTGTGTTGGTCTATGTGGATGATATCATTATCACAGGTGATGATAGGGAAGGGATCAAGGAAACCAAAGCCTACCTTAAGTCCATCTTTGACATTAAAGATTTAGGCTTGCTTAAGTATTTCCTAGGGATTGAGATATGTCGCTCTAAAGAGGGACTATTCTTATCTCAAAGGAAATACACACTTGACCTTTTGTCTGAAACAGGAAAGCTAGATGCAAAACCGGTGACCACACCTCTGGAGGACAGTTACAAAGCTATCAATGAGGGGGAGCTTGAAGATCAACCATTCAATAATCCGCAACTCTACAGAAGACTAGTAGGTAAGTTAATCTATTTAACTCTTACTAGACCTGATCTTTGCTTTTCTGTGAATCAGGTTAGCCAGCATATGCAAGAGCCGAAGGTCCATCATTGGAACATGCTGGAGAGAATTCTTAGATACTTGAGAGGAACTTCTGAGCAAGGAATCTGGATGGGAGCCAATGGAAGCTCAGAAATAGTGGGATACTGTGATGCTGACTGGGCTGGTGATAGAGAAGACAGGAGATCTACCACAGGCTACTGTACCTTTGTTGGTGGAAACTTGGTCACATGGAAGACAAAGAAGCAGAAGATTGTGTCTTGTTCAAGCGCAGAGGCTGAATATCGTACAATGAAGAAGCTCACCAATGAGTTAACATGGATCAAGGCTATTCTGAAGGACTTGGGTGTAGAAACAGTTAGACCAATGACCATGCATTGCGACAACCAAGCAGCCATTCACATAGCATCCAATTCTGTATTCCACGAGAGAACTAAACACATAGAAGTTGACTGTCACAAGGTGAGGCAAGCAGTGGAGCAAGGAGTAGTCTTACCATGCTACACCAGAAGTATGGATCAACTTGCGGATATCTTCACCAAGGCAACAACTTCTAAGGTATATGAGTCCATTCTACCTAGGCTTGGACTCTTTGATATGTCTTATCCATGAATCCTCTAATCATAAGCAATCATACTCTTTTTCCCTTATGGTGCTTTTGTCCCATTGGGTTTTACATCATAAGGTTTTTAATGAGGTGGTTGTTTATGATTTCCAAGCTAAATTCTTCATCAGAATTTAGCTTGAGGGGGAGTATTGAACAGTGCGTTACTAAAGGCAGCTCAGTCTAGTGTGATAAGCACTCTGGTCACTTGATAAGGAAGGGATAGTCTCACATGATAAGATGAGAAGATAAGGAAGCATGTATGTTGATAAGTTCAGTTGCAACGGTCCTATATGTACTCTTACTTATCCCTAGCCTAGGCGACCTAGGAGTCTTTCTATTTAAGGCTATGCAGCCTCCTTGTAATCGCACACTCTAATATACTAAGATTCTATTCTATTCCTCTTATAGCTAAACTTTATTCTCTATATGTTCTTGATGTTTATACTCTAATCTATTCAAAACTTCTCCTTAATCTTTCCTAAACTAACAGAATGCACACACTACTAATGATCATGATCAAGTCTCATCGGCTCATGAGGATATGGAAGTGGTTTCAACAGACAATGATCAGGAGGAAGCCAATACTCAAGATGATGAACAATCCACCGTTCACACCACCTCAGCTACAGAAGCAGAAGTAGTACCTTTGAGAAGAAGTCAGAGAGTAAGGAAGGATCCATCCAACTGGGTTAACACCAGAGTCTACTTCAACAGTCAGGCTGTTGCTCACCCCACTCAAGCCGTGTGCTCTCTAGCTCACTATCCGGATGATCACCTAGCCTTCATTGGTACACTTGATAAACATGAGGTACCTAAGACGTATGATGAAGCTAAAGAACACAAAGTATGGAGAGATGCTGTAGGAGAAGAACATGGAGCTATGCAAAGGAACCATACATGGGATGAAGCCGATTTACCAAAAGGGAAGAAGGCAGTAGGATCAAGATGGGTCTTTACCATTAAGTACAGGAGTAATGGAGAGATTGAGAGATACAAGGCCAGGCTAGTAGCTAAAGGATTCACCCAAACCTATGGAGGAGATTACTGTGACACCTTTGCACCAGTGGCCAAGCTACACACAGTGAGAGTCTTACTTTCCCTAGCTACTAATCTGGAATGGGAATTGTGGCAGATGGACGTCAAAAACGCATTCCTTCAAGGGGAACTAGAAGAGGAGGTTTATATGACACCACCTCCAGGCCTTGAAAATACAATAGCACCAGGCAAAGTACTAAAACTGAGAAAGGCAATCTATGGACTCAAGCAGTCACCAAGGGCCTGGTACCACAAGCTTAGCTCAACCCTGCTCAACCGTGGATTCAAGAAATCAGAATCAGATCACACTCTCTTCATCCTCACAGGCCAGAAAGGTATTATAGTCATTCTCATATATGTAGATGATATTATCATCTCTGGGAATGACAAGGTAGGAATTCTTGATACAAAAACATATCTCAAATCTATATTTGACATTAAAGATTTAGGAGAGCTCAAATACTTTCTTGGCATAGAAGTGTGTAGATCAAAGGAAGGATTATTTTTATCACAGAGAAAATATGCACTTGACCTTTTAAGTGAAGCAGGTGACTTAGGAGACAAACCGGTTATGACACCCATTGAAGACTCCTACAAGACCAATAGACAGGGGGAGCTTGAAGATCAACCATTTGAAGATGTGACTCAATACCGCAGGATGGTTGGTAAGCTCATATACCTTACAATCACAAGACCTGACTTGTGCTTTGCTGTGAACCAGGTTAGCCAACATATGAAAGCTCCAAGAATGCAACATTGGAACATGGTGAACCGCATACTCAAGTACATCAAGGGAGCTCCAGGCCAGGGCATTTGGATGGGTTGTAATGGGAGCTCTGAGATCGTTGGGTACTGTGATGCGGATTGGGCAGGAGACCGTGATGACAGGAGGTCTACCACGGGATATTGTACATTCATTGGAGGGAACCTGGTTACTTGGAAGAGCAAGAAGCAGAAGATCGTGGCATGCTCCAGTGCTGAGGCAGAGTACAGAGCAATGAGGAGGCTCACAACAGAGTTAATGTGGCTCAAGAACTTTCTTAAAGACTTGGGAATAGAATCACAATCTCCTATCACAATGCATTGTGATAACCAAGCAGCAATTCACATTGCTTCAAACTCAGTCTTTCATGAGAGGACCAAACACATAGAGGTGGATTGTCACAAGGTCAGGGAGCAAATACAACTAGGAGTGATCCTGCCGTGTTATACCAAGAGTTCAGACCAGCTTGCTGATATCTTCACCAAAGCAGCCAGCTCCAGGGTTTGTGAGTTCGTCCATGACAAGCTTGGACTCACAAACCTTCCTTACCAATAGTCCTCTTACCAGTGAAGGCCATACTCTTTTTCCCTTAGTATGTTTTTATCCCAAAGTGGTTTTTCATACTAAGGTTTTTAATGAGGTGGTTCTTCATTGTTCCAAGATAAACCATTCATCATGGTTTATCTTGAGGGGGAGTATTGAGTTAGAGAAAGGAAATAAAGAGGAGTGGTCAACCAATTCTTAAGTTGGCACACAGACATAGACAGCCCAGATATGAGGAACATGGACGGGCTAAGTATTTGGAATGTGGAACAGCCCAGGATGGAGTTGGGACATGGGACGGCCCAGGGAAGACTTGGTGTGGCCCAATCACTTAAAATGTTCTAGAATGAGTCTTGACAAGAGGAAAAGACCGTTGGGGGACTTTGACTAGCCAAGATCACGTGTGGAAGCAAACTCCCACCCGTTAGGAGCTGTCGCCATCAGCCTTGGATCCAGCACTCTCTCTCTCATTTGTTTATTGTTTATGTCCCTATTTCGAAAACCTAGCTACCTAAGTGTCTTTCTATATATATCATACACCTAAGGTTGTAAATGAACTAAGAAAAGAAAATAAACTCTTCCTTCTTCCATTCTCTCATACTCGCCATTAAAACTCTGTCCAAACTCTCATTCTTCTCTTGAAAACACTTAATTCCGCAAACACATACATTCTTTCAGGTCGTTCTTAAGGGTTCTTCACTTCTTGAAGTCACTTCCATTTTCAGTCCACTTTTAGTTAGCTAAAACTCATGCTCATTTCTTCTCCCCCTTCACAAGCTTGACTTGTAGAATATGAAAGTCAAGTTTGGAAGTAATGAGCATTACCAGATTTTCTCCAACATCATTCTGCTACTAAAAAATTTGCTTTGGAGTCTTTAATAGGAAGTCTCCTCTCTCTCCACCTTCAAGAATGTCCACTTTATGATGGAGTCTCTGAATGGAGGATCACTGCTCTTTACCCACCGGAATATACCCTTCTATCTAGGCTTGGCAGGCGATATAAGCATATCCTTTGCCAGAGGATTTTAATCATGACACAACTTGCATTCCATTGCTACTACTTGTTGAGAGTGACATCCCCAAGATTGATATTTTCAATGAGAGATAATCTTGTAACTCCCCTAAACATCTTGTCCTTGGTCTTCTTGATTCTCTCTGCTCTATTCTTCTGAATGACATCAAGAGTGGAACCAGCTATAGACCTATAGTAAGGTCTCTTTGTTGGCCGGCTTCTTTCCTTCACAGCCTCTTGAACAATTTCATTCTTGTGACTTTTCTCCACGTTAATTGGCTGATTGATCATGGTTTTCTTGCTTTTGTGAACCAGAGCTTGTAGTTGTTGAGTTTGCAAAGGTTGTTGTTCTCCTTGCTATCTGAACCTTAACATTGCTTCTATCAAGCTGTTTGACCAGGGAACAGTTACTTCTCTTCACGATCTTCTAGACCAAGCCCTCCTTGACCACATTCAAGTAGAACTTGTCCACCCTTGACCAAGAAGTATAAAACCCTAGGGACTTGAACCTTATAAATAGCCACAGAATTTATACTATTAAACAATGGTGAGTCACACACTCCTCTATCCTTTTAGAACTTTGTCATTTAGCCTGCTGAAATGGTTATATCTGTAAAAAGGACAATTGCTTTATCTTTCTCCTTTTGACTGCTTTATTCTGTCTGTCACCTTTTTCTTTTTAAAGGACAGCAGCACAAGCTGCCAAATCTTTAAAAAGATATTGATGGCGTGAATAACAGGTCACTTGCTTTCCCTTTTATTCTTTTATCTGTTGCTTTGTACAATGAGTCACTAAAAGAACAGTATGTAGGTTCCTTTTTCTTTCCTCCTTTCATGACGGGAAAATATCTTCAAATAACCCTTTTAACCGTGAGATTACTACCAAATGCAAGCTTTATCAAGGAACAGAAGCTCCTTTGATGCAGTTCATGAGCTTGTTCTGTGATGTTCCATTGGAGATTACTGTCTCTTTGAAAGATAAAGATTTTTCTTTTAGCTCAAAGTGGAGAACCAGATTAAAGAACACAACTTTATTCTTCTGTGAGACTAGAAACACGAGCTTAGCTGCTATTCTCCAATCTGTGAGCTTGAGTCTGTACATCCATGGTGATTTGAACAACCAGAGCAGCTGAGGACTTGCAGATGAGAACAAGGAGCAGCCTTTTTTAATTCCAACAGTTTAGATGGATGAAAGGCCACACCTTTGACTAGTCTTTTCACAATATGAAGCTCTTGACCGTACATTTATGGTGGAAATAATTGCAGCAATGGAGAAACTCGCAAAAGAAGATTTAGAAACACACAGATGAAGAGAAAAACTTAAGCAGAAGGAAACAAACAATAACCACCTCTAATCTCCCATAACTCATCACCTAAGGATCTTTGAGGATTATAAATCTCAGAATGGGTAGATTGAGAGTTGTTTATTGTAAGTTTCAACAAGAACTTAAGAACAAAAAGAGAGTTTGCGGAAGTTTTAGCAACCTAGGAACATAGATTGCTCTGATACCATATTGAATTTTATAGTATGAATATGCAGATTATAATAAGAACAGAATATAATAGAATGAAAAACTGCCATTTAAGGCTTGATAGAATACTTTTAAGAGATAAAGGCTACATTGTTTCTTATTTTCTGACCTATACATGAGAGGGATACATGGTTTATATAGAGAACTGATTTTACACACCAAAGGAATATCCTAAAGCATCTAAAGAGAGGATAAGGCGTATGTTATGGTGTGCTGGCAGGTTGACCATGTTGACTAGGAGTCTCCTTCCTTCTAGAAGCTAAGTAACCGTTGCCACCAGCTCAAGACACTTCTGGGACCGGTTTCACTCCTTTCCACCTCTTCATTCCAACAGAAGAGTGAGAATTGAGAGAGAATATGGAGAGAATGAATCGTATGTTAAGGAGAAAGAGATTAAAGAATGTAGAATCAAAATTTTATTATCTGAGAGTAAGTGTTACAAGTGTGATTAGAAGAGTATTTATACTAAGCTTCCTAGGTGTGTTTGGATACATGGTTAATCTAAATACAAAACTATCTAATCATGGATACCAAACACTCTCATAGTCGCCCATAATGATCCTCCTCATAATTCTTTTATAATCTAACATTTAATGCATGTTTAACTTCACTAGGAGTGGCAAAAAGACTGTGATGACTTACCTTGGTGGATTCATAGCCGTGAGTTGTTGGTGTTAGTGCCTTGGCTTCTTCTCTCTTTTGTTTTAGTTGTATTTGATCTTGGTGAACCTCCTGGGGTGTGAGTGGCACGAGTGTGATCTGTTTTCCTTTGTGTTTGAATGAGTGTCGGTTGGTATACCCATCATGGATAGCTCGCTTGTCGTATTGCCATGGTCTTCCCAGAAGAATGTGACTTGCTTCCATGGGCAACACATCACATATGATCTGATCCTAGTATTTCCCAATGCTTAGAGGTACTTCCACTTGTTCTGTAACTTTCATTTCTCCTTCCTCATTAAGCCATTGTAGCTGATATGGTCTGGGATGTTTGTGAGTGACCAAGTTGAGCCGGTCCACAAGTGTTTGGCTGGCCACGTTGGTACAACTCCCTCCATCTATGATCAAGCTACACACCTTTTCCTGGATGAGGCATCGAGTGTGAAACAAGTTCTCCCTTTGTTCCTGAATCTTGGGTTGTGCACTTAAGGTTCTCCTAGTAACCAATAATTGCCCTTGGACAGGGTAAGCTTCACTTTCTGTTTCTGATTGATCATCCTATGATGTTAGCTCTCCATTCTCTAGGATAAGCATCACCCTCTTGTTTGAACATTCATTGGCATAATGTCCAAATCCTTGACATCTGAAGCACTTGATGTTTCTGGTCTTTGTGGGAGGCGTTTGAGTTGCTGGTCCTATGCCCTTGTCTTCACGTGGGGAAGGCATAGTTGCTCCTTCCTTAGCCTTAGTAGTATTGGATTGAAGGCTTAGGCTTGAAGCTGAAAAAGTTAATGAAGCCCAAGCCCAAATCAGAAGTTCAAGGTCTGTGCATTAGGCTGAGATAATGAAGTGAAGCCCAGGGTCTGTCCACACATGTGCAACACAAGGCCTGAATTAAGTAAGCCCAAACAAGCCCAAAACTGTCCAAGACACCTTCTAGAAGCTCTCCTAGGCGTGGGTTTGGAGAGGGAAGGAAGAGTCACATGTTGGCTTAACCAATTTGAATTTCTAGCTGTTAGGAGCTGTCACTTTCACCATTTGGTGAAGTGCCTTTGTCTTATCTCTACTCTTTGGCTATAAATACATTGTATGCTCACCATAAATCAATCAAGGAAATAGAATCCTCCTTCCATACTCTCTTTTTCATAATCTCTCTATTATTCTCACTCTTGTTCTTCCCTTATCAAATATAAACCCAGAAACTCTCCTACCTATTCTAACTATTATTCTGCAAATTCTAACATGGTATAAGAGCTTGGTTTTGGATCAAGCAAATTCTCTGTTTACTCTTGCAATAATTTGTTCTAATCTACTCACTCTGAGATTAATTAATCCTCAAAATCATGTGGTGCTGAGTTGTGAGAGGTTAGGATAGGTTATTTCTTGAGAATTACTCAACTCTCTTTCCAAACAAACCACTTTCTCAATCTACTCTTGCAATAACTTTTTCTAATCTACTCACTCTGAGATTAATCAATCCTCAAAACCAAGTGGTGCTGAGTTGTGAGAGGTTATTACTCACTTCATTCCTCAATTCAGCTACTCAACTCTCTTTCCAAACAAACCACTTTCTCAAAACCCTTACCATTTGCTTTCATCTAGTGGTTAATAGCTATACCCAACGGTTCCTAGCTCAAATTCAAACTAAAACGTGTGTAAACACCATGGAAAGCTCAAGAGTGGTTGTTCCAGTGACACTGAAAGGGGTCAACTACCTTTTATGGGCTAGAACCACCAAGACAGTATTGTGTCGCCGTGGCTTATGGAGCCACATCCTCAAGAGTGAAACTTTCATTGCCATGACTGAAGAAGGTGGCCAAGAAGTCGCCATCATGAATAAAGACCGGTGGTTTCAAGAAGACCAACTGGTGCTATCCGTGAATAAAGACCGGTGGTTTCAAAACTCCCTTGAAGCATCTCTCCTTGAAGCTTATTCTTATTGTGAGACAGCCAAGGAGTTATGGGAGATACTTCAAAATGTTTATGGCAACACTTCCAATCTCAGTCGTGTCTTTGAAGTAAAGAAGGCCATTAATGAGTTAACTCAAGAAAACATGGAGTTCACTCAATACTTTGGCAAGTTCAGATCATTGTGGGCTGAACTTGAAATGCTTAGACCAAGCACCATGGATCCCAAGGTGCTAAATGAAAGACGTGAGCAAGATAAGGTCTTTGGACTCCTCTTGACTCTAAACCCAATTTACAATGATCTTATCAAGCACATCTTAAGCTCAGACACTCTTCCAAGTCTTGAACAAGTATGCAATAAGATTCAGAAGGAACAAGGATCATTAGGCCTCTTTGGAGGCAAAGGAGAGCTCATCACAGCCAACAAGGCAAACACCTACCAGAAAGGAGGCTTGAACCGTGGGGAAAGAAGAGGATTCTGTGATTATTGCAAGAAAGAAGGCCACACTAAGGACAAGTGTTGGATTCTCCATCCACACTTAAAGCCAAAATGGGTAAACCAACCAAGGGCCAATCTCTCCTAAGAAGCAACTCATGAGGCAAGACCCAAGGCTAGCACTAGCTCATCCACGCCAACCAATGAAGAAGGGAAAGCCCTTGCAACATTTCAACAAGAATTCGTTAGAAAATCGGACTTTGATGCACTGATAAAAGCACTTAAGGAAGCTAATACCTCTGGTAACTCTTTTCAAGCTCTAAATCTCACTAATCCACTTATTGTAGATTCAGGAGCTTCTCATCATATGATTAGTGACAAAAATCTACTTATCAATATGAAACCGGCTTTAGGAGATGTAGTAATAGCTAATGGTGATAAGATACCAATAAGAGGAATTGGAAACCTGAAATTGTTTAATAAAGAATCAACAGCCTTCTATATGCTCACATTCACCTCAAACTTGCTAAGTGTTAAGAAAACAACCTCTGATCTTAATTTCTATGCTATATTTGGTCCTAATGATGTTTACTTTAGGATATTAAGACTAATAAGGTGTTTGGAAAGGGAGTGTCCAATGATGACTTGTATGTGCTTGAAGACACACAACTAGATTTCTCTTTATCTATTGCTTTCAACTCTGTTTTGAATAAGGCTAATAGTGCTATTTGGCATTCTAGATTAGGACATCCTCACTCTAGGGCTTTAGAACTATTGTTCTCAAGTATGTCTTTTAAAAATGATGAATGTGAAGCTTGTATACTAGGTAAACATTGTAAATCAGTGTTTCCTAAGTCTACAACTATATATGAAAATTGCTTTGATCTTATTCACTCTGATGTTTGGACTTCACCATGCACATCTAGAGACAACCATAAATACTTTGTTACATTCATAGACCAAAAATCGAAATATACTTGGGTAACACTATTGCCAACAAAAGATAGAGTCCTAGAAGCCTTCACTAAATTTCAAATGTATGTGACTAACCATTATAATGCCAAGATCAAAATTTTTAGATCAGATAATGGAGGGGAATATACAAGTCTAGCATTCAAACAGCACTTAGATAAACATGGAATCATCCATCAAATAAGTTGTCCTTACACGCCCCAACAAAATGGAGTGGCTGAAAGAAAGAACAGGCATCTCATGGAAGTGGCACGGTCTATCATGTTCCAAAGCAATGTCCCAAAGAAGTTTTGGGGAGATGCACTTGTTACCGCTTGTTACCTCATCAATAGACTCCCCACAAAAATCTTGGAGGATTTATCCCCATTTGAGGTACTTAATAAGAGTAAACCATCTATTTCACACTTACGTGTCTTTGGGTGTGTTTGTTATGTTCTTATTCGAGGAGAACAAAGGAATAAGTTAGAAGCAAGAAGTGTGAAAGCCATGTTTATAGGGTATTCCACTACCCAAAAGGGATACAAGCGCTACAATCCAGAGACTAGAAAGGTGCTAGTCTCACAAGATGTGAAGTTTGTAGAAGCAAAGGGGTTCTATGAAGATGAGATTGATCATTCAACCTCGAAGCGAAGCCCATCGCGGAAGTCCCGGTGTTCATCGATCATCAACTGCAAGAACTCACGATTTCTTTCCAGATTCTTTATCTAGGACGATTCTCCGGCGAATTCTGTGGATTTCCTCGGTGATTTCATCAAATTTGGTTGCTTAAATCAAAAGTTATCAAGATTCTTCCATTGGCGGTTTCACGATCGAATCGCCGTGAGTTCCTGGGTTTTGATCTTCAAGTTATTCTTCAATTCTTCATCAAATCTTGTGATTCAAAAGCCAAAACTCAATAAAATTGAATCAAGTTGATGAATCGGGAGGTCCGCTCAGCTCAAATTCAAGTTTTGTGATCAATCTCATCGATTTTCGAAAATCGGTCTTTTTCGCGCCACCGTGGGTATTTGATCGTGTTCTTCATTTTTCTCTTGATCATCCTTGAATCGTGAGTGATCCAATCTTAGTTTAGGACCTTGTGACTATGTTCTGGAGATTTGGTTGCAATCCTATTGTTTTTAATCCTCAAGATTGTGTTACTTGCATTATAAGGAACTATCGATTCAAACTAAATATGGCGGGAAACGGTTGTTTCGATTTTTGATTGATATCTGTAGCTGTTTGTCATCTGGATCTCTAGTATTGAAGTATTTTAGGTCTGTGGACAAGTTTTAAAGGATAGGCAGAAGGTTATCTGATTGATCCTGGTTTCTTGTCAAGCGTTCTTTGGACTTTGTGTTTGTCTTCTCGCGTGTGTGTGGCGTGGTCTGGTTGTTTGTGATTGTGCAGGCCTAAGATCGATTCAAATGGAGCTGCATCCACAAGTGAAGGCTCCTATCATGCTCCAAGGAGCAAATTACTTGCTCTGGTCCAGGACAATGAGGACCACATTGTGCAGCAAAGGGTTATGGAATCATATCCAACAACCGGCTCACATGATAACTGAGGAGGAAACTCAGGATGGAAATGCTGAACAAACCCTATGGTTCCAGCAAGATCAAACGGTATTAGCTATTCTTCAATGCTCCTTCGCTAGCTCTCTTTTAGAAGCATACTTTTATTGCTCTAGTGCTAAGGAACTTTGGGAGACTTTGAAAACAGTTTATGGCAATACTACTAACCTCTTAAGAATTTTTGAGGTAAAGAAAGCTTTGAATGAGCTTAAACAGGAAGATGTGGAGTTTACCAAACACTATGGATCATTCAGAGCTTTGTGGGCAGAGCTGGAGATGCTTAGACCAGCCTCCATTGATCCTCTCACTCTTCTTGAAAGGAGAGAGCAAGATAAGGTGTTTGGGCTGCTAATGACTTTGAACAATTCATACACTGACTTGATCAAACATATTCTCAGGGAAGATAAGCTGCGAAGTCTTGAGGATGTTTGTGCAAAGATCCAAAAGGAACAAGGGTCTCATGATCTTTTTGGACACAAAGTGGAGATGGTGGTGGCGCATAAAGGTGTTTTTAAGCCGACAACTGCTGAAATCAGGAGGAAGAAGCAGCTATGTGACCATTGTAAGAGAACAGGCCATAGCAAGAAGGAGTGTTGGGTGCTTCATCCAGAACTCAAGCCTAGCTGGTTTGTTGAGAGGAGCAAGAAATCTTCAACCGGTCCTAGTTCTTCTAACATGGTTCATGTTGTAGGTTGCTCAAGTGCGTGTACCATGGAGCCGGCGAATGCATCCTCTTCAACTATGGCTAACCAAAATGAATATGTTACAAAGGCTGATCTAGAAAACCTCCTCAAAGCATTCAAGTCTGGTAATGTATTGGGTAAAACTTATCATGTTTCCTTAAACACATCTATGGCTTCTAACTCCTTAATTGTTGATTCTGGTGCATCTCATCATATGATTAAAGACTTAGGTTTGCTAGACAATGTTGAACCTGCCCTAGGAAATGTTGTAATTGCAAATGGAGTTAATGTACCAATTAAAGGAGTAGGTAATCTTAGGGTGTTTGATAAGGAATCCAAGGCTTTTTATATGCCTTCTTTTACATCCAATTTACTCTCTGTTAAAAGAACTACTACTGATTTGAATTGTCAAGCTATCTTTGGTCCTAATGATTTTTACTTTCAGGATATTGAAACAAGTAGGAAGTTTGGCCAAGGAACTACAAGGAATGACTTGTATGTGCTAGAAGATTTACCTGCCTTCCCATTACAACCGTGTGCAAATAAAGTTGATATGACCTTAAATGCTGAATTGTGGCATGCTAGACTAGGACATCCCCATTCTAGAGCCCTTGAATTGATTGTACCTGGAATAAAATTGCTTAACAACATTTGTGAATCTTGTATTCTTGGAAAGCATAGTAGAGCAGTGTTTGAACAATCATCTCATGCTTATGATAATTTCTTTGATTTAGTACATTCTGATGTTTGGACATCTCCCTTTCCTTCTAGAGAAAATCAAAAGTATTTTGTTACTTTTATTGATGAAAAATCTAAGTATACTTGGGTAACATTGCTTAATTAAAAGGATAGGGTGTTTGATGCATTTCTTAACTTTCAGACATATGTTACTAACCAATATAATGCCAAGATAAAGATTTTTAGGACTGACAATGGAGGGGAGTATACTAGCACCAAGTTTCAGCAACACTTAGTCAAGCATGGCATTGAACGTCAAACAAGCTGTCCTTACACTCCACAACAAAATGGAGTAGCTGACAGGAAAAACAGACATTTGATGGAGGTTGTGAGAACAATGATGTTTCACAAGAAGGTTCCCAAAAGATTTTGGGGAGATGCATTACTCACTGCATGTTATCTAATCAATAGAACTCCAACCAAAGTTCTAGATGATTTGAGTCCTTTTGAGGTATTAAACAAAACCAAGCCAATTATTGATCATTTAAGAATTTTTGGGTGTGTTTGTTTTGTTTTGGTACCAGGGGAACTTAGGAATAAGCTAGAACCAAAAAGCATCAAGGCTATGTTTCTAGGATACTCTCCTACTCAGAAAGGATACAAATGCTACAATCCAGAATCTAGAAGGGTTCTGGTGTCTAGGGATGTCAAGTTCCAAGAGAATAAAGGATTCTATGAAGATGGAACTTGGGAAGAACTTAAGGACATATCTACATCAAATTCTGATCAGGCTGAGAACCTAAGGAAAACTTTAGAAAATCTTGGTATAGTTCAGCCTAACAACCCAGCACATGTCCATGTACCGCAGCAACAGGGTCCAAGTCCGACTCATAGCTGGCATGATCCGGCTGCATCCAACCGGACGACTTCTGGTCATGGCCGTCCAACAAGTGAAACCGTCCCTGAACCTGACTTTGTGCATAATCTTCAGTCGCCACATGATCCATGTGAAGTTGCTTCTAGCTCATCTCGTCCTACCTTGGTCCCTGGGGCTGTCCATGATTCATCTAGTGGTGCTGGTACTTCAAGTTCATCCGACATTCCATCAATGCCCTCTCCACCATCCAGTCCTCCTGAACAACATCCTCTTGACCATGAGAAGTACAAGGCAGAAGTTCCCAGCTGACAACTGGAAGAATACAAGGGTGTACTACAACCACAATGCAGTAGCACATCATGATCAGGGAGTATGTTCTCTAGTTACTATTCCTACTAATCATGTTGCTTTCACTGTGAGTTTAGATAAAGAACAGATTCCTAAGAGCTATGAGGAGGCTATGGAGATTAAGGAATGGAGAGATGCCACTCAAGATGAGAAACAAGCTATGGAGAAGAATGGAACCTATGCTCCAGCCATCTTACCAAAAGGGAAAAAGGCTGTAAGTTCAAAATGGATATTCACCATTAAGTATAAAAGCAATGGTGAGATAGATAGGTATAAAGCTAGGTTGGTGGCTAGAGGATTCACACAAACTTAGGGTGAAGACTATAGGGATACCTTTGCTCCAGTAGCTAAACTTCACTCTGTTAATGTTGTTCTTTCTCTTGCTACTAACCTTGAATGGGATTTGTTCCAAATGGATGTTAAGAATGCTTTCTTACAAGGTGAACTAGAGGAAGAAGTGTACATGACACCACCACCAGGTTTGGAAGATGAGGTTAATGGCGGCAACACTCTCAGACTAAGAAAGGCAATCTATGGTCTTAAGCAATCTCCAAGAGCTTGGTATCATAAGCTGAATGTAACTCTAAGGGATAGAGGTTTCAAAAGGTCAGAAGTTGAACACACTCTGTTTACACTTAAGAGTAAGGAAGGTATTGTGGTTATACTTATCTATGTGGATGATATAATCATATCAGGAAGTGATAAAGTTGGTATTGAATCAACTAAAGCCTATTTGAAAAGTGTTTTTGATATTAAGGATTTAGGAGAATTGAAATATTTCTTAGGAATTGAAATATGTAGATTCAAGGAAGGTCTCTTTTTATCTCAAAGGAAATATATTGTGGATTTACTAACCTCCACAGGCATGTTTGAAGCTAAACCAGCTAAGACACCCCTTGAAGAAGGCTACAAAATAGAACCTGAGGGGGAGCTAGGAAATGACAAGTTTCATGATGCAAAATTGTATAGACAAGTGGTTGGTAAGCTTATTTACTTAACCATCACTAGACCTGACCTATGTTTTGCAGTAAATCAGGTATCTCAACATATGCAAGACCCAAGGACAAGGCATTGGGATATGATCATTCGCATTTTGAGATATCTGCAAGAAACTAAGGAACAAGGTATATGGATGGGATGTAATAAGAACACAGAGGTTGTAGGTTATTGTGATGCAGATTGGGCAGGAGACAGAGAAGATAGGAGAAGCACAACTGGCTATTGTACCTTCATAGGAGGTAATCTTGTAACTTGGAAGACTAAGAAGCAAAAGGTTGTATCTTGTTCTAGTGCAGAAGCTGAATACAGGGCTATGAGGAAGCTCACAACAGAATGCATCTGGTGTTGGAATGATGAAGTATGATGAATTCATCTAAGGAGTGTATTGGCCTCTTTCACTTGTATATGCCTTAGACTTGTGTAGATTAATGATAAGTATATCTCTGTATCCAAACAAGTCTAGAATAGGATTAGTATAAATAGGTGTCTCTCACTCACTTTGTAAGTATGAAATTCATTTCTCTAAAAATTCTAATAAGATCATTCTCTCTTTTCTCTCTAATCTCTTTCTCTCTCAATCTCTAATTCTCAAATTCTCTCAATCATCAAATCTTTCATGGTATCAGAGCCAGGTTTCGATCAATCTGGCATAAGAAACTCGAAAACAAACTTGCGATCTGTTGTTTGAAACTCCGAAACCATCCTCGCCGCGGTTCATCGAAAGTTCCTTGGTTCTTGCGGCTCGATTTCGATTTTTCTGGTTAATTTCTTCTACTAACGTGATTCTCCGGCGTATTCTGTGAAGATCCACGGTGATTTCATCAAATTTGGTGGTCGGGATCAAAAGTTATCAAGAATTCTCCACCGGTGGTTCGCGATCGCGCCGCCGTGAATACCTGGGTTTTGATCTTCGATTTCTTCTTCAATTCTTCAACAAATCCAGTGATTCCAAAGCCAATTCTCATTAAAATTGATTCAAGATGATGAATCGGGAGGTCCGCTCAGCTCAATCTCAAGATTTGTGATCATTATCACTGATTTTCTGAAATCGGTCCTTCTTCGCACATCCTTGGGTATTTGGTTTCGATCTTCAGTTTTCTCTCAATCTTTTTCGAATCCTGCATGATCCAATCTTAGTTTAGGATCTTGTGAAGAGATTCTGGAGATCTGATTGCAATCCTCTAGTTTTAATCCTCATTAGTCGATTTCTTGCAAGTGAAGAAAGTTTGATTTTGAAAGCTAGATATGGCGGGAAACGGTTGTTTCAATTTTTAATGGTTTTCTGGAGCTGTTTGTTATCTGGATCTCTTATATTGAAGTAGTTTATGTTGTGGACAATTATTAAAGGATAGGCAGAAGGTTTTCTGGTTGATCCTGGTTTCTTGTTAAGCATCTTTGGACTGTGTGTTGGTCTTCTCGCGTGTGTGTGGTGTGGCTGCTGTGTGTGGGTTGTTTGTGATTGTGCAGGCTTAAGATCGATTCAAATGTAGCTGCATTCACAAATGAAGGCTCCTATCATGCTCCATGGAGCAAATTACTTGCTCTGGTCCAGGACAATGAGGACCACATTATGCAGCAAAGGGTTGTGGAACCATATCCAGCAACCAGCTCACTTGATAACTGAGGAGGAAACTCAGGATGGAAATGCTGAACAAACCCTATGGTTCCAGCAAGATCAAACGGTATTAGCTATTCTTCAGTGCTCCCTAGCTAGCTCTCTCTTAGAAGCATACTCTTATTGCTCTAGTGCTAAGGAACTTTGGGAGACATTAAAGACAGTTTATGGCAATACTACTAACCTCTTAAGAATATTTGAGGTAAAGAAAGCTTTGAATGAGCTTAAACAGGAAGATGTGGAGTTCACCAAACACTATGGATCATTCAGAGCTTTGTGGGCAGAGCTGGAGATGCTTAGACCAGCTTCAATTGATCCACACACTCTTCTTGAAAGGAGAGAGCAGGATAAGGTGTTTGGGTTGCTTATGACTTTGAACAATTCTTAGACTGACTTGATCAAACACATTCTCAGGGAAGATAAACTACCAAGTCTTGAGGATGTTTGTGCTAAGATACAAAAGGAACAGGGGTCACATGAACTCTTTGGCCACAAAAGTGAAATGGTGGTGGCGCATAAGGGTGTTTTCAGATCGGCTCCAGCTGACATCAAGAGGAAGAAGCAGCTATGTGATCATTGCAAGAGAACAGGCCATAGCAAGAAGGAGTGCTGGGTGCTCCATCCAGAACTCAAGCCTAGCTGGTTTGTTGAGAGGAGCAAGAAATCTTCAACCGGTCCTAGTTCTTCTAACATGGTTCATGTTGTAGGTTGCTCAAGCGCTTGTACCATGGAGCCGGTGAATGCTTCCTCCTCAACTATGGCCAACCAAACTGAATATGTGACAAAAGCTGATCTTGAAAATCTTCTCAAAGCATTCAAGTCTGGTAATGTGTTGGGTAAAACTTATCATGTTTCTTTAAACACATCTATGGCTTCTAACTCCTTAATTGTAGACTCTGGTGCATCTCATCACATGATTAAAGATTTAGGTTTGCTAGACCATGTTGAACCTGCTTTAGGAAGTGTTGTAATTGCTAATGGAGTTAATGTACCAATTAAAGGAGTAGGGAATCTTAGGTTGTTTGATAAGGAATCTAAAGCATTTTATATGCCTTCTTTTACATCCAACTTACTCTCTGTTAAAAAGGCTACTACTGATTTGAATTGTAAGGCTATCTTTGGTCCTAATGATTTTTACTTTCAGGATATTGAAACAAGTCAGAAATTTGGCCAAGGAACTACAAGGAATGACTTGTATGTGCTAGAAGATTTACCTGCCTTTCCATTACAACCGTGTGCAAATCATGTTGATGACTCTAAATGCTGAATTGTGGCATGCTAGACTAGGACATCCACATTCTAGAGCTCTTGAATTGATTGTACCTGGAATAAAATTGCTTAATAACATTTGTGAATCTTGTGTTCTTGGAAAGCATAGTAGAACTGTTTTTGAACAATCAACTCATGCTTATGATAATTGCTTTGATTTAGTACACTTTGATGTTTGGACATCTCCCTTTCCTTCTAGAGAAAATCAGAAGTATTTTTTTACCTTCATTGATGAAAAATCTAAATATACTTGGGTGACATTGCTTAATTCAAAGGATAGGGTGTTTGATGCATTTCTTAACTTTCAGACATATGTTACTAACCAATATAATGCCAAGATAAAGATTTTTAGGACAGAAAATGGAGGGGAATATACTAGTACCAAGTTTCAGCAACACTTAGCCACACATGGCATTGAACATCAAACAAGCTGTCTTTACACTCCACAACAAAATGGAGTAGCTGAGAGGAAGAACAGACATTTGATGGAAGTTGTGAGAACAATGATGTTCCACAAGAAGGTTCCTAAAAGATTTTGGGGAGATGCATTACTAGCTGCATGTTACTTAATCAATAGAACTCCAACTAAAGTTCTAGATGATTTGAGTCCTTTTGAGGTATTAAACAAAACTAAGCCAACTATTGATCATTTAAGAATTTTTGGATGTGTTTGTTTTGTTTTAGTACCAGGAGAACTTAGGAATAAGCTGGAACCAAAAAGCATCAAGGCTATGTTCCTAGGATACTCTCCTACTCAAAAAAGATACAAATGCTACAATCCAGAGACTAGGAGGGTCCTGGTGTCTAGGGATGTCAAGTTTAATGAGAACAAAGGATTTTATGAAGATGGAACTTGGGAAGAACTTAAAGACATCTCTACATCAAATTCTGATCAGGCTGAGAATCTAAGGAAAATTTTAGAGAACCTTGGCATAGTTCAACCAACCGCTCCAGCACCTGTCCATGTACCTCAGCAACATGATTCAAGCCCGAGTACTAGCTGGCATGGTCCGGCTACATCCAACCAGGAGACGATCTCTGGTCATGACCTTGCATCTAGCTCATCCCGTCCTGTCTCAGTTCCCGGGGCTGCCCATGATCCATCTACTGGTGCTAGTTCTTCCGGTCCAGTCCACCTGAACATCCTCTTGACCGTGAGGGGGGAGAAGAGAGTACACATGCTCAAGATCATATTCTAGTTTCAGCATCATAAAGGCCAAGGGATCAACCCAATCTTGTACAAGCCGCTTTGGAGAAAGAAACAAATCAACCTGTGGCACTCAGACGAAGTACAAGGCAGAGGTTCCCAGCTGAAAACTGGAAGAATACAAGGGTGTACTACAACCACAATGCAGTAGCACATCATGATCAGGGAGTATGTTCTTTAATTAGTATTCCTACTAATCATGTTGCTTTCACTGTGAGTTTAGATAAAGAACAGATCCCTAAGAGCTATGAGGAGGCTATGGAGATTAAGGAATGGAGAGATGCCATTCAAGATGAGAAACAAGCTATGGAGAAGAATGGAACCTATGCCCCAGCCATCTTACCAAAAGGCAAAAAAAAGGCTGTAAGTTCAAAATGGATATTCACCATTAAGTATAAAAGCAATGGTGAGATAGATAGGTATAAAGCTAGTTTGGTGGCTAGAGGATGAAAGTTTTAGAAGTTTAGGAAGAATGGAGAGAGTTTAGGCGAGAGATTGAGTGAACACATATTATTAGAATAGGATTTCTTGAATACAAAGAGAGACCTTAATGATCCTTTTATACAGAAATAGATAACCTAGAAGCGACTACTTTAGGTAAGAGTGTGAGCTTCCTCTTTAGTGCTGGCGCCTCTTTCCCCTTTTGTGCTGGCAGAGGTGAGTCACCAATCCTTCTAGAAGATTCATTACTAGCCGTTAACACTCCTTCCCTTGGTGAATTGCTTACTCATTCCAACACTCCCCCTCAAGTTTTACATCATTGGTGAATGATTAAAACTTGGACATCAAGAGGATTCACCTCATTAAAAACCTTAGAATGCAAAACCCAGTGGGAGAAAAACATTCTAAGGGAAAAAGAGTATGAATCCTTCATGATAGGGAAGTTACTGGAATGGTAGAGTTGTGAGTCCAAGCTTAGTATGAATGAACTCACAAACCTTCAAACTTGCCGCCTTGGTGAAGATATCAGCCAATTGATCAGAACTTCTTGTATAGCATGGAAGTATGATTCCTTTCTCCACAGCCTCTCTAACTTTGTGGCAGTCCACCTCAATATGCTTGGTTCGTTCATGGAAGACTGAATTGGATGCAATATGAATGGCTGCCTGATTATCACAATGCATTGTGATAGGTGTGCTGCTTTCAATGCTGAAGTCTTTGAGAAGAGCCTTTAGCCATATACACTCGGTAGTTAACTTCCTCATAGCCCTATATTCAGCTTCAGCACTTGAACAGGATACTACTTTCTGCTTCTTGGTCTTCCAAGTGACAAGATTACCACCTATGAAGGTGCAATAACCAGTAGTTGATCTTCTGTCTTTCCTATCCCCAGCCCAATCAGCATCACAATAGCCAACTACTTCAGTGTTTCCATTCTTTCCCATCCATATTCCCTGAGTGTAAGTCCCTTTCAAGTATCTCAGAATGCGTTGTATCATCATCCAATGATTCTTCCCAGGGGCTTTCATATACTGACTTACCTGATTCACAGCAAAGCACAAGTCAGGTCTTGTAATTGTCAGATATATGAGCTTACCAACAAGTTTCCTGTATAGCTTCGGATCCTCAAATGTCTCTTCATCTTGCTCCCCCTCAGTTTTAGCCTTGTAACCATCTTCTAAGGGCGTTCTTGCTGCTTTTGAATCCATCATTCCTGCATTAGTTAGTAAGTCTACAATGTATTTCCTCTGATATATAAACAACCCATCTTTAAACCTGCAGACTTCAATACCCAAGAAATATTTGAGTTCACCAAGATCTTTAATGTCAAACATAGCTTTAAGATATTCTTTTGTAGCAGAAATTCCTACCTTGTCATTCCCAGAGATGATAATATCATCCACATAAATGAGAATGACAACTATACCTTCTTGGCTATGTAAGGTGAACAAAGTATGATCGGATTCTGATCTCCTGAAACCTCTGTCTCTTAGAGTGACGTTCAACTTGTGATACCAGGCCCTAGGTGACTGTTTAAGGCCATAGATTGCCTTTCTTAATCTAAGGACTTTCCCTGGTGCAACTGAATCTTCTAATCCAGGTGGAGGGGTCATGTAGACTTCTTCTTCTAATTCTCCTTGAAGGAATGCGTTTTTGACATCCATCTGCCATAGATCCCAGTCTAAGTTTGCAGCAAGAGACAATACAACTCTGATTGTATGCATTTTTGCTACTGGAGCAAATGTGTCTCTGTAATCTTCTCCATAGGTCTGGGTGAATCCTCTTGCTACCAGTCTGGCCTTATATCTCTCAATCTCCCCATTACTTTTGTATTTGATGGTGAAAATCCATCTAGAGCTCACTGCCTTCTTTCCTTTTGGTAAGTTTGCTTCATCCCATGTATGATTTTTCTCCATTGCAGTTCTTTCTGCTCCCACGGCATCTCTCCAGACTTTTAGCTCCTTAGCTTCATCATAAGTCTTGGGAACTAACTCTTGATCTAGACTGCCTGTGAAAGCCAGATGTTGTTGTGGAATATGGACCATGTTGCAAACCGCTTGAGTAGGATGAGCCACTGCATTACTATTGTAGTAAACTCTCGTGTTCTTCCAGTTTGCTGGAGGAAATCGTTGTCTAGTGCTTCTCCGGAGTTCTAATGATGCTGGTACTTCATGCGAGTGTTGATGTTGATCATTGGTATTTCCAGAATTCGAACCAACTTCAGCTTCTAAGTTTCCTTCAGAGTTACTTGGACCGGTTTGTGACTCAGGTTCAGATTCTCTACTTTGGATGTTGTTTGAATTAGTAGCTGAATCTTCATCCTCCTCATCATGACCATAGTCTTGTTGTCCCCCCTCAGGATGAAGAGGATGATGCTGCGAATGCTGATGAGTGTCTGGACCAAAAGAGGATATACCCAGGTTCTCTAAGATCTTCTTTAAATTCTCAGCCTGGTTGGGCGATGGAGAAGATATGTCTTTGATAGACTCCCACGTACCATCCGAGAAATAGCTTTTGTCTTCAAGAAACTTAACATCCCGGGAGATAAGAACACGGTTGGTATCAGTATTGTAGCACTTGTACCCTTTCTGTGTGGTTGAATATCCAAGAAACATGGCCTTTGTGCTCCTAGCCTCTAACTTGTTCCTCTGGTCCCCTGGGATCAACACATAGCAAACACATCCAAACACTCTAATATGATCAAGATGAGGTTTGGTTTTAGTAAGTACCTCAAACGGTGAAATGTCATGAAGGATTTTGGTCGGAAGTCTGTTGATTAAGTAGCAAGCCGTAACTAGGGCATCACCCCAAAACTGTTTAGGAACCTTCCTATGAAACATCATGGCTCTAGTCACCTCCATTAAGTGTCTGTTTTTTCTCTCAGCAACTCCATTCTGCTGAGGGGTATAGGGACAACTTGTCTGGTGCTCAATTCCATGTTTGTTGAGATAGTGTTTAAAGGCCTGGCTAGTATACTCCCCACCATTATCTGATCTTAGACATTTAACTTTAGCATCATATTGGTTAGTCACATACTTGTTAAAACTCATAAACGCTTCAAGAACTCTACCCTTAGATGGCATTAAGGTAACCCAAGTGTATTTTGATTTCTCATCTATGAAACTAACAAAATACTTGTGATTGTCTCTAGAGACACATGGGGCAGTCCAAACATCAGAGTAAACAAGATCAAAGCAGTTTTCATACATTGTTTGAGACTTAGGAAAAACAGACCTACAGTGTTTTCCAAGGATACAAGCTTCACATAATTCATTATTGAAAGACATCCTAGGGAACATTAACTCTAGTACTTTAA
Organism: Streptanthus diversifolius; assembly: GCA_039880935.1. Classification (NCBI taxonomy): domain Eukaryota; kingdom Viridiplantae; phylum Streptophyta; class Magnoliopsida; order Brassicales; family Brassicaceae; genus Streptanthus; species Streptanthus diversifolius. The sequence goes on from JAXGFM010000001.1 coordinate 7,396,515, forward strand.
GATGAGGATGACCAAGCCTAGCATGCCACAAATCACCATTCATCTTAGAATTATTGAAATTTGAAAAACAGGAAGCTAAACGACTAGGAGAACTAGGAGATAAGTCTTCAAGCATATATAGATCATTTCTGGTAACACCTTGTCCAAGAATCTCCTTAGTTTCAATATCCTGAAACACAAAGTCATTAGGCCCAAAGATAGCATGACAGTTTAAATCGGTTGTAGCTCTCTTGACAGATAGAAGGTTAGAAGTGAATGAGGGCATATAAAAGGCTCTAGATTCCTTATTGAATAATCTAAGATCACCTATTCCTTCTATTGGCACATTTGTTCCATTTGCTATCAAGACATTCCCTACAGCCGGTTCAATGTTCTTAATCAAATTCATATCACTGATCATATGGTGAGATGCCCCTGAATCTACAATTAATGGTTTAGTCTTAGTGAAAGCATTAAATGAGGCATGTAATGATCTACCAACAATCGCATTACCAGAGTTGTCTTTGAATGTTTTGATGAGGGCTTCAAGATCGGATTTCCTGACATACTCTGACTGCATTGGTTGGTATGGCACCATATGAGCTGGATGAGTTTGAGAACTTCCAATGCATGATGAACTTGAGGAGCTGGTTTGTTGATTAGAGCTAGCTGGGCCGTGAGCGATTTGGTATGGGAGGTTCTTCTTGGGATAGTATCCATTTTCCTGAGTGAAATGAGCTCTAGGAACTTCCTTCCACTTGTTTGGCTTGAGATGTGGATGAAGAATCCAACACTTATCTCTGGAATGTCCTTTCCGTTTACAATGATCACACATTATGCTCTTCTTGTCTTCCGGTTTGTAAAATCCTTTATTTGCTGAGATGGGTTCTTCTTCAGTCTTGTATGTGCTTTTGTGAGCCGTGAGAAGGTCACCTTTTCTTCCAAACAATCCATTTGATCCGGATTCCTTCTGTATTTGAGAGCATACATCTTCAAGGGAAGGGAGTTTATCTGCCCTCAAGATGTGTTTAATGAGATCGTTGTATGTGGGACTGAGAATCATGAGAAGGCTAAAGACTTTATCTTGTTCCCGCCTTTCCTTAATGACTTCAGGATCAAAGGACACAGGTCGGAGCATATCTAATTCTGCCCATAAGGAACTGAACTTCCCAAACAAGGAGGTGAAGTCTGGATCTTCTTGACTTAGATTGTTGATGGCCTGCTTGACTTGAAAGATCCTGCTAAGGTTGGAGGTGTTGCCATAGACCTTCTTGAGAATAGTCCATAGTTCCATTGATGTTTCACAGTGTGAGTAGGACTCCAGGATAGGACCATCTAAGGAGTTTTGCAGAACGGATAGGACATATAGGTCCTCCTGGTGCCACTTTCGCTCATCCGTGATGACCATTTCATCACCATCTTCATTCTGGATTAGGCTAGGAGGTGCTTCATTGAATAAGAGATGATCTCCCAAACCCCGGCCTCCAAGAGCAGTCTTTATCATGCGAGACCATAAGACATAGTTTAAGCCTTTAAGGATCACTGGAACGGCTATTTGGCGAGTGTTCTCCATGAGGAAGGTTTAAGGTCCGTACAACAATGGTGGATAAAGCTTGGTCTTCACGGTAAGGCAAAGATCACTGTTGTTTGAGTGGATTGATGGTTGGCTCTGGCAAGAAGACTTAAAATGGGATGAAAAGAGCCTCCTTTACTTAGTCTGGAACTTCAGCTGTAAAACCCTCGAACTTGTACGGACAGATACAAGACCCTCAGACTTGAATCATGAAGCAAAATGTCTTCTTTTGGTCTTAAATGACTTCACCGGATGCAGGAAGGAAGGGTTTGATGAGAAAGGAGACAAGAGGAGCTGCCTTTGAAGAGATTAGAAAGGTGTACGGATTCTGGGTTTCAACAGCCCAATGAGGAAGATGAATACGGCTCAGTGAAGGAGGTTGAAAGATGGCTCCTTTTGAAAGTATTTTGAACCTTGAAGCTTTAAGTAGCCTTTTAGTTCTTCTTTTGAGTAGAAACAAGTTTCAAACTTGTGGAATAGGAGCTATGGTCCGTACATCAATGGCTGCGAGAGAAAGAGCAAGAGCTGGTCCAAGTAAAGACTACTATAATCCGCATGATACCCACATCTAGTCTTCCTCAACTCATCACCAATGGTTCTGAGGATCTTAGATCTCAGAGAGGATAGGCTAGAACATGTTTACCATAGATTAAGTGCTTTAAGAACCAGAGAAGAAAAGATTTGCGGATTGATAACCTAGAGGAAATAAGAGTTTATGAATGATTCAGGGAAGATTTGTGAGCATTTGCTCTGATACCATGAAAGTTTTAGAAGTTTAGGAAGAATGGAGAGAGTTTAGGCGAGAGATTGAGTGAACACATATTATTAGAATAGGATTTCTTGAATACAAAGAGAGACCTTAATGATCCTTTTATACAGAAATAGATAACCTAGAAGCGACTACTTTAGGTAAGAGTGTGAGCTTCCTCTTTAGTGCTGGCGCCTCTTTCCCCTTTTGTGCTGGCAGAGGTGTGTCACCAATCCTTCTAGAAGATTCATTACTAGCCGTTAACACTCCTTCCCTTGGTGAATTGCTTACTCATTCCAACATTAAAATAGTAGAAAGGGTTCTATTGACTGATTCTGTTTGACCATCAGTTTGTGGGTGACAAGTTGTGGAAAATAATAGTTTAGTGCCTAACTTACCCCAAAGGGTCCTCCAAAAATGACTAAGGAATTTAGAATCCCTATCTGACACAATTGTTCTAGGCATTCCATGTAACCTAACAACTTCCCTAAAGAATAAATCAGCCACTAAAACTGCATCATCTGTTTTATGACATGGAATAAAATGAGCCATTTTTGAAAATCAATCAACTACTACAAAGATGCTGTCATTTCCTTTCCTAGTTCTAGGCAGTCCTAAAACAAAGTCCATAGAAATGTCTACCCAAGGGTGATCAGGAATAGGTAATGGAGTATACAAACCTGTGGGCTGTACCTTAGATTTGGCTTGTTTACACTCGACACATTTTGAGCAGATTCTTTCCACATCTCGTTTCATATTGGGCCAGTATGTAAGAATATGCAGAATATAAGAGAAGATTAGAGAGAGTTTTCTGAATAAGATGAAGAACAAAAGTATGGAAGACTAAGAGGAAGAGATTTCGTGACAAATGAGAGAGAGAGAGCTGACGGCTGGTATGAGAGAATTAGAGAAGGAGGATTATATTTCCTTGACAGATTAGTTGTTAGAATTTGCGGAATTAAATAGAATTAAGAGAGTTTACAAAAGAGTTTGGTTGGAGATTTTGGGTAGAATGAAGAACAAGAGAATAAACTAAGAGAATGAGAGAATGGAGAATTTGTGAAGGATGAGTATATTTCCTTGATTGATTTATGGTGAGCATACAATGTATTTATAGCCAAAGAGTAGAGAATAAGACCAAGGCACTTCACCACATGGTGAAAGTGACAGCTCCTAACAGCTAGAAATTCAAATTGGTTAAGCCAACATGTGACTCTTCCTTCCCTCTTCAAACCCACGCCTAGTAGAGCTTCTAGAAGGTGTCTTGGGCTTGTTTGGGCTTACTTAATTCAGGCCTTGTGCTGCACAAGTGTGGACAGACCCTGGGCTTCACTACTTGGGCTTCACTTCATTATCTCAGCCTAATGCACAGACCTTCTTTCTCTGATTTGGGCTTGGGCTGGACAGACATTAGCCCAACTTGCTCTGGGCTGGAAGGTCCTTTTGCAAGCCCATCTCTTCTGTCTTTATTTCTTCAGTCCAATACTCCCCCTCAAGCTTAGCATTAGGAGTTTGGTAATATGCTAATGCTGAGCTTGGACTTGGCTGACCTTGTCTTCTAGACTTTGGATTTGGTCTTGGCTCCTTTTACTTACTTCTGTCTAATACTCCCCCTCAAGCTTGATCATAAATATCCAAGATCAAGCTTGGAACTTTGAAGAGCTCCCTCATTAAAAACCTTAGCATGGAAAACCCAGTGGGACAAAACCAAGCTAAGGGAAAAAGAGTGGAGCCTTCTGAGCCTAGGGATTGGCCAGTGGGTCTATGAATCTCAGGATCATCTTGATGGACTTCATAGACCCTGGATCATGGCCGCCATAAATGGCAAGTAAGAACTTCCTTCTTGCTTCACACTTTTTTTGAAGCTTCTTCTTATGACCAGCGCTTGTCTCCCTCTCTCTTCTGATATTTAGTCATTTTGAGATTTGAACTGATCCGGCTTGGTACCTAAGTACGGATTCTGGGTTTCAACAGCCCAATGAAAGTATTTTGAACCTTGAAGCTTTAAGTAGCCTTTTAGTTCTTCTTTTGAGTAGAAACAAGTTTCAAACTTGTGGAATAGGAGCTATGGTCCGTACATCAATGGCTGCGAGAGAAAGAGCAAGAGCTGGTCCAAGTAAAGACTACTATAATCCGCATGATACCCACATCTAGTCTTCCTCAACTCATCACCAATGGTTCTGAGGATCTTAGATCTCAGAGAGGATAGGCTAGAACATGTTTACCATAGATTAAGTGCTTTAAGAACCAGAGAAGAAAAGATTTGCGGATTGATAACCTAGAGGAAATAAGAGTTTATGAATGATTCAGGGAAGATTTGTGAGCATTTGCTCTGATACCATGAAAGTTTTAGAAGTTTAGGAAGAATGGAGAGAGTTTAGGCGAGAGATTGAGTGAACACATATTATTAGAATAGGATTTCTTGAATACAAAGAGAGACCTTAATGATCCTTTTATACAGAAATAGATAACCTAGAAGCGACTACTTTAGGTAAGAGTGTGAGCTTCCTCTTTAGTGCTGGCGCCTCTTTCCCCTTTTGTGCTGGCAGAGGTGAGTCACCAATCCTTCTAGAAGATTCATTACTAGCCGTTAACACTCCTTCCCTTGGTGAATTGCTTACTCATTCCAACAGAGGATTCACACAAACTTATGGTGAAGACTATAGGGATACCTTTGCTCCAGTAGCTAAACTTCACTCTGTTAATGTTGTTCTTTCTCTTGCTACTAACCTTGAATGGGATTTGTTCCAAATGGATGTTAACAATGCTTTCTTACAAGGTGAACTAGAGGAAGAAGTGTACATGACACCACCACCAGGTTTGGAAGATGAGGTTAATGGCGGCAACACTCTCAGACTAAGAAAGGCAATCTATGGTCTTAAGCAATCTCCAAGAGCTTGGTATCATAAGCTGAATGTAACTCTAAGGGATAGAGGTTTCAAAAGATCAGAAGTTGAACACACTCTCTTTACACTTAAGAGTAAGGAAGGTATTGTGGTTATACTTATCTATGTGGATGATATAATCATATCAGGAAGTGATAAAGTTGGTATTGAATCAACTAAAGCCTATTTGAAAAGTGTTTTTGATATTAAGGATCTAGGAGAGTTGAAATATTTCTTAGGAATTGAAATATGTAGATTCAAGGAAGGTCTCTTTTTATCTTAAAGGAAATATATTGTGGATTTACTAACCTCCACAGGCATGTTTGAAGCTAAACCAGCTAAGACACCCGTTGAAGAAGGCTTCAAAATAGAACCTGAGGGGGAGCTAGGAAATGACAAGTTTCATGATGCAAAATTGTATAGACAAGTGGTTGGTAAGCTTATCTACTTAACCATCACTAGACCTGACCTATGTTTTGCAGTAAATCAGGTATCTCAACATATGCAAGACCCAAGGACAAGGCATTGGGATATGATCATTCGCATTTTGAGATATCTGCAAGGAACTAAGGAACAAGGTATATGGATGGGATGTAATAAGAACACAGAGGTTGTAGGTTATTGTGATGCAGATTGGGCAGAAGACAGAGAAGATAGGAGAAGCACAACTGGCTATTGCACCTTCATAGGAGGTAATCTTGTAACTTGGAAGACTAAGAAGCAAAAGGTTGTGTCTTGTTCTAGTGCAGAAGCTGAATACAGGGCTATGAGGAAGCTCACAACAGAATGCATCTGGTTGAAGCAACTCCTCTTTGACATCTTAGGCGAGAGCTTAGAATCACCAATCACTGTCCATTGTGATAATCAAGCTGCCATACACATTGCCTCTAACTCTGTGTTTCATGAGAGAACCAAGCATATTGAGGTTGACTGCCATAAGGTAAGAGAAGCTATTGGAAATGGTACAATTCTACCTTGCTACACAAGGAGTGAAGATCAGCTAGCTGATGTGTTTACCAAAGCTGTAACCTTGAAGACAGGCGGTTCCATCTACCCTAGACTTGGTTTGATGTCTCTTTCACACCTATGATCCCAACATGGAGTGTTATACTCTTTTTCCCTAGAAAAGGTTTTGTCCCAATTGGGTTTTTCTTCTCTAGGTTTTTTTAATGAGGTAATACTTCATGGTTGCAAGCTTAGACATTTTCCATGTCTTAAGCTTGAGGGGGAGTGTTGGAATGATGAAGTATGATGAATTCATCTAAGGAGTGTATTGGTCTCTTTCACTTGTATATGCCTTAGACTTGTGTAGATTAATGATAAGTATATCTCTGTATCCAAACAAGTCTAGAATAGGATTAGTATTATCTCTGTATCTCCAGGGTTTGTGAGTTCGTCCATGACAAGCTTGGACTCACAAACCTTCCTTACCAATAGTCCTCTTACCAGTGAAGGCCATACTCTTTTTCCCTTAGTATGTTTTTATCCCAAAGTGGTTTTTCATACTAAGGTTTTTAATGAGGTGGTTCTTCATTGTTCCAAGATAAACCATTCATCATGGTTGATCTTGAGGGGGAGTATTGAGTTAGAGAAAGGAAATAAAGAGGAGTGGTCAACCAATTCTTAAGTTGGCACACAGACATAGACAGCCCAGATATGAGGAACATGGACGGGCTAAGTATTTGGAATGTGGAACAGCCCAGGATGGAGTTGGGACATGGGACGGCCCAGGGAAGACTTGGTGTGGCCCAATCACTTAAAATGTTCTAGAAGGAGTCTTGGCAAGAGGAGAAGACCGTTGGGGGACTTTGACTAGCCAAGATCACGTGTGGAAGCAAACTCCCACCCGTTAGGAGCTGTCGCCGTCAGCCTTGGATCCAGCACTCTCTCTCTCATTTGTTTATTGTTTATGTCCCTATTTCGAAAACCTAGCTACCTAAGTGTCTGTCTATATATATCATACACCTAAGGTTGTAAATGAACCAAGAAAAGGAAATAAACTCTTCCTTCTTCCATTCTCTCATACCCGCCATTAAAACTCTGTCCAAACTCTCATTCTTCTCTTGAAAACACTTAATTCCGCAAACACATACATTCTTTCATGGTATCAGAGCATGGAATAAACATCCATTGCATCTAATCTCTTCATTTCATCCTTTCTTAATCGCTTTACACAAGTATTTTTCTATTAACCAGTGGGTAAAGAGTTTATCCAACGGTCCAAACTTTCTCAACCATGGAAAACTCAAAGCCATTAGTCGTCCCAGTAATCCTGAAGGGTGGGAACTACTTATTGTGGTCAAGAACCACAAAGACCGCCTTGTGCAGCCGTGGACTGTGGAGCCATGTCCTTGAAGAAGCTGCACCAATAAAGGCGATTGATGAAGATGAGGAAGAGGTGATGATGGCCGGAAGAAACAAGTGGTTTCAAGAAGACCAGACTGTCCTAGCCATCCTCCAAAACTCTCTTGAAGCTTCAATTCTTGAAGCTTACTCTTATTGTGAAACAGCCAAGGAGCTGTGGGAAACTCTCCAAAACGTTTTTGGGAATATCTCCAACCTAAGCCGGGTGTTTGAGGTCAAGAAAGCCATCAATGACTTGAGCCAAGAGGATATGGACTTCACCAAACACTTTGGAAAGTTCAGAGCCCTATGGGCAGAGCTGGAAATGTTGAAGCCAAGCTCAGTGGATCCCATGGTCCTTAATGAGCGCCGTGAACAAGACAAGGTGTTTGCCTTGTTGCTAACCCTGAATCCAGCCTTCAATGATCTCATCAAGCATCTACTGAGAGCTGACAAGCTACCAACCTTGGACGAAGTGTGTTCTCAAGTCCAGAAGGAACAAGGGTCGTTGGGGCTCTTTGGAAGGAAGGACGAGCTGGTTACAGCCAACAAAGGAGAACTAGCCATGGCAAACAAGAGCACCTTCAAGTATGAAGACCGGAAGACCTTGGTTTGTGATCATTGCAAGAAGAGAGGACACCTCAAGGAGAAATGCTGGATCTTGCATCCTCATCTCAAGAACAACCGGTGGAAGGAGCCAAGGGCCAACTACTCACATGAAGGCGGCACTCAAATCATGCACAACACAGAATCAGCTGGGCACTCCAAGCGCATGGGACCAAATGGAGAAGGAACATCCATAGCCGCCTCCTCTGAGTTTGTAAGGAAATCAGACCTGGAGGCCCTTATCAAAGCCTTAAAAGAATCTGGTAACTCTTATCATGCATCTAAAACTCAAAAACCCTTGATTGTTGATTCAGGTGCTTCACACCGTATGATTAGTGATATACAATTAATTGAGAACTTAGAACCTGCATTAGGAAATGTTACTATAGCTAATGGTGAAAAGGTACCAATCAAAGGGATAGGAGACTTAAAGTTGTTTGATAAGAGTTCTAAGGCATTCTATCTACCATCCTTCACTTCTAACTTGTTATCAGTTAGAAAGGCTACATCTGATCTTAATTGTTATGCAATCTTTAGTCCTAATGATGTTTTATTTCAGGATATTAAGACAAGTGAAGTTCTTGGACAAGGAACAACTAAGGATGGCCTTTATGTTTTGGAAGACACAAAGTCTCCATCTTCTCTTTTAAGCGCTTTCAACTCTATTGTTATCACTGCTAATAATGCAATTTGGCACGCTAGATTAGGACATCCACATTTTCGTGCTATGAATCTATTGTTGCCTGATGTTAAGTTTCAAAACAATGAGTGTGAAGCCTGTATATTAGGCAAACACTGTAAGTCTGTCTTTCCTAAGTCTACTACAATTTATGAGAAGTGTTTTGATTTGATTCATTCGGATGTGTGGACATCACCATGCATTTCAAGAGAAAATCACAAATACTTTGTCACATTTATAGATGAGAAGTCTAAGTACACTTGGCTAACCTTAATTCCATCTAAAGACAGAGTTCTTGAAGCCTTTACCAACTTTTATAATTATGTCACTAACCATTATAATGCTAAAGTTAAAATCTTAAGATCAGATAATGGTGGTGAATACACAAGTCAAGCCTTCAAATCCCTCTTATCCAAACATGGAATCCTTCACCAGACAAGCTGCCCATATACACCACAACAAAACGGTGTGGCTGAGAGAAAGAATAGACATCTTATGGAGGTGGCCAGGTCCATGATGTTCCACACCAATGTGCCCAAAAGATTCTGGGGAGATGCTGTGGTTGCGGCTTGCTATCTGATCAACCGATTACCAACCAAAATTCTTCAAGACATATCACCCTTTGAGGTACTTAACAATTCCAAGCCTTCTATTAACCACCTAAGAGTCTTTGGATGTGTGTGTTATGTTTTGGTTCCAGGAGAAAACCGCAATAAACTTGATGCCAAGAGTATGAAAAGCATGTTTCTTGGCTACTCCATCACACAGAAAGGCTATAAGTGTTTTGTTCCAGAAACGGGCAAGGTTTTGGTGTCTAGGGATGTGAAATTCTTGGAAAGCAAAGGGTACTACACTGAAAAGGATTGGGATAGTCTAAAGGAGTTATCAACCTCTCAGTCTGACCGAGCAGCCAATCTAAGAAACCTATTAGAAACACTTGGTATCACCTCCTTACCACATCCCACTGGTCATGAAACATCCTCAGAAGCCTCTGGTCTTGCTCCTGAGGGGGAGAATGCACACACTACTAATGATCATGATCAAGTCTCATCGGCTCATGAGGATATGGAAGTGGTTTCAACAGACAATGATCAGGAGGAAGCCAATACTCAAGATGATGAACAATCCACCGATCACACCACCTCAGCTACAGAAGCAGAAGTAGTACCTTTGAGAAGAAGTCAGAGAGTAAGGAAGGATCCATCCAACTGGGTTAACACCAGAGTCTACTTCAACAGTCAGGCTGTTGCTCACCCCACTCAAGCCGTGTGCTCTCTAGCTCACTATCCGGATGATCACCTAGCCTTCATTGGTACACTTGATAAACATGAGGTACCTAAGCCGTATGATGAAGCTAAAGAACACAAAGTATGGAGAGATGCTGTAGGAGAAGAACATGGAGCTATGCAAAGGAACCATACATGGGATGAAGCCGATTTACCAAAAGGGAAGAAGGCAGTAGGATCAAGATGGGTCTTTACCATTAAGTACAGGAGTAATGGAGAGATTGAGAGATACAAGGCCAGGCTAGTAGCTAAAGGATTCACCCAAACCTATGGAGAAGATTACTGTGACACCTTTGCACTAGTGGCCAAGCTACACACAGTGAGAGTCTTACTTTCCCTAGCTACTAATCTGGAATGGGAATTGTGGCAGATGGACGTCAAAAACGCATTCCTTCAAGGGGAACTAGAAGAGGAGGTTTATATGACACCACCTCCAGGCCTTGAAAATACAATAGCACCAGGCAAAGTACTAAAACTGAGAAAGGCAATCTATGGACTCAAGCAGTCACCAAGGGCCTGGTACCACAAGCTTAGCTCAACCCTGCTCAACCGTGGATTCAAGAAATCAGAATCAGATCACACTCTCTTCATCCTCACAGGCCAGAAAGGTATTATAGTCATTCTCATATATGTAGATGATATTATCATCTCTGGGAATGACAAGGTAGGAATTCTTGATACAAAAACATATCTCAAATCTATATTTGACATTAAAGATTTAGGAGAGCTCAAATACTTTCTTGGCATAGAAGTGTGTAGATCAAAGGAAGGATTATTTTTATCACAGAGAAAATATGCACTTGACCTTTTAAGTGAAGCAGGTGACTTAGGAGACAAACCGGTTATGACACCCATTGAAGACTCCTACAAGACCAATAGACAGGGGGAGCTTGAAGATCAACCATTTGAAGATGTGACTCAATACCGCAGGATGGTTGGTAAGCTCATATACCTTACAATCACAAGACCTGACTTGTGCTTTGCTGTGAACCAGGTTAGCCAACATATGAAAGCTCCAAGAATGCAACATTGGAACATGGTGAACCGCATACTCAAGTACATCAAGGGAGCTCCAGGCCAGGGCATTTGGATGGGTTGCAATGGGAGCTCTGAGATCGTTGGGTACTGTGATGCGGATTGGGCAGGAGACCGTGATGACAGGAGGTCTACCACGGGATATTGTACATTCATTGGAGGGAACCTGGTTACTTGGAAGAGCAAGAAGCAGAAGATCGTGGCATGCTCCAGTGTTGAGGCAGAGTACAGAGCAATGAGGAGGCTCACAACAAAGTTAATGTGGCTCAAGAACTTGCTTAAAGACTTGGGAATAGAATCACAATCTCCTATCACAATGCATTGTGATAACCAAGCAGCAATTCACATTGCTTCAAACTCAGTCTTTCATGAGAGGACCAAACACATAGAGGTGGATTGTCACAAGGTCAGGGAGAAAATACAACTAGGAGTGATCCTGCCGTGTTATACCAAGAGTTCAGACCAGCTTGCTGATATCTTCACCAAAACAGCCAGCTCCAGGGTTTGTGAGTTCGTCCATGACAAGCTTGGACTCACAAACCTTCCTTACCAATAGTCCTCTTACCAGTGAAGGCCATACTCTTTTTCCCTTAGTATGTTTTTATCCCAAAGTGGTTTTTCATACTAAGGTTTTTAATGAGGTGGTTCTTCATTGTTCCAAGATAAACCATTCATCATGGTTGATCTTGAGGGGGAGTATTGAGTTAGAGAAAGGAAATAAAGAGGAGTGGTCAACCAATTCTTAAGTTGGCACACAGACATAGACAGCCCAGATATGAGGAACATGGACGGGCTAAGTATTTGGAATGTGGAACAGCCCAGGATGGAGTTGGGACATGGGACGGCCCAGGGAAGACTTGGTGTGGCCCAATCACTTAAAATGTTCTAGAAGGAGTCTTGGCAAGAGGAGAAGACCGTTGGGGGACTTTGACTAGCCAAGATCACGTGTGGAAGCAAACTCCCACCCGTTAGGAGCTGTCGCCATCAGCCTTGGATCCAGCACTCTCTCTCTCATTTGTTTATTGTTTATGTCCCTATTTCGAAAACCTAGCTACCTAAGTGTCTGTCTATATATATCATACACCTAAGGTTGTAAATGAACCAAGAAAAGGAAATAAACTCTTCCTTCTTGTTGGAATGAAGAAGATTGATGAATGCATCTAAGTGAAGTATTGGCTACATCTTCATGTGTTTGTCTTAGACTTGTGTAGGATAATGATAAGTGTATCTCTGTATCCAAACAAGTCTAGAATAGGATTAGTATAAATAGATGTCTCTCACTCTCTTTGTAAGTATGAAAATTCATTCTTCTAAAAAATCATAATAAGATCATTCTCTTTTCTCTCTAAATCTCTTTCTCTCTCAATCTCTAATTCTCAAATTCTCTCAATCATCAAATCTTTCATGGTATCAGAGCCAGGTTTGATCAAACTGGCACAAGAATTTCGAAATCTTTCTGTTTCTAACTCGCGATCAACAACCCAGCCTCGAAGAGAAGTCCATCGCGGATCCACCGTGTTCGTCGATCCTCCACCACAAGAATTCACGATTTCTTGCCAGATTCTTTCTCCAGGACGATTCTCCGGCGAATTCTGTGGATTTCCTCGTTGATTTCATTGAATTTGGTTGCTTGAATCAAAAGTTACATCAAATCTCCTCCACGGTGGTTCGTGACGATCTCCGCCGAAGGTACCTGGATTTCAAAGGTGCATAACTACTTCGATTCTTCACCAAATCAAGCGTTTCCAAAGCCAAAACTCAAGATTATTGAGTCTAGATGATGAATCGAGAGGTCCGCTTTGCTCAATTTCAAGTTTCGAAGTCTTCTTCGTCGATTTCTTGAAATCGGTTCTAGTTCGCGCGCTTCTTGGTACTCGGCTTTGATCTTCAATTCTTGCTCGATCTTTTTCAATTCTGGAATGATCCGATCTTGATTTAGGTTCTTGTGAAGGAATTCTGGAGATTTGATTACAATTTACTGAGTTCTTACTTTCAAAATTCGATTTCTTGCAAAAGAAGGAAGTTAGGATCTAACTGATTTAGGCGGGAAATTCAAAATTGGTGATAAACTCAATTTTTTTTTCTCTGGATCTTCTGCTGGTTCATTGTGTTGACGGATTAGGCAAGTAGTAGTCTGCTGAAAGTGTGGTTATCTCGTCTTGGTCTCTTGTTGGTACGTGTGTGGCTGCGCTTGTTGTTTTTGTCTGTGCAGCCTTGAATTCGATCCAATGGAGATGAATCCTCAAATGAAAGCTCCTGTAATGCTTCAAGGAGCAAATTATTTGCTTTGGTCCAGGACGATACGGACCACTCTATGCAGCAAAGGGCTGTGGAATCACATTCAGCAATCCGCACCTATGCTAACCGATGATGAATCTCAAGTTGAACATGCTGAAGATGCCCTCTGGTTTCAGCAAGATCAAATGGTATTAGCTATTCTTCAATGCTCTCTAGCTAGTTCTCTTTTAGAAGCATACTCTTATTGCTCTAGTGCTAAGGAACTTTGGGAGACATTAAAGGCAGTTTATGGCAATACTACTAACCTCTTAAGAATATTTGAGGTAAAGAAAGCTTTGAATGAGCTTAAACAGGAAGATGTTGAGTTTACCAAACACTATGGATCATTCAGAGCCTTGTGGGCAGAGCTGGAGATGCTTAGACCAGCTTCAATTGATCCACTCACTCTTCTTGAAAGGAGAGAGCAAGATAAGGTGTTTGGGCTGCTTCTGACTTTGAACAATTCATACACTGACTTGATAAAACATATTCTCAGGGAAGATAAGCTACCAAGTCTTGAGGATGTTTGTGCAAAGATTCAAAAGGAACAGGGGTCACATGAACTCTTTGGGCACAAAAGTGAAATGGTGGTGGCGCATAAGGGTGTTTTTCGATCGGCTCCAGCTGACATCAAGAGGAAGAAGCAGCTGTGTGACCATTGTAAGAGAACAGGCCATAGCAAGAAGGAGTGTTGGGTGCTTCATCCAGAACTCAAGCCTAGCTGGTTTGTTGAGAGGAGCAAGAAATCTTCAACCGGTCCTGGTTCTTCTAACATGGTTCATGCTGTAGGTAGCTCAAGTGCGTGTACCATGGAATCGGCGAATGCATCCTCTTCAACTATGGCTAACCAAAATGAATATGTCACAAGGGCTGATCTAGAAAATCTTCTCAAGGCATTCAAGTCTGGTAATGTATTGGGTAAAACTTATCATGTTTCCTTAAACACATCTATGGCTTCTAACTCCTTAATTGTTGATTCTGGTGCATCTCATCATATGATTAAAGACTTAGGTTTGCTAGACAATGTTGAATCTGCCTTAGGAAGTGTTGTGATTGCAAATGGAGTTAATGTACCAATTAAAGGAGTAGGTAACCTTAGGGTGTTTGATAAGGAATCCAAGGCTTTTTATATGCCTTCTTTTACATCCAATTTACTCTCTGTTAAAAGAGCTACTACTGATTTGAATTGTCAAGCTATCTTTGGTCCTAATGATTTTTACTTTCAGGATATTGAGACAAGTAGGAAGTTTGGCCAAGGAACTACAAGGAATGACTTGTATGTGCTAGAAGATTTACCTGCCTTCCCATTACAACCGTGTGCAAATAAAGTTGATATGACCTTAAATGCTGAATTGTGGCATGCTAGACTAGGACATCCCCATTCTAGAGCCCTTGAATTGACTGTACCTGGAATAAAATTGCTTAATCACATTTGTGAATCTTGTATTCTTGGAAAGCATAGTAGAGCAGTTTTTGAACAATCATCTCATGCTTATGATAATTGCTTTGATTTAGTACATTCTGATGTTTGGACATCTCCCTTTCCTTCTAGAGAAAATCAAAAGTATTTTGTTACTTTTATTGATGAAAAATCTAAATATACTTGGGTAACATTGCTTAATTCAAAGGATAGGGTGTTTGATGCATTTCTTAACTTTCAGACATATGTTACTAACCAATATAATGCCAAGTTAAAGATTTTTAGGACTGACAATGGAGGGGAGTATACTAGCACCAAGTTTCAGCAACATCTAGCCAAGCATGGCATTGAACATCAAACAAGCTGTCCTTACACTCCACAACAAAATGGAGTAGCTGAGAGGAAAAACAGACATTTGATGGAGGTTGTGAGAACAATGATGTTTCACAAGAAGGTTCCCAAAAGATTTTGGGGAGATGCATTACTAACTGCATGTTATCTAATCAATAGAACTCCAACCAAAGTTCTAGATGATTTGAGTCCTTTTGAGGTATTAAACAAAACCAAGCCAATTATTGATCATTTAAGAATTTTTGGGTGTGTTTGTTTTGTTTTGGTGCCAGGGGAACTTAGGAATAAGCTGGAACCAAAAAGCATCAAGGCTATGTTTCTAGGATACTCCCCTACTCAGAAAGGATACAAATGCTACAATCCAGAATCTAGAAGGGTTCTGGTGTCTAGGGATGTCAAGTTCCAAGAGAATAAAGGATTCTATGAAGATGGAACTTGGGAAGATCTTAAAGACATATCTACATCAAATTCTGATCAGGCTGAGAACCTAAGGAAAATTTTAGAAAACCTTGGCATAGTACAGCCTCACCAACCAGCTCCTGTCCATGTACCGCAGCAACAGAGTCCAGGTCCGACTAATAGCTGGCATGATCCGGCTGCATCCAACCGGACGACTTCTGGTCATGACCAGCCAACACATGATCCTTGTGACGTTGCTTCAAGCTCGTCTCGTCCTACCTTAGTCCCCGGGGCTGTCCATGATTCATCTAGTGGCGCTAGTACTTCAAGTTCATCCAACATTCACTCACTGCCTTCTCCACCATCAAGTCCTCCTGAACAGCATCCTCTTGACCATGAGGGGGGAGAAGAGAGTACACATGCTCAAGATGATATTCTAGTTTCAGCATCAAAAAGGCCAAGGGATCAACCTAATCTTGTACAAGCCGCTTTAGAAGAAGAAACAAATCAACCTATGGCCCTCAGAAGAAGTACAAGGCAGAGGTTCCCAGCTGACAATTGGAAGAATACAAGGGTGTACTACAACCACAATGCAGTAGCACATCATGATCAGGGAGTATGTTCTCTAATTACTATTCCTACTAATCATGTTGCTTTCACTGTGAGTTTAGATAAAGAACAGATTCCTAAAAGCTATGAGGAGGCTATGGAGATTAAGGAATGGAGAGATGCCATTCAAGATGAGAAACAAGCTATGGAGAAGAATGGAACCTATGCCCCAGCCATCTTACCAAAAGGAAAAAAGGCTGTAAGTTCAAAATGGATATTCACCATTAAGTATAAAAGCAATGGTGAGATAGATAGGTATAAAGCTAGGTTGGTGGCTAGAGGATTCACACAGACTTATGGTGAAGACTATAGGGATACCTTTGCTCCAGTAGCTAAACTTCACTCTGTTAATGTTGTTCTTTCTCTTGCTACTAACCTTGAATGGGACTTGTTCCAAATGGATGTTAAGAATGCTTTCTTACAAGGTGAACTAGAGGAAGAAGTGTACATGACACCACCACCAGGTTTGGAAGATGAAGTTAATGGCGGCAACACTCTCAGACTAAGAAAGGCAATCTATGGTCTTAAGCAATCTCCAAGAGCTTGGTATCATAAGCTGAATGTAACTCTAAGGGATAGAGGTTTCAAAAGGTCAGAAGTTGAACACACCCTGTTTACACTTAAGAGTAAGGAAGGTATTGTGGTTATACTTATCTATGTGGATGACATAATCATATCAGGAAGTGATAAAGTTGGTATTGAATCAACTAAAACCTATTTGAAAAGTGTTTTTGATATTAAGGATCTAGGAGAATTGAAATATTTCTTAGGAATTGAAATATGTAGATTCAAGGAAGGTCTCTTCTTATCTCAAAGGAAATATATTGTGGATTTACTAACCTCCACAGGCATGTTTGAAGCTAAACCAGCTAAGACACCCCTTGAAGAAGGCTACAAAATAGAACCTGAGGGGGAGCTAGGAAATGACAAGTTTCATGATGCAAAATTGTACAGACAGGTGGTTGGTAAGCTTATTTACTTAACCATCACTAGACCTGACCTATGTTTTGCAGTAAATCAGGTATCTCAACATATGCAAGACCCAAGGACAAGGCATTGGGATATGATCATTCGCATTTTGAGATATCTGCAAGGAACTAAGGAACAAGGTATATGGATGGGATGTAATAAGAACACAGAGGTTGTAGGCTATTGTGATGCAGATTGGGCAGGAGACAGAGAAGATAGGAGAAGCACAACTGGCTATTGCACTTTCATAGGAGGTAATCTTGTAACTTGGAAGACTAAGAAGCAAAAGGTTGTATCTTGTTCTAGTGCAGAGGCTGAATACAGGGCCATGAGGAAGCTTACAACAGAATGCATTTGGTTGAAGCAACTCCTCCTTGACATTTTAGGCGAGAGCTTAGAATCTCCAATCACTGTCCATTGTGATAATCAAGCTGCCATACACATTGCCTCTAACTCTGTGTTTCATGAGAGAACCAAGCATATTGAGGTTGACTGTCATAAGGTAAGGGAAGCTATTGGAAATGGTACAATTCTACCTTGCTACACAAGGAGTGAAGATCAGCTAGCTGATGTGTTTACCAAAGCTGTAACCTTGAAGACAGGCGGTTCCATCTACCCTAGACTTGGTTTGATGTCTCTTCCACACCAATGATCCCAACATGGAGTGTTATACTCTTTTTCCCTAGAAAAGGTTTTGTCCCAATTGGGTTTTCCTTCTCTAGGTTTTTAATGAGGTAATGCTTCATGGTTGCAAGCTTAGGCATTCTCCATGTCTTAAGCTTGAGGGGGAGTGTTGGAATGAAGAAGATTGATGAATGCATCTAAGTGAAGTATTGGCTACATCTTCATGTGTTTGTCTTAGACTTGTGTAGGATAATGATAAGTGTATCTCTGTATCCAAACAAGTCTAGAATATGATTAGTATAAATAGATGTCTCTCACTCTCTTTGTAAGTATGAAAATTCATTCTTCTAAAAAATCATAATAAGATCATTCTCTTTTCTCTCTAAATCTCTTTCTCTCTCAATCTCTAATTCTCAAATTCTCTCAATCATCAAATCTTTCACTTCTTCCATTCTCTCATACTCGCCATTAAAACTCTGTCCAAACTCTCATTCTTCTCTTGAAAACACTTAATTCCGCAAACACATACATTCTTTCAAGTATAAATAGGTGTCTCTTACTCACTTTGTAAGTATGAAATTCATTTCTCTAAAAATTCTAATAAGATCATTCTCTCTTTTCTCTCTAATCTCTTTCTCTCTCAATCTCTAATTCTCAAATTCTCTCAATCATCAAATCTTTCATCTGGTTGAAGCAACTCCTCTTCGACATTTTAGGCGAGAGCTTAGAATCACCAATCACTGTCCATTGTGATAATCAAGCTGCCATACACATTGCCTCTAACTCTGTGTTTCTTGAGAGAACCAAGCATATTGAGGTTGACTGCCATAAGATAAGAGAAGCTATTGGAAATGGTACAATTCTACCTTGCTAAACAAGGAGTGAAGATCAGCTAGCTGATGTGTTTACCAAAGCTGTAACTTTGAAGACAGGCGGTTCCATCTACCCTAGACTTGGTTTGATGTCTCTTCCACACCAATGATCCTAACATGGAGTGTTATACTCTTTTTCCCTAGAAAAGGTTTTGTCCCAATTGGGTTTTCCTTCTCTAGGTTTTTAATGAGGTAATGCTTCATGGTTGCAAGCTTAGGCATTGTTCATGTCTTAAGCTTGAGGGGGAGTGTTGGAATGAAGAAGATTGGTGAATGTATTTGAGTGTGTTGTAGACGTCTTCACTATGAGTATATCTTAGACTTGTGTAGGTTAATGATAAGAGTATCTCTGTATCCAAACAAGTCTTGAATAGGATTTGTATAAATAGATGTTCTCTCTCACTTTGTAAGTAAGAAATTCATTTTTCTAAAAATCTTAATAACATCAATCTCTTTTTCTCTCTAATCTCTTTCTCTCTCAATCTCTGATTCTCAAATTCTCTCAATCATCAAATCTTTCACCAATCTCCATCAGACCGAGCTACCAATCTTAAACATCTTATGGAGTACCTAGGAATCTCATTCCCTAATGCACCAGCTGCTTCTCCATCATCAGCCACTTCTCCTCCTCCTCATCCTTTTGATGTTGCCCCGGCTATTCCTCTTGATCATGAGGGGGGCACAGAGGATGAACAAGAGATTGCATCTGAATCACACGACCAGGATGCAAGCTCTAGTGTCCATAATCAAGAAGAATATGCGCCAGAAGTTCAGACTGAGGAAGAAGAATATCAAGAAGAACAAGTGGTGCTAAGGAGAAGCCAAAGGGAGAAGAAACCAGCCTCAAATTGGATCAATACCAAGTCTACTACAATGCACAAGCAGTAGCCCATCCAACACAAGTGATTTGCTCTCTAGCTCATATTCCTTCAGAACACCAAGCCTTTACAACAGCTCTATATCAAGGGCAGATTCCAAGAGACTATGAGGAAGCTAAGGAGCATAAGGTGTGGAGAGAAGCAGTTAAGGCTGAATGTAAGGCCATGGAGATCAATCACACTTGGGATGAAGCTGATCTACCTAAGGACAAGAGGACAGTGAGCTCAAGATGGATCTTCACCATCAAATACAAAAGAAATGGAGAGATAGAACGATACAAGGCTAGATTGGTAGCAAGAGGGTTCACTCAGACCTATGGAGAAGACTACCATGATACATTTGCACCAGTAGCCAAACTACACACTGTAAGAGTTTTTCTATCTCTTGGTACTAACCTTGAATGGGAGTTATGGCAGATGGATGTCAAGAATATTGGATTGAAGCCTTAGGCTTGAAGCTTAAAAAGTTAATGAAGCCCAAGCCCAAATCAGAAGTTCAAGGTCTTTGCATTAGGCTGAGATAATGAAGTGAAGCCCAGGGTCTGTCCACACATGTGCAACACAAGGCCTGAATTAAGTAAGCCCAAACAAGCCCAAAACTGTCCAAGACACCTTCTAGAAGCTCTTCTAGGCGTGGGTTTGGAGAGGGAAGGAAGAGTCACATGTTGGCTTAACCAATTTGAATTTCTAGCTGTTAGGAGCTGTCACTTTCACCATTTGGTGAAGTGCCTTTGTCTTATCTCTATTCTCTGGCTATAAATACATTGTATGCTCACCATAAATCAATCAAGGAAATAGAATCCTCCTTCCATACTCTCTGTCTCACAATCTCTTTCTATTATTCTTACTCTTGTTCTTCCATTATCAAATATAAACCCAGAAACTCTCCTACCTATTCTAACTATTATTCTGCAAATTCTAACATGGTATCAGAGCTTGGTTTTGGATCAAGCAAATTCTCTATTTACTCTTGCAATAACTTGTTCTAATCTACTCACTCTGAGATTAATTAATCCTCAAAACCATGTGGTGCTGAGTTGTGAGAGGTTAGGATAGGTTATTTCTTGAGAATTACTCAACTCTATTCCCAAACAAACCACTTTCTCAATCTACTCTTGCAATAACTTTTTCTAATCTACTCACTCTGAGATTAATCAATCCTCAAAACCAAGTGGTGCTGAGTTGTGAGAGGTTAGGATAGGTTATTTCTTGAGAATTACTCACTCCATTCCTCAATTCAGCTACTCAACTCTCTTTCCAAACAAACCACTTTCTCAAAACCCTTACCATTTGCTTTTATCCAGTGGTTAATAGCTATACCCAACGGTCCCTAGCTCAAATTCAAACAAAAACGTGTGTAAACACGATGGAAAGTTCAAGAGTGGTTGTTCCAGTGACACTGAAAGGGGTCAACTACCTTTTATGGGCTAGAACCACAAAGACAGTGTTGTGTAGCCGTGGCTTATGGAGCCACATCCTCAAGAGTGAAACTTCCATTGCCATGACTGAAGAAGGTGGCCAAGAAGTCGCCATCATGAATAAAGACCGGTGGTTTCAAGAAGACCAACTGGTGCTATCCGTGATCCAAAACTCCCTTGAAGCATCTCTCCTTGAAGCTTATTCTTATTGTGAGACAGCCAAGGAGTTATGGGAGACACTTCAAAATGTTTATGGCAACACTTCCAATCTCAGTCGTGTCTTTGAAGTAAAGAAGGCCATTAATGAGTTAACTCAAGAAAACATGGAGTTCACTCAACACTTTGGCAAGTTCAGATCATTGTGGGCTGAACTTGAAATGCTTAGACCAAGCACCATGGATCCCAAGGTGCTAAATGAAAGACGTGAACAAGATAAGGTCTTTGGACTCCTCTTGACTCTAAACCCAACTTACAATGATCTTATCAAGCATATCTTAAGGTCAGACACTCTTCCAAGTCTTGAAGAAGTATACAATAAGATTCAGAAGGAACAAGGATCATTAGGCCTCTTTGGAGGCAAAGGAGAGCTCATCACAGCCAACAAGGCAAACACCTACCAGAAAGGAGGCTTGAACCGTGGGGAAAGAAGAGGATTCTGTGATTATTGCAAGAAAGAAGGCCACACTAAGGACAAGTGTTGGATTCTCCATCCACACTTAAAGCCAAAATGGGTAAACCAACCAAGGGCCAATCTCTCCCAAGAAGCAACTCATGAGGCAAGAGCCAAGGCAAGCACTAGCTCATCCACGCCAACCAATGAAGAAGGGAAAGCCCTTGCAACATTTCAACAAGAATTCGTTAGAAAATCGGACCTTGATGCACTGATAAAAGCACTTAAGGAAGCTAATACCTCTGGTAACTCTTTTCAAGCTCTAAATCTCACTAAGCCACTTATTGTAGATTCAGGAGCTTCTCATCACATGATTAGTGACAAAAATCTACTTATCAATATGAAACCGGCTTTAGGAGATGTAGTAATAGCTAATGGTGATAAGATACCAATAAGAGGAATTGGAAACCTGAAATTGTTTAATAAAGAATCAACAGCCTTCTATATGCCTACATTCACCTCAAACTTGCTAAGTGTTAAGAATACAACCTCTGATCTTAATTGCTATGCTATATTTGGTCCTAATGATGTTTACTTTCAGGATATTAAGACTAATAAGGTGTTTGGAAAGGGAGTGTCCAAGGATGACTTGTATGTGCTTGAAGACACACAACCAGATTTCTCTTTATCTATTGCTTTCAACTCTGTTTTGAATAAGGCTAATAGTGCTATTTGGCATTCTAGATTAGGACATCCTCACTCTAGGGCTTTAGAACTATTGTTGCCAAGTATGTCTTTTAAAAATGATGAATGTGAAGCTTGTATACTAGGTAAACATTGTAAATCAGTGTTTCCTAAGTCTACAACTATATATGAAAATTGCTTTGATCTCATTCACTCTGATGTTTGGACTTCACCATGCACATCTAGAGACAACCATAAATACTTTGTTACATTCATAGACCAAAAATCGAAATATACTTGGGTAACACTATTGCCAACAAAAGATAGAGTCCTAGAAGCCTTCACTAAATTTCAAATGTATGTGACTAACCATTATAATGCCAAGATCAAAATTTTTAGATCAGATAATGGAGGGGAATATACAAGTCTAGCATTCAAACAGCACTTAGATAAACTTGGAATCATCCATCAAACAAGTTGTCCTTACACGCCCCAACAAAATGGAGTGGCTGAAAGAAAGAACAGGCATCTCATGGAAGTGGCACGGTCTATCATGTTCCAAAGCAATGACCCAAAGAAGTTTTGGGGAGATGCACTTGTTACCGCTTGCTACCTCATCAATAGACTCCCCACAAAAATCTTGGAGGATTTATCCCCATTTGAGGTACTTAATAAGAGTAAACCATCTATTTCACACTTACGTGTCTTTGGGTGTGTTTGTTATGTTCTTATTCCAGGAGAACAAAGGAATAAGTTAGAAGCAAGAAGTGTGAAAGCCATGTTTATAGGGTATTCCACTACCCAAAAGGGATACAAGTGCTACAATCCAGAGACTAGAAAGGTGCTAGTCTCATGAGATGTGAAGTTTGTAGAAGCAAAGGGGTTCTATGAAGATAAGAATTGGGATGATCTTAAAGATCTCTCCCAATCTCCATCAGACCGAGCTACCAATCTTAAACATCTTATGGAGAACCTAGGAATCTCATTCCCTAATGCACCAGCTGCTTCTCCATCACCAGCCACTTCTCCTCCTCCTCCTCCTTTTGATATTGCCCCGGCTATTCCTCTTGATCATGAGGGGGGCACAGAGGATGAACAAGAGATTGCATCTGAATCACACGACCAGGATGCAAGCTCTAGTGTCCATAATCAAGAAGAATATGCGCCAGAAGTTCAGACTGAGGAAGAAGAATATCAAGAAGAACAAGTGGTGCTAAGGAGAAGCCAAAGGGAGAAGAAACCAGCCTCAAATTGGATCAATACCAGAGTCTACTACAATGCACAAGCAGTAGCCCATCCAACACAAGTGATTTGCTCTCTAGCTCATATTCCTTCAGAACACCAAGCCTTTACAACAGCTCTAGATAAAGGGCAGGTTCCAAGAGACTATGAGGAAGCTAATGAGCATAAGGTGTGGAGAGAAGCAGTTAAGGCTGAATGTAAGGCCATGGAGATCAATCACACTTGGGATGAAGCTGATCTACCTAAGGACAAGAGGACAGTGAGCTCAAGATGGATCTTCACCATCAAATACAAAAGCAATGGAGAGATAGAACGATACAAGGCTAGATTGGTAGCAAGAGGGTTCACTCAGACCTATGGAGAAGACTACCATGATACATTTGCACCAGTAGCCAAACTACACACTGTAAGAGTTCTTCTATCTCTTGCTACTAACCTTGAATGGAAGTTATGGCAGATAGATGTCAAGAATGCTTTCCTACAAGGAGAATTAGAGGATGAAGTCCATATGACACCTCCACCTGGTCTTGAAGACACAGTAACTCCAGGAAAGGTTCTAAGGCTAAGAAAAGCTATCTATGGACTTAAATAATCACCAAGAGCTTGGTACCACAAGTTGAGTATGACACTGAGAGATAGAGGCTTTAGGAAGTCTGAAGCTGATCACACTCTCTTCACACTCCAAAGCCAATCAGGTATGGTAGTCATTCTCATTTATGTAGATGATATAATCATCTCAGGGAATGACAAGGTAGGAATTCAATCTACTAAAGATTATCTTAAGTCTGTTTTTGATATTAAAGACTTAGGTGAACTTAAGTACTTCCTAGGGATAGAAGTATGCCGAACAAAAGAAGGCCTCTTCTTATCACAAAGGAAGTACACACTTGATCTTCTTACTGATGCAGGAAAGTTAGAAGCCAAACCAGCAAAGACTCCCCTAGAGGAAGGCTATAAGGTGGAACGTGAGGGGGAGCTTGGAGATGAACCGTTTGAAGAAACCAAACTCTATAGGAAGATGGTTGGTAAGTTAATCTATCTAACCATTACTAGACCTGACTTGTGTTTTGCTGTGAATCAGGTCAGCCAACATATGCAAGCTCCAAAATTGCACCACTGGAATATGGTGGACCGGATCTTGAGGTACCTCAAAGGAACCCATGATCAAGGCATTTGGATGGGATGCAATGGGAGCTCAGAGATTGTAGGATATTGTGATGCTGATTGGACTGGAGACAGAAATGACAGAAGATCAACAACCGGCTATTGCACATTCATTGGAGGCAATCTAGTCACTTGGAAGACAAAGAAGCAGAAAGTGGTCTCCTGCTCAAGTGCTGAAGCTGAATATCGTGCCATGAGAAAGCTGACCACTGAACTCACTTGGCTCAAGAACCTTCTCAAGGATCTAAACATAGAAGTCTCAACACCAATCACCATGCATTGCGACAATCAAGCAGTCATACACATAGCATCCAACAATGTGTTTCATGAGAGAACCAAACACATTGAAGTTGACTGTCACAAGGTCAGACAAGTAGTGGAGCAAGGCATAATCTTACCGTGCTACACAAGAAGCTCAGATCAACTTGCAGACATTTTCACCAAGGCTGCAAGTCTCAAGGTATGTGAGTCCATCCTCCCAAAACTTGGACTCATCAACCTTTCCAGCCAATGATTCTCCTAATCATGTAGTCCACACTCTTTTTCCCTTAGTATGGTTTTGTCCCAATGGGTTTTCCATTCTAAGGTTTTTAATGAGGTGGGTCTTCATGGTGCCAAGCTTAACCATTCATCTCATGGCTAAGCTTGAGGGGGAGTATTGGATTGAAGCCTTAGGCTTGAAGCTGAAAAAGTTAATGAAGCCCAAGCCCAAATCAGAAGTTCAAGGTCTTTGCATTAGGCTGAGATAATGAAGTGAAGCCCAGGGTCTGTCCACACATGTGCAACACAAGGCCTGAATTAAGTAAGCCCAAACAAGCCCAAAACTGTCCAAGACACCTTCTAGAAGCTCTCCTAGGCGTGGGTTTGGAGAGGGAAGGAAGAGTCACATGTTGGCTTAACCAATTTGAATTTCTAGCTGTTAGGAGCTGTCACTTTCACCATTTGGTGAAGTGCCTTTGTCTTATCTCTATTCTCTGGCTATAAATACATTGTATGCTCACCATAAATCAATCAAGGAAATAGAATCCTCCTTCCATACTCTCTGTCTCACAATCTCTCTCTATTATTCTCACTCTTGTTCTTCCATTATCAAATATAAACCCAGAAACTCTCCTACCTATTCTAACTATTATTCTGCAAATTCTAACAAAGAATGCTTTCCTACAAGGAGAATTAGAGGATGAAGTCTATATGACACCTCCACCTGGTCTTGAAGACACAGTAACTCCAGGAAAGGTTCTAAGGCTAAGAAAAGCTATCTATGGACTTAAACAATCACCAAGAGCTTGGTACCACAAGTTGAGTATGACACTGAGAGATAGAGGCTTTAGGAAGTCTGAAGCTGATCACACTCTCTTCACACTCAAAAGCCAATCAGGTATGGTAGTCATTCTCATTTATGTAGATGATATAATCATCTCAGGGAATGACTGATATTTTTGCATAGATGATTATGTTATGAACAATGAGAGAAAGAGAATGAAGAATAAGTTTGCCATAAGAAGAAATCGATTATTCAAGTGTATTATACAAAGAGTGGCTACACTGCCCTTAAATAGAAAGCTAGCTAGGTTATTAGGTCTAGGGATAAGCACATGAGCTTATAGGACCGTTTACAAGAGTGTATATCACTTATTCATACTCCTTATCACACGCATACTCCTTCCTTATCACTCATGTGTTCCTCCTTCCTTATCACACGGCTAGCTATCACCATAATGGCTTGGTACCCTCTTCGTTATTCCTGTCCAATACTCCCCCTCAAGCTAAGTTCTGATGAAGATCATTAGCTTGGAAACTATGAACAATCACCTCATTAAAAACCTTATGGTGTAAAACCCAGTGGGACAAAAGCACACATAAGGGAAAAAGAGTATGACTGCTCATAGTTAGAGGAGTCATGGAAGCAAGATATCAACGAGTCCTAATCTTGGTAGAATGGACTCATATACCTTGGAGGTTGTAGCTTTGGTGAAGATATCTGCAAGCTGATCCACACTTCTAGTGTAGCATGGTAAGACTATCCCTTGCTCCACGGCTTGCCTCACTTTGTGACAGTCAACCTCAATGTGCTTCGTTCTTTCATGGAATACAGAATTTGAGGCTATATGAATGGCTGCCTGATTATCACAATGCATGGTCATTGGCTTGGTTGTCTCTATTCCCAAATCCTTCAGAATGGCCTTGATCCATGTTAGCTCATTAGTGAGTTTCTTCATAGCACGGTATTCAGCCTCAGCACTGGAGCAGGAGACTATCTTCTGTTTCTTTGTCTTCCATGTAACTAAGTTACCTCCAACAAAGGTGCAGTAGCCAGTAGTGGATCTCCTGTCCTCTCTATCTCCAGCCCAGTCTGCATCACAGTACCCTACTATCTCTGAACTCTTGTTAGCTCCCATCCAGATTCCTTGGTCTGAAGTTCCTCTCAGGTATCTAAGGACTCTTTCCAGCATGTTCCAGTGATGGACCTTGGGAGCTTGCATATGCTGGCTCACCTGATTCACAGAGAAACACAGATCAGGTCTAGTAAGAGTTAAATAAATCAACTTACCTACTAGTCTTCTGTAGAGCTTTGGGTTGTCAAATGGTTGATCTTCAATCTCCCCCTCACTAATAGCCTTGTAACTATCCTCCAATGGTGTAGTCACCGGTTTTGCATCTAACTTCCCTGTTTCAGACAATAGATCAAGTGTATACTTCCTTTGGGATAGAAATAGCCCTTCTGTAGAACGACATATTTCAATCCCTAGAAAATACTTAAGCAAGCCTAAATCCTTAATATCAAATATAGACTTGAGGTAAGCTTTGGTTTCTTCAATTCCTTTCCTGTCATTACCAGTGATAATAATATCATCCACGTAAACCAATACCACTATGATACCTGACTTGCTAGGCAAGGTGAAGAGGGTGTGATCAGCTTCAGACTTTCTGAATCCTTTATCTCTCAGTGTCATGCTTAACTTGTGATACCAGGCTCTAGGAGATTGTTTCAATCCATAAATAGCCTTCCTCAATCTTAAGACATTGCCTGGTTGAACCATTTCTTCAAGTCCTGGAGGAGGACGCATGTAGACTTCTTCTTCTAGCTCTCCTTGCAAGAAAGCATTTCTCACATCCATCTGCCACAGTTCCCACTCCAGATTTGTTGCCAGAGATAAAACAATCCTCACAGTATGCAACTTTGCCACTGGAGCAAAAGTATCACCAAAATCTTCACCATAGGTCTGAGTAAATCCTCTTGCTACAAGCCTGGCCTTATATCGTTCTATATCTCCATTGCTTTTGTATTTGATTGTAAACACCCATTTTGAGCTCACTGCCTTCTTTCCCTTAGGTAGCACAGCTTCATCCCATGTGTGATTCCTTTCCATGGCTCCTGTCTCATCACTTATAGCATCTCTCCAGACTTTAACTTCCTTGGCTTCTTCATAAGAAGTAGGAATATGTCCTTGATCCAAGCTGCTTATGAAGACCTTATGTTCTTCAGGAAATGACGCAAAGGAACAGACAACTTGGGATGGATGAGCAACAGCACTTGCATTATAATATACTCTAGTATTCACCCAGTTTGATGGATCCTTCCTGAGTCTTGTACTTCTTCTTAGAGGTGGATCTTGCTGTGATGATTCTGCTGCTTGATCATGTTCTTCTTCCGGTTGGTCGAGGCTTTCAGAAGAGGAGATATCGCGGTCATGGTCTTCCTGAGTAGTTTGAGCATGATCTTGAACTTCTTCAAAATGTGTTCCCCCCTCTCGATCAAGTGGAAGTTGAGGTGAGCTTGCATCAGTATTTGGGTGAGACAAACTTGGACTATGTGGAACGTGCGTAGCATGGTCAGGGCCCAAATGTGAGCAAGACTGTGGACGTTGGACATTTTCTGAACCTGGTTGCGTGGAGATAGGAATGCCAAGGTGATCAAAGATGTGTCGAAGATTGGTGGCCCGATCTGAGGAAACACTGGTCAAGTCAGCTAGATCATCCCATTGTTGATCACCATAATACCCTCTTTCTTCAATGAACTTAACATCCCGGGACACAAGCACCTTTCTGGCCACAGGGTCATAACATTTGTAACCACGTTGAGTAGTAGAGTACCCAATGAAGATAGACTTTGTACTCTTTGCATCAAGTTTGGTCCTGTGTTCACCTGGGACCAACACAAAGCACAAACACCCAAACACTTTAAGGTGAGTTAATGAAGGTTTTGTAGAATTTAATACCTCAAACGGTGAGAGATCATTGAGAACTCTTGTGGGAACTCTGTTAATGAGATAGCAAGCTGTAAGAACCGCATCTCCCCAGAACCTCTTTGGAACTTTGGATTGGAACATCATGGACCGAGCTACTTCCATTAAGTGGCGGTTCTTTCTTTCGGCCACACCATTCTGTTGAGGTGTATAGGGGCAGCTAGTCTGATGAAGAATCCCATGCTTATTAAGATGATCTTTAAACACACGGCCTGTATACTCCCCACCATTGTCTGACCTGAAGATTTTAATCCTTGCATTGAAATGATTAGTAACATAGTTCTGAAAGTTTATAAAGGCCTCTAAAGCTCTATCTTTGGATTGTAACAAGGTTATCCAGGTATATTTAGATTTCTCATCTATAAAGGTGATGAAATATTTCTGATTTTCTCTAGATAAGCAAGGTGCTGTCCAAATATCCGAGTGCACAAGATCAAAGCATCTTTCATAAACTGTTTTAGACTTAGGGAAGATAGATTTGCAATGTTTGCCCATGATACAAGCTTCACAATCATCATTTTTAAACACAACATCAGGAAACATGAGGCTTAAGGCCCTTGAGTGGGGATGTCCTAATCTAGCATGCCATAGTGCATTATTAGCATAAATAGAAACAGAATTGAAAGAACTGAAAACAGAAGCTAAAGGTTGATCCTTTCTCAGCAGATAAAGACCATCCTTAGTTATTCCTTTCCCAAGCAACTTGCTTGTCTTAATATCCTGAAAATGCACATCATTAGGAGTGAAGATAACATTGCAATCCAAATCATTTGTTGCCTTATGAACCGAAACCAAATTAGATGTGAAATCAGGCATGAAGAAAGCTCTAGTCTTTCTATCAAATAGTTTTAAGTTCCCTACCCCTTTAATTGGAATTCTATCCCCATTAGCAATAACAACATGACCTCTAGCCGGTTCTAAATCCTTGATTAATTCAACATTGCTAATCATATGGTGGGATGCACCAGAATCAATGACTAATGGTCTTTCATCTAGTTTTATAGAATGAGCAGAGTGAGCACAAGCATGAAAGGAGAAACCAAAATCATTACCATAACTTTCCTTTAAGGCTTTGATAAGAGCATCTAGTTCAGACCGTTTCACCACTTGATCTTGGTTAGATACATGCGCAGCTTGAGCATTGATCACGGCCATACCATCCCCTTCAGAACTACGTGAAGATGTTGCTCCTTGGTCTGCCTTAATCTTGGTAACGTTTGCTCTAGCATCTTTGAATTTGGATGGCTTGAGATGTGGGTGAAGGATCCAGCATTTTTCCTTAGTATGACCCCTCCTCTTGCAGTGTTCGCAGAATGATCCTCTCCTTTCATCTGGTTTGAAGTATACTCCCTTGTTTGCGGTGACCAGCTCTCCCTTTCCACTAAAGAGACCGTGAGATCCTTGTTCTCTCTGAATATAGGAACATACTTCCTCAAGTGTTGGGAGCTTTTCTGATCGGAGGAGGTGTTTGATCAGGTCATTATACATAGGATTAAGAGTAAGAAGAAGGCCAAAGACCTTGTCTTGTTCACGCCGTGCAAGTAGAGTCTCTGGATCAGTGGAGTTTGGTCTGAGCATTTCAAGCTCAGCCCAGAGGGAGCGAAACTTGCCAAAGTGGGCTGTGAATTCTAAGTCTTCTTGGTGAAGGTTGTTGAT
Organism: Streptanthus diversifolius; assembly: GCA_039880935.1. Taxonomy (NCBI): domain Eukaryota; kingdom Viridiplantae; phylum Streptophyta; class Magnoliopsida; order Brassicales; family Brassicaceae; genus Streptanthus; species Streptanthus diversifolius. Next base: position 7,427,069 of record JAXGFM010000001.1, read on the forward strand.
CGCCCTTTTTACCTCAAAGACCCTGCTGAGATTTGTGGTATTGCCATAGACCTTCTTAAGAGTTTCCCATAACTCCTTAGCACTTTCACAGTAAGAATAGGCTTCTAAGATGGGTGCATCCAGAGAGGTTTGAATAATAGATAGAACAAACTGATCCTCCTGAACCCATTTCTCTTCATCAACGACCATTATTTCCTGTTCATCTTCTTGGTGGAACGCTTTTGGTGGAGCTTCATCTAAGAGGAGGTGCATTCCAAGACCACGACCACCCAGAGTGGTCTTTACCATTCTAGACCATAGCAAATAGTTGAGACCTTTGAGGGTAACCGGTATAACCATGGGTCTTGTATTCTCCATTCAAGGCAAGCCGTACAGAGCACGCAAGGGTTTTGGAAGAATGAGAAGCTTATCAAGCTCCAATACTCAAATAACACTACTAAGACTTCAAGACGGCCCTTGGGAAGAAGAGAATAGCCTATCTTAAGACCAAAGGAGCTATCTTTCTGAGTAAAAACAGAGTTTGTACGGACTCTGGTTCGAGACGGGACGAAGAAGACGAGTACGGACACACACCTTCTTTGAGCACAACGTCTTCTCTTGTGCCTTTTTAGTCACGGATGAGCTGAAGGTTGCTTCTCCTACCACTTAAGTGAGGAAAGAGACGAACTTGAAGGAAATAGAGTAAACCCAGAAGAGTGTCCGTACAGCAATGGCGAAGAACACGCAAAACTCTTATAACAACTCAACACTCAAGATAACCACACCTAGTCTTCTTCAGCTCAATACTCATGGTTTTGAGGATCTTTAGACCTTAGAGAAGACAGACTCAGCTATAGTTATCTTTGTGAAAGCGTTTGAGAAAGCGTTTGAAAGAGGGTTTTAGAAATACAAGAACACGAAGGAGAAGATTAAGGCAAACAAGAGATTTGGTGAGAATGAGAGTGCAGAAGATTATGAGCGAATCAAACCTGGCTCTGATACCATGATATTTTTGCATAGATGATTATGTTATGAACAATGAGAGAAAGAGAATGAAGAATAAGTTTGCCATAAGAAGAAATCGATTATTCAAGTGTATTATACAAAGAGTGGCTACACTGCCCTTAAATAGAAAGCTAGCTAGGTTATTAGGTCTAGGGATAAGCACATGAGCTTATAGGACCGTTTACAAGAGTGTATATCACTTATTCATACTCCTTATCACACGCATACTCCTTCCTTATCACTCATGTGTTCCTCCTTCCTTATCACACGGCTAGCTATCACCATAATGGCTTGGTACCCTCTTCGTTATTCCTGTCCAATAATGACAAGGTAGGAATTCAATCTACTAAAGATTATCTTAAGTCTGTTTTTGATATTAAAAACTTAGGTGAACTTAAGTACTTCCTAGGGATAGAAGTATGCCGAACAAAAGAAGGCCTCTTCTTATCACAAAGGAAGTACACACTTGATCTTCTAACTGATGCAGGAAAGTTAGAAGCTAAACCAGAAAAGACTCCCCTAGAGGAAGGCTATAAGGTGGAACGTGAGGGGGAGCTTGGAGATGAACCGTTTGAAGAAACCAAACTCTATAGGAAGATGGTTGGTAAGTTAATCTATCTAACCATTACTAGACCTGACTTGTGTTTTGCTGTGAATCAGGTCAACCAACATATGCAAGCTCCAAAATTGCACCACTGGAATATGGTGGACCGGATCTTGAGGTACCTCAAAGGAACCCATGATCAAGGCATTTGGATGGGATGCAATGGGAGCTCAGAGATTGTAGGATATTGTTGTGAGAATTCAAGAGTATGATTGAAGAATATGAAAGAATTAACAAAGATTAGCAGAAGAATGAAGAAGAATAAGAAGAATAGAGAGAGAGAGATTCGAAAATTATAAGAGAATGAAGTATATGTATATTATATTAGTTTTAGAGATTCAAGTTTCGAGAGTTTTAGAGAGTTTTGGGGAGTTTAGGGAGCTAGAGAGATTTAGGGAGTTTAGAGAGTATGAGAAACATGTGTTTATTATTCGAAATGCTTGAATACAAGTGAAGGCCTAAGAGGTCCTTTTATAGCAAAATAGATAAACCTAGATGATTCTACTTTAGGTAAAGAGGTGTGGACTCCTTTTGTGCTGGCGGCTCCTTTCCCCTTTTGTGCTGGCATGGGTGAGTCACCATGCCTTCTAGAACATCTTACTAGCCGTTAATGAGTCACCATGCCTTCTAGAAGATCCTACTTAGCCGTTTAACATCTCTTTCCTTTGGTAGAATGCATCTTCATTCCAACACTCCCCCTCAATTTTAAATCATTGGTGAATGATTAAAACTTGGACACCAAGAGGATTCACCTCATTAAAAACCTTAAAATCCAAACCCAGTGGGACAAAAGCATTTTAAGGGAAAAAGAGTATGAATCCTTCTTGATAGGGAAGTTACTGGAATGGGAGAGATGTGAGTCCAAGCTTTGAATGAATGAACTCACAAACCTTTACACTTGCTGCCTTAGTGAATATGTCTGCCAATTGATCAGAACTCTTGGTATAGCATGGAAGTATAATTCCTTGAACCACGGCCTCTCTCACCTTGTGGCAGTCAACTTCAATGTGCTTAGTGCGTTCATGAAAGACAGAATTGGATGCAATATGAATGGCCGCCTGGTTGTCACAATGTATTGTGATTGGTGTATTGCTTTCAATGTTGAAGTCTTTGAGGAGAGCCTTTAGCCATATACACTCAGTGGTTAGTTTCCTCATGGCCCGGTACTCAGCTTCAGCACTTGAGCAGGATACTACCTTCTGCTTCTTGGTCTTCCAAGTGACAAGATTTCCTCCTACAAAGGTGCAATAGCCTGTGGTTGATTTCCTGTCTTTCCTATCCCCAGCCCAATCAGCATCACAATAGCCAACGATCTCAGCATTCTCATTCTTTCCCATCCAAACTCTTTGAGTGTAAGTCCCTTTAAGATATCTTAAGATGCGTTGAATCATCGTCCAGTGGTTCTTCTTAGGAGCTTGCATATACTGGCTCACCTGATTCACAGCAAAACATAAGTCAGGTCTTGTAATAGTTAAGTAGATGAGCTTACCAACAAGTTTTCTGTAGAGCTTAGGGTCTTCGAATGCTTCTCCTTCTGGCTCCCCCTCAGTTTCAACTTTGTATCCTTCCTCTAAGGGGGTTCTAACCGCCTTTGCCTCCATCATTCCTGCATTGGTTAGTAGGTCTCTAACATATTTTCTTTGTGAGATAAACAGTCCATCTTTAAACCTGCATACTTCAATGCCCAAGAAATACTTAAGTTCACCAAGATCTTTTATATCAAACATAGACTTAAGGTATTCTTTTGTAGAAGCAATTCCTACCTTGTCATTCCCTGAGATGATAATATCATCTACATATATGAGAATGACAACTATACCTTCTTGGCTGTGGAGGGTGTACAAGGTGTGATCGGATTCAGATCTCCTAAAGCCTCTGTCTCTGAGAGTAACATTCAACTTGTGGTACCAGGCTCTAGGAGACTGCTTTAGCCCGTAAATTGCCTTTCTTAGTCTTAGGACTTTCCCTGGTGCAACAGAGTCTTCTAATCCAGGTGGTGGAGTCATGTAGACTTCTTCTTCTAGTTCTCCTTGTAGGAATGCGTTTTTGACATCCATTTGCCATAGCTCCCATTCCAAGTTTGCAGCTAGAGAGAGGACCACCCTGATTGTGTGCATCTTTGCCACTGGGGCAAATGTGTCTCTATAGTCATCTCCATAGATTTGTGTGAAGCCTCTTGCGACTAGTCTAGCCTTGTGCCTTTCAATCTCTCCATTGCTTTGGTACTTAATAGTGAAGATCCATCTGGAGCTAACAGCCTTCTTTCCCTTAGGTAAGTCTGACTCATCCCATGTATGATTCTTTTCCATTGCTTCTAGGCACAGATTCTTGATCTAAGCTTCCAATGAACACTTGATGGCCTTGAGGGATTTGTACTAAGGAGCACACGGCTTGAGCAGGGTGAGCTACCGCATTATTATTGAAGTAAACCCTGGTATTCTTCCAGTTCTCAGCTGGAAATCTTTGTCGAGTACTTCTTCTGAGTTCAAGAGGAGCTTGATTTTGGATGGGACCTTCAGTGGGACCTTGAGTGCTTTGTGAACTTGATTCATCTTCTGAGCCTTGAGTACTTCCTGTTCTATCTTCTGAGCCTTGTCTATTACCCTCAGTCTCTGCCTGTTCTTTCTCCGGTCCTGAATCCATGTGATCAACAATTGAATCCTCTTGATCATGACCAGAGAATTGTTGCTCCCCCTCAGGATTAAGAGGATGAAGGAGATGATGGCTAGGAGAACCGTGAGGTGAGGAAATGCCAAGTCCTTCTAATATCTTCCTTAAGTTCTCAGCTCGATCAGAAGAGTGGGAAGAGATGTCCTTGATTGAATCCCATGTCCCTTCTTCAAAATAACTTATAGTCTCTAAGAACTTAACATCCCGTGAGATGAGAACACGATTTGTCTCAGCATTGTAGCATTTATATCCCTTCTGTGTCGTGGAATAGCCCAGGAACATGGCTTTAGTGCTTTTGGCGTCTAGTTTTGTCCTTTGTTCTCCTGGAATCAACACATAGCAAACACACCCAAAAACTCTAATATGATCAAGTTGAGGTTTAGACTTTGTAAGTACCTCGAATGGGGATTGATCTAGTAATGTCTTTTGTTGGAATACGATTGATCAGGTAGCAAGCTGCGAGTAATGCATCTCCCCAGAAACGTTTAGGCACCTTCATATGAAACATCAAAGCTCGAGTGACTTCCATGAGGTGCCTGTTCTTTCTTTCAGCAACGCCATTCTGTTGGGGGGTATAGGGGCAACTTGTTTGATGCTCAATTCCATGTTTGTTGAGGTAATGTTTGAATGCTTGACTAGTATACTCTCCCCCATTGTCTGATCTAAAACACTTAACCTTTGCATCATACTGGTTAGTCACATATTTATTAAAGCTCATAAATGCTTCCAGAACTCTACCCTTAGATGGCATTAAGGTTATCCAAGTGTATTTAGATTTCTCATCAATAAAACTAACAAAGTATTTCTGATTATCTCTAGATAAACATGGTGCAGTCCATACATCAGAGTGAACAAGATCAAAGCAATTGGCATACATTGTTTGAGACTTAGGAAAAAACAGATCTATAGTGTTTTCCTAGGATACAAGCTTCACATAAATCATTATTCAAAGACATCCTAGGAAACATTATTTCTAGAACTTTAAAATGAGGATGACCAAGCCTAGCATGCCATAAACCACCATTCATTTTAGAATTATTCAAATTGGAAAAGCAAGTAACTAAGCGGTTGGGAGAGAGGTCTTCAAGCACATATAAATCGTTTCTTGTAACACCTTTTCCAAGAACCTCTTGAGTTTCAATATCCTGAAACACAAAGTCATTATGCCCAAAAATAGCATGGCAATTTAAATTTGTTGTGGCTCTTTTGACAGATAGTAAGTTTGAGGTGAATGATGGCATGTAAAAGGCACAAGTTTCTTTGTTAAATAGCCTAAGATCTCCTACTCCTTCTATTGGCACATTAGTACCATTTGCAATCAAAACATTTCCTATGGCTGGTTCAACATTTTTAATCAGGTTAAGATCACTTATCATATGGTGAGATGCTCCTGAGTCTACTATCAATGGTTTAGACTTAGTGAATGCATTAAATGAGGCATGTAGTGATCTACCAATGACGGCATTACCAGAGTTATCTTTGAAGGCTTTGATGAGAGCCTCAAGGTCAGACTTCTTGACATACTCAGACTGAGCTGGTTGATAGGACACCATTTGAGCTGGTTGATATGACACCATTTGAGCTGGTTGAACTTGAGTACCGCCACTTGTCCCGGATGAGTTTGATGAACTTGCTGGAGCATTGGTAAGTTGGTAAGGAAGTCCTTTCTTGTGGTAATGACCTATCTCCTATGTGTAGTGAGCTCTGGGAACTTCCTTCCATTTGCTAGGCTTTAAGTGTGGATGAAGAATCCAACACTTTTCTTTGGTATGCCCTTTCCTTTTACTGTGATCACACATCATGTTCTTCTTGTCTTCCGGCTTGTAGAACCCTTTGTTGGCAGTAATTGTTTCTTCTTCTTGCTTGTAGATGCCCTTATGTGCTGTGATTAACTCTCCTTTCTTTCCAAACAAGCCATTTGATCCACATTCCTTCTGAATTTGAGAACATACATCTTCAAGGGAGGGAAGCTTGTCTGACCGCAGGATATGTTTGATAAGATCATTGTAGGCTGTATTGAAAATCAAGAACAAGTTTCAAGAGATTGAAGATTAGTATTTAGGCGATTAGGAGAATGAGGAAAACATTTTGTTTCTTATTACTTGCTTGAATTACATTATGACAATTACATAGATTAAATAGATAGATTAGAAGGAATATCCAAAGTATCTACTAAAGCATCTAGGAGGCGTGGCATGGTGAGCTGGAGCTGACCGTTGGTGCTACCAAGTGTGGCCTTATCCAGTCCGCTTCTAGAACCTTTCTCCCCTTGAGTCTTCATAAATACTCCTTAATTCCAACACTCCCCCTCAAGTTTGACCATGGATGAATGGTTAAACTTGGATATCATGAGAAACCACCTCATTAAAAACCTTAGAATGCAAAACCCAGTGGGACAAAAACATTCTAAGGGAAAAAGAGTATGGTTCTCATGATAAGGAGAGACTAAGGGCTTGGAATTTTCATGAGTCCAAGCTTTGGTAGAATGAACTCACAGACTTTCAGGCTGGCTGCCTTTGTAAATATATCTGCCAATTGCTCAGAACTTCTTGTAAAGCATGGTAGTATAACTCCTTTCTCCACAGCTTCCCTGACCTTGTGGCAATCTACTTCAATGTGCTTAGTCCTCTCATGGAATACCGAGTTGGAGGCTATATGGATGGCTGCTTGATTGTCACAGTGCATTGTGATGGGAGTCTTGACTTCAATTCCTAAGTCTTGGAGAAGAGCTTTGAGCCATATTGATTCGGTAGTCAGCTTCCTCATTGCCCTGTATTCAGCTTCAGCACTTGAACATGACACAACCTTCTGCTTCTTGGTTTTCCATGTAACAAGATTTCCTCCAATAAAAGTGCAATATCCAGTAGTAGACTTCCTATCTTGTCTATCTCCAGCCCAATCAGCATCACAGTATCCCACAATCTCAGTGTTCCTATTGTTCCCCATCCAAACCCCTTGAGCTTGAGTCCCTTTGAGGTATCTCAGGATCCGGTCTATCATCCTCCAATGGCACATCTTAGGCGCTTGCATATGCTGACTTACCTGATTCACAGCAAAGCACAAATCAGGTCTGGTGATAGTAAGATAAATTAACTTACCAACTAATCTTCTATAGAGTTTGGCATCCTCAAAGACGTCTTCTTCCTGCTCCCCCTGAGTTCCAACTTTATAACCCTCTTCTAATGGGGTCTTAGCTTCCTTAGCTTGTAGCATTCCTGCATCTGTTAGTAAATCAAGAATATACTTCCTCTGAGAAATAAACAAACCATCATTAGTCCTGCACACCTCAATCCCAAGAAAATATTTGAGTTCTCCAAGGTCTTTGATGTCAAAAACAGATTTCAAGTATTCTTTAGTAGAAAGGATTCCTACCTTGTCATTCCCTGAGATGATAATATCATCTATATATATGAGAATGACAACTATACCTGCTTGGCTCTGAAGTGTGAACAGGGTATGATCAGCTTCTGATCTTCTAAATCCTTTATCTCTCAGTGTAACACTCAATTTGTGATACCAGGCTCTAGGAGACTGTTTGAGACCATAGATTGCCTTTCTTAATCTTAGAACCTTCCCTGGAGTGACAGTATCTTCTAGACCAGGAGGTGGAGTCATGTACACCTCTTCCTCTAATTCTCCTTGAAGGAAGGCATTCTTGACATCCATCTGCCATAGATCCATTCTAAGTTGGTAGCAAGAGAAAGAATGACTCACTGTATGAAGCTTGGCCACTGGAGCAAAGGTGTCCCTGTAGTCATCTCCATACGTCTGAGTGAAGCCCCTTGCAACAAGCCTTGCCTTATATCTCTCCACTTCTCCATTGCTTCTGTATTTGATTGTGAACACCCATCTAGAACTCACTGCCTTTTTGCCTTTTTGTATAGGGATACCTTTGCTCCAGTAGGGATACCTTTGCTCCAGTAGCTAAACTTCACTCTGTTAATGTTGTTCTTTCTCTTGCTACTAACCTTGAATGGGATTTCTTCCAAATGGATGTTAAGAATGCTTTCTTACAAGGTGAACTAGAGGAAGAAGTGTACATGACACCAACACCAGGTTTGGAAGATGAGGTTAATGGCGGCAACACTCTCAGACTAAGAAAAGCAATCTATGGTCTTAAGCAATCTCCAAGAGCTTGGTATCATAAGCTGAATGTAACTCTAAGGGATAGAGGTTTCAAAAGATCAGAAGTTGAACACACTCTGTTTACACTTAAGAGTAAGGAAGGTATTGTGGTTATACTTATCTATGTGGATGATATAATCATATCAGGAAGTGATAAAGTTGGTATTGAATCAACTAAAGCCTATTTGAAAAGTGTTTTTGATATTAAGGATCTAGGAGAGTTGAAATATTTCTTAGGAATTGAAATATGTAGATTCAAGGAAGGTCTCTTTTTATCTTAAAGGAAATATATTGTGGATTTACTAACCTCCACAGGCATGTTTGAAGCTAAACCAGCTAAGACACCCGTTGAGCTACAAAATAGAACCTGAGGGGGAGCTAGGAAATGACAAGTTTCATGATGCAAAATTGTATAGACAAGTGGTTGGTAAGCTTATCTACTTAACCATCACTAGACCTGACCTATGTTTTGCAGTAAATCAGGTATCTCAACATATGCAAGACCCAAGGACAAGGCATTGGGATATGATCATTCGCATTTTGAGATATCTGCAAGGAACTAAGGAACAAGGTATATGGATGGGATGTAATAAGAACACAGAGGTTGTAGGTTATTGTGATGCAGATTGGGCAGGAGACAGAGAAGATAGGAGAAGCACAACTGGCTATTGCACCTTCATAGGAGGTAATCTTGTAACTTGGAAGACTAAGAAGCAAAAGGTTGTGTCTTGTTCTAGTGCAGAAGCTGAATACAGGGCTATGAGGAAGCTCACAACAGAATGCATCTGGTTGAAGCAACTCCTCTTTGACATCTTAGGCGAGAGCTTAGAATCACTAATCACTGTCCATTGTGATAATCAAGCTGCCATACACATTGCCTCTAACTCTGTGTTTCATGAGAGAACCAAGCATATTGAGGTTGACTGCCATAAGGTAAGAGAAGCTATTAGAAATGGTACAATTCTACCTTGCTACACAAGGAGTGAAGATCAGCTAGCTTATGTGTTTACCAAAGCTGTAACCTTGAAGACAGGCGGTTCCATCTACCCTAGACTTGGTTTGATGTCTCTTTCACACCTATGATCCCAACATGGAGTGTTATACTCTTTTTCCCTAGAAAAGGTTTTGTCCCAATTGGGTTTTTCTTCTCTAGGTTTTTTTAATGAGGTAATACTTCATGGTTGCAAGCTTAGACATTTTCCATGTCTTAAGCTTGAGGGGGAGTGTTGGAATGATGAAGTATGATGAATTCATCTAAGGAGTGTATTGGTCTCTTTCACTTGTATATGCCTTAGACTTGTGTAGATTAATGATAAGTATATCTCTGTATCCAAACAAGTCTAGAATAGGATTAGTATTATTGAGTTAGAGAAAGGAAATAAAGAGGAGTGGTCAACCAATTCTTAAGTTGGCACACAGACATAGACAGCCCAGATATGAGGAACATGGACGGGCTAAGTATTTGGAATGTGGAACAGCCCAGGATGGAGTTGGGACATGGGACGGCCCAGGGAAGACTTGGTGTGGCCCAATCACTTAAAATGTTCTAGAAGGAGTCTTGGCAAGAGGAGAAGACCGTTGGGGGACTTTGACTAGCCAAGATCACGTGTGGAAGCAAACTCCCACCCGTTAGGAGCTGTCGCCGTCAGCCTTGGATCCAGCACTCTCTCTCTCATTTGTTTATTGTTTATGTCCCTATTTCGAAAACCTAGCTACCTAAGTGTCTGTCTATATATATCATACACCTAAGGTTGTAAATGAACCAAGAAAAGGAAATAAACTCTTCCTTCTTCCATTCTCTCATACTCGCCATTAAAACTCTGTCCAAACTCTCATTCTTCTCTTGAAAACACTTAATTCCGCAAACACATACATTCTTTCATGGTATCAGAGCATGGAATAAACATCCATTGCATCTAATCTCTTCATTTCATCCTTTCTTAATCGCTTTACACAAGTATTTTTCTATTAACCAGTGGGTAAAGAGTTTATCCAACGGTCCAAACTTTCTCAACCATGGAAAACTCAAAGCCGTTAGTCGTCCCAGTAATCCTGAAGGGTGGGAACTACTTATTGTGGTCAAGAACCACAAAGACCGCCTTGTGCAGCCGTGGACTGTGGAGCCATGTCCTTGAAGAAGCTGCACCAATAAAGGCGATTGATGAAGATGAGGAAGAGGTGATGATGGCCGGAAGAAACAAGTGGTTTCAAGAAGACCAGACTGTCCTAGCCATCCTCCAAAACTCTCTTGAAGCTTCAATTCTTGAAGCTTACTCTTATTGTGAAACAGCCAAGGAGCTGTGGGAAACTCTCCAAAACGTTTTTGGGAATATCTCCAACCTAAGCCGGGTGTTTGAGGTCAAGAAAGCCATCAATGACTTGAGCCAAGAGGATATGGACTTCACCAAACACTTTGGAAAGTTCAGAGCCCTATGGGCAGAGCTGGAAATGTTGAAGCCAAGCTCAGTGGATCCCATGGTCCTTAATGAGCGCCGTGAACAAGACAAGGTGTTTGCCTTGTTGCTAACCCTGAATCCAGCCTTCAATGATCTCATCAAGCATCTACTGAGAGCTGACAAGCTACCAACCTTGGACGAAGTGTGTTCTCAAGTCCAGAAGGAACAAGGGTCGTTGGGGCTCTTTGGAAGGAAGGGCGAGCTGGTTACAGCCAACAAAGGAGAACTAGCCATGGCAAACAAGAGCACCTTCAAGTATGAAGACCGGAAGACCTTGGTTTGTGATCATTGCAAGAAGAGAGGACACCTCAAGGAGAAATGCTGGATCTTGCATCCTCATCTCAAGAACAACCGGTGGAAGGAGCCAAGGGCCAACTACTCACATGAAGGCGGCACTCAAATCATGCACAACACAGAATCAGCTGGGCACTCCAAGCGCATGGGACCAAATGGAGAAGGAACATCCATAGCCGCCTCCTCTGAGTTTGTAAGGAAATCAGACCTGGAGGCCCTTATCAAAGCCTTAAAAGAATCTGGTAACTCTTATCATGCATCTAAAACTCAAAAACCCTTGATTGTTGATTCAGGTGCTTCACACCGTATGATTAGTGATATACAATTAATTGAGAACTTAGAACCTGCATTAGGAAATGTTACTATAGCTAATGGTGAAAAGGTACCAATCAAAGGGATAGGAGACTTAAAGTTGTTTGATAAGAGTTCTAAGGCATTCTATCTACCATCCTTCACTTCTAACTTGTTATCAGTTAGAAAGGCTACATCTGATCTTAATTGTTATGCAATCTTTAGTCCTAATGATGTTTTATTTCAGGATATTAAGACAAGTGAAGTTCTTGGACAAGGAACAACTAAGGATGGCCTTTATGTTTTGGAAGACACAAAGTCTCCATCTTCTCTTTTAAGCGCTTTCAACTCTATTGTTATCACTGCTAATAATGCAATTTGGCACGCTAGATTAGGACATCCACATTTTCGTGCTATGAATCTATTGTTGCCTGATGTTAAGTTTCAAAACAATGAGTGTGAAGCCTGTATATTAGGCAAACACTGTAAGTCTGTCTTTCCTAAGTCTACTACAATTTATGAGAAGTGTTTTGATTTGATTCATTCGGATGTGTGGACATCACCATGCATTTCAAGAGAAAATCACAAATACTTTGTCACATTTATAGATGAGAAGTCTAAGTACACTTGGCTAACCTTAATTCCATCTAAAGACAGAGTTCTTGAAGCCTTTACCAACTTTTATAATTATGTCACTAACCATTATAATGCTAAAGTTAAAATCTTAAGATCAGATAATGGTGGTGAATACACAAGTCAAGCCTTCAAATCCCTCTTATCCAAACATGGAATCCTTCACCAGACGCTGCCCATATACACCACAACAAAACGGTGTGGCTGAGAGAAAGAATAGACATCTTATGGAGGTGGCCAGGTCCATGATGTTCCACACCAATGTGCCCAAAAGATTCTGGGGAGATGCTGTGGTTGCGGCTTGCTATCTGATCAACCGATTACCAACCAAAATTCTTCAAGACATATCACCCTTTGAGGTACTTAACAATTCCAAGCCTTCTATTAACCACCTAAGAGTCTTTGGATGTGTGTGTTATGTTTTGGTTCCAGGAGAAAACCGCAATAAACTTGATGCCAAGAGTATGAAAAGCATGTTTCTTGGCTACTCCATCACACAGAAAGGCTATAAGTGTTTTGTTCCAGAAACGGGCAAGGTTTTGGTGTCTAGGGATGTGAAATTCTTGGAAAGCAAAGGGTACTACACTGAAAAGGATTGGGATAGTCTAAAGGAGTTATCAACCTCTCAGTCTGACCGAGCAGCCAATCTAAGAAACCTATTAGAAACACTTGGTATCACCTCCTTACCACATCCCACTGGTCATGAAACATCCTCAGAAGCCTCTGGTCTTGCTCCTGAGGGGGAGAATGCACACACTACTAATGATCATGATCAAGTCTCATCGGCTCATGAGGATATGGAAGTGGTTTCAACAGACAATGATCAGGAGGAAGCCAATACTCAAGATGATGAACAATCCACCGATCACACCACCTCAGCTACAGAAGCAGAAGTAGTACCTTTGAGAAGAAGTCAGAGAGTAAGGAAGGATCCATCCAACTGGGTTAACACCAGAGTCTACTTCAACAGTCAGGCTGTTGCTCACCCCACTCAAGCCGTGTGCTCTCTAGCTCACTATCCGGATGATCACCTAGCCTTCATTGGTACACTTGATAAACATGAGGTACCTAAGACGTATGATGAAGCTAAAGAACACAAAGTATGGAGAGATGCTGTAGGAGAAGAACATGGAGCTATGCAAAGGAACCATACATGGGATGAAGCCGATTTACCAAAAGGGAAGAAGGCAGTAGGATCAAGATGGGTCTTTACCATTAAGTACAGGAGTAATGGAGAGATTGAGAGATACAAGGCCAGGCTAGTAGCTAAAGGATTCACCCAAACCTATGGAGAAGATTACTGTGACACCTTTGCACCAGTGGCCAAGCTACACACAGTGAGAGTCTTACTTTCCCTAGCTACTAATCTGGAATGGGAATTGTGGCAGATGGACGTCAAAAACGCATTCCTTCAAGGGGAACTAGAAGAGGAGGTTTATATGACACCACCTCCAGGCCTTGAAAATACAATAGCACCAGGCAAAGTACTAAAACTGAGAAAGGCAATCTATGGACTCAAGCAGTCACCAAGGGCCTGGTACCACAAGCTTAGCTCAACCCTGCTCAACCGTGGATTCAAGAAATCAGAATCAGATCACACTCTCTTCATCCTCACAGGCCAGAAAGGTATTATAGTCATTCTCATATATGTAGATGATATTATCATCTCTGGGAATGACAAGGTAGGAATTCTTGATACAAAAACATATCTCAAATCTATATTTGACATTAAAGATTTAGGAGAGCTCAAATACTTTCTTGGCATAGAAGTGTGTAGATAAAAGGAAGGATTATTTTTATCACAGAGAAAATATGCACTTGACCTTTTAAGTGAAGCAGGTGACTTAGGAGACAAACCGGTTATGACACCCATTGAAGACTCCTACAAGACCAATAGACAGGGGGAGCTTGAAGATCAACCATTTGAAGATGTGACTCAATACCGCAGGATGGTTGGTAAGCTCATATACCTTACAATCACAAGACCTGACTTGTGCTTTGCTGTGAACCAGGTTAGCCAACATATGAAAGCTCCAAGAATGCAACATTGGAACAGGGTGAACCGCATACTCAAGTACATCAAGGGAGCTCCAGGCCAGGGCATTTGGATGGGTTGCAATGGGAGCTCTGAGATCGTTGGGTACTGTGATGCGGATTGGGCAGGAGACCGTGATGACAGGAGGTCTACCACGGGATATTGTACATTCATTGGAGGGAACCTGGTTACTTGGAAGAGCAAGAAGCAGAAGATCGTGGCATGCTCCAGTGCTGAGGCAGAGTACAGAGCAATGAGGAGGCTCACAACAAAGTTAATGTGGCTCAAGAACTTGCTTAAAGACTTGGGAATAGAATCACAATCTCCTATCACAATGCATTGTGATAACCAAGCAGCAATTCACATTGCTTCAAACTCAGTCTTTCATGAGAGGACCAAACACATAGAGGTGGATTGTCACAAGGTCAGGGAGCAAATACAACTAGGAGTGATCCTGCCGTGTTATACCAAGAGTTCAGACCAGCTTGCTGATATCTTCACCAAAGCAGCCAGCTCCAGGGTTTGTGAGTTCGTCCATGACAAGCTTGGACTCACAAACCTTCCTTACCAATAGTCCTCTTACCAGTGAAGGCCATACTCTTTTTCCTTTAGTATGTTTTTATCCCAAAGTGGTTTTTCATACTAAGGTTTTTAATGAGGTGGTTCTTCATTGTTCCAAGATAAACCATTCATCATGGTTGATCTTGAGGGGGAGTATTGAGTTAGAGAAAGGAAATAAAGAGGAGTGGTCAACCAATTCTTAAGTTGGCACACAGACATAGACAGCCCAGATATGAGGAACATGGACGGGCTAAGAATTTGGAATGTGGAACAGCCCAGGATGGAGTTGGGACATGGGACGGCCCAGGGAAGACTTGGTGTGGCCCAATCACTTAAAATGTTCTAGAAGGAGTCTTGGCAAGAGGAGAAGACCGTTGGGGGACTTTGACTAGCCAAGATCACGTGTGGAAGCAAACACCCACCCGTTAG
The DNA here is from genome assembly GCA_039880935.1 of Streptanthus diversifolius. NCBI lineage: Eukaryota > Viridiplantae > Streptophyta > Magnoliopsida > Brassicales > Brassicaceae > Streptanthus > Streptanthus diversifolius. The sequence continues at coordinate 7,442,151 of JAXGFM010000001.1, forward strand.
GAGCTGTCGCCATCAGCCTTGGATCCAGCACTCTCTCTCTCATTTGTTTATTGTTTATGTCCCTATTTCGAAAACCTAGCTACCTAAGTGTCTGTCTATATATATCATACACCTAAGGTTGTAAATGAACCAAGAAAAGGAAATAAACTCTTCCTTCTTCCATTCTCTCATACTCGCCATTAAAACTCTGTCCAAACTCTCATTCTTCTCTTGAAAACACTTAATTCCGCAAACACATACATTCTTTCAAGTATAAATAGGTGTCTCTTACTCACTTTGTAAGTATGAAATTCATTTCTCTAAAAATTCTAATAAGATCATTCTCTCTTTTCTCTCTAATCTCTTTCTCTCTCAATCTCTAATTCTCAAATTCTCTCAATCATCAAATCTTTCATCTGGTTGAAGCAACTCCTCTTCGACATTTTAGGCGAGAGCTTAGAATCACCAATCACTGTCTATTGTGATAATCAAGCTGCCATACACATTGCCTCTAACTCTGTGTTTCTTGAGAGAACCAAGCATATTGAGGTTGACTGCCATAAGGTAAGAAAAGCTATTGGAAATGGTACAATTCTACCTTGGTACACAAGGAGTGAAGATCAGCTAGCTGATGTGTTTACCAAAGCTGTAACTTTGAAGACAGGCGGTTCCATCTACCCTAGACTTGGTTTGATGTCTCTTCCACACCAATGATCCTAACTTGGAGTGTTATACTCTTTTTCCCTAGAAAAGGTTTTGTCCCAATTGGGTTTTCCTTCTCTAGGTTTTTAATGAGGTAATGCTTCATGGTTGCAAGCTTAGGCATTGTTCATGTCTTAAGCTTGAGGGGGAGTGTTGGAATGAAGAAGATTGGTGAATGTATTTGAGTGTGTTGTAGACGTCTTCACTATGAGTATATCTTAGACTTGTGTAGGTTAATGATAAGAGTATCTCTGTATCCAAACAAGTCTTGAATAGGATTAGTATAAATAGATGTTCTCTCTCACTTTGTAAGTAAGAAATTCATTTTTCTAAAAATCTTAATAACATCAATCTCTTTTTCTCTCGAATCTCTTTCTCTCTCAATCTCTGATTCTCAAATTCTCTCAATCATCAAATCTTTCACCAATCTCCATCAGACCGAGCTACCAATCTTAAACATCTTATGGAGTACCTAGGAATCTCATTCCCTAATGCACCAGCTGCTTCTCCATCATCAGCCACTTCTCCTCCTCCTCATCCTTTTGATGTTGCCCCGGCTATTCCTCTTGATCATGAGGGGGGCACAGAGGATGAACAAGAGATTGCATCTGAATCACACGACCAGGATGCAAGCTCTAGTGTCCACAATCAAGAAGAATATGCGCCAGAAGTTCAGACTGAGGAAGAAGAATATCAAGAAGAACAAGTGGTGCTAAGGAGAAGCCAAAGGGAGAAGAAACCAGCCTCAAATTGGATCAATACCAAGTCAACTACAATGCACAAGCAGTAGCCCATCCAACACAAGTGATTTGCTCTCTAGCTCATATTCCTTCAGAACACCAAGCCTTTACAACAGCTCTATATCAAAGGCAGATTCCAAGAGACTATGAGGAAGCTAAGGAGCATAAGGTGTGGAGAGAAGCAGTTAAGGCTGAATGTAAGGCCATGGAGATCAATCACACTTGGGATGAAGCTGATCTACCTAAGGACAAGAGGACAGTGAGCTCAAGATGGATCTTCACCATCAAATACAAAAGAAATGGAGAGATAGAACGATACAAGGCTAGATTGGTAGCAAGAGGGTTCACTCAGAACTATGGAGAAGACTACCATGATACATTTGCACCAGTAGCCAAACTACACACTGTAAGAGTTCTTCTATCTCTTGGTACTAACCTTGAATGGGAGTTATGGCAGATGGATGTCAAGAATATTGGATTGAAGCCTTAGGCTTGAAGCTGAAAAAGTTAATGAAGCCCAAGCCCAAATCAGAAGTTCAAGGTCTTTGCATTAGGCTGAGATAATGAAGTGAAGCCCAGGGTCTGTCCACACATGTGCAACACAAGGCCTGAATTAAGTAAGCCCAAACAAGCCCAAAACTGTCCAAGACACCTTCTAGAAGCTCTCCTAGGCGTGGGTTTGGAGAGGGAAGGAAGAGTCACATGTTGGCTTAACCAATTTGAATTTCTAGCTGTTAGGAGCTGTCACTTTCACCATTTGGTGAAGTGCCGTTGTCTTATCTCTATTCTCTGGCTATAAATACATTGTATGCTCACCATAAATCAATCAAGGAAATAGAATCCTCCTTCCATACTCTCTGTCTCACAATCTCTCTCTATTATTCTCACTCTTGTTCTTCCATTATCAAATATAAACCCAGAAACTCTCCTACCTATTCTAACTATTATTCTGCAAATTCTAACATGGTATCAGAGCTTGGTTTTGGATCAAGCAAATTCTCTATTTACTCTTGCAATAACTTGTTCTAATCTACTCACTCTGAGATTAATTAATCCTCAAAACCATGTGGTGCTGAGTTGTGAGAGGTTAGGATAGGTTATTTCTTGAGAATTACTCAACTTTATTCCCAAACAAACCACTTTCTCAATCTACTCTTGCAATAACTTTTTCTAATCTACTCACTCTGAGATTAATCAATCCTCAAAACCAAGTGGTGCTGAGTTGTGAGAGGTTAGGATAGGTTATTTCTTGAGAATTACTCACTCCATTCCTCAATTCAGCTACTCAACTCTCTTTCCAAACAAACCACTTTCTCAAAACCCTTACCATTTGCTTTTATCCAGTGGTTAATAGCTATACCCAACGGTCCCTAGCTCAAATTCAAACAAAAACGTGTGTAAACACCATGGAAAGTTCAAGAGTGGTTGTTCCAGTGACACTGAAAGGGGTCAACTACCTTTTATGGGCTAGAACCACCAAGACAGTGTTGTGTAGCCGTGGCTTATGGAGCCACATCCTCAAGAGTGAAACTTCCATTGCCATGACTGAAGAAGGTGGCCAAGAAGTCGCCATCATGAATAAAGACCGGTGGTTTCAAGAAGACCAACTGGTGCTATCCGTGATCCAAAACTCCCTTGAAGCATCTCTCCTTGAAGCTTATTCTTATTGTGAGACAGCCAAGGAGTTATGGGAGACACTTCAAAATGTTTATGGCAACACTTCCAATCTCAGTCGTGTCTTTGAAGTAAAGAAGGCCATTAATGAGTTAACTCAAGAAAACATGGAGTTCACTCAACACTTTGGCAAGTTCAGATCATTGTGGGCTGAACTTGAAATGCTTAGACCAAGCACCATGGATCCCAAGGTGCTAAATGAAAGACGTGAACAAGATAAGGTCTTTGGACTCCTCTTGACTCTAAACCCAACTTACAATGATCTTATCAAGCATATCTTAAGATCAGACACTCTTCCAAGTCTTGAAGAAGTATGCAATAAGATTCAGAAGGAAAAAGGATCATTAGGCCTCTTTGGAGGCAAAGGAGAGCTCATCACAGCCAACAAGGCAAACACCTACCAGAAAGGAGGCTTGAACCGTGGGGAAAGAAGAGGATTCTGTGATTATTGCAAGAAAGAAGGCCACACTAAGGACAAGTGTTGGATTCTCCATCCACACTTAAAGCCAAAATGGGTAAACCAACCAAGGGCCAATCTCTCCCAAGAAGCAACTCATGAGGCAAGAGCCAAGGCTAGCACTAGCTCATCCACGCCAACCAATGAAGAAGGGAAAGCCCTTGCAACATTTCAACAAGAATTCGTTAGAAAATCGGACGTTGATGCACTGATTATTGGAATGAAGAGGCTTGAAGCTGAAAAAGTTAATGAAGCCCAAGCCCAAATCAGAAGTTCAAGGTCTGTGCATTAGGCTGAGATAATGAAGTGAAGCCCAGGGTCTGTTCACACATGTGCAACACAAGGCCTGAATTAAGTAAGCCCAAACAAGCCCAAAAATGTCCAAGACACCTTCTAGAAGCTCTCCTAGGCGTGGGTTTGGAGAGGGAAGGAAGAGTCACATGTTGGCTTAACCAATTTGAATTTCTAGCTGTTAGGAGCTGTCACTTTCACCATTTGGTGAAGTGCCTTTGTCTTATCTCTATTCTTTGGCTATAAATACATTGTATGCTCACCATTAATCAATCAAGGAAATAGAATCCTCCTTCCATACTCTCTGTCTCACAATCTCTCTCTATTATTCTCACTCTTGTTCTTCATTTATCAAATATAAACCCAGAAACTCTCCTACCTATTCTAACTATTATTCTGCAAATTCTAACATGGTATCAGAGCTTGGTTTTGGATCAAGCAAATTCTCTGTTTATTCTTGCAATAACTTGTTCTAATCTACTCACTCTGAGATTAATTAATCCTCAAAACCATGTGGTGCTGAGTTGTGAGAGGTTAGGATAGGTTATTTCTTGAGAATTACTCAACTCTCTTCCCAAACAAACCACTTTCTCAATCTACTCTTGCAATAACTTTTTCTAATCTACTCACTCTGAGATTAATCAATCCTCAAAACCAAGTGGTGCTGAGTTGTGAGAGGTTAGGATAGGTTATTTCTTGAGAATTACTCACTTCATTCCTCAATTCAGCTACTCAACTCTCTTTCCAAACAAACCACTTTCTCAAAACCCTTACCATTTGCTTTCATCCTGTGGTTAATAGATATACCCAACGGTCCCTAGCTCAAATTCAAACAAAAACGTGTTGAATTTGCGGAAGTAAGAGGAGAGATTAGATGAGTTTTATGGTGAAGCTCGACAAGAAGAATGAGGGAGAAGACAGGAAGAATAAAGTGAAGAGTTTATTTCTAAAAGTGTGTCTCTTACAATGTGGGATTCGACCTTAATATAGGCAGAGGATTACATAGAGAAATTCAAATAGGAAAGTGACATGGGAGCAGGCCCAAGGTGTGAAAGTGACTGCTCAGCAACGGTCTTCTCCACCCGTGACTCCATTTGCAGCCTCACTCTCCTTCTAGAAGCTTTCCTTATTGTCACAACTTTTCCTAAGTGGACCAAGGCCATATGAGATTAATTCAGAGTGGGCTGCACATCACTGGACCTGGCGATTCTTGAACTGCACAGCCTAAGCCGTGATTCCCAAGTCAATGCCTTGCTTAATATGATGACAAGCCGTGATGCTCAAGTCATTGCCTTGCTCAATACTCCCCCTCAAGCTTAGCATTGGAGAGGCTAAGCTTGGAAATCCATAAGGCACCACCTCGTTAAAAACCTCATCATAGAAAAACCACTGTGGGAGAAAACTATGATGAGGGAAAAAGAGTATGATGTTTATGGATTAGGGAAGGCTAGATCACGGCTGTGGAAGGTCTATCAGCCCAAGCTTGCTGTATATGTGAGAGCAAACTTTGGAGCTGGCAGCCTTGGTGAAGATGTCAGCCAATTGGTCTTCACTCCTTGTGTAACAAGGAAGGATCACTCCTTCAATCTTTTCCCTGACTTTGTGGCAATCCACCTCTATGTGCTTGGTTCTTTCATGGAAGACTGAGTTGGTTGCAATGTGGATGGCTGCTTGGTTGTCACAGTGCATAGTAATTGGAGTGTCTTGATCAATGTTGATATCCTTGAGGAGTGCCTTCAGCCATGTCAATTCATTTGTTAATTTCCTCATTGCACGGTACTCTGCTTCAGCTGTTGAGCATGCCACCACTTTCTGCTTCTTGGTCTTCCAAGTGACCAAGTTGCCTCCTATGAAGGTGCAATATCCGGTTGTGGACTTCCTATCAACTCTATCTCCAGCCCAGTCTGCGTCACAATACCCAACTATTTCTGTGTCCTGGTTCTTGCCCATCCAGATGCCACGGTCTAAGCTTCCTTTAAGGTACCGCAAGATCCTCTCAACCATGTTCCAGTCATGTTTTGTAGGAGTCTTCATGTGCTGACTGACCTGATTCACAGCAAAGCATAGATCAGGTCTGGTGATAGTCAGGTATATTAACTTACCCACAAGCCGTCTGTATTGTGCAACATCTTCATAGAGTTCAGCTGCATTCTCCCCCTCTCGAATGACCTTGTAGTCATCTGCTACAGGTGACTTGGCTGGTTTGGCGTCTAGATAACCTGTCTCAGTGAGAAGATCAGTAATGTATTTTTGTTGGGAAAGAAAAAGGCCTGTCAAGGAGCGGCATACTTCAATGCCAAGAAAATACTTTAGTTCCCCTAAGTCTTTGATATCAAAGGTGGATTTGAGAAAGGATTTAGTATGTTGAATACCAACCTGGTTGTCCCCGGAGATGATAAGATCATCTACATAGATGAGGACAACAACTATACCTTGGTCATTTTGGAGGGTGAACAATGTGTGATCAGCCTCAGATCGTCTGAAGCCATGATCCCTAAGGGTAAAGCTAAGCTTGTGATACCAAGCCCTGGGAAACTGTTTAAGGCCATAAATGGCTTTTCTCAACCGAAGAACCTTGCCGGGTGCCACAATGTTATCAAGGCCAGGGGGTGGTGTCATATAAACTTCATCTTCAAGCTCCCCCTGAAGGAAAGCATTGCGGACGTCCATTTGCCATAAATCCCAGGACAAGTTGGTGGCTAGGGAGAGGACAACCCTCACTGTTGGGAGCTTAGCTACCGGTGCAAATGTGTCACCATAGTCCTGGCCGTATGTTTGAGTGAACCCACGAGCGACCAGTCTTGCCTTATAGCGTTCTATATCTCCATTACTCTGGTACTTGATAGTGAACACCCACTTGGAACTAACCGCACGTTTGCCTTTAGGTAGAATAGCTTCGTCCCATGTGTGGTTTCGTTCCATGGCCCCTACTTCATCAGCAACAGCATCTCGCCAAACCTTCAGTTGCTTGGCTTCCTCATAGGACGAAGGAATGGTGTCTTTCTCAATTTTGCCAAGGAAGGCCTGATGATCAGATGGGACAAGGGCAAGAGAGCATGTTGCCTGAACTGGATGGGCCACGGCATGAGCATTATAGTACACCCTGGTGTTGATCCAGTTTGATGTACACCAGCTCCTCCATCTGCCTCCACGGTCTGAACGTCCTCTTGTGGAGGATCCGGGTGAGTCACGACATGTGGAGTTGGTGAATCCGAGGTCTCTTCATGGCTAGACACGGCAGGAGTGTGGTCGGATGGAGGTGAAGGCTGCGGGTGTTGTCCTGATGGTGGGGTAGATCTATAATGGTCCAGATGATCTAGGAGGAACCGGAGGCTAGCTGCCTGATCGGAAGGCTTAGCAAGGTCTTTCAGGCTGGCCCAGTCCTGTTTGTCATGATATCCTTGTTCCTCTAAGAACCTTACGTCCCTGGAGACCATGGTTCTGTTGGTGGTTGGGTCAAAACACTTGTACCCTTTCTGACTTGATGAATACCCAATGAAGATACACCGTGTGCTTTTGGCTTCCAGCTTGTTCCTTAGCTCTCCTGGAATCAACACAAAGCACACACATCCAAATACCCTAAGGTGATCAACCACTGGTGGAGTTTTGTTAAGTACCTGAAACGGTGATTGATCATCCAAGATCCTGGTGGGTATGTGGTTGATTAAATAGCAAGCAGTCATGACCGCATCTCCCCAAAAACGTTTAGGTACACTAGTGTGGAACATCATGGAACGGGCCACCTCCATGAGATGCCTATTCTTTCTCTCGGCCACGCCATTCTGCTGTGGATTGTATGGGCAAGAAGTCTGGTGCAAAATTCCATGTTTAGAGAGGTGTTCCTTGAATTGATGGCTAATATATTCACCTCCATTATCTGTTCTCAAAATTTTAATATTAGCTTGATAATGGTTAGTGACATAGTTTTGAAATTTTGTAAATGCCTCAAACACACGATCTTTAGATGGTAGTAAGGTGAGCCATGTGTATTTGGACTTCTCATCTATAAAGGTCACAAAGTATTTGTTGTTATCTCTAGATATGCAAGGTGAGGTCCAAACATCTGAGTGGATTAGATCAAAACATTTTTCATAGATGGTGGTAGATTTAGGAAAAACGGATTTGCAATGTTTCCCTAGAATACAAGCTTCACAACTAGAATTCTCAAAAGAAACATTGGGTAGCATAAGCTTTAGTGCACGAAAATGAGGGTGACCTAACCTAGCATGCCACATTGCATCAAGCTTAACCGAAAAACATGAATTAAAAGAAACAGGTGGTGAACTACTAAGAGAAGTGTCTTCCAGGATATATAGATCATCTTTGGCTACTCCTCTCCCAAGCAGTCTCATGCCCTCAATATCCTGAAAGTGAACATTGTCAGGACTGAATATGGCATAACAATTTAGGTCAGTAGTAGCCTTTTTCACTGATAATAAGTTAGAAGTAAAGCTAGGCATAAATAGAGCTTTGGATTCTTTATCAAATAGCTTAAAGTTGCCTATTCCTTTGACCGGTATTCTTGTTCCATTAGCTATCTCTACATTACCTAGAGCCGGTTCTAGATTGCTTAATAGATCAGGATTGCTAATCATGTGGTGTGAAGCTCCTGAGTCAACAACTAAAGCCTGACTAGGTCTATGAGAGTAGAGAGAGATACCAGACTCCTTGAGGGAAGCAATGGATTGGAGAATGACATCTAGGTCCGATCTTCTCATTACATCATTTGGAGATGGTGTAGAGGAGTTTTTAACACTGGCGGTCATAGCAGCCCCATCTTCATATCTTCTTGATGGACCAGCTTGTCCCGGTTCATTGGGTGTTATCTGGCCAAGGTTTGCCTTGGACCCTCCTTGAAAGCGATTGGTAGGTGGCCTTGGTGTGCTTGGTCTGAGGTGGGGATGGAGAATCCAGCACTGCCCTTTGTTGTGTCCCTTTCTTTTGCAATGGTCACATATCCATGCTCGCTTATCTTCGTTTCTGAACATGACCTTGTTGGCTGTAGGGAGTTCACCTCTTCCTCCAAAGAGACCATGCGAACCTTGCTCCTTTTGAATCTGTGCACACACTTCATCGAAGCTTGGGAGCTTGTCTGACCTGAGGAGGTGCTTGATTAGGTCATTATACATGGAGTTTAAGGTGAGCAGGAGACCAAACACACGGTCTTGTTCTTTTCTCTCAAGTAGGACCGCTTGGTCCATGGTGTTAGGCCTGAGGGCTTCTAGTTCTGCCCAAAGTGCTTGGTACTTGCCAAGGTGTTTAGTGAAGTCTCCATCTTCTTGGCTAAGTGTGGTGAGGGACCTCTTTATTTCAAATACCCGAGTCAAGTTAGACACATTGCCATACACATTCTTGAGAGTTTCCCAGAGATCCCTTGCGGTTTCACAATAGGAATAGGCTTCAAGGATGGAAACTTCAAGGGAGCTTTGGAGTATGGCCAACACGGTTTGGTCTTCTTGAAACCATTTGGTTTCTTCAGCTAGAGCAACCGTTTCTTCTTCATTTGTGGAGTCTTCCTTTGGGGCAAGAGTTTTGTGAGTATGCTCCCAAAGTCCGCGGCTGCACAACGCGGTCCTTGCTGTCCTAGACCACAGCAAGTAGTTCTGTCCCTTCAAGATGATGGGAATGACGAGTTGTTTGTTGCTCTCCATGGCGGTTCTTTCTGGATTTCAAATTTCAAGATTATGGACCACTGGTTAATACTATTGTCCAGCGGTTAAAGAGAGATGGCTGGGTTTTTAAGAAAACGGTTTGAAGGAGGATGAAGATGGAGAGATGAATTGAACAGAATGGTGGATAATCTCAAGAAATAACCAGTCCTATCTTCTCACAACTCAACACCAAATGGATGTTTGAGGATTGTTACAATCTCAGAGTGAGTAAGATAAGGAAAGTTTATTTGAAGAGTCGGTATGTATGTTACACACCTAGAGAGAATTCGAAGTGAGTTAGGGAAGATTTTGGAGAAACTTTGCTATTAACCACTGGTCAATAGCGGATGAGCCCAGAATTTGAGTGTTCTTGAGTAAGGAGGCTAATGGCGTGAGGTGAAGGAGTGTTAAAGAGTGTTAAAGAGTATGAAGGAGTGTTAAAGAGTATGAAGGAGTATAAAAGAGATTATGGATCAAGATTGCTCTGATACCATGTTGAATTTGCGGAAGTAAGAGGAGAGATTAGATGAGTTTTATGGTGAAGCTCGACAAGAAGAATGAGGGAGAAGACAGGAAGAATAAAGTGAAGAGTTTATTTCTAAAAGTGTGTCTCTTACAATGTGGGATTCGACCTTAATATAGGCAGAGGATTACATAGAGAAATTCAAATAGGAAAGTGACATGGGAGCAGGCCCAAGGTGTGAAAGTGACTGCTCAGCAACGGTCTTCTCCACCCGTGACTCCATTTGCAGCCTCACTCTCCTTCTAGAAGCTTTCCTTATTGTCACAACTTTTCCTAAGTGGACCAAGGCCATATGAGATTAATTCAGAGTGGGCTGCACATCACTGGACCTGGCGATTCTTGAACTGCACAGCCTAAGCCGTGATTCCCAAGTCAATGCCTTGCTTAATATGATGACAAGCCGTGATGCTCAAGTCATTGCCTTGCTCAATAAAACGTGTGTAAACACCATGGAAAGCTCAAGAGTGGTTGTTCCAGTGACACTGAAAGGGGTCAACTACCTTTTATGGGCTAGAACCACCAAGACAGTGTTGTGTAGCCGTGGCTTATGGAGCCACATCCTCAAGAGTGAAACTTCCATTGCCATGACTGAAGAAGGTGGCCAAGAAGTCGCCATCATGAATAAAGACCAGTGGTTTCAAGAAGACCAACTGGTGCTATCCGTGATCCAAAACTCCCTTGAAGCATCTCTCCTTGAAGATTATTCTTATTGTGAGACAGCCAAGGAGTTATGGGAGACACTTCAAAATGTTTATGGCAACACTTCCAATCTCAGTCGTGTCTTTGAAGTAAAGAAGGCCATTAATGAGTTAACTCAAGAAAACATGGAGTTCACTCAACACTTTGGCAAATTCAGATCATTGTGGGCTGAACTTGAAATGCTTAGACCAAGCACCATGGAGCCCAAGGTGCTAAATGAAAGACGTGAGCAAGATAAGGTCTTTGGACTCCTCTTGACTCTAAACCCAACTTACAATGATCTTATCAAGCACATCTTAAGGTCAGACACTCTTCCAAGTCTTGAAGAAGTATGCAATAAGATTCAGAAGAAACAAGGATCATTAGGCCTCTTTGGAGGCAAAGGAGAGTTCATCACAGCCAACAAGGCAAACACCTACCAGAAAGGAGGCTTGAACCGTGGGGAAAGAAGAGGATTCTGTGATTATTGCAAGAACGAATGCCACACTAAGGACAAGTGTTGGATTCTTCATCCACACTTAAAGCCAAAATGGGTAAATCAACCAAGGGCCAATCTCTCCCAAGAAGCAACTCATGAGGCAAGAGCCAAGGCTAGCACTAGCTCATCCACGCCAACCAATGAAGAAGGGAAAGCCCTTGCAACATTTCAACAAGAATTCGTTAGAAAATCGGACCTTGATGCACTGATAAAAGCACTTAAGGAAGCTAATACCTCTGGTAACTCTTTTCAAGCTCTAAATCTCACTAAGCCACTTATTGTAGATTCAGGAGCTTCTCATCACATGATTAGTGACAAAAATCTGCTTATCAATATGAAACCGGCTTTAGGAGATGTAGTAATAGCTAATGGTGATAAGATACCAATAAGAGGAATTGGAAACCTGAAATTGTTTAATAAAGAATCAACAGCCTTCTATATGCCCACATTCACCTCAAACTTGCTAAGTGTTAAGAAAACAACCTCTGATCTTAATTGCTATGCTATATTTGGTCCTAATGATGTTTACTTTCAGGATATTAAGACTAATAAAGTGTTTGGAAAGGGAGTGTCCAAGGATGACTTGTATGTGCTTGAAGACACACAACCAGATTTCTCTTTATCTATTGCTTTCAACTATGTTTTGAATAAGCCTAATAGTGCTATTTGGCATTCTAGATTAGGTCATCCTCACTCTAGGGCTTTAGAACTATTGTTGCCAAGTATGTCTTTTAAAAATGATGAATGTGAAGCTTGTATACTAGGTAAACATTGTAAATCAGTGTTTCCTAAGTCTACAACTATATATGAAAATTGCTTTGATCTCATTCACTCTGATGTTTGGACTTCACCATGCACATCTAGAGACAACCATAAATACTTTGTTACATTCATAGACCAAAAATCGAAATATACTTGGGTAACACTATTGCCAACAAAAGATAGAGTCCTAGAAGCCTTCACTAAATTTCAAATGTATGTGACTAACCATTATAATGCCAAGATCAAAATTTTTAGATCAGATAATGGAGGGGAATATACAAGTCTAGCATACAAACAACACTTAGATAAACATGGAATCATCCATCAAACAAGTTGTCCTTACACGCCCCAACAAAATGGAGTGGCTGAAAGAAAGAACAGGCATCTCATGGAAGTGGCACGGTCTATCATGTTCCAAAGCAATGTTCCAAAGAAGTTTTGGGGAGATGCACTTGTTACCGCTTGCTACCTCATCAATAGACTCCCCACAAAAATCTTGGAGGATTTATCCCCATTTGAGGTACTTAATAAGAGTAAACCATCTATTTCACACTTACGTGTCTTTGGGTGTGTTTGTTATGTTCTTATTCCAGGAGAACAAAGGAATAAGTTAGAAGCAAGAAGTGTGAAAGCCATGTTTATAGGGTATTCCACTACCCAAAAGGGATACAAGTGCTACAATCCAGAGACTAGAAAGGTGATAGTCTCACGAGATGTGAAGTTTGTAGAAGCAAAGGGGTTCTATGAAGATAAGAATTGGGATGATCTTAAAGATCTCTCCCAATCTCCATCAGACCGAGCTACCAATCTTAAACATCTTATGGAGAACCTAGGAATCTCATTCCCTAATGCACCAGCTGCTTCTCCATCACCAGCCACTTCTCCTCCTCCTCCTCCTTTTGATGTTGCCCCGGCTATTCCTCTTGATCATGATGGGGGCACAGAGGATGAACAAGCGATTGCATCTGAATCACACGACCAAGATGCAAGCTCTAGTGTCCATAATCAAGAAGAATATGCGCCAGAAGTTCAGACTGGGGAAGAAGAATATCAAGAAGAACAAGTGGTGCTAAGGAGAAGCCAAAGGGAGAAGAAACCAGCCTCAAATTGGATCAATACCAGAGTCTACTACAATGCACAAGCAGTAGCCCATCCAACACAAGTGATTTGCTCTCTAGCTCATGTTCCTTCAGAACACCAAGCCTTTACAACAGCTCTAGATCAAGGGCAGGTTCCAAGAGACTATGAGGAAGCTAAGGAGCATAAGGTGTGGAGAGAAGCAGTTAAGGCTGAATGTAAGGCCATGGAGATCAATCATACTTGGGATGAAGCTGATCTACCTAATGACAAGAGGACAGTGAGCTCAAGATGGATCTTCACCATCAAATACAAAAGCAATGGAGAGATAGAACGATACAAGGCTAGATTGGTAGCAAGAGGGTTCACTCAGACCTATGGAGATGACTACCATGATACATTTGCACCAGTAGCCAAACTACACACTGTAAGAGTTCTTTTATCTCTTGCTACTAACCTTGAATGGGAGTTATGGCAGATGGATGTCAAGAATGCTTTCCTACAAGGAGAATTAGAGGATGAAGTCTATATGACACCTCCACCTGGTCTTGTAGACACAGTGACTCCAGGAAAGGTTCTAAGGCTAAGAAAAACTATCTATGGACTTAAACAATCACCAAGAGCTTGGTACCACAAGTTGAGTATGACACTGAGAGATAGATGCTTTAGGAAGTCTGAAGCTGATCACACTCTCTTCACACTCCAAAGCCAATCAGGTATGGTAGTCATTCTCATTTATGTAGATGATATAATCATCTCAGGGAATGACAAAGTATGAATTCAATCTACTAAAGATTATCTTAAGTCTGTTTTTGATATTAAAGACTTAGGTGAACTTAAGTACTTCCTAGGGATAGAAGTATGCCGAACAAAAGAAGGCCTCTTCTTATCACAAAGGAAGTACACACTTGATCTTCTAACTGATGCAGGAAAGTTAGAAGCCAAACCAGCAAAGACTCCCCTAGAGGAAGGCTATAAGGTGGAACGTGAGGGGGAGCTTGGAGATGAACCGTTTGAAGAAACCAAACTCTATAGGAAGATGGTTGGTAAGTTAATCTATCTAACCATTACTAGACCTGACTTGTGTTTTGCTGTGAATCAGGTCAGCCAACATATGCAAGCTCCAAAATTGCACCACTGGAATATGGTGGACCGGATCTTGAGGTACCTCAAAGGAACCCATGATCAAGGCATTTGGATGGGTTGCAATGGGAGCTCAGAGATTGTAGGATATTGTGATGCTGATTGGGCAGGAGACAGAAATGACAGAAGATCAACAACCGGCTATTGCACATTCATTGGAGGCAATCTAGTCACTTGGAAGACAAAGAAGCAGAAAGTGGTCTCCTGCTCAAGTGCTGAAGCTGAATATCGTGCCATGAAAAAGCTGACCACTGAACTCACTTGGCTCAAGAACCTTCTCAAGGATCTAAACATAGAAGTCTTAACACCAATCACCATGCATTGCGACAATCAAGCAGCCATACACTTAGCATCCAACAATGTGTTTCATGAGAGAACCAAACACATTGAAGTAGACTGTCACAAGGTCAGACAAGTAGTGGAGCAAGGCATAATCTTACCGTGCTACACAAGAAGCTCAGATCAACTCGCAGACATTTTCACCAAGGCTGCAAGTCTCAAGGTATGTGAGTCTATCCTCCCAAAACTTGGACTCATCAACCTTCCCAGCCAATGATTCTCCTAATCATGGAGTCCACACTCTTTTTCTCTTAGTATGGTTTTGTCCCAATGGGTTTTCCATTCTAAAGTTTTTAATGAGGTGGGTCTTCATGGTTCCAAGCTTAACCATTCATCTCATGGCTAAGCTTGAGGGGGAGTATTGGAATGAAGAGGCTTGAAGCTGAAAAAGTTAATGAAGCCCAAGCCCAAATCAGAAGTTCAAGGTCTGTGCACTAGGCTGAGATAATGAAGTGAAGCTCAGGGTCTGTCCACACATGTGCAACACAAGGCCTGAATTAAGTAAGCCCAAACAAGCCCAAAAATGTCCAAGACACCTTCTAGAAGCTCTCCTAGGCGTGGGTTTGGAGAGGGAAGGAAGAGTCACATGTTGGCTTAACCAATTTGAATTTCTAGCTGTTAGGAGCTGTCACTTTCACCATTTGGTGAAGTGCCTTTGTCTTATCTCTATTCTTTGGCTATAAATACATTGTATGCTCACCATAAATCAATCAAGGAAATAGAATCCTCCTTCCATACTCTCTGTCTCACAATCTCTCTCTATTATTCTCACTCTTGTTCTTCATTTATCAAATATAAACCCAGAAACTCTCCTACCTATTCTAACTATTATTCTGCAAATTCTAACACTGATAAAAGCACTTAAGGAAGCTAATACCTCTGGTAACTCTTTTCAAGCTCTAAATCTCACTAAGCCACTTATTGTAGATTCAGGAGCTTCTCATCACATGATTAGTGACAAAAATCTACTTATCAATATGAAACCGGCTTTAGGAGATGTAGTAATAGCTAATGGTGATAAGATACCAATAAGAGGAATTGGAAACCTGAAATTGTATAATAAAGAATCAACAGCCTTATATATGCCCACATTCACCTCAAACTTGCTAAGTGTTAAGAAAACAACCTCTGATCTTAATTGCTATGCTATATTTGGTCCTAATTATGTTTACTTTCAGGATATTAAGACTAATAAGGTGTTTGGAAAGGGAGTGTCCAAGGATGACTTGTATGTGCTTGAAGACACACAACCAGATTTCTCTTAATCTATTGCTTACAACTCTGTTTTGAATAAGGCTAATAGTGCTATTTGGCATTCTAGATTAGGACATCCTCACTCTAGGGCTTTAGAACTATTGTTGCCAAGTATGTCTTTTAAAAATGATGAATGTGAAGCTTGTATACTAGGTAAACATTGTAAATCAGTGTTTCCTAAGTCTACAACTATATATGAAAATTGCTTTGATCTCATTCACTCTGATGTTTGGACTTCACCATGCACATCTAGAGACAACCATAAATACTTTGTTACATTCATAGACCAAAAATCGAAATATACTTGGGTAACACTATTGCCAACAAAAGATAGAGTCCTAGAAGCCTTCACTAAATTTCAAATGTATGTGACTAACCATTATAATGCCAAGATTGTTGGAATGAGTAAGCAATTCACCAAGGGAAGGAGTGTTAACGGCTAGTAATGAATCTTCTAGAAGGATTGGTGACTCACCTCTGCCAGCACAAAAGGGGAAAGAGGCGCCAGCACTAAAGAGGAAGCTCACACTCTTACCTAAAGTAGTCGCTTCTAGGTTATCTATTTCTGTATAAAAGGATCATTAAGGTCTCTCTTTGTATTCAAGAAATCCTATTCTAATAATATGTGTTCACTCAATCTCTCGCCTAAACTCTCTCCATTCTTCCTAAACTTCTAAAACTTTCATGGTATCAGAGCAAATGCTCACAAATCTTCCCTGAATCATTCATAAACTCTTATTTCCTCTAGGTTATCAATCCGCAAATCTTTTCTTCTCTGGTTCTTAAAGCACTTAATCTATGGTAAACATGTTCTAGCCTATCCTCTCTGATTATAGTAGTCTTTACTTGGACCAGCTCTTGCTCTTTCTCTCGCAGCCATTGATGTACGGACCATAGCTCCTATTCCACAAGTTTGAAACTTGTTTCTACTCAAAAGAAGAACTAAAAGGCTACTTAAAGCTTCAAGGTTCAAAATACTTTCAAAAGGAGCCATCTTTCAACCTCCTTCACTGAGCCGTATTCATCTTCCTCATTGGGCTGTTGAAACCCAGAATCCGTACACCTTTCTAATCTCTTCAAAGGCAGCTCCTCTTGTCTCCTTTCTCATCAAACCCTTCCTTCCTGCATCCGGTGAAGTCATTTAAGACCAAAAGAAGACATTTTGCTTCATGATTCAAGTCTGAGGGTCTTGTATCTGTCCGTACAAGTTCGAGGGTTTTACAGCTGAAGTTCCAGACTAAGTAAAGGAGGCTCTTTTCATCCCATTTTAAGTCTTCTTGCCAGAGCCAACCATCAATCCACTCAAACAACAGTGATCTTTGCCTTACCGTGAAGACCAAGCTTTATCCACCATTGTTGTACGGACCTTAAACCTTCCTCATGGAGAACACTCGCCAAATAGCCGTTCCAGTGATCCTTAAAGGCTTAAACTATGTCTTATGGTCTCACATGATAAAGACTGCTCTTGGAGGCCGGGGTTTGGGAGATCATCTCTTATTCAATGAAGCACCTCCTAGCCTAATCCAGAATGAAGATGGTGATGAAATGGTCATCACGGATGAGCGAAAGTGGCACCAGGAGGACCTATATGTCCTATCCGTTCTGCAAAACTCCTTAGATGGTCCTATCCTGGAGTCCTACTCACACTGTGAAACATCAATGGAACTATGGACTATTCTCAAGAAGGTCTATGGCAACACCTCCAACCTTAGCAGGATCTTTCAAGTCAAGCAGGCCATCAACAATCTAAGTCAAGAAGATCCAGACTTCACCTCCTTGTTTGGGAAGTTCAGTTCCTTATGGGCAGAATTAGATATGCTCCGACCTGTGTCCTTTGATCCTGAAGTCATTAAGGAAAGGCGGGAACAAGATAAAGTCTTTAGCCTTCTCATGATTCTCAGTCCCACATACAACGATCTCATTAAACACATCTTGAGGGCAGATAAACTCCCTTCCCTTGAAGATGTATGCTCTCAAATACAGAAGGAATCCGGATCAAATGGATTGTTTGGAAGAAAAGGTGACCTTCTCACGGCTCACAAAAGCACATACAAGACTGAAGAAGAACCCATCTCAGCAAATAAAGGATTTTACAAACCGGAAGACAAGAAGAGCATAATGTGTGATCATTGTAAACGGAAAGGACATTCCAGAGATAAGTGTTGGATTCTTCATCCACATCTCAAGCCAAACAAGTGGAAGGAAGTTCCTAGAGCTCATTTCACTCAGGAAAATGGATACTATCCCAAGAAGAACCTCCCATACCAAATCGCTCACGGCCCAGCTAGCTCTAATCAACAAACCAGCTCCTCAAGTTCATCATGCATTGGAAGTTCTCAAACTCATCCAGCTCATATGGTGCCATACCAACCAATGCAGTCAGAGTATGTCAGGAAATCCGATCTTGAAGCCCTCATCAAAACATTCAAAGACAACTCTGGTAATGCGATTGTTGGTAGATCATTACATGCCTCATTTAATGCTTTCACTAAGACTAAACCATTAATTGTAGATTCAGGGGCATCTCACCATATGATCAGTGATATGAATTTGATTAAGAACATTGAACCGGCTGTAGGGAATGTCTTGATAGCAAATGGAACAAATGTGCCAATAGAAGGAATAGGTGATCTTAGATTATTCAATAAGGAATCTAGAGCCTTTTATATGCCCTCATTCACTTCTAACCTTCTATCTGTCAAGAGAGCTACAACCGATTTAAACTGTCATGCTATCTTTGGGCCTAATGACTTTGTGTTTCAGGATATTGAAACTAAGGAGATTCTTGGACAAGGTGTTACCAGAAATGATCTATATATGCTTGAAGACTTATCTCCTAGTTCTCCTAGTCGTTTAGCTTCCTGTTTTTCAAATTTCAATAATTCTAAGATGAATGGTGATTTGTGGCATGCTAGGCTTGGTCATCCTCATCTTAAAGTACTAGAGTTAATGTTCCCTAGGATGTCTTTCAATAATGAATTATGTGAAGCTTGTATCCTTGGAAAACACTGTAGGTCTGTTTTTCCTAAGTCTCAAACAATGTATGAAAACTGCTTTGATCTTGTTCACTCTGATGTTTGGACTGCCCCATGTGTCTCTAGAGACAATCACAAGTATTTTGTTAGTTTCATAGATGAGAAATCAAAATACACTTGGGTTACCTTAATGCCATCTAAGGGTAAAGTTCTTGAAGCGTTTATGAGTTTTAACAAGTATGTGACTAACCAATATGATGCTAAAGTTAAATGTCTAAGATCAGATAATGGTGGGGAGTATACTAGCCAGGCCTTTAAACACTATCTCAACAAACATGGAATTGAGCACCAGACAAGTTGTCCCTATACCCCTCAGCAGAATGGAGTTGCTGAGAGAAAAAACAGACACTTAATGGAGGTGACTAGAGCCATGATGTTTCATAGGAAGGTTCCTAAACAGTTTTGGGGTGATGCCCTAGTTACGGCTTGCTACTTAATCAACAGACTTCCGACCAAAATCCTTCATGACATTTCACCGTTTGAGGTACTTACTAAAACCAAACCTCATCTTGATCATATTAGAGTGTTTGGATGTGTTTGCTATGTGTTGATCCCAGGGGACCAGAGGAACAAGTTAGAGGCTAGGAGCACAAAGGCCATGTTTCTTGGATATTCAACCACACAGAAAGGGTACAAGTGCTACAATACTGATACCAACCGTGTTCTTATCTCCCGGGATGTTAAGTTTCTTGAAGACAAAAGCTATTTCTCGGATGGTACGTGGGAGTCTATCAAAGACATATCTTCTCCATCGCCCAACCAGGCTGAGAATTTAAAGAAGATCTTAGAGAACCTGGGTATATCCTCTTTTGGTCCAGACACTCATCAGCATTCGCAGCATCATCCTCTTCATCCTGAGGGGGGACAACAAGACTATGGTCATGATGAGGAGGATGAAGATTCAGCTACTAATTCAAACAACATCCAAAGTAGAGAATCTGAACCTGAGTCACAAACCGGTCCAAGTAACTCTGAAGGAAACTTAGAAGCTGAAGTTGGTTCGAATTCTGGAAATACCAATGATCAACATCAACACTCGCATGAAGTACCAGCATCATTAGAACTCCGGAGAAGCACTAGACAACGATTTCCTCCAGCAAACTGGAAGAACACGAGAGTTTACTACAATAGTAATGCAGTGGCTCATCCTACTCAAGCGGTTTGCAACATGGTCCATATTCCACAACAACATCTGGCTTTCACAGGCAGTCTAGATCAAGAGTTAGTTCCCAAGACTTATGATGAAGCTAAGGAGCTAAAAGTCTGGAGAGATGCCGTGGGAGCAGAAAGAACTGCAATGGAGAAAAATCATACATGGGATGAAGCAAACTTACCAAAAGGAAAGAAGGCAGTGAGCTCTAGATGGATTTTCACCATCAAATACAAAAGTAATGGGGAGATTGAGAGATATAAGGCCAGACTGGTAGCAAGAGGATTCACCCAGACCTATGGAGAAGATTACAGAGACACATTTGCTCCAGTAGCAAAAATGCATACAATCAGAGTTGTATTGTCTCTTGCTGCAAACTTAGACTGGGATCTATGGCAGATGGATGTCAAAAACGCATTCCTTCAAGGAGAATTAGAAGAAGAAGTCTACATGACCCCTCCACCTGGATTAGAAGATTCAGTTGCACCAGGGAAAGTCCTTAGATTAAGAAAGGCAATCTATGGCCTTAAACAGTCACCTAGGGCCTGGTATCACAAGTTGAACGTCACTCTAAGAGACAGAGGTTTCAGGAGATCAGAATCCGATCATACCTTGTTCACCTTACATAGCCAAGAAGGTATAGTTGTCATTCTCATTTATGTGGATGATATTATCATCTCTGGGAATGACAAGGTAGGAATTTCTGCTACAAAAGAATATCTTAAAGCTATGTTTGACATTAAAGATCTTGGTGAACTCAAATATTTCTTGGGTATTGAAGTCTGCAGGTTTAAAGATGGGTTGTTTATATCTCAGAGGAAATACATTGTAGACTTACTAACTAATGCAGGAATGATGGATTCAAAAGCAGCAAGAACGCCCTTAGAAGATGGTTACAAGGCTAAAACTGAGGGGGAGCAAGATGAAGAGACATTTGAGGATCCGAAGCTATACAGGAAACTTGTTGGTAAGCTCATATATCTGACAATTACAAGACCTGACTTGTGCTTTGCTGTGAATCAGGTAAGTCAGTATATGAAAGCCCCTGGGAAGAATCATTGGATGATGATACAACGCATTCTGAGATACTTGAAAGGGACTTACACTCAGGGAATATGGATGGGAAAGAATGGAAACACTGAAGTAGTTGGCTATTGTGATGCTGATTGGGCTGGGGATAGGAAAGACAGAAGATCAACTACTGGTTATTGCACCTTCATAGGTGGTAATCTTTATTAATCTACACACGACAGCAAGCCCAACTATAAGACTTCTAGAAGAAAGATACAGGCAGCTGGGAGAAGTTAATGGTCTGTGATGTCGATTACTCAATTGAGGAAAGGAAGTTAATGACCTTGGATGTCGACTACTCAAGTAAGGAAAGGAAGTTAATGGCCTGGATGTCGATTACTCAAGGTTGGAAAGGAAGTTAATTACTTCCCCTTTGAGAGTTAGGCAACAAATAGTTTATGGAAAGTAAATATGTGAGCCTAATTAATGTAATTAATGTATTTATTGTAACTTAGGCTATAAATACTCTAATCTATGTAACTAATTTGTCAAGGAAATATAATCCTCCTTCTCTAATTCTCTCATACAAGCCGCCAGCTCTCTCTCTCTCATTTGTCACGAAATCTCTTCCTCTTAGTCTTCCATACTTTTGTTCTTCATCTTATTCAGAAAACTCTCTCTAATCTTCTCTTATATTCCACATATTCTTACATGGTATCAGAGCCTTGGCTCTTATATTCTCAAAATCTCTGTACACTCTTGAAATAAATCCTCCTAATCTCCTCACTCTGAGATTGAACAATCCTCAAATCCTTGTGGTGCTGAGTTGTGAGAGGTTAGGATTATTTATTTCTTGAAAACACTTCATCCTACTCTTTCATCACCTAAATCGTTTGTAATCATCATGGAAGGCACAAGAGTTGTTGTTCCAGTGACTTTGAAAGGGGTTAATTACCTCCTCTGGGCTAGAACCACCAAGACAGTGCTATGTAGCCGTGGGTTATGGAGCCACATCCTTAGGAGTGAAGCACCTAATGCCACGGTTGAAGGAACTGGTCAGGAAGTGGCTATCACCAATGAAGACAGGTGGTTTCAAGAAGACCAACTAGTCCTATCTGTGATTCAAAACTCACTTGAATCAACTATCCTTGAAGCATACTCCTACTGTGAGACAGCCAAAGAGCTGTGGGAGACTCTTCAAAATGTCTATGGCAACACCTCCAATCTCAGCCGTGTGTTTGAAGTTAAGAAAGCCATCAATGAGTTAACTCAAGAAGACATGGAGTTCACTCAACATTTTGGAAAATTCAGATCCTTATGGGCTGAACTTGAAATGCTTAGACCAAGCACAGTGGATCCCATGGTTCTGAATGAGAGGCGTGAGCAAGATAAAGTCTTTGGACTTCTCTTGACTTTAAATTCCTCCTACAATGATCTCATCAAACACCTCCTAAGGTCAGACACCCTTCCAAGCCTTGAAGAAGTGTGCAATAAGATTCAGAAGGAACAAGGTTCACTTGGTCTCTTTGGAGGCAAAGGAGAACTCATCTCAGCCAACAAAGCAGCTGTGTACCATAAGGGAGGCTTAAATCGTGGAGAAAGGAGGGCATACTGTGACCACTGCAAGAAGGAAGGGCATACCAAGGACAAGTGCTGGATCCTCCATCCACACTTAAAGCCAAAAGTGGGAAACCAACCAAGAGCCAACCTCACTCAAGAAGTAACTCTTGAACAAAGGAACAAGGCAAGCCCAAGCTCATTCACGCCAATCACTGAGGGAGATGGGAAAGCACTTGCAACATTCCAACAAGAGTTTGTGAGGAAATCCGACCTTGATGCACTGGTCAAGGCACTCAAAGAATCAAACCTCTCTGGTAACTCATTCCAAGCTTTAAACACCTCTAAACCACTTATTGTAGACTCAGGAGCCTCTCATCATATGATTAGTGATAAGAATCTAATGAGCAATATAGAACCGGCTTTAGGAGATGTATTAATAGCTAATGGAGATAAGATACCAATTAGGGGAATTGGGAACCTTAAATTGTTTGATAAAGAATCAACTGCCTTCTATATGCCTACATTTACCTCTAACTTACTAAGTGTTAAGAAGACAACCTCTGATCTTAATTGCTATGCAATCTTTGGTCCTAATGATGTTTATTTTCAGGATATTAAGACCAATAAAGTTCTTGGAAAAGGAGTGTCCAAGAATGATTTGTATGTACTTGAAGACATACAACCAGACTCAACTCTATCTATTGCTTTTAATTCTATTTTGAATAAGGCTAATAGTGCTATTTGGCATTCTAGACTAGGACATCCCCATTCTAGGGCCTTAGAACTATTGTTGCCAAGCATGTCTTTTAAAAATAATGAATGTGAAGCTTGTATACTTGGAAAACATTGTAGATCAGTGTTTCCCAAGTCCTCAACTATTTATGAAAATTGTTTTGATCTTATTCACCATGCATGTCTAGGGATAATCATAAGTACTTTGTCACATTTATAGATCAAAAATCAAAATATACTTGGATAACTCTCTTACCAACAAAAGATAGGGTCCTAGATGCATTTACTAAGTTTCAAGCATATGTGACTAACCATTACAATGCCAAGATCAAAATCTTTAGATCAGATAATGGAGGAGAATACACAAGTCTAGCATTCAAGCAATACTTGGACAAACATGGAATCATCCACCAAACTAGTTGTCCATACACACCACAACAGAATGGAGTGGCTGAAAGGAAGAACCGGCATCTCATGGAGGTGGCGAGATCCATCATGTTCCAAAGCAATGTTCCAAAGAAATTTTGGGGAGATGCCCTTGTCACAGCTTGCTATCTCATCAATCGCCTACCAACCAAAGTCTTAGAGGACTTAACTCCATTTGAGGTACTCAACAAAAGTAAACCATCTATCTCACACTTACGAGTCTTTGGGTGTGTGTGTTATGTACTTGTTCCAGGAGAACAAAGAAATAAATTGGAAGCCAGGAGTATTAAAGCCATGTTCATTGGCTATTCAACTACTCAAAAGGGATACAAATGCTACAATCCAGAGACAAGAAAGGTTCTTGTATCTAGGGATGTGAAGTTTGTAGAATCCAAAGGATTCTATGAAGAAAAGAATTGGGATGAACTCAAAGACCTCTCCCAATCCACATCTGACCGGGCCACCAACCTCAGACACCTTATGGAGAATCTTGGGATAACATTACCAGATGCACCAAAATCAACTCACCAAGAACCGCCAACTACTTCTCCATCTAATACAACTCAAGCGGCTAGTTCTCTTGATCATGAGGGAGGCAATGAAGGTGATGAGCTTGATGAGCTTGAACTTGAACCTACTAACCAAGAAACAAGCTCACACGTACATGATCACGAAGAACATGAGGAATCCGAAACTGAGGCTGAATGCAATGCCATGGACATCAATCACACTTGGGATGAGGCCGATTTACCTAAGGACAAGAGGACAGTGAGCTCCAGATGGATCTTTACCATTAAATACAAAAGCAATGGAGAGATAGAAAGATACAAGGCAAGACTAGTTGCAAGAGGTTTCACTCAGACCTATGGAGAAGACTACAATGACACCTTTGCACCAGTAGCCAAATTACACACTGTAAGGGTTCTTCTCTCTTTAGCTACTAACCTTGATTGGGAGTTGTGGCAGATGGATGTCAAGAATGCCTTCCTACAAGGAGAACTAGAAGATGAAGTGTATATGACACCTCCACCAGGCCTTGAAGATACGGTGACTCCAGGAAAGGTTCTAAGGCTGAGAAAAGCTATCTATGGCCTCAAACAGTCACCAAGAGCTTGGTACCATAAGCTAAGTATCACACTTAGAGATAGGGGCTTTAGAAAGTCTGAGGCAGATCATACCCTCTTCACACTCCAAAGTCAAACAGGTATTGTAGTCATTCTCATCTATGTAGATGATATAATCATCTCAGGGAATGACAAGGTAGGAATTCAATCCACTAAGGTTTATCTTAAATCTATGTTTGATATAAAAGACTTGGGTGAACTAAAGTACTTCCTAGGGATAGAAGTATGCCGAACACAAGAAGGCCTCTTCTTATCACAAAGGAAGTACACACTTGATCTTCTAGTTGATGCAGGAAGATTAGAAGCTAAACCAGCGAAGACTCCCCTAGAAGAAGGATACAAGGTGGAACGTGAGGGGGAGCTTGGAGATGAGATGTTTGGAGACACCAAACTCTATAGGAAGATGGTTGGTAAGCTAATTTATCTAACCATTACTAGACCTGACTTGTGCTATGCTGTGAACCAGGTCAGTCAACATATGCAAGCCCCAAAGGTGCATCACTGGAACATGGTGGACCGGATCTTAAGATACCTGAAAGGGACACACGACCAAGGCATCTGGATGGGGCGCAACGGAAGCTCTGAAATCGTGGGCTATTGTGATGCTGATTGGGCTGGAGACAGGAATGATAGGAGATCAACTACCGGTTATTGCACATTCATTGGAGGCAACCTAGTTACTTGGAAAACAAAGAAGCAGAAGGTGGTTTCTTGTTCAAGTGCTGAAGCTGAGTACCGAGCCATGAGGAAGCTCACCACAGAACTTACCTGGCTCAAGAATCTGCTCAAGGATCTAAACATAGAAGTCACAACACCAATCACCATGCATTGTGACAACCAAGCTGCAATACATATAGCATCCAACAATGTATTTCATGAGAGAACCAAGCACATTGAAGTAGACTGCCACAAAGTAAGACAAGTAGTGGAGCAAGGAGTTGTCCTACCATGTTACACAAGGAGCTCGGATCAACTTGCAGATATATTCACCAAATCCGCAAGTTTAAAGGTATGTGAGTCCATATTTCCAAAACTTGGGCTCATAAACCTTCCCAACCAGGGAATCCCCTAGCCAAAAGATCCATACTCTTTTTCCCTTAAGATGTTTTTGTCCCAAAGGGTTTTGCATCTTAAGGTTTTTAATGAGGTGAGTCTTTATGGTTCCAAGCTTAACCATTCATCATGGTTGAGCTTGAGGGGGAGTATTAATCTACACACGACAGCAAGCCCAACTATAAGACTTCTAGAAGAAAGATACAGGCAGCTGGGAGAAGTTAATGGTCTGTGATGTCGATTACTCAAGTGAGGAAAGGAAGTTAATGACCTTGGATGTCGACTACTCAAGTAAGGAAAGGAAGTTAATGGCCTGGATGTCGATTACTCAAGGTTGGAAAGGAAGTTAATTACTTCCCCTTTGAGAGTTAGGCAACAAATAGTTTATGGAAAGTAAATATGTGAGCCTAATTAATGTAATTAATGTATTTATTGTAACTTAGGCTATAAATACTCTAATCTATGTAACTAATTTGTCAAGGAAATATAATCCTCCTTCTCTAATTCTCTCATACAAGCCGCCAGCTCTCTCTCTCTCATTTGTCACGAAATCTCTTCCTCTTAGTCTTCCATACTTTTGTTCTTCATCTTATTCAGAAAACTCTCTCTAATCTTCTCTTATATTCCACATATTCTTACAATCTTGTCACTTGGAAGACCAAGAAGCAGAAAGTAGTATCCTGTTCAAGTGCTGAAGCTGAATATAGGGCTATGAGGAAGTTAACTACCGAGTGTATATGGCTAAAGGCTCTTCTCAAAGACTTCAGCATTGAAAGCAGCACACCTATCACAATGCATTGTGATAATCAGGCAGCCATTCATATTGCATCCAATTCAGTCTTCCATGAACGAACCAAGCATATTGAGGTGGACTGCCACAAAGTTAGAGAGGCTGTGGAGAAAGGAATCATACTTCCATGCTATACAAGAAGTTCTGATCAATTGGCTGATATCTTCACCAAGGCGGCAAGTTTGAAGGTTTGTGAGTTCATTCATACTAAGCTTGGACTCACAACTCTACCATTCCAGTAACTTCCCTATCATGAAGGATTCATACTCTTTTTCCCTTAGAATGTTTTTCTCCCACTGGGTTTTGCATTCTAAGGTTTTTAATGAGGTGAATCCTCTTGATGTCCAAGTTTTAATCATTCACCAATGATGTAAAACTTGAGGGGGAGTGTTGGAATGAGTAAGCAATTCACCAAGGGAAGGAGTGTTAACGGCTAGTAATGAATCTTCTAGAAGGATTGGTGACTCACCTCTGCCAGCACAAAAGGGGAAAGAGGCGCCAGCACTAAAGAGGAAGCTCACACTCTTACCTAAAGTAGTCGCTTCTAGGTTATCTATTTCTGTATAAAAGGATCATTAAGGTCTCTCTTTGTATTCAAGAAATCCTATTCTAATAATATGTGTTCACTCAATCTCTCGCCTAAACTCTCTCCATTCTTCCTAAACTTCTAAAACTTTCAAAGATCAAAATTTTTAGATCAGATAATGGAGGGGAATATACAAGTCTAGCATTCAAACAGCACTTAGATAAACATGGAATCATCCATCAAACAAGTTGTCCTTACACGCCCCAACAAAATGGAGTGGCTGAAAGAAAGAACAGGCATCTCATGGAAGTGACACGGTCTATCATGTTCCAAAGCAATGTCCCAAAGAAGTTTTGGGGAGATGCACTTGTTACCGCTTGCTACCTCATCAATAGACTCCCCACAAAAATCTTTGAGGATTTATCCCCATTTGAGGTACTTAATAAGAGTAAACCATCTATTTCACACTTACGTGTCTTTGGGTGTGTTTGTTATGTTCTTATTCCAGGAGAACAAAGGAATAAGTTAGAAGCAAGAAGTGTGAAAGCCATGTTTATAGGGTATTCCACTACCCAAAAGGGATACAAGTGCTACAATCCAGAGACTAGAAAGGTGATAGTCTCACGAGATGTGAAGTTTGTAGAAGCAAAGGGGTTCTATGAAGATAAGAATTGGGATGATCTTAAAGATCTCTCCCAATCTCCATCAGACCGAGCTACCAATCTTAAACATCTTATGGAGAACCTAGGAATCTCATTCCCTAATGCACCAGCTGCTTCTCCATCACCAGCCACTTCTCCTCCTCCTCCTCCTTTTGATGTTGCCCCGGCTATTCCTCTTGATCATGATGGGGGCACAGAGGATGAACAAGCGATTGCATCTGAATCACACGACCAAGATGCAAGCTCTAGTGTCCATAATCAAGAAGAATATGCGCCAGAAGTTCAGACTGGGGAAGAAGAATATCAAGAAGAACAAGTGGTGCTAAGGAGAAGCCAAAGGGAGAAGAAACCAGCCTCAAATTGGATCAATACCAGAGTCTACTACAATGCACAAGCAGTAGCCCATCCAACACAAGTGATTTGCTCTCTAGCTCATGTTCCTTCAGAACACCAAGCCTTTACAACAGCTCTAGATCAAGGGCAGGTTCCAAGAGACTATGAGGAAGCTAAGGAGCATAAGGTGTGGAGAGAAGCAGTTAAGGCTGAATGTAAGGCCATGGACATCAATCATACTTGGGATGAAGCTGATCTACCTAATGACAAGAGGACAGTGAGCTCAAGA
Source organism: Streptanthus diversifolius (assembly GCA_039880935.1). Lineage (NCBI taxonomy): Eukaryota > Viridiplantae > Streptophyta > Magnoliopsida > Brassicales > Brassicaceae > Streptanthus > Streptanthus diversifolius. The sequence continues at coordinate 7,470,611 of JAXGFM010000001.1, forward strand.
TGGATCTTCACCATCAAATACAAAAGCAATGGAGAGATAGAACGATACAAGGCTAGATTGGTAGCAAGAGGGTTCACTCAGACCTATGGAGATGACTACCATGATACATTTGCACCAGTAGCCAAACTACACACTGTAAGAGTTCTTTTATCTCTTGCTACTAACCTTGAATGGGAGTTATGGCAGATGGATGTCAAGAATGCTTTCCTACAAGGAGAATTAGAGGATGAAGTCTATATGACACCTCCACCTGGTCTTGTAGACATAGTAACTCCAGGAAAGGTTCTAAGGCTAAGAAAAGCTATCTATGGACTTAAACAATCACCAAGAGCTTGGTACCACAAGTTGAGTATGACACTGAGAGATAGAGGCTTTAGGAAGTCTGAAGCTGATCACACTCTCTTCACACTCCAAAGCCAATCAGGTATGGTAGTCATTCTCATTTATGTAGATGATATAATCATCTCAGGGAATGACAAAGTAGGAATTCAATCTACTAAAGATTATCTTAAGTCTGTTTTTGATATTAAAGACTTAGGTGAACTTAAGTACTTCCTAGGGATAGAAGTATGCCGAACAAAAGAAGGCCTCTTCTTATCACAAAGGAAGTACACACTTGATCTTCTAACTGATGCAGGAAAGTTAGAAGCCAAACCAGCAAAGACTCCCCTAGAGGAAGGCTATAAGGTGGAACGTGAGGGGGAGCTTGGAGATGATTCGTTTGAAGAAACCAAACTCTATAGGAAGATGGTTGGTAAGTTAATCTATCTAACCATTACTAGACCTGACTTGTGTTTTGCTGTGAATCAGGTCAGCCAACATATGCAAGCTCCAAAATTGCACCACTGGAATATGGTGGACCGGATCTTGAGGTACCTCAAAGGAACCCATGATCAAGGCATTTGGATGGGTTGCAATAGGAGCTCAGAGATTGTAGGATATTGTGATGATGATTGGGCAGGAGACAGAAATGACAGAAGATCAACAACCGGCTATTGCACATTCATTGGAGGCAATCTAGTCACTTGGAAGACAAAGAAGCAGAAAGTGGTCTCCTGCTCAAGTGCTGAAGCTGAATATCGTGCCATGAAAAAGCTGACCACTGAACTCACTTGGCTCAAGAACCTTCTCAAGGATCTAAACATAGAAGTCTTAACACCAATCACCATGCATTGCGACAATCAAGCAGCCATACACATAGCATCCAACAATGTGTTTCATGAGAGAACCAAACACATTGAAGTAGACTGTCACAAGGTCAGACAAGTAGTGGAGCAAGGCATAATCTTACCGTGCTACACATGAAGCTCAGATCAACTCGCAGACATTTTCACCAAGGCTGCAAGTCTCAAGGTATGTGAGTCCATCCTCCCAAAACTTGGACTCATCAACCTTCCCAGCCAATGATTCTCCTAATCATGGAGTCCACACTCTTTTTCCCTTAGTATGGTTTTGTCCCAATGGGTTTTCCATTCTAAAGTTTTTAATGAGGTGGGTCTTCATGGTTCCAAGCTTAACCATTCATCTCATGGCTAAGCTTGAGGGGGAGTATTGGAATGAAGAGGCTTGAAGCTGAAAAAGTTAATGAAGCCCAAGCCCAATGGTGACAAGAGGACAAAAATCTACTTATCAATATGAAACCGGCTTTAGGAGATGTAGTCATAGCTAATGGTGATAAGATACCAATAAGAGGAATTGGAAACCTGAAATTGTTTAATAAAGAATCAACAGCCTTCTATATGCCCACATTCACCTCAAACTTGCTAAGTGTTAAGAAAACAACCTCTGATCTTAATTGCTATGCTATATTTGGTCCTAATTATGTTTACTTTCAGGATATTAAGACTAATAAGGTGTTTGGAAAGGGAGTGTCCAAGGATGACTTGTATGTGCTTGAAGACACACAACCAGATTTCTCTTAATCTATTGCTTTCAACTCTGTTTTGAATAAGGCTAATAGTGCTATTTGGCATTCTAGATTAGGACATCCTCACTCTAGGGCTTTAGAACTATTGTTGCCAAGTATGTCTTTTAAAAATGATGAATGTGAAGCTTGTATACTAGGTAAACATTGTAAATCAGTGTTTCCTAAGTCTACAACTATATATGAAAATTGCTTTGATCTCATTCACTCTGATGTTTGGACTTCACCATGCACATCTAGAGACAACCATAAATACTTTGTTACATTCATAGACCAAAAATCGAAATATACTTGGGTAACACTATTGCCAACAAAAGATAGAGTCCTAGAAGCCTTCACTAAATTTCAAATGTATGTGACTAACCATTATAATGCCAAGATCAAAATTTTTAGATCAGATAATGGAGGGGAATATACAAGTCTAGCTTTCAAACAGCACTTAGATAAACATGGAATCATCCATCAAACAAGTTGTCCTTACACGCCCCAACAAAATGGAGTGGCTGAAAGAAAGAACAGGCATCTCATGGAAGTGACACGGTCTATCATGTTCCAAAGCAATGTCCCAAAGAAGTTTTGGGGAGATGCACTTGTTACCGCTTGCTACCTCATCAATAGACTCCCCACAAAAATCTTTGAGGATTTATCCCCATTTGAGGTACTTAATAAGAGTAAACCATCTATTTCACACTTACGTGTCTTTGGGTGTGTTTGTTATGTTCTTATTCCAGGAGAACAAAGGAATAAGTTAGAAGCAAGAAGTGTGAAAGCCATGTTTATAGGGTATTCCACTACCCAAAAGGGATACAAGTGCTACAATCCAGAGACTAGAAAGGTGATAGTCTCACGAGATGTGAAGTTTGTAGAAGCAAAGGGGTTCTATGAAGATAAGAATTGGGATGATCTTAAAGATCTCTCCCAATCTCCATCAGACCGAGCTACCAATCTTAAACATCTTATGGAGAACCTAGGAATCTCATTCCCTAATGCACCAGCTGCTTCTCCATCACCAGCCACTTCTCCTCCTCCTCCTCCTTTTGATGTTGCCCCGGCTATTCCTCTTGATCATGATGGGGGCACAGAGGATGAACAAGCGATTGCATCTGAATCACACGACCAAGATGCAAGCTCTAGTGTCCATAATCAAGAAGAATATGCGCCAGAAGTTCAGACTGGGGAAGAAGAATATCAAGAAGAACAAGTGGTGCTAAGGAGAAGCCAAAGGGAGAAGAAACCAGCCTCAAATTGGATCAATACCAGAGTCTACTACAATGCACAAGCAGTAGCCCATCCAACACAAGTGATTTGCTCTCTAGCTCATGTTCCTTCAGAACACCAAGCCTTTACAACAGCTCTAGATCAAGGGCAGGTTCCAAGAGACTATGAGGAAGCTAAGGAGCATAAGGTGTGGAGAGAAGCAGTTAAGGCTGAATGTAAGGCCATGGAGATCAATCATACTTGGGATGAAGCTGATCTACCTAATGACAAGAGGACAGTGAGCTCAAGATGGATCTTCACCATCAAATACAAAAGCAATGGAGAGATAGAACGATACAAGGCTAGATTGGTAGCAAGAGGGTTCACTCAGACCTATGGAGATGACTACCATGATACATTTGCACCAGTAGCCAAACTACACACTGTAAGAGTTCTTTTATCTCTTGCTACTAACCTTGAATGGGAGTTATGGCAGATGGATGTCAAGAATGCTTTCCTACAAGGAGAATTAGAGGATGAAGTCTATATGACACCTCCACCTGGTCTTGTAGACATAGTAACTCCAGGAAAGGTTCTAAGGCTAAGAAAAGCTATCTATGGACTTAAACAATCACCAAGAGCTTGGTACCACAAGTTGAGTATGACACTGAGAGATAGAGGCTTTAGGAAGTCTGAAGCTGATCACACTCTCTTCACACTCCAAAGCCAATCAGGTATGGTAGTCATTCTCATTTATGTAGATGATATAATCATCTCAGGGAATGACAAAGTAGGAATTCAATCTACTAAAGATTATCTTAAGTCTGTTTTTGATATTAAAGACTTAGGTGAACTTAAGTACTTCCTAGGGATAGAAGTATGCCGAACAAAAGAAGGCCTCTTCTTATCACAAAGGAAGTACACACTTGATCTTCTAACTGATGCAGGAAAGTTAGAAGCCAAACCAGCAAAGACTCCCCTATAGGAAGGCTATAAGGTGGAACGTGAGGGGGAGCTTGGAGATGAACCGTTTGAAGAAACCAAACTCTATAGGAAGATGGTTGGTAAGTTAATCTATCTAACCATTACTAGACCTGACTTGTGTTTTGCTGTGAATCAGGTCAGCCAACATATGCAAGCTCCAAAATTGCACCACTGGAATATGGTGGACCGGATCTTGAGGTACCTCAAAGGAACCCATGATCAAGGCATTTGGATGGGTTGCAATGGGAGCTCAGAGATTGTAGGATATTGTGATGCTGATTGGGCAGGAGACAGAAATGACAGAAGATCAACAACCGGCTATTGCACATTCATTGGAGGCAATCTAGTCACTTGGAAGACAAAGAAGCAGAAAGTGGTCTCCTGCTCAAGTGCTGAAGCTGAATATCGTGCCATGAAAAAGCTGACCACTGAACTCACTTGGCTCAAGAACCTTCTCAAGGATCTAAACATAGAAGTCTTAACACCAATCACCATGCATTGCGACAATCAAGCAGCCATACACATAGCATCCAACAATGTGTTTCATGAGAGAACCAAACACATTGAAGTAGACTGTCACAAGGTCAGACAAGTAGTGGAGCAAGGCATAATCTTACCGTGCTACACAAGAAGCTCAGATCAACTCGCAGACATTTTCACCAAGGCTGCAAGTCTCAAGGTATGTGAGTCCATCCTCCCAAAACTTGGACTCATCAACCTTCCCAGCCAATGATTCTCCTAATCATGGAGTCCACACTCTTTTTCCCTTAGTATGGTTTTGTCCCAATGGGTTTTCCATTCTAAAGTTTTTAATGAGGTGGGTCTTCATGGTTCCAAGCTTAACCATTCATCTCATGGCTAAGCTTGAGGGGGAGTATTGGAATGAAGAGGCTTGAAGCTGAAAAAGTTAATGAAGCCCAAGCCCAAATCAGAAGTTCAAGGTCTGTGCACTAGGCTGAGATAATGAAGTGAAGCCCAGGGTCTGTCCACACATGTGCAACACAAGGCCTGAATTAAGTAAGCCCAAACAAGCCCAAAAATGTCCAAGACACCTTCTAGAAGCTCTCCTAGGCGTGGGTTTGGAGAGGGAAGGAAGAGTCACATGTTGGCTTAACCAATTTGAATTTCTAGCTGTTAGGAGCTGTCACTTTCACCATTTGGTGAAGTGCCTTTGTCCTATCTCTATTCTTTGGCTATAAATACATTGTATGCTCACCATAAATCAATCAAGGAAATAGAATCCTCCTTCCATACTCTCTGTCTCACAATCTCTCTCTATTATTCTCACTCTTGTTCTTCATTTATCAAATATAAACCCAGAAACTCTCCTACCTATTCTAACTATTATTCTGCAAATTCTAACACTGATAAAAGCACTTAAGGAAGCTAATACCTCTGGTAACTCTTTTCAAGCTCTAAATCTCACTAAGCCACTTATTGTAGATTCAGGAGCTTCTCATCACATGATTAGTGACAAAAATCTACTTATCAATATGAAACCGGCTTTAGGAGATGTAGTAATAGCTAATGGTGATAAGATACCAATAAGAGGAATTGGAAACCTGAAATTGTTTAATAAAGAATCAACAGCCTTCTATATGCCCACATTCACCTCAAACTTGCTAAGTGTTAAGAAAACAACCTCTGATCTTAATTGCTATGCTATATTTGGTCCTAATTATGTTTACTTTCAGGATATTAAGACCAATAAGGTGTTTGGAAAGGGAGTGTCCAAGGATGACTTGTATGTGCTTGAAGACACACAACCAGATTTCTCTTAATCTATTTCTTTCAACTCTGTTTTGAATAAGGCTAATAGTGCTATTTGGCATTCTAGATTAGGACATCCTCACTCTAGGGCTTTAGAACTATTGTTGCCAAGTATGTCTTTTAAAAATGATGAATGTGAAGCTTGTATACTAGGTAAACATTGTAAATCAGTGTTTCCTAAGTCTACAACTATATATGAAAATTGCTTTGATCTCATTCACTCTGATGTTTGGACTTCACCATGCACATCTAGAGACAACCATAAATACTTTGTTACATTCATAGACCAAAAATCGAAATATACTTGGGTAACACTATTGCCAACAAAAGATAGAGTCCTAGAAGCCTTCACTAAATTTCAAATGTATGTGACTAACCATTATAATGCCAAGATCAAAATTTTTAGATCAGATAATGGAGGGGAATATACAAGTCTAGCATTCAAACAGCACTTAGATAAACATGGAATCATCCATCAAACAAGTTGTCCTTACACGCCCCAACAAAATAGAGTGGCTGAAAGAAAGAACAGGCATCTCATGGAAGTGACACGGTCTATCATGTTCCAAAGCAATGTCCCAAAGAAGTTTTGGGGAGATGCACTTGTTACCGCTTGCTACCTCATCAATAGACTCCCCACAAAAATCTTTGAGGATTTATCCCCATTTGAGGTACTTAATAAGAGTAAACCATCTATTTCACACTTACGTGTCTTTGGGTGTGTTTGTTATGTTCTTATTCCAGGAAAACAAAGGAATAAGTTAGAAGCAAGAAGTGTGAAAGCCATGTTTATAGGGTATTCCACTACCCAAAAGGGATACAAGTGCTACAATCCAGAGACTAGAAAGTTGCTAGTCTCACGAGATGTGAAGTTTGTAGAAGCAAAGGGGTTCTATGAAGATAAGAATTGGGATGATCTTAAAGATCTCTCCCAATCTCCATCAGACTGAGCTACCAATCTTAAACATCTTATGGAGAACCTAGGAATCTCATTCCCTAATGCACCAGCTGCTTCTCCATCACCAGCCACTTCTCCTCCTCCTCCTCCTTTTGATGTTGCCGCGACTATTCCTCTTGATCATGAGGGGGGCACAGAGGATGAACAAGAGATTGCATCTGAATCACACGACCAGGATGCAAGCTCTAGTGTCCATAATCAAGAAGAATATGCGCCAGAAGTTCAGACTGAGGAAGAAGAATATCAAGAAGAACAAGTGGTGCTAAGGAGAAGCCAAAGGGAGAAGAAACTAGCCTCAAATTGGATCAATACCAGAGTCTACTACAATGCACAAGCAGTAGCCCATCCAACACAAGTGATTTGCTCTCTAGCTCATATTCCTTTAGAACACCAAGCCTTTACAACAGCTCTAGATCAAGGGCAGGTTCCAAGAGACTATGAGGAAGCTAAGGAGCATAAGGTGTGTAGAGAAGCAGTTAAGGCTGAATGTAAGGCCATGGAGATCAATCACACTTGGGATGAAGCTGATCTACCTAAGGACAAGAGGACAGTGAGCTCAAGATGGATCTTCACTATCAAATACAAAAGCAATGGAGAGATAGAACGATACAAGGCTAGATTGGTAGCAAGAGGGTTCACTCAGACCTATAGAGAAGACTACCATGATACATTTGCACCAGTAGCCAAACTACACACTGTAAGAGTTCTTCTATCTCTTGCTACTAACCTTGAATGGGAGTTATGGCAGATGGATGTCAAGAATGCTTTCCTACAAGGAGAATTAGAGGATGAAGTCTATATGACACCTCCACCTGGTCTTGAAGACACAGTAACTCCAGGAAAGGTTCTAAGGCTAAGAAAAGCTATCTATGGACTTAAACAATCACCAAGAGCTTGGTACCACAAGTTGAGTATGACACTGAGAGATAGAGGCTTTAGGAAGTCTGAAGCTGATCACACTCTCTTCACACTCCAAAGCCAATCAGGTATGGTAGTCATTCTCATTTATGTAGATGATATAATCATCTCAGGAAATGACAAGGTAGGAATTCAATCTACTAAAGATTATCTTAAGTCTGTTTTTGATATTAAAGACTTAGGTGAACTTAAGTACTTCCTAGGGATAGAAGTATGCCGAACAAAAGAAGGCCTCTTCTTATCACAAAGGAAGTACACACTTGATCTTCTAACTGATGCAGGAAAGTTAGAAGCCAAACCAGCAAAGACTCCCCTAGAGGAAGGCTATAAGGTGGAACGTGAGGGGGAGCTTGGATATGAACCGTTTGAAGAAACCAAACTCTATAGGAAGATGGTTGGTAAGTTAATCTATCTAACCATTACTAGACCTGACTTGTGTTTTGCTGTGAATCAGGTCAGCCAACATATGCAAGCTCCAAAATTGCACCACTGGAATATGGTGGACCGGATCTTGAGGTACCTCAAAGGAACCCATGATCAAGGCATTTGGATGGGATGCAATGGGAGCTCAGAGATTGTAGGATATTGTGATGCTGATTGGGCTGGAGACAGAAATGACAGAAGATCAACAACCGGCTATTGCACATTCATTGGAGGCAATCTAGTCACTTGGAAGACAAAGAAGCATAAAGTGGTCTCCTGCTCAAGTGCTGAAGCTGAATATCGTGCCATGAGAAAGCTGACCACTGAACTCACTTGGCTCAAGAACCTTCTCAAGGATCTAAACATAGAAGTCTCAACACCAATCACCATGCATTGCGACAATCAAGCAGCCATACACATAGCATCCAACAATGTGTTTCATGAGAGAACCAAACACATTGAAGTTGACTGTCACAAGGTCAGACAAGTAGTGGAGCAAGGCATAATCTTACCGTGCTACACAAGAAGCTCAGATCAACTTGCAGACATTTTCACCAAGGCTGCAAGTCTCAAGGTATGTGAGTCCATCCTCCCAAAACTTGGACTCATCAACCTTTCCAGCCAATGATTCTCCTAATCATGTAGTCCACACTCTTTTTCCCTTAGTATGGTTTTGTCCCAATGGGTTTTCCATTCTAAGGTTTTTAATGAGGTGGGTCTTCATGGTGCCAAGCTTAACCATTCATCTCATGGCTAAGATTGAGGGGGAGTATTGGATTGAAGCCTTAGGCTTGAAGCTGAAAAATTTAATGAAGCCCAAGCCCAAATCAGAAGTTCAAGGTCTTTGCATTAGGCTGAGATAATGAAGTGAAGCCCAGGGTCTGTCCACACATGTGCAACACAAGGCCTGAATTAAGTAAGCCCAAACAAGCCCAAAACTGTCCAAGACACCTTCTAGAAGCTCTCCTAGGCGTGAGTTTGGAGAGGGAAGGAAGAGTCACACGTTGGCTTAACCAATTTGAATTTCTAGCTGTTAGGAGCTGTCACTTTCACCATTTGGTGAAGTGCCTTTGTCTTATCTCTATTCTCTGGCTATAAATACATTGTATGCTCACCATAAATCAATCAAGGAAATAGAATCCTCCTTCCATACTCTCTGTCTCACAATCTCTCTCTATTATTCTCACTCTTGTTCTTCCATTATCAAATATAAACCCAGAAACTCTCCTACCTATTCTAACTATTATTCTGCAAATTCTAACAAAGAATGCTTTCCTACAAGGAGAATTAGAGGATGAAGTCTATATGACACCTCCACCTGGTCTTGAAGACACAGTAACTCCAGGAAAGGTTCTAAGGCTAAGAAAAGCTATCTATGGACTTAAACAATCACCAAGAGCTTGGTACCACAAGTTGAGTATGACACTGAGAGATAGAGGCTTTAGGAAGTCTGAAGCTGATCACACTCTCTTCACACTCAAAAGCCAATCAGGTATGGTAGTCATTCTCATTTATGTAGATGATATAATCATCTCAGGGAATGACAAGGTAGGAATTCAATCTACTAAAGATTATCTTAAGTCTGTTTTTGATATTAAAACTTAGGTGAAATTAAGTACTTCCTAGGGATAGAAGTATGCCGAACAAAAGAAGGCCTCTTCTTATCACAAAGGAAGTACACACTTGATCTTCTAACTGATGCAGGAAAGTTAGAAGCCAAACCAGAAAAGACTCCCCTAGAGGAAGGCTATAAGGTGGAACGTGAGGGGGAGCTTGGAGATGAACCGTTTGAAGAAACCAAACTCTATAGGAAGATGGTTGGTAAGTTAATCTATCTAACCATTACTAGACCTGACTTGTGTTTTGCTGTGAATCAGGTCAACCAACATATGCAAGCTCCAAAATTGCACCACTGGAATATGGTGGACCGGATCTTGAGGTACCTCAAAGGAACCCATGATCAAGGCATTTGGTATTAGTTTTAGACATTCAAGTTTAGAGAGTTTTAGAGAGCTAGAGAGATTTAGGGAGTTTAGAGAGTATGAGAAACATGTTTTATTATTCGAATTGCTTGAATACAAGAGAAGGCCTTAGAGGTCCTTTTATAGCAAAATAAATAAACCTAGGTGCTTCTACTTTAGGTAAAGAGGAGAGGACTCCTTTTGTGCTGGCGGCTTCCTTCACCTTTTGTGCTGGCATGGATGAGTCACCAGCCCTTCTAGAAGATCCTACTAGCCGTTTGCACCCTCATTTCCTTTGATTGAATGCACTTTCATTCCAACACTCCCCCTCAAGTTTAAATCATTGGTGAATGATTAAAACTTGGACACCAAGAGGATTCACCTCATTAAAAACCTTAAAATGCAAAACCCAGTGGGACAAAAGCATTTTAAGGGAAAAAGAGTATGAATCCTTCTTGATAGGGAAGTTACTTGAATGGGAGAGATGTGAGTCCAAGCTTTGAATGAATGAACTCACAAACCTTTACACTTGCTGCCTTAGTGAATATGTCTGCCAATTGATCAGAACTCTTGGTATAGCATGGAAGTATAATTCCTTGAGCCACGGCCTCTCTCACCTTGTGGCAGTCAACTTCAATGTGCTTAGTGCGTTCATGGAAGACAGAATTGGATGCAATATGAATGGCCGCCTGGTTGTCACAATGCATTGTGATTGGTGTATTGCTTTCAATGTTGAAGTCTTTGAGGAGAGCCTTTAGCCATATACACTCAGTGGTTAGTTTCCTCATGGCCCGGTACTCAGCTTCAGCACTTAGCAGGATACTACCTTCTGCTTCTTGGTCTTCCAAGTGACAAGATTTCCTCCTATAAAGGTGCAATATCCTGTGGTTGATTTCCTGTCTTTCCTATCCCCAGCCCAATCAGCATCACAGTAGCCAACGATCTCAGCATTCTTATTCTTTCCCATCCAAACTCCTTGAGTGTAAGTCCCTTTAAGATATCTTAAGATGCGTTGAATCATCATCCAGTGGTTCTTCTTAGGAGCTTGCATATACTGGCTCACCTGATTCACAGCAAAACATAAGTCAGGTCTTGTAATAGTTAAGTAGATGAGCTTACCAACAAGTTTTCTGTAGAGCTGAGGGTCTTCGAATGTTTCTCCTTCTGGCTCCCCCTCAGTTTCAACTTTGTATCCTTCCTCTAAGGGGGTTCTAACCGCCTTTGCCTCCATCATTCCTGCATTGGTTAGTAGGTCTCTAACATATTTTCTTTGTGAGATAAACAGTCCATCTTTAAACCTGCATACTTCAATGACCAAGAAATACTTAAGTTCACCAAGATCTTTTATATCAAACATAGACTTAAGGTATTCTTTTGTAGAAGCAATTCATACCTTGTCATTCCCTGAGATGATAATATCATCTACATATATGAGAATGACAACTATACCTTCTTGGCTGTGGAGGGTGAACAAGGTGTGATCGGATTCAGATCTCCTAAAGCCTCTGTCTCTGAGAGTAACATTCAACTTGTGGTACCAGGCTCTAGGAGACTGCTTTAGCCCGTAAATTGCCTTTCTTAGTCTTAGGACTTTCCCTGGTGCAACAGAATCTTCTAATCCAGGTGGTGGAGTCATGTAGACTTCTTCTTCTAGTTCTCCTTGTAGGAATGCGTTTTTGACATCCATTTGCCATAGCTCCCATTCCAAGTTTGCAGCTAGAGAGAGGACCACCCTAATTGTGTGCATCTTTGCCACTGGGGAAAATGTGTCTCTATAGTCATCTCCATAGGTTTGTGTGAAGCCTCTTGCGACTAGTCTAGCCTTGTGCCTTTCAATCTCTCCATTGCTTTGGTACTTAATAGTGAAGATCCATCTGGAGCTAACAGCCTTCTTTCCCTTAGGTAAGTTTGACTCATCCCATGTATGATTCTTTTCCATTGCTTTCCTTTCATCTGTTACAGCATCCCGCCAGACCTTAATGTCCTTTGCTTCATCATAGCTTCTAGGCACAGATTCTTGATCTAAGCTTCCAATGAACACTTGATGGCCTTGAGGGATTTGTACTAAGGAGCACACGGCTTGAGCAGGGTGAGCTACCGCATTATTATTGAAGTAAACCCTGGTATTCTTCCAGTTTTCAGCTGGAAATCTTTGCCGAGTACTTCTTCTGAGTTCAAGAGGAGCTTGATTTTGGATGGGACCTTCAGTGGGACCTTGAGTGCTTTGTGAACTTGATTCATCTTCTGAGCCTTGAGTACTTCCTGTTCTATCTTCTGAGCCTTGTCTATTACCCTCAGTCTCTGCCTGTTCTTCCTCCGGTCCTGAATCCATGTGATCAACAATTGAATCCTCTTGATCATGACCAGAGAATTGTTGCTCCCCCTCAGGATTAAGAGGATGAAGGGGATGATGGCTAGGAGAACCGTGAGGTGAGGAAATGCCAAGTCCTTCTAATATCTTCCTTAAGTTCTCAGCTCGATCAGAAGAGTGGGAAGAGATGTCCTTGATTGAATCCCATGTCCCTTCTTCAAAATAACTTGTAGTCTCTACGAACTTAACATCCCGTGAGATGAGAACACGATTTGTCTCAGCATTGTAGCATTTATATCCCTTCTGTGTCGTGGAATAGCCCAGGAACATGGCTTTAGTGCTTTTGGCGTCTAGTTTTGTCCTTTGTTCTCCTGGAATCAACACATAGCAAACACACCCAAAAACTCTAATATGATCAAGTTGAGGTTTAGACTTTGTAAGTACCTCGAATGGGGATTGATCTAGTAATGTCTTGGTTGGAATACAGTTGATCAGGTAGCAAGCTGCAAGTAATGCATCTCCCCAGAAACGTTTAGGCACCTTCATATGAAACATCAAAGCTCGAGTGACCTCCATGAGGTGCCGGTTCTTTCTTTCAGCAACGCCATTCTGTTGGGGGGTATAGGGGCAACTTGTTTGATGCTCAATTCCATGTTTGTTGAGGTAATGTTTGAATGCTTGGCTAGTATACTCTCCCCCATTGTCTGATCTAAAACACTTAACCTTTGCATCATACTGGTTAGTCACATATTTATTAAAGTTCATAAATGCTTCCAGAACTCTACCCTTAGATGGCATTAAGGTTATCCAAGTGTATTTAGATTTTTCATCAATAAAACTAACAAAGTATTTCTGATTATCTCTAGATAAACATGGTGCAGTCCATACATCAGAGTGAACAAGATCAAAGCAATTGTCATACATTGTTTGAGACTTAGGAAAAACAGACCTACAGTGTTTTCCTAGGATACAAGCTTCACATAAATCATTATTGAAAGACATCCTAGGAAACATTATTTCTAGAACTTTAAAATGAGGATGACCAAGCCTGGCATGCCATAAACCACCATTTATTTTAGAATTATTCAAATTGGAAAAGCAAGTAACTAAGCGGTTGGAAGAGAGATCTTCAAGCACATATAAATCGTTTCTTGTAACACCTTTTCCAAGAACCTCTTGAGTTTCAATATCCTGAAACACAAAGTCATTAAGCCCAAAAATAGCATGGCAATTTAAATCTGTTGTGGCTCTTTTGACAGATAGTAAATTTGAGGTGAATGATGGCATGTAAAAGGCACGAGTTTCTTTGTTAAATAGCCTAAGATATCCTACTCCTTTTATTGGCACATTAGTACCATTTGCAATCAAAACATTTCCTATGGCTGGTTTAACATTTTTAATCAGGTTAAGATCACTTATCATATGGTGAGATGCTCCTGAGTCTACTATCAGTGGTTTAGACTTAGTGAATGTATTAAATGAGGCATGTAGTGATCTACCAATGACGGCATTACCAGAGTTATCTTTGAAGGCTTTGATGAAAGCCTCAAGGTCGAACTTCTTGACATACTCAGACTGAGCTGATTGATAGGACACCATTTGAGCTGGTTGAACTTGAGTACCGCCACTTGTCCCGGATGATTTTGGTGAACTTGCTGGAGCATTGGTAAGTTGGTAAGGAAGGCCTTTCTTGTCGTAATGACCTATCTCCTGTGTGTAGTGAGCTCTGGGAACTTCTTTCCATTTGCTAGGCTTTAAGTGTGGATGAAGAATCCAACACTTTTCTTTGGTATGCCCTTTCCTTTTACAGTGATCACACATCATGTTCTTCTTGTCTTCCGGCTTGTAGAACCCTTTGTTGGCAGTAATTGTTTCTTCTTCTTGTTTGTAGATGCCCTTATGTGCTGTGATTAACTCTCCTTTCTTTCCAAACAAGCCATTTGATCCACATTCCTTCTGGATTTGAGAACATACATCTTCAAGAGAGGGAAGCTTGTCTGACCGCAGGATATGTTTGATAAGATCATTGTAGGCTGGGCTTAAGATCATGAGGAGGCTGAACACCTTGTCCTGCTCTCGCCTTTCTTTGATAACTTCTGGATCAAAGGATGTTGGTCTAAGCATGTCAAGTTCTGCCCAAAGAGAACTGAATTTCCCAAAGAGAACTGTGAAATCTGAGTCATCTTGGTTGAGGTTGTGGATTGCCTGCTTCACTTGGAAGATGCGAGTCAGATTTGAGGTGTTCCCATAAACCTTTTTTAGGATTTCCCAAAGTTCCATTGAGGTTTCACAATGAGAGTAAGACTCAAGTATAGGTCCATCTAATGAGTTTTGGAGAATGGAGAGAACATAGAGGTCTTCTTGGTGCCATTTCTTTTCATCAGTTATCACCATTTCTTCTCCATCTTTATTTTGGATCAGACAAGGTGGAGCTTTATTAAACAGTAGATGGTCCCCAAGACCTCTTCCTCCTAAAGCAGTTTTAATCATCCGAGACCATAACACATAGTTAAGGCCTTTAAGAATCACTGGGACAGAGATTTGCCGAGAGTTTTCCATACTTCAAGCTTTTAAGAACCGTACAATAATGGAGGTTGATGCTTGAGACCCACGTTTGAGTTGAGTCTGACCAGGGAAGAGAATAGTTTGAAGGAGAAACTTGGGATGAGACGATTTTATCTTGAAATGAGCTGCCTTTAGCTTGGTTCAGCTTTCCTTTCACAAGCGATTTATAATCAGTACGGATGAAACACCCACTCTTCGTGGTTAGTGTTCAGGACTTCTTCTTTGAGGATTCAAGAGTTTAGCCTGTGGATAAACCTCCTGAACTGAAGAAAGACCAGAAAGGAGTTGCCTTTGATAAGTGTGAAAGGAGGTGTACGGACCACTGGGTTGAGTGAGCGCGGAGAAGACGAGTACGGCCTGTGATTCTAGAGCGCAAGACTTGGTCTTTTAAACCACCGGTTGTTTCTATAGAAAGGGTGAGTCTTTTTCACCTTCCTTGGAACAGAAATGACTTGGACCGAGAGCTTCTGGGAGACTTGGTCCGTACAAAAATGGCGAGACCAAGGGAGCCGTACAACAATGGTGAAGAGAGATAGCTAAGAAACTAAGCTACTAAGACACAAGATATAACCATATCTAATCTTCCTCAACCCATCACCCATGGATCTGGGGATCTTAAATCTCAGAGAGGATAGATTAAGACATGTTTATCTTCAAGGTAAGTGCTTGATTCTTAGCTTTGGATTCGAATGAAAAAGAAGGAAAAGAAATTTGCGGATTATGAAAGATGAAAGAGCAACTGCTCTGATACCATATTAGTTTTAGAGATTCAAGTTTAGAGAGTTTTAGAGAGCTATAGAGATTTAGGGAGTTTAGAGAGTATGAGAAACATGTTTTATTATTCGAATTGCTTGAATACAAGAGAAGGCCTTAGAGGTTCTTTTATAGCAAAATAAATAAACCTAGGTGCTTCTACTTTAGGTAAAGAGGAGAGGACTCCTTTTGTGCTGGCGGCTTCCTTCCCCTTTTGTGCTGGCATGGATGAGTCACCAGCCCTTCTAGAAGATCCTACTAGCCGTTAGCACCCTCATTTCCTTTGATTGAATGCACCTTCATTCCAACATTTGGATGGGATGCAATGGGAGCTCAGAGATTGTAGGATATTGTTGTTAGAATTCAAGAGTATGATTGAAGAATATGAAAGAATTAACAAAGATTAGCAGAAGAATGAAGAAGAATAAGAAGAATAAAGAGAGAGAGATTCGAAAAGTATAAGAGAATGAAGTATATGTATATTATATTAGTTTTAGAGATTCAAGTTTCGAGAGTTTTAGAGAGTTTTAGGGAGTTTAGGGAGCTAGAGAGATTTAGGGAGTTTAGAGAGTATGAGAAACATGTGTTTATTATTCGAAATGCTTGAATACAAGTGAAGGCCTAAGAGGTCCTTTTATAGCAAAATAGATAAACCTAGATGATTCTACTTTAGGTAAAGAGGTGTGGACTCCTTTTGTGCTGGCGGCTCCTTTCCCCTTTTGTGCTGGCATGGGTGAGTCACCATGCCTTCTAGAACATCTTACTAGCCGTTAATGAGTCACCATGCCTTCTAGAAGATCCTACTTAGCCGTTTAACATCTCTTTCCTTTGGTAGAATGCATCTTCATTCCAACACTCCCCCTCAAGTTTAAATCATTGGTGAATGATTAAAACTTGGACACCAAGAGGATTCACCTCATTAAAAACCTTAAAATGCAAAACCCAGTGGGACAAAAGCATTTTAAGGGAAAAAGAGTATGAATCCTTCTTGATAGGGAAGTTACTGGAATGGGAGAGATGTGAGTCCAAGCTTTGAATGAATGAACTCACAAACCTTTACACTTGCTGCCTTAGTGAATATGTCTGCCAATTGATCAGAACTCTTGGTATAGCATGGAAGTATAATTCCTTGAACCACGGCCTCTCTCACCTTGTGGCAGTCAACTTCAATGTGCTTAGTGCGTTCATGGAAGACAGAATTGGATGCAATATGAATGGCCGCCTGGTTGTCACAATGTATTGGGATTGGTGTATTGCTTTCAATGTTGAAGTCTTTGAAGAGAGCCTTTAGCCATATACACTCAGTGGTTAGTTTCCTCATGGCCCGGTACTCAGCTTCAGCACTTGAGCAGGATACTACCTTCTGCTTCTTGGTCTTCCAAGTGACAAGATTTCCTCCTACAAAGGTGCAATAGCCTGTGGTTGATTTCCTGTCTTTCCTATCCCCAGCCCAATCAGCATCACAATAGCCAACGATCTCAGCATTCTCATTCTTTCCCATCCAAACTCTTTGAGTGTAAGTCCCTTTAAGATATCTTAAGATGCGTTGAATCATCGTCCAGTGGTTCTTCTTAGGAGCTTGCATATACTGGCTCACCTGATTCACAGCAAAACATAAGTCAGGTCTTGTAATAGTTAAGTAGATGAGCTTACCAACAAGTTTTCTGTAGAGCTTAGGGTCTTCGAATGCTTCTCCTTCTGGCTCCCCCTCAGTTTCAACTTTGTATCCTTCCTCTAAGGGGGTTCTAACCGCCTTTGCCTCCATCATTCCTGCATTGGTTAGTAGGTCTCTAACATATTTTCTTTGTGAGATAAACAGTCCATCTTTAAACCTGCATACTTCAATGCCCAAGAAATACTTAAGTTCACCAAGATCTTTTATATCAAACATAGACTTAAGGTATTCTTTTGTATAAGCAATTCCTACCTTGTCATTCCCTGAGATGATAATATCATCTACATATATGAGAATGACAACTATACCTTCTTGGCTGTGGAGGGTGTACAAGGTGTGATCGGATTCAGATCTCCTAAAGCCTCTGTCTCTGAGAGTAACATTCAACTTGTGGTACCAGGCTCTAGGAGACTGCTTTAGCCCGTAAATTGCCTTTCTTAGTCTTAGGACTTTCCCTGGTGCAACAGAGTCTTCTAATCCAGGTGGTGGAGTCATGTAGACTTCTTCTTCTAGTTCTCCTTGTAGGAATGCGTTTTTGACATCCATTTGCCATAGCTCCCATTCCAAGTTTGCAGCTAGAGAGAGGACCACCCTGATTGTGTGCATCTTTGCCACTGGGGCAAATGTGTCTCTATAGTCATCTCCATAGGTTTGTGTGAAGCCTCTTGCGACTAGTCTAGCCTTGTGCCTTTCATTCTCTCCATTGCTTTGGTATTTAATAGTGAAGATCCATCTGGAGCTAACAGCCTTCTTTCCCTTAGGTAAGTCTGACTCATCCCATGTATGATTCTTTTCCATTGCTTTCCTTTCATCTGTCCTTTGCTTAATGTCCTTTGCTTCATCATAGCTTCTAGGCACAGATTATTGATCTAAGCTTCCAATGAACACTTGATGGCCTTGAGGGATTTGTACTAAGGAGCACACGGCTTGAGCAGGGTGAGCTACCGCATTATTATTGAAGTAAACCCTGGTATTCTTCCAGTTCTCAGCTGGAAATCTTTGTCGAGTACTTCTTCTGAGTTCAAGAGGAGCTTGATTTTGGATGGGACCTTCAGTGGGACCTTGAGTGCTTTGTGAACTTGATTCATCTTCTGAGCCTTGAGTACTTCCTGTTCTATCTTCTGAGCCTTGTCTATTACCCTCAGTCTCTGCCTGTTCTTTCTCCGGTCCTGAATCCATGTGATCAACAATTGAATCCTCTTGATCATGACCAGAGAATTGTTACTCCCCCTCAGGATTAAGAGGATGAAGGGGATGATGGCTAGGAGAACCGTGAGGTGAGGAAATGCCAAGTCCTTCTAATATCTTCCTTAAGTTCTCAGCTCGATCAGAAGAGTGGGAAGAGATGTCCTTGATTGAATCCCATGTCCCTTCTTCAAAATAACTTATAGTCTCTAAGAACTTAACATCCCGTGAGATGAGAACACGATTTGTCTCAGCATTGTAGCATTTATATCCCTTCTGTGTCGTTGAATAGCCCAAGAACATGGCTTTAGTGCTTTTGGCGTCTAGTTTTGTCCTTTGTTCTCCTGGAATCAACACATAGCAAACACGCCCAAAAACTCTAATATGATCAAGTTGAGGTTTAGACTTTGTAAGTACCTCGAATGGGGATTGATCTAGTAATGTCTTGGTTGGAATACGATTGATCAGGTAGCAAGCTGCAAGTAATGCATCTCCCCAGAAACGTTTAGGCACCTTCATATGAAACATCAAAGCTCGAGTGACTTCCATGAGGTGCCTGTTCTTTCTTTCAGCAACGCCATTCTGTTGGGGGGTATAGGGGCAACTTGTTTGATGCTCAATTCCATGTTTGTTGAGGTAATGTTTGAATGCTTGACTAGTATACTCTCCCCCATTGTCTGATCTAAAACACTTAACCTTTGCATCATACTGGTTAGTCACATATTTATTAAAGCTCATAAATGCTTCCAGAACTCTACCCTTAGATGGCATTAAGGTTATCCAAGTGTATTTAGATTTCTCATCAATAAAACTAACAAAGTATTTCTGATTATCTCTAGATAAACATGGTGCAGTCCATACATCAGAGTGAACAAGATCAAAGCAATTGGCATACATTGTTTGAGACTTAGGAAAAACAGACCTATAGTGTTTTCCTAGGATACAAGCTTCACATAAATCATTATTCAAAGACATCCTAGGAAACATTATTTCTAGAACTTTAAAATGAGGATGACCAAGCCTAGCATGCCATAAACCACCATTCATTTTAGAATTATTCAAATTGGAAAAGCAAGTAACTAAGCGGTTGGGAGAGAGGTCTTCAAGCACATATAAATCGTTTCTTGTAACACCTTTTCCAAGAACCTCTTGAGTTTCAATATCCTGAAACACAAAGTCATTAGGCCCAAAAATAGCATGGCAATTTAAATTTGTTGTGGCTCTTTTGACAGATAGTAAGTTTGAGGTGAATGATGGCATGTAAAAGGCACAAGTTTCTTTGTTAAATAGCCTAAGATCTCCTACTCCTTCTATTGGCACATTAGTACCATTTGCAATCAAAACATTTCCTATGGCTGCTTCAACATTTTTAATCAGGTTAAGATCACTTATCATATGGTGAGATGCTCCTGAGTCTACTATCAATGGTTTAGACTTAGTGAATGCATTAAATGAGGCATGTAGTGATCTACCAATGACGGCATTACCAGAGTTATCTTTGAAGGCTTTGATGAGAGCCTCAAGGTCAGACTTCTTGACATACTCAGACTGAGCTGATTGATAGGACATCATTTGAGCTGGTTGAACTTGAGTACCGCCACTTGTCCCGGATGATTTTGGTGAACTTGCTGGAGCATTGGTAAGTTGGTAAGGAAGGCCTTTCTTGTCGTAATGACCTATCTCCTGTGTGTAGTGAGCTCTGGGAACTTCTTTCCATTTGCTAGGCTTTAAGTTTGGATGAAGAATCCAACACTTTTCTTTGGTATGCCCTTTCCTTTTACAGTGATCACACATCATGTTCTTCTTGTCTTCCGGCTTGTAGAACCCTTTGTTGGCAGTAATTGTTTCTTCTTCTTGCTTGTCGATGCCCTTATGTGCTGTGATTAACTCTCCTTTCTTTCCAAACAAGCCATTTGATCCACATTCCTTCTGAATTTGAGAACATACATCTTCAAGGGAGGGAATTGTCTGACCGCAGGTTATGTTTGATAAGATCATTGTAGGCTGTATTGAAAATCAAGAACAAGTTTCAAGATATTGAAGATTAGTATTTAGGCGATTAGGAGAATGAGGAAAACATTTTGTTTCTTATTACTTGCTTGAATTACATTATGACAATTACATAGATTAAATAGATAGATTAGAAGGAATATCCAAAGTATCTACTAAAGCATCTAGGAGGCGTGGCATGGTGAGCTAGAGCTGACCGTTGGTGCTACCAAGTGTGGCCTTATCCAGTCCGCTTCTAGAACCTTTCTCCCCTTGAGTCTTCATAAATACTCCTTAATTCCAACACTCCCCCTCAAGTTTGACCATGGATGAATGGTTAAACTTGGATATCATGAGAAACCACCTCATTAAAAACCTTAGAATGCAAAACCCAGTGGGACAAAAACATTCTAAGGGAAAAAGAGTATGGTTCTCATGATAAGGAGAGACTAAGGGCTTGGAATTTCCATGAGTCCAAGCTTTGGTAGAATGAACTCACAGACTTTCAGGATGGCTGCCTTTGTAAATATATCTGCCAATTGCTCAGAACTTCTTGTAAAGCATGGTAGTATAACTCCTTTCTCCACAGCTTCCCTGACCTTGTGGCAATCTACTTCAATGTGCTTAGTCCTCTCATGGAATACCGAGTTGGAGGCTATATGGATGGCTGCTTGATTGTCACAGTGCATTGTGATGGGAGTCTTGACTTCAATTCCTAAGTCTTGGAGAAGAGCTTTGAGCCATATTGATTCGGTAGTCAGCTTCCTCATTGCCCTGTATTCAGCTTCAGCACTTGAACATGACACAACCTTCTGCTTCTTGGTTTTCCATGTAACAAGATTTCCTCCAATAAAAGTGCAATATCCAGTAGTAGACTTCCTATCTTGTCTATCTCCAGCCCAATCAGCATCACAGTATCCCACAATCTCAGTGTTCCTATTGTTCCCCATCCAAACCCCTTGAGCATGAGTCCCTTTGAGGTATCTCAGGATCCGGTCTATCATCCTCCAATGGCACATCTTAGGCGCTTGCATATGCTGACTTACCTGATTCACAGCAAAGCACAAATCAGGTCTGGTGATAGTAAGATAAATTAACTTACCAACTAATCTTCTATAGAGTTTGGCATCCTCAAAGACGTCTTCTTCCTGCTCCCCCTGAGTTCCAACTTTATAACCCTCTTCCTGCATCTGTTAGTAAATCAAGAATATACTTCCTCTGAGAAATAAACAAACCATCATTAGTCCTGCACACCTCAATCCCAAGAAAATATTTGAGTTCTCCAAGGTCTTTGATGTCAAAAACAGATTTCAAGTATTCTTTAGTAGAAAGGATTCCTACCTTGTCATTCCCTGAGATGATAATATCATCTACATATATGAGAATGACAACTATACCTGCTTGGCTCTGAAGTGTGAACAGGGTATGATCAGCTTCTGATCTTCTAAATCCTTTATCTCTCAGTGTAACACTCAATTTGTGATACCAGGCTCTAGGAGACTGTTTGAGACCATAGATTGCCTTTATTAATCTTAGAACCTTCCCTGGAGTGACAGTATCTTCTAGACCAGGAGGTGGAGTCATGTACACCTCTTCCTCTAATTCTCCTTGAAGGAAGGCATTCTTGACATCCATCTGCCATAGATCCATTCTAAGTTGGTAGCAAGAGAAAGAATGACTCTCACTGTATGAAGCTTGGCCACTGGAGCAAAGGTGTCCCTGTAGTCATCTCCATACGTCTGAGTGAAGCCCCTTGCAACAAGCCTTGCCTTATATCTCTCCACTTCTCCATTGCTTCTGTATTTGATTGTGAACACCCATCTAGAGCTCACTGCCTTTTTGCCTTTTGGTAGATCAGACTCGTTCCAAGTATGATTCCTTTCCATAGCCATTCTTTCATCAGCAACAGCCTCTCTCCATACTCTGTGTTCCTTGGCCTCCTCATAGTGTTTAGGGACGCATTCTTGATCCATGGTTCCAATAAAAACCTGATGTTCCTGAGGGATATGTGCTAAGTTGCAGACAGCCTGTTCTGGATGAGCAACAGCCTGATTGTTGTAATAGACCCTCGTGCTCTTCCAGTGTTCAGGTGGATACTTCACCCTTTTGCTTCTCCTTAATTCAACTGCTTCTTCTTCTTGAGCGGTTTGATCAGGTTGATTGTTTTGAGCAGCTGGTGATGAAGATGTAGATTGCTGGCCCTGGTTCTCCTGATTATGGACTTCTGAGTATTCAGGAATACCATTCCCCCCTTCATGATCAGGACTATCACTTGGTTCATCCGGCCATGTTGTTGATTCTTCTGAGACTGGTGCTGTAGGAGTAGAAGACTGCTGAGGAATATGATTGAGACCGAGATCCTCTAGAAGTTGTCTGAGACTGGAAGCTCTATCTTTTTGAAGAAGATGATATATCCTTAATGTCTTCCCACTTCTGTCCATCATAGAAACTTCTGTTCTCTAGAAATTGAACATCTCTTGACACCATAACTCTCCTTGTATCTGGTACATAGCACTTGTAGCCCTTCTGTGTTGGAGAGTATCCAAGAAAAATAGCCCTTATGCTCTTTGCATCTAGCTTACTTCGGTGGTCACCTGGGATATAGACAAAGCACACGCATCCAAACACTCTTAAATGATCAAGAGAGGGTTTAGTTTTATTAAGTACCTCAAAGGATGACTGGTCAGAGAGAATGCGAGTAGGTGTTCTATTGATGAGGTAACATGCCGTGACCACTGCATCACTCCAAAACCTCTTTGGAACATGCATGTGAAACATTAAAGTCCTAGCCACCTCCATCAAGTGCCGGTTCTTTCTCTCAGCAACACCATTCTGCTGAGGTGTATAAGGGCAACTTGTCTGATGTGTAATTCCTTTTTCAGCAAGAAAGTGTTTGAATGCATGACTCATGTACTCCCCACCATTATCTGACCTTAAACATTTGATTTGAACATTATATTGGTTAGAAATGTGAGATTGAAAGTTCTTAAACGCTTCTAAGACCCTATCCTTAGATGGAAGCAAGGTGACCAAGTGTATTTTGATTTCTCATCTATAAAAGTAACAAAGTATTTATGATTATCTCTTGATTCACATGGTGATGTCCAAACATCAGAATGAATAAGTTCAAAATATTCATTGTAAATCGTTTTAGATAAGGGAAATACATTCCTACAATGTTTACCAAGGATACATGCTTCACATGAGTTGCTATTAAAAGATATCTTAGGAAATAGAAGTTCTAAAGCTTTCAAGTGAGGATGTCCTAGTCTAGCATGCCATAAACCATTTTCATGACTAGAAACATTAAGACTAGAAGCATTATTAATCGAACTATTAGAAGCTAATGATAAAGGCTGGAGATCTTCAAGCACATATAGATCATTCTTGGTTCCTCCTCTGCCAAGAACTCGCTTGGTTTCAATATCCTGAAAGAAGAAGTCATTAGGCCCAAAAGTAGCATAACAATTAAGATCAGTGGTTGTTCTTTTCACAGATAACAGGTTTGAAGTAAATGATGGCATAAAGAAAGCTTTTGACTCTTTTCCAAACAACCTAAGCTTTCCAATTCCCTTAATAGGTATTTGTTCTCCATTAGCTATCATCACATTCCCTAAAACCGGTTCTATATCACTAATCAACCTAGAATCACTAATCATATGGTGAGAAGCTCCTGAATCAACTATCAATGGTTTTAAAACATTCAAACTATCACCAGAGCTTTTAAATGAGGCAGTATAAGTGTGACCAGAAATACCAGACTCCTTAAGAGCTTTGATGAGCGCTTCAAGGTCTGACTTGGTCACCACATCGTTCTGAGCTGAGACTGCTTGAATCCTTTCATCTGGTAAGCTGTTGTGATAGGAATTAGTCTGGCTGGAACTTCCTCTATTAAGACTGATTTGGTTTCCACTGAACTGTGTCCCTTCATGATTCGGCCTCGGTTGTTTGATTAGTGGTAGACTTGGTTGATTAATACTTCCTTGTGAACTACTTTGAAAACCGCTTCCTTGAGAAATGGATGGAACAATGCGTGATGAGGTTTCCTGAGAGATGTGAACCTTTGGGTCTTTCCACCAGCTCGGCTTCAAATGAGGATGAATTAACCAACACTTATCCTTAGTGTGTCCTCTTCGTTTGCAATGATCACAGGCTAATCCTTTCTTGACCTCCGGTTTGTGCCACACCTTGTGGGCAGTAACAATATCTCCTTTGTTTCCAAATAGACCTTGGGATCCTTGTTCTTTCTGAATTTTAGCACACACATCTTCAAGGCTTGGTAATCTATCTTCCCGGAGAAGATGTTTAATGAGATCAGTGTAGCTTGGGTTTAGTGTCATGAGCAAGCCAAAGACCTTATCTTGCTCTCTCCTTTCATTAAGAGTGATAGGATCAATGGTACTTGGCCTTAACATTTCAACCTCTGCCCATAAAGCTCTGAACTTGCCATAATGCTTAGTAAACTCCATATCCTCTTGATGGAGTTCATTTAAAGCTTTCTTCACCTCAAATAACCGCATGAGGTTGGATGTGTTTCCATACACATTTTTGAGTGTTTCCCATATGTCTTTTGCGGTCTCACAGTAGGAATATGCTTCTAACAAGGATCCTTCAAGGGAGTTTTGAAGGATTGAGAGGACTAATTGATCCTCTTGAAACCATTTGTTCATGGTTTCCACGGTTAGCCTTCCTTGTTCACCGAGAGTTTCTTCTTCAATGGCTTCTCTTGGTGCTTCATCTAGGAGAACATGGGTCCATAAACCTCTACTAGACAGAGTAGTTTTCATGGTTTTTGACCATAACAAGTAGTTTAGCCCCTTCAGTATGACTGGAGCAACAATCATTTTCGAAGACTCCATTTGTCTTTGGCGTGATTTGTACGGAAGAACAAATGCTTCCTTTGAGTTTCAGAATCATCAAATAAGCTAATCCAGCTTTAGAAAAGAACCTCCTTTGTGAAGAATGAGCTGCCTTTAAGCTATTTTTCACTTAAGCAAATTTTAGTTCACGGAGGGATTTGGAGAAGATGAGTACGGACAACGGCAAAGGAGTCTCCTTTAGCTTGATTGAAGGTCAGGTTTTAGAAGAAATGATACCAGAATGCATATGAACACACGAACTTGTGATTTTAAAACACACCAGAAGATGAACCAAGCTATGTTGTAACTCCCATCCGTACATCCATGGCGCGGAACAGCTTAGCGATACCAAAACTCGACCAGGATAGAGCAGATTAGACCTAACACGATCTGGTTCGACCAATACTCATATTTTTCAAGACAAAGATGAAAACTTTTCTTGAGGAAGAGAGCTTTAGAGGTTAGAGTCCGTACAACAATGGATGAAAGGGTTTGAAAACGAATGAAAAACAGGAGTCTTAAGCCCGAGATAAACAAACAATAACCACCTTTAATCTCCCATAACTCGTGACCAAATGATCTTTGAGAATTATAAATCTCAGAATGGGTAGATTCAAAGTTGTTTATTGTGAGTTTTGGCAAGAACTTAAGATAGAAGAAGATTTGCGGAAGTTTTAGTAATCTAGGAGCATAAACTGCTCTGATACCATATTGAAAATCAAGAACAAGTTTCAAGAGATTGAAGATTAGTATTTAGGCGATTAGGAGAATGAGGAAAGCATTTTGTTTCTTATTACTTGCTTGAATTACATTATGACAATTACATAGATTAAATAGATAGATTAGAAGGAATATCCAAAGTATCTACTAAAGCATCTAGGAGGCGTGGCATGGTGAGCTGGAGCTGACCTTTGGTGCTATCCAGTCCGCTTCTAGAACCTTTCTCCCCTTGAGTCTTCATAAATACTCCTTAATTCCAACAGGCTGGACTTAAGATCATGGTACGATCCGGAATGCACCTGATTTAATTGCAACTCTAGAGGACTTGGATTCAACCGAAGAAGAGGAAGACAAGGCCCAAAATCAGACCCAAGGAGAATTATGGTTTGGTCCAATGACAAGATCAAGAAGTGAAGCCCAAAGGGAGGCCCTACAGACCTTAACCAAATTCGACCACCAAGAGGAAATAAGAAGGATCAAACCAATCCAATGGTTTAATTTAGTGGTTTGTAATCACTTAAATTAAACCAAATGAATTAGGATAAAGTAAGATATCTTTTGAAATTAAATCCATTAAATTAAAATATATTCTTGTTAGCTTAAAATTAGGATAAGAGTATAATATCTTTTGATATTAATTAATTAAATCAAGGATATTCTTGTTGTATAGAAATTAGGAAGGTAGTTAGGATATGATTTAGATAGGATTTTCAGCCTATAAAAAGGCTTCACCCCCTCTTGTAAAAATCATCGAATTTTATACTTAATACAAAAGCTCTTTTGCTTCTTGCTTTCTCTGTTCAGCCTAAGAACATTGTTATTCATTCACTTAAGGGTAGAGTAATCTACTGTGAAATTCCATAGCTCTTTGCAGGGTGATCCTGTGCTAGTGGAATCATATCCATCCTTTTCATCCACGCCAACTTGGAGAGCTAGTAGCCTCCATTCACTCTTCCATCAATCCGCTGCCAAGAGAAGTGCTAGTAGCCTTCTCAATCTAATCCTATCAAGCCGCCTTCAAAGGAGAGTTAGTAACCTCCTCCCCTTCATCCTTCAAGTTGATCCTTAGGTTGTAAAACAACCAGTGGCGCACCAAGTGGTATCAGAACCTCTTGAAGGTTAGGGGTTTGTGAAATCACTTTGATTTCAAAACCACCATCAATTTTTTTTTATTTTTTTTTAAGTTTCATAAAAAAATTCTTTTCTTTCTATCTGTTGTAAGTCAGCTGAGCCTTTCCTGAATTACAAAAGATCTAAGAAAAGATCTATATTTAAAAAAAAAAAAAAAAAAAAAAAAAAAATCGAAAACTTTTATTAAAAAAAAAAAAAAAAAAAAAGTAAAGAGCAGAAGAGGAACCCTGCTAGGAATTGGTTAATCAGCTGACGAAAAAAATCTTGCAATCTTTCTATCTAAAAATTCAGTAGGTTTAGCTCTAGGTCTTAGGTGATTGACCTTTGATCCAATCTGAACTTTTGGGAATAGCAAGAGAAGGAGCTAGTGAGTGATTACCAAGAAAAGTGAGAGAGAGAGAGAGTTTAATTAACCAGTTTGCTAAGTTGTTTCAGGAAAAATGGAGAATTCAAATGAAGAAACCCCTAGAGGAGAAGGAAACAGACCTCATAGGCTTGACCCATTACAGATGGAAGCAATGATGGATGAAATAACTAGGAGACTTCAGACTATTTTTGAAAACAGAACTAACCAAGCTAATGAGTTTCTTTATGGAGTTGATCCTCTTGCAGGTAGATCAGCTCGTGGAGACAGGTTAAACCGAGGAGGAGGGCGCTTAGGAAGAGGCGCAAGGGTGAGAGTTAGATCAGGAGTTAGGCGTAATGAAGAGGAAGCTCAGGGATACTCGGATGAGAGTGGAAACCAATACCAAACTCAAGAACCGAGACCAGATAACAACTTAGGAGGACTCAAGCTTCGAATTCCCTCTTTCTCAGGAAAGAATGATCCAGATGCCTATTTGGAATGGGAAAAGAAGATTGAAATAGTCTTCAGCTGCCAAAACTATTCTGAGGAAAAGAAGGTCAAGATATCAGCCACAGAATTCGATGGATATGCTATCAACTGGTGGGAGCAGATTGCCACCACAAGACGTCGCAATGGAGAGCCCCAGGTCACATCTTGGTATGAGATGAAAACCATGATGAGAAAAATATTTGTACCAGTCCATTATGGGAGAGATTTACACCAGAAACTGAGGAGATTAAATCAAGGTACAAGGAGTGTAGAAGATTATCATCAAGAAATGGAGAGTCATATGATCAAAGCTGAAATAGATGAGACTATGGAAGCTACCATGGCACGGTTTCAAGGAGGACTTAACAGAGATATTCAGGATCGATTAGAGTTACAGGAGTATGAAGACATGGATGAATTACTCCATAAAGCCATTCTTATTGAACAACAAAACAAAAGGAGGAGTATTACAAGGAACCCCTATATGACCAACTCTAAACCGCCTTACAACCGCAATGATAGGCAAGGAGAGTCATCTTTCAAGACGCCTGCTAAGACTAAGGAGGGATTACCTATGCCACCTTCACGTGAAGACAAGGGTAAAGGACCATCAACTCCAACGCCTCCAACAAGGACCAGAAACATCAAGTGTTTCAGATGCCAAGGCTATGGACATTATGCCAATGAATGTTCAAACAAAAGGGTGATGCTTATCCTAGAGAATGGAGAGTTAACATCAGAGGATGACCAGTCAGAAACCGAAAGTGAAGCTTATCCTGTCCAAGGGCAACTATTGGTAACTAGGAGAACCTTAAGTGCACAACCTAAGATACAAGAACAAAGGGAGAACTTGTTCCACACTCGATGCTTCATTCAGGAAAAGGTGTGTAGCTTGATCATAGATGGAGGAAGCTGCACCAATGTGGCCAGCCAAACACTTGTGGACCGGCTCAACCTGGTCACTCACAAACATCCTAGACCATACCAACTACAATGGCTCAATGAAGAAGGCGAAATGAAAGTTACAGAACAAGTGGAAGTACCTTTAAGCATTGGGAAGTACCAGGATCAGATCATATGTGATGTGTTGCCCATGGAAGCAAGTCACATTCTTTTGGGAAGACCCTGGCAATATGACAAACGAGCCATACATGATGGGTACACCAACCGGCATTCATTCAAACACAAAGGAAAACAGATCACATTAGTGCCACTCACGCCCCAGGAGGTTCACCAAGATCAGATGCAGCTAAAACAAAGAAGAGAAGAAGCCAAAGCTTTAACACCAACAACTCACGGCTATGAAAACCCTAAGGTAAGTCATCATAGTCTCTTTGCTACTCCTAGTGAAGTTAAACATGCCCTAAATGAACAACAATTCATGATGTTACTAGTTTGCAAGGAATTGCTAGCTAGTAGTACTAACCTGACTCCGGAAATACCGAGAGAGATTGAGTTTCTTTTGCAAGAGTACAAGGATGTGTTTCCAGAAGATCAACCAGTGGGATTACCTCCTTTCAAAGGTATAGAACATCAGATTGACTTTGTACCAGGCGCCACTCTTCCGAACAGACCAGCTTACAGGACCAATCCTGTAGAGACAAAGGAGCTACAAAGACAGGTCAATGAGCTCTTGGAGAAAGGACATATCCGCGAGAGCTTAAGCCCTTGTGCAGTACCTGTTTTACTTGTACCTAAGAAAGATGGTAGCTGGCGCATGTGTGTAGATTGCAGAGCCATTAATAACATAACAGTTAAGTACAGACATCCTATTCCTCGCTTAGATGATATGTTTGATGAGTTATATGGATCTTGCATTTTTTCTAAGATAGATTTGAAAAGTGGTTATCACCAAATTAGAATGAAAGAGGGAGATGAATGGAAAACTGCTTTTAAAACAAAGTTAGGATTGTATGAATGGTTAGTTATGCCTTTTGGACTTACTAATGCACCTAGTACCTTTATGAGATTAATGAACCATATATTAAGGGCATTCATAGGGCGATTTGTAGTAGTCTATTTTGATGATATCCTAATTTACAGTAAAAACATGGCAGAACATCTTGATCACCTTAGACATGTCTTAGATGTTTTAAGGAAGGAAAACTTATATGCAAATCGAAAGAAATGCTCTTTTGGAACAGATAACTTGGTCTTTTTAGGTTTTGTTGTTACTTCTCAGGGTATTCAGGTAGATGAAGAAAAGGTGAAGGCAATCAGGGAATGGCCCACGCCTAAAACTGTAGGAGAAGTGAGGAGCTTCCATGGACTTGCTGGATTCTATAGAAGATTTGTGAAAGACTTTAGCACCATTGCAGCTCCACTCACAGAAGTCATCAAGAAAACCGTGGGATTTACTTGGGGACCAGCCCAGTCTGAGGCATTCGAATTGCTAAAAGGGAAGTTAACTAATGCACCTTTACTTGTGTTACCAGATTTTTCGAAAACTTTTGAAATAGAATGTGATGCCTCAGGAATTGAAATTGGTGCTGTATTGATGCAGGAAAGGAGACCTATAGCTTACTTCAGTGAAAAGTTAGGAGGAGCTAATCTTAATTATCCTACTTATGACAAAGAGCTTTATGCTCTAGTTAGAGCCCTACAAATATGGCAACATTACTTATGGCCTAAGGAGTTTGTGATTTACACAGATCATGAATCTCTTAAACACCTCAAGGGACAACAAAAGTTAAATAAAAGACATGCTAGGTGGATGAAATTCATTGAAACTTTTTTTTATGTCATTCACTATAAACAAGGTAAGGAGAACATTGTGGCAGATGCTCTCTCAAGAAGGTATGCTCTTTTATCATCTATGGAAACCAAATTACTAGGTTTTGAACATCTTAAAACTTATTACACTAATGATCCTGATTTTGGAGAGTTGTATAAGGAAACTAGTTCTCATGCTCAAGGACGATTTTATCAGTTCAAAGGATTCCTATTTCGTGACAGTCAGTTGTGTGTACCATGTGGAACCATCAGAGAACTTTATGTTAGGGAAGCCCATGGAGGAGGTCTAATGGGGCATTTTGGTGTTGCTAAGACCTTAGCCACGATACAAGAACACTTGTACTGGCCCAACATGAAACGAGATGTGGAAAGAATCTGCTCAAAATGTGTTGAGTGTAAACAAGCCAAATCTAAGGTACAGCCCACAGGTTTGTATACTCCATTACCTATTCCTGATCATCCTTGGGTAGACATTTCTATGGACTTTGTTTTAGGACTGCCTAGAACTAGGAAAGGAACTGACAGCATCTTTGTAGTAGTTGATAGATTTTCAAAAATGGCTCATTTTATTCCATGTCATAAAACAGATGATGCAGTTTTAGTGGCTGATTTATTCTTTAGGGAAGTTGTTAGGTTACATGGAATGCCTAGAACAATTGTGTCAGATAGGGATTCTAAATTCCTTAGTCATTTCTGGAGGACCCTTTGGGGAAAGTTAGGCACTAAACTATTATTTTCCACAACTTGTCATCCACAAACTGATGGTCAAACAGAATCAGTCAATAGAACCCTTTCTACTATTTTAAGAGCTATTATTAAAAACAACATTAAAACTTGGGAGGATTGCTTACCTCATGTTGAATTTGCATATAATAGATCAGTCCACTCAGCAACAAAAATGACACCTTTTCAAGTTGTATATGGGTTTAATCCATTGTGTCCTTTAGATTTGCTTGCTTTACCTTTAAAGGAACAGACTAACCTTGATGGCCAAAAGAA